>CM073492.1:65631219-68214969 GCA_037074585.1 Biancaea sappan
CTTATATAAATAAATATATATATACTATTTAATATATATATATATATATATATATTATTTAATATATATATATATATGTATTATACTTATATTTTAAATTATTTACAAATAATCGTTTAATTTATTTTTAAAAAATTTTCTTGAAAAATTAACAAATATAACATATATTGTAATATATATATATATATATATATATATATATATATATATGGCTCGATAGATGTCTTGTCCAGCCACATTTACTTATAATTTTTTTAAAAAAATAAAGCAGTTAGATAGGTATCCGCCGATTTGTTGTGCTTATTTTTTTAAAATAAATGAATGTGGCTTGATAGGGGTTAGTCAAACCAATAGATTGGCTCGACAAGGGGTCTATCGAGCCACTTTAGGTTGACAAACCTCACACAGAGACATTATATATTTTTTTAAAAAAAAATTAGAATAACTCGATAGGTAACAATTGAGATATTTTTAAAATATTTGTGTCAATTTTTGTTCAATAGTTTATACATTAATTAGTCTTGCATATCAATAAATTATTATATAGAAAAAGTGAATGCTATTTAAATTAAAAAATTCTAATTTTTTAATTTGAAAATTTTTTTAAAATAATTAATTAAATTTAAATATGATATATATATATATATTATTTTGTAATTAATTTTATATATAAATGTGTGTGAGACCCACTTATATAAATATAATATGTATATATTTATATGTAATATTTGGGAGCTCCACAATTATATATATTATTTAATATATTTATATTATATTATATATAATATATCATATATCATATATATTATACTTATATTTTAAATTATACATAAATAAATTTTAAATTTATTTTATAAACTTTTTTATTAAAAATATTAACAAATGTAACATATATAATATATATTTGTAATATGTATATATTATATATATACATACAGTTGCTCGACAAAGTGTTTGTCGAGCAATTGTTTGTGTGTGTGTGTGTATATATATATATATATATATATATGTATTATAGGAAGTAGAGTCTCTTGACTGAGGGTTTGTCGAGTCACTCTACTAATTTTAAAAAATAAAAAATACGTGAATGTGCATATACAAACCTATGGATACATCAGTGGTAGCTCATAATTTACAAAGTAAATTACAATTAAATAAATAAATCCCTCTAGATACAACAGGACCTAGGTGGCCTATAGGATTATAAAGTGTTTCTATAAGTTCAAATAGAATTCTCTAACTACGTGGAGTATGTCTCCAAGCCGCTAACCTCCAGCGGTTTCCCAACATCCTCAACTGCTAAATCTGAAAATAGCAATAGAGAGTGTGAGTTTTATAAAAACTCAGTGGGTAAATGACTGTGCAAGAAAAATAGGGCACAAGTACAAATACTAGCCTCACTACTATAATCAGAATACAAACCATTAACACAAAACAATATGAAATATAATATATATATATATATATATATATATATACCATGCAACCAAAACCTGCGGTTCAACCCGAGTATACAATCTCACAAACAAATCGTAAAATAATCATCAAACAAATAAAAAGCATAAGTAAACAATCACTCCAAAATACATTATGTAATTCATGATGTATGTTTGCATTTGCCACACCCTTTCCCATACACCACATTGAAGACTTAGCCTCAATGAGTTTTTCCTCTTGCGATGTGTACAAATGCATTATGCAAGGCCTATCCCCCCTCTACCCATTGAAGACCAACTCTCAATGAGTGTATTCCAAAGGCACACAGCTTTGAATATATCCACACTTTACAGAAGACCAACCCTCAGCTTTCCACATTTCTTTTCTTTTCTTTTCTTTCTCAAAAGCAATATAAATGTGTAGATGATGATATGTGATGCATTTTCCACACAATAATCCATCCATTCATTCCACACACATTCCATACCACAAAAAAGGTAAACATTCCACTAATAATTTCACTTTTTAAATAATATAATTAACTAGAGGTACAAATAAACATAAAACCCATTATTCCATAAAATGAACCCCACAAGATAACTCCTACAATCATTCAATGAAATCCTTCAATTTAGTTATTTTCACTAACTAGGGAATTTTATTGATGATTTACCAACTATGGTATGAATGAGATTTATATTGACTTAGCCAAATAATTTATTAAAAATTTAATGGCAAGGTCATCCACTCACCTTGATGCCCGATAAGGTTTACCACATAAGAAGTCCCAGGAGACAAAGCCAAAGAAGCTCCCAAGACACCTGGAATCAACCCAAATCAATAACTACACAAAACAAGGAAAATCCTCACCACTAATCCTGACATTTGGTCATTCATTTAGTCATAACTATTATCCAGTAAGTCATTTGCAAATAAAACTTATACCATTATAAACTAGACTCAAAGAGCTTTTCAACGATATAAAGTTTGTTAAAAACAGAGTTCGGATGAAGAAGTTATAACCATTTGAAAATGGACCAAGGGAACTACCTAATGGCTGGTGCCTGAGGCGCCCTGAGGCGCCCTACATGGCGCCTTAGGCGCCAGACACCAAACTTTCTACCTTGGGCGATTTGATTGATGGGATTTGATTTGATATCACACACACATTTCACACAATATATTTAATTTATTTAGATATTCATAAATATATAATTTTAATAATATGATATCATAATATGATGTAATGATGCTAAGATATGTGATTTTCATATTGTAGGCTAGCAATGTGCGATGCTAGGCCGTACAGGGACTAAAGTAAAAATTTAGGGACTAAAATGAAAGATTTTGGAATTGGGGTATAGCAAAAAAATGTACAAAGGATAGGAATAGATGAAGAAAATTATAGGGAACCTCGATGTGAAATAAGAAGTGAAAAATAATTGTTAGATTTTAAGTTATGAATTTTTGAAAATAAATAGTTACAATTAATTTATTGAGTATAAGAAAGAAATAAAATAAACATAAAAGCAGAAAGCAGAATAGGATGCTATACGGTAATCGGAACTAGATGAATATATTTAAATAATATATTGGTAGTAGAAAATAAGTAAAAGATAATGCAAAAAAAAAGGTAAATAAAAAGAATAAGTAATTAGCTAAATTAGCCAAGTCTAATTTAAATAGTAATTTAAGATAATAAATCCCAATAATTAAATCTGGAAAATATCTATAGAAATTAGATAATAGTTTATATGATGATAAGTGGTATATAATAAGTATAACAATAGAAACAATAATAACAATTAGGATAAACTTATTGTGATAGGATAAGTAGAAAATTAATAAAACATATTAGATAAGTAATAAATAATTGTAATTCAAAGGAGCATAATCTAAACCAAATATAATATTTTATTTTGCTTAGGTTAATTTAAGATTTGAATAACAAATCTTTTGAATTTAAATATCTACTTAAATCCATCTAAACCTAGAATCTCTAATTCCTATCTCTCTATTAGCCACCACACTCATAAAGTATTCATCTCTCACCTCCACCTCACCATCTCACCATTCATACACCTCACACATGCACACACACATATTCAATACCTCACCTTCCTGCACTCTCCCAGCATGCAAACACACACATTCACACCACTTGGTCATCACACACCATATCCATCATCAAGCACTTCCAAAGGCTTCATACACACATCAACATAATAAACCAACGCGATTTCTTCGAAATTTTAATATATATATATATATATATATATATATATTCAAAAAAATTAACTAACAAGAAACATGAATTCTAATTAAAAATTTTCTCTTCTCCTTTTTCTTTTCGAAAATTACAATAATTATAGGGAACAAATTCTTTTCCACATCAAGGGGGTCTTAATTGGTTTGATCGGTAAGATTCGTTGGAATCCAGGTGAGTAAACTAACCCCTCTTTATTATTATCTTAAGTGTTAAAGTAATCAGATATTTGATAAGCGTGAATATTAAAATTGAGATAATTAAAATTATCATATGGAAAAATGATTGATGTTAATAATTACTACTATTATTATTATTTTTGGTTAGGAGAAAGAATGAATATGTGATTTATGAGATGGTTGAGATTTGAGATAATTGAGATTATTTAGACATTCATACTTGATGGTTTATGACGTTGTATATTATTATGTTGGATGAATATTGTTTGTGTTTGGGCGAGATGGTACCCTCTCTCATGTCAAGCGAGAAATTCGGGTAATATAATGACTTGACCTCTAAGAGTAGAGACAACGATTCTTTCGGTAGGGAGATGAGCCCGGATTTAATCCGTCAGATGCCCTGACCATTGCTGATGAGGTTGTGAGTCATGGCAGGTTAATGAAATTGAGGAAATTGGTTGACCGAGCCTATGGGCGCTCCCGGATATGATGAGATTGGTTGAGCGAGACTACGGGCACTCCCAGATATTTTGCCATTGACGAGTACTAGTTCCGTTGGTATGAATTGTCTGATTTAATTGCGACTCTCTGATGTGTATTTTCCTTGTGATTTTACAAATTGTGCCAATACTTTTATTTCATTACTTTTGCATAGTGGATTTTATTAGGGCGGGGATTGGCTCGCTCACTGAAATTATTATCTCACACTTGTTGGTTTAATTTTTTTTTAGATCAAGTAGCGGAAGAGGAATTTCCGCAAGTGGATTAGGTTCGCCGTTGGACGATTCAATATTTGGATAGGTCTCGAGTCGTTGGTATTTATTTTATTTAGTTATGAAGCTCTATGGTCAATTAAGACATTTAGGGTTTTGGGCGGTGAAATTACTTTAGTTAATTTGATTAAAATTCAAAAATTTGTATTGAGGATTTATGATATGGATTATAGTAGGAGTTGGAGATTACAATTATGCATTTATTTGAGCTGATGTGACTTTTTAAATGAATGAAATTTGATTATTTTATTTAAATATTAAAAATTGTAATTTGGGAGATTGCAAAGAATCCTAGTAAGTTTTCATCTCTTCTTATGTGTATATGGTATACAATTAAAATAAATTATACCATAAATTAATAATCATTTTAAAGAATATTTGATATTTATTATATTTATTTCATTTAATTTTCAATTATAAATTACTGTTTAATTTAATTAACTTTGATTTTACTTAATTAATATTTTCTAATTTTTGTCTTTATATATATATATATGTATATATATATATATATATATATATATATATTTCATATGTTCATATATAAACATATATGTATATATACATACCTACGTAAAACATTACAAATTATTTAGATTATTCACACTATAACATAATATTTATTTTAAGTAATATTTGTTTTCTTTATATATTTATTTTAAATAGTATTCATTGTAAATAAAGATTTAATTTAATTAATACTTATATTAGTTAATATCTATTCATATTTAAATGCTATTTCCTAAATATTAATCTACATTTTATTATATATATATATATATATATATATATAATTTTGATTTGTCTCTATTTATTTACGTTAAATATTCTACATGAATAACATAAAAAGGGGTAGAAACAGAGATATCAATTAGGCTTACGGTGACGCAGGATTTGTGTTACCATGCCGATCACGTGCCCGAAATTCGGGCCGTGATAGCATATGTCACGCTTAATTTCTATTTTTTTTCAATTGCAAAAAGTGATGAGAATAGTTGCAAAATTATCAGTAATAATCAATAGGAATTTTTAAGTCACAATAGGAATTTTTCTGTCTTACTTTGTAGTAATTATTTCCTACTACGTTTCAATAAGAAACATTGACAAGGCAGATAGAAAATTATTTCAATAGATTTCAGTAGGAAAGTTTCCATAGAAATTTTAACTTATTCTTGTAGTGCATTAATTATAATGTGAATTTATGATGTGTTTCATTAATTATAATGTGAGTTTATGATGCCTCAGAAGCTGATATTAATTTTTTTTCTTTTTCTTTTTTTCATATCGTTTGGAGCAGGAGGTTTGTAAAACAAGTGTCAATAAGGTAAAAAAGGATACCTCTTGCAGTATTTAATATATATATATATGGTTTCTCATATTTATATTTTAGTGTAAGTAATTCTACCCAAGGTACTGATACATACTAAATATAAGCAACTCTTTTAATGAAGATTCAAAAATTCACCACTTTATTGGAGGACTAATGCTTCTGTACATATATATATATATATTTGAAAGTGTGTGCTTGTGCCAATAAATATTAATAACGGAGCATGTGATCAGCATGATGTCTTGAATTTTTAGTTGGATAACTTGGCAGTTATCCACAGCCAATATTTAATATCAGAATCTACAGATTGTTACAGTTTCTGCTTTTTATAAGATTTCCTTCCGAGGATTGGCTAGCTACTCCAAAAGAACCACGTATCCTCTGCCCTGCAAGTAGATATTTTCATTAATGTGATGTGTCTCAATATTTCATATAAGATATCATGCATAGTTATTTATTTGTTTATGTATTTTACCATTTCACCTAGTTTAATTCAGTGTCTGACATGAATGAGTGCATGGTAAAACATAGGAATAGGAAGGTCGTAAGTGAGAGATAAAAAGAAGCTTAAAACTTCAAGTGTGTGTGTGTGTGTGTGTGTATACAGCTAGCTCTATCACGCTTGATCATGAATGAACTTATTGCTAAGAGTTTCTGCAAATTTAAAGGCGTGGCAAATATGAGGCAGAGAGAGAAGATGGAGAAAAGTTCAGGGAGACAACAAAAGGCTTGGCTTACACCACGTAAGGCATATGGGCAAAACAGCCTGTATCCACACCATCCTATACAAGAAAATGAGGCACAAAAGCAACCACCACTTCCCTTTTGCTTCTTCACCACTTGATTATTTAATACTACATTTAATTCTCACACTTTCCACTTATACCATTCCGTCACTATATATAATACATATTACTTTATTTATTGGAAATATAAATCCATTTTATTTATAAAAATCTCTAAACTTTTAATTTGGTTAGTTATAAACTAATCTTATTAATATAGTTCTTTAATCATTTGTCAACTTAAACATTATCTATTTAATTTACACCATTATTTCAGGAAATAGAATTTGTATGCAAGTGAATAGACGGATATCTAGATTGACTTAGCATCGAATTTTAAAGGAAAATATAATAAAAATTAGACAAAACATTTCAATGATTAAAAAAAAAATCTATAAATGGCCAAATTAAAAGTGGACCCATCGGACCGAATTTTATTTTTATCTATTTATCTCCTTAATTTAATAAATCTAGATCTATTTGGTAAATTGCCGCATATACCCTTGGCAATAATATTCTAGTCATTTGCAGGTCCTGATGTGGATAATCCTATGACACCTGCATTAGTCATTGACTCCGTTCTAGTGAAGGCGAACGAAGGGCATTGTTGGAATATCAAAATGGATCAACATTCATTTAGCATGGAAGACAGATAGAATCTAGTAAAATTAAGAAAAACTTGTGCTATTTATTTATCCTCTTAATCTGCGAAAGTTTTAAAGTGAAGGATTCATGGGAGCCTCTCATTGGTGGGAAAGCCTAAAACCTCCCTCGTCTTCTTCTGCACTTCATCATTTTGAATGGGAAATGAGAAACTTTTCCTCAGAACTTCATCTTCCCAGCCTAGAAAATCCCAAGTCAGAATTAGAAGGGGGAGGAGGAAGAAAAGAAAACAAACGGGGGAATTTAGAACCAGAACCAGAAGAAGAGAGTCAGACAGGGAGATGTGAATGGAATTTCAGTCTCTCAACCGTAGTTTCTTCTATCTCTGCCGGAATTGCGTCTGACACACTCGGCGTCATAGAATTCGACCCTTCTGACAACCACGTGGCCACCGGTGGAATTGCCAGAAAAATAAGAATTTACAGTTTAACCACTCTGCGCCCAAACGATGATGACGGGTCTTTGTTAGAGTTAGACCATAGCAGCGCGTGTGATTACTACATATGCACCCCAGCTAAGCTGAGCAGCCTTCGGTGGAAACCAGGGTCGGGCGGGCTGATCATGGGCTCGGGCGACTACGATGGAGTAGTCACTGAGTACGACCTTGAGAGGAAGATACCGGTTTTCGAGCGAGACGAGCATGGCGGTCGGCGGGTATGGAGCGTGGACTACTCGCATTGGGATCCGGTTCTGGGAGCGTCCGGGTCGGATGACGGAACCATGCAAATGTGGGACCCACGTTGCGACGACGGCGGAAAAGTCGTCGGCACCGTGAGGCCCGGTGGTACGGGAAGCTCTGTGTGTAGCGTGGAGTTCAGCCCGTTCGATGGGGCACTGGTGGCCGTTGGATGCGCGGACCGGAAGGCGTACGGGTACGACATTCGGAAAATGACGGATCCGGTGCTAGTGTTGGAGGGGCATACAAAGACCGTGACCTATGTGCGATTCCTGGATGCACAAGCGTTGGTGTCGGCTGGCACCGATGGGTGCTTGAAGCTGTGGGATGTGAAGGATTCGCGTCTGATCCGGACCTACACGGGGCACGTGAACAATCGGAGCTTCGTTGGTTTATCGGTGCGGAGGAATGGCGGGTTATTGGGATGCGGGTCCGAAAACAACGAGGTGTTTGTGTATGATCAAAGGTGGGGCCGACCCATTTGGGTGCATGGGTTTGGGTCAAGGCACGTGGGGAATAATGGTGGCCATGGGTTTGTGAGTAGCGTGTGTTGGGGGCAAGCAGGAGAGGATCAATGCACTCTGGTGGCAGGAGGATCCGATGGGGTTCTGCAAGTTTTTGTGGGAACCAGGAGTGAAGTTTCGGAATAGTTAGAAATCCAACTCCTCTCCCAATCCCATTTCAATTTTTTTTTTGTTTTTTTTTCAAATTAATGATTTCAATTCTTTTACATACAAACTATATGTGGTGCTAACCTACTTCGGTATTAATACAGATGGATGCAGCTACATTTCATCAATGAAGTAGTAATTTATTGTGAATTTGATATATCCATGCTCATATATATATATATATATATATATATATATATATATATGAGGAGGGCAATTTCCAGGAATTTTTTTTAATTAATATATGTGGTAATTATATTTTTTATTAAATTTAGATGTTGTCAACACATATTAAATCATATTACTCGTTTTATTGAAAATAAAAAAATTATACAATATTTTTAAAATATGAAAATACGTAAAGAGTAATTGTAATTAGTAAAAGTTTAGATATTTAATATTTTTTTTGTCATAAGATTATATATTTTGTGTGTAAGACATTAAAAATAATTAGGAGATTTGATGAGAACTAAAATTACTTTTGTAATTTCTCATTTTTTTACACTGAAGCTGCACATATCTATGCACAGTTGGAAGACAATGATTATCTTCAGAGCTGATACTGATGACTACTATTTTTGAGACTAGGTCTGTATCCGAGCCATATGATATATTATATACTAACAGACTTATGGATTCTTCTATGGAATATTTTTTGAGTAGTAGCGTCACTTTTTTGAAAATACATATATTAACACGATTTTACAAACATGTACAAGTTTTATCATCTAGAGGAGAAATAATTTTTTTAGAGGAAACAATAACTATAATTATAAAAGTTCATTGAAGTTAAAATTAAAATATTGACGAGATCTTAGTTTAATGTTTTTTTTTTAAAAAAACAACGGTCTGTCTTATGAACGTAATTAACAATAGTAAAGAAAAGTTTTCTAAAAATTTATTACCAATTTGTTATTTCCCATAATTGTCCATAATTCAAATACACACTTTCCGTTCAAATTGAGCTCACAAATCAAGATTTATGCATTTACTATATAAATATTCAAAAGTCAAAACATCTAAATAGAAAAAAAAAATTATTAACCTTTCTTTCCTTATCAATTTGTTTTCTAGGATTGTTTTTTCTAAGAATGATTTCATTTTACCCTGTCCTCTCTTTTTCTTTTTATAATTAGTGGATCTTGAATTGATATTGACCAGATAAATATTATAGGTTTTTACAAAATAGTATTTGTATTGGCACTTTTTAGCTCCATATTATTGGTAAATAATCTTGAGTGTACACTACTAAAAATAAGTACTTTTGGTGACGACTCATTGGTGGCGACAACTAATGTCACAACCTAAAAGTCAGACACATTATAATGACCTCGCTGAATCTAATACTTCCTAGTGATTCTCTTTTAATTATAAAATTGTTTGCTTTGATATCACTAATCTGTAATATTCCTTTTTAAATAATTTCTTAGCCTTTTCTTTGTAATACCACAGACATTATTATGTATAAAAAGAGCTTAATTATGGGGATGAAATTTTTTTTTGTGAATTAAGAAGTCTCGACTAGAGGGACAAAGAGTCCTGAAGTTTGATAAGGACTAAGACTAACCCTTGGTCAAGTAAAAATTTCACTGGAAAAAAGAACATAAATAGTGAGTATAAGAATAATGTATAATAACTAAAGCAAAAAGAAAACAAAATATGAAATATTCTTGAGTATTTGAGTGCCCTAGTAGTGATCAAGTTATTTTATTACCTTATTAAATGTTAGTCAAAATTTGTAGTTAAGAAGAGACCAAATTGAAAGAAAGATAAGTGGGACACACCATCTTGTATCCTCCATCCTTCCCTCTCCATTTATTTATTTTTTCCCCCTCACATTAGGTTTCTCTGCCTGTGCAACCCTTAACCTTTCCCCTTCAAGCAAGTTTTTCGGCCACCACACCGACACGAAGATGAATGCTCTAGTAAGCCTCTGCACCAGAAAAGCAAGGAGATTAGGGGGAGTATCCATTCTCTTCTGTTTTCCCTTGCATTTTTGGATTTGAGGGAATCTAAATGGAATTGAGCTTGATTTGAGATTTAAAAAGCTTGATTTACTTTCTAAGATCCTCAGGTGGTTATTGATGAGTTTAGAATGAGAAACTCATGGGATTCCCATGATTAAAGCTTAGATATCAAGATAATGTTGAGATAAGAACAAATAAGGGTTTTGATTGGGGATTTTGTGATTCAAGCATTCAACCATGAAATTTCTCGGGGTTTTAGTGTTATATTAATCTTAGAACATTAGGATAGAAACCCCATTGAAGAAATCATGAAAAATGATAGAAATTTGATGATTTTTGGGCTGGAACCTCGTGAAATCGTGGTTGGAGTGTGAATGCCAGTGGCAGGCGCCAGGGGCGCCAAGCCACTGAGAGCGATAGGGCTGGCACCCATGTCGCCTCAGGTGTCAGCCTCCTATCATGCCATAACTTGTGGGTTTTTGACATTTTTCAAATGTCTTCTTAATCCCTAGATGTTGGGTGTTGTCTTAGAGCTTCTCGAATAATCTTAAAGCATGTAAATCCATCTTTGATTGGGAGAATTGGTAAGAAGGATTCACGCAAAGGTGAGGGAATCCTATCTTATCTTGTGTGTTTGTTTATGTAAATTGTTAATAAGTTAGTTTGCATTTTTGACATCATTGAACCAAATTAGAACCTCATGAAGTAATGTGGTCTATGTCCTAAAGAACTACAAATGTAATACATGCGTTAATCTAGTAAAGAAATTTATAATTTTTATTGAGTAAGTCTCCTTGTAATCATCATGAAATTCTTGAGGCATGTGTGTTGGCTAGAAAGATTATGCGCTGGCATTTTTGATGTTGTCAAATATAGAAGTATTTAGAGTATACAAATTGCCCTCGCTGCTTCATTGTATATATGAATATGTAAAAGGGCGATTTTGTAAGTACATGTACATTTTCTCATGTAATGTCATGTATGTATAAGCATGAATGATCTGAATTATATACCTTGGAAATGTAAATGTCATATGTATGTAAATAGGGAAATGTATATGTTGTAGTTGGCCTTCCGGTATGTGAAATATAAACTATATATCGATAAATGAATTCCATTGTTCCTTGTAGTTTTGGCATATGTTATAATACCTTGTGCGTGTATGCATGGTGTTATCCATTGTGTATATTGGAATGATATATATATATATATATACATGTATTGTCATATGCATTTCTCATGAGGTAAGGGTGAGATGGGGAGGCTTCTTGTTGGAGGATAAGGTTGGACGTGGTCATTGCCGATGCCTCATGACGTCATGTGTACTATGTGTTGGAGAATAAAAGGGAATTGTTACTTGCCACTTACGGTCATGAGTGAAAGGGGTACCAACATGAGAAATCATGTGGAAAGAAATAAGTCTACACTTATGGGTTATAAATGTAATAAAGCTAAGTGAAGTGCTTGTTTCCTGTGACTTTGTGTTCATGCCATCACCCTAGTGTACGTGTGTATGTGGGGTGAAATACTTCATTTTTGTATATCGATAATTAAAATTTTACTCGTCTATTCATGTGTATGTTAATCTCTTAAATGAGTTTAATGTCACTTCAATGCCTGTTTTACAACTGCAAGGGCTATATGTTAAATAATAATAATGTGGTAGTTAAGGACTAAGTTGATGAACGAACTTCCATTCTCTTGAATAGTGATAATGTGATGTAAATGAACATGAAATACGATGAATAAATCGTATAGGAATTAAATTGCTTTGCCCTTAATATTGTTGTATACCTGTCTTGTATATGTGGATAGATATTTTATGGTGAGTCTCATGGTTTGGACTTACCCCCTCACAGTTTAAGGTGTGGTGGACCTCGAAATCCAAAAGCAGGTGTTCTCGAAGACCTCTCTTTGTCTGGGGCATGTTATCATCTTAGGTAGTTTTCTTTTATTTTTGGAAGTAGTCAGAAAACTCTAGAAAGGCTTTGTAATATAGTAGGTTATGTTGTGTCTTGTAATTGTAT
Organism: Biancaea sappan; assembly: GCA_037074585.1. Classification (NCBI taxonomy): domain Eukaryota; kingdom Viridiplantae; phylum Streptophyta; class Magnoliopsida; order Fabales; family Fabaceae; genus Biancaea; species Biancaea sappan. The sequence continues at coordinate 65,643,994 of CM073492.1, forward strand.
GTTTGAGAAGTGTTTATAAATGAATTTCTTTGGGAATAACAAATGACCATGTAATTATGAATTTATAAAATATATCATTAAGATTTTAAGGGGATTGAGTTATAGAAAGCTAGGTTTGCAGCGGTGTGGCCAAGGCACTAGTCATGATCCTAGTTTGGGATAGTGACAAAGATGATATCAGAGGAATTGGATTTGGTCTCCTATCGATTACAGAGCAAGGTACCTTTAGTGGGTCCTCCTCTATCGTTGTGAACCCGAGCACAACTATAAATAGATGACTCCACCAAAGGCCTTATAGGATGTACCCTTATTTCCTTTCATGACACTTAACCCTTTTGAGGAATGTGTTGAGTCAATTAGTGACTCAATGTCTGTGTTTCCTAATGTTAATTCACGATGTCTTATGTCATGAGATTTTGAGAATAAGTTGAAAGTAAGTATCAGTTTTATGCCTAGATAAGGGCAGAGAACTTATGGAAGAGCCCCATGGGAAAGAGCTATGTCCAGGGGCCCGACATATGTAAGCTCTACGATGAGAAAAGGGAATTTGTGAGAACTAGTGGGTTTCAAGAATTTAATCTGCCTATACTCTCCTATATAGTAGGTAGGAAGGAACCCTTAAGATGCCTTCAAGGAAGGAAAGAATCAAGGTTGGAAGACATAGAGAAGAAAAGGTAGAGTTTGAATATTTTAGAAGAGGAAGTACACTTGTATGTATACAGGCAGACCACGGATGACATTGTAATAGTCTAGGATTAATGCTCAAACTTGCCCTTTTGGAATTGCTTTCAGGTGCCAAACCAAGTGTTTAAGCCCCAAAGGAGCGAGAATTAGCATTAGAATAAAGTAAGATGCAAAGGCACGGGTTTTAAGAGCATTTTTTATGCTAAAATGGATTACCCAGTCATGGGCGCCCGAGGCACCCTATGACCGAGAGTTTGGGCATTGGCACCTCAGGTGTCTTAACCTGAAGTGGGCATTAATGTGCAAGGAGTATGGTGGCTGAGGTGCCACAGTTTGGTACATGGATGTAGAGTGACTTGTCCAATGCTTTTGCATAATTGAGCCGTGGACTTGAACCAATTTTTTTCGGATGTTTTCACATGATTGAGACAGATGCAAGTTTCTTAGGAGTGACATAGATGGTGGAATGATTAATGTCGTTCAAGTTATTCCTCCCTAAGCTTCTATCTTATTTAAAAAAAAATTATGTAAAGCTAGAAAGATCCATGGTAATTAATATGGTAGCGATAATGCAAGTACTTATGATTGTATGAGAAGCTAAGAGAGGAGATTACCCGTAATGTATGCTTACTTAGCTTCTTGTGAGTTAGAGACTTCAAAGATGGAGACTGATTTTGGGGATGTCAAATACAAGCATGTTGGAGGCTGAAAGACGCTTGAAGATTACCATTGAAAAAGTTGACACTGTTAGAAAACTTAGTAAGGAGAGAGAAGTAAAGTAATTTGCAGCCAAGACAGTTCTAGAGAAGGCCAAACTTGAATTAGGAAAATAGTGTTCTATAACTCCATATGTTGCATGAGGAAAGATGTTGGAGGAGGCTAAATCTGATATAGAGAGTAATAATTATCCATTACGTACTTGTAATGGATAATTAAGAAATAGGAATACTATGAATTATGTGGTTTGGGTTATCTTTTACTACCTTTACAGTGCTAATTCTATTTCCTTAAAGTGATTATTGTTTGCAATAATGACAACTTACTACATGCTTATAGTTTCTGATCCATATCTACAGAAGCTAAATCATAACATTGTGTTGACTATGTGATTATGATATAATGTGGTGCATCATTTTGTTAGGAAATTATGGTAAACAATCCATTTTGTGTGAGTGAATATATGTGAGTGAATCTTATGCCTGATTCTTCAAGCAAAGTCAGTAACAGAGCCATTTTTTATTTTGTTAGTAGTTTTAGTTATGACTAGTATATATATAATCTAAAGTAGAAAGAAGTGCATACCTTCGAAATAATGCATCTGCAACAACATTATCTTTACCTTGCTTGTATTTGATGACTTAGGGGAAAGACTCAATGAACTCGCTCCACCTTGCATGTCCCCTATTCAATTTGTTTTGTACTTTCAAATGCTTTAAAGATTCATGATTGGTGTGGATCACAAATTCCTTAGGCCAAAGATAGTGTTGCCAAGTCTCCAATGCACGAATCAATGCATACGTCTCTTTGTCATATGTTGGGTATTTTAAGGCTGTTCCATTCAATTTCTTGCTAAAATAAGCAATTGGGCAACCTTCTTGCATCAATACAACTCCAAAAACTTTAGCAAAGTTAGGTAAAACAAGTATAGGTGCTGAAATTAACTTTTCTTTAAGCACATTAAAAGCCTTGTCTTGTTCTTCGCCTCACTTAAAACCTACAATTTTCTTAATTACTTTAGTTAAAGGCGTGGCTAAGCTACTAAAGTCCTTTATAAATCTCCTGTAGAAACTAGCTAAGCCATGAAAACTCCCTACATCCCCAACACAAGTAGGTTTCAGCTACTCCTTAATGGCCTTGATCTTTTCTTCATCAACTTTAATCCCATCGGCACTCACAACAAAACCTAAGAATGTAAGCTTATTAGTGTAAAAAGAAAAAAAGAACACTTTTTAAGGTTGACATACAAAGATTCCTTGCACAAAACTTCCAATACCATGCGTACATGCTCTAGATGCTCATCCAAATTATGACTATAAACAAGTACATCATCATAATAGACAACTACAAACTTACACATAAAGATACGCAAAACATGATTCATAGGTCTCTTATAAAAGTTATAGGGTCATTAGTTAATCCAAAAGGTATAACTAACCACTCATACAATCCATGTTTTGTCTTAAATGTAGTTTTCCATTTATCACCCTCTTTCACACTAATTTGATGATAACCACTTTTCAAGTCAATTTTCCATTAGGAATTGAAGATCCTAGAACGAGGTCAATTTGATGTTCACCCTTATTGGAGGTAGACCATGTGGAATCTCCTTGGGAAATAGCTCATCAAACTCATGTGACAAAGACACAAAAACGCTAGGCAAAGTAGAGGTCAGTTCATTAGCAATGAAATAAGCCTCTTTGTACATAAGTACAAACATAGGTCAGTTGAAAAGGAATGCTCTCTTCACGTCATTTTCTTTTGCATAGAAACTCTCTCTCCTTTCTCTTTTTGCACTTTGCACTTCCTCACCATTTTCCTTTTCACTCATGCGCATACCCTTTTTATTTTTTTCTTTTTGTGCACTATCATTCAATTGTTTTGCATTGCTCTTCTTTTTCATGCCCATTTGATCTTCATACACCTCTCTAAGTGTCATTAGTACAAGTGTAATAGATTTGTCATTCATTACAAAAGAATATTTGTTGGAGAACCCATCATGAATGACTCTCCTATCAAATTGCCATGGACAGCCTAAAAGAATGTGGATGGCCTGCATAGGCACTACATCGCACAATACTTCATGCTTGTACCTGCCAAAAGAGAAAGACACTAGCAATTGTTTAGCAACCTTAATTTCTCCATAATCATTCAGCCATTGAAGCTTATAAGGTCTAAGATGCTTAAAAGTCGGTAAACTTAATTTTTCAACAAGTTCAATACTAGCGACATTGGTACAACTACCTCCATCAATTATGATGGTACACACCTTGTAATTAACTTGGCCTCTAGTATGAAATATGTTATCTCACTGGACTTCCTCCTCTTTTACTTGCAAACTCAATGCATGCCTTACTACCAACATGTCTTCATGCTCATCATATTGTATCTTCTAATGGTGGCATCTCTTCATCTTCTTCACTCTTGGATTCAATTTCACCATTATCCTTCAAAATCATTGTTTTCTTGTTTAGACATTGAGACGCAATGTGCCCCATTCCCAAACATTTAAAGCATTTGGTGTCTCTTGTTTTATGACGCATTATGCCCATATTCTTGGTCATTTGAGGACTGGTTTTTCTTTGAGTTCTATTGCTACTCTCCACCTTGTGATCTTTGAAACTCTCAAATTTAGGTATAGAAGTAGCCTTGTCATCCCTCTTCCAATTTGACTTCCATGAGGAAGTTGAAGCCGAATTAGATTTGCTATAGTCTTCAATTATTTTTCAACTTTCATGGCTATGTGCACCATGTCTTCAATCTCCACATAATGTTGAAGCATCACCACATTAGCTATATCACAGTTTAGACCATGCATAAACCTTGCCTTTGTCTCTTTACGATCTTCTTCCACATTTGCTTTAATCATTGAGATCTCCATCTCCTTATGGTATTCCTCCACACTCCAACAGCCTTGCATGAGACTTTGCAATCTATTATGCAATTCTCTATAATAATGTTGAGAAATAAAATGTTTCCTTATGATGGCCTTCATCTCTTCCTAAGTTGAAATTGGCCTTTTGTGATTCCTCCTTATACTCATCATAAATTGATCCCACTAAATAATAGCATAGTTAGTAAATTCTGTGGTAGCAAGTTTGACCTTTTTCTCTTTAGAGTAGTTATGGCAATCAACACAAGCTCCACCTTCTTGGCTTCTTCTGCCACTCATGGTAAGCTTTGGGATTGTTCTTGCCTTGGGAGTTGGGATCGCCATCTTGATGTTTCCCAAATTACTATATGTTCTTCTTGCTCCTCGATCTACTTGCTTAAATCTACCCCCAGTTGTGTTAGAACCACATTTATCCTTGTTATACGCATCTTCAAAGTATTCTTCATTGTCCACGTCATGTGTACGCCTCGATCTTCGATGGTGTTGATTGAAATGCCTAGTGCCCTCTTTGGGAATTGGACTCTACTTTCTCTAGCATTTCATCCATGCTATCAAACCTTAGATGAAGTCTGTCTAAGGTCCCTTGAATGGCCTTCCAGTAAAGTTTTATGTCTTTCCTTCTTGGTTCCTCATCCATCTCGAACATCCTGTCCATGTTTGCTCTTGGCTTGTTCATCAACATTTTGTTCTCGAGTGGGTGGTCACCATGAGGCTTCCTCAGAGCCCACCTAATCCCCCTATCTAACATGTCCTCCAACAGCCATAGGAAGTCCTCTAAATGTACAACAACATAAGTCATTAGTTCAAGATTTTAGGGTTACTGCATAAGAGAGTAAGACTCGAAGAAATGACAACACGATTCCTATAGGGCCTTTAGTTGACCCTCTCCTTATAGTCATGCCATGGTTCATGACTATAAGAGAGGCCCGACCAAGGTTACCTTGCTCTGTGACTCGTAAGAGACTTAAAACCTAACCTCTAATACCAACTTGTCATATCCTCAAAACACAACATGTGACAGACACAATGATGACAACTCACACTTATACCGCAAGCCTCATGGCATAATCCAATGACCACATTATCTATAGGATTCTCTAAAACATAGTCAATTAAACGATTTCAATTCACAATGTACTTGATTCATCCTATTCATCAAAATATTTATAAGTTTACAAAAGAATCACCATAATCCAGGGTTATAATTTAATTACAAATAGACCCTAGGTTACCTACGTAGTCACAAAGTGACTCCTAGGAATCAAGAAAGATAACTCAAAATAAAGACCAACCCAAGGATTCAAAAGGATTGGTAACACAGGGCTCACGACTCTTCATATGCATTACCTTCTTCAGCTATGGACTTTGAAAGATTCAAGAGTGAGAAGCATTAGTAAAGAAGTAACAACTTAACATAACAATATGAAATATCACAACTATGATTCCCAACACACAAACATCATGTATGACTCACTCAAGTTATAAAGGTAATCATTCTAGCACGCAAATTCCATACCATGATTAATTAATTGTAAGGAAGGCCATACCACAACTAAATTATTATAAGTGAGTGCCACACCTCGACACAGTTTAGTCATGATGTGTACTACACCTTGGTACTATGAGTGAGATAAATGACTCACCACGGCATAAAGCATATACACATGTACATACACATATTTATATTCACATCATTCCTTTACATGTAATCAATTACTATCGTATGAACACTTGGTCTCAACCAATTCAAATACCTACTAGAAACCTCATTACCATAATGCGTATACACCTCACTCTATTGTCTAACAGCACTATTGGATCTTGAAGTGATATTCATACTTCTTAATCAATTACACAAGTTGCCCACTCACCTAAACTCCACGCTTATACTTTACTGTACGTACGAGTGAACCAGAAGGACAAAAGTGCCAAGGCTAAAGGATTATCACCCTATCAATCATGCACACAAAAGGAAGAATTAGTTATCTTTTCATTCATTCCCTGAAGTGAATAGCCGATCGATAATCACCTATCAATCAACTGATCCTTAAATATCAAATCTTTAGATAATTGATAGAAACAATAGGTCAACTGATAGTACCCAATCAGTCCATTGACCTAAATTCACGAATTTATTAATGTGTAATAGAGAGGAATCGGTCGACTGATAATACCCTATCGGTCAACTGATTCCTAAATTTCAAATCTACTGATAAGAGACAGAAGGTAATCAGTCAATTGATAGTACCCTATCAGTTGACTAATGAGCTACTGTCTGAACTTAGTAAGTTTTAGAAGCAATCAGTTGACTAACTCTATCATGACAGTCGACTGACCACTTTTTCGAAATACCTAAAAATCAGTCACCCTTTCAACATACAACCATCCCAACTTAAATCCTAATACTCAAGAACGCATACATGCACCAAATAGTCCAAAAGTTCATGCCCAAGTCAAGAGAATCACTCGATCAAAAAAAGATCAAATAGGACACTTAGCCCACACAACAAAAAGTAATAATTAAAGGAAACCTAGGAGTTCTATCTACTATAGAGCAACTCAAAAGCTCGAACGTACCTAAATATACCACCATAAACCCGAAACCAATATGGTCGTGAACTCAGAGACTCTGCAACTTCTCTTACGAAGACTCGCCAATAGAGCAAAAATCTTGCAAAGTGTGCATAATCAGAGAGGATGAGTACAAAAGATACTTAGTGAGATAAACACAAAAAAAAAACTTACTACACACTTCCACCATGAGAGAATCACCATGACAATATAGAAATTCATCATCAAGTTCAATTAATCAAGAATGAGGAAATTGGTATACACACATCAAAATACATATTCAATATTCAGTATAGAATATTCATGAATAATAATCACTCTCATATGGTCCGTGTCATATAGAAATAGACAATTTAATATATATCCATAGTATAATTTACATATATATATATATATAAGTTTTGTCCATCGTTCCAGGATAACACAACTAAAGAGGTTTTTTCCATCGTTCCAAGACAATAAAATTAAAGAGCTTTTATCTATTGTTCCAGGACAATACAATAAATGAAGTTTTGTCCACTGTTCCAGAACAATATAATAAATGAAGTTTTGAAATCACATAACAAGGAATTTATTTCAAACCATCTACAATTATATAATGTATTAAACTGAGGATTCCAATATCTCTTTCCTAAATGCTAAAATAATATATAATTATTCAAGAATAGATCAACTAAGAGAAATAATCTCTGATGCTTCGTGAGTTCACACCTTTTAAAAGAATAGAGTCACAATAATTATATCACATAAGCATAATACAATACTATTCATTTCACTATACACTAATCTAAACATATTCATAGGTCATCTAGACTTTTGTACCATTTGGTTAGTCATAGTGCGATAGAGTCATAGACTCTTCGAGCTATCATTAACTCATCCATGATAAGTCTATCTTATCTATAGTTATCTTTAACACACAAAGAATTACATCTCACACAATGGAAATAGAATAATCAATTCAATATGGCAAAGTCTTATTCATCCACATTAAATAACCCATCACATCATACTTATTCAAGACTAGGTATAATCACACACTGTTCCCCTAATCACAATAGGAATCTTCCACGTTGCACCAACTCTTGCAACTATGGTCATCCTTAGTGATATTGAGTAGGCTATATGATTCTTTTTTCTATTACCTCAAACACACATAAGTTGTGTTTTAAATAAAGGAAAAATATATATATATATATACAACACACTTGTATGTTACAATGCAATATGCTAACCTAAAGTCTACCACCCAATAGTATAGACTCACCCATGGTCTGCTACCATAAAGAGACCACTCATAAGCAAGAATGGAATATTTCCATACATGTACATATTTGTTTCTTGAGACATTTAACCAAAACTGCAAAGCCTTCATAGTATTCATACTAGTCTCATCAATTGAAAATGTAAGCATGACATAATTATAATAAAGACTAGAAAGGAAACCAAAAAGTTAAGAGTGGAAGCTCCTTTACATAGGGATGGAGCACTTTCGACCTTTAAAGAATGTCTTAGTCAAGTCCCGAATCAACAAATCATCTCCCAACATCTACAGACTGAGTCAACATGAGAAAAGTTGATTAAAATCACACTTCAATTTTTGTCAGGAGGATGGCGCCTAGGTCGCTGGTTCACACCATTATGATGCCGAATCGCCCACAATTGAATTCGTGGCAATTTTGCGGTATAGTTGTCCCCAGGTCGTATTCACTCAAGAAGCCTTACTTTTAATCACTAATTAGTTGTTCTAAATGCCTAAACACTAATTAAAAGCACATAAATAGGGGGTTTTGTTGGTAGCAATAGCAGAAACAACAACAAAAACTTAAAACAACAGTTAATTAGTAGCAGAACAAAAATGACAGAGTATTGACAGTAAGGAGACTATGTAATCAGCCACTAGGATTTATGGGAGTGCAACTATCATTACTTAACTCTATGATTTAGTTTTGTTCTCATTTCACCATTTGGTCTTTTTTATGAAAATGATTCTAGAGTAACTTCTAGAATTTAATGCTTCCAACAATAGTCAAGAATAACTTCACTAACTATAACTAGATGCATTTCAAAAGAAAACCTCAACCAAATCAAGTTAAACATCTTTTAACTAGTCATTTCATTTCACTCACTTTTCTAATTAGTTAAGCAAGGTTATATCTCAAATATAAATCTGTTTATGTTCCTTCAAGTTCAATCAGAATCTGACAGCAACATAAACATAAAAACAGAGCAGAAATGAAATGAGATGAAATAGAGAATAAAAAACACTTATATTGCATTTTCAGTTCAAGCTACAACATCCCAAGGTCCTAGTCACTGATTACAATGGTGATTTAGCCCTCCATGAGAGCAAAACAGCAAAACAGAAAAGGGAAAACAGAGGAGAAGAGAGGTTGCCAAATTCTAAGTTATAGAATATAAAAAGTGTGTTCTGTGATACAAAAATGATGCCCTAAATGCCTTGGAATATTCTACCCTAGATGCTCAGTTGACTTTCAAAAGGAGAGCTAAGGTGTAGCTATTTCTTTTCTATAGAAGGGGTGGCCAATAGACAACAGTAGCAAGCATGAAAAAGGTGTAGTAGAAGGGCTCTTTTGCCATGCAGAAAGCTAATATTTTATTTTCAGCAAAGTTTGGGGAAGAGGCAAGCAAAAGCTGGACTGCAGGCAAAAGATGATTTGGATTGAAGGCCCCACATGTCTCCATATTAGCAAAAACACAGAAACAAGTCCCAGTCAACACTTATTCATCAGAAGAGTGCCACATTAGTGCTATGTCAACAAGAATGTCCACCTCAGTGCCACATCATCAGAAAATCTCCAAATTTGATTTATGTAAAGCACACAAATGGATTAAATTGAGTCTTTAACAATTTAAGTCCTAAAATATAAAAATAATTCATTTTCCATCCAAAATTAATTTAGACCTAATAAATCACAAAGTGTAATAAAATTGGAGAATTCCCATAGCTAAAAATGCAAATAGACCAAGATAAGGGTTAAAATGTATATAAAAAAGCTAGATATCAAATCCCCCACACTTAGTCTTTTGCACTCTTGGGAAAAATCAGTTAAAAACAACAAAGGCACCACAGGACACAACAAGTAGTGTAGAAAGTATGCAATAATGAATTAGTTCAAGCTTGAAAAGATTTAACGCTAGGAGAAAACAAGTCTTAAATTTCTAAAAAGTTCAAGAATCATGGCAATTTCATTGACAAGAATGAATCTAAGTAATAATCTACTCACAAGGAAGAGTGTATACGCTCTATTCTCTCAAGTGTTTAAGGTAATATGCTCATAATTCAACCTATCAAAAATTCACTACCATAGGTTTGTCAAGAATCTAAATCTCCACTACTTAAATCACATTCACGCTTGAATTATTATGACTTTACTCTGGATGTAAGGTTAGGTGAAGGAATGATTGGAAGGTGGAAACAAATACACAAAACAAAGTTTAACAAAAGCTTAAGGAAATGAAGGGCATCACTCAATCAAGTCATAAGAGATTGAACTATGAAACTTGGGCACGAAAATGCTACTTTTCTTTTCTTTTTTCTTGCTCTTTTTTTCTTCTTTTTTTCCTTCTTATTTCTTTTTTTTTTTTGATCTCCGTAAGTATATTTTTCATGAAGAATTGTCAAAATTTTTTCTTCTTTTCTTTTGAGTAGCAAAAATAAAATTCAGAACAGCCCATAAATCCTTCTTTTTACACATGCTCAATCTTTTTTGAAAATGGATTTTTAAAGCTCTTCAAATCCTAACTTTGGGGAAAAGAAAGAGTTGGGTTAAAGGTGGAAAAGGGGTTGAAACACAAGAAAGAAAGGTGAAGTAAGGCACAAAGTGACACACAGTGGAAACAACACAAAAGATGGCTATTTGGCTAGAATGGTTACAAGAAACAAATGCCTAAATCATTTCCAAGCATGTACATGCAATGTAGCCTCAACAAAGATCCAAGACAAATTCTAGAGTGAAAATCATGATAGGGAATACACACAACAAGAAAGAATATTACTTGCAATAAAGGCTCAAATTCTCACGGTTTGAAGACTATTACTAAAAATTCATTAAATACAAAGTCATTGCCATTCTTACTTGAGTTCCTTAGAAAAAGAAGACTGAATCCTTTTCATGCTAAGTCAATTCACAACTTAAGCTATTTCATCATGCATGCTTTCACACAAAAATTTCATCAAAATTTTCAAAAAAGAGAGCATCAAATTCGGACAAAACAGAGCAGCAAAATTTCTGCACTGCAGAAATTCTGGCGACTCGGTTTTACCGACACAAAACTACACCAAAATAGATGCGAAAGACATCAAATAAAATTCTACAGCTAGAAGACATATAAAGCTTTAAAAACAAGAAAAGAAAGTAGCAAAATTTGTAGCCAATCAGTACAGAAAATTAGTGCAAGACAACTTAAAAATTCTGGACAGAAATAGAGAAAACAGAGGAGATGGCAGAAAAAATTTCAAATAAGCTCCAATTAAATTCTCTCCCCCGTACTTAAACATTGCATTGTCCTCAATGCAAATTAGCACCAAACATCAAATAAAATAAAGAGGACATAAATTAAAAGGAGGGAAAGAGTATGGTCTTATCATGGAGCCAAAACATTGTAGAGTTGGATTTCCACTACAGTTTCTTCTTTGAAGCCCTCGTAGAACTTTTTCAACCTTTTCCCATTTACCATGAATTGTTTGTTGGTGGCCTCATTTTGAATTTATATTGCACCAAAAGGAAAGACATTAGTGACAACAAAAGGGCCAACCCATCTAGAGCGAAGCTTATTAGGTATGAGCTTGAGATAAGAATTGTAGAGAAGGACTTTGTCTCCCACTTGGAATTTTTTTTCTCAATTTTCTTATCATGGAGAGCTTTTGTCCTTTCTTTATAGATGCGTTCTTTCTCATAAGCCGCTAGCCTTGGTGCTTCTAATTCTTGAAGTTGTAACTTCCTTTCTTTACTTGCTAGGGTCATGTCTATATTGCATTGCTTAACTCTCCAATATGCCTTGTGTGCAATCTCCACCGGCAAGTGACATGCTTTACCACATACCAAACGATATGGAGTCATGCCGATGGGTGTCTTGAAGGCGGTTCTATAGGCCCAAAGAGCATCTTCAAGCCTCTTGCTCCAATCTTTTCTATTGGGCTACACGGTTTTCTCTAATATTTGCTTTATCTCTCGGTTGGAAACTTCTGCTTGCCCATTGGTTTAGGAGTGATAAGGTGTAGAGGTTTTGTGCACCACCCCATATTTCTTTAATAGCCCTTTCATGTTTCTATTGCAAAAGTGTGATTCTTGATCACTGATTATGGCCTTGGGGACACCGAATCTGCAGAAAATATGTGAACGAGAAAGTCTACAACAACAATAGAATCATCAGTTCGGGTGGCTTTTGCTTCCACCCACTTCGACATATAATCCACAGAAACCAAGATATACATAAAGCCAAAAGAAATAGGAAAAGGACCCATAAAGTCTATACCCCAAACATAAAAAATATCACAAAAGAGAAGAGGTTGTTGAGGCATTTCATTTCTTCTAGACATATTTCCAGTTATTTGACACCTAGAACAGTTCTTGCAAAAATCATAGGCATTCCTAAACAAAGTAGACGAATATAAACTAGAATCTAACACTTTTCTAGTTGTTCTTTGGGGACCAAAGTGTCCACCACATGCAAGAGTATGACAGAAATTCAGCACAAATGCAAATTCATGATTTGGAGTACATCTCCTAACAATTTGATCACTACAAATCTTCTACAAATAGGGGTCATCCCACATATAGTGCCTAGCCTCGGTTCTTAATTTATTCAATTTATGTTTATTTTGGTATGCAGACAATTCAGATGCAACAAGATAATTCACTAAATCATCATACTAAGGCTCACTAATAGCATGCAAAAGGGAAAAGTACTCATCTAGGAAGTTGTCTCTAATAGGGAGATGTTCCAATGGGAGCTCAAAAAGCTTACTCAAATGATCTGCTACTACATTCTCTGCTCCACTCTTATCCTTAATCTCCACATCAAATTCTTCGAGAAGTAGCATCCATCTAATCAGTCTTGGCTTTGTATCTAGCTTGGTCAGCATGTATTTTAGTGCTGCATGGTCAGAAAACATAATTACTTTGGAGTCAAGCAAGTATGATCTAAATTTATCTAAAACAAAGACAATTGCTAAAAACTCCTTTTTCATGGTTGTGTAATTTGATTGAGCTGAGTCAAGGGTGCAAGAAGCATAAGCTATGACATGCAACTTCCTCTCTAGTCTTTGTGAAAGTACTGCTCCCACAGCATAATTTGAGGCATCGCACATGAGCTCAAAGGGGAGCTCCTACTATGGAGGTTGGATGATAGGAGGGGAGGTGAGTTGCTTCTTCTACTCATCAGAGGCTGACCTGCAAGCATCATAAAAAACAAAATCGATTTCTTTTTGGAGGAGTTTAGATAGGGGTAGAGCGATCTTACTGAAGTCCTTGATGAATCTCCTATAAAATCCTGCATGGCCAAGAAAAGAGTGAACTTCTCGCACAAAAGCAGGGCAAGGCAAAGAGGAGATAACATCAACTTTTGCTTTATCTTCTTCTATGCCATGTGATGATACTATGTGGCCTAGGACTACCCCTTGCTCTACCATGAAATGACATTTCTCATAATTCAAGATCAAATTCTTCTCTATACATCTCTCAAGTACTATCTCTAAATTTTTTACGTATGCATCAAATGAGTCTTGATAAATAGAAAAATCATCAATGAACACTTCCATGCAATCTTCTAACAAATCAGAAAATATACTTATCATGCTTCTTTGAAAAGTGCCAGGTGCATTGCAAACACCAAAAGGCATGCGTCTATATGCAAAAGTACCAAAGGGACAGGTGAAGGTGGTCTTCGCCTGATCTTCAAGTGCAATGTGAATTTGAAAAATATCTAGAAAAACCATCAAGAAAACTATAGTGAGACTTTTCAAAAAGTCTCTCAAGCATTTGATTAATAAAAAGAAGAGGAAAATGATCTTTTCTAGTTGCTTGGTTCAACTTCCTATAATCAACGTAAACACGCCAACTATTTTGCACTCTAGTGGGTACTAGCTCATTATTTTCATTTTCTATAACAGTTACCCCAGTTTTTTTTGGCATCACTTATACCAGACTCACCCACTTGCTATCAGAGATAGGATAATAATGCCAGCTTAGAGGAGCTTACTTACCTCCTTTTTGACGATATCAAGAATCATAGTGTTAAGTCGTCTTTGGGGCTGCCTCACTAGTTTAGTCTCTTCTTCAAGAAGAATTCAGTGCATGCAAATCCCAGGAATGTCTGCTAGAGCTTACCCAATTGCCTTCTTGTTCTTTTTCAGCAAACTTATCAACTTCTATTCCTAATTAGGCTCTAGATTGTTGGCTACAATCACTAGAAGTTGGTCTCCTACTTCCAAGAAAGCATACTTGAGGTTTTCTGGTAAAGCCTTCAACTTCAATGCAGGTGGTTGGATAGAGGATGGATTCAGTTTTTGTGGAGTCACATCCAAAGAGGCACCTACATATTTAGATTGCTCAAATAGATGAAGAATGTACAAAATTACAGTTTAAATCACTACACCTACAACTACGTAAAACATAAACAGAATCAAGATCTAAGCTAGAGAAAATGATAGAATCAGAATGTGTAATAGGACCCAAACTAGAATGCAAATCAGAATGCAACTCAGAATTATCAGCACTTAGAGAATTTTCAATTTCAGTGCAAGCATGACAAAATTTAGAACAGCACAATTGCACTCAAAGGCATCAACCAAGTCAGAAAACTCAGGAAAAGCATAAATCAATTTAGCTTGAAAATCATCACATCCCTCATCAACTAAATAATCTAGAAAGTTAACCATAAGCACATTGGAATGATTTTCTATAGGATGTTTCATGGCATTTAAAATGTTAAAATCAATTTTGTTCCCATCAAACTCCATGGATAAAGTCCCTTCATGGACATTAATAATGGTTTTTGTAGTTTTTAGAAAAGGTCTACCAAGTATTAATGGTGCATGGCTAGGAGTGTTATCATTTTCCATATTTAACACATAAAAAACCAGCAGGAAAAATGAAATCTTTAACTCTTACCAAGACATCTTCCAGAACTCCTACTGGATGTGCTGTGCTCCTGTTAGCAAGTTGGACAATTACTCCAGTTGGTGAAAGAACACCAATCTTGAGGCTTAAGTATACTAATTTAGGCATGACATTGATTAAGGCTCCTAAATCCAGTATAGTATTAGAGAATTCCATGTTGCCTATTGTGCATGGCATTGTGAAAGTTCCAGGATCTTTACACTTGGGTGGCATGTGATGTGATCATGAAGGCTGTCCTTGAAGAAGAAGAGGCTGAATCTATACTTGGGCCAATAACATGTTCAAGGGCCAAGAAGCATCAAATGGGATTGACTTGGGTTTCTTTACTTGTGTGCAATGATGGGCTGGGCCAAATCAGAAGCTTGGACTTTGAAGAATAAAAAAAACTACAGATTTTTCTTATTTTTAATAATTTTCGTGCATGACTTTTTGGGATATAAAATCTGATGTAATTTAATGTTTTCAGAGTTGTTGTAGTGTCATTTAGTTTTCCAAGTGGTTGTAGTAGTTGTTGTTGCATTAATGAGGTGGTTATAGGGTGGCTGTAGTTGTTATAGGCTAGGTGGCTGTAGGTTGACTATAGTTGTTGTAGGCTCATTAATGAGGTGGCTATAGGGAGGCTGTAGTTGTTGTAGGCTCATTAATGAGGTGGCTATAGGTTGACTATAGTTGTTGTAGGCTCATTAATGAGGTGGTTGTGGTTGCATTAATGAGGCAGCTGGCTTTTGTTATCTATAAAAGGGAACTTGCCCCCTTGTGGCAAGATAATCAAATTTGAGTGAATTATTTTTCAGATTGCTTTGTGCACATCTATCTTCTCTTATCTAACAATTGTGTTAGTGTGGCGAGAAAATCTCAGAATTCTTATCACTCCCATTCCGTTCTCTAATCTGGGGTGTGGCGAATTCAATCCATCTTAGTTTAATTGTGGCGCCATAGGCTTATCAATTTAGTTGAGTTGGTTTCTTCTCTTTATTTTTCTTGTGGTACAGATTGTGTCCTCTTTTAGGCACATCATTTTGGTATCAAAGCGGTGGTTTCGTGTGGGAAAACTCTTGTAACTTGAGAGTAGAACACTTAGAGAGAGAGAGATCATGTCTGGAGATAACAGTTCTGAACTTCCAATTCCAATGGGGCTTACTTTAGAGCAAGCTCAAATTCTGAAGTTGGAAAGGTCTCAAAGTCAAATGGAGAGATCTCAACAACAAATGATGGAGCGGTTGGATCGTTTGGTAGAACAAATGGAGAGGCTAAACCGTCAACCAAGGCGTGGGCAGCGAAGAAATAGAAATGAAGAGCAATCGGACCAAGAAATCAATACAGAAGATGAAAGGTCTCCAAGGTCAAGGAGGCAACAAAGAGAGCAAGAATTGAAGATTAAGATGAAGGTCCCTACTTTCAAGGGAAGTAGCTCTCCAGAGGAATTTTTGGAGTGGGTGCAGCGTGTAGAGAAGGTCTTTGAGTGCCATGAGTACTCGGAGGCAACCAAATGTCGTCTTGCAGCCCTTGAATTCACAGATTATGCCAATTTATGGTGGGAGAATTTGAAGAACCAACGGAGGAGAGATGGTGAGGAAGAAGTCAGAAATTGGAGACTAATGAAGAGACTTATGCAAAGAAGATTTGTGCCAGAATATTACAAGCAAGAGCTCTTCTTCAAATTTCAATCCTTGAGACAAGGAGGTATGTGTATAGAAGACTATGTGAAAGAGTTTGAGATGCTAATGATTCGATGTGAACTGAATGAACCTCAAGAGCAAACAATTGCAAGGTTCATTGGTGGTTTACATAGGGAGATTGGTGATTTGGTGGAACTACAAAATTATGTAACCTTAGAGGATGTTATTAAACTTGCAATCAAGGTGGAGAGACAAAGGAAGAGAGTTTCTAGTAAGCAAATGTCACAGCCAGCTAGAAACAAAATCACAAATTTCTCTACAACACCATCATGGGTTGCATCTAAAGGAGAAGAAAGAAAGGTGGAGAAGAGGGAGTCTTTAAAACTTCCATCAAGTTCATCAAAAGGCAAAGAAAAGGGAGCTGATTCAGAACCTCCTAAAAGGAGTAGAGATGTAAAGTGCTTCAAATGTCTTGGTCATGGGCATTACGCATCTGAATGTCCAAACCGTAGGGTAATGATAATCCAAGACACGTATGGAGAAGTGGTAAGCGAAGATGAGGCAGTCATTGAAGGAGTTATGGAAGAATGTTCTGATAAGGAAAACATGGAGTATGCTGATGAGGGAGAACTCCTTGTCATAAGGCGTGCTCTAAATTTGCAAGCTAAGCCTAGTGATGAGCAAAGGGAGAATATTTTTCACACAAGGTGTACTGTTGAAAAGAAGGTTTGTGGTGTAATTATAGATGGAGGGAGCTGCACAAATGTGGCTTCTACTACTTTGGTGGAGAAGTTGAATTTAGCCACAACTGAACACCCTCATCCTTACAAATTGTAGTGGCTAAATGAAGATGGAGTTGTGAGAGTCACTAAACAGGTTGTTGTACCATTTTCTATTGGAAAAAATTACAAAGATAAGGTACTATGTGATGTTGTTCCAATGAGTGCTAGTCATTTGCTCTTGGGAAGACCATGGCAGTATGACAGAAGAGCTTTGCATGATGGGTTTAAAAACACATATTCCTTTGAGAAAGATGGAAGGAAGATTGTGTTAGCACCATTGAGTCCTCAACAAGTGAAGACGCATCAACAAGAAGCTGAAAGGAAGGGTAATTTACTTGCCAACAAAGGAGACATTGAGAGAGCTTTATCCAGCTCTAATTTAGTTCTTTTATTGCATTTGAAGGAGATAGTACCAGAAATTGTGGGATCACTTCCACCACAAATTCAAAGGCTCTTGGAAGAATTTCGTGATGTATTTCCAGAAGAAGTACCAAAGGAATTACCACCAATTCGTGGTATTGAGCACCAAATTGATCTTGTACCAGGAGCTACCTTACCAAATAGGCCAGCTTATAGAATGAATCCGGAGGAGGCAAAGGAGTTGCAACGTCAAGTAAATGAGTTGCTGGAAAGAGGATATGTGCAGGAGTCCATGAGTCCTTGTTCAGTACCGGCCTTATTGGTGCCAAAGAAAGATGGGACCATGAGGATGTGTGTGGATAGCAGAGTAATCAACAAGATTACAGTTAAGTATCGTTATCCCATTCCAAGGTTAGATGACATGCTTGATGAATTACATGGTTCTAAAGTGTTTTCAAAGATAGACTTGAAGAGTGGTTATCACCAAATTCGTATGAAGGAAGGAGATGAATGGAAGACAGCCTTTAAGACAAAACATGGGCTGTATGAATGGAAGGTCATGCCATTTGGGTTATCCAATGCCCCAAGCACCTTTATGAGGCTAATGAACCATGTGCTTCGAAAATTTATAGGTATGTTTGTTGTCGTTTATTTTGATGACATTTTGGTTTATAGTAAAAATTCTGAAGAGCATGAAGAGCATTTGAAGAAAGTATTTGAAGTATTACGAGAACAAAAACTATTTGGAAATTTCAAGAAGTGCCAATTCTGTCAAGACCAAGTTATTTTCCTTGGTTATGTTGTCTCTCAACATGGGGTGCACGTGGATGAGGAGAAAATAAAAGCAATCAAGGAGTGGCCAATTCCTAAAAGTATTTCTGAGGTACGAAGTTTTCATGGCCTTGCTTCATTTTATAGATGATTTGTGAAGAATTTTGGCACTATTCTTGCACCATTAACTGCATGCATCAAAAAAAATTGTGAGTTTAAATGGACCGAAGCTACACAAAAGAGTTTTGACTTAACCAAGGAGAAATTATGTTCAGCACCTATTCTAGCTCTTCCAGATTTTTCAAAGGTATTTGAGATTGAATGTGATGCATCTGGAGTAGGGATTGGAGCTGTCTTAATGCAAGATAAGTGTCCCATTGCTTATTTTAGTGAGAAGCTTGGTGGAGCAAGTCTGAATTACTCAATCTATGATAAAGAGTTCTTTGCACTAATTCGAGCTCTTGAGACATGGCAGCATTATTTATTACCAAAGGAGTTCATCATTCACACTGATCATGAGTCCCTAAAGCATTTGAAGGGGCAAGGGAAGCTGAATCGAAGACATGCCAAATGGGTGGAGTATTTGGAAGCTTTCCCCTATGTAATCAAATACAAAAAGGGAGAGACGAATGTGATGGCTGATGCAATATCTCGGAGGTATGCTTTGATTTCTCTTTTGAACACTAAGCTGTTGGGCTTTGAACTTATTAAGGAGCAATACTTGTTTGATCCTATGCTAGCTAAAATCTATTCAGCTTGTGAGAAAATGGCCATTAAAGGGTTTTATAGGCATGATGGTTATATGTTCAAATTTGGGAAACTTGTGATTCCTAATTGTTCTATTAGGGAATTGCTTGTTAGAGAATCACATGCAGGTGGGCTAGCTGGACATGTTGGTGAAAAGAAGACATTTGAAATGTTGAAAGAGCATTTATATTGGCCAAATATGATGAAGGATGTGCATCGGATTGTAGAAAGATGTGTTGCTTGTAAGAAAGTGAAGAGCAATGAGGCTGCACATGGCTTGTACATGCCATTGCCTGTTCCAGATCAACCATGGATGGATCTAAGCATGGATTTTGTGCTTGGATTACCTAGAACACAAAGGGGAAAAGATTCAGTTATGGTGGTTATTGATAGGTTCTCCAAAATGTCTCATTTTATTTCATGTCACAAAACTAATGATGCTTCTCATATTGCTGATTTATTCTTCAAGGAAGTTGTGAGATTGCATGGCATTCCAAGGAGTATTGTTTCTGATCGTGACGCCAAATTCTTGAGCTATTTTTGGAAGACATTATGGATGAAGCTTGGAACAAAGCTGCTATTTAGCACAACCTGTCATCCTCAAACTGATGGGCAAACCGAAGTGGTAAATAGATCTCTTTCCACTTTGCTTAGAAGTGTTATTAGTAAAAACTTGAAGAATTGGGATGAGTACTTACCGCATGTTGAATTTGCTTATAATCGAAGTGTTCATAGTACTACAAAGAAATCTCCATTTGAGGTTGTGTATGGATTTAATCCTAACACACCAGCAGATTTGGCACCTCTTCCAATTAATGAAAAACTTAGCTTGGATGGCAAAAGTAAAGCTGAATTCATGAAGAAAATGCATGAAGCAGTAAAAAAGCAAATTAAGAAGAAGAATGCTGCCTATAAAAAGTCAGTAGATAAGAGGAGAAAGCATGTTCAATTTAGCCCAAGAGATCTTATTTGGATTCACCTACGCAAAGAGAGATTTCCAAACAAAAGGAAGTCTAAACTTATGCCACGAGCTGATGGTCCTTTTCGAGTACTAGAAAAGGTAAATGACAATGCGTATAAAATTGATCTCCCAGGAGATTATGGTGTTTCAGCAACATTCAATGTAAGGGACATAACCCCTTATTTGGAAGATAACATGGAGCTGGATTTGAGGGCAAATCCTTGTCAACCAGGGGAAGATGATGTGATCATGAAGGCTGTCCTTGAAAAAGAAGAGGCTGAATCTATACTTGGGCCAATAACACGTTCAAGGGCCAAGAAGCATCAAATGGGATTGACTTGGGTTTCTTTACTTGTGTGCAATGATGGGCTGGGCCAAATCAGAAGCTTGGACTTTAAAGAATAAAAAAAACTACAGATTTTTCTTATTTTTAATAATTTTTGTGCATGACTTTTTGGGATATAAAATCTGATGTAATTTAATGTTTTCAGAGTTGTTGTAGTGTCATTTAACTTTCCAAGTGGTTGTAGTAGTTGTTGTTGCATTAATGAGGTGGTTATAGGGTGGCTGTAGTTGTTATAGGCTAGGTGGCTGTAGGTTGACTATAGTTGTTGTAGGCTCATTAATGAGGTGGCTATGGGAGGCTGTAGTTGTTGTAGGCTCATTAATAAGGTGGCTATAGGTTGACTATAGTTGTTGTAGGCTCATTAATAAGGTGGTTGTGGTTGCATTAATGAGGCAGCTGGCTTTTGTTATCTATAAAAGGGAACTTGCCCCCTTGTGGCAAGATAATCAGATTTGAGTGAATTATTTTTCAGATTGCTTTGTGCACATCTATCTTCTCTTATCTAACAATTGTGTTAGTGTGGCGAGAAAATCTCAGAATTCTTATCACTCCCATTCCGTTCTCTAATCTGGGGTGTGGCGAATTCAATCCATCTTAGCTTAATTGTGGCGCCATAGGCTTATCAATTTAGTTGAGTTGGTTTCTTCTCTTTATTTTCCTTGTGGTACAGATTGTGTCCTCTTTTAGGCACATCAGCATGGGAGGCTGGATGAGTGCAAAAACATTTCTCCCTAAATTGACTCTTTTATTGCCCCTTAAACACCTCTTATGAGTGCACAACTCTTTGAGGAACTTGGCATATTTAGGAATTTGTTTAATTTCTTCCAAAAGTGGAATATTGACCTCAATCTTTCCGAAGGTCTCCATGATCTCTTTATCCATGTTAGATTCAGAAGCTTTCCTTGCTTGAGTTTGCCTATTGGGGAAAGGAAGAGGTATTCTATGAACCACTTCTTCATCCTTATGATTTTGCTCACTGGTTGAGGATGAAGGAACACTTTACTGCATATTTGATTTTTCTAGTTTAGATTCAGGAGGTGGCCATCTACTTGCTTGCCACTACTCAAAATGATGGCACTAACATTGCCTCTTGGATTGATTACTAGTTGAGATGGCAAACTCCCTGAACCTTGACTTTTCGGTTCGTTGACTGTTGCGGCTAACTGACCAATCTTAGTTTCCAAATTCTGCATATTTGTTTCAGTTCTCTGTTGAAACTAGAGGGTGTTAGCATAAGCTCTTTCATTAAATCTTCCAGACTAGTTTTAGGTTTCTTGGGTTCTAGAAGAGGTGTATGGCTGGGTCCAAGTTGATTGTATCTTATAGGGGTGCCTGGTAAGGAGGAGGATTGGAGGTATTTCCATACTTGAAGGCTGGATGGTCACGCTACCTAGGATTATAGGTGGAGGAATATGGGTCATATCTCTGTTATTGTGGCTGTATGGGTCCACTAGGGAATATGCCAGCACATGACTCATTGTGGTCTCTTACAACTGAGGTCACTGATCAGTATGGTGGGTATTCAAGGAACAAATACTATAAACTGAATGAGGAAGGGCCGGTTGTTCTCTGATTTAATGCCAATTGCCTCACCATTGAAGCTAACTCTTCCAATTTATTTTCTATCCTTTGTTGGTCCATGGGAGGTGTCCTCACTTCATTGATAGTAACTGTTGCTGGATCATTCAGTCTAGTGCCAAACTATTGTGTATTTTGGGCCGTCATGGCTAATAATTTGTTTGCTGTAGCAGGGGTCTTATCCACTAATGCCCCACCAGTAGCTGCATTAACTCTATATCTATCCATAGGCAGTAATCCCTTATAAAAATACTGGATGAGAAGTTACTCTGAAATTTGATGGTTTGGATTACTTGAACATAGCTTTTTGAATCTCTCCCAATACTCATACAATGACTTACCACTTGCTTATCTAATCCCATCGATATATTTCTTGATTACTGCTGTTCTGAAGGCTGGGAAGAATTTTTCTAGGAACATCTTCTTCAGTTCATCCCATCTTATAATTAAGGCAGTGGGCAGGTAGTAAAGCCAATCCTTGGCTGCCCCATCCAAAGAGAAAGGGAAGGCTATAAGCTTGATTTGTTCTTTTCCAACTCTATGTGGTCTTATAGTAGAGCAGACAACATGAAATTCCTTTAAGTGTTTGTGCGTATCTTCTCCTGCAAGACCATGGATCTTGGACAGCAAGTGGATTAGACCCGATTTCAGTTCAAAATTAGTATCTAACTTAGGATAATTTATGCACAATGGTTGATAATGCACATAAGATGCAATCAACTCTTTAATGGATTGTTGTTTCTTATTTTGAGGCACTTGTGCATTTTGATTATCCATCCTAGTTGTCCCGGCTGACTCAAAATTAGTTGACTCCAGCACAATATTAGATTGAAAATCTGACTCTACTTCTAAACTATTGACAGTAAGATCAATAAACTTAGACAAAAGCTTAGACACTATGCTACTCATAATGCTATTGCTTCTCACTTCAGACACTAAAAATTACAATTAATTAAAAAATTGAAAAGAGGGCCTAAGTGATGGAATTTGGCAAAATGGCTGCCCGAGATGATCTTTTGGATAATCGAGGGGTCGAAACTTGCTTAAAATGTCAAAAACTAGTGGTATACCAAGTTTGAGGTCAATCGAAGGTAGTTAAACTGATAAAAACTCAAAACTTGCAAACTGTTTCAACAACACTAAATAACTTGAAATTAAACTATGACACAATGGAACAACTAAATTAACAACTCAGAAGTGAATTAGCTCCCCGGCAACGGCACCAAAATTTTGATTTCAGCCACTATGATGCCGAATCTCCCAGAATTGAATTTGTGGCAATTTTGTAGTATAATGGTTCCCAGGTCATATTTACTCAAGGAGCCTTACTTTTAATCACTAATTAGTTATTCTAAATACCCAAACACTAATTAAAAGCACATAAACGGGGGGGGGGGTTGTTGGCAGTAACAACAAAAACTTAAAATAGCAGCAAACTAGCAGCTAATCAGCAGTAGAATGAAAATGATAGAGTATTGATAGTAAGGATATTATGTAATCAGCCATTAGGATTTATGGGAGTGTAACTATCATTACTTAACTCAATGATTCAGTTTTGTTCTCATTTCACCATTTGGTCTTTTTCATGAAAATGATTATAGAGTAACTTCCAGAATTTAATGCTTCCAACTATAGTCAAGAATAACTTCACTAACTATAACTAGATGCATTTCAAAAGAAAACCTCAACCGAATCAAGTTAAACATCTTTCAACTAGTCATTTTGTTTCACTCACTTTTCTAATCAGTCAAGCAAGGTTATATCTCAAATATAAATTTGTTTATGTTCCTTTAAGTTCAATCAGAATCTGATAGTAACTTAAACATAAAAACAAACTAGAAATGAAATGAGATGAAATAGAGAATAAAAACACTTATCTTGCTTTTTCAGTTCAAGCTACAACATCCCAAGGTCCTAGTCACTGATTACAATGGAGATTTAGCCCTCCATGAGAGCAAAACAGCAAAACAAAAGAGGGAAAACAGAGGAGAAGAGAGGTGTGCAAAATTCTAAGTTACAGAATATGAAAAATGTGTACAGTGTTACAAAACTGATGGCCTAAATGCCTTGGAATATTTTACCCTAGATGCTCAATTGACTTTCAAAAGGAGAGCTGAGGTGTGGCTGTTTCCTTTTTGTAGAAGGGGTGGCTAATAGATAGCAGTGGCAAGCATGAAAAAGGTGTAGCAGAAGGGCTCTTTTGCCATACCAAAAGCTGATATGCTATTCTCAACAAAATTTGGGGAAGAGGCAAGCATGGACTACAAGCAAAAGGTGATCTAGATTGAGGGCCTTATATGTCTCCATATCAGTAAAAACAAAGAAACAAGTCCCAGTCAACATTCTACTCATCAGAAGAGTGCCACATCAACACTATGTCAGCAAGAATGTCCACCTTAGTGCCATATCATTAGAAAATCTCCAAATTTGATTTCTGCAAAGCACGCAAATGGATTAAATTGAGTCTTTAATAATTTAAATCCTAAAATATGAAAACAATTCATTTTCCATCCAAAATTAATTTAGACCCAATAAATCAAAAAGTGTAATAAAATTGGAGAATTCCCATAGCTGAAAATGCAAATAGACCAAGATAGAGGTTAAAATGTATATAAAAATGCTAGATATTAGGCGCCACCTATGGTGCCTTAGGGCACCAGCCCTTTAACTCTCAGCCACTTGCCAGAGGCTTGGCGCTTGGGGTGCCAACCATGTCGCCTTAGGCATCAAGCAGCAGAAATTTGAACATCAGATTGGTTTCAACATTCTAGCCCCAAAATTAGCCAACTTTTCACCATAAATAATTTAAAGGGGTATAAATTACTCTCCCAAATCACGTAGATGAATTTCTTTACATGCTATTGAATAAATAAAATTTTATCAGGTCACAAAATAGAGAAATCCTCACTACCAATTCTGACCTTTGATTACTCCTATGGTTATAACTCTTAAATGGTAAATTATTTTTAAGTAAAACAAACACCATTAGAAAGTAGACTTAAAGATCTTTTTAACGGTATAAGATTTGCCAAAAACGGAGTCCAGACAAAATAGTTATGGCCATTTGAAAACTACATTTGAATCTCCGTATTGGTAAGCACCTGGGTGCCATCTCTACGCCTTCAAACCCCTTTGGCTGCCAAACCATGGTACCTAGGTGCCCCGGTTGGTGCTTGTGCGACTTGGGTCTTGGTAGCCATGGATGGAGCTCGAAAATGGCTCCATCCTTGCCTAAACTTGTCTCCTGTGCTCTCAATCTTCCATGGGTTCCTCTAGGATGTTTTTAAGCAAGAAAAGGACACTTTAAACAGCCCTAAAACTCAGAATTTCAAAGCAACATATTAAGAGGAAAATATTTCAAGAAATTTTCTCCAATTTATTCGTTCAGCAACTCAAGTTTCCTTTCAAAACTTCAACTACAATTAACATTGGTTCTGCTCTATCAACAAATTAGAACAACAATTGCATACTATGTGTTCAGTATAAACATTATACACCATTTTCCCCAAATCACTAACCTAGGGTTTTGTCATCTTGAAATAGAGGAAGAAGAAGAGAAGAAGGAGGAGAGGAAGAACACTCACTATTTCTCCTAAACTTCTATAATTTTGATCCTCAAACAAAGCCATAGCCAGATTTGGAGATGGGTTTTGAAGGTTATTGGCCAAAGAGGAAAGAGGAAGCTTCGGCAAGGAGAAGAAAAATGAAAGAAGGAAATATATGATGGCATTTAAGTGTGCAATGTGGGGCCCACTTAATTCCTTTCAATTTGGTCCCTTTAGTAACCCCATTAATTAGGACCTTGCAAGATACTTGGGATGATTGATCAAAATTAGGATACCTAACTACACTTCCATAAAAATACACATCATCTTATTCCATTTTGACTAAAATACCAAAAACCATGCATTTGTTGAATTTAGTCCCTCTTAGTGCCTCAAGATCCACTCTAGCCTCAACTCTAACATCTTTAAGATATCGGCCCTTTAATTTTATCCCCATAAGGTCCATTCTCCTTCACGGATCCCTATTCAGTCCTTTCCCATGATTACTTCATAATTTATTTTCCTTTCACTTTAGTCCTTTAACATTCTCCCTTCACTCACTATTCATGTTTTTCCTTAATCAAGGGTAAAACTTAGTCCTTATTAAATTTTGAAAATCCCTTGTTCCTCTAGTTAGAACTCCTTAACTTGCAAAAATTTTTCTTTTACCCAAATTTGCATACTTTAAACTGCATAGTAATACTTGAGGTATTACAAGATATGACTAAATCAATCAATAAAAGTTTCCTAAAACAAGATAAGCAATGTGATTTGAAAACTTCCCAAATCAAACAATTAAATGTTCCTTCCTAAACTTTCCTAAATCTAGTATGTTAATAACACTAGTATGTTTGGTTACCTCTAATTCACCATGGGATGTAGTAGGTGTGGCTCAAATGTCTTGAATATGTCCATTTAGTGCCTCCTTCATTCTCTCTGCTATAGCCCCTGTGATTGGGCCTCCCTTGATGAACAATGGATTATTTGGGTTTGGAACTTGAACTTCTTGTCTTGGACTACTACTTTGCTCTTTAGGGTTTGGATTTGCATCATTTTTCCCCCTCTTGAAAGAAGATTCATCCTCGAATCTTGAGGATATGGTGAAATAATGGAAAAAAAAGAGAATTGACTTTTCCCAACTATTTTTCTTAATCTCCTTTTTTTCTTTTTTTTAAATGTATTATTTTTTTGAATATCCTCTTTTTGTCTCTTCTTTCTCTTATTGTTCTTTCCTTTTTTTAAAAATTTTTTTAGAACTCAGAAAAATTGCAAAAGAGGGAAAATAAACTATAGAACAAAATTCAAAGAATATAACAGGACTTGATTTGGAGTGGCTCTGATACCAACTGATGTGAAGCTCTCCGAACAACGTTGTGAGATTCGAGAACAATATGTTGATTCACAAACTCGGATAGTCCAAATACATATTCAAAACTCAAAGAAAATACAATTTATTAAATAAAAAAGAATAACATAAATTGGATAGAGATTATTGACCTTGTGGTTATAAAGAACCAGGAACCAATATTATAGACTCTTAAACCCAGACTCATTAGCTATAGAGAGCCAAGAACCCAATGTATAAACCCCAAGAGGAAAGGTTAATAGATTCTTGAACCCGGACCAATTGGCTATAAAGAGTCAAGAAACTAAGGTATAAACCCCCAAGAGGAAAGGTTGAACACCACAAGGATTTAGAAACCCTTGATAAGTTCGAAGGTTCTTGAAGAATTAAGAGAGAACGGTCTCTCACCATAACATCTTCAAACTCTTAATTGTCTAATCCATAAGTTGATGTTCTCTTAGCATAAGCCTCCTTTATATATAGAGTAGGGAAGACATTAAAAAACATTAGGAAACCCTAGCTAGAAAGGAAATAGAGGCATAAAGGAAATAAAAAAAACTTTCCTAAAACATAAAAAAGAAATAAAATCAAATAATTAACTTGGACACCAAGATAGCCTTCTTTTTGTTCTTCTAGCCTTCTCTATGAATGAGCTTCAATTTAGGCCATCAAATTTCTTCTCATTTGTCCATGAAGCCCAAATATATATATATATATATATTCCTGATTTTGGACTCACAGAAATTTCTAACGGATCATAGACATAAATGTGATGCAAGTCATCAGTCTTAAAGTTGCAAAATTTCCTCCAACATATGGTTCCATGGATCACATCATCCTCCCCTACTTCACATCACTAGGGATGCCCTAGTGTTAATGTATGTGAGTAAGTTGAGTAACTTGAAATATTGTATATGTGTTTGTTTAATGTAAATGCACATGATGTGTAATGCTCGAGGCCCTAAGGTATTAGTGTCATTGAATTTTCGATTGAGTATTTGGATGCAAGGGAAAATTTTTCGTTTTATTGGAAAAGGAAATGCAAGTTGGAGGTGGCATGGTGTGAAAGAGTCAGATGAATACTAAGTCTTTGGAGGGACTAGTTTGAAATAAAAATTAATATGAGGTATCTTTTGATAAGATGGGAAAGTTATTATTGGAATTGTGTGGTGCTTTCAGCATGCGGAAATGCCTGAGTTGGGGGAATTATAATTTTGCCACCACTTAAAATTTGACCATGAGTTGACTAAGGGGCAAGATGGTAATTTCTTCATTGTGAGTATATACATGGAGCCATTTACATAATTCACTTAATTCTCCTATTTCTATCTCACGTGCCCCCTCCTTCACAAAGCCTTAGCTCCAACACCTCTTCATCATTTCTTAATCTTCTTCCACCACGTTGCCACCCAAGCTTCTGATCACCATTCTTTAGCAAGGGTTGAGGTCTTTAGCAATCAACCACCACTAGAAAAGAGAGAAATCAAGGTAAACCTCGTACTCTCTATTTTCTATTTCATTTTCAGATTTAATGGAATTTGGGGTGAGAATGGAGTAGTGATTTAGAACCTTCCTTAATGTTTGTTGATAGAATTCGAACCAAAAATTGATGGATTGGTCATGATGTAAAAAGAAATTAGAGAGTATGACAATAAGGGAAGAAAAGTTAGGGTTTTGAAGGAAAATTGTTGATTTGAGCTTGGATTCTTGGTAATAACTTGGGATTTAAGTGTAAAAATATTGCCTAAACGATAATAATGAAAACCCATAGAAAGAATCATGAATTTTGGTGAGGATTTGGGCTAAAACGAGTGGAAAAGTGTGCTTCTAGTGGTGGGCACCCAAGGCATCACCAAAATAGAAGCAAGATCATGGGCTAAGGTGCTAGTGCTCAAGGCACCACCACCTGAAGATTGAGGTCATGAAGGTTAGGCCTGGGCACCTGAAGTGAGTTGGAGACATAGAAGGGTTATGGCTCTTAGGTGCCACAGTCTGGGCAAGTCTTTTCTTAATGGAATTACATACTAAAATGATGTTTTGATGCTTCATAGGTCTTGTATCGGTTTGGTGCCTGGTCAGGGCTGCTTACAAAAGTCGAAAATGCTTCAATTCTAAGTGAGAGGACTTAGCCTTGCCTTGTTTGTTCACTTTTCTAGAATTGTTATTTTCCTAGCAAATTATATTAAGAAAGTATGTGATGAATTGATGATATGCTTGATATGCATGAATCCTCGCATGACTAAAAAATGGATAAATATACCCATGTATGGTTGTTGGTTGTAAAATGCTTGATTATGAGACATGGATGAAAATGATAGGTGATGACATTTTTCAATTTATATGCCAAGTGACACTTGTAAAGCAACCCTTGTTGGGAATTGTAGCTAGTGTGAAAGTAAGTAATATAAATTTAATACACATTTACATATATTCATAGGCACACAAACATATAAATGGCATAAGGGATTTCATGAGAATATGAAAGTGATTGTTTCTAAGATTGATCCTATGAATGTGCCATGAGCACATAATGGGAATTTAACTTGAGTAGGTGAAATAGTGTGACCCTTGTATGTGTATATGTCTGTGCCTTGTGCACGTAGCCTTCGAGCAAATGATTATGAGCATCCATATATCCTCTTCAAGATTGCCCTCATTATCAAAGGAGAATGTATATACACTATGTGCATAATTAATGAACAAAAAGGGGAAAAACAAGTACTAAGGGTTAGAATATTATGTTTATGGGTATGGTGAAAATCATGATTAGATTTTTGGAAAAACCTTAAATTATAGTACTTGTAGAAATTGAATTGAAAAATGGGTTTGGCATATTTTGTAGCAATCATGAGAGGAATATCTTGGATGGATTTGTGCTGTGAAGACATGTATTGACAGACATGTTGTCAAAGTTGGCATGAGATATAAAGAAACTTTGTAGTTTAACCATGTGGCGAAATAAGGAAAGATGATTGGTTCACGCCACTACGATACCGAATCACCCAGAATTGAATTCGTGGCAATCTTGCAATATAGTGATTCTCAGGTCGTATTCACTCAAGGAGCCTTACTTCTAACCAATGATTAAGTGTTCTTGACACTCAGATGCTAATTACACTAATTAAAACCTAATTACCATCGGTGGTTATTGACAGATTTAAGCATAAAACAAAATTAAATTTTGCAGCAGAAAAGTTTGACAGCAAAACAGAAAATGTAACTAGCCTTGGTCTTTGCTAAAGGTGTAATCTTCCTAGTTCTCTTCAGATGTTAAGTCCTTGTTCTATCTATCATCTGATTATATAAACAATAAAATGTCCAAGAAGAGTCTTCTAGACTAAATCACACCAAGTTATGATCAAGAAAAACTCCTCTAGCATAATCCTAGTGTAACTCCAACAAATATAATAAGATTTATGCAAGGTAACCAACATTACATACCATTTCCATTTCTTTTACTATTTCAACCAGATATAGTAAACACTCCTCAGATGCAAATTATGAAACTAGAAAATGAAAATGCTTCTCTAACAAAAACAACATAAATCATAAACCAAATGCAAAGAAGAAATAAAAATGGAATAAATAGACAATTACTTATCTGATTAAGCACATGAACTTGGATTACAACTTTAATTCCAACCAAGGCTGATTACAAAGAGATTTTAGCCCTCCGTGAAAGCAAAATCACCAAAATAGAAGAGAGATAAATAGAGGGAAAATGACCTATGAATTTTGCTGTTACAGAAGTGTAGAATGTGTTTTGAGTTACAAAACTGATGCCAAAAAGCCTATGGAATATTCTACCCTAGATGCCCTCAAGTGGACTTTCAAAAGATGCTGAAGTGTGGCTGTTTGCTACTGCCAAAGATGTCTGAAATACTGATGCAAATTCATGAATTAAGGGTAGTAGAACATGCTTTCTTGGTGCAGAAAGTGTAAGAAGGAAAGCTTCCATTTTCATCAAAGTTTGGGGAAGAAGTGGTTAGGCTAGATAAATTTGAAATAAGGGCCTCACATGTCCATGTCACTAAGAGAGAGAGAGAGAGAGAGAAGAACATGCCTAGTCAGCAAACAGGTAGTGTCTAGTCAGGAAAAATATACACCTCAGCACCACATCATGTCACATCCCAAACCCAGGCATGTGACCTTCACGAAGGTGAATCCTACTTCATCTCTGTAAGCCTGCCTTGATACCTCACTATACATATATAACCTGATATATATATATATATATATATGCAAATACATACTAAATGCAGAATTAATTTTTAAGAATAACATGATTTCATATAGATAAATGCTTCTATTAAAGTCTCACATCTAAGTATAATATATTAACAATCTCTGCTATCTTTTTCATAGAACACATTTTACACACATAACCACAAACTCCTTAGGGAACCTATCAGACCACAGAGCAACTCTAGAGTTATCAAAACATAAAGAAAAGAAGAGGACAAGAATACAAACCCAGAAACAATTAGGGTCTTGCAGAATGGTTCGGCCACTCCTTACGTCGAATTTTTGTCATTCACCTGTTCTAAGAAAATAAATTAAAATAAATGAGTCATAGACTTGATGAGCAAGATACTGAACTCAAAATAATTTTAATACCTATCCTTTTTACTTTATGGATGTAAGCAATAATGAAAGAAATTTAGTTAAGTACATAACATACCTATACATACCATTACTTCTTGCAATATGCATCAGTACCCATCAATGTCATCATATAAAATAACATTAATTTGATCATGAAAATATATGTACAAAGATGTTCATACACACATACATACATCCATGTAATCATGCTCAATCATAACCAAGACAATTTCAACCTCAGGTGTCACATTCCAATTCCAACAAATCTCACATTATTCATAGCAATTAAGTGAGATCAACCACATTTAACATATAGGCACAACAGACAAACAAGCATTTCAATCACATAGTTCCCATACCAATTGGGTCATCCAGGGTACCACTGGAACATTGCCTGTAGCCCCCGCCAATCCACCCTTATCGCTCTAAATATAAACCTCCACCCTTATTGCTCCATGTAGATTCCCTGTGGGGTGCACTACCATGCTTGTCTTTCTTTCCAAACACATACACAATCACATTTCACAAACATCATGTACATACTAATTCAACACATCTCGATAAGGTTTATACAACACAAAAATAATCTTTAAGAACTCAATCACTTTTACCACATAAAATTACGCCACATGAGAACTTTCTCTGGTTACATAAAGTTCAACTAACATACACTCACATTATGCAATCAACATAAGATTCATACATCATCTTCATCGACTGAGAGTAATACATCATATATCAAGTTTATGGAGTCACAAACAAATTCCATAGTTAAAAACTTACCAAAACATGCCACATAAAATTTCTCATGGATTACAAAAATCTTTTCAACGTATGATATCATAATTTTTTCAATTGTCATACTTATACTAGTCAATATTATGGAAATATAAACATAGTAAAACAAAGATTTCCTTACATTATGCTACACTCAATTAAAACACTAAAATTATCTTTACTTCTAATAAGCCACAATAAGAATCAAGGATTAAATTTCAATATCTAGCTATATAGAAATAATTTGCCAATATAACAGTTCAATATAATTCCATAATTTTAAAAAAATTCAATTTACCTTCTACAACCAACCACATAATCTAATAATCCCTCAAAAGTATTGTTCTTATATAAATAGATATATGTATTCCCATTTTTTCCTTCTATCATTTCTAATAACTTAAAAGATTTGTTTCTAACTCTATTTAACT
The DNA here is from genome assembly GCA_037074585.1 of Biancaea sappan. Classification (NCBI taxonomy): domain Eukaryota; kingdom Viridiplantae; phylum Streptophyta; class Magnoliopsida; order Fabales; family Fabaceae; genus Biancaea; species Biancaea sappan. Next base: position 65,676,870 of record CM073492.1, read on the forward strand.
ACTCCAAATCAGCTGCTCTAGCTTATTTAATGACAATTTATAAAAATATATCATCTCACATTCCTTCAATTAACCCAATTTTCCCTTTCAGTTTTCTACAATTTAGCCTTAATCGAAGACACAATCAATCCATAGGATTATAACTTACCATGTCAAATTTTCTGTCAAGACAAATAAAAGGTTGAACTAATTCTTTATGACTAACCATTTAAATTTCCATTACATCCATATTCTTCTATTTTCTTTTCCTTTATTTCAACACAAACCTACATTCTTAGGATTCTCCTATCACAACTTCTAATATGAAACCATTACTAATTTCATACTTAGGGTCAAATAGGGATTAAAATCTTTCATTCATTCACTTAAGGTCCCATGATAAGAGTTTCTTAAATATAGACTCAAATTCGAATTCCCACACCACTCTCAATTTAGGACTAGGATTTATCTTAAAAGACTTCCAATTGATGAATTAATTTAGGAATTCTGTTCCCAATACTTCTATTTTTCCAATTTCACTTTTACCACTTCATCTTCCACCATTTTCATGTCCAACACAAAAAATTTTGATATTATACTGATTTTTTTTATATGGAGTAGAAATGGACAAGAACTAAGCTAAATTTGCAATCTAAGCTTTGGAACAACATTGGGTGCCAAATGATTGGAAGAAAGAGCTGAAATCAAGGAAAAAGATGAAGGAGGGACCTCACCTTGGCTCATAGTGTAGCAACTTATGGAGAGGCTATCCACCAATGGCAAAACGGCTAGACCATGTTGTTAGAACCACCAGCAGAGGTGATTTGTGAAGGAGGTCGCATAGTAGCTCACGTTGTTCACTCTGCTCTCTCGGTTAGGCCCTTGTTCGCATGCAAGAGAGGAAGAATGGAAGCGGAAAGGGGAGTGGAAGGTGGTCACCGATTGGATTCTGACCAAATATCACCAGCGTTCATGGTGGTAAGGCTCCCCACTTCTCATTCTTTCTTCTCTCTCTTACCACTACACTCCCTTTCTCTCTTAGTCTCCCAATTTTTTTTTCATGAAGAGAAGCCCCCTGAGGCTTCTAGAGGAAGCCAATACTTCATCTTATGGTAAATAAATGGTGCACGTGTCAGGTGCCCTAAGTGCCATGTATTTTTTTATTTTATTTTTTTATCTTTAGCTAAAATTATATGGGGCAAGTTCTTCTTAAATTAATAATGCACTCGGGTCCCTACGAAATTTTATAAAAATTCCCAAGCACACCCAAAAATCTTAAATTTATTTTATTGCTCCCCCTATTTCTATTACCAAAAATCAAAACTCCATATAATTTTATAAAATTTTCAAATAAGTCTTTAATTAATTAATTATTTATTTATTATTTTTTTACTTATTTTAATTCCATAAATTCCTCACTTTTATTTATGAGGGTCCATATCAGCAAGAATTCTACAAAATTAATTTCTGTAAAATACCCAAATGGGTTAAATTGAATCTTTAATAATTTAAGTCCTAAAATATTAAAATAATGCATTTTCCATCCAAAATTAATTTAGATCCAATAAATCATGTGTAATAAAATTGGAGAATTTACATAGGTGAAAATGTAATTAGACTAAGATAGGGATTAAAATGTATATAAAAATGCTAGATATCAATGATATGGCTAGAGAAAATCAAGAGACTTGATTCTATAATTCGCACCTCACATGTAGACGTACATAGTGAGGGCATGTGGAGAAATAAGGACGTATGATGAGATGATGAGGTTTGGATGAAATACAGTTTGACGAAAAATTTAAGAATAATGAGCATGGTGATGTGGTAGTGTATGATGTTTATGTGTTAGTTATAGTGAATTTGAGTTGTGTTTGTATTCCTTGCAAGGGATGTGATGATTATGCTATAATGATGGTATTGTGTGCATGGTATTCGTTTATGCTATACACTTATGTGCAAGTGATTCGAAAAGGGTTGATGTTGTGATATTAGATACTTTTAGTATCATGTGTATGTCTGATAGAAGAAAAATTGATGATAACATGAGCATGAATCTAGATGAGTAATAAGATAATTGTGCTTTGCTATTGTGTAAAATTTAGATTTCATTATCTCTTGCATTAGTTGAGGTGCTAGGAATATCATGAGGTTTGACACATTGAAATGATTATACATAGATTTGTGAATGATCATATGATCATGCACATATTAATGTATTTTGGAATGCATAGTCATGTGTATGTGATAGGGTAGGGCTATTTGTAGTGAGTTAGTTGACCAAATTCACCTCCTCACAGTTTTAAGTATAGAAGGCCCTTTAGTTTGATGATGCCAAGGATACCTCCTCAGTGTTCAGAGTATGGTAAACATTTTCTTAGTTTTATATGTTTGTGTAGTAATATAGAAAGCTTTGTAATCAAAGTAGGCCACATTACATTATCTAAGAATGATGAGTGTATGATGTGTGAGAAACACTACGAGTGTAGATGATAACTTGAGAACATGTAATTGAATTGCAAGGATGTATTATTTACATACTTATGTATATATATGAAAGGAAAGATGATTTTTATATTCACTATGTTTGCAATTTTAATTTGCTTTTATTTAAAGGAATAATTGAGATAATGAAATTAATGGGATTAAGTTTAGGCTTGTGGTAGTGTAGGATGAGGCATCATCCGTGCTAGTCACGTGCCCAATTTTGGGGCATGACACAATAGATATATATACTTATATATATTGAGAGTGTACCTGGCTTAGGGAAAATCATTGGGAGACCCATCATGGTTGGGTGCTCGAAATTGGTTTGAATAAGTGGTACTTATAGAATGATACATCATGGAGGAGGTTAGACGTAATGATGGGATTATGAGTGGTACTAAGTGGAATAGGAAATGACTCGTACATAAGCATTTTTGCAATTAGTAATATGAATGCTTGTCACTTATGAAGGAAGATTAAGACTTAGGCATGTGGAGGATTAAGACTAAGGCTTGTAGAAGATTGCTAGTGCCATGGATAATTTTTGGTACTCGGTGATGTGGAGAGATGCTTTGAGTAGGCAATTGGCTTGAATAACATGTTTCCTATAAGTAAGAACCCAGGACGCTTAGTTCTAGGTAACTCACATGATAGCTCTTTGTGTGGGAATGCATAGGTTATACTTTATCTAGAGTTACCTTTTTTACATGGTGACATCTCTTGTGGTGTGAGTGGGTAACCTCGCTCTAACTTATGTTAATTGAATGCTATACCGTGAATAAATGTTGGGAGTTTTAGAGACCCAGGGACTGGTAATAAAATATCTATATAACCTAAAAGTAATTTGAATTTACTGAATGCATATGCATATACATGAGAAGAGAATATGCATTAGAGACCATATGTGTTGTAGTAAAGTGAGTTGAGTTAAACATTATATCCTTCTTATTGCGATTCTTGTAATATATTATGATTGTGTATGAAGCCTGGGTTGAGAAAGCCTCGTAGGGCTATTCTCCTGAAAGGCGGGATAAAATGAGCCTGGGTTGAGAGGGATAATATGAGCCATTCTCGTAAGAGGCAGCATTGTTTGAGCTTGGGTTGAGAAGGCCGTGATATGCCATTATCTCAAGAGGCAAGGGAAGTGAAGCCCAAGTTGAGGAAGCCAAGGCAGGCTATTGGGATCTTCTCAAAGGGTGACATTAGAGCATATGAATATAATGTTTTCTTATTTGAGATGTGAATGTGATTTTTTCTTATTTGAGATGGAAAGGTAAAGTTTAGATGGATGCAATGTATAAAAATAACTGTATGTATAAATTTGGTTGAGTGTAGTTTTGATTTGAATATTTCATATGTTGTACATGGTTCATATTTGAGTGGCTGTAGCACGAGTTGTGGTAATACTTGAGCGGTGTACTCTCGTGTGAGGGGATGGGAACTAGAGGTTCTTAGAGAGGGGATGGGAACTAGAGGTTCTTAGATATGGTTGTATGGTACTAGTCATCTAGATTAAGGATTTGAATTATCATCGTTGAGTCATGATTATGCCTATTGGTTCACGCCACTACGATGCCGAATTGCCCAGAATTGAAATCATGGCAATTTTGTAGAATAATGGTCCCCAGGTTGTTTTCACTCTTGGAGCCTCACTTCTAATCATTAACTAATTGTTCTAAACACCTAAACACTAAATAAAAGCTAATTAACACACCGGGGGAGGGGGTTTTGGTTGTGATAGAATCAGAAAAATGCAATCAGGAACAACAAACAGCAGTAGCAAACAAGATAGCAGAAAGTAATAAAGTTGAACAGTAACAGAAGAATGCAACCAGCCTTGATCTTTCCTAAAGATGAAATCTTCCTAGTTCTCTTTAAATGATGAGTACTTGTTCTATCTATCATCTAATTTTATAAATCATAAGGTGACTAAATAGAACTTCTAGATTGAATCCCATCAAGCTATGATCAAGAAAATCTTCTCTAACATAATCTTAATGTGATTCCAGTAAAAGTAGTCAGATTTATGCAAGGTAACCAACATTGCACACCATTTCCAATTCAGTTGCCATTTCAACCAGATACAACAACATTCCTCAGATGCAAAGTGTATAAAACCAGTTAATGAAAATACTATCCTAACTAGAACAGCATAAATCACAAACCAGAGGCAAGGAAGAAATAGAAATAGAATAAATAAACAAATATTTATCTTATTAAGCCTATGAACTCAGATTACACTTTAGTTTCAGACCAAGGCTGATTACAAGGGATTTTAGCCTTTCATGAAAGAAAAAAACAAGAAAACAGAAGGGAGAAAAGAGAGGGAGAAGTGATCTATAAAATACACTAAGTTATAGAAGTTAAGATATAAACTAAAGTCTAAAAGCCAACTAAACTAATGCCCTCCAAAAAGCTGATGAAACTGACTTTAGTGCCTTCTCTTCTAATTTCTAATATGGGAGGACATGGCAGTTGTAGTGGAGATGGTACTTTTTCAGAAAGTGGTATGGTGGTTGCTTCTTTCATCAAGGTTAGAGGAATGGGATGTAGAAAGTTGATCTAAAATGCCACAGCCATGGGTTCCATACGTCCATGTCATCAGGTAAGTAAAAGAGGCTTCCAAGTCATCCCAGAAGGTGCACATCAGCGTCCAGTTCATTAAGAATGCCATGTTAGTGCCACATCGTCAAGAAATCTTCAAAATTAATTATGAAAATTACGCAAGAAGGATTAAATTGAGTCTTTAATAATTTAAGTCCTAAAAGATAAAAATAATTCATTTTCCATCTAAAATTAACTTAAACCCAATGAAACACAAAGTGTAATAAAATTGGAGAAATTCTAAAGATAAAAATGTAAGGAGACCAAGATAGGGGTTAAGATGTATATAAAAATGCTAGATATCAAATCTCCCACAATTGGTCTTTTGCACTCCTAGGCAAAATCAATTAAAAGCAACAAAGGCACTAAAGGAACACAACAAGAAGCGAAGAAAGTATGCAATTATGAAATAGTTCAAGCTTGAAAAGTTTTGACGCTTGGTGAAAACTAATCTTAAATTTCTAAAAAGTTCAAGTATCATGGCAATTTTGTTGACAAGAATGAATCCAAGTAATAATCTACTCACAAGGGAAAGTGTATATGCTTTATTCTCTCGAGTGTTTAAGGTAGTGCACTCACATTTCAACCTATCACAAATTCACTACCATAAGCTTGTCAAGAATCTAAATCTCCACTACTTAAATCACATACATGCTTGAGTTATTAGGACTTTACTATGGATGTAACGTGGGAGAAAGAATGATTGAAAGATGGGGGAAAATACAAGAAACAAGGTTTTACAAAAGCTTAAAGAATTGAAGAGCATTAATCAAGTCATAAGAAATTGAACCATGAAACTTGGGCACAAAAATACTACTTTTCCCTTCTTCTTTCTTTCTTGCTCTTTTTTATGTCTCTTTTGTTTGTTTGTTTGTTTGTTTGTTTTTTAATCTTCATACAATATATTTTTCATGAAGAATTGTCAAAATTTTCTTTTCTTTTGAGTAGCAAAACTAAATTTCAAAATAGCCTACAAATTCTTCTTTTTGCACATGCTCAATCTCTTTTCAAAAGAAATTTCTAAAGCTCTTCAAATCCTAAGTTTTTAAGGAGAAGAAATAATTTGTTTTAAGGTGGAAAAGGAGTTGGAAACACAAGAAAGAAAGGTGGAAGTAAGGCACAAAGTGGTACATAATGGAAACAATGATAATGGATCGCTATTTGGCTAAAAGTGGGTAACAAGAAACAAATGCCTAAATCATTTGGGCATGTACAAGATATGTAGCCTCAACAAAAATTCAAGACAAATTCTAGAGTGAGAATCATGATAGAGAACACACAACAAGAAGAATAGCATGTTGCATTAAGGCTCAAATCCTCACGGCTAAAAGACTATTACTATAAATTCATTATAGTCAACATCATTACCATTTTACTTGAGTTCCTTAGAAAAATAAGATCAATTTCTTTTCATGCTAAATCAATTCACACACTTGAGCTATTTCATCATGCATGCCCTCTTACAAAAAACTCCATCAAATTTTTCAAAAAGAGAGCATCAAATTCAGACAAAACAGAGTAGCAAAATTCTGTACTGTAGAATTTTTTGGCGGCTCGACTTTACTGACACAAAAGTGCACCAACACAGATCCAAAAGACACCAAATAAAATTCTACAGCTAGAAGACATATAAAGCTTTAAAAACATGTAAAGAAAGTAGCAAAATTCATAGCCAAACAATAAAGAAAATTAGTATAAGACGGCTCAAAAAATTTTGGATTGAACAGGGAAAAAAAGAGAAAATAGCAAATCAATTTTTAAATCTACAACCAATGGTTTCTCCAATTAAATTCTCTCCCCCCACACTTAAATATTGCATTGTCCTCAATGAAAATCAGCACTAAACATCACATAAAATACAGAGGACATAAATTAAAAGGAGGGAAATAAAACGACCTTATCATCTGATACACTGTAGAGTTAGATTTCCTCTATAGTTTCTTCTTGGAAGCCCTCATAGAACTTCTTCAACCTTTGCCCAGTTACCATGAATTGTTTGTTGGTGGCCTCATTTTGAATTTCTACTGCATCAAAAGGAAAGACATTAGTAACAACAAAAAGGCCAATCTATCTAGAGCGAAGCTTACTAGGCATGAGCTTGAGGTAAGAATTGTAGAGAAGGACTTTGTCTCTCACTTGGAATTCTTTCTTTTCAATTTTCTTATCATGTATAGCTTTGGTCCTCTACTTGTAGATGCAGGCATTCTCAAAAGCTGCTAGCCTTAGTTCTTCTAATTCTTGAAGTTGTAACTTCCTTTCCTTACCAGCTAGGGTCATGTCTATATTGCATTGCTTAACCGCCCAATACGCCTTATGTGTAATCTCCACCAGCAAGTAACATGCTTTACCAAATACCAAGCAGTATGGAGATATGCCAATGAGAGTCTTGAAAGTGGTTCTATAGGCCTAAAGCACATCATCAAGCCTCTTACTCCAATCTTTTCTATTGGGCTGTACGGTTTTCTCTATTATGTGCTTTATCTCTCAGTTGGAGACTTCTGCTTGCCCATTGGTTTGGGGATCGTAAGGTGTAGAAGTTTTATGCACCACCCCATATTTCTTCAATAACCCTTGCATGTTCCTATTGCAAAAGTGTGATCCTTGATCACTGATTATGGCCTTGGGGACGCCCAATCTACAGAAGACATATGAATGAAGAAAATCTACAATAATAGAAGAATCATTAGTTCAAATGGCTTTTGCTTCCACCCACTTTGACACATAATCCACAGCAACCAGAATATACATGAAGCTAAATGAAATTGGAAAAGGACCCATAAAGTCTATACCCCAAACATAAAAAATATCATAGAAAATAAGAGGTTGTTGAGGCATTTCATTTGTCTTAGACACATTTCCAATTCTTTGACACCTAGAACAATTTTTATAGAAATCATAGGTATCCCTAAACAAAGTGGGCCAATACAAACCTAATTCTAGCACTTTTCTAGCTGTTCTTTGGGGACCAAAGTGTCCACCACATGCAAGAGTGTGATAGAAACACTACAAAAAACTTGACTTTCGGTGGCGACAAAAGTCGCCACTGAAAATAAAAAAGTCGTCACTAAATGTTTTCAGTGGCGACAAAGCGTAGCCACCTATAGTTCCATTGCTGAAAGTGTTCAGTGACGACTTTTGTTGCCACTAAAAAGTCGCCACTGATATGCACTTTCAGTGATAACTTTGTCGCCACTGAAAGTATAAATTGTGTCACCTAAAATAGGTTGAAATGAGAGAAAAGTCGCCACTAAAGGATACTTTCAGTGACGACATTATGTCGCCACTGAAAAATACTTTTAGTGGCGACATAAAGTCGCCACTATAAGTGACTTTCAGTAACAACTTTAGAAATCGCCACTGAAACCTCACTTTTGGTGACAACAAAAGTCGCCACTGAAAGTATAAATTTTTCAAAAAAAATATAAAATGCAAATCTTCATTTATAATTGCAAATATTATTTAATAAGTAATTAAAGTTGTAAGATAAACCATCTCATTACTTAAATACTAAATTCAACAATTTAATATATCTTCCAATAATACAAGATCTCTAACCAATACTCAATAATACAATATTGCATTTGGAGAAGTCTCAAAATTATAAACTCAAATCTTAACATCAAAATCTTAAATGTGATATAATAAATCCTACTATCCTGCTTTCCTGCTTAATCTTTTTGTCTTCATGTTCTCAATCTGCATAAAAAGTGAAAATAATCCATTTACAAATAGATAACTCATTACTTAACTCCCAATGCTTCTTTAGAATTCAATAAACACACCATAAACCCCAGCGTTCACTTTCACAATTGATCCAACACGAGCAAACCTGAAAGTAGCAAACACAAGAGAAACACAATACTGCATCAATACTTTGTTAAACTAAAGTATATAATTTTAAAAAAATGGAATTAAATGTATACATTAAAGGCATATAATATAAATCATCTAAAAAATAAGTAGGTCTGCAAGTAGGTGGATACTATAAGCCTTTAAATTTAATGATTTACATTATAAGATATTATCATTCAATGCAATCTAGGGAAATAATTTCAGACAAATTCAAGTATCTTTGACTTAAAACCGAATTACAACATTGAATTTAAAACTACACATAATACAAGAAAAGTCACAAGTAATTAGTCACTTTTTAAAAAATACCTCCAATTGTAATCTCTAACGCACCCTAGTTCAAACTATCTAAAACAGAGGTCATTCTCTTGGCCAAACCAGTTCAAACAATCTAAAATAGAGTTCACACACTCACTTTCATAGACGAAGCCAAAGCTAAAATGCACACCTTACATAATAGGATCATCTCTCTCTGTGAATTGACTTTTCTGTTGTCGTATTCCAAGAGAAGAAAAGTCTCCTCCTACTTGCCTTGAGTGAGCTTTTCCAAGGAGCCTCCTTCTCTTTTGTGACTCCAAGCATAGAAGAAGCTGCTCTAACTCCCTCACAAACTCAATTGCTCTTCCAATTATTGAAGCACGATATCCCTATATATATGCACCAAATAATTAACCAATCAATTCAACATTCAAATAATCAAGCACCCAACTTTGGGTCTTCAAAGTACTATTTTATATAGCAAGAGGAGATAGTATCTCTCCTTGTGAACTGATTTGAAAGATAAGTTAGAAGTGAAATTCTAAATGTATCAAAGCAACTGGGCAAAGTTCAAAATAGAAAATGTGAAGAAGAATATATAGTTATTAGGATTGAGTTACCCAAGAGAATATATAGTTTGAGTATCCTAAAGCACCAAAGCGATGTGATTATGTGAAGAAAGTAAACCTATATAGCATATATGAGAAAGATATATATATATATACACACACACACACACACACACCCTTAGAAAATGTAGCAAAATCACCTTCTGAGTCAATTCTTCTCTCATCAAATTAGACACCTTCTAGTCTTTACCTTGTGCTTCCCTCTTTGGTACTTTCTGCATTATTTCCCTTTTTCCTTTATCAATCAAATTCTAATGTAATTCTCCCAATCCATAAATTCTTACTAATTTCCAATTCTCTATAGTAATCCAATTGGATCTCAAAATAGGCATAATAAGCACAACTTAAGATTGACTCCTTTTAGGCGCTAAACTTTGCTTCCTAGACTCCTTAACTCCTCTAAGATTGACTCAAATTCCATGAATCTTCAATAGCCTAATGTGGAAATCAAATAAGAAAGAATAAATTCAAACATCAGATTAACAATATAGCCCTGTTTTCTTGACAGATTTTGTGTCAACTTCCCAAAAATTCTGGGAATAATTGGTTATTCCAAAAATTACCAAATTTAAAAGTAGTCCTTATTAGTATGTTAGATATCTACAGTAAAACTTTCAAGGGCTAACTCCATCGTATGACACATAAAAAAATTACTTTAGCAACCAGATATCAGTTCTGTCTCAGTTTCACAGAGGTGTAGAAAGTCACTCCATTGATTCACCAAATCACATCCAAATGCCATGATATTTGGTAAGGAGTTACTTTGATACCTTATCTAGGTGTCATAAAAATTTTAGGCCAAAATAAAATCATTTGGGTAGTGGAATGGAATTTATTTACCAGTAGGCCAGATTTGCTCTTTCAGTCAAACTAGCCAATGTTTGTATTTTACTTGGCAACGCAAACAATTCTTAAAATTCTAAAATCTTCTAGTTTGGATCAGTAATATATCAGCAATATACCCAAAAAGAAAACTCAGACTTTCACAGCTCAACACGGAGAAAAGAAAGGAAATATGTCCAGAATTTAGCTCCTACCTTCCCCAATTCTTTTGTCAGAATCTTGGGCTTCACTTCACTTCACTCCTCCCTGGAAGTATGTCAATAAAAATAGTGATCAAGATTGATTAAGATACAAATATGTGTTCTTAGATAAGTATAAAAAATAAAATAAAATAAAATTTAAACCTATTATTCTTGAAGCCCGACAGTTTCTTCCCAGCATATATTGGTTTAACTTTCAAGTTTCTTACCCAAGAGTATACAAAAGATGTAAAGGCAAAAAAATAAAAAATAAAACTAACATAATGTATAGCCATACAATTTCAATTCCCTTCTACAGCTGTTGTCTCCATCCACTTGTTTCACAAGTCGAATCCTTACCACTACCAATGCCCATTGATAACGTCAACAACTACAAATTACTGTTACCATTATTTTCCTGATACTTGTAGTCGCTAGATGTAGCCACTCCTAGAAAATCTGCTACCTTCGAAACTTGGTTACTGCTCTGACTTTGATGCGAGTATTCATCAGATTCCTAGATGTTTCATTTCAATTAAAAAAGAACAAAATATTTATGAGCATATATATATATATATATATTGAATATCAATATATATAGATGAACTTCATGAACGTATATGTAATTAAAGGACAAATAGGCACATAAAGAGAAAGGGTTTTGATTACCGTGATTTCCGAAAGGGTATTTCATGTTGATGTTATCATCAAGTAGGCTAAGAGAGAAGTAATGATGATAAGATTGAGAGGGTTTTGATTGCCTTGGTTTTGTGATTTATTTCCTCTGCACTAACAATGGAGAGAAATGAAGAAGAAAGAGATGGTGGAAGAAGATGCTAGGGCTAAAAAGAAAGAGGGAAACAAATACGGAGGGAAAAAGGTGAGGCGGGAAGGGAAAAAAAATTGAGTTTCAAAATTCTTTTTATATTATAATTAGTAGTACAAATCTTTAAGGAATTAGTTGGATAATTGGTAAATCGTGCGCTTTTTATATTAAAGCACTTGGGTTCAATTCTTGGCAAAAACATATTTCAAATAACCTTTTATTATTTTAATTTTTTTTTTAAGAAATGTCTACAATCAGTGGCGACTTTAATATCGTCATTAAAAGTCTCTTTTTAGTAACAACACTCAATATCGCCACTGAAAGTGCCGATAGCCTTTTATTATTATTTTTCAAAAACATGTCTATTTTCAGTGGCGACACCAAAGTCGCCACTAAAAGTTCTTATAGCATTTTTCAATTATTTTTAAAGTAATATACTTTTCGTGGCGACATTAAAAGTCGCCACTGAAAGTCCACTTTCAGTGACAACACTAAAAGTTGCCACTGAAAGTAGACTTTCAGTGGCAACAAATGTCGCCACTAAAAGTAAATAGATAATTTTATTTAATAATTTAAAAATTAAAATTTATTTAATTTCTTAATATTTTATCAAATTAATTTTCAAATTCTCAAGGCCATAATTTCATTAGATTTATTCTCTTCTTCTAAATTCATAGTATCTCATGAATCCTTACATAATTTACCTAATTTCTCAATAAATTCTAAACAAATTTAATTTTTTCCTAAGTGGACTAAGAACTATTTTTAAAAGTGAAAATATTTAAGAATTTAGTGAGAAATTAGATAATTTGTGTTAGGTCTCTTGACACAAATAATTTAAATAAACAAAAAAATACAATGAAATTATAGCCTTGAGAAAGTAAAAGTTAATTTGATAAAATATTAAGAAGTTAAATAAAATTTAATTTTTAAATTATTAAATAAAATTGTCTATTTACTTTCAGTGGCGACACAATGTCGCCACTGAAAGTACTTTCAGTGATGACTCTACATTGCCACCAAATGTAAATAGACAATTTTATTTGATAAATTAATAAGTAAAATTTATTTAACTTTTATTTAACTTCTTAATATTTTATCAACTTTATTTTCACCTTCTCAAGAATATAATTTCATTACATTTATTTTCTTTATTTAAATTTGTAGTATCTCAAAAGTCCTTAATATAATTATCTAATTTTTCACTAAATCCTTAAAAATTTTAACTTTTCAAAATAATATTTAGTCCACTTAATAAAAAAAATTAAATTTAACTCTCAAAAATTAGAAAGAAAATGATAGATATGTACTAGCTGAAACAAAATGATCAAGGTTTGAGCTTTCAATATTGCATTTTGCTGATAAAGTATCAACATTTTTTTATTTCAAAAATGTCCACTTTCAATGGCGACACTAATAGTCGCCACTGAAAGTGAGACTTTCGGTGGCGACTTTGTTGTCACTGAAAGTGAGACTTTTGGTAGCGACAAAAGTCGCCACTGAATGCCTCACTTTCGGTGGCAACAATTGAGATCGTTACCGAAAGTGAGACTTTCAGTGACGAATTTAAAATGTCGCCATTGAAAGTCTCACTTTTAGTGGCGACCGCAAATGTCGCCACCGAAAGTCTTATTTTCAGTGACAACTTTTAGCGTCGCCACTGAAAGTGGACATTTAGTGACAAATTTTTTTGTCGCCACCGAAAAGTCGCCACCGAAAGTCATTTTTTTTTGTAGTGAAAGTTAGCACAGATGCAAACTCATGATTGGGAACACATCTTCTAATAATTTGATCACTACAAATCTTCCATAAATAAGGGTCATCCTACATATAGTACCTAGCTTCACTTTTTAATTTATTCAATTGGTGTTTGTTTTGAAATGCAGGTAATTCAGATGCAACAAGATAATTCACTAAATCAATATACCAAGGCTCACTAGTACCATGACACTCATCTGGGAAGTTGTCTCTAATAGGAAGATGCTCCAAAGGAAGCTCCAAAAGCCTACTTAAATGATCCGTTACTACATTCTCTGCTACACTCTTGTCTTTGATCTCCACATCAAATTCTTGGAGAAGTAGCATCTATCTAATCAATCTCAGCTTTGCATCTGGCTTCTTCACCAAATATTTCAATGCTGCATGGTCAAAAAACACAATCATTTTAGAGCTAAGAAAATATGATCTAAATTTATCCAAAGCAAAAACAATTGCTAAAAACTCCTTTTTTGTTGTTGTGTAATTTGATTGAGCTGAATCAAGGGTGCTTAAAGCATAAGCTATGACATGCAACTTCCCTTATACTCTTTGTGACAGCACGTCCCCACTGCATAATTTGAAGCATTGCACATGAGCTCAAAGGGGAGCTCCCACCGTGGAGGTCGGATGATATAAGGGGAAGTGAGTTGCTTCTTCAACTCATCAAATGCTAACCTGTAAGCACCATAAAAAATAAAACCAGTCTCTTTTTGGAGGAGTTTGGATAGAAGAGCGATCTTATTAAAATCCTTGATGAATCTCTTATAGAATCTTGCATGGCCAAGAAAAGAACGAACTTCCCACACAAAAGCAGGGTAAGGCAAAGAGGACATAACATCAACTTTAGCTTTATCTACTTCTATGCCATGGGATGACACTATGTGGCCTAGAACTATCCCTTGCTTTACCATGAAATGTCATTTCTCATAATTCAAAACCAAATTCTTTTCTATGCATCTCTCAAGTGCTCTCTCCAAATTTTTTAAGCATGCATCAAATGAGTCTCCATAAATAGAAAAATCATCCATGAACATTTCCATGCAATCTTTTAACAAATTAGAAAATATACTTATCATGCATCTTTGAAAAGTGATAGGTGCATTGCAGAGAACAAAAGGCATGCTTCTATATGCAAAAGTGCCAAAGAGACAGGTGAAGGTGGTCTTCTCCTGATCTTCGGGTGTAATGTGAATTTAAAAATATCCAGAAAAACCATCAAGAAAACAGTAGTGAGACTTTCCAGCAAGTCTCTCAAGCATTTGATCACTAAAAGGAAGAGGAAAATGATCTTTTTAGTAGCTTGGTTTAACTTCCTATAATCAATGCAAACATGCCAACTATTTTGAAATCTAGCTTGGTTTAACTTCCTATAATCAATGCAAACATGCCAACTGTTTTGAAATCTAGTGGGTACTAACTCATTGTTTTCATTTGATATAATAGTTACCCTAATTTTCTTTGGCACTTCTTGTACTGGACTCACCCACTTACTATCAGAGATAGGATAAATAATGCCAGCTTGAAGAAGCTTACTTACCTTTTTCTTGACCATATTAAGAATCATGGGGTTGAGTCTTCTTTGGGGTTGCCTCACTGGTTTCGTCTCTTCTTTAAGAAGAATGCGATACATACACACTGAAGGACTAATCCCAAGAATGTTTGCTAGGGTCTACCCAATTGCCTTCTTATTCTTTTTCAGCAAACTTATCAATTTCTCTTCTTGATCAGGCTTTAGGTTGTTGGCTATAATTACTGGAAGCTAGTGTCCTACTTTCAAGAAAGCATACTTAAGGTTTTCTGGTAAAGGCCTCAACTCCAATGTAGGTGGTTGGATGGTGGATGGAATTAGTTTTTGTGGAATCATATCCAAGGAGTCACCTACAAATTCATATTGCTCAAAGACAGAATCCTTGGCTAAAGAGGAGGAAGGATTAGTAACACAAGAAGAAAGAGATGAAGAATTAAAATCTAAGCTGGAGAAACTGACAGAATTAGAATGCAAATCAGAATTAAAATCAGAAGGTGAATTAGAATGCAACTTAGAATTGTCAAGACTTAGAGAATTTTCAATTTCAGCATAAGCATGACAAAACTCAAAACCAGTAGCACAATTGCACCCAAAGGCATGAACTAAATCAGAAAACTCAAAAAAATCAAAAATTAAATCAGCTTGGAAATCATTACATGCCTCATCAACTAAATAATCTAGAAAACTAACCACATGCACATTGGAATGATTTTCCATAGGATGTTTCATGGCATCTAAAATATTAAAATTAATCTTGTTGCTAGCAAACTCTATGGACAAAGTCCCTTCATGCACATTGATAATGGTCTTTGCAGTTTTCAGAAAAGGCCTACCAAGTATCAATGGTAAATGACCAAGAGTGTTACCATTTTCCATATCTAGCACATAAAAATCAGCAAGAAAGATTAAATCCTTAACTTTTACTAAGACATCTTCTAGAACTCTTATTGGGTGTGCTGTGCTTCTATTGGCAAGTTGGACAATCACTCCAGTTGGTGAAAGGACACTAATCTTGAGGCTTGAGTACACTGATTTGGGCATGACACTATTGAGGCTCCCAAATCCAGCATAGCATTGGAGAACTCCATATTACCTATTGTGTATGGTATTGTGAAAGTTCCAGGATCTTTATACTTGGGTGGCATGGGTGGTTGGATGAGTGCAAAAACATTCATCCCTAAATTCACTCTTTCATTGCTCTTTAAACACCTCTTATGAGTGCATAACTCTTTGAGGAACTTGGCATACTTGGGGATTTGGTTAATTGCATCCAAAAGTGGAATATTGACCACTATTTTCCTAAAGGTCTCCATGATCTCTTTATCCATGTCAGATTCAGAAGCTTTCCTTGATTCTTTTAGGGAAAAGAAAAGGTGTTCTTTGAACCACTTCTTCATTCTTTTTATTTTGCTCACTAGTTGAGGATGAAGGAACACTTTGCTACACATTTATTTTTCTGATTCAGATTTAGGAGGTGGACCATCTACTTGCTTGCCACTCCTCAAAATGATGGCACTAACATTGCCTCTTGGATTGATCACTGGTTGAGATGGCAAACTCCTTGAACCTTGACTTTACATCTCATTAATTGTTGTGCTAACTGACCAATCTTAGTCTCTAAATTCTGCATATTTGTTTCTGTTCTCTACTGAAACTGGAGGTTGTTGGCAGTCAACTCTTTCATTAAATCTTCCAAACTAGCCTCAGGCTTCTTGGGTGCTAGAAGAGGTGCACGGTTGGGTCCAGGTTGATTGTATCTTACATAGGGTGGCTGGTAAAGAAGAGGATTGAAGGTATTTCCACACTTGAAGACTAGATGGTCATACTACCCAGGATTGTAGGTGGAGGAATATGGGTCATATCTCTGTTGTAGTGGTTGTATGGGTCTACTAAGGAATATTCCAGCAAATGACTCAGTTGGGTTCTCTTGCAATTGAGGGTACTAATCAGTATGGTGGGTATTCAAGGAACAAATACCACAAACTGAAAGAGGAAGGGCTGGTTGTTGTGTTCTCTAATTTAATGCCAATTGCCTCACTATTGAAGCTAACACTTCCAAATTATTTTCTATCCTTTGTTGCTCCATGGGAGGTGTCCGTACTTCATTGACAGTAACTGCTGCTGTATCATTCAGTCTAGTGCCTTTTAGTTGTGTATTTGGGCTATCATGGCCAACAATTCATTTGCTACAGCAGGGGTCTTATCTACTAATGCCCCACCAATAGCTGCATCAACTATATATCTGTCCATAGGTAGTAATCCCTCATAAAAATACTGGATGAAAAGCTGCTTTGAAATTTGATGGTTTGGACAACTTGAACACATCTTCTTGAATCTCTCTCAATACTTATGCAAAGACTAACCACTTGCTTGTGTAATCCCACTGATATCTTTCCTGATTACTGTTGTTCTAGAGGCTGGGAAGAATTTTTCTAGGAACATTTTCTTCAGTTCATCCCATCTTGTGATTAAGCCAACTGGCAAGTAGTAAAGCCAATCCTTGGCTGCCCCATCCAAAGAGAAAGGAAAGGCTATCAATTTGATCTTTCTTCTCCAACTCGATGTGGTCTCATGGTAGAGCAGACAACATGAAATTCCTTCAAGTGTCTGTGCAGATCTTCTCCTGCAAGACCATGAAACTTGGACAGCAAGTGGATTAGACTAGATTTTAGTTCAAAATTAGCATCCAACTTAGGATAATTTATGCATAATGGTTGATAATGCACATAAGGTGTAATCAACTCTTTAATGGATTGTTCTTGCCTATTTTGAGGCACTTATGCATTTTGATTATCCATCCCAGTTATCCCAGCTGACTCAAAATCAGTTAAATCCAACACAATATCAGATTTGGACTATGAGTCTTCTTCTACTTCTACTTATTCTTCTACACTTTGACAGCAAGATCAACTCAGACAAACGTTCAGACACCATGCTACTTCTAATGCTATTGCTTCTCACTAGCCTATGGAAGGTGCTATCAATTTCAAGATCAAAAGGTGGTAAGTCCATGTTAAGAGACCTTCTTATACACAAGGAAGGGCAAAATTCACAAGAAAACAACAAAAACACTGAAATTAGCAAAATCAACACACTAAGATCTAGCCGATGAAAATTGCGAAAAAATGAAGTATCTCAAAAAAATCTGATTTTTCTTGGAAAAATCCTTCTCAAGTTGGAGGAACTAATGCAACAAACAGTACTTAAAAATTTGATCTACAAAAATCACACTAAAAATCACAATTAATTAAAAAATAAAAAAATAAAAAAAAAATAAAAAAGAGGGTCTAAACGATGAAATTTGGAAAAATGACTACCCCCTACTGGGTGAAAGGCAAAGTAGGGGTTGTAACATGCTTAAAATGTCTAAAACTAGTGGTCTAGCAAGTTTGAGGTCAATCCGAGATAGTTACGTTTTTTGCCTGTAAGGAAAATGGCTAGTTTTGACTAGTTTCTGAGAAAGAGACTCCAAGACTTGTAAACCACTACAGCAACACTAAACAATTGAAAATTAAACAAAAACACAGTGAAACAACTAAATTAACAACTAAGAAGTGAATTGGCTCGCCGGCAATGGTGCCAAAATTCTGGTTCACGCCACTACAATGCTGAATCGCCCATAATTGAAATCATGGCAATTTTGCAGAATAATGGTCCCTAGGTCGTTTTCACTACAGGAGCCTCACTTCTAACCACTAACTAATTGTTCTAAACATCTGAACAATAATTAAAAGCTAATTCACACACCTGGGGGGGGGAGAGGGTTGTAATATCTCGATCTTAGCACCTATTAAAATATTTAATATTTCTTTTGGTAATTAAGAAACACTTTTACTAAATATTGAGTATTCAATATTTAGGAGAAATTCTTATACAAAAGAAATTTTTAGGACAAAATATTTCACTAAAAGGAAATTAAAATATTATTAAATATTCAGTAATTAATATTACCTTACTTTCAATTTATTCCTTACTTAAATAATTATTTAATAACTATAATACAAAAATTATACTAGTCTATATAATTGGTCTTGGACATAAAATTGTTTTGGAACCAATAATAATATTTATATATTATAATGATATTAGTTAAATTAACTATATTATATATATATATATATATAAATATAGTACAGCCCATCATTCTCGGTGGAAGAAGAAGAAAATATATTAAGGGCATGAATATAATATATATATATATATAGGATTCAAAATAATGATATATATATATATATATAGAGTAGTTAGTGGCAGCACGTAAAAGGTAGATAAAAGGAATATGATAACATATGCAAGCACATGATAGTAAACATAGAAGCTCCATGATCTCCATCACTCTCGGCCAATTGACAACACAACATCAAAGAAAAAAGGGTAACATGATAGTACATGATTTCCTTAAGGGCATATAACAGCAAGATTTAGAAATCGTGTAACCCATGTGCTGAAACATTTCCATTATCTGAAACCACGGCCACATGACAGTAATAACATGTTAGGATGCCTCTTGGCCATGAAAGATAGCATTTTGAAACTAGCAAAAGAACGGCTATGTCAAAAATTGAAAGTAGTCACAGAAGCCATGTTAAATCATATGATTTTCCATCCATTTTCTGTAGGCTTTATTTTTCTCTATACAGTAGGATGCTTTCTAGCTTAGGAATCTTTAACCATGAAGGAAACTACATAAATAAGGAGGCTCGGTTCCTTCATTTCCTACAAAAAAAATTGAGAGTGATAAAGGAAGAGAGTTAAACTGAGTTAAGAGTTTCTTTTGATGCAAAAACGATCTTTTGCTGTCAGAAAACCGAGAGAAGAAAGTGAACAGTTTTTGTGTCTTCCTCTGTCCAAATCAAACCAAGAAGATCCAGCTAGGAGTGAGCCAATTTTCTCCAAGGTTGAACCGCGAGTTCCTTGAGACACCAGTGTAGAATCAAGAGTTAAAACCAGTCCAAAATTCGCATGAAGTCAGTGGGTAAGTTTTGGAAAATTTGAGTTTTAGTTTGAATATCTATTTAGTTTGGTTTATTGGTATAGATGGTCACATAGGTCCTAAGAACAGCTAAGAAAGAAATCTGGGTAGGTTTTAGCTTCTTATTCACAAACAAAAATGTGAAACACAGAATAGGGACTAAAATGAAAGAAATGAAACGTTTGTATATACTGTTTTAATTTTATAAAAAATATATTCTAGGACTAGGGACCTAGGTGAAACTAATTATGAACTTAGATCTTGCAAAAAAAAAAGGAAAAATATTGCAAGAGGGACCTAGATGAATAATAGAAAAGTTTATAATTACTCATTAAAGAAATTTAAGAAAAATCTGGTTTTAACTAGAGTTTAATTCTATGTAATATGTTAACTGAGAACTATGTTACTTTGATTAAATTAGCTATTTGTATCATTAAGTGAAAATTTATGAAATTATATTTATACTTGTATATATATATTATACATGAATAAATATATATATGGTATATTTTATATTTCGTAACTGTGTCATCTACTTTACACCTATAATTTTATGTCTATCTAAGTATATTTATATATGAGTATACGTACACCAAAATTTATATCCATAAGTGTATATGTTGATTTTATAAGATTACATGTAAATTTATTATTTACAAATTTATAAGCATCTGATTAATTAAGCCATATATTTTAGATATGGACAATTAATTAAGCTATATGGGTACATAGAAATATATATATATATATATATATATATATGTTTTATTTTAAGAAAGGTAATTATATATATATATACATACATACATGTCCTTTAGACTAAGTTTTATATATATGTGTATTTTGGAATTAATGATATTAAGTAAAGACTTAGCTTGAGATGAGATTTAAGCTAAACTCAATTGGGGATAAAATTAGGAATTTAGTAAACAGAGGAAAAATGGTATTTTAGGGCCTTTTATTCAAGATTTTAAATAGGATTGTATGTATATTGTTTGAATAGGCCAGAATCCGTGAAACAAATTCTCAAAAGGATAGAGTAGCTGCTTGAGCTAAAAGTCAGATTACCAAGTCTAGGTAGCTTAGCAATTCATAAAAGCTTGTTTTTACTACTTGTAGTTTAACAATTTATAAAAGCACTTCTTTTCCAAATTTTATTTGTGGAAACTTGAACTACCATGAGCATGTATGAGGCATACAACAATTAAACTCTATTTCCACATAGAGAATGTAGAGTTAAACTGGTTCCACAGTAGAGAACCAAATTCGCACGTGTTCCACAGAGAGAACAAAGCGCAAGTACTTGAGACCCACAGAGAGGTCATAGCTTCAAATTCCACAGAGAGAATTGAAGTGAACTGCTTGATATGTGATAATGATTTACGTTGCCTACATATATATTTATGGATGATATTTACGAACTTTTTATGCTTTTATGACTGAAATGGTATTTTAAATGTTTAAGAAAAATATGTTACCTACTGAGATATCTTTATCTCACTTTTTGTGTTTTCAACTAACCATTTCAGGGGCTGAGTATAAGGGAAAAGGCATAAAGATTGATTGAACTATAGATGTATCAAGTTGGAATACACAAGTTTATTAAAGTTGGAATAATAGACTTTTATGTCTGGAAGTTGAATCTTTATGTAGGACAAATTTATGAATTATATTACAAACATGTAACATTCCAAATTCTTATATTTATTAAATATAGGCAAATTAGTCTATATAATATATATATATATATAAGGCTTTTCCAAAAAAATTAGAAAGAAGCAATTCATTTTTTTTCTTTCCATTAGCTTACTCGTTCATGTGCACAAGTAACCTTACACTCTCAGCCAACCATTTCTTTTTGTTGTAGCAGAATAATGCCTTCCATTTTGAGGACAAGAGAGTGGGAGTGCTAAAAAGGATAGTATGGGAAACGCAAAAAGAGAGAATGGGAAATGTGGAACACGCGTGTTTTGTTCCTCTTGGCATGCATACGAAGTCTGCAGTAGCATGTGGGAATATTAGGAAGTGTTCTGCACTTTTAGTTGGCTGTGAGTCCCTAGAAGATAAGAAAGCATGCACCATTCATATTTTTCTGCAAGAGAGAACCCGAGAGGAAGCAAACCAACGCATATCATTTTACTACAGAAAAACTCATGAGTTCCTTTGAGTGCTTAGTGTAGTCCGTGAGCTACCAAGAGAAAAGTGATAAATTAGAAAAATTATATGTTTTAGTGCACCTAAAACAGAGTGAATTCGAGAGAAGTGAGTGAGCTATACATCGGTTTTTCTAACTGAAAATAACAGGCTACCTTGAGTCATCTAAGTGCAGTCCAAAGTGATAATATGTCAGTGGCATTTTGGGGTTTCTAAGCATCCATTTATAGCAGCAAAGTGGACGACATGGTGCAGAAAAAATAAACAAAGATTATCTGGTAAGCTCTAAATCATTTTTTTAGGCTCGCTTTTGTTTAAGAAATGATTAAACATGTCTTAGAGAGTCCCTAGATGAGTTTGGGAGAGCCATGCAGCAAGAAGAATGAAAAAACATGGAGTTTAGAGGTATGCATCCATGACAGGGACTAAGCTGAATAAAATCAAAAGTTTGTAGGAATAGCTATAATTTCGAAACAAGATATATTTGTGACCTATGGACTTAGATGAAACTAAGTATGGTCTTAGATCATGAAAAAGATAAGGGAAAAATAATTATTGAGGACCTAAGTGAATGAAATGAAAAGTTGGAAGGAAAGAGTAAAAATTCTGAAAATGTCCAGATTTAGTATATATGGGATTTTAGTTAAAATTTGATGGATTTTACCAAAATTTGAAGGTTATTTATATGGTTAAAGTTCACATTAAGGACTAAAGTGAATTAATTCAAAGTTTTTGAAGAAAAAGGAAATAGGGTGGGAATTTGAGAAATAAATTAGAAGAAATTTTAGCTGATTATAATTTTTGAATTTGGGACTATAAATGAGATTATAGACATTACGTAATTAATTTTTGAGGTACAAGATTTAATTAATTATGAAATAGTAATTTTAATCTCCTCCCTATTAGGATATTTTTTAGCTAATTATATTTATTTAAATTTGGGATTAGAAATAAGATTGTGAATAATATGTAATTAGTATTTAGTACATAGAAATTGCATTTAAAAAATGGAATAGTATTTTTAAATATTCCATATTAGGATTTTAATAGCTAATTTATTTTATCAGCACCTTGGAATAATTTCGAGTGGAATCGGTATGAGACGGTAAATTCAAGTAGCCAGTTACATTTCATAAAAGCGCTATTCATATATTTTGAAATTGTTTTATACTGAAAATGATTTAATTATGAATTATGTGATGAAAATGATTTATTGATGAATTATGTGATATTCAACTCTATGCATTGTTATGTATGTATATGTATTATTATGATACTCATGTGCTAAGGCAGTGTACACCAAGCATCTGGGGTACGATGGTACGCGCCAGTATAAGACTTGCCATGGTTAGGGCGGAAGCAGCTATGCATGACGATGCTAGTGTCAGTCTTGCTGACCTTTGGGCCACAGGGTATAATCAGACCCTGGTGGTAGGCACTGAGAATAGTGATGACCCTTGGCACCACTTGAGGTGAAACAGACTCTTGTGGTACTAAGACCCAGGGATAATCTTTGCATGACAGTGGCATAGATGAGTTGAACTAAATTATGAATGGTGTTATGAACTTACTTTTATGACTGGGAATTGTTCTTGTTTTCAAGATTAACTACTGGCTACTGAGATTTCTATGTCTCATGATTTTGTACTGTATTAACCATTTCCAGGTGCAAATCAAAATGGGAATAGCGGGGTTGCAGCAGAGAGTCAGTAGCTGCAGCCTAGATTTTATAGTTTTTTTTTGTAAAATAATTAAGACTTAATCTCCAGTGATATGTATATATGTCGAAATGATGGTGATGTAAGGCATGGGATGATGTTAATGGCTCCTAGTTGCTTTTAATTATGGACTTGAGATCTTTGAAATTTAAGGTTTTGAAAATTTCCATAATTATTCACTAAGGAACCTTATCTTAAAAATCTTTTATCCTGGAGATAGTTTTGTGAAAATTTTGAGGTGTTACAAAACAATTGCGGAATTTCCATTATTATTTAAGTAATGGATGTTTTTTTTATATGGGCACTAAGCATTATAATTTGATATGAAAAAAAATTTAGAAAAATAAGGACATTACAATTTTGGTATTAGAACAAGATTTAGGCACCATATGGGTAGAACTAGGATACTTTTAATTGGCTTGTACGTATGATTTAAAGATAAAAATCTTTTTAGTGTCTTGTAGAATGGCCTCATCTAAGAGAATCCAAGTCGAGATCTTGGACACCCTAACTCAGAACATAGAACACTTGGTGGCCAGAGTAGACCGACAAGATGACCACCAAGCTACCACCGCTGAAGTTTTGAAACTTTTGATTAATGAGATGAACGGTAAAGGAAAAAGAAAGGAAGGTGAAACTAGCAACCTAATTAACCTGGTTTTAAGGGAATTCCGAAAGAATAACCCTCATTCATTTAAGGGATCTCATGACACAGATGTAGCCCAAGAGCGGATGGATCAAATAGAGAAGATTTTTGGAGTAATGGAGTATAGTTCATAGCAGAAAGTAACCTTAGTAGTGTTCAAATTAGAAGGCGAGGCTGAACACTGGTGGCGAGGAGCTAAGAAGCTATTGGAATCAATGGAAATAGAAATCACATGGGAAGTATTTCAAAATTCCTTCTTTGATAAATATTTTCCAGATTGTGTGAAAATAGAAAAGGAAACAACTTTTATCTAGATTAAACAAGGGGAGAAATCTATTGTTAAATACAAGGCGAAGTTTGAAGAATTAGCCAAATTCTCCTCCTATTTAAAGAATACCCATGACGAAGCCTGGAAAGCTAGTCACTTCGAAAGAGGGCTTAGAGCAAGTATAAGAGATCGAGTAATCACTCATGAAATAAAGAATTTTTACCAACTAGTAAACAAATGTAAGTTGGCTAAAAAGAGTATTCGTGAAACCAACCTGGAGAAGGAAAGAATATATCAAGGGAAGCAGGATTTTGGATCAAATAATAAGGGTGGAAATTTTTGGAAGAAAAAGCCAAAGTTTAACCATGGGCAGAATGAGAGTAAGCCAACAAACAACCCCAACCTACCTAAGACTCGTTGCACAAAATGTGGGAAAAGCCATGGCAACACTCAATGCCTTGCTGGAACAGGTGTGTTATAGATGTGGCAATCCAGGACATATACCTCGAAATTGCCAAGTCTTGAAGGAGACAGTCCCTGAATCTAGACCATAAACTCAAGGATGAGTATTTGCTTTGACTCAACAAGAAGTCGAGAAATCACCCAATTTGATTCAAGGTAACATTTCTATATGTAATACTCATGTAAATGCACTATTTGACTCTGGAGCAACACATTCTTTCATATCATATGCATGTGTCAAGAATTTGGTATTGAAAATCAATACTTTGCCATATGATCTATTTGTTTCTACATCCACCAATAGCTAAGTTCATACTTCTCAAGCTTGCCTAAATTGCATTGTTCAGATGGAAAATCGAATGACTACCTTAGATTTGATTTGCATTCCAATGCATGATTTTGACGTCATTATCGGCATGGACTGGTATCTGCAAATAATGCAATACTTGATTGTTCCCATAAAGTAGTATCCTTACTTGTCCATACAGCAACCTCAGAATCTAGGACTGAGTCGACTTATTTATCTACTGCCAAAGCTGTAAGATACCTAAAAGAAGTTTGCCAAGGGTACTTAATTCTTTTCTCTGTAGAAGTTAAAGTAAAAGAAGAAATTGAGAAAATTCCTATAGTGAATGAATTTCTAGAAGTATTCCCAGAAGATGTAAGTGGTTTACCCCCGAAAAGAGAAGTAGAATTTGCTATTGATTTAGTACCTGGTTCTGGTCTAATATCAATTACTCCCTATATGATGGCTCTGACTGGGTTGGCTGAACTCAAGAAACAAATAGAAGAGCTTCTGGAAAAGGGCTTCATCAGACCTAGTGTTTCACCATGGGAGCCCCAGTTTTGTTTGTTAAAAAGAAAGATGGAACCTTTAGGCTATGTATCGACTATAGGCAACTAAATAAAATCACCATTAAGAACAAATATCCCTTACCCAGAATAGATGATTTACTAGATCAACTTGCATGAGCTTCAACATTTACGAAAATAGATCTAAGATCAGGATACCATTAATTAAGAGTTAAGGAAGAAGATATTCCTAAAACTGCATTTAGATCTAGGTATGGGCATTATGAATTCCTAGTTATGCCATTTGGTTTAATGAATGCGCCAGCTATTTTCATGGATTACATGAATAGGATTTTTAGGCCTTACTTAGATCAATTTGCAGCTGTTTTCATTGATGACATCTTAATCTACTCGAAAAATGCAGAAGAACATGAACAACATCTAAGAATTATGCTTCAAAGTTTAAAAGAAAACAAATTGTATGCCAAACTTAGCAAATGTGAGTTTTTGTTGAATGAAGTAAAATTCTTAGGACATGTCATTTCTGGAGAAGGAGTATCTATTGATCCTAGTAAAATAGAAGCTGTCTTACATTGGGAAAGACCAAAAACTGCATTAGAGATTAGGAGTTTCCTAGGATTAGCTAGTTATTATAGAAAGTTCATCAAGGGTTTCTCACAAATAACCCTATTGTTAACCAAGCTAACTAGAAAGAATCTGCCTTTTGTCTGGAATAATAAGTGTGAAGAAAGTTTCCAGGAGTTGAAGGTTAGGTTAACATCAACTCCAGTGTTAACCATACCTAATCCTCAAGAACCTTTTGTGACTTATACAGATGCATCCCTTAAGGGTTTAGGTTATGTGCTAATGCAACTAGGAAGAGTAGTGGCCTATGCATCCAGACAGTTAAGACCTCATGAACAAAATTACCCTACTCATGATCTAGAACTAGCAGCCATAGACTTTGCCCTTAAGATTTGGAGACATTATCTGTACGGTGTAAGTTTTGAAATCTTTTCTGACTATAAGAGCCTTAAATACCTTTTTGACCAAAAAGAGCTTAACATGAGGCAAAGAAGATGGATTGAATTCCTAAAGGACTATGATTTTACTCTTAAGTATCACCCAGGAAAAGCCAACGTAGTAGCTGATGCTTTAAGTAGGAAATCTATTCACCTGGCTATTATGATGCTTAGAGAGGAACAACTCTTAGAGGAATTTAGAGATATGAGCCTTAAAGTGTCAGTTAACCCTAAAAGTTTGAAGGTAAGTGCCCTAACGATCAGGAATGATTTGGAAGATTTAATATTGGAAGCTTTACCTAGAGACCCTTACATCAAAGAAGTAGAAGAACTGATGGCCTTAGGTTAAGTAGGAGATCTTAAATTCAATGACAAAGGGTTACTGAAATTTAGAGGTAGAGTGTATGTTCCCAATCAAGAAAACTTTAGGGAAAACATTCTGATAGAAGCACATTAGAGAAGGTATACCATCCATCCAGGAATAACAAAGATATACCAGGATCTAAAAAGAAATTTTTGGTGGCTCGGAATGAAGAAAGAGGTGACACAATTTGCTAACAAATACCTAACTTGTCAGAAAGTAAAAGCTAAACATAGAAAACCAGATGGTTTGTTACAACCTCTAGAAATCCCAAAAGGAAAATGGGACAACATCTCAATGGACTTCATTGTAGGACTACCTAGAACTTCTTCAGGTTATGACTCTATGTGGGTAATAGTAGATAGATTGACAAAATCTGCACGTTTCTTAGTTGTCAATACTACCTTTACCTTAGACAAATATGCTGAGTCATACATAAAAGAGATAGTTAGATTGCATGGCATTCCATATGACATCATATCTGATAGAGACCCAAGGTTCACCTCTAGATTTTGGAAATCTTTACATGAAGCCATGGGTATAAAACTAAAGTTTAGCACTGCTTATCATCCTTAAACAAATGCTTAACCTGTCAAAAAGTAAAAGCTGAACATAGAAAACCAAGTGGTTTGTTACAACCTTTAGAAATCCCAAAAGGAAAATAGGACAACATCTCAATGGACTTCATTGTAGGACTACCTAGAACTTCTTCAGGTTATGACTCTATATGGGTAATAGTAGATAGATTGACAAAATCTGCACGTTTCTTAGTTGTCAATACTACCTTTACCTTAGACAAATATGCTGAGTCATACATAAAAGAGATAGTTAGATTGCATGGCATTCCATATGACATCATATCTGATAGAGACCCAAGGTTCACCTCTAGATTTTGGAAATCTTTAGATGAAGCCATGGGTACTAAACTAAAGTTTAGCACTGCTTATCTTCCTCAAACAAATGCCTAACCTGTCAAAAAGTAAAAGCTGAACATAGAAAACCAGGTGGTTTGTCACAACCTCTAGAAATCCCAAAAGGAAAATGGGACAACATCTCAATGGACTTCATTGTAGGACTACCTAGAACTTCTTTAGGTTATGACTCTATTTGGGTAATGGTAGATAGATTGACTAAATCCGCACGTTTCTTAGCTGTCAATACTACCTTTACCTTAGACAAGTATGCTGAGTCATACATAAAAGAGATAGTTAGATTGCATGGCATTCCATATGACATCATATCTAATAGAGACCCAAGGTTCACCTGTAGATTTTGGAAATCTTTAGATGAAGCCATGGGTACAAAACTAAAGTTAAGCATTGCTTATCATCCTCAAACAAATGCCTAACCTGTCAAAAAGTAAAAGCTGAACATAGAGAACCAGGTGGTTTGTTACAACCTCTAGAAATCCCAAAAGGAAAATGGGACAACATCTCAATGGACTTCATTGTAGGACTACCTAGAACTTCTTCAGGTTATGACTCTATATGGGTAATAGTAGATAGATTGACAAAATCCGCACGTTTCTTAGCTGTCAATACTACCTTTACCTTAGACAAGTATGCTGAGTCATACATAAAAGAGATAGTCAGATTGCATGGCATTCCATGTGACATCATATCTGATAGAGACCCAAGGTTCACCTCTAGATTTTGGAAATCTTTAGATGAAGCCATAGGTACAAAACTAAAGTTTAGCACTGCTTATCATCCTCAAACAAATGGTCAAACTGAAAGGACAAATGAGAACTTGGAGGATATGTTGAGGGCATGCGTGATTGAGTTCAAAGGGAATTGGGATAGATTCCTGCCATTTGCAGAGTTTGCCTATAATAATAGTTTCCAATCCAGCATCGGGATAGCCCCATACGAATTTTTGTATGGGAAAAAGTGTAGGTCACCTATTTGTTGGGTTGACCTAGGAGAGAGAGCATTGATAGGCCCAAAAATAGTAGACCAAACTTCAAGGCAAATTGAACTTATAAGGGATAAACTACTTACGGCTCTAGTAGACAAAAGAGCTATGCAGATAAGAGAAGAACACCCTTAAACTTTAAGGAATGTGATCATGTGTTTCTTAAAATATCACCAATCACAGCAGTTGGCAAATCTATGAAGTCAAAGAAAGTCAGTCTGAGATACTTAGGCCCATTCCATATCCTTGAAAAATTTGGCAACACTACTTACAAATTGGCCTTGCCCCGAACTTGGCAAATATTCATAATGTTTTTCATGTGTCTCAACTTAAAAAGTACATCCCAGATCCTTCACATGTCATTGAACATGGGAATGTACATTTACAAGAGAACATGTCAGCAGAGATGAGACCAAATAGAATCATTGATACACGACTCAAATCATTACGAAATAAGCAAATCTCTCTGGTTAAAGTAGTTTGGAGAGGATTATCCTAATAGGAATCAACATGGGAAACTGAAGAACACATGAGAAGACATTATCCTAAGTTATTTGACTAAGGTAATTAAAAAATAATCCTAATGTACGCTTATCTTTTAATTGTATATGTTTATCGAATTTTGGGGACAAAATTTAATTTTAGAGGGAGTGAGTTGTAACATCCCAATCTTAGCACCTATTAAAATATTTAATATTTCTTTTGGTAATTAAGAAACACTTTTACTAAATATTGAGTATTCAATATTTAGGAGAAATCCTTATACAAAAGAAATTCTTAGGACAAAATATTTAGCTAAAAGGAAAATAAAATATTATTAAATATCCAGTAACTAGTATTACCTTATTTATAATTTAGTCCTTACTTAAATAATTATTTAATAACTATAATACAAAAATTATACTAATCTATATAATTGGTCTTGGGCATAAAATTGTTTTGGAACTAATAATAATATTTATATATTATAATGATACATACATAAATATATATATTAGTTCAATTAACTATACTATATATATATATATATGTAAATATAGTATAGCCCATCATTCTCGGTGGAAGAAGAAGAAAATATATTAAGAGCATGAATATAATATATGTATATATATATATATGGGATTCAAAATAACGACATATATATATATAGTAGTTAGTGGCAACACATAAAAAGGTAGATAAAAGGAATATGATAACATATGCAAGCACATGACAGTAAACATAGAAGCCTCTATGATCTCCATCACTCTTGGCCAATTGACAACACACAACATCAAAGAAAAAGGGTTAACATGACAGCACATGATTTCCTTAAGGGCATATAATAGCAAGATTCAGAAATTGTGCAACCCATGTGCTGAAACATTTCCATTATTTGAAACCACGGCCTGATAACATGCTTTTTCCATTTATTTTAGTCCCTATTCTAGTCATTTTTGCCTCTTTAATTTTGTCAATTCTCTAATTTTATTATGTTTTGGAATTTATTGGGTATAAACTATTTATGGATTGAATGTGTCTCAATTATATATTTTTAGAACTTGAATTGTAAAATGCTCAATTTAATTCCTACAAATTTTAATTTGGGAGAGAAAAGTGCTGACATGGACAAAGATGCTGATTTGGATGCTAATGTAGCACTTTTTGGGTGATGCAGATGCTGACTAAGATATGCTGGATGTGGGGCCCATTTGAACTCTTATTCAATGCCATGTAGTCAGAATTTATGGGCAGAAATATTAATTTTCGTAAGTCAGAAAAGCATGGCTGAAATATTAATTATGCACCTCCATTTTCCATGTTTTCTGCCATACTTTTCTGCTGCTGTTCTGCTGCTATTTCCCATGCTGTTCTGCTGCTGTTTGCTGTCTTTCTGCTACTGTTTTGCTGTCAAAGTGCTGCCACATCATGGAAGAAGCACCCAAGGAGGCATCTAGGGCAGAATATCCCTTTAGGCATGTGTTAGATCAGTTTTATATTTGGAAAATTGAAATTTATTAAGGAGGCTAAGTCATTTTTCAGATGTGAAGTCCTAGCACCATTTTTCTGCTTTCCTAGAGCAGCAGTGGCTGGGAGCAACACAGAGGCAACTCTCTAGCTTGGTTTGAGGGAAAGGAAGCCTTCCCACTTTGGAATGGCTCTCCTTCTCCCATTTTCTTTCCTTTTCTTCCATTTTCCTTCATAGTTTGTTAGTTTTCTGTTGTATTTTGCAGATTTCTGTCATGTTCGTCTTCTCTTCCATGTAAATTTCTGAGTTTAAGGATTGATGTAGTTTGGTTTTATGAAGCTTTATTGTTGAACATATTCAGTTTTAATGCATTTTCGTTTAATGGAATGGATTTTACCAATTATTCTTCCTCTTGAATGCTTGGTTGACCTTCAATGAGTTTGGGATTTTGATGTCTATGCTAGATGTAGCTGGATATTAAGCTTGACCTTGTAATTTCCACCATAAATCAGATTATCTAGATATATATAATTTTATTTATGTGGCTTGAATAATTTTCTTGAGCTTCATTACTTAATTGAATGGTTGATCTAAGACTTTAATCAATTATTTCCTTAAGTCAGATTGTTCTTCAAGATGTTGGGTTCAATCACTTTTTTTAGAAAATTAGCCAACATTGAATGGATTGTATTTTAATTGAATTGTTCTTCAATGATTCAAAGATTAATTTGACTATGAATTAATCGGATTAGACCAAACGAAATCAATCCCATTTTCTTGTGTAATTGGTTATTTGATGAAATGAAAATTGTACTTTAATTCATTTGGACCAATGAGTATTTTCTTGGCCAAAGTTCTATTTTATTTATTGTCCTATGAAGCTTGTTATTTATACATGTATACGATTGCTATGTATTTGTAATGAGTAGGACAATAGATAACATGTCATATGCGATTGCGGGGCATTGATGTGATTAGGACTTGATCGGATTATATTTGAGTTATAGATTAGTGAAGATCTTCCTAACTATAATTTTAATATAATTCAGTCTTAGAAGACTTTCTAAGAATTTTAGATTGAAGATTACATAATAGAATTAGCCAAGAATATTCAAAGGAAAGGATGATGATGTACAATTCCATGGAATTTGTGACCAATTACACATCTTTTGTCTGTTTTATTTTCTATTTAGTTATTTAAATTTCAGTTATTTATATTGCGTTGTTTCAATCATCACCCCCCCTTTTTTGTGTAATTTCTGAAATTTCCTTCATAAGTCTTAATAGCATTTCACTTAGCCTAATTGAATTTTATTTGATACCTCAATCTCAGTGGGACGATTCTCTACTTATCACTTTATTACTTGTTGCGACCCAGTATACTTACTGGAATATTTTATGTGCTATAAAATATACGCACCACGGCCACATGACAGTAATAACACGTTAGGATGCCTCTTGGCCATGAAAGATATCATTTTAAAACTAGAAAAAGAAGGGCTATGTCAGAAATTGAAAGCAGCCACAGAAGCCATGTGAAATCATATGATTTTCCATCTATTTTCTACATGCTTTCTTTTTCTCTTTATAGTAGGATGCTTTCCAACTTAGGAATCTTTAACCATGACGGAAACTAGATAAATAAGGAGGCTCGGTTCCTTCATTTCCTGCACAAAACCGAGAGTGATAAAGGAAGAGAGTTAAACTGAGTTAAGAGTTTCTTTTGCTGCAAAAACCGTCTTTTGCTGTTAGAAAACTGAGAGAAGAAAGTGAACTATTTTTGTGTCTTCCTCTGTCCAAATCAAACTGAGAAGATCCACCTAGGAGTGAGCCAATTTTTTTCAAGGTTGAACAGTGAGTTCCTTGAGAAACCAGTGCAGAATCAAGAGTTAAAACAAGTCCAAAATTCACGTAAAGTCATGGGTAAGTTTTGGAAAATTTCAGTTTTAGTTTAAATAACTCTTTAGTTTAGTTTATGGGTATAGATGGTCAAATAGGTCCTAAAAACAACTAACAAAGAAATCTGGGTAGGTTTTAGCTTCTGATTCATAGAAAAAAAAACGTAAAACACCTAATAGGGACTAAACTAAAAGAAATGAAAAGTTTGTATAGGCTGTTTTAATTTTATAAAAAAATATATTCTAGGACTAGGGACCTAGATGAAACTAATTATGAACTTAGATCTTGCAAACGAAAAAGGGAAAATATTGCAAGAGGGACCTAGGTGAATCATAAAAAAGTTTATAATTACTCATTAAAGAAATTTAAGAAAAATCTGGTTTTAACTAGAGTTTAATTCTATGTAATATGTTGACTAAGAACTAGGTTACTTTGATTAAGTTAGCTATTTGTATCATTAAGTGAAAATTTATGAAATTATATTTATACTTGTTTCTATATATTAAACATGAATAAATACATATATGGTATATTTTGTATTTCATAAGTATGTCATCTATTTTACACCTATAATTTTAGACGTACACCAAATTTTGTATCCATAAGTGTATATGTTGATTTTATAAGATTACATGAAAATTTATTATTTACAAATTTATAAGCATCTGATTAATTAAGCCATATATTTTAGATATGTGCAATTAATTAAGCTATATGGGTACATATAAATATAAATATAAATATATATATGTTTTATTTTAAGAAAAGTAATTATATATATATATACATACATGTCCTTTAGACTAAGTTTTATATATATGTGTATTTGGGAATTAATGATATTATGTAAAGACTTAGCTTGAGATGAGATTTAAGCTAAACCCAATTTAGGATAAAATTAGGAATTTAGTAAACAGGGGAAAAATGGTATTTTAGGGCCTTTTATTCAAGATTTTAAATAAGGTTGTATGTATATTGTTTGAATAGGCCAGAATCTGTGAAATGAATTCCCAGAAGGATAGAGTAGCTGCTTGAGAGAAAAGTCAGACTACCAAGTCCAGGTAGCTTAGCAATTCATAAAAGCTTGTTTTTACTACTTGTAGTTTAACAATTTATAAAAGCATTTCTTTTCCAAATTTTATTTGTGGAAACTTGAACTACCATGAGCATGTATGAGGCATACAACAATTAAACTCTATTTCTGCAGAGAGAATGTAGTAAACTAGTTCCACAGTAGAGAACCAAATTCACACGTGTTCCACAGAGAGAACAAAGCACAAGTACTTGAGACCCACAGAGAGGTCATAGCTTCAAATTCCACGAAGAGAATTGAAGTGAACTACTTGATATGTGATAATGATTTATGTAGCCAACATATATATATTTACGGATGATATTACGAACTTATTATGCTTTTATAACTGAAATGGTATTTTAAATGTTTAAGAAAACCATGCTACCTACTGAGATATCTTTATCTTACTTTTTGTGTTTTCAACTAACCATTTAAGAGGCTAAGTATAGGGAAAAGGCATAAAGATTGATTGAACTATAGATGTATCAAGTTGGAATACACAAGTTTATTAAAGTTGGAATAATAGACTTTTATGTCTGGAAGTTGAATCTTTATGTATGACAAATTTATGAATTGTATTATGAACAATTGCGGAATTTCCATTATTATTTAAGTAATGGATGTTTTTTTTTTTTTATACGGGCATTAAGCATTATAATTTGATTTGAAAAAAAAATTTAGAAAAATAAGGACGTTACAGTTTTGGTTGTGACAGAGTCAAAAAAATGCAATCAGGAACAATAAACAGCAACAACAAACAAGACAACAGAAAGTAATAAAGTTGAACAGTAATAGAAGAATGCAACTAGCCTTAATCTTTCCTAAAGATGAAATCTTCCTAGTTCCTTTAAATGATGAGTACTTATTCTATCTATCTTTTATAAATCATAAGGTGTCTAAAAAAACCTCTAGACTAAATCCCATCAAGCTATGATCAAGAAAATCTCCTCTAACATAATCTTAATGTGATTCCAGTAAAAGTAGTCAGATTTATGCAAGGTAACCAACATTGCACATCATTTCCAATTCAGTTGCCATTTCAACTATATACAGCAACATTCCTCAGATGCAAAGTGTATAAAACCAGTAAATGAAAATACTACCTACCCAGAATAGCATAAATCACAAACCAGAGGCAAGGAAGAAATAGAAATGGAATAAATAAACAAATATTTTTCTCATTAAGCCTATGAACTTAGATTACACTTCAGTTTCAGACCAAGGCTGATTACAAGGGATTTTAGCCCTCCATGAGAGAAAAAAACTAGAAAACAGAAGGGAGAAAAGAGAGGGAGAAGTGATCTACAAAATACACTAAGTTACAGAAGCTAACATACAAACTAAAGTCTGAAAGCCAACTAAACTAATGCCCTCCAAAAAGCTGATGAAAACTGACTTTACTGCCTTCTCTTCTAATTTCCGATATGGAAGGACAAGGTAGTTGTAGTGGAGAATGTACTTTTTCATAAAGTGGTATGGTGCTTACTTCTTTCATCAAGGTTAGAGGAATGGGATACAGAAAGTTGATCTAAAATGCTGCAGCTGTGGGTCCCATATGTCCATGCCATCAGGTAAGTAGAAGAGGTTGCCAAGTCATCACAGAAGGTGCCACATCAGCGTCCAGTTCATCAGGAATGCCATTTTAGTGCCACATCATTAAGAAATCTCCAAAATTAATTATGAAAATTATGCAAGAAGGATTAAATTGAGTCTTTACTAATTTAAGTCATAAAAGATGAAAATAATTCATTTTCCATCAAAAATTAACTTAGACCCAATGAAACACAAAGTGTAATAAAATTGGACAAATTCTAAAGATGAAAATGTAAGGAGACCAAGATAGGGGTTAAGATGTATATAAAAACGCTAGATATCACCTATACAGACATTTACATTTACATATATGAATGTGTGGAATTACGACCTTTGACCTTCTTTATGTATTTTACTTAATTCAAGTATGCTTGTGGTGCCGATGCTTGTTACTTGATATGTTTTGCATGTGCTTATGTAGCGTTAACTGCTTACTGAGTTTTCCAAACTCATGCTTCCTATGGTTAACATTTTCAGATTTTACAGAGGATGAAGAGGAGCATATGTTAAAGGAGTAGCATACTCTCCCAGATGTCCCTTATAGTTTTTGGTTGGTACATTTCGTACACATTTGAGTTGATTCTAGAGTGCTATGTAGTGGTAAAGGTCACCTAGATTTTGGGTGGTTCTAAAGTTAATGTTAGATGTATATGTTCATATTATTGAGAAACAACTTGTTAATTATACTAAATGATGTTCAAAAGTTTTTTTTTTATTTCTTTCGTCCATGTGCATGATTTAGGATGTATTTGTATGTAAATAAGTTTAGGCTTACAGTTCTTGGGAGGACTTATCCCTTAGATTATGTGCTAGTCACATGCCTAGGTTTTGGGATGTGACAAAGTTGAATCAGAGTAAGGGTTCGTTAGGTTCCCTATTGACTACAGAACAATGGTGTCCTTAGTAGGCCCTACCCTACAATTGTGAGTCACTGCACAACCATAGGAAGAGGTTCCATTGGAGGCCCTATAGGGTTGTTAGTGTGTCTTTCTTTTGCGTCAATCTCCTCAGTTGGTGTAACACCCCAACTATTACTGCGCAAAAAAAAAGGTATAATTATGGGGATAATTTTTTTTATTGTGGTTTAAGGAGTTCAAACTAGGGAAACAATGAGTCCCAAGGTCTAATAAGAACTAAGATATGTCATGGGTTAAGTAAGATTGCAACAAAAAAGGAAAACATAGGTAATGGTATCAAAAGTAAAAAAGAAATTGTGGAAATACTTTTGAGAAAAGGCTAAACAAGAACCCATGAAGAAGAATGAATCTTACGAGGATAATATTGAGCTATTATATTAAGAAGGTTGGACATGAGGCTAGAATGGACTTTTAGACACCGAGAGGGACTAAAGTGAACAAATGCGGGAATTATTGTATTTTCATTAAAATGGGATGTGATGTTGTGTAATTGTTTATGAAAGTGTAGTGGGGCACCCTATGAATGATTATGCTTTTCCAATTCCCTTTGCAAGACCTTAGTTAAGAAGATTATCAAAGGGACCAAAATGAAAGAGAGGAAGGTAGGGCCTACCTTCAAGCTTTGCAAGCTTTGAAGAATTAGTAGCAAATTATTGTTCTAAAATGATGATAAATGAAAACCCTTACTAGAAGGAGTTGAATCTTTGGACGAATTGCAAGTTGTTGAAAGAATGAGTTTAGGAATAATTTATTTAAATCTTTTCCCTATGGAATGTGCTTTGAGTTTCTAAGTTTTTGGGTTGTTTTAAGTGTCTTTAACTTGCCTAAAAAGCATCCTAGATGAACCCATGGAAGATTGGGACTAAAGGAAGGAGGTTTACCCAAGGATATAGCCATTTTTGAGCTCCATCCATGGCTACCCAGTAGTGTGGTGCCAAGGCGCCCAGGCGCCCAGGCAACACCCTGACAGAAAAGGGGCTACTGCATAGGTCTTGATCTGACTCAATATTCAAATGGTCATAACTCTTTCATCAGAACTTCGTTTTTAGCAAATATTATATTGTTGGAAAGATCTTTTAGTCTACTTTCCAATGGTATAAGTTTCATTTGAAAATAATTTACCATTTAAGAGTTATAACTAAAGGAGTGATCAAAGGTTAGAATTGGTGATAAGGATTTCTCTATTTTGTGACATTGACATGTTTTTACATGGTTGTCTTATAGGAATGAATCCTTTGATATGCCTTCCATATCTTTTGGGGATGCAAAGGCTATCTTGGAGCAGAGGTGAGGGAATTCTCATCCTCTCTTGGTGTTTCTTATATATACATATATATATGTGTGTGTGTATGTGTATGTGTATAGGCATGTATGTTGTTATCTGATTTAAACTAGGATCATATAAGAGTATAATGTAATGAAGATAAGAATGATGAATTATGATCTCTTACATAAGTTAAAAATAGAAATTACCTACTGGGATGAGGATTCTATGAGATTATAGGAGATAGCTCATTCGTTCACAGTTATGATTCCTTTATATAGG
The DNA here is from genome assembly GCA_037074585.1 of Biancaea sappan. Taxonomy (NCBI): domain Eukaryota; kingdom Viridiplantae; phylum Streptophyta; class Magnoliopsida; order Fabales; family Fabaceae; genus Biancaea; species Biancaea sappan. Next base: position 65,715,100 of record CM073492.1, read on the forward strand.
TTAAAATAAAAACAACCCAATGGAATGCTCGCACATGTAAGTCAAGCATAATTCAAATATATTGATGATGAGTTGTTATAAATGCAGTATGTTTCGATAGAAATTTCTATTATTAACCATGTGTACATGTGTGAATAAGCTATAAATCATTATGTGGAAATAATCAAGCGAGTATATGAATCAAGTACATAAGCCATTCAAATGTATAGAAATAATCACGAGTCATCTAGAAATCCTATGTATGTGTATATATATAAGATAAATGATAATTTTTAACCTAAACAAGGTCATGATGCATGATGATGAATATTATGGATTGGTTATGATGCGTATGTGATGATTGAATGTGTATAAGTTGAACCTTTGGGTGATGAAGCAACATTAAGTAAATATGTTAAAATGCATTATATTCATGTATATGTCGATTATGGAACGATAAACAAGTACACATATATGATTATATGTTTATAGCACATTACATATATATATGTGTTTAATTAATTATGTTCACACTTGTGCTGCCATAATTCTCTAGATAATTTGTGCACAAAAGTGTTGCCTAAGCTTTTATGATGTAGTTGATTCATTTCCTGCAAACCCATGGCCATGTTGAGGGGCTAGGTTGAGTATGACTCACAGCGAGCCCAATAGTAAAAGTGGCTTGGTAGGCCTTCGGCCTATAACGTCAGCTTTAGTGAAAGGGCTTGGTGGGTCAAGTTTCCTTAGTGACTTGAAGTTCTTCGAGAAGGCTTGGTGGATTACCAGAGCTGGTTATGGTGATGGCCTATAGCAACCCAATTGACTAAGCATGTTTGACAGTTATGTGATTTGTTATGATTATGACTGTGATGAAATGGTTTGCAATCAAATTCTTGTATTTGATATGCTTACAAATGTGATGTTCATTTAATAAATTGCAAGTTGAATTATGGTTTATGGTGAAACAATATGAATAATTGTATTAGGATTTACTATTTAGTATGCTAATGTGTACCAGGATTGCCCATGTTTAATAAGTTATATATATAATTTATTAGCTTTTCGGAATTGTGTACGCATTAACACCTCCATATTTGTTGTCTGCATGTTACCTGCCGGATGCTTAGCTATATCTATATATATATGCATTGTGGTAGGAGTATTTTTGGTAAGTCAAGTGGTTGAAGTCAGCCCTTCATAGTTTCAAGTACATAAGACTCCATAGTCCATGACATATAAGGCGAGAGTACCTTCCTATTGTTCAGAGTCATATTGCATTAGGTAATCTTAGTAAAGCTCTGTAATTGGGCAGGCCATGCTACGATGTGCACTAATGTAAGATATAGTAGGAACTAGCACAAAGACTATAAGTTGCATTGAAAATATGTTGAGCTAAGTGTAATAATGATGTTTAATTAAATGCTTCGAATGCTAGCTTATGAATGTAAAGGAATTTCTGTAATTTCAGTTGCAAACTTAGTTTGCTATGAATCTAAAGATAGTTAAGTTAAATAAAAGTATAAGGATTCTATGAAAAAGTTAGGCTCACGGTGATATTGGTTAGACATCTCAGAGCTGGTCAGGTACTCAATTTTGGATTGTTCTTCATGGAGCCTTTGTGATATGAACTCAACAACCACTTTGGAAGATCAAGAAGAAGAAGATTTGAGTCTTGGTATTGGCTCAATTACAAGACAAAGGCTTAAAAGGATACAAGAAGCAATTTGGGTATAAGTTAATGCATTGTTGACCCATAACACTTGTGACCAAAAAAATGGAAGGAAATAAGGCTTTAATTATGCTCATACCCAAAATGAAGTGCTTCATCATTTAAATTGAAACCTTTTAACAAGAGTCAAGAGACATCATTTTCTTATTTTTGGTGGAATTTTCATGCATATTTATAAGTCTTATAAATGTTGAAGTCTTTAAGTTCTTAGGTTAGTTTTTAGTCTTTTAATTACCATAAATCAATATAATAGCCCATACCAAGTCCCTAATTGTTATTTATTAGTGTTTTTCGTGGTCTTTAAATTAGTGTCTTTTGGTTGTCTTTGAGTTATGTGTTGCTTTACCTATAAATAGAGCATGTATTTCCTAAGAAGAAATGAAATTAGAGTTGATGATAATTTCATTCAAGAGTTTTCTCCAATTGAGTGAGAATTTTTTTGTCTTCTTTACTCTTGTGGAATCATGCTTTGCCAATCTTCTTTATAAGATTGGTGATTCAAATTCAAAAAAAGCCAACAATTTGTGCTTTAACGCAGGTGTGTTGTTGTATGGATTGGTTTATTTTGTGTTCATGGTTGGATAAGCATTTTAAATAGTATGTTACATTCTATATAGTGGTGGATGGCTATTTTCTCTTGTTAGATCATTAAACCACTCTAAACCAAAGCTTAACACTTTCAATTCATTTCTTCAAATCTAGAGAGTGGTGATTCATAATTTTCTTTTATAATGTCTTGAGTTTATTGACTACCATCCTAGAGGTTTCTTATCACTTTGGGACTAGGGTATTAGTTCTAGTATGTGTATACCCTTAGCACCCTAAGGGCAGTGCAAAGAGCTTCTTGAGTTGGGAGGGTGTGCCTAAGTGGTTAAAAACTTTCGTTAAATGACTATCTAGGAAGGAAGGAGCACCTCTGTAATAATGTTACCATTTCAGTAGCCATGCTTGTTATTCTTATAGTTTTGGGACCCAAACCAGCTCAGCAAGTCGACACGGGACCTGATGACCTAGAGTCGAGACCGGTTTGGGTCCCATTTTTTAGCCTGGATGCAAGCAACTTGACCAAGACTCGGTCGACCCGATCGGGTCATGGCTGACTCGATGACTCGGTTGACCCGAGTCTTTCTCCCTTTTTTTTTTAAATTTTAATTTATTGTTGCTCTATTATCTTCTTTTTTTTTGAAACAATCCTTTAATTTCTAAAACTAACCTAATCAATTTTGTAATTGATATATTCTCATATGTTTAGATATTCAGATAAGCACAAAAATTTAAATTTAAATTATTTTTAGAAAAATAAACTAAACTAAGTCAACAAATATAAAAACTTTTTATAACATAATTTTTACTACAAAAGTTTCATGGTCTAAGTCATTAAATGTGACTGAGAAATTCAAATATGCATTCTTGAGAAAAATTGATGTTCTGCATCTTAATCATATTATTATGTTTGGATGATATTGTTTATGACTTTACGAATTGTTATGAATATTTATGACTTTATGTTTGAATTATTATGGATGTTTATGACTTTAAAGTTTGAAATTTTCATATAAATTATTTATTTTACTTATTTTAATTTATTTATAAAGATATATAGGTATATATATGTTTTAATTTTTTAATTTATTTATCCGGTTCGACGATTGACTCGATGATCCGGTGGTTGAACCAATGACCCGGTGACTCAGAGACAGTTCAGGTCAATGATTGGGCCGGTTCCAAAAGCATTGGTTGTTCCTTTGAGTAATTACCATGAGTAAACACAATATGATGGAACTACATAATTGCATAATTTCAATGATAATATGACGATTGTGAAAAGACAATGAGTAATTGCCATGATTGATTAATTAAAGATAATGGCTATGATTAAGAACGACTAGGATTACTCTTATGATGGGATTGGTACCATGATGATGCATGTTTAAGATTATATCATGTGTTGTGATGCAAGCATGATGATGAGTGGGGTTGTATTTGATGGTAAAAACCTCGAGAAATTGCTATGAATGGCCAAGGAAGGCATAAGCCCTAGGAGGCAATTGTCGAGAGAGGCCTAATCTCGAAGGTATGAACCTTGTGAGGGAGTTACTCGAAGGGGGCTATCATGGCATGATGGGTTTGTTTTGTATTCTTACATGCCTTGTACATGTTTGTAGGTGATCCTTAACATTCATGAAATTGTAATATGCCATTGGCATGATTAAATATGGAATGGAATTGTATGCATGAGAATACATAGATTGTATTGTGTTATGACATTGCATCTCTTATATTGTGCTTGTTTTGCATCATGTTGTGATTGTGATTGGATATGATCTGAGTGGTACACTCTTAGAGTCATGAATTGACATAATGCTAGGGAATGACCAGGGCCTAAACCTAGTTGAGTGTACTCGAGATGATGAGCCAAGTTGAGATATTCTCTCAAGGCTAATTGTTGAGTCAGGTTAAGACATCTCCCAAGGGCTAGTTGATAAGCTAGGTTGAGACATTCTCCTGAAGGCTAGCTATTAAGTTGGGATAAGGTATTCTCCTACAAGATTGTTTCTTTGTTATGGTTCCTTTCTTGTTGAGGTGTGATTGAATTTATTGCATTATATATTTGTAGGACATCTTAACTATTGAACCTTGATTTTGAGGCCCTAAGGGCATGCATCCCTGGTATTGTTTACATTGAAATTGTCTAGTGGCACATGTAGGTGCTAGCATTGTGCCATGAACCATGTCTTAGGAATGCCCATGAGTTATTTGGTTGTATCTCCATGATTGCTTTTGAGTTTGGTCATGTTGAGTGTATACATGCATATGTACATACATTAGTGTGTGTAGTTGAGGGCCTGATCCAAGAGACTGAGTGTCGGTTGCGAGCACTACCCCCATAAAGGAATAGAATAAGACTCACGATGAGGGGTAACAAACAAAAGAAGGATACTTATTTGAGCATAGAGGTGAAATTCTTGTGTCATATGCTAGCTTTTGGTCTACTTATTCATGTGATTATGTATCCATTAGTGTTTTGGTGACTAGAGGTGTACGCCTATGATCTTAATAAATGAGTTGAGAGGCTCAGTGGCCCCATGAGCTTGAACGATGATATGACCATAAAGCCCTTTAATGGAATTACCCTTGTAGGCTTGATGGGATTGGTAAACTATAGAGACATATGAGCATAGCGAGAACTTAATCACTCACAAGTAGGGATGGTAGTAGGGACAGGGATTCAAGGATCCCTACAAGGATAGGGATGGGGAAAAATCCCTTCAATCACTATTTTGGGGATAAGGCAGGGTTCATGCTCCCACGGAGATCCCTGTCCCTAAAACAGTGACTATATATATATAAATATAACATATTTTGCAATTTTAAATTAAAATAATTTAATTTAATTTTAAAAAAATAAAACCCCAAAACCTAAATCCTTGTGCCTCATTCTTAATCCCAATTCTCAATTCATTTTAGTTCCACTCATTGCCATCCCTCCATCTCTTCTCTTATGCATTCCATTCTTGTCTGCCATGCAGTATCTCTCTTAATGATCACTCATGGTTCCATTCTCATCATTGTCGTTGCCGTGTTACGTCTTTCTTCTAGTGTTGTATGTCTACCGTTGCATCAAGCATCATGGCATCTTGCAACAAGCAAGCCCTCCTTACTTTCCTCTCTTAGACCCTGCACACGAATTAGATCCAATAGAACTAGTTTGACTCCATTCTTCTTCTATTCCTTTTCTAGCATCTCACACTTCTTCAGCCACTGAGACTCAGAAATCCTTACCTCACTCGCTTAATCACAAGAGCCACAGCCACCACTAGTACTTAGAAATCAAAGAGAGACGAGAGAGTCCAGAAAGTCTACAACATCAAAGAATTTGATGATGTGCTTTAATAGGCCAAAGACAGACTAGTTGTCATCGACTATGCCTATAGGGACAATTACGAGAGCAACCAAATTTACCCATTCATGGTGGATTTTAGTCAGACCTACAATGATGTAGAGTTCCTTCTTGTAATGGGCACTAAATCAGAGAAGATGATTCCTCCCTCAGATATTTGTTCTGGCCTTGCCGTCGCCATCGCTATCCATGGCCTTGCCATCATCGTCTCTTTCATGGCCTTTCCATCTCTCAGCTTTTCAAGTACGCATATCATCTTGAGTATATTGCTTCCTTGTTCCTTAGTGTCAGGCTGTCCATATCTTGATTGTCTTCCTTTCTGTCTTGTATTTCCTCTTTTTTTTCTGAAAAAAATTTTTAAAGAATTTTTTCCTGGCATGGGGTCCTCACGAGCAGAGGGGATCAAGGGTGGGGGTTAAAATTTTTCCTTGACAGGGATCGAGGGAGGGATAGGGCCCCACCCACCTTGTTGGCATCCCTACTTGCAGGGTAAGGGTTTTTTATGCACGTGTTGGTGCAAATCGAGTAAAGGAAGTAAGATGCAATACCTAAGGGGTAGAGCCTTGAGAAACCATAAGATACCATTACTGAAGTGAGATGCACAAGTGGAAATAGAAACCCTACACCATTGTATGATATCAATATAGGTACGCCATACCTATGGCATACAACGTACAGGTCTAAATGGCCATGATTAGCCTCCATGGAAGTGTGAGCTCACATAGCTACCAAGCATTGCCATTTTGGGGACTGAGCATCCATGATGCTTAGCGAAGATTGATTCTTTAAGGGGAAGTCCCTAAGGGGACATACATGAACCATTCTAATGTGAAAAAAGTAAGCTATGACACAAGTCAACTGACACATAAATTACTATGATTGGAACTTCCTAAGGGTAAGAGGGGGAAAAGAATGTGAGCCTTAATGACAAGTGTTAATTGCCAAATTAACATGATTAGTGTACCTTTTTCTTGGCAAATGAACCTTACTGCTGCTTGATTTATACTGAATTATGACCTTCTAGCCTCAAGATATGCTGATATTGATTTTTCTTAAGCTCTTGCAATTATCTATATTTTCTTCTTTAATTGCATGCTAGTAATGGACATTTGACCTTACTTTGCAGAGCACAAAAGAATACACCTTGGGGGAAAGATGAAGCTGCAAAACAGCATAGGAAGCACCTCTGGCCATTACCACTGCAGCGGTGAATGATCACCGCTACAGCGTGAGTGCCTCCGCTGCTCTCTGAAGCAGTCCGCTGCATATATTTTATTGGCCTCAGTTTCTGTCTTCCACCGCTGCAGCAGTGAGGACGCACCGCTATAGCGGCAGAGCCTCTGTTGGCCACTCAACTTCATTTAAATAGCTTCCTAGGTTATTTTCAAGGGTATTCTGGAGTTGGAGACTGAAGGGGGGCGCCGTTTTGGCTGAGAGGAGCAAGGGGAACCTGATTCTCAAGGCTTGGGGAGCTCAATCCATCATTCCACCTCAGATTCATGGCCAACTTCATCTCTTCTTCTGCTTTCTGCTGTTTATTTTCTATGAGTAGCTAGATTTTCTATCTAGGGTTACTATGAACTTGACTCTTGAATAGATTTTACATCCTCTCATGTATTTCCAACCTTATTTCAATTAATATAAGTCTTTCTATCCATTTTATTGTTGCGTTATATGGACTTGATCAATCTATATGTATGCTTGTTGCTGTCTTCGAACTCAGGAGAGGGAGGTGAGAGTAGAACACTGAATAGGAAGGACGAGTGCGTGAACCTTACTAAGTGTTTTCGCTTGTTAGCTAATAGGAATGTTGGTTAATCTCGTTTAATCAAAGCTAGGTTGGTTGTATTCGGCTTAGCCCACACAAGGAATTGCGTAGGAGTTGAGTAAATTAATTGAGATTCGGGAGGATTCTTTTAAGTTATTAGAATAACCTAGGATTAACTGATAGAGTTGAATAAGTTGCGAGTACGTGAGAGGGGTTTTGTAATTTCTAAGATAGAGGAGAGGGATTAGTGACCCTAGGATTTAATTAGACTACTTCATCAGTTTTTGCATTGTTTACTGTTATTAAAAGAAAACTCATAAATACTTACGGTTATTGATTTTATTTTATCATTCATTGGCTAAAGCTATCTTCAATCCAATTGTTTCGTCCAACTAATTCAATTAAATTTCTTGGGTACTTAGTCACTTAGTCATCGTGGGAACGATACTTTTACTCTCAAATCACTATATTACTTGTGCGATTGGTGCGCTTGCCAAATCAACTAACAAGTTTTTGGCGCCGTTGCCGGGGACTAAGATTTGTGCTAATATTCAAAGAAATTTAAAGGGTTAGCTTAGACGCTTTACCTTGTTTTGTTTTGTTTTCTTTTGCTTTTGTTCTTTTTTTACTATAGAGTCATTTTTAGTTTTTGCTGTGTTGATTTTTGCTGCTGAATTTACTGTCATTGATAATTAGTATCTTCTTTTTGTGCATGCGAGGTGCCATTAACCAAGCTGATCTTCTTTTTGACCCCGAAATCGAGAGACTTGTAAGGAGAACTCGAAAAGAAACTAGAATTAGAAGAACCCAAGAAGGACAAAGTTCTCAAGAAGAAATGGCTGATGATAATGTAAATCTGGGTGGTGTTGAAAACAATGGAGGAAATGGAGCGGAAAATTTGAACCAATATGAAAACAGAGCTGTGTGGGATTATGCCTCACCCAACAATGCTGGGCATGCATCGAGCATAGTGAAACCTCCACTTGATGCAAATAATTTCGAAATAAAAGCAGTCTTGATGAACTTGGTTCAGCAGAACCAGTTTGGGGGGAGCCCGATAGAAGACCCAAACAACCACATCACAAACTTCTTAGATATCTGCGACATGGTTAAGATGAATGGGGTAAGTGATGATGCCATACGTCTTCGTCTGTTTCCTTTTTCCTTGAAGGATATGGCTAAGAGTTGGTTGAACACTCAACCGAGAGGGAGTATCACAACTTGGGATGAACTCCAAAAGAGATTTTTAGATAAATTCTTTCCTCCCTCCAGGTCAATTAAATTGAGGAATGAGATTACAGCCTTTTATCAGCATGAAGGCGAAAGTTTATATGAGGCCTGAGAGCGGTTCAAGAATTTACTGATGAAGTGTCCAAACCATGGTCTCCAAGAATGGCAGCAGCTCACTATTTTTCACAGTGGTCTCACATATGAAACTCAAGATAAGTTGGATACTGCAGCTGGTGGTGCTTTGATGGCAAGATCTATAGTGCAAGCAAAGGAAATAATTGAGACAATGGGGGCAAGCCAAAACGCATCTATTCGAGCCAAGAATGTTGCAAGAAGGGGAGTCATGGAACTAGACACACTGAATGCTTTGTTAGCTCAGAATGAAGCACTAACAAAGAAAGTTGACATGCTGTGCTCTAGGTAAAATGAACAGGCGAAGGTAAATGCAATAACAATGCTTGAAGCAACTTGTGATTTCTGTGAAGGGGCTCATGTCAATGGTTGTTGTGAAGAATTTCCTTCTGTAGAACAACTAAATTACTTGGGCAATATGCAAAGGAACCAGAACAACCAATACTCCAACACATATCATCAGAGTTCGAGGAATCATCCGAATTTCTCCTGGAGTAATAATCACTGCCTTAATCCCTTGACTTCTTCTTCTTCTAGTAGGCCTTCTCAACCTCCAGGTTTCCAGAATCAAGGTAATTATCTTCCTCAGAACAGAGCTCCACTACCTCAGGTGGAAAAGAAGTCATCCATGGAAGAAATGTTCATGAAGTTTATGGAGAGAACTGAGGTTATAAGCCAAACCCAGAGTGCAGCCATTAAAAATTTGAAAATTCAAATGGGACAGTTGGCTACTGCTTTAAATAGTAGGTCACAAGGCAACTTTCCTAGTGACACAGAAAATAATCCCAAAAAGGATGGCAAGGAATAATGCAAGGTGATAACTCTCAGAAGTGGTAAGCAACTCCTTGAAGCTTATACTTCAAATGTTCAAACACAAGATGATAATCTTTTTGATCAAGAGAAAGTCAATGAGCATCTACAACAAGAGGTGAATGTAACTGAGTATGAAGTACCGAAGGCCAATGATAAAAAGGAAGAAGAAGTGGTGAAAGAAAAAGCACAGAAGGACTCATATGTGCCCTCTTCCTCTCCTTCTAGAATTATGCCTCCTATCCCCTTTCCTCAAAGGTATAAGAAGCAAAACATGGATAGGCAATACCAAAAGTTTCTGGAGATATTGAAACAGTTGCATATAAACATTCCCTTCGCAGAAGCTTTAGAGCAAATGCCCAGTTACGCGAAATTTATGAAGGATATGCTCTCAAGGAAGAAACGATTGAATGAATTTGAAACTGTGAAGCTGACTCAAGAATGTAATGCAATACTTCAGAGGAAGCTACCGGTTAAAATGCAAGATCTTGGAAGCTTTGTTATCCCTTGTAATATAGGGAAGAATTTTACTGGTAATGCTCTGTGTGATTTGGGGGCTAGCATTAATCTGATGCCCCTTGCCATCTTCAAAAAGTTGGGTTTGGGAGAAGCAAGGCCTACTACTGTAACACTGCAGCTGGCAGATAGATCTCTATGCTACCCGAATGAAGTAATTGAGGACGTACTGGTCAAGGTAGATAAGCTAATCTTTCCTGCGAATTTTATTATCCTTGACTATGAAGAAGACAAGGAAATCCCCATCATTCTAGGGAGGCCATTCCTTGCAACTGGAAGAACTCTGATTGATGTCTTTAAAGGAGAGCTCACTATGCGAGTGAATGATCAAGAAGTCACCTTCAATATGAATAAGGTGATGAAGGCACCAGATGAATATGAGGAATGTAATCTTGTGAGGGTTATTGATGAAAGTACACGAATGCACTTTAAACAGTTGGTGAGAAATGATAGTTTAGAAACATCTCTAATGATGGAAGAAGAAATTGAGAAGGATGAGATCAAGGAAGTAATTGGATCTCTCAATTCATCGGAGCTATTTTGCAATCCAAATAGAGCTTTTGAGAAGTTGGATAGACCTGAAGGCAAAATAACCCTTTTAAAACTATCCATAGAAGAACCTCCTAGATTGGAGTTGAAGCAGCTTCCATCCCATCTCAAGTATATTTTTCTTGAGAACAATGACACCTTACCAGTAATTGTGTCTGCCACCTTGATAGAGGAGCAAGAGAAGCATTTAATAGAGATCCTGGGAAAATATAAGAAGGCTACTGGATGGTCCATAGCTGACATCAGAGGAATTAGTCCATCAGTGTGTATGCATAAAATTAACTTGGAGGATGGGCATAAAACTTCTGTTGAGCATAAGAGAAGATTGAATCCCGCTATGAGAGAAGTGGTAAAAAAGGAAATCCTTAAATGGTTAGATGCAGGAATCATTTATCCTATATCAGATAGCTCGTGGGTGAGCCCGGTTCAGTGCGTCCCTAAGAAGGGGGGTACGACCATGTGGCTAACACCCAGAATGAGCTTATCCCAACCAGAACTGTAACCGGGTGGAGAGTTTGCATGGATTATAGGAAGCTCAACAATGCCACTCGGAAGGATCATTTTCCATTGCCTTTTATTGATCAAATGCTGGACCGATTGGCGGGGCAAGATTATTTCTGTTTCTTGGATGGTTATTTGGGGTATAATCAGATTGCCATAGCCCCTAGTGATCAAGAAAAGACTACATTCACATGCCCTTATGGTACATTTGCTTTCCGGCGTATGCCCTTCGGACTGTGCAATGCTCCGGCAACCTTTCAACGATTCATGATGGTAATATTTTCAGATATGGTGGAAAAATCTATGGAGATATTTATGGATGACTTCTCAATTTTCGGAACTTCATATGAAATTTGCCTGACAAATCTAGAATTGGTGCTTAAAAGATGTGAAGAAACTAATCTTGTACTGAATTGGGAGAAGTGTCATTTCATGGTACATGAGGGAATTGTGCTCGGTCATAAGGTTTCAAAAAGAGGTCTAGAAGTGGATAAGGCAAAAATTTATGTGATTGAGAAATTGCCACCCCAAACTCAGTAAAGGGTGTAAGAAGTTTCCTTGGGCATGTGGGTTTCTATCGCCGCTTCATTAAAGATTTCTCAAAGATTGCAAAGCCCTTGTGCAAATTGCTGGAGAAGGATATTCCTTTCCATTTTGATGAACAATGCATGAAGTCTTTTGAGGACCTGAAGAAGAAATTAATCTCAGCCCTTGTGGTAGTTGCTCCTGATTGGAGCAAATCATTCGAACTTATGTGTGACGCCAGTGACTATGCTCTGGGAGTGGTGTTGGGTCAAAAGCATGGGAGAATTTTTCATCCTGTTTACTATGCTAGCCGGACTCTAGCGGATGCACAGTTAAACTACACTACTACTGAGAAGGAGTTATTGGCTGTAGTTTTTGGGTTTGAAAAATTTAGACCATATCTGGTGGGAAATAAGGTCATTGTTTTCACTGATCATTCGGCAATCAAGTATTTAATTGGTAAGAAGGACTCCAAACCATGTTTAGTCCGATGGATTTTATTACTGCAAGAATTTGACTTGCGAATTGTGGATAGGAGGGGAACTGAAAATCAAGTGGCTGACCATCTATCCCGAATAAACACGGACATGAGTGACAAAGTGGAGCTACAAATCAGTGAAAGTTTCCCTGATAAAACTTTATTCTTTGTTGAAGAGACCCAATTACCATGGTATGCTGACATTGTGAATTACTTGGTATGTGGGCTTGTGCCACCTGACTTCACTTATCAACAAAAGAAGAAGTTTCTGCATGATGTCAAGGTTTATTGGTGGGATGAACCAATCCTCTTTAGGATGTGTGCTGATCAAATCCTCCGGCGCTGTGTACCAAAGGAAGAAATTGAGAATATCTTGTGGCATTGTCATGGATCAGACTATGGAGGACATTACAACAGTGTTCGGACTGCAGCAAAAGTATTGGAAAGTGGATTCTATTGGCCTTCGCTGTTCAAAGATGCAAGAAAGTTTGTTGAGAGGTGTGACCGGTGTCAAAGGAGTGGGAATATATCAAGAAAGCACGAAATGCCTATAAATATTGTGTTGGAATTAGAAGTTTTTGATGTATGGGGAATTGATTTCATGGGGCCATTTCCCCCGTCATACTCTAACCAATACATCTTGGTGGCCGTTGATTACGTATCAAAATGGGTGGAAGCAATTCCTACACCCACCAATGATGCAAAGGTGGTACTGAAGTTCTTGAAAAAAAAACATATTCTCTCGCTTCAGAGTCCCCAGAGCATTGATAAGTGATGGAGGATCACATTTCTGTAATAAGAGTTTGGAAGCGCTCTTGGCCAAATATGGAGTCAAGCACTGGATAGCCACTCCGTATCATCCTCAAACTAGTGGCCAAGTGGAACTGTCTAATCGGGAATTACAAAGAATCTTGGAGAAAACAGTTAGTAACTCACGGAAGGATTGGGCAACTAAGCTTGATGATGCGTTGTGGGCTTACCGTACTACTTTTAAAACCTTAATTGGAACTTCACCATTCCGGATGGTCTATGGCAAGGCATGCCATCTTCCGGTTGAACTTGAACATAAAGCATTTTGGGCTGTAAAGTTTCTAAATTTTGATGTGAAAAAGGCTGGGGAAAAGAGACTTTTACAACTGATTGAGCTGGATGACCTTCGTCTCCAAGCTTATGAAAGTTCTCGTTTATATAAGGAGAGAGTTAAAAGATGGCATGATCAGAAAATTACTCGCCGCTCTTTTGCTACTGGCCAAAAAGTCTTGCTCTATAATTCAAGGTTGAAGTTATTCCCTGGAAAGCTGAAATCCCGATGGTCGGGACCTTTTGTAGTCAAAGAGGCATTTGAGAATGGAACAGTGGAGATAGATGATTTAGAGGGCGCGTGGAGCTTCAAAGTAAATGGCCAAAGACTGAAACATTATCTGGGACACGAGAGCGAAAAGGAGGGGACTTCGATTGCCCTCACTACACGAAGAGCATAGGCGTCCTGGTAAAGTCTGGCTGAAGACTATAAATTTAGTGCTATTGGGAGGCAACCCAAGTTTTTACTGCTTTGTAGTTCAGTTTTTATCTTGATTTTTTTTTGTTACTTGCTGAAGTTACTTAATCTTGCTGTTGTGCTGAAATTCATTGAGTGCTGAGCTGGTGGGTGTGCTAATTTGATTGATATGCCTTGATGCTTGTTTTCCTAATCTAGATAGGTCAATGAGGTGCTGATGATTGAGGATATTTGAGAGATTAAGATTGTAGTTTTGAAAATGGGTTATTTTGAAAATTGGCCATTTTGAACTTTCCAATATGCTTGAATATCTAAATGCTTGGGAAACTGAGTTTTGAAGTATTCTGGGGTACTCAAGCTTGAAAACAAAGTCTTAGGTGAGCATCTGTTCTGTCTTTTTTTTTGCTGCAGCGGAGGATTATTACCGCTGTAGCGAAAAGGTGGGTTGAAGTAGCGTGTTCTTCTGCCTAATTACGTTGCAGCGGAAGTTGTTTCACGCTGCAGCGGTAATATGGGGTTGAGAGAAGTATTCTCTGCCTTGGTACGCTGCAGCGGTGGTAGTATTACGCTGCAGCGATGAGTGTTGGAAATGAAATTTTTTTTGTGCTCCTTTGGTGCGCTGCAGCGGTAATATCGAACCGCTGCAGCGCCAGGGTAGTTCGATAAAAAAAATAAAATAAAATAAAATAATATATTCTTCGCTGCAGCGGAATATGATTCCCGCTGCAGCGTGTCGGCCCCTTTTATATGTTTCCCCCAAATTTCGAACCCACTCAACCCTAATTTCAGAGCGCGTCGTCCCCTGCAGCTGCTACCTCCACAGTCGACTGCACCGCCCCTGCCTCCTCAGCCATTTTCTCTCCCCAAACCCTCCATTCAACCTTCGATTTTCTCGGTATTGCCTTTTGTTCGAGTCAATTTAGGTGGGTAGTGGAGCTTTTGCTGTGTGTGTGCCTCCCTCCATTCTTCGACAATGTTTGGTAGGTTTCCTCCTCCAATGGCTTCAAAATTTCATTGTTTAGTTGTAGAATTAGTTGGATGTTTAGGTTTGTGGGCTGTTTATATGGTGTTGGAAGGTTTGATTCTTCCATTGGGACTTTAACCGTAGACTAGGGTTCATTTTGCTGTCGGTTGTTATTTGTTATTGTTCTTTTCTTTTCCTTATATCTTTTGGAGTAGGAATTAGGTTTGGGGGAAGTCACCTTTCCACATTGTAACATTGTTGGGGCTGGATTTATGCTGGTTAGGTGCAATAGTTATTTATGCTGTGTGTGGGTTGAATTTACTGTTGCAGGATTCATATTGGTACTTGTCACCCTCATGGCCCCTCCTCAGCAAAAGAGGAAGAAATTAACTGCAAAAAGGAAATCAATTGCTGAAAGCTCTTCGAGTTTTGAGACAAATGATTTTAGATCAGCGGCCCATCAAAAGAGATTTGAAACAAACACTGTCAGTAGGAGATTAGTAAAGGAGAAGGGGATCAGTTTGAAAGAGGATGAATTCCCGAAAATTCAAGAAGTTATTGCCCTAAGGAATTGGGAGAAGTTCGTGGCCACTCCAACCCATGGATATCTTAGGTTGGTACAAGAGTTTTATGCCAACAGCTACCGAGTGGCAAATGATGAGGTGAAGGAATATCAGTCAAGGGTGAGAGGTAAAAAAGTATACTTCCATGCTGAAGCAATTACGGACTTAATTGGAGAATATTTTTACAATGAGCAACCTTTTAGCTACCACACGTTGAAGAATGATGGGTCATGGGACCCTGAAGATGTTTTGAACACCATTTGTGCTCCTGGAACCAGGTGGGAGGTAGACAATAGAGGAGCGCCGCATCATGTAGACAGGAAATCATTGCTCCCAATTGCTAGAGTATGGTCGACCTTCATTGGATACACACTCTTGCCATCATCCAACATTTCAGACATCTTCGTTCCAAAGGCATTACTGATTTACTGCATCATGAAGGGCATTCAAATAAATGTGGGGCTTCTTATTTCAGACAACATAGAGAAGTTGGCTCAAGCAAACCTTGGTATCATTGGATACCCATTTCTGCTGACTCAGCTATTAAAAAAGCAAGAGGTCCCAATGAGAGAAGAAAAAGCTATGCGACCTTTAGAGCCCATTACAGCAGAATACATCCGAGGACAGATAGCTGAAGGCAACAAAGATGCATCCACTACAGAGCAATTGTGCAAAGGCAAGGACAAAGCAAGCTTAGCTGGAATTAATGAAAGAGGAATAAGAATTGAAAAGGGGATCATTGAAATTAAAAGCGAAATGGCCGGAATGAGGAGTGAATGGGCTGAAATGCAGAATGCCTGGTCTAGACTTCAATTGAGTCTCATCAGCAAAATGCCTACATTTCTACTTTAGGAGGCTTACTAGCTGAAAAATTGGACTTGGATGCATCCAAGCTGCCAAATATTACTGGGGGACAGAGTTCAGGGAGAACTGAAGAAGCTGAAAAGGGGAATGATGACATGGAAGGATAAATTGTTTACCATTTGATTAACTCTCTCTGGTCATGTTTATCCTAATATTTCTTTTATTGCTTTTAACTGTTTCTTTTTTGCAATGGTGTGGCCATGGAAAATTGTTACAATGGATCTTTGAATGTTATTTGTTTTGATGAACTGTTGAATACTGTGGTTGCAATTTCATATTACAATTGTCTTAGCTTCTTTGTGCACTGATGGTTGATGGATGATACCTGAATGATGTGTGGTCCCCGATATCGAAAATGTGATGAGTGCTTTTCCTCGTTCTTATCAAGTTCCCCATTGCGGACAATGTATAATTTAAGTTTGGGGGAGAGTTGCTTGTTGAGATAATGATAAAATTCTGATTGGTACTGTACTGTAATATGCGTAAGTAGGAGGAGGAATTTATTTGTGAAAATTTTTGAAAAATTTAGGTTTTAGCTATTGAATTTGAAAATCTTGAAGTGCTATCTGTATAAGTGTGAGCCCGACCATTTCATGATAACAAAAGTGACAATATCTCTTGGCGAACGATTTAGAGGTCATTTTCAAATTTTCATTTAAAAAAAAAAAAGAAAGGGTGTTCAATAAGGGGCTAGTGAAAAAAGGGTTCAATAAGGGGATAGCTGAAAGTTTCAATAAGGGGTAGACTCTTATAATCAACTCCATTACCTTTGAGAACAAAACAGCGAAGCCCTTGAGAATCGAAATAAAACGACGCCTTTGAGAACAAAGAATCAAGTCAATTTTGAAAACTTTGAATCTAGCACTCTAAATTGTTCCTAGAGGAGAGGATTGGTTGTTCTGGAAAATCAATGTTATAAGTTTTATATTGGTCGGGTAACATTTGTATTGAGAACATTTAAGATTGCTGACTCTTGAGTTAATCTTAGATATAATATTGACGAGGCTTAGTTTGCTTCAACTCTTTTCATTCCTCTTAGTTACGTATGTTCTTGGTTGTACAAATCTTAATCGAAAATTTTCTTATAAGAAATCTTTGCTTGAGGGCAAGCAAGCGTTCAGGTTTGGGGGAGTGTTAATTGCCAAATTAACATGATTAGTGTACCTTTTTCTTGGCAAATGAACCTTACTGCTGCTTGATTTATACTGAATTATGACCTTCTGGCCTCAAGATATGCTGATATTGATTTTTCTTAAGCTCTTGCAATTATCTATATTTTCATCTTTAATTGCATGCTAGTAATGGACATTTGACCTTACATTGCAGAGCACAAAAGAATACACCTTGGGGGAAAGATGAAGCTGCAAAACAGCATAGGAAGCACCTCTGGCCATTACCGCTGCAGTGGTGAATGATCACCGCTGCAGCGTGAGTGCCTCCGCTGCTCTCTGAAGCGGTCCGCTGCATATATTTTATTGGCCTCAGTTTCTGTCTTCCACCGCTGCAGCGGTGAGGACGCACTGCTGTAGCGGCAGAGCCTCTGTTGTCCACTCGACTTCATTTAAATAGCTTCCTAGGTTATTTTCAAGGGTATTCTGGAGTTGGAGATTGAAGGGGGGCACCGTTTTGGCTGAGAGGAGCAAGGGGAACCTGATTCTCAAGGCTTGGGGAGCTCAATCCATCATTCCACCTCAGATTCATGGCCAACTTCATCTCTTCTTCTGCTTTCTGCTGTTTATTTTCTATAAGTAGCTAAATTTTCTATCTAGGGTTACTATGAACTTGACTCTTGAATAGATTTTACATCCTCTCATGTATTTCCAACCTTATTTCAATTAATATAAGTCTTTCTATCCATTTTATTGTTGCGTTATATGGACTTGATCAATCTATATGTATGCTTGTTGCTGTCTTCGAACTCAGGAGAGGGAGGTGAGAGTAGAACACTGAATAGGAAGGACGAGTGCGTGAACCTTACTAAGTGTTTTCGCTTGTTAGCTAATAGGAATGTTGGTTAATCTCGTTTAATCAAAGCTAGGTTGGTTGTATTCGGCTTAGCCCACACAAGGAATTGCGTAGGAGTTGAGTAAATTAATTGAGATTCGGGAGGATTCTTTTAAGTTATTAGAATAACCTAGGATTAACTGATAGAGTTGAATAAGTTGCGAGTACGTAAGAGGGGTTTTGTAATTTCTAAGATAGAGGAGAGGGATTAGTGACCCTAGGCTTTAATTAGACTACTTCATCAGTTTTTGCATTGTTTACTGTTATTAAAAGAAAACTCATAAATACTTACAGTTATTGATTTTATTTTATCATTCATTGGCTAAAGCTATCTTCAATCCAATTGTTTCGTCTAACTAATTCAATTAAATTTCTTGGGTACTTAGTCGCTTAGTCCTCGTGGGAACGATACTTTTACTCTCAAATCACTATATTACTTGTGCGATTGGTGCGCTTGCCAAATCGACTAACAACAAGCCATTAGTAAATTAACATTTAGGGCAAGCTGAAGGGTATTTTCCTAGATCCTATATAGAAGGTTGTATGAATTACTGACCGAAAGGTAAGTTAAGAGGACCAAGTGCTTATGTGCAATGTGTTACAAGGGACATAGCGAAGATGAAGGGATGTGAAAGGAAAAATTGCATGGAACTAGGGTAACTTGAGTGAGATGAGTTTATAGATATTGAAATTGAAGGATCGAATTTCTTTTAGGGGAAAGTAATGTAATACCCTAGGTATTACGAAGTTAGTAAGTGTATGTATTTTTGCATGTGTGAGAGTTTCATTGATGGATGTGTATTTGAGGATTTCAAAAGCTAAGCGTGTGTGACATCCTTTTAGATGAAGGGTAATGAAATGGGACGAAGGCATAATTTAGGGTGTACATGGAGGTTAATGGTACTTATCTGATATGCTTAAGGGTTAAAGACAAAATTCTCAAAAATATGTCTTGAAGTAATGGTAAGGTGCATGGGGTCCCGATGAAAAGGGCGATGTGGCACCTCAAGTTGTGTAGACAGTGGGGAATCCTTGCCATTGTGAGGCTAGAAAACATGATGATGCTTATGAGTGAGGGAGAGGGACCAAAGTAAATGAAATTTGTTATTTTGGGCCTTAATAAAAATATTTAGAAAATAAAATATTGTAGCATGTGTGTGTTGTGATTTATTTATGATGTGGAAATGTTGATAGGGTATGGTCTGGGTGTTAGAGTAAATTGATTTTTAAGAAGTCTAAAGGCTAGCCCTTGGACCTAAAAGTCCTCTTAATTTGTGAAGAGGGGTAAAATGGTAATTATGACACCACTATACCCATTAATACCTACACACATAAATAAACAATTCAATATACACATGTTGTAATATTTGTGATTTTTTATGTGCCTTGCTATTATATTTTATTATGTATGTGTTAGTGCAAATTCTAGAATGAACCAAATTTGCAATGCATGGTCTTGAGTTGGTTTAAATTGAGCATAATTGCTTACCTTGTGATAATTGTGTATGCATATTGTTCTTGGGTCGAATTTATACTTGATTATTTTGGCGGTTGCCTTTAGCCCAAGAACTCTTGTGTAGGAACTTAGGTGAAAAAAGGATATGATTATGGTGGGAAAATGGAAAGTAAAAATTGTATGGACTCATGTGTGCAAATTATCATGTTGTGCACAAATTATCACATTATGTGTATCATGAAGTTTAAACGGTGAGGAAAGGGATGTAGGGAGAGTGAATTATTTTAAGCTAATTATGGAGGCATGAGGTGGTAGGATAAGGAGGGAATTTATGGTTTGTTTTTAAAGAAAATAAGACAATAAAGTCTCCCCTCCATCCCTAGTGCGTCACATTGTCCCTCTTTTTCTCCTTGTGAAGCTTGTGTGTTCTTTCCTCCTTCATTATCCTTCCCATTTCAAGACCCAATCTCCCATTGCTTGGTTTTGGCTGAAGGGAATCCATTGGGTGGCTCCATTTCAGTTTGGATACACGAATTAGAGGTGAGTAATGGGAAAACCTTTTTTTTCTTCTCATTTTTGTGTTCTTGAAAACCCTAAGTGAGAGTTTTGGTATTTTGATTTCTTCAACTAGTTTATTCCTTTCAAAAAATCTTCCACGGTGATGTAAAAACATTTTGGTACCTTAAATAAGTGATTTGGGGGTGGTTGGGTGTAATACCCGCTAATTTTGGGGTTACATAATTGGCAATATTACAGTTTTAATAATGAAAATTTCCATTATTTTAAGGGAATTATCTAGTCATTATAAATTTTTTCCATATTTAATTTATTATTTTTGAATATTATTTATGGAAATGGAGATAAATAATGGGATGAGGTATTTCTTATGGATAATATTTTTGAGATTTAAGGAAAGACAAGAGGAAGAGGAAATTTTATGGAAATAGTTTTGGGGATAGAATAGAGAGTAGTCATGAGTCATTGAGAGGGTCAGGTGCCTACGGGGTACAGAGAGGGTTTAAAGTGAAATGAGAAACTAGGGTGGCACCTAAAGTATGAGAAATACCCACATTGAAAAAATTACGGATTTGCCATTATCAAGGTTAACTTTACCTGAGGCAAAGTAGTAATTTCACCGTGGGCGAGTATATATAGGTGGCTCTACCTTTTTTTCTTCATTTTTCACCTTTTTTTCTCTCTTCACTCCATCTTCTCTCTTTATCTTTTCCTTCTCTTTATCTTTCCACCCAAATCCTCCAAGAAGCACCGATGAGCTGTTCTTCGGTGGTGGGGCGAGTCATCAGTGGCCAAGCAGCATAAGGAAAGTAAAGAATCGAGGTAGGAATTTTGATTTCCCAAACTTTTCCCTCTTTTCTAATTTTAAGGCTATTTTGGGGTAAAATTGAGATTGTGGCTTCATTTGTCAGTTAAAATTAGGTGGTTTTGATGTCTAAATACTCTTTAGATATTAAGGATGAGAACGCATGGAAGAAATCAGGAAAAACGGTGAAGATTTAGCCAGATCTGACCCAAAATAAGGCTAAATTGTGAAGTCATAATAGTGGCGCCCATGAGCCATACTTTAGAGAGAAAGAGTGAGCCTTAGCACCTCAGGTGCCAAGTGTATATGTGGCACCTAGGTGCCAGCCATATCAAGGTTTTCTAGTCCCTTTTCAAATGGCCATAACTTTTTCTTTCGAACTCTATTTTTAACAAAATTTGTATTGTTGAAAAGCCCTTTGAGTTTAGTTTCAATGGTATAAGTTTCATTTGGAAATTACTTATCGAATAAGAGTTATGACTAAATAAGTGACCAAAGGTCAGAGTTAGTGGTGAGAATTTTTCATTTTATTTATTTATTGATTTTGGTTGGTTCTAGGTGACATGGGAGCTTCATAGGCTTGATCTCTTGGGAACTCTTATACGGTTAACCTTATCGGCATCAAGGTGAATGGGTGAACTTGCTACTTATTTTTATTAAAAATTGTGCTAGTACAATATAAATCCCATTCACACCATAATTGGATTTATATTTATTAAATTCCCTAAATAAGTTATTTTAACTAATTTATGGAATATTGGTGGTGATTTGTGAGGTTCTTATGTGGAATGTGTATAGGTTAAATTATATTTCGATTTGGGAAATGTTTTGTGAATGTTTTTGCGAATGATGAGTGTATTGTTGGTTGTTATGTGTAGTACATTATATCATGTTAATGCATTGCAAATAAAAATAATTGTGTGGGAATGAGAGGTAATAAAGGGGTGGACCTCTGAGATAAACCTAGGGAAAAAATCTAGACTGAGTCTCAATGAGGTATGCGAGGAAAAGAGTGGGAAAAACATTACATATCATTATTTTCATATTTATATTATGAGAGGGAACTGACTAGTAACCCAAGGATGTGGTTATTCTTGGGAAGAACATCAAAAAGTGGGAATAGAGAGGTGGACCTCTGTAATAAACCCATTGACGGTTGGACTTCAATGTGGTAAGGTGGGAAAGAGCGGAAAAAATATTACATATTGTAAATTGCATATCTATATTATAGAGGGAACCAACTAGTAACCTAATGATGTGGATATTCCTGGGAAGAACGTAAAAAATGGGAATAGAGAAGTAGACTTCCTGTTGAGTAATTATTATCTGAGGGGAAATTTCAAACTGGGTCTCAACGAGGTATACATGGGAAAGTGTTGGAAAACATTACATGTGGTTGCTTGCATATTTAGAATCCATGTATGGTTATTAATGCTTATATGTGTCTTGAATATGGTTGATGTGCACTGTGAGAGTGTAGACTTGCAAGGGAATAGCTGGTATATTTGAGTACCAGTATAGGCTAGAGGTATTTATTTAAATTGTGGTTGTGATTATGATATTTATACTTATGCCTTATTTTATTGTATAGTCACTTACTCACTGAGTTTTGGATAAACTCACACTCTATGTAGTTATCTTTTGTAGATTTAACAGCTGAGGAGGTTAGGAAATTGTTGAAGTTTAACAACTTGGAGATATACTCTAATTTTGTGGAGGGTTCTTTATGAACCAACATTTGGACTATATGCTAATAGGAATGCTCTAGGCCACCTTGGTCTTGTGGTGTTTTAGGAATTTTATTAAATTGGCTATAATTTGCATTGTAAATTATGTAATTTACAATTTGCATAGTTGTGGATATTAGGATTGTTCACAGAATTTATGGTCTACCACTAAGGTATGCCCTAATTTGTAGGTTCAGTCATGTGTCCATTTTTAGGGCATTACAAAAAGGTATCAGAGGGAAAGTTTATTTAGGTCTCTTATAAATTATAAAGCAAAGTGTTCTTTATGAGTCCTTTCCCATTGCTGTGAACTGCACAACATGACCATGGGTATAGGTTCCACAAAAGGCATTATAGGATGTTGAGTTTATCTTTTGAAACTTACTCCTTAGTGGAGTGAGTCAGTAATAATTTTATTAACATAAGAAGTGTTTGTTTTTATGTACAGGTTTTTAGCTCTAGATAGAGGAGAAATTCTCGAAGCACTAGAGCTCACAAGGTCGCTCAGATATAGCTTTGCTACATTACCACCGAGGTGGTTATCTGTTATAATTTATTTTTGGTTTGCTATGTTGTGGTATGTAAGCTTAATTGTTTACTTGAAGGTATGTATATGTTTATATATGTATCTATGATAGGCTTGTAAATGGTAAGTTGAGAATCGAGGTATCAGTTACTAATTCAGAAGGGTACAATAAGACTTATCTTATCAATGCGTGGTGGTTTTATGAATATATACATATATATTAGCAAGTCAGAGGAAACTTGCTGGGATTTCTTATGGTTGGTGCTTGTATATATATTTTACAAAAAATTTCATTAATATCTTTTAATAAATAGTGGAAATGAGACTGTTAGGAAAGGTTAAAGAATGGTTATAACACATGTTTATAACCTAAATACTTTACACGAATACAAGTACTGTAGTACATCTTGTCATAGAGTAGGAAATGTTTTCATAGGGTGTATGGTTAATCTATTATGGCTTCGGCCACTGTTGGTTACGTGGAGTGATGAGTGTGGGTTTTCGGGAATCTACACTTCTATGGATTTGGGTATAGTTCATTTCTATAAGTATTGATGGCATCTTAGGTAGTTGTGTGTAGGCATGTATTTCAACCAAAATTATCTTAAGTTGAAATTGGATAGAAGGGACAAAGAGAATAGAAGAACCTAGGAAGAAAAAGGGGTTGGAGACGGAAGAATGCTCACGTGAGGTAGGCTAAAGGTTAGGATGTAAGTTGTATCATGGTAATTGAACGATGAGGTGGTTACATTAGTTAAGGAGGGGATGCGTGTATAAGCATGCATCCTAGAGAAAACTAGTGAGGTAAGGCTCAATTGGGGAAGAACGACCTAGATTATGAAGTTCTCCAGTAGAAGACACCATAGTGGGGCAGAAAGTGACGTAAGGGAGGGCGAAGTGGATAGTAAATCATTTGAGGCAACTTCATTAAGTTGGACCCGTTTGGTTGGGAGTTTGCATATGGTGATGCTGTGTAGTAAGTGTACTTATGTAGACAAGATTAGTCTTGGAAAGAAGAAAAGACTCACGAGACAAGTTCTTGGTAGTCATTGAGTGAAGATGTAGTAGGTGTGAGGTGTGAGGATGCGTGAAGTTCTTATATCGAGAAGGTTGGATGAGATAAAGAATGGTTTTCAAGTATTTCTACCATAGTAAGAGGATGGAAACCTCATGACCTTGAAATGGTCTTAGTGTATTACAGGTAGGCTTTTGGCATGGGTGCCATCTGAGTTGAGTTGGTGTGGTGGTGAAAGTCTAGTGCTAGAGATTAACAGGAGGTTTGGCCTACCTTCTTATAAAAAAAGGGGCCTTAATGTGTTAGTGTGTATATGTTAGCGGATATGTAAGATGCCTAGGTGTTTGTATATAACCAAGTAAGGTGAAGGATGTAAATTAGTGGAGTGGGCATTAAGGGTGTTTCACATGGAGAATAAAGGAATGGTGCCATGAATATGGCTTGAAATAAGTTTAGGTTAAACCTAATTTCACTGATGTTAGAGTGAGTACTTTAGGAGCATGTGCTCGTTAGTTTGAGAGGGAATTCATTTTGATGTGTATGGAAATGCGATAACTTATATATGAACATACATAGAGTGTGTATGTATGGGTAGAATGACCGTCTTGGGACCAGTAGTCCTAAAGGATTGAATCAAGGGATGATGGCACATGGTGGGGAATCTTGGAATTGGGCTATTCCATAGCAAATTTATAGGTACATCTTTTCCTATAGAAAAAGTCGATGAACTTTAAAGAGACTTTATTTACCAAAAAGCCTGTGGGACCTGGCTGGTTGAGTGGTACCAGGTGGGGCAAGCCTAGTCATTTCATAGCAATAGATGTATTGATGGAAGATGTGAAATAGGTTTTGGTGGGCTTGGTACTACTTATCTAGTTTAGGGTTAAAGCCTTGACCAATAGGTTGTTGTGTTTGCGGTTAAGGGCACGATTTTAGTGACCTGTTACTGGTTATGGACATTGCTTAACGGATCGAGGGTTGGGATAGGCTTAATAAACCTATGAGTTTGGTAAGACTCAGAATGAGGGGTATGTGTTAGGAGAGCCAATCAGGATGTTCATTTTATGAATCGGGCCCTTAGAAAAGGCCTCTTAGTGACTGTAGCCAATTGACGTCATCGAGACACAAAGGCTAACGTCTAGGAAAGGATGAGAGTCTGGGACTGGCCTATGTTAGGACTTAAATTGGTCAAGTGATTAGTGGATAGAGGTGTGGAAACTAGGTGGTGTACTCCTGAGGTCTAAAACTAGTGGTTACTAATATGGGGCATGTGGAGCTGGACCAAGAGGGATGTACGTGAGAGCCAAAAGCCTTAAGAAACAAGAATATATAGAGGGTTCATAATATGATTGCTTGTTTTGCTTTGTGTATGGATCCATGTTATGGTTAAAGGCACAATTCGAGAGACTAGATGGATGTTATGGCTGAGGGTACGACCTAAAAGGCCAAATGATATGATTATGGATATGATCCAAGAGGCTGAGCACATGATAGGATTCTTCATGGGAATGTAGACCCATGGGGAATGGGATGAGGTTTCATGGTACACTCTTGGGGCTAAGATGGCAATTGTCGTGGTCTGGCATAAGTCGAAGCTCAAGATGGAAATTGTACCAGAAGGACAATAAGCCTGTGGGTGAGGATACAGCCTTTGGGCAGGAAGCATAAATTCTACTATATTATGAGTATGTGTGTGAGAGTTTGTATTTGTGTATGGATTTGTGTTTATGGTATGCTTAGTATTAAGTGTGTAAATTGTAAGGCTTACAAGGGATATGGTATATAATGGTATCATGAATACGCTCTATAAGAACCGCGAGTAAGATACCATATTGTGTGTATGCTTTTGGGGCAATCAGAAATCTTGGGGATAAATTTACTGAGGGTATTTATATATTTATGCACATGTATATGGGTGCTTTTGGGGTTTAATTCATTAAGGCAAGTTATGTATATCCCGGAGTGAGAAAGTTATAGAGCTCAATGGTATAGCGAAGCTGTATAACAATTGCGGATCTTAGTTTTCACTTTGGTTCTTGGGAACACAGGGCTTTGTTACTGGCAGCGTTGCTTTGATTATCGATGGAAGCTGGGGAATGCCGCTCCTCATTGATTGAAGTGGTGCTATTCAAGTCTTGTTGTGAGTTTTTGAATTCGAGGGACTGAATTCTGTTGAGGGGGGAGAATATAATACCCGCCAATTTTGGGGTCACGTGATTGATGGTATTACAGTTTTTATAATGAAAATTTTCATTATTTTAATGGAATTATTTGGTCAATATAAAAGTTTCCATTTTGGATTTATTCTTTTTTGAATATTATTTATGAAAATAGAGATAAATAATAAGACTAGGTATTTTATTGCAGATAATATTTTTTAGATTTGAGGAAAGACAACATGAAGAGGAAATCTTATGGAAATAGTATTGGGGGACAAGGAATGGAGATAGAGTAGTCTTGAGGCATAAAGAGAGTCGAGTACTTACGGGGTCTAGAGAGGGACTAAAATGAAATAAGAAACTAGGGTAGCACCTAGAGAATGAGAAATACCCAAATTGGAAAAATTACAGATTTGCCACTATCAAGGTTAACTGAGAGTTACTTAGGGGAAAAGTAGTAATTTCACTTTGGGCAGGTATATATAGGTGGCCTTACCTCTTTTTCTTCATTTTCTCACCTTTTTCTCTCTCTTCACTCTCTCTTCTCCCTTTTTTTCTTCCTTCTCTCTACCTTTCCACCCAAATCCTCCAATGAGCACTGGTTAGCTATTCTTTGGTGGTGGGGTGAGTCATCGTGGGCAAGTAACGTAAGGAAAGCATGGAATCGAGGTAAGAATTTTGATTTCCTGAACGTTTCCCTATTTTCTAGTTTTAAGGTTATTTGGAGTTAAATTGAGATTGTGGCTTCGTTTGCAAATTAAAATTAGGGGTTTTAGTATCTAAATACTCCTAAGACATCAAGGATGAGAACGCACGTTGAAAAAAAAAACAATGAAGATCTAGCTAGATTTGACCCAAAATCGAGGCTAAATTGCAAAGTCAGAATCATGGTGCCTCATATGTTAGGTATGGCACCTAGGCACCACACTTTAGAAAGAAAGAGTAAGCCATGGCCCCAAGTATGTGTGCCATATCGAGGTTTTTGGTCCATTTTCAAATGGCTATAACTCTTTCGTCCGGACTCCGTTTTTAACAAACTTTATATTGTTGGAAAGCTTTTTGAGTCTAGTTTCCAAGTATAAGTTTCATTTGGAAATTACTTATCAGATAAGAGTTATGACCAAATGAATGATCAAAGGTTAGAGTTAGTGGTGAGGATTTTCCTTGTTTTATTTATTTATTGATTTTGGTTGGTTCTAGGTGACTTGAAAGCTTCATGGGCTTCATCTTTCGGGGACTCCTATATGGTAAACCTTGTTGGCACCAAGGTGAGTTCATGACTTTGCCACTTATTTTTATTAAAATTGCTTAAGTACAATATAAATCCCATTCACACTATAATTGGATTTATATTTATTAAATTTCTTAAATTAGTTGTATTAACTAATTTATGGAATACTGGTGGTGACTTATGAGGTTGTTATGTGGAATGTGTATAGGATAAATTGCATTTGGATTTAGGAAATGTTTTGTGAATGTGTTTGTGAATGATGAGTGTATTGTTGGTTGTTATGTGAGTTACATTTCGTCACGTTATTGTATTGCATATAAAAGGAATTATGTGGGAATGAGAGGGAACAGAGGGGTGGACCTCTGAGATAAACCCATTGAGCAATAATAATCTAAGGGTGAAAATTTGGACTGAGTCTCAATGAGGTATGCATGGGAAATAGTGGGAAAAATATTACATATCATTATGTTCATATTCATATTATGAGATGGAACTGGCTAGTAACCCAAGGATGTGGTTATTCTTAGGAGAAACGTCAAAAAGTGGGAACAAAGGAGAGGACCTCTGAAATAAACCTATTGAGGGGTGGACTTCTATGTGGTAAGTGTGGGAAAGAGCGGGAAAAATATTGCATATTGCATTGCATATCTATATTATAAAGGAAACTGGCTAGTAACCTAAGGATGTGGATATTCCTGGGAAGAAGAAAAAAATTGAGAACAGAGGAGTGAGCCTCTGAGATAAACCCATTGAGAAAATATTGTCCGAGGGAAAATTTCGGACTAAGTTTCAACGAGGTATGCATGGGAAAGTGTAGGAAAACATAACATGTGATTGCATGCACATTTATAATCCATGTATGGTTATTTATGCTTTTATGTGTTTTGAATATGGTTGATGTGGATTACGAGAGTGTGGACTTGTAAGGGAATAGCTGGTACATTTGAGTACTGATATGGGCTTGAGGAATTTGTTTAAATTGTGGTTGTGATTCTGATATTTGTACTTGTGCCTTATTTTATTGTACAATCATTTACTTACTGAGTTTTTGATAAACTTACACTCTCTGTTGTTATCTTTGTTAGATTTAACAGCTAAGAAGGTTAGGAAACCGTTAGAGTTTAGCGGCTTGGAGATATACTTCAATTTTGTGGAGAGTTCTTTATGAACCAACTTTTGGGCTACATTTCGATAGGAATGCTCTGCAATCCTATAGGCCACCTAGGTCCTGCTGTGCTTTAGGAATTTTATTAAATTGGTTGTAAATTTGCTTTTTAAATCATGTTATTTACAATTTGAATAGTTATGGATATTAGGATTGTTCAGGGAATTTATGGGCTATACCCTAATTTGTATGTTAAGTCATGTGCCCATTTTTGGGGCGTTACATTGGGATCCATTTATTGGGAAAGATGGTGAGAAATTATTGTTGCTATCATAAATTCCTCCTTTGCTGTCAAGAACAAAAATAATAAAAGATTTGGAAAGGCTTATGCTAATTTTAGGAAATGGGAATGGATTGGGTTTGATTTCTATGCGTTAATAACACCTAAATTGGTTTCCTAACATCCCATGGTAGTTTGGAAGGCTAAATCAAGGTATTTGGCATGTAGTTATGCAACTTTTGTGTTGCAGAGCAGAGACCACCACAGCAGCAGTGTCGCTAGCCACTGCAGTGATGAATCAAAGAAAGCGTGATGAGCTTTTTGTGACCTGGCATTGTAATGGGAGGCCCTATAGCAAATAACAATTGCTTATGTTTCCTAACAATGCAATGCCAGATTTGGGTGCTATAGTGGTAGGAATTGTGTCTCCCAAGTTTTTAAAACAACTTCATCTTCAATTGCTAGGATTTTAATTCTAAAAAACGTAGGCAATCATCTTTAGGCTTTTACCAATCTTAGTGACCTGAAAACCTTGAGATAGGGGACTAACTCCACTATTATCTTGTCTTACATATAATAGTGCTATGGCATCACATTTGAAATTATAAAGTTAGCCTTGCATGGTGATATTGAATTGTGAGTATTTCCTTATGTATATTTTACTAAGGAGGAAGTGTAGGATTTTAGAGATCATAAAACAATGGAATTTTTAAAAAAGTTCTCTAAAACCCATTCACTGATGGATCAACCTATATTACCATTACATTAACCATGAAAAACAAGACGAAGAGAAATACCTCTTATAGCGCAACAACCTTTCCAAGCCAAAGCAGGTATCCAACATATAATATATCTAATGGTAATCCACGCGAAATTATACAAAAGTAAAACCTCTTAAGGTAACGAGGTTTCTTCTTGTTCTTGTGCTAGCAAGCACGAAGAAGCTATAGAGAAAATCCTCTTAGTTGAAGGAGAAGAGAAAAAAGAGTGTTTCTAAAACAAATACTCAACAATTGAGAGAGAGTAGTATGTGACATGTAGGTCCCACTATCATATTTAAAGTGATAGATACAACCATACACCCTAAACCCTAATTCTCTTAGTAGGTGCTATTCCCTTATTGGGCTTCTTAAAGTGACATCTTAAGAAGCCCAATCTCTTTGAGAGAGTTATGCTTAAGAGGTTCTTGTTTTGGGCTTTTCCTTATTTAGGTAGGAATAGGAACATATTCCTATTCCTTTTATTCTCTTAACTCCTTTTAATTATTTCTCAAATTTAGGATCAAATCCTCTATAATATCCCATATTTTAAAGTAAATACAGTGAACTACCAAGGTTAAAAGAAAATTTTTGAGGAACGAAAATTTTAAACTGGTGGATATTGAGGATAAATTTATAGTAATGAATGGTAGAATAATTCTGGGGGCTATGGTAAAATTTTGAATTTTGTTAGAAGACTTTTAAAGACCTAATTGAGAATTTATTTTGGAGAAGATTGTTTTGTATAATTTTAGCAAGGAGAGTAAGATGGAAGAAATCATCATCATTATTATTATTATTATTATTATTATTATTATTATTATTATTATTATTATTAGCAAACAAAAGAAATTAAATAACGAACAAGGAGGAAAGAATTATAAATTAATTTTGAGAAGTATAAAAAGAATTTTATTCAATCGGTTAGGGATCTAATTAAAAGTATTTAAAAAAATTTGGAGGAAGTCTCTTGATATTTTAACCAAAAAAAGGCTTTAGTTGCAACACGGAGGTATCACATGTGGAAGCCACAACCTCCACTCCACTCTTGGCAGTGACAGAAATATATAGAACAAAAAGTGTTTGCCATTCTCTTTCTTTTTTTATTTTTGTAGCCATCCCATTTCCTCCTTCATTCTGCACATGAGCAAGAGAGGGAGAGAGTAAACCAATGAAAGAGGAAAGAGCACTCTGTTTTACCATCATTTACAGAGCAGAATTGTTGGTGATGAGAAGAGGAAGTTTATTGGATTTTCTAGGTAGTTTGCTATCACCATAGCTGCTTGTCTTGATTAAGAGGTTAGAAACATTGGCTGACAGTTTAGAATAATACAGATTGAAGCTTGAACATAGAAATAGAAAGCAAAAAAAAAAAAAACAAATTGCTATCAGGTAAGTTTAAATACTATTGTTAGATTTAATTCTTCCCTTTGTTCTTGCTTATACACGAGCTGCTATTTAGGAGTTAGTAACTGAAAGCTTGAATGATTACCAATACAAAAATTAGGGTCAAATTGATAATTAGAAACCTTAGTGTTTGAAGTGATAAAAAGTAGAGCATAATAACGAGAGGACAAGTTTTAGGAATAGGAGTTTTAAGGCTAGAGTTTTTTGCATAATTCCGTGGTGCTACCATAATCAATTTTCTGCTTTTCATGTTGTGTGAATCTGAACCATAAAGCCTCTTTGAATGCTATACATGATATGTGAGTAGCTAAATAAATGTCCAAGGTGGTTTAGGAAGTATGGAAGCATGGAGAGAGATTTGGGTGTGAAACATAATAGAATCCATTGCTGCAGAATTTTGTGTAGAGGTGATCATGAATAGAATTAGATCTTAGTCCTTATTTAGTGGTTAAATTACATTACTTTTATCTGATAATTTTATAGCAGCTAGCTGAAATATCATACTATTACCTACCAAATTTTATAGTGTTTGTTAAACTTTGATAGGTTTACTAAACAAGGAAGCAGAACCTATCTCATATTTCAAACTAAATTGACTAATTTTACGAAATGTTGTGTTAGACTGTTCAAATTAGGTCAAAAAATCTTAAAATTCTTAGGAGGTGCTCTTGACATGCCATGAATCAAATCTGGAAAGTTTCATGAAATTTCAAGGTGGTTAACTTGGTTAAATATTTATAAACATTATCTGAATTTACTGCAGAGACAAACCTGGACAGGTTGGGAGTTTGGCACTGTTTGGCTATCCAAATGATATTATTTTGGCCTAAAATTTTTAGTACTTAGCTAAGACATTGCCCCATCTTCTTACAAGATCTCATGGCATTTGGACATGGTTGGCTAGGTCTAAAACCATAAAACAGCACCTATGTGAAAATCTAATAGCTCTGACTTAGGGTCATTAATGAGGATCGTAGAGGGGTCAAATGAAGGAGTTTCAATCAAACATTTTACCATTGCATGTTAACATATAAAGGTATTTTACGAAGTTTCTTGATTTTTGGAGCTACAGATTAATACCAGTAGTTTTCTAAAGTTTGGAACCGAAAGTTGCCTTAAAACAAAACAAAGTTAAATGTTTGGTAGTCTTTGTTCTGATTTAATGTTCTTTCTTGCTTTACTTGTCTTCTATGACTTTAATAATATCTTTGGCATCCTTCTCTAGTTCCAAGGTAGAACTTTAGCTCGGAGTTAAGGTGAGTGGGTGATACTTCCTATGGCTAAATATTGTATTTAGTGACCCTTTGCATCATAAATGAGAACATGTACTGTATCTAGATGTAAAAAGAAAATGATGAGTAATATATGTAAGATTACAATTGGATTCATGTTGCTATTGTGCTTGTGTGGAATGATGAAATATAAATAGTTGTAAAATTTGTATGGTTACATACACATAACTATATTTCCTCATGAATGGATGAGTGAAGAAAATAATTCCAATGTGTGTATATATGTTTATATATATTCATGAGTTACATTAGTATACAAGGAAGAGCTAGGAAGTGTGTATGTACATATGCACTCTATTATTCCTTGGAAATGTTAAAGAGAGATATATGTGTTGTATATATATATATATACATATATGAAAATAGATGAAGCTTTATGTCTTAAAGATAAAACAATACATGCATATATATATACATACCTATAACCAATAAATGTATATAATTCTTTAATCATGAAATATATGTACATACATATATATTATACCATTTTGCAGATTTCTTGTTTAGAAGGTTGACCTTGGCAACGATATATATGAACATATGCACTCACATAGGTATCGTAGTTTTGTTGGTGTAAGCAAATTGTAACTTCTTTGTATTTTATGTTCGATATAATGTGGCGTATTTGTGCATACTGAGATCCTACCATGAGTCATATATGATATGAGAATTGAATTGAGATGTGGTATATGTTGAATGTTGAATTTGTTCATCTATGAATGGTTAACGTGTGTTATGTATGAATATTTGTGTTATGTTTTGAGACCTTGCTTGTGATTTTGCTTGTGTTTGAAAGAGAAAGAAAGGACATGGTGGTGCACCCATGGGAATAACTACGCAGAGTCATAAGGGTGGAGATTTTAAACATGGAGTGATAATGGTGGATGCAGCGGGGGCTACGAGCAGGTAACCTAGACGATCCGATTAGTATAGGAAATTGTGTAATTGATTGATGTGTAACTGATGTGAATTAGCCTGAATTGTGTGATATTACATTGTGATTGATTTTATGGATAATTCATACATTTTATTATTATGATGCAATATAATTATTTTTATGTCGTAGCATAGTGTTGTTCCCTCATTGGGCACGTGTTTGCTCATACCCCTTATTTAACATTTTCAGAGTTCGCATTTTAAGAAGAGTATTCAAGCTGAATGTAAGAGATCCTTAGTTCAATATCTCATTCAAATTGGGGGACAATTCTTGTAATATTTTGAGTTACTACAAGTCGCTCCGTGATTGTATAGATAGCCTAGAGGTTGGACTTATGTTATTATAAGATGTGGACCAATGTGTATGAATGACTTAATTATGTAAAAAATATGTTTCTAAATATTTATTTAACTTATTGTTCATTATAGAGTATGAAATATGTACATAATGGTATAATTATTTGGATTCAAGTATTCAGGTATGACTGGAAGAAAGGTTTCTTTGGATAAATTTTTTTTTAAGTGTTCATTCCATAACCTTATATGTGCTAGCTTGATAAGTTGGATTAGGTTCCGAGGGGAGGATGGCCTCCCTCTAGTGTCAATCACGTGTTCTAGGTGAGATATGACATCTTCATACCCATTTTATATTCCTTGTGAAGTTCTATGTGTGTGACCCATTAGGTTTTCGGCTAT
Source organism: Biancaea sappan (assembly GCA_037074585.1). Lineage (NCBI taxonomy): Eukaryota > Viridiplantae > Streptophyta > Magnoliopsida > Fabales > Fabaceae > Biancaea > Biancaea sappan. Next base: position 65,749,020 of record CM073492.1, read on the forward strand.
GTTGGTCATTCACAATCAACATTTAATTGTAAATAGATCACGAGCGGTATCTACCAATACATTGTGACAACCAATTGATCAAAAAGTTAGTTGTTTAACTTTAAACCTTTTTGCAGCTAAAGCGTGTCTATGCAATGTGTCCTTTTTATTCAGAGTATAGCCTACATGTCAACTCCCACTAGACTTGATTACATCACATTTATCGTAAGTAGTCAGTTCCTTGTCTTATAGGATCAATCACTATAAACTATGTCATTGAAGACCATCTTCATGACAAGTGCACTTTGGCCAAAGACTTCTTAGTGATTATCCCAACAAGTAGCCGTGGGTATACTTCCTTCTATTAGGAGTGGTGAATCTTCTGTTGACTACTCAAATATCTTTAAATAATTCATGCTATGCCCAATCACCACAAAGAGCAACCCATGGTGGGTAACAAAAAATGGAGTCAAAACACAGGCTCCATATCCAGGATAACTTGAGTTCCTCAAGTTTAAATATACTTGCATTGTTAGTTGTTACGAGACCTATCACTGGCATTTGAATAGGTATCAATGTGATGTCTCATGTAGGTCATCCAATGTACTTGTTACCATTAACAATCACTTACATGTTCACTCAAAACATCTCACACTTATAGCTTATGTAGATAGCTACTTGATCAAATCAAGAAGCATAACATGTGCTAGTCTATCCATATCACTGATGTCCAATCTCATGTGATCCTATGACTAGGGATAGTTTAGATACATACATAATTACATATAATAGGAATCTCACATTATGATATCATAATTTCCTTCATGTTATGTTTTGTGACATAGACTTTATTATTTATTTTACGATCTAATCTTGAGTTTATGAATATGAATATAAAAAACGAAGAAACTCTTTGGATTAATAACTAAGTTTGTATGTCTAATGCTAAAATTGATTGCCTTTAGAGCACCTTTCTAAAATTGAATGCCATGATGAGCGAATCCTACGGCTCTCCTAAGGAAGATGAGTTAGTTGTAGTACAAAGAGGCTTTCTCGCTCCATGACTAATGGTATAATAGGAAGTCAATGTGGCTTTCTTCCATGTATTTGATGAGGACATAGTGAAAAAACCTGTGTAACTCGTTCTACTATGATTGGCAAGAACATAGTGAGGAGCCTATGTGGCTGTCCCAACTGTGAATAATGGTGACATAGTGAGAAGCCTGTGTGGCCCTCTCAGATGTGAAGATTGAAATATTACAAAAACCAGTTAAGTCTAGTTATGTATCTTGATAATGAATCCCCTTATTTATTACTTATTTTCGTATATAATGGTTAGTTGTATGAAGTATGATTGGAATTGCCTTTGTGGTTGTTGTATGATGCAAGAGGTATAATCTAAATGTTTATCTTGTTGTATATTCTTGCCTCACTGTTACAACTTGAACCTGGGGCTGTGACTAGCATGGACGGCATGCTACCTACACCACTGTAAGCCTTATATTTCACTTACTAACCCAAACAAACTATATGAATCCTAGATGACCTACTCAATTACAGAGCATACTAAAAAGATTAACTTTAAACTTAAATAACAATTACCTTACCTCAGACAACACAAAACCATCTTTAGTACTTGAACCAAACCAACTTTACCAGTATCTGACCAAGGTATGCCTCTTCATAAGCTTTTGCCTATGTCCCAAATCAGTAATTACCAAATAATAACCATCAGAAATGCACCCCTTGGTCCTGGCCTATGCCTCACACTCACTGATCCCCAAGTATACCCCCTTAGTCTTGGCCCATAACCTATTATGGTAACCGCCAATATCCGACCTTAGGAGTGTGCCACTAGATGCTTTATCCATTAGCCCCAGGTACAACTACCATTCTAAGTCCTTGCCCATGCTTATTACAGCAACTACCAGTATCTGACCCCATGAGTGAATCACTAGGCTTCATCCAAACATAAACATAAACACCATCACACTGCCATCATGGATAACCATAATCTCATCGCAATTGCATACGACCATCATATCATACAAGGTCCGTACTCACACTATGCTACATATACAAATTCATGTTATTCCATACAAATCTCAAAAGCTCTGTTCTCTATATCACTTTCATGAGAGTGGTACATAAATGGAACTATATGTGTGTAGGCACATCTTCATCCATGGATTTTTAAATCCATAATGTAGTAATTCATATACATCGTCAATAGCACTAAGGAAATAATCTTAGAAAGGATAAGCAAATAAAGCAATATAGAGAACCCTCACCTCAACTCCAAGCTAGCCAATCTATCCTAATTCTTGGTGATTAGATGTGTAACTCTTGTTTGGTTCCTTTGGAGAGGCATCCTAAATAATTGGAATGGAAAATATATGAGAAAAGACATGAAAAACCATGTTTGGGAAGTTCCCAGGCAGCTGTAGGGCTTAGCACCCCGTTGCAGCACCTATAGAGCTCAAAAGAACAACTTACTTGTACCTACTACTGCTGCAACAACCAAAACCACTGCTGTAGTGGTGATTACTACATGTTTTCATAAAATCCCACTGCTATAGTGATGGTTTCCTCAGCTATAGCGGTGGCACTTATAAGCCTCACCCTTGATTTTCTAAACTAAGCCCTATCTCAATTTTTCTTGATACCAAACTCAATTTTTTATTCTAAATCATACCCTTAAATATCAGGAATCATCCCCAAGTATGAAAACTCAATCATAAACAAGATTCATCAATAAATCATCCATTTTCCTCACCCAAAAACCTAATTTTTCTCAATTTTTAGATTCCTCATCAACCGACCCCAAAACTAAAAATTTTCCATTGTTTTCTTCAAATTTTAGGTTCCTTTATCATTATCAAGCATGGAGAAATGTTTTAGAACAACAACATCCACTAAAGTCCTAAATTATTGCCATTTTCACCATATCTAAAAATGTGTAGAAGAAAGAAGGAATTAGGGATTTACCTGTGATCTTTTCCTCTTCGATGGTGCTTGGTTGCTAGAGGATCACGTCCATGCTAGAGGATGGCAGTCGGAGGCTTGACAAAGTGAGGCTCTGTGGGATTGAGGGTGAGAGATGTAAGGAGAAGGAGACACAATGTTAGAGAAGGGAGAAAGCAAGAGAATAAATGGAATGGTGGTTGAGTGGTGTGGGAAGCACATATATAAACATAGGGGTTAGAAATTACAAATCTGTCTGCATATTTGAGAGTATAGGGGTTAAACTTTTAGGAAGGGTAAAATTGTAATCTCCTAAACTCAGGTACTTTTCCATATTTTTAGAGCCCTACACAACTCCACCATTCACTTCTCGGCCTTTGTGTAAAAAGTTTTCAATTTTCCCAATATCTCCTTTCTTCACTAAGGTCACCATAAAATAATTGTATTTCCAATTTAGTCCCTCCACAGACGTATGGCTCATTCCATCTCCCTCGTTCCCCACCAGTTGTTGGATTTTTACAAAGTGCCAAACTCTTTTATGCCATCTTCCTCCCATCCAAATGGAAAATTTTCCATTATATTTCCATATTCACATTGCTATATCGCCTACAGCAATGCTTGAAAACCTCAGGCATTGCACACATTGTATTATTTACTCACCCTTTTTTGTATACCTCTTACAAATTCCATACTAGTTGGTGAGCCTCCATATAAGAAGTAGCAAGGTTGGTGCTTTTGTCTTTTGGGATTAATTTGGCAGATGTCAAGCTCTATAGTTAGCTAGAATACCTAGCGTAATTGGTGTATGAATTATGATGGAAACTCTATAAGCCCTTCTTTTGTGTATTTTAAATCATCATGTTTTGGAACACTCCTTTTGAATTATATGAGGTTGGAGATACGAAGGGAGGGCTTAAAAACATGAATTGTTAGTGGAATGGTATATGAATGAGTATATCTCATGATTATATTTTTTTCTCTATTACTTTATTTTGATGGCATGTTTGAATTTTTAATCTGGTTAGCGAATGCTTGGTTAGGTATAGGCTTAAGGCGGTGGTAGTGGCACCACTTCGTGCTAGTCACTAACTTGAATTGGGGGCATGACATATGCCTAAAACACTCGACCCTCGTCTCTCTGTTTCTCTCTCTCTTTTATGTATTCTCTCTTCATCACGCTTCTCTTCAACCCATAAACCCTAAGACATTAAATCTTCCATAGCTATCCATATCGGGAAGCTTATAGATTCAAGGTAAGGACAAGTTTTCTCATTTTCATACATTGCGCCTTAGTTAAGAAATTTGATGGTATAATGGTGTTTTATGGTTCAAAATTTGTGATTCTTGCTTCTAAACAATCCTCCCTATGTTTCTTAATGTTTTGTATGATTAAAACAAGTTAGAAACTCGATTATTGATAGAGAAAGCAAAGGTTGAATGAGGAACACAAAAACAAAGTGCATTTGGGAAGAACATGATTTGAATCTTTAATCCAACTTGCAATTTGAGTTTTTATGTAATGCCCTGAAAAATGGGCACGTGACTTGACATACACATTACAAATCTTAAGGTGTACCTCAGTGGTGACCTATAATTCCCTTAACAACCCTAATATTCACAACTATGTAAAGTGTAAATTTTCTAAGAAAATTTAAATTACATAGTTTACAAAGCAAATTACAGCCAATATACAACAAATTTCCTAATAGATAGTAGGACCTAGGTGGCCTATGGATTACAGAGCATTCCTATCGGCATATAGCCCAAAAAATTAGTTCATTAAGAACCCTTCAATAAAAAATGAAGTATATCTCCAAGCTGCTAACCTTGAGCAATTTCCCATCCTCCTCGACTATTATATCTTAAAAAAATTTATCCACAAATAGTGTGAGTTTATCAAAAACTCAGTGAAGAAATGACTGTACAAAAAAATAAGGTATAAGTACAAATACCATAATCATGATCATAATTTAAATAAAAACCTCTAGCATGTACAATCATGTACACAAACACAATTGTACCTGATTATGTGACCATAACGTGCTATTTCTTTGCACCACACTCTTGCAATCCACATCAAATCACAGCCAGTACTCTAGTTAAACACAAAAACTATATGAGGACAAATAATTTCACTAAATACAATATGCAACAATCATATGCTATGTTTTCTCGCACTTCCCCAAGTTTACCACATTGAGACACAGTACAAATTTTCCTCCTTGGACTATTATTGCTCAATGGGTTTATTCTAGAGGTTCACCCCTCTGTTTCCAATTTTCGACGTTTACCATAGGAATATCTACATCCTTGGGTTTACTAGCCGGTTCCCTCTCATAATATGAATATGCAAACGATCACCTCGTTAAGACTCAGTTTGAAATTTCCCCTTGGACAATAATTGCTCAACGGGTTTATTCTAGAGGTCCACCCTTCTATTCCCGATTTTTGATGTTCTTCATAGGAATATCCACATCCTTAGGTTACTAGCTAGTTCCTTCTCCTAGGTCCACATTCCTACATAATTCATCTCCATATGTAATGCACACATATAAACACAATACAACATACACCGGAACTAGTTCAAAATTCAAATACATTTTCCAAATCCAAATACAATTCAACCCAAAGGATCCCCATAAACACTTCATAAAAAGAACCCTCAATATCACAAGAAAAGTCCCTATGATTTATATTATACTTGAGCAATTTAATAAAACTTAGTAGCAAGGTCACCCATCACCTTACTGCCATCAAGGTTTATATATAAGAGTCCCAAAAAATGAAGCTAATGAAGCTCCCAAGTCACTTAGAGCCAACAAAAATCAATAAATAAATAAAACAAGGAAAATCCTCATCATTAATTTTGACCTTTCCTCATTCAGTTAGTCATAACTCTTAACTGTTATGATTTTCCAAACAAAACTTATACTACTAGAAACTAGACTTAAAGAGCTTTCCAACGATATAATGTTTGCTAAAAATGGACTTCAGATGAAAGAGTTATGGCCATTTGAAGAAAGGCTTAACCAAATACTGCAACCTAACTTCAGCATTCTTGGCACCTAGGTGCCATGGCTTTCTTCCCTCTTTCCTTTCTATAGTGTGGTGCTTGGGTATCCTGTTCATGACCTATATGATTTGGCCTCGATTTTGGATCAGATCTACCCAATCCTTCACTATTTTTTATGATTTCTTCCATGATTTTTTATCCTTGGTTCCTAAGGAGCATTTAGTCACAAAAACTCTCAATTTTAATCAACAAACCAAGTTCAAACTTAATTTTACCCTAAATAACCTTAAAACTAGAAAACAGGGAAAAGTTTAGGAAATCAGAATTCCTACCTCAATTCCATGCTTTCCCTACATTAGTTAGTTGTCGATGATTCACTTTACTATCGAAGAACTGGCGACCGAAGCTTGGTTGGAGGATTTGGGTGGAGAAGGGTAGAGAGAAAGAAGAGAAAAAGAGAGAAAAGAGAGTAAGGAAAGTGAGAAATGAAAATAAAAGAGCAGGGCCACCTATATATACTTGTCCAGGGTATATTACTACTTTGCCCCTGGATAACTCCTAGTTAACCTTAATAGTGGCAAATTCGTCATTTCTCCAATTTAGGTATTTCTCTCCCTCTAGGTGTCACCCTAGTTCCTCATTTCACTTTAGTCCTTCTTTGGACCTTGAGGTACCTAGCTCCCTATATACATCATGACTATTCTCTCACTGTTCCCTGTCCCCCAACATTTTTCCAGGAAATTTTCTCTTCCTCTTGTCTTTCCTCAAATTTCAAAAATATCATCTGCAATAAAAATACTCGATCTAGTTATTTACCTCAATTTCCATAAATAATATTCAAAAAGAATAAATTAAATATGAAAAAAGAAAAATGACCAAATAATTTCATTAAAATAATGGAAATATTTATTATACAAACTGTAATACCACCAATCACGTGATCCCAAAATTAGTGGGTATTACATTTTAAGTGTTTCTAATATATGAAAGCTTGCATTTAATAACCCAATAGTTGAGAAATTAGTTTGATGTGATTGGACTATGACAAAGGGAGTTGGGAAGTAACAACTAAATGAAAACGAAGAATTTGTGCGTTTCTTTAGAAGTCTGCAGTAGCCACAAATATGTGTGGCTATTAATGCTAGGTGTTGCAGCAATGGAATTTCTGCTGCAGCAACCAGTGAGTCTTTTCTCCTCAAGTTTTAACATGTTTTTTCATCCTTTTCATGTTAGGAATTTATAGAGGTTGCATCCAAATCATGTTGGGACATCTCCTCTTTGTTCAAGCTTCATGAAATGGTAAATTAACTTAGAGAGAAGGTAAGTTTTTAACTGTACTAAAGTTATTGTGAAACTATTATCATAATGCATTGGATACATGATGCATGAGAATAGGAAAAGCCTAAAAGGCACTAAGGTAAATCTCATTTTTTCCATACTAATGATGCCCTAATGTAATGTATTTGAGTATGGTGAGTAGCTTAAAATATTGTATATGTGTTTGTTTGATGTAAATTCACACAGTGAATATATATACTTATATATGTTGAGAGTATACCCAGCTTAGGGAAAATCGTTAGGAGACCCATCATTGTTGGGTGCCCAAAAATCTTATGTGCATGAATTATTGGTTTAAATAAAGGGTACTTATAGAATGATACCTCACAAGGGAGGTTAGATGTAACGATGGGATTATGATTGGTATTAAGGGGATTAGGAAAGGACCCCACATAAGCATTGTTGCAATTAGTAATATGAACATTTGTTTATTATAAAGGGAGACTACGACTTAGGCATGTAGAATATTGCTAGTGCCATGGATAATTTAGTACCTGATGATGTGAAGAGAAGCTTTGAGCATGCAATTAGCTTGAATAGCATGTTGCCTAGAAGTAAAAACCCGAGGATGTATAATCCTAGGTAACTTGCATGATAGCTATTTGCATGGGGATGCATAAATCATACTGTATTGAGAGTTACATCTCTTGTGGTGTGAGTGGGTAACCTCACTTTGACTTATGTTAATTGAATGCTACACCATGAGTACATGTAGGGGGTCCTAGAGACAAGTGATTTGAATTTGCTGAATGTCCATGCATATACATGAGAAGAGAATATGCATTAGAGACCATATGCGTTGTAGTAAAGTGAGTTGAGTTAAACATTATATCCTCCTCATTGTGATTCTTGTAATGTATATAGGGCTTAGGTTAAGAAAATGTAATATCCTAGGTTTTTATAGAGCGGGGATCTTTAAATTTAAAAAAAAAATTGAGGAGTTAAAATTTTAAATTTACATATAAATTGAAGATTAATTTGCAGTTGATTTCTTGAGGACTTATGTAAGATCATTATTAAGTTGTTATTGTTATTATTATTAATATTATTATTATTAAATAAATAAGAGAAATAAAATAATTTACAAGGAGAAAAGAGTTATAAATTAATTTTGAGAGACATGGGTAAAGTTTAATTAAATAAATTAGGGACTTAATTGAAAAGGTAAAAAAGCTTGGAGTAAACTTTTAATATTTTCACCAAAGGATGTGTGATGGCAAATTTAGCACCACACACTTGTAACCATTCTTTCTCTCTCATTTAGCGGCTTTGAACCATCAAACAAGACAAAAAAATTCTAGTTCCTTCCATCTCTTCCCATGAAGCACTCTTTGGGTCTTTCTGGGAGTAAGCTTGAAAAAGAAAGAAGAATAGAGAGAGAAAACTGAGAGCTTGTAAGAGTAAGAGAAAAGATTTCAACTTGATTCTTCTTCCTCTATGCATGTAAATGCCAAACCAATACACAGAAAGAGAGATGTTATGAGGAAAATAACTATGAGTTTTCCTTCTTCTTCTCCATTTTTCTATACATGAATGCTAGAGATAATGAGAAAATCACGCTATACATTTAGAAAAGGAAAACAGAGAGCTATTGAGTATAAACTTCCCTTCTTCTTCCCAAAATTCTATAAGTGAGCCAAGAGAGAGAGAAAGAGAGAGAGAGCAACATGAGAGGTGAGAGAGAACAATAAAAACAGAGCCTTTCTTTATTCCTTGCACTTTCTTGGCCTTGCTCATCTCCCACACTCCATTGCACCATTCTCACCTTCATACTTCACTACACGTACGCGTCCTTATTTCATGTAGTAGAAAACATCGTTGTTTGAGAGAAAGGGAGAAACCAAGAAGGAAGAAGGTGAACCTAAAAACATATCAACACGTGAAGGTGAGTTTTATTTTCATTACTTCGTATTTTACAAGGGTAGAACTGATTAATTGTGCTATAAATTAAGCTTAGGGGCTAAGTAGAAGATTAAACCAAGATAGAAACCAGAAAAATTTGCTAAACAGGGGCAAAATAACATGGTGCAATCTGTATAGGCTTGAGAAATTGAAATTTTGATTTTTAATTTATTCTTTGCTTTGCTTTAAAGCCTAAATTTCTTATATTGATCCTAGGTGGCCAATCTGATTACATAGTACACTAAAAAAATATAATAAAAATAAATTACCTTACCCCTACCAATGGGGAGGGGGTGAGTCTAAACCACATACTCACCAATGTTAGCCCTATTTTACATAGATATGCAAAACACATACACACATATATATATATAAAGCCCAATCAGGAATTTATCCCGCATGACACCAAGCTGCTTGAAGGCATGCTTACAGTATCATGTCCCATCATAATTTTCCCTTAAACATACATATACACAATACACATTAAATTCATGTAACCCTACTCAAGGGTCTACACTCCCATACCACATCTTAAAAGCTTTATCAACATGGGTCTACATTCCCCCAGATTATCACTCAATAAATCCCAATCGTGTGTCCGACCTCTTAGGTCATATTCATAACTATAACATGCGTATGGTCTCTTAGATTATGCCCATAACCATAACATGTATCCCACATACAAAACCATACAAACAACCATACACAACATATTATGCAACAAGCATATGCAAATGAAAATATGAAATGTTTAGTCCCGCATCTACCACATTGAAGCCTACCCCTTAATGGGTTTATCTAAGAGGTTCACCCCTCTGTTCCCACTCTTTTGACGTTTTTCCTAGGAATAACCACATCCTTGGGTTACTAGCTTGTTCTCTCTCATAATATGTATATGCAATGCATTCCCACAAACACAACACATCAATCCCAAACATATATCCCAAATAATCCCCACTACATACCTCATACATATATATTAAAACAATTTAGGAAAATAATTCCTAAAATATAAATATGTACATATCATATAGAGGAGAGCTAAATACCTCACCTAGATTCCACGCTCTCTTGGCTTCCATTTTGCGCCTCGACCATCCCTATCAAGTAATCATGCAAAAATTATCAATGTTACAAAATAGAGAAATTCCCTATTACTAACCCTAATATTTGCTTACTTATTTAGTCATATCTCTTAATTGGTAATAATTTTTCGAATGAAAGTTATACCATTGGAAACTAAACTCAATGAGCTTTCCAATGATATAAAGTTTGCTAAAAACGGAGTCCAAATGAAGGAGTTATGACCATTTAAAGAAGGACTAAAGACCTCGTTTGGCTGGTGCCTGGGCGGCACGACCTTCTTCTTCCCCAAAACTTTTGAAGCTTGGTGCCTGGGTGCCACACTTGGTGCCTGAGGTGCCACGATCACGACTCATGTGATTTCCTCTTTGTTTTGGCTCAGATCTGACCAAATCTCCATCGTTTTTCATGATTTCTTCCACGGGCTTTCATCCTTGATGCCTAAAGATCATTTAGACACCAAAACCCCAATTTTCATCAACAATCCAACCCCCAATCTTCAAATCCACCCAAAAGCTCTAAAATTCAAAAAAAAAAGGAAAAAGTTCAGGAAATCAGAATTCTTACCTTGATTCCTTGCTTTCCCTATTTTGCTTAGTCTTTGATGACTCCATCCCCCCGAGAGAGTAGGAAGAAAGAAAGAGAGGAAAAAAGGTGAAGAGAGAGGAAAAGTGAAAATGAAGGAAAAAGGGTAGAGCCACCTATATATACTAGCTTATGGTGAAATTACTACTTTTCCCTCCAGTTGACCCTTGGTCAAGACTGGTAAAAGCAAATTTTTAATATCCCACCTCAGGTATTTCTAAATCATAGGTGCCCAACAGCTTTTCTTATTTCACTTTAGTCCTTCCTTGGATTCAACTAGTCTCCTAACTCCCTTGATGCCCTTTGTGCCACTAATACACTCATTGACTCTCCACCACTCAATATTCCACGCACCTTGCCACTTCTAAAACTCATATTTTCCTTACTACACAACAAAAAAATTTCCCTCACCCAAATTGTTTCACAATAATTAAGTTTTAAATCATACCCAAAATCACGGGTATTACAGAAAATGTTCTAAAAACACCTAGGATGAAGTTCTAGGCTGGTCTGGAAACCAAAATCATGAGAAAGATATGTAACATGCATATATGGACTAAAATGAAAGAAACAAAAGGTTTACATGAGTTGATTTAATTTTTTTTAAAAAAATTATGGGACTAGGGACCTAGATGAAACTAAATATAACCAAGACAAAAGGAAAAATTGGACCAAGGACCTAAGTGAATAAACATAATAGTTCTTAATAGGAAAATGAAATTTAAGATAAAATCAGATTTTAATTGAAATTATGGATTGTATAGAACAGACCAAACTGGAATTTAATTTCACATGAATGTATCAAATAAGAAAACTATTTTATTTTGTTTAAATCAGTCATTTAAATTATTCTATGAATATTATGATTTCTATATTTGTAATCTATCAGCTTGATGTTGTGCTAAATCATATTTCTATGAAATGAGTTCTTTTATAGTAGCTTGATATTATATATAACAATACATGTGTATAAGAACAGCTTTGGCAATTGTGTTTGCCTATGAAAAAGTTTATCTATAAGAAATCTAGTAAAATATGCTCGATTATGATGTTGTTTATTTTGGATGTTGTCCTATAAAGAAGTTAATAAATATAAATTGGACTTAGTGAAGCAAATGCTATTTGGTGGCTTGAGTTTGGAGATTTTTAGTGAAAAACTATATGAATAGTTATTTGTGAAGAAAAGGTTGTCTTGCTTAAATCACTTATTGCTAAGTATTCCTACTCATTTTGCTTCACATGAAAGTTTATGAATATCATTATGTAATATATTGCTATGATATGAATTTTAAGCTCATAAATAATTGATATATAATATTGATAGATTATGAGTTATATTTTGACTCTAAATATTTTTCAGGCTAGTTTTTAGATGCATCTTTTTATTATGATTGGGAAGTATGAAAAGTTGATTATAGTCTCGATCTTAAGTGTCATATACAACTACCATTATGTGCATACCATGGTATAACATGAAGGATGCTATGATAAGAGCATCAACTAAATGAATATTTGTGAATCAAGTTGATGTGTGATATATTTAAATTCTTGAATTTATTCATTTATGGATGTCGAGGCATGTTGTGTATGAATATATGTTTCATGACATAAAATTTGATTTATGCACGTACTTGTGACTAACAAAGAAGAATAGGCATAGCAGTGCACCCCATGGGAAAAATCTACATGGAGCCATCAGGGTGGAGATTTATACTTGGAGCGATAAGGGTGGATGCAGTGAGGGCCGTAGGCAATGATCAAGTGGTATCCTTGACAACCCTGTAAGTATAGGAAACTATATGATTGAAATATTTATTTGACTATTGTGTGCCTCTGTTTTGAAAGTAGATGATCCAACTTGACTTCCATGAATGGTGTGAGATTGATTGGAATATAATACTTTTGAGGTTGTAATTGTCCTGATTATGGTTGAGTTTGATTATATGTATGTATATGTGTAAATATCTCTGTATGTATATTGTTGTCATCTACCTAATTATGTTTTACTTGATGATATGGATGGGTATTGATGCATACTAAAATTTTGTTTATTATTATTTACTAATTATATGCCTATGACAAAAAAAATCGATGACAAACTTATTTTGAGTTCAGCATCTTGCTCATTGAGTCTGTGGCTCATTGTATTATTTATTTTTCTTAGAACAGGCGTCTAATGGAGAATTTTTGTGTAAAGAGTGAAGAAGCTATTTTGTAATACCCCACTTGCATCCTGTCCCTGTATCATTTATTTTAACACTCTAGAGTTGCTTCGTGATTGTATAGGTAGCCTAGGATTTAGATTTCTATCATTTTCAGCTTGACACATAATAGAAGTAAATCAATTGTATTAAAGATATACTTTTTAAGCATTTTATTTATTTAATTAATTTAATTGTCATAATGGAATGTATATAAAAATATACATGGCGGTGTAATTATTGTATTTAGCTATCTATGAGTAATTAAAAGTCAATTCTCCTTAGATGAAACTTGTTTTATTTGTTTATTTTATGATATTATACATGACGGTTGGACAACATAGATTAGGTTCTGAGGTGAGGTGAGGCTCCCTCTCGTGCCGGTTACATGTCCTAGGTGGGACGTGTCAGAAAGCCCCATGTCCCAAAAGGTAGGATAAAAGGAGCCTAGGTTGAGAGGGCCAATATAAGCCATTCTCTTGAGCGGCAAGACAATTTGAGTCTAGGTTAAGGAGGCTATGATGTGCCATTATTTTGGGGCAAGGGAAGTAGAGTCTATGGTTGAGGAAGCCAAGGCATTCTATTGGGATCCTCCTAAGGGGTGAGCATGTGAATATAATGTTTTCTTGTTTGAGATGTGAATGCGATTTCCTCTTATTTGTGTTGTAAAGGTAAAGTCCAGATGGATGCAATGTATAAACATAACTATATCTATAAATTTGTTTGAATGCAGTTTTGATTTGAATAATTCATATGTTGTACATGGTTCAACTTGTTAATTATACTAAATGATGTTCGAAAGGATTTATTTTATTTCTTTCGTCTATGTGCATGATTTGGGATGTATTTGTATGTGAACAAGTTTATGCTTGCGAATCTTGGGAGGGTTTATCCCTCAAATTTCATGCTAGTCATGTGCTCGGGTTTGGGACAGGACAATTCATTTGTCCTTATTTTTATTTCAAAGTGGTGGTTTTCCTTCTTAATGACCTTTTGAGAAAAACACTATTGTTATCTAATTCTAACTCCGATCTTATTTATTTTAAAAGGCCCAATTTCTTATCAAAAACTCTTTCTTTTTATAGTTGAATAAAAACAACCATTTTAAAAATCATATAATTCATCTTAATAAAAATACAATAATTGGTGTATAGCAGAGTTTTTAGAAAATATATGATGGAAGGGAAGCAATTGGTTGCATAGAGGTGACTAGTCAGTTGTTTTCTTTATGTTTTCCTTCAAAAAGCAAGTTAAAAGGGGACCGGTAGACTGGTTGCATAGAGCTGGTCAGCTGGTTACCTTGAAAGGTTGTTTCTTAAAAAAATGTTTTTTTATTTGCTATCTTGTGAATTGAATTGTAAAACTAAATAATTCAGTGTAAAATAGTTTCTCCTTAATGGATATGGCTTTGACAATATAGATTACTTAAATGTTAAAGTAAAAGTTTGTACTGATATAAGTTATTTAAATTGCAATAGAATTATGACTTTATTCCATGTACTACCCAAAAAAATTATACTTCAAGTTACATGATACACTATCTATCTTAGTGCAAAAGGATGCATAATCATGTTAAGACAAACTCCTTCCTAGCCTTTTATCAAATAACTTGATTTCCCTCTAATTAACTAGGTACAACCCTTCCCTTTGCTGAATCCCATGGAAAGGTAATTTTAAAAACACAGAAAAAGGTGAGATAAGTGTCACGACTTGAACCTAGCACGTGACTGGCACAGATAGTGAATTACCAACACTGCTATAAGTGTAAATTTATATCGCATGATCATAAGTGATGGCCTATCTGATTACAAAGTACACTAGAGCAATATAGCAAAAATATATTACCTTACCTCGAATAATGGGAAGGCATCCTTGTTCTACGAGCCCTCAACCTAACCACTCCTACATACCTGCATCTGTGAGGGGGTGAATCTAAACCATAGACTCACCAATATTAGCCCTACACTACACAGGTATACAGAATATATATATACACCCAATCGAGAATTCATCTTGCATGATACCAAGCTTCCCGTAGGCACGCATGTGGCATCACATCCCATCATATTCTCTCCCCAAACATACACATGCATACCACATAATAAATAAATGCATAAAACCCTATCCAAGGGTCCATGCTCCCACACCATATCTCAAGAGTGTAATCAACGTGGGTTTACCTTCCCACAGATTATCACTCAAGAAATGCCATTATATACTTGGTCTATTGAGTCATATCCTTGTCCATAACATGTGTATGGTTTCTTTGATCATGTCCCTAGCCAGTACACATATCCCACACAAAAATAACAACCACATGCGAAATATAAATTATGTAGATGAATATGTAATGCATATCCCACTCTTTTCTACGCCACATTGAAGACTAGCCTCAATGCCCATGCATACCCATTTACACCACTCAGCAGTATTACACAATGTGTAGCCTCTCATATTCTATTTCCCTCTCATTTCATAATATAAATATGCAAATGATAGTATGCAATGTACCAGCACAAATACCATAATTATCCACTACTTCCATACACAGATCCCACACAATAATACATTTAATAGATGAATGTATATAAAACAATATATATATACATATATATACATATAAGCATATCCGCATAAAGGAGAGCTAGATAGATCCCTCACCTAGATTCCACGCTCTCAGTGCTTTCGCCTTACCTTTTGACCATCCCTATTAAGTAACCAAGCAAAAATCAATCAAGGTTACAAAATAGAGAAATTCCCCTATCACTAATCTCGACCTTTACCATATCTTCGAACATAACTCTTAACTGGTAATGAATCTCTGAATGAAACTTATACCATTGGAAACTAGACTCATAGAGCTTTCCAAAGATATAGAGTTTGCCCAGAATAGAGTCCAAATGAGAAAGTTATGGCTGATTGAAAATCAGCTAGGGTTTCCTAGAATGGTTGGCACCTGAGGCACCACACCTGGCGCCTGGGGCACCATGGCTCTGTATCCACGACTTCTCCTCAATTTTAGGTTAGATCTAGCCGATCATCCACTGTTTTTCATGATTTCTTCCACGAGATCTAATCCTTGATGTCTGACGAGTATTTAGACACCAAAAGCCCCAATTTTCATCAAGAAGCAAAGCTAGAATCTTGATTTTACCCCGAATACCCTTAAAACTAGAAAATAGGAAAAACTTGAAAAAAAGGAATTACTACCTTGATTCCTTGCTTTTCCCACATTGCTAGGCTCCTAGAGGCTTGGCTCATCGCCCGAGATCCATCCCCTGAAGTTGAATTGATGGAGTTGAGTGGAGAGAGAGAGTAGAGGGGAGGAAGGGAGAAAAAGAGGAGAGAAGGTGAAGAGAGAAAGAGGAAATAAGGAATGAGGAAAAAAAGGTCTGGCCACCTATATATACTCACCCAGGTGAAATTACTACATCGCCCTCCAGTTGACCCTTGGTCAAGACTGGTAAAAGTAAATCTATAAAATCCCACATCGGGTGTTTCTAAATCCTAGGTGCCCCACACTTTTCCTTATTTCTCTTGAGTCCTTCTTTGTATTCAACATGTCTCTTAACTCCCTCGGTGCCCTCGGTTCCATCAATACATTCCATGACTCTCTACCACTCAATATTCCACACTCTTGCCATTTCTAAACCTCATATTTTCCTTCCTACACACCAAAAAACCTTCCTCCACCCGAATTATTCCACAAAAATTAGCTTTACGTAACACCCAAAAATCACGAATTTTTGCGGGTATTACACTCTTCCCCCCTTTTTGAATATCTGTTTGATATCATCATTCTCCCTCCAAAACTTCCTATATGATGAAATCAAATAAATATTCATCATTACTGGTTTTTTGTGAAGCAGCTCCCCTTTAACTGCACAAGAACATTTCTTTCACTAGGGCAGCCATACAAAAAGATAAGATTACACCACTCCTACCATCATTCTGCATATATTCTCTCATCTCGGAGAATGGTAGTGAAGTTTTCATAGAACTTCCCCCCTTTTGACTTTAAGCCACTCTTAAGGCACATCCTACTCACCCGGCTCACCACGCTTCCTTTACGCCACTTTGATACAACCAGGGGTTGCCTCTATCAGAGATTTCCCCTATCTTACATTTTGGATCACCTCATGTACTATTCAAGTACTTCCTAAAGCATGACCTCAAACCTCCCCTCTACCGTCCATCATGGACAACAAATAGCTACACCAAGCCCACATATAGTGTCTACTCACTGGCTAACCCCCAAGGGTAATCAACTCAATAATATGCACTGTCAAATATCCTATGTATACCCACTCCTCATTCATAAATAACCCACAGAGGTTATAAAGATACACCTACAGTACAAGTGCTAGTGTTCTGCAAATGCGATATCCGAATATCTTAGGAACTATTTCAAGAACTTCCTCCTAAACCATTCCTATCCCTCAACTGAGAATTTGGAATCCTGTCATTGCTCACTTATTCCCCCCAGCCATAGCTCGTCCTTTCCTAATAGGGACAAAGCTGATAGGATTCTACCTTCATCATTCCTGCTACTTGTCAAGCCTCTCCATTCTTTTCCCATCTTCTTGGCTCAACTAAGCTCTTACCAAGGAGCATATCAATGAAGCTCTACTTCTTCAAGATTATCATCACTTCTCCCTTTTGCTATCTTACAATGTCCACACTTATGGCTTTGCATGCTCGTGCCTCACACCACTTGGGATGTGTCTCAAACACATAAGAGATAGAGGTAGATGTTTGAGTCACTCACGAGCTCAAACACGTCTTTTAAAAGGAACCTAATAGAAAAGAAAAGAAGACACATCCTACAGGACCTTTGGTGGACCTGTCTCTCTATAGCTGTACCATGGTTCACAATGATAGAAGAGGATCCACTAAGGTGACCTTGTTTTGTAATCAATAGGAGACCTAAACCTTAATTCCTAAACCACAATCCCTCTTATACCATCTTTTTATGCATGTACAAAAATGATATTCCTCTGATATCATCTTTATCACGACCCGAGCCTAGCTCATGACCGGCGCAGACAGTGTATTACCAATACTATCACAAGCCTAAATTTATATCACAAGATCATAAGTGGTGGCCTGTCTGATTACAGAGTATACTAGGATAGTATAATAAAACTATATTACCTTACCCTAAATAATAGGTAGGCATTCTCATTTTATGAGCCCTCGACCTGACCACTCATGCATACCTACATCTGTGAGGGGGTGAATCTAAACCACTGACTCACCAATGTTAGCCTTATACTACACAGATATCAAGAATATATATATATACACCAAATCGAGAATTCATCCTGCACGATACCAAGCTACCCATAGGCACATATGTGTCATCATATGCCATTATATTCTTTCCCTAAACACACACATGCACACCATATAATAAATAAATGCATAAAACCCTATACAAGTGTCCATGCTCCAACACTATATCTCAAGAGTGTAATCAACGTGGCTTTACCTTAACCCCATTATGTACTGGGTCTATTGGGTCATATCCTTGTCCATAACATGTGTATAGTTTCTCGGATCATGTCCCTAGCTAGCACATATATCCCACACATAAATAACAACCACACACGTAATATAAATTTTGTAGATGAATATGCAATGCATATTCCACTCTTTTCCACACCACATTGAAGACTAGGCCTAATGTGTGTGCATACCCATTGACACTACTCAGCTGTATTACACGATGGGTAGCGTTCTACTTCCATTTCCCTCTCATTTCATAATATAAATATGTAGATGATAGTATGCAATGCACCTATACAAATACTACAATTAATCCACTACTTCCACCCACACATCCTACATAATAGTACATTTAATAAATAAATGTATATAAAACAATATAAATATATATACATACATATATGCATATCCGCATAAAGGAGAGCTAGATAGATCCCTCATCTGGATTCCATGCTCTCAGCATTTCTGCCTTGCGCCTCGACTGTCCTTATTAAGTAACCAGGTAAAAATCAATCAAGGTGACAAAATAGAGAAATTCCTCTACCACTAATCCTAACCTTTGCCTACTTCTTCAAACATAACTCTTAACTGATAATGAATCTCCAAATGAAATTTATACCATTGGAAAGTAGACCCAAAGAGCCTTCCAATGCCCAAAACAGAGTCCAGATGAGATAGTTATGACCAATTAAAAATTAGCCAGGGTTTTCCAAAATGGCTGGCGCATAAGGCACCACACCAGGCGCCACGGCTTTGTACCCTCAACTTCTCTTCGGTTTTGGGTTAGATCCTGTCGATCCTCTACCATTTTTCAGGATTTCTTTCATGGGATCTTATCCTTAATGTCTAAGAAGTATTGATACACCAAAAGCCCCAATTTTCATCGAAAAATGAAGCAAAATCTCAATTTTACCCTAAATACCCTTAAAACTAGAAAATAGGGAAAAACTTGAGAAATAGAAATTCCTACATTGATTCATTGTTTTGCCTACGTTGCTAGGCTCCTAGAGGCTGGCCTTATCACCCGAGATCCATCCCTCGAAGTTCGGTTGATGTAGTTGAGTGGAGAGAGAGAGTTGAGAGAAGGAGAAAGAAAGAGAGGAGAAAAGTAAAGAGAGAGAGTGAAAATGAGGAAATAAGGAAAAAAAGGTAGGGCCACCTATATATACTTGCCCAAGGTGAAATTATTATGTTACCTTCTAGTTGACCCTCAGTCAAGATTGGTAAAAGTAAATCCGTAAAATCCCACCTCAGGTGTTTCTAAATCCTAGGTGCCATATAGTTTTTCTTATTTCACTTTAGTCCCTATTTGTATTCAACCTATCTTTTAACTCCCTTGGTGCCTTCAGTTCCGTCAATACATTCCCTGACTCTCTACCACTCAATATTCCACAACCTTGCCACTTCTAATTCTCATATTTTCCTTCCTATACACTAGAAAAAACTTCCTTCACCCGAATTACTTCACAAAAATTTGCTTTACGTAATATCCAAAAATCACAGATTTTTTGGGGTATTACAATAAGAATCTCAGCAGCTAGCACAACTTATAAAATTGTTGATAACTGTCATTCCAGTCATAAAAGCCATATCAATCCATGCATTAATTTATTGAAAGCTTGTTCATTCATTCATAGAATATTGAAAACTTGTTCATTCATTCATAGAAAAACACGTTATGTCAATTGAAACTTGCCAAGCCTCAAATAATTAGTTTGTGGCATATACAACTCTTAGAAATAAAATATTGTAATGTTATAGTCCAGTCCTCAAACTTGGAAATTTTGTTAATTCTTCTGACAATTTTTGATTAAAATACATCAACTTGCAATTTTTATAAAGCCAGTCGACTGTCATGCCTGAGGTAGTCAATTTGCTTGCTTCTTTTCTCATTTTTGCCCCTTCTGTGTGATGCCAGTTGACTGTCTCCATTTAGGCAGTCGACTGCTTGCCCTTTCTCTTTTTTTTTTCTTTTGAGTTAGGTAGTCAACTTAGGGTGTGTTTGGAAAATTGTTGGACAAATACGGTTTGGGTGAACCTAATTTTGGTGAACGAGATTTATGTTTGGAAGACAGTTAGGCAAACGTGGTTTCAGCAAGCCATGACTGTGATTTTATGTTTGAATGTTGGTTTGCAAACATGGTTTTGGATGTGTAATTACCATAAAGGGTATGAATTTTATAATTCATTATTTCATGTGCCATTATTATTTATTATCACTTATTTAAGTGTAATGTAATGAATTATATCAATATTTTAATAAAATACATGTATTTTTTATTTTCTTGTTATTTATTCAAAATTACATAATTTATAATTATAATTATAGTGCTAATATTTAAATATAACATTTTTAAATAAAATTTTTATATCTTATTTGATTATAATTCTTTGGATAAATATATATTAAAAATTATAAGAAATTAATAAGATATATTGATGTATAAAAATAAATTAGAATAATATATAAAATATATTGTATTGCATAGGAAGATTGCCTTGAGCAGTTAGAATGTAACACCCAAGGACTTGGGTGAAAATTTTCTTTTTAAAAATATCACTTCTCCGGAATTGGAGGGAATATTGTGCTTAATTTGAAAGTATATTGTAAAGGGAGAAAACAATTAAGAAAAGAAGAAACTAAAGATTTAAATTCTCTTAGGGCACAAGAAATTTTTTTCTAAAATTCTATGGACTTAAATGCAATAAAAAAGGATTTCAAGTGGTGTTGTAACTTATTTTAGCCAAAGGACCAAAGAGGTGGCTTAATAGGATGATGCCACATGGATTCCACTTCAAGCTTCCTCTCCTCTTGGAACCAATTTCTCTACTTTCCTCTCTCTCTACTTCTCTATTTTTTTTCTCTACTTTTCTCTTCTTGGCCATTGGGTGAGAGATCCAACGGCCACCTATGTTTTTTTTTTATTTGTGCTTGCTTTCAAGGACCTATTTGAAAACAAAATTTAGAGACGAATGCTTTCTTTGTCTCTTTCAAATAGGTCCCTAAAAGTAGGCATAAAGAAAAAATATTGGGATTTGTCTAAATTTTTTTCCTTCAAATAGGTCCCTGAAAGCATGCACAAAGAAAAAAAGCATTGGTCCCTGAAATTTTTTTTCCTTCATCCCTGAAAGCAGGCACAAAGAAAAAAAAAGCATTGGGACCTATCTAATTTTTTTTTCCTTTATATAGGTACCTGAAAGAAAGCACAAAGAAAAAAAGAAAAAAAAAGCATTGATGGTGATTCAATAGCTAAGAAGAAACAGTAGAGAAAGAAAGAGAAAAGCACAGAGAGAGAGAAAAAAGCAGAGAAAAATGTTCCATTCTTTTCGACTAGGTAAACTCAGTCATAGGAGTGATGATATCTGGATTTTCGTCTATTTGCTGTCAAACTTAGTACTCAACTAGGCTAAGAGTAAGAAAACAAATTAGTTGTGTTATAAGGTGGATTAAGCTAATTTTCTGCATGCATATGTAATTAGTTAGAGAAATTTTTTTTTTGAATTAGTTTTATGGTCTACATGTGGGCGTGGAAGGATTTTTTGGTGAAATCTTGTGTGGTGCAGACAATACTTAGTGAAGCATTCCACAAGTAAGATTTTCATTGCTTCTTTTTGTTATATGTGAGTAAAGTTAAGGCTAGTCAAGATTGGAACTAAGTTTTAGAGGATAGTGCTGGTTGGATAGTTATATGAAAACATACAAAATATTGTCTGAGCCATTGTACAGTAGGAACCAAAAAGGGAATATGATTAAATTATAATTAAGTAGCTAGTATTTGGTTAGAACATGAGGAATTTTTAACCTAATTTTGTGTGGATTTTATACTTAATTATTGGACCAATTTGACCTAGAAACCAGAAGAAGAAAACTTAAATTTCCTTGCTACTATTATGTCTCATGTTGGTTATTTTTAAGAGTACACCATGGATTGAGAAGAGATGATGATACTTAAGTTTATAAAATTATAGTATGTTTAAACTGTGCATTATAACGTTGCACATCGTATGGGAAAGGCAAACCTTGACATGAAGAATTCATAATATGTTTACATGTGTATTCTGTGGCTAATTATGTAACTTATTGGCTTGAAAGCAGTTGGGAAAAACTATTTTCTACATGTTGTTTGACTTTGTACTAGTGGTGGTCAAATGAAGACCAAAAATCTTAAAATCTTTATGGGAAGTTGTTTGCATGTTATTAATCTAAACTATATTGTTTTGGAATTTTTAGAAGTGTTTTGCCTTGTCAAGTAAGACATAAACAGTACCTAGTTCAATTTATGAATAAATATGACCTGTTGTTGAAGAATTTTTGTTTCATTGCCCAAATTATCTTATTCTATCTTAAAATTTTTATGTCACATAAATAAGATAATACTTCCTACCAAGTTTCATGGCATTTAGATTTGATTTAGCGGGTCAATGAAGTAATTTTATAAGCTTCTATGAAACTAGGATAGAACTAATATCAAGTTGCTAAAATGGTTTCTTTATGGATCAAACAATGGCATGAGCCTTTAAAATTTTATTGTAGATAGTTAATATATTAATAAGGATTATTACCAAATTTGGTGGTTTTTAGAGTCATCAACCATTCTCTAAAGTTTTGGGAAGACTGACACAAAACCTTTCCTGTAACATAGTTGTAGTGATGTTCTGATGAAGAAATTGAACCCATTCTTTTCCTCTTTTGGCTAACAAACTAGGCTGCTTGAAACTCATGGATATGGGTTAGTTTTTGATGAATCAAGAGTCCTTAAGAGGGGTAATTTAAGTTCCTAAAAAGGTAAGTACCTATTGCTATCTCTTAGATCCATTTATAAGAAAATGTTTATAAAACTCTATTTGGCACGTTCTTGAAATCTTTTTATGAATGATGTATAAGCCATAATATGACTTAGTATATTAAACCAATACCATTGATTTCTTAGCTATTGTGATTACTGTTATAAGACCTTTTCTGTACTTACAAGCTCAACATGTTTACAGAAAGGAGTTCTCGATTATTGATGATTTCCTTTTAGCATGATGCAACATATGTTTTATAGAGTATGGAGTAATTAGAATAAATTCTGGGAATGTTTTTGTCACATCCCAACATGGGCATGTGACCAACATGGCAACGGGAAACCACCGAATATTCGTAACCCTATTTTATTCTCACACCACACTAAAGCACATAACATCAAAGCCAATAAATGCTAATAAAGGGAGAAAGGCTCTATATCCAAAGAACATTTTCCATACTTGGTAATAACTTCAAAGAAGCATTCAACAATCTTTCATGCGACAGACGTAAGAAAACATTATCTTATACTTTACATTCTTGCACAAGATTGCCTAGGTTACCTATGTGACTATAGAGTAGCTCTAGAAGAAAAATTAACGTACAAAAAAATTTATAAACACTTACCCCTAGATAAAAAGGGATATTGTCATAAGATGACACTATCTCTCATGCTAATATTCTACATCGACCACCTACTCTAAAACAAATAAATAAATGATATGAATGAGTCATAGACTCAGTGAGGAAGATGCTAAACCCAAAATAAGTTGTTATCAATCTTTATATAATATGATTGTAATTAATAGAGAATAATAAAAGAGATTTTAGTTAAGTACATAACATACCTACTGATATCGGGCATTTTTATATACTTTTTAGTCCCTATCTTAGTCCTATTGCTATTTCAATGTTGCCAACTCTCCTATTTTATTATATTTTGAATTTATTGGGTGTAAATTAATTATAGAATTAATATGATTCAAATTCATAATTTTATCTCAATTAATTCATGTGCTTAATTTCATATCTAATTATTGGAGAGAAAAATGCTGACATGGACGTTTTGCTTACTTGGAGGCTTCCTGGACATGCTGACTGGGCATTGAATTGTTGACTAGGGTTGACTGGATTTCTGGTCCCCATTGTTCTACACTTTACAGCAAAGAGGGATGTAATTTCTGTTTTGACAGCATGGACCTCTTGCAGCAATCAATAGCAAAAGAAATAGCAAAGCAGTAGAGTAATTTGTCTGCTGCTGTTGCCACTTTTCTGCTGTTGTCTTGCTGCCCACATCATGGAAGAAGCACCAAGGAAGCATCCAAGAGGCATCTAGGGTAGAATATTCTCTAAGGCATTGAAGGCATCAGTTTTTAAAAATCAGAGGACACTTTTATTTTCTGAACTTAGCAATTTTCGTAACTCTCTCTTCCACTCTGTTTTCCTTCTTCTGTTTTGCTGTCCTGCTCTCATGGAGGGCTAAATCTCCATTGTAATCAGTCACTAGGACCTTGGGTTGTTTTAGCTTGAACTGAAAGTGCAAGATAAGTGTTTTATTCTTCATTTCATCTCATTTCGTTTCTGTTCTGCTTATATGTTTATGTTGCTGTCAGATTTTGATTTGAATTTGAAAGAGCATAAACAAATTTATATATGAGATATAACCTTGCTTGACTAATTAGAAAAGTGAGTGAAACGAAATGGCTAGTTAGATGATATTTAACTTGATTTGGTTAAGGCTTTCCTTTGAAATGCGTCTAGTTATAGTTAATGAAGACATTCTTGGCTATAGTTAGTAGTATTAAATTTTGGATGTTACTCTGGAATCATTCTTTTTTATAAAGAACCAAGTGGTGAAATGAGAACAAAACTGAATCAATGAGCTAAGTGATGATGGTTACACTCCCATAAATCCTAATGGCTGGTTGCATGATTTTCTGTCATTGTCAAACTTGTTCTGCTGATATTTTGCTGCTGTTGTTCATTGTTGCTGTTTTGTTACCACTTCTGTTATTACTGTCAACAAAACCCCCCCCCACGTTTATGTGTTTTTAATTAGTGTTTAGGTGTTCAGAATAACTAATTAGTAATTAGAAGTGAGGCTCCTTGAGTGAATACGACTTGGAGACCACTATACCGCAAGATTGCCACGAATTCAATTCTGGGCGATTCGGCATCGTAGTGGAATGAACCAGAATTTTGGCGCGGTTGCCGGGAGCCAATTCACTTCCAAGTTATCTAATTAGTTGTTTAAGTGTTTCTTTGTTTAATTTTAAGTTATTTAATATTGTTGAAACGGTTTACAAGTTTTGAGTTTTTATCGGTCACTATTTAGAGGCAAAAAACCAACTACCTCCGATTGACCTCAAACTTGGTATACCACTAGTTTTCAACATTTTAAGCAAATTCCAACCACTCGATCATCCAAAGGATCATCTTGGGCGGCCATTTTGCCAAATTCAATCGTTTAGGCCTCCTTTTCTATTTTTTAATATTTTTTTGATTTTTCTAATTAATTGTGATTTTTAGTGTGATTTTTGTAGTTTGAATTTTTGAATTCTATTTTTTTGTGTTTATCTCTCCAATTTGTGAAGAATTTTTCCATGAAAAATCAGATTTTTCTCAGATACTTAAATTTTTGGTGATTTTCATCAGTTGGAGTCTTTTGTAGTGAATTAGTTGTTTTTATTGTTTTTATTGTTTTCTTGTGAATTTTTGCCCTTCCTAGTATATGAGAAGGTCTGGTCACGTGGACTTACCACCTTTTGATCCATAAATTGATAGGACCTTCCATAGGCTAGTAAGAAGCAATAGCATTAGGACTAGTATAGTTTCTGAACTTGTTTCTGAAATTGTTGAGCTTGTTGTCAATAGCATAGAAGTAGGATCAGATTTTGAATCTGATATTGTGTTTGAGTCAACTGATTTTGGGTCAGCTGGGACAAGTAGGATGGATAATCAAAATACACAAGTGCCTAAAAATAGGCAAGAATAATCCATTAAAGAGTTGATTGCACCTGATGTGCATTATCAACCATTGAGCATAAATTATCCCGAGTTGGATGCTAATTTTGAACTGAAATCTGATTTAATCTATTTGTTGCCTAAGTTTCATGGTCTTGCAAGAGAAGATCCGCACAAGCACTTGAAGGAGTTTCACGTTGTCTGCTCTACTATGAGACTACATCGAGTTGGAGAAGAACAGATCAAATTGATAGCCTTTCCCTTCTCTTTGGATGGGGCAGCCAAGGATTGGCTTTACTACTTGCCCACTGCCTTAATTACAAGATGGGATGAACTGAAGAAGATGTTCCTAGAAAAATTCTTCCTAGCCTCAAGAACAGCAGCAATCAGGAAAGACATCAGTGGGATTAGACAAGCAAGTGGTGAATCATTACATGAGTACTGGGAGAGATTTAAGAAGCTGTGTTCAAAATGTCCCAACCATCAAATTTCAGAGCAGCTTCTCATCCAGTATTTCTATGAGGGATTACTGCCTATGGACAGATACGTAGTTGATGCAGCTGCTGGTGGGGCATTGGTGGATAAGACTCCTGCTGCAGTAAATGAATTTTGTTGGCCAAGATGGCCCAAAATGCACAACAGTTTGGCACTAGACTGAATGATCCAGTAGTAGTTACTGTCAGTGAAGTAAGAACACCTCCCATGGAGCAACAAAGGATAGAAAATAAATTGGAAGAGTTAGCTTCAATGATGAGGTAATTGGCATTAAATCAGAGAACACACCAACAAGTCCTTCCTCCTTCAGTCTGTGGTATTTGTTCCCTGAATACCCACCATATTGATCAGTGCCCTCAGCTGCAAGAGACCCCAACTGAGTCATGTGTTGGTATATTCCCTAGTAGACCCATGTAGCCACAACAATAGAGATATGACCCATATTCCTCCACCTACAATCCTGGGTGGCATGATCATCCAGCTTTCAAGTATGGGAATACCTCAAACCCCCCTTACCAGCCACCCCATGCAAGATACAATCAACCTGAACCTAGCCATACACCTCCTCCAGCACCTAAGAAACTTGAGCCTAGTCTTGAGGATCTAATGAAGCAACTGACTGCCAATACTCTTCAGTTCCAGCAGAGAACAGAAACCAATATGCAGAATTTGGAGACTAAGATTGGTCAGTTAGCCACAATAGTCAATGAGCTGAAAAGTCAAGGTTCAGGGAGTTTGCCATCCCAACCATTGATCAACCCAAGAGGCAATGTGAGTGCCATCATCTTGAGGAGTGGCAAGCAAGTAGACAGTCCAACTTCTGAATCTGAACCAGAAAAATCAAATGTCCAGCAAAGTGTTCCTTCATCTTCAACCAGTGAGCAAAATAAAAAGGATGAAGAAGTGGTTCAGAAAATTCCTCTTCCTTTCCCCAATAGACAGACTCAATCAAGAAAAGCTTCTAAATCTGACATGGATAAAGAGATCATGGAGACCTTCAGAAAAATAGAGGTTAATATCCCACTTTTGGAAGCCATTAAGCAAATCCCCAACTATGCCAAGTTCCTCAAAGAGTTGTGCACTCATAAGAGGCGTTTAAGGGGTAATGAGAGAGTCAATTTGTGGAGAAATGTGTCTGCACTCATCCAACCACCTATGCCACCCAAGTGCAAAGACCCTGGAACTTTCACAATACCATGCACAATAGGCAACATGGAGTTCTCCAATGCTATGCTGGATTTGGGAGCCTCAATCAATGTTATGCCCAAATCAGTATACTCAAGCCTCAAGATTGGTGTTCTTTCACCAACTGGAGTGATTATCCAACTTGCCAATAGGAGCACAACACATCCAACAAGAGTTCTAGAAGATGTCCTGGTAAGAGTTAAAGATCTCATTTTTCCTGCTGATTTTTATGTGCTTGATATGGAAAATGATAATACTCCTGGCCATGCACCATTAATACTTGGTAGACCTTTTTTGAAAACTGCAAAAACCATTATTAATGTGCATGAAGGGACTTTGTCAATGGAGTTTGCTGGCAACAAAATTGATTTTAACATTTTAGATGCCATGAAACATCCTATGAAAAATTATTCCAATGTGCATGTGGTTAACTTTTTGGATTACTTAGTTGATGAGGCATGTGATGATTTCCAAACTGAATTAATTTCTGGTTTTCCTGAATTTTCTGATTTGGTAGATGCCTTTGAATGCAATTGTGCTGGTTCTGAATTCTGTCATACTTGCACTGAAATTGAAAATTCTCTAATTGCTGACAATTTTGAATTGCATTCTAATTTACATAATGGTTTGGATTCTGATGTGCATTCTGATTCTGTAATTTTCTCTAGCTTAGACTTAGGTTCTATTTCTGTTTTAGGTAGTTGTAGGTGTAGTGATTTAAACTGTAATGGTGTACATTCTTCATCTCTTTCCTCTTGTGCTGCTAACCCTTCCTCCTCTTTAGCCAAGGATTATGTCTTTGAGCAATCTGAATTTATAGGTGCCTTCTTGGATGTGACTCCATAAAAACTGATTCCATCATCCATCCAACCACCTGCATTAGAGTTGAAGGCTTTACCAGAAAACCTCAAGTATGCCTTCTTGGGAGTAGGAGACAAACTTCCAATCATTGTGGCCAATAACTTGAATCCCAATCAAGAAGAAAAATTGATCAATTTGCTGAAAAAGAATAAGAAGGGGATTGGGTGGACTCTAGCAGACATTCCTGGGATTAGTCCTTCAGTGTGTATACACCGAATTCTCCTTGAAGAAGAGACAAAACCAGTAAGGCAACCCTAAAGAAGACTCAACCCCATGATTCTTGATGTGGTCAAGAAGGAGGTAAGTAAGCTCCTCCAAGCTGGTATTATTTATCCTATCTCTGATAGTAAGTGGGTGAGTCCAGTACAAGTAGTGCCAAAGAAAATCGGGGTAACTGTTATAGAAAATGAAAATAATGAGCTAGTACCCACTATAGTGCAAAACAGTTGGCGTGTTTGCATTGATTATAGGAAGTTGAACCAAGCAGCTAGAAAAGATCATTTTCCTCTTCCTTTTATTGATCAAATGCTTGAGAGACTTGCTAGCAAGTCTCATTACTGTTTTCTTGATGGTTTTTCTGGGTATTTTCAAATTCACATTGCACCTAAAGATCAGGAGAAGACTACCTTCACCTGTCCCTTCGGTACTTTTACATATAGACGCATGCCTTTTGGTCTCTGTAATGCACCTAGCACTTTTCAGAGATGCATGATAAGTATATTTTCTGACTTGTTAGAAGATTGCATGGAAGTGTTTATGGATGATTTTTCTATTTATGGAGACTCATTTGATGCATGTTTGAAAAATTTAGAGAGGGTACTTGAGAGATGCATAGAGAAAAATTTGGTCTAGAATTATGAAAAATGTCATTTCATGGTAGAGGAAGGAATAGTCCTAGGCCACATAGTGTCATCACGTGGCATAGAAGTAGATAAAGCCAAAGTTAATGTTATCTCTTCTTTGCCTTACCCCGCTTCTGTGAGGGAAGTTCACTCTTTTCTTGGCTATGCAGGATTTTATAGAAGATTCATCAAGGACTTCAGTAAGATCACTCTACCCCTATCTAAACTCCTCTAAAAAGAAATTGATTTCATTTTTAATGATACTTGCAGGTCAGCTTTTGATGAGTTGAAGAAGCAACTTACCTCCCCTCCTATCATCCAACCTCCACGGTGGGAGCTTCCCTTTGAGCTCATGTGTGATGCCTCAAATTTTGCTGTGGGAGCAGTACTTTCACAAAGAGTAGAGAGGAAGTTGCATGTCATAGCCTATTCATCCCGCACCCTTGATTCAGCTCAATCAAATTACACAACCACGGAGAAGGAGTTTTTAGCAATTGTTTTTGCTTTAGAAAAATTTAGATCATATTTGCTTGCCTCCAAAGTAATTGTGTTTTCTGACCATGCAGCACTGAAATATTTGTTGAAGAAATCGGATGCAAAGCCAAGATTGCTTAGATGGATGCTACTCCTCCAAGAATTTGATGTGGAAATCAAGGATAAGAGTGGAGCAGAGAATGTAGCAGCAGATCACTTGAGTAGGCTTTCTGATCTTCTATTGGAACATCTCCCTGTAAGAGACAATTTTCCAGATGAGTGTTTCCTCCTTTTGCATGGTATTAGTGAGCCTTGGTATGCTGATTTAGTGAATTATCTTGTTGCATTTGAATTGCCTGCATACCAAAATAAACATCAGTTGAACAAATTAAGAAGCAAGGCTAGGTACTATGTGTGGGATGACCCTTATTTATGGAAGATTTGTAGTGACCAAATTGTTAGGAGATGTGTTCCAAATCATGAATTTGCATCTGTGCTGAATTTTTGTCATACTCTTGCATGTGGTGGACATTTTGGTCCCCAAAGAACAGCTAGAAAAGTGTTAGATTCTGGTTTATATTGGCCTACTTTGTTTAGGGATGCCTATGATTTTTGCAAGAACTATTCTAGGTGTCAAAGAACTGGAAATGTGTCTAGAAGAAATGAAATGCCTCAACAACCTCTCCTCTTTTGTGATATCTTTGATGTTTGGGGTATAGATTTCATTTGGCTTTATGTATATCTTGGTTGCTGTGGATTATGTGTTGAAGTGGGTGGAAGCAAAAGCCACTCGAACAGATGATTCTATTATTGTTGTAGACTTTCTTCGTTCACATATTTTCTATAGATTCGGTGTCCCCAAGGCCATAATCAGTGATCAAGGATCACACTTTTGCAATAGAAACATGCAAGGGCTATTGAAGAAATATGGGGTGGTGCACAAAACCTCTACACCTTACCACCCCTAAACCAATGGGCAAGCAGAAGTCTCCAACCGAGAGATAAAGAAAATATTAGAGAAAACCGTGCAACCCAACAAAAAAGATTAGAGTAAAAGGCTTGACGATGCGCTTTGGGCCTATAGAACCGCTTTCAAGACTCCCATCGACATGTCTCCATACTGCTTGGTATTTGGTAAAGCATGTCACTTGCCGGTGGAGGTTGCACAGAAGGCATATTGGGCTGTTAAACAATGCAATATGGACATGACCCTAGTCGGTAAAGAAAGAAAGTTGCAACTTCAAGAACTGGAAGAAGTAAGGCTAGCGGCTTATGAGAATGCGCGCATCTATAAAGAGAGGACAAAAGCTTTACATGATCAGAAATTTGAGAAAAAAGAATTCCAAGTAGGAGACAAAGTCCTTCTCTATAATTCTCGCCTCAAGCTAATGCCCAGTAAGCTTCGCTCTAGATGGGTTGGCCTTTTTGTTATTACTAATGTCTTTCCTTTTGGTGCAGTAGAAATTCAAAATGAGGCCACCAACAAGCAGTTCATGGTAAATAGGCAAAGGTTGAAGAAGTTCTATGAGGGCTTCAAAGAAGAAACTGTAGAGGAAATCCAACTCTACAATGTTCCGACTCCATGATAAGGCTGTACTCTTTCTCTCATTTTTAATTTATGTCCTCTTCATTTTATTTGATGTTTGGTAATAATTTGCATTGAGGACAATGCAATGTTTAAGTATGGGGGGAGAGAATTTAATTGAAGCTGATTTTAAAAAAAAATAAAAAAATTTTCCTGCTGTCTCCTCTGTTTTCTCTGTTTCTGTCCAGAATTTTTGAGCTGTCTTGCATGAATTTTCTGTACTAATTGGCTACGAATTTTGTTAGTTTCTTTACATGTTTTTAAAGCTTTATATGTCTTCTAGCTGTAGAATTTTATTTGTTGTCTTTTGCATATGTTTTGGTGTAGTTTTGTGTCAGTAAAGCTGAGTCGTCAGAATTTCTGTAGTGCAGAATTTTGCTGCTCTGTTCTGTCCGAATTTGATACTCTATTTTTGAAAATTTGATGAAGTTTTTTTTTTGTGAAAGCATGCAAGGTGAAATAGCTTAAGTTGTGAATTGACTTAGCATGAAAAGAATTCAGTCTTCTTTTTCTAAGGAACTCAAGTAAAATGGCAATGACGTTGTTTTTAATGAATTTTTAGTAATAGTCTTTAAACCGTGAGAATTTGAGCCTTCACTGCAAAATAATATTCTTTCTTGTTGTGTGTATTCCCTATCATGATTTTTACTCCAGAATTTGTCTTGAATCTTTGTTAAGGCTACATTACATGTACATGCTTGGAAATGATTTAGGCATTTGTTTCTTGTAACCATTATAGCCAAATAGCCATCCTATGTGTTGTTTCCATTGTGTGCCACTTTGTACCTTACTTCCACCTTTCTTTCTTGTGTTTTCTAGCTCTCTCCTACTTTACAACAATTCATTTCTTTTACCCAAACTTAAGATTTGAAGAGCTTTAGAAACCTCTTTCTTTTGAAAATAGATTGAATTGAGCATGTGCAAAAAGAAGGATTTGTGGGCTGTTTTTGAATTTCAGTCTTGCTACTAAAAAAAAATTTGGCAACTCTTCATGAAAAAAAAATATATATATACCATATAGAGATCAAAAAAAAAAAAAAAACAAAAGAGCAAGAAGGAGAAAAGAAAAGTAGCATTGTTGAGCCCAAATTTCAAAGTTCAATCTCTTGTAACCTTATTGATTGATGCTCTTCATTTCTTTAAGTTCTTGTTAAACTTTGTTTTGTGTATTTCTTTCTACCTCCCAATCATTCCATCACCCAACCTTACACCCTTCCAAAGTCCTAATAATTCAAGCATGTATGTGATTCAAGTAGTAGAGATTTAGATTCTTGACAAGCTTATGGTAGTGAATTCTGTGATAAGTTGAATTTCGAGTGATTTACCCTAGACACTTGAGAGAATAGAGAGTAAACACATTTCTGGTGAGGAGGCTAATTACTTGAATTCATTCGTATCAAATTAAATTACCATGATGCTTGGAATCTTAGAAATTTAAGATTAATTTTCTTCAAGTGCTAAATCTTTTCAAAATTTTAGTTATTCCATTCTAGTATGCTTTCCACGCTTTTCCTTTGGTGTCTTTTGGTGTTCTGAATATTATTTTGCCCAGGAGTGCAAAAAGGCTAAGTTTGGGGGATTTGATATCGGGCATTTTTATATACTTTTTAGTCCCTATCTTAATCCTATTGCTATTTCAATGTTGCCAACTCTCCTATTTTATTATATTTTGAATTTATTAGGTGTAAATTAATTATAGAATTAATATGATTCAAATTCATAATTTTATCCCAATTAATTCATGTGCTTAATTTCAGATCTAATTATTGGAGAGAAAATGCTGACATGGACGTTTTGCTTACTTGGAGGCTTCCTGGACATGCTGACTGGGCATTGAATGGTTGACTAGGGCTGACTGGATTTCTGGTCCCCATTGTTCTACACTTTACAGCAAAGGGGGAGGTAATTAATGTTTTGACAGCATGGACCTCTTGCAGCAATCAATAGCAGACAGAAACAGCAAAGCAGTAGAGTAATTTGTCTGCTGCTGTTGCCACTTTTTTGCTGTTGTCTTGCTGCCCACATCATGGAAGAAGCACCAAGGAAGCATCCAAGAGGAATCTAGGGTAGAATATTCTCTAAGGCATTGAAGGCATCAGTTTTTATAAATCAGAGGACACTTTTATTTTCTGAACTTAGTAATTTTCGTAACTCTCTCTTCCACTCTGTTTTCCTTCTTCTGTTTTGCTGTCCTGCTCTCATGGAGG
Organism: Biancaea sappan; assembly: GCA_037074585.1. Taxonomy (NCBI): domain Eukaryota; kingdom Viridiplantae; phylum Streptophyta; class Magnoliopsida; order Fabales; family Fabaceae; genus Biancaea; species Biancaea sappan. The sequence continues at coordinate 65,782,992 of CM073492.1, forward strand.
GCTAAATCTCTATTGTAATCAGTCACTAGGACCTTGGGATGTTTTAGCTTGAACTGAAAGTGCAAGATAAGTGTTTTATTCTTTATTTCATCTCATTTCGTTTCTGTTATGCTTATATGTTTATGTTGCTGTCAGATTTTGGTTTGAATTTGAAAGAGCATAAACAGATTTATATATGAGATATAACCTTGCTTGACTAATTAGAAAAGTGAGTGAAATGAAATGGCTAGTTAGATGATATTTAACTTGATTTGGTTGAGGCTTTCCTTTGAAATGCATCTAGTTATAGTTAATGAAGATATTCTTGGCTATAGTTAGTAGTATTAAATTATGGATGTTACTCTGGAATCATTCTTTTTTATAAAGAACTAAGTGGTGAAATGAGAACAAAACTGAATCAATGAGCTAAGTGATGATGGTTACACTCCCATAAATCCTAATGGCTGGTTGCATGGTTTTCTGTCATTGTCAAACTTGTTCTGCTGATATTTTGCTGTTGTTGTTCATTGTTTCTGTTTTGTTACCACTTCTGTTATTATTGTCAACAAAACCCCCCCCCACGTTTATGTGCTTTTAATTAGTGTTTAGGTGTTCAGAATAACTAATTAGTAATTAGAAGTGAGGCTCCTTGAGTGAATACGACTTGGAGACCACTATACCGCAAGATTGCCACGAATTCAATTCTGGGCGATTCGGCATCGTAGTGGCATGAACCACCTACACATCCTATTACTTCATTCAATATGCAACAATACCCATCCATTTTATCATACAAAACATCACTGGGTATATGGGAATAATATACATATATAGATATTTACACATGTATATAGATCTAATCATGCTCAACCATAGCCAGGACAATTGTAACCTCAAATGTATCATATCCCAATAAATCTCACACAATTCATGGAAGGTAAGTTGGATCAACCACATTCAAAACAAAGACACTCAACTATCAAATACATATTTCTATCATATAGTTTCCCGTACCAACTGAGTCTTCCAGGGTACCACTAGATTATTGCCTAGAGCCCTCGCCACGTCCACCCTTATCACTCCAAGTATCGTCTCTACCCTTGTGGCTCCAGATAGATATTTCCCATTGGGTGCCTTTTCTTTTTGGTTAAACATAATCATAATCACAACCAAGAGTACATCAAAATCATTCATAGTTCATGCCAATTCCACACTTATGCCACACCACATGCATAGATACTCATGATGCGTTCCACATTTAATTCACAAGAGATATGCTACACCAAAATGCATAGTGATAAGATTCCACGTCATTTTACACAAAAACATGCCTTACTACCACAACTTATATCTCATCAAATCCATATAAACATAAAAATCCACACTTGCTCGTTCATATATATCAGAAACCACAATATGAGTACCTCTAAATATGGTAAATCATAGAATGTATGCACACACATACCCACATATATGTATAAATAAACAATGTATACATAACCATAATGAGGCATCATATTTAACTCATCTTTATATCCATAAAAGCTAATAAGTTACACAAGAGGTCAGTAGATAAATCTTCTTTAGACGGTCCACCAGACCCAAAATCAGTTTTCCCCTCAATTCTATGGTAAAAATAGATTCCAAAGCTTTAGAAAGCATGGAGAAGTTTCAGGAAATTGAAACCAACTTTTCTAACCTACCCATTTTGGTCCCCAACATATAGGGATTTTGCGAGGAAGGAAAGAATAGCATCGCAAATGCAGAACAAGGAGGGTTTCAGCTTACCTCAAACAGAGGCACTCTTCTAGTAAGACAACGGTTGTGGGAGGTGGAGAGACATCAACGAAAATCAGGAAGCCTTGTGGTTGATGGGGTGGCAAGGTAGGGAAAAAGAGAAAGAATACCAGAGGCATGTGTGTGTGTGTATGTTGAATAGAAAATGGCTTATGGCTAAGAAGAGGGAAAAAAAGTACAGTTCACGTGTGAGATCTCTAGGCTACCATTAAGAATTAATTGGCAAATAAGTCCATGGTCTCTTGGATAAAATTCTAGTTATGCCCTATTAAAATAATCTCATGACCTTCTCTATATAATTAATGCACTTGGGTCCTAATGTTATCATGTAAAAATTCCAAACCACACCCAAAAATTCAAAATTATATATATATATATATATACACCATTCTTGTCTCACATTTTCCATTAATTTAATTATCCTACCTAAGTTAAGAAATTTTCAAATAAGTTCTTAGAAATCTACTACTATTTTATATATATAATTTAATTCTTATTAGAAATTCTTTTTTTTTTAATTTTAATTTTAAACGTCCACTACACCATTTTAAAATTTGGGATATTACAGTTTTTAGGCACTCATATGGATTTACATACACATACGTGTATATATATATAGTACCATTCTATATGAAATTATCCATACTATGTTACTTTTATTGAGATTATGATTTATGTACAGTCTCTCATGGTTTACAAGAAATGGATAACACTTTTGGAGAATATTGAAAATTATGTATACTATATGTTTTCCATGGATTATGGAAGTATTGGTTATTTCTGATATATGTTGAAACAATTTTAGTTAGGAGGAGGGCTATTGAGAACAGTGGTGCTATAGTAGTTTCTATAGCCCTTGGCGTGCCATGACATGTTAGCTAGCAGGGGATTTAAGAGCATGCTATCCTCATGGCTTGGGCCACTTACCAAAGGGAGGCATTACTAAATATTGATATGAGGGTCACGTTGGGTGATCGAAGAGGATAGGAAAACTAAGAAATGATTGTTTGGATATGGAGGATGTTCTAGGTGGGATTCCTACACAATTCTCTTAGATATTCCTTCCAGCGCATTACTTTTGAACTGAGAAAGAAAAGTTTATCATTATCTACACACTTTGTTAGAACTTTTGTCTACGGGTAGTATATTTATTTTACGAAAGGATTTTGACCTTTTTTATCAAATGATGCTGAGGTGGTTTTATATAATTTGATATATTGATTTCAAAAGATTTTAAATGTGAATCCTTTTATAGTTTTCAGTATATATATATATATATATATTTATTTATATTTATATTTGACATTTCTCGAATTTATTTCTTTAGCTAACAAATTCATCAATTTGTGTTAATTGTGTCTTGGCAGGTTAGGAAACTCACTGAGTAATGCGGTCACTCACCCTTTATTTTTAGTTTTTTACAGATTGTTGACCCAAGCAGGAAGATGACATCGAATTATAGCGAAATAGAAGTTTGATGCCCGAATTGATTCTTGGGTGGTATATATTTATTGACATTATTTTTATGTGATTACTATGTATCTAGAATAGATATGTAAATCTATAGGTAGGTCTCGACTCGGTTGTAAATAGTCAGTGTATGTTTGATAGTGGCAGCATGCATATGATCATGAACTTAGAGTTTTGTAATGAAAGTTGGAGTTACACTGTATGTTAATCGAATGCTTATGTTTATATGAAAATGGTGGATATAATTCCACTTTTGGTTTTGATAATGAGTTATTTCAAGATTTCTTAATGAGATCCCTTTTAGAGATATGTTTGATGCTTGCTAAGTTATATTTGCAGTTGAATTCATACAAGTGATTGTTATATCAGGGTGGCTTACAGTGTGGGGGTTCCATACCGTCATATCCTCCTACCGATTATGTGACACAAAATATCAAGTTCCACCACAGCATCATGAATGGAAAAGAAGTGACACTAAAGAATATTGGGTTCAATTGCAAATTGTATAGGGACTACAAATTAATATAAGGTATTTATTTTGAGATCAACGTAAAATTTTGGAAAAAAATGACACTCAAGAATGTAATTTTTGTTAAAGTAAAAACCTCTATTATTGATGGCAAGAAGCTCATATTCTAGACAATTTTTCATCATTCTTCTTATTTTTTCTTTTTTTTTTCTATTTTTTGCTTCATTTCTAACTCACTTTAACCTCAATTAATCCAAAACAACAATAAATTTTTTAAAATCACCAACCGCAAGCCATTTCATGTTCAGTAAAACCACACTAGTTGAGAAGAAAAATAGGCACACATTGGCTTAAACCAAGATTGGAGGAGGAAAAGTGGTTTACCACCGCTCTGCTAAACACTTCTATTTTAAACCATGTTAACCTCAATGCCTATGCTCACCATGATCCCCAAACGTGATACCAAACACACTCTTCGTCCCTTGGTAGTTGACTTCTTTCCCCTTTTTATTTGTATTGATGAGTTTTTCTTAACTTAAAATTTGGGTTGTCACATTCTCCCCTCCTTTAATTGAATTTTTTTCCCAAAAATTGACTCTTTCCTAATGTCTACAACTAAATGAGAATCATGTTATGTCCTAATTTGGGAACATGACTGGCATGGAGGTGGATTCCATCTACCTCTGTAAGCCTAACATCATATACATTCAACACATATAATAAATGTAATAAGATTTGATATGAAATAAAATAGAATTCATTTCCATTACGACGTTAATTAAATTGAGATATAGCCAATATCCTCAATTAGCTTTAGTAAGATATGAAATAAGTTACCAACAATCCCATTACATCAACCATAACAATCATAGGTGTTCTATTCACTATAGAGTAGCTCGTAGCCCCACCATGACCATGACCATTGCTATTAACCCAAGGCCGAGATGGGTCATGGACTCGGAGGCTTCGCTATTCCTTATATAGAGTCTTATCAACTAAGCAAGAACCTATAAAAGGGTACACAAGAAACGGTGAATATGAAAATACTTAGTGAAGAATAAATCAACCATAAATAAAATACTACTATATACCACTCTTAGTGATGGGACCCTAGAGAAGAGTCCCATCATAACCATAACCAGCCCAAACATCCAATCACTGCATAACCTACACAATTAATTAATGAAATCCACCCACAATACCACCACCACAAATCATACCATCATAATAAGTTTACATAGTTCAATCTATCATATAGTCAACTATCACAAATTTAATACACGTCTTTAGTGAATACACAATTCAAAAATTTCACCTCAAATACAAGATTCATGATGTTGCTCCATAGGCTTCCTCCATATCATCTCACTGGCGTTTTAGGACCACTAAGGCACCATTCACATAAGTTTGTTATCTCATAAGTTTCCTCGCCTCTCCATCACATAGATAACATCCTCGAGTGTGGCATACTTGAAGGGTATGTTCGTTCTATCACACAGTGACTAGGCCTTCCATCACAAAAGCTTTTTCGCCTTTCTAACACATAGTTGGCCTTGAGTGTGGCATACTTGAAGGAAAGGATTACGTTGCCAATTAGTGACTAATCACCATGCGAAAGCATCAACATCCCTAAACATTGCACCATCCATGCAATGTTGGACACTCAGGCCGTATTAGCTACACGGGCTTCCCATATATAGCTAATCCATCATAGTCCATCATTTAAGACACATAAAAGCACATTCATCACAAGATAAAATTTTCCCACTCATTCACCCGAACATAGCACTTTCTAGCCTATCCCAGCTTATATCCTCTATATACATGATATACCAACACTCAAGAATAATTTCGGCACATAGAAGAATGGCCATCGCAATTCCAACATAGGCCTTCATTCATAATACAATGGACATGCCAACACACAAAGGAATATTCTCACACATTCACTTACAAAAGTTTTTATGCACAATATAATACATGGCATGTATAAATACAACATAACTTAGCACATGATATTAATTCCAACACAAAATAAGCCATCAAATACATTACACCAACCACAACACCAATACCAATATGATTAATGTGAATCAAGAAAATAATTATCCTATTGTAATTAAGATGAGGGTGGAGTTAGGTCTCTCATCACATTCATTTCCAGGAGCTTTATTTTTATTTAAATTGTCATCTAAACCATTGTTCCATTATGTATATAGGCTCTTACTCTTTGGAGGGAAAATATTTTTAATTTCCATATATGAGCTGAAAGTGATGGTTCATTCCACACAAAACCATCTTTGTTAAATAAGCACCCGCTTTTGTTCACTAAAGTGTTTCGACAACTATGGCTATTATTACTTCTACCTTTCGGTGCAAGATGATTTTCCAAACATCTATCACAATTATACATCCAAAAATATAAACATTATAAGGTAACCCATAAGTTTACACTACTTTATCCAAACATAAAGCTTATCATCTCCATTGCATACAAAAATATGGTGAGTACGCCAGGCATCATGTTATATAAGTCATAGAAGGAATGGAGTATCCAACCTACTCCAAGCTGCCCATGCACCAGCACAACGGGTGGTGTGTAGACACTTCCTCAAGGTCTACTTGCTAACCCAAGATTAACAGCCCTCATGTTCCATTGAAGGTGACAATATTTTACACTACGGGCACACAATTCAGAGTAGAGAAAAGCCTACATAACTACTACTGACGAGTATGATGATAACATACTTTTTCCATTTATTTTAGTCCCTATTTTAGTCCTTTTTGCATCTTTAATCTTGTCAATTCTCTAATTTTATTATGTTTTGGAATTTATTGGGTATAAACTATTTTTGGATTGAATGTGTCTCAATTTTTATATTTTTAGAACTTGAATTGTAAAATGCTCAATTTAATTCTTACAAATTTTAATTTTGGAGAGAAAAGTGTTGACATGGACAAAGATGATGATTTGGATGCTAATGTGGCACTTTTTGGGTGATGTAGATGCTTACTAGGATATGCTGGATGTGGGGCCCACTTGAACTCTTATTCAATGCCATGTAGTCAGAATTTTTGGGCAGAAATATTAATTTTCGTAGGTCAAGAAAAGCATGGCTGAAATATTAATTTTGCCATGATATTCTGCTGCTGTTCTGCTGCTGTTTGTCACTTTCTGCTGCAGAAATATTAATTTTGCTGCTACTGCCATACCATTCTGCTGCTGCCATACTTTTCTGCTGCTGCAGAAATATTAATTTTGCTGCTGTTTTGCTGTCAAAGTGCTGCCATATCATGGAAGAGGCATCCAAGGAGGCATCTAGGGCAGAATATCCCTTTAGGCATGTGTTAGATCAGTTTTATATTTGCAAAAATCGAAATTTATTAAGGAGGCTAAGTCATTTTTCTGATGTGAAGTCCTAGCACCATTTTTCTGCCTTCCTTGGGCAGCAGTGGTTGGGAGCAACATAGAGGCAACTCTCTAGCTTGGTTAGAGGGAAAGGAAGCCTTCCCACTTGGGAATGGCTCTCCTTCTCCCATTTTCTTTCCTTTTCTTCCATTTTCCTTCATAGTTTCTTAGATTTCTGCTGTATTTTCTATTTTCTGTCATGTTCTTCTTCTCTTCCTTGTAATTTCTGAGTTTAAGGATTGATGTAGTTCGGTTTTATGAAGCTTTATTGTTGAACATATTCAGTTTTAATGCATTTTCGTTTAATGGAATGGATTTTACCGATTATTCTTCCTCTTGAATGTTTGATGAACCTTCAATGAGTTTGGGATTTTTATGTCTATGCTAGAGTTAGCTAGATATTGAGCTTGACCTTGTGATTTCCACCATAAATTAGATTATCTAGATATAGATAGTTTTATTTATGTGGCTTGAATAATTTTCTTGAGCTTCATGACTTAATTGAATGGTTGATCTAAGATTTTAGTCAATTATTTTGGATAAGTTAGATTGTAATTTCAAAGCTTTTGGATTCAATCATATTTTAGAAAATTGGCCAACATTGAATGGATTGTAATTTAATTGAATTGTTCTTCAATGATTCAAAGATTAATTTGTCTATGAATTAATCGGATTAGACCAACGAAATCAATCTCATTTTCTTGTGTAGTCGGTCATTTGATGAAATGGAAATTGTACTTTAATTCATTTGGACCAATGAGTATTTTCTTGGCCAAAGTTCTATTTTATTTATTGTTCTATGAAGCTTGTCATTTATACATGCATGCGTTTGCTATGTATTTGTAACGAGTAGGACAAGAGATAACATGTCATATGCGATTGCGGGGCATTGATGTGATTAGGACTTCATCGGATTATATTTGAGTTATAGATTAGTGAAGATCTTCCTAACTATAATTTTAATATAATTCAGTCTTAGAAGACTTTCTGAGAATTTTAGATTGAAGATTACATAATAGAATTAGCCAAGAATATTCAAAGGAAATGATGATGATGTACAATTCCATGAAATTTGTGACCAATCCACATCTTTTCTCTGTTTTGTTTTCTATCTAGTTATTTAAATTTCAGTTATTTATATTGTGTTGTTTCAATCATCACCCCCCTTTTTTTGTGTAACTTCTGAAATTTCCTTCATAAGTCTTAATAGCATTTCACTTAGCATAATTGAATTTTATTTGATACCTCAATCTCTGTGGGACGATACTCTACTCATCACTTTATTACTTGTTGCGACCCAGTATACTTGCTGGAATATTTTATGTGCTATAAATTATACGCACCAAGTTTTTGGCGCCGTTGCCGGGGATTGATGGTTGTCAAATTGATTTTTCTTTTAAGCCAAAGTGATGTTATTTTAGACATTGTCTTTTCTTGTTTTAGTTTTTACAATTTCAAGTGTTTTTAGCTTTTCAAGTGTCTTTATTAGTTTGATTTCTTCTTGTTACCTTGCTTATTTGATATATCTCTCATGTTATTTCTCTTTGTTGCATGTGAGGTACTTGATCATTTTCCTTGACGATGGAAATAAAAAAAAAATCAAAGAGAAAGTAAGGAAAACAAAGAAGAAGCGACGCTAAGCATAGACACCAAATAAAGTCTAGCTAAGGACTTTAAACCAAGCGCTTTTGGGAGGCAACCCAAGTTTTTCTAATCTTTCTCTTTTTAATTTTGTTGTTGTATTTCTTTCGTAATTTTAATTTTGTTTTAGTCTTTTTCTGTTGCCCTTTTTTTTTCTCTGTTTTCTCTGTTTTGGCAGAACTTTGAGTCATCTTGCATGAATATTCTGTACTGTTTGGCTATGGTTTTTGCCACTTTCTTTACATGTTTTTAAACCTTTATATGTCTTCTAGTTGTAGAATTTTATTTGGAGTGATTCGCATCCATTTTGGGGTCGTTCTATGTCGGTAAAGCTGTGTCGCCAGAAATTCTGCACTGCAGAATTTTGCTGCTCTGTTTTGTCCGAATTTGATGCTCACTTTTTAAATTTTTGATGGAGTTTTAAGGACTTTAAACCAAGCGCTTTTGGGAGGCAACCCAAGTTTTTCTAATCTTTCTCTTTTTAATTTTGTTGTTGTATTTCTTTCGTAATTTTAATTTTGTTTTAGTCTTTTTCTGTTGCCCTTTTTTTTTCTCTGTTTTCTCTGTTTTGGCAGAACTTTGAGTCATCTTGCATGAATATTCTGTACTGTTTGGCTATGGTTTTTGCCACTTTCTTTACATGTTTTTAAACCTTTATATGTCTTCTAGTTGTAGAATTTTATTTGGAGTGATTCGCATCCATTTTGGGGTCGTTCTATGTCGGTAAAGCTGTGTCGCCAGAAATTCTGCACTGCAGAATTTTGCTGCTCTGTTTTGTCCGAATTTGATGCTCACTTTTTAAATTTTTGATGGAGTTTTGGTGTGGAATTATGCATGATGAAATAGCTAAAGTGTAGATTGACTTAGCATGAAGAGAATTTATTCTTATTTCTCTAAGGAATTCAAGTTAAATGGCAATGACGTTGACTTTAATGAATTTGTAGTAATAGTCTTTTAGCTGTGAGGATTTGAGCCTAAGTGAAAAATGTTATTCTTCTTGTTGTGTGTTCTCTATCATGGATTGTCACTCTAGAACTTGTCTTGAATCTTTGATTGAGGCTACATATCTTGTACATACTTGGAAATGATTTAGGCATTTGTTTCTTGTAACCACTTTTAGCCAAATAGCCATCCATTATCATTGTTTCCATTGTATGCCATTTTGTGCCTTATCCATTTTCTTTCTTGTGTTCTTCCACCACTTTTTCTGCCTACAACAATATTTTTTTTTCTTTCTTCCAACTTAAGATGTGAGGAGTATTTTAAATTCTTTTAAGGGATTGATATGCTGAAAAATCTTGTGAATTTTGGGGTGTTTTGAACTATATTTTTTCTACTTCTCTCAAGCAAAAGAAAAAGACTGGCCAGTCAAGAAGAAAAAAAAAAGAGAGAGAAAGAAAGAATAAAAAAAAAAAATTTTGAAAAAAAAAAAGAGAGAAAATAATGAAAAAGAGGAGCAGATAGAACATTGAGACCCAAATTTATTTATATTCAATCTCTTATATTTCACTTGTAAATACTCTTCATTTTCTTGAGTTGTTACCATATTTTGTTTCATTGTTCAATCTTTCCCTTTGTTTCCCACTATTTTTCTTACCCACGTTACAACCTTGTAAAGTCCTTTTGATTCAAGTATGTATTAGATTCAAGTAGTGGAGATTTAGATTCTTGACAAGCTTATGGTAGTGAAATTTGTGATAGGACGACTTTGAGTGATTCCCTCTTAAACACTTGAGAGAGTAGAGGATAAACACCTTACCTTGTGAGGAGATTGTTACTTGAATTCATTCTTTTTGAAATAATTGCCATGGAGCTTGAACTTTTTAGAAATTTAAGATTTATTTCTCCTAATGTAAATCTTTCTAAATTTTAATTATTTCATTGTTGTATATTTTCTACACTTTTTCTTGCTGTGCTTATTGGGATTCTCTGTTGTATTTAATTGATTTTGCCCAGGAGTGCAAAAGGCCTAGTGTGGGGGATTTGATAACATACTTTTTCCATTTATTTTAGTCCCTATTTTAGTCCTTTTTGCATCTTTAATCTTGTCAATTCTCTAATTTTATTATGTTTTGGAATTTATTGGGTATAAACTATTTTTGGATTGAATGTGTCTCAATTTTTATATTTTTAGAACTTGAATTGTAAAATGCTCAATTTAATTCTTACAAATTTTAATTTTGGAGAGAAAAGTGTTGACATGGACAAAGATGATGATTTGGATGCTAATGTGGCACTTTTTGGGTGATGTAGATGCTTACTAGGATATGCTGGATGTGGGGCCCACTTGAACTCTTATTCAATGCCATGTAGTCAGAATTTTTGGGCAGAAATATTAATTTTCGTAGGTCAAGAAAAGCATGGCTGAAATATTAATTTTGCCATGATATTCTGCTGCTGTTCTGCTGCTGTTTGTCACTTTCTGCTGCAGAAATATTAATTTTGCTGCTACTGCCATACCATTCTGCTGCTGCCATACTTTTCTGCTGCTGCAGAAATATTAATTTTGCTGCTGTTTTGCTGTCAAAGTGCTGCCATATCATGGAAGAGGCATCCAAGGAGGCATCTAGGGCAGAATATCCCTTTAGGCATGTGTTAGATCAGTTTTATATTTGCAAAAATCGAAATTTATTAAGGAGGCTAAGTCATTTTTCTGATGTGAAGTCCTAGCACCATTTTTCTGCCTTCCTTGGGCAGCAGTGGTTGGGAGCAACATAGAGGCAACTCTCTAGCTTGGTTAGAGGGAAAGGAAGCCTTCCCACTTGGGAATGGCTCTCCTTCTCCCATTTTCTTTCCTTTTCTTCCATTTTCCTTCATAGTTTCTTAGATTTCTGCTGTATTTTCTATTTTCTGTCATGTTCTTCTTCTCTTCCTTGTAATTTCTGAGTTTAAGGATTGATGTAGTTCGGTTTTATGAAGCTTTATTGTTGAACATATTCAGTTTTAATGCATTTTCGTTTAATGGAATGGATTTTACCGATTATTCTTCCTCTTGAATGTTTGATGAACCTTCAATGAGTTTGGGATTTTTATGTCTATGCTAGAGTTAGCTAGATATTGAGCTTGACCTTGTGATTTCCACCATAAATTAGATTATCTAGATATAGATAGTTTTATTTATGTGGCTTGAATAATTTTCTTGAGCTTCATGACTTAATTGAATGGTTGATCTAAGATTTTAGTCAATTATTTTGGATAAGTTAGATTGTAATTTCAAAGCTTTTGGATTCAATCATATTTTAGAAAATTGGCCAACATTGAATGGATTGTAATTTAATTGAATTGTTCTTCAATGATTCAAAGATTAATTTGTCTATGAATTAATCGGATTAGACCAACGAAATCAATCTCATTTTCTTGTGTAGTCGGTCATTTGATGAAATGGAAATTGTACTTTAATTCATTTGGACCAATGAGTATTTTCTTGGCCAAAGTTCTATTTTATTTATTGTTCTATGAAGCTTGTCATTTATACATGCATGCGTTTGCTATGTATTTGTAACGAGTAGGACAAGAGATAACATGTCATATGCGATTGCGGGGCATTGATGTGATTAGGACTTCATCGGATTATATTTGAGTTATAGATTAGTGAAGATCTTCCTAACTATAATTTTAATATAATTCAGTCTTAGAAGACTTTCTGAGAATTTTAGATTGAAGATTACATAATAGAATTAGCCAAGAATATTCAAAGGAAATGATGATGATGTACAATTCCATGAAATTTGTGACCAATCCACATCTTTTCTCTGTTTTGTTTTCTATCTAGTTATTTAAATTTCAGTTATTTATATTGTGTTGTTTCAATCATCACCCCCCTTTTTTTGTGTAACTTCTGAAATTTCCTTCATAAGTCTTAATAGCATTTCACTTAGCATAATTGAATTTTATTTGATACCTCAATCTCTGTGGGACGATACTCTACTCATCACTTTATTACTTGTTGCGACCCAGTATACTTGCTGGAATATTTTATGTGCTATAAATTATACGCACCATATGACATGAAAGAAAAACCATCTCTAATCACCCCAAGACGTTTAATGGAACCTCATCCTATGGTTGTGACATGGTTCACCACAAATGAAATGGCTTACCAAGAACACCTTGCTCTGTAGCAAAATTCCTAGGCTTTGATACGAACTTTGTCATGACCCCAAATGGGTCAATGATGACAAAGAGGTGGAATCCACACCACCAGCATAAGCCTAACACTAACTGATTTCATCACACAAGATATTACAAGAAGATTTTAATGCAATATGATATAAAGATTATCCAAAATGCTCATTGTGTACACATAATACTTTCTCTTTATTTTAAAATGCATTAATTCAAGAAATACACAATATTTCTATTAACAAAAGTAAATTAGAATTTAACCACCATTTTCCATCTCATTATTCATACAACCCCTAAGTGTTCTATTCACTACAGAGTGACTCAACCTCGCTTGTCACAACCCAAAACTAGGCACATGACTGATGCAAATGGTGCCTAGTCCGCATTGCTGCAAGCCTAATCTCCCTTTAGAGCCTTGATTCTTTTCATTAATTTAGCTATCTTTATATTAAAAGCAAATTAAAGTTTGCAACAAAAACTAGTAAACTTTATTTTTAATCATAAATTAACACTCAAAGCATTTAGATGAATAAAGTCTATACACTTAACTCATCATAACATAGCTGTAATTCATAATCCTTGTACTAGTTCCTACTATCTTTTACACGATTACACATCATAGTATGGCCTACCCGATTGCATAGCTTAACTAAAAATACCTACCAGGACATGACTTCTAAGGCACCTTACCTTATCTCGGTCAATGGAAAGGTGTACTTAACATCATCGACTTGTGGAGTCTTTTGTACTTGAAATTGTAAGGGGGTAAGTCCAACTACTGGGCTCATCGAAAACATCCCTATTGCAACACTTACATACAAAGATGTATATATATACATATTGCCATGCATGCAACAGGAAACAATGAAATGAATAATATGAGTAGTTCATAGGTGAACATGAGTAGCTGAATCTCTTTCAAATATATACACCTATCAAACATATAGAAACTTAATACACATAAAGTAGGAAATAGAAAGGCTAACAACGCATACATACATACAATTCTTATAGATATATAGTCATAAACGTGTCATACAATCATCAAACATGCTTACTCAATTAGGTCACTATGGGCCATCGCCATCACTAGCTCTGGTAACCCACCAAGCCTGCTCGAGAAAATTTGGGTCACTAGGGAAGTCATCCCACCAAGACTTTTCACTACTAAGAACATTGGTGACCTAGGAACTATTGAGTTCCTTTTGCAACTAAGGTCATTGTGAGCCCTTATCAATCTAAACCCCTTACCACACTATGGAATTGCGGGAAATGACTTAGCAGTACTTTCATATGCAAAAACAATCAAACATCTAAATACTTATAAGGCATCGGCAACATATAAACATATATGTATACTTTAACATATTTACTTAATGATCTTTCATAAATCAAAGGTTTAACTTATAAACTTTCCATAACTATATGCATTACATACAGGACAAACCCACATTTTTCATAGTCGTGCATCATGAACTTATACATGTAAGGATTAACCTTCTCATTGTTATTTCATATACGTAAAATTTCTAAATAACTCATGATAGTTTCACATACATTGGGTGACCTACATTCTAAAATCATAGGCTTACATGATCATTTCCATGAAAGTGTTTATGACATACATTTTTCCAAAGAGGCGTGTTACACTCGTAGCACTTTCATCAATAAGTTGATGTGTTTATTATATTTCCTTGCTAAGTGTGATCATTCCACTATATTGACTTCTTTTTTAATTCATGTAAAGAGGTCATATTACCTTATTACCTTTCATCTTATCTAATCCCATGTAATCCTAATTCGATCAAATGGTAACATATATATCTCTACACTTACTTGTATATATACATAAAAAGCAACTAGGGTAGGCTAAGAACACCCTCACCTATGTTCCAAGATAACCATTGAATCCCCAAAAGATGTAGAAGGCACATCTAGGATTCATCCCTATGCAACAACCATGTAAAAACATGTCAAGGTCACAAAATAGAAAAATCCTTATCATCAATCCTGACCTTTGATCACTTATTTAGTCATAACTCTTAAATGGTAAAGCATTTAAAACACCATTGGAAAGAAGACTCAAAGATCTTTCTAATGATATAAGATTTGTTAAAAACAAAGTTCGGATGAAAGAATTATAACCATTTGAAATCAAGTCATATCAAGACTTATGTAGTAGCCCCTTTTCTGTCAGGGTGGCATTGGCCCACAAACCCTTCATTCTAATGCCCGTGTGATCTTGGTGCCTAGTTTCCTAGGCACCATACTACTAGGCAGCCATGGATGGAGCTAAAAAATCGTTCTATTCTTGCCCAGACCTCCCTCCTTTGGTCCCAATATTCCATGGGTTCCTCTGGGATGTTTTTAGGCAAGTTCAAGACACTTAGAACATCCTAAAAAATCCATAGCTCATTGTGAGAATAAGAGATTCAAGAATATATCTCCGAATTCATATTGTCAATCTCTCACATTTTCTCTAAAGATCTAATTATTTCTAGCAAGGGTTTCTTTTACCATCATTTTGAAACAACAACCCCATATCAATTTGATCAATAGGCACATTAAATAGAACTTCCCATAAATTGACTTAGAGTTCGTTTCTTGAAGAAAGGAAGAAAAAAAAAAGGGTGAAGAAGGGCAAATGCTTATCACTTTGGTTTAGCTTTCCATGGTTTCATTTCCAAGCTCTTGATGTGTAAGAAAGATGAAGGGGTTGGTGTGGAAAGGGAGAGCTGGCCGAGAGGGAGGGGAAGGCTATGTGAAATGAAGGAAAAGAATGAGGAAATGGATGATGATAGTGAATGTTTAATAAAGAGTAAGTACGGGCCCTACCTCATCTCATTCAGTTTGGTCCCTCTGATAATCTTCTTAACTAGGGTCTTCTAAAGGGAATTGGAAAAACTTGATCATTCATAGGGTACCCCACAACAGTTTATAAACCATTACACATCATCACACCCCATTTTACTAAAAATACAATAATTTCTGCATTTGTTCACTTTAGTTCCTCTTGGTGATCTGAGCTCCACACCATCCTCAAATTCATTGTCATTGAGACACCAGACTCATGACTTATCCTCAAAAATCCATTCTTCCTCATAGGTTTATATTCAATCTTTTCTCAAGAGTATTCCATATCATTTTTTCTTTTCATTTTAGTCCCTGGGCATACTTCTTGTACTTATCACAATTGTTTCTCCTTTCGGTAAATTCATACTTGATCAAGGACATGTCTTGATTGTCATTTAACCTTATAATCCTTCATTCATCTAATCAAAGCTCCTTAATTGCCAAAAAAATTTCATCTCCGTAACTATGCCCTTTTTTATTACACAATAACACTTGGTGTGTTACTTGTCCCTTACAGAAATTTGGTCTTCGAATTTCAACATTTCCTCACAACTTGCATGAAAGGCATATCTTTCCTTGCACTTGAATGGCTAACTTGTGGGCTAAGTGCACCCTTTGTATCTCTCAATCTCACATGTTTCCTATATCCTCCTTGATGCTTAGTTTTTATAATTTTACCTTTAGACCCCATTGTCTATCAATAATCTCTTCCCTTTTCATCTCTTAACTCTTCTGTAATTAACCCTTATGGGTCACTAAATGAAAATGGCTCAAGTCATCACTAGCCCTAAATGCTTTTCATTACAATGTTCACACATTGATTAAATTCTCTTCCTTAATTGTGTAGCTTGTGTCACTATGCTACTAGTGCTCCTTTGGGAAACCTCAAATCCTTGGATGGGTAGGTCATAAAAGTCCATCTCTAATTCTGCTTTCCATCGAGTCATCATTGACTTTTGTACAAGAATCACATAGCATTCCTTTTGATGCTCATTTCATCTAGCTAGACTATTTAACATGTTTTCCTTTTGTTCGAGAGAAAAAAGGTGAAGTTTCTTTGAAACTTCCCCCTTAGGCTTAACGTCAAATCTTAAGGCAAGAATTTCTCACCTTGATCGTATCAATTTGTTCCATTTCCCAATAGGTTATGTCTCTAAATACTCAGACTTGAGCCTCGCTCTTCTAGTAATTAACGACTTGCGCCTTTAAGTTGATAGAGTTCATTTTTAATTCCTATATCAATAGATTAAGAGCATTTGGTTCATACTACCAAACTTTCTTGATGCTGGTTACATTAGCTATATTCTTTTCCAATCATAACTAAAACCACTGACAAAATCCTAAAGATGTTCTATTACTAACATTACTTGGTATGTTAGTTAACACCTTTAGGAAACTCCCTATTCTCTTGAAGAATCGGATGTGAGATTCACTCATATATGTTCTTTCTCTTTTCCTTTATGTTCTCGACCTCTCCACAAGAGTTACATTGCGCTTCTTTTTTCATATTTACTTGGCTTAGGGAGTACGAATAGGATTGAGGATTCTTGAGAAACTTGGACTAACCTTGCTTGGGTATCTTTAAACTTTGCCTCCAGGTAAGCTAAGGTAAACAATTTAGCTAATTCTCTTATCTTGCATTAAACATGGATCAGAACTCAATTTATTGGCTCGAACGTCTAATCTCTACGTCAGGGGAATCCTTAACACATGACACCCTAAATTAATTGTGTTAGTTAACCTTTCCTCTTTTAGCTTCCTATCCAAACATAGATACTCTTATCATTGTCACACTAATTACTATAGAACTTTGCTATCTTAGTAGAATCTCGTAGGTGAGGACTCAGAGCAAGAGGAAGGAAAACTTATAAATCACTAAGCATTAAACGATGAAACATCAACACTTTTATTATAATTGGGTGCATGATTAACCACTTGTCTCTTTCCATAGGTAGTTTAAACACATCCTCTTACATTTAGGAGACAAATGATGAATCTTGCATGTAGTCTATAGGCTCAAACGTAAGAGAAAATACCAATACCTTGCTTATAAGCATCCATCAGACTGTTGTGCTTGGGCGCCAGCTCTAGCGCTTTAAGTGCTATATATCCTGTACTTGAGGGGGTTAGGGGGCCTGGGTGCCCACCCTAGCAGCTAGGGTACCAAGACCTAAACTCTTAGTTACTTGGGCACCTTATGTGCCAACACTGGCACCTCAAGCACCCATGACTGGGCAGTCTAATAGAACTTCAAAAATGCTTCCAAAATTTAAGATTTAGCCTCCAACTTCATTCTCATACTCATCCTTACTCATTTAGAACCTAAACACTTTGTTTGGCAACTAAAAACACTTCAAAAGATCAAACACAAGTATAGATCTAGGACTTTTATGATATTATCTAAAAATCCATTCGTATATATAATATTATGCTTCGTCCTCTAAAATACTCAAACTCTATGTTTTCCTCTCTATGTCTTCCAAACTTGACTTTTTCCTTCCTTGTCTCATAGCACAACTCCTCTCTTTGCTTATCCTTTGTTTAGGAATTATGGCAACATGTCAAGGCCTGAGATCATGCTCATTACGTGTTTTCCACACCTTTATAGCTCACCACTCGGTCACTAGTAATTTTCTGCTCTTAGAATTTATGAAGTTAAACTCACACATTAAATCCTTAGTCATTCAACAGATGTGCTCGAGTACCCTTTTACTTTGTCAACTCTTGAAAATCTTCCTCGCTTATCCTTGAATTGCTAAGCATGTTCCTTTAACTCTTTCCTTTACTTGAGGGCATCTTAAGGGATCATTTGAGTTTGCTATACGAGGGAGTATAGATGGATTGAATATCTAAAACTTGTTGGTCCTTACAAATTCCCTTTTTCATCATAAAGCTTACTTAAGTCAGGATTCTAGACATAGCTCTTCCCCATGGGATCCACCCATGAGTTCTTTGCCTTCACTAGGCAGTAAATTGATAGTTAATTTCAATCTCCTTCTCATAACCTCAAGACACAAGACTTTGCAAATTAACATTGGGAAGCATAGACCTTGAGTCACAAACAAAATCAACAAGTTCTACAAAAGGGATAAGACATGAAAGGAATAAGAATACATTTTACAGGGCCTTTGGTAGAGCCGTCTCTCTGTAGTTGTGCCCAGGTTCACAAAGATAGAGGAGGACCTACTAAGGTTATCTTGCTTTGTAATTGGTTGGAGACCTAAAACCATTGCTCTGAAACCAACCTTGTCACCACCTAATCTCCCTTTAGAGCCCTAATTATTTTTATTAATTTAGCTATCTTTAGATTAAAAGCGAATTAAAATTTTAAATAAAAACTAGTAAACTTTCTTTTTAATCATAAATTAACACTCAAAGCATTTAGATGAATAACATCTATACACTTAACTCATCATAACACATTTATAATTCATAATCCTTGTGCTAGTTCCTACAATATTTTACATGAGTACACATCATAGCATGGTTACCCAATTATGGAGATTAACTAAGAATACATAGCAGGACATGACTTTTAAGGTGCCTTACCTTATCCTAGTCAATGGGAAAGTGTACTTGACATGTACATCATTAAGCTGTGGCATCTTCTGTACCTAAACCTGTGAAGGGGTGAGTCCAAACACTTAACTCACCGAAAATAACCCAACCGCAGCACTTATGTACAAAGGTATATATATTACCATGCATGCAATCGGAAACAAAGAAACCAAATAATATGAGTAGTTCATAGGTGAACATGCATAACAAAAGCTCTTCTGGATATATACACCTATAAGGCATATGGCAACTTAATACACATAAAGTACGAAAATAAAAGGCTTACAACATATATATAAATACAATTCTTATAGATACATTCTTATAAACATATCATACAATCGCCAAATAAGCTCACTCGATTGGGTCACAATAGGCCATTGCCATTACTGGCTCCGGTTACCTACCAAGCCCGCTAACTTCAGGTCACTAGTGAAGTTGTCCTACCTTCACTACTGAGAACACTAGTGATCTAGGGCCTACTAAGTTCCTTTCGTTACTAAGGTTGCTGTGAGCCCATATCAACCTAGCCCCTCACCTCACAATGGCCACGAAATTGCGAGAAATGAATCAACCACTCATGAAAACTTAGCATTACTTTTGTGCATAAAATCAATCAAACATGTAAATAGATATAAGGCATCATCGAAATATAAACATATATGCAAACTTTAACATATTTACTTACGTTTTATAACTCAAATGTTTAACTTATAAACTTTCCATTACTATGTACATTACTTACACAACAAACCCACATTTTTCATGAACAAATCAATCAAACATGTAAATACATATAAGGCATCATCGAAATATAAACATATATGCAAACTTTAACATATTTACTTACGTTTTATAACTCAAATGTTTAACTTATAAACTTTCCATTACTATGTACGTTACTTACACAACAAACACACATTTTTCATGAACTTACTATGCATCATGAACTTATACATGTAAGGATTAACCTTCACATTGTTATTTCATATATATAAAATTTCTGGATAACTCATGATAGTTTCATATACATTGGATGACCTACATTCCTAACTCATAAGCTTACATATTTGTTTCCATGAAAGTGTTTGCGACTTCACCATTTATGGGTGTATAATTAGACATACAATTTTTCCATAGAAGCATGTTACACTCATAACACTTCCATTAACAAGTTTATGTGTCTATTATATTTTCTTGCTAATTGTGATCATTCCACTAGATTGACTTCATTTTTAATTCATGTAAAGAGGTCATATTGCTTATTACTTCTCATCTCATCTAATGTCATGTAATCCTAATTTTATCAAATGGTAACGTACTATCTCCATACTTACATATATATAATATATACACAAGAAGCAACTAAGGTAGAGTAAGAATTCCCTCACCTCTGCTCCATGATAACCATTGCATCTCAAAAGATGTAGAAGGCACATCAAGGATTCATCCCTATAAGACAA
Organism: Biancaea sappan; assembly: GCA_037074585.1. Taxonomy (NCBI): domain Eukaryota; kingdom Viridiplantae; phylum Streptophyta; class Magnoliopsida; order Fabales; family Fabaceae; genus Biancaea; species Biancaea sappan. The sequence goes on from CM073492.1 coordinate 65,803,756, forward strand.
CTATGTAAAAACATGTCAATATAACAAAATAGGGAAATCTTTATCACTAATTCTGACATCCAGTCATTCCTTTGATCATAACTCTTAAACAATAAAGTATTTTCAAATGCAACTTATACCATTGGAAAGTAGACTCAAAGATCTTTACAACAATATAAGATTATGCAAATATAGAGGTTGGATGAAAAGAGTTATGTCCATTTGAAAATCAAGGATGGTGTCAGGGTGCCAATCCCTTCATTTTAAAGCCCATTGGCTATGAGAACTTGGCGCCACTCTACTAGGTAGCCATGAATGGTGTCACGTCCCAAATCTGGGAACATGACCAGCGTGGCTATAGGATGCATACCACCATTATAAGCTGAATATCACACACGCTAAGCACACACAACATAACTATAACAATTAAGTAAATTGTTTCTATCACTAAGTTCATAATATACCTAGGAATTTCATTCAATACAGAGTGACTCAAAGAAACCAACATACTCAACATCAATGTCATCCCAAACTGGAAGTGATTAAGTACTCTGAGACTCTGTTACTCCTTATATAGAGTTCCACTAACTAAGTAGAACCTGCAAGGCCATAGAAAAAGGGGTGAGTACGAAAATACTCAGTGAAAAGATAATTTAATCATAGACTACATCACCATCCATCAACCACTAGGATAAGACAAACATGAAATTTATCAACCAACAATAGACCTAAGCGTCATCCAGTATAACCTGCATGGTTGAGTAAGGAAGTCCTATCGTATGCACTCAATATCACTAAATCATACCGTAACCCAACTCACTCTATCTGTTATAGGAATAGACTAAAAATATGCACACACATAAACACACACACACACACATATACATATATATATAAACATGACTAGGGTCTCTGTGAAAAGAACACCCATACATAAAAAGGATATTTGAAATTTAAATATTGTCCACTGTTCCAGGACATTTATAGTTTGAATCATTTATAATTTAAATATTGTCCACCATTTTAGGACAATTGACATTTGAATATTGTCCACTATTCTAGGATAATTGAAATTTAAATACTGTCTACCGTTCTAGGACATTTATAATTTGAATTATATCACAAACCAATATGTAATACAATCACATACAGTCACATCAAGCAATAAGGGTATCAATGTGTAATGATTGTCATCACCAATCTATCATGCTCACCAACTAATAGCAATCAAGGTACACATCCAAACACCATTTACAAACAATGACTACATCTCCAACACACTGACGATCACAATCTTAATCAGTTGTATAAAGCATGTTATCTTCCCTTACAAATCCATTCATAGTATTTACAAGGAAGGGATGTGTATATATAACCATGCTAACTTGTACTTAGAAATTTGTCTAAAGAGTAATCATCTTAAAATATAAGAAATCACAATTGGTGAGAGTTCCAGCATACATAGGTATCTAATAATAAGCTATAGTGAGCAACCCAATAAGTAAAGTAAGGTCCTCTCGCCCCTGGATGCCCCATAATTCAAGTACATCATTACAGGATAAGACTTTTCCTATGTATTAAAATAAGAAAATTTCCTCCTCCTCTAAGAAAAAAGGATATGGTTATCATCCATAACAATTAATATTAACATACCCAGCTCTAAGTAAATTTTAGAATTCTTTTCTAGGTTACCACCAATATAGGTTTTGTCATTTTAACAATTTCAAAGAGGAGGAAGTACCCCTCGTAGATCCTTTTAGATTGTCCCCTTTTGGGGACTATAGCTTTAATTCCAATTAAGAAGAATATTATTAACCAATTATAGCATCCCAAGTATATACCACCCATGAATACATAATCACATTAAAGCATTGAAAAGAATAAACCAAGACTTAATAGACATATGTAATAATGTTTTGCAATGAAATCAAAAGGGGCTAAGAGATATCCCTCACCAGGATTTATAGCACTTTTTGATCTTCGAGGAGTATCCCGGTCATATTCCAACCATGACCAAGCCAACAAGACATCAAGAACATCTCAAATGCAAGAATTATAAAGTTCCCAAAGTCTATCTTTTAGCACCCAGGTACCATAGCCTTTCAGAAGGCTAAAAGCTCCTCTCAGGTGCTGGAGCCCCTATCAACTATTTTGTGGCACTGCTACGAGGAACACGATTTTAGGTCCAAAAACCTTAAATCTTCACCAAATTATTTGATTCCTTTAATGAGATTTTATTCCTAACATTCTAGGATCAATTTGGCGCCAATTTCATAGGTTAAAAATAAACATACAAGCTCTAATCAAGAATTTCCCAATTAAACCCTAACTTTCACCATTCTCGTCTCATACTCTTTAATCTTATTCTTTAAATGACCATTTCTTTAATTCCTTGTTCTTTCCTCATCCATTAACCTTTCAAAACAACAACTTCACAAGAACTAATCCACATAAACATTTACAACATTTTCCCCCAATCTCCTCATCTAGGGTTTTATGTTCTTGAAATAACGGAATAAGAAGATGATGAAGAAAAAAAAGAGGAAAGTGCAGTTACCTTTTCTCAAAATCTGCTTGGCTCTTCATCCATCAAGGGATGGCCGTGGATGTCTTTGAGGAAGGGAGAGAGACATTGGGCAAACGCTACAGGAGAGAAAAGGGAAAGCAAATTGAATGAAAGAAGAGAGTGGTGGATATTTTAAATGTGAAGTATGGAGCCCACTTAATCTCTTTCAATTTGGTCCCTTTGGTAATTACTTTGTTTAGGACCTTCAATGAGATTGGAAGAGCTTAGGACACCCAATCACACTCCTATAAAAATACATGCCAGATATTCCTATTTTCATTAAAATACCAAAATCTCATATTTGTTCACTTCCATCCTTTTAGTTGCCTCAAAACCTGCTATAGTCTCCAATTCATCATCCTTAAGGTACCAGTCTCTCAATCATCCTTATCTATTTTATTCGCCATCTCGATCTACTTATAGAATTGATTCTCCAGAGCATTCCATATTTTCATTTCTTTTCACTTTAGTCTCTAGACCCTATTAAAGTGAAAATTTGTATTGCTCTCAAAATACTCTTTAATAAAATTCTAGCAAAGTAATATCTGAAAATGGTAGATATTCATTCTTTCCCACTAGTTATATAGCTAATCAACATGATCCCACTAGCATAAAAGCACATAAGTAGCACTCACTATAAAACAGTTTCATGGGCATATAGCAATAGAGTTTTCAAACCGACCATTAAGTTAAACTCGACTATGGGAAGAGTTGAGTGTTCCACTAAATCTATGGTGTTCATGCATCATGTCAGCTAATGGCGGTGCAAGAACTTCCTCTAAGTCACACATCTACCCACACATAACTACCTCATGTGTCTCCTTGGAGGTGATAATATCTTTTACCATGGGTACATTGCTTAGAACACAAGTAGGGTCTCTATGACCATTATTAAGGAGTACAAAAAGAAGAAAGACCATCCTAGACCACCATAAGGCCTTTAGTAGAACCTCATCCTATGGTTGTGTCATGGATCATAACAATAGGGGAGGGCCTACCAAGGTTACCTTGCTCTATAGTAAATAGAAAACCTATGACTACTTCTGATACTAACTTTGTTATGTCTCAAATCTGGGAACATAACCAGTGCAGTTGTGGGATGCATACTACTACCGTAAGCCTAATATCATACACACTAAGCATACACAGTACAAACATAACAATTAAGCAAACTATTTCTACCACTATGTTCACAATATACCTAGGAGTTCCATTAACTACAGAGCAACTCAAAGAAACCAATATACCCGACATCAAAGTCATTCCAAACTGGAAATGATTGAGAACTCATAGACTCTACTGCTCCTTGTACGGAGTTCCACTAACTAGGCAGAACCTACAAGGGCACAAAAAAAGGGAGAGTTTGAAAACACATAGTGAGAGGATAATTTAATCATAGACTACATCACCATCTACTGTCTACCAGGATAGGACAAACAAGAAATTCATCAACCAACAATAGACAAAAGCATTATCTAGTATAACCTGTATAGTCAAGTAAGGAAGTCTTATCATATGTACTCAGTAATACTAAGTCATATTGTAACCCAACACTCTCTATCCATTTTCAAAATAGACTAAAATACTACACACACACACACACACACACATATATATAATATATATATAAACAGGACTAGGGTCCCCACGAAAGGAACACCCATACTTAAATAGTCACTATTATATCCACCATTCTAGGACATTTATAATTTGAATATAGTCCACCGTTCCAGTGTATTTATAATTTGAATAGTGCCCACTATTCTAGGATATTTATAATTTAAATACTGTCCACCGTCCTGGGACAATTGAAATTTGAATACTGTACACCATTCTAGGACATTTAAAATTTAAATATTATCCACCATTTCAGGATAATTGAAATTTGAATACTGTCCACCATTCTAGGACATTTATAATTTGAATTATATCACAAACCAATATGTAATACAATCACACACTGTCACATCAAGCATAAGGGTATCATTCCATAATGATTGTCATCATCAATCTATCAGGCTCACAAACTAATAGCATACACATTCGAACACCATTTCCAAATAATGACAATATCTCTAACACACTGATAGTCACAATCTTATTCGGTTATATAAAGCATGTCGTCTCCCCTCACGAATCCATCCATAGCATTTACAAGGAAGGAATATGTATATATACCTATGCTAACTGTACTTAGAAATTTGTTTAAAGAGTAATCATCTTAAAATATATGCAATCACAATTGGTCAGAGCTCTAGGACACACATGTATCTAATAATAAGCTATAGTGAGCAACCCAATAACTAAAAATAAGGTCCTCTCACCCCTAGGTGCCCTATAATTCAAGTACATCATTATAGGATAATATTTTTCCAATATATTAAAATAAAAACATTTACCCTGAATCAAAGAAAAAGGATATGGTTGTCATCCATATTAACATACCCAACACTGAGTAAATTTTAGAATTCTTTCCTAGGTTATCACCAATGTGGGTTGTCATTTCAACAATTTCAAAGAGGAGGGAGTACCCCTCCTAGATCCCTTTAGGTTGTTCCCTTTCAAAATCATAGCTTTAATTATAATTAGAAGAATATTATTAACCAATTATAGCATCACAAGTATATATCACCATTGAATACATAATCACATCAAAGCATTCAAAGGTATAAACCAAGACTTAATAGACACATGTAATTAAGTTTTGCAATGAAATCGAAAGAGGATAGGAGATATCCCTCACTAGGATTTGTAGCACTTTTCAATCTTCGAGGAGTATCTCGGTCATGTCCCAACCATGATCAAGCCTAAGAGACATCAAGAACATCTCAAATACAAGAATTATGAAGCTCCCAAAGTCTAGCTTTTGGGGCCTTGGGCACCAGCCTTGCCGTCCAGCTGCCATGGCCTATCAAAAGGCTAAAAGCTCCTCTCAGGTGCTGGTGCCTGGGGCACCACTCCAGCTACCTTGGGCGCTAGCATCTCTAGTCTCTATTTTGTGGTGCCCTGGGGTGCTACAACCTAAATTCCAGTGGGGAAACCTCAAATCTTCACCAAATTATTTGATTCCTTCAATGGGATTTCATTCCTAACATTCTAGGTCAATTTGGCACCAATTTCCCAGTTCATACAAGCTCTAATCAAGAATTTCCCAATTAAACCCTAACTTTAACCATTATCGTCTCATATTCTTTAATCTTGTTCTTTAAATGAGTGTTTCTTTAATTCCCTCTTCTTTCCTCATCCATTAACCTTTCAGAACAACAAATTGAGATGAATTAGTTGACATAAACATTTACAACATTTTCCCCCAACTTCCTCATATGGGGTTTTATGTTCTTGAAATAATGGAAGAAGATGATGAAGAAAAGAGGGAGGAAAGTGCAGTTACCATCTCTAAAAATTTGCATGGCTCTTTATCCATTAAGGGCTGGCTGTGGATGTCATTGACAAAGGGAAAGGGACATTGGCAAAAGCTATGGGAAAGAGAATGGAAGGAAAATGAATGAAGGAAGAGAGTGGTGGATATTTGAAATGTGAAGTGCAGGGCCCACTTGATCTCTTTCAAATTGGTCCCTTTGATGATTACTTTGTTTAGGGTCTTCAAGGAAATTAGAAGAGCTTAGATAACATTCGGGCACCTAATTACATTGTAATATCCTAAATTTAATTACCTTAGAAAATGAGGCTAAATAAATAAATGAGCAAGTAAACAAGGATAAAATAGTTATTAAGAAATTTTTGAGAGACATAAATAGAATTTTATCATTGATTAGGGTTCTAATTGAATAGAAAGATTTGAGGTCTTTTATTAGTTTTAGCCAAAGAAAAAGTGAGAAAGTGATGTGTGTGTATATGTGGATGGAGGAGTGCAAAAGAAGGAGAAATAAAATTAAAAAAAATGGGGTAATGAGGAAAAATTAAATGATAAAATATTTATATATATATATGTTTGTAGGAATATGTGAAGGGAGTGCACGGTGAGAAGAGAGAAAGAAAGAGAAAAGAAGAGAGAAAGAAAGAGAAGAGAGAGAAAAAGAGAAAAGAGAGAGGATGAGACAAAATAGAAAAGAAGAAGAAAAAGAGAGAAGACTATGGGAAATATCAGAGAAAAAAGGGATTTAGATCCATATTTAAGGCTCATTCTTCATAAGGAAAATGGAAAAATAGAAGGCTTGATGATATTAATGATGAGATTGAAGTATATAAATATATTTTATGGCAGTTCATGATTCAAAGATGTAAAGATAATAGCAAATATTATGTAAATTATTTTTGTATATATTCAAGCTCACATATAATTTATGAGAATCCTGTCAGTTTTTCTGTGAGGTTACTATTCATATGAATAGTAAAATTCGTGAATAGTGACATCCATAATTATTTGAAAAGGAAATTATTTAGAAAATTATCTAGTAAACCGATTTAGAGAAGAAATATTTTTTTTAAAGGCAATAAAAAGTCGGGATGTTACAAAATGGTATCAGAGGAAAAGGTCTTGCCATCTTATGGAAAAGAAAATACTTACATGTAATTGTTTGATTTGTTAAAAATATTATTGTTGTGAATGTTTGTTATGATTAAGTGAGATTTAGAAGAATCTCTGAGTAAAAAAAAGTCATATAAAGAATTGATTAAATATGAATAAAGACATACCAAGTATCTTTTGGTGAATAAAGAAAATAATGAAGTCTTATTTGTAATGTATGCCTGACCATTATATTTTACATATAAGAAATCATTATAGTCTAAATTCATAAAAAAGAAAGGTATGCCGAAGTTGAGTTAGAATTTACTTTGAGTGTGAAAATCTAAATAAACATAATAGAGATATTTATCTCTATAAAAATTATGTACCTAGTGAAGTGTACATTGAATTATAAATAAAGCTTATATTTCATATGATTATATGAATTATCCATGTATTTGTTCTCTCTCTAAAAGTATTCTTGAAGATGAAATTTTACAAAAATGACATGGAATTCTTATTCCACGCCATATTTATTATGATTATATATGTTATTAGTATAAACATATCTATGTTCATGTAATAACTCTTAATTCTGTGAAGAGAATTTGAGTTAGAAGGAAGTATGTATAATTATGATATATTATAAAACAAGTGAAGATATGTTTCATAATAGAAATTAAATTCTATAAGAAAATAAAATTAGATAAAAAAAAAGATTGCCTTGGATGCTTTTGTGATACACTTTCCATTCTCTTATACATTTTCGAGGATGATTCAAGGTAAAATTGGGCAAAAGTCAAGGTAAGTGAATAACCTTGCTAAGCTAGTTTGATGTTATTAATCAAAGTACAATATAAGTCCCATTTACAATATTATTTGGATATTAAGCAATCAATCTTTCAGATGACAGTATATGATGATTAATATATCTTTATAGAAGTTCAAAGGAATAAAAGTATGTATAAATTAATTTATTTCATGGTAATTGTACTGTGATAAATTCTCACTATTTTATTGATGAGCAAAGATCTACGAGATCTAATAGATGAGTTTGAAAGGGTTAGAGTCCCATACCACTCAATATATAACTATGAAAACCTACAAAGATCTACGGGATCTAATACATGAGTTTGAAAGGATTAGAGTTCCATACTACTCAATGTATAACTATGAAAACCTATGCACAAAGAGTTTGAGGGTTAAATTCTCAAGTCACTCGGTGCAAGTATCTACGACACATAATGCAAAGTGATTGAGGGATTGATCACCCAAGAAATCATATGCAAATCTACGGTACAAATGCAAAGTGATTGAGGGTTTGATCACCTAAGAAATCATACGCAAATTCAAAAAAATATAATACTACAGTTGTGTAAAATGAATGGTATATTGACTATGTTAGTAAGTGTGGTGTTTGTACTTGTGATATTTTCATACAAGTCGTGGTTGCAATTTACATATGTGTATATATGTATTAACTTGAATTTTTGGGACAAAATTCATTTTAAGGGGGGAAAATATAATATCCCAAATTTAATTACCTTAGAAAATGAGGCTAAATAAATAAATGAGCAAATAAATAAGGATAAAATAGTTATTAAGAAATTTTTGAGAGACATAAATAGAATTTTATCACTGATTAGGGACCTAATTGAATAGAATGAAAAGATTTGACATCTTTTATTAGTTTTAGCCAAAGAAAAAGTAAGAAAGTGATGTGTGTGCATATGTAGACGGAGGAGAGCAAAAGAAGGAGAAATAAAATTAAAAAGAAAATATGGGGTAATGAGGAAAAATTAAATGATAAAATATATATATATATATATATATGTTTATAGGAATGTGTGAAGGGAGTGCACGGTGAGAAGAGAGAAAGAGAGAGAAAAGAAGAGAGAAAGAAAGAGAAGAGAGAAAGAAAGAGAAGAGAGAGAGAAAGAGAAAAGAGAAAGGAAGAGACGAAATAGAAAAGAAGAAGAAGAAGAGAGAAGACTATGGGAAATATCAGAGGAAAAAGGGATTTAGATCCATATTTAAGGCTCGTTCTTCATAAGAAAAAGGGCAAAATGGAAGGCTTGATGATATTAATGATAAGATTGAAGTCTATAAATATATTTTGTGGTAGTTCATGATTCAAAGATGTAAAGATAATAGCAAATATTATGTAAATTATTTTTGTATATATTCAAGCTCACATATAATTTATGAGAATCCTGTTAGTTTTTCTGTGAGGTTACTATTCACATGAATAGTAAAATTTGTGAATAGTGACATCTATAATTATTTGAAAAGGAAATTATTTAGAAAATTATCTAGTAAACCGATTTAGAGAAGAAATATTTTTTTTAAAGGCAATAAAAAGTCGGGATGTTACAAAATGGTATCAGAGGAAAAGGTCTTGCCATCTTATGGAAAATAAAATACTTACATGTGATTGTTTGATTTGTTAAAAATATTGTTGTTGTGAATGTTTGTTATGATTAAGTGAGATTTAGAAGAATCTCTGAGTAAAAATAAGTCATATAGAGAATTGATTAAATATGAATAAAGATATACCAAGTATCTTTTGATGAATAAAGAAAATAATGAAGTCTTATTTATAATGTATGCCTGGCCAGTATATTTTACATGTAAGAAATCATTATAGTCTAAATCATTATATTTTACATACACTCCCATAAAAATACACGCCATATAATCTCATTTTTTACTAAAATACAAAAAATATCGTATTTGTTCACTTTTATCGCTCTCGTTGCCTCAAAACCCACTCTACTCTCCAATCCATCATCCTTAAGATATCAGCCTATCAATGATCCTCATCTATTTCGTTGTCCTTCTCGGTCTACTTATATGATTGATTCTCTAAAGTATTCCATATTTTCATTTCTTTTATCCTTGGACCTTATTAAAGTGAAATTTTTTCTTGCTCTCAAATTAGTCTTCAATAAAATTCCAATAAACTAATATCTGAAAATGGTAGATATTATAGATGGAGCTAAAAAATGGCTCCATCCTTGGCCAGACCTCCCTTCTTTGGTCCCAATCTTCATAGGTTCCTATAGGATTTTTTAGGCAACTTCAAGACACTTAGAACAACCTTAAACACTTAGAAATCCAAAGCTCATTGTGAGAAGAAGAGACTCAAGAATTAATCTCTAAATTCATATCTTCAATCTCTCACATTTTCTCTAAAGATCTAATTATTTCTAGTAATGATTTTCGTTTACCGTTATTTTGAAACAACAACCCCATATCAATTTGATCAATAGGCATATTAAATAGAACTTCCCAAAAACTAACTTTGGGTTTGTTTCTTAGAAGATGAAAGGGGCGAAGAAGAGCAAATTCTTACCACTTTGCTTTAGCTTTGCATGGCTTTCTTTCCAAGCTCTTAATATGTAGGAAAGATGAAGGAGTTGGTATGGAAAGGGGGAGTTGGCCGAGAGGGAGGGGAAGGCTATGAAAAATGAAAGGAAAAGGATGATGATGATGGTGAATGTTTAATGGAGTTTAAGTGTGGGCCCCACCTCATCTCATTCAATTTGGTCCCTTTGATAATCTTCATAAGTAGGGTCTTGCAAAGGGAATTGGAAAAGCTTGATCATTCATAGGGTACCCCACTACAGTTTCATAAAGCATTGCACATCATCACATCTCATCCTCAAATCCATCATCCTTGAGGCACCAGACTCATGACTCATCCTTAATAATCCATTCTTCCTCATAGGTTCCTATTTAATCTTTTCTAAAGAGTATTCCATATCTTCTTTTCTTTTCATCTCAGTCCTTAGGCATACTTCATGTACTTATCATTATTGTTTCTCCTTTTGGTACATTCATACTTGATCAAGGACATGTCTTAATTACCATTAAACCTTGGAATCCTTCATTCATCTAATCGGAGCTCCTTAATTGGCCAAAAAAAGTTTTCATCCCATTAATTATGCCCTTTTTTATTGCATAATAACACCTGGGGTGTTACATCGCCATTACCACAAAAATAAAAGTAATAGGGGCTGTGGACTTTGAGACTTCACTACTCCTTGCATGGAGACTCATTGATTTCTCAAGAATCCTACAACGGTACACAAAGAGAATGAGTATGAAAATACTCAATGAGAGATAATTCAATCGAAAGTAAAATACAAATCGTGTACCGCTCACAGGGCTAGAACATTGAAAAAGTCAAACCCACCACCACAATTCTATAACATACATATATAATCACCACGTGACCTACCAGTATTAGGATACCAATACAACACAACTACTCCAATCAATATATCCAAAACTTGTATATAATTTCACAAAATACGTAATACATCTACTTATTATAATGGGCAAAATCGTCACACCAACTATAAAATGGGGAATGTATTTTGATGCAACAATTATCAATTGGGTCACACATGCCTCCTAATACCTTACACAAGGGTTTCACGTTGGACCATACAGGCCTCCTTATTACCATACACAAGAGTTTCACATTGAACCATACATGCCTTCTCATAAGGTTTGTATCAATCACAACCAATAGGGTTACACAAACTTCCATAATAACCATTAATCATAGTTCAGAATGGCCACACAAGCTTCCCATAATTTGTACAATATTCACAATTGTCCTTCACAGACATTAACTAATTCCAGCATATATAAAAGAATTTCAACTATGAACAATATATATTATATTCGTAGAATATATACTTAATGTTTATCACCATTGCAACAAATAAACAAAAGAGTGCAAGGTTTCTCACCACACCAATTCCTAAGAGTTGGGCTATACCAATACCAATGACTCATCTCCCTTACCCTTTCTAGGTCCTTCCTGCAATGCACCAACTTTAGCATTAGGGCTATGCGATTTCAAATTTACCACACTTGTTTTTTATGAGGTTCTTATCATACGTAATCCACAAATGACATTCAAGAGATTAACTCAATGCATAATGGCACTCTAGTAAAATTCAATTTTCAATATCTATTTTCATCAAAAGAGGCACATTTACCTTTTATCCGTGTTTATAAGAATTTTCTCATCATATGTTATATATAAATCAACTAGTAGGCATTACTTGTACTATGAAATACTAATGAAGTTCTAAATACACTACAAGATTTATTTCCCAATTTGAAACAAAGTTTAAAAATCATCGTCGTTCACATGGTAATGAGAGAGTAGAGTTAGTCACTCACATAAAGTTATGACTACAGTAATTTCCATCACGAAGTTATACATGATTCCAATAAGACTTCCAACATTATTACAGACTGTAAAGTCACGCATTTTAATCTAGGGGTGGTGTTTATCCCTCACCTTGAATGTTGATTCGAATCTTCATCCAAATCATTCTTAAAAGCTTGCAAGGAATGCTTAGGGCTATAGGACACATTCCTAGTCATACCACACATGTAAAAGCAATGAAAAAAGTTAAAATATGAAAAGAAAGGTTTGGCCACCTATTGTAGCATCCAAACAGGCCCGAGGGAACATCCACACTAGATGCTGCCAATGTAGTGCCAACATCAAAACATGGTCACTACTACAGTGGCCATTCACACCACTGTAGCGTGGTTCACTGACTTGCAATCCCAAAACTATATAAATTCATCCCAAAGCCTCCCTAAACGAGCTCTTTCATTCCCAAACTTCCATGGGTCATGCACCAACACTTTAATCCATTAAAACCCATCTTAATGCATCCCAAAATCCTTTTAAAACTTCAGAACAAGGTTGGGTTCTCAAGATTCAAAAAATCTATGACCAAAAAAAAATCCCTCTTGACAGCAAAAATTGCTATTTTCTTAAATTATTCAAGTTTAATCCATGTTTTATGTTATATAATCCATAAGTTTAGATTTACAACATGTTATTATACTCAAAGAAGAGATTAAATGCATTAATCAACCCCAAATCATGAATTTTTTGCTAATCCTAAACCTAGGGTTTAAGAGCTTCGAAAATGGAAACAAGGAAGAAGACAAAGCAATATTTCATTGGAACTCACCTCTAGTCCAAGTTTCCAAAGACAAGAAGTAGTCATTGGGGTATGGCCTCACTGGAAATCCCTGTAGGAACCATGCTTGGAGGGCTTGGAGATGAAGAAGGGATAGGAAGAAAGTCATATAGCACAAAGGAAAATGAAAGGCGTGAAGTATGCTTGCTAGGGTTGAGTATGTGTGCATCTTAATATATATATATATATATAACATCCATATTACCTTATTGCCCTTTAGTCCACCTACCATTCACTTTTAGGTCCAAGCACACATGGGACTTTTTTTAAATCAAAATTTTAAGTACCCCACATACACTTCTTCTCTACCCACAACCTCATGACCTTCCCAACCATCACAAATGGATGCACAAAGTATAGCTTTCCCAAATTTCCTACTCATCACAAAATTTCCTCATTTTTTCACCTTGCTCCCAATACAAGGGCTCCAATGCCATAACTCAACACCATGACTTCTGTACGAGATCTTATGCAAGACCAGAAGAGGCACATGATAGATCGAATCATAGGATCAAATCAAGGATAGTAAGATCCTATAAAAAATATAAAACAGGGAAAAGTATATATCCCTAACATTTACACCTGTTTTCATTAATGTCCCTCAAGTTTATTTTTGGTCAAATATATACCATATGTTTCAAAATTTTTCAGATATGCCTTTTTTTTGTAACACCATCAATTATATTAATGAAAAATGAAGACTGGGCATATGATGTGGCTAAAAACCACAACCACATCAGATTCTACATGTACTGCTACTTGTGAAATTCCTATAATGCCCCAAGCCCTTTAAGTTGCAAATGGAGACAAATTAGGTTAGAAAAGGCTAAAAAAATCCCTTTGGAGTGCAAACGATGTTGTGTTCTCTTCGGTAACCCGTGGTTAACTGATAGACGACATCTTCATTGGTGGTGAGATCACTGAGGATGGCGCCGACAATGAGGTAATTTTCTTCTTCCCTCTCATTTTCCTTCTTCGATTATGAAAAAAATGACTAGTTTGTGTCCTAATTTCCAAATAAGTTCCTGAATTTGTTTCCCTAGATCTGTGCCCTAATTTCAAATTTTGAATGATTTGGCTACCTTTTTTTGATTTGTGCCCTAATTTTGATTGCTGCCTTTATTTTTGTTTTACTGCCCGTATTTTTATTTTATGTCATTCTCTTGTTCTTCTTCTACAACACTCTGTGTTTTTTCTTTGGAAATTTCAAAAATGGTGATAAGATACATTGATAAGATATTTATTTTCTGGTTACCTTTTGATATGAATATTAATGCAATGCATCAAGACCCAAATTATGAAAAAGAATAAACAACTAGGATAGTCTAAATTCATATTCAAAAGACCTCAACCCAATACTTCACTAGAAGTATGAACCTTGGTATAAGAAAGGAAGTTGGATGCCATACTCAAGAAAAGGAAGAAAGTGAGTAAAAAGTCTCAATTGAATGCCATAAGACAAGTCTTGATAAGTTCAGAAGTCCTTAAAAGAAACAAGAAGTGAATTGCTCACAAATAAAATTTAGAATTCATGTGTGTCCTTTACCATGTGCCATACATAGAATTTATAGGCTAAATAAAAACCATAATTCCCATATGCATAAGGAATTAATCTAGATCAAAAAAATAAGCAAAATATAAACTAATTGAAAAGTTTTCCTAACAAGTAACTTGATTGATTTAGGCAATCTGATTATAGGACATATGACTAAATCAATCAACTAATGTTTCCTAATATCAAGATAGACAATCTAATTTGAAAATGTGACTAAATCAAGCAATTAAATGCTCCTAATTAATTAAATCAATTAGGCGCCCCACTTAATTACTAAAAACAAATCCTAATTTGATTCTTGACTCCAATTATGTACCTATTTTAATGCATCTTTGACTAAGTACCTCCTTGTGTCATGTCCCACCTAGGACATATGACTGGTACGAGAGTGAGCTTGGCCTCACCTCAAAACCTAGACCATCTATCAAACCAACGTGCATAAAATTCCAATTTAGAAAAATAAAATTAGATAATGTATTGAGGAAACCTTTCTTTTGTACATTCATATCCATCACAACAAATAAATTAAGTGAAAATATAGAAGCATATTCTTCAATGCGGTTGTATCACTTATATGCATCATTTGTCAACCCATATTCACAATAAATCAAATCAAAAAATAGAGGAAATTAATAAGATGCAATCTTACCTTTAGTCCTAGAAATGCCCAAAGAAGCAAAAAGTAACTAGAAATTGAAGATTAATCGGGAGGAACCAAAGTTGGAAGATGAGAGAGAAGAGAGGAAATGAGTTCTCCACTAAAGCCCTAAGTTTTCTAAGTGTAGAAAGTGAATGAAAAAGGGTGAAAGAACCTTTTAAGTGGTGGTGGCTCATGGGTTTGACCCATGGACCCCATACCCAATTTATTTAACCCACTTCAAGAAAATCCCAATTAATCACATAAATTCCAATTAATCCCTCATTCAAAATTTTCCAGACATCATAGAAAAATGCCACAATATAATAAAATATCCATCCAATCATATAATATCAAATCCATAATTTAATTACCCAAAAGAGTTCCTCCAATTCATGGAAATTAAATAATTGGAAATAATAGAATAAAAATAACGCTATTAAATATTGTATTAAATATAACGTCATAAAAATAATGCTTTAATTTAATACCATTTTAAAAATGTTATTCCCACAATAGCATTTTAAATAATGTAGTACCGTCAATTATATAAATATAAAATTGGCTAATATTACATTCTCCCTTCTTAAAAGAATTCGGTCTCTCAAATTCAAAAACTAACCTTGATCGGCAAATAGGTGTTGATATTTCATCCATGTCTCTTCCTCCACTTCTCATGCAGCCTCTTTATGAGAATGATTTTGCCATAAAACTTTAATGGAAGGAATCTCCTTTATGCAAAGCTTCTTGACTTGTCTGTCAAGAATGGCTACTAGTATCTCCTCGTAGGTGAGAGTATCATCAAACTGTACCTCATGGGATTGAATAACATGAGAAAGATCGGGAAGATGCTTCCTTAACATAGACACATGGAAGACTAGATGTACTCCTTCCAAATCTTAAGGTATGGCTAAGTGGTATGCCCTGTTACCCACTATCCCCACAATCTCATAGGGACCAATGTACCTCGGGATGAGTTTTCCCTTCATACCGAATCTCATTACCCCTTTTGTGGGTGAGACTGGTAAGAAAACCATATCTTCAACAACAAACTCTAGATCTCATCACCGATTTTCCGTATAGCGCTTTTGTTTGTTATGAGCGGTAAGTAGTCGTTCCCTGATCAACTTGACCTTTTCAAAAGCTTTTTGTACCATGTTAGGTCCCATTATTTTAGCTTCCCCAAGCTCAAGCCAGCCAATGGGAGATCAACAACGTCTCCTATATAAAGCCTTATAAGGTGCCATATGAATGCTAGCTTGTAACTATTGTTGTAGGCAAACTCAACATGTGGCAAATGATCTTCCCAATTTTCACCAAAATCTAGAACACAAACACTCAATATATCCTCAAGCGTTTGAATAGTTTTCTCAGACTACCCATCCATTTGAGGATGAAAGGCTGTTCTAATGTCTACCCTAGTACCTAGTGCTTGTTGAAAAGTTCTCCAAAACCAGAATTAAATTGAGATCCATGGTTTGATATAATAGACACTAGTACACCATGAAGTTTAACGATCTCTTTCACATACAACTGAGCAAGTCTTGCAACACTATAGGTGGTATGCATGGGGAGATAGTGTGCTAATTTAGTAATCCGATCAACAATGACCCATATAGAGTCATACCTCTTCAACGATATAGGAAAACCTACCATGAAATCTATGGTGATCATTTTCTACTTGCACTCAAGAATTTCTAACTTTTACATCTTTCCTGGTGTCTCTAGTGTTTGGCTTTAACCTATTGGTAGGTAAAACAACGAACCACATAATCGGTCACATCTTATTTTATACTATCCCACCAGTAGACTTGCTTTAGTTCTTGATACATTTTGGTGGCACCAGGATGAACCACATATGCAAACCATGGGCTTTATCCATGATCTCTCTTTTTAAGTGTCCCATATTTGGTACACAAAGTCTCCCTTTAAACCACAGGACACCTCCACCATCTACTGAAAAACCTGGTGCTAAACTAGCACTTGTTTTGTCCTTGATTTTCATCAAAGATAGAATCACTAACCATATCTGCTTTAATTCTTTCCACTAAAGAAGACTGCTCTGAAATGAGCAAATAATGCACCAGATTATGTGATGTCAAAGTACGCACCACTAGCCTCGAGTTCATGTAATTCTTGAACTAAAGATCTCTTTACTGTGGCAATGTGGGCTAGGCTCCCCATAGACTTCCTACTGAGAGCATCTGCCGCTACCTTGGCTTTCCTAGGATGATAGAGGATAGAATAGTTGTAGTCCTTCAGAAGCTTCATCCATCAACATTGCCTCAGGTTAAGGTCTCTTTGTTAAAAAAATATAATTGAGACTCTTGTGGTCTATAAATATCTCACAAGTTTCACTGTATAAGTAATATTTGCATGTCTTCAGGGCATAGACAACTGTTGCCATTTCTAGATCATGGGTAGGATAATTGTACTCATGTTTCTTAAGCTGACTAAAGCCATAAGATATGATCTAACCATGTTGCATAAGCACATACCCTAACCCTGTTCTAGAAGCATCACAATACATAATGAAACCTCCCGATCCTGATGGTAGAATAAGGATAAGTGCCAAAGTCAAATGCTTCTTTAGTCCAACAAAACTTTACTCACAAGTATCTTCCTAAATATACTTAACATTCTTCCTTGTTAGCTTGTACAACAGAAAAGCCAACTTAGAAAAATCAGGAACAAAATGTCAGTAATATCTCGCTAAATTGAGGAAATTTCAGAGTTTAGATACTATCATTGGTCTAGGCCATTGTGCAATTTCATCATCTTTGGTCCTTTTAAGTGCCATAACTGAATCTTCCTGCAATATATGTTCATCTCTAGCGCTTGACTTTCCAATTGCACTTCATCGTTTGTAGGCTTCTCATTGTGATTTTGACAACAAGTTGAGTTTCAAGCCTTGCCTAAGCCAAGAGTTCAAGTTCATTTACTCTCAGGTTAGCTTCACAACTGAACAGTGGCTTCCTTTCTTTGAGTAGTTTGTTTTAGGGAAAAAAATAATGCATCGTCATTTTCGGTTCTTTTATATAATTATTGTTTTGCAAACAGAATCAAATCGGCAAGATGGATCAGAAAATTAATTGACAAATTACACGACTACTTCGATCAACATGAATGCCTTCTCGTGAAATAACATGGCCTAAGAAAGTAACTTGATTCATCCAGAATTCATACTTTGAAAGCTTGGCATAAAGTTGGTGATCTTTTAGGGTTTACAACACTATTTTCAAGTGCTCAGCATGATCACAAGGACTCTTATAATAGACTAGAATATCATCAATAAAGACAATAACAAACTATCAAGAAAAGGCTTGAGGACTCTATTCATGAGATATATGAAGGCTTCTGGTGCATTAGTCAACTCAAAAGACATCACTAGAATCTTGAAATGCCCGTAACGTGTTCAAAAAGTAGTCTTAGGAATATCATTATCCTTAATGCTGAACTGATGATAACCAGACCGCAAATCAATCTTAGAAAAACATTGTGCCCCATGCAGCTGGTCGAACAAATCATCTATCCTCGGTAAAGTATATTTATTCTTTATGGTGGCTTTGTTCAACTATTGATAATCGATACACAGCCTCAAAGAACCATCATTCTTTCTTACAAGAAGGACTAAGGCACCTTACGGTGAAAAACTAGGGTTGATAAATCCTTTATCCAATAAATCTTCCAACTACCCTTTAAGTTATTTTTTAACTCAGCAGGTGCCATCTTGTAAAGAGGAATTGAGATTGGTCGCATAACCGGGACCAAATCAATAACAAACTCAATCTCTCTTACGGGTGGTAAACTAGGCAATTCAGATAGGAATACATCTAAAAAAATACAAGCCACTAATACCTAATCTAAAAGCTTCTCCTCTTTCTTTGACAAAAGCCATAAAACTTTGACAACCTTTTTTTAGCATTCGTTGAGCACTCATCCAAGATACAATGTTACCAGGTACATCAAATCCATCCCCTTGGAACACAAATTCATGCTGCCTCAAAATTTTGACAAAGATAATCTTATTATGGCAATCCACGGTAGCATGGTATAAGGAAAGCCAATCTATTCCCAGAGTCACATCAAACTCCATTATATTAAGGGGCATGAGATTTGCCTCTGTCTCTAATCCTTTTACCATGACCTTGCAGGAATGGTATCCAAAATTTACTATAAGTCTCCTTAGTCAGTGTATTAACCAAAAAGGGTTCCTCGAGTCAAACAGGATGTAATTGAAAGCTCTTCACAAACAATGTTGACACATAAGAATGCGTAGACCTAAGATCAAATAAAACATGTGTTGCAAATGAACACACTGGTAAAATACCTGTTACCATAGAATTGCATGCCTGAGCATACTGTCAGGTCAACGCTTAAACTTGTGTAGTCCCTCAATCAATAGTAGGTTACCCATGATCTCTCCAACCTCTAACAAGCCCTCTCTCAGCGTTCTACCTCCTACTGGATTAATTAGTGGTTGGGGTATAGGAAGAGCAGTAGGCTGAACATGAGCAGGATTAACTGGGCCCTGCATAGATTCAAACAATAACAAAGGACATTCCCTCCAATAATGACCTGGTTGACCATAGTTAAAGTATCCATAACTGGCCTCCTTCCCATAACATATACCAAAATGGAATATCCCACACACTACACACAAAGGTTTCTTTCATCCTCCTTGAGAACCTTCACGACCAGTATATGATTAACCTCTACTAAACTCAGGATGAGGTCTAAATACACTACCTGGGGATGTAGTTGTGCCCAAAGGTATCATTAGAGTAACTTGATAGGGAATATAAAGTCCTTGGGCTCCTGAATCCTATCGTAATTGATGAACTTATTTTCTCGATTTCTTTTTCTTGTTCTTAGTATTTTCATGTTAACCCTTGGCTATTTAGTCCATTCTTCGAGCAACTTCCATGGCATCTTTATAATAATTAAAATACTCCATCATAAGACCTATTCAATCATATAGGGTTTCCCAAAGACCTTTGACAGACCTGACGATCATATCCTCCTCAATAGGCACCATATTAGGAGCATACTCTGACAATCAAACATTCTGAGCATCATATTCATCAACACTCATAGAATCCTGTTTCAATTGCTTAAACTCCCTTAGCTCAGCCACTCTTAAATTTTTAGGAAGAAACCGATCCAAGAAAGCTTTATGAAATTTTGTCCACCGCATTAGCGGTGCACCATATGGTGCCTTCCTTTTCAAAGTTGTCCACCACCTCTTAGCTAGTCCCCTTAACTGGAAGGCAACCATTTTACCCTCCTAAAGTCTGAACATCCCAAGGCATCACAGATCGCCTCAGAGTCATCAAGGAAACGCTAAGGAGCATCTTCAGGGTCTTCCCTAAAGAATACAAGTAGTCCTATTTTTAGAAACTCTGTCATTTTAATGTCCTTTATAGCACCTTCCTTGGCTAGAGGAAAAGGTAGTACTGGGCCCACTAGGGCCACTGGCCGTGCTTCTGTAGCAGGAGGAACTACCGATGGAACAAAAACCATATACCGCTCTTCCCATTTAGCTTCCATACTACCCATTTGAGCAGCAAACATATCAATAATTCCCTCAATGACTAATGCATCAATAGCGAGAGATGGCTCACCTCTTCTAGCTGGACTCAAATTAGAACCCCTAACCTCCTCAATCATTCTTTGTATGCTCATATGAGACATGGTAAGGATTAATAGTAGAACCACCTAGGGTCAAATCAACAATATTACAACCAAATTCACTGTGAGCATGCTCATTCCCATAATTCTAGTCCTCTATTAGAAAAATATAGAAATCTACACACAAGCAACAAACACTTCATAGTTAATAAAATATCTAAACCTACTCCACCTTAGAGCGGTTTAGTAAGAAAACACTCAACTCTATGCAATGTCTTTTATGGAACCTAAACCCATGGTCATGCCACGGCTCACGATAATGGGGAAAGGCCCATAAAGAACACTTTGCTCTGTAAACCAGGCATACTTATAAAAGCAGTGATTATACATTTACATATGTATAGATATTCCCACAACACAAGAGTACAACAAAGTCAAGTATGGAAAATAAATTACAACTGAATTTATAATGTACAATTTCTTGCTCCAATCCTAGGTGGCATAATAGACTATAGAGCATTCTCCTATGCTTCCAAAAATTTGGTTCCAAGAACCCACCGACACAAAAGATGAGTACAACTCCAAAAAAAGCCTCTATATATCTAGTGGGAACTCCTCTTCCCCAGCCTCCTTATCTAAAAAAAAATCACATAGGGTGTGAGTTCATCAAAACTCAGTGAACAGCCGATTATGTAGAAAAATAATTATAATGTACAAGAACAAATACAGTAACTCACCATCATCGATGGAAAATATCTGAATGCAATACAATGTATGATAATCATAAACAATTTATGAATAAACATACAAGCACATGTTATGCTTTTGAATATCCTCCCATTCTCACCATGTTGAGATCTAATCCAATATTTTCCTTTGGATCGATATGCCTCAACAGGTTTATCTCAAAGGTCTAACCCTCTGTTTCCTATTCTTTACAGAGGACCAACCCTCTATTTCCCTCACATTTCCACATCAATATGTTAAATGTTATGAATGTATGCAACAACTTCAATACATAATACATTTGATAACAATGGCAATGAATATTCCATACATACAATCCCACTTTCTAATTAATATCATTAATTAGAAATGTATCCAATTTACCTTCCATAAATGAAGAAGGAGGGATTTGCGTTGTACTTGAAATAAAAGTAAAGTTGGCAAGGTCACCCACTAACCTTAGTCCTAACAAGGTTTTTACCATATGTGCGATCTCAAAACAAAGCCAAAGAATCCCACAAAAGTAGCTAAAAGAAGTCCCAGCAATTTAATATCATAAATCCCTTAACATTCCCCTTGTAAGATACGTTCCAATTCCATTACTGTCCCAGGGTGCCTAGGCGCCAATTGTGGCGCTTGAAGTGCCACAGCATCTTGCAAGTTCATGTAGTTCTACCTGAAGGGTGCTTGGGGTGCCAAGTGCAAAACTCTCAGCCAGCATCCTTTCTCTTGGCACTTGAGGTGCCATACTTGGCACCTGGGGCACCATACCTGGCACTTGGGGTGCCAAGCCCAAATCCCATGTAAACATCCTGGTACCAGAGACACCAGAACCTAGATTTGTTGCTCTTCATATGTTCTTCATGGATTATGGGGAGAAATCCTCCAAAAATCCATTATTTGCGCTCTTTTTCTTCTTTCTTTGGGTTTTTCAAGTCAAAACAACGGTCATGAAGCAATTTAGAACAATTAAAACTCAAAAACAAACAAATTTCATGAATTTCCCCAAATTCTTTAGAAATCCTTCGAGAACATGTTCTTGAATTCTAATCCATTAAACTTGTTTGTTTTGCCACCATGAACTAGATTGTATCAAAACCAACCAAACAAATCCAAGAGAAAGCTAAAGAGACGAAGTTTTCATGAAAAATCCCGAAAATGCAATTCCACCTTGGGCATGGATTAAATCCAAAAATAGAGGAGATTAATAAGATGTAATTTTACCTTTATTCCTATAAATTCCCATAGAAGCAGAAAGTAACCAAAAAGTGAAGATTAATCGGGAGGAACCAAAGTTGGAAGATGAGAGAGAAGAGAGAAAATGAAGCCCTAAGTTTTCTAAGTGTAGAAAGAGAATGGAAAATGGTGAAAGAACCCTTTAAGTGGTGGGTCATAGGTTAACCCATGGACCCCATACCCTACCCATTTAACCTACTTCAAGAAAATCTTAATTAATCACATTAATTCAAACTAATCCCTCGTTCATAATTTTCCATGCATCAGAAAAAAAAATACGACAACACAATAAAATATCTCATCCAATCATATAATATCAAATCTATAATTTAATTGCCCAAAAGGATTCCTCTAATTCATGGAAATTAAATGATTGGAAATAATAGAATAAAAATAATGTTGTTAAATATTGCATTAAATATAACGTAATAAAAATAACACTTTAATTTAATGCCATTTTAATAATGTCATTCCCACAATAGCATTTAAATATTGAAATATCGTCAATTATATAAATATAAAATTGGTAGGTATTACTAAAGATCTCTCTATTTTCAACATGAAAACTGATCTCTCTGAAGCAAATAGAGAATGAGGTTTCCCTTTTCTTTTCCTCAATTCTTCTTTCACTATCAACAATAGAGTGGAGATGGTGACTTCCACATCAAATTCCTCCAAGCTACCACTAGCACCCCTTTTGGTTATAATTTCAAGAGTCTTCTTTCAATTTCTTTACTTTTCAATTAGGTCACTGCCCAGTTAAATGAAATTCTATTTATACCTTTCAAAATTAATTTATAACATTTTTCTCCTTGTTCATTATTTTATTTCCCTTATTTGTTTTTTGTTAATAATAATAATAATAATCCACAAATTTTATAACAAAATACAAATTTTTATCTAAAATCCACAAATTTCAAATTTTTGCTCTTAAAAATTTTTATTTTAACCTTGAATACTATTTTAAAATCTTGCATATTACAATCTCCCATCCTTATAAAAATCTAGACCCTGAATTCTGATACTTAACCATAATCATAGGTCAAAGATTGAAACAGTACCTCTAAGCCATTTTTCTAACCTCTTAGTAGTTTCTGTCTAACGAAGATTTTATTATACTGGTTTTATGATCATCTTTTCTATTATACATCACGTCTTACCTCGCTACTTCTGGGGCCAAATCACCACTTTAAAGATGAATTAGATTAATCCTTATACAACCATACTACACCCAAATCTTTATATATTTTCATATTTAATTTGAGATCTAGCATAGGTAATTTCATGCTAATTCCTAAACCAGTTACATTTCAGATAAACAAATACACAATTAAACCTTCCTTTCCTACATAGAACAAAATTCTCGAGACATTAGAAAAGAAATAACAAGACTTATATTTTTATCTTAAGTATTGCCCTTATCCATAACTATTCATAGCTTTAGTTTAAATTCAAACGTGAGTTGCACTCACATGTTCACCTCACTGAGGAGAGTTATAATTTAATTTTACTGAGTTTCACAAAAATTACAATTTAATTTTACTGAGTTTCACAAAAATTCTTATGTATCCTTTAAAATTTTAGATATTTTATGAAACATTTGGTATCATGAATACTCTTTCATGATTTAATAACTCCTCCAACATATATTTACACTCAATATACTAATTTAACACCTACCTCACTTATCATCAAAATTCAGTTACTGTTGTCTAAGTTTTAGTAAATCTATAATTCCTTAAGAAGGCTCCAAGATAGAAGGATCCATTCCTACTTTTAGAAAATTTCTTCCCAACCTTCCACCTTCAATCACTTAAAGATCTTTTTCACTTTGACTATTTTACATTCTCCTTTATCCATTTTATAAAATTTTGCTCTTCCTACCTTTCAATAAGTTTCCTTTACCAAAGAAAGTCAACTCCTTAAGTCTCATATCATCTCCTTTTCAACATCAAAACATCCTTGTTTATTTAGTCATTAATGGATAATGTTACATATCAACCGACTCCCAATTGTTTGACTTAGTTTGTCTAGTCAAAAGGTCTTCAAGAGTGCATTTGAAGGCCTCTAGATTCAACAATTAAAAAAATCACACATTTTTAATCTTGAGAATGCCTTACAAATGACTTAGAATAATATAACAAAAAAAATGACAACAACAACACCTACATGATGATAGGGAGAGATCCCACCAAGGTAACCTTGCTCTATGATCCATAGGAGACCTAAACCTTACTCTCTGATACCATTTTGTTATGTCCTACATTGGACATGTGACTAGTACGAGAATGAACCTAGCCTTACCTTGAAACCTAGACCATTTGATCAAACCAACATGCATAACACTCTAATATAGACAAATAAAAAAAGATAATCAATTGAGGAAACATTTCTTTTGTACATTCATATCCATCACAACAAATAAAATAATGAAAATTTAGGAACATATTTGTCATGCCCCGAACTTGGGCCCGTGACAAAGATGGTATCAGAGGGGGGTTTAAGGTTTGAGCTGTAGATCTTCTATTGATTACAGAGCAAGGTAACCTTAGTGGGTCCTTCTCTATCATTGTGTGTCATGGCATAACTATAGAGTAATGGCTCTACCAAAGGCCCTTTCTAAGGACGCGTTGAGCTCAGGAGCAGACTTGGTGGGGCAACGACCTGGGGGAGTGATGATAATCTTGAAGAAGTAGAGCCTTGTGGGCATGCTCCCTAAGAAAAGCTTAGTTAAGCCAAGAAGAATATGAGGGAAGAATGAAAAGGCTTGAGAAGTAGCAGGAAGTGGGTTGGTAAGTGTAGGAATCGTGCTTCTAGAGTACGAAGACTACACAAACCATGAATTAAAATGCGTGGCAGAGCGGCTTCATCCCTATTGGGAAAGTACGAGCTGATGGTAATGGCAGGATCCCAAATTCTCACCCAAGGGATGGGAACGGTTCACGAAGAAGTTCTTGACACAGTTGATGAGAGATTTAGATATCGTATTTGAAGAACAACGGTACTTGTACTTTAGGTGCATCCTCATAACCTTCATGTGGTATGTGATTGTGATCGCATAGTTATTTCTATTTTATGGATTGGATATGTTTGGGATGCATTTGAGTGGATCGATGCATGGTTGTTATTGAGTCAATCACCCCTGGAGGTTGGCCAGTGGGTTGATAATCAGCATGGGTTTGAGGTCATGTTTTTAGTAAGCACCTAGATGGTAAGTATGGTGATCTAGAATGTGAGATAGGGAAATCTCTGATAGAGATCATCCCTGGTAGTATCAGAGTGGGCAGCGAAAGCTCGATGAGTAGGGTGAGTGAGATGTGCCTTGAGCATGGCTCATACCCAAAAAGGGGGGAAGTTCTATGAGAACTTCGCTTCCCTTTTTCCAGGGCGAGAGAAGATGTGTTGGAGGGTGGCAGAAGTGGTGTAGTTCTATCTTTTTAGATGGATGCCCTGGTTGGAGATATGTTCTTATGCAGTGAACAGGACAATAGCTGCACAAAGAACCAATGATTGTGAATATCTGTTGATATTATCATGTATGAAGTTTTAGAGGAGAATGATGATATCAAGCAAGATATTCAAAAAAAGGGGGGGAAGAATGTAATACCCTAAAAAATATGTGATTTTTGGCTATTACGTAAAGCTAATTTTGTGAAGTATTTTGGGCTGAAGATATTTTTCTTGTGGTGTATGTAGGAAGATATGAGGTTTGGAAGTGGAAAAGTTGTGGAATAATGAGTGGTTGAGAGTCGAGAAGTGTATTGGTGGAACCGATGGTATTAAGGGAGTTGGGATACTAGTTGAATGCAAAGAGGGACTAAAGTGAAATAAGGAAAACTGTGGGGCACCTAGGATTTTGAAACACCCGAGGTGAGATTTTACGAATTTTCTTTTACCAGTCTTGATAGAGGGTCAACTGGAGGGCAAGTGGTAATTTCACCCCGGGCGAGTATATATAGGTGGCCTCACCTTTTTTTCCTCATTTCCTCCTTTCCTCTCTCTCTGTTCACCTTTTCTCCTCTCTTTCTTCTTCCTTCTCTCTACTTTATCTCTCTACACTCCAACTCCACAATCAAGCTTTGGAGGACAGATCTTGGGCGATAGGACGAGCCTCTAGGAGCCAAGCAACGTAGGGAAAGCAAGGAATCAAGGTAGGAATTCCTATTTCTCAAGCTTTTCCCTATTTTCTAGTTTTAAGGGTGTTTGGGGTAAAATTGAGATTCTAGCTTCGTTTATGGATTAAAATTGGTGCTTTTGGTGTCTAAATGCTCTTTAGACATCAAGAGTGAGATCCCATGGAAGAAACCATGGAAAAATGATGGAGAATCGGCTGGATCTGACCCAAAATCGAGGCCAGATCACGGCGTGCGAAGTCGTGGTGTCTAGGCACCTCAGGTGCCACTGTTGAGTGGAATTGAGGGGTTTTAGTGGCTCGGGTGGGGTGCCTAGGCACCAAGCCCTTCAATTTGGGCAGAAACTTTGGTGTCTGGCACCT
This sequence comes from Biancaea sappan, assembly GCA_037074585.1. Taxonomy (NCBI): domain Eukaryota; kingdom Viridiplantae; phylum Streptophyta; class Magnoliopsida; order Fabales; family Fabaceae; genus Biancaea; species Biancaea sappan. The sequence continues at coordinate 65,831,072 of CM073492.1, forward strand.
TAGGTGCCATGTGGGGTGCTTCGGGCGCCAGCCATTCCTATAAATCTTGGTCCATTTTTTTATCGGCCAAAACTCCTTCATCCGGACTCTGTTTTGGATGAACTTTATATCGTTGGAAAGCTCTTTGAGTCTAGTTTCTAATGGTATAATTTCATTTAGAGATTCATCACCGGTTAGGAGTTATGACTGGAGAAATGGGTGAAGGTCAGGATTAGTGTTGTAGAATTTCTCTATTTTGTGTAACCTTGATGATTAATTCTTGCATGGTTATAATAAGGATGGTCGAGGGGCAAGGCGGGAGCGCCGAGAGTGTAGAATCCAGGTGAGGGAATCTATCTAGCTCTCTTATGTGCGGATATGCATATATGTATATATATGTATATTTATATTGTTTTATATACATTTACTCGTTAGATGTATTATGTGTAGAATTTGTTGTGGGGATTATTTGGAATTGTTGTGCGGGATGTGTGGATGGGAATTGTGCGGGAACATTGCATTATATTCATTTGCATATTTATTTTATCGGAAGTGGAAAAGTATGGAAAGCAGAGGATTGGTCTTCTACATGATGTGGAAAAGAGTGGTGCATCTCATTCATCTGCATAATTTATATTGCATGTGTGGTTTGTATGTGTGTTTGGGGGAAACACCATATGCGTGCTTTCGGGCAGCTTGGTGTTATCGGGGTATATTCCCAATTGGGTTATATATATATATATATTCTGTATATCTGTGTAGATAGCGCTGATAGCGGTGAGTCTGTGGTTTAGACTCACCCCCTCACACTTACAGGTGTGGCAGGACGATAACGTGAGGACTTGTGGATCGAAGATGTCTTCTATGATCTAATTTAGTGCTATGAAGACCATCATCGACCACTATCTCTACCACTCGCAACTCCATCTTCTGGAGGTAGGATCAATCTTCTTCTCCTCTTCCCTTCTTATTTCATCCCCTTCTTTCTTTTTGTCATAACCGAGAACCTTATAACTAAATAAGATGAGATATGGTCTTGGGTGTATTTTCATTATCAATCTATTTCCTTTAACCCTAAGTTAATTAAAATACATTTAGGAGTTGAGAAATTTGGTTTAAAATGAATATTTAATCCTGAATTTTGTAATCGTATAGTAGTTCATTTTTTTTAGAGAGGGAGAAGATGAGACGAGAGTTGGTTGAAATACTCTTGAGTCTTGTTTAAAAGAGGCATGGGTGTTAATGTGTGAGTAAGTGTAATATCCGCCATTTTCAGATATTAGTTTATTGAAATTTTATTAGAGAGTATTTTGATACCAAGAAAAATTCTCACTTTGATAGGGTCCAGGGACTAAAGTGAAAAGAAATGAAAATATGGAATACTTTGGAGAATCAATCGTATAAGTAGACCAAGAGGGAGAACGAAATAAATGAGGATGATTGAGAGGCCAGTACCTTAACCATAGTTGATCTTGAGGCATTAAGAATGACCAAAGTGAACAAATTTAGGACTATTGTAATTTTAGTGGAAGTGGGATGTGATAATGTGTACTTCATGAAAGTATAGTTGGGGACCCTAATCATGATCTGGTTGTTCTAAATGCTTTGCAATTCTTAATCAAATTGTGTCTTTATTAAAAGGACCAAAATGGAAAGAAAAGAGTGGGCCCTACACTATGCAATTAAATGCCCATCATCCTTTCCTTTTAATTCATTTTCTCCTCCCATTCTTAATCAGCCACACTTTCGCCCCTCATTTAACAATTTGTCCCAAGTTTTGCTCAAGGGTGGAAGCTATGAGATCTTAGGAAGATTGGTAAGTATTTTCCCTTCTCCTTCTTCTTCTTCTTTCTTTCCTCTGGATACAAACCTAAGATCCTAAATTGTGGAAAATGGTGAAAAATGCTTCCATGGATAATTTGATGTGGGATTGTTGTTCTAGAATGTTAATTTTTGAGAAAGAGCAAAGAAATCAAGAAATGATCATGTATGGAATAAGATTAATGGGTATGAGATGAGAATGGTGAAAGTTAGGGTTTAATTGGGAAATTCTTGACTAGAGCTTGTATGCTTGTTTTTAACTTAGGAAATTGGTGCCAAATTGATCCTAGAATGTTAGGAATGAAATCCTATTGAAGGAATCAAATAATTTGGTGAAGATTTGAGGTTTTTGGACCCAACTTCATGCTCTCCATCGGAGTTGCAGGTCATGGTGCCTAAGGCGCCATGAAATAGAGGCTATGGGTGCTAGCTAAGAGGAACTTTTAGCATTCTGAAAGGCTACGACGCCTAGGTGCTAAGGCTGGCACCTAGAGTGCCAAAATGTAGATTTTGGGAGCTTCATAATTCTTGTATTTAACATGTTGTTGATGTCTCCTAGGCTTGATCGTGGTAGAGACGTGATCAAGATACTCCTTAGAGATCGAAAAGTGCTACAAATCCTGGTAAAGGATATCTCCTACCCCCTTTCAATTACTTTAAAAAACTTAATTACATGTGTCTATCAAGTCTTGGTTTTTTCCTTTGAATGCTTTAATGTGATTATGTATTCATGGGAGGTATATACTTGGGATATTATAATTGGTTAATAATGCTCTTCTTAAGTGGAATTAAAGCAATGACCTTGAAAGGGGACAACCTAAAGGGATCTAAGAGGTATACTCCTGCCTTTTTGAAAATGTTGTAATGACAAAACCTACATTGGAGATAACCAAGAATAGAATTCTAAAATTTATTTAGTGCTGGGTATGTTAATATTAATTGTTCTGGAGGATAACCATATCTGTTTTCTTTGAGGGACGGGAAATTTTCTTATGTTAATACATTGGAAAAGTTTTATCCTATAATGATGTACTTGAACCACCCAGGGGCGAGAGGACCTCACTCTACTTTTGGGTTGCTCACTATAGCTTATTATTAGATACCTGTGTGTACTAGAACTCTCACCAATTATGATTGCTTATATTTTAAGATGATTACTCTTTAAGCAAATTTCTAAGTATTAGTAGCATGGTTATATTTAAGCATCTCTTCCTTGTAAATACTATGTATGGATCCGTAAGGGAAGACGACACACTTTATATAATAATTAAGATTGTGATTGTCACTGTGTTGGAGATGTAGTCATTGTTAGTAAATGGTGTTCAAATATGTATCTTGATTGCTATTGGTTTGTGAGTATGATAGATTGGTGATGACAATCATTATGGAATGATACCCTTATTGCTTGATGTGACTGTGTGTGATTGTATTACATATTGGTTTGTGATATAAATTCAAATTATTAATGTCCTAAAATAGTGGACAATATTTAAATTATAAATGTCATGGAACAATGGACAATATTTAAATTATAAATGTCTTAGAATGGTGGACAGTATTCAAATTATACTTGTCCTGGAATAGTGGAAAATATTCAAATTATAATTTTCCTGGAGCAGTGAACAATATTCAAATTCTAATTGTCCTGAAATGGTGGACTGTGTTCAAATGATAATTGTCTTAGAATAGTGGACAGTGTTCAAATTATAATTGTCATAGAATAGTGGACAGTACTCAAATTATAATGTTCTGGAATGATGGACAATTTTCAAATTATAATTGTCCTGGAATTGTGGACAATATTCAAATTATAATGTCCTAGAGCAATAGAAAAAAATAGTGTATGTTTATGTATGGGTGTTTCTTTTATGGAGACCCTAGTCTTGTTTATATATATATATATATATATATATGTGTGCATATCTTTAGTCTATTCTGAAAACAAATAGAGTGAGTAGGGTTATAGTATGACTTAGTATTACAATGTGTGTACGATAGGACCTCTTTACTTGACTATGTAGGTCATGTTGCATGAGATATATTGTTGGTTGATGAACTTCATTTTTTCCCTATCCTAGTGGAAGGTAGACGATGATGTAGTCTATGATTAAATTATCCTCTCACTGAGTATTTCATATTCACCCTTTTTCTGTGACCTTGCAAGTTCTGCTTAGTTAGTGGGACTCCATACAAGGAGTGGAAGAGTTTCCGAGTTCTCAACCATTTTTGGTTCAGGATGACTTTGATGTCAGGTATGTTGGCTTCCTTGAGTTACTCTATAGTGAATAGAACTCTTAGGTATATTGTAAACTTAGTAATAGAAAGAATTTACTTAATTGTAATATTTTTTATGTGTGTGCTTAGCTTGAGTGATATTAGGCTTATCGTGGTGATATGGATCCGACCACGACACCGGTCAAGTTCCCAAATTTGGGTTGTGACAGTCAGTGACTTAAAATTCATGGCAAAAGGTGGTTTTGTATGTAAGAATTAAGGGAAATGGAAGAGGAATGAAGAATAGAGTTGAAATACGATTTTGCAATTCTGCAAAATTTTCTCTTTGTAGTGATGGCTTTGACCTTGCTGTCGCTACAATGTCTGCTTTGGTTGCTACAGTGATGGCCAAACAGAGAGCAACACTTTCTGTTACTCTTGTCACTACAGCGACCAATAAGTTAGCCTTTTTCTAACTTATTCTTGCATTTTTACTTGATAAAATTTTAGGAAATCGTTTAGGGATGATCTAGTTGTTAGAAAGGTGCTCTAAATGCAATCACTTTTTAATACCTCGAAAAATATGTGATTTTCGGGTATTACGTAAAGCTAATTTTGTGGAGCATTTTGGGCTAATGATATTTTTCTTGTGGTGTATGTAGGAAGATTTAAGGTTTAGAAGTGGCAAAGTTGTGAAATATTGAGGGTTTGAGAGTTAAGAAGTGTATTGGTGGAACCGAGGGCATTAAGGGAGTTAGGAGACTGGTTGAACGCTAAGGAAAACTATGGGGCACCTAGGATTTAGAAACACCCGAGGTGAGATTTTACGGATTTGCTTTTACACAGTCTTGACTGAGGGTCAGCTGGAGGGCAAGTGGTAATTTCACCCTGGGCGAGTATATATAGGTGGCCTCACCTCTTTTTCCTTATTTTCTCCTTTCCTTTTTCTCTCTTCACCTTCTCTCCTCTCTTTTTCTCTTCCTTCTCTCTACTTTCTCTCTCTCCACTTAACTCCACAACTGAGCTTTGGAGGGTAGATCTCGGGCAACGGGGCGAGCCTCTAGAAGCCAAGCAACGTAGGGAAAACAATGAGTTGAGGTATTTCCCAAGCTTTTTCCTATTTTTTAGTTTTAAGGGTGTTTGGGTAAAATCGAGATTCTGGCTTCATTTCTCAATTAAAATTGGGGCTTTTGGTGTCTAAATGCTCTTTAGACATCAAGGGTGAGATCCCATGCAAGAAACCATGGAAAACGGTGGAGAATCGGCTGGATCTGACCCAAAACTGTGGCTAGAAAGCGAGATGCGAAGTCGTGGTGCCTAGGCGCCATGTGGGGCACCTCAGGCACCACTGATGAGTGGAATTGAGGGGTTTTGGCACCCTGGGTGCCATGTGGGGAACCTAGGTGCCAAGCCCTTCAATTTTGGCAGAAACTTTGGTGTCTAGCGCCTCAGACGCCACGTAGGGCGCTTCGGGCGCCAGCCCTTCTGGTGTACTTTGGCCTATTTTGAATTGGCCATAACTCCTTCCTCTGGACTCCGTTTTGGGTGAACTTTATATCGTTTGAAAGATCTTTGAGTCTAGTTTACAATGATTATATATATATATATATATATTCTATATAACTGTGTTGATTGGGCTGTAGCGGTGAGTCCGTGGTTTAGACTCACCCCCTCACAATTTCAATTATGGCAGGTCGGCAACGTGAGGGCTCGCGAATCGAGGATGCCTTCCCATTGTTTGAGTAAGCTAATTTATATTTGTTTATTCATATTGCTCTAGTATTCTCTATAATCAAATAGGCCACCACTTATGATCCTGCGTTACTAATTCTAGGCTTGCGGCAGTGCTGGCAACACACTGTCTGCGCCGGTCACGGGCTCGAGTTCAGGGCGTGACACACTTTTAATGTTAGATGTACAAACTCAGTTATTAATCCAAAGAGGTTTTCTTCATTTTTCATATTCATATTCATAAACTCAAGATTAGATCATAACATAAATAATGAAGTCCATGACACAAAACATAGCATGAAGAAATTATGATGACGATCATAATGTGATATTCCTATCATGTGTAATTATGTATGTATCTAAACTATACCTAGTCATAGGATCATCTGAGACTGGACATTAGTGATCCGGATAGACTAGAACATGTTATGCTCCTTGATTTGTTCAAGAAGTAGTCCTCATATACTATAAGCATGACATGTTTTGAGTGAACATGTGAATTCTTGTTAATGGTAACAAGTACATTGGATGACTTACATAAAAATCACATGGATACCTATTCAAATGTCAGTGATAAGTCTCATAGCAGTTAACAGTATAAGTATCCTTGGACATGAGGAACTCAAGTTATCTTGGATATAGATCCTATGTTTTGACTCTATTCCTTGTTACCCACTATAGGTCGCTTTTAAGGTGATGATTGGGGCATAGCGTGTAGTATTTGAAGATATTTGAGTAGTCAGCAGAGGATTCGCCACTCTTGATAGAAGGAATTATACCCATGGCTACTTATCAAGATAATCGCTAAGAAGTCTTTGGTCAAAGCAGACTTGTCATAAAGATGGTCTTTAGTGACATAGTTTATAGTGATTAGATCCCACAAGACAAGGAACTGACTACTTAGTCTAGACGTGATGCAATCAAGTCTAGTGGTAGTTGACACATAAGCAATACTCTGAACCAAGTGGGCATAAGACAGTGAAATGACACATTGCATAGACATGCTTTAGCTGCAAAAAGATTTGAAGTCAAACAACTGACTCTTTGGTCAATTGGGGGTCACGATGTATTGCTAGATACCGCTCATGATCTATTTACAATCAAATGTTGATTGTGAATGACCAACATGGCTAAAAACCTAATGGGTCACACATAGAAATTTACCAGGAATGTAAAATGGGTTTGAGGATTGGATCCTAAATTGGAGAATTAATTAAAAGAGGATAAGAGAATAAAATGAATAGGAATATGCTCCTATTCCTACCCAAATAAGGAAAAGCCCAAAATATGAACCACTTAGATGTTACTCTCTCAAAGAAATTGGGCTTCGAAAGATGTCACTTTAAGAAGCCTAATAAGGGAATGACACCTAATAAGGGAATTAGGGCATTAGAGTGTGTGGTTACATCTATCACTTTAAATATGATAGTGAGAGCCACATGCCACCAACCACTCTCTCACAATTGTTGAGTATTTGTTTTAGAAACACTTTTGTTCTCTTCTCCTTCAACCAAGATGATTTTCTCCATAGCTTCTTCGTGCTTGCTAGCACAAGAACGAGAAGAAACCCCGCTACCCTAAGAGGTTTTTCTTTTGTGTAATTTCGCGTGGATTACCATTAAAGGTATTGTACTTTGGATGCTTGCTTTGGCTTGGAGAGGTTGTTGTGCTATAAGAGGTATTTCTCTTTGTCTTGTTTTTCATGTTTAATGTAATGATAATATAGGTTGATCTATTGGTGAATGGGTTTTAAAGAAAATTTTAAATTTCGCTACGTTCTATGATCTCTAAAATCATACACTAGTGACATATATTTACAAAGATCTTGCATGGTGAAGTTAGTTTAGTACCTCAGTCAAGGTGAGTAGGAAAGATCTTATCTTCTTAATTATGTACAACCTTCCTTTCACACATAATGATGTAGGACATACGGAATGTAATGTAAGGAGTACTTGAATGATTTCCAACCGGTATGTCCTTGGATCCTTAACTCTAGAAACCTTTGCTAAATTATTTTGGTTTGATGTCAATCGGGACTTATAATAACTTGGATTGTACTCCTTATGTAATGGTTAAGTAATTCTTTCTTTGTGATCCCTTGCATCATAATGAAAGCATGCGGTGTATCTGGATTAATAGGTGTAATGAATTACATAAATGTATATTGAGCATCATGTTGTTGTTGGACTTTAAATGAGATGATGAAATAAAATTAAGTATATTATGTCATTGTGGTGTATAAAGGGTATATTTTATAATATGTATATGCATATATGTATATATATATATATATTCGTGTATAAGGTTGATTCATAACAAGATTGTGATGATGTGTATGTACATATACATTTAATTATTCTTAAGACAAAGGGTATATATATATTGTTAGAAAGGTACTCCGAAGGCAATCATTTTTGGCATCAAATATACAAATTCAATTATTAATCCAAAGAGGTTTTCTTCTTTATTTATATTTATATTCATAAACTCAAGATTAGATCGTAAAATAAAAAATGAAGTTCATGATACAAAACATAGCATGAAGGAAATTATGATGACGATCATAATGTGAGATTCCTATCATGTGTAATTATGTATATATCTAAACTATCCCTAGTCGTAGGATCTCCTGAGACTGGACATCAAGTATTCGGATCAACTAGCACATATTATGCTTCTTGATTTGATCAAGTAGCTGTCCTCATAAGGTGTAAGCATGAGATGTTTCGAGTGAACATGTGAATGCTTGATAATGGTAACAAGTACATTAGATGACCTGCATGATTGTGTATTCTAGTAACTAGAGTGAATTGGGTGTATGGTAATTATGTGGATTGTTAAATGTGTATTGTGCCATGGTGTGGCACCCATCTTTTTCCATAGTACCGAGGTGTGGTACATGTCATGACTAAACCCTGTCGTGGTGTGGCACTTGCTTATGGTGTTTATCTCTTCTACATACCATGAGTTGGTAGATATTTAGATGATTGTGGATTTGAGAACTAACTTGAGTTGTTCCATATTTTATTCTTATGTTGTTTATGTTGTCACTCACTAAGTATTTGATTACTCATAATCTTCACTCTTGAATCTTTTCAGAGTCTGTAGCTTTAGTCGATGACGCATTCAAAGAGTAGTGAGCCTCGTGACCACCAACCGTTATTTGAATCCTTGGGTTGGTCCTTACTTGTAGGTCTTGGTAATTATTTTTTATCTCTATGCGTCGCTCTCTAAGTACGTAGGTAGCCTAGGACTTTTTGTATGTATTGGAACATGATCTGAGGTTATGGATATTCTTTTGGGAGCAAGAGATAGGATGCCATCAATTCTTTTGTATGAACTATAAAGTTCTATGAGTGGAAACAAAATAGCATTTTATATAAATCTGTTGTGCAAAAATTGTTATTTCTATTTATTTTGTTAAAAGGGTTATTGTGGTTAAGTTGTGCCATTGAGGTATGTTGTTAGACTTATAGTGTAATGGTAGCCTTACCATCATGCCAGCCATATACTGTATTTCAAGGATGTGACAATTTTAAATATATACATATGGGAGGTCCCTCAAGACCCGATGTGATATCACGATATATATATAGATATGTCAAATGGTTGTGTGGGTCTACAGATGCCAAATGAATTATGGGCTTGGGATGCATGAGTCATACTAAATTAGGGTGCAAAGCATGTTTGAGCTTTGTTGGGATTAGGTTGTGTCCCAACCCCCAACCGAGTACATGACTGGCGCGGACGATGCCTTAACCACACAGCTGCAAACCTAATTTCCTTTAACCCACATTTACTTTTTCTTAACTAAACCAATACAAACATTCCTCAAATGAAACCAAAATGAAATCTCATTAATACAAATCATGAATACCTTTTTACATTCTCAGTATACTATTTTCACATATTCTTATTTGATAGACATTTTAAATAATTGTTTACAACAAGCAGTGTAACCTACCCGATTACAAAGCCTTTCTAGAATTTCCTATATCTTACATACATAAATAAATATACCTACGGCGATATCGTACCCTAAACAAAAGGGAGGCCTTCGAGTAGACGTGCCTCTGGATAGTGGGAACAACCAAACCTGAAACTGTGAGGGGGTGAGTTCAAACCACGAGACTCACCATAAACCCTACTTATCTATAAACATAAGACATAAATACTGCAATATTAAGAAAAGCGATAAATATAAAATATGTTTTCAGGCAAACCAGTTCAATATATATTCAAATTAACTTTTACTGTCTACATGCATTTATTCCATATTGATTCTATCCGATGCAAGGAAGTCATTTGTATCATTTAACTTTAGCCTTGTTCCATCATTTAGCAACCGAAAATAAACCTTATACATAAAATTACGGCCACACAATCTATTAAAACTATGTCCACACATGGGTTGGTAGCCAATTGACTCCTCAGCAACTCAACAACCATAATGCACTGGCCATGTGCCTCTAGCAACATAAGACCAAGGGTATCAAAGCCCAACCATATCACAATCACATAGAGATTAGATGTCACAACCCAAACCCGGCCCCATGACTGGCACAGACAGCTTGTTACCAGCACTGCCGCAAGCCTAGAATTAGTAACGCAGGATCATAAGTTGGCCTATTTGATTACAGAAAACACTAGAGTAATATAAATAAATAAGTATAAATTACCTTGTCCAAACAATGGGAAGGAATCCTCGATCCGTGAGCCCTCTCGTTGCCGTCCTGCCACACATGTAATTGTAAAGGGGTGAGTCCAAACCATGGACTCATCGCTACTAGCCCTATCTACACAGATATACATAATATATATATATAACCCAATCGGAATATACCCCGATAACACCAAGCTGCCCGAAAGCACGCATATGGTGTTTCCCCCAAACACACATACAAACCACACAAGCAATATAAATTATGAAGATGGATGAGATGTAATGTTTATCTCGTTCTTTCCCACACCATATTGAAGACCAACCCTCAATGTGTATGCATACCCATGACACCACTCAGTGGAATCACACATAGGCAGCTTCCCGCTCTTTTCCACATCTTTTCATAAAATAAATATGAAAATGAATATGATGCAATGCATCCATAGAATCCACACCAATCCACACAATTCCACATATAATACATTTAATAAATAAATGTATATAAAACAATATAAATATACATATATATACATATATGCATATTTGCATATAGGAGATCTAGATAGATTCTCTCACCTGGATTCTACGCTCTCGGCAGTCCCGTCTTGCACCTCGACCATCCCCATTGTAACCATGCAAGAATTAATCATCAAGGTTACAAAATAGAGAAATTTTTCTACATTAATCATGACCTTCACCCACTTCTCCAACCATAACTCTTAACCAGTAATGCATCTCTAAATGAAACTTATACCATTGGAAATTGGACTCAAATAGCTTTCCAACGATATAAAGTTCACCCAAAACAGAGTCCAGATGAAGGAGTTATGGCTGATTGAAGATGGGAAAAAGTTTACTGGAATGGCTAGCGCCTGAATCGCCCTAAGTGGTGCTTGAGGTGCCAGACACCAAAGTTTCTACCCAAATTGAATAGCTTGGTGCCTAGGCACCCCACGTGGTGCGTGGGGTGCCAAAACCCCTCAATTCCACTCAACAGTGGCACCTGAGGCACCCCACATGGTGCCTAGGCGCCACAACTTCGCACCTCACGATCTGGCCCGGTTTTAGGTCAAATCCGGCTGATTCTCCACTGTTTTCCACGGTTTCTTCCATGAGATCTCACCCTTGATTTCTAAGGAGAAATTAGACACCAAAAGCCCTGATTTTAATCGAGAAATGAAGTCAGAATCTTGACTTTACCCAAATACCCTTAAAACAAGAAAAATAGGGAGAAGCTTAAGAAATAGGAATTCCTACCTCGATTCCTCGCTTTCCCTATGTTGCTTGGCTCCTAGAGGCTCGTGCCACAGCTCGAGATCCACCCTCCAAAGCTCATTTGTGGAGTTGGAGTGTAGAGAGAGAAAGTAAAGAGAAGGAAGAGAGAAAGAGATGAGAGAAGGTGAAGAGAGAGAAAGAGGAAAGGAGAAAATGAGGAAAAAGAGGCGAGGCCACCTCTATATGCTCACGCCGGGGTGAAATTACCATTTGCCCTCCAGTTGACCCTCAATCAAGATTAGTAAAAGCAAATCTATAAAATCCCACCTCGGGTGTTTCTAAATCCTAGGGGCCCCATAGTTTTCCTTATTTCACTTTAGTCCCTCTTTGCATTCAACCAGTCTCCGAACTCCCTTAATGCCCTTGATACCACCAATACACTTCTCAACTCTCAACCACTCAATATTCCACAATTTTGCCATACCCAAACCTCATATCTTCCTGCATACACCACGAGAAAAATATCTTCAACCCAAAATACTCTACAAAATTAGCTTTATGTAATAACTGAAAATCACGGATTTTCTGGGGTATTACATTGGAAGCCAGTCGGTTCCTCAGTAACTCCACGACCACAATGCACTAGCCCCATGCGTGCAGCAACGTGAGACCAAGGACATCGAAGCCCAACCATATCATAATCACAGTCATAAGCAATCTCATTCATCTATAATTCATACAATGTCATCATTCGTTCTGTGCTATAGACATAGAGACTCATGACATATTCCACATCTAGTCCACAAGGGACATGCCACATCATTGCAACATTCATTCACTAATTCCCAATATTCACAATATACATCATCTATACAAGTCATATTTGCTCATTGCATATGTTGTTCAGGCATGTAACATGTCATATGCATACCTATTTGTTTTCACAATTTAATCACAACAACTTCTAAGCATTATCTCCTACATTCATAATGATAAGGAGTGTATGCATCTCTATTCCAATATATATATATATATATATATACATACATATATCCATACCTACATACTTTAGTAAGTAAGTTCTAATATATGTAAGGGATTATGTATATATACTCATACTCTTCTAATAGTTATCTGTAGTTGACACATCCATATATATATATGCATACCTTGCATCACTCGAGACTTCATAGGAGTGTACAAATATATATGTATACACATTTTCCTTTTTGTGCACAATTTGAAAGTGAGACAAACAACTATATGCATACACACATCCTTCAAGTTATTTCTATATCACTTGGTATGAATATATATATATATATACATGAATACATATACATATATCAAGTGGGTGTACTTCACCATAGGCAACATATATATAGCACACATAATTATTTTTGTGGCCGAAACCCAATTACCTTTATTAAATCAACATACATGTACCCACATTCATCAAACAATTACTTTTTATAAACACACGATGGGGGGTTTAAAACCTTGTATACAAGTTGATACAGTGTAAGTATATTTTGAAAATATATCCAAGGTAAGATAGAAATCCCTTCAGAAGCCCATCCTTGTAGGAATACGTCTATTCTTTTATGCAAAAATTAAATATCACTGTATCTGTCACATAGGTTTATTTACTTTACTTAAGCAATGTCCATGATTCCTATCCTTACTTATGCTCGTTATTCCAAGCCAACATTGTACTTTACTTACATGAGAACAATTAAAGTACTAACATGCATCTCAAGGACCTGCACATAATTACATTAATTATCTCTAAACATATTATTTTAGAATAATAAGATACAAAAGAGTAGGCTCCCTCACCTATGTTTAGCTTCCTTACCCACTTATCCACCTTAAAAGAAGAATTGCAAGCTCTAAGAAGGCCAAGGAAGCTCCAAGATATTCCCTTACACTTAGGGTCCAATGAATAATGTGAAAAAGGGTCAAAAATAAAATTTTTTGGGAAAGTATAGATGCTGGCACCATGCACTAAAGTCTCAGTCGATTGGCGACTGGAGTGCCAACCCCTGGAAGCCACGAATAGGAGGACTAGCCTAAGGTGCATGGGGCCTCCACGACTAGGTTGATGCAAACTACTGCATTTTTCACCCCAAAATGCTCAAATCTTAATCCTTTATGTTCCAATGCTTCATGGGTTCACTAGGATGATTTTAGGTAAGGAAGAGGCACCCTAAACTACCTAGAAACTCAAAAATCTAAAGCATCAATGAAATGAAATGAAGGATTTCCAAGAAAACATCTCTAAAATTATTCCTTCAACAAACCAAATCTCTTCTAATGATTCTACTATATTCATATATGGTTCACATCTAACAAGCATTTGAAACAATAATCTCTTCATCAATTCTGTAATGGCCATAATACACATAAACTTTCCTAAATTTCAAATCTAGGTTTCACTCTTGAAGGAAAAGAAGAGAAGAAGGAGAAGAAGAAGAAGAGAAGGCATAGGGGGCTTACCCATCAATCTTCCTCCAAGCTTCCATGATTTCTCCTCTTCCCTCAACTGGCCATAGGATGGAGCAGAAGAGAGAACTAGGCATTAGGCATGGGAGAGCTACGAAGAGTGAGAGAAAGAATGAAAGGGAAAAAGGTGAGGATATGTATAAATGAGTGTTTGGGCCCCACTTAATTTCTCTTCAATTTGGTCCCTTTGAAAGAAAACAACTTTAATTAAGGCTTGCAAGGAAATAGAAAATCTTGATCATACATAGGGTACCCAACAACTCTCCCACTTAAACACAATGCCTCACATCCTATAATTTCCACTAAATTCCAAAGGCTCATTTTTTGTCCACTTTAGTCCCTCTTAATGTCCCAAGCTCTACACTAGCGTCGAACTCTTCCCCTCTAAGGCACTGGGCCTAAAATTCATCCTCTTAGAGTCCTTTGTTCCTCAAAAGTTACTATTTGATGTATTCTCAAGAGTTTTCTATGCTTTCTTTTCCTTTCACTATAATCCTTAGACATGATTCTTACACTCACTACTTATGCTTCCTCGATTTAGTATAAGTCTTGGAACTTATAAGAATTTTGGATTCTTTATTCCTCTAGTTGGAGCTCCTTAATTCACGAAAAATTTTCACTCACCCAAATTTGTGTACTTTAAACTATGCAGTAATACCTGGGGTATTACAATACTTGCCCCTTACAAAAATTCGGTCCCCAAATTTCATTAATAGCAATTCTTAACCGACAATACTAGTTTGGCCCTCAAAATGTTTTACAACCTTATTTATTGAGCTTATACATTGTCTCGTACATTAGTTCCTCTTCTTAAAGCATAAGAAATCTTCTAGTGTCACACTTTCTCCACTAGAGATACCCCATTATGACTGCTAGGAAAAATCTTAGGAATAACTATTTGTGCTAGTTCCTTTTATTTCTATTGAATTGATACTTTACATTCTATGATTCAAAGTTCATCCAATAGCTGTACACGAGTCGCAAATCTCAAGGGGTGTTATCCAAGATCCAATAAACTAGTTTACTTTGATAGGTCTGACTACCCAAAAAATCAATGTTAATCAATCTAGTATAAGACTTTCTCGGGGACTTCGATGGCCAACCCTTCACGTCCCACTACTAACTTCCTTTTGATACCCACTTAGTGTAACCGGAAGGTTTAATAGTTTCCTTCCCCTTAAGAGAAAATGAGGTGAAGTTTTCTTCAAAACTTCCAGCTTAATCTTAGCATCATTCATCAAGGCAAGACTTTTTCGTTGTAATCGTATCACCTAAGTTCTAATAATTTACATCATTAAGTAGGTAGAACTTATTTCTAACCTTGTATCAATTGTCAAGAGCATTCGATTTTCCTTCCAAAGTTTCCCAATCCTAGTTATTTTGGCAATATTCTCAGTCAGTCAAAGGATTAACAGAACTTGAATTTGCTCTATTACTAATATTACTTAGTACATCAGTCAACATCCTTAGGAAGCTCCTTGTTTTCTTGAAGGATCAAGCGTGAGATTTACTCACATATATTCACTCATATAGTTGGATTGGTTACCATAAATTTCCTAATAAAATAATACTACATAATATCATAGTCATATAATCAGCACAATATTGTGAATTAGTTGCTGCAGGTACAGGTCAGAAACTATGAGCATGCAATAAGCTGCCATTATTGTGAATTAAGGACATGGGATTGGCACTGTAGAGGAAGTAAAAGACAACCTACACTACCTAATTTACAGCATTCATATTTCTTAGTTATATTTTACAAAGTACATAATGGACAATTTTTATTCTCTAGTTCAGGTTAAGTCCTTTCCAACATCCTTCCTTATGCAATATACTAAGCTATAAAGTGATATATCCTCGTTCAACTTTGGTCTTCTCAAGGATTGTCTTGGCTGCAATTTGCTTTGCTTCTTTCTTCTTGTTGAGTTTTCCAGCAATGTCAACTTTCTCAACTAAAATCTTCAAGCTTCTTTTAGCCTCCATTATATTTATATTGATCTCCCCAAGATTAGTCCCTATTTTTCATCTCTAACTCACAAGAGGCTAAATCCTTCCTCATCTTCTTATACAATCACAAGTACTTACATTATCTCAACCATAATAATTACTGTGGCCTTTGTAGCTTCACATAACTTCTTAAATAGGAGTTACAATTTAAGGAAGAATAACTTGTAGGACACTTATGTTAGAAAGGTGCTCTAAAGGCAATCACTTCTAGCATCAGATGTACAAACTCAATTATTAATCCAAAGATGTTTTCTTCGTTATTTATATTTATATTCATAAACCCAAGATTAGATCATAAAATAAATAATGAAGTCCATGACACAAAAAAAAAACATGAAGGAAATTATGATGACAATCATAATGTGAGATTCCTATCATGTATAATTATATGTGTAACTAAAGTGTCCCAAGTCATAGGATCACCTGAGACTGGACATCAGTGATTCAGATAGACTAACACATGTTATGCTTCTTGATTTGATCAAGCAGCTATCCTCATAAGCTGTCATGAGATGTTTTGAGTAAACATGTGAATGCTTGTTAAATGGTAACAAGTACATTGAATGAGCTGCATGATACATCACATGGATACCTATTCAAATATCATGGATAGGTCTCATAGCAGCTAACAATGCAAGTATCCTTGGACTTGAGGAACTCAAGTTATCTTGGATATGGATCTTGTGTTTTCACTTCATTCCTTGTTACCCACACTGTTGGGGTGGTGATTGGGCACAACGTGAAGTATTCGAAGATATTTGAGTAGTCAACAGAGGATTCACCACTCTTGATAGAAGGAAGTATACCCATGGCCACTTGTCGGGATAGCTAAAAAGTCTTTGGCCAAAGCAGACTTGTCATGAAAATGGTCTTCAATGACCTAGTTTATAGTGATTGATCCCACAGGAAAAGAAACTGACTACTTAGGCTAAACATGATGTAATCAATCTAGTGGGAGTTGACACATCGGCCACAATCTGAACCAAGTAGGCACAAGACGATGAAAGGACGCATTGCATAGACATGCTTTAATGGTAGTAAGGTTTAAGTCAAACAACTGACTTTCTGGTCTATTAGGGGTCACGATGTGTTGCTAGATACCGCTTGTGATCTACTTAGAATCAAATGTTGATTGTGAATAGCCCATATAGTTGGAAACCTAATGGGTCATATATATAGACATTTACTAGGAATGTAAAACGGGTTTGAGGATTTAATCCAAAATTGGAGAATTAATTAAAAGGAGATGAGAGAATAAAAGGAATAGGAATATATTCCTATTCCTACCTAAACAAGGAAAAGCCCAAAACAAGATTCTCTTAGGCGTCACTCTCTCAAAGAGATTGCACTTCTTAAGATGTCACTTAAGAAGCTCAATAAGTGAATGAGACCTACTAAGGGAATTAGGGCTTTAGGGTTTATGGTTTCACTTATCACTATAAATATGATAGTGAAAGCCACACACCATCTGTCATTCTCTCTCAATTGTTAAGTATTTGTTCTAGAAACACTCTTGTTCTCTTCTCCTTCAACTAAGAGAGTTTTCATCATAGCTTCTTCATGCTTGCTAGCACAAGAATGAGAAGAAACCCGTTACCTTAAGAGGTTTTTTCTTTTGTGTAATTTCACGTGGATTTATCTTACATTGGATACTTGCTTTGGCTTGGAGAGGTTGCTACGCTACAATAGGTATTTTTCTTCATCTTGTTTTTCATTGTTAATGTAATAGTAATATAGGTTAATCCATTGGTGAAAGGGTTTTAGAGAAAATTTTAAATTCTGCTGCATTCTATGATCTCTAAAATCCTACAATGGTATCAGAGCTACCTAAAGTTACCATTACATTAAAATGAAGAATGTATGAGCATAATAGAAATTAATATGTTTAGGTTTTGTGTTTTTTAAACATGAATATAGCGTGAAGCTTGTTTCTTTTTCTTTAAATTTTTGTATGAAATAGTATAAGATGTTCTTATGAATTTTTTGAAAAAGAAAAACATATTTTGACGCCAAATAAGAATTTTAGAAAGAAGAAAATATTTTGTATTCATCAAAAGGGTTTCTTAAAAGAAAATTTGTTTTGATCTATAAACCCTCATTTTCTCTCTCAAGAAGATGTTTGGCATGAAAATAATAATAAATTTTGCATTAAATTTATGTTAAATCAATTTTGATTGATTTAGATCTAGATTAGTTTCTTAATATGATTTAGGAAATAAGGTAATTAGATTAATTGATTCAAGATGTGATTATTTTCCTAATTTGATTAGGAAATAAATTAAACATGATTCTTAATCAATATAAGATCAATTAATTTGATAGTCAAATAAATTGATTAGTTTGATCAAAATTAGTTTCCTAATATGATTTAGGAAATCATTTAATTAATTGATTCGATTATATCTTGATTGATTTCCTAATATGATTTAGGAAATAAATTAATTAATTGATTATTTTCAATCTCGATTATTTTCTTATTTTAAATCTCGATTATTTTCTTATTTTAAATTAGGAAACATTTTTTAAAAATAAACTAGAATCTTTATTTCTTTCCTAATTTAAATAAGGAAAGAAATCAATTTGGAATTAAATTAAGATTTATTTATTTTGCCTAATTAGATTAGAAAACTAGAATTAGAGGGCATTTAATTTTAAACAAGGAAACAAGCAATTTTAATTGAGATTAAAATAAAAGTAGAAATAATTCATGTGATGAACTTATTCTAACATCACGTAGACCTTAAATGCCGACTTCCATTATATTTTAATAGACAATGTATGATAGGATGTATTTATGAAATGATGGCTGGTTATGGACTTTTTACCAAATATGAATTCTTCATGCATGTTTTTAAAATTATGGTTTTGGTAAATAGGGTCTGTGCACCATGCCTCTCTATATTTCTCTGTTGTACTTCTCTTCTCACCTAACTCCCCTAAAATGTAACTTGAGGTTTCTCATTAAACAATGTAATTAGATTACATAGGGTTAGTATAGGAACGAGACACAAGAAAGAAACCATGGAGACGAAGCCAAGGCCATATGAAGCGTAGAAATAGAATTTCTGTCTTCAATGTAAGATCTTGCATATACCTAGGTTTGACCTAGTCATCTCTTTTAGCTCAAAGGTTTGACTATAGATAAGTCCATAACCATGCCATATAATTTATTGTCTATATATACGTAATGTGATCACACATATGATGCATGTCTAATTTTAAATCTGATAAGACTAATTAAGAAAACCCTCGAATATATTAAAGCTAAAGTCTTCCATTAATATGGGGTGAACTAGAGATCTTCTTAAAGCTTGGGTTGTTGGACTCTCTCCAAACTTGGCTTTAAGTTGAACATGTTTAAACCATTGAGATATGACTTTATGATTAATGGGCCGGCTTTAACTAGAAGTATTTATTGGACTGGACTCTCTCCAAGGTCAATGTGGATATATACATATGATATATACGAGTCAAGAGTTGACAAGCCCAATGATTAGTGCATACATCAACAGTTGATAGAACTACTCGATGGTTACATACACAATGTAATTGGTATGAGACACCTACCATTTGATCCAAAAGGCTTGTTGGACTCTCTCCAAGGTCATCCAATGTGAGTTTTGGACATCGAGCCCACTAAGAGAGGTTCTCTCAGATCCAAAGTGAGGGCTTTTAGGTTTGAAATAAAATAGTGGGAGTAATAATACATTATATTAAAACCGTATATCATGCATTTATATACATACTTTAACATGCTCATTTTTTTTACATCTAGGTTGATAGAATCATGACATCCACTGTGAATTTAAGATCTATCTTGAGTCAAATAAGTTAACTAGGGAAAATTTCTTAGACTAGCTAAGAAACTTCATAATCGTTCTCAAGGTTGAACACACGGCCTATGTTCTTAATGAGGCACTCCCTGAATCCCCTACTGATTGTGATGTCCTTATTTTACTACACTGAAGTTTGAGAATTTTTTTTTTTTTAAAACTCATATTCGAATGCTTAATACTCGTACTTTTATCCTTAAATAGTAAAGAACATTCTACAATTGTTCACAGTACAAATCATAATTTTTCATACATAATAATTCGAATTCTAAACATAAGATAATTTTACATTCGTTCGTAATAAAGTACAAATCTACCATACATAGTAATTTGACTTCTAAACTTTAAAAGGTCTATAATTCTAATACTTAATAAACTTGAGTACTCTTAAAATGTTCAATCAATCTTTACACCTTGCACCTTATGCTCAGCCCTTGAAATGATCAGTTGGAAAAACACAAAAACAAAAGAGATAAGAGTATCTCAGTAGCTAGCTTGATTTTATAAACATTTATAAATATACCATTTCAGTCATAGAAGCACTTATCTCATAAAAATTAGTCCATGTAATATAAATTATTAGTTCAGTGTAATAAGTTGATGAAAAATTAGCAAGTTGATATATAAATAAACCATGGAATCAAGAATATTGGTGGCACACACAATGACATGGAAAAGATAGTCTGCAAAACCACTTTTTCCAAGCTAAACATGAGAGAAAGGCTACTGCAGTCATTAACACAAGCTAAAAAGATTCCAAGCTGAAACATGGAAATATAATTTCGAAGCTGACATGGAAATAGAATTTCCAAGCTGACATGGAAGCAGAGTCCCAAGCTGAATATGGAAGTAAACTTCCAAGCTGATACCATACTAATTTCATCATGAAAAACATTTTTCTCTTTAAATAAAACTTTATGGACATATATAATATTCAAGTAGTAAAAACAAGCTTTTATGAGTTGCTAAACTACAAGTAGTAAAAACAAACTTTTATGAAATTGCTAAAACTACAAGTAATAAAAACAAGCTTTTATGAATTGCTAAACTACAAGTAGTAAAAACAAGCTTTTATGAATTGCTAAACTATAAGTAGTAAAAACAAGCTTTTATGAAATTGCTAAAACCACAAGTAATTAAAAAAGCTTTTATGAATTGCTAAACTACTTGGACTTTGCAGTCTGGCTCTTAGCTCCTTCTTGAAATTTCTTTCACGAATTTTGACCTATACAAATAGTATATATATAACTTTATTTAAAATCTTAAATGAAAAGGTTCTAAAATATCATCTTTCCCCAATCTTCTTAAATTCATAATTCTATCCCAAATTTCTGCTCATAGGGCTTAGTCTAATCTCATCTCAAACCAATGTTTTTCATAATATTTTGAGATGATGTGTATGAATATATATATATATCATTACTTTAAATAACTTATATATATATATAATCCAAAAGATCATATTTACAAAGTTAACTTTCTAAAAGGAAAAAAAACACATATGTATATATATTTACATGTATACATAATTATACATAACTAACTTTGATTATCCATATATATATAAATATATAACTTAACTAATTAATCAAATACTTATTTATTTGTAAATAATTTATATACATGTAAACTTATAAAGTTAATACATACACTTATGTATCTAATTTGGTGTATATATATTAGTATATAAATATAACAAAGTAGCATAAGCATATGAAAATATATGTATACCATAGATGACATAATTTATGAATCTACATGAAATACAAAAATATATCACATATATATTTATAAAATATAGTTACATATATAAGTATAAATTTAGAAATATCCTCATAATAATGTAAATAGCCAATTTAGTCAAAATAAATTAGTTTTTATTCAATAAAATTAAATTTCAGTTAAAAATGAATTTTTCCTAATTTTCATTTTTCTCTTAAGAACTTTCCTTTTATTCACTTAGGTCCCTAATCCTAGAATATATTTTTTAAAAAATTAAAAAAGCCTATACAAATTTTTCATTTCTTTCAGTTTAGTTCTCTTCAGTGTTTCACATTCTTCCTTGTGAGTTAGAAGCTAACACATGCCCAAATTTCTTTCTTAGGTGTTTTTAGGACTATGTGACAATTTCTACCCATAAACTAAACTAAACAAGCAATTTACAACAAAACTCAAATTTTCCAAAAGCTTACATGAGATACCACGTGAAAGTAGAGTGTTTTACACTAGATTTTGCTTCTGGTTTTTGCTCTATATTGCTAGAACTCCTTCTTCTAATCTTGGGTAAGCTATTCGCTTAACAATCTTCACAAAACACTCAAAGAAATGAGGTCTAAAAGTCCCTACACTCTCTCTATTTTCTGCTTTGCTTTTATGCAGAAAAAAAATAGAGTTTGTTTGTCTCAATTTGACAGTAGAAAAATTGGGTGGGAGTCTCAGCTTTTCACTGCAGGAAAGGGCTCTAATCTCAGTCTTGATGTGAGGGAAAGGGAAGGGAAGCTAGCCTGTTTATAGGAGAGGATGGGAGGCAAATGGTGATGTTCGAGACTCAAGGTTTTTAGCTACAAAGTGGAAGATTTAACTGTCATGTTTCGGCTATGTCTTGGCTATGAAAAGAATGCAGCTATACTCCTAAATGGTTGTAATACAGGCTAGAAAAATGGAAGCCTACTAGACCAAATAGGTGTGGCATGTTCAAGTTTTCTTTTGCTACTGGAGGTTTGCTGTCATATCTCTCTGTTATTATGTATCATGTTGGCCTCTATGACACTTGAGCTTCAGAAGCAGCACAAGGCCATGGATGCAAGCACCATGATCTATCATCTAAAGGAACTATTTGATGAGTAAGCAAGAATTGAAAGGTTCAATGTTTAACATTCACTTTTCCATTCCAAGATGCAAGAAAGGGCATCTGCGGTGCAACATGCACTTAAGATGAATGGCTACATTCAGTTTCACGACGGATCATGAATTAAGTGTTGACTTAATTATTCAAAGTTTACCTAATAATTATGCATTATTCGTAATGAACTATCAAATGAATTAGATCTCATCGACTATACCAGAGTTGATCAACCTACTCAAGGCAACTGAACCTTCTATCAAGAAAGAGAAGAAGGCTATGATGCTAGTGGATTCTTCTAAGATTAAAGGGAAAGGTTCCAAGAAGAAGAAACCCATTAAGGCCAAGGGAGGTATCAAGAAAAAGCAGGCCAAGAAGGTAGAAAATGCTACACCCAAAGGGCCTTGCTTCCATTATGGCAAAGGGGCCATTGGAAGAGGAACTACAAGACCTATCTGGAGTCCCTAAAGAAGAAAAAGGCATCCGATGCTGAAACTACTTTAGGTATTTTTGTTATTGAGATAAATATTATTTCTAGTAAAACTTGGATATTAGATACTGGTTATGGCTCACACATATATATCAATATGCAGGGCTTAAAGAAGAGTAGATAGTTGACTAGAGGAAAGATGAACCTACGAGTCAGAAATGGAGCAAGAGTTGCTGCATTAGCTGTAGGAACTTATGTATTGCCTCTACCTAGTGATTTGATTTTAGAATCAAACAACTGTTATTTTGTTCCATCCTTGATTAAAAACGTTGTTTGAATAAAAAGGGTTTTCATTTCACATTTAGTAACAACTGTTGTCACATAATGTTAGATGGTAATTTTTATGGAATTGGATCATTATGCAATGGAATTTATGTATTAGATACATCTAACCCGATTCTCAATATTGAAAAGGGCAATCTAATCTCCTAAAACAAGATAATCAATTAACCTCATATTTATGGCATTGTTGTCTAGGTCATATAAGTGAAAAACAGCAAGTTACACACAGAAGATAACTTAGGATCATTTGATTATGAATCATATGACACATACATATCTTGGTTAAAGGGCAAGATGATTAAATCACCTTTTAGTGGAAAGGGTGAACATGCAACTGATTTATTAGGTCTAATACAAACCAATGTATGTGGACCAATGTCAACACATGCCAAGAGTGGTTATGTCTACTTCATTACCTTTATCGATGACTATTCTAGATATGGGTATATGTATCTAATGAGATACAAATCTGAGGTCTTTGAGAAGTTTAAAGAATTCAAAAATGAAGTAGAGAAATAACGTGGTAAAAGTATTAAGACATTAAGATCTAATTGAGGTGGTGAATACTTAAACCAAGAGTTTCAGGATTATCTTAGGGACAATGAGATATTGTCCCAGTGGACTCCACCTTACATGCCACAACATAATGGTGTGGTTGAAAGGAGAAACCGAACCTTGTTAGACATGGTTAGGTCTATGATGAGTCATGTAGAGCTCTCCAAATCCTGTTGGGGCTATGCACTCGAGACCACTATTCATATCCTGAACAGAGTCCTAACCAAGGCAGTTGATGTTACTCTATTCGAAAAATGGTATAACAAGAAACCCATCTTATCTCACTTGAAGATATGGGTTTGTCCAACTTATGTGAAGCGGATAATTTGACAGATGTCCGTTTGTGAAATACCCTAAGGAAACAAAAGGATATCAATTCTACCACACATTGGAACAAAAGGTGTTTGTTTCAAGACATGTTGTCTTCCTAGAGAAAGAGTTTCTCTTATTGGAAAATAGTGGGAGTATGATTCAACTTGACGAAGTTCAAGATACTTAAGTAGACATAGAACAATTGCCTACTTAAGAGCTGATAGATACAGAACATCTACTAGCTCAAGAGCTAGATCCGTTCACTCATTCTAGAAGAGTAACGACTAAAACTTTTGTACAAGCACAGATGCTTCAAAAGTTTAGTAGGGCACATAGAGCTCCTAAGAGATATAGATTTTCCATAAGTGAATCCAACGATGTACTACTTATAGAAAAAGAGGAACCTATGACCTACGAAGAAGTTTTGGAGAGTTCAGGATCTAATAAATGGCTCAAGACCATGAAATTAGAAATGAATTCCACGTACGACAATCAAGTATGGACTTTGGTTGATCCACTTGAAGAGATGAAGCCCATCGAGTGAAAATGGGTTTTCAAGAGCAAAACCGACATGAAAGGTAATGCCGCAACCTATAAAACAAGGTTAGTTGCAAAGGGATATCATAAAAAACAAGGTGTTCATTATGATGAAACATTTTCACCAGTAGCCATGCTTAAATCCATAAAGACACTCCTGGCCATAGCAACTCATTATGATTATGAGATATAGCAAATGGATGTGAGACATCATTTCTCAACAGAAACTGGACCGAGGATGTATATATGAATACAACGCAAAAGATTCACATCCAATGATAGTAACAAAATATGCAAGGTTCAGAGATCTATTTATCGATTGAAGAAAACATCCAGGAGTTGGTTGATGAGACAATCAAAAAGTTTGATTTCTTACAAAATCTAGATGAGCCTTGTGTGTACAAGAAGGCTGGTGTGTAACATCCCAATTAATTACTGATTAAATATTTAATATTTTTAATAATTATGAGAGATTATTACTAAATATTAGGTATTCAATATTCAGAAGGAATTTTTATACAAAACAAATTTTTAGGACAAAAATATTTAACTAAAAAGGAAAATAAAATATTATTAAATATCAAGTAATTAATATTACCTTATTTTCAATTTAGTCCTTACTCAAATAATTATCTATAGAAATTTAAAATAACTATAATATAAAAATTATACTAATCTATATAATTGGTCTTGTGCATAAAATAGTTTTGGTGTTAATAATAATGTATATAATATAATGATACATATATAAATATATATATATATATATATATACATATGTATGTAGAGATGGTAGCATTCTCGGTGGAAAGAAGAAAGCAAGAATATAATATAATATATATATATATTGGTAAGATGGCAACACGAAAATTCTGTTAAGGCACATGAAGGAGATATAATTGAATATATATATATATATATGGAGAATAGTACCACGCAAAAGACAACTCATGCACAGAAAAATGAAGAAGCCTCCATGTTCTCGAAGAGAAAGAAAAGTTGACAGCACATATCAAGCTTTTCGGCTAGTAGGAAGCAAAATAAAACTCAAACACTTAACCCATATTCCCCAAATACATGACCAAATACATGACAGCAAACTCTTATCCAAGTGGCTCTAAGTTGTATTATGTCCATGACAGCTAAGTGGCAGAAATTGTAGACGTTCGGCTAAGACACCTCATACCATCACCACTTGCCTCCCATTCATTCCTATAAATAAGCTAGCTTCCCTTCTCATTTTCCTCACATCAAAACTGAGATTATAGCCCTTTTATACAGGGAAAAGTCGAGACTCTCATCCTATTTTTTTGCTATCAAAACAGAGAGCAAATAAACTCTATTTTCTACTTAGAAACAGAGCAGAAAATCGAGAGAGTGTAGGGACTTTTAGACCTTGTTTCTTTGAGTGTTTTGGGAAATTGTTGAATGACTAGCCTACCCAATATTAGAGGAATGAGTTCCAATAATATAGAGAAAACACCATAAGGAAAATCCAGTCAAAACCAGCCCGACATCCACATGACTTCTCGAGTCAAAATTCGTAAAATGAATTTCAAGAAGGATTGAATAGCCATTTGAGCTAAAAAGTCAAACTACAAAGTCCAAGTAGTTTAGCAATTTCATAAAAGCTTTTTTTACTACTTGTGGTTCTAGTACTCATAAAAGCACTTTTCTTTTGAGATTTTATTTGTGAAAGCTTGAATGGTATTTTATTATGAGTGTAGTTCTAGCACTCATAAAAGCACATTTTTCTCAAGTTTTCTTTATTGAAAGATTTTTCTATGAATCTTTTTTTTATGAACTACCATGAGCATGTATGAAGGTATACAGCAGTTAAACTCTATTTCAAGAGAGAGAATATAGAGTTAGATTGGATTCACTATAGAGAACCAAATTCACACTTGTTCCACAGAGAGAACAAAGCGCAAGTACTTAAGATCCACAGAGAGGTCATAGCTTCAAATTCCATGGAGAGAATTGAAGTGAACTGTTTGATATGTGCTGATGATTTATGTTGCCTACATATATTCATGGATGATATTTATGAACTTATTATGCTTTTATGATTGAAATGGTATATTTTAAATGTTTAAGAAAAACATGCTAGCTACTAAGATATCTTTATCTCACTTTTTTTTGTGTTTTCAGTTAACCATTTCAGGGACTGAATATAAGGGGAAAAGTGTAAAGATTGATTGAATACTTTAAGAACACCCAAGTTTATTAAGTATTTAGACTTATAGGCCTTTTAAAGTTTAGAAGTCAAATTACTAAGGTAGATTTGTAATTTTATTACAGACAAATGTAAAATTATTTTATGTTTAGAATTTGAATTATTATGTATGGAAAATTATGATTTGTACTATAAACAATTGTAGAATGTTCTTTACCATTTAAGGAATGAAAGTACGAGTATTAAGAATTTGAATATTAGTTTAAAAAAAATTCTCAAATTTGAGTATAGTAAAATAAGGATGTTACAATATTTGGTATCAGAGCTATATGTTTGATTAGCTTGTTTCTATGATATTTGGTATCAGGGTAGAATTAGGATATTTTGATGATGTTTGCTATATGTTTGATTAGCTTGTTTCTATGATTTAAAAATACAATCTTTCCAGTATCTTGTAGAAATGGCTTCATCTAAGAGAACCCAAGCTGAGATCTTGGAAACCCTTACTCAGAACATAGAACATTTGGTGGCTAGGGCATACCGACAAGAAGACAATCAGGCTGCCACCACTGAAGTTCTAAAACTCTTCATTGATAAGTTAAAGGGTAAAGGAAAAAGAAAGAAAGGTCAAACTAGTAACTCAATTAACTAGATTCTAGAGGAATTTTGAAAGAATAACCTTCCTTCATTTAATGGATCTCATGACCCAGATGTATCCCAAGAATGGATGGATCAAATTGAGAAATTTTTGGAGTAATGGAGTGTAGCTCTCAGTAGAAAGTAACCTTAGTTGTGTTGAAATTAAAAGGCGAGGCTGAGCATTGGTGGCGAGGAGCCAAGAAGCTATTGGAATCTAAAGAAATAGAAATTTCATGGAAGGTATTTCAAAGTACTTTCTTTGATAAATACTTTCTAGATTGTGTAAAGATAGAAAAAGAGACAGCTTTTATCTAGATTAGACAAGGGAAGAAATCTGTGGCTATGAGGCAAAGTTTGAGGAATTGGCAAAATTCTCTTCCTACTTAAAGAATACCCATGATGAAGCCTGGAAGACTAATCAATTCGAAAGAGGGCTTAGAGTAAACATAAGAGATCGAGCAACCACTTACGAAATAAAGAATTTTGCCCAACTTGTAAACAAATGTAAGTTGGCTGAAAAAAGTATTCGTAAGACCAATTTGGCAAGGGAAAGGATGTATGAGAGAAAGCGGGAGTCTAGATCAAATAATAAGGGTGGAAATTCATGGAAGAAAAAGAAAAATTTTACTCATGAGCAGAATAGGATTAAACTAACAAACAACCCTAACCCACCTAAGACTCCTTGCACAAAATGTGAAAAAAATCATGGCAACACTCAATGCCTTGTTGGTTTAGGCGTGTGCTACAGATGCAGAAACCCAGGACATATATCTCAGAATTGCCAAGCCTCGAAGGAGACAGTTCCTCAATCCAGACCATAAACTCAAGGATGAGTATTTGCTTTAACTCAGCAGGAAGTCGATAAATCACCTGATTTGATTCAAGGTGACATTTCTATCTATAATACTCTTGTAAATGCACTATTTAACTCTGGAGCAACACATTCTTCATACATGTGCATGTGTTAAGATTTGGGATTGAAAATGAATACTTTGCCATATGATTTATTTGTTTCAACACGCACTAGTAGACAAGCTTTACTTCTCAAGTTTGCCTAAATTGCATTGTCCAACTTGAAAATCGAATGACTACCTTAAACTTGATTTACATTACAATGCATGACTTTGATGTCATCATTGGTGTGGATTGGTTATCTATAAATGATGCAATACTTGATTGTTTCCATAAAGTAGTATCTTTACCTGTCCATACAGTAACCCCAGAATCAAAGACTAAGTTGACTTATCTATCTACAACCAAAGCTATAAAATACCTAAGAAAAGGTTGCCAAGGGTACTTAATTCTTTTCTCTACAAAAGTTAAAATAAAAGAGGGAATAGAAAAAATTCCCATAGTAGATGAATTTCCAGAAGTATTCCCTGAAGATGTAAGTGGTTTACCCCCTAAAAGAGAAGTAGAATTTGCTATTGACTTGGTACCTAGTTTTGGTCCAATATTAATTACTCCCTTTAGGATGACCCCAACTGAGTTGGCTGAACTTAAGAAACAAATAGAAGAATTTCTAGAAAAAGGTTTCATTAGACCTAGTGTTTTACCATGGGGAGCTCTAGTTCTATTCATTAAAAAGAAAGATGGAACACATAGACTATGTATCGACTATAGGCAACTAAATAAAATCACCATCAAAAATAAATACCCTTTACCTAGAATAGATGACTTGTTAGATCAACTTGCAGGAGCTTTGGTATTTTCAAAAATTAACCTAAGATTAGGATACCATCAATTGAGAGTTAAGGAAGAAGATATTCCTAAAATAGCATTTAGGACTAGGTACGGGCATTATGAATTCTTAGTCATGCCGTTTGGTCTAACAAACGCGCCAGCTATTTTCATAGATTAGATGAATAGGATTTTTAGGCTTACTTGTATCAATTTGTAGTTATTTTCATTGACGATATCTTAATCTATTCCAAAACTACAGAAGAACATGAACAACATCTAAGAATTATGCTTCAAATTTTAAAAGAAAAGAAATTGTATGCCAAACTTAGCAAATATGAGTTTTGGTTGAAATAAGTAAAATTATTAGGACATGTCATTTCTGGAGAAGGAGTATCAGTTGATCCTCGTAAAGTAGAAGTTGTCTTACATTGGAAAAGACTAAAAATCGTAACAGAAATTAGGAGTTTCCTAGGATTAGCTAGTTATTATAGAAAGTTCATCGGGGATTCTCACAAATTGCTCTACCTTTAACCAAGAGTAGTGACCTATGCTTCTAGATAATTAAGACCACATGAACAAAATTACCCTACTCATGATCTATAATTAGCAACCGTAGTCTTTGCCCTTAAAATTTGGAGACATTATCTATACGGTGCAAGTTTTGAAATATTTTCTGACAACAAGAGCCTTAAATACCTTTTTGACCAAAAAGAGCTTAACATGAGGCAGAGGAAATGGATTGAATTCCTAAAGGACTATGATTTCACTCTTCAGTACCACCTAGGTAAAGCCAATATAGTAATCGATGATTTAAGCAGAAAACCTGTTCACCTAGCTATTATGATGCTTAGGGAGCAATAACTCTTAGAGGAATTCAGAGATGCGGGTCTCAAAGTATCTGTTAACCCTAAAAGCCTAAAAATAAGTGCCCTAGTGATTAGAAATGAACTGGAGGATTTAATCTTGGAAGCTTTACCTAAAGACCCTTACATCAAAGAAGTAGAAGAGTTAATGGCCTTAGGTAAAGCAGAGAATCTTAAATTCACTGACAAAGGGTTACTAAAATTTGGAGATAAAGTGTATCTTCCTAATTAAGGAAACCTTAAGGAAGATATTCTGCGAGAAGCACACCAAAGTAAGTATACTATTCATCCAAGAATAACAAAGATGTACTATGACCTAAAAAGAAATTTTTGGTGGCCCGGAATGAAGAAAGAGGTAACAGAATTTGTTAATAAATGCCTAACCTGTCAAAAAGTAAAGGCTGAACATCAAAGACTAAGTGGTTCATTACAATCTCTAGAAATCCCAAAAGAGAAATGGGATAGCATCTCAATGGATTTCATTGTAGGACTACCTAGAATGTCTTATGGTCATGATTTCATTTGGGTAATAGTAGATAGATTGACAAAATCAGCACATTTTTTAGCTATCAATACTACCTATACCCTAGACAAGTATGCTAAGTTATCCATAAAGGAGATAGTCATATTGCATGGTGTTCCATGTAACATCATATCGGATAAAGACTCAAGACTCACCTCTAGATTTTGGAGATCTTTACAAGAAGCCATGGGTACAATACTGAAGTTTAGCACTACTTATCATCCTCAAACAGATGGTCAAACAGAAAGGACAAACCAGACCTTAGAGGATGTGTTAAGGGCTTGCGTGATTGAGTTCAAGGGAATTGGGATAGATTCTTGCCAATAGAAGAGTTTTCCTACTATAACAGTTTCCAATACAATATCAAGATGGCCCCATATGAATTTCTATATGGAAGGAAGAATAGGTCACCTATCTGTTGGGTCAAACTAGGAGAAAGAGCATTGATAGGCATAGAAATAGTAGACCAAACTTCAAAGCAAATCAAAATTATAAGGGATAGATTACTTACAACTCAAAGTAGATAAAAGAGTTATGCAGATAAAAGAAGAAGGCCCTTAAGTTTTGAAGAAGGTGATCATGTTTTTCTTAAAATATCACCAATCACAGCAGTTGGAAGATCTATGAAGTCAAAGAAACTTAGTACAAGATACTTGGGCCCATTCTAAATCCTTAAAAATTTTGGCAACACCGCTTACAAATTGGCCTTACCCCCGAACTTGGCAATTATTCATAATGTTTTTCATGTGTCTCAACAAAGTACATCCCAGATCCTTTATATGTCATTGAACAGGAGAATGTACATTTACAAGAGAACATGACGATAGAGATGAGACTAGAATCATTGCTACACGACTCAAAGCATTGCGAAATAAGCAAATCCCTCTAGTTAAAGTAGTTTGGAGAGGATTATCCCAAGAGGAAGCGACATGGGAAACTAAAGAACATATAAGAAGACATTATCCCAAGTTATTTTTAATTAAAATTATAATGTATGCCTTATCCTTTTATATGCTTACCGAGTTTTGGGGACAAAATTTAAATTTTAGGGGGGGTGAGTTGTAACATCCCAATTTATTACTAGTTAAATATTTAATATTTTTAATAATTATGAGAGATTATTACTAAATATTAGGTATTCAATATTCAGAAGGAATTTTTATACAAAAGAAATTTTTAGGACAAAAATATTTAACTAAAAAGAAGATAAAATATTATTAAATATCAAGTAATTAATATTACCTTATTTTCAATTTAGTCCTTACTCAAATAATTATTTATAGAAATTTAAAATAACTAGAATATAAAAATTATACTAATCTAAATAATTGGTCTTGTGCATAAAATAGTTTTGGTGTTAATAATAATATGTATATAATATAATGATGCTTATATATATATATATATATATATATATATATATTACTAGGATTTAAATTAACTATATTGATCATGATATATATATATACACATATGTACGTGGAGATGGCAGCATTCTCGGTGAAAGAAGAAAGCAAGAATATAATATAATATATATATATATATTGGTAAGATGGCAACACGAAAATTCTGTTAAGGCACATGAAGGAGATATAATAGAATATACATATATATATATATATATATGAATATGTATATGTATGGAGAATAGTAACATGTAAAAGACAACTTATGCATAGAAGAATGAAGAAGCCTTCATGTTCTCAAATAGAAAGAAAAGTTGATAGCACATATCAAGCTTTTCAGCTAGTATGAAGCAAAATAGAACTCAAACACTTAACACATATTCCCCAAATGTATGACCAAATACATGACAGCAAACTCTTATCCAAGTGGCTCTAAGTTGTATTAAATCCATGACAGTTAAGTGGTAGAAATTGTAGACGTTCGGCTAAGACACCTCATACCATCACCACTTGCCTCCCATTCACTCTTCTAAATAACCTAGCATACCTTTTCATTTTCCTCACATCAAAACCAAGATTATAGCCTTTTTATACAGTGAAAAGCCGAGACTCTTAAACTATTTTTTTGCTGTCAAAACAAAGAGCAAATAAACTCTGTTTTCTGCATAGAAACAAAGCAGAAAACCAAGAGAGTGTAGGGACTTTTAGACCTTGTTTCTTTAAGTGTTTTGGGAAATTGTTGAATGACTAGCCTACCCAATATTAGAGGAAGGAGTTCCAGTAATATAGAGAAAAAAACTAGAAGGAAAATCTAGTCAAAACCAGCCCCACATCCACGTGACTTCTTGGGTCAAAATTCATGAAACAAATTTCAAGAAGGATTGAATAGCCATTTGAGCCACAAAGCCAGACTACAAAGTCTAGGTAGTTTAGCAATTTCATAGAAGTTTGTTTTTACTACTTGTAGTCCTAGTACTCATAAAAGCACTTTTCTTTCAAATTTTTATTTGTGAAAGCTTGAATGGTATTTTATTATGAGTGTAGTTCTAGCACTCATAAAGGCACATTTTTCTCAAATTTTCTTTATTGAAAGATTTTTCTATGAATCTTTTTTTTTTATGAACTACCATGAGCATGTATGAAGGTATACAACAGTTAAACTCTATTTCCACAAAGAGAATATAGAGTTAAACTGGTTCCACTGTAGAGAACCAAATTCACATATGTTCCACAGAGAAAACAGAGCGCAAGTACTTGAGATTCACAAAAAGGTCATAGCTTCAAATTCCATAGAGAGAATTGAAGTGAACTGCTTGATATGTGATGGTGATTTATGTTGCCTACATATATACATGGATGATATTTCTGAACTTATTATGCTTTTATGACTAACATGGTATTTTTTAAATGTTTAAGAAAAACATGCTAGCTACTAAGATATCTTTATCTCACTTTTTTTTTGTTTTCAATTAACCATTTCAGGGGCTGAATATAAAGGGAAAAGTGTAAAGATTGATCAAACACTTTAAGAGCACCTAAGTTTATTAAGTATTTAGACTTACAGATCTTTTAAAGTTTAGAAGTCAAATTACTATAGCAGATTTGTAATTTTATTACGAACGAATGTAAAATTATCTTTTGTTTAGAATTTGCATTATTATGTATGGCAAATTATGATTTGTACTGTGAACAATTGTAGAATGTTCTTTACTATTTAAGGAATGAAAGTACGAGTATTAAGAATTCGAATATTGGTTTAAAAAAATTTCTCAAATTTGAGTATAGTAAAATAAGGATGTTACATAGTGGGAGTGTAGTCGTATTCCTTGTATTGTATATAGATGACATACTACTCATAGGTCCTTTGGTCCGTGAAGATTTGGCTTTCCAAGAATTTTTCCATGAAAGACCTTGGAAAAGCAACCTACACATTGGAGATAAGGATCTATAGAGATAGATCTAAGAGGTTGCTTAGTCTTTTGCAATCTATATACATAGATAAGATGCTAAAGAAATTTAGCATGGAGGAGTCCAAGAGAGGATGTATTCCCATGACACATGGGATTACACTCTCAAAGTCTATGTGTCCGAAGACACAGGATAAAAGAACTAGCATGAGTTTGATCCCGTATGCCTCAGTCATGGGATCAATCATGTATGTTATGTTATGTATTAGACCTGATGTATCATACACTCTAAGTGTCACGAGCAGATATCAATCTAACCCTGGTGAGGGTCACTCAGTGGCTGTTAAGAATATCTTTAAGTACTTAAAAAGGACAAAGGATTTATTCTCAATATATGGAGAAGGAGAACTCAAGATAAGCGGGTATACAGATGCCACTTCTTGTAATACCCTAAGTATTATGGTATTAATAAAGAAACTTGAAGTTAATAAGGACTAACACTCGCCTTTGGCCAAATAAAAAACATTTCACCAGAAAGTGAGATGCAAGTGACAAGTATAGATAAATTGTTAAAGGACTGATGTGAATAAATGTAGAACTTTAGTTATTTTTTTAGACATTAATTTCATGTTGTGTAGTGGAGTAATGTAGTTGGGTTCCCAAAGTGTGATCTAAAAACTTTCTTTTTTCCCAAAGGGATTTAAATAAAATTTCTTCTCTTGAGGGACCAAATTGAAAATATGGTTATTGGGCCCCACTTTCACTATATATGTTCAACCTTCCCTTACTCTCTCATTTTATTTCTCTTGTCCATCCCTCATCTAGCTGGTTCAAGCCACTATAATGCCAATCGCCCAGAATTGAATTTATGGCAATTTTGCAATATAGTGATCCCCATGTCGTATTCACTCAAGGAGCTTCACTTCTAACCACTAACTAATTGTTCTTAACACTCAAACACTAATAATAAAACACATAAATAGGGGGTTGGTTGTGATAGTAGCATAAAAGAGAATCAAAACAGTAACAAAATAGCAGCAGTACAATAACAGATTGGGTTGACAGTAAAAGATAATATGCAACTAGCCACTGGGATTTATGGGAGTGTAACTATCACTACTTAACTCATTGGTTCAGTCTTATTCTCATTTCACCATTTAGTTTTTAGGAAAAGAAATCTAGAAGAACTTCTAGAACTATAATGCTTCTAACCATAGTCAAGAAGAACTTCATTATTCTATAGCAAGATGCAACTTCAAAAGACCTTAACCAAATCAAGTTAAATATCATCTAACTAGCCATTTCATTTTGCTTACTTTCCTAATCAGTTAAGCAAGGTTATATCTCAAATATATATCAGTTTATGCTTCTACAAGTTCATATCAGAGGAAAGAGGAGCTGCGAATTTTGCTGTTACAAAAGCTCTCAATAATATTGAGTTACAAAACTAAAACCCAAAATGCCTAAGGAATATTCTACCCTAGATGCCCTAAAGTTGAATTTCAAAAGGTGTTGAAACATTGCTGTTTTCTTCTGCAAAGAGGTAGCTAGAATACAAGCTACAGAAACATAGAATAAGTGCAACAGCAGAGTTCTTTTTCCATATAGAAGATTGATGTGGGTTTGTTGCCATTGTCAGCAAAGTTTGGGAAGATGTAAAAGCTAGAATGCAGGTAAGAGGGTTGAACAAATCTGAATTGAGGCCCCAGACGTCCATGTCATATGATCAGCAGAAAAGAGTGCTAAGTTAGTGTCCTACTCATCCTAAAAGTGTCATATTAGCATCTATGTCAACAAAAACATCCACCTCAACACCACATCATCAAGAAATCTCCAAAATTAATTTCTGAAAAAATACACAAATGGATTAAATTGAGTCTTTAATAATTTAAGTCCTAAAATATGAAAATAATTCATTTTCCATCCAGAATTGGTTTAGACCCAATAAATCACAAAGTGTAATAAAATTGGAGAATTTTCATAGATGAAATTGCAAATAGACCAAGATAAGGATTAAAATGTTTATAAAAATGCTAGATATCACTAGCGCCCAATAGCTTTCTTCTCCCTTTCTCTTTCACATGGCAGACTAAGGAGTAGGAGGAAGTCATAGCAAGCTTGGGAATATGGTAAGGGCTCTCTTTCCCCCCTTCCTTCTTCTTCATCTTTATCCTTCTTTCCTTGTGCAAGAATAAACCTAACCTAAAGCAATTGGGGGAAAACTTGTATTGAGTTGTTATTAATCAATAGGAATGAAATTTTTCATGGTTTACTTCTAAAAATGTGTTTTCCAAAAGCCCTGGTGGAATGATGTTCTTGGTTGGAGGAAGATAGGTATGGAAGGAAGACATTCTTGAAGAAAAAAAATGAAGGAATTCTTGTAATGGTGAAAATTGACAATTCAAGCATCTTTTCTTGTCTTTAACTTGAGGTCTTTGTGCCAAAGTGATCATATAACCTTAGGGATGTAAACCCATGAAGAGATTTAAGAGAAAACAGAGATTTTTGGGTTGATTTCACTAGAATCACGGCTAATGTATGAAGTTCTATAACTTGGCGCCCTGGGCGCCAAGTGGCAGAGAGTTAAAGGGCTGGTGTCCAAGGTGCCATAGGTGGCACCCTAGGTGCCAACCTCCTGATACATGTTGAAATGTGGGTTTTTGACCCTTTTCTCTTGTATTCATAATCCTTAGTATTGGTTGATGCTTGGGATCTCCTTTGGGCTATTTAGAGCTTGCGAGGTCACCTTTAAAGAAGTGGAACCACCTTAAAGCTTGAGCAAAGGTAAGGGAACCGTACCCTATCTTGTATATTTCCTTATAGCAAATATTAATAAATTAATTTGTATTTATGCCATCACCTAAATATCAAATAATTACAAATGAATACCTTGTATTGATCGAAATAAGAGGTTCATGAAGGAAGTATTTAAGGAAGTGTGCCATTATGTTAACTTCCAAGCTTATGTTGAGATCAGATCAATATTGTTACTAAGGTAAAATATGTAACCATGTATGTGTATATAGTTGTCAGTTAATTGGGATCCTATAGAGTAAAAGTAGCCTATCTTCGCATTGAGATGGTGATATGTAATTGAAATGTATAAATATACAATTAACAAAAGTTTGTTGGTTAGTTAATGTAAGAATTAGTGTAAAGGAACCATATAAAAGAAGCGTGATATGAAAATCCTATAGGTGCTACTTTAGCCTTATTTGGTCATGCATTAGGACTAGCATGGTTTTGTTAAGTGCATCTATGTATATTGTTGCTTGTGCTTTACATTGTGTAAGCAAGTATAAGGAAGTTCCTTCAGCTATTGTGGAAATATAGATGAACCATGTAGAAAAGAGTAAGAAATGGGTCGTATAAATACTATTGGAAATAATTATGGAACCCATTGGTATAATATCAATCTTGAGAAAATCCTTCGAATGATTGAGTATGTGTTGTATCATGGTTTAAGAAACTTTGTATATATTGAATGATGACATAAATAAACATATAGAATGTCATGGATGTTAATATTGTAATTAGTGTAGATAAGTGTGATATGTAAGTGGTTAATAATGTTGCTAAATTGTAGCCAAGTTTCATTGTTATATAAGCACTTACGTTGTGAGTCATGTGCCCCCTTTGGAATGTGATGACAAGAATTATATAGATGCTATGAACTGTGACAATATAGTATGTCATGCAAAAACGTATGTTCTGCATTGTACGTTATATGTATATATATATATGGTCGGGCATCAATATCCTTGGTCTCACGTTGCTGCACCGATAGGGCCAATGCGTTGCGATTATTGAGTTGCTAGGGAATTGATTAGCTTCTAACTTTTGTGTGGTTATGATATTGGTTAGGCTTCAATATCCTTGGTCTCATATTGCTACACAAACAGGGTCGGTGTGTTGTGGTCGTTGAGTTGCTGGAGAATCGATTCGCTTCTAACCCATGTGTAAACATGGCTGTATAGGTTGTATGATCATATGTTCATGTGTGTGTGAATTACTTCCAATCATTGAATAATGGAACATGATTATAAGTAAAACAGTATAAATAAATTCCTGACATCGAATAGAATAGTTATGATGCATAATGCTTATAGTGCATTGAAAGTTAATTTGAATATATGGTAAATTTATTTGTATGAAATCATATATTCTATTATTGTTGTCTCTAGTACTGTAGTGTACCTATCGTTGTGTTTGGTAGGGTTTTTAGTAAGTCTCTGTGCTTGGAGACCTCCCCTTTGCTCAGGGTACAGTATTATCTTAGTTAGATTTACCTATTCAAGTCTATAGTTAGGGGATTCTAGAAAGGCTTGCAAATCAGGTAGGTTCCACTTCATCATGTGAACGAGTTTTCGAAATATTATTGTAAATTTTATTTTCGAATAGTATAATGTATGTATAATCACGTGTTTATGAAAGGTATTACTATGTTTTAAAAGATCTTGATTTAAGGAAATTAGGCTTGTAGTGGTATGGTTAAGGCATCGTTTGTGCAAACTGATAGGGATGATTCAAGCTCCCAGTCAGGTTACATATTCATATTAAATGGAGGTGCAGTCAATTGAAAAAGTTCCAAACAAGAAACAACTATAGATTCTACCAATGAAGCACAATACATTGCAGCTTCTAAGGTAGCAAAAGAAACGGTTTGGATTAAAGAGTTCATTATTGAACTAGGAGTGGTTCCCAGCATGTTGATGCAGTACCAGTCTATAGCAACAATAATTGAGCCATTTCACAAGCAAAGGACCTACAGTCTCATCAAAAATCCAAACACGTACTCCGGTGTTACCACTTGATTAGGGAGATCATTGGTAGAAACGATGTGAAAATAGAGAGTTCCCACTGATAAGAATCTAGCTAATTCGATAACTAAGCCACTACCCAAGTCTAAGTTTGAGACACACACGCGCGCCTATGGTATTAGATACAAAGGCGATTGGCTTTAGCGCAAGTGAGAGATTGTTAGAAAAGTGTTCTAAAGGTAATCACTTCTAGCATCAGATGTACAAACTCAGTTATTAATCCAAAAAGGTTTTCTTCTGATGTAATCAAGGATAATCCCATTGCAGCCCAAGAAAAGGAGAACACTTCAATTGGGCCTCTAACTCGTTTAAGGGTTAAAGAGCTTGGACTAATTGCAGCCCAAGAAAGGGAGAACACTTCAATTGGGCCTCTAACTCGTTTAAGGACTAAAGGGCTTGAATTGGGCTTAACCACTTTGTTGAAAGTGGAAGAAGTGTGAAAAAGATTGCATGTGGGATAGTTGCATTTGTTGAATATAGTTGTAGTCAATACCTATACATTTATTGTCTTTGACATTTAGCTACCTATGCATTTATTGTCTTTGACATTTAGCCTACACTACTTGACTTTTAGTTGATGCATTTAATGCATTAGTTGGAGTCTTTTGTCTTTTTGTTTTGGAGACCCTCTATAAAAAGGGTCCTTGCCATTTGTTGTAAACCATCCTTGAATCATATATGAGATATTGGCATTTTGTTTTCAAGAGGATTCTTGAGTTCTTTCTCTTATCTAACTTGGGTTAGTGGCGAGAGTAGCTAGATTTCTTATCACTCACGTTCTTCTTTCTTGAGTGTGGCGAGATCAACCCATTTCTCTTAGTTGTGGCGCCCTTTGGCTTATCAATTGAGTGATTTGGTTTCATTTGTTTGTTTCTTTCAACCTATCCAGAAAATCGATCAAGTGTTTTCCCTCCGGAAATCACATCATATTGGTATCAGAGCCACTTCAATTCAGGTTCTATTATTTGTTTTGTGTTTTGCCCCTTCGTGGAAAGCTTAATTTTATTGCATTTTATTCTGTGTTTTGCCACCTACATGGAAGGCTTAGTTTTTCTTATTTTGTATTCTGCCACCTATATGGAAGGCTTAGTTTTCCTTATTTTGTAATCTGCCACCTACATGGAAGGCTAATTTTCTGGTCTGTTCATCTTTATCTTTATTTCTATTCTTGTGTTGTTCTATTTTATTACAGCTTTTTTATTTAAAAAAAAAATTCATCGTTACTGTTCATTGTTCAACGATACTGTTCATTGTTAATCCGAGTGTAAACACTTAGAGAGTGAACCTACCCTTCACCAAACTCAAACCAACAAATTACAAATCACTATGACAGGAGAAAATAGTTCTGAAGTTCCTTTTGGGCTTAGCCTACAACAAGCTCAAATTGTTGGCCTACAAAGAGGTCAAGAAGAAATGATGGAACAAATAGCTCAACTAACCACTCAAATGGCTAGATTTATGGAGCTACAACAACAACAACCAAGAAGAGGAGCTTATGTTGAACACCATGGAGAAGAATCTGAAGCTGAAGAAGGTGAACAACCTAGGCAAAGAAGGCAGCAGAGGGAGCGTGATGCCAACATCAAAATGAAGATTCCTCCATTTAAGGGAACAAGTTCTCCTGAAGAATACTTGGAGTGGGTGCAACGAGTAGAGAAGATTTTTGAATATCAAGAATATTCAGAAGCTACCAAATGCCGGCTTGCAGCCCTTGAATTCACTGATTATGCAAATCTATGGTGGGAAAATTTGAAGAATCAACGAAGAAGAGATGGAGAGGAGGAAGTTCGAAATTGGAGATTGATGAAAAGGCTCATGCAGAGGCGTTTTGTACCTGATTACTACAAGCAAGAGCTTTATTTTAAGCTTCAACGCTTGAGGCAAGGAGGCATGTGTGTTGAAGATTATGTCAAAGAATTTGAAACTTTGATGATTCGGTGCGAGCTGAATGAACCCCAAGAGCAAACCATAGCTCGATTTCTTGGTGGTTTGAACAAAGAAGTTGCTGACTTAGTAGAGTTGCAGAATTATGTCTTCTTAGAAGATGTAATTAAATTGGCAATTAAGGTGGAGAGACAGAAAAAGAGAGTTTATGGAAGAAACAATGGAGTGTCTAAACTATTGGGGAGTAAACCTTTCCAAACACTTTCCCAAACCTCAAACACTACCAAAGGGAGTAATAAGGAGATATGGAAGAAAGAGCCGAACAAATCTGAAAGTTCTAAGGGAAAGGATAAGAGAGAAGACAACCAGCCCTCTAAAAGAAGCCGAGACATTAAGTGCTTCAAGTGCTTAGGTCATGGCCATATAGCATCCGAATGTCCTAATAGAAGAGTGATGATCTTGAAGGAGAAACAAGGGGAAATAGAGAGTGAAGATGAAGATATTGTGGAGGAATGTGAAGAGGAAGAATATTTTGACGAAGAAGAAGTTGTTGAGTATGCTGATGAAGGTGCTGCCTTAGTTATTAGACGTGCCTTGAATATCCAAGCCAAGGTAGAAGAAGAACAGAGGGAGAATATTTTTCAAACAAGGTGCACTATCGGAGGCAAAGTTTGTAACGTGATAATTGATAGTGGGAGCTGCACTAACGTTGCTTCAACCACCTTGGTTGGAAAATTGAAGCTACCTATTATCAATCATCCCCGTCCATATAAGCTGCAATGGCTAAATAATCATGGCGAGATGAAGGTCACCAAACAAGTAAAGGTACCTTTCTCTATAGGGAAGAATTACAAAGATGAGGTATTGTGTGACATAGTCCCTATGGATGCTAGTCATCTTCTACTTGGGAGGCCCTGGCAATTTGATAGAAGAGCACTACATGATGGCTTCAAAAACACCTACGCTTTCGAGAAGGATGGAAAGAAGATTGTGTTGGCACCCTTAAAGCCAATACAAGTACAGCCGAAGGAGGATGTAATCGAGGAGAAGAAGCCTAGTTGTTTTGCTTCTAAGAATGAGTTAAAGAAGGCAATAAAAAGGG
This sequence comes from Biancaea sappan, assembly GCA_037074585.1. Lineage (NCBI taxonomy): Eukaryota > Viridiplantae > Streptophyta > Magnoliopsida > Fabales > Fabaceae > Biancaea > Biancaea sappan. Next base: position 65,873,064 of record CM073492.1, read on the forward strand.
AAAACTTTGTATTATTGCTAATTCTCAAGGAGCTAAATCCAGAACTTGCAGAAAAGCTTCCTAAGCTTGTGAGGGAGTTGATAGAAGAATTTGCGGATGTCTTTCCGAACGAGCTACCTAAGGGATTGCCACCCTTAAGAGGAATTGAGCATCAAATTGATTTGGTGCCCGGTGCTGCCTTACCAAATAAGCCAGCATATAGAATGAATCCAGAGGAGGCTAAGGAGCTAAAAAGACAAGTTGATGAGTTGATTGAAAAGGGTTATGTAAGGGAATCCATGAGCCCTTGTTCTGTGCCTACATTATTAGTCCCTAAAAAGGATGGCTCTATGAGAATGTGTGTGGACAGCCGTGCTATAAATAAGATCACCATCAAATACCGCTACCCAATTCCAAGATTGGATGACATGTTGGATGAGCTGAATGGTTCCAAGGTGTTTTCAAAAATTGACTTGAAGAGTGGCTATCACCAAATCCGAATGAAAGAGGGAGACGAATGGAAGACAGCCTTCAAGACAAAGCATGGACTTTACGAATGGATGGTAATGCCATTTGGACTATCTAATGCCCCTAGCACATTTATGCGATTGATGAATCATGTGCTTAGATCTTTCATTGGAAAATTCGTTGTGGTATATTTCGATGATATTTTGATCTATAGTCAAAGTTATGATGAGCATGTGCAACATTTGAAGGAAGTCTTGGAAGTGTTGCGAAAGGAGAAACTCTATGCTAATCTAAAAAAATGCTACTTTTGTCAAGACCATGTGATTTTTCTTGGCTTTGTAGTATCTCAGCAAGGAGTGGGAGTTGATGAAGAAAAGGTGAAAGCTATCAAAGAATGGCCCGTTCCAAGAACCATATCTGAAGTAAGAAGTTTTCATGGGCTTGCATCTTTCTATAGAAGATTTGTAAGGGATTTCAGCACCATCTTAGCACCCATAACTGAATGTATTAAGGGAGGAAAGGAGTTCAAATGGAGTGATGCAGCCCAACGAAGTTTTGAGCTTGTCAAAGAAAAATTGTGCAATGCACCCATATTGGCTTTGCCTAATTTTTCTAAGACTTTTGAGATTGAATGTGATGCTAGTGGAGTGGGAATTGGAGCTGTACTTCTTCAAGAAAAGCGTCCTATAGCTTATTTTAGTGAGAAGTTGAATGGAGCCAGTCTTAACTACTCTACCTATGATAAGGAGTTCTACTCTTTAATTAGAGCTCTTGAGACATGGCAACACTACTTGTTACCAAAAGAATTTGTAATTCACACAGACCATGAATCACTCAAACACTTGAAAGGTCAGAGCAAGCTGAATAGAAGACATGCAAAGTGGGTGGAATTTCTTGAAGCTTTTCCTTATGTGTTGAAGTATAAGAAGGGAGAAACCAACATTGTTGCAGATGCCTTATCAAGGAGATATGCTTTAATTTCCATGATGAATGCTAAATTGTTGGGATTTGAATCTCTTAAAGACCATTATATGGAAGATTCGACACTTGCTTCTATTTATCTCGCTTGTGAGAAAATGGCATATAAGGGATTTTATAGATCTGAAGGTTTTTTATTTCGCTTGGGGAGACTTGTAATTCCAAACTGTTCTATAAGGGAATTACTTACACGAGAAGCTCACGGAGGAGGATTGGCTGGGCATTTCGGTGAAACCAAGACATTGGAGATGCTGAAAGAGCATTTTTATTGGCCTAACATGATTAGAGATGTGCATCATGTGATTGAAAGGTGTATTGTTTGCAAAAAAGCCAAGAGCAAAGAAGCAGCCCATGGACTTTATACACCTCTACCTGTTCCAGATCAACCTTGGACTGATGTTAGCATGGATTTCGTGCTAGGCTTACCAAGGACACAAAGAGGTAAAGATTCGGTCATGGTTGTTGTTGATCGTTTTTCAAAAATGTCTCATTTTATTCCATGCCATAAGACCGACGATGCTGTGCACATCGCCAATTTATTTTTCAAAGAAATTGTGAGACTTCATGGCATTCCAAAGAGTATCGTGTCAGATCGTGATGCCAAATTTCTTAGCTACTTTTGGAAGACTTTATGGAGAAAGCTGGGAACAAAGTTACTCTTTAGTACTGCCTGTCACCCACAAACTGATGGGCAAACTGAAGTGGTGAACCGAACGCTTTCTACTTTGCTAAGAACTATCATTGGCAAAAACTTGAAAAGTTGGGATGAATGCTTGGCCTATGCTGAATTTGCTTACAATAGAAGTGTACATGGTACTACTAAACACTCTCCTTTTGAAGTAGTTTATGGATTTAATCCATTGAGCCCACTTGATTTAGTACCATTACCACTTGAAGCTCGAGAATGCATAGATGGAAAAATGAAGGCTGACATGATAAAGAAGTTACATGAAAACATTAAACAGCAAATTGAGAAGAAGAACTCCATCTATGAGAAGACTGCCAACAAAAGAAGAAAATTTGTTCAATTCAGTCCTGGAGAGTTAGTGTGGGTTCATCTTCGAAAAGAAAGATTTCCAAACCAAAGGAAGTCCAAATTAATGCCAAAGGCAGATGGTCCTTTCCGTATCATAGACAAGGTAAATGATAATGCATACAAAATTGATTTGCCTGAAGACTATGCTGTTTCTACTACTTTCAATGTGAGGGATCTTTCCCCGTACTTAAAAGATAAAGAGGACTTGGATTTGAGGACAAATCCATTTCAACCAGGGGAGGATGATGTAATCAAGGATAATCCCATTGCAGCCCAAGAAAAGGATAACACTTCAATTGGGCCTCTAACTCGTTTAAGGGTTAAAGAGCTTGGACTAATTGCAGCCCAAGAAAGGGAGAACACTTCAATTGGGCCTCTAACTCGTTTAAGGACTAAAGGGCTTGAATTGGGCTTAACCACTTTGTTGAAAGTGGAAGAAGTGTGAAAAAGATTGCATGTGGGATAGTTGCATTTGTTGAATATAGTTGTAGTCAATACCTATACATTTATTGTCTTTGACATTTAGCTACCTATGCATTTATTGTCTTTGACATTTAGCCTACATTACTTGACTTTTAGTTGATGCATTTAATGCATTAGTTGGAGTCTTTTGTCTTTTTGTTTTGGAGACCCTCTATAAAAAGGGTCCTTGCCATTTGTTGTAAACCATCCTTGAATCATATATGAGATATTGGCATTTTGTTTTCAAGAGGATTCTTGAGTTCTTTCTCTTATCTAACTTGGGTTAGTGGCGAGAGTAGCTAGATTTCTTATCACTCACGTTCTTCTTTCTTGAGTGTGGCGAGATCAACCCATTTCTCTTAGTTGTGGCGCCCTTTGGCTTATCAATTGAGTGATTTGGTTTCATTTGTTTGTTTCTTTCAACCTATCCAGAAAATCGATCAAGTGTTTTCCCTCCGGAAATCACATCATCTTCGTTATTTATATTCATATTCATAAACTCAATATTAGATTGTAAAATAAATAATGAAGTCCATGACACAAAACATAGCATGAAGGAAATTATGATGATGATCATAATGTAAGATTCCTATCATGTGTAATTATGTATGTATCCAAACTATCCCCAGTCGTAGGATCACCTGACACTAGACATCAGTGGTCTAGATAGACTAGCACATGTTATGCTTCTTGATTTGATTAAGTAGCTATCCTCATATGCTGTAGGCATAAGATGTTTTGAGTGAACATGTGAATACTTGTTAAATGGTAACAAGTACATTGGATGACCTGCATGAGACATCACATAGATGCCTATTCAAATGTTAATGGTAGGTCTCACAGCAGCTAATAGTGCAAGTATCCTTGGACTGAGGAACTCAAGTTATGTTGGATATGGATCCTATGTTTTGACTTCATTCCTTGTTACCCACCATGAGTCGCTCTTAGGGTGGTGATTGGGCATAGCGTGAAGTATTCAAAGATATTTGAGTAGTCAATAGAGGATTCACCACTCCTAATAGAAGGAAGTATACCCATGGCCACTTGTTGGGATAATCGCTAAGAAGTCTTTGGCCAAAGCAGACTTATCATGAAGATGGTCTTCAGTGACATAGATTATAGTGATTGATCCCACAAGACAAGGAACTGACTATTTAGGCTGGACGTGGGAGTTGACACATAGGCTATACTTTGAACCAAGTAGGCATGAGATAGTGAAAGGACACATTGCATAGACACGCTTTAGCTGCAGAAAGATTTAAAGTTAATTAACTAACTTTCCAGTCAATTAGGGGTCACGATGTGCTACTAGATACCACTTGTGATCTATTTACAATCAAATCTTGATTATGAATAGCCAACATAACTGGAAACCTAATGGGTCACACACTTAGAAATTCACTAAGAATATAAAACAGGTTTGAGGATTTGATCCTAAACTGGAGAATTAATTAAAAGGAGATAAAAAAATAAAAAGAATTGGAATATGTTCATATTCCTACCCAAACAAGGAAAAGCCTAAAACAAAAACCTCTTAGGCGTCACTCTATCAAAGAGATTGGGCTTCTTAAGATGTTACTTTAAAAAGCCCAATAAGTGAATGATTCCTATTAAGGAATTAGGGTTTAGTGTTTGTGATTGCATCTATCACTTTAAATATGATAGTGAAAGCCACACGCACTTGCTACTTTATCTCAATTGTTGAGTACTTGTTTTAGAAATACTCTTGTTCTCTTATCCTTCAACCAAGAGGGTTTTCTCTATAGCTTCTTCATGCTTACTAGCACAAGAACGAGAAAAAATCCCATTATCTTAAGAGGTCTTTTCTTTTGTGTATTTTCATGTGGTTTACCATTAGAATTATCCTACTTTGGATACTTGCTTTGGCTTTGAGAGGTTGCTATGCTACAAGAGGTATTTCTCTTCATCTTGTTTTTCATGGTTAATGTAATGATAATATAGGTTGATCCATTGGTGAATGGGTTTTAGAGAAAATTTTAAATTCCATTGTGTTCTATGATCTCTAAGATCCTACACACTATACATGCTACCATTCACATCACTTTCAAACAACCTTGCATCAATCTCGGCCATGTGAAGATATCCAGAAGAACTCGCTTAAAGCTCATGGCTCAAGGATACAAAAAGCACTGAACATGTCACTCCTAAATTTGTCCATATACATACAAGTGCATCCTTTCCTCTTGGGGCTTTGTGAAACTAAAACACATCAAGTTATCTTTGGTCATTTCAATGGAAAATGCCAACTTTACCTCTTATTCTTCTATTTTAGGAAGCCTCTTCTGCTTATACTTGTTTACCTAAATGTATTCATTCGACTCTGTTCTTCTTCCATTTAGATATTCCCAAGAAATTCTCGGGTTTGATATTCTTAACGACCTTGACAAAGGCCTTGAGTCACTAATAGACTCAACACATTTTCTCAAAAGGAATATGATAGAAAAGGAAATAAGAAAACATCCTAAAGGACCTTTGATGGAGCCGTCGCTCTATAGTTGTGCCCAGGTTCACAGTAATAGAGGAGGACCCGCTAAGATTACCTTGCTCTGAAATTAGTAAGAGGCTTAATCCCATTACTCTAATATCATCTTTGTCATGACCCCCAACCTGATACATGACCAGCGTGGATGATGCCTTAACCATACCACCGCAAGTCTGATTTCCTTTAACCCACATTTACTTTTATTAACTAAAACAATACAAGCATTCCTCAAATGAAACCAAAATGAAATCTCATTAATACAAATCATGAATACCATTTTACATTCTCAATATACTATTCTCACATATTCTTATTCGATAGACTTTTCATATTATTGTTTACATCAAGCAACATGACCTATCCGATTATAGAGTCTTTCTTAAATTTCCTATATCTTACATACATAAATAAATCTACCTACGGTGATACCGTACCCTGAACAAAGGGGAGGCCTTCAAGCACACCCGCCTTTGGATAGCAGGAACCACTAAACCTAAAACTATGAAGAGGTAAGTCCAAACCACGAGGACTCACTATAAACCCTACTTGTCTACAAACACAAGACATAAATACTGCAATACCAAGAAAAGCGATAAATATAAAATATGTTTTCAGGCAAACCAGTTCAATATGTATTCAATTGACTTTTACTGGCAACATGCATTTATTCCATATTGATTCTATCTGATGCAAGGAAGTCATTTGTATCATTTAACTTTAGCTATGTTTCATCATTTAGCAACAAAAAATAATCCTCATACATAACAGTATGGTCACACAATCCATTAAAACCATGTTCGCACATGGGTCGATAGCCAATCGACTCCTTAGCAACTCAACGACCATAATGCATCGGCCATGTGTGTACAGCAACATGAGACCAATGATATCGAAGCCCAACCATATCATAATCACACAGAGGTTGGAAGCCAGTCGATTCCTCAGTAACTCAATAACCACAACGTACTGGCCCCGTGTGTGTAGCAACGTGAGACCAAGGACATCGAAGCCCAACCATATCACAATCACAGTCATAAGCAATCTCATTCATCCATAATTCATACAATGTCATCATTTGTTATGTACTATAAACATAGAGACTCATGACATATTCCATATCTAGTCCACAAGGGACATGCCTTATCATTGCAACATTCATTCACTAATTCCCAATATTCACAATAAACATCATCTATACAAGTCATATTTGCTCATTCCATATGTTGTTTAGACATGTAACATGTCATTTGTATACCCATTTGTTCTCACAATTTACTCACAACAATTTCTAAGCATTATCTCCTACTACATTCATAATGATAAGGAGTGTGTACATCCCTATTCCAATATATATATACATACATATATCCATAGCCACATACTTTAGTAAGTAAGTTCTAATATGTGTGAGGGATTATATATATGCACATACTCTTTTAATAGTAATCTGTAGTTGACACATCCATATATATATGCATACCTTGCACCACCCCAAACGTCATAAGAGTGTACAAATGTATATGTATACACATTTTCCTTTTTGTACACAATTTGTGATAGGAAAATCCTTAGGGTTGCCTGATCTTCATGGCGTAGGCGATAAATGAATTCAAGACTTAACAAAAGAAAATTAAGAACAACACACTCCGGAATTGAAGAAGGAATTGGAGTGGTTCAATGACCTAACAAGTGCAAATAGTCAACCAACGTTATATAGAACGTGACCTACTATTTAGAACGCTTGTTCAACCACGAACACGAATTGAACCAATCCACACAACAACGCACTTGGGTTGAAGCACAAATTGGGGGCTTTTGTGAATTTGAATCACCAATCTTATAAAGAAGATTGACAAAGCAAGGTTTCACAAGAGCAAAGAAAGAAAGATAAATTCTCACACAATGAGAGAAAACACTTGAATGCAAGTTTTCATAAACTCAAATCTGATTATTACAATAAGCTTGGGGGGTATTTATAGATAGGATGGAGAGACAAAGGTGCCCACCTATCTTGACTTGAAGATACATACATTTAATGCACATGAAAATAAATGCCCACCTATCTTGACTTTGGATACAATGCTTTTAATGCATTTTGAAAATAAATATCCACCTATCTTGACTTTGAAACATTGTGCATTTAATGCACATGATTCATAATTGACTAAAGACCATCTAGAAGTTAAAATTCGTACAAAAATAAAAGAAAATTACAAAACATGAATTTCAACTCAAATGGATATAATTGAGCCCACATTCTATTGGTCCATGTTTATCTCTTGGACCAATCTCTTTAATTTGTAGTGTTCTGGCCCAAAATCCCTTTAGCAACTCCATTTTCAGCCCAAATGATGTTGAGCACATTTTGATCATTATTTAACATACATTCAAATGGAATTTTCTTCATCCATTCTTGAACGAGCCCATTTAATGTCTCTTTTATTGTTTTAGCCCGAGCTCGTGTAATTCGCCCACTTGTAATATACAATGGATCTACTTCTTGATCATCCAATGTAATTGTTGGGTTCACATCATCCTCCCCTTCTTGAAAAGGAGTCGTCCTCGACTCTTCAATATCTGCATCAAAATAAGGAGAGAGATCAGAAACATTGAAGGTAGCATGCACACCATATTCACCTGGTAATTCAAGTTTGTAAGCATTATCATTAATCTTCTCAATGACTCGAAATGGCCCATCCCCTCTAGGCATAAGTTTTGATTTTCGTTTTTCTGGAAACCTCTCTTTTCTTAGATGTAGCCAAACCAAATCTCCAGGCTTAAAAATTACTTGCTTTCTTCGTCTATTAGCACATTTTTCATATTGTTGAGTCATCCTTTCAATGTTGTGCCGTGCCTTCTCATGAATTTGCTTGACAAATTCAGCACGCTTTTTACCATCCATATTGGCTCTTTCCTGCAAAGGTAAAGGAATCAAGTCAATAGGTGTAAGAGGATTAAATCCATAAACAATTTCAAATGGCGATAATTTAGTAGTGGAATGAATGGCCCTATTGTAAGCAAATTCGACATGTGGAAGACATTCCTCCCAACTCTTCAAATTTTTCTTGATGATTGTTCTCAATAATGAGGAAAGTGTCCTGTTCACAACCTCGGTTTGTCCATCAGTTTGTGGATGGCATGTAGTAGAAAATAACAATTTGGTTCCAAGCTTGCTCCACAATGTCTTCCAAAAATAGCTTAAAAATTTAGTATCCCGATCAGACACAATCGTTCTTGGCATCCCATGTAGTCTCACAACTTCCCTAAAGAATAAATTAGCAATGTTAGAAGCGTCATCAACTTTGTGACAAGGAATGAAATGTGCCATTTTAGAAAATCTATCAACAATAACAAAGATTGAATCTCTCCCCATCTTAGATCTAGGTAATCCCACAATAAAATCCATTGAAATATCTTCCCAAGGTACATTAGGAATTGGGAGGGGAGTATACAATCCATGGGGATTTAATTTAGATTTTGCCTTATGACATACAATGCATCTTCCCACAAATTTCTCAACATCTCTACGCATTCTAGGCCAATAAAAGTGTACATTCAAAACACTAAAGGTCTTGGCAATGCCAAAATGACCCATAAGGCCACCAGAAAGCGCCTCTTTCAACAAAAGCACACGCAAAGAACAGTTAGGAATGCAAAGTTTGTCAATATAAAATAGGAATCCTTCATGCAAGAAAAATTTATTCCAACTAGTGTTTGGCTTGCAATGATGAAATGCTACTCCAAAATCAACATCATTAGCATACAATTCTTTAATGAATTCAAAACCCAGAATTTTAGCATCTAACATGGAAAGAAGAACATACCTCCGTGATAAAGCATCAGCAACAATATTTTCTTTACCTTTCTTGTACTTAATCACATATGGAAATGATTCAATGAACTCAATCCATTTGGCATGCCTTCGATTCAACTTGCTTTGGCTCCTAATATGCTTTAAAGCCTCATGATCAGAATGAATTACAAATTCTTTAGGCCACAAATAATGTTGCCAAGTTTCCAGCACTCTAACTAATGCATATAATTCTTTATCATATGTAGGATAGTTAAGAGTTGGTCCACTTAGCTTTTCACTGAAATATGCAATGGGCCTACCTTCTTGCATGAGTACACCGCCTATGCCAATTCCACTAGCATCACATTCAATCTCAAAAGTCTTACCAAAATCAGGAAGGGCTAGTAAAGGTGCATTCGTGAGCTTCTCCTTAAGGGTTTTGAAGGCTTTCTCTTGAACATCTTCCCATTTGAAGGGGACATTCTTCTTGGTCAGTTCATTTAATGGTGCTGCTAGAGTGCTAAAGTCCTTCACGAACCTCCGATAAAAGCTTGCAAGTCCATGGAAACTCCTTACCTGTCCAACGGTGGTTGGAGTTGGCCATTCTTGAATTGCTTGGACCTTTTCTTCATCAACCCCTATACCTTTACTACTAACAACATAGCCAAGAAAAACAATTTTGTTTGTGTAAAAATCACATTTCTTCAAATTACCAAACAATCTTTCCTTTTTAAGAACCTCTAGAACTTTTCTAATGTGATCCACATGTTCATCTAAGGTTTTGCTATACACAAGAATGTCATCAAAATAAACTACCACAAATTTCCCAATGTAAGCTCTCAAGACATGATTCATTAACCTCATGAATGTACTAGGTGCATTAGTTAAACCAAAAGGCATAACCAACCATTCATAAAGTCCATGTTTAGTCTTGAATGCTGTTTTCCATTCATCTCCTTCTTTCATTCTAATTTGATGGTAGCCACTTTTTAAGTCAATTTTAGAAAAGATAGTAGAACCAGTCAATTCATCAAGCATATCATCTAACCTAGGAATAGGATGACGATATCTTACCGTTATGTTGTTAATGGCTCTACAATCAATACACATCCTCCATGTGCCATCCTTCTTAGGTACGAGCAACACTGGAACTGCACAAGGACTAAGGCTTTCTCTCACATATCCTTTGTCTAACAATTCTTGGACTTGTTTTTGAATCTCCTTAGTCTCTTCAGGATTGGTGCGGTATGCTGGTCGGTTAGGCAATGATGCTCCAGGAATGAAATCAATTTGATGTTCTATCCCTCTAATTGGTGGCAATCCGGGTGGTACTTCATCGGAAAAAATATCCTCATATTCCTGCAAGAGAGACAAAACAACACTAGGCAAAGTAGAGGTTAAGTCTTTATTATTCAACATAGCCTCTTTGTAAACAAGTACTAGGAGGTTTTGTTGAGAAAATAAAGCTTGTTTAAGGTCACTATTTTTTGCCACAAGTAAACCTTTTCCTCCAACATCCATGTTCTCTCTTTTTCCTTTTTGATTTTCTTTTCTATCTTTCTTCTTTTTCAACACACTCTCTTTTTCTTCAGTACTTGACTCTTTTTGAATCTTTTCACTCTCATTTTTATTCTCTTCTTTTTTGCTCACTTGGCTGCACTCACTCTCTCTTTTCTTTTCTCTCTTTATTTGATCTTCTAAGATTTGCTTTGGTGACATAGGGAGGAGGGTTATAGGGTTCCCTCTAAGTACAAAAGAATAACGATTTAAGAATCCATCATGAGTGACATGCCTATCATACTGCCAAGGCCTACCTAACAAGAGATGACATGCTTTCATGGGTACAATATCACATAAGACTTCATCTCTATATTTGCCAATAGAAAAGAGTACTTTCACCTGTTTAGTCACCTTCAGTTCCCCACATTCATTGAGCCATTGAAGTCTGTATGGACGGTTATGCTTGACTGTTGGTAAACTCAATTTTTCAACAAGCTCAACACTTGCCACATTGCTACAACTTCCACCATCTATGATCACACTACATACCTTGTCCTGAATTAAGCAACGTGTGTGGAACAAGTTTTCTCTTTGATTATTCTCTTCCATCACCTGGATGCTAAGTGCTCTTCTAGTCACAAGAAGCTCTCCTTCCATTGCACTTTCTCCCTCATCATTTGATTCTTCTTCCTCCTCTGTGATATCTTCTTCAGTCTCCCAATCTCCATTGTTATTGACGATCATGGTGCGTTTGTTTGGGCACTCACTAGCGATGTGACCTCTTCCTTGGCACTTAAAACACCTTATGTCACGGCTCCTTGAAGAATTAGGCTCAACTTGAGTTTTCTTTGGAACAGCTAGCTTTTCAATTTTCTTTGAATCAACTTCCTTGGAATTTGAAGTAGAAGGGTTGTCTTTCTTCGAATTGTGCTTCCAAGAGTTAAAAGAATTTGAATTGTAGCTTTTTCTTGCAGTATTCTTCCTCTTGAGTTGTTTCTCAACTTTGATGGCTTGATGTACCATCTCTTGAAGCTCTACATAATGATACATCTCCACGATATCAGCTATGTCACGATTGAGTCCATGTAAGAAGCGAGCCATTGTTGCTTCTCTATCCTCCACAATGTTGGCTCTTATCATGGCAACCTCCATCTCCTTATGATACTCATCTACACCCTTTGTTCCTTGTATGAGACGTTGCAACTTGTTATGAAGCTCTCTATGGTAATATGATGGGATGAACCTCTTTCTCATAATTGTCTTCATTTCTTCCCAAGTGGAAATGGGATACTCTCCATAACGAGCTCTTTCTTTTTGCATCTGGTCCCACCAAACAAGAGCATAATCAGTAAATTCAATAGCAGCAAGTTTCACCTTTTTACCTTCGGAGTAGTTATGGCATGAGAAAATTTGTTCAACACGCATTTCCCATTCTAAGTACTCCTCGGGATCACTTTTGCCTTGAAAGGAAGGGACTTTTACTTTGATTCCACCAAGGTCTTCTTCTCTAACTCTAGGCCTCCTAGGTTCTTCTCGATTAAATCTCCTCCTTCTTGGTTGATATCCACCAGATTCATCATCCTCAACTGGACTCTCCGCAACTCTATAAGGCTGCTCATTTCGTCTTCGGTTGTTTGGAGAGGCTGGTAGTGTAGCGGTTTGGTTCTCCATGTTATCTAAACGCTCAAGAACTCCTTCTAGCTTTCTGTCAAACATCCTTTCAAGATGACTCATCAATGCTTGCATTTGGATAGGAGCTAGTTGTGCTTGAGAAATTTCTTCATCTTGGTTCCCTGCCATGTTAGTGTAAAAAAAAAAAATAATAATAATAACAGAATATAGGATCTCACAAAATGCTTAGTGTTTCACTCTTCTTCTCAACTCAGTATTTGCACTCCACTCTTGATAATCTCACTAACTCTTAAATCCCTCAATATCTTCCAAAGCTCTTATTCAATCTAAGTCCTTGTTGTGTGATTCAATAATTGTCAATTTCTCAACTTCAACCAAGCACATGAAAGTAGATTGTCAAAGTATGGGAATAGTTGAACTAGGTCACAGTTAAAGAAAGCTTTATGGATTCAATAGAAAGAAATTTTGTTACAAGTGCAAGATAAGATTTTTTTGTTAAATGAAAAGGGAATCAACTACTTTGAGGGCAAGAAGATGCACTATTTGAACAATTTTTTTTTTGAATTTTTTTTTTCAATATGATGTGCAGAATAGATAGGAGCAACAAAACAATATATGACCTTCTCAAGGACAATGAAATCTTGCACAGTGAAAGGAAAAAATTGATATCTAGGCAAATTGGAAATTGAAGAAAGGGGAAGGAACAACAAAGGAACAATAATATATTTTTCTCAAAAAAAGGTGAAAATAAAGAAGGCCTACCGTGTCAACCAAAATGCTCTGATACCAAATGATAGGAAAATCCTTAGGGTTGCCTGATCTTCACGGCGTAGGCGATAAATGAATTCAAGACTTAACAAAAGAAAATTAAGAACAACACACTCCGGAATTGAAGAAGGAATTGGAGTGGTTCAATGACCTAACAAGTGCAAATAGTCAACCAACGTTATATAGAACGTGACCTACTATTTAGAACGCTTGTTCAACCACGAACACGAATTGAACCAATCCACACAACAACGCACTTGGGTTGAAGCACAAATTGGGGGCTTTTGTGAATTTGAATCACCAATCTTATAAAGAAGATTGACAAAGCAAGGTTTCACAAGAGCAAAGAAAGAAAGATAAATTCTCACACAATGAGAGAAAACACTTGAATGCAAGTTTTCATAAACTCAAATCTGATTATTACAATAAGCTTGGGGGGTATTTATAGATAGGATGGAGAGACAAAGGTGCCCACCTATCTTGACTTGAAGATACATACATTTAATGCACATGAAAATAAATGCCCACCTATCTTGACTTTGGATACAATGCTTTTAATGCATTTTGAAAATAAATATCCACCTATCTTGACTTTGAAACATTGTGCATTTAATGCACATGATTCATAATTGACTAAAGACCATCTAGAAGTTAAAATTCGTACAAAAATAAAAGAAAATTACAAAACATGAATTTCAACTCAAATGGATATAATTGAGCCCACATTCTATTGGTCCATGTTTATCTCTTGGACCAATCTCTTTAATTTGTAGTGTTCTGGCCCAAAATCCCTTTAGCAACTCCATTTTCAGCCCAAATGATGTTGAGCACATTTTGATCATTATTTAACATACATTCAAATGGAATTTTCTTCATCCATTCTTGAACGAGCCCATTTAATGTCTCTTTTATTGTTTTAGCCCGAGCTCGTGTAATTCGCCCACTTGTAATATACAATGGATCTACTTCTTGATCATCCAATGTAATTGTTGGGTTCACATCAATTTGGAAGAGAGGCAAACAAGAATATGCGTACAAACATCCCTTAAGTTATTTCTATATCACTTGGTATGAATACATATATATACATGAATACATATACACATATCAAGCAGGTGTACTTTGCCATAGGTAACATATATATAGCACACATAATTATTTCGTGGCCAAAACCCAATTAGCTTTATCAAATCAACGTACATGTACCCACATTCATTAAACAATTATTTTCTATAAACACACACGAGGAGGGTCTAAAACCTTTCCATGTGGGCATATGTCTATTCTTTTATGCAAAAATTAAATATCATTGTATCTATTACATCAGTTTATTTACTTTACTTAAGCAATGTCCATGATTCCTATCCTCACTTATACTCATTATTCCAAGACAACATTGTATTTTACTTACATGAGAACAATTAAAGTATAAAATACCATTCATCTGAAGGATCTACACATAATTAGATTAATTAGCTCTAAACATTTGATTTTAGAGCAATAAGATACCAAAGAGTAGGCTCTCTCACCTTTGCTTAGCTTCCTTACCCACTTCTCCACCTTAAAAGAAGAATTGCAAGCTCCAAGAAGGCCAAAGAAGCTCCAAGATATTCCCTTACACCTAGGGTTTAAAGAATCATGAGAGGAAGGGTGAAAAATTAAATTTTTGTGCAAGATATAGATGCTGGCGCCTTGGGCACCATTCCTGGTGACCATAGCACCAAGCACTAAAGTCTCAATGGGTTGGTTCCCAGGGCACCAACCCCTGGAAGCCATGGACATGAGGGTTAGCCTAGGGCACCCAGGGTGCCATGTCTAAGGCTTGGGGTGCCCAAGACTGTGCTGACGTAAACTACTGCGATTTTCACCCCAAAATGCTCAAATCTTAATCCTTTAGGTTCTAATACTTCATGGATTCACAAGGATGATTTTAGGCAAGGAAGAAGCACCATAAATAGCCCATAAACTCAAAAATCTAAAGCATCAATCAAATGAAAGGATTTTTGAGAAAACATCTCTAAAATTATACCTTCAACAAACCAAATCTCTTCCAATGATTCTATTATATTCATATATGTTTTACATCTAACAAGCATTTGAAACAATAATTTCCTCATTCTTTAATGGCCACAATACAGACAAATTTTCCCAAATTTCAAATCTAGGTTTCTCTCTTGAAGGAAAACAAGAGAAGAAGAAGAAGAAGAAGATAAGGTATAGGGGGCTTACCCATCAATCTTCCTCCAATCTTCCATGATTTCTCCTCTTCCCTCAGCTGGCCATGGGATAGAGCAGAAGAGAGGACTGGGCATTGGGCATAGGAGAGCTATGGAGAGTGAGGAAAGAATGAAAGGGAAAAAGGTGAGGATAGGTATAAATGAGTGTGTGTGGGCCTCGCTTAATTTCTCTTGAATTTAGTCCATTTGAAAGAAAACAACTTTAATTAGGGCTTGCAAGGAAATAGAAAATCTTGATCATACATAGGGTACCCAACCACACTCCCACTTAAACACACTTCCTCACATCCCATAATTTCCACTAAATTCCAAAGTCTTACTTTTTGTTCACTTTAGTCCCTCTTGGTGTCCCAAGCTCTATATTAGCCTCGAATTCATCCCCTCTAAGGTACTGGGCCCAAAATTCATCCTCTTAGAGTCCTTTCTTCCTCAAAAGTTACTATTCAATGTATTCTCAAGATTTTTCTATACTTTCTTTTCCTTTCACTATAGTCAGACATGATTCTTACACTCACTATTTATGTTTCCTCGATTAGGACAAGTCTTGGTCCTTATAAGAATTTTGGATTCTTTGCTCCTCTAGTCGGAGCTCCTCCTTAATTCACAAAAAAATTTCACTCACCTAAATTTGTGTACTTTAAACCACACAATAATACCTAAGGTATTACAAGTTGTTACTTGGCTTGTGATCGTGTGTGTGATTGGCAAAGTGATGGCCCGGGTTGAGGAAGCCAAGGTAGGCTCTATGATCTTACCAAAGGCTATCAAATCTCCCAAGGCATAACTTCTTGATGGTGTATCCTGGTTCATACCACTACGATGCCAAATCGCCCAAAATTGAATTTGTGGCAATCTTGCGGTATAGTAATCCCCAGGTCGTATTCACTCAAGGAGCCTCACTTCTAATTACTAATTAATTGTTCTTAGCGCTAATTACATTGATAATAAAACACATAAACGGGGGGATTGCTTGTGACAGCAACATAAAACAAAATAAAACAAAAGCAGTAAACAATAATAGCAAAGTTTGACAGCAATAGGAAAACACAACCAGGCACTAGGATTTATGGGTGTGCATCTATCATTACTTAACTCATTGATTTAGTTTTATCCCCGGCTCTCCATTTGGTTTTTATAAAAGAAATCTAGAAGAACTTCCAGAACTGTAATGCTTCCAACCATAGTTAAGAAGAACTTCATTAATCTACAGCTAGATGCAACTTTAGAAGACTTCAACCAAACCAAATTAGATATCATCTAACCTAGCCATTTCATTTTACTTGCTATCAATTAGTTAACCAAGGTTATATCTTCAATAAAAATCAGTTTATGCTTATACAAGTTTATATTAGAATTTTGGTATCAACATAAATAGAAGAACAGAACAAAAAACGAAAATGAGATAAAATGGAGAATGAAACACTTATCTTGCACTGGAAGTTCAAGCTACAACATCCTAAGGTCCTAGTGACTGATTACAATGGAAGTTTAGCTTTCCATGAGATCAAAACTAGAAGAACAATAGAGAGAAAAGTAGAGAGAAGAAGACCTACGAAATTACTAAGTTACTGCAAAAGAGAATACTCTTTTAAATTACAAAACTGAAACCTCTTATGCCTTTGGAATATTCTAGACTAGATTCCCTCAAGTTGACTTTCAAAAGCCTGAAGGGTGGCTGTTTTACTGCTACCTAAAGAGATCTGAAATATTACTGTAGATTCCTGAATTAAGGGCAACAGAACATGCTTTCTTGTTGCAGAAAAAGTGTAAGAAGGGAAGCTTTCCATTTTCAACAAAGTTTAGGGAAGAGGTGGCTACATGCATGGCAAAAAAGGATAGACATATTTCAAATGAAGGCCCCACACATCCATGTCAGCAGGTCAGCAAAAAAGAGTGCCAAGTCAGTATCGTACTCATCCCAAAAGTGCCACATCAGTG
Source organism: Biancaea sappan (assembly GCA_037074585.1). Classification (NCBI taxonomy): domain Eukaryota; kingdom Viridiplantae; phylum Streptophyta; class Magnoliopsida; order Fabales; family Fabaceae; genus Biancaea; species Biancaea sappan. The sequence continues at coordinate 65,890,358 of CM073492.1, forward strand.
TCCATGTCAGCAGGAGTTCTATGTCAGTACCACATCATCAAGAAATCTCCAATATTAATTTATGCAAAGTACACAAGATGGGTTAAATTAAGTCTTTTATAATTTAAGTCCTAAAATATGAAAATATTCATTTTTATCCAAAATTGATTTAAACCCAATAAATCACAAAGTGTAATGAAATTGGAGAATTCTCATAGATGAAAATGCAAATAGACCAAGATAGTAGTAAAAAACTATATAAAAATGCTATATATCATATCCACTTTGATTTGAGAATTGATGTGATTGAAATGCATTGAGTGACTGCATAGTGAATATTTATGTTTTTGTGTGATGATGTGTAGATGTGTTTAAGAGAGGACTTGTCCATGGATATGTAGATTTATGTGACAAATTATTTTCAATGAATCCATGAGGATGCAGACCCATGTTGATGAAGTCTTGAGAAATAGAATCATGGGGATACAAACCCATCTAATATAACTTTTGAGGAAGTGTCCGTAGGAATGAAGACCCCCGTTGACAAGGCTCTTAAGTGAATTCCCTATAAGGACGCAGACCTACGTGGGGCTGACAAAATATGTGTTATATGCATGTTATATTTGCATGAGGATTAATATGAATTATGGCATTATGTCATGTGCATTAGTTGTTGTGATACGCATTTATAGATATATATGTGCATGTAACCCAGTATGGGTTATGATTTGATTTGGATGGTTAAGGCACCATAGATATGATTTATATGGGTAAAGTATTGAGAAAATAAGCATGAGCTATGAATGTTATGCCTAAATAATGTTTGTTGCACTAGTACTATGCTTGAAATAACATGAGGTTAGGCATGTGAATCTATCGGCTGGTTTAATCGGTCGAACTGGAAACTGGGCCATAGTCCAGTCTGAACAGAATCTAAAATTAGAGGAGGAATCAAACCGGTCAATGTCGGTCAAAACCATGTTTAACTGGTCAGTTTAAGTGAGAACCTACCACCAGTTTTGGGTTTGAACTGATTTAGCAAATATCTTGTCTTTCATTCGCAAATCAAATCTGAAGCAATAGAAGAGATGAAAAGATGCTTCCTATAAAACCAAGGTTGCCTCTGACCGTCTACCATGTCATTGCTGTCTCCGGTGATAACATCAAAAGCACACCGCACATTACAAGCAATTCCCCAAGTTTTTATGAGCCTGACCACAATGTCTTCTTCTTCAGCTCCTCCATTGTTGTTAACCACCATACCTTCCGTTGTCTCTGTAACACATTCTCTAGAAGTTTCTTCACCATGACCTCCATTTCTTCCTCTTTTCTTTCATTTTGGCATTTTGAATACTTTCTTGCTTGTTGATAAATCTCTCTAATATGATATCTCTCTACCCCTACTTACTAAATGGTTCGATAGGTATAATTATGACTGACATTTGTTTTATTTTTTTAGTTTTACTAAATGATAATAATTAATATCTTCATTTTCCCATGCTCTCTCAACCCTTCAGCCTCCCTTAATTAATTTCATTCACTTCCCCTCCTTCTCTTTCTTTCACTTCACACTCTTTTTCATCTAATCAGCAGCTCCTTTTTGACTTTTTTTTTCAATATTTTGTAATTATATAAAATAATATTTTGTAATTATGTAAAATATTTTAACATTTTATTTTTTTAAAAATTTTTTTATATACCATTGGTTCGACTATGATTTGACTATGGTCTGACCATTGATCTTTAAATTGATGCCTCAACTAGTTCAATGACTGGTCCAAGGTTTTCCCTGAATGCTCATATATTCATTGTAAAACTTGCCAATTTTGAATCACGTGATGGTAGTATTATGGTTATTATAATAAAAACTTCTATTATTTTAATAGCATTATTTTATAGCGTTATTTTAGTGATATTATTTTTAATACATTATTTTAATGAAATTAATTTATCATTTTAATTTCCATATTTACTTTATTCTTTTGGAAATATTATCTATGGAAATTGAGATAAATAATTAGACTGGATATTTTGTTTTGGGTAATACTTTTGAGATTCGAGAAAAGACTAAAGAAGAGGAAATTTCATAGAGATAGTGTTGAGGACCAAGGAATGGATAGAGAGTAGTCATGAGGCATAGAGAGAATTGGGTACCTACAAGGTCCCCTGAGGGACTAAAGTGAAAAGAGGAATAGGTGGCACCTAGAATGTGGGAAATACCCAAATTGGAGAAATTACAGATTTGACACTACCGAGGTTAACTGGGGGTTGACTTAGGGGCAAAGTAGTAATTTCACCCTGTGTGAATATGTATATAGGTGAGCCCACTCTTTTTCTTCATTTTCACTTTCCTCTCTCTCTCTCTCTTTCTCTCTATCCTTACTTTCTCTTCTCTCTTTCTCTTTTTCTTCTCTCTACCCCTCTCTACTCCAAATCCTCCAATGACTTTAGAGAGTCTTTCTCCAGTGGTGGGGCGAGTCATCGGTGGCCAAGCAACCTAGGAAAAGCAAGGAATAGAGGTAGGAATTCTGATTTCCTGAACTTTTTCCTATTTTCTATTTTTAAGGGTATTTTAGGGTAAAATTTAGATTGGAGCTTTGTTTGTCAATTGAAATTGGGGGTTTTCGTGTCTAAATACTCCTTAGACATCAAAGAGGAGAACCCATGGAAGAAATCATGAAAAACGATGAAGATCTAACCAGATCTTACCCAAAACCGAGGCTAAATCGCTAGGTCAGGATCGTGGCACCTCAAGCGCCAAGCACCACACTTCAGAGGGAAGAGTAAGCCATAACGCCCGAGGCACCAACTATGTGTATGGCGTCCAAGTGCCAAGCATGCTAACTTAGTCTGCTTTGTGAGTCCATTTTCAAATGGTCATAACTCTTTCATTCGCACTCCATTTTTAGTAAATTTTATATCATTGGAAATTTCTTCTAGTCTAGTTTCCAATGTATAAGTGTTAATTTAGAAACTAGTTACCAGTTAAGAGTTATCACCAAATGAGTGACCAAAAGTAAGAGTTAGTGGTGAGGATTTTTCATGTTTTATTTATTATTGATATTGGTTGGTTCTAGTGGCTTGGGAGCTTCATTGGCTTCATATCTGGAGACTCTCATATGGTAAACCTTAACGACATCAAGGTGAGTAGGCGACCTTTCCATTTATGATTTTATTAAAAATTGGCCAAGTTTAATATAAACCCCATTCACACCATAGTTAGAAATAAATCAAAGAAATTCTCTATTTAGTAGTAATAACTAGATTAAGGGATTTCTTTGATTGGTTGTGGGATTTACTTTATGGGATTAGTGGTTTAAAGTTTATTTGAATTTAAGTGGTGAGTTGATGTGGTATGTGTTATGTGGTGTTTATGTGAATGCATTTCATAAATAAAGAAAAGAAAAGAAATGAGTGGGACTAGAGGGATGGACCTCTGGAATAAACCTGTTGAGCAATTATAGTCCAAGGGAAAATTCTGAATAGAGCCTCAATGAGGTAAGCAAGGAAAATGTATTGCATATCGTTATTTGCATAATCATACTATATGAGTAGGACCAGAGGGGTAGACCTCTGAAATAAAACCATTGAGGGGTGGTCTTCAATGTGGTAAATGCAGAAGGATGTGGGAAATACATAGCATACGTTTGTAGCATAATGTATTTAAGTGTAGATGTTTACTTATGCTTTTGTATGTTTGAGGATTGTTCTATGAATCGTTTTGCAAGAACGTAGACTTGTGTATGAGCCACAGTTTGTGGTTGCACAATTGATGTGATTTCCGGAGGGAAAACACTTAATCGATTTTCCGGATAGGTTGAAAGAAACAAACAAAGAAAACCAAATCACTCAATTGATAAGCCAAAGGGCGCCACAACTAAGAGAAATGGGTTGATCTCGCCACACTCAAGAAAGAAGAACGTGAGTGATAAGAAATCTAGTTGCTCTCGCCACTAACCTAAGTTAGATAAGAGAAAGAACTCAAGAATCCTCTTGAAAGAAAAATGCCAATATCTCATATATGATTCAAAGATGGTTTACAACATATGGCAAGGACCCTTTTTATAGAGGGTCTCCAAAACAAAAAGACAAAAGACTCTAACTAATGCATTAAATGCATCAACTAAAAGTCAAGTAGTGTAGGCTAAATGTCAAAGACAATAAATGTATAGGTAGCTAAAAGTCAAAGACAAGAAATGCATAGGTAATAGACTACAACTATATTCAACAAATGCAACTAACCCACATGCAATCTTTTCACACTTCTTCCACTTTCAACAATGTGGTTAAGCCCAATCCAAGCCCTTTAGCCCTTGAACGAGTTAGAGGCCCAATTGAAGTGTTCTCGCTTTCTTGGGCTGCAATTAGTCCAAGCTCTTTAACCCTTGAACGAGTTAGAGGCCCAATTGAAGTGTTCTCCCTTTCTTGGGCTGCAATGAGGTTATCCTTGATTACATCATCCTCCCCTGGTTGAAATGGATTTGTCCTCAAATCCAAGTCCTCTTTATCTTCTAAGTACGGGGAAAGATCCCTTACATTGAAAGTAGTAGAAACATCATAGTCTTCAGGCAAATCAATTTTGTATGCATTATCATTTACCTTGTCTATGATACGGAAAGGACCATCTGCCCTTGGCATTAATTTGGACTTCCTTTGGTTTGGAAATCTTTCTTTTCGAAGATGAACCCACACTAAATCTCCAGGACTGAATTGAACAAATTTTCTTCTCTTGTTGGCAGTCTTCTTATAGATAGAGTTCTTCTTCTCAATTTGCTGTTTAATGTTTTCATGTAACTTCTTCATCATGTCAGCCTTCATTTTTCCATCTATGCATTCTCGAGCTTCAAGTGGTAATGATACTAAATCAAGTGGGCTCAATGGATTAAATCCATAAACTACTTCAAAAGGAGAGTGTTTAGTAGTACCATGTACACTTCTATTGTAAGCAAATTCAGCATAGGCCAAGCATTCATCCTAACTTTTCAAGTTTTTGCCAATGATAGTTCTTAGCAAAGTAGAAAGCGTTCGGTTCACCACTTCAGTTTGCCCATCAGTTTGTGGGTGACAGGCAGTACTAAAGAGCAACTTTGTTCCCAACTTCCTCCATAAAGTCTTCCAAAAGTAGCTAAGAAATTTGGCATCACGATCTGACACGATACTCTTTGGAATGCCATGAAGTCTCACAATTTCTTTGAAAAATAAATTGGCAATGTGCACAGCATCGTCGGTCTTATGGCATGGAATAAAATGAGACATTTTTGAAAAACGATCAACAACAACTATGACCGAATCTTTACCTCTTTGTGTCCTTGGTAAGCCTAGCACGAAATCCATACTAACATCAGTCCAAGGTTGATCTGGAACAGGTAGAGGTGTATAAAGTCCATGGGCTGCTTCCTTGCTCTTGGCTTTTTTGCAAACAATACACCTTTCAATCACATGATGCACATCTCTAATCATGTTAGGCCAATAAAAATGCTCTTTCAGCATCTCCAATGTCTTGGTTTCACCAAAATGCCCAGCCAATCCTCCTCCGTGAGCTTCTCGTGTAAGTAATTCCCTTATAGAACAATTTGGAATTACCAGCCTCCCTAAGCGAAATAAAAAACCTTCAGATCTATAAAATCCCTTATATGCCATTTTCTCACAAGCGAGATAAATTTCAGCAAGTGTTGAATCTTCCATGTAATGGTCTTTAATAGATTCAAATCCCAACAATTTAGCATTCATCATGGAAATTAAGGCATATCTCCTTGATAAGGCATCTGCAACAATGTTGGTTTCTCCCTTCTTATACTTCAACACATAGGGAAAAGCTTCAAGAAATTCCACCCACTTTGCATGTCTTCTATTCAGCTTGCTCTGACCTTTCAAGTGTTTGAGTGATTCATGGTCTGTGTGAATTACAAATTCTTTTGGTAACAAGTAGTGCTGCCATGTCTCAAGAGCTCTAATTAAAGAGTAGAACTCCTTATCATAAGTAGAGTAGTTAAGACTGGCTCCATTCAACTTCTCACTAAAATAAGCTATAGGACGCCTTTCTTGAAGAAGTACAGCTCCAATTCCCACTCCACTAGCATCACATTCAATCTCAAAAGTCTTAGAAAAATTAGGCAAAGCCAATATGGGTGCATTGCACAATTTTTCTTTGACAAGCTCAAAACTTTGTTGGGCTGGATCACTCCATTTGAACTCCTTTCCTCCCTTAATACATTCAGTTATGGGTGCTAAGATGGTGCTGAAATCCCTTACAAATCTTCTATAGAAAGAGGCAAGCCCATGAAAACTTCTTACTTCAGATATGGTTCTTGGAACGGGCCATTCTTTGATAGCTTTCACCTTTTCTTCATCAACTCCCACTCCTTGCTGAGATACTACAAAGCCAAGAAAAATCACATGATCTTGACAAAAGTAGCATTTTTTTAGATTAGCATAGAGTTTCTCCTTTTGCAACACTTCCAAGACTTCCTTCAAATGTTGCACATGCTCCTCATAACTTTGACTGTAGATCAAAATATCATCGAAATATACCACAACGAATTTTCCAATGAAAGATCTAAGCACATGATTCATCAATCGCATAAATGTGCTAGGGGCATTAGATAGCCCAAATGGCATTACCATCCATTCGTAAAGTCCATGCTTTGTCTTGAAGGCTGTCTTCCACTCGTCTCCCTCTTTCATTCGGATTTGGTGATAGCCACTCTTCAAGTCAATTTTTGAAAACACCTTGGAACCATTCAGCTCATCCAACATGTCATCCAATCTTGGAATTGGGTAGCGGTATTTGATGGTGATCTTATTTATAGCACGGCTGTCCACACACATTCTCATAGAGCCATCCTTTTTAGGGACTAATAATGTAGGCACAGAACAAGGGCTCATGGATTCCCTTACATAACCCTTTTCAATCAACTCATCAACTTGTCTTTTTAGCTCCTTAGCCTCCTCTGGATTCATTCTATATGCTGGCTTATTTGGTAAGGCAGCACCGGGCACCAAATCAATTTGATGCTCAATTCCTCTTAAGGGTGGCAATCCCTTAGGTAGCTCGTTCGGAAAGACATCCGCAAATTCTTCTATCAACTCCCTCACAAGCTTAGGAAGCTTTTCTGCAAGTTCTGGATTTAGCTCCTTGAGAATTAGCAATAATACAAAGTTTTTCCTTTTTATTGCCTTCTTTAACTCATTCTTAGAAGTAAAACAACTAGGCTTCTTCTCCTCGATTACATCCTCCTTCGGCTGTACTTGTATTGGCTTTAAGGGTGCCAACACAATCTTCTTTCCATCCTTCTCGAAAGCGTAGGTGTTTTTGAAGCCATCATGTAGTGCTCTTCTATCAAATTGCCAGGGCCTCCCAAGTAGAAGATGACTAGCATCCATAGAGACTATGTCACACAATACCTCATCTTTGTAATTCTTCCCTATAGAGAAAGGTACCTTTACTTGTTTGGTGACCTTCATCTCGCCATGATTATTTAGCCATTGCAGCTTATATGGACGGGGATGATTGATAATAGGTAGCTTCAATTTTCCAACCAAGGTGGTTGAAGCAACGTTAGTGCAGCTCCCACTATCAATTATCACGTTACAAACTTTGCCTCCGATAGTGCACCTTGTTTGAAAAATATTCTCCCTCTGTTCTTCTTCTACCTTGGCTTGGATATTCAAGGCACGTCTAATAACCAAGGCAGCACCTTCATCAGCATACTCAACAACTTCTTCTTCGTCAAAATATTCTTCCTCTTCACATTCCTCCACAATATCTTCATCTTCACTCTCTATTTCCCCTTGTTTCTCCTTCAAGATCATCACCCTTCTATTAGGACATTCGGATGCTATATGGCCATGACCTAAGCACTTGAAGCACTTAATGTCTCGGCTTCTTTTAGAGGGCTGGTTGTCTTCTCTCTTATCCTTCCCCTTAGAACTTTCATATTTGTTCGGCTCTTTCTTCCATATCTCCTTATTACTCCCTTTGGTAGTGTTTGAGGTTTGGGAAAGTGTTTGGAAAGGTTTACTCCCCAATGGTTTAGACACTCCATTGTTTCTTCCATAAACTCTCTTTTTCTGTCTCTCCACCTTAATTGCCAATTTAATTACATCTTCTAAGAAGACATAATTCTGCAACTCTACTAAGTCAGCAACTTCTTTGTTCAAACCACCAAGAAATCGAGCTATGGTTTGCTCTTGGGGTTCATTCAGCTCGCACCGAATCATCAAAGTTTCAAATTCTTTGACATAATCTTCAACACGCATACCTCCTTGCCTCAAGCTTTGAAGCTTAAAATAAAGCTCTTGCTTGTAGTAATCAGGTACAAAACGCCGCTGCATGAGCCTTTTCATCAATCTCCAATTTCGAACTTCCTCCTCTCCATCTCTTCTTCGTTGATTCTTCAAATTTTCCCACCATAGATTAGCATAATCAGTGAATTCAAGGGCTGCAAGTCGGCATTTGGTAGCTTCTGAATATTCTTGATATTCAAAAATCTTCTCTACTCGTTGCACCCACTCCAAGTATTCTTCAGGAGAACTTGTTCCCTTAAATGGAGGAATCTTCATTTTGATGTTGGCATCACGCTCCCTCTGCTGCCTTCTTTGCCTAGGTTGTTCACCTTCTTCAGCTTCAGATTCTTCTCCACGGTGTTCAACATAAGCTCCTCTTCTTGGTTGTTGTTGTTGTAGCTCCATAAATTTAGCCATTTGAGTGGTTAGTTGAGCTATTTGTTCCATCATTTCTTCTTGACCTCTTTGTAGGCCAACAATTTGAGCTTGTTGTAGGCTAAGCCCAAAAGGAACTTAGAACTATTTTCTCCTGTCATAGTGATTTGTAATTTGTTGGTTTGAGTTTGGTGAAGGGTAGGTTCACTCTCTAAGTGTTTACACTCGGATTAACAATGAACAGTAGCGTTGAACAATGAACAGTAATGATGAACAATGAACAGTACCGATATATTTTTTTTTAATAAAAAAGCTGTAATAAAATAGAACAACACAAGAATAGAAATAAAGATAAAGATGAACAGACCAGAAAATTAGCCTTCCATGTAGGTGGCAGATTACAAAATAAGGAAAACTAAGCCTTCCATATAGGTGGCAGAATACAAAATAAGGAAAACTAAGCCTTCCATGTAGGTGGCAAAACACAGAATAAAATGCAATAAAATTAAGCTTTCCACGAAGGGACAAAACACAAAACAAATAATAGAACCTGAATTGAAGTGGCTTTGATACCAATATGATGTGATTTCCGGAGGGAAAACACTTAATCGATTTTCTGGATAGGTTGAAAGAAACAAACAAAGAAAACCAAATCACTCAATTGATAAGCCAAAGGGCGCCACAACTAAGAGAAATGGGTTGATCTCGCCACACTCAAGAAAGAAGAACGTGAGTGATAAGAAATCTAGTTGCTCTCGCCACTAACCTAAGTTAGATAAGAGAAAGAACTCAAGAATCCTCTTGAAAGCAAAATGCCAATATCTCATATATGATTCAAAGATGGTTTACAACATATGGCAATGACCCTTTTTATAGAGGGTCTCCAAAATAAAAAGACAAAAGACTCCAACTAATGCATTAAATGCATCAACTAAAAGTCAAGTAGTGTAGGCTAAATGTCAAAGACAATAAATGTATAGGTAGCTAAAAGTCAAAGACAAGAAATGCATAGGTAATAGACTACAACTATATTCAACAAATGCAACTAACCCACATGCAATCTTTTCACACTTCTTCCACTTTCAACAATGTGGTTAAGCCCAATCCAAGCCCTTTAGCCCTTGAACGAGTTAGAGGCCCAATTGAAGTGTTCTCCCTTTCTTGGGCTGCAATTAGTCCAAGCTCTTTAACCCTTGAACGAGTTAGAGGCCCAATTGAAGTGTTCTCCCTTTCTTGGGCTGCAATGAGGTTATCCTTGATTACATCAACAATAGGGTATACTTTATTTTATTAATTCGTGCTTTTATGTGCTGGTGGTGTTTGCTCTGATTATGGTAGTGATGTTGGTATTTGTACTTGTGTTTTGTTTTATTACACAGTCACCTGCTCACTGAGTTTTGAGGAGGATGGAAAAACCGCTAGAGATTAGAGGCTTATAGAGATAAATCCATTTTTATTAGAGGGTTCATGGAACCAATTTTTGGGCTAGATGCCTTGTAGAAATGTTCTATAATCTCATAGGCCACCTAGGTCCTGTTGTACATTAAAGGTTTAATTATTTGGTTGTAATTTGCTTTGCCATTTAATTGTATATATATTTCCTGATGTTGTGTGAAATAAGAGAAAGTATTATGTAAATTTATTTTGTTGGAAATTTACATTTTCTTAGTTGTGGATATTAAGGCTATTCGGAGAAATTATGGCCTACCACTGAGGTACATTCCAATGTGCATGTTAAATCATGTGCCCATTTTTGGGGTGTTACATTCATTGTATATTTATATGTATTTCATTGAACATGCATAATTGTGTGCATTTGATAGGTAGGGCTACTTTTGGTGAGTCAGTGAATTTGACTCACCCCCTCATAATTTCAAGTACCAAAGAACAATTAGTTCGAGGACTGTAAGCCGAGGATACTTCTTTATTGCTCTAGGTGAGGTAATTTTTATTTGATTTTGAGTTGATCTTTTAGAATGCTTAGTAATCGGGTAGGCCATGTAGGTTTTAAGTATATTAAATAAGGTTAGTCATAGTTAAATTAGGCATATGGTGTCGTTTGTTCTTATCACAAGCCCAGATTTGGGTCGTGACAATTTTAGTAGGTGGTGCCTCAAGGCACTAGGATGGATACCTAAGGTTCCATCGTCTATAAGCTTCCAAAAACTTGAAATTTGATTTTCTTTCCTTGGTGACTTGTTTCCCTAGGATTTGGGTGAATCTTTAGGACCTTTCCCATGGATTCAAGGCTTGCACTTCTACATTTAATGAGGGTAATTACTAAGTGAAAATTCAAGCCAAGGTGAGGGGAACTCTCTATCTTTTTTTGATGTATTTCCTCATATTATTCATAGCACATCATCTTTATGATTATTGTGTAAATGTCTCTATGTACATGGGTGGTTTATGTATGACCCCTGATGATATGTAATGTACATAATACACTCTCATTGGTGCGATATCCTATAATGCACATGTTTTGAATTTGTATTGATATGTGTTGAACCATATGTATAAGAACTTGAATGTAATGAGGTGTCATTCCTATGGCAAGATAACTTGACATGATAGGGTTAGATAATTTATTATTAATGTTTGAGAAGTATGTTTTCTTGAGACCTTTCCTATTGGGCGAAGGTCAGATTTGTTAATATTGATTATTGTGATGATTGACCGTGTATATGAATATGAACTCTTAAGAGCCTTACTAGTCATATACATTCGTTGAGAGCCTTAATGGCTACATTACATTTGTTGAGAGCCTTAATGACTATTTACATTCTTTGATAGCCTTAATAACTATAATACATTTGTTGAGAGTCTTGATGGTTATTTACATTCGTTGAGAGCCTTAATGCCTATACTACATTTGTTGAGAACCTTGATGGCTATTTACATTTGTTGAGAGCATTAATGGCCACCCCACATTCGTTGAGGACTTCGTATGTTTCATGACTATTAATGAATGGAGTCTTGCATTGCGTTTAGGTGTATGATTGTTGTTTGCTAGGGTAGATTGTTTCTCTCACTAAGTGTTACTCACCCCTTTTCTACCTTACAAATCATACCGAGGTCAAGGAGAAACATACCATAATGCTCCAAGTCAAGTACCCCAATCGCCTTGGGGTATAGTTATACTTTTTATTTTCTCACCTGTTTTGTACAAACTCAAGTTAAAGCTCAGTAATTGGGTAGGTGAGATCCGTAGGGAAAGAGTTGCTTGTGAATGATGATATTTTGTAATGATTACAGTACATTATTTTTCAAATCCTATTTGATGTATTCTTATTTGTTTTGGGCAAAATGAAAATGTTGACAAATAGGCAATTAATGTAAAAGTACTTTTGGCTATAAAAGGCAATACCCTTTTCTTCATGGAACTTAAGCTTCCATGTAATGTATATTATGTTCATTTGTGTATAAATGTTGATACATCTATATTGTGCAAATGTTGTGGAATAAGATTAAGCTACTGTGGTAAGATATAGCTCATCTACTGTGCTGATCATGTGCCCAGATTTGGGGCGTGACAAGAGTACTAAGAATCCTTCCTGCGTCCCACCTAGGACACATGATTGACACGAGAGTGAACCTATCCTCACCTCAGAACCCAGCTCATATAAACGATTATGTATGTCCAATATTTCAAAATAGACAAATAAAAATAAATTTAATCTATGAAAAACTTTTATATGCTCATTCATGAATGACTAAATATAATTATTTATATTTCATAAGCATATTATATTTATTTCGTCACAACAAGTCAATTCAATAAAATATTTGGAACCAAATGTTTGATACAATTAAGTCATTTACATACATTATTTCCTTGACTTACATTAACATAATTCCAGTTCCTAGGCTACCTATGGAGCGACTTTAGAGAAGTAATATAAAAATTACAAGAATGAACAATAAGCTATCCCTGGATTCAAGTGCAGTCTTGGACTAAAGATCCATAACTCCTTGCTCGAATATTTACCTTCGACTGCCAACTCTGGAAAATATTAATAAAGGGTGTATGAGCAATCATGTCCCCAGAGAGGGGACAACACAACACTACAATGAAAAACATTTATAAAGCATCATAATGACAACATGTATCAATCTTCAATAAACCAATTAAAACATAATGCAACATAATCCAAAATAGTTCTCTATAGCATCCAAGTAAACCAACCACACTTTAATATCACATAATTCAAAACAATTCACAACAGTAATTAATTTAATCAATTACACAAATTTCTTGTACTAACCGGGTCGTCTAGAGTACCACTAGATCGTTGCCCGCGGCCCCCATCACATCTACCCTTATCACTCCATTTATAAATCTCTACCCTTATGGCTCCTTGTAGAATTCTCCATGGGGTGCACCACCATGCAATTTCTTTTTAGTCAAACACAATCACAATCACAACCAAGATTATATCAAAACCAATAACAGTTGATGTTAATTCCACTCTTATGCCATACCATATTCATAGATGCTCAGGCATGTTCCATATTTAATCCACAAGAGGCATGCTACATCAACACAACATACATTCAATAGTTCCCATCTCAATTCATAAACAATTATTCATCCATAACCTACCTCAAATATCCACCAAGGACAATTTCAATAATCAAAACTGTTCACACTTCAACATAATCCTCATATCATACTCAAATCATAATATGATCTCAACATTCAATATACATCACTTACTCGAAAGTTTACATCTATTTTATATATTTTAACATATCATACATAACTTAATATACTGAAGAGTTACAACTCATACTTCCATTTTAAGGTTAAGATGCCCTTATGTGTGCATATCTTTATATATTTGTATATTCATCAAGGCTAATGTAATACCTTGGAAAATCTGTGATTTTTGGGTATTACGTAAAGCTAATTTTGTAGAGTATTTTGGGCTGAAGATATTTTTCTTGTGGTATATGCAAGAAAAATATGAGGTTTGGAAGAGGCAAAGTTGTGGAATATTGAGTGGTTAAGAGTTGAGAAGTGTATTGGTGGAATCGAGGATATTAAGGGAGTTGGGAGACTGGTTGAATGCAAAGAGGGACTAAAGTGAAATAAGGAAAACTATGGGGTACCTAAGATTTAGAAACACCCGAGGTGGGATTTTATAGATTTGCTTTTACCAGTCTTGATTGAGGGTCAACTGGAGGGCAAGTGGTAATTTCACCCTGGGCGAGTATATATAGGTGGTCTCGCCTCTTTTTCCCCATTTCCTCATTTCCTCTCTCTCTCTTCACCTTCTCTCCTCTCTTTCTCTCTTCCTTCTCTCTACTTTCTCTCTTTACACTCTAACTCCACAACCAAGCTTTGGAGGGCGGCTCTCAGGCAATGGGGCAAGCCTCTAGGAGCCAAGAAACGTAGGGAAAGCAAGGAATCGAGGTAGGAATTCCTATTTCTTAAGCTTTTCCCTATTTTCTAGTTTTAAGGGTGTTTAGGATAAAGTTGAGATTCCGGCTTCATTTCTCAATTAAAATTGGTGCTTTTGGTGTCCAAATGCTCCTTAGACATCAAGAGTGAGATCCCATGGAAGAAATCATGGAAAACGGCGAAGAATCGACCGAATCTGACCCAAAACGGTGGCCAGATCGCGGGGTGCGTAGTCGTGGTGCCTAGGCCCCACAAAGGGCACCTCATGCGCCACCGTTGTATAAAATTGAGGGGTGTTGGCACCTCAAGCGCCACGTGTGGCACCTAGGCACCAAGCCCTTCAATTTGGGCAAAAACTTTGGGGTCTGGCGCCCCACGTGGTGCCTCGAAGCGTCAGCCTTTCCGGTAAACTTTGGCCCATCTTCAATCGGCCATAACTCCTTCATCCAGACTCCATTTTGGGATAATTTTATATCGTTGGAAAGCTCTTTGAGTCTAGTTTCCAATATAAGTTTCATTCAAAGATTGATTACTAGTTAGGAGTTATGACAGGAGAAGTGGGTGAAGGTCGGGAGTAGTGTAGTAGAATTTATCTATTTAGTAACCTTGTTGATTAATTCTTGCATGGTTACAATAGGGATGGTTGAGGCGCAAGGCGGGAGTGCCGAGAGCGTGGAATCTAGATGAGGGAAGCTACCTCTCTTGTGTGCGGATATGCATATATGTATATATATGTATATTTGTATTGTTTTATATACATTTATTTATTAAATGTATTATATGTGGATTGTGTGGTGCATTGCATCATATTCATTTTCATATTTATTTTATGAAAAGATGTGGAAAAGAGAAGAGAGGGAAGCTGCCCATGTGTGATTCTGCTGAGTGGTGTCATGGGTATGTATGAACATTAAGGGTTGGTCTTCAATGTGGTAGGGGAAAGAGCAGGATATGCATTGCATCTCATCCATCTTCATAATTTATATTGCTTGTGTTGTTTGTGTGTGTTTGGGGGAAACACCTTATGCGTACTTTCGGACAGCTTGGTGTTGTTCCGGCATATTCCCAATGTGGGAGCATAGACCCTTGTGTGAGGATTACGTGCATTTATTTTTGTGTGGTATATATATATATATATATTCTGTATATATGTGTAGATAGGGCTGGTAATGGTGAGTCTGTGGTTTAGACTCACCCCCTCACAATTACAGGTGTGGCAGGGCAGCAACGTGAGGGCTCGCGGATCGAGGATGCCTTCCCATTGTTCGGGTAAGGTGCTTTATATTTATTTATTCATATTGCTCTAGTGTTCTCTGTAATCGAATGGGCCACCACTTATAATCCTGTTACTATTCTAGGCTTGCGGCAGTGCTAGCAACACACTATCTGTGCCGGTCACGGGCCCGGGTTCGGGTCGTGATAGCTAAACTTTCCAAACAATACTTTACAAGGTAGATATAAGTGTATATATATATATATATATATATGTATGTATGTACATACATCTCACGATTAATTAATTATATATATGTATACATATACATGTATTTCTCTAAATTTAAGACATAAAATTCTATAAGTTTCCATGTATATATATACATATATATATATATATATATCTTTTTATATCTCTAAAAGATAAAAAGGTGTATGTACATACATGTTTACTAAGTTTCTTTGTGTACCAATTTAAAATATGAATATATATACACACACATGATACAAACCCCACCAACTTATGACGAAAACACGTAATGAAAATTAGTCCCTAGGACCATTCTACTACAGATTTGGATGGAAATTGCAACCCAACACCTATAAAGAGGTCTGAACCTTGGTATGATGAAGACACTATAATCAAGGGATAAAAACTTGATTGATAAGTCAGAGTATGAATAATACAGACAAAATCTGATAAGTTTGAAAGTTCTTCAAAGAACCAAAGAGAAATGTATCCTCACAAAAGTATTCTAATTTTTATTGAATGAAAATGCCTATTTAAAGGCATTACAAAGCAAACTATAGAAAAAGGAAATAATTAGCTTGCTCTCCAAGCTACACGCATTAGGAAACTAAATCAAATGATTGACTCTAATTGGGCCACCAATATAACAAAAAGCCCAAATACATTAAATTAAAATAAAAGAATTTAACCTAATCTTCCTTGGTCCAACGCTATCTTTGATTAGTGCCGCCTGGATCGTAGGAAAAATTTAGTCTCAAAATCAATAATATGAAATTGAGAATTTCTTCTTTCAGCATGGTAGTTGGGTTCATATCATTCTCCCTCTTGAAAGAAGATTTGTCCTCAAATCTTGAAGATGGGATGAAATAATGCCTAAAAAATATAATTGACTTCTTTAGGCAAAAAAGTATCAAAGATAATGAGTGTATTTTCTTTTTCGATTTCTCCCAACTCTTTTTCTTTTTCTCCTTTCTTTTGAGTCTCTGTTATTTTTTCAAATTCTTCCTTGTTCTCTATTATGAAAGGACTCTTTTGTTTTTTCGTCTCATCATTTTCCTTTTTATTTCCCTCAAAATCTTCTTTTTTTTGCACTCTCTATTTTTATTTTCTCTTCACTTTCAATCACTTCCTCACTCTTTGTGATATTTTCAATTTCTTTCTCCTTTTCACTTTTTACAAGATTACTCTCCTTTTCTTCTTGTTTTTCATCTTCTACTTCGCTTGTATTACTAAAAAAATTTTGAGCTTGAGCCTGATTTATATCAGTTTCAGAAAAAGCATCTTTAGCTGTTGGCTTCTTAGGTGAATCTACTACAAAAAAAAAAGACTTTCAGTGATGACTTTTCAGTGGCAACAAAAAAAGGCGCCACTGAAGGTACACTTGTAGTGGCGGCTTTTTTGTTGCCACTGAAAGTAAGACTTTTAGTGGCTACAATTTATCTCGCCACTGAAAATTAACATTTAGTGACAATTTTATTGTCGCCACTGAAACTATACCTTTAGTGGCGATAAATGTCATCACTGAAAGTGCACATTAGTTGCAACATATGTTGTTGCCACCGAATGTACACATTTAGTGATGATATTTGTCGCCACTAAAACTATACTTTTCAGTGGCGACATTTATTGCCACTAAAAAATTAGTTTCAGTGGCGACATCAATGTCACCGCTGAATATACACCGTTAGTGGCGAAAAAATGTCGCCACTGAAAGTGTAAGCTTTTTTTTAAATAAATTTAAAATATTTTTAATTTGGAAATTTATGGTAAAATAAAAACTAAAAACAAACGCCCTACCTTACCTTGAAAGAAATTTATGACTACCATTTAGCCACTTTCATTTGGTTTAAAATCTTTAGAATTATTTTTTAAAAGTATTTAATTTGGATTTTATGCCAAAATAAAATCCTAGTTCGAACCCCCTACCTCATCTTGTAGAAAGCTTAGTCTTACTACTTAGGCTCTATTCAGCATGACAAGCTTATAAACTCGTTAAAAGTGTTTGGTAACCGAGCTTATTTTAATTAGTAATTTATAACTTATTCTGATAAGCTACTTTGAGTAGCTTATAGCTTATGTATTTTTCTTCCCATTTTACCCTTGTTATTCTGTGAAAATATCCATTATACCCTTCATACATTATATCATTATATATAAATATATATAATTATAAATAAAATAAAATATGTAAATATATTTTATTATATATAATAAAATATAATAATATATATAAATACATTATATATGTAAAAATATATTATTCATATAATAATATAAGTATATATATATATTAATGAATTATATATATAATAATAATAATTTAAATTAATTTAATTAAAAACAAAAATGATATATTTATTTATATTATTTTGGAATTAAAAAATATATGTTCTTTTATATCATTTTACACTTTTCAATTACTTCTACAACTACTTTTACTGAACACTTCTAATTTAATAAGTTAATTTATAAGCTAATTTTACCAAATAGAGCCACCACTTTAAATCATTTGATTTAAAGTCTTTAGAATTATATTTTAAAAGTATTTAATTTGGATTTTATGGCAAAATAAAATCTAAGTTCAAACCCCCCACCTTATCTTGTGAAAACCTCATGAGAAATTCTTGTGTCGACATAAACTCAACATTTCAATCTTAGGCACAATCAATCAAATATTTATATCTAATAAAATAAAAACAAAAAAGTTACTTATAAAATAAAATCTTGAATTTCTTCCCTTTCTCAGACAACTTTTCATCTTCTCTTTTATTAAAATTGTAATTTTGTTACTGTTGAGAATAATGGCTGGAACCCAAGAGGGGGGTGAATTGGGTTTTAAAAAAAACTAATTGGAAGTTCAAGTGGAATCAAATTCTTATTTGAAAAATATTAACAATGCAAAATAGAGATATATCAAGATGAATGAGAATGAAGGCAATAAATCAAATATAAAGCTTTAAACAGCTGAAGAGATAAAGTAGAGAGAAGAACACAAATATTTATACTAGTTCAGCTTAACCCAAACCTACATTCAGTCCTCAAGAGCACTTCTTGAGTATTCCACTATGAACCACAAGTTTAAACAGAAAGGGCACTTGTGAGCCACTACAACAGAGAACTTTTTCTTTCCAAGAGTGTCTCTTCCCCGTACAAATTGTTTTCTCTCAAAAGACAAACTCAAGGAACACTTTCCTTGGTCAATACAAGCAAATGAAAGAGCAGAAAATATGTGACTCTCTAAAACAGTGTGAGTGTGCAAGTGAAGAGCAATATAGACTCAATAGATTGACAAGAGATATAGCAATTCAAGATTCAGAGCTAAGAATTCGTGTGTTATCTTTATTTGGCTGCCTCTAAGGTCAATATATAGGCCCTAAAAGTTTTAGGTCCGTTGGAGGTGTATCATTGATGATATCAGCTGAAATCTTCATGAAATAGACATTGAAACTGATGTCATCATGCCGACAGTCGACTGATTTAGCATCATCAGTCGACTGATGTTCTTTAATGCCTCGATAGTCGACTGATCAGAGTGTAGCAGTCGACCAATTTGTTCCTGCCTCAAAAGTTCAAGAAGCTCAGACTTGATCAGTCGACTGATAGAAGAGGATCAGTCGACTAATGGGTACTAGAGATTAATTCAAAATGAGACAATGATAGATTAGTCGACTGATATTGTGGAGCCAGTCGACTGATGAGTCTTTGTCTTAAAATTTCAAATTCTTCAGAGTCTATCAGTCGACTGATGCAAGGAGATTAGTCGACTGATCGAAACTTGCAACATTTGGATTTTAAGACAGAGGCGGATCAATCGACTGATGATAAGCGATCAGTCAACTGTTGTTATCGATGCTGAGTTGAAATATTAGGCAGTGAGTCATCAGTCGACTGTTACAGGCATATCAGTCGACTGATGTCTTCTAATCTGGTATTTTTCAAGAAATCTTTGCTTTTGGCATCAATAACGACTTTTTATCTTCAAAGAAATTTTCAAAATAAGTTTTCCAAAAAAAAAAAAAGAACTTCCTTGAGTAATAAACAATTTTCAATTTAAATTTGTTTGTTGATCATCAAAAGTTTTAAGAGAACCTTTGAAAGCAATGGGGTCAACAATCTCCCCCTTTTTGATGATGACAAACAGATTTAAATTGGTTGGATGACCTCCCCCTGAATTGCATATTTTCTTTTGTGAGCACAGCAAGATAAGATAAGGTATGAATTGCAATATGTATCAAAGTTAAGCAGCAACTTAAAAACATATAACAATTAATCAGCAATGGAAATATAACATGAGTCTGATGTTAGTTTCTAAATCAGCAAATATAAAATAAACAGTAAAAACAGCAAATTTTTCTCCCCCTTTGTCATCAACAAAAAGAAGGGGGGTCTTCATCCTCATCCCAAGGCCACTAAATCCCTATGTTAAAGAGCTCGAATAGCTTCGGTCAGATCCCGAATCACCTCAGACTGAGTTTCTGAAGTGCTTTCTAGATGAGAAAGCCTGGCATCAAAAGTTTCCATACCATCTCTCATTTTAGCTAGCATACCCATCATAGTGGTAGAGTTGTCAAGTAACTCATTGAGTAACCGGGTGTGCTCTCCAATCTGAAAACCATGAGTAGATGGTTCTGAGGCTATGTCTTCTTCTTCTTCTCCCATATCTTCATCTTCTTCCCCAACTTTCTCAGCTTGTCTTCTTCCTCTTGCTCATTGGACGGTTTTATTTGGTTCTCCTCTCAACCATTCTTCCTTTAGATAGATAAATCCCATTCTCCTAAGAGAATTTTCATCAATGACTGAGGACTTAGTTTCTCGTCCAAAATGGGCATTAATATTAGCGTCCTCAAGGATTCGAGAGATAAGCCCAGCATAAGGGAGAGGAGATTTCCTCCTAGTGCAGGATTCCATTATTTTCATAATAAAGTGGGGAAGATTGATGGCTCTCCTTTGCATGATACATACCATCAAAAAGTATTCAGATTCACACGGATTGGCATAGCTCCCAAATTTATTGAAGATTGTGTAGGTAATTATGTAGAGAATGAGCCAGTCATTGGCATTCATCTCACTAACCCGTATATCCTGGCCGTCCCAATCTTCTATTCCCAAAACAGTGTTGAAAATATCAAATTTATTATAGAAGATGGGAGAAAGGGAATATGGGAGTTCATTGAACCTTAGGTCATCTGGGTTAGGGGCAGGTATGCCTAAAATCTTGGCCAAAGATCCTTCAGTGATTTCTACAGGCATGTCTTTAACAGAGGAGGTATTTTACCAAGTCTAGCACTATATTCCAGATTAGGGTAGAAAGTCTTAATCACTTCCTCACTCCAGCTACTTTTACGGCTAACAAAACTCCTCAACCCATAATTTTGAAGCAAACCAATGAATTAAAAGTTCTGAATAGAGAAATAATTCCAATCAAGATGACGACTTAGGATTACCTTGCGTTTTTCAAAGCCTTCCTGGAATTTCTCTAGTTGGTTAGGGTTCAGCAAATTTCCCATTGGTCGCTTGGACACATCCTTAGTGCGGGGGCATTTTGAAGAGAAGGCCATCTGGAGATGTAGAGAGTAGTACGAATAGGTTGAGATTTCTAGAGAGGCCCGGTCCTTGAAATCGTCGACCTTGGAGAGGAGAGGAGATGAAGGAGAAGATGATTCTAGAGAGAGGGGCGTCTTCAGCATGAGGAGCTCGAGGGAGATACTGATAACTAATGCCTATCAGTCGACCTAATTTCCTTTAAAGGTCTGCAATTAATGATCCATCAGTTGACTGTCGAGGACACAACAGTCGACTGATTTTAGAAAATTTTGAAGATTTCGAAGTCACTTTGAATCAATCGACTGTCGAGGGGGCATTAATCGACTGATGGCTCTCGGGTTCCCATTTTAAAAGAAATTGAGGAACCAGTGCTAGACATTCATCATAGCATTTAGCGTTGGTACTAGTGCCGAGCACTTAGTCCAAATATGAAGGTATCAGTCGACTGATTCTTGCTCATTAGTCGATTGATGATTTCTACAGTTTGAAAGAAAGTTTGACAGAAAATCATCGGTCGACTGATGATATTTGATTGGTCGACTGATTACTTCTGCTCTTAATAGAAATATTGATTAGTGAGTCATTAGTCGACTGATTAACAATGATCAGTCGACTGATGACTTCTGCACTTATACATAGATTTGAGCAGAGAGCAATTAGTCGACTAGTTCAGTTATGGCAGTCGATTGATCTTTCATGGATTTTTAAAAATTGTATTCGTTGAACCGTCAGTCGACTAATTTGCTTAGGATGGTCGACTGATGCCATGTAGAACCTTGTTTTTTATGACCTTTGCAATAGATGAGGGAATGAGTGCCTTAAGGAATGGTCTGAGGATTCATACCTGCAAAACAAGTTTTGTGGACACTCCAATGCTTAAGTTAGTAAAGGGAATCAATCATGGAATAAAAATTTAAAGGTGTATGCAATGGGGAAACAATTAAAGTTCATTTGGATTTGCCATCCCAAGTTCTCTTCTAATAAAACTAAATCTATCTTCAGCTAAAGGTTTTGTGAAAATGTCAGTCAATTGAAAATCTGTTTGCACAAATTCAAGAGAGACATCCTTCTTTTGAACATGATCTCTAATAAAATGATGTCTTATTTCAATATGTTTTGTTCTAGAGTGCTGTATAGGATTTTTGGACAGACATATGGCACTTGTATTATCACATCTAATGGGTATATTTTCAAGTAAAATACCAAGATCTTCTAGCTGTTGCTACATCCATAAAACTTGAGCACAATAACTACCAGCTGCAATATACTCAGCTTCTACTGTGGATAAGGCAACACTATTTTGTTTTTTTGCTAAACCAAGAGATAAGAGAATTGGCAAGAAATTGGCAAGTTCCACTTACTCTTTCTATCAGTTTTGCTACCCACAAAATCAGCATCCGAGTAGCCAATTAAAACATTTGAAAAACCTTTGAGATACCATAAACCCATTTTAGATGTGCTAATCAAGTATCTAAAAATTCTTTTTACAGTTTTAAAATGAGATTCCTTTGGGCAAGCTTGAAAACGTGCACACATGGATACACTAAACATGATATCGGGTCTACTAGTGGTTAAGTACAAGAGTGATCCGATTATACCTCGATACTTAGTTATGTTAAATGGTTTACCCTCTTCATCCATGTCCAAGTTTGTTAAGGTGCTCATTGGTGTAGATGCAAGTTTTGCATTTTTCATTCCAAATTTCTTGAGCAACTCATTTGTATATTTGGCTTAACTTACAAATGTTCCATGATCTATTTGTTTGATTTGAAGGCCAAGGAAGAAGTTGAGTTCACCCATCATTGACATCTCAAATTCACCCTGCATAATCTTGGCAAACTCTTTGCAAAGTTTTTCATTAGTAGCCTCAAAAATAATATCATCAACATAGATTTACACAATGATCAAGTCATGCTTTTCCCTTTTAAAAAACAATGTTGTATCAACATTTCCCCTTGAAAAATTATTTTCTAACAGAAAAGAACTCAATCTATCATACCAAGCTCTAGGAGCTTGTTTGAGACCATAAAGAGCCTTTTTTTTAATTTAAACACACGGTTAGGCTTTTCAGCATTTTCAAAACCAGGAGGTTGCTCAACATAGACTTCTTCTAAAATATTGCTATTGAGAAAAGCACTTTTTACATCCATTTGATAAAGTTTAAAGTTATGTATGCATGCATAAGCCAAAAGCATTCTAATAGCTTCAAGCCTAGCAACAGAAGCAAAAGTTTCATCATAATCAATGTCTTCCTCTTGATTATAACCTTTTGCAACAAGTCTAGCCTTGTTTCTAACCACAACTCTATTCTCATCAAGTTTATTTCTAAATACCCATTTTGTGCCAATTATTATATGATTATTGGGTCTAGGTACCAAATCCCAGACTTGGCTTCTTTCAAATTAATTTAGTTCTTCTTGCATAGCCAAGATCCAATATTCATCAATAATAGCATCATCAATGGTCTTTGGTTCAATATAAGAAAGGAAGGCGGAGTGATTACAAACATTTCTAAGAGAGTTTCGAATTGTTACCCTTTGAGATGGACTATGATGAGCTCCTTGGGATGACTTTTGGCATACTTCCACTCTTTTGGAAGATCATCATTATTGCTAGTAGAGATTTCCTCAAGAGGTATTTTCTCTTTTTGTGACATATCTTCTTCTTGGTGCGTAATGATATTTTCTTCACGATCCTCCTTCACTTTATCATCTAGGAAGAGGTTTTTGAAGGAATCTAACACTTCATAGTCATTAGCATAATCTTTAAGAGAGGGGTTAGATTTATCAAAAACAACATGTATTGATTCTTCAACAGTTTGGGTTCTTTTATTGTAGACTCTACAAACTTTGCTAGTGCTAGAGTAACCAAGGAAAATTCCTTCATCAGCTTTGGCATCAAATTTACCCAAATTTTCTTTTCCATTGTTCAGCACAAAGCATTTTACAACCAAAAATTTGGAGATGGAAGATATTGGGCTTTCCTCCTCTATACAGTTCATATGGGGTTTTCTTTAAAATTGGCCTTATCAAGGCTTTATTCATTACATAGCAAGCTATGTTGAAAGCATCAGCCCAAAAGTATTAAGGAAGATCCTTTTCATTGAGCATTGTTCTTGCCATCTCCCCTAGAGTTATGTTTTTCCTCTCAACAACACCTTTTTGTTGAGGGGTTCTAGGAGATGAGAAGTTATGTTCAATCCCATTTTCATCACAGAATTCCATAAAGTTATGATTGTCAAATTCTCCACCATGGTCACTTCTAATTCTCACAATGGTCAAGCTTTTTTCCTTTTGAATGAATTTTTCCAATTTAAGAAAAGCTTGGAAAGCTTGATCCTTTTGAGCTAAGAAGAGAGTCCATATGTACCTTGAATAATCATGTACAACAACTAGTGCATAGGAGTTGCCTCCTAGACTCTTTGTCCTAGATGGTCCTACAAGATCCATATGGAGAAGTTGTAAGGGCTTTGTAGTTGAAACAATGTCCTTAGTCTTGAAGGAGCTTTTGACTTGCTGACCCTTTTGACATGCATCACAAAGCCTATCATTTTCAAATCTTATTTTGGGTAAGCCAATCACAAGATCCTTTTTGACTAATTTATCCAAATGATTCATGCTAGCATGAGCCAATTTTCTATGCCAAAGCCAAATTTCCTCATTTACACTAATTAAGCATGTAGGGTCTATAGAATGATCTTCATCAAGATTTATAACATAGACATTATTGATCCTTTGACCAACAAGCTTAATTTGCTTATCATTGATGTTTTCAACTATGCAACGAGATGAATCAAAAATAACTCTATTTCCTTTGTCACATAGTTGACTAATGCTAAGCAAATTATGATTGAGGCCTTCAACAAATAAGACATTTTCAATGGATGTTGAAGAATTCTTACCAACCTTACCAATACCTTTGATCAACCCTTTGTCGTTTCCTCCAAAGGTCACTTTGCCTCCTTTTAGAGATAGGGAATGGAACTTGGATTTGTCTCCGATCATGTGCTTGGAACAACCACTGTCCAAGTACCATTTTTCACTCCTAGATTTAACGTAAACCTATAGAAAATTCAACTTCTTTTAGGTACCCAAATTTGTTTGGATCCTTCCTTGTTAGTTGTTCCTTTAACAACCTACTTTTTCTTGTTTCCATTTGGAGTCATTTTCTTGTAACAGCAAGAGTTGGAACTATGTCCTTTTAAACCACAATAGAAACAAGTGATGAAGAGACTATTTGACATTGTTGCTGGAACAAAGAAATTCTTGTAATATTTTTGCCTAGCTTTAGTTTTGTAGCCTATTCCAGCTTTATCAAAAACACACCTTTGTTTCCCAAGCAATATGTTCAAATTATCTCTTCCTTGTGTAAATTTTGCAAAGGTGGTATTCAAATCCTTGTTTTCCTTTTCTAAATCACTGCATTTACAGCAAGGACAATTATCTTTTGGAGAATTGAGCAATGATTTCATACTTGCATTTTCTTCTATCAAAATTGAATTTTGTTTTTCAAGGTCTAGATTTTCTTTCTTGAGTGTGTTGAGATCATTTTTCAACCTTGAAATTTTACTCTCAAGCAAAGAAATCTTTTGTTTTGAAATCCTTAATTTTTTTGCAAGCTGTATAGATTCATCATGCAATTCTTCAAAAGCTTCTTGCAATTCATTAAATGAATATAAGGGTTCAAAAGGAGTTACCTCTTCATTATCTCTTCCCATAAGACAAAGATCAGCTTCTCTACTTTCCTCCTTTTTTGAATTGCTTGAAGTCCCCAGCTGTATAGCCAATTTTTGAATTTCTTTTGCCATGAGGCAGAGGTTAGCTTCTTCATTATCTTCATCTGATTCACTGTCAGCCCAAATTGAAGAAACATATGCCTTCTTCTTTTTGTCATGGCCCTTCTTTTCTTCTTGTTCTTTGTTGAGTTATGGACATTCCCATTTGAGATGCCCAACCTTTTTGCATTTATAACATGTGGGGCCTTCTTTACTATCTTGGTCTCTTCTCCATTTTCTTGTATTTTTGTTTCTCATAAATTTTTTGAATTTTCTGACAAAGAGACTAAGATCTTCTTCATTAATCTCTTCTTCTTCTTCATCACTAATTGCTTCTGGTTTCTTGGAAGAGGATGATTTCAAAGAGAAAGTCTTCTTTTTCTTGGACTCATCCTCTTGCCTCATTTCTAGAATTTTTGGCTCATAGTTTTGGAGATTTCCAAATAGAGCTGTAAGTGATTTCATGGATTCTCCTCTAACTTCCATGATAGCTGTCCTCTTGGCTTCCCATTCAGGAGTGAGACACCTCAATATCTTGGTGGTTTGAGAAGATTCTGCATAAGTTACACCAAGAGCTCTTAAATGGTTAATGATGTGAGTAAATCTTAATTGCATTTCACTTATGCTTTCATCACTCTTCATCTTGAAATTTTCATACTCATTTGTGAGAGTACTAATTTTTGATTCCTTAACCCCTTGAGTTCCCTCATGTGCAACTTTCAAAGTATCCCACATTTCTTTGGCAATTGTAAAGCTAGAAACTCTAAAATATTCATCTTGACTCAAGGCACTAACAATAATCATTATAGCTTTAGCATTTAGATGAACAAGTTTCTTTTCTGATTCAGACCATTCCTTTTTGGGTATTGGAATACTTTTCCCTTCAATAACCTTTAAAGGTATGTAGGGACCATTTTCCACAATATCCCAAAGACCTAAGACTACTACATTAAAGAATAGTTTCATCTTGGATTTCCAATAGCTATAATTATTACCATTAAAACCAGGGGGTTTTGTAAAAAGATCTTCCTTCAAGCAAAATACAATCACCAAGGCCAGCCATTGTATACTCTTAGACTGTTAAGTCTTTAATCAAGAGCCCAAGCTCTGATACCAATTGAGAATAATTGCTGGAACCCAAGAAGGGGCTGAATTGGGTTTTAAAAAAAAACTAATTGGAAGTTCAAGTGGAATCAAATTCTTATTTGAAAAATATTAACAATGCAAAATAGAGATATATCAAGATGAATGAGAATGAAGGCAATAAATCAATACAAAGCTTTAAACAGCTGAAGAGATAAAGTAGAGAGAAGATCACAAATATTTATACTGGTTCAGCTTAACCCAAGCCTACATCCAGTCCTCAAGAGTACTTCTTGAGTATTCCACTATGAACCACAAGTTTAAACAGAAAGGGCACTTGTGAGCCACTACAACAGAGAACTTTTTCTTTCGAAGGGTGTCTCTCCCCCTTACAAATTGTTTTCTCTCAAAAGACAAACTCAAGGAACACTTTCCTTGGTCAATACAAGCAAATAAAAGAGCAAAAAATATGTGACTCTCTAAAACAGTGTGAGTGTGCAAGTGAAGAGCAATATAGACTCAATAGATTGACAAGAGATATAGCAATTCAAGATTCAGAGCTAAGAATTCATGTGTTATCTTTCTTTGGCTGCCTCTAAGGTCAATATATAGGCCCTAAAAGTTTTAGGTCCGTTGGAGGTGTATCCTTGATGATATCAGCTGAAATCTTCATGAAATAGCCATTGAAACTGATGTCATCATGCCGACAATCAACTGATTCAACTTCATCAGTCGACTGATGTTCTTTAATGCCTTGATAGTCAACTGATGAGAGTGCAGCAGTCGACCAATTTGTTCCTGCTCAAAAGTTCAAAAAGCTCAGACTTGATCAGTTGACTGATAGAAGTGGATCATTCGACTAATAGGTACTGGAGATTAATTCGAAATAAGACAGTGATAGATTAGTCGACTGATACTGTGAGCCAGTCGACTGATGTCTCTGTCTTAAAATTTCAAATTCTTCAGAGTCTATCAGTCGACTGATGCAAGGAGATCAGTCGACTGATCGAAACTTGCAACATTTGGATTTTAAGACAGAGGCGGATTAGTCGACTGATGATAAGCAATCAGTCAACTGTTGTTATCAATGCTGAGTTGAAATATTAGGTAGTGAGCCATCAGTTGACTGTTACAGGTATATCAATCGATTGTTACAGGCATATCAATCAACTGATGTCTTCTGATCTGGTATTTTTCAAGAAATCTTTGCTTTTGGCATCAATAACAACTTTTTATCTTCAAAGAAATTTTCAAAATAAGTTTTCCAAAAAAAAAAAAAGAACTTCCTTGAGTAATATGGAACAATTTTCAATTTAAATTTGTTTGTTGATCATCAAAAGTTTTAAGAGAACCTTTGAAAGCAATGGGGTCAACAACTCTGTGACACAAAGTTAGATGCACCTGAATTCAAATACGTCATCATAGCCTTCTCTCTACTCTTTTTGTTCCTTTTAAAAAAAACTCTAGAGAGAGAGAACGGCCAAAATCTAAGAATCATTTTTTCCCTTAATTTCATTTTTTTATAAAAATAATTTGTTTATTTCTAATTAAAATATCTATAAGCAATATATTAAAATTTAATTATGATATAAAACAAGGATATTTCAATAATTAAAGAACTAAATATGTTTCTACTGTCAAATCATGTGAAACTATATATGTTTTTGTTTAACGTAAAGACATTTTATAAAAATAATTTGTTTGTTTTTTTAATTAAAATATCTATAAGCAATATATTAAAATTTAATATATATAATAGATTAAAACAATTTCACTCTAAGATATTAATTGCATGGATGTCATTAAATAACATACAATAAAATTAATAAATAAAAATTAAAATTAAATGAATAAATTCATTCCTATTAATGACACTATATTAAATTCATTCTAAGTAACTCTTTGAGATGTACTGTAGGCTCTCCTTTAAATTTTATGAAGATTACAATATATTAAATTCAAATTAGTGTGATTGATTCTATAATATATTCAAATAAATTTGAAAAATTTGAATTTAAATGAATTCAAACCAACCCTTTTAAAACTTTGAATTATTTAATAATTAAATAATTAAAAAATTAACTAATTACAATATATTAAATGCAAATTGGTGATTGATTCTATAATTGCATTCAAATGAATTTGAAAATTTTGCATTCAAATAAATTCAAATCATCCCTTTTAAAACTATGAATCATTGTAAATTTTGAGTGTTTGGAGCTCGATCTAAAGCTAGAAGAATTTTGTGTTTTGAGAGTTTATATCAGTTGCCTCTATGCCGATCTCAAGCTTGATCTTAAGCCAATACAGTGTGTTTCAAACTTCAGGAATAACTGAATGTTGAGTGCCATGCGTCGAATTGAGAAGCATCAATGGAGGAATGATCATATGGCTCCTGTATCAACTTCAGAATGGATTTCCCGTCACCAACTACAGAGAAGCAGCTCGCCTCTATCTCTATTCTATTTTCACTCAAATTTGGTATAATCTTCTTAGACCTTCTCAACGGTCGCCATGTAGGTTACTACTTGCCTTTTCGGAAAACAGTTTGAATTCAAGTTCGTTCCCATTAACATGGAAAAGGGTGAACATAAAAAGGAAACTTTCATTTCTCTTAATGTAAGCGTTAGAGCAATTCATGAATTGCTTGTCTCTAAGTTTCATTTCAACTAACTTTCACTTCTTTTGATGCAGATATTTGGTCAAGTTTCAGCCTTTGAAAACAGAGATCTAAAGCTATTTGGTAAGTATTAAGTATAATCTTCAACAAGAACACTCAGAGATCATTAAATTAGCATTTGTAAAATTACTTATCAAAACCATTTCAATACATAGAATCAAGAGCAATCACACAATATATTGCCCACGAATATGCTGAAAAAGGGACCTAACTGATAGGCAGAGAGTCCAAGAAGATGACGATTACAGGGGAAAGGTAAACTTCTTGGATCCATTTTTTTCCCTTTTTAATTCATTTGTTCTTTGATTTAATAGAGTTCTTTTGTTTGAATCCACTTCACATCTTGAAGTCAATCAAATTTTATGGCTTTCTTTATTTTTCATTTTATCTCTAATGTTTTAGGGCCTTAAATTCAAATTAGATTTATGAAGTATCATGATTTTATTAAATTGAAACAAGGTCAGGAAATAATCATATCAACTGACTATAGCATAAACAGAGATAAGAATACAATCTGTATAAGCTACAAAAAGTTGGCCGAGGAAGTGAAGCCTTGTAGTGTAATGTGCCCAGATGGAATTATCTAATTTACGATCTTATCATGTGACAAAAAATCAGGTTTGGTTTGATGTCACTATAAGAACTTTATAGTTTTTTGTGAGAGAAATAATGTTAATCTTCTTGGAGTGATAGTGGATCTTCCTACATTGACAGAGAAAAACAAAAAAGATCTTGAAATGGGAAGTTCTCTACAAATTTGACATGATTGCTTTTTCTTTTGTTCAAAAAGGTTCAGACTTAGTGGAAGTTCAGAAACTGCTGAGATAGTATGCAAAGAACATTCATTTCATGCAAAGGTATGGTCTTTCTTCATAATATAATGTGGTCATTTATTATCATAAATTTTTTATTAAAATTTATAATTTATATTTATATAAATAATCAAAATTTATATCAAAATATTTACGTTTTAAAAAATATATGTCATAACTCATAAGTTTTATAAGTTTCACAAATTTATAAATTATAGTATGATTATCAGAATATATTATGTGGATTTTATTGTATTTAATATATTATGTGAGTTATTGTTAAAGTAAATAGCAGAATATATTTTTATCAGAATATATTATCATAATTATTAACAAGTGTAATTAGTGAAATTAATAATTATTAAATTTCATTATTTTATTTTATTTGAATGAATAAATTAGGTAAATTAATAAGTTTGATAAATTTGATAAATTAATGACATCACATAATATTAATTATTTGATTTTAATTGATTGAAAAGATTTAAATTGAAATTAAAAAATAATTACTTTTATTATTTGACCATTGTAGGATAATTAATGACATCACATTAAATGAATTATTTGATTTAAATGATTTGAATTAAAATTAAAAAATAATTACCTTTATTATTTGATTTGAATTGAAATATATAGATAATAAATTGTTAAAATATACATACATGAGGATTAATACATATTGGAATTGATTATTGATCATATGTATAAAATTTCTTTATAGTTGATTATCCTACATTCTATATGACTATTTTTAATTTGATTATTATTTTTTTGTAAAAATTTTTAAATTAAAAATTTTTATTGATTACACATACATCTTCTTATTTTATTCCATTTGATAAATATTCTACATCATAATATAATGTGGTCATTTATTATCATAAATTTTTATTAAAATTTATAATTTATATTTTTATAAATAATCAAAATTTATATTAGAATATTTATGTTTAAAAAGTATATGTCATAACTCATAAGTCTCATAAGTTTCATAACTTTCACAAATTTATAAATTATAGTATTATTATTAGAATATATTATGTAGGTCCCAATGTATTTAATATATTATGTGGGTTATTGTTAAAGTGAATAGCATAATATATTTTTATTAGAATATATTATCATAATTATTAATCAATGAAATTAATAATTAGTGAATGTTGTTATTTTATTTAATTTGAATTGACTTGAATGAATAAATAAATTAGGTAAATTGATAAATTTGATAAATGTGTTAAATTCATGACATCACATAATATTAATTATTTGATTTGAATTGATTTAAATGATTTAAATTGAAATTAAAAAATTACTTTTATTATTTGACCATTATAGTGTGTTAGAGGATTTTTTTAGTAGGTAAAATAAATTTGATTATGGAATTGATATGTGAATTAAAAAATTTTCTTTATTTGACTTTATTTTGATTTCTTTCTAAAATAGTTCTTAATTTAAGAGAAATCAAAGTTTGAGATATGAATATTTAAATTATTATTCCTTGACTGAAGAAAGAGATAAAATCAAATTATTGAAAGAAGAAATCTAAGGCCTAAAGATCCAGTCCAAATATAGCAGTAACCTTCAATATTTTTCTTCTATAGATCCGATTGAAAAAAAAAAAGATGCATTTAAAAGTAAAGATGAAATCAATATTCAATCAATCATCGATATATGTAACAAATAATTTATAACAAATAATAAATAATTCACAAATTAACAAATTAATTAATTTACCTATTTTATTCATTTAAATTTATTCTAATAAATAAATAAATCAATTCAAATCAAAGTTGGAGTAGCTAAAATAAATTTGATTATGGAATTGATAAATCAAATAAAAATATTTAGTTATTTACGTTTAAAAAGTATATGTCATAACTCATAAGTTTTATACAAATCAATTATAATAATTATTATTTTTATAAACTATGAAAATTTTTAGAGTTATAATTTAACCGTGCATCACACGGGTCACAATACTAGTTATGATATAAAAAAGGCTATTTCAATAATTAAAGCACTAAATATGTTTCTATTGTCAAATCATGTGAAACTATATATGTTTTTGTTTAACGTTAAAGACATTTTGACTCAAAGAAAAGGGAGAGAGAACAGCCAAAATCTAAGAATCATTTTTTCCCTTAATTTCATTTTTTATAAAATAATTTGTTTTATTTTTTAATTAAAATATCTATAAGCAATATATTAAAATTTAATTATGATATAAAACAAGGCTATTTCAATCATTAAAGCACTAAATATGTTTCTACTGTCAAATCATGTAAAACTATATATGTTTTTGTTTAACGTAAAGACATTTTGACTAAAAGAAAAAATAGATTGAATTATATATTTTTTATATTAATTAAATTAAAAATTATCTTTTTATATTAAGTAAAAAAATTATCTTTAATATTAATTAAAGTAAAAATCAATTTTTTAGGAAGGTATTAGGTTTGTACTCGCACAAAAATTTCTCAAAACTCAGTCTTACCCCCTTAGCCACTTAAATCAATTGTTTTAAGTATTTAGAATTATTTTTTAAAAGTATTTATTTGGAATTTTATGAAAAAAAAAAGGAATCTAAATTCGATCACCCTACCTCACCCTTATAGAAGCTCATGCTTACCACTTTGTCACTCAAGTTAGTTGCATCTTTTTATTTAGATTAATATTAAATATTTTAAATTTTATGGCCAAAACAATTAAAAGTTCGATAATTGTTCTCGAACACACCACCTCTAAATGGCTAACACCCTTGTACACCACTAAGTTCTATTCATTCCCGCCTTCTCCCTAAAATTTTCAGCACTTTGCGCATTTATTGTGTCTTGTCTGTACAACTTCTTCTCCATTCTAATCTGTTCTGCATCTCTATTATTTGTGGTGCTCTTTTGTGCCTCTAATGTCGCCATCGTCACTGCATCTCACAAGCCATTTTTGCTACCTCTCACAATGTTGTCTTCGCATTGTCTTCTTGGTTGTAGGTATGCTATCTGTCTTGCTCATCTTTTTCTCCATCTTACTTCTCTTTCTTTAGTTCGCTTTGCCTCTTGGAGGGGTAGAGAACATAAAGAGAAGCTGGAAGCACACTCCCCCCCCCCCCCCTTTTTTTAAGCTTTGCCTCTTATGTATATATAGATTTGTTTAAAAAAAAAATAGTTGTTGGATGGTTGAACGATGGAATAGTGGGATGTGAAGGGTGAATGTGATGGACTGGTGGTAAAATATTGCTTGGAATATTGCTAAGAAAGTTCATGAATGTAAATAGAGCTCATGTCTGTCAAGGCATGTGATGATTATTGGGTTAGTGATTAAAAATTCTAGGTTACAAGATATCTATGCCAAAATTTGACAAGAGTAGAGGACCCCACCAAATTATGATGTTAATTAGTAAAATCTGATTATGTCTCTTTTTTTTTCTTTCGATGATTTTTTTTCAAAAGAATCCATTGGGCATTTGAAATCGCCAATATTCATGACAAAGCACTTAACCCCTTTTCTTAAAAGAAGAGAGTGATCTGATTGGGAATACTCTAATCATAAAAAAAGATAGAAATTAAGAAAAGAAAGTTAGGAATAATAGCACAGACACTAGAAAACAAAGACAAAAGAAGCAAGAGAAGCAAAAAAAAAGCATGGGGGTGGAAGTTGGGATTGGTAGAAGATGTTATTGTAAAATATATTCATTTAGTCTTTGACACAACAACCACTTAGCTATTTGAGTTGGTTAAAGATGTTTTATTTTAAACTTGCTTTTGTTTAAGTGAAGATCTATCATTACTTTAATAGTCTCGAATTGGTTGACTTTGTACTTTGTTCTAATTTAAAGATTAAAAAACACACTTGAACTTATTTTACTAATTTAACTGCTTTTTTAAGCTTTGCTTCTTTTGTATATATAGGTTTGTTTAAAAAAAAAAAAGGTGCTGAATGGTTGAATGATGGAATAGTGGGATGAAAAGGGTGAATGTGATGGACTAATGGTAAAATATTGCTAAGAAAGTTCATGAATGTAAATAGAGCTCACATCTGTCAATGCATGTCATGATTATTGGGTTAGTGATTAAAATTCTGAGTTAGAAACTTGATATCCAAGCCTAATGCGAACTGTCAAATTGTGTCATTATAATTGAATTATGAAGTATGTGTAGGGTATTTATATTTGTTGTTGATCCATCGCTCTGATATGAACCAACTCTTCCTCTTGATCCACTTCTATAGAATGTGATGGACTAATATTTATTTTAGTTATTAGGTTGCTGCTAGTCTAAGCAGTCAAAGCATAGCTTTTCCCTTTACGACATGGGAATTAAAGAAAGAAATTTTTTTGAATTAAATAAATTTTGTTGAACCAATTTAGTGCTTAAGTTTCCACTAGAAACAGAAAGAAGAAATCTTGTACACCTCAGTTCATGATATATTGTGCTAACTTAAAGCTTTTTGCCTTTAATCCTTTCTTATTTGTAATAATCAATAAGCATTTTCAGTCCAAAAGGATGCACTAGTCTTTGGTTTTGTTTGAATTAGTCATTCAATTTTCCTTTTACAGATATAACCTCTGTTTTAACATCTATAGAGTTAAAGGCTTGAGTTAGAATGTTTCATTTGCTTCTATGATTTCAAGTTTACAGTTTTGTTTAGAGGGATTAGGAAGTTTTGCTGTGATGTTGTAACTAATAGTTTATTATGCCTTTGATGAAAATGGCTTCAAAGCTTCACTGAACCAAAATGGATGCTGGAAATAGTGTGTTGAGGAATGTGACGGAGAAGTCCTCGAATGGTCCTCGAATGTGATTTTGGTGTATAAGAAATTATGAGTATATGTAGTGTATTTATATGAGGTGCTTTATTTCCTTTTTTTTTAAAGGGATATGTTGGACTGTAGTTGCCTCCTTCTCCAATTTATCTTTGGAAAATATTAACCTTTGTTGTTATTATTATAATATTATGTACACACACGGAGATTTATATATATATATATATATATATATATATCATTGAATATTTTTAGTTTTAGATTTAAATTATAATTGAGACAGATATCAAATCCACCTTATATCAAGATCTACTAAGATCTAATTTTTTTAAAAAAAATGTAATTTCTCAAATTTTAAATAAAAATTATTTACAAATCATTAAATATAAATAAAAATAATATTAAACTTTGAAGTTTGAATACTACCATAAAATAATAAATATATTTCTCTCCTTGTAATCTTCATTGTGGGAGCCTTTAATGTAACTATTTTTCAGTTATTATTAAAGTAAATTAATATTTTAGCATTTAAAATTATTATATTATCAATTTGATAAAGCCTCATACTAATCCTCTAAATATTTCTTCCAATGAAAAAACCCATCTCAAATATTTTACATGATGGTTAACTAATAATATAAACTTATTTAAGTTTCTTTAAATCTCAAAGGATGCCTACTTTTTGAATTCAGGAGTCTACAAATACATTATAGATTAACTATTTTAATTTTAAAAAAAATACTTGAACAATTTAAGTAGCACTTATAGTATATGTGTTCCTATTTCTGTGTATGGCTTGGATCTTTGGTGCTTTATTTTTTTGTTAGTTATGTTATTTCAGTTTTTGCAAGTTGATGGAAGTATTCATTCTGCAGTGGTTTATAGTCACTGTTATTTTGACTTGAGTATTCTCTTGTGGTTTGATTTGGGAGATATTTCATAAATTTGATATATATGTTTGTCATTGTTTGATTTACTAATATGAAGAATGACTCTCTCATTGTGTTGAAACCAACTATATTAATTACTAGTGGAGTTTTTTCTTTTCCTTTTTATTTATTGGGAGTTTATTTAAAATGATTAGGACATTTTGGTTATAACTTGAGCAATAGTCAACCATAATTTATGGCATTTTCTTGGGTTCTCTGTAACTTTTTTAAGATTGACCAAAAAGAGAAGCTAGTGACTTTTTACTATGCAAAATATGTAGAAAAATAGATTGTTTAACTTGATTTTTGAAAATTGATGTGTAGTTGCCTTTCTTGGCATTTTCTTGGGTTCTCTGTAACTTTTCAGAGAGTTTCTGCTTCACTTTATGGGGGTTGCTCAAAAGGCATAAATATAATTTAGAGGATTCTGTGGGTGTTTCGTTTTTGTTGTGGTATGGGGAGAATCATGAAAACAATGAAAGAGAGAGAGAGAGAGAAAGGAATATTTATATTAATTGATATTAATGTCAAGTGAAAAGGCAAAGAAACCTAAAGTTAATTCGGTGAGTGGTGGGATCATTGCAATCATCTTCTATGATATTACATATATAGTCATTTTAATGATTAGTGTTTCTAACTTTATGGTGGCGAAAAACTCGACCAATAAAAAATTGGTTATTATCATTGTTATTGTTCATTGATCTTTCTTTTGATTTTAATATCTTCTATTTTCACCCAACTTTTTTCTCAACATGATTTAGAACCTTTAAATATTTTTAAAAAGTTGATATCATACAATTTACAAAAAAAAAAGAGTGTGTTCTTTACCGTCATGATTACATATAAGATTTATATTTAGCTTAATATAATACTTAGTTCTCACATCATTAATGCATGATCACACTCCACTAGACCTTGGACATGTTTGCTTGCATTTTAGAGTCATCATTGTAAAGATACAAGTAACGCATTCATGAATAATTTTTTTTTTTGAAAAATATGACATATAAGTACATATCTCAAGTATAACAATTAATACATAAATAATATGACATGTACATGTCATATTATTTATGTATTAATTGTTATACTTGAGATATGTACTTATGTTAATTGTATATGTGATTATAAATAAGTTTCAATTTTAGTCCTCTAATTTTATTTTGTTTCAATGTAGTCATTTAACTTGTA
The DNA here is from genome assembly GCA_037074585.1 of Biancaea sappan. NCBI lineage: Eukaryota > Viridiplantae > Streptophyta > Magnoliopsida > Fabales > Fabaceae > Biancaea > Biancaea sappan. The sequence continues at coordinate 65,927,636 of CM073492.1, forward strand.
AAAACCACTTCTTTCTATGAAATATGTTAAATGATACTTGTTTTTTTGTTTCATAATAAGGAAACAATCATGCATCAAATATAAATACTGTTGAAAACTCTAGAACCACCAAAGATGCAAGGAAATATAGGAAATGAAAGATTAGTCGTATACTTAAGTACTTTTTTGTATACTTTTTGTATTAAGTACTTTCGGAAATTAAATATTATATGTATTCAAACCAATTTCTAATATATATCATTTTATATTGGTGGTTGTTTGTATTGTATATCTTTGTATATAGTGTTATTTGATAACACTAAAATCTCGTATTGTTCACTTTATTTGATTGAGTAATAAGGAAATATTAAAAAAAAAAGGTCTTTTAGTGGTGACTCAATGTCGCCACAGAAAGCATTTTAGTGGCGACGTTATGTCGACATTGAAAGAAACTTTCAGTGGCAACATTTTGTCGTCACTGAAAACTATACATACTTTTAGTGGCGACATTTGGTCATCACTGAAGTGGTTCATGCCACTACGATACCGAATCGTCCAGAATTGAATTCGTGGCAATCTTGCGGTATAGTGGTCTCCAAGTCGTATTCACTCAATGAGCCTCACTTCTAATTATTAATTAGTTATTCTGAACACCCAAACACTAATTAAAAGTACATAAACGTGGGGGGTTTGTTGACAGTAATAACAGAAGTGGTAACAAAATAGCAACAATGAACAACAGCAGCAAAATATCAGCAGAACAAGTTTGACAATAACAGAAAACCATGCAACCAGCCACTAGGATTTATAGGAGTGTAGCCATCATCACTTAGCTCTTTGATTCAGTTTTGTTCTCATTTCACCACTTGGTTCTTTATAAAAAAATGATTCCAGAGTAACATCCAGAATTTAATGCTACTAACTATAGCCAATAATATCTTCATTAACTATAACTAGACGCATTTCAAAGGAAAGCTTCAACCAAATCAAGTTAAATATCATCTAACTGGCCATTTCGTTTCACTCACTTTTCTAATCAGTCAAGCAAGGTTATATCTCATATATAAATTTGTTTATGCTCTTTCAAATTCAAACCAAAATCTGACAGCAACATAAACATATAAGCAGAACAGAAACGAAATGAGATGAAATAAAGAATAAAACACTTATCTTGCATTTTCAGTTCAAGCTAAAACATCCCAAGGTCCTAGTGACTGATTACAATGGAGATTTAGCCCTCCATGAGAGCAAGACAGCAAAACAGAAGAAGGAAAACAGAGAGGAAGAGAGAGTTACAAAAATTGCTAAGTTCAGAAAATAAAAGTGCTCTCTGATTTTTTAAAAAACTGATGCCTTCAATGCCTTAGAGAATATTCTACCCTAGATGCCTCTTGGATGCCTCCTTGGTGCTTCTTCCATCATGTGGGCAGCAAGACAACAGTAGAAAAGTGGCAATAGCAGCAGACAAATTACTCTACTTCTTTGTTGTTTTTGTCTGCTATTGATTGCTGCAAGAGGTCTATGCTGTCAAAACAGAAATTACATTCCCCTTTGTTGTAAAGTGTAGAACAGTGGGGACCAGAAATCCAGTTAGCCCTAGTCAACCATTCAATGCCCAGTCAGCATGTCCAGGTAGCCTCCAAGTAAGCAAAACGTCCATGTCAGCATTTTTCTCTCCAATAATTAAATCTGAAATTAAGCACATGAATTAATTGGGATAAAATTATGAATTTGAATCATATTAATTCTATAATTAATTTACACCCAATAAATTCAAAATATAATAAAATAGGAGAGTTGGCAACATTGAAATAGCAATAGGACTAAGATAGGGACTAAAAAGTATATAAAAATGCCCGATATCAAATCCCCCACACTTGGCCTTTTTGCACTCCTAGGAAAAATAATATTCAGAATACCAAAAGACACCAAAGGAAAAGCGTGGAAAGCATGCTAGAATGGAATAGTTAAAATTTTGAAAAGATTTAGCACTTGAAGAAAATTAATCTTAAATTTCTAAGATTCCAAGCATCATGGCAATTTAATTTGATATGAATGAATTCAAGTAATTAGTCTCCTCACCAGGAATGTGTTTACTCTCTATTCTCTCAAGTGTCTAGGGTAAATCACTCGAAATTCAACTTATCACAGAATTCACTACCATAAGCTTGTCAAGAATCTAAATATCCACTACTTGAATCACATACATGCTTGAATTATTAGGACTTTGGAAGGCTGTAAGGTTAGGTGAAGGAATGATTAGGAGGTAGAAAGAAATACACAAAACAAAGTTGAACAAGAACTTAAAGAAATGAAGAGCATCAATCAATAAGGTTACAAGAGATTGAACTTTGAAATTTGGGCACAACAATGTTACTTTTCTTTTCTCTTTCTTGCTCTTTTGTTTTTTTTTTTTGATCTCCATATGGTATATATATATATATATATATATATATATATATATTTTTTTTTTTTTTCATGAAGATTTGCCAATTTTTTTTTTGAGTAGCAAAACTGAAATTCAAAACAGCCCATAAATCCTTCTTTTTGCATATGCTCAATTCAATCTATTTTCAAAAGAGAGAGGTTTCTAAAGCTCTTCAAATCTTAAGTTTGGGGAAAAGAAATGATTTGTTTTAAAGTGGGAGAGAGCTAGAAAACACAAGAAAGAAAGGTGGAAGTAAGGTACAAAGTGGCACACAATGGAAACAACACATAGGATGACTATTTGGCTAGAATGGTTACAAGAAACAAATGCCTAAATCATTTCCAAGCATGTACATGTAATGTAGCCTTAACAAAGATTCAAGACAAATTTTGGAGTAAAAATCATGATAGGGAATACACACAGCAAGAAAGAATATTATTTTGCAGTGAAGGCTCAAATTCTCACAGTTTAAAGACTATTACTAAAAATTCATTAAAAACAACGTCATTGCCATTTTACTTGAGTTCCTTAGAAAAAGAAGAATGAATTCTTTTCTTGCTAAGTCAATTCACAACTTAAGCTATTTCACCATGCATGCTTTCACACAAAAACTTCATCAATTTTTCAAAAATAGAGTATCAAATTCGGACAGAATAGAGCAGCAAAATTATGCACTGCAGAAATTCTGATGACTCAGCTTTACTGACACAAAACTATACCAAAACAAATGCGAAAGACACCAAATAAAATTCTACAGCTAGAATACATATAAAGCTTTAAAAACATGTAAAGAAACTAGCAAAATTCGTAGCCAATCAGTACAGAAAATTCATGCAAGACAGCTCAAAAATTCTGGACAGAAACAGAGAAAACAGAGGAGACAGGAGGAAAAAAATTTTTTTTTTTTGAAAATCAGCTCCAATTAAATTCTCTCCCCCCACACTTAAACATTGCATTGTCCTCAATGCAAATTATTACCAAACATCAAGTAAAATGAAGAGGACATAAATTAAAAAGGAGGAAAAGAGTACAGCCTTATCATGGAGCCGAAACATTGTAGAGTTGGATTTCCTCTACAGTTTCTTCTTTGAAGCCCTCGTAGAACTTCTTCAATCTTTGCCCATTTACCATGAACTACTTTTTGGTGGCCTCATTTTGAATTTCTACTGCACCAAAAGGAAAGACATTAGTAATAACAAAAGGGCCAACCCATCTAGAGCGAAGCTTACCGGGCATTAGCTTGAGGCGAGAATTATAAAGAAGGACTTTGTCTCCTACTTGGAATTCTTTTTTCTCAATTTTTTGATCATGTAAAGCTTTTGTCCTCTCTTTATAGATGTGTGCATTCTCATAAGCTGCTAGCCTTAGTTCTTCCAGTTCTTGAAGTTGTAACTTTCTTTCTTTACTTGTGTGCAATCTCCACCGGCAAGTGACATGCTTTATCAAATACCAAGCGGTATGGAGACATGCCGATGGGAGTTTTGAAAGCGGTTCTATAGGCCCAAAGCGCATCATCAAGCCTCTTATTCCAATCTCTTCTGTTGGGTTGCACGGTTTTCTCTAATATTTGCTTTATCTCTCGGTTGGAGACTTCTGCTTGCCCATTGGTTTGGGGGTGGTAAGGTGTAGAGGTTTTGTGCCCGACCCCATATTTCTTCAATAGCCCTTGCATGTTTCTATTGCAAAAGTGTGATCATTGATCACTGATTATGGCCTTGGGGACACCGAATCTGCAGAAAATATGTGAACGAAGGAAATCTACAACAACAATAGAATCATCAGTTCTAGTGGCTTTAGCTTCCACCCACTTCGACACATAATCCACAGCAACTAAGATATACATGAAGCCAAAAGAAACAGGAAAAGGACCCATAAAGTCTATACCCCAAACATCAAAAACATCACAAAAGAGAAGAGGTTGTTGAGGCATTTCATTTATTTTAGACACATTTCTAGTTCTTTGACACCTATAACGGTTTTTGCAAAAATCATAGGCATCCCTAAACAAAGTAGGCCAATATAAACCAGAATCTAACACTTTTCTGGCTGTTATTTGGGGACCAAAGTGTCCACCACATGCAAGAGTATGACAAAAATTCAGCACAGATGCAAATTCATGATTTGGAACACATCTCCTAATAATTTGGTCACTACAAATTTTCCACAAATAAGGGTCATCCCACACATAGAACCTAGCCTCGCTTCTTAATTTATTCAATTGATGTCTATTTTGGTATGTAGGCAATTCAGATGCAACAAGATAATTCACTAAATCAGCATACCAAGGCTCACTAATACCATGCAAAAGGAGGAAACACTCATCTGGAAAATTGTCTCTTACAGGGAGATGTTCCAATGGAAGATCAGAAAGCCTACTCAAGTGATCTGCTACTACATTCTCTGCTCCACTCTTATCCTTGATTTCCACATCAAATTCTTGGAGGAGTAGCATCCATCTAAGCAATCTTGGCTTTGCATCCGGTTTCTTCAACAAATATTTCAGTGCTGCATGGTCAAAAAACACAATTACTTTGGAGGCAAGCAAATATGATCTAAATTTTTCTAAAGCAAAAACAATTGCTAAAAACTCTTTCTCCGTGGTTGTGTAATTTGATTGAGCTGAATCAAGGGTGCGGGACGCATAGGCTATGACATGCAACTTCCTCTCTACTCTTTGTGAAAGTACTGCTCCCACAGCAAAATTTGAGCCATCACACATGAGCTCAAAGGGAAGCTCCCACCGTGGAGGTTGGATGATAGGAGAGGAGGTAAGTTGCTTCTTCAACTCATCAAAGGCTGACCTGCAAGTATCATTAAAAATGAAATCAGTTTCTTTTTGGAGGAGTTTAGATAGGGGTAGAGCGATCTTACTGAAGTCCTTGATGAATCTTCTATAAAATCCTACATGGCCAAGAAAAGAGCGAACTTCCCGCATAGAAGCGGGGTAAGTCAAAGAAGAGATAACATCAACTTTGGCTTTATCTACTTCTACCCCACATGATGACACTATGTGGCCTAGGACTATTCCTTGCTCTACCATGAAATGGCATTTCTCATAATTTAAGACCAAGTTTTTCTCTATGCATCTCTCAAGTACTTTCTCCAAATTTTTCAAACATGCATCAAATGAGTCTCCATAAACATAAAAATCATCCATGAACACTTCCATGCAATCCTCTAACAAATCAGAAAATATGCTTAACATGCATCTTTGAAAAGTGTCAGGTGCATTACAGAGACCAAAAGGCATGCGTCTATATGCAAAAGTACCAAAGGGACAGGTGAAGGTAGTCTTCTCCTGATCTTCAGGTGCAATGTGAATTTGAAAATACCCAGAAAAACCATTAAGAAAACAGTAATGAGACTTGCCAGTAAGTCTCTCAAGCATTTGATCAATAAAAGGAAGAGGAAAATGATCTTTTCTAGCTACTTGGTTCAACTTCCTATAATCAATGCAAACACGCCAACTGTTTTGAACTCTAGTGGGCACTAACTCATTATTTTCATTTGCTATGACAGTTATCCCGGTTTTCTTTGGCACTACTTGTACTGGACTCACCCACTTACTATCAGAGATAAGATAAATAATACCAGCTTGGAAGAGCTTACTTACCTCCTTCTTGACCACATCAAGAATCATGGGGTTGAGTCTTCTTTGGGGTTACCTCACTGGTTTTGTCTCTTCTTCAAGGAGAATTTGGTGCATACACACTGAAGGACTAATCCCAGGAATGTCTGCTAGAGTCCACCCAATCGCCTTCTTATTCTTTTTCAGCAAATTGATCAATTTTTCTTCTTGATTGGGATTCAAGTTATTGGCCACAATGACTGGAAGTTTGTCTCCTACTCCCAAGAAGGCATACTTGAGGTTTTCTGGTAAAGCCTTTAACTCCAATGCAGGTGGTTGGATGGAGGATGGAATCAATTTTTGTAGAGTCACATCCAAGGAGGCACCTACAAATTCAGATTGCTCAAAGACAGAATCCTTGGCTAAGGAGGAGGAAGGGTTAGCAGCACAAGAGGAAAGAGATGAAGAATGTACACCATTACAGTTTAAATCACTACACCTACAACTACCTAAAACAGAAACAGAATCTAAGTCTAAGCTAGAGAAAATTGCAAAATTAGAATGCACATCAGAATCCAAACCATTATGTAAATTAGAATGCAATTCAAAATTGTCAGCAATTAGAGAATTTTCAATTTCAGTGCAAGCATGACAGAATTCAGAACCAGCACAATTGCATTCAAAGGCATCTACCAAATCAGAAAATTCAGGAAAATCAAAAATTAATCCAGTTTGGAAATCATCACATGCCTCATCAACTAAGTAATCCAAAAAGTTAACCACATGCACATTGGAATGATTTTCCATAGGATGTTTCATAGCATCTAAAATGTTAAAATCAATTTTGTTGCCAGCAAACTCCATTGACAAAGTCCCTTCATGCACATTAATAATGGTTTTTACAGTTTTCAAAAAAGGACTACCAAGTATTAATGGTGCATGGCCAGGAGTATTATCATTTTTCATATCAAGCACATAAAAATCAGCAGGAAAAATGAGATCTTTAACTCTTACCAGGACATCTTCTAGAACTCCTGCTGGATGTGCTGTGCTCCTATTGGCAAGTTGGAGAATCACTCCAGTTGGTGAAAGAACACCAATCTTGAGGCTTGAGTATACTGATTTGGGCATAACATTGATTGAGGCTCCCAAATCCAGTATAGCATTGGAGAACTCCATGTTACCTATTGTGCATGGTATTGTGAAAGTTCCAGGGTCTTTGCACTTGGGTGGCATAGGTGGTTGGATGAGTGCAGACACATTTCTCCCCAAATTGACTCTCTCATTACCCCTTAAACGCCTCTTATGAGTGCACAACTCTTTGAGGAACTTGGCATACTTGGGGATTTGCTTAATGGCTTCCAAAAATGGGATATTAACATATATTTTTCTGAAGGTCTCCATGATCTCTTTATCCATGTCAGATTCAGAAGCTTTCCTTGTTTGAGTCTGCCTATTGGGGAAAGGAAGAGGAATTTTTTGAACCACTTCTTCATCCTTTTTATTTTGCTTACTAGTTGAAGATGAAGGAACACTTTGCTGGACATTTGATTTTTCTGCTTCAGATTCAGAAGCTGAACTGTCTACTTGCTTGCCACTCCTCAAGATGATGGCACTCACATTGCCTCTTGGGTTGATCACTGGTTGGGATGGCAAACTCCTTGAACCTTGACTTTTCATCTCATTGATTGTTGTGGCTAACTGACCAATCTTAGTCTCCAAATTTTGCATATTGGTTTCTGTTCTCTGCTGGAACTGAAGAGTATTGGCAGTCAGTTGCTTCATTAGATCCTCAAGACTAAGCTCAAGTTTCTTGGGTGCTGGAGGAGGTGTATGGCTAGGTTCAGGTTGATTGTATCTTGCATGGGGTGGCTGGTAAGGGGGGTTGGAGGTATTCCCATACTTGAAAGCTGGATGATCATGCCACCCAGGATTGTAGGTGGAGGAATATGGGTCATATCTCTATTGTTGTGGCTACATAGGTCTGCTAGGGAATATACCAGCACATGACTCAATTGGGGTCTTTTGCAGCTGAGGGCACTGATCAGTATGGTGGGTATTCAGGGAACAAATACCACAGACTGAAGGAGGAAGGGCTTGTTGGTGTGTTCTCTGATTTAATGCCAATTACCTCATCATTGAAGCTAACTCTTCCAATTTATTTTCTATCCTTTGTTGCTCCATGGGAGGTGTTCTCACTTCATTGACAGTAACTACTACTGGATCATTCAGTCTAGTGCCAAACTGTTGTGCATTTTGGGCCATCTTGGCCAACAATTCATTTGCTGCAGCAGGAGTCTTATCCACCAATGCCCCACCAGCAGCTGCATCAACTATGTATCTGTCCATAAGCAGTAATCCCTCATAGAAATACTGGATGAGAAGCTGCTCTGAAATTTGATGGTTGGGACATTTTGAACACAGCTTCTTAAATCTCTCCCAGTACTCATGCAATGATTCACCGCCTGCTTGTCTAATCTCACTGATGTCTTTCCTGATTGCTGCTGTTCTTGAGGCTGGGAAGAATTTTTCTAGGAACATCTTCTTCAGTTCATCCCATCTTGTAATTAAGGAAGTGGGAAGGTAGTAAATCCAATCCTTGGCTGCCCCATCCAAAGAGAAGGGAAAGGTTATCAATTTGATCTGTTCTTCTCCAACTCCATGTGGTCTCATAGTAGAGCAGACAACGTGGAACTCCTTCAAGTGCTTGTGCGGATCTTCTCCTGCAAGACCATGAAACTTAGGCAACAAATGGATTAGACCAGATTTTAGTTCAAAATTAGCATCCAACTCAGGATAATTTATGCACAATGGTTGATAATGCACATCAGGTACAATCAACTCTTTAATGGATTGTTCTTGCCTATTTTGAGACACCTGTGCATTTTGATTATCCATCCTAGTTGTCCTAGCTGACTCAAAATCAGTTGACTCAAACACAATATCATATTCAAAATCTGATCCTACTTTTATGCTATGACAGCAAGCTCAACAATTTCAGAAACAAGTTCAGAAACTATACTAGTCCTAATGCTATTGCTTCTTGCTAGCCTATGGAAGGTCCTATCAATTTCTGGATCAAAAGGTGGTAAGTCCACGTGACCAGACCTTCTCATATACTAGGAAGGGCAAAAATTCACAAGAAAACAATAAAAACAACTAAATCACTACAAAAGACTCCAACTGATGAAAATTACCAAAAATTAAAGTATCTCAGAAAAATCTTATTTTTCATGGAAAAGTTCTTCACAAATTGGAGAGACAAACACAAAAAACAGAATTCAAAAATTCAAACTACAAAAATCACACTAAAAATCACAATTAATTAGAAAAATCAAAAAAAATATTAAAAAATAGAAAATGAGGCCTAAAAGATGGAATTTGGCAAAATGGCCGCCTGAGATGATCCTTTGGATAATCAAGTGGTTGGAATTTGCTTAAAATGTCGAAAACTAGTAGTATACCAAGTTTGAGGTCAATCGAAGGTAGTTAGTTTTTTTGCCTATAAATAGTAACCGATAAAAACTCAAAACTTATAAACCGTTCCAACAATATTAAATAACTTAAAATTAAACAAAGAAACACTAAACAACTAATTAGATAACTTGGAAGTGAATTGGCTCCCCGGCAACGGCGCCAAAATTCTGGTTCATGCCACTACGATGCTGAATCGCCCAAAATTGAATTCGTGGCAATCTTGGGGTATAGTGGTCTCCAAGTCGTATTCACTCAAGGAGCCTCACTTCTAATTACTAATTAGTTATTCTGAACACCCAAACACTAATTAAAAGTACATAAACGTGGGGGGTTTGTTGACAGTAATAACAGAAGTGGTAACAAAACAGCAACAATGAACAACAGCAGCAAAATATCAGCAGAACAAGTTTGACAATAACAGAAAACCATGCAACTAGCCACTAGGATTTATGGGAGTGTAGCCATCATCACTTAGCTCATTGATTCAGTTTTGTTCTCATTTCACCACTTGGTTCTTTATAAAAAAAAATGATTCCAGAGTAACATCCAGAATTTAATGCTACTAACTATAGCCAAGAATATCTTCATTAACTATAACTAGACGTATTTCAAAGGAAAGCTTCAACCAAATCAAGTTAAATATCATCTAACTAGCCATTTCGTTTCACTCACTTTTCTAATCAGTCAAGCAAGGTTATATCTCATATATAAATTTGTTTATGCTCTTTCAAATTCAAACCAAAATCTGACAGCAACATAAACATATAAGCAGAACAGAAACGAAATGAGATGAAATAAAGAATAAAACACTTATCTTGCATTTTCAGTTCAAGCTAAAACATCCCAAGGTCCTAGTGACTGATTACAATGGAGATTTAGCCCTCCATGAGAGCAATACAGCAAAATAGAAGAAGGAAAACAGAGAGGAAGAGAGAGTTACGAAAATTGCTAAGTTCAGAAAATAAAAGTGTCCTCTGATTTTTTTAAAAACTGATGCCTTCAATGCCTTAGAGAATATTCTACCCTAGATGCCTCTTGGATGCCTCCTTGGTGCTTCTTCCATCATGTGGGCAGCAAGACAACAGCAGAAAAGTGGCAATAGCAGCAGACAAATTACTCTACTGCTTTGTTGTTTCTGTCTGCTATTGATTGCTGCAAGAGGTTTATGCTGTCAAAACAGAAATTACATTCCCCTTTGCTATAAAGTGTAGAACAGTGGGGACCAGAAATCTAGTTAACCCTAGTCAACCATTCAATGCCCAGTCAGCATGTCTAGGTAGCCTCCAAGTAAGCAAAACGTCCATGTCAGCATTTTTCTCTCCAATAATTAGATCTGAAATTAAGCACATGAATTAATTGGGATAAAATTATGAATTTGAATCATATTAATTCTATAATTAATTTACACCCAATAAATTCAAAATATAATAAAATAGGAGAGTTGGCAACATTGAAATAGCAATAGGACTAAGATAGGGACTAAAAAGTATATAAAAATGCTCGATATCATGAAGCTATATAATTTTCAGTGATGACCAAATGTCGCCACTGAAAATATGCACTTTCCAGTGAGGACTAAAATTCGCCACTAAAAGATATATTTTCAGTGATGACCAAATGTTGTCACTGAAAGTATAGCTTTTAGTGACTACCAAATGTCACCACTAAAAGTGTATTTCAGTGGCGACATTTAATCGTTACTAAAAGATATAGCTTCAGTGGCAACTTTGCTTTTGTCTACAACTAGTTTAGGTGACACAAAATTTACTTTTAGTGGCGACAAAAGTTGCCACTGAAAGTTTGATTCAGTGACGACGTTTTAGTGACAACGAAAGTTGACACTAAAACTTTGAGATAACGAGACTTTAAGTGGCGACAGTGTGTCGCCACTGAAACACTTTCAGTGACGACTTTTCTACTTTTAGTGACAACTTTAGTCGCCACTGAAAGTCAAGTTTTTTGTAGTAATGCAACTTTCAAAGTGAATTGTAGATTCTTGCAATAATGGGTACTATTGTAGCCAAAGACTTGACACCCCCAACATTCTTCATCTTGAGTTATGTCATACTTATTGTAATACCCGTGGAAAAAAAATAAAATAAAATATAAATATATGTTTGCAAACTATGATTACTATTCCAGTATACGAAACTATTCACCTATATAATACTATTCGCATATATGGTACTATTCACATATGAGAGAATTCCCTGAGCGACTAAATTGAAAGGAAACTAAATTAGCAAATTGATTTACTAGTAAAGACCTGGTTTTTAAATGTGTCTATTGTGACCCTCCACTCATTCCTGGGAACTTACCTGGTATATTCTTTTACAGATTATATTCTCTATTTCTGGTATGAATAGTATCTGTATGTATGAATAGTAAATGTACATATGAATAGTGACTGTATATATAAATAGTAGCCATATGTATGAACAGTATCTATATGAAAACAATCCTAATTTGTTTTCTCTAATCGTTCAAGAAAATCTTCGTAGCGGAACATTGAAATTCATCTGTGTATTCTTATCTGTAACAACTTAAAGAAGTGAAACTTGTACAGAATCCAGGTGAGTGGAACGACTCCGTTTTAATAGGTTTTAGCATTACTGGTGATAAAAAGTATGTCGTAGGACACTCCCAAGATTCACAAGGGTAAACTGGATTCAGAGTGGCAAATCTAGGGAGATAATTAATCCAGAAGTATGGTTAAGACGAAACAATTATTTCATGATGATGTGAAGTTTGAATCTTTTCAAAAATAGTTTAAGTGTTATCTTGATTTGTGGTTTATAAACCTATAATATAGTTATATACTATACCTGTTATATGAATGAATATTACATTGTACTTCTGATTATGATATGAAATACTATACTATTGATTGTGATTGAGCGGGAAAGTACCCCCTCTCACGGCAAGGCGAAAAACCCAGTTTAAAGGGTGTCTTGACCAACGAGTGTGGAGACAACGATTTTCTCAGTAGGGATATAGCCCAGATCGGTAACAGATTCGTGAGGCACCCTAGCTAAGAGGATGAGGTTGTGCGTCATGGTGGAAATATACAAAATTGGTGAGCCAGCCTATGTGCGGTCTCCGGGATATATTGTTATTGATGAGTACTAGTAACGTTTGTTGAATTGGATAGATTTTTATCTTCTAGTATGTAATTTCTAATTATGTCTATTGGTTGAGTTTGAGCCTTCGGGTATACTTGCATGACTGGTGAAATATTTGAATCTTATTAACGCAAGCCTATTCGCTCATTGAGTTTAAAAGCTCACACTTTGTAAAAAATTTTTGTTCAGATCAGGTTACTGGCGAAGAATATCCGCAAGAGGAGTAGATCACCTTGGACCTTCTCGCTGTCCGATAGGCCCCTTTTTTGATGTAAATTATGTTGCTCTGTAATCGTCTAGGATATCTAGATCAGGAGTTTGGTATTTGGCTTGTATTTCAGTACAATAATGTATTTTATATTGAGGATCTATTACTATATGCAAATCATCTCTATGAATTTCAAATAAGAAAATTTGATATATTTTCTTCGTATTTATTAAGGAATAGTTATTTTGATAATATAGAGATAATAACTAATAATTTAACTCATTGGTGGAATTTATTGAAAGGCTAACAGTGATGGGATATTCATCATTGTGCCGGTTATGTACCCAAAAAATGGGTCGTGACACTTATGCCTGTGAAGTTGTGAATTTGGTGAAATGGTGTCTCCTTGTAGACGATCTTCTTTCAACATTTGCTCTAATCATCACGATCTCGATCTCTGTATGGTCTTCCTCTACACTCTTAGAGCCTTGCACTCATCACAAGTTAATCCCACCAAATAATAGCATAGTCAGTAAATTCAAAGGCATCAAGTTTTACCTTTTTTATCTCAGAATAATAGTGGCAATTGAATACTAACTCCACCTTCTTCTCCCATTCAAAATATGCTTCCAGATCATTCTTCCCTTGAAATGATGGAATCTTCATCTTAATACTCTCTAAATTATTATCTTTTTTATTCCTACCTTCTCTAAACCGCCTACCATATCTCTTATGGTTTCTATTGATCCCCGATTATCTTCATCAAAGTCTTCCCCAAAATACTCCTCATTTTCAACTCTTATTTCCCTCAGTTGAACTCTCTCCCCCTATGTACATGAGCTAATTTCACACATGTATTTTCTACTCAATATAACCTTTCATAAATTGGTTCCATCTTTGCCCTTAACATTCTCCCTATCTCTCTTGTCAAAGCCTCCATAACAACTTTGTATCAACCTTACCCAATGCATCTTGTGAAGTACTTTCTTTAGACATGTTTTTTGTTGCAAAGAAAATGTTAGTGCAAAATAAAGGACCTCACTTCACACTTCTCAGTGTTTCACTCAAAGAATGATTCACTCAATTTCACTTGTGTTTCACACAAAAATTTTGGCTTCTACTCTATTATATGCTCACCACTCTTGCCTTTTTCCACTTATAATTTCTCAAAAGTTCTTATCAAACTAATCAAACAAGGATCAGTTTTTTTTATACCAAATGATACTAATTTGGATCCCTTTTTTTAACTCTTTTTTTATCAACTACAGAATTATTTTTTTGGAACCAAAAATTCGCATGAACAGTAACACAGATGAATAGTAACGATGATGAATAGTAACGCAAATGCAAACAATTTTTTTTTTTCAGAAAATGAACTAGAAAAGAAGAAGAAAGCTAAGGTTGAGATGAACATGAAGAGAAGAAACCTAATAAATGATAGGCAAACCTGAAACTAGAATCGGGCTCTGATACCAAATGATACGAACCTAGCCAACTTGTGACAAAAACCCGTAATGAAAATTAGTCCCTAGGACTATTCTGAAAGAAATGGTTGGACCCCAAGAGGGGGGACGAATTGGGTTTTATAAAAATTTTCACAAAACTTAATTGAAAGTTAAAATGATTTTCTGAAATTGGACAATGCTAAAGATAATAATTTAATTAAGAAAATCAAAGTGTTATCAAGATGAATAATTTTATAGTGCAAGGAATTAAGGAGCAAATATAAATCTACACAAATTAATTAATACTTGAGGTAGAAATCAAATATAAATGCAAAGTATTAATTAATTAACTTCAAATGTAAATAGAGTAAGGATAGAGAAAACAAACTCGGAGATTTATACTGGTTTGGCTAATCTCAAGCCTACATCCAGTCCTCAAGAGACCACTTGAGTATTTCCACTATAATTGCAAGTTTAATTCAGCTACTTGCAAACCACTACAACATAGATTTTTTCTCCCTCAAGGGTGTCTCTCCCCCTTACAATGTGTTTTCTCTCAAACACTAACTCAAGGAACCAATCCTTGAGTAACTAAATTTGAAGACTTAAGGAAAATAGTGGTGGACACTCTCAAAGTATAGATAATGCAGATATTAAGCTCAGAATTTTTCTCTAGCAATTTAGAGAGAATGGAACTCAAGATAATATGATAAATGAACAATTGAAGCTTGATTTAAATGGTGTTGTGAAGTCCCCTTTATATAGTGAAACTTTGCTACTACAGTGACTGCTTTAGTCAGAATTGCTACAGTAAGCTTCATCATCATTTTTCAACTTTTCTACAACAACCAAAAAACTTTATCATACTTTTTCAACAATCAATATTCTTTTTTAAATTTGCTACAGTAAAAAGCATTCTTTTTCAAATTTTATTACAACACCCAATAAACTTTATCATACTTTTTTAACAACCAATAAACTTTATCATACTTTTTCAACAATCAAATTTCTTTTTCAAAAGTGCTACAGTAAAAAGTATTCTTTTTCAAATTATATTACAACAATCAATAAACTTTATCATATTTTTTTAACAACCAATAAACTTTATCATACTTTTTCAACAATCAAATTTCTTTTTCAAAAATGCTACAGTAAAAAGTATTCTTTTTGAAATTATATTACAACAAACAATAAACTTTATCATACTTTTTCAATAACCAATAAACTTTATCATACTTCTTCAACAATCAAATTTCTTTTTCAAAAGTGCTACAGTAAAAAGTATTCTTTTTCAAATTATATTACAACAACTAATAAATTTTATCATACTTTTTCAATAACCAATAAACTTTATCAAAAATCAATTTATACTACTATATTTAAATATATAAAACATTAAATATATTTGGGCCAAGAAAGATTGAATCATGCATTTGGATCAAGAAGATTAAATCATACATTTGGGCAAAAAAGATTAAATCATTCATTTGGGCCAAAAAGATTAAATCATACTATTTGGGCTAAAAAAAATTAAAACATACATTTGTGTCAAGAAGATTAAATCATACTATAATTCTCATATATTTGTCATCATCAAAACTTATAGCATAATACATTAGGGCTAACATATTCTACTACAGATTTGGATAGAAACCGCAATCCAATACCTATAAAAAGGTGTGAACCTTGGTATGATGAAGATGCCACAATCAAGGAATAGAAACTTGATTGATAAGTCAGAGTATGAATGCCACAGATAAAATTTGATAAGTTCGAAAGTTCTTCAAAGAATCAAAGAGAAATTTATCCTCACAAAAGTATTCTGATTTTTATTGAATGAAAAGGCCTATTTAAAGGCATTACAAAGCAAAATACAAAAAAATGATACTAATAGCTAAAAGGAAACTAATTCAAAAGCAAAAAAAGGAAACAATTAGCTTGCTCTCCAAGCTACATGCATCAGGAAACTAAATCAAATTATCAACTCTAATTGGGCCACAAATATAACAAAAAGCCCAAATAAATTAAATTAAAATAAAAGCATTTAATCTAATCTTCTTTGGTTCAACGCTATCTTTGATTAGTACCGCCCAGATTGTAGGGAAAATTTAGTCTCAAAATCAATGATATGAAATTGAGAATTTCTTCTTTTAGCATGGTAGTTGTGTTCATATCAACACATCTAACATTATATTCTTCACATCTCTTTCATGAGAAAAAAAAGGAACGTAGTTGTGCATACATAACCACATAAGTTTCACTAGTATTGATACATTATCATTTCATTCAAGGCACAATAATAACATAATTTCAAACATACCTTGTATAATTTAATTCTCTTCTCTTTGAATTTGAAAGCAATACATGTTCTCATTATGATACCATTGATCATTAAAGAAAACTATCTAGTCATAGGAAGCATCACCCACTCACCTTCATTTGGTATTAAAATTACCATTTAATGCTACTCACCAACACAATTTAAGCTCCAAGAAGTCTCGAAGATTCCTAGAATTTGATCAATATAGAAATGAGAAGAACAAGCAGAAAATGAGAAGTTGGAGGAATTTTTATCTATTCACTTAGGTCCTTAGCTAATATGTTTCCATTGTCTTTTACATGATTTAATATCATATTTAGCTTCTTCTAGGTCCCTGCTTCCTGAATATAAATTTTTCTAAAACTAAATCAACCTCTATAAACTTTTCATTCTTTTCAAGTCCCTATCATACATTTTACATACTTTTCTCATGAGTTTTCAAACCTACGTAGAATTTCCTCTTAGGTGTTTTTAGAACGTATTTGATCATTTTCACTCATAAACTAAACCAAAAAGAAATTTTTTAGGATCAGAAGTCTAGTTTCAACACTTACCCGATTCTTAGCTAATTTTCTACACTGTATCCACTTTGTTGCTGCTATAAAGGACTACAAAACACCCCAAAAGCCACCTCATGTTGTCCCTTTAAATTGCATTTGGATGTCTCAAAGCACCTTATAGTTTTAGGTCAGGCGAATGTATGCATAGCTCACTCAAAAGCTCTTGGTTTTGCTCTATCTTAGTGTAGTAAAATAGAGCAATTTTTCTAGTTTTTCACTCCTCTATTGAAGCTCACGGTTTGCACTAAAACCAAAGGAAACTCACTTGTTTTTGCTACAGTAAGATCACACACAGTGATGGCTCTCTCTCGAAGATAAAGAAGCTCATGGGTTGGAAGGATTTCATGCATTCTCTCTCTTATTTTTCTGCACCAAAAAAAATGAAAACACATATTTCTCTCCCTCTCTCTCTCTCTCTCTCTCTTTTGGTTTCTCTTCACTGTTGCATGTTCATCCACCACCGTGAACCACCTTCGAGAGATACAGCCGAGGTGGTAGCAACCACAGGTAGCCACCATTGGATCGGACACGGAGAACCCACTTGCCAACCATGATGAATTCGAGAGAAAAATGAAGTTAAACTCTCCAAATGAAATTATTCATCAGACTTAATTCCTTAGCTTAAATTTCTCTAAGCTCCTTCATCATAATTCATTATTCATTTGAGTCCTTCTTGATATAACAATAATAATTATTTTTTAAATCCTTAAAAATTTTAAACTTTTCACAATAGTCCTTAGTCCAATTGGGAAAAATTTGAATTTAAATCCCAAAAGTAAAATTTCTCTTGCACAAAAATACCTTTCTTGTAAGTTGAAGGTTTTTCGTACTATTTCAAAATCTGGGATATTACAATCCCGAACTTATTTCTTACATCATGAAAGCTAGAATGAGTTCTATGAATCTTGCTTGTACTTAAGTTGTATATTATGCTCTTGGACTTGTGATGGTTGTGTATGTGATTGTGGATGGACATGGTGGTGTACCTCATGAGGTATGGATGAGAAAGACCGATATGGCTATAAAAAGTGGAGCAGTAAGCATGGAGAAATTATAATGGAGAGATAAGGGTAGATGTGACTGGAACTGCAGGCAACGGACATAATAATGTAGATAGTCTCGATTGGTTGGAGAATTATTTGATTGTGTGAAATTTCTTGAGCATGCAATGTATGTGGATTTATTTAACATGATTACTTGACTTTTTTATTTAATGAACATATATGCATTATGAACTTGATGTGATTTTACTTTGATTAAGTAGAGTTGTTTATGTTGACCCTAAGGCTATATGCCATAAGTTTTGATGATGACAAATGTATTTGAATAGTAGCATTGATATATATAAAGATTAATTATCATATATATGCTACAAGTACTTAAGCATGATTATGTTATTTAATATGTATGTTGCATATATTGAATCATGCTATTAAACTAACCATTGGGTTTGCAAGTAAGATATATTTTATAGGTTGGTTCAAAACAAGAAGAGTGAGGATTGTATTGAAGAACAAGGAAAAGCAATATCATGCTTCACTCAAGGAAAACAACATGCAAGGATGAAGCTCCAAGAAATGAAGAATTAGAAGATTTGAAGTCTTGGAAGCTTGGATGCATCAAGATAGCCTATGTGTTTAAATTAGGTATATTTTATATAGGCTAGTATATTTGTGCAACTCAATGATTTAGATTTGCATACATTGGCTCAAGCATTTTTGAACAAAAAGATAGTGAGATATGAAGTTTTACAAAAGTTATTTTTTGACCTTTGGTCACTCCTTATATCATATCTCATAAATGAAAAATCGGTTTTTCAAGTATCTTAATCTCATTTGATAGTAGACTCAAAGATCTTTTCAACGGTATATTATTTATTCAAAACGGAGTCCAAATGAGAAATATATGACTATTCAAAATATAGTTTGAAAAACTGAAAGTTGATTTTACTGTAATAAAAAATTATTCTGTTCTGACCTATAGTCAGTATTTTGATTATATCTTTTAAAAGAAAAATAATTTTTGAGTAAAACTTGGCTCATTTGAAACTAGACTCCAAGAGCTTTCCAATGGTATATTATTTGTTTAAAACGGAGTTCAAATGAGGGAGTTATGAATTTTTAAAGAAAGCTCAAAATCTGGACTGCACTATAACGGCTATATAACGGCTAGTTTTGTAAAATCTTATATATATGACCTTAGATACACGATTTTGAGCAAGAACAAAGTCCTACAATGTGATATTAACTTCTTCTATCATCTTTGAGAGAAAGGAAAGCATTCTTGAGACAAATCTTGCATATTCTCTATCATTAGAGTTATTAGAGCTTCATTTGTTTTCATCTACTCTTTAGAGAGAGTTTCTTTGTATTGTTGATTTTGATCAACACATATATTATTCTGAGTTGAGGTTCGCAAGTACCGGTGTTGGAAGAACTTGCTTTGGGTTGAGGAGGAGCCTGGATTCATAAATTCTTCATTGTGGTTTCGCAAATACCCGGATCGAATTTGCGTGGTTGTAGTGGTTTGCAAGTACCCGGATTAAACTTGCAATTATAGTGGAAATACTCAAGTGGTCTCTTGAGGACTGGATGTAGGCTTGGATTAGCCGAACCAGTATAAATCTCCGAGTTTGCTTTCTCTATCCCTTACTCTTTAATTTGTGCATATTGATATCTATTCTTTAATTCCTTGATCTTTATAATTATTTATCTTGACAGCACATTGATTTTCTGTATTGTATTTATTATCCTAAGCATTGTACTTTTACAGAAAATCATTTTAACTTCCAATTAATTCTTGTGAAAAATTTATAAAACCCAATTCACCCCCCCTCTTGGGTTCCAACCATTACTTTCAGTTTACTCACTAAATTCATACTCACCCCTTTCTTTCCTTTAATTTTTTAGAGCCCGTGTTAGAGGAAGAGTCTTTGCTTGAGGAGTAGCAGAGTTCTTGTTGTCAAGACCCATTTTTTGCCCTAGGATTGATTTCTTGTGGTTAGTCTCTCTTTTGGTTTATAATCTAGAGTCGCTCTACGGTCATATATGATTTGTATGTTGATTATATGTGTTGTGCTAAGCATGACTATTATGGAAGAAATTATTTTGATTTTTTTTGTAACCTATGTTTCTAGATATTCCAATCATTAATATTGTTAGTTTATGAAAATGCCTAAAAGCAAGGTAAAGCTTGTTGGCAAAGAATTTAAGTAGACTTATTTTTATTTATGAATAAACAGCATGTGTCATTTTGAAATTGATGTATGTGTTTGTCTTTGTGAATGTTTGTATTTGTGTTTAGGTTTATGGAAAATAAGTCTATCCTCACTTACCGTGCTAGTCACGTATCCGAGGTGGGTCATGATATTTTGACAGGATAATCATTGTGGCCACCTTCTATCACCAAAGAAAAAGAAAGCCCAAAAAAGTAATTAAAAAAAGTACTGAGAAAGACAAATACTCTACAAAACGGAAAACAAATGAGTGAATGGGCAAGGATTCAATCAGAATAGGAATGATGATAGTCGTAATAGGAGTAATGGGAATCAGGTTGCAAGGAAGAAGCATCAGCTCTATCTCTATCAAGTTCTTGATTTCCAATACGCAAATTCTAACCCATTTGGTTTTGCTTTTGGGGTTTTTGCTTTCAATGGTTATCTTAATGGTGCGTTCAGGTTATCTTTTAGTACTTAAAAAGCAATCAATTAGATATTAGTGTTCAATTTCAATTTGGAACATTTCCTTAGTTTTTTTTTCTATAAAGTTTGGGTCTTTTCCAGATTCCTAAGGAGTATTGTATTGGCTACCCATTAAGGGTATCCTCCCATCCGACCCTAGTTGTATAGAAGATAACAAGAAACCCAAATGGACTCGAGCTGAGAAAAACTGTTCAAGAATGCTCTAGCGATGTACGACAATGATACCCAAGATCAGTGGTCGAAGGTGGCGGCAATGATTATGGGGAGATGAAGTGATGGTATAGGAGAAGAGAGTCTAACTTTTCATTTTTTTAATTGAAAAATTAGTAAAAAAGAAAAAACTTAACAGTGTTAACGTGAGTGTTGAGTTGTATTGATAACGTGTAAAAAAGTATATATGTCAAATTTTAACCGATAACATTGCACATTGGATCGGCCCCGTGAGACGAGCTGTCGTTGAATACATCACGAAATTGACAAAAACGACATAACGTTTTAAAAAAAAACGTGTAGTGACGAACAGGCACGTGGTCCTCATTCCCTGGAGTAGAGACAGCCGGAGCCTAGTGTTTCATCATATGCCAACCAACTCTGCACCACGTGATTGCACGCGCAACACTAGCGCGTGTACTAAAGCTTCGTAATCTCGAATAAATTAATTAATTTTCATTTTCTATTTTAATTTTCAAAGTTTTGTTACAACTTCCACACCCTACTACTGCGAGAGAAGCCAAGCTAGCGTTCGTTTATTCTTACAACTCGCCTCTTCCACAACATCATCTTCGTTTAACATCATTTTTCTCCCCCCTCTCTCTTCTAAAAGTTGCGATCACTCTCTTTTGCAATTTCTCGCTGGTTTTCCTTTCGGCCGATCACTTGAGTCTCTTTCCTGCCGATTCTGATTCCTTCCTCGAATCGTCTCCCTTGCCTGGCAAGCATTCGCTCATCAATTCTTGCTGGTGAGTGATCTACCACCACTCTACTATTTTTATCTTCGTCCATCTACAGTATTTGATTAATAGATATCAAACATGCTCGATATGGATCACGGTATTTTTCGAAATAATTTGTTTTCTAATTTTTTATATTATACTTTTTTATTTCCGGAAGGAATTAAAGTTTCACTCTTTTTTATTGTTTATGAATAGAGGCTTATAAAAGATCGTGTTTATTGTGATCTTTACTTGTGTTAGATTCAGTCAATGCTAAGCTTATGGTTATGGAGTCGTGATCAATAGACAGTAGAATAATCTGAACTTTTACCCAATCACATTTCCTTTCTTTGATGACGGGCGAATTAGGGATCAAAGCAGACTGTCTTCATCGATCTATTGTAATTTTATCGAGTTTCGATATGATTATTTTTCATGCTGACTTAATATATTGAGAAGTTTAATCATTTTTTATTTCACAGCTTTTTTGCATTAATTTCAATAATGCAGAGGTGAATAGTTCTTGTCCAATGTATGCTTTGGATGGCGTAAATGATTCGTTGGATGATGAATAATTCTTTTTAATTTTTTTCTTTTTTTTTGGGTTTCAGTTAATTGGATCTAGAGTTGATGATGAGCAACATGATGCTCTAATTTACATCTTTAAGACTCATGCAGTTATGATAGGTAGAATATATAAACAAGGACGAGAAAAATAAGTCGCTTCATATTAAATTTCTTCCTTTTCTCCATTCTTCTCAGCACTTGAAATTGTTGAAATTTGTGTGAGGTCCTTTTTGTCTTCTCTTTGGAAAATAGGTTATCTTATTCAAATTTTTTTTTACTGGTTCTCTGTTCATCCTGGTTTTATTATCAATCATCACCATCTAGGGTCTTTCTTTTAATTTCTTTTTATGACCTGGCTATCATTTGTTTTCTTCTTTCAAAAATTTATGAATTTTCTTTTTCCCTTTTTTGTTGCCTGTAAATGCACTTAAGTTCTTCTAACATGGAAGTACACATAACAACACAACTTCAACAATTTTGCATATTTTTTTAATATATTCTCTTCAACATAATATATTCTTGATATGGATGTTAGATGCTTAACTCTAGTCTTCACTGTATAGAGTAATTTTCAGACTTCACCCATAATTGATAATGTTCGTTACCTGGGGATCTCTATCAATTGATAAAAGTCCACATTACGGGTTATGATTTGGCATGGTCCAGTAGCTTTTGTTGGCAAAAATACATGAAAAATTTAAGTAGCTAAGTGGACCATTTTTCTGATATGTAGATTGATAACTAGTAGTTTGGTCGTAATTTTTCAGTTTGAGAATAACAGTTTGCAGGCATTTTGTAAAGCACAAGTTGTTATAGAAGGTGTGACAACTACAACAGATAAATGACTGAGATCTTCTTTCCTTATGTATTGCATTTGATCAACTAATATGATGCACCATGATCTTTATCATCTGACAAGTTCTTTAGCTTTTAGTTCTTCCAAGTTTTAACCGAGGGGGCTGAGAGAAAGAGAGAGACCACATTGTTCTGTTCCTATTCTGTGTTGCTAGATTATAAGAAAAAATTTAGGAGTCCAAGATCCTTTGCGCCACTACTCTGGTCTGATGTCAGTGTAGGCTATTTGCAGTATGTTCTCCCCCCCCCCCCCCCCCAAAAAAAAAAAAAAACCACCTCCTCCCCCTCTTTTTCCCCTACTGTGTCTTAAACCTTTTTTACTTGCCCCTTGAATTTTAATTTGTCACAGGCAATTTTCATCTTCTTTCCTCTTTATGTTGATAGTATTACTCTGTGCAGTGGAGCCTCGTAAACTGGCTTGGCTAAGATTTTGTGCGAATAGATGCCAGTTGCCAAACTTAAAGCCTCTAGTACTCCAGATGTCATGAAAACAGAGGTAGGAAATGATTCCTTAGATACCATAATCAGACAAGCAATTGCCAAAGAACCTTTCCTTTCTTTTTCAAGGGCTGGTGACAGCCCTGTGCAGTGGATTCAATTACTTCATGCTCTAGATCAGCAAGGTATTGTTAACTTTTTTTAAGTGGTTCAATTATCATAATTATGGATTGTTCATTTCCATAGCCGACCCCGCCTAATGGGATAAGGCTTTGTTGTTGTTGTTGTTCATTTCCTAAAGAATTTAGGTGAGTTTTATTTGTATGCACATTGAGGTATACTGGATTAAGGATACATGATGAGTTAACTATTCATATATGTAGCCCTAGAAATGGTAAAATCTACCAAAAGTGAAAGAAGCAGTTACAAATCTTAAATCTATTAGTGATATGTAAAATGCATTGTAAGTTCTTTTCAGTCTTGCTACAATGTTTTTTTTTTTTTTTTCCTTTTCCTATTTGGAGGGTGGGAAGGGGGTAAAAGCCTTCAGGTGTATTTGTTCCGAAAGAATTTTATATAATCTGATATTACTTTTTATTAATTTAACAGAACTCCCAGGTTGGCCTATGCTTACCCCTCTAAAGGTTCAATTACAGAAGTGTGACAAGTGTTCCCGAGAATTTTGCTCTCCAATTAATTATAGAAGACATATTCGTGTGCAACATCGGTTAAAAAAGCTTGATAAGGTTTTCTTTATATCTTATAGTCACAATCTAGTCTCTACATATAATTGCTCTTGATTCTTGCTTGTATACTTGTCATGAGCTCTTTAGATGACATTGTTTGATTTTCAAGTCCTTTCCTCAGTTCTGGCTGATTTATATACATATTGTAGGATTCCACCAACAACAGATATCTATTAGGAGCATATTGGGATAAGGTAATTCTTAATCATTGTGATATCTACTTAAATGAAATGTACAACTTGTTTTGATGTGCTGAGTCATTCATAATTTGTGTAGCTCTCACTAGAAGAGGCAAAGGAAGTTATATCATTCAAGAATGTGATGCTGGAGGTAAAACCCAAGTGCTATTTAGTTGACTAATAATATACTAGATGAGTTTATTTTAGTATGAGTAACCTTGCATCCATATTGCTGATATGTGCAAAATATTATTTGATTGGAAGAGATGAAAATCGGGAGGAGTGGCATGATTGCAAACCTTGCATTTTTAGTCCACTTCAGACTAGTGCCTTAACGAAGAGTCTAGTGTTAGTTGGTTTTGCACTTACTTTCATGGATGGTTTTCTAAGGTTTTGGAGCCTTGAAATTCTATGAAGATACTAATTTTTCATCTCTTTTGTGCGTACAATAGTTGCCTAAAGACGTTTGCTTCTGCACCATCTTCACTAATGCTATAGATTTATGTGATGTATTTTGTCAGATCTAATTGCCATATTTGATCAAAATATGTCCCAGAGATTGCTTGAAAGGTTGTAATTGTCAAATGTGAATGTTAATTAAAACCTATTTAAAAGCATATAACTAGGAGGAAGACTGAGAGCACTGCTAAAGATGGTTTCTTCTCTTCATATTAAAATAGATACATACATCTTTGCTATTTATAAGCAAAAAATAATAAATAATAAATAAATAACTCTCCTAATCCCACTGATATACTAACTGAATAAATAATAAATAAACTAACTCTTCTAATCAAACTAGCATACTAACTGAATAAATAAATAATAAACTAACTTCCTTATCTAATAATTTGATCTAGTATTATACACTTCAACACCCCCGGTGGTATAGGTTGTACATGCCCAACTTTGCTACCATCCAATCATATAATGGCTTGGGCAAAGCCTTAGATAGGATATCTGCAGTCAGTCGAGAAGTAGGAGTGTAGGTAAATGTTATAATTCTCTCATCAATTTTTTCCTTGATGAAGTGTTAATCCACCTTTACATGTTTGGTCCAGTCATGGTGTACTGGATTGTGTGAGATAGCTATGAAAGCTTTGTTATCACAGTGAATCTGCAGTGGAACTTGTATTTTCACCCATAACTCTTCCAATAGCAGCTTTAACCATAATGCTTCACAAATCCCATGGGTTGTTGATCTTAACTTTGCCTTTGTGCTACTTCTTTCTACTACCGTTTGCTTTTTACTCCTCCATGTAACCAGATTTCCCCATACGCAAGAGCAATAGCTTGAAGTAGAAAGTATATCCATACTTGAACTAGCCCATTCTGCATCCACAAACCATGGTTATTAGTGTCATATGTATCGTACGAAACTATCGCGATACGCATCAAAATCGACATCAAACAATGCAAATCGTGAGGAGGATCGTTTTCCATTTGTGAATCACTTCTGAATCACCTGAATCGCGATGCGTACAAGAATCACACGCAACGAAGACGTGGAGGAGAAGTTGCGGATGCCACAGACAAGTCGAATGAGCACGGCTCTTGAAGAGCCCCCATCGATCCTTTTTGGAAAGCTTCTTCGACGTTGTCTGAGTTGGCGCCATGGATAGCGGAGCAATCGTGGATGTCACAGACGAAGTCGACTGAGCACGGTTCTTGAAGAGCCCTCGTCGATCCTCATCGAAAAGCTTCATGGCGTTGTCTGATTGGCGTCGTGGAAGGAGGAGCAGTCACGATGCCTCCGATGAAGATGCACGCGATGGTTGAAGCCTTGAAGGAGAAGACTAGATGATGTATCATAAAGAGAAGAGAGAGAAAGTGTGTGTGTTGTGTCCTATGTGGCTTTTTTTTTTTGGTTAAAGTAAATAAATTATATTAAGCTAACTACATTTTTTTTTAATTAAATGGGATAGGAACCCAAATCAGAATAGCAACAGAAAACCCTAGTCTTTTGCTTTGTGTCCTATGTGCCATCTTTTTTTTTTTTTTTGATTTATGACTTGGATTTTGATTTATTTTGAAGTTCAAATATGATATATCAGCTTATTGTTTTTTGCTTTTGTCACTTATTTTTACTTAAAAATGTCATATTTTTATTGATCATGTATCTTACCATTCATAATGAGATATTGAGATTTGATTCATGATTCAGCAAAGAAGTCTTCTGATTCACGATTCAAATTTCGATTTGATAACAATACAACAAACACATCCACATTCCTTTCTACAGGTTTTTTAAGAACAAGCCTTTCTTAGGAGTGCCCTTTAAATATTTAAGAATCCAATATACTTCATTCATGTGACTAGCAGGGGGTGAGTGCATGAATGGACTTACATAGCTCACGGCAAATGCAATATCAGGTCGTGTATAGGCCAAGTAAATTATCCTCTCGACCAACCTTAGAAATCGACCTTTATCCATTGGTTCATCATCAACTCTAGCCTCAAGTTTTATGTTAAGGTCCATAGGTGTCTTGACTGGTTTACAACCCATCATTCTTGTCTCCTTCACTAGATCAAGAACATACTTTCTCTGAGAAATTGAGATTCCCATTTTGCTCCTTACAACTTCCATGCCTAAGAAATACCTCAAGGTCCCCAAATCCTTCATCTCAAATTCGTTTGATAACTTCCCTTTAATCTCTTCTATCTCAGCCATGTGATCTCCGGTAAGGATTATGTCATCAACATATACGATCAAAATAGTTATTTTCCCTCATTGTAATTTGAAAAATAGTGTCGTCAGAATGAGCTTGTTTGAATCCATGCTGTGAAATGCCTTAGTAAAATGATCAAACTAGGCCCTTGGTGATTGTTTTAAACCATTAAATGATTTCCTAAGTCGACAAACTTTTCCATTCTAGCTTTCTGAGTCAAAACCCGCTGGGAGGTCTATATAGACTTCCTCTTCAAGTTCTCCATTTAAAAAAGCTTTTTTCACGTCCAATTGCTATAGAGTCCAATCCAGATTAGCTAAGGATAGGAAAACTCGAATAGTATTAATCTTCGCAATGGGAGCAAATGTTTCTTGATAATCGATGCTGTAAGTCTGTGTGTATCCCTTCGCAACCAACTTGGCTCTATATTGTTGGGCCATCCACCATATACTTTACTGTAAAAACCCATTTGTAACCTACTGTTTTTTCTCCTTAGGCTGCTGGACAATTTCTCATGTTCCATTGATTTCAAGGGCCCGCATCTCCTCAAGAACAACTCTCTTCCATTCAGCCTTCTTCAAAGTGTAAAGAACCCAATCTCAGATAATCAAGAATTCAGAATTTATTTATGGTGAATCAAAGGTTACAGACTCTTTAAAAGCAAATGGTAGAACTCAAAGGAAATTAAATCACAGAATTGAAGACTCAAAGGAAAACACAAGACCAATTCAGAAATGCAAAAAGTAAAGATTAAAACATCAGTAATGATCCCTATCCAGAGCTAGGCTCCTAATCAGCAAGTCTCCAAACTTACTATCCCTATTCCATTAATAAAATTCTAACCCTATTCCATTAATAAAATTCTCCATGATGCCCTCTATCTCCGTTTCCCCTCCTTTTATAACACTTGCCCCATAATGAAAACCCTTCTCTACCCTCTAACAGAATCCCACGCTCACCACACATCATTTTTTTCCCACTACCCAAAGCATAACAAAATAACAAAGTATTAGTACCTAACACAAAGCTTCATCTGTTGTCTTTGGTATTTCCATATCTGAGAGTTGCGTAACAAAGGCTTTCATGGATTGAGACAAGTGTGAATATCTAAAAAAAATTGGCCATAGGATGCTTCGTATAGGTTCGCAATCCCTTCCTTAATGCAATAGGTATATCAGGTTCATTTAAACACGAGCCATACCTAGACTGGGACCAGATGTAGGAACCTCTAGTTTATCTTGTTTGTGAATATTTTTCCTCCTGTTGTAAGTTATAGGAATTGGTTATACTAGTTCTAATGTAGGTGGATTTGACAGAGTTGGTTGAGTATTATTCAATGACAAGGATTGGGGGCAGGTTGTTGACTTTCTAAGCGTGGGAATGGATTGAGAGACCTGAGGATCAAGAATACTAGGCTGTGATTAGGAAGGATTTTGCGGAGTATAGGACTGATTTTGGGGATCTTAATAAATTAACCAAAAGGCTTCCCAATTTTGAATAGGTTGAGAAAACTCAAAAATTGAATATGAAATCCGAGGATTTTGAGGATAGTCTAGAAAATTATTTTCCCAAAAATTAGGATCATTGTCTAGATTCCCTTGACCCCACCTAGTGGGATAAACCTTTGTTGTTGTTGTTGTTGTTGTTGTTGTTGTCTAGATTCCCTTGAGACGAATTTTTAGTAAAATATGGTTGGTGTTCAAAAAAGGTAACATCTTGCATCATAAAATATCGTTTTTTTTTTAAGAGAATAGAATAGCCAAGAAAAACGATTTGAAAGACCTAGGATCAAATTTGCTCCGATGTATATCTTGGTTATGGACAAAAATCGTGCACCCAAAAATCCTTAGGTCCAATTCAGAGAAAATTTGAGACGTTGGAAATGCTTTTTGTAATGAGAAAAGAGGAGTTTGAAGCCCTATGACTCTAGATGGTATTCAATTAATAAGAAAATAGGCTGTTAACAGTGGATCCCCCCAAAAACATTTGGGCCCATTATACATGAACGAACGAGCAACTTCAAGTAAATGACGGTTTTTGCGTTCGGGCACTCCATTTTGTTGCGGAGTGTTGACTTTGGTGAAGAAGACCATTTTTAAGAATAAAGGTTTCAAGAAAAGAGTTGAAATATTTTGTTCCATTGTCAATTCACAAAATTTGAATTTGAGAATTTTACTGAGTTTTAATCATGTTATGAAAATTCTCAAATGTTTGTGCAACTTCAAATTTGTCACGTAAGAGATATTCCCAACAAACCCTTGTATGATCATGAATGAAAGAAACAAACCATTTTTTATTCGAAATTGAAGTTATACGAGATGGACACCATGTGAACTAGAGAAAATGGCCTAGACTCTCTATAATAATGAATAGGAAATGGAATACGAGTTTAGGGTTTAGGTACACAATTTTGTGGAAAAAAAGCAGCTATGTTCACTATTGTGTAGAGTATTTGGATGGAAAGAAATGCTAGAGTTTTTAATGATCGATTTTTGCCTGCTCACTTGTTGTGGGATCGAATTTGCTATGTTGCTTCCTTTTGGGTTTTACCTTTAAGGGGGTGCCTTTTTCAGATTTTTTAGGGATTGGAGGGCCTTGCTGTACTAGCCTCTTTTTGGGCTTTGAGGGAGCTTTTTTGTTTCGGTTGTTTTCTCTGTTTTTTTGGAGGATCTCTTGTCGTCCTTTTCTTTGTTTTTTTTTTCCTTTGTATTTCTTTCTTCTCAGCAATAATTTTTTTCTATCAAAAAAAAAAAGAAAAAGAAATGGAATACAAATATGCTTTGCTAATTGACATATTTCACCAAAAAAAAAAAGGCTCATTATTATGAAACAAGGAAACAATCGACGCATATAGGAAAAGCTGGGATGACCAAGATGACAATGAAGGAGCATGGCTTGTTGTCGGCAAGAAAGATGACTTGAACTAGTAATCATATTGCAATTCTCAATAGGAGGTAAAATATGCAAAGTAGTATAAACCAGCAATTTCTTTAGCACTCCCTATCATCCACCCCGAGGTCTAGTCCTGAAACACACAATAGTTGGGTGAGAACTTGACAATGCATTGAAAATCATTTGTAATCTTGCTGATGGACAGCAAGTTACACGTTAAATTTGAAACATGGAGAACACTAAGAAGGAAAATTTTTGAATTAAGACGGTGATGGGCCCACTGTTATTCACAAATATAAAAGAAAACACAAGGAGCAAGAAGTAAGGGCTCAGCCAAACAACAAAAGTGAGCCCAAGGAGTATTTTAGGAAGAGTAAGTGATGAAAAACCATGGCAAACCTATTCTAGGAGAAATAAAATTCATAGAAACTAGTATTTTATTTTATTGTATTTTGTTTTATGTATGTTATATTTATCTTCTTGAAGCTAGCCTATGTCTAGGGCCAATTCATGCTTTAGTATTTCAACTCATGCATTAATTTTCCTTTTAACTACTTTGCATGCTCAACTACTTTGCATTAAATGCTCTTGTACCTAGACTCCCTATATAAAGGGGTCTCTCCTGTATTGCAAGGCAGACTTGGATATTGAATATATTGAATTAGGATATTTCTCTGTCTCTCCCTTTCTCTGCTTCTCCCTCCTTTCTTTCTATTTCTCCCTCATTTCTTGCTGTTCTTCCTCCTCTCTCTTTCTGTTCTACATCAGTTTGGTATCAGAGCCTTGTTTGATTCCACCCACACTCCCTACTGCCTAAGTCACAGACTCAAAACATCCCAAACCGCCCAGAAAACTCATTTCTGTCACTGTTTAGGCTTGCTTACCCACGTCTAGTTACCAAACCACGAAACTACCACCACCACCTCCTCCGAAAGTCGAAAACCGGCCGATACCCAAAGTTTGGTCGCCGGAGAATTCTCCACACGCCGCCGGAGCTCCCTGTGCGTGGGCTTCATGTGCCCCACGTGCCAGCACGCGCCAGCCTGCAGATTTCGAATTTTCTACCATTTTTCAAGCCAGCTTTCACTCTTCTCAACTCTGACTGCATCCACAACCATCAAGGAACAACTAGGGGTAATTGTTACACTTATTTGGCTCATAGTTGTTAAGGTAAGGCATTCAAAACTCTCTTTGAAAACTTGTTGCTAACTAGCTATATTGGTGGTAATATTGCAAGTGTGCTGAACCCTCAACTCCTATTCTTCTTACCTTATTTTCCATTCCTCATTACTGTATTCCATCTTTGCTAGTCATCTTCATACCCACCAAAAAAAAAAAAAGTCACCAGAAGAACTTTCTTTCCTTATTTTCCATTTCTCATTGCTGTATTCCATCTTTGCTAATCATCTTCATAGTTTTGAAAAAAAAAAATTTACGGTGATCAGTAGCAGGCATTTTATTTTGTTATTGCATCTAATCTCAATAGTCCAATTGCTTTCATTTTGCATGACCATTCGTGATCTTTACAATAGCCAAAGTTTCCTTGTTGAACAACTTCTTGAAATAAAATTAACAATGGAACACAACCATCAAAATTTCCAAGATGGATTAGACAAACTTGAAGAAATAGTTTTGGCTCGTGAAGAATCTGTGGACCAAAGTCTTGAGGAACTTATGAG
Source organism: Biancaea sappan (assembly GCA_037074585.1). Classification (NCBI taxonomy): domain Eukaryota; kingdom Viridiplantae; phylum Streptophyta; class Magnoliopsida; order Fabales; family Fabaceae; genus Biancaea; species Biancaea sappan. Next base: position 65,959,400 of record CM073492.1, read on the forward strand.
TGCCATTAAATCATTAGGAAGACAATGAACAAGAAAAGTACAGATGGCTTAGATGGGATATTAAGGGATCAATTTCCAAATAGGGAGGATGAAACTATACAACAACAACAACAACAACATAACCTTATCCCACTAGGTGGGGTCGGCTACATGGATCGCACGACGTCATTGAATTCTATCAATGACCAACTCTTTAGATATCTCATTTACTAGAAGGTCCCGTTCAATAATATCTCTAGGTCCCGTTCAATAATTTCTCTAAGTGTCCTTTTTGGTCTTCCTCGACTTTTTTTCACAGGATTCCAAACCAGCTGCTCAACTCTCCTAACTGGCGCTTCTGAAGGTCTTCTTTGAACATACCCAAACCACCTTAAATGGTGTTCAACCATTTTTTCCTCAATAGGTGCCACTCCAACTCTACCTCGTATATGATCATTACGGATCATATTTCTTCTTGTATGACCACACATCCAATGCAACATCCTCATCTCCGCCACTCCAATTTTATGTTCTTATTGTCCTTTCATCGCCCAACATTCACTCTCATATAAAATCGCTGGTCTTATAACAGTACGATAAAACTTTCCTTTGAGTTTATCAGGTACTTTCCGATCACAAACAACCCCTGATGCCATTCTCCACTTCAACCACCTAGCTTGTATCCTATGTTCCACATCTCTAATAATTTCGCCGTCATCTTGTATAGCTGATCTTAGATACCTAAACTTTGACACTTGTGATACGACATGATCACCAATTTTAACCTCCAACTCGTTCTCAGCTTGTCGCTTGTTAAAACTTACTTTTGCTCAGATGAAAACCCTTCGATTCTATAGTAGTTCTCCATAATTCAAGTTTAAAATTAATCTCTTCCCTTGACTCTGCTATGAGAACGACGTCATCTGCAAAAAGCATGCATTTGGGGATTTCTTATTAGATGCGTTTCGTCAGAACATCTAAAACCAGGTCAAATAAATAAGGGCTCAAAGATGATCTTTGATGTAGGCCAATCTTAATAGGAAAGTCTCTAGTCTCCGTTCCAGACGTTCTCACACTAGTTGTAGTCCCTTCGTACATATCTTTTATAACTCTAATATACGCAACCCGTATACCTTTCTGTTCTAAGGCTTTCCAGAGCACCTCTCTTGGTACTCGATCATAGGCTTTTTCCAAGTCAATAAATGCTATATGTATGTCTTTTTGTTTACTCCGATACCTTTCCATCAACCCTCTTAGAAGATAAATAGCTTCCATAGTAGACTGTCCTGGCATTAATCCAAATTGCTTTTCAGAAATACTCGTCTCCATTCTTAACCTACGTTCAATCGCTCTTTCCCATAATTTTAGAGTGTGACTCATAATCTTAATCCCTCGGTAGAGACGTTCTCACACTAGTTGTAGTCCCTTCGTACATATCTTTTATAGCTCTAATATACGCAACCCGTATACCTTTATGTTCTAAGGCTTTCCACAGCACCTCTCTTGGTACTCGATCATAGGCTTTTTCCAAGTCAATAAATGCTATATGTATGTCTTTTTGTTTACTCCGATACCTTTCCATCAACACTCTTAGAAGATAAATAGCTTCCATAGTAGACTGTCCTGGCATGAATCCAAATTGATTTTCAGAAATACTCGTCTGCATTCTTAACCTACGTTCAATCGCTGTTTCCCATAATTTTAGAGTGTGACTCATAATCTTAATCCCTCGGTAGTTTGCGCAGTTCTGGATGTCTCCTTTGTTTTTGTAAATAGGCAATAAAGTGCTTCTTCTCCATTCCTCAGGCATTTTCTTGGGCCTTAAAATTTCATTAAAGAGCTTAGTTAGCCAGATAGTACCCTCTTCCCCTAAACACTTCCAAACTTCAATAGGAATACTATCGGGACCAACACTTTATCATTATCCATTTTTTTAAGAGCTTTCTTGACCGCATCAACCTTAATCCTGCGATAATATGCCAAATTTTGTTCTCTCTCCAAGTTTGTTAAATCTTCTATATCACAAGTCGTCCTTGTTTCGTCATTAAAGAGCTTGTGAAAGTAACCCTGCCATCTGTTTTTAATATCTCTATCTGTAACCAGAACTTTTCCTTCTTCATCCTTCACACATCTTACTTGATCCAAATCTCTAGATTTCCTCTCTCTAGTCTTCACAATCTTGTAAATCTTTTGTTCCCTTTTTTTCGTTCCTAAGTCCTTGTAAAACTCTTCAAACGCTTTAGATCGTAATTCACTTACTGCTTTTTTTGTCTCCTTATTAGCCTTCTGATACCTTTCCCAATTTTTCGAGTTATTACACAGATGGATGGCTCTAAAGCATTCTCTTTTAAATTTGATCTTCTCTTGAACGGTCTCATTCTACTACCAAGATTCTTTTTCTCTTTGTCCAAAACCATTTGATTCTCCTAAAAGTGCTTTAGCTACCTTTCTAACTCTCTTGGCCATCTTCTCCCATATGGTGTTAGCATTTCTTCGTAACTCCCAAGACCCTTCCTCCAACAATCTTTTCTTGAAAGTCTGTTGATTCTCCCCCTTTAGCTGCCACCACTTGATCTTAGGGTTCATCGCCTGATGATGCTTTTGTTTTCAACCCTTAAAAATCACGTCAAGGACCAAAACTCTATGTTGAGTTGCCATGGGTTCCCCAGGAATAACTTTACAATTTTGATAGATTTTTCTATCTGGATTCCTTACCAGAAAGAAGTCAATCTGTGACCTTGAAGTTTCACTCTTATATGTGATTAAATACTCCTCTCGCTTCTTGTAGCAGGTGTTGACAACCTTAAAATTATAAGCCATTGAGAAATCAACTATAGACTGTCCTTCCTCGTTGACTGTCCTTCCTCGTTAAGCTCCCTAAAACCAAAGCCACCATGGACCCTCTCATACTATCCTGCTTCTTTCGCAACGTGACCATTAAGGTCCCCCCGATGAAAATATTCTCTTCTAAAGGTATGCTTCTAACCAATCCCTCCAAATCTTCCCAAAACTTTTCCTCAAGATATGCGTCTGTCCCTACCTGTGGTACATAGGCACTTATGATGTGGATAATATCTCTTACAACAATCATCCTTAAGCATAGAATCCTATCTCCAATCCTTTTTACCTCCATCACACTTGGCGTCCATTCCTTGTCAACCATAATACCTACACCATTCTTTGTCCTTACTTTTCCCGTGTACTAGAACTTGAAGCCTGAACAGTCAAATTTCTTAGCCTTTTCTCCAACCCATTTAGTCTCTTGAAGGTACAAGATGTTAATTTTCCTTTTTTTCATAGTGTCCACAACCTCCATGGATTTTCCTGTCATGGTTCCAATATTCCATGTAGCAATCCTGATTTTGTTCTCCTGGACTAACTTCTTTACCTTCAACCTTCCAAGAACATGCTCTTGTGACACTACAATCGATCAACGGTGCAGTGGCTCTAGCTCATTTGATACTACTCGAGCCATACAGCGCGTTGCTTCCAGGTAACGACCTAGTATTAGTGGACTCTTGCTCATTTAACACTACATGTGGGTGCCGATGCAGCGGCTCTAGCTCACTTGTCACTATACTCAAGCCATACAGTGCGTTGCTTCCGGGCAACGTCCTAGCATTAGCAAAATATTGTCGTTGATTCATGTTCATGAGAGATTCGACACAGTTTTACGTTGGATGTCGAGGGCCTAACACACTTCCTTTACCCGGGCTTGGGACCGGCTATAAAACATAGGCGGAGTTGGAAGATGAAACTATGAGGGAAGAGAATTTATCAATTCATAACCCTCCTAGGATTTCACCAGTAGGTTCTAATAGAACCATTAGTCCTAACAATGGAAATGCTAAGAGAGTTCCTTATGTGTCTTCATCAAGACAACCTCAGTATAAGGAAGCTCGAAGGGATAAGCAAGAATTTAGGCATCACTTTGCTAGGCGTCATGAATTACCTTGTGATGATAGGCAAATCCACAATGACTTAGGTGATATCACAAGGAAGGTTAAGATTGAGGCTCCCGAATTTGATGGGAAGTTAGATCCTAATGCTTTCTTAGATTGGTTGGCTAACATAGAAGATTACTTTTATTGGTATGACATGAATGATGTTCAAAGAGTCCGATTTGCCAAAATGAAACTTGTAGGATCTGCTAAAAGAGATTGGCAAACTATCCAAAGAAACCTAGAGCGCCAAGGGCAACCTCAAATGGAGGTTTGGGCTGAGATGAAAATGAAATTGAAAGAAAAATATTTGCCACATATTACAAGAGCCAATTAATGAATCAATTTCTCAACCTTAGGCAAACCTTTAGTGTTTCTGAATATATGGCTCGTTTTGATGAACTTGTTCTTAGGTGTGATTTGCAAGAAGAGCCATGGGTGGCAGTGACTCGATTCATTAATGGCCTCCGGTTGGACATCCAAAGGGAACTCAAAATTAATTTCCCTGAATCTCTTGAAGAAGCATTCCACAAGGCCTTTGAGGTAGAATCTTTGTCTACATACCCATTTGCTAGGCTCTGCCTCTCAAGTAATAGAGTCAAAACAAATTCGCAACTCCAACATTGTTGATCGCTCTATTGGAGCATCATCATCTAGAGCTCAATCTGTGTTACCTTCCAGTCAAGTGTCTGGCCCTAAAAACACCAGGGGTAGTGAATCTATAGGATCTAGCTCACGACCTGGCGGTCCTACCATTAAATGCTTTCATTGCCATTCTGAAAGACACATTGCATCGAGATGCCTACATTGCACCTTGACCATCGAACACCAGTCTGAAATTCTAGATGAGAATAAAGAAGCCGATGTAGAAATTGACCCCCTTGACTGCTCTTCTGATATTGAGTATGATACTATATCGAATTTGACTCAATCTTCTGAGCATCTTAGTGTTATGAGATGTATTCTTTTTGTTCCCCTTTCTAAGGATTCTTGGAAGAGAACTAGCATATTCCACACCTTTGTAAAATGTGGGGACAAAGTGTGCAAGTTAGTTATCGATGGGGGTAGCACAAGAAACGTAGTCTCTCACCTAGGGGTATCCAGACTTGGGCTTAAAACAGAACCGCATCCAAAACTTTTTCAGGTAGCTTGGGTAGATAAAACGTCTTTACCCATTACCCAGCAATGTTGTGTTCCCCTTCAACTTGGAGAATACCAAGAGGAAATTATCTGTGATGTCCTGCCCATGGACGTTGCCCATATCTTACTTGGGAGACCATGGCTTTATGACCATGATGTCATTAACTATGGTTGCGTCATATGTATGAGGATTTCCTGATCAAGGATGGTTACCTCTTTCGTGGGCCTAAGTTGTGCATCCCTCATACATCTTTAAGGGATTTTCTTTTCTGGGAGTTACATGCCGAAGGGTTAGCTGGCCACTTTGGTAAGGCTAAGACTATAGCTTTGGTTGAGGATAGATTTTATTGGCCTTCCCTGAAACGTGATGTTGCTCGAATTCTATCTCAATGCAGAACATGCCTTACCTCCAAGGCAAAGAAGCAAAACACTGGCTTCTACACTCCCTTACCTATACCTCATGCACCTTGGAAAGATCTCAATATGGACTTTGTATTGGGACTACCTAGGACTGCCTGGGGACATGATTCTATCTTTGTTGTCGTTGATAGGTTATCTAAGATGGCTCATTTCATCCCCTGTAGCAAAACCACGGATGCTTCCCATTTTGCTAAATTATTCTTCTGTGAGGTAGTATGTTTGCATGGCTTACCCTCTACCATTGTGTCTGATAGGGATATTAAGTTTGTTAGCTATTTTTGGAAAATCCTTTGGAAGCTCTTTGGCACCCATTTGAAATTCTCTTTAGCATTCCATCCTCAAACAGATGGGCAAACTGAGGTTACAAACCGTAGCCTTGGCGATTTGCTTCGAAGCTTAGTAGGAGATAAACCAGGAATTGGGACTTGATTTTACCAATAGCTGAGTTTGCCTATAATAATTCGGTGAACAGGTCCACAGGCAAGAGCCCTTTTGAGATTGTCCAAAGTTATACCCCTTGCCAACCCATTGACCTTTTGCCAATTCCTCTCACTACCCGTACATTTGATTCAGCAGAATCCTTTGCCCAACACATTCGTGACTTGTATGCTGAGGTTAAACGCAAATTCACATTAAGTAATGAACAATATAAATTGTCTGCTAATGTTCATCGCCGATACCAGAACTTTAATGAAGGTGATTATGTCATGGCCCGTATTCGACCTGAACGTTATCCTAAACATTCCTTCAAAAAGTTACATGCTCGTGCTTCTGGGCCTTTCTGCATAACTTGGACCTAATGCATACCTGCTTGAATTATCACCTCATATAGCCATTAGCCCTGTTTTCAATGTAGAGGATTTGTTTCCTTATCTTGGCACCTTTGAGCCTCCCCCTTTCTTTTCTGATGGCATTGCAGGTACTCAACCTCCTCAAAGTCTAGCGCCCGTCGTACCTTCCATGCCTCCATCTACTGAAGTCATTGATGCAGTTCTCGACGACCAGGTTGTTTTCTCCTCACACGGTCCCCTTCACCGCTACCTCGTACGATGGAAAGGCCGTTCTAATTTGGATGCTACTTGGATCACCGAGGACGAGTTTCTATGCCTAGATCCTGATCTGTTACAATCTTACCAGAATTCTCACTCTCTTGAGGAGAGTTCTTTCCACCCCAGGGGAAATGATGAAAAACCATGGCAAACCTATTCTAGGAGAAATAAAATTCATAGAAACTAGTATTTTATTTTATTTTATTGTATTTTGTTTTATGTATGTTATATTTATCTTCTTGAAGCTAGCCGTATGTTGTATTTATCTTCTTGAAGCTAGCCGTATGTCTAGGGCCAGCCTATGTCTAAGGCCAGCTCATGCTTTAGTATTTCAACTCATGCATTAATTTTCATTTTGACTACTTTGCATGCTCAACTACTTTGCATTCAATGCTCTTGTACCTAGACTCCCTATATAAAGGGGTCTCTCCTATATTGTTAGGCAGACTTGGATATTGAATGTATTGAATCAAAATATTTCTCTATCTCCCCCCTTCTCTGCTTCTCCCTCCTTTCTTTCTATTTCTCCCTCATTTCTTGCTGTTCTCCCTCCTCTCTCTTTCTGTTCTATATCAGTAAGGGAGCAGGGGCAGTAGTGGGAAAGGTTTTTGACACAGTAGTGGAGGCAAGGGAGGAATTGGCAGGGTGATATACGGGATGCTGGTGAAAAAGGGGGTGTAGAGAATTATGTTGAGGGAGAGAATGTAGCCTTTCGAAAGCTAGGCTGTGGTGTTTTCTTGTGTTTCTCATTGTGTTTATGTTCTGTATTTAATCTTATCTTCTGTGTCAAAGAGTGCTGTGAGGATTCTAGTGTTTTTGTGAGTGGACTAGTATTTTTGTAATCATCTCTACCCCATTGGTAGAGACTACTTTCATTTCATATAATTTTCAGTTCATACTTTGCATTCTTTTCTGCTGTTCCTCTGTACTGTGTTTGTGGGTTCTATCAGACAAATAGTGCCAACACCCAAAACTAGAGTAAAGGATCCATTAGCAACATGGATAAGTCGATTACTAAAGCATGGAGAGTAGGTGGTGAAAATGTACTGAGAATCAGTCATATGATAGGAGGCACCCGAATCAATAATCCACGGCTCACCTTGATTTGAATTATCACAAAAGGAGGTAGCAGCAGGGGCGATTATAGAGGTAGGAACCGAGGTATCTGAAGATAACTCAAAACCATTGTCTCTGCTCGTCCCAGAATTGGCCATGACTGCCTAGTCCTCCTCAACTTGGGAAAATATGCTTTTAACACTCTGATACCATAAAAGCATATAACTAGGAGAAGACTGAAAGCGCTGCTAAAGATGGTTTCTTCTCTTCATATTAAAATAGATACGTACATCTTTGCTATTTATAAGCAAAATAATAAATAATAAATAAACTAACTCTCTTAATCCCACTAATATACTAACCGAATAAATAATAAATGAACTAACTCTCCTAATTAAACTAGTATACTAACTAAATAAATAAATAATGAACTAACTAACAGTCTTATCTAATAATCTGATCTAGTATACTAACTGAATAAATAAATAATAAACTAACAGCCTTATCTAATAATCTGAGAGTATACTAACTGAATAAACAAATAATAAACTAACAGCCTTGTCTAAAAATTTAATCTAGTATTATACACTTCAACACCATTCTCCATCCTTCTGTCTTGCCTAGAAAATTCTTAAATATATGTTTTTTTATGCTCAAGAGTTTAAAGAAGAGGTCACTATGCTACTAGAAGAATAAGAAATATAGCTGCAGATACAGAGATACAGCATATCTCGTGGTTTCTCTTCTTTTCAGCTCTTATTGTTTAGTAGTGGTTTTTCTTCTCTTAAAAGAAAATTATTGTATTGAGAATGCTTTACAGGAAGTCCCAGGGTCTTCAATTTTACAAGCACTGACAACCCTTATTCGAAAACAAGGATTTTGTTCACTCCCGCAGTATTATCTGAAGGCTGGTTCTGCTCTTTTGGTGAGCAACATTTATAGCTTGACTTGTCAACTATTCTCTTTATTATATTTTTGCTTATTGCATCTCATTGGTTCATTAATCCTAATATATTTGAATTTTTTGCAGGATATTGTTCAAGCTAGATACAGTTTTCCTATATCTTCTCAGGAGTTGTTCAGTGTACTTGATGATGCTAGTGAAAAAACATTTTTATGTGGGACTGCAGTGTCAATGCAGAAGTATGTTTTTGATGGAGAAGCTGGAAAGATTGGTCTTGAACCAAAAAACCTACTTGCTTGCACAAGTTTCATGCTAGAGCAGATATTGGTAATTCTTTTTCATGACTTAAAAAAACTTCTTTCATGGAGTGATTTTTGTATTTTTCTTCAAAAGATGTGTTTCTTATAAGTAAGACATAGAAGCTCAACCAATTGCTCTCATGGATATAAGAGATGTAGATCAATCATGATCTTGTGTGTTTAAGATAGCTTTCTCTTCATTGTTTGAATATTAGATTTCTGAAATAGCAGAGGATCTTGAATTATATTAAAACTTTTGGATAAAATTCTCTTCTGTATTTATTATATTACCTGTTAACCTTGGTTTTCGGTCTAGTGTTTGTATTCTGGAGCCTCTGTTAAATAGAAAAAAAGTTCCAGAGCATTATAGTTTCTATTGGTTTACTGGGTAAAGACATGGGATGGTGGGATATAATTAGATATCATATGCTCCTGGTCGCTGTCTGTGAGAATGTCATTAGATCAATAGGCCTTAATTACACTGTGCTGCCGTTGTCATTGAAAGAACATAAATAAAAAATTTTCTCAATCTCATCTTACAAATAATTGTCTATAAGCAGCTTTGCAAATTAGTTCTTTGACTCAGTCACAATGAAATATATAATTCTTCTTGTTTAGGTGAAAGCATGGCTTGCTGACAAGGATGCAGAAGCATTAAGGTACCAGAAACTACTGGTGGAGGAGGAAGAAGCTGCTCAGAAAAGGTATATTCAGTTCTTGTTCTGGTTTGCTCCTGAATCTTACCCAGCTGTATGCTTTTCATAATGCCTATTGTTGATGTTAGGTCTTAATGGTCAGCCCTTAATAAGTCTTGATGTTCGGCAGCTTCAACTAAGTTTCTTTTCTTCTTAAGGAATGAACAATTCTTTCTGTTTGACAGAAAAAAGCTTGGATGAGTTATGGGTGTTTGCAAACACATTAATTAAATCAATCATTGGATTGATATAGAAAAAACCTTTTTGGCGAAATAAAGAAATTTATTAAACTGATGAACCATTACAGCAAAGAAACAAAAGCAAACGAACCTGCTCTACTTGGGGGATGCAGGACCTTGGTCCACAAGAGAAACAAATTTTGGTTAAGTCAGCAAGGGACTATGACAGCTAGGGATATCATCAAATGGCAGAAACTTCGATTTATGTATATCAAATTTGGCCAGTCATTTGCACATAAAGAAAATCACAATGCAATAAGTTTAGCTGGGTTGACCCACTGGCTAATTTTATGACTATTCCTACAATGCACTTAATTCGACTTAATGCCTCTGCAATTAATTTGATAATCTGTTTGTTATGAATACCTCTTATTATTTCTGTAACTTTTAATGTGCTTGAGCTGCATGAACTTTTTCTTATCCTTTGGTACCTAATGAAATAATCTGTTATCCAAATTGTTTGTTTAGCACGAAACTTGAATACCTTAAAAGTAGCAGTGCGTGGATACTATGACTAATTTTAACTATGCACTCTATTTTCATAGACAAGCTGAGATTTTGGAGAGGAAACGTCAGAAAAAGCTTAGACAAAAGGAGCAGAAGGCGAGAGAGCACAGGCATGAGGATGAGGCAGAAATTAAAGAGAACATCAGCAGCACAGTAGAATCTGTATCCCAAGCAGAGGCATCTTTGGATACATTTGACTTCGAAGAACATGATCCAAATACTGTTTCTGATCATGTTCCTTCACGACTTGTACCATTCCAATGCCCAGATACCGATGAAGGTTCAGACGAGTATTCTAAGTCAAGCCATGATTGTGGCAGTGATCAGAACATTGAGCAACAGACAGCTCAAGGACATAACCATAGACGTGTAGTGATTGCACAGTGGCAGGCACTGCCAAAATCACAATTGGCTGTAGCCAATGGTCTCCATGCAAGCCAGAATTCTCAAGTTCCAAAGCTCCGAGTCATTAAGAAGTATGGCACCTACCATGATCAAAGGATAGCTCCTACAGTTACTGGTAATAAAGTATGGAGTCGAAAGACTAAACCAGAAATTGATATAATGCCAAAAGCAAGGTTAGAGAGAGAATCAAATGAAGTTAAAAACCATGAAGTTTTGATAGGGTCTATATCTGTTGCTCTTGACAATTGCAGACAGTCAAAAAGTAGTTTGGTGACATCTTGGGAGGGCTGCATGGTTGAGAATCTGGCCAAGGAGAGTAGTTCTCAAGAGAAGCCAGCTGTCCAGCATAGCAACAATCGAATGGCAGTTAAGCTTTGGAGACCTGTTAGCCGGGGTGGACTGAAAGATATTATGCCAATCCAAAATTGTAGTAGAGAAGATTATTTGGATGCAATTAATAAAACGGGAGATGATCAAAACTTGTCAGATGATAGGTGTTTAAGGTTCTGTGACATAGATAATAGTAATAGTGTCTTCGAGAACAATTTCTCCGTTCCAGAGGACCATGTAGCTTCAGGAAGCCTGGGATTATCCAGCAATGCTGCAAAAGCCTTTCTGGCGCAAAGTAAGCTATGCCACTTAATGCATTACTGACCAAACGATTGGCTTGGTCTTTCATTCTTTTTGTCTCTATAACAAAAGTTTTCATGCAGGATGGAAAGAAGCTATTTCATTAAATCATGTGAAATTGGTTCTTTCACTTGACTCCGAACCTCCAGGGTATCAGGAAATAAAAAATTGCGAATTAAGAACATGTCAATCTTCAAACGTTGTCAGTCACACCATTCCTTTGACTGCGGAGAACCAGTTGTCTGCAACCTCCGAAGCTGCTAAAGTCAAACTCAGAATGAAGCCTGAAAGGGGTATCAAGATAAAGTACATTCCCAAACCGAAAACAACCTAGTAGGAAGAGAGAATGAATATACTGGATTATTTTATTATACATATATGCACAGTTTGCTTCCCGTCATTAATTTTTTACCAGAGGTTCCGTTTTACCTATGGTCTTGTCAGAAAATTGAAGGTAGGTTTAGCCGGAAAGTCTTGTTTTATATTCCACCCTTGTTCTTTCACAAATATGACATAGGCTTTTTCCCGTGGTAATTTTACCAATATTTTGTGTAATAAATTTCGTTTAGTTAACTATAAAGTTTCTCTTCTTTTTTTTTTTTTGGGGGTTTTAGCAAGGGCTTTTTTCCTCTTTCCTGCCCCTCCCTCTGCCATGTTTTTTTAAATTTCTTTATAATAACTAATAGTCTATTGTTTTGAGATGCCCAAATTTTGTGTCTGTTCAGTTGGAAAAACAGACGCTGATCATACCATTTTGTTTCTCCCAAGTTACAGCATTGTAATTTTCATTTAGTTAGTGTTTTGATATTACGTCCTCTTTATAATTATCTTAGAGATGACAAGCAGTTTTCATGTTCAGTGATTCTTCTGGGAAATATCGCATAAGGGGACTTTTGGAAACTTTTATCTTATATAGATTGAGACGAGGATTATTTCCCCACGTGTGTGTGTGTGTGTGTGTGTGTGTGTGTATTTTTATTTATATTAATTAAAAAGAAAATTAAAATTTTAAGAAGACAATAAAATGTAAGAATCAAAAGCCTTCTTCCATCTTCTCACACCTTTTGCTCAATTAAGAGTTTTAAAATTTTACTTAACCATTGTGAAATTTGAGAAAAATTTAGGGCTTACTCGATACTAATTTTTGTTTTTATGTTTTAGAAATAATTTTGCCTTTTTTTAAAAGTAAGTTTTAAGAGCAAAAAAAAATCTTTTTGAATAAAGCATTTTTAAAAAAAGTTAAAAAAAAATTTGTTTGAAAATTTTGTTTTGAAAATAAAGTCAAAATACAAAAATAAAAATATACATGAGTGAGGAGAGAGAAAAGAGAGGAGGGAGAGACTAAAAGAGAAAAGAAAGAGAGCATATGACAAAATTATAATACTGCAATTAATGAAAACAAAAAATAACATATCCGAGCATTTTCAAGTTACTTTGGTTATAAAACATTTTTTTTTGTTTTTAAAAATAAGAAAATAAATTTTGAACATTTTTTTTCTGGTTTTTTTTTTTCTTTTCATAAGACAAAATCAAATAAGCCCTTAATAGCTGTCACATTTCTTTTAGTTAAGGAAAATTTATTGAATAGGTGTTGGATGATTATTTTAAAATAAAATAAATGAGCTGCTTGGCTGTCAAGTAATCATTTTAAGTGGCACAACAAAATAATGTTGATTGCTCAAGTGTCAATGTAAGTAACCTAGCTCAGAAACTCAACAAAGGTCAACTGTTTGATAGAGACGAATTCGATAGAAGGGAGCAAGAAGGATGAACGTCTTCACGGAAACATCTATATATGGCTATCAAAGTGAAGTTGTCGGAAGCACGCCATTCGACAAGCAAATTCAGACATGATCGACGAACAGGTTGACTATAGTTGTCAAACGATGAAGGCAAGCGAAATTGTCGGATTGAAGCTGTCAAAGATAGTTACTCTACCATCAGATGGCTAAGGTAGTTGTGTTGGACTATGTAAACTGTTACTTCAGGGTGTAGATAGTTATGTCGATACAATGTAAATGTAAACCGTTACAAACGTGGCACAGGCAGTTACTTTAGTCATTTACCTATAAATACTAGGGTAATTGTTGTAAAAGGGGTTAGCAATTCTTGATTAAAAATCCTAACATCTCACACGATCAGATTAAATGATCAACATCAAAGTATGCTTTCCACCTTACATTCCAGCCAAATTTAATTTAAAGTTTTTTATCATTCTAATCCTTTATCACTTTCATTTATCTTCTAGCTATTTATCTCTTTCAATTTAATCGCTTTCGGTTAATCACTTTCATTTACATTTTGCACTTTTAACTTGCTGCTATTTACTTTCTGCAGTTTACTTTTCTGCACTTTACATTCTGCCATTTACTTTCCACCGTTTACCTTTTGCAATCACCGTAAGAGATTTCCGATAAAACTTCATGGGGAACCAAGTGAAATGCAACGTGAACCCGATTGTTGAACAAGTCCTCAATAGATTTGGTTTCAACATAGGTTATACTAATCAACCTTATTTTGCCTCAGCGTTCCTTCCTTGATTGGGTTCAGCTGGCAGACTTACCTAGAGGAATAGTTAATAGTTTGCTGGAGAAAGTGGTGAATCGACCGTCGAACACATCGCACGGTACACCATTGAAATGGGAGATCTATTGACAGATGAAGGACTTAAAATGAGATTCTTTCCAAGTTCTCTCACGAAAAATGCCTTTTCTGGGTTCTCGACACTGAGACCAAATTCTATTCATTCGTGGGTGTAGATGGAGAAAAGTTTCCATGACCAATTCTTTAGAGTTAGTTTGACATATTTGTTTACTATTAAAAGACTATACAACGAATCTATCAAGGATTATTTGGCAAGGTTTAGGCAAATGAGGAGTAGGTATTTTACTACAATTCTCGAAGCTGAGATTGTCAAAATAGCTATCGGTGTCGAGATTATTATATCAGAAGGAGCTTGTCTAGGGGGAAAAGTTCAAGAAATAGAACAGTTGATAGCTAAAAAAATGCAAATGCAAAAGAAATTCCTCAAGAGAGAAAAAATAAATTACGTTAGAATGGAAGAATCTGACGAAGAGGATGAGGACGTTGATTATGATGTAAATCTTTACGAATTAAAGAATGGACCTCTTTATGTTTGTCAGGCTATAAAGCCTATGAGGGCCAAAGAAAAGATAAGCTATGTCAATAGAAAAATATACACATTCGATATAACAAAAACCGAACAAATTTTTGACATTTTGTTAAAAGAAAAACAAATAAAATTGTCGGATAATCATAGGCTGCTAAAGACTGATGAAATTAAAGACCAAAAATATTTTAAATTTCATAATGTATTCAATCATGTGACTAACTAATGTGTACATTTCAGGGACTTGAGTCAAAAAGCCTTGATAGAAGGAAGATTGAAGTTCACTGACAAAAAAGCAGACATGAAGGTCGACACTAATCCCTTCCAAACAAATGGTGCAACTATTGATAGCTAAGTTCCTTTGAACATTGGCATGGTTGATGAGAAAAGAAAAGGAAAGAAGCGTGTCGAAGTGGATTTGACTAAAATGGACATCGACCCTATGGTAGATACCTTCAACATATATCAAAAGTCTTGGGAAATTTATGAGGAGTTCATGGCAAAAAAGAAAGATTCAATAGCAATCCAGATGTGCCCAAGATGTGTCCACTTGTATGATTCAAAAGCCATAGAAACACGTCGGAAAGCAATGGCTGATACCCAAATACTTTAGAATTGGGAAAAAGAATGACTTTGCAAGAGGAATTCTCAACAGAAACCATCCTACATACTGAGGTCTCAGCCACATCATTCACATAGGCCAAACTCCAATGGCTGGTGGGTTGAAAAGCCAAGGGAGTCAGTTGGGAGCAATTTGAGTTCCCAAAACCATATTCGACACACCAGAACACGAGTGCTACCTACAAATGTAAAGGTTGGCCAATGGGTTAAGAACTCCGCAACTGCAAAACAAGGATAATGCCAAGAGAAGTAGCCTTTTTGGGATGATAACTATCGACATGGCAGGGATCAAAGAAATTTGGAAGCATCTCATCGATCATTGTCGAAGACCCAAAAAAGAAGGTTGTAGAGGTATAGACATGTCCAGAAAAGGAGAGCCTTGACAAAGAGCCATCGGGATTAAGGAAAAAGTGTTTGATAATCGAGACCAAACCAACAGCTCAAAATATTGGGGAAATTTGACAAGAAACTTCCAAACCACAAGAGGAAAGTGTACAGTCGTAGCCAAATCTTTTAAGTGCATAGCTTCAGGAGCAGATTACGAAGTCTTGAAAAATGATACAACCAACACTATTGATAATAGAGCCTGATACGAGTATCCTTCAGAAGCTAAGTCAAAAGGATACCAAAAGAAGTTGGCCAGTCAGGTTGGTAGCAATTGAGAAGGCTAACTAGGACAAAGGTAAACAGGTGGCCTTGGTAGAAGTCAAAGGGAATGATTATGAAGACTGGACTAACAAAGAAATAAAAGCAATCTTGGAAGACCTTACAGCTGACATCGAACAAAAAAGAGAGACTTTAGTCAAGGTTAAACAAGAAGGCAACTCATCGAGTTTAAACTAGAGTGTCACATGTCTGACATGGATTTGTTAGTCGACAAGATCATAGACGTCCTTAATGATCCTAAAGATCCTTTGGGTCTCAACGACGAAGAAGAAATTGACTTGGACTTTGACATGGATAGGGATTTAGATGATGCAATCTTGGCCATAGGGACAACTTTACTGGAAGTATGATCTAATGATAGTTCGGTAGATAGGGATTATCTTAAACTTGGGCCATTCATGGATGAAGATGACTAGGACCTAGTTGAAAAGAAATTCAGCGAAGCTGAAGAAGAAAACGTTGGAAGAAAAGAAGATGTAGATGAGTATCCTATCAATATGACTCTTAATCTCATTTCTATGATATCACCAGAATATGAAGCTTATTATGAGTTTTATGTGGGTGAGAATGAGGAAGATTTAGAAGGCTTGTCAGAGGATTGGTTATTTTTAGAAGATGATGCAATTTTAAGTTTTGACAGTCTAGAGGATGACTAGGATGACGAACTCAACAATTTGGCCAAGTTTGAAAAATCAATTGACGTGCAAAAGGAACATATACGACTTTTGCATATCAAAGCTTCATTGGAAGGGAAGCCCACTAACAAGGTTCTGGTGGATAATGGAGCTACCATTAATCTAATACCAAGAGCCATATTCAAGAGGTAAGGGAAAAATGAGTCGACCTGATTCAGACAGATTTGGTTGTCACTGATTTTAGTGGCAAATCTTCCCTATCCGACAGAGTAGTGATGTTGAATATCTGTGTAAAGAGCAACCCTATTTGTAGTAATTCCCTCAAAGTCCAGTTACAACATATTGTTAGGTAGAGATTGGATCCATGTCGTTGGAGCAATCCCGTCGATTGTGTATCAAAAATTGATTCTATGGAATAGCAAGGACAAGTAGAAGTGGTAGAAGCAGATAATAGTCCATGTTACTTGTAGCAACTCCACATCGACTTCAGAATTTATGCTCCGATCGTCAAACCTGTAGCTACAGAAGATGGCATAATCAACAAGGAGGCTTTGAAGGCCTAGTTAATGGATCAATTTAGTGTCAAATTAATTGATAAAGTCGATAAAAATTGGCCAAAAGCTAGCCATGAGTCTTAAGACTCAAATGGATAGGTTGTCGGCCTACCTGGCCGACAAAGCCGTCAATACAACGAAAGGTACATTGTTGAACTGCATTATAGATGATGGCCCTTTGGGATTTGAGAATGGGCCCAATAAAAGGATAAATGTCGAAGCGAAAGATCCTTTGGAAGAGGTGAACTTGGGTAATTAAGAGAATAAAAGACCCATTTTTGTCAGTGCATTTCTACCAAAGGAGTTCAAAGAAGAACTTGTTATGTTAATTACAGAATACAAAGATTGCTTCGCCTGGGATTACAACGAAATGCTTGGTTTAAGCAGAGACCTTGGTAAATGTAAATTACCACTCAAGGAAGGATGTAGACCTATCAAGCAGGCAAATAGGAGATTTGCTCCTGAAGTGGTGCTAAAGATTAAAGAAGAGGTCAAACGGTTACTCAGAGCTAAGTTTATTATAACTACCAGGAATATCAAATGGTTCTCTAATATAGTTCTAGTTATTAAGAAAAATGACAAGTTAAGAGTATACATAGATTTTAGAAATTTGAATCTGGCTACTCCAAAAGATGAATATCTAGTGCCCATAGCGGATATGTTAGTAGATGTCGTGTCTGGGCATGAAATTTTAAGTTATATGGATGGTCATGTAGGTTATAATCATATTTTTATAGCCGAGAAGGACGTGTCGAAAATTGCTTTTAGATGTCCAAGAGCCATTGAGACATATGAGTGGGTAGTCATGCCTTTCAGCTTGAAGAATACAGGGGTCACCTATCAAAGAGCAATGAACGCCATCTTCCATGATGTTATAGGGAAGTTTATGGAGGTTTACATAGACGACGTCATTGTTAAGTTGGAAGATAAGCAAAATCACTTGAAACATTTGAGGCAAGCTTTTGAAAGAATGCAGAAGCATAATCTTAAAATGAATCCAGAGAAATGTGCTTTTCGAGTGTCAGCTGCCAAATTTCTAGGTTTCTAGTCCATAAAAAAGGAATTGAAGTATACAAGAATAAGGCTAGAGCAGTTTTGGAAGTCGCTGCACTGACAAATAAGAAGGAATTACAATCTTTCTTGGGCAAAGTGAACTTCTTAAGAAGATTGATATTCAACTTGTCAGGTAGGACTGGAGTCTTTTTACCTTTGGTCAAGCTAAAAGCTAAGCAAGAGTTCATCTGGAAGCTCTATCATCAAGAGGCTTTTGATCAAATCAAGCAATATATGACGAATCCTCCATATATAATGTCATCAATAAGTCAGCCACTGAAGTTATATATTTTAGCTTCTGAGGAAATGATAGGCTGTTTACTGGCTCAAGATGACGAGAATAGTGTCAAGAGATCCGTTTGCTACCTCAGTCGAGTTCTAAATGATGCAGAAACAAGATATAGTGCAATTGAAAAGTTATGCTTATCATTGTATTTTTCTTGTACCAAGCTGAAATATAACATGATGCCTTGTAATGTATTTGTCATTTTAAAGACAAATATAATAAAATTTATGTTATCTAAATCTGTTCCTAATGGACGTATCGACAAATGGACTATTGTATTATCAGAATTTTCTTTACAATATGTTCTAGCGAAAGCCATCAAAGGCCAAGTATTGGCTGACTTTCTAGTCGACCATCTTGGCCTAGACACAGATAATGACATAAATTTTGTCGGATTAAGACCATGGCATCTTTACTTTGACGGATCAAGGCACAAAAAAGGAAGTAGCATTGGGATTTTAATAATTTCCCCTAAGGGAACTCCAACCAAGTTTATGTTTGAACTTAAGTATTCTTGTTCTAACAATAGGCTGAATACAAGGCTTTAATTGTCAGATTGGAAATACTTTGTCAAATGAAAGCACGAAGAGTGCACATACTTAGAGATTCCCAATTAGTCATCAAACAGCTTACTCAGGAATATAAATACGTTAATCAAAATTTGATTAGATATTGTGTTGTGGCAAGTAAGTTAATGAAAAATTTTGATGAAGTTGTTGTCCAACACATTCCTAGGGAATCAAATAAAGAAGCCAATGTTTTAGCCCAAATAGCTTCTGGGTATAAGGTTTCTCAAAAAGTTCTGTCGGACTTAATAGAAATCAGAGAACTCTTATACCCCTTGGAAGAAAAGGATGTGTTACAAAATCTCGTTCATACAAGTAATGATT
Source organism: Biancaea sappan (assembly GCA_037074585.1). Lineage (NCBI taxonomy): Eukaryota > Viridiplantae > Streptophyta > Magnoliopsida > Fabales > Fabaceae > Biancaea > Biancaea sappan. The sequence continues at coordinate 65,978,499 of CM073492.1, forward strand.
GGAGAAAAGCAATCATTGATTACTTAGAGAATCCAAGTTCTACTGTAGAATGAAAACTCAAATATAGAGCGTTAAATTTTGTACTTTCGGGTGGACAATTGCATAGAAAGACTGTCGACGGATAGTTAGAAGAACGCTTGAATGAGTCGGAGGCATATATCGCCTTGTCATAAGTTCATGAAGGTATTTATGGGGCTCACCAAGTAGGAGATAAAATGAAATGGATCCTTCGATAACGAAGATATTACTGGCTGACACTAATGGATTATATTACGTTTGCCGAGTCTTGTGAAGAGTGTCAAAGGCATGGCCATATACAAAACATCCCAGCTAGTGAATTATATTTAATCATTATACCACGACCATTTAGAGGATATGCTTTGGACTTAATAGGCCAAATACATCCTCTTTCGTCAAAAGGACATAAATATATTTTTAGTTAGGGTTAATTATTTCACCAAGTGGGTTTAACCAATTGCACTAAAAGATGTCATCCAACAAGATGTGATCAATTTTATTGAAAATCACATCATTTGTAGGTTTGGAATACCTCAAACTTTGACAATCAATTAAGACACCATTTTCACTGGAAGAAAAAATTATAGAATATGTTGATTCCAGAAAAATAAAGTTAATTACGTCAATACCATACTATGCGTAGGAAAATGGCCAAGTAGAGGCTACCAACAAAATTCTTATAAGCCTGATTAAAAAGCATATTGGTCGATGCCTAAAAATTGGCATAATATCCTTAATCAGATTTTATGGGCATACAAGAATTTGCCAAGAGAATCGACAAGCACATCACCGTATAAATTAGTTTATGGTCATGATGCCATTTTTCTTGTCAAAATTAATCTCCAATCAATTCGTATCCAAAAACAAAATGAATTACCAGTTGAAAGTTATTGGGATTCAATATTTGACGAATTAAACAAGTTGACTAATGAGAGATTTATTGCTTTAGAAAGTTTAATTCGACAAAATGAGCGAATTGCTAAATTTTATGACTGTCGAGTTAAATATAAGTCTTTTAACTTAGGCGATTTAGTTTGGAAGCTAATTTTGCTTATTGAGAAATGTTGTTGAGAATATGGCAAGTGATCACCAAAATGGGAAGGACCATTTGTAATTACACGAGTATTTTCAGGTGATGCCTATGCTCTCGACGAAGTTAACTCTAGATTAAAAGTAAAATCAATCAATAGCAAATAACTAAAGCCATACAAGCCGACAATGTGCGAAGTAAAGATTGAATAAAGAATTTTTATTGCATTTGAAATTTGTACAATTCATTGTCAAATGCTATAAACAAATAAATGAATAAATAATACAAAAATATTATCAAAATTTGTTGGATTAAAAGGACTGACGAAACAAATTATTGTGTCAGGTAAGCCTTTTGGCATAGACGTTCACAATCAAAAGTTAATGACTCTTTGCCAGTCTCTAAAGACTTTATCTTGTCGACAATAGCTCGAGCAATGGCTGTGGCACTTTCTTTAATTTTTTTCCCGTTTTGCCATATGTATGATTAGAGCACTTTTAAGCTTGTCTCTCGTTGTTTCAGTTGACACCATTTCTTCTTTAACTTTTCTTATTTTTTCCTTTAACTCATCGAGGCATTCTCTATGTTGGTTAGCAGTATTGCTAGCATCTAAATAGCTTGCCCTTATTTTTGTAATCATTTTATCCTGTTGATCTTTTTTAGCCTTTTTTGACATTTCCTTGTTATAAGTAGAGATGACCTGATTGAAAGTAGGAGCCTTGTCGGATAAATCGTTCATGAAGTCCTTAAAGGATGAATAAAGGCTTCGAAAGGAGGTAGGAAGTTGTGATCTGACCAGTTCGAGTTCATTCAAGATAGTTTGAATTATGCTTCTTAAGGAATCATCAGAAACATTAACCTCGAAGGAGAAGTCCAGGAAATTGTTCAACTTTTTTAGTAGTTCATTAACCTTTGGGTTAGTTGAAGACTCCTTTGGAATCAAAGAAGAAATGGACAGAGTTGGTTCACCTGACAAAAGATTAATCAATTCATCTATGTCCAAATCATAAGTACTTGGATAATTAGAAGGTCCTACTTGGACTGTTGGGTGAATTAGACTGGAGATAGGAGATTGAGGAGAGACATCAACTATCAACGCCTCCATGTCTATGTTGTCTCTAATCACAAATGGCAGGTTACTCTATGGAGGCAAGTCAACAGCAGGGTGGCTTTGTTGGGAACTAAAGGGTATCGCCTGGCCATGTTCTTCAGGCAATGGAGATTGTCGAGATGGAGAATATACAGTTGCCAATTCCTCAGCAAGAAAAGCTTCAGCTACTTCAATGGTCAGCTCTCCTTGATGGATTTCAACTAGCAGCGATTGTTAGAGCTTCAATATGAAGAACCTCAACTTGTGGAACAACTTTGGCAGATATTTCTACAATAGGAGCCTCGCAATGAAGAACTCCAATAGATTTCTTAGCAATCGAGCTTAAGACCCCCTAACCCAGATCCTAAAACAAATTCGTATTAGTCTCAAGATAGAATATATGTCCAATGTAAAAACAAATTTTTTCCGAGGATCATACTCTTTTGGTCTGCAGGTCTAGTTTCTCGGATACAACGAGTGAAATCAAGTACTTAGGAGTAGGCTCTTTGTCCTGCCAAAAGAAATGAAATGAGTATATTTCATTTTGACAAATCAAAATACTTGACAGATGAAACATACCTGAGACTCAATGGGTAGGTTAGATACTACTAGGTCTTTACGTGCTTTAGACTTCTTGGCAGCATGTTCGGCATCAGAAAAATTATTTTTCTTTTGGCCCGAGTCTTTTCTTTTTTAGGCTTAGTAGTGTAACATCCCAAATTATTATGGAATAAATATTTAATATTTTTTTTTTATTTTGAGACTCTAGAAATCTCTTGAATGTCCTTGATGAATCTAGATTGTTCTAGAGGAATCTTGTATGTTCTACAGATATCTTGTATATTCTTGAATTTCCTAGATAAGTGTAGAATATTATAGAATGGTATAAATAATTCTAGAGAATTCTAGGTTAGTCTAGGTTTATCTTGAGTTATCTTGAGTTTTCTAAACATTTCTAGTATAGATAATTCTAGAGAATTCTAGGTTAGTCTAGGTTTATCTTGAGTTATCTTGAGTATAGATAATTCTAGAGAATTCTAGGTTAGTCTAAGTTTATCTTGAGTTATCTTGAGTTTTCTAAAACATTTCTAGTATAGATAATTCTAGGTTAGTCTAGGTTTATCTTGAGTTATCTTGAGTTTTCTAAAACATTTATAGTATAGATAATTCTAGGTTAGTCTAGGTTTATCTTGAGTTTTCTTGAGTTTTCTAAAACATTTATAGTATAGATAATTCTAGAGAATTCTAGGTTAGTCTAGGTTTATCTTGAGTTATCTTGAGTTTTCTAAACATTTCTAGGCTTTAGAGAGATATTTGAATATTCAAAAGGAATTTTCCACTTGCCTCCCATTCTTAGCTATAAATAGCAATATCTTCCTCCCCTTTCCTTGCATCATTCACAGCCGAGAGAGAGTGAGAAAAAGAGAGTACAGCAGCTTGGACAGTAGCAGAAAAATATTCTCTGTTTTTCAACCATAAAATAGAGATTTTTGGAAGAAGCAAATAGCAACGTTAAACTCGATTTTTCTGAGCTACTTTGAGGAGATTCTTCTATTACTAACCCACACAAGTGTTAAGGGAGAAGTGGCAGTGAATAGGAAGCAAAAATCAGAACCAAAACCAGTGCAGACTACCCCATGGTCAACGGTCAAAAATCGTGAAATGAATTTCAAGACAGATTGAATAGCTATTTGAGCTAAAAAGTCAGACTACAAAGTACAGGTAGCTTAGCAATTCATAAAAGCTTGTTTTACTACTTGAATATTTTATGTCCATGAAGTTTTATCTAAAGTGAAATATGTTTTTCATGATGAAATTAGCATGATATTAGCTTGGAAGTTTTCTTCCATGTTTAGCTTGGGAGCTACGCTTCCATGTCAGCTTGGAAATTCTATTTCCATGTCAGCTTGGAAATTATATTTCCATGTTTTAGCTTGGAATTTTTCTAGCTTGAGTTAAAGGACTGCAGTAGCCTTTTTCTCATGTTTAGCTTGGAAAAATAGTTCTGCAGACTATCTTTTCCATGACGTTGAGTGTGCCACCAACTATTCTTGATTCCATGATTTATTCATATATCAGCTTGCTAATTTTTTTTATATTACATGGACTGATTTTTATGATATAAGTGCTTTTATGATTGAAATGGTATATTTATAAATGTTTATAAAATTATGCTAGCTACAGAGATACCCTTATCTCACCTTTTTGTGCTTTTCCAACAGAGCATTTCAGGGACTGACTATAAGGGGAAAGGTGTAAAGATTGATTGAACACTTTTAGAGCACTCAAGTTTATTAAGTATTAGAATTATAGATTATTTTTTTTAAGTTTAGATATCAAATTACTATGTACGACAGATTTGTAATTTATTTCAAACAAATGTAAAATTATCTTATGTTTAGAATTTCAATTATTATGTATAACCAATTATGATTTGTACTGAGAACAATTGTAGAATGTTCTTTTTGAATATATGAGTATTAAGCATTAGAATTTAAAAAAAAATTTTCAGATTTTAGTATAGTAAAATAAGGACGTTACAAGGAGATGCAGGAGTCAAATGATCATCATTCCAATCATTGATTGGTCACTCGCTTTGACTAATCTTCTCATCCTTTGCTGAAGAGGTTGACAATCTTCTTCCTTTTCTTCCGATTCGACAACGACCACTTATTCCACTGGCCGCTTATAAGCCAAGGGCTCCTTTAGGGGGAGCATTGCAAACAAATTACAAGTTTCAATGGTCGAAAATGATTATTGCCTTTGGACAAAAAAGATTGTATACCCTGGGAAAACTCACTAGAAATCGTCACTGGCATCAAATTGTTCAGAAGGGAGGGCAAATTGACGAGTGAAAGTAACTTTGTCATTCTTTGTTTGAAAAAGATTCATGAGAGACCCATGTTTTTTGACAAATTTAAAGTTACCTACTCTCGTCGGTTCCCCAAGAAATGCATCAGCCAAACCAAAATGAGCACAAGTAAGGGCACTAGGTCCAAAAAAAACTTTTTTAATGAATGCCGGTGGAACGTCGACATCAAGAAATTCTAAATATTTGAACCCATGTCGAGCCCTTTGCTCTTGTTTTCATTTGGCTTTGATCTCCTCCATGTTCTGAACAATCCAATGGTCATAGCGAGGATCATACTTTATCTTGTAAAATTTCTCAAAGGCTTGAATTTCCTTCAAATGCTCACCTTTGACGTCAGATTACGTTCTTGCACAGGAGAATCCACAAGGACATCAAAACAGGTTCTAATGCTTTGTGGGTAAGGCCAGTATTATTTTGACCACCAATAAACAAAGTAGCTTGATACTCCTTGTGAAACTTCATAAGGGACAAGCATGAGGCTCTGTCGACGCATGTCATTTTCCCCCATCAGCTCTTTAACATCCTTTTCTTTCGAGATGTGGGCATGGACGAAATGGTCCTTTAATGCTGATGAGTAAGGAGCTGGAATGGATTGGCAGAAGCCCATCTGTCTAGCGACTGTGTTAGATAGATGGATGAAAAAACTTGCATTATTCGTATCAGGAGCACCTTTAAAAATGATCTATTGACATAGAAAATTTGACGAGATTGAAACTCCTTCTTTATCGAAAATTATTAGACGGGTGAACCACTTAGGTCCTCTTTGATGACTAGCAAATTGAGCAAAGTTTATCTTCGTCGAGTCTAGGGCAATGGAGTGGAAAATTTTGAAAAAGTGAAAAAAATTCTTCTTCTCATCCTTAGTGAGGGAGTCACATGCTAAATAGCAGAGCCTCGGTCCATATGAACTTGACATGTAACTAGCCAACTCATCGGATAGAGGCTTGATAAATAGTCATTGCTCCAACACTGCATTCAACCATAGCTGCAGCAGTCAGATAGGGCCTCTGACATTTTGTTTTTTCATTTGAGCCCTGATATTGTCAACCATTTGGCTCATACTTTGGAAGAGATTGGCAAAGAGCCATTGGTTCAAGACCAGTCAGGTGCCTTCATGGATAAGGTTAGCCAAGGGCTAAATGGATTTGGCTACAGCTACAAACTTCAAGCCAAACGCGTAAGCCAACAGCCAGAGCAAAAGGAAGGCGACATGTTCTTCATCTAACACGTCATTAAAATCTTTGTGGTAGAGGCTAATGAAAGGGGAGAAGGAGGTGTGCTTGGAAGAATAAACCTCTATAACTTGAAGAGGACGAAGGTATGGATGGATGACCCATGAAAGCCGATACATCAAAGACCATCGGGCCCATCATGCTGTACAAAAAATGGAAATTGTTGGTGGTCTTATTCCAGAAAAAGATCGTAGCCTCTACCATGGCCAGGTCAATTTTGATGGTGTGTCAAGATAGTTTGATAAAGTTATAGATGCCTATCTTTTTCCAAAACTCACCATTCTTTGCCTGCTCTCTATCAAGCCAGGCATGATATCCATCATTTGGGAAGGCAGAGTCCAGAATATCCTCTTGGCCTTATGAAAGTAGTGGAAGGGTATTGTCTAGCCTGAGGCAAGAATAGCCTCGTCAGGAATCTTGCAAGGGAACACTAGACGGAGGTTTACCGGAAAGATTTCTAGGGATAGCACAGGTCCCAGAAAAAGGAGATGGAGGAGTAGAACAAGAATTGGAAACATGAAGAATTACCTTCAATTTCGGCCACAGCTCTGAATGATCCACTATTGGATCACAGATTACATTCTTGATCTTCGCAATGGCAGACTATTTAGTAGAAGAAGAAGCTCTAGCAATGGAAGAGGCCATCATTGAGAGTAAGTTGGGTTTGAAGGATTTTCGAGCGCTTTGGAAGAGGGAACGACATGAAGAGAATACGAATAGCAAAAATAGCAGAGTAAGTGGCTTGACGACTAGGGTTCAGGGTTTTAAAGGACTTGAGGAACACAAAACATTATGATGGCAGAAATGACTCACGTGCTAAGGAAATAGCTATCATAATAGAGATGATCATGATCCTGAACTAAATCCCTAGAAATTTTGTGTTAGTTACGAGGCCATTTAAAATTTAATACTCTCCATGTCCATCAAGAATAAAAATTTAGGGGGCATCTGTTGGATAATTATTTTAAAATAAAATAAATGAACTGCTTGGCTGAATCATCCTCAGTGGCACAAGAAAATAATGTTGATTGCTCAAGTGTCAATGTAAGTGACCTGGCTCAGAAATTTGACAAAGGTTAGCTATTCGACAGCGACGAATTCGACAAAAGGAAGCAAGAAGGATGAACGTCTTCATGAAATATCTATATACGCCTATCAAAGTAAAGTTGTCGGAAGCACGCCATTTGACAAGCAAATTTAGACACAGTTGATGAACAGGTCAACTATAGTTGTTGAATGATGAAGGCAAGAGAAATTGTCAGATTAAAGTTGTCAAAGACAGTTACTCTACCATCAGATGGCTAAGGCAATTGTATCGGACTATGTAAACTGTTACTTAAGGGTGTAGGTAGTTACACTGATGCAATGTAAATGTAAACCGTCACATATGTGGCACAGGCAGTTATTTTAGTCATCTTCCTACAAATACTAGGGTAATTGCTGTGAAAGGGGTTGGCAACTTTTGATTAAAATCTTAACATCTCACGCGAGGAGATTAAAGGATCAACATCAAAGTATGCTTTTTACCTTACATTCTAGTCAAATTTAATTCAAAGTCTTTTATCATTCCAGTTCTTTATCGCTTTCATTTATCTTCCAGCAATTTAATCACTTTCAATTTAATCGCTTTCGTTTAATTGCTTTCATTTACATTCTATACTTTAACTTTCTACAATTTACTTTTTTGCACTTTACATTCTGCCATTTACTTTTCGCCGTTTACCTTCTACAGTTACCTTTTTTATGCACTTTATGTTTTGCAACTTACTTTCCTACAATTTTACCATTTTTACTTAACTTCTACAAAAAGCTTATTTTCAAGCCTCACGCTCTTTCATGCAATGTTTGTCAAACCACTTGCATTTGACACATTTGTCTTTTAAATGATATTACCGCATAACTTTGAAAACACATTCGCTCTCGATAGAATCAAGTATTTATTGTCAGATTTGGCCTTCGACAAACAATCTTCATTAACGCATTGACGTATAGGAAATTTGTTTTCGGATTTTGGTTAGACCAAAAATCACCGTAAACAATAGGCTTTCACATCATTTTTTTTCTTGAATTATGATATCATCTCGTTAACATTATATATATATATATATGCATATATATATATGTTGAGGAACAATTATTACACATTATTGATTTTCCATCAAGGCGTCTACATCATCTTTAGCCAAATGAAAAATATTGGACCCAAACTTAGGGCATATAAAGTGTAATCCTCATGCCCGCCAGCTAAAAGAATATTTAGATTTAACTTTATGAATGAAAGCTAAAAATTTAATGGAGTCACCACCTAATTTTATATCTATGGGTAGAAACTAGGAAAAATCATAAATATATGATAAAACTTCTACAAATTCTAAGGGTTAGGTAGTCTATTTAGGCTCTAAAAAAGGTGTTAGACACCCTAGTTCCTCCATCCAATTGGTTACCTTAGGTAGTTTAATCTTTTAACGTGGCTTTTATTGATTTATAAAAAAGAAACAAAATGTGTTTTAAATTAAAGAGGCTTGATCTTCCATGATGATCTAAGGGTTCTACCTACCCACCAGAAAAGATCAAAGTTAACTTAATTCGGGTTTCAAATATTGGTTGTAAGAAATGAGTTGATTAGATTTCAAAAAATATTAGTTGTTATGATTTTAAAACGACTTCTTTTTGGGTTTTTGAAAATGGTATTTGGGAAAAACTTATATTTTTGTTCCAATCATTTTGAGAATACCTTTATAAAGTTTTGATAAGAAAATGTTTTTTGTATTTCAAAAGAGACACTAATGATTTCAAAAGAAAGAAATTATTACTTTGAAAAAAAAATCATGCTTTTACTATAAAGAAGTCTAAACGGATTTTTCAATTATATCCTCCTTTTAAAAAAAGCAATTAAAAGGAGACTTGGTAAAACCAAAAAGAATGAAGATCCATTTTGTGATGTCATGTGATGTCTAGGGTTTTACCAAGATGTCTAGGAGACTTGGTAAAACCAAAACAAAACACAGTTTTGTTCCCTGTTAAGGTTTTTTGCCTCACAAGTGGATTGCAGAGGCTAGCCTGGGTCAATGATAGGGCCAATTCCAAAAACATTGCTTTTGCCTTCTAGTTTTGTGATGATGCATGCTATGTATGCTGGTCTGTATGTTAATGGGCTAAGATGCTATATGATATGTTGGACTGTGTTGTTAATGGGCCTAAGCTAAGCTAGTCCTCTTGGCCCATCAACGATAACGAGTGTCACGACCCACCTTCCAGGCACGTGACTGTAACAATAATGATGTTCCCGCTTTACTGTAAGCCTAACTAAACCCCATTATACCCCACGAATGACAGGCATCCATGTGGAGGTTACTTAATTAAAAGCGGATTAAATTAATAATAACAAATAAAATTAAAAGGTTCCTAACATCACCTACTTAAAGAAAACAAAAATCTTTTGAAATAATTAAAATTTCAACCAAAGAATTTCCCTTCAAAATGAAATAGTTTTCTATGAAAATTCCTTTTCAAAATAGATAAATTCCCAATGTAAATTCACTTAATAATATTATGAAGTTGTTCCAAAATCATCTATGTTCAACAAAACCGAAATGTCTAAACCATGTTCGATGTAAAGTACTATCAATTTAAGTTCCAAAATGTCCAAAATAAAACAGAATTTAAAATTTAACAATAATTCATCCAAAACCCCTCCTAAGTATCCTACGCAACTACAAAGAGACCTACTGACATCAAAACAAAAAGACAAGGCCTACCAGGTAACTGGAGGGTTTGAAGTGAGCACCTCTACTCCTCAAACAGGTGCTCCTCTATTGCAATTGAATTTGTAAAAGAAAAATGAAATGTGTAAGGTATGAGTTATCAAACTCAGTGAGTGTGACGACACTACCATAACAAATTCCAAAAGCATCACAAATTATGCAAATATGCCCAAAGGCCACAATCTTAAACCAAGAGTTGTAAGTAAGATCATATACTACATAATTAGCACAACATCACATCACCATACAAACAAGCTTGATACTTGATAACATGCTTTTTCCATTTATTTTAGTCCCTATTTTAGTCCTTTTTGCCTCTTTAATTTTGTCAATTCTCTAATTTTATTATGTTTTAGAATTTATTGGGTATAAACTATTTATGGATTGAATGTGTCTCAATTATATATTTTTAGAACTTGAATTGTAAAATGCTCAATTTAATTCCTACAAATTTTAATTTTGGAGAGAAAAGTGTTGACATGGACAAAGATGCTGATTTGGATGCTAATGTGGCACTGTTTGGGTGATGTAGATGCTGACTAGGATATGCTGGATGTGGGGCCCACTTGAACTCTTATTCAATGCCATGTAGTCAGAATTTTTTGGCAGAAATATTAATTTTCGTAGGTCAAAAAAAGCATGGCTGAAATATTAATTTTGCCATGATATTCTGCTGATGTTTGTCACTTTCTGCTGCAGAAATATTAATTCTGCTGCTGCCATACCATTCTGCTGCTGCCACACCTTTCTGCTGCTGCAGAAATATTAATTTTGCTGCTGTTTTGCTGTCAAAGTGCTGCCATATCATGGAAGAGGCATCCAAGGAGGCATCTAGGGCAGAATATCCCTTTAGGCATGTGTTAGATTAGTTTTATATTTGAAAAATCGAAATTTATTAAGGAGGCTAAGTCATTTTTCTGATGTGAAGTGCTAGCACCATTTTTCTGCCTTCCAAGAGCAGCAGTGGTTGGGAGCAACATAGAGGCAACTCTCTAGCTTGGTTTGAGGGAAAGGAAGCCTTCCCACTTGGGAATGGCTCTCCTTCTCCCATTTTCTTTCCTTTTCTTGCATTTTCCTTCATAGTTTCTTAGATTTCTGCTGTATTTTCTGTTTTCTGTCATGTTCTTCTTCTCTTCCATGTAATTTCTGAGTTTAAAGATTGATGTAGCTTGGTTCTATGATGTTTCATTGCTGAACAATTTCGATTTTAATGCACTTTCGCTTAATGGAATGAATTTTACCGATTATTCTTCCTCTTGAATGTTTGATGAACCTTCAATGAGTTTGGGATTTTGATGTCTATGCTAGAGTTAGCTAGATATTGAGCTTGACCTTGTAATTTCCACCATGAATTAGATTATCTAGATAAAGATAGTTTTGTTTATGTAGTTTGAATAATTTTCTTGAGCTTCATAACTTAATTGAATAGTTGATCTAAGACTTTAGTCAATTATTTTGGTTAAGTTAGATTGTAATTTCAAGGTTTTGGATTCAATCATATTTTAGAAAATTGGCCAACATTGAATGAATTTTAATTTAGTTGAATTGTTCTTCAATGATTCAAAGATTAATTTGTTTATGAATTAATTGGATTAGACCAAACGAAATCAATCTCATTTTCTTGTGTAGTCGGTCATTTGATGAAATGGAAATTGTACTTTAATTCATTTGGACCAATGAGTATTTTGTTGGCCAAAGTTCTATTTTATTTATTGTTCTATGAAGCTTGTTATTTATACATGCATGCGATTGCTATGTATTTTTAACGAGTAGGACAAGAGATAACATGTCATATGCGATTGCGGGGCATTGATGTGATTAGGACTTGATCAGATTATATTTGAGTTATAGATTAGTGAAGATCTTCCTAACTATAATTTTAATATAATTCAGTCTTAGAAGACTTTCTAAGAATTTTAGATTGAAGATTACATAATAGAATTAGCCAAGAATATTCAAAGGAAAGGATGATGATGTACAATTCCATGGAATTTGTGACCAGTTGCACATCTTTTGTCTGTTTTGTTTTCTGTTTAGTTATTAAAATTTCAGTTATTTATATTTTGTTGTTTCAATCATCACCCCCCTTTTTGTGTAATTTCTAAAATTTCCTTCATAAGTCTTAATAGCATTTCACTTAGCCTAATTGAATTTTATTTAATACCTCAATCTCTGTGGGACGATACTCTACTTATCACTTTATTACTTGTTGCTACCCAGTATACTTGCTGGAATATTTTATGTGCTATAAAATATACGCACCAAGTTTTTGGCGCCGTTGCCGGGGATTGATGGTTGTCAAATTGATTTTTCTTTTAAGCCAAAGTGATGTTATGTTAGACATTGTCTTTTCTTGTTTTAGTTTTTACAATTTCAAGTGTTTTTAGCTTTTCAAGTGTCTTTATTAGTTTCATTTCTTCTTGTTACCTTGCTTATTTGATATATCTCTCATGTTATTTTTCTTTGTTGCATGTGAGGTACTTGATCATTTTCCTTGACGAAGGAAATAAAAAAAAATCAAAGAGAAAGTAAGGAAAACAAAGAAGAAGCGACGCTAAGCGTAGACACCAAATAAAGTCTAGCTAAGGACTTTAAACCAAGCGCTCTTGGGAGGCAACCTAAGTTTTTCTAATCTTTCTCTTTTTGATTTTGTTGTTGTATTTCTTTCGTAATTTTAATTTTGTTTTAGTCTTTTTCTGTTGCCCATTTTTTTTTCTCTGTTTTCTCTGTTTTGGCAGAACTTTGAGTCATCTTGCATGAATATTCTGTACTGTTTGGCTATGGTTTTTGCCACTTTCTTTACATGTTTTTAAACCTTTATATGTCTTCTAGTTGTAGAATTTTATTTGGAGTGATTCGCATCCATTTTGGGGTCATTCTATGTCGGTAAAACTGTATCGCCAGAAATTCTGCACTGCAGAATTTTGCTGCTCTGTTTTGTCCGAATTTGATGCTCACTTTTTAAATTTTTGATGGAGTTTTGGTGTGGAATTATGCATGATGAAATAGCTAAAGTGTAGATTGACTTAGCATGAAGAGAATTTAGTCTTATTTCTCTAAGGAATTCAAGTTAAATGGCAATGACGTTGACTTTAATGAATTTGTAGTAATAGTCTTTTAGCTGTGAGGACTTGAGCCTAAGTGAAAAATGCTATTCTTCTTGTTGTGTGTTCTCTATCATGGATTGTCACTCTAGAACTTGTCTTGAATCTTTGATTGAGGCTACATATCTTGTACATACTTGGAAATGATTTAGGCATTTGTTTCTTGTAACCACTTTTAGCCAAATAGCCATCAATTATCATTGTTTCCATTGTATGTCATTTTGTGCCTTAACCATTTTCTTTCTTACATTTTTCCACCACTTTTTCTTCATACAAAAATAGTTTTTTTTCTTTTTCTCTTCCAACTTTAGATTTGAGGAGTATTTTAAATTCTTTTAAGGGATTGATGTGCTGAAAAATCTTGAGAATTTTGGGGTGTTTTGAACTATATTTCTTCTACTTCCTCTCAAGCAAAAGAAAAAGATTGGCCAATCAAGAAGAAAAAGAAAGAAAAATTTTGACTGACGTCATCAAAAAGAAAAAAAAGGGAAGAAAGAATAAAAAAAATTGAAAAAAAAAAAGAAAATGATGAAAAAGAGGAGCAGGTAGAACATTGAGACCCAAAATTTATTTATACTCAATCTCTTATATTTCACTTGTAAATACTCTTCATTTTCTTGAGTTGTTGCCATATTTTTCATTGTTCAATCTTTCCCTTTTTGTTTCCCACTATTTTTCGTACCTACATTACAACCTTGTAAAGTCCTTTTGATTCAAGTATGTATTGGATTCAAGTAGTGGAGATTTAGATTCTTGACAAGCTTATGGTAGTAAATTTGTGATAGGATGATTTTGAGTGATTCCATCTTAAACACTTGAGAGAGTAGAGGATAAACACCTTGCCCTGTGAGGAGATTGTTACTTAAATTCATTCTTATCAAAATAATTGCCATGAAGCTTGCAATTTTCTTTAAGAAAATAAAGATTAATTTTTCCTACCGTTAAATCTTTCCAAATTTTAATTATTTCATTATTGTATATTTTCTACACTTTGCTTGTTGTGTTCTTTGGTTGTCTCTGTTGTATTTAATTGATTTTGCCCAAGAGTGCAAAAGGCCTAGTGTGGGGGATTTGATAACATGCTTTTTCCATTTATTTTAGTCCCTATTTTAGTCCTTTTTGCCTCTTTAATTTTGTCAATTCTCTAATTTTATTATGTTTTGGAATTTATTGGGTATAAACTATTTATGGATTGAATGTGTCTCAATTATATATTTTTAGAACTTGAATTGTAAAATGCTCAATTTAATTCCTACAAATTTTAATTTTGGAGAGAAAAGTGTTGACATAGACAAAGATGCTGATTTGGATGCTAATGTGGCACTTTTTGGGTGATGTAGATGCTGACTAGGATATGCTGGATGTGGGGCCCACTTGAACTCTTATTCAATGCCATGTAGTCAGAATTTTTGGGCAGAAATATTAATTTTCGTAGGTCAAAAAAAGCATGGCTGAAATATTAATTTTGCCATGATATTCTGCTGCTGTTTGTCACTTTCTGCTGCAGAAATATTAATTCTGCTGCTGCCATACCATTCTGCTGCTGCCATACCTTTCTGCTGCTGCAGAAATATTAATTTTGCTGCTGTTTTGCTGTCAAAGTGCTGCCATATCATGGAAGAGGCATCCAAGGAGGCATCTAGGGCAGAATATCCCTTTAGGCATGTGTTAGATCAGTTTTATATTTGAAAAATCGAAATTTATTAAGGAGGCTAAGTCATTTTTCTGATGTGAAGTGCTAGCACCATTTTTCTGCCTTCCAAGAGCAGCAGTGGTTGGGAGCAACATAGAGGCAACTCTCTAGCTTGGTTTGAGGGAAAGGAAGCCTTCCCACTTGGGAATGGCTCTCCTTCTCCCATTTTCTTTCCTTTTCTTGCATTTTCCTTCATAGTTTCTTAGATTTCTGCTGTATTTTCTGTTTTCTGTCATGTTCTTCTTCTCTTCCATGTAATTTCTGAGTTTAAAGATTGATGTAGCTTGGTTCTATGATGTTTTATTGCTGAACAATTTCGATTTTAATGCACTTTCGTTTAATGGAATGAATTTTACCAATTATTCTTCCTCTTGAATGTTTGATGAACCTTCAATGAGTTTGGGATTTTGATGTCTATGCTAGAGTTAGCTAGATATTGAGCTTGACCTTGTAATTTCCACCATGAATTAGATTATCTAGATATAGATAGTTTTGTTTATGTGGTTTGAATAATTTTCTTGAGCTTCATAACTTAATTGAATAGTTGATCTAAGACTTTAGTCAATTATTTTGGTTAAGTTAGATTGTAATTTCAAGGTTTTGGATTCAATCATATTTTAGAAAATTGGCCAACATTGAATGAATTTTAATTTAGTTGAATTGTTCTTCAATGATTCAAAGATTAATTTGTCTATGAATTAATTGGATTAGACCAAACGAAATCAATCTCATTTTCTTGTGTAGTCGGTCATTTGATGAAATGGAAATTGTACTTTAATTCATTTGGACCAATGAGTATTTTGTTGGCCAAAGTTCTATTTTATTTATTGTTCTATGAAGCTTGTTATTTATACATGCATGCGATTGCTATGTATTTGTAATGAGTAGCACAAGAGATAACATGTCATATGCGATTGCAGGGCATTGATGTGATTAGGACTTGATCGGATTATATTTGAGTTATAGATTAGTGAAGATCTTCCTAACTATAATTTTAATATAATTCAGTCTTAGAAGACTTTCTAAGAATTTTAGATTGAAGATTACATAATAGAATTAGCCAAGAATATTCAAAGGAAAGGATGATGATGTACAATTCCATGGAATTTGTGACCAGTTGCACATCTTTTGTCTGTTTTGTTTTCTGTTTAGTTATTAAAATTTCAGTTATTTATATTTTGTTGTTTCAATCATCACCCCCCTTTTTGTGTATTTTCTGAAATTTCCTTCATAAGTCTTAATAGCATTTCACTTAGCCTAATTGAATTTTATTTAATACCTCAATCTCTGTGGGACAATACTCTACTTATCACTTTATTACTTGTTGCGACCCAGTATACTTGCTGGAATATTTTATGTGCTATAAAATATACGCACCAATACTCGTCAATAGCAACATGACCCTCAAGAGCAAGCTAGACCCGGGCTTCCCCATCTTACTATGAGAGTCATTGTCTGCACACTTACGGGCTGAGGTATCCCTCAAGAGCAAGCTCAATTCAGGCTTCCTACCTTGCCATGAGAGAGGGTACCATCTCGGACAATCACAACCACACAATGCAAGCACATAAAAATCTAATATAAAGGCACGTCCACATAAATTAATAAACACATGTCTACCAAATTAGTATATTCAAAATCCAATCCCTAATTTCAACCTAAGCATGGAAAGTACAAAATCATCTATGTCCTTTTATGTCATGTGCATAAAATAAGAATTCTATCTTATTCTGTATCCTAATCACAATTTTCTACAAGTGTCAAGAAACTACTTATGAACATACTCACATAATATATGAAGTTAAGACTAAGTTAGGGTAAGGTCGTTCCACTCACCTAGATTCCATCCTACCTTTACTGTATCCTGTGTTATTAAGAGAGAGCAAATGTGTAAAATAATTTAGGATCAAACCCAACAACTACAAAACAAAAAGTTTGCGACAAGTCAAAAACTATAGAATAAGTAAACTACTTATTATTGTTTCTAACCTTTGGTCAATTTTTCAGTCATATCTCCTAATCGGTAAGGAACTTTCAAACCAAACTTGACTTGTTTGAAACTAAACTCAAAGGTCTTTCCATTGATATATAATTTCCTAAAAACGAAGTTCGATTAAGGGAGTTATCACCAACTTAAAATTCATGAAAACAAAAGTAAGATAGATTAGAATTTCTAGTACATACATTTGTTTCTTGAAGTTCTCCGACATTAGGAAAGACCACCAGAGATGTGTTCCTTGAAGCTTATGTCTATAGGTGTGGTGTCTGGGATGTGTAAGTGTTTGAGAGATGAGAGAATAGGAGATGTGTTCCTTGAAGCTTATGTGTGTAAGTGTGGTGTCTAAGATGCGTAAATGTTTGAGAGATGAGAGAAGTCCATTAGGTGTGAGAAGGGCACAACTAGGGTTTTGGGTTAGAGAGATGTCTAAAGAGATGTCTAGGGTTTTCTTTTCTTGTGTGTAGGCATTGTCTAGGGCTTTTAGTGAGAGAGAGACTCTAGGATATGGTTAGGGTTTTTTGCTACCACTTACTAAGTTAAATGGGAGGAGATGTCTAGGGTTAGGCTAGGATTTAGCCATGTAGGTGTCTTAGGCTAGGTAGGACTCTTTTAATTTAAATTCTAGGTTAAGTGTTATTTTTAGGACTCCTCATCTTTTTAGTTAAGTGTAGCACTAGGACTCTTCTCTTTTCTTGCATTTTATTTATTCCTTCTTTATTATTATTATATTATTGTTTATATTATTTAGATTATCTATAATAATGACATGCTTATTTAGTAGGATTCTTAGTTTATTTATTTTATTTTCCTTTTCCTAATCCTACTATATTTTTATTCCTTTATTATTTATTATTCCTTTACTCCTTTCTTACTAGGCTACTGCTATTTTAACACCTATTTTATTTATTCCTTCTTTTCCTTACTTAAGATTGTTGCCTTAGGTGGCTTCGGAAAATATGCTTGGGTGTGGAGGATTCATGAGAAAGAACCTAATTGCACAAAAATGTTAATTCCCATATTAATGGGAATGTGGAGATAAGGGAATTAATGTGGGAATGTGGTGGGATGCTTTGTCCTACAGTGAATTTAGTATGGTATGGAAGTGGAATTCCTCCTAAGTGTTTTTTATAAAGCTCCTAAGTCCCATTAGGCTCATGGAGTAAATTATTGAGTCTAGGAGGACAAAAGGGTCCATATGGAAAAAGCCACAGCCACTAAAACTCACTAGGTTAGAAATTGCTCCTAATTCACACGTCCATTTCATGCCTTCTCCTCTCTATGCCCATTTCAACTACTCTTCATGGAATCCCTTCATGTCCAATGTTTTCTTCAAGCTTCCTCAAGGTCTCCTATGGCAACAAGCTTCTCCAAGACAAGCATCATGAATTGAAGATGTGAGTTGTTAGGGTTTTTGTGTTTCTTGAATGTTTCTGATTTAGGTAGGGTTCAAGCTTGTCATTAGTGTTTTTATGCGTATTTGAAGTCTTTAAATGAATTCCAAACTTCCCTCCTTGCTCATGGTCAGATTATTAGAGTGATTTGAGAGATTTTTTGAGATATGAGTTTAAAACCAAATTTGTTTCTATCATGCTATGGTTGTGTACAATTTTTCCACCTTAATTTCTTGATTCTTGATTCAATCTTTGTAAAGCTTTTTGAACTGAAATTAAGGTAAGAAGATTGAAAATTTATTGTCTAAAAGCTTAGGTAGGTGAAGAGGAAGTTTGGGAAGCATTTAAAGCTATTTTCAGAGGTTCTACAAAATTGCTTACCGGTATTCACCATTATAGGACACCACTGCAACACCAAGATCAGCATTGCAGCGGTGTGATAGAACACTCTTATCAAATTTTTGACTTTGAACTCTCCCCTTCCATGCCTACTTTTTTAGGGATTGTTTCTGAGGATTAGTAAACCACTTTTCCCATTTCACTAGCGCACCAAACGATGAAGTTTGGCTTGGATTCCAGGTGAGTAGCTAACTTGCTAAAGTGTTGGTATTCAATTAAAGACTGGAGTTTTGCATCCTTATGGAAAGGAGTGTGAATGGGAGATTGGAGATTAATGTATAAACTTAATGCATTCAAACATGGACCAATAATTGTATAATTGGAATATCTATCTAGTTGGAAAGGAGTTAGAGTAGTGTTATATGTATGAATAACATTTTGGTTAGCTTGCTTGTATTTTATGGAGTTTTGTATGCATGCTTAGGTTTGTTATGTCAGAGACAGAGTCGGTTAACCCCACAGGAGAAAAATTTGCCCTTAGATAAGGAGACCACTTTTGTCTATGGGCAAGGAGTATATAATTAAGCCTATGGACTGGAGATTCTATTTTGCCTCTAGGCAGGGAGATTATGATAAGGCTTCCATGCTTTTCATGCTTTATAGCCTATTTATATTCTTTGTTGATGGTTAATTGTTCATTAGGGTTATGTATCTCACTATGTTGTTTCCATGTTTCAAAGTTTGTGTTTGCCAAGGAACATCTGCCAGAGGAGTAACAGAAGTTCGATTGTCCCAAACCTTCTTGATTTTGGTTGGTGTAATTTTGCTGGAGCCCTTCGTCTTTTGAAATCTTATTGTTTGCTCTATTGTCCAATGAGACACTTGGGAGGGGAGTGTTTCAGGAATGAAGTTTACTTACATGATGATATACTTAATTTGTGTTCTTTTGTATGTGTTTATCTTTATTCCTTGCGACTGTGAATGCTGAATTGTAATAGTTAGAAACACATGAGATAGTTGCAATATGGTTTGTTATATTTTGATAAGAAATGGAACTCCTTATATCTGTATTTTTTTTATCATTCTTGGAGAAATGATTGTTATGTGAAATTTCATTTCATGGGAGCTTGTATGTGTTTTGTTTGTTGCGGAGTGGGAGTTCAAGAGTTAGGCTTATGACCATCAAAGGTGCCCACGTTACGTGCCAATCATGTACCCAAGGAGGGTTATGACAAAAGGCTTATTTGGCCTATTTTTTTTTAAATAAAAGTCACAATGCCATTTAGAAATAAAGATTAAGTGATAATTTCATTAGGTTTAGCTTTCACCTAAGAAGTTAGATCTAGACATCTACACCCATACCAAACACACACACACAATGAGAAAGAAGAAAGAAAGCAAGACAAGAAAAGAAAGTACCAAAAGTGGAGAAAGACAGAAAGAAAGAGAAGTAAGAAGGAAAGAAGAGAGGTAGGCAAGAAAGAGGAAGAAAAGGTTTAAAAAGGAGAAAGAAGCCTAAATCCCTTGAGGGTTCAGGAGGGAGCTCTCGGTTTCATTAGTTTTTTTCTGTACAAATATTTTGATGAAATAATTATAAAAGCTAAACAAAAACAACGAAGAACTCAAGTATGACAATGATTATGCATATCATCCATCGTTTATTATTGGGAAAAATGCACTTTATCCCCTAAACTTTTCTCTATGTGCAAAAAACCCCTAATGTTTCAAACTCAGCAAAAAAATCCCCTCAAATTTCATCTTGTGCCAAAAACCCCCTAGAGTTAGTTGACTATTACTTAAATGCCACATCATTAGTAGACTGCACATCTCTCATGCCACATCAGCTATATTTTTATAGCTCAACTGTCACATCAGAGGCACTGCCACATTAGCATTGTGATGAAAGCCCTACCTAAGCCCTTCCCTTTCCCTTCTACCTCAGAACTGGCCAAACTCGACACTGCAACATTGAAGGAAGACAAGGGAGCATCTTTGAAGGAAGACGATGCTGATTGATTCAACACCAATTTCTTTGGGCATCTACCTCAGGTGAGTAACAATTTAACTTACACACTGGCTGCACATGCTAAATCACACATGAGCCCCTCTTTTTCCCTTCTACCTCAGAATCACAATTTATTGTGATTTTGGGGTTCGCAGGTATGTTTCCATTTAGGGTTTGCAAGTATAAGCCCCTCCCTTTCCCTTCCACTATGCCTTATGAATCTCATTTGGACCCGAGAAACATGTAGTTCTTCTACTATATTTTACATAGCTAAGAGACTGCATTAGGTGGGATTTGTCATTTACTGTGATTCTCCTTTGGAATCTCTTAGATCATTCTGATAATAGGATTTTTTTTTTGTTGGGAACATATATTTGTCTTTTCTTTCCAATTTAGTAATTTTTTATTTTGCTGTCTTTCCTTTCTAATTTGGTAATTCTCATTTGTTATAATTCCTCTGCTGAAAGTTGAGAAATTGGAATGGGAGGAAATACCAACATATGTAATTACAATCTCATGTTTGTAGAAAGTTAGTTGATTTGACCCAAAAAAAAAAACTTATGAGAAGCTAAGTCATTTAAGGCAAACACAATCATCATTTTAGAGGGTTTTTGTCATATGTTCTCTAGCTGTAGCCTAAGCTTGAATTAGTGTCTCCAATATTAGAAATTTTTAATGTCAGATTTATAGATGGAATAATACATGTGTTTTCATCATCCTAAACTTAGGCATAAATTACTGAATGCAATAACTTGTATGGTCTATTTCATGTCTTATTACTATTCCTGCCCTCGTAAATAACTAATGGAATTAAATTAGTTTATGTTTTTATAGGTTTATATTTCTAATTTTACAGCTTTTTATCTGGTTTTTATTGTTTTGGACTTGACTGGTTTATGCTGGGATCACTGCATGTTTTACTAGTTTCTATTTGTGGTGGTTGTTATAGGTTTCTGTTTTGTCTAGTTGATGTTTTCACTATTTTTTACTGGTTCACTGCATGGTGTACTGGTTTTACTGGTTGACTACTTTTGTTTATGATGGTTCTGTTTATGCTTGTTTTTACTACTTTCTGCATTTTTTTTGGTTTTGTTTGTGCTTTCTTTTACTGCTTTCTACATTTTTTTTTGTTATGTTTGTGCTAGTTTTTATTGGTTGTGCTATTTTTTATTGGTTGATTTTTCTGGTGTACATTAGGATGGCTACCTCTAGCATTGGTGAAATCAAAGATCAGGCTCCTATGATGAAATTGGCTAGAGTAGATTGCACCGTACAAGAGATGAAATTGTTTGTTGTAATCAATTTGCTTATATCGGGGATTATGATGCTGCTTCAGGTTGTGAACAAGTGAATGTAATATTAGTCCCCTATATTATAAACAAGTTGATGTAGTATTAGGCCGTTGTAATGAACAAGCTATGTAGTATTATGGTTATGTAATGTAGGAGTTGATGTAGTAGTAAGCCTCTGTAATCAACAAGATGATGTAGTATTATGGTTATGTAATGAACAAGTGGTAATTGCTTTAACTTAGGTTCTGTTTTACTGGTTTCTCTTTTTTTGCTATGTATAAGTTGGCTTCTGTTCACTATTAATAAATAAGGTGCAGCAATTACATGTTAACCAAAAGGGTCCCAAAATCACTAATTAAAGCAAAAAGGACCCTAACACTACTAATTACAACCAAATATGCACAAGAGTTACATGTTAACAAAAAGGGCCCAAAATCATAAATTAAAACAAAAAGGACCCTAACACTACTAATTACAACCAATGTGCACAAGAGTTACATGTTAACAAAAAGGGCCACAAAATCACTAATTATACCAAAAAGGACACCTCTAGCACTCTCAAAACCCAAAATCATATGATGTGACTACAATCTCCTTGCGTAGATGCTTGAGTGCTCTGTGTAGGTGATGGTTGGCTTGCCTACACAAATAGTAACATATTAATAACTTCAATTATTTCAAATATGATTTATTCACTATAATATGCATAACTACTAACCGCAGGAAAGGTAACCAAGGCTTGGCTCGCCTTCTTTGGCTTCTTCTTGTATATCTTCCTAGCGAGATTTATTGGTCCCTTGCATCTGCGAGCATTGTGACCAACAACACCACAATTACCACACTTTATTATAGCACCATCTCTTCTATTCAAGAAGGGGTTTTGAGGCTCATCTGTAGCTTTTCTTCTCACTTTTTTGGGCCTACTAAGGGCTTTCTTATACTAGGGAGGCAAGATACAATTATAGCTTATTTTCGGCCAATACACATCGCTCGGTACAGGTCCTACTACATTGGAGTATACATACAATAAAGCATCTTTACTATACCAGTGGTGGACATAGTTCTTGGGAATATCTCTCATCCTGTAAATGACTACAATTGCATGTCCACAAGGTATGTCGATCAAGTCCCACGAATTGCACATGCAAGTTCTCTAGCACAAGTTGACAATTTCTCATTTCCAAGGACTTTCTACCTCAAACCTTCCATCTCCAACCATATAGCAAATGAAGCTTCGTGATTGATCCTTGGCATGCTCTAACTTGGTTTGGATCCTTGGGCATATTTGACCCCTATATTTCTCCATGCCATCGATCTTTGTGGTATACTACTTCATGAACATACTCTAAATGATCTCACACATAGTGATTATTGGCTTGTCCCTAGCCTCAAGTATAAATGAATTAAACATCTCTGCAATATTGTTTTACACAATGTCACACTTAACATTAGTGTTGAATGCGTGTTTACTCCACAATTTGGGTTCATGTCTAATAAGCCAATCATATGTTTTGCTGTCAAGTGCCTTTAACAAATTCATGTAGTGATCAAACTCGTGCCTTGTTGTCTCTCAACAAGCATTCCACAATTCATTCTTCAAACTTTGACCCCAAATTTCTTCTTGAAGTTTGGATACAAATGGCGTACATGAAATCGATGATCACAGCCAATGGAGTTCAACACATTTAGCAATCCCTTCAAGGTAAAAAAAAAAATTGGGATAAGTGTACAATCTTAGTAGCAAAAAGCTAAAAAATAGAAAGAGACAATCACTCGAAAAGGAAGGAAAGAAGACAACAAATAATACACTTGCCTTTTCCATGTCAGACATAATTACCCATCCTTTTTTGGTTGGCTTCCCCAATGTCATCAAAGAGTAAGTCAAGAAACCATTCCCAACTACTAAACATTTTACCTCGACAATGGCATATGCTATAGGGTACATATTCTCATAGGCATCTTTCCCAATGGCACTTAGAAGCTGTCCACCAAAGCTTCCCTTGATGAAGCATCCATCTACACATATGATTAGCCGACATGTTGTAAGGAACGCCTTTTTGTATGCATCTAGATAAACATATAGTCTCTGAAATCGACATCCTCTCGCTGAACCTTAAGTGTGCTACCAAGGATATGTTGCCTAATGATCTCACAATAGTCCCATAATTTAGCAAATTGCGTATCATGACCACCCTCAATCAATAGCCTTTCTTTTTGCTCGATAGGCTTGGAAACTTGACACTAATACATTATGGTCCCTTTGTACTTGGTTAGCAAATGTTGTCACTCTCCAATTTGGTTGATCCCTGACATTCTTGATATATTTATTCGCTAACCATCTCAAGGTCACTTTGTTATTCACCCTAACCTATCCACAATTATGGTCTTTTTCATAAAATGATTTAATTTGAAAAGCTTTACCATTCTGTGTTCTGGAAGCACAGATCTTCCAACCACATTTTTGCTTTCAAACAACTGTAATCCTCTTTGATTCATTCTTTATGTACTTGAAATCAATCCTATTTTCAATTGCATACTATTGTAGTGCGTCTCTGTAGATTTTAAAGTTCCCAAACTTTAAGCCAACATAAAGATTTGTAGGCCTATGGTTCACGCCACTATGATGCCGAATTGCCCATAATTAAATTCGTGGCAAGCTTGCAATATAGTGATCCCCAAGTTGTATTCACTTAAGGAGCCTTACTTCTAACCACTAACTAATTGTTCTAAACACTCAAACACTAATTAATACCTAATTAACATGGGCGGGTTAGTTGGTTATGATAGTAGCATACAATAGAATAGAAATAATAGCAGTAAATAGCAATAGCAAACCAGCAGAACGGATTGAAAGTAATAGAGAATTACAACCAGCCACTAGGATTTATGGGTGTGTAACTATCACTACTTTACTCATTGATTTCGTCTTATTCTCATTTCACCATTTAGTTTTTTATGAAAAGAATTCTAGAGGAACTTCTAGAAATTATAATGCTTCTAACTATAGTCAAGAAGAACTTCATTAATCTATAGATAGATGCAACTTAAAAAGACCTTAACTAAATCAAGTTAGATATCATCTAACTAGCCATTTTGTTTTGCTTACTTTTCCAATTAGTTCAGCAAGGTTATATCTCACATATAAATTAGTTTATGCCTCTACAAGTTCATATCAAAATTTAGTATCAACATAAACACAATAATAGAACAGAAAACAAAAATCAGATGAAATGGATAATAAAACACTTATCTTACACTGAAAGTTCAAGCCACAATATCCTAGGTTCCTAGTGACTGATTACAAAGGGGATTTAGCCCTCCATGAGAGCAAAACCAGCAAAACAATGGGGTGAAAACAGAGAGAATATGACCTATGAATTTCTAAGTTACAACCAGAGAATGTTCTGAGTTACAAAACTGAAGCCTAATATGTCTAAGGAATATTTTACCCTATATGCCTTCAAGTTGACTTTCAAGAGATGCTGAAGTGTAGCTGTTCTACTGCTGCAAAAGGAAGTCTGAAATGCTGAAGCAGGTTCATGAATTAAGGGCAGCAGAACATACTTTCTTGGTGCAGAAAAAGTTTAAAAAGGGAAGTTTCCATTTCCAGCAAAGTTTGGGGAAGAGAGGGGCTGCATGCATGGCAAAAAGGGCTAGATAAATCTGAAAGTGGGTTCCACACATCCATGTCAGCTGGTCAGTAGAAAAGAGTGCCAATTTAGCTTCCATGTCAGCAAAAATGTCCACCTCAGCGCCACACCATCATGAAATATCCAAAATTTTCTATAAAATACCCAAAAGGATTAAATTGAGTCTTTAATAATTTAAGTCCTAAAATATGAAAATAATTCATTTTCCATCTAAAATTTTGATTTAGACACAATAAATCACAAAGTGTAACAAAATTGGAGAATTTCCATAGATGAAAATGCAAATAGACCAAGATAAGGATTAGAATGTATATAAAAATGCTAGATATTACCCTACTAAAGTCAACCTTCTCATTAAAAGTTCGGTATTTAGGCCTCTTAACTTGGTCATCATCAGAAGACCCATCTAAGCTTACCAACTCATCACTATCACCATACTCTGATTCAGCATCACCGTCCCACTTAGCGCTATCATCAATGGGTATCACCTCGGTGCCTATAGTGGTTGGTATTGGACCCATAGTGTCCGATATCCATTCATCTACCTCGTTCTCAACCCCAACACCAAGGTGGTCAATGAACAAGTTAGGTTGGTCAACCTTTCTATTTGAAAAGTCACACCCGGTCAAGTCTACCAGAGCTACGAAGGAAAAAGTCACACTCACTATAAAAAAGTTAATGCTTTTGAGCTTCTTCTCGTAGGAAAATTTGCACCTCTTAGAGGATACAAATTATTACAGTAATAGGCATGAAGATTGAGCGGATAGCCTACCAAAGCTACAGAGGAATATATCGCCCGAGAAATAGTGCTAGTTCATTGGACTATAATCTTCTTTGATTCAGAAAAATGGTGGCAAAGAAATAGTGCCAATCCATTGTATCGTGATCTTCTTCTCTGAGATATATATATATATATATATGAACAAAAGAAAAAACAATCTAAGAAATGTACCTAAAGGAGAAAAAAGGTTGGAGCCTTAAGAAGCTATATCACCAAGTGTCGGTTGGGTTCCCGATCGACATGAGAAGGTGATCAAATGGCAAAAGATCAGTAGCGAGAAGTT
The DNA here is from genome assembly GCA_037074585.1 of Biancaea sappan. Taxonomy (NCBI): domain Eukaryota; kingdom Viridiplantae; phylum Streptophyta; class Magnoliopsida; order Fabales; family Fabaceae; genus Biancaea; species Biancaea sappan. The sequence goes on from CM073492.1 coordinate 66,005,042, forward strand.
GGTTGGGAGAAAGAATGTTGTTGAGTTACACCAGCGAATTCAGAGAAGGAAAATGGACAGGCATGATGGAGAACAAGACTCTGTAGTTTATTGCTTTTAAAGATAGATATATAGCAATTAATTATTTGATTATTTGTATATAATAAATACTAATTTACCAAAGGACAACATATTATATTTCAATCGAAAATTTTACTTGATTTATCAATTATATAGAAATTATATATTAATTATAGCAATTATATAGTAATTTATCTTTATTTTTTCAAATTCATTTAATGTGATGTGATTAAGTTACCAAATCTATTAATTCACCTAATTTATTTATTTAAATTTATTCTATTATACATAATTTAATGATCAACTGGCAATTAATGTCATAGAGAGAAATTATTTTAGTCAATTATATAGATTATATAGCAATTTACCCTAATTTCTTCAAATTCATTTAATGTGATATGATTAATTTACCAAATTTATTGATTTTCCTAATTTATTCATTTAAATTTATTCTATTATGCATAATTTATTAACCTACTGGTAATTAATGCCTTATAGTGAAATTATTTTAGTCTATTATATAGTTTGAGAAACATCAAATGATTGTGTACTGTGTCAAGATGCTAGATTTTTAGAACAAAATATGTATAATAATATATATGGTTTTGCGATTTTTCTTATTGGTTCTAAAGTTTCTATATCAGCATATAGATAAAAAAAGAAAAAAATTAAAATGTATATGAAAATGGGGAAACTTCCTGCTACTTCATTTTATTTTTTATAATAAAAATTACTGTAACTTATTCTTATATTTTAAAAAGTTATTTAAAAATAAATTAAAAATAACATATATTTTAGTTGATGCCAAACTTTAGTATGTGTATTATTTTACTAATATATTAAGAAAAGTACTTTTAAAAAAAAAGAAATGTATTTGTTCTATTTTTAATAGGATAAGACAGTGCCTTATTTCTTTTTTGATTTAGTACTTGATTAAAATTGAAATATATGTAAAAAAATTTTTAAAAGACTAATTATACAACAATGAATTGTACAATGTATAAAGTTATTTTATAAAGATTATATATGTATATATATATATATTATATTTTAATTAAAAAATTATACACTTCTTATATTCTTATTAAAGAACTTGAAGACATCTACACCTAACTTTTAATTTTTTTTTAAAATGTCAACTGTTGTATTGCTGTTAAAGGAAAAAAACCAAAATAGAAAATGAATATAGTAAAAGGCATTCCTAATCTTTAAATGAGGTTGACCCCTTCCATTCATCAAATTGATAGTCCCTTGCTGCTGCTTCCAATGAGAGCTAAGTGGCAGCCTTGTTGATCCACTTTGCTAAGGAATTCTCTCACAAACACCAGCCAGTAAATTCACATTGTTTGTATTAATTAGTTGGAAGGGAGAGGAAGGAAAATAGGGGTCAAAAATCCCTCCCTCTCCCTCATTTTTCCCCTCGGAAAGTAGGGGGATTTGGAGGAAAAGAAAAGTGTAAAAACATAAAAAGACGTAAATGTCCTTAATATTTTTTTAATTCTAAATTTATCCTCTAACCTGATTCTCATAATTATTTAAAGGATTATCACTTTCATATTAACATACGGCACACAGTGCGCATAGCCTGAGCGTCTCAAAAAATCTTCAAGGACGCATAGCAACAACTGAAAAGGTATGAGTTATTTCTTTGAAGAGGGCTTGGCTTTCTTTGTTTCTACTTTCCTTTCTTTTTTGGATTTGTTACAGTGGATATTTTGTTTTGTCTCTCTTTTCTAATTTGTTCTTCTCTCAAATAAAGTTACTTTTTCTATACATGAAATTGAATTTTACGATTGTCACTTTATAGCAAATTTTTAGTTATTCCACATGTAAACCTGAGAAACCCACCAAATTGAAATTGAATTTTGGGACTGTCACTTTATACCAATTTTGCAGTTATTTGAAAAATATTATATTATTTTTTTAATCACTTTATACCAATCATATCTTAATTGCCTATATGGGTTTGGCAATGTGTCTTTGAAACCTGATTGATGTACATGATGTGGAGCATTGTTAACTAGGTAGTACAACTATTTTTATCACTTTTCACATTTTGAAAAATGTAATGTTTAAATTGCTATCTCTTGTTGATTTGGGATTGGGAAATTCTGTGAAATCAATTAATCTGTTTTTTTAATTTTAACCGTTAATTTTTATTATGTTTGTCTATTAGATGGAAATTGAAGGTATATGGTTTGATTTGCGCCAAAGAGCTACAGCTCAAATGATTTGTGCTATTGTCTATTGTTATTTCATTCGGATGTCTCGTAAGAGAAAAGTTAGTTACACTTTAAGCTCTAAGAGAGAAAGAGTAAGTGAAGAAATAATGTGTCAAATTACTAGTAGTGAAACTAGTAGAAATATTATCAGAATGGGTCCTAAAGCATTCTTAAAATTATGTGATATGTTAGAAAGAGAAGGTGGCTTAAAACCCACATGATGGTCAAGTATGGAAGAACACGTTGCAAAAACTATTTTTATATTAACACATAATGAAAAAAATTGAGAAGTGAACTTTTGGTTTCCCTATTCTTTTGGTTTTGCCATTTGGTGAAACAATTAGTTGTCATCTCCATCAAGTGTTAAGAGCAATCATTGAATTGGAGGGAAAATTACTTGTACAACCTGATGGTTCAATAGTTGCTCCTGAAATTCATGGTAGTTGTCAATTCTACCCATATTTTAAGGTAAAAGTTTATAATTAAATTAGTGTATACTCAAAGTTTAGCATGATGACCTTAGATTTAATATATATATATATATATATGTTTATATAATGTCAGAATTGTGTTGGTGCCATAGACGGAACACATATACGTGTTAAAGTATCACCTATAGCCTATAGATACTCCCCGATATTGTGGTAGGAAGAAATACCCGACACAAAATGTGTTAGCTGCATGCACATTTGATTTAAAGTTCACTTATGTGCTCCTTGGATGGGAAGGCACCGCTGACTCAAGAATTATTAAAAATGTAATAAGTCGAGGTGATAGTCTTAAAATTCCTGAAGGTAAATTTTTTTTAGCTTTTAAGAAATTTTTTTCAAAATAATTAATGACTAGATTATCAAAATGAAATATTTTTTTTATTTTTCTTACTATCATATTGATTATTTATCTTGATTATAAGGAAATATTACCTTGTGGATGCTAGCTTCATGTTAACAAGTGGACTTATTACACCTTATAGAGGAGTTCACTATCATTTAAAAGAATATTCAGCAAGAAATCCACCCCACAATCATGGAGAACTATTCAATCTTTGTCATGCATCATTACGTAATGCAATTGAAAGAGCCTTTGGTGTGTTAAAAAAAGATTTGAAATTTTACCTAATTCAATAGAGCCTACGTATGGAGTGAAAGCTCAAAAACTAATCACTATTGCATGTTGCATTCTTCATGATTACCTAATGAGCATAGACCTGATGAAGATCTTATAGCTGAAGTAGATGTTGAACTTGCAACTCAAAACGTATCTGATGATAATAATCAAGCTCCAACAAGTGAGAACGAGAAGGCGGCTCGGAGTGAGCTTATAAGAGATAGTTTAGGTAATCAAATGAGGCTAGATTATCAAAATGATCATTAGGGTGAATGGTTTGCACAATGGGATTTGTTGTTTTTTAGTTTATTTTACCTTTATTTATGTGGTCTTTTTTTATGAGTGTGAACTCATATTAGCTGTATGATTTAATATTGATTTTATTTAAATAAAACATGTTGTATTTACCTTGATTATGTAATTTTGATTTTATTTAAATGATATAATATTAATTTTGTGATGAACTATTAATTTATTGTGATTTAGATTTTTAAATATCATAGTATGGCACCAAAACAACAAGTTGTTGGAAACACCAAAAGAGAGAACCTGACTTGGACAAAATGTATGGATGATGCTCTTGTTGATGCTTTCATGAATAAATATAATGGGGGTCACAAAGTTAATGGTACTTTCACAACCTCTGCCTGTGAAAACATAGTCCAAGAGTTGAGTGCAATGTTTGGCAAGAAAATTGATAAGGAGAAGGTGAAAAATCGTTGGAAAACATTGAAGAAACACTTTGCAGAAGTTTATGATATTTTCAAAAATGGTATGAGTAGGTTTGCTTGGAACCCATCTACTCATTTGTGGGATGTTGAACCAGAAGTTTGGGATGCTCTAATTGAGGTTAGATTCTTAAATATTTTATTTTCTAATATGTCATTATTGAATATTTAGCTAACTTTGATTATTGTTTAAAACTTAACTTTTTTTTAGTCAAAACCAAAAGTAGCAATTTGGAGAAATACCCAATTTCCACATTATGAGAAGAAGATGGTCATACTTTATGGAAATGATAGAGCCACTAGAGAAGATGTTGAGACTGCTTCTAAGATGAGAAGAAAACGATCTTCAGCCACTAAAGAATACTTCACTGAAAATATTAATGACGCTGATAATCTTGTCTCTCAAAATGAGGTGACTTTGGAGAATACTGATTATTTTGCTGATGTTGCTTATGATAATATCTCTAATTTCTCAGCTCAAGATCCTTCACATGGAGCAACTAGTGCCAACAATAAGTAGAAAAGAAAAGAGAAGGACAATGAATTTAGTAAAATAAAAGGGGCAATGTGTGAGGTAGCAGAGGTGTTAAGAAAAGGAAATACTATAATGAGAAACAACCTAGCTCCAATTTCAGGGGAAGAAACTTGGAATTTAATCGAAGAATGTGGGCTTGACACATCTTTGTTGCTTAAGATATATTGCTTTCTCATGAATGATACTGACAAATTGAGAACAATTTCTCAATGTCCAGCTACAGCACACAAAGTAGTGATCATGGAAATGTTCTGTGGTTCCTCAAATCCACCTTCCAATTAATGCATGTCATAAGAGAAATGTCATTATGATTGAACTTATTTGAGGACTTTGATCTTTTTATTAATATTTTGTACTACATTCTATTATTGACTTTGAGCTTTTTGTTAAGACTTTCATCATGTTACGTTATTATTTTATTACAATTTTTTTGTTTATTAACATATTTGTTTATTTGTTTACAAATAGTTTCATAACTTACTTTATTTTACTTCTTAAATAATATATTATTAATATATTTGTATAATATATTTAGATTATATAAAAGTTATTATTATTATTATTATACAAATAATATATTATATGTATAACTAAATAATAAAGGATAATTTAAAAAATAATTAAATAAAAAACATGCTGAGTAAATTAAAAAGTTAGTTAAATTTTAGCTTCTTTTCTTATTATGGTAAGAATAATAATAATAAATTTATATTATTTTTAAAACACATAATATATTTGAGATACTTTTTATCATGTTCTGTTGATCATAAAATTAAAAGGTTATAATAGTCATTTTGTTTTATTTTTCCTCTCATTCCTTTGCAAACTAAATAAAATAAAGTTTATTTTTTCTCACCTCCCCTCCCCTCAAACTATACAACAACAACAACAAAGTCTTATTCCACTAGGTGAGGTCGGCTATATGGATCGTACGATGTCATTGAGCTCTATCAATGACCAATTTTTTAGATATCTCGTTTACCAAAAAATTCTGTTCAATAACTTCTCTAAGTGTCTTTTTTGGTCTTCCTCGTCTTTTTTTCACTGTACTCCAAACTATCTGCTCAACTTTCTTTACTGGCACTGCCAACGGTCTTCTTTGAACATCTTCAAACCACCTTAAATAGTTTTCATTCATTTTTTCCTCAATAAGTACCATTCCAACTCTACTTCGTAATATGATCATTACGGATCATATCTCTTCGTAAACAAAATAAAGAAATTTTATTTTCCCTTCTCTTGCTTCCCCTCTTCTCTTTTCTCCTTCATTAAAATCCCTCCTCTCCTCTTCCTTCCGTTGAATCAAACTCTTCCTTAGGAAAGAAGATAAAGTGAAGAATTTTCGAAGCGTTTCCACTGTCAATGCTGCTTGAAAAATCTGGATTTTTTTTTTCAAAAGAAAATGCAAGAAACTTGCATCTTGGGACTTGAATCATTCAGGTAGTATGCATCTTAATGAGGGGTCTAGATTTATCCATACTAGCCCGATGATCCTTCATTGTTAGAGCATCTTTCTACTGGATTTTAATCAAATGCTTAAATTAGAGCATCTTTGGTGATGTGACACATAAGATACAAGCTGGGTGGTTGAAGTGGAAAATGACATCAGGAGTTGTTTGTGATCGGAAAGTACCGGATAAGCTCAAAGGAAAGTTTTATCGTACTACTATAAGACCTGCGATTTTATATGGGAGCGAATGTTGGGCGATGAAAAGATAACAAAAGCATAAAATTAGAGTAGCGGAGATGAGGATGTTGCGTTGGATGTGTGGTCTTACAAGAAGAGATATGATCCGTAATAATCGTATACGAGGGAGAATTAGAGTGGCACCTATTGAGAAAAAAATGACTGAAAACCGTTTAAGCTGGTTTGAACATGTTCAAAGAAGACCATTAGAAGCGCCAGTAAGGAGAGTTGAGCAGATGGTTTGGAGTCTTGTGAAAAAAGGTCGAAAAAGACCAAAAAGGACACTTAAAGAAGTTATTGAGAGCAATCTTCTGGTAAATGAGATTCCTAAAGAGTTAGTTATTGATAAAGCTAAATGGCGTCGGACGATTCATGTAGCCGACCCCACTTAGTGGGATAAGGCTGTTGTTGTTGTTGCTTAAATTAGAGATTCTTCTATCTCAGTGCGTTACCTCTTGGAAGGATCACTGTGTGCAAAGAATTTAGCATTGTCCTTTCTATGGCTCAGACCATGTTAATCTTGATCAAACTTTTTTCTTTAGAAATGCATTACCCTTTTGAGTTTTCATGTGAAGACAAAAGGAAAATTAAAAAAAAAAAGAAGAGAAATATATATATGCACATATTATTATCAGCCCGCGCCACGTACTTTAGGCATCAATGCTTCGCAGTTCCCCCCCCCCCCCCCCGAAGGCTCTGCCTCCGGGTCTCTCGTCTTTCCACCGTTGACTGGTAGTTTTAAGACCTTTCCCTATTTAATCCCTCTCACCTACTCTTCTCTTCTTCTCCATCGATGAACATCCCCATTCTCCCATTGTTGTACGGAACATGGAAGAGCCCTCTACTACACCTTCACCGGCATCCCAAATCAACAACCCTTCTTCGTCGGAAATCGCTGGAAGTCCCCAAAATGTCCTTCGCTCCGACCTCGAATCTCTCCGTGAATCCCATCGGATGCTTCAATCGAAGTGCGCGACGACGGAAGAAAACCTAGCGCTCCTTCAGCAGCAGATGGATGAGTGCGTGAATCATAACGCTCGTTTAAGCAAAGAAATCTCGCAATTGACCGGGGAAAGAGACTCTCTACGGGATAGAGTTCTTTATCTTGAAACGAATCTGAGAGAAAAAGGAGAACAAGACTCGAGAAAGGTCGACGATGAAGCGGGAGAGAAAGAAAGGCTTAAGAAAGAAGTGGAAGATTTCAAAGAACGTATTCAGAAATTGAAGAGTGATATGGAAGAAAGAAATTTGTTATTGGTAGAGAGTTTGGAATCTCTCAGTTTAACGAGGGATTGCTTATCTAGAGTGTTAGAGGGCTTACAAGAAGAAAATGATGACAGTGGTGTCAATGAATGTGAGGGGATATGTGTGAAATCAAGACTAGAAGAGGAAGCAAAGGCGTTATTGGAAGAGGTGAGGATGGTGTCAAGGCTTGCAACTGAGGTGGAAACACGGATGGATAAGTATAAAGAGTCGAAAAAGAAGGAGAAAAGAGAATTGGACAATAGTCTGATCAGTTTGACAGAGGAGAATAGGGATATCAATAAATTGCTTAGGATTGCTTTATTGGAGAAAGAGACAATGGAGAAGAAGTTGAAGGGAAGCGACCACAAAAAGGTGCCCCTTTTGCAGTTTGGATTGCAGAAAGTTGGTTTTGGATTCATGATGGGGGCTGGTACTAATGATCCCACAACAGAGAATACTGGAGCTAACACAGGGGCTAACACAGGCACCAAGTCAGATAGTAGCGAGTGTGAGGAAGAGGTTGTTAGTCTGGTAAGCTATTGTTATCATGGCAAAATTACCCTTTTGTTCCTAACATTTATATTGAATTTTAATTTCGCCTTATATGTTTTTATTTATTTCAAGTTCGTTGTTTTTACTAACACTGTCAAATAAATGGACCGAAAAATGCTGATTAAGACATCCACATGGCACACATAAGTGAAAGCCCACTTATCCACATGGAATATACCTGTTTAATTCTAGTTTTACCCGTCCCCCTTCACTTGCACAATATCTACTCTAATGCACAGACAAACCTTTAAACCTCTCTTTTGGCCAACCACCTCTTCCAACTCACTTGCAATCCTCTTCTCCTCTCTCAAGCAACACCCAACCCTCCTTAAGCCCTCAAAACAGTACCGAAACTGAGAAAAAAAAAGAGAGATATTTGAGAGAAAAGAAAATTCAAGAAAACAAGGCTTATTCAAGCTAATCTCTCTATCAGTTTTCCACATAAAAGTAAGGGGACAGCAACTATCATTTCAACAGTCTTTTTAATATCTCATAGTGACGTATACTCAGAGTTCAGAAGACAGAGCAGAAAGTTTAATTATCAGATTGGCTCATTTAGAATTGGTGTATAACTAATTAACTTCAATATTAACTATCTAGCATCAAGATGAATTATGAAGACATAGAGTATATATATATATATATGAACAAATTGGTAGAGTGGATCCTGAGTGACCAAGCCATAGTGCACTACTACTTTAACTGCATATGTGCCTACGATCGGCAAGAAAAGCTTTAAAAAATTCACTCCAACCATTTATTTCATACTCTGTTTTTTGTACTCTCAAACTCTCCCTCCGCCACTCCTATTTCCTTTGGCTTAGGTGTGTTTTAGAGGATATGAGAGGTTGTGTGCTGTATTTGGGAGATAAAATATGACTATAGGAGTGTTATGGGTGATGGAAAGCCAATAGAGAGATTAGCTTGAATAAGCCTTGTTTTCTTGAACTTTCTTTTCTCTCGGATGTCTCTTTTTTTTTGGGTTTTGGTACTGTTTTGAGGGCCTAAGGACGATTGAGAGTGAGTTGGAAGAGGTGGTTGCTGACAGAAACGCTTAAAGGTTTGTCTCTGTGTGAGTAGAAATGGTGCGTTGAAGGTGCAATCTATAGATAAAAGTGAAGAGGGAGGGATAAAATTAGAATTAAATAGGCTTATTCCACGCGGAGAAGTAGGTCTTTGCTTACGTGTGCCATGTGGACATTCTAATTAGCGTTTTGTCCATCTATTTGATGGTGTTAGCAAAAAGGACCAACTTTGTAACGACCAAAAAATTTAGGCACGTGATCGCCAGGATATAGGGTGACTTTCATATGCCGTAAGCCTAATTATCCTAACTCTTGGTTTCCACGCGACAAGTTATGTAAGGTCATGTAAATAAATAATTAAACATATGAAAATAAGTAAATATGCCATATTGGGAATTTTCTATATGCAATCCCCTCCTAGATGTCTTATTTAACTATAGAGCTTACAACCAAAACGACAACGTATCGAAAGAAAGTCGACGAACTCTGACCTTTAAAACATGCAGGATTGAAATCCTTGGACCTTTACTACTTCTTGGGTGGCGATATTACGACTTACACAACCTGCAAAAAGAAATTTGCAACAACAGAATGAGATAATTATCTCAGTGAGTAGATATCTCCTCACAAAGGTTTATGAGAATTTTTATATACATTCATAGGAAGCGCATACTAGGACCTCAATCCTCACTATTGGTAAGAGCACACATCCCACTCTATGACTCTCACACGAGCCACTTCTGGAATGGTTTACTAAGGACCTCCTATATATGGAACTACGACCACACATGGTCATTTGATCTCCGGAATGAGTAAGCAAGACGATACTACTCACACATCCAGTCTCAGAACCTCCCCTTTTAGGGCTCAAAGGATGCTAACAAACTCTTCGCCCATAGACTAGTAACGTCTCCAAGCCCGTAGGCTAATAAACTTCATGACCCTCAACAATAAATGCACACTACTTCTCTAATCCACACTTGGGGATCTCCTGCTATACAAGCCTCCACATACGACGCATCCACACGAGTTGCACTTAACAAACTAACTACCAACATAAACGTACTCAGTCCAAGACCACGACGCTAGTTTACTACAATTCTTTAAATGAGTTTGAGCACCAAGGCTCCCAGAAGTGTAGTGGCTCATAGGCCATACTATCTCTCAACTTATAAGCCATATCGTCTCTTGACAAGGAAGCGTAACGCCACTTTACGGATTTAACGCCTTGAAACACATTGCCAACATGGACTCCATCACAAGCATATAGGTTTGAATACCAAACAAACAAGCAAGGGTAACATCGCTAAGGCCTAAAGGCCATAGTAAATCTTTAGCCTGAAGGCTAAGTAATCTCTTGGCCAAAAGGCCATATAATCTCCAGCTCGAAGGCTAAGTAATCTCCTAGCTAAAAGGCCAAAATTTCCAGGCACATAGGATATATCTCCGAGAGAATATTACCTCACCCCACATACATCCCTATGACAACGCAAACACACCTGATAAATTTAACAGTAGCAACACCAAATAAGAAAGATCTCCCAACAATTTTTTATACAAGAGAAGTCTCTTGCACTCAAACATCACAACAAGGCAACATGAGGCAAAATACAAAATAAGTAATTTACCATAGATCCTCTAAACTTGAGGGCTAATTCATCTATCCCTCCATGGCACAAAGCTGGGTAATTTCTAAGGTTCAAGAATTACACAACTTTGATCCCAATCAATGGTAGACTCCAACATACTAAATCTCTATAAGGGATGCTCCTCACTCCAAGATATCACACATCAATAGAAGTTTACACAATCATCAGAAAGTTGCATGATATACCAAAATAAAATATGCATTATACTATAAATTCCCCTAGTTTGAGGATTTATTTTGTCAATCTCTTCGTGACATGTGGTCACAAATCTTCGAGGCATATAGCCTCAAGATCTCCGTGGCACAAGGCCACAAAATCTCCGGTTGCCCATACTTTGCAGCAAGCACTATAACTTGTACATATAAGTATACCAATTATCCATAGACACATTCAAGCAATGAGGCTAATGAAAAAGTCAAGATTATTATTTGACCATAAAGGGGTTTCCCCTCATGGTAGGACCCATTCTCTGTACACCTATGATATCTTCTTTTCCATGGTGATCCAATCACATTACCCAGCAATTACAAACATAATTATCCCACCACAACATTCATACACAACAAGCAATATTGTGTAAATATAAATTCTTAGCTCAAGCTAAGTCAAGCCATCTACTCACCTCGTTTTCGAGTAATATAACATCCATACTGTCCCTAAAAAGCATCAAACGAAGCTTACTTGAAACCGACAAAGTAAAACACATCGAAAAGCATCAAAATCTGCACTTTGGTGATCCTAGCGCCACATGCCCCTCTCCTCAGTGGCGCAATCAAGCTGGGCGTGCCAAGGCTTGAACCTTCTGCCTCATGGACACCCATGGTTGGGCAGTTCGCCATGGTTGCGAAAAAGCTCTCAAGTTCCATCATTTTTATCTCCTACCAAACTAGGTCATTAACACTTGTTAGGGGTGCCAAGGCTTGAACCTTCTGCCTCATGGGCGCCCATGGTTGTGAAAAAGCTCTCAAATTCCATCATTTTTCTCTCCTACCAAACTAGGTCATTAACACTTGTTTTTAACACTTAAAATCATTCTTAAAGTTAAATCTCAACATTATTTCAAGGTTAAAACAAGATCACTCAAGATTTAACCTGAATCTCCCCAAACCCATGAACCTCTCCAATCAGTCTCCAAAACCTCCCACGAATTCAACATACCCCGCATCTTTGATGAGAATTTCAGAATTACTCAGAAGAGAATCCCTACAACAAAGACCCATCCTCAAATTTCCCTCTTCAAAAGAAATTAGGGCACAGGCAAAAGAGAATTAAAGAGGGAAGAGGTTCCCACTAACCTTCCATGAAGAACTTTGGTGAGGATGGTGGTTGTCGGAGAACAAAGCCCCGTCGGAAGTGATGGTGGTCTATAGGGAAGCTAGCCGTGGGTGTGAGTAAGGGAGAGGAAAGGAAAATGGGAGAGTGGCGTGAGGAGCGTGCTGATAGTGAGCTCTGTGTGTGTCTGTGTTTAGTATATTAACCAATTTGGTCAAAATTAGCAATTTGTTTCTCCTTTATAAAAGTCGGAGATTCAAGGCAAAATCGGGCATCCAACAAAAATATTTGTTACACACGCTTCCACTGTGTACACTAACTTTTCACGCAGCACTCCCATCATAGACCTAAACTCTAATTTCCATAATAACATATGGAGAAAATTTTCTTTTCACTATAATCACACTCTGAAATTATGGGAAAGAGTGATTGAATGTAGGTTAAGAATTGAGACGAGTATTTCTGAAAATCAATTTGGATTCATATCGAGACGATCTATTATGGAAGCTATTTATCTACTAAGAGGATTGATGGAAAGGTATCAGAGTAAACAAAAAGATTTGCATATGGCATTTATTGATTTGGAAAAAGCTTATGATCGTGTACCAAGAGAGGTGCTGTGGAAAGCCTTGGAAAAAAAGGTGTACGGGTTGCGTATATTAGAGCTATAAAGGATATGTATGAGGGGACTACAACTAGTATGAGAACGTATGTAGGGGAGACAACAGACTTTCCTATTAAGATTGTCCTGCATCAGGGATTATCTTTGAGCCCTTATTTGTTTGACTTGGTTTTAAATGTTGTGACAAGACACATCCAAGAAGAAATCCCCAAATGCATATTTTTTGCAGATGATATTGTTTTCATGGCAGAATCAAGGCAAGAGATTAATTTTAAACTTTGAGTTATGGAGAACTACTTTGGAATCAAAGGGTTTTCATCTGAGCAGGAGTAAGACAAAATATATGCATTGTAAGTTTAACAAGCGACAAGCTATAAACAAGTTGGAGGTTAAAATTGAAAATCACGTTGTATCACAAATGTCAAAGTTTAGGTATCTGAAATCAGTTATACAAGATGACGGTGAAATTATTGGAGATGTGACACATAGGATACAAGCTGGGTGGTTGAAGTAGAGAATGGCATCAGGAGTTATTTGTGATAAAAAAGTACCTGATAAGCTCAAAAGAAAGTTTTATCGTACTACTATAAGACCTGCAATTTTATATGGGAGTGAATGTTGGATGATGAAAGGATAACAAGAACAAAAAATTGGGGTAACGGAGATGAGGATGTTGCGATAGATGTGTGGCCATACAAGAAGAGATATGATCTGTAATGATCATATACAAAATAGAGTTGAAGTGGCACCTATTGAGGAAAAAATGGTTGAAAACCGTTTAAGGTGGTTTGGGCATATTCAAAGAAGATCGTTGGAAGCGCCAATAAGGAAAGTTGAGCAGATGGTTTAGAGTCCAGTGAAAAAAAGACGAGGAAGACCAAGAAGGACACTTAGAGAAGTTATTAAACGGGATCTTTTGGTAAACGAGATACCTAAAAAGTTGGTCATTGATAGAGTTCAATGGCATCGTGCAATCCATATAGCCGACCCCACCTAGTGAGATAATGCTTTGTTGTTGTTGTTGTTGCTGTTGTTGTATAGTCCCTCTCACAACCCACGATCACATAAGACCATCCTCCTAGCGCATTCCACACATAACCACATCTCTCCCACCACCTCGGCTACACCCTAAGTCCACAATTACCAAACTCTCCCACAAACATCCATTTTCCTCATTCTTTTAGATAGACCCCTCTACGGAAATTTCCCAAGGGAATAGCTATTATCGGGTTCCACATTTGCTCCCATGCACATTATAAGCGCATACTGCAATGTTAAACGGCCTCTAGAGCTCATGCACTTATTCATAACCTCGAAATTTTCATGCACGCCCAAAGAAAATCCTTCACATGAGTCTACGCTGACTCAGATCATTACAAACTTGAAACATATTAGAAACATATAAGACAAATTTGACCCCCCAAAAAAAAAAAAGTTAAGGACAAATTTAAAACTTGTTGTAAACATTAAAGACAAAAAAGATACTTTTGCCTATTTTTATTAATGTGATGTCATTGATTTATTGGGACTTGACTACATCTTTGTTTCATTTGCCAATAAACATAAGGGAAAAGAAAAAGGAACAAGAAGATATTGATGGCATTAATACTTAAATTTATGGCTACACTTTATTTATAGCATAAAGAATTTTATAGATATTGTTGCTAGAATGCCATTTAATAAAATGAAGGTCTCACCTTCTTTATCACAATTCATGAGATTCACAACCTATGGAATTGTTAGAAGAATCCTAAGTTTTATCTCATTCTCTTTGTTGGTGGCATTTTATTGGCAAATTTTCTCTAGCCCATTGTGCCTAGCTATCCTATTAGCATGAGGTATATAGTTAGCATTTCTTATTTCTTTTTGTATTTCTGTTAATTTTGGCATTATAAAAGACAGTTGGCTTTTTAAGATAGATGATAGTCATAGACTTGTAGGCTCGTAGCCTACTTATTCTCTCAAAAAGGTAAACAACACTAACATTTATGATTGTTTTTCAAGGCTTCAACAGTGGAAAGAATAATGAAGAATCTACGTCTTGAAATCACTCAATTGAGGAGATCTCTGGAGGAATCTAGGTATTTTATCATCTGACTATATTGGGTCATCATAGTGATATGGTTGTTTGCTAAGGCTGCTGCAATGTGCAATTAAGAGATTGATGAAAATAAGCCAAAGCTACTATCACGAAACCTTATATTATTGTCTCCTACTTCTCTCTTATAGTGCCAAACCAAGAGTGAGCAATTTTTTGCGTTACTAAACCCAAAGAGGAAGAAATGCACCTTTATTTTTTCGAAGTTTCTATTTTTCTTTTATATTTTAGCTCTATTTAATTCCCTTGCAATTTTCCTCTCAAATCACAAAAGTTTCTGGGAAAAATAATGAAATTTAATTATAAAGTGTGGGTCTTTAAAACTTAATTATTTGTTTCCCATCTCATTAACGTTCTCTTGGCCAAAAGGTTCCGTGTAGTGTCTACCACCAATGACTGAAGGACAGGTCTTATGTAGTGTTTACCTGTATCACTTACTAATTTGCTCCCTGAAAATAATAGTTGCCTCATCAAAGAAAAAATAAAATAAAAAGAATTCCAATTCATGTATTAATATTCCGTTGCCGTGCTCATAATTGAACACAAATGAGGCAACATATTCGCTGACCAGAATAGCTCCATTCATTTAGTAGGACATGATTTATCTATAATAATTTTAAACTTAAAATGATAAAGAGAGACATTACCTGAATCACCTAACTTGATGTTTCTGTTTTCTGTCTTGTTTGTATATTTATTTTTATTTTATTTATTTATTTTTTTGGGACATCTTTTCTATCTTGGCGGTTGAGGACTGGAGTTCCATCACTTACTTTTTGGAGCTTCTCGGATCCAAAGATAACCCTTATTTTTGGAACTTGATTATAAAATATCTATAAGTTAAAGGGAAGGAAAAAAGAAACACCATTAAAACTTAGGAAAGGAATAGAGTGAATGGAATTCCAATAAAGTTCCTTAAAATTACTGATGTGTTGTCTCTATCTCAGCTTAGTCTATCTGCATTTTCAGAAATACCATGCCGCTAGAGTTGATTAGTATGTTAAGTTCATATTGCTTGGTTTCGGATTAGTTATTGTCAACCTCATGCCAGGTCAGACACAGAGCGCCTCCAGTGTCTTACGGCTAAACAAGCTAAAGAAATTTCAGAAAGTAAATTCTACATGAAGGAGCTAGAAGATAGAGAGAGGGTTTTGGCTCAAAATGTAATCACCTATTTGATCAAGAAATGGGATAATCATTTCCCATAAAAGCTCTCGTTCTCACTAGCTTTCTCATTTTGTCTGACTGGAAAGGTAGAGGAGCTTTTGATGGAAATTAAAGAAACTGAGGAAGAAGTTGCTAGATGGAAGAACGCTTGTGAATTGGAAGTTGAAGCTGGAAAGAATGAGATTGAAGATCGAGACAAAGTGGTAAATGCTTTTCTTATTTTCTATATGAATTATGAGCCATTTATATTAATTTTCTTTGCTTTTCTCTATTAATGGAGTTTATCCTGTGCCAGTCTTTGTTTTTTTTTTTTTATTGGAAAAATTTCGTTATCTTCGTGCTCTGTTTATAAAAATCCAACTAAGCTTACAATCAATCCCTCAATTAATATACTAATTTAGCTTTTTTCACAAAAAATTAGTGTGTTTAGAGTTAGTTCCTGAAAATAACAAATTTGTCATATATTGGGTATTTTGTCAAGTAATTCAGGAATGCAGAAAAGACTACTTCGTAAAGAGTTTGTTAATTTCAAAAGGTAGCCTGTACATCAACTAATTTCCAGGACTAAAGATAAATTGACCCAAAAATCCAAGAATCAAATTTTATGAACTTTTCCAGAATGCTATCTGGAGAAAACTACTGTTTCTTTATAAAATATGTAGAAATTTAATTTAATTGAGGTAATGAAAGCAATAATGACTAAACTTCTTTTCAAAAGATTCTGTAGAAGAGATTTGAATGGTTTTTGTTATTTTCTGTAAACTAATTCGTCATACAATTTTGTTAGAAAAAGATATTATTGTCTCAGTGATCTTCGTGTGTTATGTTTGGATGCCAAATTAATTCTGTATCATATTACTCTTTGTATTTGTCAATCCATAAGGTGGGTGCTTTGAAACAAGAACTACAGAGAACAAAGGCTGCACTGGACATAGCAAATGGCAAATTAACACTAAAAGAAGAACTTGCAAGCACTGCAATGGCGGCACAGGCAGCAGCAGAGAGGTCTTTGCAGCTGGCTGATAGCAGAGCTGTTGAACTCCGTCAGCGTATTGAGGATCTAACCAGATATTTAGAGGAAGCAGGGAAAAGGGAGCGCAATAGCCATAAGATGAGACGTATATGTTGGCCATGGCAAGTCTTTAAATTGAGCTTTGGTTCTTCTGCTTCAAACGCTAGAGTTGGAAATGTAAAAAGGATGCTACCAGAAATGCAAGCCTTAATTCATTGATATGTATACAACACAGGTTTACTGAAGAATGAGTTGATGGATCTCAAACTCCATTTTTCTGTGTAATAGTCCATCTATTGTTCATATGGATGTTTTTCTTGATTGTATTGTGTTATTGCTGAATTTTTGACATGATAGGCAGACGCTGACAGAACATCTGCAGTTCATGGTTAACCTAGTGCTTGTTTGGCCAAGCTTACTTGGAAAAAATAGATGCTTATTTTTTAAATAAATTTTTATTTTTATTTTATGAGGTCAACGAGAAAAAGGAAAAAATGTGCTCGGTAGCAAAAGCAGTTTTTATGAGAGAAGCAAGAAATTGAAGTTTCTGCTTTTGAGACAACAAAATTTTTTTTTTTGAAAGATAAAAAATATCTTTACCTGAATTTATCAATTGCCATATTATCTCAATCTTTCCCTGTAGTGTCTTACTGTTTTTATATACATTTTTTCTTTTATCTGTCATACCTTAAAGTTTACGTTGATGTGTACGTGGTGTTATGTATCTCATGAGCATGTATGTCTGTGTGGGTCATTGAAATATCAATAAATGAATTTTTATGATGGTTGGATATTGTGACGTGCATGCATGTTGAGATTGTTGCTATGAGATGCTTGTGGAAACATGTTTATGTGTGTGGGTCCTAATGAGGGACGAAAGTGAATAAAAGATGTGATTTTAAGTTCTGATGGAAATATGTGGTAGAATGATGATTCATTGAGCACCTATTTTGAGGATCTGTCTGTGGTGTAGTAGTTTTAGTGTGGTGCGTCTTGAGTGTCTGAATTATGTTTTTGAAAGATTTCTAATATTACCCTTAGACCCATGATTGTCTTGTTTTAGGTTGAAGAGTAATTTGGTAAAAAGGACATACGCACACACTAAAAACTACACTTAGCCATTTTGGTCCCTCAAGCCGTTCACTGTACCACCCTCGGCCATTTTCCCTCCCATGCCTCCTTGTCTTTTCGCTTTCGCCAATCATCACAAATCTAGTCTCCCTCAAGCTTCCAGTGAGTCTTCCTTAGCGGCAAGCCTCCCTTTTTGCCTGACATTGCCAGATTCAAGGTGCGCATGAAGAGTTTTCTTCAAAAACACTTTCTGATTTTCTAATATGGTAAATCCTAGCTAAATTGTTGATGGGAATATTGTTGTTTGTGATGGATTCATGCTTCCCTCCATTATAATGAGTCGATGCGTTTGAAAGATTATTTTGTATTGGACATGATTAGGAAGGAAGGTTTTTGGTTAGAGTTTGTGATGTCTCTTCTAACTGCAATTGTATCTCCTACGTTAGTGTATTATCCTTTTGGAAATTTGTTATTTAATAAGTGATGAAAAGTCTTTACCATCCCTTTCTATTTTTTCTGTAATGGTGTCTATTTAAACTTTTGAAATTTCTTGATAGTAGTCTAAACTTTCCCTCAAAGATATAGTCAGCCTAGTCTTCTCTTCAACATTTAACTTTGGGTGAAATATTTTTCCTTAAATCTTGGGAAAATAATAGTAAGATTACCTTACATCTCTTTTGTCACGCTCCGACTCGAGAAACATGACCGGCACGGTAGTGGGTTTCACACCACCATCGTCATCCTGATGCGACCCACATACAACACACAAAATACACATCGATTAAAGCACACTTGATGTATAAGAGAAATAGAATATCTTTTCCAACACATTATTAGCCAAATCAAGATACAACCAATATTCTCAATCAACGAGAGTATATATAAATTTAAGGCACTAGCAATTCCATCACATTATTTACATCAATTTTAAGAGTTTTATTCACTACAGAGCGACTAAAAAACCCAATATAACCAAAAAATGCTGCCATCAACCTGCAACCAAAGTGGGTTGTGGAATCGGATGCTTTACGAGTCCTCACACGAAGACTCATCAACTGAGCAAAAACTTGCAAGGGCACACAAGAATATAAATTGTACAGAAATACTTAGCGAAGGAAAACCAACATGAATATAAATTGTAACCTGTGTATTGCTAACAAGGATGAAACCCTAGATAGGAACCCATCCGCAACCACGACCAAATTCAAATAATCCATCATTGCACAACCAATACGATTAGCGACAGATATCCAACCACAGCACAATTGTTACAACTCACAAGAGATAACAGTTTATTTGTCACACAAGTCACCAACACAAAGTTTAAAGTTTATACATTCAACTCAAGTTTATAGCTATATATATATATATATAACTTGTGCATTTGAGGTGGTCTAAGTTTTCGCGAGATTATCCAACTCAAAGATTTTTCCTTCACACCACTATACATAAGGCAGCTTCCTTGAGTGTGGCAGTTCTCAAGGGAGAAGTCGCTCACCACAAGTGATTAGTGATGATGCTAGGCTTATGGCTTCCTAAACATTGCACCATCCCAGCAATGTTGGTCATATGGACTGCGATAGCCAGACTGAGCTTGTCCTAGTGAACCCATTCCATCACATCCTATATGTGAACTCGCAGAGCACATTCATCACTTATGATCATTCCCACTCATTCACTCGCATGTAGACTGCCTCGGCATAAACCAACACATAACAAGTCCATATATATATATATGTATATATTATTCTCAAGCCAAAAGCATTCACCACTAGGTCTAGATACAACATAAGTCAAACATCAAGTAAGGGAGGGTGAGTTGGTTCGTAATCATAATTATTATTAAGATTTATCTTTGTGTTCAATTTAATCTACCAAGCATCCACGGATGCATGAGGCCACACTAAATCATCAACTAGTTGAATTCATTTACCAAACACAACGCTTATAAATTTGTAATTAGTTATAAATGATGAAGGAGTCCTTTACGACTAACAATCATGGTTATGGCCATGTGCCCCCTCCCCAAAGCCACATTAGAGTCACCCTAATGGGGTTTCCTATAGCATGATTTAAAACAATAGCTAACATGAAACAATCAATGAGTAAGAATATTAATCTTTCACTTTGAGTCTCAACCTTGGTTCTCATCCCAAGGTCACACCCAATTCACACCCACCCATGTCACCACTCTCAATGTATTTAACCCGTGGAGCCTTACCGGGAAAATTCTCATTTTATGACTCTTATTTCCACTAGAGTTCAATTAAAGACACCACCTCAGTTAGGTGTCATTATAAGTATAGTTGTCACGATTCACAAAAGTTAAGAACAACAAGAGATGTTACAACCACATGATCAACAAAAAGTAATAGAGATCCCTCACATAGTCATAATTCATAATTTCTATTAAGGGAAAGTTACAAATCAAAATAAAACATCCCAAGGAATACACCATCCATATATATATATATATATATATATAAGCACCTTAAAGTATTAGAGGAACAACCAAATTATGTAAGCACACATATAAATTCACATAATCATAAAGAGGCTAGGAAGTGTCCCTTACCTTGTTTTTCCTAGCTATAACCAAGCTTGAAGAATCCCCAATGAACTCCCAAGAGAGCGGCCATCCACCTACGAACCAACACAGCCAAAGTTCAGAACTAGACACACTTTAAAAGAGGGTCCCAGCATTTGATGCCTGGGGTGCCATCACCTTCCGAGGCCCCACACCTGGTCCAGCCTTAGGTGTCCACCTTGGTGCTTGAGGCACCAACCTCATTCAAGGGATCCCAATGTGCCAGCCATAAGTGCCAAGGCCTGCTTCCATGGCCTCACCTTCTAATTTTCCCCCAAGATGCTTCCAAAATCCTCCCCTTTCACTTAGACTTTGATTTTTATGGTTTAGGAGTTCAAAATCAAGATTTGTAGCCCAAAGTGTAACGTCCTTAATTTTACTAATAATTTTTTTTAAAATTTCATTTTGAACACTTAGAATCAAAAATAAAACTTCTCTTAATTAAATTATTACATGAATACAGAATGGTGTTCTTAACAAAATACATTACATCTTAAATTTCACTATCACACTCCCAATACAAAGGAGGTGTTCTCATATTCTCTTACAATGAACCTCTTCTAGACTATTTAGCATTATCCTGATTTTCCTCTAAAAATCTTGACATAGCATTTTCTCCTTCTTAGTCCCCTGGAATGGTTAGTTCAAAAGAGGAAAAACTATGAGATAAAAATCTCAATAGCTAGCATTTTAATTTAGTAAAACATTTCCAAAAGAAGCCATCCCAAATCATAAAAACATAATAATTTCATAAATTCATCCATGAATATATAGGAAATTATAAATCATCATTATCATTAATATCACACATCAAGTAGTTCACTTCAATTCTTTACTTTGGAATTTGAAGCTATGACCACACCTTCGAGGTCTCAAGTACTTGCGCTTTGTTCATTATTTTGGGAACATGTGTCTATTCGGTTCACTATCTTTGGGAACCACTTAATCTTCTATTCATTACTTTGGGAATAGAGTCTAATTGCCATATAATTCATACATGTTCATGGAAATTCATAAATATTCATAAGAGAAACTTTCATAAATGAACTTGGGATAAAATTTACTTTTATGAGTGCTAGAACTACATGGCTGCAGAAAATCATTCCTTGCTTGTTCAGCTGTTCAAATCTCTTGAGATTATCCTTAGATTTTGGCCTAAACAAACCGATTCATATAGTCCTTATAAAAATTCTATAATAAATATCCTAAAATACTAACCCTTTAAATTAACCCAATATATTTAGTGTAGATAAATTCTTAATCTCAACTAGAATTCCTAGGTCACTTTTCTAATTAAATTATACAAACTAATTTTACATCTAATATTCTAATAAATTCTCTTATTTTCAATCAAATCCTCATGATTTCGTGATAAATTTTATTAGTTTAGTCAAATAATATATATACATATATAATTTTTTATTTAATAAACATATACATATATATAATTTTAAATAAACATATATATACATAATTATGATGTGATTTTCGGAGGGAAAACACTTGATCGATTTTCTGAATAGGTTGAAAGAAACAAACAAATGAAACCAAATCACTCAATTGATAAGCCAAAGGGCGCCACAACTAAGAGAAATGGGTTGATCTCGCCACACTCAAGAAAGAAGAACGTGAGTGATAAGAAATCTAGTTGCTCTCGCCACTAACACAAGTTAGATAAGAGAAAGAACTTAAGAATCCTCTTGAAAGCAAAATGCCAATATCTCATATATGATTCAAAGATGGTTTACAACAAATGGCAAGGACCCTTTTTATAGAGGGTCTCCAAAACAAAAAGACAAAAAACTCCAACTAATGCATTAAATGCATCAACTAAAAGTCAAGTAGTGTAGGCTAAATGTCAAAGACAATAAATGCATAGGTAGCTAAATGTCAAAGACAATAAATTCATAGGTAATAGACTACAACTATATTCAACAAATGCAACTATCCCACATGCAATCTTTTTCACACTTCTTCCACTTTCAACAATGTGGTTAAGCCCAATCCAAGCCCTTTAGCTCTTAAACGAGTTAGAGGCCCAATTGCAGTGTTCTCCCTTTCTTGGGCTGCAATTAGTCCAAGCTCTTTAACCCTTGAATGAGTTAGAGGCCCAATTGAAGTGTTCTCCTTTTCTTGGGCTGCAATGGGGTTATCCTTGATTACATCATCCTCCCCTGGTTGAAATGGATTTGTCCTCAAATCCAAGTCCTCTTTATCTTCTAAGTACGGGGAAAGATCCCTCACATTGAAAGTAGTAGAAACAGCATAGTCTTCAGGCAAATCAATTTTGTATGCATTATCATTTACCTTGTCTATGATACGGAAAGGACCATCTGCCCTTGGCATTAATTTGGACTTCCTTTGGTTTGGAAATCTTTCTTTTCGAAGATGAACCCACACTAAATCTCCAGGACTGAATTGAACAAATTTTCTTCTCTTGTTGGCAGTCTTCTCATAGATGGAGTTCTTCTTCTCAATTTGCTGTTTAATGTTTTCATGTAACTTCTTTATCATGTCAGCCTTCATTTTTCCATCTATGCATTCTCGAGCTTCAAGTGGTAATGGTACTAAATCAAGTGGGCTCAATGGATTAAATCCATAAACTACTTCAAAAGGAGAGTGTTTAGTAGTACCATGTACACTTCTATTGTAAGCAAATTCAGCATAGGCCAAGCATTCATCCCAACTTTTCAAGTTTTTGCCAATGATAGTTCTTAACAAAGTAGAAAGCGTTCGGTTCACCACTTCAGTTTGCCCATCAGTTTGTGGGTGACAGGCAGTACTAAAGAGCAACTTTGTTCCCAGCTTTCTCCATAAAGTCTTCCAAAAGTAGCTAAGAAATTTGACATCACGATCTGACACGATACTCTTTGGAATGCCATGAAGTCTCACAATTTCTTTGAAAAATAAATTGGCGATGTGCACAGCATCGTCGGTCTTATGGCATGGAATAAAATGAGACATTTTTGAAAAACGATCAACAACAACCATGACCGAATCTTTACCTCTTTGTGTCCTTGGTAAGCCTAGCACGAAATCCATGCTAACATCAGTCCAAGGTTGATCGGGAACAGGTAGAGGTGTATAAAGTCCATGGGCTGCTTCCTTGGTCTTGGCTTTTTTGCAAACAATACACCTTTCAATCACATGATGCACATCTCTAATCATGTTAGGCCAATAAAAATGCTCTTTCAGCATCTCCAATGTCTTGGTTTCACCGAAATGCCCAGCCAATCCTCCTCCGTGAGCTTCTCGTGTAAATAATTCCCTTATAGAACAGTTTGGAATTACAAGTCTCCCCAAGCGAAATAAAAAACCTTCAGATCTATAAAATCCCTTATATGCCATTTTCTCACAAGCGAGATAAATAGAAGCAAGTGTCGAATCTTCCATATAATGGTCTTTAAGAGATTCAAATCCCAACAATTTAGCATTCATCATGGAAATTAAAGCATATCTCCTTGATAAGGCATCTGCAACAATGTTGGTTTCTCCCTTCTTATACTTCAACACATAAGGAAAAGCTTCAAGAAATTCCACCCACTTTGCATGTCTTCTATTCAGCTTGCTCTGACCTTTCAAGTGTTTGAGTGATTCATGGTCTATGTGAATTACAAATTCTTTTGGTAACAAGTAGTGCTGCCATGTCTCAAGAGCTCTAATTAAAGAGTAGAACTCCTTATCATAGGTAGAGTAGTTAAGACTGGCTCCATTCAACTTCTTACTAAAATAAGCTATAGGACGCTTTTCTTGAAGAAGTACAGCTCCAATTCCCACTCCACTAGCATCACATTCAATCTCAAAAGTCTTAGAAAAATTAGGCAAAGCCAATATGGGTGCATTGCACAATTTTTCTTTGACAAGCTCAAAACTTCGTTGGGCTGCATCACTCCATTTGAACTCCTTTCCTCCCTTAATACATTCAGTTATGGGTGCTAAGATGGTGCTGAAATCCCTTACAAATCTTCTATAGAAAGAGGCAAGCCCATGAAAACTTCTTACTTCAGATATGGTTCTTGGAACGGGCCATTCTTTGATAGCTTTCACCTTTTCTTCATCAACTCCCACTCCTTGCTGAGATACTACAAAGCCAAGAAAAATCACATGGTCTTGACAAAAGTAGCATTTTTTTAGATTAGCATAGAGTTTCTCCTTTCGCAACACTTCCAAGACTTCCTTCAAATGTTGCACATGCTCCTCATAACTTTGACTGTAGATCAAAATATCATCGAAATATACCACAACAAATTTTTCAATGAAAGATCTAAGCACATGATTCATCAATCGCATAAATGTGCTAGGGGCATTAGATAGCCCAAATGGCATTACCATCCATTCGTAAAGTCCATGCTTTGTCTTGAAGGCTGTCTTCCACTCGTCTCCCTCTTTCATTCGGATTTGGTGATAGCCACTCTTCAAGTCAATTTTTGAAAACACCTTGGAACCATTCAGCTCATCCAACATGTCATCCAATCTTGGAATTGGGTAGCGGTATTTGATGGTGATCTTATTTATAGCACGGCTGTCCACACACATTCTTATAGAGCCATCCTTTTTAGGGACTAATAATGTAGGCACAGAACAAGGGCTCATGGATTTCCTTACATAACCCTTTTCAATCAACTCATCAACTTGCCTTTTTAGCTCCTTAGCCTCCTCTGGATTCATTCTATATGCTGGCTTATTTGGTAAGGCAGCACCGGGCACCAAATCAATTTGATGCTCAATTCCTCTTAAGGGTGGCAATCCCTTAGGTAGCTCATTCGGAAAGACATCCGCAAATTCTTCTATCAACTCCCTCACAAGCTTAGGAAGCTTTTCTGCAAGTTCTGGATTTAGCTCCTTGAGAATTAGCAATAATACAAAGTTTTCCCTTTTTATTCCCTTCTTTAACTCATTCTTAGAAGCAAAACAACTAGGCTTCTTCTCCTTGATTACATCCTCCTTCGGCTGTACTTGTATTGGCTTTAAGGGTGCCAACACAATCTTCTTTCCATCCTTCTCGAAAGCGTAGGTGTTTTTGAAGCCATCATGTAGTGCTCTTCTATCAAATTGCCAGGGCCTCCCAAGTAGAAGATGACTAGCATCCATAGGGACTATGTCACACAATACCTCATCTTTGTAATTCTTCCCTATAGAGAAAGGTACCTTTACTTGTTTGGTGACCTTCATCTCGCCATGATTATTTAGCCATTGCAGCTTATATGGACGAGGATGATTGATGATAGGTAGCTTCAATTTTCCAACCAAGGTGGTTGAAGCAACGTTAGTGCAGCTCCTACTATCAATTATCACGTTACAAACTTTGCCTCCGATAGTGCACCTTGTTTGAAAAATATTCTCCCTCTGTTCTTCTTCTACCTTGGCTTGGATATTCAAGGCACGTCTAATAACCAAGGCAGCACCTTCATCAGCATACTCAACAACTTCTTCTTCGTCAAAATATTCTTCCTCTTCACATTCCTCCACAATATCTTCATCTTCACTCTCTATTTCCCCTTGTTTCTCCTTCAAGATCATCACTCTTCTATTAGGACATTCGGATGCTATATGGCCATGACCTAAGCACTTGAAGCACTTAATGTCTCGGCTTCTTTTAGAGGGCTGGTTGTCTTCTCTCTTATCCTTCCCCTTAGAACTTTCAGATTTGTTCGGCTCTTTCTTCCATATCTCCTTATTACTCCCTTTGGTAGTGTTTGAGGTTTGGGAAAGTGTTTGGAAAGGTTTACTCCCCAATGGTTTAGACACTCCATTGTTTCTTCCATAAACTCTCTTTTTCTGTCTCTCCACCTTAATTGCCAATTTAATTACATCTTCTAAGAAGACATAATTCTGCAACTCTACTAAGTTAGCAACTTCTTTGTTCAAACCACCAAGAAATCGAGCTATGGTTTGCTCTTGGGGTTCATTCAGTTCGCACCGAATCATCAAAGTTTCAAATTCTTTGACATAATCTTCAACACACATGCCTCCTTGCCTCAAGCTTTGAAGCTTAAAATAAAGCTCTTGCTTGTAGTAATCAGGTACAAAACGCCTCTGCATGAGCCTTTTCATCAATCTCCAATTTCGAACTTCCTCCTCTCCATCTCTTCTTCGTTGATTCTTCAAATTTTCCCATCATAGATTTGCATAATCAGTGAATTCAAGGGCTGCAAGTCGGCATTTGGTAGCTTCTGAATATTCTTGATATTCAAAAATCTTCTCTACTCATTGCACCCACTCCAAGTATTCTTCAGGAGAACTTGTTCCCTTAAATGGAGGAATCTTCATTTTGATGTTGGCATCACGCTCCCTCTGCTGCCTTCTTTGCCTAGGTTGTTCACCTTCTTCAGCTTCAGATTCTTCTCCATGGTGTTCAACATAAGCTCCTCTTCTTGGTTGTTGTTGTTGTAGCTCCATAAATCTAGCCATTTGAGTGGTTAGTTGAGCTATTTGTTCCATCATTTCTTCTTGACCTCTTTGTAGGCCAACAATTTGAGCTTGTTGTAGGCTAAGCCCAAAAGGAACTTCAGAACTATTTTCTCCTGTCATAGTGATTTGTAATTTGTTGGTTTGAGTTTGGTGAAGGGTAGGTTCACTCTCTAAGTGTTTACACTCGGATTAACAATGAACAGTAGCGTTGAACAATGAACAGTAATGATGAATTTTTTTTTAAATAAAAAAGCTGTAATAAAATAGAACAACACAAGAATAGAAATAAAGATAAAGATGAACAGACCAGAAAATTAGCCTTCCATGTAGGTGGCAGATTACAAAATAAGGAAAACTAAGCCTTCCATATAGGTGGCAGAATACAAAATAAGGAAAACTAAGCCTTCCATGTAGGTGGCAAAACACAGAATAAAATGCAATAAAATTAAGCTTTCCACGAAGGGGCAAAACACAAAACAAATAATAGAACCTGAATTGAAGTGGCTTTGATACCAATATGATGTGATTTTCGGAGGGAAAACACTTGATCGATTTTCTGAATAGGTTGAAAGAAACAAACAAATGAAACCAAATCACTCAATTGATAAGCCAAAGGGCGCCACAACTAAGAGAAATGGGTTGATCTCACCACACTCAAGAAAGAAGAACGTGAGTGATAAGAAATCTAGTTGCTCTCGCCACTAACACAAGTTAGATAAGAGAAAGAACTCAAGAATCCTTTTGAAAGCAAAATGCCAATATCTCATATATGATTCAAAGATGGTTTACAACAAATGGCAAGGACCCTTTTTATAGAGGGTCTCCAAAACAAAAAGACAAAAGACTCCAACTAATGCATTAAATGCATCAACTAAAAGTCAAGTAGTGTAGGCTAAATGTCAAAGACAATAAATGCATAGGTAGCTAAATGTCAAAGACAATAAATTCATAGGTAATAGACTACAACTATATTCAACAAATGCAACTATCCCACATACAATCTTTTTCACACTTCTTCCACTTTCAACAATGTGGTTAAGCCCAATCCAAGCCCTTTAGCTCTTAAACGAGTTAGAGGCCCAATTGAAGTGTTCTCCCTTTCTTGGGCTGCAATTAGTCCAAGCTCTTTAACCCTTGAACGAGTTAGAGGCCCAATTGAAGTGTTCTCCTTTGCTTGGGCTGCAATGGGGTTATCCTTGATTACATCAAATTAGCTTTCTCAAATAAACATATACACTTACATATATACTTATATATATGCATAACTAATTTTGATCAGTTATATATATATATACACACACAAAAATATATATAGCTTAATCAGATAATCAAATATGTACATATGTTTATACTTAAATAAATAACCATATAAGTACTTTAATTTAGTCAATAACATGTACATATATATTTATTTTCATCAAATAAACATATATATCTAATTTAGTAAAAACATATATTTATATGACTTTAGTTTAATTTAAAGAAACATATATAAAATATTTAGGATATATGAAAATAAAATATGAGATATATATAAAATATAAAACATATGATATTCTTATACAGTATATATTCATAATATATATATATATATACATAATATATATAGATAATATCAATATATAACTAATTTAATCAAAATAAATTAGTTTTCACTTGGTTTATTAGTTTAAAATTAATTTCCATTAGTCCATATTTGTCCAGCCCATAAATTTAATTTAAACTAATAATTTTACTTGGTTTACAATGCAGATGACATTGTTCTCATAGCAGAGACAAGGAAAGAGATTAATTTTAAACTTGAGTTATGGAGAGCTATTTTGGAATCGAAGGGTTTTCGTCTAAGCAGGAATAAGACCGAATATATGCATTGTAAGTTTAATAAGCGACAAGCTAGGAACGAGATAGAGGTTAAACTTGGTGATCAGGTCGTATCACAAGTGTCAAAGTTTAGGTATTTTGGATCAATTATACAAGATGACGGCGAAATTATTAGAGATGTGGAACATAGGATACAAGCTGGGTTGTTGAAGAGGAGAATGGCATCAGGGGTTGTTTGTGATCGGAAAGTACCTGATAAACTCAAAGGAAAGTTTTATCGTACTGCTATAAGACCAGCGATTTTATATGGGAGTGAATGTTGGGCAATGAAAGGATAACAAGAACATAAAATTGGAGTGGCAGAGATGAGGATGTTGTGTTGGATGTGTGGTCATACAAGAAGAGATAGGATCCGTAATGCTCATATACGAGGTAGAGTTGGGGTGGCACCTATTGAGGAAAAAATGGTTGAAAACCGTTTAAGATGGTTTGGGCATGTGAAAAGAAGACCGTTGGAAGCGCTAGTTAGGAGAGTTGAGCAGATGGTTTGGAGCCCTGTGAAAAAAGGTCGAGGAAGACCAAAAATGACACTTAGAGAAATTATTGAACGGGACCTTTTAGTAAATGAGATATCTAAAGAGTTGGTCATTGATAGAGCTCAATGACGTCATGCGATCCATGTATCCGACCCCACTTAGTGGGATAAGGCTATGTTGTTGTTGTTGTTGTTGTTGTTGTAAGTTATGCTTCAATTTCATCATTTACCAAAATCCTTTTCTTTTTATTCACTTAGTTCCTTCATCAAAATTTTCCTTTCATACTTTTCTTGATTTGAGCTCATATTTCACTTCATCTAGTTATCTAGATTAAGAATATATTTTGTTTCAAAACTAAATGAACCCCAGTAAACGTTCTATTTCTTTCAATTTAGTCCCTATTTTGAGTTTCAGGTGTTTGCTTGCGTGTTAGCTTCTAAAATCTGCCCAGAACTTTATCTTGGATGTTTTTAGGACATATTTGATCATCTATAACCTAAATAAAGGTAGTTAATGGATTAAACTAAACTTTAGAAAAATTCTTCAAGTTTTCATGTTGCCCTTCACGTTGTTTGCCTCTACTATGTGTTTCTGGTTTGTATTCATGGTTTGGGACTCTCATTTGGCCTCTCAAGCTTTGTGTTATCTTAAGCTAATCGTAATGAAATCTACCCATGAAAAAGTGAAAATAAGGAATAAAAACTCACAAACTCAAGATATGCTCTATTTTGCTCTCTTCATGGTTTCACCCTTCCTTCCTCTTGGTTTTGTTCTGATTGGAGCTGGGAATTTCATCTTTTAATCCTCAATATCTGCTCCTTAAATTCTGAGAGGTTTTAGAGCTTCTTTCTCTCTTGGACATACTCCAAAAGGTAGCAAGAATTTCTCCATTTCCTCTCATGAAAACACAGCAACACTTTGCTCTCTTTCTGTTTGTCGGATATGGGGAAGATTTTTGCTGTGCTCTCTCTTTCTTGGCTGGTGGGGGTGTTAGGAAAGGGAAGCAGGTGTGTATTAATAGAGGGAGATGGGGACACTTTCATGACATGAGTGTTTGTTTTGTTTTCCCCACTTGCTAACGTATAATACTTTCTTTTCCTTATGCTGTCCTATCCTCTCTTGGCCGACAATAAGGACTAACCAATGTCCACTTGATTCAATCATACAACTATTGTTTATATATATAATACTCTCCCACCGAGAATCATGTGCTTCCTTACAATATTATATATATATATAGTATTATTTTCTTTATAGTTCCACTTGTATAAATATATATTATTATTTATAGTTATTTTAA
Source organism: Biancaea sappan (assembly GCA_037074585.1). Taxonomy (NCBI): domain Eukaryota; kingdom Viridiplantae; phylum Streptophyta; class Magnoliopsida; order Fabales; family Fabaceae; genus Biancaea; species Biancaea sappan. The sequence goes on from CM073492.1 coordinate 66,035,749, forward strand.
GTTCCTACAAATAAGTCTTAGAGTTAGGACTAGATTGAAAATGAGGTAATATTAAATACCTAATATTTAGTAATATTTTATTTTCCTTTTAATAAAATTTCATTTGTATAAAAATTTCTCCTAAATATTGAATATTGAATATTTAGTAGTAATCTCTCCTAATTATTAAAAATATTTAATAGATATTAAATCGGGATGTTACAGAAAGTGCCTTCAAGAAATCACAAACAAACTTAGTATCATGATGAATGACCTTTTCCCCAACTCATGAAGGGTTTTCTATTTCCTAACTCAAACAAACCATCCTCTGTAAGTAAAACTTTTCTTTATTTGGATCTTGATTTTCATGATTCACACAACAATTCATAAACATACTTGGATCCATGTCCGCGAATTCGAATCTATTTTCTTTCCTCTGCATTTCTACTTTTAGGTCTCCTTGATGATCAGGAGGGAAAAACAGTAACCGTTGTCACACTTTCTAAACAACGTTCTGAACAATGTTCTTTTCTCTAATTACTGTTACTTTTGAATTTGAAATCAGAGTAAAAAGGGGTAAATTACGTTTTGACCCTATAAAGTTTTTAATTACGTAATAGTCTCTCAACTATCATAAGAAGTCCCTAATATATTAAAAACTTATCATTTAGGTCCCTTATAAAGTTATATTATGTGAATTTAATAATTAATGCTATTAAACTAAATTACATGGGCCATATATTAGAAAATAATCTAACATTCTCCCACTTGGCCCTTGTAATTACTTGATAGTTTAACAACAATTGTAAGTGTGCTGCATCCATCAAATTCACTAACATCTCTAGACTTAGTTGAATTAGTTTTGAGCAGATCATGGCGGTCACATGTTATTCTACAACATGATCCCTTCCATGTATCACAAAACATCCATAACCCAACATCAACTTTAATTGAGGAAAACTGTAAGCCTCAACATAACATGTTATCTAACACAATCATATGTACATAGATACCAAAATGATAATAAGTATAATATGCAGAAACATAACCATAATTGAATTCATAGTGTCATAAAAATTAACAAGCACAATAAACACAGTACTATAATCAACACAGCAAGGCTTTGTCCATAATGCCCATACGCTCTACATGACCAGAAAATAATTTTGGGTGGTAATCCCTTAGTCAACAGATCCGCTATCATCAGATCAGTACTGATATGCTCAATAGACACTTTTCGCTTCTGCACTTCTTCCTTAACTAACAAATACTTCAATTCCATGTGTTTGGTACCCTTAGAGTACTTGTCATTCTTTGAGAAAAATATGGCTGCAGAATTATCATAATAAATTCTCAGTGGCCTGGATATACTGTCGACAATCCCAAGTCCCGAGACAAAGTTCCTCAACCACAATCCTTGAACAGTGGCCTTAAAGCATGCCACAAATTCTGCTTCCATAGTAGAAGCAGCAATGACAGATTGCTTTCCACTTTTCCATGAAACTGCTCTTCCAGCTAATAGGAACAAGTAACCAAACTAGACTTCCTAGTGTCCACACATCCGGTATAATCTGAATCTATATATCCGACCACTTCCAGATAATCAGACCTCCTGTATGTGAGCATGTGTTCTTTGGTGCCTTGCAAATACCAAAGAACTTTCTTTACAGCCTTCCAGTGGTCCATACCAGGATTGCTTTGGTATCTACCAAGTATACCAACAACAAAACTAATGTCTGGCCTAGTACAGGTCATAGTATACATCAAGCTCCCAACCACTGATACATAAGGAATTGTTTCCATTTCTTTACGTTCCAATTCATTTTTAGGACTTTGCATTTGACTGAACTTATCTCCCTTCTGAATTGGAACTATTCCTGCAGAGCATTTATCCATTCTGAATCTCTCTAAGACCTTATTGATATATGCCTTCTGGGATAAACCTAAGAGTCCTTGTGACCTGTCCCGGAATATTTCTATCCCAATAACATAGGACGCCTCACCTATATCTTTCATTTCAAAGCTCTTAGAGAGAAACTTTTTCACATCATGTAACATACCCAAGTCATTTGCAGCAAGTAATATATCATCAACATACAAGACTAAAATAACAAATTTACTCCCACTGACCTTCATATAGATACACCGATCAACGGTGCTCTCTATAAATCCATAAGATGTGATGGTATCATTAAACTTGAGATACCATTGACGGGAGACTTGTTTTAGTCCATATATTGATTTCTGCAACTTATACACTAGATTTTCTTTTCCTGTGGCCAGAAAACCTTCAGGTTGGTCCATATAGACTTCCTCTTCTAAGTCCCCATTCAGAAAGGCAGTCTTAACATTCATCTGGTGAAGCTCCAAGTCATAATGAGCCACCAAAGCTATAATAATCCTCAAGGAGTCTTTCTTTGAAACTAGAGAGAAAGTCTCCTTGTAGTCAATGCCATCCTTCTGGGTGTAACCTTTAGCAACAAGTCTGGCCTTGAACATTTCAACATTGCCACTTGAGTCACTTTTGGTCTTAAAGACCCATTTACAACCGACTCTCTTAGAACCTTCAAGCAATTCAACCAAGTCCCAGACTTTGTTGTCATCCATTGATTTAAGTTTTTCCTTCATGGCATTAAACCACTTTTCAGCATTATTACAGTCCATGGCTTGTTTAAATGAGATTGGATCCTCATCAATGCTCAAGTCACACTCATTTTGAAGATTGTATACCACAAAATCACTAGGAATAGCAGATCTCTTTTGCCTTACAGATTGTCTTAATGCTACTTCCTATTGAGGTTCCTCTTCAGGTTCCCCTCTAGGTACCCCTTGAGGCACTTCTTCAGGCTCCCCTTGAAGTACTTGTTGTGGTATAACAATTTCTTGATCAACAGTGATTGGTTCATTCTCTACAATCTGAACAGGTGGATTTTGGACATTGATTGGTTTTTCCAGTACATTGTGAGACTGTGATACAATGACAGGAATAAACAATATGAGAAAAAATCTTGGGTGTAGGTACTACAACTCGAGCTTCTTGAATGTCCACCTTTCGTAGTTCCCCACTCCCACTAGTTTGACCATTCTCAATGAACCGAGCATTGCCAGAATCTACAATCCTTGTAGTATGGCTAGGACAATAAAACCTATACCCCTTTGACTTTTCAGGATAGCCAATAAAAAAGCCACTGACCGTCCTAGGATCTAACTTCTTTTCATGTGAATTGTACACCCTTACTTTTGCTTGACAACTCCAAACATGGAAATGGCTCAAACTGGGTTTCCTTCCCGTCCACAATTCATAACGTGTCTTAGGAACTGCCTTACTAGGAACCCGGTTAAGTAGATACGCAGCGGTCTTTAATGCGTACATCCACAATGAGAGGGGTAGAGAGCCATTACTCAACATGCTCCTAACCATATCCATCAAGGTGCAGTTCCATCTTTCAGCTACACCATTTTGTTGAGGTATGCCAGGCATTGTGTATTGAGCACAAATGCCTTTGCTCTCAAGGAACCTTACAAATGGACCAGGACATTGTCCACTTTCATTGGACTTTCCATAAAACTCACCACCTCTATCTGATCTCACTACTTTCACTTTCTTATCTAACTACCTTTCCACCTCATCAATAAACACTTTAAGGAAGTCCACAGATTGAGATTTATCGTGCAGCAAATAGATATAGCCATAATGTGAGAAATCATCTATAAAGGTGATAAAATATTTTTCACCACCCTAAGAAGGGACATCAAAAGGACCACAGATATCAGTATGTATAAGCTCAAGAAGTTGAGTGCTTCTTGTGGCTGCTTTCTTTAATGTATGTTTGGTTTGCTTTCCCTTAATGCAATTCACACATATATCCATGTCACTAAAATCCAAATGAGGTAAGATATCATTTTTTCACTAACCACATTATCCTTTCTTTGGACATATGACCTAATCTTTGATGCCACAAGAATGTAGAACTTTCATTTGGTGCACTACATTTAATGCCTACAATACTTTCAACATGAAACAAAGATTTAGCAAATTCATTATTCAAATTGAAACGGTAAAGTAAATCGCATAAAGTACCAGATCCATAAAAGTACTTGTTTTTATACAATGCAAATGTACTGTTACCAAATTTGAAATAAAAACCTAAAATATCCAGTTTCCCTACTGAAATAAGATTCCTAGCACAATCAGGTACATAGAGACAAATGACATCCAGTGTCTAAAATCAATCTATAAGTCCCAATGCCTTCTATTTGTGCTTTCATCCTGTTTCCCATGAACAAGTACTATTTAGTTCCTTTTATGGGCTAGATTGAACTGAATCCCTGTAAAACATGAGATACATGAGCAATAGCACCAGAAGCTAACCACCAGGTATTATTAGGAACCTCTATAAGGTTTGATTCAAAGTATACAGAAACATAATGCATACTTTTCTTTTCGAACCAAGCCTTTCTTTTAGGACAATCTTTCTTTAAGTGTCCCATCTTGTTGCAGAAGAAACACTTAATTTGTTTCTTGATTTGGCCCTCAACAACTTTCATTGGGGCCTTGTCCTTTCTTTAGTCCTTCTTGTCCTTTTTCCCTGGCTTGAACTTGCTGCTGCTAGCACTATCATAGACAGTGAGGTGGATGGAGTGATCCTTCATCTTTTTTAATCTCCCTTCCTCCTGAACTAACATAGCCTTCAATTCCTTTGAGTTCCACTTATCCTTGAGGGCATTATAGTTGATCTCAAATTGGCTAAATTCAGTAGGCAGGGAATTAATGATGAATTGAACCAGAAACTGATCACTCACTTCCATCCCTAAAGTCTTCAACTTTGCTGCTAGATTGGACATGTGATTCACATGATCATGAATGGTTTGTGACCAGTCAAACTTCTTTATAGTAAGCTCACTCGTCAGTTTTCCTACAATTGACTTATTCGCCAAGTCTAACTCAGAATACTCCTTCACCTTTTCTATGAATTCCTTAGCATCATCTGTCTTCGGCATCGATGGCTTTACATTTTTAGCTATGGTCATCCTCATGAGGTACAAGCTCAGTCTGTTTGAATGATCCCGCAGTTCATAAAGCGCAACATCATCATCTGAGCTTTCCTTAGTAATGGTTGTAGGCTTATCCTTATTAACTATGGCTGCATCAATGTTCCATAGACCGAGATGGAACTTGATCTGTTCAGACCATTCACCACAGTTCAGCCCGTTGAACTTCACAATGTTGTTCACCGATCTCGAGAGGCTTGCTGCATAACAAACATACATGCTCACCTATTAATACTTTGAGATAAACTTTAAAAAATTCAGAAAACTTCGCATACAAACTTTAAGCATGCATTTAAGATTTCCTTTGGGCAATACTTAAATACATAAACACCAAATTGATGCCAAAATAAATTAGTCTTTAATAGAAAATCACAACATACATCAGTTAACTAAGTGTGTTATCTTTGGATATACTCACTAATTAACTTAAGTATCATAGATTATCTCCTTAATGTTATAAATTACATGCAATGGTCCACCTTTAGGTGACCTCATAGTCATAAAATTTATAACTTCAATTGTTCAAGTAAAACAATCATGTCATTCCATTCATGGCATCTTTCAAATATGAACAATTGAAGCACACTTATAAATGTCTAAACTTCAATCCAACTAGACCACTTTGGTGATAAACTAGTTTCCATCATATAGACAAATTACATAGTGTAAAATAACTTTCATAGTGAACATACATCCACATTCATATAATCCGGCACTTTATATGTAATAGACCATTTATATCACATTCGCTTTAATGCCCCTTACGCAGATTAGATCGGCGGTCTCGCTAAGTCTCCCCCCGAAATGCACAATATAGACAAATTACAAGGTAAACGAAATGCACGATTCATTAATACATGGCAGTTTAAGTCTCCCCCCGCCACTATAGCGGTCTGAAACTACCACTATAGTGGTATTTGACAGAGAAGATCACAATTTTTTTAAAGACTCATCGCTATAGCGGTAATATTACTCTGCTATAGCAGTACGTGACAGAAGCATCTAGGATTTTTAAAGACCCACCGCTATAGCGGTTAGCGGTATGTGATAGAATCCATTATGCGATTTAAAACAGTTATATGCCTAGAACCCAAAAAGCCAGTTCAAACTTCATGCAAATTCCAGAATTCCAAAAAATATTATTTTTCATATAATCGCACAAACCCAGAAATTGCAGAAACTATGAAACGCAGAAAATGAATAATGATTTCCAGAAACTATCATATATTGTGTACAACCAGTAATTGCAAAAACAAAATGGTAATGCGCACACACAGTAATTTGCAGAAACAATGATTTCCAGAAAATATTAACGCAAAATAGTAACGCGTATATTCATGAATTTATGTGTTTTCTAGGAAACCAATTTTATGGTGAATCATGAAAATCACAAACATGCTTCTGATACCACATGTAAGTAAAACTTTTCTTTATTTGGATCTTATTTTCATGATTCACACAACAATTCATAAACATACCTGATCCATGTCCGCGAATTCGAATCTATTTTCTTTCCTGTGAATTTTTGCCTTTAGGTCTCCATGATGATCAGGAGGGAAAAACAGTAACCGTTGTCACACTTTCTAAACAACGTTCTAAACAACGTTCTTTTCTCCAATTACTGTTACTTTTAAATTTGAAATCAGAGTAAAAAGGGGTAAATTACGTTTTAACCCCTATAAAGTTTTTAATTACATAATAGCCTCTCAACCATCACAAGAAGGCCCTAATATATTAAAAACTCATCATTTAGGTCCCCTATAAAGTTATATTATGTGAATTTAATAATTAATGCTATTAAACTAAATTACATGGGCCATATATTAGAAAATAATCTAACATCCTCCTCCACCACTTTCCACTCAAATCCCAAAATTTCCATTTCCAAATCATCCAAGGTGAGTTTAAGAGTTGAGGTGTACGCCATTCACCTACTTTGGGTTTTCCCAAAAACCCAACAAGAAGGAAAAATAAAGAAGGAATTAATGCAACATTCGTATCCTAGGGGTCCTAATTTTTTCTTTTTAGTAATCTCATGTGTGGACTTGGTGATTTTGGCAAATGAAAATTTCTTTTTCTTATTTCTATATGTAATGTATGATGAGATGAACTCTTATGTATGATGATCAAAATTTTTTTTAGAACTTTTGAATGTCCCATATTAGCCAAGGGTAGAAAAAATGATATGAAAGGAATTTTACAAATTCCCTAATACTGATATAAGAATCCCTTAGTACTCATTTCATTCCTCATCATTCTTTCGCCCCTTTTCCTTCTCCTATCCGATGCACCACTCTTCCTCCCCACACAATCATGCTAGTTTCCTTAACTTCCTCTTGATTCTTATTTTGTGGAAGCTTATAAGTGGATATCCTTCCTTCTAGTGGTCTTCTATGATTTGTAAGTATAATTTCTCCTTCTCTTGCTCTATTTTTGCATCTAAGCAAACCCTAGGATTGTGTTGGGTTGATTTTTGACTTTTGGGGCTTGGGTATGGGTTTAAATTGTTCTTGAGTTGGTTTTGGCACCTTGTGAAGAGGACTTACTAAGCTTTGGGCTGGGTTATGTAAGTTTCTAGTGGCATCTCTTTTGAACCAAAAAAAAAAATTGGGGAATATTGGGTCTTTTGGTTAACTTTGAGAAATATGGGCCGAATGTGGTATCTAAGCTCCTAGAATGGGAAATGATAAATGGAAGGTTTGAGTGGTTAAAATCTAATTTTATGTGCGGAAGGAGTGTTTAATGCAGTGGTTGCTGTCATAATTTCCCTATTGTTGTTATATGTATATGAAAATCCAAGATTTCAAGAGCCCAATCTTATCTTTGTGTTTTGTAATGCTTCGGATCTTGTTTCATTTGAGTTTTGATGTTTTAATGTGGTTGATAATAATGGAGAGGGGTTTGGGAAGCTTGGGAATGGATGTGGGAGGTTTGGAGTTGTTTTAGGAGTAAGGGTGCTATTCTGCTTGTTCCTGCTTAAGCGTGATAAACTCTCGCTTAGGCGCGTATATGGTCGAGAGACTATAGAAATTCTAGTCTATTTTTAGATGGCCATAACTCCCTCATCCAAACTCCGTTTTTGGAAAATTTTGTATTGATGGAAAGATCTTTGAGTCTAGTTTTCTATTGGTTAGGTATCATTTGAAAATTCCATATCTTTTTGGAGTTATGAGCAAAAGAGTGACTAAAGGTCAGAGTTGGTACCAAGCTTTTCTCTATTTTGTGACCTTGACATATTTTTACATGGTTATCTCCTAGGGATGGATTATTTGATGCATATTACACATACTTAGGGACTAAATAAGGTAGTCAAGCATGGAATCAAGGTGAATAGATCAACTTGCTTATTCCAAATTGTATTGGACTATACCTCCTATGAGGTTGGACAACTTTCCTCTATTAAACTCAAAGGTCTTGGTCAAGCAATTTGAAGGTTATGTATTCCAATTTATGATCAAAACTAGATAGGTAAATCCAAAATGCTAAGGTAAGGAATCTTGTTGTCTTGCTAATTGAGCAAATTAAGGTAATTGTGGTTCTTTGTTAAATTATGGATTGGTTAAATTAATTCAAGAGTTATGAATTTAAATTCTATGAGTTGGTATGTCTTCAATTTGAGTTAATGTGGTTATGGATACCCTTGAATTTACAAAATCCGAGTATGAATAGCACTTTGCTAAGAATATTTGTGCTGGAATGTGTAGAATATTCTTCTTATAGACTAACATTTATTTTTCTCTCTCAATCTTCTTATTATGTGATATGATTTCTAAAATGGGAAAAGTATGATTAGATGTCTATAGTTGGTAAAACTTCAAACCTTATATTGGTATATGATTACAAATCCTTTTGGTTTGACCAATGATGCTAGAAATTATTACTCTCTAACTTGCCTTACAGTTAGAAATGGATGTTTCTATTATGGCATATCATTCTATTATGTTTATGGTTAAATTGGGGTCATAGAAATATTTTTAGGTTGGTCATATTTTCTAGCATGTAATTCTTGATGTGATTATTGATGTGGGAAGTTACCCAATATTGATTTATTGTTCTTGTACATTTCCTTGCATAATTCTTTATTGGCATGTTATTGCATGGTCAATTGGTCATGATGGATTAATATGGTGTCGGGTACTGGCACGTATAGACTGGTTACAATGATTGATATGGTGAAGAGTATTGACACTTGGTTATAATGGTTGATATGGTGCTAGGTACTGGCACATGTTAAGGCTCATTGGAGGCATAAGAATGGGGTTAGGTATACATATGGGATATATGTATATCTTTGGCATTAAAGCCAAGAGGGGTTATAAGGAAAGGGTTTATATATTATCTAAATTATGGTGATATAAGGATGGGGTATTTATATACATATTTATTCTTACTTTTTTTTTTATGTTGGTGAATTGTTCACATATTATTTATGGGATTTCTTTATGTACAATAATGTCTGCAGTTAGTTGTTGGGATTGAATATATAGATATGGTCAAGGTTAAATGGTTTGGAATGATTTCCCTATAGATTATGGTGCTTGATGGTTGAAACGACATTATTATTTAATTGGTGAAGTATTGCTTTCAGTTTTTCTTTACAATATGCCATTTATTTGATTAAGCTATGCGTCTATTGTCTGTGATAAATTGTTAACCATTTTCTATTATTTCTCATGAATATTTATTCCGCAAAGAGTGTCTTAAACCCTATAACATGTCTTTTGGTTTGAGATTTACTCATTGAGTGATTAATTTAATCATTCTACTTTTCCTTGGGTATTTTTACAGAGACTGAAGCTGTGGCGGTTGATCTTATGGAAGTGTGGTGGTTCCATTGATTTAATACCCCTTCTTGTTTCTGGGGTTATTTTCTTGGTCTACTTTTAACATGTTCTTTTTAAATTTCTAGATGTTGCTTTGTGATCTCGTAGGATACTTACGATAGTTGCATGTGTAGTAAACAATCCTAGATGTCGAACTTTTATTGAAATGAATGTAATAAGTCAATATAATTTTGTGTGAAGTTGATGGTATTTAAATAATATGGAATGTAGTATTATGATTTTCCTTCGCATAATAATTGGCATCATTATTGCTTTTATCCTAATTTAAGGTACATGGAACTTGGGTCTAGTGTTGTGGTATCTAGGGTTGCTGTGTAAGGATAAACCTTTTCACTGTTCCAGTCATATACCAAGATTGGATGTGACAATTAAGCACTTACCTCTCGGAAGAGAAAGCTCCAGTGAAACTCTGATCACCAGAGGAAGAAAGTCATCTTGGTGAGGGAAGAGGGGAGGGATGTAGAGCAAAGACATGGAGACAGAGAGTGGTGTGAAAAATGGATGAGGAAATGAAGCATTGAGTATATATAGCAAACATTTACCATCTTGCCACTCTTGTTTAAGATTTGTTCACTTTCCCACCACTTGGACTCCACACTAATTCCATACCACTATAATTACCCTCGTTCTCACCCAAGTATCCACTCTGGGAGTTTCCACCATAGTTTACCATTTAAGGGAGTTCTTAGTTTTATTTCACTTTAGTCCCTACACAATGACTCTATAATAAAACCTAGAGTTGTAACCTCCACAAAATTTCCAACCTCCCTCAAGCATAAAAATGAATGAATTTGGATTTTTCATACAAGCACTCGAAATTTCACATTTGATCAATGAAAGAAATGTTTTCAATTAGGTCCCCAAAATCTTAGTCTGCACATTTGTAGAATATTCCATTTGCCAAACCACCTCAAAACTGAAGGTATTATAGTATTATCCCTTTAAAAAAAATTAGGTCCTCGAATTTACATAACACATGGGTAAGGTAGCCAAAACGTATATCTTGTTGCACTTTCCCTCTTTTTTTCCCTACACTACTCCCTTGAAAAGGTAGATCCACCGTAAGTGCTCTCTACCCAAGGGTCTTCGTTGATTAGATGGAGGGGGTCCTATAGGATTTTAAAGATCATAGAACATAGCAAAATTTTAAACTTTTCTCTAAAACCCATTTACTAATGGATCAACCTATATTACCATTACATTAACCATGAAAACAAGATGAAGAGAAATACCTCGTGTAGTGCAACAACATCTCCAAGTAAAAGCAAGTATCCAAAGTTGGATACCTCTAATGGTAATCCACGTAAAATTACACTAAGGAAAAACCTCTTCTGGTAATAGAGTTCCTTCTCGTTCTCGTGCTAGCAAGCATGAAGAAGCTATGGACAAAACCCTCTTAGATGAATGAGAAGAAAACAAGTGTTTCCTAAACAAGATTCTCAACCATTGAGATAATGACTATGGCGTGTGGCTTTCACTATCACTCTTTAAGTGATAGGTGCTACAACAATCCCTAAAGTCCTAATTCCTTTAGTAGGCACTGTTTCCTTATTGGGCTTCTTAAGGTGGCACCTTAAGAAGCCTAATCTCTTTGAGAGAGGATCAGCCAAGAGGTGTTCTCATTTGGACTTTTTCTTGTTTGGGTAGGAATAGGAACATATTCTTATTCATTTTATTTTTTTATCTCCTTTTTAATTAATTCTCCAATTGAGGATCAAATCCTCAAGCCCGTTTCTATGCATGTGGCCCGTTAGGTTTCCAGCTATATTGGCCATTCAGAAATAACACTTGATTGTAAATAGATCATGAGTAGTATCTAGTAACACATGGTGACCCCCAATTCACCGAAAAAGTCAGTTACTTTAAACCTTTTTGCAACTAAAGCATGTCTACGCAAGGTGTCCTTTCACCATCTTATACCCACTTGGTTTAGAGTATGACCTATGTGTTAACTCCTACTAGACTTGATTATGTCACTTCCAGCCTAAGTAGTCAGTTCTTTGTCCCGTGGGTTTAATCGCTTTAAACTATGTCACTAAAGACCATCTTCATGACAAGTCTGCTTTGGCCAAAGACTTCTTAGTGAATATCCCAACAAGTGGCCATGAGTATAATTCCTTCTATCAGGAGTGATGAATCCTCTATTGACTACTCAAATATCTTTAAATACTTCACACTGTGTCCAATCACCACCTTAAGAGCTACCCATGGTAGGTAACAAGGAATAGAGTCAAAACATAGGATCCATATCTAAGATAACTTGAGTTCCTCAAGTCCAAGGATACTTGTAGTGTTAGTTACTATGAGACCTATCACTAAAATTTGAATAGGTATCCATGTGATGTCTCATACAGGTCATCCAATGTACTTGTTACCCTTAACAAGTATTCACATGTTTACTCAAAACAACTCATGCTTATAGCTTATGAGGATAGTTGCATGATCAAATCAAGAAGCATAACATGTGCTAGTTTATCTAGATCATTGATGTCCAATATCAGGTGATCCTATGACTAGGGATAGTTTAGATAAATACATAATTACACATAATAGGAATATCTCATTATGATTGCCATCATAATTTCCTTCATGCTATGTTTTGTGTTATGGATTTCATTACTTATATTATGATTTAATCTTGAGTTTATGAATATGAACATAAATAATGAAGAAATCCTCTTTGAATTAATAACTGAGCTTGTACGTTTGATGCTAAAGGTGATTGCTTTTAGAGTACCTTTCTAATAGGTCCTTTCTTCTTGCCCATCCAAAGGGGCTATTGCCACTTTTTACCACATACACTTCAAGAATATTAGGCATTTATCCTTCCACAACCCATGAAGCCAAATAGCTATACGTAGGTCATAACCCTCCAATGGAAATAGGGTATACCAATCATAAATCCTCCAATAGTATATAGTATAGTGTGGTTCAGGGGTGAACCAAGCAGAAGCTAGTGGGATTGTGGCACTTGGGGCCAATAAAGTCTGGGAGTGATCGCTTGTGTAGAGAAGAAACACAGTCAAGTAGCAGCACCTGACAAGCTTCTAGGTGAAGGGCATATGAATGAATTAACTCCATATCGAAATGAAAAGTATCCTGAGACAATTAAAGGATTTTGAGATTATGCAAACATGAGACTTTACTGTTATAACCTGAGTTGGTATGAGCTAGTGTAAAGGGTTCTTGTTGGGTGTGCATAAAAATTTTGAATAGATGAGCAAGTGTGTAGGCCTTGGAGGTCTTGGTATGCATAAAAATTTATGGTGAATTTTGAGTTGGGTTGAAGAGTAGGAATATCAGGTGAAGTGGTCTTGGTGTGCCGAGTTGGGATGTGTATAGTGAAATCAGATGTCCGACTATGCCTTCGGTCTATCACTTTGGTAAGGAAGGGCAAAGTTATAATTTTTCAACTAAATGAAAATACACACACACGCATACCTAATCAATACCAAACTCATGCACACCACACACTCTTCACACCTTACCTCTTCTCTTGCGGGAAGCGTCATCCACCTAACTTCACCAGCATCTTCGGTGTGAGTAGACTCTCAAGTGATCACCAACCTCATCGGAGTTCCTCTATGAAAGATTAGTGAGATTTCCCCCTAATCTTTAACACTTTTCTTGTAATCCAGCTTGTATGGAAGTGAGGGAATTCGGGGATGGGTCATTGTAAATGAGCTCTCTTGTATTCTCTCTAAAATTCTCATCTAAAATGGATGTCTTGTTGGATTAAATCGAAAATTTATGCTTTTTTTGAAGGCCACATGTTTTTTATGCATTTTAGGGATAATTGGAAGAAAATTGTATCATGAACTTGAAAGCTTGGGATTATGGGGATTTGGGAGGATTCCTAGTGTTAAGAACTTCATTTTGATGATGGAGTGCATGCCTTAACTTAAGGAAATAAGATTTGTGGGTTGAAGGGGAGTTTGGAGTGGTTTAGGGTGGTAAATCGTGCCTACCCCCATGCACCTAGTTGATGGCTTCCAAGGTGCCAAGGTTGGCACCCTGGGTGCCACAGTTGAAGGGAACCCAACAGTTCAGACCATAGCTACTGGCACTTAACGTCCTTATTTTACTATACTAAAATTTGAATTTTTTTTGTCAAATTCCAATGGTTAATACTCGTACTTTCAAAAAGAACATTCTACAATTGTTCTCAATACAAATCATAATTTATCATACATAATAATTCAAATTCTAATCATAAGATAATTTTACATTCGTTTGAAATAAATTATAAATTTGCCGTACATAGTAATTGGACTTCTAAACTTTAAAAGATCTATAATTCCAATACTTAATAAACTTGAGTGCTCTTAAAGTGTTCAATCAATCTTTACGCCTTTCCCCTTATACTCAGCCCCTGAAATGGTCATTTGGAAAAGCACAAAAAGGTGAGATAAGGGTATCTCAGTAGCTAGCATAATTTTTTTAAACATTTACAAATATACCATTTCAGTCATAAAAGCACTTATATCATAAAAATCAGTCCATGTAATATAAATTCTCAGTTCAGTGAAATAAGTTGATGAAAAATTAGCAAGCTGATGTATAAATAAACCATGGAATCAAGAATAGTTGGTGGCACAATCAATGACATGGAAAGGATAGTTTACAGAACCACTTTTCCAAGCTGAATATGGGAGAAAGGCTACTGCAACCCTTAAACCCAAGCTAAAAAGATTCCAAGCTGAAACATGGAAATATCATTTCCAAGTTGACATGGAAATAGAATTTCCAAGCTGACATGGAAGCAGAGCTCCCAAGCTGAACATGGAAGTAAACTTCCAAGCTGATAACATGCTAATTTCATCATAAAAAAACATATTTCACTTTAAATAAAACTTCATGGACATATATAATATTCAAGTAGTAAATCAAGCTTTTATTAATTGGTAAACTACAAGTAGTAAAAACAAGCTTTTATGAATTGCTAAGCTACAAGTAGTAAAAACAAGCTTTTATGAATTACTAAGCTACAAGTAGTAAAAACACGCTTTTATGAATTGCTAAACCTACGTGGACTTTGTAATCTGACTTTTTAGCTCAAATAGCTACTTAATCTGTCTTCAAATCTATTTCATGAATTTTGACCTATTCAAACAGTATATATAACCTTATTTAAAATCTTAAATAAAAAGATTCTAGAATATCATCTCTCTCTAATCTTCTTAAATTCTTAATTCTATCCCAAATTTCTATTTATTGGGTTTCATCTTAATGTTATATTAAACCAATACTTTTCATAATATTTTTGAGATGACATGTATAAATAGATATCATTAATTTAAATAACATATATATATATGTAAATCTAACAGATCATATTTATACACAGTTAACTTTCTAAAAATAAACATATATGCATATATATATATATACATGTATACATAATTATATAAAACTAATTTTGATTATCCATATATATAAAATATATAACTTAATCAATTAATCAAATACTTATTTATTTGTAAATAATTTGTATACTTTATATATATATATATATTAGTATATAAATATACTAAAGTAGCATAAGGATATATAAAAATATATGTATATCATATAGCTAAATTTAATTATCCATGTCTAAAATATATGGCTTAGTTAATCAAATCCTTATAAATTTGTAAATAATAGATATATATGTAATATTATGAAATCAACGTATACACTTATGTATATAAATAAAATTTGGTGAACATATACTCATATATGAGTATACTTAGATGGACATATAAAAATAGAGGTGTAATATAGATAACTTATGAAATATAAAATATACTACATATGTATTTATTCATGTATAAGATATAAATACAAGCGTAAATATAATTTTATAAATTTTAACATAATGATATAAATAGCTAATTTAATTAAAATAACTTAGTTTTTAGTTAACATATTACATATAATTAGATTCTAGTTTAAAACTAGTTTTCTCTTAAATTTCTTTAATGAGTAATTACAAACTTTTATGTTTGTTCACCTTGGTCCCTCTTGCAATATTTCCCTTTTTCATTTACAAGATCTAAGTTCATAATTAGTTTCTTCTAGGTCCCTAGTCCTAGAATATAATTTTTACTGAAATTAAAATAGCATATACAAACTTTTTACTTCTTTCAGTTTAGTCTCTTTTCTGTCTTTCACGTTTTTGCTTGTGAGTTAGAAACTAAAACCTGCCCAGATTTCTTTCTTAGGTGTTTTTAGGACCTATGTGACCATTTTTACCCATAAACTAAGCTAAAGAAGTAATTACATCAAAAACTCAAATTTTCTAAAAAGTTATCGTTGAACGTGGGGTATTTTGCACTGATTTTGGTTTTGATTTTTACTTCCTTTTTACTACCACTTCTTCTTTAACACTTGTGTAGGTTAGTAATAGAAGAATCTCCCCAAAACAGCCGAAAAAAATCAAGTTTAATGTTGCTGATTGCTTTTTTTTTTGAAAATCTCTATTTTATGATTGAAAAATAGAGGAAGATTTTTCTGCTGCTGTCCAAGCTATTGTACTCTCTTTTTCTCACTCTTTCTCGGCTATGAAGGGTGCAAGGAAAGGGGAGGAAGGTGCAGCTATTTAAAGCTAAAAATGAGGAGGCAAGTGGTAGTGGTACAAGGTGAAAAGGATGGAAGTTTTTACTGTCATAAGTCTCTGTCAAAGTCTATTATGACTGCACCTCCATAATCCTTACTGTATTCAGGATGTAGTGCACCTTCTCTTTATTTGTTGTCAAATTTTCTTTCTTTTCGGCTGAGAACTTGAGCTGGGTTTGCGTATACAAATTCTCTTTTGCTATTTTTTTCTTTTTGACTGAAAGTATGGAAGCCCTTGATTCAAACCTATCATATTCCTTCTATCACGGGCTGCCACTTGTATAAGAGTTTGCTGTAATGTATTTGGAGAATATGGGTTAAGTGTTTGAGTTCTATTTTGCTTCCTACTTAGTTGAAAAGTTTGAAGCTTGGGAGGATGTGTTGTTTACGTGTTGCCTTATACTATCATATTCTCTTTTCTTTTTGTCTTTTACGTGCTGCCATCTCCACTTATATATATATATTGTTATTTTAAATCCCACCAATATATATGTATGTGTATCATTATTATATATATATATATACATATTATTACTAGTAGCACCGTAATTTGTTATTCAAAATGCCACATATATATATTAGAATAATTATTATATTATAATTATTTTAAATTTTCACAAATAATTCTCTTAATTAGGACTAAATTGAAAATAAGGCAATATTAAGTATTCAATATTTAATAATGTTTTATTTTCCTTTTTAGTCGAATATTTTTGTCCTAAAAATTTCTTTTCTATAAAAATTCCTCCTAAATATTAAATACTTAATATTTAGTAATAATCTCTCATAAATATTAAATATTTAATCAGTAATAAATCGAAATGTTACAACTCACGCTTCCTAAAAAATGAATTTTGTCCCCAAAATTCGTATTTACTCATATACCCATCTTCTAGACAACTAGTTCTGCTAAAATTCTACCTAGATTAGAAGAAAATGATAATCTACATACTTCCTTAATGTGTATTTTGAGTACCAATAGCCTCTTACTTGTAATTTTGCACTAGCTATATACAAATTACATGCAGGATTCCACCGTTTTCTCATTTCCACCTCAAGGATTATGTCAATCTACCATTTCCTAACACACTCTATAGTACTAGAAGCAAACATATATCCACTTTGTGGGATTCAAAACTTGTTCACTCTGTGAAATTAGGTAAAGCCCATCTTCACTTTGTGGAATGGAACCTACCTTACTGCAAAGTATCTTGCATATTCTTAGAAAATCACACCAAAGTAAAACTTTCATTTACCTTGTGGCATAGAGTTCACTTTCTAGTTCTCAAGCTTAAAATCATATTAAAAATAAATTCAAATAAACTTTCATGAAGGGACTAGCTAACTTAGCAATTTCTGAAAAACAATTTTAAAACTAGCTTATGGTCATAAGTTGCTTTCTTCCCAAATTCAACCTTTATATTCAAAGAATATTTCTAACTCATCATACTGCATATTTCACATGGTCAAATATGATAAATTTTAATATAAACATAAATCAAGGTTCATGGCAACAAGAACCCAATTTTTTAGTCATTTTATTCATATGAATATAGGTTCATAATATGAAAGTATCATTCATAAATACACCTATCATGAAGTAAATTGTTTAATCATGTTTTCCTATTGTGGATTAGGCAAAATGATAGTCTGCATAATTCCTCATTGTAGACTTTGGTAACTGAATCTTCTAAGATTAAATCCTCCAATTCATTCCTCATCATTAGGGCACTTATTTTCAAACTTTTAGGGTTAATAGACACTCTAAAACTCATATCTCTGAATTCCTACAATCTATCCTTAGCAAAACTAAACTCATTTTCTTTCCCTTGAGACATCTGTTACTTAATTTTACTTAAATAGGCATCAGAAAAAGAGGCTTCTCTAATTTGGTCTCTCAATTCATCTTGAATTCTCAATTCACTTACACAGAGACTACTAGGGTGTACTCAAATGGAAAAACTTAGGTTCCTAAAATCCTCAAACAACTATTGTTCCTAAAGCATCATTATGGTCATGTGAATAGATTTTCTACTTAAGGCATCAATGACTACCTTTGCCTTACCGGACGATACTTAAGGTTGAAACCATAATCTTCCAAAGAAATTTATCCATCTCTTCTGCCTCATGTTAATTTCTTTTTGGTCAAAAAGGTATTTAAGGCTCTTGTAGTAAGAAAATATTTCAAAAGGCACCATATAGATAATGTCTCCAACTTTAAGGGCAATGACTATGGCTGCTAATTCTAGATCATGAGTGGTGTAATTTTGTTCATGTGGGCTTAATTGTCTAGATGCATAAGTCACTACTCTTCCTAATTGCATTAGCACACAACCTAAACCCTTAAGGGATGCATCTGTCTAAATCACAAAAGTTTTTTTTTCTCTAGGGATAGGTATGATTAATGCTGGAGTTGATGTTAATCTAACCTTCAGTTCTTGAAAACTTTATTCACACTTACTATCCCATATGAAAGGTTAATTTTTCCTTGTTAGCTTGGTTAAAGGCAGGGTTATTTGTGAGAATCCCTTGATGAACTTTCTATAATAACCAGCTAATCCTAGGAAACTCCTTATCTCTATTACGGTTTTTTGTCTTTCCTAATGTAAGACAGCTTCTACTTTACTAGGATCAACTGGTACTCCTTCTCTAGAAACGACATGTCCTAAAAATTTTTACTTCTCTAAACCAAAGCTCACATTTGCTAAGTTTGGCGTACACTTTCCTTTTCTCTTAAAAATTTGAAGCAAAATTCTTAAATGTCATTCTAGAGCTAAATAGTGCATGTACAAAAGTATTGCAGATAGAAATATTACCTCAAATCAATTCGAGTTGATTTCTCGACTTCGGTTCTCTTAGATGAAGTCATTCTACAACACACTAAAAGATTGTATTTCTAAATCATAGAAATAAGCTAATTAAACATATAGAAACATCATCAAAAGTATCCTAGTTCTACCCAAAAGGTGCCCAAATATTTGCTCTGATACCAAATTTTGTAACGTCCTTATTTTATTATACTAAAATTTGAAAAAAATTTTTAGAACTCATATTCGAATGCTTAATACTCATACTTTCAAAAAGAACATTCTACAATTGTTCTCAGTACAAATCATAATTTGTCATACATAATAATTCAAATTCTAAACATAAGATAATTTTACATTCATTTGAAATAAATTACAAATCTGCCGCACATAGTAATTTGACTTCTAAACTTTAAAAGATCTATAATTCCAATACTTAATAAACTTGAGTGCTCTTAAAGTGTTCAATCAATCTTTACACCTTTTCCCTTATACTCAGCCCTGAAATGGTTATTTGGAAAAACACAAAAAGGTAAGATAAGGGTATCTCAGTAGGTAGCATACTTTTTTTAAACATTTATAAATATACCATTTCAGTCATAAAAGCACTTATATCATAAAAATCAGTCCATATAATATAAATTCTCAGTTCAGTGTAATAAGTAGATGAAAAATTAGCAAGCTGATATACAAATAAACCATGGAATCAAGAATAGTTGGTGGCACACTCAACGACATGGAAAGGACAGTCTGCAGAACCACTTTTCCAAGCTAAACATGGGAGAAAGGCTACTGCAGTCCTTAAACCCAAGCTAAAAAGATTCCATGTTGAAACATGAAAATATAATTTTCAAGTTGACATGGAAATAGAATTTCCAAGCTGACATGGAAGCAGAGCTCCCAAGCTGAACATGGAAGTAAACTTCCAAGCTGATAACATGCTAATTTCATCATAAAAAAATATTTTACTTTAAATAAAACTTCATGGACATATATAATATAATAAATCAAACTTTTATGAATTGCTAAACTACAAGTAGTAAAAACAAGCTTTTATGAATTGCTAAGTTACAAGTAGTAAAAACAAGCTTTTATGAATTACTAAGCTACAAGTAGTAAAACCACACTTTTATGAATTGCTAAAATTACCTGGACTTTGTAATTTGACTTTTTAGCTCAAATAGCTGCTCAATCCGTCTTGAAATTTGTTTCACGAGTTCTAACCTATTCAAACAGTATATATAACCTTGTTTAAAATCTTAAATAAAAAGATTCTAGAATATCATCTTTCCCTGATCTTCTTAAATTCCCAATTCTATCTCAAATTTCTATTCATTGGGTTTCATCTTAATGTTATATTAAACCAATACTTCATAATATTTTTGAGGTGATATGTATAAATAGATGTCATTAATTTAAATAACATATATATATATATATATATGTAAATCTAAAAGATCATATTTATACACAGTTAACTTTCTAAAAACAAACACATATGTATATATATATATATATTTACATGTATACATAATTATATAAAACTAATTTTGATTATCCATATATATAAAATATATAACTTAATCAATTAATCAAATACTTATTTATTTGTAAATAATTTGTATACTTTATATATATATATATATATATTAGTATATAAATATACTAAAGTAGCATAAGGATATATAAAAATATATGTGTATCATATAGCTAAATTTAATTATCCATGTCTAAAATATATGGCTTAGTTAATCAAATGCTTATAAATTTGTAAATAATAGATATATATGTAATATTATGAAATCAACGTATACACTTATGTATATAAGTAAAATTTGGTGAACATACACGCATATATGAGTGTACTTAGATGGACATATAAAAAATAGAGGTGTAATATAGATAACTTATGAAATATAAAATATACGACATGTGTATTTATTCATGTATAAGATATAAATACAAGTGTCAATATAATTTTATAAATTTTCACATAATGATATAAATAGCTAATTTAATTAAAATAACTTAGTTTTTAGTTAACATATTACATATAATTAGATTCTAGTTTAAAACTAGATTTTTCTTAAATTTCTTTAATGAGTAATTACAAACTTTTATGTTTGTTAACCTAGGTCCCTCTTGCAATATTTTCCCTTTTTCATTTGCAAGATCTAAGTTCATAATTAGTTTCTTCCAGGTCCCTAGTCCTAGAATATAATTTTTACTGAAATTAAAATAGCATATACAAACTTTTCACTTCTTTTAGTTTAGTCTCTTTTTTGTCTTTCACGTTTTTGCTTGTGAGTTAGAAACTAAAATTTGCCCAGATTTCTTTCTTAGGTGTTTTTAGGACCTATGTGGCTATTTTTACCCATAAACTAAGCTAAAGAAGTAATTACATCAAAAACTCAAATTTTCTAAAAAGTTACCGTTGAACGTGGCGTATTTTGCACTAGTTTTGGTTCTGACTTTTGCTCCCTATTTACTGCCACTTCTCCTTTAAGACTTGGGTAGGTTAGTAACAGCAGAATCTCCCTAAAACAGCCCAGAAAAATCGAGTTTAATGTTGCTATTTGCTTTAATGTTAGTAACAGCAGAATCTCCCTAAAACAGCCCAGAGGAAGATTTTTCTGCTATTGTCCAAGCTACTGTACTCTCTCAGAGCTGTGAATGGTGTAAGGAAAGTAGAGGAAGGTATTGCTATTTAAAGTAAAAAATGAGGAGGCAAGTGGTAGTGGTATTAGGTGAAAAGGATGGAAGTTTTTGCTATCATAAGTCTCTGTCAAAGTCCATTATAACTGTACCTCCATATATATATATTGTTATTTTAAATCCCACTAATATATATTTATGTGTATCATTATTTTATATATATATATATATATATACATATTATTACTAGTAGCACCGCAATTTGTTATTCACAATGCCACATATATTTATATATATATATATATATATATAGATTAGTATAATTATTATATTATAATTATTTTAAATTTTCACAAATAATTCTCTTAATTAGGACTAAATTGAAAATAAGGTAATATTAAGTATTCAATATTTAATAATATTTTGTTTTCCTTTTTAGTCGAATATTTTTGTCCTAAAAATTTCTTTTCTATAAAAATTCCTCCTAAATATTAAATACTTAATATTTAGTAATAATCTCTCATAAATATTAAATACTTAATCAGTAATAAATCGGGATGTTATAGGCGCCAAGGCACCATAGCCTGAACATAGAGAGAGATGAGAATGAGGCTTGTGGGCACCTTAGGCACCATGAGTTGGACCAAGGGGAAGTGTTGGAGGGGATTGGGCGCCCAAGGTGCCACCATCTGGCTAGCCCTTATACTTGCTTCGTGTACTAAATTTTGCCATGATTTGTGTTCATAGGTGGATTGCAAACGATTGGGGAGTTCAAAGTACTCCTTGGGAAAGCATTGGAAGTGGATTTTAGGCGAGTAGATGACTCAACTTAGCTTGAGCTAAAATTTTATTCTTGCTCAATGTTGCTTGCTATGTGTATAAATGTTGTAGTGGAATAATTATGTTTGTGATTGCTAAGTAATGTGATTAGAATACCATGGGAAGGGAGATCTCATAGTTGTATGAGGAACGAAGTCCTATCACGAAGGAACACCCTTTGGTGGTTGAATGACAAACTTGTCCATCTTCATTGTTTCTTTGCTTGAATAGGTGTACATGGGTAGTTGGTATGTTAATATGTACAAGATACAGTATGTGTTGTGATGCGAACCATCATGGTGAACAAGCTAACTTGAAATTTTTGAGTGAACCATTGCGATTTCCAATTGGACCAATTACTAGAGCGTAAGCTAAAAGGATTAACGAATCTTTGAATGAACTCATTCAAAGAACTTTAGCAAAGAAAATGAATCAAGAATATAGGCTAACACTAGTGAGGGCATTTTGAACATTATCCAAGCTGAAGATAGAGTTCTTGAGAATTTTTTGGGCTACAATACTATTAAATGAAGAGCTAGGCCCATAGTGCATACTTGGGCTAACTCATTTGGCCATAATTATTCTGAATTGGATCAAGTGATTCTAGTTTAATATTTTGTAATAATTTTGGACCGATTTTAAGATTTAAATATGAATCATGTGTATTAAATGCACCATGTTCCCTAGATATGATAGGTAGGCATTTGTTTTCTAAGTGCATTAAATATTTGTATCTCCAAGTCAAGATAGGTAGGCATTTTGTCCAGACTTGAGAGAGCTTTCTCTTTGGTTCTTCATTGACTCATCAAGGCTTGATCAACCTTGTGGCATCTTCAGCACTTTGGGTCCTTGTTTCTTTATACTCAAGGGTTCAAGTGGATCAATTCTAATATGATTTTGGAGTTCTTGGAGTGAGTATATTTGGATTGGTTATGGGTTCATATGATTAACCTCCTTGGGTTCACACCATGTTGTAACATGTAAGGGAAGTGGAGGTATTGTGGCCCTATGCCATAGAGACCTTGAGGGTAAGCACCACAAGAATTTAGTGACCTAATAATAGTAGGAAGTTAATAGAATTAGTCCTTGGACTTGGAGAATTTATTGTGCAACACATACTTTGTTTGGTGTGATGTATAATAGAGGGGGTAGGAGAAAAAGGAATATAGGAGAAATATTCAAGGGAGGAGGAATGGGTTGATAGAAACCTTAGAAGCATTAAAATGAAAGTTCCATCTTTCCAAGGGAGAAATGTCCTAGAAGCATATTTGGAGTGGGAAAAGAAAATGGAGCTAATCTTTGACTATCTTTACTACTTAGAAGAGAAGAAAGTGAAGTTGGCAGTAGTTGAATTCACTAATTATGCTATTGTTTAGTGGGATCAACTTGTGACTACCAAAAGTAGAAATCGTGAGAGACCTATGAAAACATGGGAGGAGTTGAAAGCTGTCATGAGAAGAACATTCATACCAAGTCATTACTACCGAGATCTTTATCAAAAGTTATAGAGTTTGAGGTAAGAGTCAAAGACTGTAGAAGAATACTACAAAGAAATGGAGATAGCTACGATAAGAGCTAATGTTGATGAGAGGACAAACAAGCAACAATGGCTAGATTTCTACATGGCTTAGAGACATCACTAATATAGTTAAGTTATAGTACTATGTGGAGTAGAGCTGAGCACGGGTCAGATTTATTCGGGTTAAGGGAAAATCTAAACCTGAACTAACCAAACACTGGTGGGTTGGGTTGGGTCGAGTTTGGCATTTTTTTTTAAAGTTTGAACCGACCCGAACCAATCCTTAACGAGTTTGTTTAGATTGGGTTGGGCGGGTTTTTTTGTTTTTGTTTTTGTTTTCATTATTCTTCTTCTTCTCCAATTCTTCTTCTTTTCTGAACCTCTACTCCGATTTTTTTTCCTATTCATTTGTTTTTTTTTCATTCTTCTTCTTCTTCGGTTGTCTCGCCCTTTATTTCTTCTTTCTCTGGTTCATATTTTGGAGAACTAATAAGGAAGGAGAGCCAACAGTAGAAGATGACCAAAATTAGTGAAGACAATGGGAATCAATGAAGATGATGAGTTTTATCTATAAGAGATCAAAGACAAGTAAGCTGAGATGAGATCTGAAAGGTCACTAAAGCTTCACTATAAAGAGACTGTGAGATGAGATTTGAGAGAGATCACCAAAGCATTGCCGTGAGATTTGAGAATGAAGAGCATCACCGTCAAGAGAAGAGAGACTGTGAGATGAGATCTGAGACTGAAGAGCATCATCGCCAAGAGAGGAGAGGCTAAAGAGCATCGTTGACTTGCTGTTGAGGGAGGAGAGGATGAAGAGATGAGAGGAAAGGCTGTGAGATGAGATGAGAGATTGAGATGAGATTCAGATTGAAAACATGAAAACCTAGGAGAAATTAAAAAATTCCTAAAAAAATATATAATATATATATACATAAGGTTGACGGATTGGGTTGGGTTGGAAATCTCCCAACTAGCCATGCGACCCGCCAATGATCGGGTTGAGAAGTTTAGACCCAATGCAAACTGTCAACCCAAACTAACTCGACCCAAATGTGCAAGTTGGGTAGTATTGGGCAGGTTAGACGAGTTAGATGGGTTACTACTCACCCCTAATATGGAGGTAGAATATTTGGTGCACGTGGCCATTAAGATAGAAAGGCAATTGAAGCTAAAAGAAACTACAAAGTCTTCTAATTCCAACAATTCTTGGAAGTTTAATTGGAAGAATAAGGATAAGGGAAGTTCCAAGTACAAAGTAGAGTCTACTAAGAAGGCCATTGAAGGAGAAACCTCTCAAGCTAAAGGTAAAGCTGATTCCTAATCTTTTAGAAATAGGGATATAAAATGTTTCAAGTGTTTGGGAACAGGTCATATAGCTTCAGAGTGCCTCAACAAGAGAGTGATGGTTATGCAAGACAATGAAGTGGTGACCAAAAGTGATAGCAAAGATTCTACAACTTCACTTGAAGAAGATAACGATGATGGGATTGAATATGTAGCGGAGGGGGAATCACTTGTAACTAGACAAGTTTTGAATTCTCAACTAAAGAAGACGACATGGAGCAGCAAAGGGAAAATATCTTCCATACTCACTTCCTCATAAACAACAAGGTATGCAATATGATAATTGATGGGGGAAGTTGTACAAATGTTGCTTGCACTACATTAGTTGAGAAGCTAAAATTCATTACCTTCATCCTAAGCCCTACAAATTGCAATGGTTGAATCACTGTGGAAAAATTAAGGTAAATTAACAAGTTTTGGCTTCCTTTTCAATTGGCAGGTACAATGATGATGTATTGTGTGATGTAGTTCTGATGCATGCTAGTCATATACTTTTGGAAAGACCTTGAGAGTTTGATGATAGAGCAATTAAAGATGGGTATTCAAATCTATATTCATTTGTAATGAACAATAAACCCATTACACTTGCACCTTTGACACATAAGCAAGTATATGGAGATCAGCTCAAAATGACAGAAGAGAAAGAAAAAAGGAGAGTGAGCAATAAAATGAGAAAGAGAGATAAAAAAAAGAAGTGTGAGATTGATAAAAAAACTAAGAGTTCAAAAAAAGAAAAGAAAGAAGGAAAGAAAAGAAAAATGAATTTTTACGCAAAAGAAAGTGAAATGAGGATTGCTTATCTTTCTAAATAGTCGATGCTTGTATTTGTTTACAAGGAGGCTTGTTTAAACACTAACAATCTTAATCCTTCTCTTCCTAGTGTTGTTGAGTCTTTGTTGCAGGAATTTGAAGATATGTTTCCTGAAGAAATTCCTAGTGGGTTACCACTTATTAGAGGAATAGAGCATCAAATTGACTTCATTCCTAGAGCAACCATTCCCAATCATCCTACCCATAGAAGTAACCTAGAAGAGACAAAAGAGCTTCAAAGGCAAGTTGATGAGCTAATGGCAAAGGGACATATTAGGGAGAGTTTGACTCTTTATGCTGTTCCAATCCTTTTTGTTCCAAAGAAAGATGGATCTTGGAGGATGTGTATTGATTACAGGGCTATAAATAATATCACGATAAAGTATCATCATCCCATCCCAAGGTTAGATGATATGCTAGATAAAGTGCATGGATCTAGTGTCTTCTCAAAAATTGATTTAAAGTCTAGATACCATCAAATTAGGATGAGGGAAGGAGATGAATGGAAAACTGCATTCAAAACAAAACATGGACTTTATGAATTATTAGTCATGCCATTTGGACTCACTAATGTGCGAAGCACTTTCATGAAATTAATGAATCATGTTTTGTGTGTACATTGGGAAGTTTGTTATGGTTTATTTGATGATATTTTGATATGCGAAAAAAATATTGATGAATATATGTGTCATATACATTATGTGCTTGATGTGCTCAGAAAAGAAAAATTGTATGCTAACTTGAAAAAGTGTAGTCTTTGCATGGATAATACTATTTTCCTTGTCTTTATAAGTGCATAAGGGTTGGAAGTTGATCAAGAAAAGGTAAAGGTAATAAAAGAGTGGCTAACACCTACAGTCATTATTATGGTAAGAAGCTTTCATGTCCTAGGTAGTTTTTATAGGCATTTTGTAAAGCATTTTAGTACACTTACTGCACTACTTGCCAAGGTGATTAAAAAATTTATGGGATTTAAATGGGGTAAGGCACAAGATCATTCATTCAATTTTCTCAAAGAAAGGTTAAGTTTTGCACCTGTATTAGCATTGCCTAACTTTGATAAAACCTTTGAGATTGAATGTGATGTGTCAAGAATTGGTATATGAGTTATTTTGATGCAAGAGGTGTGACCTATTGGTTATTCCAGTGAAAAGATAAATGGGGCAGCTTTGAATTATCCAACATATGAAAAGGAACTTTATGCACTTGTGAGAGCATTAGAGACTTGGCAACACTACCTTTGGCCTAACTAATTTGTCGTTCACACTGATCATCAATCTTTGAAGCATCTTAAGGGTTAAGGTAAGTTGAACAAGAGGCATGCTCAGTTGCTGGAATTCATTGAATCGTTTCCTTATGTCATCAAATACAAGCAAGATAAGGAGAATATAGTTGCAGATGCCTAAACCCTTTCCTTATGCCAATGACAATTACTTTGCTAAAATATTTGCTGCTTGTGAACAAAGAGCATTTGATAAGGTTCACAAAGTTGATGGGTACTTGTTTAGAGAAAACAAGCTATGTGTACCTCAATGTTCTATGTATGAATTGCTTGTAAGGGAAGCCTATGAGGGAGGTCTGATTTGTTCTTTAAAAAAATTGTAAGACTTCATGGTGTGCAAAAAAAAAATGTCTGATAGGGATGCAAAGTTTCTTAGTCATTTTTGGAAGGTTTCATGGAGAAAACTTAGAACTAAATTGTTATTTTCTATTGCTTATCATCCACAAACTGATGGTCAAATTGAAGTTGTGAATAGAACCTTAACTCAATTGCTTAGAATTGTTATTCAAAAGAATTTCAAAAATTGGGAAGATTGCTTGCCATTCATTGAGTTTGCATATAACAAAAGTGTTCATTCATCTACTGACTATTCTCCTTCGAAATAGTTTATGGTTTCAATCCACAAACTCCCATAGATTTATTACCATTACCTATTGATGAAAGAGATTGTCTTGATGGGAAAAGGAAGGTTGAAATGGTGAAGCAACTTCATGAACGTATTAAGCAAAAAATTGAGAAGAAAAATAAACAATATTCATCTAAAGTAAACAAAGGAAGAAGACATGTTATTTTTGAACCAGGAGACTGGGTTTGGGTGCATATGAGAAAAGAAAGGTTCCAGCTCAAAGAAAATCCAAGTTAGCTCTAATTAGTGCTACATTCAATGTTGCTGATTTATCTCCTTTTGATACAGGTGAAGATTGGAGAACAAATCCTTTTTAGGAAAGAGGAGATGATGCGAACTATCCTGGTGAACAAGCTAACTCGAAATGCTCAAGTGAACTATTGTGATTTCCAAGTTGATCAATTACTAGAGCACGAGCTAAAAGGACTAACAAAGCTTTGAATGAACTCATTCAAAGCACTTTAGCAAAGCAAATGAATCAAGAATATGGGTTAAAGATTAGTGAGGGCATTTTGAACATTATCCAAGCTGAAGATGACAATACTATTAAATGAAAAGCTAGGCCCATAGTGCACACTTGAGTGACTCATTTGGCCATAATTATGCTGAATTGGATCAAGCTATGCTAGTTTAATATTTTGTAATAATTTTGGACAAATTTTAAGATTTAAATCTAAATCATATGCATTAAATGCACCATGTTCTCTAGATAAGATAGGTAGGCATTTATTTTATAAGTGCATTAAATGTTTATATCTCTAAGTGTAGGAATTTTGTTTAGATGCATTAAGTTCTTTGTCTCTTCATCCTTTCTATAAATACCCCCTACCTAAGCTTGTTGTAATTCAATTTTGAGATGAATTAAAGTATGATTTCTAGAAATTCTAGACTTGAGAGAGTTTTCTCTTTGGTTCTTCATTGACTTATCAATCTTGTGGCATCTTCAACATTTTAGGTCCTTGTTTCTTTGTACTTAATGGTTTGAGTAGATCAATTCTAATTTGATTTTGGAGTTCTTGGGGTGAGTATATTTGGATTGGTTGTGGGTTCATAAGATTAACCTCCCTAGGTTCGCACCATGTTGTAAAGTGTAAGGGAAGTATAGGTATTATGGCCCTATGCCATGAAGACCTTGAGGGTAAGCACCTCGAGAATTTAGTGACCTGATAACACTAGGAAGTTAATAGAATTAGTCCTTGGACTTGGAGAATTTATTGTGCAACACATACTTTGTATTTATATATGCGATATTTTTATTGTGGTGTAATTTGAGTTGTCTTGTGGTAAGTTGGGATTGATGTGTATTGTTTGGAGAATAACCTATACCTTGCATTGTGTGTGTTAGCCTTTGGGCTAGAGCTATATTTAGCCTTCGGGATGGAGTTATTTAGCCTTTGGGTTAGAGTTATATAGCCTTCGGGTTGGAGATATGTTTAGCCTTCGAGTTGGAGTTATATAGCCTTTGAGCTTGAGATATGTTTAGCCTTTGGGCAAGAGTTATATAGCCTTCAAGCTAGAGTTATATAGCCTTCGAGCTAGAGATATATTTAGCCTTTGAGCTAGAGTTATATAATATTTGGGCTGGAGATTTACTGTGGCCTTCGGCCCAAAGAAATATTATCCTTGTTGAATCGCATTACATTTTATGTTGTATACTTGAGATGATGTTTGAATTAGCGTGTATTGCTTGGAGTGGAATGTGTAACTTTGCTTGTGTTTACTAGTTGGAGACCTAATGATTAATGAGCCAGGTGACATTACAGCTTAAGAGTTGAAATAGTTTTGAGAACCTTAGAGTTCAAATTTACTTAAGGTTATGGTGGGCTTGCCTTGTAGGCTTGTTCTAAGTAGTTTTACGCTAGTAATGAGTTTGTTTAATGCCACTTGGAAGCATGGACATTGCATGCCTACGTGTGAGTTAGACTAGGGGTGGGTACTAAATGTTGAACACTATGGAGTCTAATAGCCTACGAGCTTGGAGATGC
Organism: Biancaea sappan; assembly: GCA_037074585.1. Classification (NCBI taxonomy): domain Eukaryota; kingdom Viridiplantae; phylum Streptophyta; class Magnoliopsida; order Fabales; family Fabaceae; genus Biancaea; species Biancaea sappan. The sequence continues at coordinate 66,066,073 of CM073492.1, forward strand.
TTTTAGCCTTTGGGCTGGGAGTCTATTAGTCTACGGGCTTAAAGGTCAAGATTGCCTCGAGCAATCTGGAGTACCCTATAGATTTGAATAGGGATTACTTTGGGTCCCACTTATACTCTCAGTCTGTGTGTATTTTGGAGTAACAATGCTAAATCACATGAGCTATGGACTCATCAAGCTATGAAAAGATAATATGAGGAGTGTCTATTCACTAAGATAATTATCTCATTCTATTTATTGAATTTTTTTTCAAGTTGCATAAGCTGGGTGTGAGATTGCCACCCGAGGAGTAGTAGAAGTTCAAGGATTTTGATCGTGCATGATTAAAGGCCGGAGTCCATCGAACTTCCTTAGATATGTTGTTGTTTTGGTTGTAAGCTCTGTAGTCGAGTAAGACACCTAGGAGGGGAAGGGATGTATGTAGAGAATTCCCAAAATGGCATGTTTACTTATTTTTGTATGTTTAACTATGTTATTACATGATCATGCATATCATATATTGCATGGGATTTGGGAGCTAGGAGAATTAGGCTTATGGCATAGGAAAATAATCCTACATCGTGCCGATAACGTGCCCAGATTTTTGGGTCGTGACAAAGTTGGTATCAGAGCTTAGAGTTAGGGGTAGGAGTTATCGGAGTCAAAGTTCTTTTTGTGTCATACTGCGCGGTTAGGTGGCAATAAAGGCAACAGAGATTCAAAAGTATATCTTGTCATATATTGTCTTCGATGGGGCATAGAGAATTTTGGCCTAACATTATAGTGTGTGCCAGGAGATTTTTGTGATGCATGGAGTGGAAAAGTGGTGAAGTATACTTATGTATAATTGATAATGATTTGGCAAGGAAGTAGGATCCATGACACCATGGGGAGATAGAGATGAACTCATGGCATCGACAGGGAGAAATAAGGTGTTCTCTAATGGGGTGATTGATCACCTGCTCTTGTGCTACACATATTTCCATACATGAGTAGTGACCCAGGAGCAATAAGCCTAGCAATGTGCCACCAACACACAGAAATAATCACAACAAAGATTTTCATTCTAACACAAATTGATAATTTTATTTATACAACCACCTAGTTATAAGAAAATTCTCTCATAACAACATCATTCATATCAAGAAAGATAAGCTGAAACATGAAATATAAATTAGGGTCATGATCTCCTTCCGTAAAAATTTCAAAGCAAAATTTGACCATTTGGCTAGTCTAACATAGCTTTAACTAAAACATGTTAGATTGTTTTGATTTTTGAGGTAATTTTGGTTTCTTTAATATTTGACCTACCAATGACTTCCCAAACACTATGAAACTATCCATTTCATAACTACACATGTGAAGGAATGCCTCATAAAAATTTCAAGCCAAATAGACTTGATTTAGGTATACTTCTACCTTAGAAGGTATACCAACAGAAAAGAATTTTGATTTTGGAAAACCAAGCTAATCAAGTGAAATTGGAGGTTTAATGAAGCTGGATCCCAATAAATTTTTGTAAACATTTTCTCTGATAGTAAAACAAGTGGCATGCCAAATTTCAAATGACTTGGAGCTCTTTTAGCATCACAAATAGACCAAATTTTAGCAGCAACAATGACAACTGTAACCCTAAACAATTTCATTTCCCAAATTTATTACCTTGCACACTTTCCAAATTTTTGGATACCAAATCAAAATGGTATTGTTGTGGGTTGATCCTATTCCTACAATTTTTCAACCACTCTCATCCACTACCAATGCCATACATCCCAAATTTTGTTACTTAAGTATACAGATAAACTTTCTCAATCTCACTTTCATATATTCCCCAATCCTTAACATTTCAAACTACAATTTTCCATCCTCAATATATATATATATATATATATCTTTGGGCAGCAACTCACAAAATGTATAGAATTTAAATATATTGTTAAATCTCTTCCTATCCAGATCACAGCACAAGAACAATGCAAGATAAACTCTAAAATCTAAAAATTTTTTGAATAAGGTCATAGGTTCATTCCACTTACCACTCGGTCTTGGCTTTCCATTTTCATCTTATCCTTCTTCATCCATATTCTAATTCTTCTGTTGGTCTCAGCTTGTAGCTGTGAGTCACCACTATGGTAGCCCAATCACAGCTAAGAGCCATCCACATCGACAAACAAGGAAGAGGAATGGTGGAGTTCAAAAACTTGCTTCCTCTCATCGTTTCCTCATATATATATATATATATATCTCTCTCTCTCTGTCGTAGCTTTGTTTTGGCTTCAAACTGTGAGGAAGACTGAAGGAAGAAATAGGGAAAGGGAAAGGAGAGAAAGGTGGTCACCGAAAGCTAGGGAATGGTCGATAGTCCATGGTGACCCTCAACTTCGTTTTCTTCCTTCTCTCTCTCTCTCTCGGCTACCATGTTTAAAAGGGCTTCAAGCTTTTGTCTCTTCCTCTAGAAGGATTTAGGGCTTGAGTGAATGAAAAGTGAAATCATATATGGCTCTCCATGTGCCACTTGTCCATTCCCTTTATTATAATCACATGGAACCACCCATTTCTAAAAACTTATTCACTATGGTCCTTAAAATTTTCAAATAAAATTCCCACTCTCAAGGTTCAAATTTATTTTTATGTGTCCCTTGCCATACTTCCCCAAATAAAATCAAAAGCTCTACTTTGTCCAACAGTTTCTAAACAAGTCCCAAAAATTATTATCATCAATTTCAATTAAGTCCTCCATTGAGGATCTTCTAGGAAATTTCTCACAATGAAATTTAGATATTCCAATACTTTTTTGGTTTCACTAAATTTCAAATTAGCCCCAAAATTTCACATACAAATATATAACAAGATCAACACATTCACCGGGTGAATTAAAATTCACGGATATTACAAAAAATGGCGAGTACGAAAATTGTCAGTGAAGAAAAGACAACAAGAAAATAAAATATAACCTTTGTATCACTCACAAGGATGATATCTAGAACAAGATCCCATCCACAACTACAATTGAGCCAATATAGTCCCTCACAGCATAACTAACATAGTTAGATAAAGGCATCCAACCACAGCACAGATACCATGAAAGGTTATAACTCACAACAAGTGACATAGTCCATTTTATTATACAACCCACATATATAAGTACAATAATCTTATCCAAGATGCACCAATTGATTATATATATCTAACATGAAATTTTAATGCATGAATGTATGTACGAGGTGATCTATGGTTTAACGGGTTTATCCATCACAAGATTTTCCTTCACAACTATATATGTATGTGAGCATTTATGTAAGTTATAAAATGTTCATCGCCTTTCCTTCTCAAGGCAGCATCCCTAAGTATGGCATGCCTCGAGGGTTGAAGTCACTCGCCACAAGCAATTAGTGATGATGTTATGCCTATGGCTCCCTAAACATTGCACCTTCTAAGCAATGTTGATCATATAGACAGGGATAGCTATACTAGCCTACCCCCTTATGAGTCTGATCCAGTATACCATATACAGACAAATAAGACACATTCATCACAAGTAATTATTCCTACACATTTACTTGCACATAGACCGCCCTGACACACCCAACAATATCATGTTTATATATGTACATAATCATCATGTCAATTAGTGTTCAAAAGTAGGTTTAGCTACAATAGAAATTAGCCATCACATATCCATAAGAAGGCACAATAGAATTCAAAGTAAAGTCATCATCTGAATACAAGGACAAACCATCACTTAAGGGAGTGTTCACACATAGTCACATATTGGAATCTTTATGCATAATTAGTTTATGACATGTATGAAGTCCATACATAATAATTTATACAATGTACCATACCAACTGTAATGACTATACCCATAGGGTTTATGTAAACAAAGTAAATGATTAGAGTGATTCATGACCATAATTATTATTATCATTATTATTTGTGCTTCGATATGATTTAGCCTACCAAGCGCCCACTTAAGGTTCGACCTCATAAATATAATTTCTTGATGAAACTCACAAAGCCACTCTAAGTCATCCATCCTATTAAGCTCATTTTCCAAACTCAATCCTTAATAGTACATAAGAAGTTGCAAATGATTAAGGGGTCACCTTACATCTCACAAGCATAGTTAAAACAACACACAAGATAGATAGTATAATAACCATGAATTTCATTGCACTATTTTTTGTGTTATTGTTTTCCCCATAGAATTGCCTTTTTAATTATTTTGTTTGACATCTATGATTCCTTGAGTGCTATGATGATTGTGTAATTTCATTGAGATATCATGTGGTTTTCTAAAAAAAGGGTCCTAGTGAGAGAGACCTGTGAGAAGAAAAGGATAAATTACTTAACTATGGAATTATAAACCTTATGCATTATGGTGTTATGCTTAAAAAGGGATGACTTGGAAATTTTTTGAAACATATTGAATTGTAGAATGAAGGGAAATAAAAATGAATTAAATGAAAAGCGGTTTTAAAAATTTGAAATTTGTGCAGTGGATCCCACATCCTTACTTTACCTTTTTTTCTTCTTCCTTCTCCTCCCAACTGTGCATGTACGTGTGTGTTACTAACACCTATCTTCTTTCTCTCTTTTACATCTCTTTTGTGTGTTGTGGCTAAAGAGTGGGCTTGGGAAGAGGAAGACTTATTTGCTAGGACTGGTCAAGGAGATTTCAAGTAAATGTGCAATCATCCTCTTCTTCCTCTTCTCATTTGGAACTTACAAAACCATAGATTAGTAATGTTGATTTCTTTGAGTTAGATGTTGTTTTGCACCTCCAAGCCTTTCTATGTTGCTATAAGATGTTTAACGCCTCTTATTGTGTGAGTTTAGGTGGTTGAGGTGCATTAATGGTGGGGAATTGAGTGTTGTCACAAATTTTGAATAGAGAGATAGAAAATTTGTAATGTGATTCCACCCCTAACTTCAACAACGTTTTAAGCTTAATAATGTGGCACCTAATGACCTAAACTTGCTGTTTTGATGATTATGGAAGCTTTGAGGTTCAAGGGAATTGTTTTAAACATAGAGGAAGGATTTTTTGAACTGCTAAACATGCATCAGACATGGGCACCTGGGCGGCATGCTTTACACTCAGGCACTACCACTTCTAAAGTATCCTGGGCATGACACCCCAGGCACCAAGCGTCATGAGTTAGGAGGGTACCCAAGAGTTTAGGGGTTAGCACCTGGGGTGCCCGTGCCTAGAACATGAGGAAGGATTGGGATGGGCTATGGCACCTAAGGGGCCATGGTTTAGAGCTTCTTTTACCTTTCTTGAATATGAGTGGTATTATTATTTATCCTGAGGTGCTTTTATCTAGATTCTTATATGTCTACCTTATGTTCCGTTAATTACTGAATCGATTCCTAATGTCAGGTGAGGTATCCCTTTGTTACACCACATTGAGATGTTAAAATATATATATATATATATATATATATATATATAAAGGTGAATCATTACTTCCTAATGGTGCTTGTTACCACTAGCTAAGGTAATATTTAACTATAATGGGTTATATGCGATGGTTATGATGGATTCATTCGCATCTCCTTATCCTGATGCTTTGCCAAAAGGGAAGTATATTAATCATTATGTGATTTAGCCTTGGTGGCTCATTATTGTGGATTGACCTCAGTGGTCTCCCTTATGTGATTTAGCCTCGGTGGCTCTTTATTGTGGATAAACCTCGGTGGTCTCCCTTATGTGATTTAGCCTCGGTGGCTCTTAATTGTGGTGGCCTTTATGTGACCTAGCCTTGATGGCCCTTCATTGTGATTCAGCTTTGGTGGCCTCTTTATTATTAATTGACTTCAGGAATATCTCTATTGTGAACACACTTTCATTGGATTAATCTGAAAACTCTTTGTTTTTTTTGTGTGTCAAGTATAAATTATGGTTTTACCTTTATGTTTTCTTCAGATGTGGTTTAATTTGGTAATTATCCTGCATTGGGATTAGGACGGTGTGTGTTTATAAATGCCCTCTTCCTTGTATGAGGCACATGGTAAGTTTTATTTATATTGTTCCCTCATTGAGTAATTATACCCAGCCACTTTATGTGTGCCTCTTGTAGATTCTAGTATAGTAGGTGAGTCTTTACAACAAGAGTAGCAGAGTCTCTTTCTCACATCACAATATCTTTGCTGCTTGTTGGTGATTATTATTTTTTATTCTTTTAGGAAGGTGGTCTGCTTGTAGTTGTTAAGACTCCTAGGTCATAGTGGACATTCTTTTGTAATGGTTATTCTTTTGTAACTAATGCTCATTGATAGGCTATGTTTGACTCTTTACTTGATTCCGTTTTCTGAATTGGAAGGGAAAGCTTACAAACATAAACTTTCTATTAATGTACTTCAATTTCATATGATGGATGTTTTTCTATACAAAAATCTTGTATAAATGGTATTATAGTTGACTATTATATAAAATGCTTATCAAGTAAGGTTGCATAATTAAAAGGCTTACGGTTATGGGGTGGATCTCATACCATGCCAATTACTAACCCGTTTTGGGGTTGTGGGAAAGTTGGTATTAGAGGGCAAACTATAGGTCTTTAAATAACTATAGAGCAAGGGTGCCTTGGTGGGCCCTTCCCTATTATTTTGAACCGCAGCACAACTATAGGTTGAGGATCCACTAAAGACCCTGGGCAGTCCAAGATAATTTCCTTTCTTTTTGTGTCATGCTCCTCAATAATGTCGTCTATAATTCTAAATGTAACTGGCATATTGTGTAGGGATCTTCCCTTATAGAGCATAGTGAATCTGTTAATGCAGACAATAGAGACAACCCTAGAGAAGCCCATGTTTTACCAATTCAGTGATTTTGGTGTTTGGGCCCTAAAATAGGGAAGATAAGGCCGATAGCACCGATGCTCAAAATGTTCAAGGCTTGGTGGAGGGGCTTTCTCAGGCTATTGAGGCACCACAAGATATGCAACGTGATGAGTGTAACGTCCTTATTTTACTATACTAAAATCTGAAATTTTTTTTTAAATTCTAATGCTTAATACTCGTACCTTCAAAAAGAACATTCTACAATTGTTCTCAGTACAAATCATAATTGGTTATACATAATAATTGAAATTCTAAACATAAGATAATTTTACATTCGTTTGAAATAAATTACAAATCTGTCGTACATAGTAATTTGATATCTAAACTTAAAAAAATAATCTATAATTCTAATACTTAATAAACTTGAGTGCTCTAATAGTGTTCAATCAATCTTTACACCTTTCCCCTTATACTCAGCCCCTGAAATGGTCAGTTGGAAAAGCACAAAAAGGTGAGATAAGGGTATCTCAATAGCTAGCATAATTTTATAAACATTTATAAATATACCATTTCAGTCATAAAAGCACTTATTTCATAAAAATCAGTCCATGTAATATAAATTCTCAGTTCAGTGTAATAGGTTGATGAAAAATTAGCATGCTAGTATATGAATAAATCATGGAATCAAGAATAGTTGGTGGCATACTCAACGACATGGAAAAGATAGTCTGCAGAACTACTTTTTCCAAGCTGAACATGAGAGAAAGGCTACTGCAATCCTTTAACTCAAGCTAGAAAGATTTCAAGCTAAAACATGGAAATATAATTTCCAAGCTGACATGGAAATAGAATTTCCAAGCTGACATGGAAGCAAAACTCCCAAGCTGAACATAGAAGTAAACTTCCAAGCTGATATCAAGCTAATTTCATCATGAAAAACATATTTCACTTTAAATAAAACTTCATGGACATAAAATATTCAAGTAGTAAAACAAGCCTTTATGAATTGCTACGCTACCTGTACTTTGTAGTCTGACTTTTTAGCTCAAATAGCTATTCAATCTGTCTTGAAATTCGTTTCACGATTTTTGACCGTTGACCGTGGGGTAGTTTGCACTGGTTTTGGTTCTGATTTTTGCTTCCTATTCACTGCCACTTCTCCCTTAACACTTGTGTGGGTTAGTAATAGAAGAATCTCGTCAAAGTAGCTCAGAAAAATTGAGTTTAACGTTGCTATTTGCTTCTTCCAAAATCTCTATTTTATGGTTGAAAAACAGAGAATATTTTTCTGCTTATGTCCAAGCTGTTGGATTCTCTTTTTCTCACTCTCTCTAGGTTGTGAATGGTGCAAGGAAAGGGGAGGAAGATGTTGCTGTTTATAGCTAAAAAGGGGAGGCAACATCTCTCTAAAGCCTAGAAATGTTTAGAGAACTCAAGATAACTCAAGATAAACCTAGACTAACCTGGAATTCTCTAGAATTATCTATACCATTCTACAACATTCTACACTTATCTAGGAAATTCAAGAATATACAAGATATCTCTAGAACATAACTAACCTGGAATTTTCTAGAATTATCTATACCATTCTACAACATTCTACACTTATCTAGGAAATTCAAGAATATACAAGATATCTCTAGAACATAACTAACCTGGAATTTTCTAGAATTATCTATACCATTCCACAATATTCTACACTTATCTAGGAAATTCAAGAATATACAAGATATCTCTAGAACATAACTAACCTGGAATTTTCTAGAATTATCTATACCATTCTACAACATTCTACACTTATCTAGGAAATTCAAGAATATACAAGATATCTCTAGAACATAACTAACCTGGAATTTTCTAGAATTATCTATACCATTCTACAACATTCTACACTTATCTAGGAAATTCAAGAATATACAAGATATCTCTAGAACATAACTAACCTGAAATTTTCTAGAATTATCTGTACCATTCTACAACATTCTACACTTATCTAGGAAATTCAAGAATATACAAGATATCTTTAGAACATACATGATTCCTCTAGAACAATCTAGATTCATCAAGGACATTCAAGAGATTTCTATAGTCTCAAAAAAAATAAAAAAATATTAAATATTTATTCCATAATAATTTGGGATGTTACAATGAGTTGTGGGTAGCCATAAATGCCCTTTAGGGCAAAGTAGCAAATATTGCTGCAATGATGAGAGGATAAATGGTTGTGCCCAACGCTTTTGTGGCACTTGTTCCTGGGAATGTGGCACCAGTATGATGTGAACCATCTCCCTCACCTAGGATAGAAGTGAAGCTATAGGACTTCCTCAAGTTAAAACTGTCGGTGTTTTCAAGGGATGATCTTAATGAGGACCCACAATGATTCTTAGATAGGTGAGAGATGGCATGTATAGCCCTAAAATATTCTAGTGAAGCTTCAGTGGAGATGTCTACATATAATCTGTAAGGGAAGGCTCATGAATGGTGGAAGACATGGAAAGATGATCATCCCCTAGATCATTCCTTGAGGTTTTAAGAGGATATTTCTAGAATCTTTATGAAGATATTTGATCTGGTAAGTTTAAGGGTGTCAAGGGCCCAGGAATTCGAATGCTTGAATCAAGGTTCTATGACTACTGACTAGTATAAAATCAAGTTCAATCGTTTGCTAAAGTATGCATTGTATATCGTGTAAAACGAAAGAAAAGATTTGACGCTATATTTTGGGATTACGATACCCCTTGTGTCAAGTTATAGGAACCCAAATGGAAACATTCTTGAATTTCTTAGCAATGATGGATAATGCACGAATGATGGAGTTGGGAGAGCTAAAGAAGGATAATTTTTCAAAGGAAATGCAGGAGGGGATTTGAGGGAAAATCCTCTAGTTACAGTGCAACTTTTGGATATTTTAGGCCTTAGAGTAAGGGACAAGCTTAATTTGTTGCCTCTTACACAATGGTTCAGGCTTTGACACATACACCACAGTGGCAGATGGGGTCCCAAGGAGAATAGACTTTAATGACTTAAGAATCTTTTCAGCAGAGGCGTAATAAGCCTTAGTATCTCAGCTGTGGGAGGTTTCACACTGGCATCTTTTATGGGAAGAAAGGAACCTATTTCTCCTTTAGACTCACTGGGTATTTATGGAGGGATTGCTTGCGTCAAGCAGTAGATTCAAGGCAAAGTCAGCTCATCCATCTCGCCCTCAGACTGAGTTTACTCCTACCAGTAGAGCTCTTATTTCTTCTTTAGCTGGCGAGAATGAAATAAGCTGTGGAGGCGGTGGTAGGGGCCAGGGCGATAGAGGTCAGTTTCAAGTGGGGCATGGCCCAGTCCAGGTATACACTCTCACTAGATAGGACGCTCAAGCATCTAACACAGTGGTTATATATATTCTCTCAATTTGTTCTTTTGATGCTCGCGTGTTATTTGATCCGGGCTTGACCCATTCCTATGTTTCTCCTGTGTTTGCCAAACACTTTTCCGAGGAATTGGTTAGGCTTGAAAGGCCTTTTCTTGCAGATACCACGGTGGAGGAGACCTTGCTTGTCTAGTATGGTTACCGTAACTATTGTGTATCTGTATGTGGGAGGGATATCGTGGCAGACCTTATGTTATTAAAGATGTCAGATTTTGATGTGATCTTAGGCATGGATTGGCTAGCTTCTTGCTATGCCATGGTTGACTGCCACAAGAAATTAGTAAAGTTTAATATGCGAGAGGGTAAGTCCTTTTTTTTCTAAGGTGACTAGAGTAATATACCTAATAACATCATTTCCATGCTTAGCATGTGTCAATTGTTGAGGAAAGGATGTCAAGGGTATTTGGTCTTTGTAAACGATATGGATAAGAAGAAGGGAGACATCAGTGGTATATCAATGGTTAATGAATTTATAGATGTATTTTTGGAAGAATTACCCAGTTTATCTCTAGAGTGGGAAGTCGAATTTGTGATTGACCTATTGCCAATGACAAGGCCCATTTCTATACCACCGTATCAAATGGCTCTGGCAAAATTAAAAGAGCTTAAGGAACAACTTTAAGATCTACTTGACAAAGGGTTTATTCGACCAAGTTCCTTACCTTAAGGTAGATCAATACTTATGAAAAAGAAAGATGGGATATTGAGATTGTGTATTGATTATTGCCAACTGAATAAGGTGACAGTAAAGAATAAATACCATTTGCCATGAATTGATGACTTATTTACTCAACTCCAAGGTGCTCAATGCTTTTCAAAGATTGACCTAAGGTTGGGGTGTCATCAACTTAAGATCAAGGCTGAGGATGTACCTAAGACAACTTTTAAGACTCGTTATGGCCATTACGAGTTCCTTGTGATGTTTGCAAAGTTCTCTAACTTTTGGTTGGCACAAGTGGTATTTTTAGGTCACATCATCTCTAAGGATGGGATTCAAGTGGATATAGGCAAGGTGGAGATAGTAAAGAAATGGCCTCGGCTTACTACAGTGATGGAAATTCAGAGTTTCCTAGGCTTGGCAGGATACTACCATTGGTTTATGAAGGATTTCCCTAGAATAGTGGCTTCACCCACTAAGTTGACTCGGAAGGGGGTTAAATATGAATGGATGGAATCTTGTGACAAAAACTTTGAAAAGTTGAACAAGTGTTTGATAACGGCTCCTGTGCTCACTCTTCATTTGAGATCAAGAGGCATTGTGGTTTATTATAATGTGTCCCGGATTAGACTTGGGTGCATTCTTATGTAGTATAGGAAGTTAGTCACTTATGTGTCCCAACAGCTAAAGAAGAATAAATAGACTTATCCCATACACAACCTAGAGATGGCCATGGTAGTCTTTGCTTTAAAGATATGGCGGTACTACCTCTATAGAGAGACCTGTGAAGTATACACATATTACAAGAGCTTGAAGTATATCTTTGAGCAAAAGGATCTTAATATGAGGCAATGAAGATGGATAGAGTTATTAAAGGATTATGACTTCTCCATCTTTTATCACCCTGGTAAGGCCAAAGTGATGGCTGACGCCCTGAGTTGTAAGTTAATAAGAAGCCTTGCTAACATAGAGGAGACGAGGAGACCCTTGATATATGAACTTCATGAGTTGGGTATTAGTGGCATATGTTTTGAAGTGCCTAAGTCCTGTTCTGTAATATCCCAAATTTTTTTAGTGGTGTAATGGACCTTTAAAATTAAAAAGAAAATTTTTATTTGAGAAGTTTAAAATTTTAAAGTATGGATATATTGAGAATTAGTTTGCAATAGGAAATAAATAGTAATAGATTTATGAGGACTTGTTTGAAAAGTGAGAAAATATATATAATTTTGTTGGAAAGAAGAAAAAAAAGTTAATGTGGCTCTTATATGAAGCTTGAAATTTTTGTGGGGTGATTTGGAATTTTTAAAGAGATGATGTAAGCATCGAAATGAATTGATATATTTTTCAGAAGGAGTAGCTCTTAAAATTTTATTCAAGAATGGTCAAATGTGGCACAAGATTAGTTAGACACTACACCATATTTACCATCAATTAAGTCTGAAATATCTACTGGAAGCCACAAATCCTTCTTCATCTAAGTAATCAAGAGAGAGAAAGGGTGAGTCAACGACAGTGAGAAAAGGAAAGACTGAAGGGGATTACATGAGAACAGGGGGCTACCACCACTATGCTCCACCATGAACGCCTTCTCTCATTGATTCCTCTGCTACTAACATAGAAACAGAGCTATGAAAGAGGAGAAAATGGAGAGAAGGAACTAGCTACTGTAACTCATCCTCCCCGTTGACCATGGTAGCCCTTAAGCTCTAGTGACAACTTCACTTCTGGTGACATCTACCTTGCCAAGAAACACATCCATCTAAGGTAAACCGATATCCCTCTCTATTTTGCTATTTCTCATTCTTCTCTCGTGATTTTGGGCTGTTAATGACCGAAAGGGTGAGGAATTGTGCCTTAATAGAAATTAGGAAGAGACTAATTGATGGATTCAAAGGCTAAATATAATTTTGGTTATTAATGGAAGGGATGAGAATTGCGTGGTGAACCAAGAGATTAGGAAGAGGAGTGAGCATAGAGTAATGTTATGTCGGCATGTATGTTTTTACTGCATAAATGTGCCTGGCTTCCATAGAGAACTGTAAAGGAGAAGTCTAAAGTATTATGGATTAAGTAAAAGAGAGCAAACAATTAAATTCAAAAGTTGATACTTATGAGAGTGAAATGGGAATTACAAAATAATATTTTTTTTCTTTTTGTAATTTTGTATAGTAAAGAGCTTCTATAATAAACTAATGTGGACTTTAATTAAAAATTTAAGACTTACTTAGAAAAGCCTTGAATTTTAGGCTAACATTAGAAATGTGAATTTTAAGAGCACATAACTGTTTTCATATGCTAATGTTTTTGTGTACTTTGGGAGACCAAATCTACTCCTAAAATTATGAAATTTTATGGAGAGGTTCTTTACATTATGTTAATCTAATATGGAAAGTTTCAAGTTCATTAAAATTGATTTGCTTGGTCCAATGAGTATGGGAACATCACTTGTTCAGTGCAAAGTAAAGTTTAAATAGTTTAGGAAATTGGGTCAGTTTTGATAGCTAAATGTCTCTTTTGGATCTAAAATTTTTATAATACATATGCAAGACATAGCATATGCAAAATTTCATTGCATTTGGATATGGTTAAAAGGTCTGTTGCATGAAAGAACATAACAGATAGCAGAATTGAGCAATTCTGATATAGGAGTAGTAAAGTAACCATTTGAGGGGCCAAATGGTGAAATTTTAGGCTGAAATTTTTATCCTATCATATTAACACATGAATAAAGATATATGTCAACTATCATGAATTTTGAAGCTATAGATTGATACCAGAAATTTTGGAAAGATTAGTTTCGAATTTAGGAGAAAATAGAACAATATTGAATGCTTGGTGACTTAAATTCTAAAATGGTGTTGTTTCCTTCTTGGTTTATTTTCTAGGCCTCTTATAAGATCTTTGGCATCCTTCTTTGGTTTGAAAAATATGACTTACCTAGGAATTAAGGTGAGTGGGTTGGCACTTCCTATGACTAGTATCTTTCCTTAGTAATGCTTTGCATCATAATAAAAACATGTAGTATGTCTAAATATGGAGAGAATGATGATTCAAAAATATGAAATGGTATGTTAGACCATTTTTGCTATCATGCTTGAGTAAAATGTTGAAATATAAACAATTGTGTAATTGTATAGTAAAGTATATACAAGTGTATTTCTCATTTCCTCAAGATTGGAGGCTTGAAGGGTATAATTCTAGGTGTGTGTATATGTGTACATATTTATGTATTATATCAATTCATAATGGAACTTAGAAAATGTGTATGTACATATACATTCTATTGTCCTTAGGAAATATAAAAGGGTAAATATATTTGATATATATATACATGAAAAGACTTGAAGCTTAATATTTAAAATTTAAGATGGTACATATGTACATGTATATATATGTATATGAATAAATGTATGTAATTGTTTAGTTAAGAAGTGTATGTTCATATGTACACACACTATATATATATATATATATGCCAACTTGGAAAGTTACAAGTTACAAATAATTGGTTGGGTAAAATATATATGTACACGTACATACACACTTGTGTATTCTAATTTTGGAATTGAAGTAAGAATGTTAGGCTTTTCTAAATGTTAAATTTGCCACAATGAAATGACAACTATGGATGCTCATGAACTCATATATATATGTGTATGATGTACTATAAATGATGAGATCAAATCAAGAGTTGTGAATTAATTGAAATGAGTTAAGATGTGACACGGAGAGCTACTTTGGAATCGAAGGGTTTTCGTTTAAGCAAGAGTAAGACAGAATATATGCATTGTAAGTTTAACAAGCGACAAGCTAGAAATGAGTTAGAGGTTAAAATTGGAGATCAGGTTGTATCACAAGTGTCAAAGTTTAGGAATCTATGATCAGTTATACAAGATGATGGTGAAATTATTGGAGATGTGGCACATAGGATACAAGCTGGGTGGTTGAAGTAGAGAATGGCATCAAGAGTTGTTTGTAATCAGAAAGTACCTAATAAGCTCAAAAGAAAGTTTTATCATACTGCTATAAGACCAGCAATTTTATATGGGAGTGAATGTTGGGCAATGAAAGGATAATAAGAACAAAAATTGGGGTAGCGGAGATGAGGATGTTACGATGGATGTGTGGTCATACAAGAAGAGATATAATCCATAATGATCATATGTGAAGTAGAGTTGGTGTGGCACCTATTGAGGAAAAAATGGTTGAAAATCGTTTAAGGTGGTTTAGGCATGTTCAAAGTCGACCGTTGGAAGCACCATTAAGGAGAGTTGAGTAGAGGTTTAAAGTCCTGTGAAAAAAGGTTGTGGAAGACTAAGAAGGACACTTAGAAAAGTTATTGAATGGGATCTTTTGGTAAATAAGATACCTAAAGAGTTGGTCATTGATAGAGCTCAATGGCGTCGTACGATCCATGTAGCCGACCCCACCTAGTGGGATAAGGCTTTATTGTTGTTGTTGTTGTTGAGTTGAGATGTGACATATTATAATTTATTTAGAATATTGAATTCATTCATCTATGGATGGCTGGTGTAAAATTATGGAATAATGTTTCAGTTATAATGTGAGATCATGAATTGCAATTGTGCTTGTGTTTGACAAGGAAAGGAAAGTCATGGTGGTGTACCCCATGGAAAATTCTACTCAGAGCTATAAGGGTGGAGACTTATAAATGGAGCGATAAGGGTGGATGCAGCGGGGACCGCGGGCAACGATCCAGAGGTACCCTGGACAACCCAGTTGGTATAGGAAATACATGCTATTGATTGAATTGTTTGTTGTTGTGAATTGTTTTGAACTATATTATATTGATATGTGATTGTGATGAATTTGGATATTGTTGAAATTATCATGGATTATATTATATTGAGTTATAATTAGTTTATGAATGACAGATGCATGCTATTATTATGATGCATTATGATTGTTTTTCATTGTAGCATAGTGTTATCCCCTCACTGGGCAAGGGGGTTGCTCATACCCTCTTATTAACATTTTTCAAAGTTGACAATTAAAGAGAATCTCCGTGCATAGAGTTGTGGGTATTTTCTTAGCTCAAGACCCCACTTGAATTTGGGGATGATTTACTTGTTATTCTATTCTATAGTTGCTCTGTGATCGTATAGGTAACCTAGGATTGGATTTTTATTATTGTAAGTTGAGGAATGATCTATATGAATGACTTAACTGTAATAAATATTTGGTTATAAATTTTATTTAATTATTTTGTTCTGATGGAATGTATAAATATATTCATGGTAAAATGATTATTATACTTAATTATTCTTGAATGAGTAAAAGAAAGTTTTCCTTCGATAAAGGCTATTTTGAACTTTCATGCGTGTCGAATCATTAAAATGAACTAGGTTCCAATGTGAGGTTAGGCTCACTTTCATGCCGGTCACATGTTCTAAGTGGGACGTGACAGGTTCACATTCTGTTTTGTTCCTCCTTGGTTAAGGATGTTAAAAGCAAGCAAAGGGAAGATTCGAAATTGAGTAAAATCCATAAGGAGGTGGAGAAAAGGAAGGGCAATAGTTTCTCCCTTGAGGGGGATAGCCTGTTAAGATTTGAAGGGAGGTTATGCATGCCTAGCGTGGGAACTTTGAAGAAGGATATTATGGAGGAAGCTCATAATTCTGTCTATTCTGTGCACCCCGGTGTCACAAATATGTACCAAGATTTAAAGTCTGTGTGTATTGGGAGGGTATAAAATGCGATGTGGCAGAATATATAGCAAGATTTTTGACATGTCAGCAAGTCAAAGTAGAACATAAAAAATTGGGTGGGCTACTACAACAGATTTAGATTCTTGAGTGGAAGTGGAAACATGTCACTATGGACTTTGTGGTAGGGTTTGCCCTGGTCTTCCACTAGATGCGATTCAATTTGGGTAGCAGTGGATTGTCTGACCAAGTCGGCACATTTCATTCTAGTTATAACCATTTTTAGTGCAGCTAGATATGCTCAGTTGTACATCAATGAGATTGTGAGGCTTCATAAGGTTCCAATCTCCATTATATTACATCGAGACCCCAATTTACTTCACTGTTTTGAAAGGGCCTTTCAAAAGACTTTAGGCACCAAAGTGGATTTGAGTACAGCTTTCCATGCTTAGACCAATGTACTATTCAAAAGGTGCTCTAAAGACAATCACCTTTAGCATCAAATGTACAAATTCAATTATTAATTCAAAGAGGTTTTCTTCATTAGTTATGTTCATATTCATAAACTCAAGATTAGATAGTAATATAAGTAATGAAGTCCATGATGCAAAATATAGCATGAAGGAAAGACGGCGATCATAATGTGAGATTTCTATCATGTGTAATTATGTATTTATCTAAACTATCCCTAGTCATGGGATAACCTAAGACTGGACATCAGTGATCTAGATAGACTAGCACATGTTATGCTTCTTGACTTGATTAAATTGTTGTCCTCATGAGCTGTAAGCATGTGATGTTTTGAGTAAACATGTGAATTCTTGTTAAGGGTAACAAGTACATTGGATGACCTGCATGAGACATCATACGGATACATATTCAAATGTTAGTGATAAGTCTCAAAGCAGCTAATAGTGTAAGTATCCTTGGACTTAAGGAATTCAAGTTATCTTGGATATAGATAATGTGTTTTGACTCCATTCCTTGTTGCCCACCATGAGTCACTTTTAGGGTGGTGATTGGGCACAACATGAAGTATTCGAAGATATTTGAGTAATCAATAGAGGATTTACCACTCCTGATAGAAGGAAGTATGCCCATGACTACTTGTCAAGATTATCGCTAAGAAGTCTTTGGCCAAAGCAGACTTGTCATGAAGATGGTCTTTAGTGACATAGTTTAAAGTAATTGATCCCACAGGACAAGGAATTGACTACTTGGGTTCAACATGATGCAATCAAATTTAGTGGGAGTTAACACATAGGCTATACTTTGAACCAAGTGAGTATAAGATAGTGAAAGGACATATTGTATAGACGCACTTTAGCTGTAGAAAGGTTTAAAGTCAAACAACTGACTTTCTGGTCAATTGGGGGTCACAATGTGTTGCTAGATACCGCTCGTTATCTATTTACAATCAAGTGTTGATTGTGAATGGCCAACATAGCCAGAAACCTAATGGGTCACACTCATAAAAATTCACTAGGAATGTGAAACGGGCTTGAGGATTTTATCCTTAATTGAAAAATTAATTAAAAAGGAGATAAGAGAAAAAAAAAAGGAATAGGAATATGTTTTTATTCCTACCTAAACAAGGAAAAGACCAAATAATAAACTTTTGGCCACCCCTCTCTCAAAGAGATTGGGCTTCTTAAGAAGCCCAATAAGGGAATGACGCCCACTAAGTGAATTAGGGCTTTAGGGTTTGAGGTAGCATATATCATTTTAAGAGTGATAGTGAAAGCCACATGCCATACTCACTCTCTCTCAATTGTTGAGTATGTTGGCTTTAGAATCACTCTTGTTTTTCTTCTCCTTCATCTAAGAGGGTTTTTCTCCATAACTTCTTCGTGCTTGCTAGTACAAGAATGAGAAGGAACCCCATTACTTAAAGAGGTTTTTTCTTTAGCGTAATTTTGCGTGGATCACCATTAGAGGTATCCCACTTTGGATACATGCTTTGGATTGGAGAGGTTGCTGCGCTACAAGAAATATTTCTCTTTGTCTTGCTTCTCATTGTTAATGTAATGGTAATATAGGTTGATCCATTGGTGAATGGGTTTTAGAGAAAAAGTTTTAAATTCCATTGTGTTCTTTGATCTCTAAAATCTTACAGTGGCATCAGAGCCACCTATAGTTACCATTACGTTAAAACAAAGAATGTATGAGTATAATAGAAATCAACATGTTTAGGTTTTGTGTTTTTTGAAATGTGAACATGGCGTGATGCTTGTTTCTTTTTCTTTAAATTTTTGAATGAAAGAGCATGAGATGTTCTTATGGATTTTGTTGAAAAATATTTTTTGTTTTGATGCCAAACATGAACATTTTTTTAAAAAAAAATTGTTTTCATTAAAAGAGTTTTAAAAGAAAAATTGTTTTGATCAATAAACCCTATTTTTTTTTATATTGGTGGATGTTTCGGGTGAGAATTAAAAAAAGAAAAATATTTTTCAAATTCAACACTAAATTGGGTTTTGAATTTTGGTCAAGATCAAATCAATTAGTTGGCTTGTCTTAATTTTGATTGATTTAGATCTTGATTAGTTTCCTAATATGATTTAGGAAACAAGGTAATTAGATTAATTGATTCAAGATATGATTATTTTCCTAATTTGATTAGGAAATAAATTAATTAAATTGATTGATTGATTTAAGAAAAATCAGTGGAATAATGAATCTTAATATAAGATCAATTAATTTGATAGTCAAATAAATTGATTAGGTTGAATCAAGATTAGTTTCCTAATATGATTTAGGAAATAATTTAATTAACTGATTAGATTGTATCTTGTTTGATTTCCTAACATGATTTAGGAGATAAATAAATTAATTGATTATTTTAAATCTCAATTATTTTCTTATCTTAAATCAAGAAACCATTTTTTTAGAATTAACTAGAATCTTTATTACTTTCCCAATTTAAATAAGGAAACAAATCAATTTGGAATTGAATTGAGATTTATTTATTTTGCCTAATTAGATTAGGAAACTAGAATTAAAGGGCATTTAATTCTAAACAAAGAAACAATCAATTTTTAATTGAGATTAAAATGAAAGTAGAAATAATTCATGTGATGAAAATTTTCTAACGCCATGTAGACATTAAATGCCAACTTTCGTTATACATTTTTTTTGATAGACAATGCATGATAGGATGTATGTATGGCAGGATGGCTAGTTATGGACTTTTACTAAGTATGAGTTGTTCATGCATGTTTTTAAAATTATGATTTTGGTAAATAGGGTCTATGTACCCTGCCTCTCTATTTCTATGTTGTACTTCTCTTCTCACCTAACTTATCTCAAATGTAACTTGGGGTTTCTCTTTAAACAATGTAATTAGATTACATAGGGTTAGTATAGCAACGAGACGCAAGAAAAAAACGGCAGAGACAAGGCCGAGGTCATATAAAGAGTATAAATATAATTTCTTGGTCTTCAATGTAAAATCATGTATATACCTAGACTTGATCTAGTCATCTCTTTTGGCTCAAAGAGTTTATTATAGATATGTCCATAACCATGTCATATAGTTTACTATCTATATACGTGTAATGAGATCACACATATGATGCATGTCTAATTTAAAATCTGATGAGACTAATTAAGAAAACCCTCTAACAAAATTAAAGCTAAAGATCTTCTTAAAGCTTGGGTTGTTGGACTCTCTCCAAGCCTAGCTTTAAGTTGAAAATGTTCAAACCATTGAGATATGATCTTATGATTAATGTGGACAGAGACTAAGTTGGGCTATATACATATGATGTGTATGAGTCAAGAGTAAACAAGCCCAATGATTAGTGCATACATCAACAGTTGATAGCACTACTCGATGGTTGCATACATGATGTAATTGGTATAAGATACCTACCATTTGATCTAAGATGGCTTGTTGGACTCTGTTAGCTCAATATATATGAGAACTAGATAGATCCCTCACCTAGATTCCATGCTCTCTCAGCTCTCACCTTGCGCCTCGACCATCCCTATTAAGTAATCATGAAAAATCATTAGGGTTACAAAATAGAGAAATCACCTTAATGTTATTCCTGACCTTTACCCACTTCTTCAGTCATAACTCTTAACCATTAATGAATTTCCAAATGAAACTCATACCATTGGAAACTAAACTCAAAGGGCTTTCCAACAATATAAAATTTACTAGAATATAGGGAAAAGCTTGATAAATAGGAATTTGTACCTCAATTCCTTGCTTTCCCTACATTGCTAGGCTCCTAGAGGCTCGCCTCGTAGCTCGAGATCCATCCTCTGAAGCTCCGTTGAAGGATTTGAGTGTAGAGAGAAAGTAGAGAGAAGGAAGAGAGAAAGAGAGGACAGAGAAGGTGAAGAGAGAGAGGAAAGGATGAAATGAGGAAAAAGAGGCAGACCACCTATATATACTCGCCCAGGATAAAATTACAACATTGCCCTCCAGTTGATCCTAGGTCAAGACTGGTAAAAGAAAATCCGTAATATTCAACCTTGGGTGTTTGTAAGTCCTAGGCGCCCCATAATTTTTCTTATTTCACTTTAGTCCCTCTTTGTATTCTACTTGTCTCCTAACTCCCCCGATGCCCTCTGTTCCACCAATACATTCCTCGACTCTTTACCACTCGATATTCCACAACCTTGCCACTACTAAGCCTCATATTTTTCCAGCCTACACAACAAAAAATTTCCTCCATAATACTCGAAAATCACGAGTACTACACTACAAACATTTTTGACTAGTACATGACAACAAAAATATAAGCCTTCATTTTCCGCCAAGGCAATAGAAGAGAATTTAAACACTCCACTCCCAAGTAGCTTCCATTTTTCTCAGCCTTTCTAGCTTGTATCACAATCATTTAGGAGCACAGCTACAATCTTTCAAATACAGTTGAGACACAGCTAAAAACCATGACAGCAAAATGGAATTTGAGTATGTAATCTACAGTTTTTTCCACCTCTTGCCATTTGCCTCCCCATTTTTAGTTATAAATAGCAGTAGCTTTCTCCCCTTTCCTTGCACCATTCACAACTGAGAGAGAGTGACAAAAAGAGAGTACAACAACTTGGACAGTAGCAGAAAAATATCCTTTATTTTTCAACATAAAAACAAAGCTTTTCCTGAGAAAGAAAGCATCAGATTTAGGCTCCATTTTTCTAGGAATTTTGGGAGCTTGTTGACCTTCTAGCTTACCCAAGAATAGAGGAAGGAGTGGCAGTGATCTAGAGTTAAAAGCAGAAGCAAAAACCAGTACAAAAACATCCCTTATTTCACGTGATATCTCGAGTATGTTTTGAAAAATTTGAGTTTTTATTGTAATTGCTTCTTTAGCTTAGTTTATGGGTAGAAAAGATTACTTAGGTCTTGAAAACACCCAAAAAAGAATTCTGGATAGGTTTTAGCTTCTAACTCACAAGCAAGAATGTGAAACATAGAAAAGGGGCTAAACTGAAAGAAATGAAAATTTGTATAGGCTGTTTTAATTTTAGAAAAATTATGTTCTAGGATTAGGGACCTAGATGGAGCTATATATGATCTTATATCATGAAAAGGATGATGGAAACATATTACCTTAGGGACCTAAGTAAAAGAAAGGAAAATTTTTAAGAGAAAAATGAAATTTAAGAAATTTTTTTAACTGAAATTTAATTTTATGTAATATATATTGAATAAAAACTAATTTATTTTGATTAAATTAGCTATTTAAATTATTATGTGGATATTTATACTCATATATGTAATTATATTTTATATATACATGAATATATATATATATATAATATTTTTTTATTTTATATTTTTTGTATTTTATATATATTATGCCATCTATGGTACACATATATGTTTATACACTTATGTTAATATAGTATATTTGTATACAAATATATATACACCAAATTAGATACATAAGTGTATGTATTAACTTTATAAGTTTACATGCATATAAATTATTTTAAAAAAAAAGTATTTGATTGATGATTAATTTATATATATATATATATATGGATAACCAAAGTTAGTTATGTATAATTATGTATACATGTAAATATATATATATATATATACATGTGTGTATTTATTTTTGAAAGCTAATTATATATAAGCATATTCATTTAGATTAAGTCTCATATATATAAATATTATTTAAATTAATGATATGTGTGTGTGTGTGTGTGTGTGTGTGTACACATCATCTCAAAAAATATATTATGATAAATGCTGGCTTAATATGAGATTAAGACTAAACCCTATGAGCAGAAATTTGGGATAGAATTAGCGATTTAAGAAGATCGAGAGAAATGATATTTTAGAATCTTTTTATTTAAGGTTTTTAAATAAGGTTATATATATACTATTTGAATAGGTCATAATTCGTAAAACAAATTTCAAGAAGGATTCAATAGCCATTTGAGCTAAGAGTTTAACTACAAAGTCCAGGTAGTTTAACAATTCATAAAAACTTGTTTTTACTACTTGAATATTATATATGTCCATGATGTTTTATTTAGAAAGAAATATGCTTTTCATGATAAAATTAACTTGTTATTAGCTTGGAAGTTTATTTCCATGTTTGGCTTGGAAATTCTATTTCCATGTTAGCTTGGAAATTATATTTCCATGTTTCAGCTTGGAATCTTTCTAGCTTGGGTTAACGGACTGCAATAGCCTTTCTCTCATGTTCTGCTTAGAAAAAGTGGTTCTGCATACTATCTTTACCATGTCGTTGTGTGTGCCACCAACTATTCTTGATTCCATGGTTTATTTATATATCAACTTGTTAAAGTTTCATTAGCTTATTGCACTAAACTGAGAATTTATATTACAATACTGATTTTTTTGAGATAAGTGCTTTTATGGCTAAAATGGTATATTTATAAATGTTTATAAACTTATAAAATCATGCTAACTATTGAGATATCCTTATCTCACTTTTTGTGTTTTTTCCAACTGACCATTTAAGGGGCTGAATGTAAGGGGAAAGGTGTAAAGAGTGATTGAACACTTTAAAAGCACTCAAGTTTATTAATTGTTAGAATTATAGACCTTTTTAAAGTTTAGAAGTCAAATTGTCATGTATGGAAAATTTGTAATTTATTATGAACGAATGTAGAATTATCTTATGTTTAGAATTTAAATTATTATGTATAGCAAATTATGCTTTGTGTTGTGAACAATTGTATAATGTTCTTTCTATTTAAGGAATGTAAATACGAGTATTAAGCATTAGAATATGAGTTTTGATTTAAAAAAAACATTCTCAAATCTTAGTACAGTAAAATAAATACATTACATTGGCTCTTGCGATGGTAGATGTTTTGTGTCTATCAACTCTTGGGTAGGTAGTTGTTCTATGTCTACTTGAGTATCTTGAACTTCGTCAAGTTCAATCATACACCTACTGTTTTCCAGTAAGAGAAACTATTTCTCTAGGAAGACAGCATGCCTTAAACAAACACCTTTTGTTCCAAAGTGTGGTAGAATTGATATCCTCTTCTTTCCTTAGGGTATTTCATAAATACACATCTGTCAACATTTGCCTCAAGTTTATCTGACATTATTTGCTTCACGTAAACTGGACAACCCCATATCTTTAAGTAAGATAAGATGGGTTTCTTGTTATACCATTTCTCAAATGAAGTAACATCAACTACCTTGGTTAGGACTCTGTTTAGGATGTGAATAGCGATCTTGAGTGCATAACCCCTAAAAGACTTAGGGAGCTCTACATGACTCTTCATGGAACTAACCATGTTTAACAAGGTTCAGTTTCTTCTTTCAGCCACACCATTATGTTGTGGCGTGTAAGGTGGAGTCCATTGGGACAATATCCCATTGTCCTTAAGATAATCCTGAAACTCATGGTTTAAGTATTCACCATCTCGATCAGATCTTAGTGTCTTGATACTTTTACCAAGTTGTTTCTCTATTTCATTTCTGAATTCTTTAAACTTCTCAAAGGCCTCGGTGTAAAATCATAGTATCCCAGGCTGTTACTTTAGTTGAACCGACATGTATTCACGAGATTTAAATTAAAATTTTAGAAATATCAAGGATTTAATTGCAAATAGAAATGTTACAACAACATAATTTTAAGGACTTAATTACAATTTTATAAAGACGTGTTTAGGTTTTGGGTTAATGAGAAGGAAGGACAAGGTGTAATAAAATAATTTTTGAATTTTTGGGAATAGAAATTTTTTTTAATGATTAGAGAGATCTAAGTGATTTTGGCATTCTTAAGGAGGAGAAATTGTGTAATTTTAATCTATAAAAAAAAAGAGGAGCATGCAGCGCTTGGAGATTTCACAATGTGTACCATTTATCTACCACTAGATAAATTATAATCTTCTTTAGGAAGCCACAATAGATGCAAACTTTGAGGGGACTCCACTTCACATGCACGAGAGAGAGAGAGAGAGAGAGAGAGAGAGAGAGACTAGTCTAGCGAGAGAAAAAGTCTAACACAGTGACTATCACCAGCAACCACCACCACATCAACCACCCATCCTTTTCCCTTCCATCTTTGACCTCTTCTCTGTTGTCCAACGCAAGAAGATAGCCATAGGAAAAAGGAAAAGGCGAAAAGGGCTTCGACGGAGAACAATGGTAGAGTTGCTGCGAAGGGAGAGGACGAGTCACCAGTGGTGAGATGGGCTGATAAAAGGCAAGCATAATCAAACCAGAGCATATGTATAGTATGGTATCTTGTTCGTGACTCACGCAGAGCGTATCTTGATACCATTGTATATTGCCTTTCATCAATTCCACACTTTAAGCTATGCATACCATAAACATATATGCATCCTGCCTAAAGGTGTTATCCCATGATTGGCAGGTCGCCCCTTTGGGTGTCAAACCCAACCCAGGGCTTCCATTTTGCCATCATATCCACTATCCACAGCCATAACAATAAAAATAAACTATTTAAATACAACAACAACAACAACATAGCCTTATCCCACTAAGTGGGGTCGGCTACATGGATCGCACGACGCCATTGAGCTCTATCAATGACCAACTCTTTAGATATCTCATTTACTAAAAGATCTCGTTCAATAATTTCTCTAAGTGTCCTTTTTGGTCTTCCTCGACCTTTTTTCATAGGGCTCCAAACTATCTGCTCAACTCTCCTAACTGGCGCTTCCAACGGTCTCCTTTGCACATGCCCAAACCATCTTAAACGATTTTCAACCATTTTTTTCTCAATAGGTGCCACCCCAACTCTACCTTATATATGATCATTACGGATCTTATCTCTTCGTGTATGACCACACATCCAACGCAACATCCTCATCTCCGCCACTCCAATTTTATGTTCTTGTTGTCCTTTCATTGCCCAACATTCACTCCCATATAAAATCGCTGGTCTTATAGCAGTACGATAAAACTTTCCTTTGAGTTTATCAGGTACTTTCCGATCACAAACAACCCCTGATGCCATTCTCCACTTCAACCACCCAGCTTGTATCCTATGTTCCACATCTCTAATAACTTCGCCATCATCTTGTATAATTGATCCCAAATACCTAAACGTTGACACTTGTGATACGACCTGATCACCAAGTTTAACCTCCAGCTCGTTCCTAGCTTGTCGCTTGTTAAACTTACAATGCATATATTCGGTCTTACTCCTGCTCAGACGAAAACCCTTCGATTCCAAAGTAGCTCTCCATAACTCAAGTTTAGAATTAATCTCTTCCCTTGTCTCTGCTATGAGAACAACGTCATCTGCAAAAAGCATGCACTTAGGAATATCTTCTTGGATGTGTTTCGTCAGAACATCTAAAACCAAGTCAAACAAATAAGGGCTTAAGGATGATCCCTGATGTAGGCCAATTTTAATAGGAAAGTCTCTAGTCTCCCCTCCAGACGTTCTCACACTAGTCGTAGCCCCCTCGTACATATCTTTTATGGCTCTAATATACGCAACCCGTACACCTTTCTGTTCCAAGGCTTTCCACAGCACCTCTCTTGGTACTCGATCATAGGCTTTTTCCAAGTCAATAAATGCTATATGAAGGTCTCTTTGTTTACTCCGATACCTTTCCATCAACCCCCTTAGAAGATATATAGCTTCCATCAACCCGTACACCTTTCTGTATAATTTATTTTCTTTTATTTATTTAAATAGTTTTTTTTAATAAAAATAAACTATTTAAATAAATAAAAGAAAATAAATTATACATAAAACCACATATACACCACAGAAACAATCCTCCCATAGATCTACGATCCCATGGGATTCCCACTCAAGAATATTATCACTTGAGTTTGTGATCTCACAGACTAGATATCCCCACGGGGACTTCCATGTGAAGGTATATATATATATATATATCTTCACATTTTCATTCCTCAACCCCTTTTGTTTTCTGGTGCATTTCTCATGGTTATAGTTCCTATGCCCTTCATTAGCAGCCACTGGTTTCTGAGCTCAGGAGTACATCTAAATAACTCCTACAACATTAATTGTTAATCATTTAACCTACACAAACCCTCAAAAGACTAATCCTGAATTTCACCCTTTCCTAGACGTTAGTACTTGACTTTCCGCAACTTTAAGTGGCTAAAGTCATAGGAATGATTACCATGGAAAACTAGTTCATGAAATAAATCACTCCACTGATTTCTAGGGTAAACCCCCAACTCTGATTCTCACTGGACTCTCATGTACACTAAACATATCCCATTTCTCAGTCCGTTAAGTCATGTCCATAACTATCAACAGGTCAATAGGAACATGTCTGCAACTGAAACACACTAACTCACAGGCCAAAGCCTTAACTTTAGTCCATGAAATTAAAACTAAAGCCACTCCCATACTTCCCCAATAAATTTATATTTTGGATTTTATGAAATTACACATATTACACACTCCATGAATGTTCATATGTGAGTCATCACATTTCCACACACACCCAAACTCTCAAACTAACTTACAAAATCCTAAAGTATTCACTCTAATGTTAATGAGCTTGGGCTTAACCTAAACTCATCCTAAACCATATTCATGGCATGACTTATTTATCTTCAGCATAGAACACCCTCGACGCTGACTCCACCAACTTACATCCTCCACTTTACGTAGTTATATGCAAACACTCAGACATCTTACATATTCATTGATATGTTTACACTACAGACTAATAGATACTCTTATCAATAAAAGTGGGCCAAACCTCCCATTAACCTCCAACATCATGCATCCACCACTACTTCTACTCAGCTCAGATGGTACCCATGCCAAAAGCCTACCCATAGCATACTCAGACCATTCTAAAGTCGTGAGGTTTCCATACTACCACCACAATAGAAACTTTCATAGACCACCTATTATCTCATCTGACCTCTCCTGTGTAAGGACCTCACGTATCCTTATGCTTCACACTCCCACACTGATTATATCCCTATTAACTATCGAGAACTAGTCCTTTAAGTCTTTTCTTCTTTTCTAAGACTAACCCTGCCTACATGAGCCCACTCACCACATAGTATCACCATCTACAAACCTCCAATCATACGGGTACAACTTAATCAAGTTGCCCTTAAGGATTTACAACTCACTCCAATCATCCTTATATCGCCTTTATACTCTACCTTGAATCGACCTAACGAATTTAGCGTATATCTCTCATCAAGAACACTATATTTAAGTACTTATAGCCTTATCCACAATCATAACTATTCGACATTTATTAGAGCAGAATACTAGGTTCTTCCCTTAAAGGTTCTAGCCCCTACCTATACTAGTAGTTCACATTATGTACCTTAAGGAAACCCCTCTCTGATTCTAGTCTATGCCTCACATTCAACCTACCATTTATAAATGGATCCCTCTCAATACTAGCCTATATACTATGCCTTAATTAATAAAAATCTAGTCAAAATAAGTGTATAGACACCCCTTTCAAAGAAATTCTAGCAAGTTTTACTATTTGAAAATATAAATATTTTCATATAACCACCACGCATTGACAAGACAAACTTGTTATACCTCTTCCAAATTAGTAATTGATATCTCAGTTTCTCACTTACCACTTACAATTCTATCACAGATACATATATAAACATATATATAGCTTTCCAGTAAATAATCAAGTTTACACATCACAACATACCAAATCAAAAATAAAATATCACAAATAGTTACACACCACATGGAAATTTATTATTTCCATAATACATAACCACATACACACCCACATACTGATCAAAAATATCTATGACCACCTCAATGGTAATGTAGCAAAGCTACATTTGAACTGAGCTTATGAGCTCTCTATGCTCCGAGGATTTCTCCTCTATCTGGAGCCAACCACCTACATATAAGCATAAGCACTTCTTATATTAATAAAATTATTTCCGACTCACCCCACTGAGGAGTAAGTCACAAAAGAAAACTTAATGTTCTATAATGCCTTTTATGGAACCTATACCCATGGTCATGCTGCACAGTTCACAACAATGGGAAAGGGCCCACAAAGAACACCATTGCTTTGTAACCTATAGGAGACCTAAACTAAAACTCCCCTCTGATACCATTCTGTAACACCCTAAAAATTAGGCACATTACATAATATATAGTTTAGGGAGACCTCAATAGTAGCCCATACATTTCCCTAAACAATCCTAATATTCACAACTATACAAATTGTAAATTTACAATAAATAAATAAACCCTTCTAGATATAGCAGGACCTAGGTGGCCTATAAGATTACTGAGCATTTCTAATTGGTTCATTTAGAACCTTTTGACTAAATGGAGTATGTTTTCAAGCCGCTAAACTCCAGCGGCTTCCCATCCTCTTCAATAGCTAAATCTGAAAACAGCAATAGAGAGCGTGAGTTTATGAAAACTTAGTGAGTAAATGACTGTGCAATAAAAACATAGGACAAGTACAAATACCAACCTCACTACCTCTAGCATAAACCAGTACGAAATATAATATATATATATATATATAACGTACTTTATCATACACCAAGACCCGTAATTCAATGCGAGTCTACAATCTCACAAACCAATCCATAAAATAATTCTCAAATACATAAAAGTGTAAGTAAACATTCACTCTAAAATGCATTATGTAATACATGATGTATGATGCATTTTTCACATCATTTCCACACTTACCACATTGAAGACCAACCCTCAATGGGTTTATTCAGAGGTCCATTCCTCTGTTTCCTCTCGCAATGTGGATAAATGCCATATGCAATGTTTATCTTACTTTATCCTACACCACATTGAAGACTAGCCTCAATGCGTATGCATACCCATTGACACCACTTAATGGTATTACACAATGTGTAGCTTCCCACTCTATTTCCATGCTTTCCACTTCTCATAATATAAATATGCAAATGATGATATGCAGTGCATTTTCCACAAAAACATTACATAGGACATACCACATCAACTCACCACTTCAAATACAATTAAACATAAAACCCTGAATGCCATAAAATAACTCGGACAACCAATCAAAGAGATTCCTTAATCTAGTTATTACCACTAAATAGAAATATTCCTTGATTTATTTTTAACTATGGAGTCAACCCAAAGAAGCTCCCAAGTCACCTAGAATCAACCCAAATCAATGACTAACTAAAACGAAGAAAATCCTCACCACTAACCCTGACCTTTGGTCATTCATTTGGTCATAACTCTTAATTGTTAATATTTTTTAAACAAATCTTACTATTGGAAACTATACTCAAAGGTCTTTCCAATGATAAAAAGTTTGCTAAAATCAAAGTCCGGACAAAGGAGTTATAGCCATTTTAAAATGGACCAAAGAACCCTTGGTATGGCTGGCACCCAAATTCAAGGGCTTGGTGCCTGGGGCACCAAGACCTCTCTTTTCCACTCAAGGGTGGCACCTAAGGTGGCACAACTCCAAACTTGCATTTTAGGCTCGGTTTTGGGTCAGATCTGGCCAGATCTTCACCATTTTCCACTATTCCTTTCATGGGATCTCATCATTGATATCTAAGGAGTATTTAGACACCAAAATCTCCAATTTTAACTAAGAAACGAAGTCAGAATCTCAATTTTACCCCATATACCCTTAAAATTAGAAAGAGGAAAAAGTTTGAGAAATTGGAATTCTTACCTTGATTACTTGCTTTCCCTAGGTTGTTTAGCCTCCAATTGCTCACCCCACCACCAAAGAAAGGTTCTCCAAAGCACGTTGAGGATTTGGGTAGAAAGGTAGAGAGAAGAAAGAGAGAAACAGAAAGAGAATTGAGGAGAGAGATGGAAAAGTGAGGAATGAGGAAAAGGAGGTGGGACGACTTATATATACCCACCCGTGGTAAAATTATTAGTTTGCCCCTAGGTAACTCGGTTAACGTTAGTGGTGACAAACCCGTAATTTCTCCAATCTGGGTATTTTCTATATCCTAAGTGCCACCTACTTCCTTAATTCACTTTAGTCCCTCTATGGACCTCATAGGTACTCAGCCTCGTCTATGCCTCAAAATTACTCTCTTTCTGTTCCTTGTCTCTCTACTCTATCTCCACGAAATTTCCTCTTCTTCTTATGTTCCTTCAATCCTCAAAAATATTATCCATAATAAAATATTTGGTTCAATTATTTATCTCCATTTTCATAAATAATATTCAAAAAGAATCAATTAAATATGGAAATTAAAATTAACCAAATAATTCCATTACAAATAATGGAAATTTTCATTGCCACAACTGTAATACCATCAGTTACGTGATTCCAAAATTGGCGGATATTACACTTAAAGCCTCCAATCATGAGAAAATGAGAAATATAATTGTATGTACATCATCGTCCATGTTTCATAATTATTTATACCTCATAATTTCATTCAAGCACAATAACAACATTTAAGCTTA
This sequence comes from Biancaea sappan, assembly GCA_037074585.1. Classification (NCBI taxonomy): domain Eukaryota; kingdom Viridiplantae; phylum Streptophyta; class Magnoliopsida; order Fabales; family Fabaceae; genus Biancaea; species Biancaea sappan. The sequence continues at coordinate 66,097,456 of CM073492.1, forward strand.
CCATTATATGTTTGAATCATCATTCTCTTCAAATTTGGATATACTATATGTTTTAATTATGATGCAAAGAGTCATTAAAGAAAAATACTTAGTCATAGGAAGTACTAACCCACTCACCTTAACTCTGAGCTAATTTTCTACACATAAAACCAGAGAAAGATGCCAAAAAATCTTATTGAAAGCCTTGAGGACAAGTAAGGCAAGAAACAATACTAAATTAGAACAAAGAATACCAAGCACTCAACCTTGTTTTATTTTGAAGCCACTTTTAGGTCCAAATTTTAGAAAAATTATGATAATAATCCATACCTCCAAAAATCATGAAACTTGGTACATGACCTTATTTGTATGTTAACAGGCTATGGTAAAAATTTCAGATTAAAATTCCCTCATGACCCATCTACTGACCTCATTAGTGACCTTATGCCAGAACTGTCTAATTCTACTATAGGTATTGTTTTATCCTTGAAAGACCAACCCAACCATACCCAAAAGCAATAAAAATTTTTAGATCGTACATTTTATATATTAGCTAAATGTCATAAAAATTTCAAGTCAAAATAAGGTCTTTTAGCTATCAAAATAGAGCTAGTTTACAACCTGCCCCGATTTGTTTCTGCACAGAGTAAGGTTCTATTGTTGGGTGGTTCACCAAGCTAAACTCTTCCAAATATTACGAAACTTTTCAGTCTAGATCTTTCACTTGTCAAGAGGTTACAATAAAATTTTTAAGATTTCAGGGCCTCATTTGTTCATCCAATATACTTTGAATTAGTAGTATGTCACATTAGTCTTACTTTCATACTCTCAAATTTTCAACTACTATTTTAGGTGCACTGAAGTACCTTAATAGTGCAGAAAATTCTTGAAATAATTTAGGAATAATCTTAAACACCATATCCAATTGCATGCCAAATTTCATAACCATTGGAGTTCATTTCCTACATCAAGCAGTCCAAACCGTTCATAATAGTAAAAACAAGCAGAAAAATTCTGTAGAATTGCATATTTTCATTCCCAACTCTGTTTTTAGCTTCCCTTTCATTTCTTTTAGTTCCCAATGATTCCACACTCAGTCCTCCATGTCTCTAAGTCCTAAAACAACTTTTCTTTAACACCCTATCTGCTTTTAAACACAAACTCATATCATCTCAAATTGTTTCTTATAAGTCTCAACCATTATAGTTCAAAATTCTGATTTAATTTCTCTTACAACCGCCCCATAACCAATCAAGCAAAAACCCAAATTTCCCTATCCAAAGATGTCTTCTTCAGATAAGGAAGCAAGAAGGATGACTTGAGAGCTTAAAACATACCAATATTTGTACTTATTTAAAGATTCCTACCTAGGGTTCCAAATGCATGAGAAAAATGGAAGAGAATAGGGAAATTTCTACACTTTACCTCATAATGGCGACACTCCAGGAAGAGGATGGCTGCCAGTAACATGACTCATCGAAGAGGGAAGCCAATGGAGGGAGGAGGAATCAAGAGTGAAGGCAAGAGAATTCGAGAAAGAGAGAGAGAGAGAGAGAGAGAGAAGTAATAATTCCTTTTCTTTTCTTTTTTTTGTATCCATGGAAATAACTAATGTTGAGTGTTTATATGTATATATTCATCAAGAGGCTTCTAATTGTGTGATAGGAAGATGACACACATGGCTTAACTCCCAAGTGGCACATTGCTCACTTTCTTGCTTAAATTATGCAAGGCCACATTCTTCAAATTAAGTTTTCATTGAATTCTTAAAATTATGAAAAAACTCCAAATTTTACTCAAAAATCAAATTTTATTTATTTATTCATTTTTTACCATTCCTTGTCTCACATTTCCCATTAATTTAATTCTCCTGCTTAAATTAAGAAATTTTAATATGTTTTCAAGAATCTATTATTACAAATTAATCCTCACTATATATTTTCAAAATTTAAAATTTTAGTTCCTCAAAAAAAAATTTTTATACTTAAAGGTCCACTGTACTATTTTAGAATCCGGGATATTACAGCTACTTGCTAGTCTATCTAGATCCCTTGATGTCCATTCTCAAGTGATCCTACAACTAGGGATAATTTAGATACATACATAATTACATATAATAGGAATCTCACATTATGATCGTCATCATAATTTCTTTCATGCTATGATTTGTGTCATGAACTTCATTATTTATTTTACGATCTAATCTTGAGTTTGAGTATAAAAAATAAGGAAGAAAACCTCTTTGGATTAATAACTGAGTTTGTATATCTGATGCTAAAAGTAATTGCCTTGAAAGCACCTTTCTGATAGGGCATACGTCAGTACTTTTATACAAAATGGCTTATCATTTATTTTCATCACATAGAGTCATTTACATTATTTATACAATACTCCTGGTTTCTATTCTCTCTTGTACTTACTATTTTAAATACATACAATACTTTACTTAAGTGAGTACAACATGTCATACCTCATTAGCATCCTCGCATAGATATGACAATTTAACTCTGAGAATAGGACCATGGAAAACAAGACATGAACAAGTAATGTTCCCTGCCTTTGCTCAAGCTCTCTTGCCAATTCCTTCTCTTTAAAGATGAATTTACAAGCTCAAGACACCCCAAGAACTATCAAATCCTCTCCTTTCATCAAATTTCCTTCTCAAGGTCCTTGATCTTCCTTCCTCATTCAAGCTAGCTGAAGAAGCTGCTGAGGGAGACTCAGACGCTGGCAGAGGGAAGGGACACATGAGATGGAGAGGAAAATGGGTGAAGGAAAAGGTGTGAGTGTGTTTCAAATTAATATATGTGGGATCCACTTTTTTGCCTTATCAATTTAGTCCCTTGGAACAATTTTAAATTAAGAATTGCAAGGGAATTGAAATTTATTGATCACCATTAATGAACCCAAATTATTCCCATAAAATACACATAATCATATTCCATTTTCATTTAGAAACTTATGTCTCACATTTCATTCATCTTGGTCCCTCTTCGTGCTTTAGCATCCACTCTAACCTCAAGTCCACAACTTGAAATCCTGTCCTTACAAAATATCCTTATAGGTGCCAATATCTTCCATAGGTTCCTATTCAACCCTGCCTCATGAGTACTTTGTAGTTTCTATACTCTTCACTTTAGTCCTTGAACATGCCCCTTAATTCACTGGAAAAAAAATTTTCACTTCTATAATTTTGTACTTTTAATAGTACAATAATACTTGGGGTATTACATCTGGATCCAACCTAATTAGTTTATTTGACTATCAAATTAACTGATCTTATATTATTTTGAGATTCATTATTCCATTGATTTCTTTTAAACTAATCAATCAATTTAATTAATTTATTTCCTAATCAAATTAGGAAAATAATCAAATCTTGAATCAATTAATCTTATTATTTTGTTTTCTAAATCTTATTAGGATCTAAATTAATCAAATTAATTTAACCTAATTCATTCTTGAATTTGAAGTTTTTTTATTTTTATTTTCACGCCAAACAAATATATACTAAGAGAGGAAAAATAGGGTTTACGGATCAAAACATTTTTTTCTTTTAAAAACCCTTTTAATGGAAACTAACTATTTTTCTTTTAAAATTGTTCATGTTTAGAGTCAAAATATTTCTTCAACAAACCGAAATTCAAAACATATTTCTCAACAAAATTCATAAGAACATCTCATGCTCTTTCATACAAAATTTTAAAGAAAAACAAACAAGCATCATGCCATATTCATGTTTCAAACACACAAACTAAATATGTTGATTTCTATTATACTCATTCATTCTTCATTTTAAAGTAATGGTAACTATAGGCGGGTTTCTGATACCGCTATAGGATTTTAGAGATCAAAGAACATTACAGAATTTAAAAAATTTTCTCTAAAACCCATTCACTGATGGATCAAACTATATTACCATTACATTAACCGTGAGAACCAAGATGAAGAGAAATACCTCTTGTAACATAGCAACCTTTCCAAAGCCAAAGCAAGTATCTAAAGTGGGATACCTCTGAAGGTAATCCACGTGAAATTACACTAAGGAAAAACCTCTGCAGGTAATGGGATTCCTTGTCATTCTTGTGCTAGCATGCACAAAAAAGCTATGGAGAAAACCCTCCTATATGAAGGAGAAGAAAACAAGAGTGTTTCCTAAACAAGATTCTCAACAACTGAGAGAAGGAGTATATCGTGTGGCTTTCACTAACACTCTTAAAGTGATAGGTGCTACTCAAATCCTAAAGCCTTAATTCCCTTTGTGAGTGCCATTCTCTTGTTGGACTTCTTAATGTAGCTCCTTAAGAAAAAAGCCCAATCTCTTTGAGAGAGGGGGTGGCCAAAAGGTTCGCATTTGGGCTTTTCCTTGTTTGGCTAGGAATAAGAACCTATTTCTATTCCTTTTATTCCCTTGTCTCTTTTAATTAATTTTCCAATTTAGGATTAAATCATCAAGCCTATTTCACATTCCTAGTGAATTTCTATGTGTGTGGCCTATTAGGTTTCCAGCTATGTTGGCCATTACACTTAACTGTAAATAGATCACGAGCAGTATCTGTCAACACGTTATGATCCCTAATTAACCAGCTAGTTAGTTGTTTGACTTTAAATGTTTCTGCAGCTAAAGTGTGTCTATGCAATGTAAACTTTCATCGTTTTATACCCAGTTGGTTCAGAGTATGGCCTATGTGTTAACACCTACTGGACTTGATTAGGTCATATCCAGCCCAAGTAGTCAATTCCTTGTCCAGTGGGATTAACCACTTTAAACTATGTCACTGAAGACCATCTTCATGACAAATCTGCTTTGGCCAAAGACTTCTTAGCAATTATCTCGACAAGTGGTCATGTGTATACTTCTTTCTATTAGAAGTGACGAATCTTTTGTTGACTACTCAAATATTTTTGAATACTTCACGTTCTACCAAATCACCGCCCTAAGAGTGACCCATGGTGGGTAACAAGGAATGTTGTCAAAACATAGGATTCATATTCATAAACTCAAGATTATATTGTAATATAAGTAATGAAGTCCATGACACAAAACATATCATGAAGAAAATTATGATGACGATCATAATGTGAGATTCTTACCATGTGTAATTATGTATGTATCTAAACTATCCTTAGTCATATGATCACTTGAGACTGGACATCAGTGATCCAGATAGACTAGCACATGTTGTGCTTCTTGATTTGATCAAGCAGCAGTCCTTATAAGCTATAAGCATGAGATGCTTTGAGTAAACATGTGAATGCTTGTTAAAGGTAATGAGTACATTAGATGATCTGCATGACACACCACATGGATACCTATTCAAATGTCAGTGATATGTCTTATAATAGCTAATAGTGCAAGTATCCTTACTTAAGAAACTCAAGTTATCTTGGATATAGATCTTGAGTTTTGACTTTATTCCCTGTTACCCACCATAGGACGCTCTTAGGGTGGTGATTGGGCATAGCATAAAGTATTTGAAGATATTTGAGTAGTCAACAAAGGATTTACCACTCTTGAAAGAAGGAAGTAGACCATGGCCACATGTCGGGATAATAGCTAAGAAGTTTTCAGCCAAAGCAGGCTTGTCATGAAGATGGTCTTCAGTAACATAGTTTAAAGTGATTGATTCCACATGACAAGGAACTGACTACTTGGGCTGTACTTGACGTAATCCAGTAAAGTGGGAGTTGACATATAGGCCATACTATGAACCAAGTCGGTAGACATTGTATAAACATGCTTTAGCTATAAAAAGGTTTAAGTAACTGACTTTTCGATCAATTGGAGGTCACGATGTGTTGCAAGATATTGCTCGTGATCTATTTTCAATCAAGTGTTGGTTGTGAATGGCCAACATAGCTAAAAACCTAATGGGTCACATGCATAAAAGTTTACTGGGAATGTGAAATGGGCTTAAGGATTTGATCCTAAATTAATTGATTAATTAAAAGGAGATAAGAAAATAAAAGGAAAAGGAATATGTTCCTCTTCCTACTCAAATAAAGAAAAGCCCAAATGTCAACCTCTTGGCTGTCGCCTTCACTCAAAGAGATTGGGCTTCTTAAGGTGCCACCTTAAGAAGCCCAATAAGGGAATGGTGCCTACTAAGGAAATTAGGGCTTTAGAGCATAAGGTAGCACTTATCACTCTAAGAGTGATAGTGAAAGCCACACGCTATACTCTCTCTCTCTTAATTGTTGAGAATCTTGTTTAGGAGAACACTTTTGTTTTCTTCTCCTTCGTCCAAGAGTATTTTCTCCATAGCTTCTTCGTGCTTGCTAGCACAAGAGCGAGAAGGAACCCCATTGCCTGAAGAGGTTTTTCCTTAGCATGCTTTACGTAGAGTACCACTAGAGGTATCCTATTTTGGATACTTGCTTTGGGTTGGAGAGGATGTTCGACTACAAGAGGTATTTCTGTTCATCTTGATTACTTGGATAATGTAATGGTAATATAGGTTGATTTTTTAGTGAATGGGTTTTAGAGAAAAAGTTTTAAATCCACTGCATTCTATGATCTTTAAAATCCTTATAATGGGATCAGAGCACGCCTGTAGTAATTACCATTACTTTAAAATGAAGAATATATAAGTATAATAAAAATCAGCATGTTTAGGTTTTGTGTTTTTGAAACATGAACATGGCTTGATGCTTTTTTTTTTCTTTAAAATTTTGTAAGAAAGAGCATGAGATATTCTTATGAATTTTGTTGAGAAATATGTTTTGAATTTCAGTTCGTTGAAGAACATATTTTGATGCCAAACATGAAAACTTTTAAAAGAAAAATATTTTTTTTTACCAAAAAGGTTTTTCAAAGAAAAATTATTTTGATCCATAAACCCTATTTTTTTCCCTTTTAGTAGATGTTTGTTTTGGTGTGAAAATTAAAAAAAATTCCAAATTGAAAACTGAAGTAGGTTAAAATTAATTTGATTGATTTAGACCCTAATTAGTTACCTATTATGATTTAGGAAACAAAACAATTAGATTAACTGATTCAAGATATGATTATTTTCCTAATTTAATTAGGAAATAAATTGATTGATTGATTGATTTAAGTGAAATCAATGAAATAATGAATCTTAATCAATATAAGATCAATTGATTTGATAGTCAAATAAACAGATTAGATTGGATAAAGATTAGTTTCCTAATATGATTTAGGAAATAATTTAATTAATTGATTAGATTGTACCTTGATTGATTTACTGATATGATTTAGGAAATAAATAAATTAATAAATTATTTAAAATTTCCATTATTTTCTTAGCTTAAATTAGGAAACAAACTTTTTAGATTTAACTAGAATCTTTATTACTTTCCTTATTTAAACAAGGAAACAAATCAGTTTGGAATTGAATTGAGATTTATTTATTTTCCTAATTAGATTAGAAAACTAGAATTAAAGGGTTTTAATTCTAAATAGGGAAACAATAATTTTTTTAATTGATATTAAAATGAAAGTAGAAATAATTCATGTGATGAAATTATTCTAATGCCATATAGACCTTAAATGCTGACTTCTGTTATATATTGATTTTGATAGACAATTGCATGATCGAATGTATGTATGGTATGATACCTAGTTATGGACTTTTACCAAGTATGAATTGTTCATGTATGTTTTTAAATTATTGTTTTGGTAAATAGGGTCTGTGTACCCTTTCTTTCTCTATTTCTCTGTTGTACTTCTCTTCTCACCTAACTCCTCTCAAATGTAAGTTGAGGTTTCTCATTAAACGATATAATTAGATTACATAAGGTTAGTATAGGAATGAATGTAAGAAAGAAAATGTGGAGACGGAGCCGAGGAACTAAGGCCTTATAAAGAGTAGAAAGAATGTGTATATCTTCAATGTAAAATCTTGCATATACCTAGGTTTGACCTAGTCATCTCTTTTGGGTCAAAGAGTTGACTATAGATAAGTCCGTAACCATGCTATATAATTTACAATCTATATATACGTAATGAGATCACACATATGATGCATGTCTAATTTAAAATATAATGAGACTAATTAAAAAAACTCTCAAATAATATTAAAGCTGAAGTCTTCCATTAATATGGGGTGAACCAAAGATCTTCTAAAGCTTAGGTTGTTAGACTCGTTCCCATCCTAACTTTAAGTTGAACATCTTCAAACCATTGAGATATGATCTTATGATTAATGGGCCAGCTTTAACTAGAAGCATTGATTTGCTGGACTCTCTCTAAGGTTAATGTGGATAGAAACTAAGTTGGGCTATATGCATATGATGTGTATGAGTCAAGAGTTGACATGCCCAATGCATACATCAACAATTGATAACACTACTCAGTGGTTGCATACACAATGCAATTGGTATGAGATACCTACCATTTGATCCAAGATGGCTTGTTGGACTCTCTCCAAGGTCATTCAAGGTGAGTTTTAAACATCGAGCCCACTAGGAGAACTTCCAACAGGTTCTCTCGGATCCAAAATAGGGTTTTTGTTTTTGTTTTGGGTTCATAATAAAATAGTGGGAGTAATAATGCAATCTATTAAAAATCGTATGTCATGCATTCATGTACATTCTTTAACGTCCACTGTGAACTAGCTAAGAAACTTGAGAATCATTCTTAAGGCTGAACGCATAACCTATATTCTTGATAAGGCACTCCCTAAACTCCTTGTTGATGATGCTAAGGAGGACCAAGTGTTGGCCTATAAAAAGTGTAAGGGTGATGATTTGCTAGCAACATGTATCATGTTGGCCTTTATGACACCTAAGGTTCAGAAAGAGCATGAGGCCATGGATGCATACACCATGATATTCCATCTAAGGGAATTGTTTGATGAGCAAGCAAGAACTAAAAGGTTCGATATTTCACATTCACTTTTTCATTCTAGTATGCAAGAAGAGGCATCTGTAGTACAACACGCACTTAAGATGAATGACTACATTAAAAGGTTAGCAGCGTTAGGTTTTATGATAGATCATGAATTAAGTGTTGACTTAATTCTTTGGAGTTTACCTTATAATTACGCACAGTTCGTAATGAACTATCAAATAAATCAGATTTCATCGACTATACTAGTGCTGATCAACCTACTTAAGGCAACTGAGCCTTCTATCAAGAAAGAAAATAAGGTCATGATGTTGGTAGATTCTTCTAAGATTAAATGGAAAAGTTCCAAGAAAAAGAAACCCATTAAGGTCAAGGGAGGTGTCAAGAAAAAGTAGGCTAAGAAGGTAGAGAAAGTGCAACCAAAGGGACTTACTTCCATTGTGGTAAAGACGACCATTGGAAGAGGAACTGTAAGACCTATTTGGAGTCCCTAAAGAAGAAAATGGCATTTGATGCTAAAACTACTTCAGGTATTTTCATTATTGAGATAAAATATTGTTTCTAGTAAAACTTGGGTATTAGATATCAGTTGTGGTTCACATATATGAACTGATATGTATGACTTAAAGAACAATAGACAGATGACTAGAGGAAAGGTGGACCTACAAGTCAAAAATTGAGCAAGAGTTGCTGCATTAGCTATAGGAACATATGTATTGCCTTTATAGTGGTATAATTTTAGAATTAGACAACTGTTATTTCATTTCATCATTGATTAAACACATAGTTTCAATTTCAAGTTTGAATAAAGAGTTTTCATTTAACATTTACTAACAACTATTGTCACATAATGTTAGATAGTATTATTTATGGCATTGAAACATTATCCAGTGGGATTTATGTATTAGATACATCTAACTCGATTCTCAATATAAAAAATGGCAACCCTAAATGCCTAAAACAAGATAATAAACTAACCTCATATTTATGGCATTGTCATCTAGGTCATATAAGTGAGAAATGCATGAGTAAGTTACACAAAGGAGGTGACTTAGGGTCATTTGATTATGCATCATATGATACATGTATCTCTTGCTTAAAGAGCAATATGACTAAATCACCTTTTAGTGGAAAGGATGAATGTGCAACTGAGTTATTAAGTCTAATACATACCAATGTATGTGGACCAATGTTAACTCATGCCAAGGGTGGTTATAACTACTTCATTACCTTCATCGATGACTATAGTTAAAGAATTTAGAAATGAAGTAAAGAAACAACTTAGTAAAAGAATCAAGACACTATGATCTGATCAAGGTGGTGAATACTTAAACCAAGAATTTCAGGATTATCTTAGGGACAATGGGATATTGTCCCAACGGACTCCACCTTACACGCCACAACATAATAGTGTGGCTGAAAGAAGAAACCGAACCTTGTTAAACATGGTTGGGTCCATGATGAGTCATGCAGAGATCCCTAAGTCCTTTTGGGCAATGCACTCAGGACCACTATTCACACCCTGAACAGAGTCCGAACCATTTTAGTTGATGTTACTTTATTCGAGAAATGGTATAACAAGAAACCCATCTTATCTTACTTGAAGATATGGGGTTGTCCAGCTTATTTGAAGTGGATAATGTCAGATAAACTTGAGGCATAATCTGACAGATGTCTATTTGTGGGATACCCTAAGGAAACAAGAGGATATCAATTCTACCATACTTTGGAACAAAAGATGTTTGTTTCAAGGCATACTGTCTTTCTAGAGAAAGAGTTTCTCTTAATGGAAAATAGTGGGAGTAAGATTGAATTGGGGAAGTTCAAGATACTCAAGCAGACATGGAACAACTACTTACTCAAGAGCTGATAGACACATAACATCTACCAACTCAAGAGCCAGAGCCGTTAATTTATTCAAGAAGAGTAACAACCATACCTTCCATACAAGCACACATGCTTTGTAGATCAAGTAGGGTACATAGGGCTCTTAAGAGATATGGATTTCTCATAAATGAACCCAATGATGTACTACTTATAGAAGATGAGGAATCTACGACCTATGAAGAAGTTCTGAAAAGCTCAAACTCTGAAAAATGACTCAATGCCATGAAATCATAAATGGATTCCATGTATGTCAACCAAGTATAGACTTTGGTTAATCTGCCTAAAGGGATTAAGCCCATCGGGTGCAAATAGGCTTTTAAGAAGAAAACTGACATAGAAGTTAACGTTGTAACCTACAAAGCAAGGTTAATTGCTAAAGGATATCATCAAAAACAAGGTGTTGATTATGATGAAACCTTTTCACCGGTAGCTATGCTTAAATCCATTAAGATACTCCTAGATTTGAAGACAACTTTCCTCAACGGAATCCTGACCACGGATGTATATATGATACAACCAGAATGATTCATATCCAAAGATAGCAACAAAATATGAAAGCTTAAGAGATCCATCTATAGATTAAATAAAGCATCCAGGAGTTGGAACATCCGATTTATTGAGACAATTAAAAAGTTTAGTTTCTTACAAAATTTGAATGAACCTTTTGTGTACAAGAAGATTAATAGGAGTGCAGTCATATTCCTTATGTTGTATGTAGATGACATACTACTCATATGAAATAATGTTTCTGTCCTTTAGATCATGAAGATTTGGTTTTCCAAGAATTTCTCCATGAATGACATTGGAGAAGCAACCTACATATTAGGGATAAAGATCTATAGAGATAGATCTAAGAGGTTGCTTGGTCTTTTGTAGTCTACTTACATTGATAAGATGCTAAAGAGATTTACCATGGAAGAGTCCAAGAGAGGATTCATTCCTATGACACATGGGATTACACACTCAAAGTTTATATGCTCAAAGACACAGGATGAAAGAACTCGCATGAGTTTGATCCCTTACACCTCAGCCATGGGATCAATCATATATGATATGTTATGTACTAGGCCCAAAGTATCATACGCTCTTAGTGTCGCTAGTAGATATCAGTTTGACCATAGTGAGGGTCATTGGGTGGCCATTAAGAATATCCTTAAGTACTTAAAAATGACAAAGGATTTATTCTTAATATATGAAGAAAGAGATCTCAAGGTAAGTGGGTATACAAATGCTAGCTTTCAAACTGATAGGGACGATTCAAGATCCCAATCAAGTTACATATTCATATTAAATAGAGGTGCAATTAGTTGGAAAAGTTTCAAGCAAGAAATGACTACATATTCTACCACTGAAGCAGAGTATATAGTGACTTCTGAGGTAGTAGAAAAAGCAGTTTGGTTTAATAAGTTCTTCACTGAACTAGGAATGGTTCCCAACATTGTTGATGTAGTATCTATCTATTGTGACAACAATAAAGCCATTTCACAAGGGAAAGAGCCACAGTCGCATGAAGAATCAAAGCTCAAACTCATTAATTTTCCTTCAAGAATCCTAATTTTCTCACTTTTTCTGCTATCCCTATCTACCTCATGATTGTCTTGTTTTTTATCATGGTTTCTACAATTTTCTTGCTCCAATTAGATTAATAAACAATTGAGAAGGTTCCAATCCATTACATAAACTCATAAATTTCCAAACAGCTCCAATCTCACCCTTAACATCCATATACACAAAATGAGATAGAAAGTGAAAGTCTGAGGAGTTTTACCTTGTTTCTTCTTCCTTTCCTTCCAGTGGTTGTTGGTCATCAGAGACCTGAACTTTTGCCAGATAACTGTGGCCAGAGTCTTCGGTAGTGATCTTTGGGTGAAGGAGATGAAGAGAGGTGGAAGCTAGAGTTTGAGAAAGGATGGGCTGTGTGAAGGAGAGAAAGGAACGTTGAAAGTGTGTGAGGGTGTGGTATATATGCATAATCTTTTAGGAAAAATTATCATTTAACCCCTTTGGTTGAGTTTCGATCAAATTTTAAGTAATGGCAAGATTGTAATTTTCCTTGACTTAGTTATTTTCCCACACCAAACACCACACACTTCCATCCCCAATTTCTCAACTCTTAACACCCAACCATCGATTTCTTACCTTATTTTCCATTCTCAATAAAGAGCAACACTTAATTATTTTTATTTCACCCTAGTCTTTCAACAGTCTCATCACTCATCTACCTTTCCTAATGACATGCACATCCTCATCCTTGGCCACTTATCATTTTGCATACTATGTCACAATTCCACCATGAATTTCCTTACTTGAAAATGAAAATTTTTCCTCCATATTCCACTACTTACTCGAAGATCCAAATACATTACTACCTGAGGATCTCGGGTATTAAAACTTTGGTCCCTTATCCAAACCCATACATAGTTTCCTCTTGACACTTGTTGGATAACAACCACGTGTAGTACCACATGCCTTTACCCCCTCACTAACTCACTTGGCTGTGTTCATGCTTTGAACACACTCTTAATTTTTGGAATCCTCCAATTTCCCTCAAGTACTTATCCACCAACAAGAATTCCTACACTTTCAAAAGTACACACTCACATTAACGTCATAATACCTAGGGTAATGGACTGAAGTGAAATGATGGAAAATGTTTGGTATCCCTGTGTAAAGGGATAAGTAAGGATTTTTGGGAAGACTAGACTTTCTAAGGTTAACTTGCATGATTAATGCCATGAGATTGGTAGAACGGGAAACTATTGTTGCGTATGAGTCCTAGAGAGGGACTAGAATGAATAAGGTTAAAAGTATTAAAATGTGAAAATGGAAGTTTTGAGGTGAACTTAGAGTGATGAGGTATGTGGAAGTGGGGTGACTTAAGTGTGAAGGGTTTAGAAGTATGGATAAGATGTTTCTAAAGAATTCTTATCATTGCCCTTAAACTGAAGAAGCTTGTGCTTAGGGTTGGAGGGCAAAATGGTTAAAAAAAAGCAAGAAACTCTCCCAAACTTAATCACTTAGCTCACACTCTCACTTCTACATAGCAACCTTTCTTCCTTTTGTCTCTCTCACTTTTCGTTCACACCTTTCCTTCCTTCACTGCCAAGTGGAGCTCCAATGATTGTTTTACCATCATCTCTGGAGTTACAGCAGCAACCAACAGAAAGGTATGTTTTGTAATTGCTTCTGGGCGTTATGGTTCTTGCTGTAGCAGTCAGTGATCATCCTATTCTCATATTTTGACGTGTTTTTGTCCTCTTTTCATGATGTAATCATTAGGGATTGCCCCAAGACTTTTGGATCATAATTTCCTTAAGCAAGCTCATGGGAAATGGTGAATTAGCTCAGCATTGAGGTAAGTGGCTACCCCTACTTAAGACTTCAAGAAAGATAGAGAAATCCATCTTAGTGATCCAAAGAAAGAACTCTTAGTATAGTAGTAATTTAGTAAAATACATGCAGTAGAACCAGTGACTTAAGTATGACGGTGTCACAACCCATTCCCGTGCCCATGACTAGCACGAACAATGCCTAAACCCACACTGCTGTAAGCCTAAGATTATCTTAACCCCAACATGGTTATTCCACAATTTATATATGCATGAATAAATTGATTCCAAATGCATGCAAGAATGTAAAATATCAATTTTCTTCTGGGAAACACATAAATGTATGTTTTCAATTGATCATTCATACTCATCAATATTCAATATAAAATTACATCAAATCCCCCTTAAGCAACACTACATGGCCTACCCGATTACAAAGCTTTCTAAGATTACTAGTACAAAATAAAATAGGTAAGTACCATACCACAAACAAAAGGGAGATGTCCTCAACACGTGTAATGCATGATTGTAATGCATGATCATGTGAACATAACCAATCAACTGTGCATCGGCACTTTGTCAGTCAAACCCCATAATTTCACACCATAAGTACAAGTGCAAGTATAAGCAATCGTAATCAACAAAAGGCACCTTTATCGTATAGCTCAACATCAATCATGCATAATTACTAAACAAGAATGCAAATCAATTACACGATATTGATGAAACAGAATAGCCAACATGACTTACATAAATATCACACACTCAAACACAAACACAAACATATGTCATTATACGTCCATACAAGATTAACACATATCATTACTAAGCAATCACAAAATCAACCACTGCTCGTGCTCTCACCACACTACCTCATCCACATCACATTATCTCATCGTACACCCATATTTCATCACACGCCCTCACCAGGTACATCTACAAGTAAAGAACAATTTATATCACATAGGTCTCACTGGCCATTTCAATGTTCCTTCCTTATTTCATCACACGTGGTAATACCACGATTTTTGCATCATGGTGATAACCCTCACAATGTGTCCGTCAACGTATGTCCTATCATGGCACGTCTCATATCCTCGACATTCTTCTTCATGATTGCTTCCTTCTTGGTCTTAGCCTCATTTTAATAATTCAAATCCCTACATATGCTTGAGTATGGACACCCAAATTCGAAAACAATTTGTTATCATTTATATCATAGGGTCCCTACTCTAGCATGTGTTTTCATTCATAAATCTTGTGTAACTTGCCATGCACATTTTATTGTTGTTCAAAGGGATATCAATCAGAGGTGAGAATTAGGGATTTCTAAATTAGTCTACCCAAGGCGTAACCACTTGAAGGCACCATCCACACCTATAGTATTATACTCACAATCATATTTCATATACAAAATCCACATGTATCACATTCATTCACACATATATAAAGTTCATCATTCACATTTATGAACAATTATCCACATTCTTCATTCACACATAATGTCACCATCCATATTCAAGTACAATTACCCATATTCATAATTATTCATATTCCTATACAATTATCCATATTCATAATTATTCATATTCCTATACAATTATCCATGCATACACAACTTTCATCATACATTCCCCTATACTATTCACATTCATCATTCACACATGGGTATGCTTGTTCAAATTGTAAGCATGTAAGGTTTCATGCACATCCATCACATTGTCACCATATCATGTATTTGCCTTTACTACACTAAGAAAAGTCCTAGAAAAAAACAAACAAGGTAAAGCTAAATTCCATCACCTAGATTCCAAAGCTAATCTTTACTGTGTTTTCATGTGTTACTTGGAGGAAGGTGTGTAGAATGATTTGAGATGAATCCCAACAACTATAACACAAAAGGTTGCAAGAAGAAGTCACAATCTTAAAACAAGAAAAATGCTTATTATTGCTTCTAATCTTTGGTCACTATTTTTTCATATCTTCTGATTGATGAGGAAGTTTCAAACCAAACCTTTCTTGTTTGAAACTAGACTCAATGGGATTTTCAATGACATATAATTTGCTAATAATAGAGTTCATTAAAGAATGTTATGATCCATATTAGATGATGTTACTTACCTTGAACTTTTGAGTTCTTGATGTCGGGGAAAGTATTAGTAACTGAGATTTCTCTGGAGATCACAAAGGCGTAAAAATCTAGGGATCCTTTAGATGGTGTGGATGTGTAGTGTAGAGGCTAGGGTTTAGAGATGGCGTCTATGGTTTGAGTATGAGTGTTCCAACTAGGGATTTTTTTTGTGTATTGGTATGTCTAGGGTTTCAAGGCTTTGAGTGATATTTATGTTTGAGAGGTGTGTTTTGGAATCTCTTAGGTGACATTTATAGGTGTGAGGTATCTAGTGTTTCTAGGTTAAGTCTACCACTTGGACTCCCTCTATCACATCCCTAAAAATGACATGTGATCAGCATGTTTGGTAATGTTACCCTTACCCCATAAGCCTATGCCATACAATGCTATAGTCAGTCCAAAGAAATAAACCATAACCCAGGACTGACTACGAAATTTCATACATCCTACATCACCTACCTATGTAGTCATAGAGTGACAACTAGAAGTCCAAAAGGGAGTCAACCAAACTAAAATAACAAAAAAGACTAACCCAAGGATCGAGAGTGGGTTAGCGAATTAGAAGCCTGCTACTCTTTAAAGGGATCACTTTCCTCAGCTATAGACTCTAAAAAAGATCCAAGAGCAGAGTGAGTAATCTAAATACTCAGTGAGAGAACAATCATCAAGTCAAAAAGTAATAAGTGTCAAATGCATAATCCACTAGATGGTTGATACATACAATCCTGCTAGTTAACCAATGCCATCTATGAGCACATATGAAACATGTTAAGTGTAAGAAGGACAGTTTAAAATGTTATAAAATTCTAGTATTAATATATCAACCCAAATAGATATGCAAACATGTATATAAATAGAAGTTTGAGACCTTACCAAATTGAAATGTGCAAGTAGAAATTTTCCAAGCCTTAGCCAAATAAAAATTACCCAACATCTCCTTTTCATTTTTTAGTTCTAATATACTTATTTCTATATAATTTCTATGAATTCATATGGTTTTTATATTTCCACACCACATCCAAGAAAGTAAATAAATACTCCAATTGATGTAAAATATGCTCAACACTCTCATCACTACAAAAGGGTCCTTGAGTGTCCTACTCCATATATAAAAATTTGTAATCACACAATCAAGAGAAAACAAGTATGACCTCCAATCACCAATAGTCACACAACAACACCATTGTAATTATCACATTTTACCTATGCGAAAACCATCACACACAAGATATAATTTAAAAGTAAATGCACAAAAACCATGGATATTACATGGACTAACACACTGCCTACCCCATGAAGTGGGAATCCTATGCATGTATACCTATAAAATCTCATTTTCCTTTCTCGAAGAATCATTGCTCCTAGGTTTTTATTCAAAAAGATGCGTAGCACACGAAAAGGTGATCAATCACCCCCTTAGAGAACTCCTTAGTCCTCTTTGATCTCCAAGTTCTTAGGTCTCTATGCTCATTGACTCGTGGTGAGGGAGTACTTCACCATTCTCATATTATAGATGTTATGTTGCTATAATCTCTTGTTAGAATTCTAAATTTTACCTTATAAATTGATGAAGAATTGTGGATGATGTGGTGTGCTCCTAAGTAATGCTAAAACTTCTTTATTCTTGAATGTTATTTTTCTATTGTGTTGACCTTGTCTATCAATTGGTGCCTTTAATGTGTGGAAAGAACATTAGTGATGGTACAAAGAACTATAAGTCTCTCTCGCACCATGACTAATGTCAATTAAGGGAAGCTTGTGTGGCCCTTTTTTCCTTCCTAATGAGGACAACTTAGTGGTTGTCATGCCCTAAAAATTTAGCACATTAAACATGCATGATAATTCCAATGCCATAACAAACAGTCCTAGTTATCAACAACTAGCAACAACCAGCCAGTCATACATATAAAAGTAATAATTATACATCCACATATATATAGAAACTCCAACAACACATGAATACAGAAAAATCAAGTATAAAAATAAATTATAGCTGAACTTATAATGTACAGTTTTCTCGCCCCAAGCCTAGGTGGCCTAATAGATTATAGAGTGACTTCCTATACTTGCCAAAATTTGGTTCCAAGAATCCACCAACACAAAAAAAAAAAGGAGTACAACTCCAAAAGAGCCTCTAAACCTCTAGTGGAAACTTCTCTTCCCCAGCCTCCATATCTGAAAAAAAAAACCACAATGGGTGTGAGTTCATCAAAACTGAGTGAGCAGCCGACTGTGGAGAAAAATGATTATAATATACAAGTATAAATACCAAAACTCACTATCACTAATGATAAATGTCTGAATGTAATACAAACATAAGATAATCACAAACATATTACAATTATACAAACAAGCACATGTTATGGAAACTTTTCCATGTTTTCCCACTCTCACCACATTAAGATTTAGTCCATAATTTCCTCTCAGACTATTATTTCTCAATGGGTTTATTTCAAAGATCTATCCCTCTGTTTCCCAATACTTACAGAAGACCACCCTTCTGTTTCCCTTATATTTCTATATCAATATGCCAAATGTCATGAATGTATGCAATAACCCCAATACATAACACATTACATTACAACGATAATAAGTATCCCGCATACAATCCCACTTTCTAATTAATACCATTAATTATAAATGTATTGAATTTACCTTCCATAAATAAGGAAGGAGGGATTTACATTATATCTAAAATAAAAATAAAGTTGGCAAGGTCATCCACTCACCTTAGCACCAACAAAGTTTTTATCGTACACGTGATTCTGAAACTAAGCCAAGTAACTCCACAAAAGCACCTAAAAGAGGTCCCAATAGTTTAGCATAAAAACTCCCTCATCAACTTCCCAAGAAAAATTTTTCAAATTCCCCACTTTCTTGAGGGTGCCTAGGCGCCAGAGTGGGCACCTGGGTGCCACAGTATTTCTAGAGGCTTGTGCATTCTATCCCAAGGGTGCCTAGGTGCCAAGCCCAATTCTTGATAGGCCTCGTACCATCCCTTGGCGTAGGTGCCAGACCTAGTGCTTAGGGCACCACGTCAAAATCCCTCTATAGAGACCCTAGCACTTAGGCATTAGATTTTGGGTTCTCTATTCTTCCCTGTTCTTCACATATTTTGGAGGAAAATTCTCTAAAAATCCATCATTTGCACCTTTTTCTTTTCTTTCTTTGGTTTTCTAAGTCAAAATAATGTTCATGAAGCAATTTAAGTAATTAAAACTCAAAAAACAAACAATTTTCATGAATTTCTCCAAATTCTACAGAAATCCTATAAGAACATGTGCTTGAGTTTTTCATCCATGAAAGTAGCTTGTTTTTCCACCATGAACTAGATTATAACAAGCCCAAGAAAGAAGCCAAAGAGACAAAGTTTCATGAAAATCTTCAAAAATCCACTTTCTGCTTAGGCATGGATAATAAAGGAGATTAATGAGATGTAATCTTACCTTTAGTCCTATAAATGCCCAAAGTAGCAGAAAGTAATCAGAAACTTCAGATTAATTGGCAGAAACCAAAGTTGAAAGATGAGAGAGAAGAGAGGAAATGGGTCACCCAAACTTTCCTTAAAATTTCTAAGTGTGGAAAGTGAGAAGAAAAGGGTGGAAAGAACCCTTTAGTAGTGGTCGATCATGGGTTAATCCATGGACCCCATACCCAACCCACTTGACCCACTTCAAGAAAATCTCAATTAATCACATTTATTCTAATTAATCCCTTATTTACAAATCTCGCATACATCACAGAAAAATACCACAATACAATAAAATATCCAATCCAATCATATAATATCAAATCCATAGATTAATTACCCAAAAGAATTCCCCCAATTCATGGAAATTAAATGATTGAAAATAATAGCATAAAAATAACGCTATTAAATATTGCATTAAATAACGTCATTAAAATAATGCTATAAATTAATGTCATTTTAATAACATCATTCCCACAATAGCATTTAAATATTGTAATACTGTCAATTATGTTAATGTAAAATTGGCAAGTATTACATTCTCCCCTTTAAAAGAATTTGGTCTTCTAAATTAAAAACTAACCTTAAGGCTCAAACAAGTATGGATATTTCAGCTACATCTTTTCCTCTGCTTCCCACGTAGCCTCTTCATGAGAATGTTTCCGCCATAAAACCTTGACAGAAGGAATCTCCTTGGTGCGAAGCTTCTTGACTTGTCTGTCAAAAATAGCTACCGGTGCCTCCTCATAGGTAAGAGTATCATCAAACTATACCTCTTGGGATTGAATAAATGAGAAGGGTCAAGAAGATACTTTCGCAGCATTGACACGTGGAAGACCAGGTGCACTCCCTCTAATTCTGAAGGTAATGCTAAGCAGTACACCATGTTACCCACTTTTTTCACAATCTCATAACGAGCAATATACCTCAAGCTAAGGTTTCTTTTCTTACCGAATCTCATTACCTCTTTCATGGGTGAGATTCATAAGAAAACCATATCCCCAGCAACGAACTCTAGATCTCATCGCCGATTGTCAGCATAGGACTCTTTCCTGCTTTGAGCGGTATGCAATCTTTCTCTAATCAGCTTAACCTTCTCAATAGCTTCTTATACCATATCAGGTCCCATTATAGCTACCACAGATCAAACTAGCCAATAGGAGACCAACAATATAAAGCCTTATAAGGCGCCATCTGAATACTAGCTTGGTTCCTATTGTTGTAAGCGAAATCAACAAATGGTAAATGATCTTCCTGATTTCTACCAAAATCCAAAACATAAGCTCTTAACATATCCTTAAGCATCTAAATAGTTCTCTCAAACTGCCCATCCATCTAAGGGTGGAAAGTTGTGCTCATGTCCACTCTAGTACCCAATGCTTGCTAAAAAGTTCTCTATAATCAAGTTGTAAATTGAGGTCCATTGTCTGAAATAATAGACATCAGTACACTATGAAGCTTTACAATCTCTTTCACATAAAGTTAGGCAAGTCTTGCAACACCATAGGTCATATGCACGGGAAGAAAATGCATTGATTTGGTAAGTCAATCCACAATGACTCATATAGAGTCATACCCTCTTAGTGATCGTGGCAAACCTACCACGAAATCCATGGTGATTTTTTTCCACTTCCACTCAGGAATTTCTAGCCTCTGCATCATTCTTGGTGGTTTCTGGTGTTCAGCCTTAACTTGTTGGCATGTCAAGCTACAAGCTACATAATCAGCTACATCCCATTTCATACCCTTCCACCAATAAATTTGCTTCAGATCACGATACATTTTGGTGGCATTGGGGTGAACCATATACGTTGAACCATGTGCCTCCTCCATGATCTCTCTATTTAATTGCTCTATATTTGGTACACAGAGTCTCCCTTGAAACCATAGAATTCCTCCATCATCTATTGAGAAAAACCAGTGCTAAACCAGCACTTGCCCTATCCCTGATTTGCATCATGATTGAATCACTAACCACCGCTGCTTTAATTCTTTCCACCAAGGAAGACTCATATCTAAAATGAGCCAAGAATGCACCAAATTTAGTAATCTCAAAGAGTATACCACTAGCCTCGAGTTCTTGCAATTCTTGAACTAGAGGCCTCCTTACTGTGGCAATGTGAGCAAGACTTCCCATAGACTTATGACTGAGAGCATCAGCTACCACATTGGCTTTCCCAGGTCGATAGAGGATAGAATAATCGTAGTCTTTCAAGAGTTCCATCCATCAACATTGCCTCAGATTGAGATCCCTCTGTTCAAAAATATACTTAAGACTTATGGTCTGTAAAAATCTCACAAGTCTCACTGTATAAGTAATGTCTCCATGTCTTCAAGGCATAGACAACTGCTGCCATTTCTATAGGTGGGATAATTATACTCATGCTTCTTAGGCTGACTCGAGCCATGTGCTATGACTCAGCCATGTTGCATTAGTACACACCCAAACCATGTTCTAGAAGCATCACAATACATGGTGAAACCTCCCAATCCTAATGGCAAAACAAGGACAAGTGCCGAAGTCAAATTGTCACATTGCCAAACTGGGTGTGACTGACACAGTAGTGAAACACCTTCATACTATAAGCCTAGCTCAACCACCTAGATTTAACATCTTAATCTTAGAAACATAAGTACCATTTTACATGTAAAATCAATTTAGACAAAACTTTAGAATAAATACTGAATTCTTTCATTAATCACGCCACAAAAATTTCAAAACAGCTTAGAATGTCATGCATTACAAGGTGTTAGGTTAGCATTCAAATTTCAATTTCAATTACAACAATTCTCTAGGTGACTCACATGGTCACAGAGCGACCTCTAGTAAGTCTAACAAAACAATACAAATTAAATTCAAAAAAATCGACCCCAGTAACAAAAAGGGGTTGGCAGATTAGAGAACCACTCCTCCTCTACAAGCTCTCCTACCTTGGCATTCCACTCTGAAAGGCAACCAAGGCACAAAGTGAATAATTTAATTACTCAATAAGGGTGTGCTCTAAAGAACAAGGAGCATAAATGTGTACATACAAATATAAACCATGAGAAACTAAATACAAAGTTTCATAATCTAGTTAAGGAAATTAGCAATTTCTATACCTTAACCAGGTAATCAAAAATCACCAATTCAGTTATCTAATTACAATTATGGATGTATCATCTCACACAATTATTCACACCAGGTAATTTACACCCAATAATTATTTGTAACCATGTGCGCACACAAAAGACCAAACATATAAATTTCATTATAAATAATAGTTCACAACTACATACTCAATCTCAGTCAGATATCCATGACCATATAAACACCCTTATTTTCACAACCATCACAAACATACCTGTGTTATTCCAAAATCAACTACCATTTACATTAACTACCAAGAAACATAAAATACAAGTATATATAATTTAATAGATATAGACAAGTAGCCTTTGCTTATATTGCCCAAGAGAAAATAAGGAACATAAAAGGACAAAGACCAATAAAAATCCATTTCTAACCATTAACAATATTTAATGAATAATATCTAGCATTTCAAACCTTTATCTACATTTACACGTTTTCAAGTACATAACAGTAACCATAATGAATACAAGTGTGCCATTTCCAATAATAACCATATCCAAATACCAAATTATAACATTTAGAATAACCTCTATGCAAGCCAAGTCATTATAAATAGAAAATCCTATCCTTATGTCTCCTCGTGGCTTAAATGCCAAAGATATTCATATATCTCGTATGCACACCTAACCCCATCCTTATACCTCCAAAAGCCTCCATACGTGCCAATACCCAACACAATATCAATCATCATACCAATCCATAGTAACCACGTAGAAATATACCAATAGAGTGATTTCCAAGTAGAAAACAAGAATAATAATCCAATATAGTGAAATTTTCCCTCATCAATATTTAAAAGGAATTATACGTCAAGAAAGGATTTTTCATATCAAACAAGAAAAAGCTATCCAATACAGAACAAATACAACGTCTATAATCAATCCAAGCTAAATTCGTGACCATATTTACTGTTGAAGGTTTAAGGTCTTACTAGGTGAAGCATCAACATAAACTGTAGAACTATACCATTTTTAAATTTTCATCCAAAGTAAATTTCTATTTAAATAAGAATTAGTTGCTCTTGCTAAATACACAACCATAATTTACACACATTCATTATCCAATATTTGTCACATATATTACAATTGATGAATTATTCATGTCAAAGAGTAAGGGAAATAATCCAATATCATAGTGACTTCAACATAATTAGCCATAACATATAAATTTATAGGTTTGAAGATAATTATACTTTCAAGGGAATATGCCACACAATTTAACCAATATATTAACCATAGTACAATAATCACAATCATTGCAGTTTCGGATTAGAAGACATATTGGTCCCTTTTTTATTAGATCCTTAACCCCTAGCTCTTGAAAGTTGCAAAGTACATGTTTAGTTCATAAACTAGAATAAGGTTATGATTAACAGAACCAATATTCTATTTCGTACTCTATTTTAGGATGATGTTACTCTTATCATGAATGGGAGGACATAGCATTTGATTAACCATACAACAACTCTTGAATCTAGAGTGAATGTATTCACCATTTTCTTAAATGTATTCACCATTTTCTTAAAAGTAAAATTCAAGAAAGGACTTCTTGGGAAATTTAGTGTCGCCATTCTCTTTAATTTGATATCAATTACTTTAACATTCTCTAGGGAATGAGAATAGGAAACTAGAATAGTGTCAATTACCTTGCATCTAATTCAACCTAAGAAGTTTCATTACTTCATAGATGTTCAAAAATCCAAGCATTATCACATAATCAAATTAAACACCTGTTCCATTGAATTGACACTTGTTATAATGATCTTAAAGGGAAGAGTAAGTTGTTGTGAAAAAAAAAGTTTCATTCTTGCTCACCCTAGAGTAGCCCAATTTACCTTAAAATCCACCCAATTGTTGAAGAAGTGTTGGAGAAAGCACCCCAAGATTAGAGAATCGCGAATCAGCAAAGAAAAGGGAAAGATTTTATATGGGTTAGGAACAAACGCCCACTGTAGTAGGCTATTGCCCCTAAGCATACAGCAGTAGCAGCAAGCCTGCCGCTACTGCCTCCCACGCACTATAGCAGACATCTAGCCCGCTATAGCCTGCGGCCATACTTCAGCAGCCCTTGAACTTGAAATAGAAGCTCTCCTCTAGCAATAATGACACTCGATCACTCCCAAGCCTCAATCAATGATTTACCCAACTTAGGCCCTTCCAAAGACAGTAAAAAAATGACACAGTCCTCAACAAAATCACTTGAAATCAGAATAAACCATGTTTCTTTCACAAATTTTCCCAAAATGTAAGAAAGTTTATATCTTTCTGATTAAATGGAATTCAGCCTAGGAACTTGAATTTCCAACTTAATGTCCAACTCAAATACCTCTCTGATGCAAGGAATCACTTAGAAATATATTTAGACCTTTAACCTCCATTAATCCCTCGAGTCCCTTCCCTAAGCTCTCAGTTAGAAGAAACAAAAAGAAAAAGGAAAAGGAGGAAAAATGAAAGAGAAGAGAAGGTCTCCTACCTGAGGAGATAAAGTCGTCGTAAATTTTGAACCTGTGATGTTTTCCCAGTAAATTCACAAAGTTCAAAGTCCGAAAGTTGGTCTTAAATAGAGCTTGTGGAGAAATAAATTGTTTAAAAAAGGCTTACCCCTAAGCTTAGTGGGAAAAAGTAAACAACATACAAGGAATTAGTCTTATGGATTTTGAATCCTTAGTAAGTTCACCCAATGATGTTTGAAGTGAATACACACAAGGCCTTGAAACTATAAATTTGGCTTTAATGAAAATCTTATTCTTTTGAATTCTTGAATTAATTGTTGATTTTGTTGGGGATGAGTTGAGATGTAGAATGTATATATTTGTGGGAAATTCATAAGTGCCCATTTATGTAAATTGTTGTTGATGATACTTGAGAGATATCTTGTTAAGGCCTGGTGAGTGTGATGGTATCATCCCATTTATTCTCCTTTGAATTATTATCATCATGCATCATGGAGGCAAAGTTGAAATGGTATGCTTGTTTAATTTATCTTCAAGTACTTATATTCTTATATACTTAGATGCCTTTATTTTGTTTAGTATTCATATTCTAAAAATTTTTATATATGATGAAGGATACTTATGGAAAATTTATGTGTTGGTGATAATGCTAGTTGGAAACAAATATGATTGATTTTTTTAATTATTTCTATTATGTTGAGAATATGAGTGTAAGTTATAACTAAAGTTGTGGTATGATGATGAATATTGCTTGTGCTTGTCTTTGAGAAAGAAAGGAAAGACATGGCGGTGCACCCCATAGGAAAAATTTATACGGAGCCATAAGGGTGGAGATCTATATATGGAGTGATACAGGTGGATTCAGCAAGAGCCGCGGACAAAAATCCAGAGGTACCCTGTGTAACGTCCTTATTTTACTATACTAAAATTTGAAAAAAAATTTTAATCAAATTCTAATGCTTAATATTCGTACTTTCAAAAAGAATATTCTACAATTGTTCTCAGTACAAATCATAATTTGTCATACATAATAATTCAAATTCTAAACATAAGATAATTTTACATTCATTCGATATAAATTACAAATCTGTCGTATATAGTAATTTGACATCTAAACTTTAAAAGATCTATAATTCTAATACTTAATAAACTTGAGTGCTCTTAAAGTGTTCAATCAATCTTTACATCTTTCCCCTTATACTCAGCCCCTGAAATGATCAGTTGGAAAAGCATAAAAAAGGTGAGATAAGGGTATCTCAGTAGCTATTATAATTTTATAAACATTTATAAATATATCATTTTAGTCATAAAAGCACTTATAAAAATCAGTCCGTGTAATATAAATTCTCAGTTCAGTGCAATAAGTTGATGAAAAATTAGCAAGCTGATATATAAATAAACCATGGAATCAAGAATAGTTGATGGCACACTCAACGACATGGAAAAGATAGTCTGCATAACTACTTTTTCCAAGCTAAACATAAGAGAAAGGCTACTACAGTCCTTTAACTCAAGCTAGAAAGATTCCTAGCTAAAACATGGAAATATAATTTCTATGCTGACATGGAAGCAGAGCTCCCAAATTGAACATGGAAGTAAAATTCCAAGCTGATAACATACTAATTTCATCATGAAAAACATATGTCACTTTAAATAAAACTTCATGGACATAAAATATTTAAGTAGTAAAACAAGCTTTTATGAATTGCTAAACTACTAAATTCTCAATTCAGTGCAATAAGTTGATGAAAAATTAGCAAGCTGATATATAAATAAACCATGGAATCAAGAATAGTTGGTGGCACACTCAACGACATGGAAAAGATAGTCTACAGAACTACTTTTTCCAAGCTGAACATGAGAGAAAGGCTACTGTAGTCCTTTAACTCAAGCTAGAAAGATTCCCAGCTAAAACATGGAAATATAATTTCCAAGCTGACATGGAAGCAGAGCTCCCAAACTGAACATGGAAGTAAAATTCCAAGCTGATAACATGTTAATTTCATCATGAAAAACATATTTCACTTTAAATAAAACTTCATGGACATAAAATATTCAAGTAGTAAAACAAGCTTTTATGAATTGCTAAACTACCTGGACTTTGTAGTCAGACTTTTTAGCTCAAGTAGCTATTCAATCTGTCTTGAAATTTGTTTCACGAATTCTAACCTATTCAAACAGTATATATAACCTTATTTAAAGTCTTAAATAAAAAGATTATAGAATGTCATATTTCCCTGATCTTCTTAAATTCCTAATTCTATCCCAAATTTCTATTCATTCGGTTTCATTGTAATCTCATATTAAACCAATATTTCTCATAATATTTTTGAGATGATATGTATAAATAAATATCATTAATTTAAATAACATATATATATATATATATAATTACATATGTAAATTTCGGTGAACATATACTTATATATGGCTATACTTAGATATACATATATATATATATATACACATATATAAATAGAGGTGTAATAAAATAACATTACTTAGTAAATATAAAATATACTACATATGTATTTATTCATGTATAACATATAGATACAAGTATAAATATAATTTTATAAATTTTTACATAATGATATAAATAGCTAATTTAGTTAAAATAACTTAGTTTTTAGTTAACATATTACATACAATTAGATTCTATTTAAAACTAGATTTTTCTTAAATTTTTTTAATGAGTAATTACAAACTTTTCTGTTATTCAGCTAGGTCCCTCTTGCAATATTTTTACTTTTTCCTTTGCAAGATCTAAGTTCATAATTAGTTTCATCTAGGTCCCTAGTCCTAGAATATTTTTTATAAAATTGAAACAGCCTATACAAACTTTTCATTTCTTTCAGTTTAGTCCCTATTCTGTGTTTCACGTTTTTGCTTGAGTCAGAAGCTAAAACTTGCCCAGATTTCCTTCCTAATGTTTTTAGGACCTAAGTGACCATTTCTTCCCATCAAATAAGCTAAAGAAGAAATTTCCAACAAAACTCAAAATTTCTGAAAAGTTACCCAAGATATCGTGTGAACTAGGAGGGAGATTGCACTGGTCTTTGCTTCTGATTTTTGCACTAGATTATTGCTACTCCTTCTTTTATTCTTGGGTAAGCTAGTCACTTAACCAACTCCCCAAAATACCCAGAAAAATTGAGGAAAAATGGTTCTTCTTCCCCTCAATTTTTCTGCTCTGTTTTGGGTGCAGGAAGGCTCTCGGTTCTGCACTGGTTTCTCAAGGAAGAACACGTTTTTGGCTTGCATAACTTGGCTCACTCACACAAATGCCTCAAGAGTTAACTCAAGCTATACCTCACTCTAAGAGCCTAAGCTTGGCTTTAATAACCCAAAGCTCACAAAGATCATACCTTTGCTTACATCCACTCTTGTTTTTGTCACACTTCCTTATGTTTAAGGGGGAAGCTCTATTTATAGAGTTTGTGAAGGAAAACAAAATCAATTTTGCTTCCTCTTCCTCTTTGTCCCTTTGAAAGAAGTCAAGACTAAATTTGCTTCCTCCTCTTAGAAGCCCAAACCAATTTTGCTTCTTCCTCTGAGGTATCCAAATCTAACTTTGATTCTTCTTCAATTTTTAGCCACACATTTGTATGGTTGAAAATGAAGCCACTTTGAGAGCTTTTCTACCACTCATTTTATATGGTACAAAATGAGGCCACCTTGAAAGCTTTTCAACCATTCATTTTACATGGTTTTAGACTAGGCACATGGCATTAAAACAATATGCCACATTGCATATTTTTACACCATGTAATCTAAGCCATTATTTCACATTGTGGTTTGGGCAATGAAAGACACAAAAATAGTTCCCTTTCTTTTCTCGGTTTTTCTTGATAGCAAGAGACGAATTGTAGCAAAAGAAATTCTGACTCAGTTTAATTCCTTCTGAATATTGAATGCCTAATATTTAGTAATAATCTTTCATAATTATTAAAAATATTAAATATTTAATCAATAATAAATTGGGATGTTACACCCTGGACGATCTGGTTGGTATAGGAAATTGTTTGATTGATTGATCATTTGTTGTTATGAGTTAGTCTGAGTTATGATGTATTGTGATGATGTGGTTGTGTTTATGATTTCTTGGGTTGTTGCAAAATATATTGTGCCTTGATGTTGGTACATGATGAAACCAAAAAATATGAGGTCGGAAGTAAACCACTTACACATATATGAGTTCCATATGGCAATTTAAGTCTGGATTAGTTCTCCTTTATCTTATGAATTGGTTGGATACTTGTTGCCTGCTAATGTCTATCTATTGTAAGATGTCTAGTATTCTATGGTCAACCATGACCTTATGTATTACGGTAGACCATGTTATCGCTTTGAGTTTGCTGTGAATAGACTTACGATGTGTACAGGTGAGTATATCTCCAACTACAGGTATGATTGTATTTATACCTCTTCATGTTTTTGTATTATGTTTACGTGTAGAGATAGGATAAAGTTTTTCCTCACTAAGTTAGTATGACTCATACCTCAACACTTTCAGGTGTAAAAGGAGCTTAGTGGTGGTATCGAGTTTGGTGATAGACTCCCTATTGTTCGAGGATGTGGTATGGTCTCATCTCTCTCTTTTCTTTGTTTTGCTCTAGACATGCTCTATAATTGGGTAGCCTAATTAGGTTGTGTATGTTGATTAAAGGTTAAATGCTGCTGTGGTTTACGTATTGATTAACTATGTGTATAAATTGTGATCAGATCAATATATTTGGAAATATATTGTTCTATTGAATATTCTGTGGGTTTTGGGTAGAAGTAAGGTTTATGCGAGAGGGGATGAGTTTTCACCAGTGCCGGTTACGTGCCCAAAATTGGGGATGTGACAATAAATAAATGAATAAGTATATAAAGAAAGAAAAAAGTGAAAGAAACTTTTAGAGGTAAGAATATAATTATATCCATTTGGTTAAGGACCTAATTGAGTAGAATAAAAGAAAGGAGGACTTATTAGGATTTCAATCAAAAGGAGTCTTAGTGGCAAATTAGTGAATAAACACGTGGATCCTACTTTGACTTTGGTGGTCAAAACACATTAGTAAAGGAAAGTAAACTCTAAGCTAAGCATCTCATTTTATTTTTTTAAGCTTTCTCTCCCCATTTCGTGTGACAGCTGAG
Source organism: Biancaea sappan (assembly GCA_037074585.1). Taxonomy (NCBI): domain Eukaryota; kingdom Viridiplantae; phylum Streptophyta; class Magnoliopsida; order Fabales; family Fabaceae; genus Biancaea; species Biancaea sappan. The sequence goes on from CM073492.1 coordinate 66,127,790, forward strand.
AGCAAGAGAGTGAGCTGAGAAAAGCTGAAATACTCTATCCTATTGTCCTCAAAACAGAGTAACCATAGAGAGAGAGGGGGAGAGAAAGAGAGAGAGAGAGAGAGATACTATGTTTTGTTGAGCACAAAACAGAGAATTTTCATTTTGGTCTCAGATTTTTCAGGTAGTTTAGGGAGTAGTCTGTGCGGCAGAGGTTTAGCTCAAAATTGGTGGGATTTTTAGCCTAGATTGAAGTTTGAAAATAGAAGAAAGAAAGGCAACCCATAAAGAAGTCTATAACACACAACCAGAATTTGGACAACAAAGAGAGGTAAGCGAGACAGGAATCTCTCTCATCTTGTATGTATAATTTTTCCGGTTAAATTAAATTTTGAAGCAAATAGTGATTAAATAAGCTTAGTTACTGGTTTAAGAACTGATAGAGGAAGAAATCAGACAAGAAGAGGACTAAGGACCAACCGAAAGGGGCAGGATATGCAGTTTTTCTTATTTAAATAAGATTTTGCAACTGACTAGGACAATATAACTTAGAGAAATGATTATATAAATTTGACTCTTAATTTAAATGAAAGTTTAAGTATTGAAATTGGAGACTGAGTAAGTTGTAGATTTAACTAAGGAACTATGAATTAAAGATTTTCAATTAAGTTAGCATGATAGCATAAACAAAATTAGCCAAAGAATATTACTAACAAAAGACTTAAAAGAGGTATTGTGAAAGGGAAATATTTAGATATTAATCAAGCTAAGCTACAATATGAGATAAAGGAATCTGAAATTAGGAAAGGTGAATCGAAGTATAGGTGGAATTAGAAAGCTGAACAATTATTGTAATAGAACTATGAGTTTAGCTATATATATATATTATTTAAATAAAAACACAGTGGTCAACCAAAAGAAGTGAGTTAAATACAAAGAGACTTAAGATACAAAGAGAAGCATATGATCTTATTACCAATATAATTTGTAAATTGACGGATTAATTGAAATAAGCAAGGACTCTCTAAAATTTTTATGAGAAACTGCTAATATATTACAAATCTAAACCATAAAATCTTAGAATTTTAAGAAGTGTTAGTTTTGCCAAGTATAATACAAATAACAGCTAGTTTGACTCAAAGAGCAAATATGAGCTACTGGTAAATAAATTCCATTTCACTACTCAAATGATTTTTAAAATTTTTAGGTTACCCAGGTAAGGTATCAAAGTAACTCCGTATCAAATTTCATAGCATTTGGATGTAGCTAGATGGGACTTTTAAGCATAAAATAGTACTTACTTAGAAATTAGATAGCTTTGACCTTTAGTCACTAATATGGTCTTTAGTGGGGTCAAACAATAGAAGTATAATCTAAAATTTTTATTCTAGCTTGCCAACATATAAAGGTGGTTCTATGTCAAGTTTCACAATTTTTGGAGCTATGGATTAATACCAAAATTTTTCTAAATCTTAGATTCGAATTTAATGTCACAACAAAATAAGGTTAGGAGATTGGTAGCCTATGTTTTGGTTTGGTAATATTTCTTGCTTAACTTGATTTTTAGGCCTTTGGTGACGTTATCTCATATTAGCTTAGATTCCTTCTTCAATTTAAAGTGTAGTTTTGGCATGGATTTGAGGTGAGGGGATCTCTACTTTGCCTTGGTTGTATTTTTCATATATACTTAACCCTATTAATATGGACATAATGATTTAAAATACCTTTCGTGTGCTTATCAATATAAAGGTTATGCATGTGCAAAAGAAATGATTGTAATGATTGATATATGTATTTATATGTGGATTGTTTTGATATGATGGTAATCATTCTCATGGTAATGTGTTGGATTAATGGTAGCATGTGCTGAGGAATATAATACTTGATATTTTTGTGATATTGTGAATGATGCTATATTGTTTTGAATTACATTGTATTTATGTTTTATGGTGCTGAGATTATGTTGATTATACTATGATTGAATTGGGCTCATGATTCCTAGTTGTGATTGTGTTTAACTAGAAAGGAAAGGCATGGTAGTTCACCCTATGGGATGAGATAAATAGAGTAATAAGGGGGCCTTTTATTATTGAAGTGACAAGGGTGGATGCGACGTAAGCCATGGGTAATGATCCAAAGATACCCTGCATAACTCGGTTGGTATGAGAATTTGTGATATTGTGTGCCTTATGATTGTTTGGAATGTATTGTTGATGAGATATATGTGATGTAGCAAAAATATGTTGTTAGTGATGTGCCATGAATTGTACTTAATGTTGTGGTTATATTGAGATGAGTTTTGGCATGAAATTGATTGTATGTATACATATATATATATAAATGAATGGATATATTGTGTATGGTTATGGTAAAGTAGTGGTTTTCTCACTGGGTCAGTGTGACTCACCCCTCAACATTTCCAGGCATGAAAGAAGAGAAACTATCGAGTTACGTATGGTGATCAACTCCCTATTTGTTCAAGGTAAAGTGTACTTGTCATTATTTACTTTTTGTTTTGTAAGAATCTAGTTGAATCTCTATAATTGGGTAGGTTGTTTTAGGGTGAAAAATGTACGAATGGAATAAGATGAATACGTATGAATATGTTGATATATGTTATATATAATGGAATTGTGTTGATGAATCATGGATCTTGTATAATTAGTTTTGTCAATGAAATGTAAAATTGATAGTTAATTGTGAACATATTTATATATTGATTTTGCGAATTAATGGAAACTGGGAATAGAATTATGTTAGATGGGCTTATGAAGGTAAGGTGAAGCTCACCATGCCTCCCAGTCACATGCCTGGACCTTGGAATGTGACATTATCCCATTTGTTTTTCAACTATGAATTACTATAATTCCTTTCACTTTGGTTGTTGATCTTAGCTATAATAGCTTTCCACCCCTTTTTGGCGAGACTAGTTCCATTATGCTCTCCTTCGAACACTTTTTCTATGCAAGCTCGGATAAAATATTCAGTTATTTTTATATCCCAGTTAGTCTTTTCCTTATCACCTGAAGTAGGATCTACAATGGTTTGCTTGTTTTGGGAACTTATTTCTAGCAACCACAAACAAGCATAGGAGTGCATTATTGAAACTAATAATTCCAAAGTATAGGACAAGCCACTTAAATTAATAATCAAAAACAAGCATAATTTTTATTCCTAAATAAAATTAAGCTCATCTATTCTTTCCATAATTATTAATTCAACTTACATAATATATATGCCAATCAGTGGGTTTATTTTGTATAGACAAGTCTGAACTTCTTGGAACTAATAATACCAAAAGTATATGTATTATGTAACATATAGTCAAAGTATCACTAATTAGTTAGTTATACCTTAAATTAATAAAAATACTTAATGATATAGTCAAAGTATATTGGTAACTAACTAATTACCAATACTTTAAATTAAAAATAATTAATTTAAAGTATTGCTAATTAATTAGTTATCAACCACCTAATTAAAAATAATTAATTTAATATATCACTAATTAATTAGTTATTAATCACCTAATTAAAATAATTAATTTAATGTATCATTAATTAATTAGTTACTAATCACCTAAATAGTTATTATCTTAAACTAATTAGATATAATGTATACCTAATTAATGAAAATGGAGACGAGTATTTTTGAAAATCAATTTGGATTCATGTCAGGGCGGTCTACTATGGAAGCTATCTATCTTCTAAGAGGGTTAATGGAAAGGTATCGGAGTAAATAAAAACACTTGCATATAGCATTTATTGATTTGGAAAAAGCTTATGATCGAGTACCAAGAGAGGTGTTGTGGAAAGCGTTGGAACAGAAAGGTGTACTTGTTGCGTATATTAGAGCTATAAAAGATAAGTATGAAGGGGCTACAACTAGTGTGAGAACGTCTGGAGGGGAGACTAGAGACTTCCTTATTAAGATTAGCCTATATCAGGGATCATCTTTGAGCCCTTATTTGTTTGACTTAGTTTTAGATGTTCTAACAAAACACATCCAAGAAGAAATTCTTAAATGCATGCTTTTTGCAGATGATGTTGTTCTCATAATAGAGTCAAGGGAAGAGATTAATTTTAAACTTGAGTTATGGACAGCTACTTTGGAATCAAAGGGTTTTCATATGAGCAGCGGAGTGAATGTTGGGCGATGAAAGGATAACAAGAACATAAAATTGGAGTAGTGGAGATGAAGATGTTGCGTTGGATGTATAGTCATACAAGAAGAGATATGATCCATAATGATCGTATACAAGGTGGAGTTGGAGTGGCACCTATTGAGGAAAAAATGGTTGAAAACCATTTAAGGTGGTTTGGGCATGTTCAAAGAAGACTGTTGGAAGCGCCAGTAAGAAGAGTTGAGTAGATGGTTTGGAGCCTTATGAAAAAATGTCGAGGAAGACCAAGAAGAACACTTAGAGAAGTTATTGAATGGGATCTTCTGGTAAATGAGATATCTAAAGAGTTGGTTATTGATAGAGCTCAATAGCATCGTGCGATCCATGTAGCCTACCCCACCTAGTGGGATAAGGCTTTGTTGTTGTTGTTGTTGTTATTGTGTACCTAATTACATATAACCGATTAAATATTAACTACACACATTCAGCATTATACGCAGACCAAGAAAGAGAAGAGATTGAGTAAATGGCAGACATCTTTGTCCCATGCTATTAGGTCATTTGATTCAACAATGTGACCCGAAAGAGAAGAGATAGAGGAGATGCCGAAGTGGTGCGCCTCGCCATTCTCGACGCCAATTGCACCTCTCCAGCATGGAATAGAGACGAAGACAGATAAGCAAAGGCAAATTTCAAATGGCGACCACAGGACAACGAAGCTATAATAGAAAGAGATAATGAAAAGCGTGTTTAAATGACGATGAATAGAACAGAAGAGGATGACAGAATGAGTAGGAATACCTCTTAGTACTGGAGAAGAGAAGAGATGAAGAAGACGTCGGGCAAGAGCGAGGCCAACCAGCCGGAGGAGAAGAGCAATGAGAATTTCAAATGGGACTATAGAAAAGGAAAAGGGAGGGTAGTAGAGGAAAGACACGGTGCAAGATGAGTCACCAAAATCGATTTTCATCAGAAGCAACTTTAGACTGCATTCATGACACTCCACGTTTGGCTTCAAAATTGATTCTACATTCTGCTCCAACATTTAACCAAACAACTTGTTATTTTGGTGCAACATGTGTTTAATGCTACCAACATGAGTTTAATGGCCTCCACTGCAGAACCAAACAGACTAGTCATTAAATGCTTATAGGCCACTTATCCTTAACTATGCTAATAACCTAGATACTTAACTGAAGAGGCTCATTTTTCATTTGTTTCAAATACTGCATTGTCTTTTTGTAATCTTTAAATGGCTATTCAACCAATTTTATGACAATGGTTTTGTAAACAAGGCAAATTAAAATTAAAACCAACTTATGAGTTAACTATGAATGATGTCAAGGTTAGCGTAGGATCAATGCTTACATGCAAAAGCTCTATTCGTTTGAGGCTTGTTGTTGCACCCAAAATATTACATGCCTGGCGCTTACAAAAATAAAAAAATTATTTTCTGAAAATGAAAACCAAATTTTTATGTAGTTATGATTAAAATTTATTCATTTATTTTTTTTAAAAGAACAGTTTTAGAAAAATCATTTTTGATAATCTAGTGAACTTAGGCTCAATAGCAGGTATGAATGAAAAAGGTGTTAGGCATTCCACAAAGTCCAATTTGGAGATTGTTCAATTAATGTATATACAATAAAATACCTATAAAGGAAATTAATATGAAAAAATTACAAGAAATAAAATACACGAACAAACACATATAAAAATAAAAATGTTAAAATGGGCTTAGCCTGCAAGATGGCTTGTGCTCGCCTGCATTTGGACGGGCTTAGACTTCTCAATTTTCGGGTGAGACCTATGGGTTGACCTATTTGTTTTTAAGTTTTTTTTAAATTTTTTTATTTTTCTAAAATTTGACTTCACATGAAATTACCATCACCATTAGTAATATAACCATCATAGGACCCTTCATCTGCTCTCAAATCAACTCCCTTTTAGTCATATAAAGTTATTATGATGTTGTCAAACTCTACTTCCTGATGAAACTAGAATATCCATCAAGTTTGATTTGATATATTAATATGATCTTTTTGGAGAATGGTCAATATATATATATATATATATATGGAAGAAATTGTGATTTGCGATGGGAGACTAGGAGTGTGTGTGACGTTGGCTTTGAGAATGGTCAATACATGTATATATTATTTGCGTTGCTTTACCATTTTGTATTGTAACCCATGAGAAGTAGGAATTGGGGATGCGCAATTGAATGTTAGGAAAGATAAGTCCAACAATACATACTGATATATGAACAATATGAGGGGAGAGAGAGGAGGGAGAAAAAGAAAGAAGGAGGAGATAGAAATTTTATGATTGTAATACTCCCAGTATTATGATTTTGTAAGAAAGTGAGAGCTTGGGGCATGGGAAAAAATTTCGTGGTTAGATGAGTACCCAATGGAAATTTGAGAATTTCTCCTATGAATTATAGCTCATACTTGTTCATTTAAATGATTTTGTTCCTTGATTGCACACATCGCTTTTTTTTTTTTTTTGCTCTAGAGGTGTGTGAAGTTACTTCTATAAGCGGTAGGCTGTTAACAGTTGTGTCATGTGTCTTAGGTAAGTAAAGGACTAAAACAAATGAAATTGTGTTGAGAGACCTTGTGGTACATGTGGCTCTTGGATGAGAATGAGCTAGGTGAATAAATGAATTAAATAAAAGGCTATTACATAATATAGGTGCTTAAATAAAAAAGCATAAATAAATAAAATGGTGTAAGAAAAATAAAAGTTACTAATCGTTAAATGAAATAATTAATAGGCATGAGAATATAGAGAACAAATAAATGAAACAATGTTAGCTAAACAAGTTAAACAAATATTCAAAATAGCTATGACATTAAAATAGGGATAGGATAGTAAATAATAAATTAGGCATGGTGTTGGTGTGATTGTGTGGAATTAGGAGAACAAATAATGAAATAAGCATACCATTGGAATATGATTAGAAAATTAAATAGGCATATGGTTTAAGATTAAATGGGAGGATAATATGGAAATATAATAAAATAAATAAGGAGCATAATAATAAAAGAGAAGAATAAATAAAACAATAATAATAAAAGAAGATAACTACACAATAAATAAAATAATATAAATAAGGAATCGTAGTGCTATATTTAACCTAGATAAGAGTGGCAACAATATAAATAATATAAATTATACAAACAATAATATAATAATAATAAAAGGGGGATAAAAAATAAAATAAAATAAGTCCTTTTACTACACTTAGCCTATGAAACCAAAAAAAAAAAAAAAAGAGAAGAATCCTACTTAGTCTAAAGCGGCCAAACCCTAGACGCCCGATCTAGAATCTTCACCTAAGAATCATACAACCCTAGACGTCTCCTAACCTAAAACCCTAGACACCTTTCACTCCAAAAAGACTTCAAACCCTAGGCATCTCTCATACACAAACATCACCTAAGAGCTCTCACAACCCTAGACTCAATATTCACTCTCAAAACCCTAGCCACTCTAAGATCTATAAACCCTAGCCTACACACCTACACAACATGTCACACCTCCATACATAAACTTCAAGGAACACATCACTAGTAATCTTTTCTGATGTCAAAAAACATGAAGGAATAAAGGTATGTAATAGAAATCTCGATCTATTGTACATTCATTGTCATGAACCTTAGTTCAAAAGTTTGGAGATTTGGTATTTTAAATTGGGTAAACTTTTAAATTTGAATTCGTATTGTAAACTTTTGTGTTGTAGTTGAGACCTTTGCTCACACCTTCTCTGTCTGAATAGGATACGAAGCTTGATAAATTTAGTGTTAGAATCCAGGTGAATGGATGACCCTGTCTTAATTTTAATATCTTGCATGTTATACGTATGTTTGTGGGAAGTCTCCCAAGATTTGTGTAACACCCGAATTCCTGGTTGTTGCTGTAGGTAGTACAGTAGTGTATGTATGAAAATATGAACGAAATTTTTTTTTTGTAATATCCCATATTTTAAAATTGTGCGGTGGACTTCAAAATTTTAAATTTTGAAAATATATAGCGATAATTAATTTGTAATAATAGATTCTTGAGGACTTATTTAAAATTTTTTTAGTTTAAGTAGGAGAATTGAATTAATGGAAAAGGTGAAATAAGGAATGGTAAAAAAATAATTTTGAATTTTGGGTAAATTTTAGAGTTTTTACAAAATTTTAAAAACTCCCAAATGAGTACATAAATTTCATAAAAAGAAAGAAATTTATTGAAATTATAACCTTAAGGGGGAAGTTTGTAATGTTATAAAATATGATGAAGGATCCGAGTGAACGGAGCTTTAAGAAGAAAGAGATTTGAGGAAATCTTGCCAAACTTTGGTCAGATTTGAAAGAATGAGAGCACGTGGCATCTTCTATTTTCATCAACGTACTTAAGAAAACTCCAGAGAACTCCGGCAGCTTATGCTTTTCTGTCCTCGGTCACTATGGGTTTCGTCTGTCTCTCTCTGTTAGCTCATTCCTTGCTTCCCCGAGCTGCAATCTTCTAGATGTCGGCAACTTCCTTTTGAGCTGGTGGTCAGGAGGTGGCCCACGGTGGTTTCCGTCAATGGTAGAGGGCAGAACACTGCGTAAGCAAATTTTAAGTAAAGATTTATGTTTCTCTCTCGATAACGATTCTGACTTAGGAGTAACTAATCTTGGATTTAATTTGAATTAGTGGGAGCTTTAGATTGAGATTGTGACTGGAAAAGATAAGGAGATGATGAAAATCAAGAAAGATGAATGGAAGAGGCAGAACAGAGCACACAACGTCGGGTATGTGAGTATGCTCTGATTTTCATATTTTGTTTGATTCATTGACTTGCATGTACGATTACTGAAACTTGAATATTATAATCCTAACAATTTATTGGTTTTGGACTACAAAAAAAAGTGTAAAGGATCCAGTATGAATTGCTGGGTTGATGTTCTAGGACTTTGACAAAAAATTTTTGAAAAAAATGTGCACAGGAAACCTTATGAATTTGGAACCCTCTGTGGCAATTTAAATACTGGACTATACTGTTATTAAGTGTGCTAGGTGAAGTGAATCTTGAGCTCAAATAAGCTGGACGTGGATAAATTATCAATACATTTATAGTTGCAGTCTATATGTTTAATCTTAGGACCTTAAGTGAATTCTTTGATTGAGAAATTAAGAATTATATGTTGAAATTAAACTGTTTGAATAGTGAATTAGTATTATAAAATCTGATTATGAGTAGTTGTATGTTGAGGATTTATAAGAAGAATCACTAAAACTTCATGAATTTTAGAGGAGATTTAACTAGCCAAACCCCCCAAGAAAACATAATATGAATTTTGTGGAGAAGACCAGTCTGGACAGCTACACATTTTAGTAATTTTCAAGGATCAACTATTCTTATTTTGATACAAAATTTTTATGGCTTCAAGGTAAGACCTTACTATGATAGCCTACCAAATTTGGACACATTTGAATGTGTTTGGAGTAGTGAAATAAATAGAAGAACCAAACCTGTGATAATTTAGACTTTTCTGATATGAATAGAGGTGCCAAACGGAAGAATTTTAATCTGAAATTTTTACCATAGCATGTTATCATATGTGTAAATTATTGATTTATTATTGTTGTGAATTATTCTGGATTATGTTGTATTGGGATGCGATTGATTGTATGGATAATGAATGCATGTTATCATTATGATGCATTATAGATGTTTTTTGTCGTAGCGTAGCATTGTCCCCTCATTGAGCACGTGGTGCGCTCATACCGCTCTTATTAACATTTTTCAGAGTTGGCAAGTATGGCGAGTATTCGCACAGAGAATAACAGATCCTCAATTCAAGACCCCATTTGAATCTGGGGGATGATTTAATTCTCATTCTTGTATCTTTATTTGGTACTCTAGAGTTGCTCTGTGATCGCATAGGTAGCTTAGGATTTAGTTTATGGTCATTATGAGTTGATAAATGATGTATATAAATGATATAATCATATTGAAGAATATGTTTCTAAACTTTCATTTAATTTACTTGTTAAGATGTATATGAATATATGAAAGAAAGGCTTCCTCGATTATTTATTTTTATATGACTATATTAGAATGTTATATATGCTGACTTGATAAAATGGATTAGGTTCCGAAGTGAGGTTAGACTCACTTTCGTACCGGTCATGTGTCCTAGGTTAGACATGACATTTTTTTATTGAATAGGTGAAATGTGGCATCAAGGAGTTTGGCAACGTGTGAAAATCTGGTGAGTGGTAGGGAAGGAGAGAGATGGAATGAGCCATAAGTCCATGGAGGGACTAATTGGAAATATAATTATTTTATAAAGCCCTGTAGTGAAGGCGGGAAAATAATTGGAATTTGGGAAATGAGTAATGAGGGTATGTGGTGTTGTGAAAATGCGGAAAGTAACTAAGTCAGAGAAAATTACAATTTTTCCTTTGTCACACTCAAAATATGAAAATAGACCAGAAACCGTGGTATTTTTCTATCACCTACGTGCCTAAACGGAAAATTTTCCTACCTAAGCAAGCAGACGACATATTTCACACTATTTTTGCAATTTTTATACCCAAATGCATTCTAATTCATCCCTAGCCTCCCAAATCTCTTCCAAAACATTTTTATCATTAAAAATGCATCCCATACACATAAAAGACTCATCTCTACTCATATAAAGGCATCCAAGATTTGTTTTCTACACATGAGAACCCTTTAGCCCCAAATTTTCTGATTTAATTTCATGTCAGCCCAATCAAATCTTTTGCAATCATTGCCAACAAATTTCAAGCTTCCTAAGGTTCCAAATACAAGAGGGAAAGTAGAAAACTCAATCCAACCAATTTCTACAAGAATTTGCCAAGAATTTCACCTAGGGTTAGGGTTGTACGAAATTTCAAGGAAGTTGGGAAAAATTGGGTTACTTACTTGATTTAGAACCATCCAAGAAGGAAGTAGACCACCCAAAGAGTCTTGAAGGGAAGAAGAATGGAGACAGTGGTGATGGTGGGTTTCGCCGGGGAGAGGATAGCAAAAGGAGATGAAGACCAAATGTGGGGATGTGTGAGGTATAGTGGTCAGGAGGAAAAAAAAATTAATGGATATAAGAAACTAAAATATCCCCCCAAGTCCCTTGACCAAACATCCCCAAAGTCAACAATTTTAAACTTAGCAAAATTTCATGATACACATAGCATTCCATATTTCCTCCTACCATCACCACCAAGAGTTGCCAAAACCATAAATTATTCACTTGCATAAACAAAGCATCATAATTATTAACATTCCAAACAACCACACCCATATACACTTTAAAGATAAATTTTCAAAATTCCACAAACTTAAGCATCACAACAATATGTAAGAGCATATCCACACAAAAATCAACAGCCCCTGGGACGTGGATGTTACAGTGTGTATATATGTGAGGCATGTGCTAAATATATATATATATATATATATATATATAATATGCATATATCCAAATAAAATTTCCATATTCTCATTTCTCACCCATACTCACAATAATTTATATTTAACCAAGTTCTTAAATTTTAGTCCTCTCAATGTTATTTCCATGGTTAACCCTCATTAGTTTACTCATTTTAACATAACACCATGCCAATCCTTCCTCTTCCATTTTAGTTCCTCCATGGTTAAGACACATAAGCAAACTTCCTAACAACAATTGTAACTCACTACATTCTTAAATTTCCTCAGCCTAGTAGCAAAGCCACACCATTGTGTGGAAAAATCCCTTGCCATAGAAGAAAAATTTTGCCCATTCTGTAAACACACGTTGGGTACGATGTAAGTAACAATTCAGGGTATCGGGATGTTATAGTTTGAATTGTATTGTATGGTGTGTATTGAACTTATATGCTTTATTACATACAAATTCTTGGTATTGAGGCTGTGACCTAATAGGCATATTTGTATAATGTTTAATGCTTTTGAATTTTGTTACAATAATGCCATTTGCTTACTGAGTTATGATAACTCACACTCTCTGTGACTCTTTTTTTTTTTTTGCAGATCTGGCTACCATAGAGGAGCACCTATTTGAGGAGTAGTAGTGCTCATTGTTGACCTTCATTCTGTTAGGTGGGTCTCATTTGGTTTCTATGACATCAGTCCTAGATTGCTTTGTAGTTGCGTAGTACACTTAAAATGGAATTTGGGTAACATTTGTATTGTTTAATTCTATTTATTTGGAAAATTTGAACCATTTGAATTAAGGTGTGTTATGAGGCATACATATTTTTGGAAGAAGGATTAACCGATTATACACACATTTGATGTTTGTTTACTATTCATTTTATTAGTTTTAATTGTGGAATTCCCATGTTGATATCCATAATATGTGGGGTATATGGGGTGTGGGTAAGCTTACAGTAACAAGAAAGTGTCGTTCCTATGTTGATCATGTGCCTGAAGAGTGGGTCATGACATTATTTAATTCATTCAAAATTTGTTTACAAACATATGAGGGACTTCTTTTACTAGAAGTATCGATACAAAGAAAATTTAATGCATGAACTAAGTCCTAAATGCAAAAGCAAACTTCAAAGTAAATAAATACATGCATAGTTTTAAGGGTCATAAATGCAACATTAATTTTCAAAAAATGTGTTTTTTTTTTCAATACTAGTTCCTAAAAATTTTATTAGGTCTAAAATAGATAAAAGAAAAAATTTATTACATCTAGAATAGGTCTTTAATGACTTTCATCACATACATTACATGTTATTAATTATTTAGGATGTCTTTATGCCAAGTCTTCTTTTTTTGAATGATTCGCGTAGGTCTATTTGGGTTATGGTTGTATTTATCTTATACTGCTTGTATTATATATGGTGTTGCCAATAGACATAGCAAAATTTGGATATGAAAACTTTGTATCTTTTTAAATATATACAAAAATTTAAATTTAAATATAATATAATTAATTTCAAAGGAAAATAAAAAATATTTAAATTACTGATAATTTAAATATTAAAAAATAATATTTTACAAATATAAATTATCTTTCAATAAAAATTACTAATTTTTATTAAAAAATTAATTATTCAACTAATAATATTTTTTAAAAAAGGACTGGCCTGCAGGTCAAGCTGTTTAGGCCCATGGGGCCATGTATACAAGTTTGGAAATTAAAACATAGCCCATTTAATAGATGGGCTGAGCCCGTTTTAAAGGTGGCTCGTGACAATGTAACATCTTAGAATTTTATGGGGAAATTCTTTGTAAAAACAAAATAGTCCTTGAGGGCTTATTTGAAAAATTTCTTAATTTTTAGAAGAATTATATGAAAGGAAAATGAGACAAAGGATGGTGTAAATTATTGAATTTGAAACGTTTGCCGGAAGTTAAATTTTTTTTTCTTTTTACAAAAACTTATATGAAAGCTTAATTAGAAGAAGCTTGCCTTGTGCTTTTTAGCAAATAGAAGGTGCCCATGGAGACAATGTCATGTGTCCACCTTTTTATAAGATTTTGTCAAGTGTCCCATCTTTTCTTTTACATCTCCTGAAGAATCTCGATACCCATTCATTTTTGGGTTCCAACACGGCAACAAGAGGGAGAGAAGCCAAGGGTTGAAGAAGAGAGAAAAGGGAGCTGAGGAGCTTGCCATCAGCCACCACTAGTATGCCGGTGACTTCATCTTCTTAAGTAGGGTTGAACTTTCTCTTCTCTTCTCTTCCACTTTTCCTTCCTTTCTTTTTCTCTTTTCTTTTGCCAAGTCGAGAGCTTAGGGATTTTTGGATGGAAGAAAATCTAAAATAGAAGGGTTGGGAGTGATTTTAAATTTGCTCGAGTTAATATCTACATAGTAGGGATTGGCTTAACTGAAATTTTAGGATGAGGATAATTATATGAAGCTCTTTGCCTTCTACAAAGAATATAGTTTAATTTGGTTTGTGGCTTATTTTGCTGAAGATTAGGATTTCTTTTACTGCTTCTGGAACGAATTGAGTGGGGTAAAACAACATTATATGAAAAGGGATGTTTGGGAGGCATCCATGGGAGAAAAATGGGTCAAAAGTGCTGGTTGGGGGTTGTAGGTACAAGGACAGCCCACTGTAGTAGGCTATATGCCCACTACAGCAAGCGAACACCAGTGGCAACAGCTTTGCAACCACCTAGGCAGGTAAAAAATGCCCGCCACAGATGATGAAGGTCAGAGAGCCACTGCTCTCTGCTGTGGTAACTAGTGCTGACATTTAAATCTTCACTACCTTCTTGCTCATGTATCGTTTTCTTGTCCCTACTAAGCTCAATTCCAAATCTTTTCACAACTTCTTGAAGGCATTAAGGTAAATTGGGCTACTTTGAGGTGAGTGAGAAAGAACTTCCTCCTTCTCACAATTGTTCATTCTTCCTATTAGAATTAATAGAACCAGTGTGCGAACTCAATGAAGCGGATACTTAATTTGGTTATATAATAAAGTTTGGGATCCTTATTGTCTATGTAATAATGTGATTTTCTTGAGTGGGATTAGGCGCAAGAAAATTTGTGATGTTGTGAATTATTGTTCTCATGCTATGATGAATGATAAAGTGGTTAATATTATATAAGAATAAAATACTTGATGTTCACCTTAGGTTCAAGAGTTGACTTGTAGCTAATTAAATGGTATATTCTTCAAATCATGATAACAACTATATCTCTCTAAGATGAGTATGAAGTAAACTATTATTCCTTTGAATGCATTTCTTTATTGTTAGTTTCTAAAATGGAAAGGTATGTTGTATTCAAGAATGGAAAACATAAGAGTCTAGTTAAAGGGGCTGGTACGTCTCCAAAACCGAAACTACTGTAATTGAAATCCATGTCCCAAGGTTAAAATGGGGTAAACTATGTGGCACCTCTTTATAGAAATGTAATGATTCCTAGGCTTGTAAATTTAATTTATTTAGTTAGTGATGCAGGAAGATAACAATGTATTGAAGTATTCTTTTTATAGTTTGCTATGGAAAATTCCTTGATGGGTAATATATATACATATATATATATATATATATGATTATTATTTGGCTAAAGAGTATGGGTAAGTTATGGGCATGTACCTAGCCTATGATACATATTGAGTATGTGGATTATAATGTTTGACATTTCTTTTCATATGCTATTATGTTGTTAACCTAGTTATGTGCACCGTGTGGTATTGAAATTAGAGTTCCCTATGGTATTGCTAATTATTGACCACTGTTTACTGTTAACATCGATAATTTAGTTGTGTTATGGCTCCTTAGTTTATGGTAACTATTTATAATCTGGATTGATATTGTGCCTGGTACTGGAACTTAGCATGATGATTGATCTGTGTCGAGTATTAGCATTTGGCATGATGATTAATTGTGCCAGGTACTAGCACTTGGTATGATGATTGAATTGTGCTGGGCAGTAGCACTTGGTATGATGATTGATTTGTGCCGAGTATTGGCACTTGGTATGATGGTTGATTCTGTGCCAGGTACTGGCATGAGCGGAGGCTTCCGGAGGCATAATGATGGGGTTAGGTATGTATATGGGATATATGCATATCTTTGGCATTTAAGCCAAGAAGGGTCATAAGGATGGGGTTATTTTATCTTTAAATTGTAGAGATATAGATGGGGATAATTTATTTACAATTACTTGGGTTGTCCATATATTATCTTGTATGTCGCATTCTTGGCATATGGTTATGAATATTATTAGAAATGGTATCTTTATCTATCCTGATGGTAATTGATTATAGGATTAATTTACTTACTATGAGTGGGGATGACGTTCTTTCTTTTTCATTTTATGAAAATTTCCGCCTTTTATGGCAAGAAACTCTACAAATTCTTTAATTAAAACAAAAATGTGGAAATGGTGTATATCGATAAGATGCATATTCTTGGCTTAACCTAGGGATTTTATTTAGTCTAGTTTATGGATGATGTAAATTATAGGTCATTGGTTACCTGTTATCTTTTATCTCATGAATATATGTTATTATATAGAATATTGTGCTATTTTATAGTTGCCTAACATGACATGACTATGGTGATTGTTTGGAATCACTCCTTTAGAAAACATGGATGAGAAGTCAGGTACGTACATGGAATTTGTATAAATATATATAACCTTTGGGTTAAGAAAAGGTTCAAAGAAGGGAAAAGATTATTTAATTATCTTCAATTATGCCTTTACATTTGGACATTTAACTGTATTCCTGATGGAATTCATGGTAAGAATGAGGATTAGTCTTGAATTCTACATGATACGGTATAACGGTTTACATACTTATATGTACACAACAAACAAATTGCTATTGTTTTTATTTTGATTAGACAGTCTATTAGTAATAAATTGCTCATGTTGTTTCTTTTGGTCATTTTTCAAAGTTGGAAGCTGGGGTTAAAGGGATCAATGTCATTCGAACCACAATGCTTTCGATTGATTTCATATATGCTCACGATCCAGTCAAGAATAAAATTCTAGTACGAGTAGCAAACTGAAAGAATTTATTACTCTTATCAAAGGAATGAGGTGCTTGACCGATAGGCAGAGAAGTGAAATTTGCTTATTTGTTAGAGTAAGGGAAGACGGCCTTTTGATGTTGATTCAATCTCTAAGCAAATGAACCGCTCTATTCTATAGTCGTTAGCGCTAGGAATGGCTACTAACTTTGACAGTGGAGGAATTTTGATGCAACAAAGCTTCTAGTTGACTTATCTACTTGAGTAGGGAAAATTGAGTTCCAGCTAGACTAACCCATAACGGAATTAGTAAAGTAAAGATTCAAAGAGGAGCTCTAGTCAAGGGATACGTGAGATAGGTTGTTAAAAGTGAAATATCGAACTAGGCTTTCTTCAATTGGTTGAACATGACTCTTCTTTCTTAGCTAGAAGTCGATTCACAATCAATTCCAGTGTGAAGAGTAGAAAAGCATTCCTATGAGCCTTTATCTATGAGGCTAGTGAGCAAGATGAATCCATCCTTCTCAAGCTGGCCTTTGATAAACATCAAATATCAAGGCTTGGAGAGACGAAGAAGAGTAGGATAGGCATTTGTAGCCTCTTATATATGATACCACCAAAAGATCAAATTAGTTTATACCTAAGCAGCTCATTCTCGAAGACTGGATTTATGGTCAATGACTCCAACCTTATTTTCGTTCAAGGGCGTGGAAGCCCATACTTGAGCATCTCCTATGAAACTACTTCCTTACGGGCTCATTTCCGAATATGAATATTCCATGGATTGCTTCTTCACATTAGTGTTCCTATTAATAAAGAATTTCTTCTTCTCTGCATTGCTTCTTTCTTCACCGCGGAAGATGCCCCCAGAACTACTAAGGAATCCCGCTTAGAGATTGAATCAAGATCCTTGTAAGCAACGATGTTAGACGAATTTTCTCCTTCTGGGAAGAATTTCCATTATATGGATAGGTGAGCCCTACCACTCTCAAATTCACTGCTAAAGAGATGCCTATTGGCCACTCTCAACACTATGAATCCCATCTCGAAGCATCAATGCCATTCTTGCTAAGAGCAATGGCATCTTTGTCCTTCAAAGAGTAGATTAGGCTTCTCCCTATAAACAGTCTCAAATGGACAAACAAAGGAAATCTCTAGAGACAGATGTGGCAATAATATTTGATAAAGGAAGTGACATACCTAGTATAAGGAATAGAGAGGAATCCAATCCCATAAAGAGAAATGGGAAAATTGATGTTATTTCTGCTGTTGGTCCCATTGACTAAGTTTAGTAGGGGCATGCCTTAAGGAAAGGACACAGTCTCTCAAATATCTATCAACATATAGAGATCTTGCCTCTGTGTCTGCTGCTATTGATTTGTCCGCCTCCATTGACTCTTTTTGAGTAAGATTAGTAGGTGAGAAGCTCACATCCAGCTCCATAGAAGGAAAGATCAGAGTCATCTTATCTTGATTACTCCCTAAAAAATAGAACTCTTAACGATCTTTTGAATAGCAATCTTTCATACCCCATTCAATAGACTTGCTTGGAAAGCTTAATAGAGTGACCAAGCTAAGACCTTAGATGAAGAGAATGTCCAACCAATCATGACAAGCAGCCTTGCACCAAGTTGTAGTCCCAACTTTTTTCTCCTTTGATAGAGTTGGATTGGAAGAGTCAGCCTACTGGGTAAGCCTTTTTCACATGTGCGCATTATTTAAGATTAGTCTATCTTTTCTACAATAAGAAATCCAATTCGAGCTAAGCTAAGTTTACTTAGCTTGGGTTTACTTTAGAGCTCCCTAGATATGGCTTACTCATATGATGCATGGAAAGAAAGAGATGTTGTCAGAGGTTGAAGCCTTCTATCAATCGCATGTGTGACGTTTGTTAAATTATTATTTTTTAATTATTATGTTGATCTAATTGTTGTGTTAAGTCAATTTGATCTAATTCTATTACATGCATTATGTTTTTTTATTATTATGGGAATTATTGACTCTTGCTATGAAATATTTTGTTTCTGCCACACTTCCTTGGGATGAAAATCTTGCTAATCCCTAGACTAAGATTTATATGAAGGAAAAGAATTAGTCATGTGGGGCCTAGCCCAAAGGAGATCTTCCTAAATGTCCTCCTACCATTAAATAATGGGCCTTGTAGCATGACCTACTCTTGGCTCATAACCATTTTGGAATACCCACACTCCCTTCCCTTTTATACTCACATGACACACACACACACACATACACCTAGACTCGATAGCATACTTGGAGCTTGGAGAATTCACCTTGCCTCTCCTCCTATGCTGCTCATCGTGAGCCATAAAGAAAGAGTGGGAGATATTTCTTCTATTCCTTTTGCTCTCCTTTTGGCTTGAGAAATAGTTATGTAGGATGAATTGAAATCACTTCTCTTCTAGGGTTTTCCTTGAATGTGTTTCTTGTTGGTGTCAACTATTATCTTGCTGTAAACTTCGTGAGATTTAAGTTCAATTCTCTATCTCTGAAATATTTTGCTGCCATTGGTTGGATTATGTGTTGGGATTTTGGGAATGCTTGAAATTTTTGAACATTGGAAGGATCTCATATGACCTAAGAGTTTTTGAAAGAAAAAGAAAAGGAAAAGGGGGGAATCCTTCTTGCAATTCTTGAATGTGTTGGCTATAAGAGTTAAATATAACTAGAAAAGAAGCATTCCCATCACCTAATCCATCTCTTATGAAGAAGAATGAAAAATAGGACCCAAACATACATTTTTCCCTAATTTTTGAAGCCACAGCGAGATACTAGACTTGGGCGCCTTAGGCACCCTAGTGATAGGACTACCTGAGAGTTTAGGGCGTGGCGCCCCCAAGTGGCCTAGGTGGCGCCTCAGGTGCCACACCCTAAAGTCTTGGGTAGCCACAAAAAGAATGCATAGTATAACATAGATGATCAAGCTCAAACATGCACAAAATTAAACATATTTAAGCAAATACTAATGCATTTTAAGCCTATCTCTCATAGGCACCAGCAAATGGTAGCATTGTGAAATGATTGCTTCTTCCTAAGGATAGAATAACGGACTACCCAGAAAATCAATTATCCTTCATATCTTACGATAAGTGTAAGTTCCTCGAGCAATTTTGATTAAATAGCACAAATTAAAACTTAATATGCATGAAAAAACAAAAAAAGAAACAATTAAATTTTTTAGATCTAAATGAAACTAAATCAAAAGGATAGCTACTCAAAAATACGTAAATACCTAAATAAATAAATTACAACAATTATAAACAGTAAAAGAATAAAAAAATTGACCAAAATGAAAATAAAAGTGGAATACAGGGACTAAATCAAAAATAAAAAAAAAAGCTTGCTCAAATCACAGTTTAAACTAAACCAATACTGTAAGGACCAGACTTAAAAAATACAAGGGGTAAAAAGAGAGATTACATAGGCACCAAAATTAAAAGAAACAGAAAATCCTAGGTGAAATGATAATTTTGGAAAATATGTGGGTTCAGAAACATAATTCTAGCGAGGCCAAAAATTAAAATTTTCCCAAAATACCCACCTCTATTTTTTGCGCTTCTCTGTTTTGGATGAACCCTTTTTTCTTTCTATTTCATTTTCTTCTCTTCTTTCCTTCTCCTTCCTTTTTCTTCCTCTCTCTCTCTAGGTTCTATTCTCTCTTTTTTTCCTCTCACTCTACGTCCCTCTCTTGGATCATCTCTTCCTCTCGAGCTCACTCCTCCCTCAGAGTGGTTTGTGCGTTGGGTCAAGTGTAGGCCAAGAAGGAGTGCTCTATTTGAAAACAAGGGCCAAGGTGGACTTGTATAAGCATGAGGGTAGTGTGAGCTCTCTAGTACTCTTCTTTCTCATTCTCTTCCCTCTTTCTCAGTTTTTCTCGTACCTCACTCCCTTGAAATCTCTTGTCAAAATAGTGTGGGTGTGGGTGTGGGTGTGGATGTGACCTATCAGAGTAAGTAGATGGGAGACCAAGTGAGTGTATGTGCTGGGTGATGAATCAAGTGCCGAGTGGATGTGTGAGAAAATGACATGATGATGCCTGTAGTGTCTAGAGAGAAGAAAGAGGAAGAAGATGATGTGAAAGAGGATGAGATGAAGTGCGAAGGTTGAGAGTCTTTCTCATGATAGTGTACCTTGCAAAACCAGTGACAAGGGGAGTGCTTAAATTAGAGAAAATGGCTATCAACGATGGTGAAGGGAGAGATGTTAGGAAAAATACTTCTCTACCACCAATTAGATGTATGTTAGTAAAAAGATATCATGCAAGGATACATAAGCAAATTTTGATGTAACAGTGACAATAAGAGAACTACTGGTGTGGTACCCATGGATGAATTTTTCCTTGATTATTAAATTTTCTGTTTACATAAAATATGTGCGAAAAATTTATCTCTATGTACGAGTAAAAAGAACATGTGTTACACGTTCATGTTGCATGTATTGTGTGGAATGACAGGTGGTATGTGATGTTGTATGGTATTATGTGATACAGGGTACAAAGGGACTAAATTGAAAAAATAAAAGTTTGCTAGGGGTCAAACTGCAAATACTTCAAATTATGGCATATGATTGGAAATATTACAATAAAGTAAATATGAGACCATAGGGGGATAAAAAGGATCAGGATTGTATGAAAATTAAAAATAGCCAAAATAACAAAAAGAAACCTCTAAGGATTTAATAAAATAAATAAATAGTAGGGATGAGAAAATTTCCGGGCAATTACAAGCCTAACTGGAGGATTGACAATCTAAGGCACAAGTATAGTTAACTAATTAAATGTAACTCAAGCCTAATATTATTTAGGTAAGATAAGTGTAATACCTCAATATTACAGTATAGTTAAAAGTACATATTTTTCATAAGGGTGAAAATTTTTCGTGAATTAAGGAGTTCTGACTAGAGAAACAATGAGTCCTTAAACTAAATAAGGACCAAAACATAAGTAGAGAGTAAGAAGTATGTCTAAGGACTAAAGTGAAAGGAAATAAATTATGGATATCCCTTGGGAAAAAGATCGAATAGGAACCTATGTGGAAGAATAGATTTTTGAAGATGAATTTATGAGTTTGGAACCTTAAGGATGATGGATTTGAGGCTGGAGTGGAGTTCGGGTCACTAAGAAGGACTAAAATGAACAAATGTGGGACTATTAAATTTTTTTTGTAAAATGGGATGTCATGATGTGTATTTATTTGTTTCATGGAAGTGTAGTGGGGTGCCCTAAGTAGGATCAAGTTTTTCCAATCCCCTCGCAAGATCATAAGTTAAAAGATTACAAAAGGGACCAAATTAAAAGAAATGGAAGTAGGGCCCACACACTCCTTTTAACACTCACCATCGTCTTCTTTTCTCATTTTTCTTCTTCCATTCCCGTAGCATCCTCTCCCCTCTCGGTCAACCCTCCCTCCTCTGCGCCAACTCCTCCAAATTTCTTCTTCCATTCCCGTAGCATCCTCTCCCCTCTCGGTCAACCCTCCCTCCTTTGCGCCAACTCCTCCAAATGCCATCTACAACAAGAGCTTGAGGAAGAAGCCATGGAAACCAATACAAAGTGGTAAGTATTTACTCTCTTCCATCTCCTTCTTCCTCATCTCCTACAAGAATGAAATCCTAAGGTAGCAAATTGGGGAAAATGTTGTTATTTCTGAGTCAATTGATGTGGGATTATTGCTCTAACTTGTCGATGAAAGAAAACTCATGGTCAAATGTAGTAAAGTGTGATGCCGGTCAAATGTATGAATATTACATTTTACTTCTGTTTATGATATGATATGTTGTGTTGTTGTTTGTTATTAGGGGGAATAGTACCCCTTCTCACGACAAGGTGAGAAGCCCAAGTTAAAGGGTACCTTGACCAATGAGTGTGGAGACAACGGGTCCCTCAATAAGAGGTATAGCCTGAGTTGGGTAAAAAACCCATGATGCACCCTAATTGTGAGAATGAGGTTGTGCATCATGGCGAGAATGAAATTGGGGAGCCGACCTATATGCACTCCTGGGGATATATGGCCATTGATGAGTACTAATTCAGTTGGTTTGCTTGGATGAACTTGCTATTTTTCGATATGTATCTTCTAACTGTGATTTTTGGTTGAATTTGAGCCTTCAAGCATACTTTCATGACTAACAATGTATTTGAATTCTATTAGGATGAGGTTGATTCGCTCACTAAGTTATAAACTCACGTTTCATATGTTTTCCCTTTTCAAATCAAGTTGTCGATGAAGAATACCGCTAGAAGAGTAGCTTGTTTATTTCAGACCATCTCGTTGACAGGTAGGGCCTACGTTTGTTTCAGTTAATGTTATTAGGTCGCTCTGTAGTCGTCTGGGACATCTAGTTCATAGGATTGGCGTTATGTCATAATTAAACTTTTGTATTTAGTTTGAGATTTATTTCGAAATATTTGTTTGAATTAAGACTTCTCATTTCAATTTAATATGGATGGAATATTAATTTTGGAATTCAAATGTTGTGAAATTACTATTATGTATGCAAGCCATTATTTTGTTAAGTAATGGTGTGGAGAGGATGCTAGGTATGTTTTTTCCCTATTCTGTGTATTTTTATATAAGATAGAGCAGCGAGGAAACCAGATATGCTTCCTTTGTATTAATGGCATGAAAAATGGATAAGCACAAGTTATCTTCTTTAATATGGAAATAAAGTAGTTGAAATAAAATGAGTAAATCACTAGTAATATAACTCGCGGGTAGAATTCTGGTAAGGTTTACAGTGATGGCGGTTTCATCACTATGCCGGTCATATGCCCGAGTAGCTAGTCATGACAAAGTTGGTATCAAGGTTATTAGGTCTCCTAGAGACTATAGAGCGGGACATCCTTAGTGGGCCCTCCCCTATCACTATGACTGCGACACAAGTATAGGTCGAGGATCCATAGAGGACCTTATAGAGTTCTATCCTTTCTTTCATGTCTTTTCCTTTTCAAAAGAACAATTGTACACCTTGTTTATAGAATGCTAGGATTGCACGAGTAGATTTGGACTTTTAAATGGCATGTAGGCAGTCAACTAGCCGAGGTGGGCGTACAAGGTCTGGTAACGCTCTAGCCCCACAATCCACCTCATCAAATGCAAGGTTTATGATGCCTGACTTTGTTGGAAATAAGCAGAGCGAGAAACGACCTGTCAGAAAATTTGGGATGAGTGGTGGGGTGTCACCACAAGTTGACACAGGAGTAATTATGGAAGTGCTCATAGTAATCCAAGACCAAGTAGACAAACTAGAAGAACTAGTTAGGCAACTAGCTAACATTTCTTAGGCATCAGCACCAGTAATGCATACAGCACCACGAATGCCACCCCTTCCTCCCCTTCTGTTTTAAGAAGAGGTCATGGCAGAGATTAAGAACATGAAATTCCTAAAATTGAAACTGTTGGTATTCATTAGGGAGGACACTACTGATGATCCCCAGCGCTTTTTGGATGACTACGAGAAAATATACCATGCTTTGGAGTACCCTGGCCCTCGAAGGGTGACACTTCTTCTAAAGGGCAAGGCAGACAAGTGGTGGAGAACCTAGAAGAAGGTTAGGGCTAGTAATGCTCCACCGTCGAGTGGAAGGAATTCCAGAAGGCGTTTCAGTATCAGTTCATCCTGAAGAGCATACGAGAGGCTAGAATGCAAGAGTTTGAGACTCTATGATAGGGAGCTCGGATCACGGACGAATATGATGCCCTATTCATAAAAGCTATCAAACTATGCTCTTCATATGATCGATGAAGAGGAGAAGATCCCAAGATTCGTGGAAGGTCTCAAAGACTCCTTGTTTTCAGAGGTGGGGGCATAGATGAGGACTTTTCCATCTTACACGATAATCATGGATACCACCCATAAGATGGAGGCAACAACAAAACATCAGGAGGACATGAACAACAAGCGAAAGCACTGGTAGGATAGGATGTCGCTTGCCCATGGTGTAAATACGGTACTCGTAAGATAAACCAGGCCTGCACCCTCTGGCCTAAACAAGCCTTAATGCCCCATACATTACTAAGGATAGTGCTATGGTAGGGGCACTAGCATTGTCAAAACCAACTTGACATACTACCAGTGCAGATAGGTAGGTCACTTTAAGAGAGAATGTCCCCAACTAGTCTCAAGGTCTGGACATGTATCGGTTCGACCAATATGCACCCAGGTGGAGGCCAATCATGCTAGGAAGGCAACACCTACAGTTAGAGGTGGTGGGAGAGGTTCAGGCAGAGAAAAAGGAGGCCAAGGTCAGCCATCTACAGGTCAGGGTACTGCTCTTGTCTATGCCTTGACTCGTCACAATGCACAGGCATCTAACGCAATAGTTACAAGTAAATTTTCCCAACTTAGCTCATTATATGCCTAGATTATGATAAAAATGGGGACTTTTATTGATGCATTCAAATATTACCATTGTCAGATACCCTGTTAGCTAATTCAAATCATGCACACATTTTTTTTCCGGCTTCACCTAATCAGGAAATGGAATTCCAGATCTAATTAGCATCGGAGACTCAACTAATTTCTATGCCTTCGTACCGAATGGCACCAGTAGAACTAAAGGAACTTAAGGCACAGTTGCAGGACTTGCTCAACAAGGGGTTTATACAGCCATGTGTTCATTGTGGGAGGCTCACATTCTACTCATGAAGAAGAAGGATAGATCGATGAGGTTGTGTATCGATTACAGGAAACTGAACAAGGTGACAATCAAGAACAAATACCCATTGCCCGTGTCAATGACCTCTTCAACTAGTTGCAGGGAGTGAAATGTTTTTCAAAAATTGACTTAAGGTTCGGTTATCACCAACTCAAGATCAGGAAAGAGGATGTGCCTAAAATGACTTTTCATACACTGTATGGACACTGTGAGTTTTTAGTCATGTCATTCAGATTGACAAATGCACCAGCAGCCTTTATGTACTTAATGAATAGGATTTTCAAGCCCTTCCTTGACAGATTTATCATCTTGTTCATAGGCGACATAGTAATTTACTCAAGGAGTCTGAAGGAACATGAGGAGCATCTTCGGATCATGTTACAAGCACTAAGGGATCATCAACTGTACACCAAATTCTTGAAGTGTGAATTCTGGATCGATTGTGTGACCTTCCTATGGCACGTGGTCTCCAAAGATAGTATCCAAGTGAACCCAAGTAAAAAGGGTAGCCTAGACCGGCCTTTGTAACAAGGATTCGCAGTTTATTGGGATTGGCAAGATATTACCGCCGTTTCATCCAAGACTTCTCTAGGTTAGCTACCCCTCCTACACAATTAACTAGAAAAGGAATAAAGTACCAGTAGGACGATGCTTGTAAGGACAGCTTCTGTAAGCTGAAGGATAATCTCTGTACCCATACTTGTTCTAGCATCGGGACCAGGAGGATTCATGGTGAATTGTGATGCATCGAGACTGGGATTAAGGTGTGTCCTCATACAGCGTGGCCAGGTGGTGGCCTATGCATCGAGGTAACTCAAGGAAACATGAATAGAATTACCCCATCGATAATCTAGAAATGGTAACAATGGTATTCGCCTTGAAAATATGGAAGCACTACCTCTATGGAGAGACCTGCGAAGTTTATATTGATCATGAATCTGGGGCAAAGGAGATGGAAGGAGCTGCTAAAGGACTACGAATCCAACATCTTGTACCAATTGAGAAAGGCAAACGTACTGGCAGACGCCTTAAGCTGTAAATCCCTAGGCAGCTTAGCCCACATAGCTGTGGTCAGAAAACCTTTGATTCAGGAACTACAAGAGCTTGAGGCTGATAGCATTTCCTTCGAGATCATGGCGACAGGTTCATTCTTGGCTCATATCAGGGCTAGGTCTTCTCTTACAGATGGGATACGAACAGCTCAAGTAGAGGACCCCCAAACTCATCAAGATCATGGATAAGGTAAGGGGTGGTGATATTGGAAACTTCTCACTTTACGATGTGGGAGTATTACGCTTTGAGCACCAGTTGTGCATACCGGATGTCGGGACTTGAAGGCGGGATATCATGGAAGAAGGCCATAGTACTGCATATACTGTACATCTAGGTGCCACCAAAATGTACTAGGATCTAAGATAGGTATATTGGTGGGAAGGAATGAAGAGTGATATGGAGAGTTCGTGTCACGTTGTTTGACATGCCAGCAGGTTAGAGTCAAGCACCAGAGACCGGGGGCTTATTGTAGCAATTGGAGATCCTTGAGTGGAAGTGGGAGAAGCTGACCATGGAATTCATACCCGCTCTCCCAGTGGGTATAATTCGATTTGGCTTGTCATTGATCGATTGATGAAAACAACACACTTCATCCTGGTTAAGACCACTTACAATGTGGCAAAGCTTTCACAGTTGTATGTCAACGAGATTGTGAAACTACACAAGGTACCTGTTTCCATCATCTTAGATAGTGGTCCCATTTTACCTTTCGTTTCTTGAGAACATTTCAGGACACTTTAGAGACAAGGGTAGATCTAAGCATGGCTTTCCATCCTAAGACAGACAAACAGTTAAAGAGGAGGATTAAGATACTAGAGGACATGTTGAGGGCATGTATTCTAGACTTCGGCGGGAGTTGGGAGAAGCATCTGCATCTAATTAAATTTGCATATAATAATAGCTATCAGGCTACTAACAGTATGACACCTTATGAGGCTTTATGGTGCAGATCCCCAATAGGGTGGTTCAAGCTAGGTGAGGCGAAAGGCACTAGGACCCAACCTAGTTCAGGATGCCTTAGCTAAAGTCAAGATCATCCAAGACAAGATGCGCGCGACTCAAAGTACTATAGGTGAAGTGACTTAGAGTTCTTGGTTGGTGACATGGTATTCTTGAGAGTGTTATCGGTGAAGGGAATCATGCGGTTCGGGATAAAAGGGAAGTTAAACCTCAAAATACGAGATCCTTGAGAGGGTGGGCAACATAGCGAACCGGCTTGCTCTAACTGTGGAATTGGAAAGGATTCACCTTGTCTTTTAATTATCTATGTTGAAGAAGTATCTTCTTGATCCTTCCCACATACTTTAGCAAAACACCATCGAATTGGATGAGGACTTGTCATACGAGGAGGTACTTGTAGCTATCCTTGACAGTCAAGTAAAGAAATATGGTCTAGAGATATTCCCTCAATCAAGGTTTTGTGGTGAAACCAATCTCATAAGGATGCCACATAAGAGACCGAGGCAAATATGCACACTTGTTTACGATTAGAGGTAACACAAATTCGAAGGACCAAATTTCATAAAGGGGGTAATACTATGATACTAGTGCATGAATTTTTCCTTGATTATTAAATTTTCTATTTGCATATAACATATGCGTGAAATTTATCTATATGTGAGAGTAAAAGGCATGTATTACATGTCCATGTTGCATGTATTGTGTGGAGTGGTAAGGGTACAAAGGGACTAAATAGAAAAAATTAAAAGATTGCTAGGGGCCAAACTACAAATACTTCAAATTGTGGCGTGTGATTGGAAATATTACAATAAAGTAAATGTGAGACCCTATGAGGATAAAAAGTGTCAAGATTAGAGAAAAATTAAAAATAATCAAAAATAACAAAAAGAAACCCTTAAGAATTTAATAAAATAAATAAATAGTAGGAATAGAGAAATTTTTGGGTAATTACAAGCCCAACCGGAGGATTGGCAACCTAAGGCCCTTAAATGTAACCCAAGCCTAATAATGTTTAGGTTAGATAAGCCAAGGCTTAGTAAAATAAGTTAAGTGTTAACTAAAAGGCCTAAACTAAAGATCCAACAAATAGGCCCAAGACCCAATTAGAATACATGTGGGTTGACAAGTTAGTGGAGTAGGCCCAACTAAAGCTAGTAGGCGTGAAGCCCATTAGAGACCAACCCAAGTGTGGTGTGAGCCCACTTACCAAATTTGCCAAGAAAAATAATTAACTTAAATCATCGAAGGCTTTAAATAAGATTTGGATAATGGTATCTTAAACCTAATATAAATAATCAAGTAATTAGATACTAAACAAACCAATAAAAATTCAACTTAACTTCTAGAAGAATAAATTAAATAATAGTAATTAAACTAAAGCAATATAACCAAACCTAATAGGATTAGGATTAAATAATAAAAGTACTACTTAAATAATGCCTAACATAATCTACTGGAAAAAATCATAGTTAAAATATTAAACAAAGGAAATAATAATAATAAATAAATATACCTAATACATAAAAATAAAATAAGATAACTAAGATAAAATATTAATAAATAAATAAACATAGGATAAACATAAATTTATATAATCTAACTTATAAATAGACACTTTTCTTCACATGATCTCCTCCCTCTCCTCTCTGTAGTCGCTCTCCTTCCCCCTCCTTTTCCCTCACAAACCATTGCCATCTCTCTCCCTTAGCCCTAGCCACCACTACCCTAGCGCCATCTCTCCTCTCTCTCCTTAGCTGCCACCCCTTACACACTCAAACCTCACTCATATGCCACATACAAGGCAATAAGGAAAAGTTTAATGGGAAAGGTAAGCCCTACAACCCTAATTTAATTATGTTGTTATTTTTAGTATATTAGGTTAAGTTAAGAACATTTGAATTTAGGATGGAAATTTAATGAACTAGTGTTAAAAGAAACATCTAGTATGATCCACATATTTTTTAAAATATCCTATTCGAGTTCACGTGCATGGGAAAAGCATCCGAGCTTTTGGAAGGAGTTATTAGGATCCTAGGTAAGTGAAATGACCTTGTCTTAATATAATTTTAGCATCATTAATGATAAAAAGTATGATGTAGAATAATCCCAAGAATCATAGGGGGTGACTGGATTCAGGGTGGCAAATTTAGAAAGGTAATTCAAATTAATAAAACTGGAGATATGGATAGGCCGAAACATGTGTTATGGGGTGATGTAATTGTAATGCCCCAAAAAATGGGCACTTGACTTAATATGCAAATTATGGTGAACCTCAATGGTAGCCCATAATTTTTCTAAACAGCCCTAATATCCATAACTATGCAAATTGAAAATTACATAATTTACAAAATAAATTACAGCTAAATTAATAAAATTTTAAAAAACACCATAGGACCTAGGTAGTCTAGGGGATTACAAAGCATTCTACAAGGGATATAGCCCAAAAATTGATTCATTAAGAACCTTCCAACAAAAATGGAGTGTATCTCCAAGCCGCCAAACTCCCAGCGGTTCCTTTCCTCCTCAACTGTTAAATCTAAAAATGATAACCAAAGAGAGTATGAGTTTATTAAAAACTTAGTGAGTAGGTGATTGTGCAAAAAAACAAAGCAAAAGTACAAATACCAATATCACTACCATAATCAAAGTGCACACCATGAGCACGTATCATTATGAAGGAATATATATAAAATGTACCATACCACGCAACCATAACCCGCAGCATCTATGCAAGTCTACATTCTCACAAAGCAATTCTTAAAACATTTCTAAAGCACATAAAAACATAAGTAATCATCCCCGTCGAAATACATTATGTAACAATCATATGTAATGTATTTCCACATCTTCCTGCACTTACCACATTAAAATTTTCCCCTCAATGGGTTTTTTCAGAGGTTCACCCCTCTATTCTCACTTTCCGACGTTATTCCCAAGAATAATCACATCCTTGGGTTACTATCCAGTTCCTTCTCATGGTATGAATATGAAAATAATGATATGTAACATTTTCCCACTCTTTCCCCATGCTTACCACATTGAACTCTCGTACTATAATTGCTCAATCGATTTATTCTGTTCCCACTCTTTCAACGTTCTTTCCATGAATATCCACATCCTTGGGTTACTAGCCAGTTCCCTTTCATTGTATAAGTATGCAATGCATTCACACAAACACAATACAATAGCAATGAGTATCCCACACAAAATCCCAAATACATTTTCCAAATCCACACAATTCAACCCATAACATTCCCATATGCAATTCATTAAAGAAAAGTCCCAATCTCACAGAGTAAATCCCATAATCATTCAAAGAATTCCCTAAAAAGAATTACCAATCTCACAAAATAAATCCCACAATCTTTCAAAGAAATCCCCTAGTCTAGATATTACCACTAACGAGGGAATTTCATTGATTTATTTCCAACAATGGTGTGAATGGAGTTTATATTGAACTTGGCTAATTTTAACAAAAATTTAAATGACAAGGTCACCCACTCACCTTGATGTCGTCAAGGATTTACCATGGAAGAAGTCTCGAAAACGTAGCCACAAAATCCCTCAAAAGCACCTAAAACCAAACCAACATCAGTCAAGAAATAAAACAAAGAAAATCCTTACCATTAGCTCTGACCTTGGTTCACTCATTTGGTTATAACTCCTAACCGGTAAATAATTTTCGAATGAAGCTTATATCATTAGAAACTAGACTCAAAGCGCTTTCCAACAATATAAAGTTTGCTAAAAACAAAGTCTAGATGAAAGAGTTATCACCATTTAAAAATGGACCAAAAAACGCGCTGCAATTTGATGTCAGCGGACGCTAATGACTTACTCTTTCTCTCTAAAGTGTGGCGCTCGAGTGCCTGAGGTGCCACTATCCTAACCTCGGCCAAATCTTCACTTTTTTTCATGATTTCTTTCATGGTTTCTCCTCCTTGATGTCCAAGGAGTATTTAGACACCAAGACCCTAGTTTTAACCGACAAACGAAGCCACAAATTCAATTTTATCTAAAATAGCCTTAAAACTAGAAAATAGGAAAAAGTTCAAGAAATCGAAATCGAATTCCTACCTCAATTCATTGTTTTTCCTACATTGCTTGACCACCGGAGAAAGGCGATTTCGAGTAGAGGGGTAGAAAGGAAGAGAGAAGAGAGAGTGAGGAGAGAGAAAGAGAGAGGAAAGTGAAAAATGAAGAAAAAAAAAGTAAGTCCACCTATATATACCCGTCCAAAGTGAAATTACTACTTTTCCCCCTAATTTCTCCAATTTGGGTATTTCTCACACTCTATATACCACCCTAATTTTTTATTTCACTTTAGCCCCTCTCTGAACCCGTAAGTACTCAGCTACCTCTTTGCCTCATAATTGCTTTCTCTCAAAATCCCCATCTTCTAACACTATTTCCAAAAAATTTTCACTTCCTCTAATCTTTTTTCAAATATCAAAAATATTATCCACAATAAAATACACCATCCAGTTTTTTTATCTCTATTTTCATAACTAATATTCAAAACGAATAAATTAAATATGAAAACTATCTAGCTAATCTGTAGCTTTGACCTCTGTCCTGCCATTTTTTTTTTGAAATTAACTTTTCACGTTATTTCTAAGCTAGCAAGCTTGTACCAATTTTTAAGTAGAATCTGATATAGAAACCTTAATAACTTCATTAATAAAAAATGAACAAAACGACTTAAACGCGAGCGTGTGAGTGCAAACAATTTTGTCAATTTTAATAAAGATATTTATAAATAAATTATAATTAAAAGAAAGTATTCATATTTTTGTTTATTTATTTTCTTATACGGATATATATAAATTTACTGATTTTAAGAGGTAATGTGCTCTTAAAGGCTTGTTAATACTCTGCTTAACGAGGACGTGTTGCTTCATTTATTTTCGACCCCAAAAATTATCTGTATTCCTTATTGAAGGATTACAGTCAATAGTCATCAATGCTCCTTCCTATATTAGTCAATTGAAAGAATTATGATGGCCACATCATTGAAAGAGTTGTGATGAAAATAACGTGTCATTACTAGCCTATACTCGCTAGACAGATCATTTACAAGGATAACTACTGCCAAATTCAGTTTTTAAACAGTGACTTTCAGTGAAATATTCATATTGTAAAAATTAGAACTACTCTTTATAAAACAAGAACCGAAGTAAACATGTTTGGCGGATCCCATTGACCAAAAAAGAAAAATACGGGTGACATATGACCTTGTCGCTCTACGAGATGGTGGCCCAATACCAGCTGTGGTGACATAAAATTAGCAAAATATAAATATTCACCATACTTTTCACCGTCCTCGTATCCGAAACTCGCAACTTAACGGAATTTGAAGAAAATTCGTATCTGAAGCTATTCAATATCTAAAATACATGAAAAATCTAGTATTACATAAATTCTGAATATTATGAATACCCATGGAAAAACAACTTTATCGAATTTACAGATTGCCATAAATTAATTATTTTAAAGCAAACGAAACCCAATCTTGCACATTCAACATGAATTTGAATAGAAAATTCCAATAAAACAATACACAGACATTCTAAATCAATTCTTTTATTTTATATTACATTAGATAATTATCAAATAACATTGGAGACTCCATTTGCCCATATCATAATCAAAGCTTAAATCCACATCCACATTCATGACTACAAATTTTCATTATTCTGACCCTATTCAAAATCCAGTTTGCGTCGGGTATTTTGACCGGGCGAATGCCATCATCTACCTTAATTACTCAGCCTTTGCCATCTCCAGAGACAAAGGACTAACGTCAACCCTCCAATGAACATTAGGTGGCGTTGGTCCTTTACCCCCCCCCCCCCCCCCCTCTTTGCTTTTTGTTTTTTCTTTTTCTGGGCCAATGTGTTCAATGTTGAAGGGGATAAAAGGAGGAAATTCATACAGCTCTATTTTCTTTCTACAAAACAATAGGATGAAACAACACAAAGTAAATTAGATTCCCTTTTTTGTAGATTTATCTAAATTACAATGATATCCAAAATCTTGTTCAATATTCAGTAAAGCATCTAGCTATCGGAAAGTTTACTCTCACTTCAGGTATAGTCGGATGGTTAACGTCATGTTAGAACCTATAGAGGTGGAAAGCCATGAGATGATGCAGCGTTTTCGTCTACCCCATGTTCTTGTACAAACAACTACTTCAATTAACCACGTTCGCAAGTCCCAAACTATGCTACTCCTACCTGTTTCATCTTGGATCCGCATCAGC
This sequence comes from Biancaea sappan, assembly GCA_037074585.1. Taxonomy (NCBI): domain Eukaryota; kingdom Viridiplantae; phylum Streptophyta; class Magnoliopsida; order Fabales; family Fabaceae; genus Biancaea; species Biancaea sappan. The sequence continues at coordinate 66,161,301 of CM073492.1, forward strand.
AATATCATCACTTCTCAGAGACTGATCTAAAGCCCAGTTTTGGAAGAAAGTGAAGGAAAGACGTGCATGATTGGCCAATGATCTATCAAATCTAAAGCAAATAAAATTGTGAATAGAGATATTCACGAATTTTATAGTAATCCTCACACAGAGGACCTTCAATAACAATTTGCTGAGTGCCAGAACCGCCACCCTGCAGAAATAAAAGGGGGAGAGGGAAGGTTCATAGATCAGCGTGTTCCAATTATGGGAAAAATGTCAGCCGTGCCACTTATAAAAATTATCAATTTCCCTAAAATGTGCAAAACAAAATGAATGTTCAGAAGTGCTTGCCTTCTGAGTTGCATCCCCGACCTTGCGTAACGTTACATATTCACCACAACGCAAAGCCCCACCGGAAAATTCCACCTGTAAAGGTTATCATGTCATGACACACAGCTTTATAAAGTGGATATCCAGTCTTTTCCTGTTCTTGAGGTTGCAGAACGCCATGTATGCAAGTTATATACCCAATTTTTAGCATATCAAACACGATTACTTGCCATGGGAAGTACAAGAACTAGTATACACCCAGCATGTGTTGACGGAGAATGGAAAAAGAATAATTAAGATGATATTGTCAATGTTTTGGGTACTTAATTATGAGTATAATAAATACCCTAGGAAATAGAAGACCTTGAAAATATAAGAATTATTAGTTTATCTTGGAATTACTATCCTTACAAATACACCTAGGAATTATTAACTTAGTTACTCACCTAGGAACTATTAGTCCATTAATATCATTTTTAAACTTGTTATATGTATTTACTTCCTTTCTATCTTGGCTCCCTATATATAGGGGTCCCTCCATTATGTTGTAGCATTCCTTGGAATGAACTGAAATACAGTTTCTATCTTCTCCCTCTTTTCTCTGCTGTTCTCAACTCCAGTCTTCTCACTCTCTGTTCTACATCAGTTTGGTATCAGAGCAGGCCTTTTTTTTGGCCCAACCCACTGACTGAAACACCCAAGACTCACCAGAAAACCCTATTATCATCACTGTTTGAGCCTGTTCACCCACTTTCAGTCACCAAACCAAGAAACCACCCATTTCATCACACCTCCTATAGCCTCTGACCGGCCCATCCCCCAAGTCCAATTGCCAGAGACGGCCCCACACACTGCCGCGCGGCAGCAAGCTTCCCTGCGCATGGCAGATTGTTCCCACATGCCAAATTGAAAAATTTAAGTTTTTCACCATTTTTGCCCTAAATTAAGGCCAGATTGCTCCCACATGCCAGATTGCAAAATTTAAGTTTTCCACCATTTTTGCACTAAATTTTCACCTTTTGTCCATCTAGGTTAGCCATTAAGAAGTAACTGGGGTTAGTTTCTATTCATTTTGGCCCTTGAAATGCCAAGATAACCATGGAACCAAGCATTCAAAATTTCCAAACTAGATTGAACAAATTGGATGCTACGCTAAAGTCTTTTGAGGAGTATCTAAATCGATGTTTTGATGAAATCTTGAATGCTATTCACTTGATATCAAGGCAATTTAATGGTGAAAACCTGGAAGATTTTCCTCATTACTCTTGCACAAAATTCCAAGAATTAGCTTAAGCCCCTTCCAATGTTGAGCAAGAAAAATATTGTCAAGATTATGTGGTGATAGAAGTTGTCAAGAAAGAGCCAAATGATATCATTATTGAACCCCTTGAGTGCCCGTCTGATATTGATGATGATGTAACATCATAGACTTTTAAGAAAATTTGGGAAAATGTGGAGAACATGAAGACTCCAAAGAACATTTGGAGATTTTTCTTGAAGATGATGAGAGTGGGCAAAACAAATTCCAAGTGGCAGAAGTTCAACAATTAATGAGTTATGCCATATTGAATTTGTTATTCAAGAAGAGGATGTGCCCCCAAAATTGCTTTTGTTATCCCTTCTTCCATCCCTACCCATTGTCCAACCTAAAGCTTCAAGTTGGACTTTACTCTCGCATTTCAAAACTCAGGACAAGTTTTCTCTAACCAAGAGAGAATGATGGAGACTGGGAAAAGAATAATTATAATGATATTGTCAATGTTATGGGTACTTAATTATGAGTATAATGAATACCCTAGGAAATAGAAGACCTGGAAAATATAAGAATTAATAGTTTATCTTAGAATTACTATCCTAATAAATACATCTAGGAATTGTTAACTTAGTTATTTCACCTAGGAACTATTAGTCAATTAATATCATTTTGAAACTTGTTATATGTATTTACTTCCTTTCTATCTTGGCTCCCTATATAAAGGGGTTCCTCCAATATGTTGTAGCAGACCTTGGAATCATGGTTATTAGTATCCCATGTATCCCACGAGTCATATCCTGATTTGACACCAAATCTAACCTCAAAGATACAGATCGCATGGTGTATCTATTTTGAACCAGAATCGCACACAGAATCCCGAATCTGGTCCCTAAATCGTATGAATCCCGATTGATGAGGAATCACACGATACAGTTCCTCCAATAGTTTTTGGTTCGTCTTCCGGGTCATCTTCCGTGTCGCGTGACCCAGTTGCTCAAAACACAAGTGTTTGTAAATTTTTTCCTTCTTAAATTAGATAGAGCTCGCCGAATATCATCCCTCCTAATAACCCAAGGAAGAAACGCAAGAGAAAACATGTAGGTCATTGCTATTTCGGTCCCCACTGCGGCTCCACCAATGTGCGTGCATTGCCTCCTTTGTTGTGCATGTGTTGCCTCCCACACAGACACTGATACTTTTCTATTATCTTTTCTATTCTGGTCGCCTTTGATCTTTTTTGATATATGACTTGAATTTTGGATTATTTTGAAGTTTATATATGATATATCAGCTTATTGGTTTTTTTGTATATGTTACTTATTTATTTAAAAATATTATATTTATATTGATTTTGTATCTTACGATTTTATATGGGAGTGAATGTTGTGCGATGAAAGGACAACAAGAACATAAAATTGGAGTGGCAGATATGAGGATGTTGCGTTGGATGTGTGGTCATACAAGAAGAGATATGATCCATAATGATCATATACGAGGTAGAGTTGGAGTAGTAACTATTGAGGAAAAAATGATTGAAAACCGTTTAAGGTGGTTTGGGCATGTTCAAAGAAGACCGTTCGAAGCGCCTGTTAGGAGAGTTGAGCAGATAGTTTGGAGCCTTATAAAAAAAGGTCGAAGAAGACCAAAAAGGACACTTAGAGAAATTATTGAATAGAATCTTCTACTAAATGAGATTCCTAAAAAGTTGGTCATTGATAGAGCTCAATGACGTCGTACGATCCATGTAGTCGACCCCACCTAGTGGGATAAAACTCTGTTATTGTTGCTGTATCTTACAATTCATAATAAGATTTGATTCACGATTTGAAAAATAGGTCTTCTGATTCACAATTCGAATCTCAATTTGATAACCATGCTTGGAATGAATTGAAATAGAGTTCCTATCTTCTCCCTCTTTTCTCTGCTGTTCTCTCTCTAGTCTTCCCACTCTCTGTTCTACATCATGTATGCTAGAGAATTACTGTGGTAATTACTCAGTGTAACAACGGACAGTCTGAGCAGGAAAGGAATGGCTAACTATAACTAAAGAATTACCTGAACACCCTTGCTGGAGAGGAACTGCTTGAAATCTGCCAATTTCAAATCACCAACAAGAACAGATTTATGCGTAGGAGCTGCAGCTGAAAGGGGAAGCAGTGATAACATGCCATTTTCTGTCTTTCCTACTTCAGCATCAACCCAAGCTATTTCATAATCTCCAAGCTGAAATTGAATTCGTAATCAACATGATGAATGACTGACAACTAAATAAAACAGTTCAGCGATATCCAATATTCACCTTTTTGAAGAGTACATTACTCATCAGCTTCTCAGATAGTTGAACCTATACCAAAATTAACAGAACATGTTTAATGCTAATATGTTCGAAAATGGTTAAAAAATGGGTGCAAAATTTTGACATCACTGTACCTTATAAGCGCATAAATCAGAGGTGACATCAATAGTCTCTTCAATTTGGGGAGCATATACGTGAGGGCAAACAAACTTCAGGCAGTGTTGCTTCAAATGTTCTGTGGCTTCAGCTGATCCATGCACCAAAACCTCCCGACAAAACATAACCACACATAATTAAAGTTATCTAATATCTACATGTATAATTAAATTAAAGTTATCTACATGTATAATTAAATTAAAGTTATTTAAAATATAGATGGATTTTATATCTACATGTACAAAAGGATTGTAATGTGTGTTGGTTCAACCATGCAAACCAAGATATTATGTCAAAATCAGCTGGACTGCTAAACCCAGATACTGAAAAGCAATAAAAAAACTCATGCACAATAAAACAAATTGATTTGACAGATGCCCATTGTCTTTTGATTCTTCAGATTTAGATCGACCCTAATATTTTAGGATAATTCAATTTATTACAGTGCACTGTTAGGATTTTTCATTTTAGATTTCCTATGCTCATATTCCAGGTAAAGCTTAAATAGTTTCTCATATTCCAGGTAAAGCTTAAATAGTTTCTGGTCAACTAAGCAAGGTTCAAGCTTATCTTGGATCCTATTGTCATATTTGTGTATCAAGTATGAGCATTTTGAAATCTGCAATATCAACCGGTGGGGCTGTAACAGTGTTATTCCTTTAACAGAGATTGGTTTTTTGAAGACTGAATAGGATTAATCAAATCTTAGGACAAGACACCTAAAGCTGTAGATAGGAAGCTAGTGATTTCTATCCTTCAAATTCTTATATTTGATTTTATTCATTTCACAGCCTTAGACCTATCCTTGTTGTGAACTCAGAGAGAAAAGAGAGAGAAAACCCTTTTGAGAAAATAATTTGTGTATATTCAAAAGCATACACTGTACATATATATACATACATATATATATATATATATATATGTGAGAGACTACAGTATACTAGTCTAAGCAGACTTAAACAACCTGTATATACGCTCAATACAAAACTATGTACAACTCAACACTTGTGATGGAACCGGTACAAAATATGGGCAAGGTAGTGAAGGGGAAAAAAAAACAAATAAATAAAATAGGTGACACCAAGGATAAGACACATCAGCTTTTGGTAGGGATACTTAGCGAAAGGTCTATAAAAGGGTGGTCTGAGTGAGGGAATGGGCATGGAAAAGAAATGTTCTGGGAGAGTGCTAGCCTCTCGAATGTCTAGCTTTGTTAGTGTTTTTTCTGTGTTTCTGTATTTAGTGTTCTGCTATTGTATAGTGCTGTTTTGATTTTTTTTGCCAGTGACGGATGTTTATAGCTTATGAGCTCCAATGTTATGCCACTTTGTGACTAAATAATATTATTAAGAGTATTTCAGCATATTGGTGTCTTGGGTTCTATCAATTGGTATCATAGCGGTGATGGTAGGGCAATGATGAACATGAAAATGGAAAGTAGAATAGAAGTGTGGAATGAGAGATGACAATGCTGAAGGAATTTGTCAAGGACCTTAAGGAGCAGCTGTGGTAATTAAGAGATGCTGTGATGCGTCTGGAAAAAAGGGTGGAATTCAGCTGGCACTGTAGAACAAGGTTGAAGTCAAGACGGCATCGCAGAGAAGAGAAAAGACATTGACTTGAAGGCACTATTGGAAGAATTTAGAGAGGGGAATATCAGATTCAGAAAAAAGAGGGAAACAATAGAAAAAGAAACTGAAAATGAGACTACCATTACCATACCCTCTACTAGCTCAAGTTGACTTAACAAAGAAAACCGACCTAAAGACCAAAAACAATGCTTGATCGGAGAAAGCAAGAAGGATGTTGTGGCTGTCTTCAAGAAAGGATTCAGAGAAGCAAATAAAGAAGAGGAAAGTTTTGATTTCGTCTGACACTCCAAAAGCCATGAGAACAAAAATGAAGCTTCACCAAGAATGGAGTTCTATCGCCAATAGCAAGGAGAAGATAAGTAGGGGATGTACAGGAGATACTTGTACCTGATTCAGGCCGGCCAACAAGTAAGTTTGCTCTATTGGTGATGAAGCAACAAGGGAGAGGTTGGAGGGGTAGTGGCTGCCCGTAAGAATGTAATTGTAAGAATAGAGAGCAACACCCAATTTTGGAAAAAGAGGATGACGACAAGAAGATAAGCAATTGGATCTTGGAGCAGGTTAGGGTTGCTAAGTGGGCAAGAAACCCGAAAATGAATTGGGATAATTATTTCTTTGGGCTTTTTAATTCATATGCTTCGGTGGCCCAAAACATTCACTTAACCACTTTTATTTCAATAGCCCAAAAATACTATTTAGATTTGGCCCATAAAGAAAATAAAAGTCTGACTTTAAAATGGGCCAAGAAGAATGGTCTGGACCCAAATTTTTGACTCTCTTGGGAAAAACCTCAGCCACTAAGCCAGCATCAAAGGTCTCAACACTTGGAGTTACAAATCCGTACAAGCCAAAGGCATATCTCCACCAAGCTGAGATCGAGAAAGAAAAGAAAAAGAGGGATTGAGGGAGAAGCCAAAATATCCAAGAACAAGAAAAGCCAATACTTGATATAAAGAAGCGCTAGGAATCTTAAGCTGGGATAAGTGGAGAGGAATTCCTGCTAGACTAAATAACATACCACCTTCCAAAGAGGTAAGGAAATATTTTTGTGATGAGGTGTTGCTTATCCTACTAGACTGAATCCAAAAATGGATGTTTATCAAATTGGTACATTGATGGAACTTGTTCGAGCTCTTGCCCTGAGGTTTGCGTACAAGGGCTAATGGGAGAAGGTGCTCTTGTTAGAATGCCACAGCAACCTGCTGGAACTCAAAAGATCTTAAGAGTTTATGGATTAGGGTGATTATGGTGAAAAAGGGACCTTTGTCAAGATTGGTTCCATAGGTGCTGAAAAGGTTGATGAGCTAGGTGACATGTATATCTTGGTGGCTCCTCAAAATGCCGTAGAGAATTGTATTATTGATGATTTAAGAGCCATGACAAATGCTGCTAAACACAGACCAATCATCCTAATTGTTACGTTATAGACATAATTAGTGGGATTGGGATTGATATTATTTGGGTGTAAATATACATGATTATAGGGATTGATTAGCATGATTGTAGGGATTGTAATTATGGTTCCCTATGTATATATATCTAGTCTATGAATGAAATAAGCAAGAAATTCATATCATATTCTCTGAAATTACATGGTATCAGAGCTGCACTGTTTGGATGCGTTTTCTTTTTTTTTTTCCCATTTTTTGTGTGTTTTTTGAGTGAGCTGCACTATTCAGATCATATTCTCTGAAATTCAAATCATATTCTCGTTTATTTTTGGCCAAACTAGACTTTGTGTCCGTTCCTAAAACAGTTCGTGAAGCTTTGGCCTATCAGGGTGGCATGACGCCATGATAGAAAAGATGAATGCTCTTGATCATAACAATACTTGGACATTAGTAGATTTACCTGTTGGCAAGAAATCTATTGGGTGCAAGTGGGTATTTACGATTAAAGTCAATCCTGATGGTTCTAGGGCTCGTTTGAAAGCCAACCTTGTTGCGAAAGGATATACTCAAACTTATGGTGCTGATTACTCCGATACTTTTTCTCCAGTTGCCAAACTTACCTCAGTTCGGTTATTGATCTCCTTGTCAGCCACTCATGATTGGCCAATGCACCAATTGGATATTAAAAATACTTTTCTTCATGGTACTCTTCAGGAAGAGGTCTATATGGAGCAACCACCTGAGTTTGGCCAAGTTGTTTTGGAGTATGGAATGAAGAAAAGTAAATCTGATCATACAGTATTTTACAGGCAATCTAAGAATGGCATCATCCTCCTTGTAGTATACGTTGATGATATTGTGATTACTGGAAGTGACAGTTTAGGCATCTTTGATCTCAAGAGTTTCTTGCACTCCCATTTCCAGACAAAGGATTTGGGACCCTTGAAGTTATGAGAAATAAGAAGGGGATATTCCAATCTCAAAGAAAGTATGTTCTTGACTTGTTGAAAGAAATAGGGAAAATGGGGGCTAAGCCATCTAGTACCCCAATGACTCCGAACGTATAGCTTGCAAAGGATGATGGTGAGCCATTTCATAATCCTGAGAGGTATAGGAGACTTGTGGGAAAATTGAATTATCTTACTGTGACTCGCCATGACATCTCATATCCAGTTAGTGTGGTTAGTTGCTTTATGTCCTCTCTAATAATCAACCATTGGGCACTTCTAGAGCAAATCCTTTGCTACTTAAAAGGAGCCCCAGGACGTGGATTATTCTATGGGAATCATGGACACACTAAAATTGAGGTTTATTCTGATGCAGACTATGCAGGGTGTAAAGATGATAGAAGATCTACTACTGGTTATTGTGCCTTTGTGGGAGAGAACTTGGTCTGTCAGAAAAGTAAGAAGCAAAATGTAGTCTCCCGATTTACTGCAAAATTTGAATACAGAGCTATGGCAAACTCAGTATGTGAAATTGTATAGATATACCAATTGTTGAAAGAAGTTGGCTTCAAGCTCCAACTACCAGCAAAGCTATGGTATGACAACCAAGCTGCTCTTCACATTGCTTCTAATCCTGATATTTTCACAAAAGCCTTAAATGGAGCCCGCATTGCCTACATTTGTAACAAGCTAGGCATGATTAATATCTATGATCTAGCTTGAGGGGGGGTATTACGTTATAGACCTAATTAGTGGGATTAGGATTGATATTATTTGAGTGTAAATATACATGATTATACGGATTGATTAGCATTATTGTAGGGATTGTAATTATGGTTCCCTATGTATATATATCTATAGTCTATGAATGAAATAAGCAAGAAATTCAGATCATATTCTCTGAAATTACACTAATCAATGCTAGGCTTAAGGATTTACCCAGTTCCAGTGGCATAATGCAAACTATGGGACGAGAACATAGGCTTTGCTACTTCTTTCGACTTCTCTATTATGTGGGAACTCAGTATCCCTTAATGGGAGCTCTCACGATGTCTATCCATTCATATATGTACAAGAAGGTGGATGAATCACCTGGAAAGGAGAAATATGTTCTCTTGTCAACATTTCCACAGAGGCCTGCCACTAATGAAATTAGTGATGCCTTCTAGGGAAAACCAAGTACTGAATCAAGGAAAGGATCATGGATTTTCATTATCTTGAAAATTATTAATTTATTATTGTCAAATCTTACTCACATGAATAATAGGAAGTCAGAAAGAAATATATTTCTTGATGATCATCTTTTTGTACAAGAAGACTACCTATATGTACACTTTGAAATATTCTAAAGGGAAAGACATAATTATATGACAGCAAATTACACATTATGTAGACAGCCAAAAAAGTAGAGAATAATATGTAAAGTTACAGACAACACTTGCTGGACAAGGTGGGAGAATATTGGAAAGGCTGAAGAATATTTCTAAGGAATATTTCAACACTCCCCCTCAAGCTAGTAAATGGATGGTTTCCATACCCAGCTTGCATACAATATTCTGGAAGTTTGAGTTATTCAATCCTTTGGTTAGAATATCAACAAGTTGGTCATGTGTAGAGACATATGATGTACAAATCAGTCCACTCTCCAATTTTTCTTTGATGAAATACCTGTCCACTTCAATATGTTTTGTGCGGTCATGTTGTACTGGTTTATGGGCTATGTTGATGGCTGATTTGTTGTCGCAATAGAGTTTCATAGGGCCATCCAACTTTATCTTTAAGTCTTGAAAATAATCTTTAACTATGTTGATGGCTGATTTGTTGTCGCAATAGAGTTTCATAGGGCCATCCAACTTTATCTTTTAAGTCTTGAAAATAATCTTTAAAAAAATTGGTTTACATACACCGTGAGCCATTGCCCTAAATTCAGCTTCTGCACTTGAACGAGCTACCACGCTTTGTTTTGTACTTCTCCATGTCACAAGGTTCCCACCAAGGAATGTACAATACCCTGATGTTGATCTTCTATCAACAATTGATCCAGCATAGTCAGCATCAGTATATGCTTCAAGTATTAACTCTCCATTTCTTCTAAACAGGATACCTTTTCCAAGCGTTCCTTTAAGATAATGTAGTATTCTATGAGCAGCTTGTAGATGAGTTTCCCTTGGGTCATGCATGAATTGGCTAATCATACTCACTGCATATGCTATGTCTGGTCGAGTGTGAGATAGGTAAATAAGTCTTCCTACCAAGCGCTGATATTACTCTTTGTCAACAGGGATGTCTTCCTCAGCCTTTCCAAGTTTAAAGTTAGAATCTATTGGAGTGCTTGCTGGTTTGCATGCTGTTTTACCTGTTTCCTTGAGGAGATCTGTAGTATATTTTTGTTGATAGATAAAAATTCCTTTCTTAGAGTGAGCCACTTCTATTCCAAGAAAGTATTTCAGTCTTACCAAAGCTTTGATCTCAAACTCCTTAGCTAAACATTGACTCAAGGCCTGTTGTTCCTTTTTATTATTTCCAGTTACTATTATATCATCAACATATACCAATAAGGCTGTGACTCCCCCTGAAGAAGAGTGTTTGATGAATAAAGTATGATCACCTTGGCTCTGTTTAAATCCCATAGTTATCATAACTTTTGTGAAACGCCCAAACCAAGCACGTGGAGATTGTTTAAGGCCATATAATGCCTTTTTCAATTTGCATACAGTATTTGTGGCCAAATTCTTTCCATATCCTGGTGGAACCTCCATGTAAATTTCTTCTTCTAGCTCTCCATGTAGAAAGGCATTCTTGACATCAAATTGCTGCAATTCCCAACCATAATTAGCTGCAATTGATAATAATACTCTAACACTGTTCATTTTTGCTACTGGGACAAAAGTTTCTTGATAGTCAATCCCATAGGTTTGGGTATAACCTTTGGCTACCAACCTAGCCTTATATCTCTCAGTTGACCCATCAGCTCTATACTTCATAGTATACACCCACTTGCACCCTACTTGTTTTTTTCCAGTAGGTAATTTTACCAATTCCCAAGTTTTATTCTTTTCCAAAGCTTCCATTTCTACATTCATAACTTGTTTCCATTTTCTATTAGATAAAGCCTCAGATAAACTTTTAGGAACGATAATAGCATTCCTAAAAGCATTTAGGCTTGTCAGAAAAGCTTTGAAAGATGGTGAGTAGTTATTAAAGGATAGAAATTGTGCAAGGGGGTATAAAGGTTGTTTTGTACTTTTTCTGGTTCCTTTTCTAAGAGCAATGGGTAAATGAAGATCCTGGTCACTATGCTCAAAAATCTCATTTTTGTTTTGCAATTGATGGTTAGAGATCATTACCTCATTTGAAGGATTTGAGTTGGATTCTTGGACATGCATAGGTTCTGGAATGACCATTTTCTTCCTTGTATACACTTTGCCTTTGCCAAATCTTACTTCCACAGCAGCAGGGTTCAAAGTATCATCTGTTTCAGGCCTACATTCTTGGACATTAGACATGGGTTCAGTTACTGTTTCAGATTCAGTTCCATGGTTATTTTCCTGTGTTTCAGGTTTGAACATGGGTTCAACCACTGTTTCTATTGTTTTTGTGGGTAAAAGGTTAGACCCTGTCAAGGGAATTGATGAAAAATCAAGTAAGCACCCATTATCTTCCTCAGGTGTATTCTCCCCTTGAAGATAAGGAGTAGCAAAATATGAATCTTGCTCATTAAAAGTGACATCAACTGAGACATAGGTTTTCTTTGTGGGTGGATGATAGCATTTATACCCTTTTTGAGTTGATGAATACCCTACAAAAACACATTTTAGAGCCCTTGGGTCTAATTTTCCTCTATTTTGATGATGGATATGAACAAATGATACACACCCAAAAATTCTAGGGATGAGATTGTTTGTAGTTTTCATATTTGGGTAGAAAGTTGAAAGGATGTCCATGGGACTTTTGAGACCCAAAGCTCTAGAAGGTAAACGATTTACCAAGTATGTCGCTGTAAGTACAGCTTCTCCCCAAAAAATTTTAGGCACATTCTTTTGAAATAACATTGCACGAGTTTGTTCAAGAAGATGACCATTTTTCCTTTCAGCCACTCCATTTTGTTGTGGGGTATAAACACATGATGACTCGTGTATAATTCCTCTTTTTCAAAAAACGAGTTAAGACTCTGATTGAAATAATCCCGAGCATTATCAGACCTAAGTCTTTTGATATTAACCCCAAATTGGTTTTTTATCATAGAATAAAATTTGGGAAACACATAGCTGACATCAGATTTTTGTTTGAGCAAGAATATCCATGTAACTCGAGTGCAATCATCAATAAAAGTAACAAACCATTTTGCCCCTGAAATATTAGAAACAGTAGCTGGTCCCCAAATGTCACTATGAACAAGATAGAATGGAACAAGGCTTCTTTTATTGCTAATTTGAAAAGGTACACGCTTGTGTTTGGCAAATTCACACACTTCACAATGAAGATTTTCAACATCCAAATTCTTGAATAATGAAGGAAACAAAGTTTTAATAATTGAAAAAAATGGATGTCCAAGACGGTAGTGATGAAGAAAAATTCTTTCTTTATTGGATGTGGCAAACTGTGAAACAAAAGTAAAAGGTATCTTGCTCTTAGCTTTATTTGAAGTCTCAAGGTAGTAGAGGCCATTCCATTCCCTAGCATGTCCTATCATCTTCCCTTTGTCCTGAAATTCACAGTAATTTTTATGAAAAACCACATTACAACCTAAATCTTCAATGAGTTTTTGAATAGAGACCAGATTTGTGGTTAATTTAGGAACATGTAGGACATTTTTTAAAATAATAGTTGGGATAATTTTAACATCGACTTGTCCCGGTCAAAGACCCATCAGCGATAGCTATTTTCTTATTGCTGGGACATGGGGAATTGGTTGAGAAATATTTAAATGAATGAGTCATATGGTTGGTTGCTCCTAAATCCATGATCCAAGAGTTGGAAAAAGTAATATCTGAGGCATTTAATCCAATGGAGAATGGAAACTTACCTGAATAAGCCATGGAGCATGTACCTGAGGCTCCCTCTTGTTTTTCCATGTTGCTGATGAAAGCTTTTATTGTCTCAATTTCTTCTTGATTAAGGTTGTTCTGCTCTCGTGTCAATGACTCTCCTTGTGATGTTACAGCAACATGTGCTTGGTTTCTAATTCGTTGTTTCCCTCCTTTTTGACCCCATTCTTTACTTGGTGGCTTTCCATGAAGTTTCCAACATTTTTCTCGTGTATGACGAGACTTTTTGCAATACGTACACCACAACTCATCCCGATTCTGATTTCTTTGTTGGCCACTTTTTTCCCTTTCGAGACTTGTGACCTTCTCTTGGTTTGTAGTTGATTTAGCCACCATAGCAGAGCTATTAGTGACTTTAGGTTCAAGCATCAGCCCTCTCCTGCTTTCTTCACTTCGAATTAGGGCAACCACTTCATTAAAACATGGAACTTCTGATTTTCCTAGAATTTGGACTCTGACTTGGTCAAATTCTGGGTTGAGTCCCACCAAAAAATAATATACTCTTTCTTGCTCAATATACTCTTTCAGGACAGCAGCATACTCAAAACAGTTAGTTTTTATGACCCTGTAATGATCTAGTTCCTGCCATAAAGATTTTAATTGATTTGCATATTCAGTAACAGTCTTGTTACCCTGTTTTGTAGCCATAGTTTTCACTTTTACTTCATATACTTGGACAGCATCTCTGGCTTTGGAATATGTTTGCTGAATTGCTTCCCAAATATCTTTGGCAGTGGCTAGAAACATACAGGTGTCACTGATCTCAGGTGTCATGGAGCTCCATAACCATGCCATAATCATGGAGTCTTCCTCATCCCATGTTTCAAACTTAGGATCTTCAGGTTTAGGGCCCATACCTGTGAGATGTTTGATTTTTCCTTTTCCTTTTAATACTGTACGTATAAGTTGAAACCACTTAAGGTAGTTCTTCCCATCCAGTCTATAGGAAGCAAGAATATTTGGTAATTCTCCTATACGGGTAATCTTCTCAGGTTGAATTTTAACCTCAATTTGTTCAATTCCAGACATAATTAGAGGAAATAAATACAATGGGTCTTGGAAAATTTGGTGAGATGAAAAAGGAAATGGTAGGAAGTCTACTCAAAGTTGACGATTAAGGTCAATAAATGAGCTCACTTAATATTAAAAATGGCAATTAAGGCCAAGAAAGAGCTAAGACATGTAATGATAATGAAGTTCACTTAAAATGGCAATTAAGGCCAAAGAACACTATTTCACAAGATTATTCCGAGAACCAGCAGCAATAGATACGTGAACTTGTAGATACCAAAAATGAAAAAATGCTCTAATAACCAAACTGATACCCAGAATGTGCTAGAGATAGGGAGTCGACGCCGTAAGTACGAAGACAAAGCCTGAACGGCCGTCACACGTGCCCACACGCGCCGGCGCGTGAGATTCACGTTAGAAATTGGAGTGGCGCGTGAGACTTACACGCGCCGGAATGAGTTTCCAGACTTCGGGGACGGGCCGGAATCAAGGAGAGGAGACTTCCTAGGTGGGCGGTGAGATGCCAAACTCACTTTTACAGATCACTCAAGATTTAATGGATTCGACTGTGCTTTGATACCATGTCAAATCTTACTCACATGAATAATAGGAAGTCAGAAAGAAATATATTTCTTGATGATCATCTTTCTGTACAAGACTACCTATATGTACACTTTGAAATATTCTAAAGGGAAAGACATAATTATATGACAGCAAATTACACATTATGTAGACAGCCAAAAAAGTAGAGAATAATATGTAAAGTTACAGACAATACTTGCTGGACAAGGTGGGAGAATATTGGAAAAGCTGAAGAATATTTCTAAGGAATATTTCAACAATTATCACTTCCACTTGATGAAATTAAGAAAATTGGAGGTAAAATGGAGTTGCAAGTTCAAGATAAGGCAATGGGGCAAAACATACTTTTTGTGAATAAAGAAGTGCTTACATGGCAAGGACTACGTAAACTTAATAACACTTGGGAGAGAAGTAGCAATACTAAACTCCAGTTTGCTTTTTGGAAAAGCAAGAACAAGGTCCTATTGGAAAGAAGCCACTGCTCAACTTCAAATTCTCACCTTGAGGACAAGGTAGTGGTAGAGCCAGTACAAAATATAAGCAAGGGAGTGAGGGAAAAAAACAAATAAATAAAATAGGTGACAGCAAGGATAAGACACGTCAGCTTTTGGTAGGGATAGTTAGAGAAAGATCTATAAAAGGGTGGTATGAGTGAGGGAATGAGCATGGAAAATATGGGAAATGGTCAGAGAGAGTGCTAGCCTCTCAAATGTCTAGCTTTGTTAGTGTTTTTTCTGTGTTTTCTGCATTTAGTGTTCTTCTTTTGCGTGTAGTGCTGTTTTGATGTTTTCTGCCATTGTGATGGATGTTTATAGCTTATGAGCTTCGACTAAATAACAGTATTATTAAGAGTATTTCAGCATATTGGTGTCTTGGGCTCTATCACCTTGACATTATAAAGCTTTGGACGTTCCCTTTTAACATCCAACATTATTTTCTTCAAGCTTGCCTTAAAACTGGACAACTTCAAACCATGAAAATACTGTTTCCAGGCACTCTTCCAGCATTACAAAAGCCTTGAGTTTGAACTCTAAGCACCTTTCGTTATCTCCCAATTCTCAAACCTACAAGGCTACAATAAACCATTATAATTTAAGCTAGTTTTGAAAAATCCCTGTAAAATTCTATGTCATTTTCCCTGAAGCTTGCCTTAAAACTGGTCTACTTCAAACCATGAAAATTCCATTTACAGATCCTCTTCTCAGCATTACAAGTTCAACAGTCTTTGAGTTCAACTTGAATATGCCTTTCCTTATCTTCCCAATTCCCAAACCTACAAGACTACAACAACCATAATAGTTTAGGCAATCCACAAATTTACAAATTCTTTATCTGATGTAACCCTAACAACTGAAAGTCCTTATTCTGCCTTAATCCACAAAATGTGATATGTCACATAAGTCATTTTGAAGATCACACTGTGTCCAATGGTTACAATATCTGACCCTGGACAGCAACTCCATTCTGTTAGATAATGAAATAAAAATTTTGAAGGAGATTTAGTTCTACCCGCAAGTTAACTAAAAATAATCAAAGAGATCCATACAAGCTGTAGGGGAGCAAAATAATCAAAGAGATCCATACAAGCTTTAGGGGAGCCACATGGGAGAGTATATTTTTAATGGATCGTCCATCTGAACGGCCTTCAAAGTCCATGTAAAGCAATGAACACCTGACTTGAACCTGTGCAAAACAATGCCAACACCATTATACATAGATTTGGTAGATATATGCTTCACAGTCATTCAAATACAGCAATCTACTTTATAAATGCTACAATCCTTAAAAGCAACTTGCAATAATATCTAAAAGAACCTTCCATGTCACATGATAATGCTCAAAATATGTGTTTTGAAGCCAACTTGCAAAGAGAATGCCACAAAGAGAGGGATAAAATATAATATGCACATGAAATAATTGAGATTTAGGAAACCATGAATGTGATTAACTCTGTAACTAACCGAACTCTGCCGCTTTTATCCTATTGTAAAGGAAGCCTAGGAAAACTTAAAATTTGTAAGATAAGCATAAGCTTGTTGTTACTTGTGAAGAAGGATAGCACATGGAGGCTTTGTGTGGATTATAGAGCTCCCAACAAGGTCACAGTACCCAAAAAATTTCCTGTACCTGCTATTGATGAGTCGCTAAAAGAGTTAGGGGCAACTACTATCTTCTCTAAGCTGGATTTAAAGTCAGGATATCACCAAATTAGAATAAAGGGGACCAGCACAATGTAGCATTTAGAACACATGAGGGGCATTATGAATTTATGGTGATGCCATTTAGACTCATCAATGCCCCTAAAACTTTTCAATTCTTGATGAATGACATATTCAAGGCATTTCTCCAATGATTTGTTCTAGCATTTTTTGATGACATCCTTGTCTATAGTTCTAACTCGGAAACCCATGACACTTGTGTGAAGTCTTTCAAGTGCTCTTTCAAGTGCTTAAAGACAATCAACTGGTGATTAACCTAAAGAAATATTTTTTTGGCCAATCTCAAGTGGAGTATTTGGGCCACATTATCTAAAGAGAAGATGTCAAAGCTGACCCTTCACAGGTGGACAGCATGGTGAATTGGCCTACTCGAAAGATCTCAAGTCTCTTCGAGGCTTCTTGGGGCTAACTAGTTATTATCACAAGTTCGTGAAGGATTATAGTAAAATTGCAGCACCCTTCACTGATTTGCTCAAAAAGGATGCCTTTCATTGAGGAGAGAAAGCACAAAAGACATTTGAAGAAATTAAGATATAGCATGACCACCACACCAGTCTTGGCTTTACCTGATTTCTCTCAACCATTCGTCAGAGACAGATGCATCAAGGAAAGAAGTGGAGGCACTACCTTATGAGCCATTACTTCATCATCAACACTGACCAAAAGGCCCTGAAATATGATAGAGAACAAGAGATAAGTAGGGAGAGAGATGTGATGTTGGGTAGGCCTATAACTTGGAAGGCATATTCTAGGAGGGTAAAAGGGCAATTGTCAATATCTATTATGTTGTATGTTGTACTAATATTTTAATATGGTGTGTGTGAGTTAGTTATATGGTTGTGATGTTGTACGTGGGTGAGTGGGTGTGTTGTTGTACCTGTGTGAGTGGGTGACGTGTCAAGGGTGTCTAAGGTGTCTAGGGTGAGGAATTTGGTGTAGGTTTTTGTGAGGAGTCAGAATGTTATTCTCTGTATTGCGGTAGCTGTAGGAGATATTTTCTCTAGTGCAAATACCATTTGTTGGTTCTGTTTGGTTTCCATTCTTACTTCTTAACTAGGTTTCTATCAAACTCGAGCAGAGTGTGGGTAGTCAATGCCACCAAAGATGTCCGATAGAGTTGAGGCATTGGAATCATGGATTGAGAGACTTGAGGGGCAGAATAAAGAACATGAAGCAAGATATCTTCATAGAAATTACTCGTGTGATGGAACGAATGGCCTCTGGAAAATTCCCAAGTTGGCGGAGTGAAGGTGGACCTTCTGCAGATAGTAACTTGGCTCCTAAAGAGACAACACAAACAAGAGAAATAACACAGGATGGATTGGATGAGTTTATATTGTCTGCTAAGAAAGTAAAGCTGCCGACGTTTGACAATTTTGACCCCGTGGCATGGATAACCAGAGCTGAAACTTACTTTGAGGTGCGGAGAACGTTGGAGGAGATCCAGTTACAACTTGCCAAGCTAAGTATGGAATGAGCAACCATCCATTGGTTTAATTTGTGGCGAAAGTCAATTGACTAGGCCACTTGCGAAAATTCAAAAGAAGCTCTGATAATGAGGTATGGAGTTGGACGTTTGGAGAATCCTTTTGATGAGTTGGAGTTGAAACAGACAGGTAGCATGGAGGAGTACATACCAGCGTTCAAACTGTTCTCTTCAATGCAAACGGTTGCTAGAGAATCAATTTCTTAGATATTTTTTTTGAGGTCTATGGCCAGAAATGCGAAGCCATGTGAGTACGCATAAGCCTAAGACTCTGTATGAGGCGATGCAACTCACAAGGAATGTTGAGGCTGAGTTCAAAATGTTCCCTGGAGAAGACGATGGGGATGCATTCGAGTATAGGTATAAAGACGTGGCTTCGAAATCAGAATCGACCCGATCATTTAAGGCATACCATTCAACAAGCCAGAAGTCTTTAAATATGGCTAGGTCAATGTTGGGCCCATGGTCCTTAAGCAGTAAGGCATACCACTCAACAAGCCAGAAGTCTTTAAATATGGCTAGGTCAATGTTGGGCCCGTGGTCCTTAAGCAGTATAGGAGAAGAGATAAGGACAAACCATCAATAGGAAAAGGTGGTAACTAACTGCTTAGCTGGATTGTAGTGGAGAAATTAAAATGATGGGAGGAAGAGAGAATGTATGGAGAGTTTGAGAGTGGAATTGGGAGAGAGCTAGCATCCACGCTGCCTTCTCTGTGTGTGTGTGTGTGTCTGTGTGTGTGTTTCTCTACTATAGTTTCCTATCCTATAAGTAGTGTGCCTACTGTATTGTGTCTAATGTTGTGTGGTGAGTGTTGCTGTTGAGTGTTGCTTGTATGAGTGTAATCTTCTCTACCCACTGGTAGAGATTTATTAGTGAAGAATATATTTTATTTCCTTGTATAGATATAGCTGTTGCTGATTTTCAGCCTAGGATCTCTCTTTACAATTTCTGTCCTTCCTGTTTAGAAGATTGGATTAGTTGTATTTCCTCTTTATTCTTGGTTGTATCATCTAGATATTAGGGCTGTACTGGTCATTCAAAATCAGAGGAATAAGAATTCATTTTTTCCCAATTTACTCATGGTATCAGAGCTTATATTGGTTCAGTTCTAATCCTCCACTAGCATGGTCAAGGACCCTTTGCCTTAGGTCACTTGTGAAAGTAACTGTTGCATCTCACCGCTAGAGGTGTCAGACCCAAGCTCACATGGACTTCCAATTAATGTGGGCCGGGCTTATGCTACTAATTGGGTTTGAAATCATGGCCTAACCTAGTCCTTCAAGAGCCATGGCCCAGCCCATATTTTTTTATTTAAAAAAAATTTCTGTTATTCATAATTTAAATATAATGTATGACAAAATAAAAAACATATTATATATGACATTTTTATTCAATAAAGTTCAATGAGAAAGAAACATAGGCTAATGTTAAATATTCAAAACAGAAACAAAAATTATAGCTTTTATGACATTTTATTTTTAATTTTAGAAGCATCTCTTTTGGATTAAAACATTAGGTTGGGTCATATACATTACTTTAAGTACCAATTTTTTATACTTGAACGACCTTAACAACTTAAGACCTAAGTAACAAAATAAATTATAAACCCAAAATACTAATATTTTATTAAAAAAAGCCTATAGGGCCAACCCGTCCCAACCCATCTCAGCCGTATAGGCCTAAATAGGCTGGGCTAAAAGTTCTTATAAAAAATGGGCTACTAAAATGTTAGCCCATCCCATCCCTTTTACAGGGCCAACCTAATGGGTTTAACCTATTTTGACAGCTCTACTCACTGTCCACCCAAAAAGGCTTGTCTCCTCCAATTCAGCCCATCCCAGAAGTCACGCGGTGGTTCTCGATGCACATCTCAAGCGCCACCCACTCCTTTGACAATAAGTCTCACATGAAGGCACGTGCGACAACGGGTTCAACTCGTCTTTGCCTTCTCGACATCATCTCTTTTCTGACATGTTTCTGTTGTCATATTGGTGATTCGGGCTCCTTTGAACAAGGTAAAATTTAGTATGGCCAGTTCGTTATCCACAATTGCACAAGATGATTCCAACTTGTTTAGCAAAAAAACAGTTGGAAGCCTCAACAATTGATCAAACAATCTCAAACTAAAGGTTCTGCAATCGGCACTGCAACCTTTGCACATAAAGGTAATTCCGTTAGTGCCTATAATGTTAGGACTAATAAGATGAACTCTTGGATTGTTGACTCAGGGGCCTCAGACCATATGACTAGAGATAGATGGATACTGACAAACTCCAGACAAATATTACAGCCAGTATAGCAGACGAATCATCCTCCAAAGTGATTGGGACCTGTTGAGTAAAAATTTCAGAAAAATTAATACTCGATTTTGTTTTACTAATGCCTCGACTAAGTTGCAATTTATTACCTATAAACAGACTTACCCAAGACCAAAATTGCATCACTAAATTTTCTCCAAATTCTTGTCAATTTCAGGTGCCTTGTAAAAAAAAGTCGAGAAAGACCAAAAAGGACACTTAGAGAAATTATTGAACGGGACCTTTTAGTAAATGAGATATCTAAAGAGTTGGTCATTGATAGAGCTCAATGGCGTCGTGCGATCCATGTAGCCGACCCCACTTAGTGGGATAAGGCTATGTTGTTGTTGTTATTGTCTTGTGAATTTCAGGTCTTGGATTCTGGGAAGATGATTGGCACTGCTAAAGAGTGCTCAAAGCTTTATCTCCTAGAGGCAAATGGAGCTGCAGAGTTGAAAGGTTGCAATACTGGAGGTTTGGTATTTGTTTCTCGTTTTCAAAAGACAATGTTATGTTATGGCACTATGGGATGGGACATCCAAACTTCATGTACCTCAAAACTTTTCCCATCCCTTTTTATTAATAAAGATCCAAATGAATTGCAATGTGAAATTTGTCAGCTTGCTAAACATGTTCGAAAATCATATCCTAGCCTACCTTACAAAGAATCTCAAGGTTGTTGGACAACGTGGGTGCGACTCGCTCAAGGTACTATCAATGTTTTTTCAGAATTTTCAAACCTAGCTCTGATTCCATGTAGTAATTGAGCAATCGAATAATTTTATTATCAAAGGAATGTACATGGCAATATATACAGCAATAGAGGGAATCAGAAATCCCAAGAAATAAGGGAAAGATATAGGGAAAAATATTCATAGTCAACCTTCCCAATATAACCTCCCTAACAATAGCAACTAAATCAAATATAATAACTCTAATATTTACAAGAGAGATACATGGCTTAACCACATTCCCCCTCAAGTTGGATCATAGATACTGATCATATCCAACTTGCTTACACAACTCTCGAATGCAGGTCCATGTAGCCCTTTAGTTAGCACATCAACAACTTGGAGTTTAGTGGGAATGTATGTTAGGCATATGATGCCTTCTTCCACTTTTTCTCTAATGAAATGTCTATCCACCTCCACATAGTAAAGTAGAATAGCTGGTTTGGTTTGCGTTTACGTTTACGTTGTTCTGTTTAGTAGTTAGTTGTTCACTTTTGTTATTTTGTTTTGTTTTCTGTTTGTTGTGGCCATTGTGACCGTTTCCATGGTGTGTATATATTCTCTTGATCTTTCAATAATAACACGGTGAATTCTCTTCTTTTCCCCTCGAGTTTATCTCTCGTACTGCTCTGTTAAACTTGACTTGGTATCAGAGCCCAAGATCAAGGCCTCTGTTTTCATTTGCATGGAGCACCCAACGCCTTCGTCTGCGACAACTGGTTCAAACAAGGCTTCGAATGAACAATCGTCCTTCGGATGTCCACAGAACAAGTCGACACCTCAGGTCACAGCCTTGAATCAGTTCTGTTCCATCAAATTGGATCAGAATAACTACCTCCTATGGATTTCGATGATTCTCCCTATTATTCGGGGGAATAGATTGGATGGGCTGATTCTTGGAACTCATCCATGCCCAAATATGTTCGTCTTCAAAGAAAGTGAGAGGAAAATAAATCCAAAGTTCGAAGAATGGGTTGCCCTTGATCAGATTCTGCTTGGATGGTTATACAATAGCATGATCGTCGATGTGGCTTCACAAGTCATGGGATGCAAGACCTCCCAAGAATCATGGAACGCCATAAAAGATCTTGCTGGGACCCATACTCGCTCACATGTCTCCCTGTATAAGGGAGAATTGCAACGTCTCAGGAAATCTAAAGATGGATGAGTACTTACGGAAAGTCAAGCAATTGGTTGATAATCTCTTGCTGGCAGGAAGTCCTCTGAGTAACGAGGATTTAATCACACACACTCTGGCTGGACTGGACATGAAATACAACGCAATTGTTGTGACGATGGCTGAGAAAGTCTACTTACCTTCGAGAATAGGTTGGAACAACTGACATCAAATAGTCAGTATAATAATCCTGTTGTTAACTTTGTTTCAAATAAACAAAAAGAAAACTCTAACTCCAATCAAAGCTGGAGAGGGCAGAGTAATCAAGGAAGAGGAAGGGGAAATCGTGGTGGTAGAGGATCTGGCAAAACAAATAAACCCACATGTCAGTTGTGCAATAAAATAGGTCACATTGTGCAAACTTGTTTTTACCGGTTTGATAAATCTTTTTCTGGAGTTTCAGGGGCATATGGAGACACTCAGAAGAATCAAAACCCCACACATTCAGCATACCTTGTTACACAAGATAATCTTGACAACAAGAATGGTTCATAGATAGTGGGGCCTCCCACCATGTTACCAGTGATCACAAAGTTGTAGAACAAGGTATGTCATCCAATTGTAAGTTTATTGTGGTTGGAAATGGTCAAAAGGTAGATATTAAGAGCACTGGGAAGTCAGCCATTCAGGGAAGTTCTCTAGAATTGAGAAATTTATTATTTGTTCCCAAGATCAGCAAGAATTTGATTAGTGTTTCTCAGTTAGTCACAGATAATGATATTTCAGTTATTTTTAACTCTCATGGTTGCATTGTGAAGGACAATCAGAAGGGAATAGTGCTGATTAAGGGCATTCAAGCTGAAGGTCTGTACAAAGTCAAAAGAGAACAAGAAGCAGAATGCTTGATGACAGAGAGAGAAGAAAAGTGCTCAGAAAAACTTCTTTGGCATAGGAGGCTAGGGCATCCCTCTGAAAAAGTGTTGAATAATGTTTTTACACAATGTAATATGAAAAATTTGATAAATAAAGAAGAGTTTTTCTGTGATGCATGTCAATTGGGCAAAATGCACTCTCTTCCCTTTAAAAATTCAAACTCAAGAGCTGAACATCCCTTGGAATTAGTGCACACTGATCTTTGGGGCCCAGCCCTTGTCCAATCAAATTCTGGTTTCAGATTTTACATCTCCTTTTTAGATGACCACAGCAGATTTTATGGCTATTTCCTCTTAAGACCAAAGGAGAGGCTATACAAGCCTTCACTCATTTCAAAAATATGGTTGAAAATCAACTGGACAGAAAAATTAAGGTGGTTCAGTGTGATGGTGGTGGTGAATCCAAGCCGCTAAATGAGTTTGTGTTGAATAGTGGAATTTTGGTGAGGCATTCTTGCCCCTACACTTTTGTACAAAATGGGAGAATTGAGAGGAAACAGAGAGATAGTTGAAAAAGGCCTCAACATGATTGCTCAAGCTGAAGTCCCTTTAAGTTTCTCGCCTGATGCTTTCCTTACTGCTGTCATGCTAATTAATTGCTTGCCTACCAATGCCCTTGATTAAGAAGGTTCCAGATTTTAGAGACACTAAGGTCTTTGGTTGCTCATGTTTCCCAAATCTAAGACCTTATAACCAACATAAGTTCAATTATCGGACTCTCAAGTGTGTGTTCCTTAGGCCCAGCCAATCCCACAAAGGGTTCAAATGTTTGTCTCCCACAAGGAGAACTTATGTGTCTCGTGATGTAGTGTTCAATGAAAATGAGTTCCCTTTTAAAATGGGCTTCCTAAATAAGAGAGGTTCTGAAGTTCAGGATTCATATCAAAGTTTTGTTCCTATGCCCTGTTTAATTAAAAATAATATTGATTCCCAATGTTTTAGAAATGTGCAGAATTCAGAAAATGAAGGTCTCAATGAAGGAAATTATGCCAGTGTAGAGGAAGAGGACTCTTCTACTTTAAGGGGGACACAGCAACAGCAAGAATTCTCCAGTGAATCAGGAAGAAATTCATCAAACACAAAAGACTCTAATATTGTGGTCAGATCAACTCATCCTATGACAACCAGGTTAAAAAGTGGTGCTATTCAACTTGAGAATGTTTTTGCTAGGTTAACTAACCTTGGTGATGCCGATGTCCCAAGCAATCCTTTTGAGGCATATGAAGCTCCACATTGGAGGAAGTGATGTGATCATGAAGGCTGTCTTTGAAGAACAAGAGGCTGAATCTATACTTGGACCAATAACACGTTCAAGGACCAAGAAGCATCAAATGGGATTGACTAGGTTTCTTTACTTGTGTGCAATGATGTGCTGGGTCAAATTAGAAGCTTAGACTTTGAAGAATAAAAGAACTACAGATTTTTTCTTATTTTTTTAATAATTTTCGTGCATGACTTTTTGGGATATAAAATCTGATGTAATTTAATGTTTTTAGAGTTGCTGTAGTGTCATTTAGCTTTCCAAGTGGTTTTAGTTGTTGTTGTTGCATTAATGAGGTGGCTATAGGGTGGCTGTAGTTGTTGTAGACTAGGCTCATTAATGAGGTGGCTGTAGGTTGACTATAGTTGTTGTAGGCTCAGTAATGAGGTGGCTGTAGGTTGACTATAGTTGTTGTAGGCTCATTAATGAGTTGGCTATGGATGCATTAATGAGGCAGCTAGCTGGCTTTTGTTATCTATAAAAGGGAACTTGCCCTCTTGTGGCAAGATAATCAGATTTGAGTGAATTATATTTCAGATTGCTTTGTGCACATCTATCTTCTCTTATCTAACAATTGTGTTAGTGTGGTGAGAAAATCTCAGAATTCTTATAACTCCCATTCCGTTCTCTAATCTGGGGTGTGGCGAATTCCATCCATCTTAGCTTGATTGTGGCGCCATAGGCTTATCAATTTAGTTGAGTTGGTTTCTTCTCTTTATTTTCCTTGTGGTACAGATTGTGTCCTCTTTTAGGCACATCAGGAAGGCTATGGAAGATGAATATAGAGCTCTATTGAAAAATAAAACCTAGAGTTTGGTGCTTTACAATGGTCAGAAGGTGGTGGACAGCAAGTAGGTCTTAAGACAAAATTGGGTGCAGATGGATCAATCTTAAAACACAAGGCCAGTTTAGTGGTCAAAGGGTTCCAACAAGACCCTAGCATAAATGTGGGAGATACCTTTAGCCCTGTGGCTAAATTGACCACTGTGAGAATTGTCCTGAGTATTGCTGTTAGCCTAAATTGGTCAATCAAACAAGTGGATGTTGATAATGCTTTCCTAAATGGAAGCTTGAGAGAACCTGTCTTCATGAGACAACCTCAATGTTTCAAGGATCCCAAACACCCAGGACATGTATGCAGACTAAAGGGCTTAAACAGGCCCCTAGGGCCTGGTATGACAGGTTGAGGGACACCTTGTTCGAATGGGGTTTTCATCACACAAAGAGTGATCATTCACTCTTTGTTTTACACACAGAGAAATATGTTATCATCACATTGGTGTATGTGGATGATATGCTTATCACCAATGATAACAAAGACCTGATTGAAAGTTTTATTGGAAAGTTGAATTCTGTCTTCTCTTTGGGTGAAGTTCATTATTTTCTGGGAAAGTTGAATTCTGTCTTCTCTAGAGACTTTCCTATTAAAATTGGCCTACATCAAGGATCATCTTTAAGCCCTTATTTATTTGACTTGGTTTTAGATGTTCTGACGAAACATATCCAAGAAGAAATCCCTAAGTCCATGCTTTTTGCAGATGACGTTGTTCTCATAGCAGAGACAAGGAAAGAGATCAATTTTAAACTTGAGTTATGGAGAGCTACTTTGGAATCGAAGGGTTTTCGTCTGAGCAGGAGTAAGACCGAATATATGCATTGTAAGTTTAACAAGCGACAAGCTAGGAACGAGATGGAGGTTAAACTGGGTGATCAGGTTGTATCACAAGTGTCAAAGTTTAGGTATTTGGGATCAATTATACAAGATGACGGCGAAATTATTAGAGATGTGGAACATAGGATACAAGCTGGGTGGTTGAAGTGGAGAATGGCATCAGGGGTTGTTTGTGATCGGAAAGTACCTGATAAACTCAAAGGAAAGTTTTATCGTACTGCTATAAGACCAGCGATTTTATATGGGAGTGAATGTTGTGCAATGAAAGGACAACAAGAACATAAAATTGGAGTGGCGGAGATGAGGATGTTGCGTTGGATGTGTGGTCATACAAGAAGAGATAGGATCCGTAATGATCATATACGAGGTAGAGTTGGGTTGGCACCTATTGAGGAAAAAATGGTTGAAAACCGTTTAAGATGGTTTGGGCATGTGCAAAGAATATCGTTGGAAGCGCCAGTTAGGAGAGTTGAACAGATGGTTTGGAGCCTTGTGAAAAAAGGTCGAGGAAGACCAAAAAGGACACTTAGCGAAATTATTGAACGGGACCTTTTAGTAAATAAGATATCTAAAGAATTGGTCATTGATAGGG
This sequence comes from Biancaea sappan, assembly GCA_037074585.1. Classification (NCBI taxonomy): domain Eukaryota; kingdom Viridiplantae; phylum Streptophyta; class Magnoliopsida; order Fabales; family Fabaceae; genus Biancaea; species Biancaea sappan. Next base: position 66,188,199 of record CM073492.1, read on the forward strand.
CTCAATGGCGTCGTGCGATCCATGTAGCCGACCCCACTTAGTGGGATAAGGCTATGTTGTTGTTGTTGTTGAAATTTTCAAAACTGAAGATGGGTTGTTCATGTGTCAGAAAAATTATATAGAAGGTATTTCGGAGAAGTACAATATGACTGCAGCAGCCCCATGTCCCACTCCTAGGACTCACAGTAAGCATAACTCTAAATTCAAGGAAGAAAGTCTTGAAAGTCCTTCTATGTTTAGAAGCTTGGTTGGTGCTCTTCAGTACTTAAATAGCACCAGACCAGATATCTCCTTTGCAGTCAACCATCTCAATCAAAGTCTAAGTTCTCCTACTACTCTTGATTGGAAAAAGGCAAAGCGTGTCCTAAGGTATCTTAGGGGGACTTCAGACTTGTGTCTTCTCATCAAGCCATCTGTGGATTTTTGCCTCACTGGTTTTTCAGATGTTGATTGGGCAAATGACAGTGTTGATAGGACGTCTGTTGGAGGTTTGTGTGTTTACTTGGGTGAGTCCTTGGTTTCTTGGTCAAGCAAAAAACAAGGGGTTGTTTCAAGGTCTAGTACTGAGGCCGAGTACTGTGCTTTGGCATCTTTAACTAGTGAAGTGGTGTGGATAAAGTCCCTGCTGTGTGAGCCTCGCTGTTCTGTAGTAGGAGTCCTTATTCTTTGGTGACAACCTAAGTGCCAAGGCTATAGCTACCAATCCAATTTTTCATGCTAGGACAAAACATGTGGAGATAGACTTACATTTTGTAAGGGACAAAGTTTTAAATCGAGAGATTTCCCGAGGTTTTGTTCCTAGCTCAGAACAACCTGCTGATGTGTTCACTAAATTTGTTGTTGGCTCTAAATTTGATTTCTTTTGTGGCAAACTCAGGCTGGTTAGAGCTCCCGCTCGTTTGAGGGGGACAGTAAAGTAAAATAGCTGGTTTGGTTTGCGTTTACGTTTACGTTGTTCTGTTTAGTAGTTAGTTGTTCACTTTTGTTCTTTTTGTTTTGTTTTCTGTTTGTTGTGGCTGTTGTGACCGTTTCCGTGGTGTGTATATATTCTCTTGATATTTCAATAATAACACGGTGAATTCTCTTCTTTTCCTCTCAAGTTTATCTCTCGTACTGCTCTGTTAAACTTGACTCACATGCTTTGATCTCTCATGTTGTATGGGATTTAAAGCCATACTTTTAGGAGCCTTGTTATCACAGTACAGCTTCAACGATAGATCCACTCGGACATATATTTCATTCATGACCCGTTTCAGCCACAATAATCCCTTGAGCCACAGCTCATAATTCTGATTCAGCATTACTTTTGGATACCACCCTTTGCTTTTGACTCTTCCAAGTAACCAAGTACCACACCAAAGAACAATAACCTGAGGTTGATTGTTTGTCCTTTTAGGTTCCTCCCCAATCTGCATGAGTACAAATTTCTATGGACCTTTGTTCCTGCTTCTTAAACAATAGACCTCTTCCAGGAGTACCTTTTAGGTATCTCAATATCCTATACATAGCTTCTAAGTGTTCCTTCATTGGACAGCTCATGTATTGGCTCGCCATACTCACTGCAAAGGCTATGTCAGGTCTTGTATGAGATAGGTAGATCAGTTTCCCTACAAATTTCTTGTACCTCTCTTTTTCTACTGCCTCCTCGTTTTCTTCTTCTTTGTCTTTACTCTCTACCTCCATATTTCCTTCCTCTTCGGACTTCTTTTTTTTTTTTCTTGATTATAATGGGAGTTTCAGCTATGAGGGTTTATTGTTACAATAAGTCCACTCAGCATAGCAAAAAATCCAATCCACCGTAATAGAACTAAACACGTGGAAATTGATCGCCATTTTATAAAATAAAAGATTGAAGAGAGAATAATCAAACTGCTGTACCTTCCAACTCAATCTTAGACAGCAGATATTTTCACTAAGGCCCTACCAAGAAGAAACTTTGAAGATCTGAACTCCAAGCTTGGCTTGATCACCCAGCTTGAGAGGGAGTGTAGAATATATTTTATTTCCTTGTTTAGATATAGCCGTTAACTCCGCCTATGTTTTATAGCCGGTCCCAAGCCCGGGTAAAGGAGGAGGGTTGTATTAGGCCCTCGACAGCTAACGTAAAACTTTGTCGAATCTCTCATGAATATGAATCAACGACACTATTATGCTAATGCTAGGACGTTGCCCGGAAGCAACGCATTGTATGGCTCAAGTACAGTGACAAGTGAGCTAGAGCCGCTGCATCGGCACCCGGATGTAGTGTTAAATGTGCAAGGGTCTACTAATACTAGGTCGTTGCCCGGAAGCAACGCGCTGTATGGCTCGAGTACAGTGTCAAATGAGTTAGAGCCACTGCATCGTCGATCGAATGTAGTGTCACAAGGGCATGTTTCTAGAAGGTTGAGGGTAAAGAAGCTAGCCCAGGAGAGCAAAATCAGGATCGGTACGTGGAATATCGGGACTATGACAGGGAAATCCATGGAGGTTGTAGACACTATGAAAAGGAGGAAAATTAACATCTTGTGCCTTCAAGAGACTAAATGGGATGGAGAAAAGGCTAAGAGGTTTGACGGTTCAGGCTTCAAGTTCTGGTACACGGGAAAAGTAAGGACAAAGAATGGTGTAGGTATCATGGTTGACAAGGATTGGACGCCGAATGTGGTGGAGGTAAAAAGGATTGGGAATAGGATTTTATGTTTAAGAATGATTGTTGGAAGAGATACTATCCATATCACTAGTGCCTATGCACCCCAAGTAGGGGCGGATGCATATCTTAAGGAAAAGTTTTGGGAAGATTTGGAGGGATTGGTCAGAAGCATACCCTTAGAAGAGTTTCATCGGGGGGGGACCTTAATGGCCACGTTGGGAAAGAAGCAGGACAGTATGAGAGAGTTCATGGTGGCTTTGGTTTTGAGGAGCTTAACGAGGAAGGATAGTCTATACTCGATTTCTCAATGGCTTATAATTTTAAGGTTGTCAACACCTGCTTCAAGAAGCGAGAGGAGCATTTAATCACATACAAAAGTGGAGCTTCAAGGTCACAGATTGACTTCTTTTTTGTAAGGGATCCAGATAGGAAAATTTGTCAAAATTGTAAAGTTATTCCTAGGGAACCCGTGGCAACTCAACATAGGGTCTTGGTCCTTCACGTGATTATTAAGGGTCGGAAACAAAAGCATCGACAGGTGATGAACCCTAGGACAAAGTGGTGGCAGCTAAAGGGGGAGAATCTACAGACTTTCAAGAGAAGACTATGGGAGGAAGGGTCTTGAGAGTTACGAGAAAATGCTAACATCATGTGGGAGGAGATGGCCAACAGGGTTAGAAAGATAGCTAAAGCACTCTTAGAAGAATCTAAAGGTTTTGGACAAAGAGATAAGGAATCTTGGTGGTGGAATGAGACCATTCAAGAGAAGATCAAATTTAAAAAAGATTGCTTTAAAGCTATCCATTTGAGCAATAACTCAAAAAATTGGGAAAGGTATCGAAAGGCTAATAAGGAGGCTAAAAAAGCAGTAAGTGAAGCACGATCTAAAGCGTTTGAAGAGTTTTACAAGGACTTAGGAACAAAAAAATGGGAACAAAATATTTACAAGATTGCGAAGACTAGAGAAAGGAAATCTAGAGATTTGGATCAAGTAAGATGTGTTAAGGATGAAGAAGGAAAAGTTTTGGTTATAGATGGAGATATTAAAAACAGATGGCAAGGTTACTTTCACAAGCTCTTTAATGACGGAGTAGGGTCGACCTGTAATAGGGAAAATTTAACAACCTTGGAGAGAGAACAAAATTTGACATATTATCGCAGGATTAAGGTTGATGAGGTCAAGGAAGCTCTAAGAAGAATGGATAATGGTAAAGTCGTTGGTGCTGATGGTATTCTTATTGAAGTTTGGAAGTGTTTAGCGGATGAGGGTACTATCTGGCTAACTAAACTCTTTAATAAGATTTTAAGGTCCAAGAAAATGCCGGAGGAATGGAGAAAAAGTACTTTAGTGCCTATATACAAAAACAAAGGAGACATCCAGAACTGCGCAAACTACCGAGGGGTTAAGCTTATGAGTCACACTCTAAAATTATGGGAAAGAGTGGTTGAACGTAAGTTAAGAATGGAGACGAGTATTTCGGAAAATCAATTTGAATTCATGCCAGGGCAATCAACTATGGAAGCTATTTATCTGCTAAGAGGGTTGATGGAAAGGTATCGGAGCAAACAAAAAGACTTGCATATAGCGTTTATTGATTTGGAAAAAGCTTATGATCGAATACTAAGAGAGGTGCTCTTGAAAGCCTTGGAACATAAAGGTGTACGGGTTGCGTATATTAGAGTTATAAAAGATATGTATGAGGGGACTACAACTAGTGTGAAAACGTCTGGAGGGGAGACTAGAGACTTCCCTATTAAGATTGGCCTACATCAAGGATCATCGTTGAGCCCTTATTTGTTTGACTTGGTTTTAGATGTTCTGACAAAACATATTCAAGAACAAATTCCTAATTGCATGCTTTTTGCTGATTATGTTGTTCTCATAGCAGAGTCAAGGGAAGAGATTAATGTTAAACTTGAGTTATAGAGAGATACTTTGGAATCGAAGGGTTTTCGTCTAAGTAAGAGTAAGACAGAGTATATGCATTGTAAGTTTAACAAGCGACAAGCTAGAAACGAGTTGGAAGTTAAAATTGGAGATAATGTTGTATGACAAGTGTCAAAGTTTAGGTATCTGTGATCTGTTATACAAGATGACAGTGACATTATTGGTGATGTGACACATAGGATACAAGCTGGGTGGTTAAAGTGGAGAATGACATCAGGAGTTGTTTGTGATCAGAAAGTACCGGATAAGCTCAAAGGAAAGTTTTATCGTACTGCTATAAGACCTGCGATTTTATATGGGAGCGAATGTTGGGCGATGAAAGGACAACAAGAGCATAAAATTGGAGTAGCAGAGATGAGGATGTTGCGTTGGATGTGTGGTCATACAAGAAGAGATATGATTCGTAATAATCGTATACGAGGGAGAATTGGAGTAGCACCTATTGAGGAAAAAATGACTGAAAACCGTTTAAAATGGTTTGGACATGTTTAAAGAAGACCATTAGAGGCGCCAGTAAGGAGAGTTGAGCAGATGGTTTGGAGCCCTGTGAAAAAAGGTCGAGGAAGACCAAGAAAGACACTTAAAGAGGTTATTGAGAGGGATTTTCTGGTAAATGAGATCCCTAAAGAGTTAGTCATTGATAGAGCTCAATGGCGTCGGGCAATCCATGTAGCCGACCCCACCTAGTGGGATAAGGCTGTTGTTGTTGTTGTTTAGATATAGCCATTGCTGATTTTTAGCCTAGGATCTCTCTTTACAAATTTTGTCCTTCCTGTTTAGTTGTTACTGTTTTTATTTTCATGTCTGTGTCCTGTGTTTATGTTTTGTGTGTTGCTGTATGAGACTAATGTAGTTCCTTCTCATTTATCTTTCTATTCTATACTGGAAGGTATTGGGATTGGATTTCTATTAGCAATATCAGTGGTTTCTTTCTATATACATCAGGAGAAATAACAGGTTTCAAGTAAAACATTGTCACATGAATGATATGACTTTTGAAACAATCAAAACAGCAATTTTTTAGGATATCTACTCTACAGAAAGAGCAAATACACTGAAAGTAATAAATGTAAGGGCATAAGGGTTAAAAAGGAGAAGACAAAAGTTTAAGAAACTCAACTTGGTTCTATATGCATTCAACCAATTTCTGTATACCACGGTAAAAACTCCAAAAATGTTTATTTATACGAATTTACAATCATATCATTCATTTAAATAAAAATATAAGAAACAATGCAGCTTACAGTCCTTTCTTCAGATATGACTTTTGATGGTTTTGTATCAAATAGCAAACTTGCAGCACCTTCATCTAGTTTTCCGTCCATATTACCTCCTATCTGATAGAAAAAGATTAAATAAAAAAAAAGTAATGGTTTTATCTTTCTTTTCCTTTTTTCAAAAGAAGAAACGTTAAACAACAAAAGACAGAAAGAGTAAATTGGAAGAGAACTTAAAAAAAAAAACAATTAAAAATATTAAAGCTAGCACCAAATAGAGCCCATAAAAATGATCTTGTCCAAAATCAAAGTTGCATCAAGAAAAAAGGAAACTCACATGCATTGCTGTGTGGTCCATGTCTTCATCATTGATTACATAATCATCAGGATTTATGACCTCACCAAAATCATCCCACTCTGATGTATTCTCAAAATAGGAGAACATTAGAGCAACACAAGTTGAAGGTGGAACAAATCCATCAATAAACACATCTCGGTATCCACCAACCCGTGAACCAGCCACTGCAAATTCAAATTTAAATACTCAACATGGACCAAAATTTACAAAACTAAAACTTAAAAGAATTAGAATTTGGAAATTTTAAGAAAAAAGCAATTAACCAAGCTTATACATGGCTAAGTAGTTAATATTGTTACAAGTAGTTGAGGTAGTTACTTTCAGTTGTCACAATAGCTGTTTTTCAGTAGCATGCTAGTTAATAACTGATCGGCAGACAACTAAAGGTTAATATTACTCTCTAGAAAAGCATAAAAGGGAAGAGCTAAACCAATATAGGTTAACACATTAACCTCTCATTGAACATTGTCAACCAATCGTTTAATTAGTTGTTTCTAAATTAAAGCATTTTTTACAGAATTTTCTAAATTGTATTGTCAACCAATCGTTTAATTATTTGTTTCTAAATTAAAGCATTTTTTACAGAATTTTCTAAATTGTAGCTTCCCAAACTTAAAAAGTGCCTAAAAAATTTTCTGATATACAATAATAGATTCATATTTAATTGGTGTCAGGTAGTGGGCTTTCCTGTTAGGTTGTTAGAAGGGTAGAGGGGGAATTTTAGGGGGTGAAGTTAGCTATATAAGAAAGAGAGAGAGGGGAGGAGGAGGTGGAGAATATTTCTGTTTTAGCAAGGAGAAATTAATTTCTCTGGAGGAGCAATATTGCTCTGGTAGGAGGCCCTGGGTCTCTGGTGTTTGTTCTTTCTTCTCTGCTTTGGTTCTTCTTTTTGCTGTTTCGTGAGAGCTCTGTTCATTTCTTTCTGAAACAAAAGCTTAGCTTCCTGTCAATTGATCCGACCTGCCTGATACGAGATGTTGCCGAAACCAGCTGATAAAATGGATGTTATGGAATCTTGACTTGCTACATCAAAAGCGTGATTGGAATCATCTCTCGAGGAACTCCATAATACCCTTCAGACTTCTTTACCGGAGCTGCAACAACCACATTGTTAGGATCAGCTGCAAACGCAACAAAATTTTTTATGAGAGATCAACAAAATCCATGGGAAACAAGTGGAAGGAGAGCCATAGAGCGTCTCGCACATCAACAAATCATCATCAACGGTGCAAAGACTCACTGAGACTCAATTGAGGCCTCCAATAGATCCTATGAACGAATGCATGGACAAGTTTAAGCTATATGTTAAAAAGGTGGAGTTGTCGAGGTTTTCAAGTGTTGACATGGTAGGATAGATTTCCAGAGCTGAATCATATTGAGGTTCACAACACTAATGATGCCATGAAAATCATGCTGGCACGACTGTGTATGGAGGGGAGTACTATACATTGGTCTAATCTGTGGCATGAATCAACGGATACTCCAACTTGGGACGGACCTAAGCAGGCCTTGATGCTATGGTTTGAAGTGACCTAATATGAGAATCCATTTGAGGCTTTGAAAGTTCTGCAACATCAAGTGTCTGAGAAGTATATTGAAGCTTTCGAATTCATCTCGTCTCAAGCTCCCAAGCTCACTAAACAACAGTATTTGGGCTATTTCATGGGGGGACTCAGACTCGATGTGAGGCAGGGTGTACACACCTTCCAACCTTCGACTCGATGGCAGGTGATGCGAATTGCACGAGATGTGGAAGCTGAAATTGACAGAGTCAAGTCTCAGATGACTGGTCAAATGGGGTCTGTAGGGTACTCCATCAAATTATAAGGGTCAGCCCAAAAGGAATCAGATAACCCAAGTCTTTTGGGCCTTAGTAAATGTTACGAGATTATAGGCATAATTAGAGGATTGTAATTCATTGTAATTAATATTGTAATTCTCATTCTTTCCTAGTATAGGATTTATTTGTATTTAAATATCTATACAATAGTTGAATAAAATACACACGAGTATTCTCTCAGATTACATGGTATCAGAAGCTTTCAAATTGATTCTGGGTAGGGTATCTGTGTTTTTTGAATTTCTGGGCGTTGGGTGTGAGAGAGGGAGAGTTGCCAGATTTAGTTCACCTTCATCGGAGGCTCCCCAGTCGACACCGCCGTCCTAGGGAGAAGCGTCTACCGCCGATCGGCTGTTCACTGGAAGCCGATCACCGGAGTCCGCGCATGTGAGTCACACGCGCCATCTGAAGATTTCTGCTACAGTGCCACGCGCCATCGCATGGTGGCGCGTAAGGGCGCGCGGAAATTTTTTTCGATTTCCGTCAGAGTACTCGCGTTCATGTGGGCTTTCTGTTTCCATACCTATTTGGCCAATATTTGGTACGATGCAGGGCTGTTTGTGCGAGAGGTTTAAGGTGTGTTCAATTTTTGTTAACTAAAGTCTCAAAATTTAATCTTCAATTGTTTTTTGGGGTGTTGGTTGGAAAATTATACTTGAGAAGAAGGTTGTTGTCTCTGATGTGGTTCCGGTAATGTCAAAAATTACGGAACATAAACTTAATGGTACAAATTATCTTGATTAGAGTCAAACTATTGAATTATATCTGTTAAGTATTTCTATGGATAACCACTTGACAGATGATCCTCCTAGTGATGACTCTAGACTACCTTGGATGAGAGAGGATGCTCGTCTGTTTCTTCAGATACGTAACTCCATCGATAGTGAGGTGGTTGGTATGGTAACTCACTATCATACTGTCAAAGACTTGATGCAATATTTAGATTTCTTGTATTATGGAAAACAGAATGTCTCTCGTATCTATGATGTGTATAAAGCTTTTTACAAGGCAGACAAGAGTGATAGGACTCTCACCAATTATTTCATAAATTTCAAAAAAACTTATGAGGAACTCAATATGCTACTTCCCTTCAGTACAGATGTCACTATACAGCAATCTCAGCGGGAGAAGATGGCTGTTATGAGCTTTTTAGCTGGTCTTCCATCTGAGTATGAGACAGCTAAGTCACAAATTCTCTCTGAAACAGAGATTTCTTCTCTTCAAGATGCTTTCAGTAGGGTTCTTCGCACAGAGAGTTCACCACCGAATCAACTTGCTCAGCCTAATAGTGCTCTTGTAAGTCATACCAGCACATCTGAGTTTGGGAAACAACAATACAAGGGTGGACGCAGTGGTGGTAGTAAGAGCATGGGTTCCAACTATGGTCCTCGTGGCCAGGAGGCAGGGGAGGTAGTTTGTCACTATTGTCACAAACCAAGTCATATTAAACGTGATTGTCGGAAGTTGCAATATAAGAAAGCTTAGTATGCCCATATTGCATCCACTACGAAAACCGCTGAAAAGTCTGTTACAATCTCTGCAGAGGAGTATGCCCGACTAACTCAGCAGTCATCTCAATCCAATTCCATTACTACCATTGCCGAGTCAGGTAAATCCAAAACATGTCTTGTTTCCTCCTCGTCAAAATGAGTCATTGATTCTAGTGATACAGATCATATGACAGGAACTCTACTCTTTTCTCTACCTTTCAGTCACAAAAATCTTCAAATCCTGTTACTTTAACTGATGGTTCAACATCTTACCCTGTTGGATCTGGAACAATTAATCCTACATCATCACTTTCTTTGTCATCTGTTCTCAGTCTGCCTCAATTATCATTCAATTTGATTTCTGTCAGTAAATCACTAGTAATCTCAATTGTTGTCTCATTTTTTCCTAGTTATTGTTTATTTCAGGATCTTTTGACGAAGAAGATTATTGGTAAGGGACATGAGTCTGGTGGCGGCCTCTACATCCTTGATCCACACATACCGAAATCCATAACCGGCGCCGGAGTTGTCAACCCCTTTGAAGCACATTATCAGTTGGGTCATCCTTCGCTTCTAGCATTACAGAAGCTTTGTCCTCAGTTTTCCACTATGTCGTCTTTTGATTGTCAGTCTTGTCAATTTGCTAAGCATAATCGTCTTAGTTCTAGTCCAAGAGTCAATAAACGAGCTCATGCTCCTTTTGAATTAGTACATTTTGATGTTTGGGGTCTGTGTCCAGTTATCTTCAAAACTGGGTTTCAATATTTTGTTACTTTTGTTGACGACTATTCTCGAATGACCTGGTTATATTTGATGAAAAATCATTCTGAATTGTTCTTGCATTTTTCTACCTTTTGTGCTGAAATTCGAACTCAATTTGGTATGCTTGTACAAACTTTGAGGAGTGATAATATTAAGGAATATTTATCAGAAAATTTTCAAAAGTATATGCTCCAAAATGGTATTCTTCATCAAACCTCTTGTGTGGACACACCATCTCAACATGGTGTTTCTGAAAGAAAAAATAGGCATCTTCTTGAAACTGCTAGAGCATTGTTATTTCAAATGCAAGTTCCCAAACATTTCTGGGCTGATGCGGTTTCCACCGCTTGTTTCTTGATCAATAGAATGCCTTCCTCATTTCTATCTGGTGAGACTCCCTTTTCTGTTCTTTTTCCTAATAAAGCGTTGTTTCCCATTGAATCTAAAATATTTGGTTGTACTTGCTTTGTTAGAGATGTTCGTCTGCAAGTTACCAAACTTGACCCAAAATCTTTGAAATGTATCTTCTTGGGGTATTCTTGTGTGCAAAAGGGATATAGGTGTTATTGTCCTAGTCTTAACAGGTATCTTATGTCAATTGATGTTACCTTTTGGGAGCATGACCATTTTTCATCATCTACCGGTCCTATTCCTCAAGGGAAGGACGACAATTCACTAATCTATACTGTTAACTCTTCTTCAGATCCTCCTCTGTCGGTTCCTGTCAAACCTCCCATAATACAGACATATACTCGTCGGCCACGACCTTCTGATCCTGCTCCTGAGCCTGTTGTTGTACCTGTTCTGGATCCTCCTAATTCATGTCCTGATGACCCAACTTCTTCACCATCTGATCCGACTCCGAGTGATGATCTTCCTATTGCTCTTCGTAAAGGTAAACATACGTGTACATATCTTGTATCCTCTTTTGTTTCCTTTGACCATTTGTCATCTTCTTATTCTTTTGTTGCATTTCTAGATTCTGTCTCTGTTCCTAAAACTGTTCATGAAGCATTAGCTCATTCTGGCTGGCGTAATGCTATGATTGAGGAGATGAATGCTTTGGATGATAATAGAACTTGGACCTTGGAAGATCTACCCGCAGGAAAACAAACTATTGGGTGTAAATGGGTATTTGTCGTTAAAGTTAATCTTGATGGCTCTGTTGCTAGATTGAAAGCCCGCCTTGTTGCTAAAGAATATGCTCAAACATATGGAGTGGACTATTTTGATACTTTTTTTTCGACAGCAGCCACTCAAAATTGGCCTCTACATCAATTAGATATTAAAAATGTCTTTCTCCATGGTGATCTTCAGGAGGAAGTATACATGGAGCAACCACCAGGTTTTGTTGCTTAGGGGGAGTATGGGAAAGTATGTCGCCTCCGTAAGTCTCTGTATGGCCTGAAACAAAGCCCTCGTGCATGGTTTGGTAAGTTTAGTCAGGCTGTTGAAAATTTTGGCATGAATAAAAGTAAGTCTAGTCACTCTGTTTTCTACAAACACTTTGATAGTGGCATCATTCTATTAGTTGTGTATGTGGATGATATTGTCATCACTAGTAGTGACTCTACAGGGATTTCATCTCTTAAATCCTTCCTCCATACTAAGCTTCATACCAAAGACTTGGGAATGCTACGATATTTTTTCGGTGTTGAAGTAACTAGGAGTAAGAAGGGAATCTTTTTGTCTCAAAGGAAATATGTGCTTGACTTATTGTCTGAAACAAGGAAGTTGGGAGCTAAACCATGCAATGCTCCAATGATTCCTGGTATACAACTCACTAAAACTAGTGATTTATTTGAGGACCCTGAAAGATATAGGAGATTGGTGGGAAAGTTAAACTATCTTACTGTGACTCGTCCAGATATTGCCTACTCAGTTAGTGTAGTAAGTTAGTATATGTCATCTCCAACTATTGATCATTGGAAGGCAATGGAACAAATTATGTGCTATTTAAAAGGGTCACCTGGGCGTGGGATATTGTATGCCAATCATTGCCACATTAGGATTGAATATTTTTCAGATGCTGATTATGCAAGATCTAAGGAAGATCAAAGATCAACTTCAGGGTATTGTGTTTTTATTGGCGGTAATTTGGTCTCATGGAAGAGCAAGAAACAAAGTGTGGTTTCACGATCAAGTGCTGAATCTGAATACAAGGCCATGGCTAAATCTATCTATGAAATTATGTGGATATATCAGCTACTCAAAGAAGTGGGTTTTGAGGTTTCTATGCCAGCTACGCTGTGGTGTGACAACCAAGCTGCGCTTCACATTGCATCAAATCCAGTCTTTCATGAGCGAACCAAACACATTGAGATTGATTGTCACTTTGTTCGTGCGAAGATTCAGCAAGGTTTGATTTCTACGAGCTATGTGAAAACTGGAGCACAATTAGGAGATATTTTTACAAAAGCTCTTAATGGAGTTAGGGTTGATTATCTTTGTAACAAGCTGAGCAAGATTAACATCTATGCTCCAGCTTGAAGGGGAGTGTTACGAGATTATAGGCATAATTAGAGGATTGGAATTGATCGTAATTAATATTGTAATTCTCATTCTTTCCTAGCATAGGATTTCTTTCTATTTAAATATCTACATAATAGTTTAATAAAATACACTTGAATATTCTCCCAGATTACAGTAAATCTGGCCCAAACCATTTTTCTCCAACACAGAAGTCATCGTCATTGCCAACATATGGGTCAATCTCCACAGAAGGTAACAGACTGGGTTCGAAGGCTTCGACCCATACTACAGCGACCTCGAGAGCTTCTCCTATGGCGTCGCAGGGGTCAAATTCACTGGCTCGAGTCGATAATGGCTGTGGAAACACTCTGGTACGATCAAAGGGCACGCATCATCTATCCTATCAAGAGCTGATGGAAAGGAAAAATCATGGCCGTTGTTTCCACTACGGCGAATGCTTCCATCCTCTACATCAATGTCCAGCCAAGTCCCTGCAATTGTTAATTTTGGCAGAAGATGAAGTTGGCAGTGAAGTAGGAGAAGAAAGAGAAGGGGAAGTCATGGAAGTCGAGCAAAGCACAAAAGACGGAAGGAATGGAATAGGCTGAAATAGGGAAAAAAAATCAACCTACTCCAGTCTTGAGGACAAGGCTTTTCTTGAGGGGTGGGTAATGATAGGTATTGGGTAGTGGGCTTTTCTACTAGGTTGTTAGAGGGGTAGAGAGGGAATTTTAAGGGTGAAGTTAGTTATATAAGAGAGAGAGAGGGAGGGAGGAGCTAGAGAATATTTCTGTATTAGCTATAAGAAATTATTTTCTCTAGAGGAGCAATATCACTCTGGTAGGAGGCCCTAGGTCTCTGTTGTTTGTTCTTTCTTCTCTGTTTTGGTTCTTCGTTTTGTTGTTTTGTTAGCTCTCTGTTCATTTCTTTCTGAAATAAAAAATTAGGATCTGTTTAGTTTGTAAAAATATTTCCTATTTTTATTTTCAATCTTCATTTCTTAAAATGTATTTCTTAAAACACTGAAAACATCTTTTTGGTATTTTCAGATTTGAGCCTATTTTAAGAAAGGTTTTCAAGAAAACATTTTCACTAAACTCAACCAAACACATTTTCAAGTCTATTTTTCTATTTTCAATGAAAATAAAAATAAAAATGCCTAAACTAAACAGACCTTTAGGTTCCTATCAATATTCCTAGATATGTAAATACACAATAATATTGCATGTGTTTATATTAGAACACAAATTACATTATAGTATCATATTTACAAGGTTGTAAAAAAAAAAAATGATAGTTGTTGCGAAGACTTCGAATCTTACAATTTATTTTAGTTTGTTTGACGTGATGGAATACTTGTTTTGAAACAGGAGACAATAGCTGAAGTCATTTTTCTTTCACTTCATATAATAAGAATACATTCTGCTTCTCAAAATCAGCTGAAGCTGAATGACAAACATATCTCCCAATTTTTATTTAGTTGTACAGTAAATGAAAATTTTCAACCATACACAAACAGAACTAATCAAAGCTGAACTGAGGTTTGAAGGAACCTAAGTTGAAGAGGCTGAATGCATAAATGAATAAAATTATCAAACAGGGAAAGATTTTACAATAATTATAGGAAGCACCTCATACCTTCTGGTGAAACATGACTCTTGATAGCATCAATGCCCATTGGGTCACTAGTAACGTTATTAGTCCCATGAGATGCTTTCAATTCTTCCTCTTTCATAAGACTAGCTTTTAAAGCTTCTTCCTTCTTTATCCGATTTTGCTCTTCTTCATAGGCAACCAGCTCTTCCCCCACCAAAGGAACCCTCTTGGACACGGTGACTTTGACGGCTTTTGGAGGTGGATCAGCTTGAAGTATACGAGCTAGCGTGGCAAACTACGTATCCAACAAAAGAGGATCAGTTTACACATAAATAGCAAACAATAAACAAAAGTAGTAGAAGAAAAAACATCACAATTAAGTTACACAAACAATGTGATGAGCCCCCGTGGTTAGAGGGGTTAGTTATAGCTAACTAACCATTAACTATCTAAGAGAGGTTTTTAAGGAGGTTTTTGAGCAATGTAATAGGGAGAGAACATTTTGGTAAGGGATTGTCTTAGCCACTCGAAGGTTTAGGGTTGTTTGGGAGTGTCCCAGCCCCTCGAACTCGAAGGCCTAGAGAATTATTTTACGGATTCCATCTTTTGTTTTCTTGTTCTATAATAGAGAGGTTCTCTCAATAAAAGCTTACCATTTTTGCATTCTATTTTCCTATTCTGCTATCTTGTGCATTGGGTCCCATCAATTAGTATCAATGGTTTTCGATCAAGGGATGATAGAAACAAGAATGGAGGAGGGAGTTGATAACCTTGAAAATGATTTGGCAAAGGTTATCAAGATCTAGATCTTGATCGTAAGATCGCAGAAGATCTAGATTTTGTGGGTAAAAATAGTACTAAATCTTATGTAGGATCTATTTTTGATCAGTATCGTATTAGAATCTAGATCTTCATTGTGGGATCGCATAAGGTCTAGATCCTAAATCCTCGTCATTTTCAACAAAATGAAGCATCCAAGACTCAAACCCACGCCCCCGGAAGAAAAAAGATATACTACTTCTCACCGTGCCACCAGGCTAATTTATATATGTCAAAATGTTTTATATATAAAACCAATATGTTTATTTATATTATTATTTTTGTGTAAAATAATTTTAAATAATACAAAAACTGAAAAAGATTAGTACTAGATGGTACAATATCATATATAATTAAAAACAACTATCACTTACTTTAAAATAATATTTTCATATTTTTATCATTCAAATTTTTTAATTTAATTTTTAAAAAACATTATGTTATAAACCAAATGCTAAAAAAGAATACAGGGAAGGAAGCATATATAGACAAATTGGTCGGTATTTTACACAAGTGTCATACCTTTTGGTTGCTTTTAGATCTAATTTATGGGTGAACTCCTGTTATTTTTGCATTATATGCAATATATGATATATTTTTATGAGTGAACTCTTGATATTTTTACAATGTTAATACCTATATATTTTTTTTTATATTTATATATGAAATTTTACAGGATCTTACGATCCTTGATTCAATCTTATAATTCAATTTTTCTTATGGCCCTTTCGATCTTACGCAAGATCTTAATCTTGATAACCTTGGATAACGCCAAAATAGAAATTAAAGATAACAGAAATCTTGGTTGAACGAAGACGATGAAAGGAAGAAGATAAAATTGGGGGGTGCAACAGTTCAGCAAGCCTCTAACCTGAGAGTTTTAATGGCTGAAAGAGACGAAAAAGACAACAAGGGGAAGAACAATGTTGTGGCTAAACAAGAGGACGTCAACGAAGCATGCAAGAAAGGATTCAGAGATGAAAAGAAAGAAGAGGAAATTCCTATCATGTCCAACACTAAAAGATTGTTTGACTTGGTTTTAGATGTTCTGACGAAACACATCCAAAAAGAAATCCCCAAATGCATACTTTTTGAGATAATATTGTTCTCATAGCAGAGTCAAGGGAAGAGACTAATTATAAACTTGAGTTATGAAGAACTACTTTGGAATCGAAGGGATTTCGTCTAAGCAGGAGTAAGACAGAATATATGCATTGTAAGTTTAACAAGCGACAAGCTAGAAACGAGTTGGATGTTAAAATTGGAGATCAGGTTGTATCACAAGTGTTAAAGTTAAGATATCTGGGATTAGTTATATAAGAATATAAGATAACGGCAAAATTATTGGAGATATGGCACATAGGATACAAGCTGAGTAGTTGAAGTGGAGAATGGCATCAAGAGTTATTTATGATCGAAAAGTACCTGATAAGCTCAAAGAAAAGTTTTATCGTACTGCTATAAGACCAACAATTTTGTATGGGAGCAAATGTTGGGCGAGCAAAGGACAATAAGAACAAAAAATCGAGATAGCGGAGATGAGGATGTTACGATGGATGTGTGGTTATACAAGAAGAGATATGATCCGTAATGATTGTATACGAAGTAGAGTTGGAGTGGCACCTATTGAGGGAAAAATAGTTAAAAATCGTTTAAGGTGGATTGGGCATGTTCAAAGAAGACCGTTGGAAACGCCAGTAAAGAGGGTTGAACAGATGGTTTGGAGTCTTATGAAAAAAAGTCGAGAAAGATCAAGAAGTACACTTAGAGAAGTTATTGAACAGGATCTTCTGATAAATAAGATACCTAGAAAGTTGGTCATTGATAGAGTTTAATGGCATCGTTCGATCCATGTAGCCAACCCCACCTAGTAGGATAAGGCTTTGTTGTTGTTGTTGTTGTTGTCCAGCACCAAAAGAGCAAGAACAAAGACATGGGAGCGTTGCTTCCATGGCAAAGAGAGGACTGAAGATCGTGAAAAAAGCTTCTCACTCTTGGTCGAAGTAAGAGACACTAATGGCAAGACGGTGGAAATAAAGTGGATCTTAGGTCATGTTAATGTCGGTTTGGGTCAAAGCCCAATTAAATTTGGGAAAGGAAAACCTAATGGGCTATGTTCAAAAGCAAATAAAAGTAGCTTGACCCAAATTTGCGAAGGTAAGCCTTTTGGGCAGTATTCAAGAATAAATAAATGTGAATTAGCCAAACTATTGAGCCACACTAATCAATCCAAGCCTAACCACAACTCTAAGGTTATCCAAGGACTTGACCCGTGTAACATCCTAGCTAAAAGCCACATAGGGACTAAAAGGATGGTAGACCAAGGAGTTGATGTAGAAGAAAACCCCTAGGAAGCAGCAAAATATTAAGGAACTTTAGAATATGGATAAAGGAAGTTAAATTCTTAGGTCATGTATTATCTAGGTAAAGGGTATCAGTGAACCCTAGTAAGGTAGAGGCAGTACTAAAGTGGCAAAGACCAAAAACAATATTAGAAGTCAAGAGCTTTCTTGGTTTAGCAAGGTATTATAGAAGATTTATCAAGGGATTTTCACATATAGCTTTACCTTTAACTAGACTAACCAAGAAGAATCAACCCTTTATCTAGGACAGTTTTCAGGAATTAAGAGTTAGATTGACCTCTACTCCAATGTTAATTATACCAAATCTTCATGAAAATTTTGTGGTTTACACCAACGCGTCTAATAAGGGTTTGGGTTGTGTTTTAATACAACAAGGTAGGGTAGTAGCTTATGCTTCTAGGCAATTGAGACCTCATGAGCAGGATTACCTTACCCATGAATGCAGTAATCTTTGCCTTGAAAATTTGGAGACATTATCTTCACAATGCTAAATTCAAAATCTTTATAGACCATAAAGCCTAAAATACTTATTTGACCAAAGAGAATTGAACATGAGGCAAAAAAGATGGATTGAGTTCAAGTTCACCGAGGAAAAGCCAATGTGGTAGCTAATGCCCTGACTAGAAAATCAGTCCACATGGATAATGCTTAGGGAAAAGCAACTATTAGAGGAATTCAGGAATCTAAATCTTGAGGTATCAATATAGACTCCGAGTGTGAGTGCTTTAATGATACATAATGAATTAGAGGATCAGATCAAGGAAGCTTTAGCCAAAGATCCTTACCTTGAGGAAGCCAAAGCATTAATAGAACAAGACAAAACAACAAATTTGAACTTACTAAGAATGGATTGATAAAGTTTAGAAATAGATTATATGTACCTGCAGTAAAGGATCATAAGAGAAAATTTACATAAGAGAAAATTTATTGACTAAGGCGTACCAAAGAAGGTATACTACAAATCCAGGAATCACTAAGATGTACCAAGACCTAAAGAGAACTTTCTGGTGGCCTGAAATGAAAGTAGAGATTGCCAAATTTGTAGCAAAATGCCTAGAGTCTCAAAACGTGAAGATAGAACACCAAAAACTTATGAGATTACTTCAACCCCTAGAAATTCCTAAGTGGAAATGGGATAATATTTCAATGAATTTCATAGTTGAGTTACCTGAAACCTCTTCAAGACATGACACTATCTGGGTATTGGTAGGCAAATTAACAAAGTCAGTGCATTTCTTACCTATCAGGTCTACCTACACCTTATGACACAAGTATATATAAAAGGAATTGTAAGGTTACATGGTGTCTCTAACAGCATCATTTCATATAGAGACCCTAGATTTATGATAGGCACCAGGGGATATTCTATTAGCATTATGTTAGGAGGGCAATTTGGGGATTTTAGGGTGTCAGAGTCTATTATAAATTGGATAGTTGGAAAGGTGTGAGGTAGAAATTTTATGGTTGTCTATGTGTAGGAGACCCATTCTATGGAGGAGGAATTATGCTCTAATTGAGGAGCACTAGTGCTCTCATTTAGGAGACTGTGGTCTCTGGTGATTTTACTTTTAGGTCTTCTTTTCTATTGTTTGATTCCTTCAGGTCTGCTGCTAAAGTCTATATCTTCTTTTCTTCTTTATAAATAAAATTTGAGGTTCCTATCAATGGTCCGACTTGTCGGATTATTCAAGAAGAGCCAGTATCTTTACCTTGTCACCTAAAATGTCAGACGAAAGATGGGATGAAAGAGTAAGTTGGAACAAATCATTATAGATGTGTTCGACCGAATGCTGCAAAAGATTGATGCAGCTGGGCCAGAACAAAACCCGACCCCAATTGAATCTAGTAGTAAGGATGGGGAAGAAGATCCGTTCGTAGGTAAGAAGGGATTCGGAGAAGCCAAGTTGATTGGAGGAGGAGATGTCGTTTCGTCTCAGCCTCGAATTCAATCGCAGAAGGAAATGATTAGTTTGAATAGAGAGGCGAAGAAGAAGCCTATGGTTGAAGCTTGCGAGTTTCTAGCTCTCAGAGGCGAAGAAGAAGGTGATGCAAATGCTACCAAAGGAAGAGAATTGGGTTGGGAAACGGGTAACCCAATTCACACATTTAACGCTCTTTTTGCTTCGGGCCCAAAGTCCTTTAATGAAGTGGGCATCAGTATGGGCCAGGCCCAAAAAACTATCTTCACTGGGTTTATCTATCTCAAGGGCTTCAACGAGTTCTATGACAAAAACTCGAGCGAATGGAGTCGAGTGTCTCGTCATCTTCAGCAAGAAACATCGGAGGGTCGTCGACGATGGAGTCAGCACAGAATCCGACGACAAAAATTCCAGAGGCTGATCAAAGAGGCAACTCTGGCAAGAATAAAGGGGTTGCAATGGATACAGCAAAGACTCGCACAAACGGAGGAAGGTCTTTGAAGGGTTCCACTTTGTATCAAGCAAGCAGCAACAAGGCATCGACGGCTGTGAAGTGAAAGAGGAAGATGAACAAGATCTCGGTGGCCATGAGAAAATGCTAGAGTGGAGAACTGAGCACAAACGCGACACCAAGAAGCACAAAACATTGGACGACGAAGCTCTCTAATGTCGATAGAAGGGGAAATATGGAAAGGAATGGAGTTCATCTGTGGCTCTAGATATAGGACCAACAAATGGAAGAGGAAGACAATGAAGAAGGCAGCAAACTGAAAAGAAACGTGTGGACCTTGGTGAATCCAACTTTGAGTAACCCAACCCGACCCAATTACTTAGGCTTCAGTCAACTAATGAGCCCAAGAGGCCCAATATCTCTGTTTATGTCTGCTACTGAGAAAGGAGGGAATAGGCTGACTCACTACAATCTTTTTTTAAGCCTTGGGGACAAGGCTGATTTTGACGGGGGAGTACTGATAGGTCCCAGGGGATATTCTATTAGTATTATGTTAGGAGGGCAATTTGGAGACTTTAGGGGGTCAGAGTCTATTATAAATTGGGTAGTATGGAAGGTGTGAGGTAGAGAATTTTATGATTTTCTTTGTGTAGGAGAATCATTCTCTGGAGGAGCAATTATGCTCTGGTTTAAGAGATTGTGGTCTCTAGAGTTTTTACTTTTGGGTCTTCTTTTCTGCTGTTTAATTCCTTCAGGTCTTAGTTTTCTGGCACTAAAGTCTGTATATCCTTTCTTCTTTATAAATAAAATTTGAGGTTCCTATCAATTTACCTCGAGATTCTGGAAATCTTTCCAGGAGGCATTAGGCACAAAACTAAGATTCAGTACAGCCTATTATCCTCAGAGAGAACAATTCAAACTCTAGAGGACATGCTAAGGTCTTGTATACTGAAATTGAAAGGCAACTGGGATATGTTCTCACCACTAGCTAAGTTTGCCTATAATAACAGTTACTACTCTAGCATACAAATGGCTCCCTATAAAGGCCTTTACGGTAAAAAATGTAGATCACCTAACTGTTGGGTAGAACATGGGGAAACAAGTTTGGTAGGACCTAAACCAATGGATCAGATATCAAAACAAATAGAGCTTATCAGGGACTAACCGCTTACAACCCAAAATAGACAAAATAGCTATGCAGATTTTAAAAAAAAAGACCCTAGGAATTCAATGTGGATGAAAATGTATTTCTTAGAATCACTCCAGTAACCGCGGTAAACAAATCAATGAAAACAAAGAAACTTAGTTTTAGATACCTTGGTCCTTTCAAAATTCTTGAAAAGTATGGAACTACAACTTACATAATAGCCTTACCATCGAACTTGGCTAATATTCATGATGTTTTTCATGTATCACAGCTCAAGAAATATCTCCCAGATCCTTCACATGAAATAGAACATGAATATGTACATTTGCAAGACAATATGACATATAAATTAAAACCCGGAGAGAATAATTGATACCCAAATCAAACAATTGCGACACAAACAAATCTCATTAGTTAAAGAGATCTAGAAGGGACTATCCCAAGAGGAAGCAACTTGGGAAACCAAAGAAAATATGGGGAAGAACTATCCAAAATTGTTTTCTTAAGGTAAGTTCAATTGATTTTTGAAAGGTTTCAATTGATGTCTCATAAAAATACTAAGTAGTAGTTCATAATTGAATTTTGGGAACAAAATTCATTTTAAAGGGGGGAAGAAGTGTAACATCCTAGCTAAAACCCACATAGGGAGAAGGAATGAAAAGGATGGTAGACTAAGGAGTTGATGTAGAAGAAAAGGAAGCAAGAAAATGTGAAGGAACTTTAAAAGATGGATAGAAGGATTTAAAAATAAGGGCATTGAAACAAAGAGCAACCAGTCGACCATTAGGCAGCAAGCAGTCGACTAGCAAGTCTAAAACCCAGAAAAATTCTCAAGTTGAGAGCAAGCAGTCGACCGCTAGTGGGTGGCCAATAGACCGTCGGCTTTGAGAAATATTTAAGGAGGAAAGTAGCTACCAAATAATGGTGGAATTTGACCAAATTTCACCTAGGCACATTGAAATAGTTGGAGAGAAACCTCAGGGACAAGGAAAGTAATTTTTAAGTAGGAAGATTCTGGGGACAGCAGTTTGTAACACCCATACAGTTGGAAACGAGACATAACACCCAATGAGACTAGAAAACCTTTACATTCCTAAACTACATTATAAGTGAAGTTTTAAACTTGTTTTTATGCTAATAATGGTATTGTTGTAATATTACATGTTGCTAGCTACTGAGATTATATTATCTCATACTTTTTCTTATGAAACTAGCCATTTTTAAGCGAGAAAGGGCTGAGGAAGATAAAAGTGGAATTTGAAGTCATGTAGTAAAGCTAAAGCTAAAGAATATGTGATATAGGGCTAGTTTTGTACATAATAGCTCTAGTTCTTGCTCTTTTTTATATTGTAATTGTTGAAATATTCTTCAGCTTTCCAATATTCCCCCACCTAATCCAGCATGTTCTCCCACCTAATCCAGCATGGTGTTGTCTGCAACTTTACATGTTATTCTCTTCCTCATAGTTGTCTACAGAGTGTATTTTGCTGTCACATAATTATGTCTTTCTCTTTAGAATCTTTCACAATGTACATATAGGAAGTCTTGTTGTACAGATATTGAGAATAAGAGATTATCTTTCTCTCTGAGCATTCTGGTTTTCACATAATTCCCTAAAACTGACATGGTATCAGAGCCAGTGAATCCATTAAATATTGAGTGATCTGTAAAAGTGAGTTTGATATCTCACCGCCCACCTAGGAAGTCTCCCCTCCTCAATTCCGGCCCGTCCCCGAAGTCCGGCAGCCCATTCCGGCGCGCGTGAGTCTCACGCGCCACCACCATCTTTTACGTGAATCTCACGCGCCGGCGCGTGTGGGCGCGTGTGACCGCCGTTCAGGTTCCTGTTCGTATTTCCGGCGTCGACTCCCTGTCTCCGGCACATCCCTGGTATCAGTTTGGTTATTAGAGCATTTTTGCATTTCTGGTATCTGCAAGTTCACGTATTGTTGCTGCTGGTTCTCAGAATAACCTTGTAAAATAACGTGCTTTGGCCTTAATTGCCATTTTAAGTGAACTTCATTACCATTACATGTCTTAGCTCTTTCTTGGCCTTAATTGCCATTTTTAATATTCAGTGAGCTCATTTATTGACCTTAATAGTCAACTTTGAGTGGCCTTCCTACCATTTCCTTCTCATCTCACCAAATTTTTCAAGACCCATTGTATTTATTTCCTCTAATTATGTCTGGAATTGAACAAACTGAGGTTAAAATTCAACATGAGGAAATTACCCGTATAGGGGAATTACCAAATATTCTTGCTTCCTATAGATTGGATGGGAAGAACTACCTCAAGTGGTCTCAACTTATACGTACAGTACTAAAAGGAAAAGGAAAAATCAAACATCTCACAGGTATGGGTCCTAAACCTGAAGATCCTAAGTTTGAAGCATGGGATGAGGAAGACTCCATGATTATGGCATGGTTATGGAGCTCTATGACACCTGAGATCAGCGACACCTGTATGTTTCTAGCTACTGCCAAAGATATATGGGAAGCAATTCAACAAACATATTCCAAAGCTAGAGATGCTGCCCAAGTATATGAAGTAAAAGTGAAAACTATGGCTGCAAAACAAGGTAACAAGACTGTTACTGAATATGCAAATCAATTAAAATCTTTATGGCAGGAACTAGATCATTACAGAGTCATAAAAACTAAATGTCCTGAGGATGCTGCTATTCTAAAAGAGTATATTGAGCAAGACAGAGTATATGATTTTTTGGTGGGACTCAACCCAGAATTTGACCAAGTCAGAGTCCAAATTCTAGGGAAATCAGAAGTTCCATGTTTTAATGAAGTAATTGCCCTGATTCGAAGTGAAGAAAGCAGAAGAGGGCTGATGCTTGAACCTAAAGTCACTGATAGCTCTGCTATGGTGGCTAAATCAACTACAAATCAAGAGAGGGTCACAAGTCTCGAAAGGGAAAAAAGTGGCCAACAGAAAAATCAGAATCGGGATGAGTTATGGTGTACATACTGCAAAAAGTCTCGTCATACACGAGAAAAATGTTGGAAACTTCATGGAAAACCACCAAGTAAAAAATGGGGTCCAAAAGGAGGGCAACAACGAAATAGAAACCAAGCACATGTTGTAACATCACAAGAGCAGAACAACCTTAATCAAGAAGAGATCGAGAGGATAAAGGCTTTTATCAACAACATGGAAAAACAAGAGGGACTCTCAGGTACATGCTCCATGGCTTATTCTGGTAAGTTTCCACTCTCTATTGGATTAAATGCCTCAGATATTACTTTTTCCAACTCTTGGATCATGGATTCAGGAGCAACCAACCATATGACTCATTCATTTAAACTTTTCTCAACTTATTCCCCATGTCCCAGTAATAAGAAAATAGCTATACCACTGTGGCAGGACAAGGTGATATCAAAATTAGCCCAACTATTATTTTAAAAAATGTCCTACATGTTCCTAAATTAACCACAAATCTAGTCTCTATTAAAAAACTCATTGAAGATTTAGATTGTAATGTGGTTTTTCATAAAAATTACTGTGAATTTCAGGACAAAGGGAAGATGATTGGACATGCTAGGGAATGGAATGGCCTCTACTACCTTGAGACGTCAAATACAGCTAAGAGCAAGATGCCTTTTACTTTTGTTTCACAGTTTGCCACATCCAATAAAGAAAGAATTTTTCTTCATCATTACCGTCTTGGACATCCATCTTTTTCAATTATTAAAACTTTGTTTCCTTCATTATTCAAGTATTTAGATGTTGAAAATCTTCACTGTGAAGTGTGTGAATTTGCCAAACATAAACGTGTACCTTTTCCAGTTAGCAATAAAAGAAGCCTTGTTCCATTCTACCTTGTTCATAGTGACATTTGGGGACCAGCTACTGTTTCTAATGTTTCAGGGGCAAAATGGTTTGTTACTTTTATTGATGATTGCACCCGAGTTACATGGATATACTTGCTCAAACAAAAATCTGATGTCAGCTATGTTTTTCCCAAATTTTATTCTATGATAAAAAACCAATTTGGGGTTAATATCAAAAGACTTAGGTCTAATAATGCTAGGGATTATTTCAATCAGATTCTTAACTCGTTTTTTGAAAAGGAGGGAATTATACACGAGTCATCATGTGTTTATACGCCACAACAAAATGGAGTGGCTGAGAGAAAAAATGGTCATCTTCTTGAACAAACTCGGTCAATGTTATTTCAAAAGAATGTGCCTAAAATTTTTTGGGGAGAAGCTGTTCTTACAGCGACATACCTAGTAAATCGTTTACCTTCTAGAGCTTTGGGTCTCAAAAGTCCAATGGACATCCTTTCAACTTTCTACCCGAATCTGAAAACTACAAACAATCTTATCCCTAGGATTTTTGGGTGTGTGTCTTTTGTTCATATCCATCATCAAAATAGAGGAAAATTAGACCCGAGGGCTCTAAAATGTGTTTTTGTAGGATATTCATCAACTCAAAAAGGGTATAAATGCTATCATCCACCCACAAAGAAAATCTATGTCTCAGTTGACGTCACTTTTAATGAGCAAGATTCATATTTTGCTACCCCCTATCTTCAAAGGGGGAATACACCTGAGGAAGATAATGGGTGCAAAGAAAATGGGTGCCTCCTTGATTTTTCATCAATTCCCTTGACAGGGTCTAAACTTTTACCCACAAAAACAGTAGAAACAGTGGCTGAATCCATGTTCAGATCTGAAACACAGAATGATAACCATGAAACTGAATCTGAAACAGTAATTGAACCCATGTCCAATGTCCAAGAATCTAGGCCTAAAGAAGAGGATATTTTGAACCCTGCTCCTGAGGAAGTAAGATTTGGCAAAGGCAAGGTGTATACAAGGAAGAAAATGGTCATTCCAGAACCTATGCATGTCCAAGAATCCAACTCAAATCCTTCAAATGAGGTAATGATCTCTAACCATCCATTACAAAATAAAAATGAGATTTTTTAGAATAGTGACCAGGATTTTCATTTACCCATTGCTCTTAGAAAAGGAACCAGAAAAAGTGCAAAACAACCTTTATACCCCCTTGCACAATTTTTATCCTTTGATAACTACTCACCATCTTTCAAAGCTTTTCTGACAAGCTTAAATGCTATCACCATTCCTAAAAGTTTATCCGAGGCTTTATCTAATAAAAAATGGAAACAAGCTATGAATGTAGAAATGGAAGCTTTGGAGAAGAATAAAACTTGGGAATTAGTGAAATTACCTACTGGAAAAAAACCAGTAGGATGCAAATGGGTGTATGCTGTGAAATATAGAGCTGATGGATCAATTGAGAGATATAAGGCCAGGTTGGTAGCTAAAGGTTATACCCAAACCTATGGTATTGACTATCAAGAAACTTTTGCCCCAGTAGCAAAAATGAACAGTGTTAGAGTATTATTATCAATTGCAGCTAATTTTGGTTGGGAATTGCAGCAATTTGATGTCAAGAATGCCTTTCTACATGGAGAGCTAGAAGAAGAAATTTATATGGATATTCCACCAGGATATGGAAAGAATTTGGCTACAAATACTGTATGCAAATTGAAAAAGGCATTATATGGCCTTAAACAATCTCCACGTGCTTGGTTTGGGCGTTTCACAAAAGTTATGATAACTATGGGGTTTAAACAAAGCCAAGGTGATCATACTTTATTCATCAAACACTCTTCTTCAGGGGGAGTCACAGCCTTATTGGTATATGTTGATGATATAATAGTAACTGGAAATGATAAAAAGGAACAACAGGCCGTGGGTCAATGTCTAGCTAAGGAGTTTGAGATCAAAGCGTTGGGAAGATTGAAGTACTTTCTTGGAATAGAAGTGGCTCATTCAAAGAAAGGAATTTTTATCTGTCAACAAAAATATACTACAGATCTCCTCAAGGAAACAGGTAAAACAGCATGCAAGCCAGCAAGCACTCCAATAGATTCTAACTTTAAACTTGGAAAAGCTGAGGATGACATCCCTGTTGACAGAGAGTCATATCAACGCTTGGTAGGAAGGCTTATTTACTTATCTCACACTCGACCAGACATAGCATATGCTGTAAGTATGATCAGCCAATTCATGCATGACCCAAGGGAAACTCATCTACAAGCTGCTCATAGAATATTACATTATCTTAAAGGAACGCTTGGAAAAGGTATCTTGTTTAGAAGAAATGGAGGTTTAATACTTGAAGCATATACTGATGCTGACTATGCTGGATCAATTATTGACAGAAGATCAACATCAGGGTATTGTACGTTCCTTGGTGGGAATCTTGTGACATGGAAAAGTAAAAAACAAAGCGTAGTAGCCCGTTCAAGTGCAGAAGCTGAATTCAGGGCAATGGCTCATGGTGTATGTGAACTACTCTGGTTAAAGATTATTCTTCAAGACTTAAAGATAAAGTTGGATGGCCCTATGAGACTCTATTGCGACAACAAATCAGCCATCAACATAGCCCATAATCCAGTACAACATGACCGCACAAAACATATTGAAGTGGATAGGCATTTCATCAAAGAAAAATTGGAAAGTGGACTGATTTGTACACCATATGTCTCTACACATGACCAACTTGCTGATATTCTAACCAAAGGATTGAATAGCTCAAACTTCCAGAATATTATATGCAAGCTGGGTATGGAAACCATCCATTTACCAGCTTGAGGGGGAGTGTTGAAATATTCTTCAGCTTTCCAATATTCCCCCACCTAATCCAGCATGTTCTCCCACCTAATCCAGCATGGTGTTGTCTGCAACTTTACATGTTATTCTCTTCCTCATAGTTGTCTACAGAGTGTATTTTGCTGTCACATAATTATGTCTTTCTCTTTAGAATCTTTCACAATGTACATATAGGAAGTCTTGTTGTACAGATATTGAGAATAAGAGATTATCTTTCTCTCTGAGCATTCTGGTTTTCACATAATTCCCTAAAACTGACAGTAATAGATGAGCTATGATATCCACAAGCAAAAATGTTGTGCTAGATAGTTGTAATGGTATATGTGAGTAGTGGACAACTAAAATCTGGAAATGTGATCTTAATTAAGCTGAGATGTTTAAACCTATTTCGATTGCACATTTCAATGTATGTTTTTATGTGTGCATAGTTGAATATGGCCTAAGTGTATCAGTAACTCATTTAGCAACTTACCTTAATGAGTTATAAGACTTCCATTGATGTTTAGTACTCCAAAAAGACTCAAAAATAGGAGAAATAGCTGTGTCAAGGAGCTAGTAGTCAACCATTACCAACTAAACAGTTGACCACTAGCCCTTTGTTTGAATTTAAAACCTTGACAGAGAATAACCAGTCGACTAGCTAGACTTTGTTTCAATTTTCTAATTTGGGACAGAGACAAAGTAGAATGAGAGATTTCCTTTTTTTTCATACATAAAAAATTTGAATAACATAGTGTAACATCTTTTAATTTAGTACATTTTGTCTTGGTTATTAGTATCGTATGTATCATGCGAAACTAATCGCGATTCGCTCCAAAATCTACATCAAACGATGCGAACCGTGAGGAGAATTATTTTTTAGCTATGAATCGCTTCTGAATCGCCTGAATCGCTTCTAAATCGCCTGAATCACGATGCATACAGGAATTGCACGAAACGGGCACACGGTCGAGGAAGATGAAGCAAGGAAGAAGAAGAAGACACGGATGGAGGAGAAGTCGCGGATGCCATAGACGAAGTCGACTGAGCACGATTCTTGAAGAACCCCCCTCTATCCTCTTCGGAAAGCTTCATCGGCGTTGTCTGAGTTGGCGTCATGGATGGAAGAGCAGTCGTGATGCCTCGGACAGAGACGCACGCGACGATTGAATCCTTGAAGGAGAAGACCAGATGACGCATCATAAAGAGGAGATAGAGTGTGTTGTATCCTATTTGTAAATAAATTATATTAAGCTAAGTACATTTTTTTTTTAATTAAATGAGATAGGAACCTAAATCAGAATAGCAACAGACAACCCTAGTCTTTGCTTTGTGTCCTATGTGCCATCTTATTTTTTTTTTTAATTTATGAATTAGATTTTGAATTATTTTAAAGTTTATATATAATATATCAACTTATTATTTTTTGCTTATGAAACTTATTTTTACTTAAAAAATGTCATATTTTTATTATCATGTATCTTACAATTCATAATGAGATTCGATTCACGATTCAAAAAATAGGTCTTCCGATTCACAATTCAAATCTCGATTTGATAACCATGGATTTTGTGTGTGTGTGTGTGTGTGTGTTTCCATATCTATGTATATACACACTTAGAATGAAAGACAACACTAGCAGTGTTATTCTTGAATTTATCCTAATTATTATAATTCCTAACCCTAAATATAAACCCATTATTCTATTTCCTTTTTACATAATAGCCCTAATGTACGCCACTTCTTTTTGTTTTTTTTTCTAAGTTAATACTTCACTTAGGCATATTGCCAAAAGATCCGTTCTACCCCACTATCAAAGACACTGGAGAACAGAAAATCACACAGCCAATGGATTTTGCCTTCTTTATTCCAACACAAACTTATTAAAAGCAAGTACAAAAGGTTCCTCAAGAGTTGTCAAGCAAATCCACATCTCCTCACTAATGTCGAACAGAACTTGCACCTCATCTGTAAGCTATATAAAGTGCAGGAATACTTGGCCTTCTTGCCCATTGTCATGCTATTTACGTCATAAACAGGAAAATTGTTTGAAACAGAAGGCGCTACTGATTCCCCCCCCCCCCAAAAAAAAAAAAAAAAATACAAACAAAACCAGAGCCATTGCTACTAGATGACAAGATGAACAAGGAACATATCACAATCGAAAATCAGCATTAGGATGGGTAAATGCACATCTGAAAGGCACAGTATATAAAAGGCTAATACATTTACAAAAAGGGCAGTGAATAGTTAAATAATAGCGTTTCTAGCTTCTGTGTTTTAGTTACTGTGCATTTATTTGTATTACTGTGGTTTTTACTGTTGTAATTTGTTAAGGTAGCAGTTGTGTTAGTTTTTTCAGTTAGGGGTTCTCTTGTGCATAAGTACTGGTGATTAATTTTGGTTAACAACAGAAGAATAAGATTCTCTCACTATTCTGTTTTCCTATGGTCCACGTGTAATCTCTTGGTATCAAAGCTTCATATTCCACCTCCATTGCTTTTCTCCAATGAGAAACTTTGTAGGCTTCAACAGGATTACATGGATCTGCTATGCTACTGTCCAGCTTTGCTAGCCCAACATATGTTGATTTTGGCTGAATAGCTCCACTCCTTAACCTGGTGATCATAGGATGTCTAGAAGCTGGTCTGGAACCACTCTTATCAGTAGCTGAACCATTCTGCACCTCATCTTCATTATTCAATAGTGGTTCCTAGTCACCCACTGATTACTCAGAACTTTCTGCAGCAACAGGATTAGTATTATTCCCTGCCAACACACTGTTAGTCCTCTGCACAGCTCTGAAAAAGCCATCATTATCAGTTTTAGTTTCACGGAAAGATGGAATAGGCACCATGTGAACAATATTTTTAGTCTCCTCAGGTCTTTTAGTAATAGAAAAACCTCTTTTAAAAGGAAACTCTATTTCCTTAAACATTACATGTCTAATGAGAACAATTTCTTTAGCCTCCTCAGGTCTTTTAGTAATAGAAAAACCTCTTTTAAAAGGAACCTCTAATTCAGTAAACATTACATGTCTAGAGATATACAATGCCAGTAGATGAGAGGCACTTGAAGCCTTTATGATTCATACTAGGGCCAAGATAGACACATTTAATAGAGTGGAAGCTCAATTTGTGCTGGTTATAAGGCCTTAAATATGGAAAACAAGTGCACCCAAAAACCTTTAATTCTTTAAAATCAGGTTTTCTTTTAAATAGGACAGAATAAGGAATCTCCCCTTTAAGAGCAGCAGTGAGCAGCATATTTGTCAATCTTGCTGCAGTTTGGAAGGCATCTGACCAGTAATTCATTGGTGCACCACCTTGAGCAATCATGCTTAGGCCCATTTCAACTTCTTGTCTATGTTTTCTGTCAACCCTACAATTTTGCACAGAGGTATAGGGACAAGAGTGTCTCATAACAATTCCACTGCTGTGCACAATGTCTGAAAAAGCTTCAAACTCAGATCCCCCATCACATTGCACAACTTTTATTTTCCTTTCTAGTTGGTTTTCCACCATTTTCTTGAATTGTGTGAAGGCTTGGATAGCCTCCCTTTTAGTTTTAAGTGGAAAAAGCCACAAGAACCTGCTATGGTCATCAAGAAAAGAAATGTAATACTTGTAACCTAAGCTAGATTGAACAAGGGCAGGACCCCAAAGATCTGTATGTACTAGGTCAAGAGATTTTTCAGCTTTAGTCTCAGATTTCTTAAATGGAAGGGCATGCATTTTCCCAAATTGGCAAGCATCACAAAAAGGGTGTTCTTTATTAATCAAATTCTTCATATTACATTCTTTGAATACAACAACAACAAATCATTCAAAAGTTTTTCAAAAGGATGACCAAGCCTCCTACGCCACAATTCCTTCTCTGAACATTTCTCATCCTTCCCAATCAGAAAACATCATGCCTTTTGTGCTCCTTTAACTTTGTACAACCCCTCAATTTGGATTCCTTGAATCAGTGTCTTTCCCGTTATTTAGTCCTTCACCACACAGCCACGAGAGTCAAAAACAATAGGCACATTATTATCAGAAGATAACTGGGACACACTGATCAGGTTTTTGTTAATCTGTGGGACTAACATAAGCTTATTTAATTCAAGAGATGTATCTTGAATAGTAGATTTTCCAACCTTCTCAATATCAACCTTTTCTCCATTTCCAACAAGCTATTTTTCATAAGGAGAGATCATACCTTGTTCTACAACAGTAGAGTCATTTGTGACATGATTCGATGCACCACTATCTATATATCAATCTCGATTATCAAGATTTTCTTAAGTGATGAGATAAGCCGAATGAGAAGCACTTGAATCCTTACTACCTTCTGTATTTCCACTAGACACACCAGAAAAACTATGGTCAAATTGAAGCAACTGATAACTGTATGGCCTACCTTCCCACACAACTGACACGTAGGCTTTCCATTCTGCCTTCCACTTCTGCCTCCACAACTTCACCTTCCTCTGCCACATGCTGTCTGTCCTCTCTAATTCCTGATTCGAATTGGTGGGGTTTCTTTTATTCGACACAATGTTAGCACTTGGCGATCCATACTGGCCCAACATGGACCACTGCTATAAGCGACTTTCGAACATGATTAATGAAGTTTGAAGCTCGACCCATGTGACCCTGTCTTGGCCAACTAAACCGCAATGGGTCCATATTCTGAGTCAAGACCAACGAGTGGCTGGGCGATTAAGTCATCATTAGACAACGAGCACCTAGCCATTAAAAGGTTATCAACCAATTCCTTTACCTTCCGCAAGTACTCATCCATTTTCAATCCTCCCTTCCTCAGACTCTAAAGTTCACTCTTCATAGTGTGATACACGCACGTGTTTGTGACCCCAGAAAACTCCTTAACAACATTCCACAATTCTTGCGATATCTTGCATCCAAGAACTTGAGAGATGACTTCTAGTCGAGAGTAACCCATTCTTCAAATTTTGGGGTAACTTTGCATTCATCACCTTCGAAAACAAAAATTTCAGGGCACGCCTTTGTTCCAAAAATAAATTTGTCTGCTTATTGCCACAGATCATGGGAAGGACTAACGAACTCCACGAGGTAGTTCGTTCGATCAAGCTTAATCGAGCTAGCCTGATTAAGCGTTGACATCAAAGGAACCATCTTGTTTTGATACGCAGACAAGGAATTTTGCTTTGTCGCACCATTTGGAGAATTGATGGTTGAAGATGAGACAAATTTCGATTCCATTACAAGATCCCGAATCTTCACTACTCTGATACCAAGAAAAACAAGGGAGTTAATTCCCTATACTGGACAGAAGTTAATAGATTGTATGTGGATCTTTAAAACAAAAATGGCTGCTGATGGGAGTATACAAAAGTATAAGGCTAGGGTAGTGGCTAAAGGATTCCAACAGGACCCTAAGTGTGGAAGAGACTTTTAGTCCAGTTGCAAAGTTGGCAACAATAAGAGTTATTCTAACTATTGTTGTCTCTCTAGATTGGACCGTCAGACAAGTTGACATAGACAATGCCTTCTTGAATGGCAGCCTCAAAGAACCTGTCTTTATGAAACAACCTCAGTGTTTTGAGGATCCTAGACATCAACATCACATATGTAAACAAGCCCTAAGGGCTTGGTATGATAAATTGAGAGATACTTTGACACAGTGGGGTTTAAAGCATACAAGGTGTGACCATTCCTTATTTGTTTTGCATACTGAAAAACATGTTATAATCATCTTGGTTTATGTTGACGATATGTCAATTACTAGTGATAGTAGAGATCTGATTAATGTTTTTATTAAACATCTAAATGAAACATCTAAATGATGTTTTTTCTCTTAAAAATCTTGGTGAAGTGCATTTTTTCTTGGGTAGTTAAGTTTTGAGAGATTGAAGAGGTATTTTCCTAAGCCAGAGGAGATATGTGACTGATTTGGTGGAAAAGTTCAATATGAAGAGTGCCACACCTAGTCCAACTCCTCAGACTCTAGGAAAACATTGCATTAAGGTGAAAGAAGAGCCTCTTGTGAACCCTTCTCTTTATAGGAGTCTGATTGGAGGTTTACAGTACCTGACCAGTAACAAACCTGATATAACCTACACTGTTAATCAGCTAAGTCGACATTTGAATGCTCCAACAATTGTTGACTGGCTGAAAGCTAAGTGTACTTTGAGATATATCAAGGGTACTATTGATTTGTGTCTACACATCAAGCCATCAATTGATCTTTCTCTCACTGGTTTTTCTGACGCTGATTGGGCAAATGATGTCGCAGGTAGAAGGTCAGTAGAAGGATATTGTGTGTTTTGGGGAGACTCTTTAGTGTTTTGGTCAAGCAAAAAACAAGAAGTGGTTTCAAGATCTAATGTTGAAGCTGCGTGCAGGGTTTCATTGACTAGTGAAATGGTATGGTTAAAGTCACTTTTGGGTGAACTACGGTGTCCTACTTCTAGGGTGCCTATGATGTGGTGTGACAATCTGTGTGCAAAAGCCATTGCTACTAATCTAGTGCTGCATGCAAGAACGAAGCATGTTGAAATTGATCTTCATTTTGTGAGAGATAAGGTGTTGGCTAACGAGGTTTCGATTGGTTATGTGCCTAGTTCTAAACAACCTGCAGATGTTTTTACTAAGCCTATTGCTGGTTCCAGATTTGATCTTCTCTATGGCAAACTCGGATTGGTTGAAGCTCCTACTCGTCTAAGGGGGGGCAGTTAAATAATAGCATTTGTAGCTTCTGTGTTTTAGTTATTATGCATTTATTTGTATTACTGTGGTTTTTTCTGTCGTAACTTGTTAAGGTAGCAGTTGTGTTAGTTTTGCCAGTGACGGGTTCTCTTGTGTATAAGTACTGGTGGTTTTGCTTAATAATAGAAGAATAAGATTCTCTAACTACTCTGTTTTCCTGTAGTCCATGTGGAACTCTGATTTATTGATATGATTGATTTCTTATCTATGGCTCAGTCAACTTCTCCAGTTAATGGATCATTTATGTGTGAATATTCTAGGAATATTTTTCTGTATTCATTATCTTTTATGATCAAGATTCAAGGAGGAATTCCCTCCCTCTGATCTCTCCTTCTCCATCTATATATAGAGGTGATAGGATGCTGTACAAATCATCATAAAGTGGAATAATATTACAGCATTCCCCAAATTCTTCAAAGGACTATGCCAAAATTGAAATTTTCATATTGATATTAATAGAGCCCAAAAATACAGAATCAAAATTAAGTCATCAATGGTAAGGCCTTAGGAATTTCCACGTGATGGATATTTGGCCATGCAAATAATTTAGAAAACATCAGGTCAAGAAGGACCTATGGCCAGCTCAAAATTTAGATGGAGGATGGCATTGTCTTGGTCAATTTGGAAGGTATACGAGTGACAAAGAGGACTTCATTTAAACAAAACAAAAGGAGTTTCAACGTATACTATATATAGAACATTAGCTATTGCTGAAATAAGCATAATTTTTTTTTCATTATTATAACCTTATATGCTTTAAAGGGGAAAATAAACTAAAAAAGACCTAATGTTGAAATTTTGAAGTACAATTGGCAACTATGGTATCATTTTGAAGGAACAGCCCTTGATCAATCAGCTTTGAGAAACACTTCATAGACTACAGATTATCGTACTTTACATGTGCACTGAACATATGTTGGCAGTGGGTAAGTAAAAGTTCTATAGAAAGTACCTGTCCTCTTTCTGTAAAAAGCACAAGATTTTTAAAATCATTTGCCCATTCTACAAATATATCATGAGAAAAACCTGCTTCCAAACTTGCCATGGATGCTATGACAACCTACATATGATACATATGTTAAGTCCAGTAAGATATTAGAGTGAAGATAAATAATTTTACAAAAAATTTAACCTTTGGACCATCTGGAGCATCGTCAAGTTCACTCTTGTTAATTATAAGCTTCATATGCCTGCAGGTATTAGCATCAAAGTCTCATAATTCACAATATTAGAAAATTCAGCAATTTCTTTCTCAAAATGGTTGCCTATATGTTACATAGAGCACATGAGATTAAAGACAATTTTGTTGTATATAACAGAGAATAGTAAAATATTCTTTATTAAAAAAAAAAAAGGATTCTTAATGTAACATTTCTGGAGTTATTATGTGTATGTGTACAAGGAGATTTACTTGTGCTCAAAGCAATGATTTTGTTAGGTCACGTATGTGTTTATTTTTTTTTTTTTTTTTTTTTTGGGAGACTATTGAATATGTGACATTATTGCCTTACCCTATGATTTTGGGTGCAACGGAATTAGAGATACCCTATTTTGATTACATAGGAAAGGAGACCTAATTTAACCCTTAATCGAGGACTAAATTAAGGAGAGAACTTATGATAATTCGAATGCCTCGTGTTTACTTTGTGCAAGATCATTTAGTAAATTTATTCTTTGAAATTACATGGAGTTTGTTTACGTGAAAAGGTGATACTTGTGCTGGTTGGGGTGTAAGGTTGTTGCCTTAGGTGACTTGTGGGAATTTGTTTGGGTGTCGTGAATTCATGAGCAAGGACCTAGTTCCGCAAAATTTCAAATTTTTGTGTTAGTGGGAATGGGGTGGAAATGGAGAGAACAATGTGAGAATGTGGTGGGAAGCTTTGTACTGTAATGAATTTAGGTGTAGTGTGGAAATAAGACTCCTCCTAAGTGTTTTATGAAGCTCCTAAGTACCATTGGGGCAAGGGAGTAAAATAGTGAAACAAGGAGGGTAAAAGTGTCCAAGGAGAAAACCACACTATATTTTTGTCTCTTCTCCACACCATTCCAGCCACTCTCCACGGGATCTTCCCTTGCTCAACATTTTCACCAAGTTTCCTCAAGCATTCCGACAGCAACAACCTTCCCCAAGCTCTTGCTTCACGGATTAAAGAGGTATGTGGTTAGGGTTTCTTGTTTCTTGGAGTTTTCTGATTTTGGTTAGGGTTCAAGCTGACCATTTTGTGTTTTCATGTGTATTTGGAGTCTTTTAATGCTTTCCAAACTTCCCTCCCTACTCTTGATCGAATTATTGGAATAATATGAGAGATTAATGGAGATCTTTGCTGAAAAACTAAGTGTTTCTGTCATGCCATGTTCATGTCTGATTTTCCCACTAAAATTTCTTGATTCTTGGTTTGATCTTTTTAGAAGATGTTCGAGGGGTTTTTGTTGGGCTTTTTGAACTGAAATTATAGTGGGAAGGTTGGGAATTTATTGCCTTTGGACGTGGGTAGGTGAGGAGGAAGTTTGGTGAGCCTTTCAAACCTTTGTTGGATGTGCTGCAAAATGGTTCACTGTCTCGCAGCACTGCAGTGCTGGGTGAGAGTCAGTGGATCTCGCTTGCTACATGGGTGTCCACCACTGCAGCGATGGTATTGGCCGCTGCAGCAGCCAGACATAGAACAGAATGCTGCATTTCAGCACTGCAGCGGTGAGTCAGGGAGTTTTTCCAAATATTTTGATTCTAAATTCAACTCTCTCATGCTTGACTGTTTAGGGGTTGAATCCGAGGGCTTATTATAAATCAATTTTCCCTTTCCCTTAGTGCACCAAACAGTGATGTTTGACTTGGGTTTAGCTAACCTACTCAAGTGTGGTGATTCAATTTAAGAATTGAATTATATATCTTTGGAAAGGAATACCACAGAGGGGATTGGAGTTAGATGTGTATATTTAAAATATTAGAACATGGAACAACAACGTTTAGCCATAGTATATGCCTACTCTAAAGATTGTTAGAATTGAGTTCTATGTATGTTAGCATCTTGGCTAGTTTACTTGCATTGTTGAACCCATGGGAGATTATTTTTGCCTTTGGGCATGGAGATATTGAACCTTCAGGTCGGGAGACGTGCATGCTTTCATGCTCCACAATTTTATTGCTATGTTGTTTGGTTAACTGCTCACTAAAATTTTATATCTCACTTTGTTGTTTTCATGTTTCAGAGCCCACGTACGTTGAAGAACATCCACTGGAGGAGTAGCGGAAGTTTGAGTGACCCAACCCTCTCTTGATTCTTGGGTTAATGTATTTTGATGAACCTCTCAATTGTTAAATCTTCTAGTCGCTCTGTAGCCCAATGGAACAATTAGGAGGAGAGTGTTTTCGAGAATTGTTTTGTATACAAAATTCTTAACTCATTCTTTTGCATGTGTTTCTTTATATTCCTAGTTTTGTGTATGCTGGATTGGAATAGATAGAAACACTGGAAATAGTCATGTCGTGACTTGAAATGAAAAGGAACACTCTTATTTCAATGATGCTTTTTTTTTTAAACATATGGAGTTGCATATGGTGGGCTCTGCCTATATTTTATCTATATTATGGTTGTTTTATGTGGAATTTGAGTCCGGAGTTAAGCTTACGACCATGGAAAATACCCACATGCAGAGCCAATTATGACCATGGAAAATAATACCCACATGCAGAGCCAATTATGTGCCCCAGGGTTGGGTCATGACACTTCAAATTAGACAGCCCATAAATTTTTCAAGTCTATCTTCACAAAAATCCTTTATTCAAACTCAAAATAACCATAGTTTAAATAACATGTTATACAGTGAAAGGTGTAAGAAACAGGATTTAAAATTGCAAGCCATCCAAAGAATAAAAAAAATTATATATGAATAATCCAAAATTGAACTACAAAAGAGCCCACTTACTTCAAAAGAAATATATTTTCACGAGTTTGTTCAAAGGACTTTGCAATGGAATCACTCATCCACTCAAGGAAACTCTTCACATAATCAATTGTGCTGGATGCAACATATGTAAGAAAGTAGATGGGGTAGCTCAGCTTTTCATCAGCCCAATACTGCAAATACCACAATCTAATATCAACTCTCACAAATACAAAACTTTTATTTCAGAAAGGAAAGGAACAAGAGAGAAACAAGTCCTTTACTGACTGATTCCAACATCAGAATAAGTTCCAGCACACGTCCAGCAGTGTCAACAGGAAGTAATACATTGCCACCTGCCCTGAGAGTCTTCTTCATGATATCTAAATATTTGAAAAATAGAAATAAGAATAAATAAAAACCATAAATCCTTCAGTTTTCTTGATATGTGACCTAAATCTTTACATGTTTGTCAAATCCATAGATGTACTGGGCATATGGAACTACTTCAGTTATCCCTTTTTCCAACAGAAAATTGAGAGGAAGGAAAAAAAATAAAATAAAATAAAATAGATATGAAGATGTGCATTTAAACTTTGAAGCAGCAACTTCAACATTGCCATGCTAGATACCTCCAAATTCCTTGTCCTTTTGCCGTCTATAAGGCTGATTGTTCAAAGCATTGTAGGCATCAGTTATAAGAACAGCTGGCCGCACAAAAGAACCTAGAACAGTTCCATTTAAATGCCTAAAAGAGGTCACATTGTCAAGAAGGTTCTTTTTTGTTGTATAAAGATACATGAGATCATATTTAATCAAAGGCAGTTACAACAAAGATTTACCGTTCTTTGCGATGATTAAAATCAACAGCATAAATGACATCCTCACCATCCTTTGTAATCTTCCACACAGTACCTCCCAAAAGATGTCCAGCAACATGAGGTGCAATCACAATTCCCTCTCCCTTGCCTAATATAGGTTATAATACCATCAAGGGGAATAGAACACAACCGTGTATCAGGGGGAGGGGAAAATGTTTAGAAGTTGTAATACAACATGGAATTATATGAGACATATAATCACGCCATCAATCTTTTTTAAAAAGTACAAACATATAATCCATACTTTTACCACATCGATAGGTGTTTTATATCCAGTAAACTGTTCAGATACTTTAAGGTTATATACATGAAAGGAATACCTTTTTTTTTATTTAAAAATTTTGTGAACTTAGAGAGAAAACCATTTTTGAAGAATAATTTCTGTGTATTCAAAAGCATACACTGTACATATATATACATGAGAGAGACTACTAGTATAGTAGTCTAAGTGATGTGGGACTTAAACAACCTATATATACACTCAATACAAAACTATGTACAACTCAACACTCCCCCTCAAGTTGGAGGCCTGGAGCATACAAGTCATATGCACCTCACTTGTTACAAATATATCCAATACGAGGGCCCATGAGAGATCTAGTCAAGATATCTGTCAATTGGCCATTTGAATTGACATGATCAATGATAATGCACCCAGATAGGATCTTTTCTTAAATGAAGTGACAATCAATCTCTATATGTTTAGTTCTCATGAAAAACTGGATAGGAGGCTATATGTAATGCAGCTTGATCATCATAAATCAACTTCATTGTGATACATCACAAACCTTCAGCTCCTGAAGCAGCTATCTCACCCACACTCACGGCCACCATCACCCACCCATGTCCACCACCATCTCCATCGTGTTTTCCGTCTCTAGTGACCTCCACTACCACCGGAAAGAGCTTGGGCTGAAGCAAAGGCAAGCTTTTTCCCTCTTCTTTCTCATTTTCGTCCTTGCATACCCTAGGCTAGTAGATTGGAAAAATCTTGATTTTTTTGGCATTTAATGCTTCTAAATCATCCTTTCTATGATTCTTGATGTTTGGTGAGTTGGATTTTAGGAGAGGAATGGATTTAAGAGGACAAATTCACTATGGGAGAGTGAGGAGCTAAAATAGAAAGTTGTCATGCACATGGTTTTGTGCAATTTTGTTTTCATTCTTAACTGTGCTTGAAGGGAGTGTTATTGGAGATTTTTAGAGTGCCAAGACATATGGTTGAGGCCCTAAATTGATTGGAAGGAATCTTGGAGTGAAGTAAGAGCTTTGAAGAGGTTTTGGAAGGAAAATTCGTTGCTACCAGTGTGCACCAGCTGTGGGCACCTGTGTGCACCACACATGTTGGTTGAACACAAGAGGTTCAGGCCATGACACCTCAGACGGCAAAGTGGGCACCCAAGGCACCACCAGCTGGACAGCCCTCTTGCTTTATTTGTGTATTGAAATTCATCATGTTTTGCTTCCATAGGGGAATTGTAAAGGGTTGGAGATTTGAAATTTCTTCTTAGAAGAGTAATTGTAGCGGATGACTTCACCTAGCTTGGGCTAAGAGATAATTCTTGTACACTACTTCTTGTTTATGTGTATAAGTGTTGTTGTGAATGAGATATATATAAATATATATATAAATGCTTGGTGGTGTGATTGGGATACCATGGGAAGGGAGATGGTATGGTAGCAAAGAGAGTGGAGTTTTACCATGAGGGGCTGTTCAGTGATTGTTGATTAACAAGCACGTTTGTTTCACTTGCCTCACGTTGGTGCTTATATATATATATATATATATATATGTTTGTCATGTATACGAGATATATTGCATAGCAAATTGTGAGAAAATGGAGATCTTATAACTTGATGCCAAGGGGATTTTATGGCTCTATGCTATGAAGATTATACGGCTTTAAGCCTTGGGAATTACTCGGCTTCGTGCTAAAGAGAGGTAAACAAATTAGCCATCGGGGCTTGGAGAATTTAATGTATGGTGCATAACTTGTATTATGCATTGTACCTTCTCAGGTAAGGCCATTCTGATTTGGATGCTACTTGGATCACTGAGGATGAGTTTTTATGCCTAAATCCTGATCTGTTGCAATCTTACCAGAGTTCTCACTCTCCTTAGGAGAGTTCTCTCCACCCCAGGGGAAATGATAGAAAACCATGGCAAACCTATTCTAGGAGAAATAAAAGTCATAGAAACTAATATTTTGTTTTATTGTGTTTTGTTTTATTTATGTTGTATTTATT
Organism: Biancaea sappan; assembly: GCA_037074585.1. Lineage (NCBI taxonomy): Eukaryota > Viridiplantae > Streptophyta > Magnoliopsida > Fabales > Fabaceae > Biancaea > Biancaea sappan. Next base: position 66,229,598 of record CM073492.1, read on the forward strand.
TTCCTTGAAGCTAGCCTATGTCTAGGGCCAAATCATGCATTAATGTCTCAGCTCATGCATTAATTTCCCGACTACTTTGCATGTTCAACTACTCTGCATTAAATGCTCTTGAACCTAGACTCCCTGTATAAAGGGCTCTCTCTTGTATTGTAAAGCACACTTGAATGAATTGAAGCATAAGAGTTCTATTTCTCCCTCATTTCTCTATATATCTCCCTCTTCTCTTGATATTCTCCCTCCCTCTCTGGTTCTACATCAAAGCAGGATTCCTTAAATAATTCCTCAATCAATATCATCAACAATTTGCCTCTCCTTATCATCAGCCACAAATTCAATGGCCACAATTTCCTTTAGTGGTCACAATCCGCCCTCATGGATGTTTTTGGCAAAGGAATTGATGATTATCTCACTCGTGAGGTTCCCATTCTTGAAGCATCAGACCCCATGTATCGAACTCGGAAGACAAAAAAAAATTACATGGTCATGTCATGGTTAATAAATTCCATGACCACGGAAATTGGAGAGAATTTTATCCTTTACAAAACAGCCAAGGAGATTTGGGATGCAGCATGTGAAACCTACTCTAGTTCCAAAAATACCTCTGAACTATTTGAAATTGAAACCAGACTTTGACCTGCGACAAGGGGGGTTGAATGTTACTCAATATTTCAAGACACTTACGCAGTATTGGCAGCACCTAGAAATGTTCGAGATCTACCCCTGGAAATGCCCTGATGATGCTGCTCTGTACAAAAAGATTGTTGACCAAAAGAGAATGTTCAAATTCCTCTTTGGTCTCAACAAGGATCTGGACAAAGTAAGGGGGAGAATCATGGGAACCAAGCCCTCCCTTCCATTTGAGAGGCCTTTTCTAAAGTTTGAATGGAAGAAAGCAGGAGGAAATTGATGGGCACTGCCAAAGGCTCGGCCTTGTGCACACACCTCGTCTCAAGATAATAAACAGAAAAAGGGGAAGCCATGTATGAACATTGCAAGAAGCCTAGTCACACTAAAGAAACATGCTGGAAAATACACGGGAAGCCCACAAATTGGAAGCCTAGTCCTGCACGAAGTGATCAGGACAACCATACAAATGATGCCACTACATCCAACAACAACAAAAATACAAAAATCAGTCCATTTACTGGGGAGCAGATTCAGGCACTATAGAAGCTACTTGGTCAAATCTCCATTCCCTCTCACTCATCAGATGAACAACATACTAGCATGTTCGCACATCAAGGAAGCGGATACAAGGAAGGTGATTGGCAGTGCTAAGTTTTGTGGTGATCTCTACTTACTCAAAGAAAGTCCTCCTCAACATAAACAAGTTCACTCAACTTGCTGACATTCTCACCAAAGCTCTTCCAAGGACAAGCTTCGACGAAATCAATTTCAAGCTAGGATTGTATAACAAATACAACCCAGCTTAAAGGGGAGTGTAGAAGAAAGCCAATCCTTTTTTTTAATTTATTTTTTAATCTGATAAGTTAGGATATACTTTCCTAGTAGATAAGGATAAATTACTTACAAATTATTTGCTTTCCTAGTTTAAAGAGGATTCCTTATTTAAGAGGGATTTTCCCACTTATTTCTCTCATAGTTTAGTGAGAATTCCTCTGTATAAATATTAAGTTTTAGTTTCATTATGAATTACAGAGAGAATTCATTTTTTCATCAAAATTCACACAATGGAATGTGTTAAGAGATAATAATAAAACTATTTGAGGGCTTTTACTGGTCCTTGACATGCTTAAACTAAAGACACTAATAAACATTTTAAATAGCACACTGCCATGAAGCTTTACCCTCTTCTTACTTCTGCCAAAACCCCTGAAACTATCAACTTATTGTTTGGTTTGAAGGAAATGGACAGGAAGGGAGGGGATGGATTTTTTTAATTTGGCCTTGTTTGTTTTGATTAGTTAGAGGAGAAGGGAGGAAAAATGTAAGTGAAAAATCCCTCCCCCCTCTTGTTTTCTTTCCCTCCAAAAGTGAGGAGATTTGGAGGGAAGGAAAATTGTGATAATATAAAAGACATAAGTGTCCTTAATAATTTTTTTGATACCAAGATTAACTTCTAATTTCTTTTATTTTACTTTTTAAATAATATATTACTTACATATTTTGACTATATAAAAGTTTTATATTATTATTATTATTATGGGGCCGTTTGGTACGCTGATATCTGCTGGAAAGAAAAGCGCCTTTCCATTACTGTGTATTTTTTCCGTTGTTTGGTGCAGCCAACTGTAGAGAATGGAGCTTTCTATCATGGAAAAAAAAAGTCCGTTTTTCCTGAAATTTTTTTCCATTGCTATCTCGATGGAAAAGGTGTTTCTTGGATGGAAAATAGGTATTTAGACAGTTTTGTCCCAAGCATTCTGCACTGTTGTTCTCTTCAAAGAAGTCAACGGACTGAGAGGGAGAGAGTCTGAGATGCCGGCCGTGAAAGAGAGAGTCTGGCAGGCGCTCAGCGGCATCTAGCAGCCGGTCGATCGGCTCCTGCAACCAACGCCAGCCGGTCAACCAGCTCCTACAGGCAACGCCAGCTGGTCGACCGGCTTCTGCAAACAACGCCTGCCAATCGACCGACTGGTCGACTGGCTCTTGCAGCCAACACCAGCCGGTCGACCGACTCCTTACAGCCAACACCAACTATGGGTCTGAATTTTTGATTAAGGTCAAAATAGTAAATTATTTTTATATTTATTTTTTATTATCTTTAAAAAATTATAATAATCTTATTTTCTTCCTTTCTTTTCCAGTGCATACCAAACAATTTTTTTTTCCTTTTCCTTCTCCTTTCCATTTTCCTACTTCCTTTTCATTCCTGGATACCAAACGGCCCCTATGTGTAAATAATATATTATATGTATAACTAAATAATAAAGGATAACAAAAAAAAATCCTAATAATAATAAACTGAGTAAATTAATAAGGACCAAAATATCATTTAAATAATATATTAAATAATATATTTGGTCCCTCACAGATGTCTTTTTTCTCAAGTTAGTCACTTACAAATTTTTATTATCAATTTGGTTCCTTATAGATTGATATATTATCAATTTAGTCCCTCATAGATTTTCATTCTCAATATGTTGATATGTTATTAATTTAGATCTTCACATATTTTTATTTTCAATTTGGTCTCTCATAGATTTATATGTTATCAATTTAGTCCCTTCATCAAAAGTTGTTACCATCAAAAGTTATGGCCAGCAAAACAAGAACTAAATTGATAATATATCAATTTATTAGGAATAAAAATGAAAATAAAAATAAGTGAGGGACTAAACAGATAATATATTAATTTATGATAGACCAAATTGAGAATATAATTTTTTTTGAGAGACTGAACTGATAACATATCAATCTATAAGGGACCAAATTGAGAATGAAAATCTATGAAGGACCAGATTAAAAAAATGACATATGTGAGAGACCAAAATAGAATTTTAATCAGTTAGTTAAATTATACTTAATTATTTTTTTGTTTCTTCTAACAATAAAATTATTTAGCTTCTTTTCTTATTACGGTAATAATAAAATTAAAATTTTATATGATTTTTAAAATACATTATATATTTGAGATGCTTTTTAGATGAATTAAATTGAAACTGTTAAAATGTTATATTATTTCACCATAACAAATGAACTAACTTATTTGAATATAAGTAATAACAAATTTATCATGTTTTGTTGGTTATACAATCAAAGGGCTATGATAGTCATTTTATTTTATTTTTCCTTCCCTCCCCTTGCAAACCAAACAAAAAAAAGTTTATTTTCCCTCCCCTCCCCTCCCCTCAAACTAAACCAAACAAAAAAATTTTATTTTTCCTTCCCTTCCCTCGGATCAAACTCAATAGAGGAGTGAAGTAAATACCAAGATCTGATTCATGTATTTATTTACTTCCTCTAGGGACCAAGATCAGGATCTCTCTTGAGCTATTCCCTTAGATTCCCCTGTAGGCTTGGAAGTCTTAACCCGAGGTGCGTAGTTTTATTTCAATATTCTCTTTCCCCTCCATTAAAATCCCTCCCCTTCCCTCCCCTCTGTTGAACCAAACAGTCCCTAAAAGAAATCAATCCAAGCTCTGAGAGGAAATGCAAACACAAGATTCACCAAACACACAAAAAAGCCTGTTCCAAATGTAGTTGGCTACTTGACAATGCAAAAATAGCCATGCATCTGCTCTGGCTTAGAGCAACACATCAGATGTATTAGGAGATAAAACTTAGTCAGGTCTATGGAACTGCAACATTCCTTAGTATTAGTCCTATTGGAAACTACTTTCTTAATGAAGATTTAACTTCAAAGAATTTCATTTAACATTAGAGAGTTTCAAATTTCTACATAGGCTTTTCAAAAAGGACTGTACTAGCAAAGTAAAGAATCCATTATAACTAAGGAAAAATTGGCCCTAGGGTTTCAAAACCTAACCTGATTCACATTCTTGTAGAGGCTATACCATAGTTAACTTACAAGAGAGAATAAGATATTATGAAGGACAAAGAGTGGAACTAAATAATATATAAACCACCACTTCACCACATCTAGAAAATGCAACCAAGTCTGCTGTAAAGCCTCATTCCATGGCATGTGTTGGATTGACCAAAAGAGTCTACAATTGTTCAAAATTTCTACCTGAGAGATGATGATTCTGAGAGTAGGTTAGCCGGGTTATGCTTTGGAAAGCAGAATCAATATCATCCAGTGTGAATAGATCAAACTCTGATACTTGCTGCAAAAGGAGATTTCTCAACTTAACCATTCGGCCGTAATAGCTTATATACTACCAAAACTCTAATTAGTAGTCCAACTGGCAAACTTATCAACAATCATAAAGAAACTGCAAGTATACTACCAAGATCCTTATCACAATTGTTTAAACATTTGGTAAAACCCGGAAAAAGTTTAAGATGAATGCAACAATTACATTGTTGACCTAATCAAGAAGATACCCATAAAACTTCATCAGGAGTACTTATTTGAAGATAATCTGATTTAGAAATGGCAAGGATATGCTCTTGTAAAGTCTTTTCACAATAATAAGTACAAAAGCAAACACTTGCAAATTCATCGAAACACATTGGTTATAAAAATAAAAGTTTAAATTACTCAAAGAAATGTTCACATACAACCAATCCCAATATCCTGGTATGTTATAAATCCATAATGCACAATCAATATATCCTATGGCTACATATACTTTCATGCCACAACACTAAGACCAGGTATAGTTTGGGCATTTTCAAAATTTTTTATGGGGATGGAACAGCTACAAACTCCAAAAGAACCAATGTATATTCTTTCCCACCCCCTATCTAGAGAATAAATAATAATAAAGTTAGGTAAAAGTTGGTCTGATTCAGTTCAAGCATCACCATCAAAATTCAAAATGAACTGAACCTAATTCCTAGGGTAAAGATTCACATATTACATCTCCATGTCTTGAGCCAATTTTACACATAAATAGATACTCCTATTATACCAACTCCAAAGTACTACACAACCAAATGATATTTGAGTTTTAACAAAATATAATATATATCCAGAGAAACCAAGAAGATAAACATATATTTTTTTCGTTGTAAAGCTCAATAAACTAGTGGTAGTATGAAATTTCACCTTTCTTGAAAGATATTGATCATACATAGTGAGAAGGCCCAATCTGTACACAGGTTCTGTTGAATAAATGGGTGCAGAGAGTCCAAGCTGCTTCATGGCATACGGGAGGGCACCAAGATGAAGTGTATCCGCATGTGAAAGCAAGACTGCATCTACGGTTGGTGCTACCCTGCATGCCACACGACCCTATGAGAAATCAAGAGCAATAAATACAAAATTACAATTATCGTTATAGGTCAATTTTATCATATCAATAACTTATAAGCCTTTTCTTCTTCTTTCTAGTACTTCAAGAAAAAAGGACTACAAAAAAACCTGTCTTCCCGTTTTTAGACAAGGTCAAAAGAGATAATTCCAATAAATCGCTAAGCAATACTTTGGAAATGACAGTTACATCACATAATGACTCTAGATAGTACACTAAATACGAGTTTGAATCTTTTTTTGCCTCTTTTTCTACAGGCAGGTCACTAAACTTGCAATAGCAAAAATGAAAATTAGAGTGAACTAAAAGATTTCTTCGCCCCACAACCTACCGAAATGGCAAAACAACAAAAAGTAACTACATTCGCAAAAGGCAAGGTTGAGAGAGAGACACCTGGAAAGGGATTGTAGGAGGGAGGGGTCGAAGTGGTCGTTCCAGCCACAGTCGACCAGGAAGTTGTAACCATCAATAGAGACCAAGTATGAGAGAGGGTTCTCATTGTACACTCCACAAAGAGGCGTCACCTGCACTGACGTTCCCATGATTCCGTCCCAATTCTCAGCTCAAGCCGCTGAATAAGTTTGCTTGCTGCATCTTTGAAGAAAGAAGTGGGGTTTATGACGAATGTAAAGAGGGCGCGGCAGGCAAGGAGCTAGGACTAATGCGGGAAAACGACACCGTTTAAATTTCACCCCTTTTTTTTTTGGGTTTCTTTTTCTTATTCTCTGTTCTTTTATTCTTGTTTGAAACTTTTGGACGGGACTAATGGATCATTTCAAGACTGCTCGTGAAGTTATTGATTATTTAAAATTGTTAAAAAAATATTTTTGTGTATAAATTGTATCTTAAAAAAATTTGAATTTTTTACTAAAAATTTTTAAAATTATATTATTTAAATATATATTTAGAAAAAGTGGCTCGCTAGCCGACTTATTTAAAACTGTAAGAGTAAAATAGACGATCTTAGCCTTCATAAAAAAACTCGTTTAATCTTTAACTCATAATATACTGATTTATTTAACAATGCGGACATATGGTCTACAAACTTTTTAAGGGTAAACTTGAGATTAAAAATGGTTTCCTCCAATATTCTTTGTTCAGTGATTTAAAAAAGCCTTATTCAAAAAATTCATAATCCCTTTTATTATTACTTAATTATTTTGTAGTATTTTCAATTTTTATTCTAAATTTTAACCAAAATAATTATACAATATTTAAATTAACCAAAAATTTCATTTTTGAAAATATATTTTATTTATATCTTTAACAGATTTATAGTCATTTATGGCTACTACTAAAGTAAAATTGACATTTTTAAATTAAAATTATTTATTTAATCATATCAATAGGGCTTGTTTGGTAGTATTTCCAATGGAAAATGAAATAGTAACTCTATCAATTTTTTCCTTTTCTATTGTTTGGTATGCTTTCCTAAATGGGAGGAGGAAAAAAAGTCAGGAAAAAATATGTCTTTTTCCATATATCTTTTCCATCAAAAAATGTAAGGAAAATTGGGTGAAATGTCCAAACTATCCCCATGCTTTTGTCTTAATTCCAAATATGTCCTCTCCATTTAGCCCTCGTAGCTCCAAGGTGTCTGTCTGCTCGTCTAGTCTATTTATCGTCATTGTCATCATTCTCTTTCTCAAGTCTTTCTGTTCTTTATTCTTCAACAATATGTCACATCCCACTTGCGACATGTGACCGATATAAGAGTGAACCTGTCACGACCCAAAATCAGACACGTGACCAGCACAGACGGTGCTTAGCCTGCACTGCCACAAGCATGACTCTTGCATAGAACCCTAGTAGTCTTGTTGACTTAACTACTTTAGATTCAATCAAAACTGAAATTAAGTGAAAGTTCTTTACATTCGTAGACTAGCATTCAAAAAAATTCAATTAAGTAATGTCATCATACTTAGCTCAACATGTATTCTGTTACATTTCTCAATTTGTGCTATTTCCTACTATATCTTGCATGAATACATTTCGTAACGTGGCCCACCCAATTACAGAGCATTACTAGAATACCTAATTTTGTATAACTCTAAAGCACCGTACTTTACCCCCGATCAATTAGGAGGTGTTTTGGACACGTATGTCTTCGGGCTAAGAAAACTCCACTACCTACAACTGTGAAGGGGTGAGTCCAACCACTTGTCTCACTAAAGCTACTCTACCACAGTGTGAAGATATATATATATATATATATATATATAAATAGTTGAGCATGCAATAGGTAAAGTGCAAACTATAATTATAGGGATACTAATGCATAACAAATATGGAAGACTCATCCATTTTGCATGCCCTGAAAGACATAGGGCAATCTTGGTATGAATATTGGCGTAGTATGTGATAAAACTTAGTAGCCTCAATGTATGAAATTTCCTTATTTCATTATCGACTCATGGTTGCCAAAATATTAAGAGACTATGTTGAGAACATAGTATTGCAAACAGACAACTAGTTATCAGCATTATTCATATCATTTGCCCATAATAAAGGTTAAGCTTACAATTTTTTTATATGCAGATCATATTCATAAACATGTCAAGTACAAAAATTAAATTTCAAGTCACTACACTTTAGTCTTAATCATAATATATTCACATATAAGTCAAACATGCTTAGTCGATAGGGTCGCTATGGACCATCATTGTAACATGCTTCGGTAACCCACCAAGCCCTCTTGAAAACTCATGGGTCACCAGGGAAGTCATCCCACCAAGTCTTTTCGCTACCAGGGTCTCTATGAACTAGTGGCTCACCGAGCCTTTTTGCTATCGGGGTCACTGCAGGCCCTTATCAACCTGGCCCTTTGTCTCACCATGGCCATGGGGTTGCGGGAAATGAATTAACTGCATCATAAAAGCTTGACAACACTTTCATGCACAATATCAAACAATCACATACATACACATATTGCATGTGAACGCATATACTCAACATCATTACATAATTTAATGGTTCAACTTATAAACTTTCAACACCCAAGTGCATTACATACCATGACGAACTCACAGTATTCATTGTTATGCATCATGATGTCATTCATGTAATTGAATTAGTCTTCGCATTCTCTGTTCACATGCATAAAGGTTTATGAAAGACTCGTGATAACTTTACATACGATAGGATGGCCTTCATTGCTAGTCTACAAACTTGCATATGATTGGCCATACAAATTTTCGTAGAAACATATTTGTTCTACGCTTTTCTTGCTATGAAAGTGGTCATCCCATCAAGTTACTTCTATTTTTAACTCAAGTAAAGAAATTATAATTCATATGATCCTAATTTAACTCAGATTACAACATATATGCCTTTACACAAATATATATATATATATATATATATATATAAGAGCACCAAGGTAGGATAAGAAATTCCCTCACCTTTGCTCAAGTTTTCCTACCAAGATTCTTCTCTTTGAGGATGATTGGCAAGTTTTGAGATGTCCCAAGAAGTTCCAACTCATGCTCCAACCTCTAGGGGGTCAACAAAACATGAGAAAGGGGTCAAAACCCACAATTTATCATATTTCAGGAGGTGGTGCTTGTGGGCGCTAGCCCTCCTACTCTCGAGTGGCTTGGTACTGAGGAGCTAGGGTTGGCTCCAAGTCACAGTCTTGCGAACACGGTTGCGAGTTCATGAGATTCAGCCCAAAAAATCATCAATCCCTCACCATTTTTCATGATTCTTTCAACGGGATTCTTATCTTAATGTTCTAGGATCATTAAAGCACCAAAACCCCAAGGAAATTTCATGGTTCTAGGCTTGAATCATAAATTCCCCAAACAAATCCCTAACTTCCACCATTTATCCTTCATATTCTTTAATTCCATTTTTTTTAATCTAGTTAAACCCTTAAATCCTGTTGTTAGCTTCATCGTCAGACATCAAGGACCAATTAAAATCATTACCCAAACTAGCATTATCCATTTCTAACTTAAGGTCATCATTCTCATAGAAACATTTCCTAAGGTTTGATCTCTTAAAGGAAAGGAAGAAGATGGAAGAAGAGAGAATTTCCACTTACCAATCTTCTCTTGTAGCTAGCCTCTTCTTTCTTCAAGCATAGCTGACTAAGGACTTTGGGGAAGGCTCATTGGTGCTGGGGATAGGGACAGAGTCAAGAGAGTAACAGTGAGAAATGAGGAAAAGAAAAGAAAGTTTTGAGATGTGTTTTTAAGTGGTGTATGTTGGGTGCACTTAAGTTCTTTTCATTTTAGTCCCTCAAGGTCATTAAGTCTCTAATTAAAGCTTGCAAGAAATTTGAGAAAACTCTTCCGTCTCTCAAATGGCGCCCACTCTACTTTCTTAAAATACACATCATTACATTTAACATTTCGCTACGATACCATGAATTTCATATTCATTCACTTTAGTCCCTCTTTGTACCTCAACATCCAATCTAGCCTTAAACCCCTCAACTTTAGGGTGCCAGCCTCATAATTATACTTATGAGACTCAATATTTTTCATAGGTTCCTATCCTGTCTTTTATTAAGAGTATACTATTAAGCCCCGAATCCAGGCCTGTGACCGGTGCAGACAGTGTGTTACCAGCACTATCGCAAGCTTAAAATTAGTACCGCAGGATCATAAGTGGTGGCCTATTTGATTACAGAGAACACTAGAGTAATATAAATAAATAAATATAAATTACCTTACCCAAACAATGGGAATGCATCATCAATCTGTGAGCCCTCACGTTGTCGTCCTGCCATTTGTGAGGAGGTGAGTCTAAACCACGGACTCACCACTACCAACCCTATCTACATAGATGTACAAATATATATATATATATATATATAACCCAATCGGGAATATACCCCGATAACACCAAGCTGCTCGAAAGCATACATATGGTGGTTTCCCCCAAACACACATACAAACCACACAAGCAATATAAATTATGCACATGGATGAGATGCAATGCATATCCCACTCTTTTCCGCACCACATTGAAGACCAACCCTCAATGTACATACATACCCATGACACCACTCAGCGGAATCACACATGGGCAGCTTCTCGCTTTATTTCCATATCTTTTCATAAAATGAATATGAAAATCAATATGATGCAATGCATCCACACAATCCACACCATTCCACACATACTACATTTAACAAGTAAATGTATATAAAACAATTTAGGAGCATAACTCATAAAATATAAACACACACACACACACATACACACACACACATATATATGCATATCTGCATATAGGAGAGCTAGATAGATTCCCTCACCTAGATTCTACTCTCTCAGCGCTCCTGCCTTGTGCCTTGACCATCCCTATTGTAACCATGCAAGAATTAATCATCAAGGTTACAAAATAGAGAAATTCCCTACCACTACTCCTAACCTTCACCCACTTCTCTAGTCATAAATCCTAATCAGTAATGAATCTCTAAATGAACCTTATACCATTGGAAACTAGACTCAAAGAACTTTCCAATGATATAAAGTTCACCAAAAATGGAGTCCGGATAAAGGAGTTATGGCCGATTGAAGATGGGCAAAAGTTTACCGGAATGACAAGGCATCCCACGTGGCACCTGAGGTGCCAGACACTAAAGTTTCCACCCAAATTGAAGGGCTTGGCGCCTAGGTACCCCACATGGCACTCGGGGCACCAAAACCCCTCAATTCCACTCAACGGTGGCGCCTAGGCGCCACAACTTTGTACCCCGCAATCCAGCCTCGGTTTTGGGGTTTAGGGTTTAGGGTTTAGGGTACCCGGCCACCTCTGCTGTACCCGCCACCATCGGCCACCTCTGCTGTACCCGCCAACCTCCTCCCTTTTCTCCACCATCTTCCCTTCTTGTAATTGAATTGAAATTTGCCATCAAAGTGTAAGAAAAGTTTAGGATTCTTCCCTTGTACTCTATTGTCCAAAAATAGATCTAGATGGTTTTGTTTTGTTTGATCAGATTTCATGGTTGCTGAAAAAGAGAGAGAAACGGTGTGTAATACCCCCGGTATTATTGTGTAGTTAAAAGGGTATACTTTTGGAGGTGAAATTTTTCGCAATTTTAGAAGTCCCAACAAGAAGAACGAAGAGTCCTAAAGTTCAATAAAGACTAAAACTAGCCCTTGGTCAAGTAAACTTTCACCAGAAGGAAAAGTAGTGAGTGTAAGGAGAACGTGTAAGGACTAAAGTGAAAGGAAAAGAAGATCTAAATTATTTTTGAGAAATTACCAAATAGACCTTATGAGGATGAATTTGCAAGCTTGGTACCTTATAGAGGTCGGTTTAAGGCTTAAATGGAACTTGGGACACTGTCAGGGACTAAAGTGAGATAATGAGGGATTATGGTATTTATCCAAAAAGGGGTAAGAATGATGGGTATTTTATAGAGTGCATCTGGGTGCCTTAGTGATTATCAAATTATTTTAATTTCCTTATAAAATGTTAACCAATTATTTTCAAGAAGTACTAAAGTGAAAGAAGTTGAAGTGGCCCCCACATATTACTTTATAATCACCCATTCTCCATCTTCTTCTATTTTCTCCTCCTCTCCCTCATGATGTCCCTCTCTATTTTGGTGCTATGAACCTTCCTCCTCCACCAAGCTCCCAGCTGCTCCTCACCAGCCAGAAGGCGAACATCTGCAAGCACCGTACCAAAAAATGCAAAGATGTTTAGGTGAGTTTTCTTTCTTCTTCCTTCCTTCATAGTATTTTTGGATTTAAGTGTATTGAGGTAGATTTGGGCTTGCTTATGAAGTTTAGAGCTTGTTTAATGTTTTGAAAGCCCCTGAATGATTAATGATGAAATTGAGACCACAAATTCATGAATGTGGTAGGGTTAAGAAGAGATTTCAAGGAAATGATGGAATAAAGAACGACGTTAAGGTTTTAAGAGGTAAACTGAAGATTTAAGCTTAGAACCATGAATTTTCTTTGGGCTTTAGTACTATAATGATCCTAGAACACTAAGATAGAGACCCCACTAAAGAAAACACAAAAAATGGTGGAGATTTAGTGGTTTTTGGTTGAAAATCGTGAGAGCCCCACAGATGAACTCGAAGGGTGCCCTAGGCACCACCAACTCGAGAGTATGGGCATTGGCGCCCAAGGTGCCAGGTGGGGTGCCTTAGGTGCCAACACTTTAGCCATATCTTTGGCCATGGGGTGATCCATGGCGCCTAGGTGCCAAGTATGGCGCCCAGGGCGCCATGGTCTGATCTTGGGAAAGTTAGAAAAATTTTATAGTGTTGAGATATTCCTTCCGTGCCTCATACATTTGGTTACTATGGAGGCTTGTCTGGGGAATTTCGTGGAGGCCGAGTGTGCTTCAAGTTCAAGGTGAAGGAGCCTTACCTCTTATGTTTTAGTCTCTATGATTTTATCCTCATAATTAAATTAAGGTGACTATGTGGAAATTATGATGAACATAAATCATGTGCTATATAGTATAAAAGAATAATTACATACTTATGTGGATAGACCATGAGGAGATTCTTTTCTACTTGTTTGATTCTTTTATGTATAAAATGATAGCATATTACATGTGTGTGTGTGTGTGTGTGTGTGTGTGTGTACAACTTCACTCATATAATGTAAAGTTCATGTAAAAGGAAAATTCTTGTTATTTGTTCCGAAATTCTCATGCTTGAACTGTTCCTAGTTGGATATGAATGTATTCAACCATGTAGTAGCTTAATTGTGTATGATTGAAGAAGGAGGGCCAATTGACCAATTTAAAGAGGAAGAGAATCTAAGAATTAAATTTCTATGACTACTCTCATGGAAACATAGGCCATGAATTTCTGAGATATGTAAGAATCAGTGTAGGTGTAGTAATGCGAATACATATGAAAGCTTCATGTCACACATGTTTGATGAAAATATGAAGAAGATTAGTATGATGAATTTATGAATGTTATTTGTCATGTTTTTAAATGTTAATTGATATTACCTTTAAATGTTGAGATCTTAGTATTGAATGACGGATGAAGTATGAGTTCATAAAGACATTATGTGTTGGGGCTATGCCCTTTATGTCATGTGAGCTCTTGTATTGTGCTTTGTATGTCAAGTGAAAGTGAGTTATGAACATCGAGGTGGATGATGATATGTTGGAATTGTGCAACTGTGATTGACTTAGATGAAACAGTTGTATATGTGTATAATGTATTCTTATTTGTAACTGTGATGATTGTAAAATGGTTGGGCTTCAGTATCCTTGGTTTCATGTTACTGCACGCACAGTAGGGTCCGTGCATTGTGGTTGTTGAGTTGTTAAGGAATCGACTAGCTTTCAACTTCTGAGTGATTGTAAAATGGTTGGGCTTCGATATCCTTGGTCTCACGTTGCTACACACACAAGATCCGTGCGTTGTGGTCGTTGAGTTGCCGAGAGATCAATTGGCTTTCGACCCATGTGTGAATATGTGTTTCACTTCTATATATATGCATAATTTTTGTTTCCAAGTGATTGGATGTGAGTAAAGATTGAATAGACTTGTATTATATGTGTTTGACAAGAATCGTGATAGTCTTTAATTGTGATATTGGTAAAATGTCATATGTGCATTCCACTGAGTTAGTATATGGTGTATCGCTTACAATCTAATAAGAATTCCTATACTTATGATTGATTAGTCTGCATAATAGTAATTTATTCTATCTTTTGTATTGTAGTATACCTGTCTTGTTTATATGGATAGGTAGGGTTTATGGTGAGTCTCGTGGTTTGGACTCACCCCCTCACAATTTCAAGTTGGTGGACGCCGCTATCTAGAGGCAGGTGTGCTCTAAGACCTTCCCTTTTGTTCGGGGTACGGTATCATTTTAGATAGATTTATTCATTTATGTAAGTAATTAGGAAATTTCTAAAAAGACTCTATAATCATATAGGTTACGCTACGTCGTGTAAATGTATTTATTTGAGTATAGTATAACGATCATGTAATTATGAAATTATGAAATGTATTACTAAGTTATTAAAGGGGTTGAGTTGTAGAAGTAGGCTTGCAACGGTGTGGTAAAAGCACTGTCCGCGCCTTTCATGACTCCGGTTTAGGGGTCATGACATGGTGGAAGAGAGAGACTTGAGGAAGAAGGATTATATTGAAAGAAAAAAAGGACTATATTGAAATAAAAAAAGTTAAGGAACAAAAATAATAATAAATGTGTTATAAATAATAAATTTAATACCAAGGTATTTTAGTAAATGTGTTCTACATACTAAACACAAATTTTCCTTTTTCCTTCATTTTTTTAATTCCATACTAAACATATTTTTTTTCCCTTTTTCCTCTCCCTTTTCCTTTCTCTTTTTCTTTCCCTTTTCCTTTCCATTTTTGTCTTGCGTACCAAATGGTCCCAAGTGATATGAACAAAATTCCAATGTCTGCTTTGATCAATCATAATACTATGAGCTGGGATGGTGAATTGATAGATCAGGTATTTTTGTTATTTGAGGCAAAAATCATCAAAGCAACTCCACTTTATAATGTTGACTATCTATTGTGGCCGTGGGATAAGAGAGGGATCTATATTGTTAAGATGGCATATCACTATAATGAAGAAAGAACAAGTTGTTGTTGCTTCATCTTCTAATGTTCCTTCAACTAGGTTCCCGGTGAGAATAATCAGATTGCTCACCTTCTTGCCAAGCATGGGAAATCTCTCACTAGTCATATGCTTTGAATTGATAATTTTCTTTCTTGTATTGTGAAGAACTTAGCGTATGACCTATCCTCTTAATATTAGCTTTTCTAGTTTAAAAAATAATAAAAATGGAGGGTGAATGACTATTGACTAAGACACGAAGCTGAAAACAACTTGATATGTAGGTATTGAATAATAGTGTCAAACATGTCGACCTGAATCAACCTGTCACAGGCTAGAAGTATACGGGTTGGCCCGCTTATAAATAAGCCTCAAATTCAATGCCTAAACTGGCCCGAAAGAGGGCTACTCTTTTTTTTTTTTTAAATGTATATTTAAATAATTTTTTTAGTAAAAATCAATGTTAAGAAAAGTAGACCAAATTGATTGGTCTAACTAGAAAATCGGTAAACTAGTCAGTCGTTGAACCGGGAAACCTAGTCTAAAATCGAGAAAATAAAAAAAATCAGTTAGGTGCCACTGTTGGTCGATTATGTCATTTTGCTACTTAAAAAAATAGAAGAAAATGTCGTTGCTGGCACCTGCGTGTGATATCTCGAAGAAGCTTCAACAACATGTTGGACCACGCATGGCCATAGGGCGAGGACTCCAAGCCGTTGCCATTGTCAAAGTCACCATCAAAGCACTCCTTTCGCTCATCCTCCTTGATGGTCCTAACTTCCTTTAAAGATCTAGAGAATTTTCAAGAAGGCAAGAAGAAAAAACATTTTTCAGAGACTGAGTTTGCATGAGAAATGGAAGAAAGAATGACATGAAGAGAGAGAGAGAAAAAAAAATGGAAGGGAAGACATACCTAGGAGAGAAGAGGGCAGAGGCTTGAGCCTTAAGGATAAAACTGATAAGGCTAATAAGACTTGAAGATTGGTGAGGTGTTCTCATTTCTCAATGCTGATACGACGGCTCCATCCACTTTCTCATAAGATAAAGTTGCTCTTTTCACTTTTCCATACTCATTTACTTTTTCTCGTTCCCTCCTTTTCTTCACTCTCATTCATTATACACGAAAAGCATTTATAATATAAAATTGGAAATTGTTACACTCTTTCTTTCTCATAATACTCTTTCTCTTTCTTAAAAAGCACTTAAGTGATAATATGAAAATAGGAATTGTTATTATTTTTTAAATAAATAATAATATTGTAATTATGTAAAGTGTTTTAATATTTTTAATAATATATTTTATTTTTTAATATTTTTTAAATATTATTGATTTGACCACAGTTCAATAATTGATCTTTTAACTAGTCCTCCACCGGTTTAATGAATGGTCTGATTTTCTGAACGTTAGTAAAACTAATTAATAATTTTTTTATTAAAATACAGTTTATACATATAAAATATTACTTCTTTAATTTTTTAAATAACCAAAAACTTTGATTTTTTTTATTTTTTATAATTAACTATATTATATTTAAATTTAAAAATGTTATATTTATTTTTAAAAAATTACAAAACTTTTTATATCTAATTTATTATATTTATTGAATACAATGTTATAAAATATAAAAATATGATAAATTATAATTATTTTATACTAAATAATATAATTTTTTATAAAAAGTAATAAAAAAAATAAAAATTAAACAAGCTAATCAATTTACACTCACATTTAAACAAGCCTAATTATCTAAATTTAATTCCACCCATTTACGAATTCAAACTAAGGCCTTGGGATATTTTGACGGTGCTAGATTAAAATACATTATCATATACACGTGGCTATAATCCTGATGAAAATCTCCATCCGACGGTTGTGATGGGATTAGTTTAGTTGGCGAGCCTGACTTTCCCTTCAAAGTTCAACCAATTTCTGCAGTTTCTGCATTCTGCTGTCTCTTCCAGAATTTGAGTGAAAATACAGAGAAACGGAACAGCAAATATGGCGTTGGCTGTGCCTGCCGTTCCATTTACGTTCGTGGTGCACCTTCTGGGTATCGCTGGTATTATTATGGTCCTGATTTGGAACATAGACTTCAGAGGTGGCTTAGCTTGGGAATCTACCAACAAGAACCTCATCTTCAACGTAATTTTCTCTCTTCTCTCTCTCTCTCTCTCAACTTTTGGCTTTTCAGTTTCCTATTTTATCCGCTGTTTCTCCTTACATCCCTTTCAAATTCAATCGACTGTGTTTGCTTATGATGGGCTTTGCTCTCGCTGCAACCTGCGAGAATTCCAACATGTCGGGTTAACTTTTTCCTTGGTGTGCGCATTGTTCTTCTTCTGCGGTGTCGTTCTCTTTCTTTTCTCTAAAACGCACAGATTTTGGGTACCATCGATCTGTATTTTGACCAATGGATGGTCTATGCTATAAATTTACTAGTTTGCCATCCGGTCACACGACACCAGAGTTCTGTGTCGTTTTTCTGCTAAGGGATAAACGACGTGTAGTTATTCAAAGCCCATCGCTACTTGGCTAGTAGAAGAGTGAACAAACTTTCAATCGACAGCCACATAATCTGGCTGACATTAGCTTGTCAGTTTTCTAGAATTTCGTTTAATCATTCTAGTTATCTTCAGTTCTATTTCTGATCGTGCAAAAAAAAGTTATTTGAGAATGGAAACTATAATATCATGCTAATCTTGGAAAAATGTGGAGCAGAGAAATCAGATAGCTAAACTGCACTGAACTTTCTTCGCTTCTGGTAGAGACCATATATTTTCGAAATTTAAAATTTAATTTAATTTATATTTCAAATTATGTCAAAAAAATTGGGTTTTTTATTCTTTGGGCCAAATTTTTTTTTCCTATTTTAGAATATGTGTCCAAAATTGTTATTCTTATGCTGCACTTCTTTTGTTTTTGTCTTTTTTCTTGAACAATACTATTGAAAATGGGGCTGCCGTAGTAATTTCTTTTTTAATTTGTTTGGTCATCAATTATAGTAGTCGTAGTTGTAGTAGAGTTTTCCTTGTCGTTTCTGCAATAATGTGAAACAGGATTCTCGCTCGTGAGAGTTTAATAGTTAATACTCCCTACATCCTATTCTTGACAATGTCAGACCCATTTTCTTTTTCTCCTTTTAAATTATTAATCCTAACTTTTTCATTGGAAAGAATCTGATGAAGATATTACATAGTAGATATCTACTTTTTATTTTATAGATCAGTATTCAAACAAGAGATGAGAGGGAAATTTAACTAAAGTAAGCTACCATATTTGAGGTTCATTTTGGTGAAATCCAGAATCACAGATTACCTTTTGATATTTTTGTTCACAGTGACAAGATAGGTTAAAAAAAAAATCCAATTTTTTTTTTGGCCCTGTTTTTATTGGAGAGTCCTTACCATCATTTCGTTCCTCTGGAGTCTAGACAATAAGAAATACCTTTCAAAGATCGAAAGCTTTAGTGAAATATGTATTTTGTTAACGTTCAAAATTAAAAAGTCAGACAGAAAATGGGTTGTGTTTAACCACTGGATTCCATATCTCACCTACCCTTTGTGGAATTGACAATGGATGGGGTCATGAATTTTCTAATTGATGGGTGGACATGCTTCTAAGCTTATCTGTTTGTGATTTATCTGAGATGAACTTTGATGTGATAGTACCTCCACGTGGTACCAATTCAGGGACCAGACGTGGATACACAATACTCTTTAAGACTTTTCTTCGTGCTTTAAGCTTTTTGTCTGGTTGCTCACTAATGGCATCATTAATTTTGAAATATCAATAATGTATGACATCGAAATCCTTGTTCCGCGTTTCAGGCTTGACAATGGAAATTTAGAATTTTGCAGTTGTTCACATCTATTAGAGTTTCACTATTCATCTGCCTGTATTCCTTTCTTCTATCAAGAAGTTTTGTCATATTAATAAATAAAAAAGAAACAACCTAACCAATAAATTTATATTAGGGCGGAAGCGATAAGAAATTTCTTGCTTGACCAATCAAAATAAGTTTGTCACTCTCAAGTTAACATCCATGGATGTTGATTCGGCCTTAATGAAAAAAGTCCGTATATTCATATGTAAATGCGTTGGAATCTGAACAATTATGATGGATGACCTGTCCCAAGCATGAGCCGATCATATTTATAATTAATTGTACAGTTGATAACCGTGATTAGTCGAATAGCCTCTTTTACTTTGTATTATTAAAAGCAAAAGCAACACGCGTTGAGTCCTTTCTTTTTGTGTGGGAGACTTACGATGTATCTTTTCTCTTGATACAGATCCATCCTGTTCTTATGCTAATTGGCTTAATTATTATTGGAGGCGAAGGTTATTATTGTACACTTATGCTCGTTTTGAAATTGACAATTTCTGACCTATTGATTTATTAAATTTTCCTTTCATACTCTCACGTTTTTATTCGAATAAAATGCAGCTATTATAAGTTACAAAGCTCTTCCATTGAAGAAAGAAGTGAAGAAATTGATACATCTTATTCTTCATGCCATCGCACTAGTATTAGGGATCATCGGTATCTATACTGCCTTCAAGTACCATAATGAAAGTGGGATTGCCAATCTATACAGCTTGCATTCTTGGCTTGGAATTGGAGTCATTGTCCTTTATGGCATTCAGGTAAACAACCTGTCCTGCTAATACTCCTTTTAAGGACTTTTCAATCTCCTGAAACATGACAAGCATAGAACCCAGGTATGGACACTGCCGAATACGAATATGGATACCACACTCATACTAGACACAAATATGGCTCCCTTTTTTCCTTAAGTAGGCTAAAACTAAAACTTACCAAAATGACATGGGGATTTTTTATTTGCACAGCCACCCACAAACACCACACAAATGCAAAATAATCGACATGGCATTGAAAAATGATAACCTGCTCTGCAGTGGCTATATGGATTTGTGACATTCTTCTACCCTGGAGGGAGCTCATCCCTGAGACGAGAGTCACTTCCCTGGCATGTGCTATTTGGACTATTTGTATATGTGTTGGCCGTTGGCACTGCTGTTCTTGGGTTCTTAGAGAAGCTCACTTTCCTCGAGAACTCTGGATTGGCAAAATACGGTTCTGAGGCATTCCTGGTCAACTTCACTGCTTTGGTTACCATCTTGTTTGGTGCCTTTGTTGTACTATCTTCTATTTCTCAGGCTCCTTCTGCTGATGATGATTATGCACCCATTTAGACTTCTTTTCAACATAGGTCTTTAGATTAATTTCTTATTTGCTATTGGGATATCTGCTATTTGTAGATTTTGAAATAAAACTTATATTTGTTGATCATATGTACTTTTTCATCTGCTTATACTAATATCAATATGATATAATTGTGTAATATGTAGCGGTTGTAATGGTTAATAAAGACATCAAGTTCCTATGGTCTGAATTTATTGCATGGCACGAATCATGCAATTGTTACAAACCATTCTTTCACTACTATACTGCCATTAAATCGATATGCTTGTAGTGGCTATATAAACAGGATCTTCATACACACTTTTACATCATTAAAAATGTGATCCAGTGTCCAAGTGTGAGGTAAGTTCGAAAGATCTGTTGTCAAGTGATCCTCTCAATTACGATTTTAATGGCAGTGGTTGGAGGATAAATCATTTATGCATTTTGTGATTTATATTAAAGCTTACAGTTGATATGAGACTTGATGTGAAGAATGTAAAATACGAAATTCAAATTAGAAAGATATAACAATTCTATTAAATGGGAACATGAAAAGGGTTAATTAAGTCAAGTTGACTCGCCTACAACAGGAAGATGACATGAAATGACATTGGTTTGAAGCAATATCCAAAAAAGAAAGAAAGAAAGAAAGAAAGATATCTCATGGGTTGGGGTGTTAGGACGTATTAGTTAAAAAAAAAAAAAGGGATCAGCATGTTTTAGGCTTATTATTCAAAAAATTTAAGATATTTTTTCTTTCAATTCAACTTCTAGAATTATTTTTAGAAAGCCATAAATACTTTTCTTAGGTATCACGTAAAATAAAAAATCATTTCAAAACCTCAAAAAGAGAGAAAAAAGTTAGAAAGAGAAAGAAGTGAAAACATATTTGTCACGACCCACTTCTCTAGCACGTGACAAGCATAATAACAATATTTTCCCGTTATTGTAAGCCTAACTCACCCCCTATGCATCCCACATAATGCATAATTCAATGTGAAGGTTTTCATAGTATGGCGAATAAATTACTTAATAACATAGTAAATTTAACGTCGTCTCATATAAAACAATGAATTATCACAACATACTTTAAATTCAAATGTTCCAATTTATTCAAATAAGCAAAATTTAACAAAATTGAATAAACGTAATTTAAATTAATCAAAATGCTACCCAGAATCCACCTTAAGTGTCCTACGCAACTACAAAGCAACCTAATGAAGATGTCAAATAAAACCAACAAGACCTTACTCAGCAACGGATAGGTCAACCACGAGCACTGCTACTCCTCAAATGGGTGCTCCTCTACGATAACTAAATTTGTAAAAGAAAAATGGTCCACAGAGTGTATGAGTTATCATGACTCAGTGAGCGATATGGCATCACCATAACTGAACTCAAAAGCATTAGTATCACATAAAATATTCTCATAGGCCATAGTCTTAATACTAAGAATTTCACACAATAACGAAACATACAGAGTGTAACGTCCTTATTTTACTATACTAAAATCTGAAATTTTTTTTTTAAAATTCTAATGCTTAATACTCATATCTTCAAAAAGAACATTTTACAATTTTTCTCACTACAAATCATAATTGGTTATACATAATAATTGAAATTTTAAACATAAGATAATTTTACATTCGTTTGAAATAAATTACAAATCTGTCGTACATAGTAATTTGATATCTAAACTTAAAAATAATCTATAATTCTAATACTTAATAAACTTGAGTGCTCTAAAAGTGTTCAATCAATCTTTACACCTTTCCCCTTATACTCAGCCCCTGAAATGGTCAGTTGGAAAAGCACAAAAAGGTGAGATAAGGGTATCTCAGTAGCTAGCATAATTTTATAAACATTTATAAATATACCATTTCAGTCATAAAAGCACTTATATCATAAGAATCAGTCCATGTAATATAAATTCTCAGTTCAGTGTAATAGGTTGATGAAAAATTAGCAAGCTGATATATGAATAAATCATGGAATCAAGAATAGTTGGTGGCACACTCAACGTCATGGAAAAGATAGTCTGCAGAACTATTTTTCCAAGCTAAACATGAGAAAAAGGCTACTGCAGTCCTTTAACTCAAGCTAGAAAGATTCCAAACTAAAACATGGAAATATAATTTCCAAGCTGACATGGAAATAAAATTTCCAAGCTGACATGGAAATAGAATTTCCAAGCTGACATGGAAGCAGAACTTCCAAGCTGAACATGGAAGAAAACTTCCAAGCTAATATCATGCTAATTTCATCATGAAAAACATATTTCACTTTAGATAAAATTTCATGGACATAAAATATTCAAGTAGTAAAACAAGCTTTTATGAATTGCTATGCTACCTGTACTTTGTAGTCTGACTTTTTAGCTCAAATAGCTATTCAATCTGTCTTGAAATTTGTTTCACGATTTTTGACCGTTGATCGTGGGGTAGTCTGCACTGGTTTTGGTTCTGATTTTTTGCTTCCTATTCACTGCCACTTCTCCCTTAACACTTGTGTGGGTTAGTAATAGAAAAATCTCCTCAAAGTAGCTCAGAAAAATTGAGTTTAACGCTGCTATTTGCTTCTTCCAAAAACCTCTATTTTATGGTTGAAAAAACAGAAGAATTTTTTTTTCTGCTTCTGTCCAAGCTGCTGGATTCTCTTTTTCTCACTCTCTCTCGGCTGTGAATGGTGCAAGGAAAGGGGAGGAAGATATTGCTATTTATAGCTAAGAATGGGAGGTAAGTGAAAAATTCCTTTTGAATATTCAAATATCTCTCTAAAGCCTAGAAATGTTTAGAAAACTCAAGATAGCTCAAGATAAACCTAGACTAACCTAGAATTCTCTAGAATTATCTATACTAGAAATGTTTAGAAAACTCAAGATAACTCAAGATAAACCTAGACTAACCTAGAATTCTCTAGAATTATCTATATTAGAAATGTTTAGAAAACTCAAGATAACTCAAGATAAACCTAGACTAACCTAGAATTCTCTAGAATTATCTATACCATTCTACAATATTCTACACTTATCTAGGAAATTCAAGAATATACAAGATATCTGTAGAACATACAAGATTCCTCTAGAACAATCTAGATTCATCAAGGACATTCAAGATATTTCTAGAGTCTCAAAATAAAAAAAATATTAAATATTTATTCCATAATAATTTGGGATGTTACAACTCACCCCCCCTAAAATTTGAATTTTGTCCTCAAAATTTGGTGAGCATATAATTAAAAGGATTATACATTAGAAATTTTAGTGAAATAACTCAGGATAATGTCTTCTCATGTGTTTTTTCAGTTTCCCATGTTGCTTCCTCTTGGGATAATCCTCTCCAGACTACTTTAACTAGAGGGATTTGCTTATTTCGCAATGATTCGAGTCGTGTATCAATGATTCTATATGGTCTTATCTCTACTGTCATATTCTCTTGTAAATGTACATTCTCATGTTCGATGACATGTGAAGGATCTGGGATGTACTTTTTAAGTTGAGACACATGAAAAACATTATGAATATTTGCCAAGTTCGGGGGTAAGGCTAATTTGTAAGCAGTGTTGCCAAATTTTTCAAGGATTTGGAATGGGCCTAAGTATCTTGGACTAAGTTTCTTTGACTTCATAGATCTTCCAACTGCTGTAATTGGTGATATTTTAAGAAAAACATGATCACCTTCTTCAAAACTTAAGGGCCTTCTTCTTTTATCTGCATAGCTCTTTTGTCTACTTTGAGCTGTAAGTAATCTATCCCTTATAATTTTAATTTGCCTTGAAGTTTGGTCTACTATTTTTGGGCCTATCAATGCTCTTTCTCCTAGTTCAACCCAACAGATAGGTGATCTACACTTCCTTCCATATAGAAATTCATATGGGGCCATCTTGATACTAGATTGGAAACTATTATTGTAGGCAAACTCTGCTAATGGCAAGAATTTATCCCAATTCCCCTTGAACTCAATCACGCAAGCCCTTAACATATCTTCTAAGGTCTGGTTTGTCCTTTCTGTTTGACCATCTGTTTGAGGATGGTAAACAGGACAACAGATAATAGATTTGAACAATAATAGAAGAATGCAACCAGCCTTGATCTTTCCTAGAGATGTAATCTTCCTAGTTCTATGCAGATGCTAAGTTTTATTCCGTTCATCATTTGATTTTTAACTAAAAAGCCTAGAAAATCTTCTAGTCTAGATTACACTAAAACATACTCAAAGAAAACCTTCTCTGACTACATATTATTGTAACCATAGTAAAGATAATCAAATCATGTAAGAAGATCTCTGTTTCATGCCATTTTCATATCTTTCTACCATTCCAACCAGTCATGATAGATAAATCCTCATATGAAGCAATAAAAACTAGTTGACAAGTTCATGAAACTCTAATAAGAAATATTCATAAACATAACAGAACAGAGGCTTAAAGAATAAGATGAATACTGGAATAAAGTGAATAAAACTTATCTTATAAAGCATAGGAACTTAGATTACAACTCCAATCTGGACCAAGACTGATTACAAGAGATTTTAGCCCTCTATGAGAGCAAAAACCAGCAAACACAAGGGAGAAAAGAGAGGGAGAAGTGGTCTACAAATTTCACCCAGTTACAAAAAACTAAGATACAATTAAAGTCTGAAAAACTAACTAAACTAATGCCCCAAAAAGCTGATGGAGAAACTAACTTTCTACCTTTTTCTTTTGATTTCTAATATGGAAGGGCATGCTGTTGCAGTGGAGTAGTTGCCTTTTTCAAAAAGTGGTATGGTGGCTGCGTCTTTCATCAAGGTTAGAGGAATGGGATGCAGAAAGTTGGTTTGAATTGTTGCAGCCCTGGGTCCCATACGTCCATGTTATCAGGCAAGTAGAAGAGGCTACTAAGTCATCCCAGAAGGTGCCACATCAGCGTCCAGCTCATCAGGAATGCCATGTCAGCGCCACATCATCAAGAAATCTCCAAAATTAATTTTGAAAATTACACATGAAGGATTAAATTGAGTCTTTAATAATTTAAGTCCTAAAAGATGAAAATAGTTCGTTTTTAAAATTAACTTAGACCCAATAAAACACAAAGTGTAATAAAATTGGAGAAATTGTAAAGATGAAAATATAAGGAGACCAAGATAGGGGTTAATATGTATATAAAAATGCTAGATATCAAATCTCCCACACTTAGTCTTTTGCACTCCTGGGCAAAATTGATTAATAGCAACAAAGTCACCAAAGGAACACAACAAGAAGCGAAGAAAGTATGCAATCATGAAATAGTTCAAGCTTGAAAAGGTTTAATACTCAGAGAAAACTAATCTTAAATTTCTAAAAAGTTCAAGTATCATGGCAATTTCGTTGAAATAAATGAATCCAATTAATAATCCACTCACAAGGGAAGATGTATATGCTTTATTATCTCAAGTGTTTAAAGTAGTGCACTCACATTTCAACCTATAACAAATTTACTACCATAAGCTTGTCAAGAATCTAAATCTCCACTACTTAAATCACATACATGCTTGAAGTATTAGGACTTTACTATAGATGTAATGCAGGAAAAAGAATGATTGGAAGATGGGGGAAATACAAGAAACAAGGTTTAACAAAAACTTAAGGAATTGATGAGCATCAATCAAGTCATAAGAAATTGAACCATGAAGCTTGGGCACAAAAATGCTACTTCTTTTTCCTTCTTCTTTCTTTCTTTCTCTTTTTCATGCCTCTTTTGTTTTTACTTTTCAAAGTTTTGTTTGATCTTCATACAGTATATTTTTCATGAAGAATTGTCAAAATCTTCTTTTCTTTTGAGTAGAAAAACTAAATTTCAAAACAGCCCACAAATTCTTCTTTTTACACATGCTCAATCTCTTTTCAAAAGAAATTTCTAAAGCTCTTCAAATCCTAAGTTTTTAGGGAAAAGAATTTGTTTTAAGGTGGAAAAGGGGTTGGAAGCACAAGAAAGAAAGGTGGAAGTAAGACACAAAGTGGTACCAATGGAAACAATGATAATGGATGGCTATTTGGTTGAAAGTGGGTAACAAGAATAAATGCCTAATTCATTTCCAAGCATGTACATATAATGTAGCCTCAACAAAGATTCAAGACAAATTCTAGAGTGAAAATTATGATAGGGAATAATCACAACAAGAAAGAATATTCTTTTGCAATAAAGGCTCAAATTCTCACAGTTTAAAGACTACTACTAAAAATTCATTAAAAACAACGTCATTGCCATTTTATTTGAGTTCCTTAGAAAAATAAGATCAATTTCTTTTCATGCTAAATCAATTCACACACTTAAGCTATTTTATCATGCATGCTCTCACACAAAAACTCCATCAAATTATTTAAAAAGAGAGCATTATATTTGGACAAAACAGACTAGCAAAATTCTACACTGCAGAATTTTTGGCGACTCGACTTTATCGACACAAAAGTGCACCAAAACGGATCCATAAGACACCAAATAAAATTCTACAGCTAGAAGACATATAAAGCTTTAAAAACATGTAAAGAAAGTGGCAAAATTCGTAGCTAAAGAGTATAGAAAATTAGTGCAAGACAACTCAAAAAATTTTGGACAGAATAGGGAAAAACGGAGAAAACAACAGAAAAATTTTTAAATCAGCAACCAATGTTTTCTCCAATTAAATTCTCTCCCCCCACACTTAAATATTGTATTTTCCTCAATGAAAATCAGCATTAAACATCACATAACATATAGAGGACATAAATTAAAAGGAGGGAAAGAAAATGGCCTTATCATGGAGCCGGTACACTGTAGAGTTGGATTTCCTCTACAGTTTCTTCTTGGAAGCCCTCATAGAAATTCTTCAACCTTTGCCCATTTACCATGAGTTGTTTGTTGGTGGCCTCATTTTGAATTTCTACTGCACCAAAAGGAAAGATATTAGTAACAATAAAAGGGCCAATCCATCTAGAGCAAAGCTTATCGGGCATGAGTTTGAGGCGAAAGTTGTAGAGAAGGACTTTGTCTCCCACTTGGAATTCTTTCTTTTCAATTTTCTTATCATGCAGAGCTTTGGTCCTCTCCTTGTAGATGCAGGCATTCTCATAAGCTGCTAGCCTTAGTTCTTATAATTCTTGAAGTTGTAACTTCCTTTCCTTACCGGCTAGGGTCATGTCCATATTGCATTGCTCAACCGCCCAATATGCGTTGTGTGCAATCTTCACCGACAAGTGACATGCTTTACCAAATACCAAGCGGTATGGAGACATGCCGATGGGAGTCTTAAACGCGGTTTTATAGGCCCAAAGTGCATCATCAAGCCTCTTACTCCAATCTTTTCTATTGGGCTGCACGGTTTTCTCTAATATGTGCTTTATCTCTCGGTTGAAGACTATCGCTTGCCCATTGGTTTGGGGATGTTAAGGTGTAGAAGTTTTGTGCACCACCCTATATTTCTTCAATAACCCTTGCATGTTCCTGTTGCAAAAGTGTGATCCTTGATCACTGATTATGGCCTTAGGGACACCAAATCTACAGAAGACATGTGAACGAAGAAAATCTACAGCAACAGAAGAATCATCAGTTCGGGTGGCTTTTGTTGACCCTAAGGCTTTATGCCATAAGTTTTGATGATGACAAATGTATTTGAATTGTAGCATTGATATATATAAAGATTAATTATCATATATATGCTACAAGTACTTAAGCATGATTATGTTATTTAATATGTTTGTTGCATATATTGAATCATGCTATTGAACTAACCATTGGGTTTGCAAGTAAGATATACTTTATAGGTTGGTTCAAAACAAGAAGAGTGAGCATTGGATTGAAGAACAAAGAAAAGCAATATCATGCTTCACTCAAGGAAAACAACATGCAAGGATAAAGCTCCAAGAAATGAAGAACTAGAAGATTTGAAGTCTTGGAAGCTTAGATACATCAAGTTAGCCTATGTGTTTACATTAAGTATATTCTAAATAGGCTAGCAAACTTGTGCAACTCAATGATTAAGATTTGCATACATTGGCTCAAGTATTTTGAACAAAAAAGATAGTGAGATATGAAGTTTTACAAAAGTTAGTTTTTGACCTTTGGTCACTCCTTATATCATATCTCATAAATGAAAAATCTTTTTTTCAAGTATCTTAATGTCATTTGATATTAGACTCAAAGATCTTTCTAACGGTATATTATTTATTCAAAACAGAGTCCAAATGAGAAATATATGACTATTTAAAATATAGTTTGAAAAACTAAAAGTTGATTTGACTGTACTCAAAAATTATTTTGTTCTCCTATAGTCAGTATTTTGATTATATCTTTTAAACAAAAAATAATTTTTGAGTAAAAATTGGCTCATTTGAAACTAGACTCCAAGAGCTTTCCAATGATATATTATTTGTTTAAAACGGAGTTCAAATGAGAGAGTTATGAATTTTTAAAAAAGCTCAAAATCTGTATTTCACTACTGCCAGCCGGTGGTCGACCAGGCAGCTTCAGACTGGTCGACCAGTTGCCCTGAAAATGCTATATTTTTCTACTGCCAGTGGGTGGTCGACCAGGTGACCCCAACTGGTCGACTAGTTGACACCTGGACTGCACTATAAGTGCTGTAATGGCTATATAACAGCTAGTTTTGTAAAATCTTATATATATGACCTTAAATACATGATTTTGAGCTAGAACAAAGTCCTACAATGTGATATTAACTTCTTCTATCATCTTTGAGAGAAAGGAAAGCATTCTTGAGCCAAATCATGCATATTCTCTATCATTAGAGTTATTAGAGCTTCATTTGTATTCATCTACTCTTTAGAGAGAGTTTCTTTGTATTGTTGATTTTGATCAACACATATATTATTCCGAGTTGAGGTTCGCAAGTACCAGTGTTGGAAGAACTTGCTTTGGGTTGAGGAGGAGCCCGGATTCATAAATTCTCCATTGTGGTTTCGCAAATACCCAGATCGAATTTATGTGGTTGTAGTAGTTTGCAAGTACCCGGATTAAACTTGCAATTATAGTGGCCTCAAGTGGTCTCTTGAGGACTGGATGTAGGCTTGGATTAGCCGAACCAGTATAAATCTCTGAGTTTGCTCTCTCTATCCCTTCCTCATTTATTTGTGCTTATTGTTATCTATTCTTTATTTCCTTGCTCCTCATAATTATTCATCTTGATAGCACATTGATTTTCTGTGTTGTATTTATTATCCTAAACATTGTACTTTTACAGAAAATCATTTTAACTTCCAATAAAGTTTTGTGAAAAATTTATAAAACCCAATTCACCCCCCTCTTGGGTTCCAACCATTACTTTCAGCTTTAGCTTCCACTTACTTCGACACATAATCCACAGCAACCAAAATATACATGAAGCAAAATGAAACTGGACAAGGACCCATAAAGTCTATACCCCAAACATAAAAAATATCACAAAAGAGAAGAGGTTGTTGAGGCATTTCATTTCTTCTAGACACATTTCCAGTTCTTTGACACCTAGAACAATTTTTACAGAAATCGTAGGCATCCCTAAACAAAGTAGGCCAATATAAACCAGAATCTAACACTTTCCTAGCTATTCTTTGGGGATCGAAGTGTCCACCACATGCAAGAGTATGATAAAAATTTAGCACAGATGCAAACTCATGATTGGGAACACATCTCTTAATAATTTGATCACTACAAATCTTCCACAAATAAGGGTCATCCCACATATAGTACCTAGCTTCACTTTTTAATTTATTCAATTGATGTTTGTTTTGATATACAGGTAATTCAGATGCAACAAGATAATTTACTAAATCAGTATACCAAGGCTCACTAGTACCATGCAAAAGGGAAAAATACTCATCTCAGAAGTTGTTTCTAATAGGGAGATGCTCCAAAGGAAGCTCCAAAAGCCTACTCATATCCAATGTGTCTGGTAGGACCAGAGTCTTTTCATCTTTGGTCGAACTAAAAGCTGAAATGATTTTGTTTACGAGCCTTGCCATCAAGAGGCTTTTGA
The DNA here is from genome assembly GCA_037074585.1 of Biancaea sappan. Taxonomy (NCBI): domain Eukaryota; kingdom Viridiplantae; phylum Streptophyta; class Magnoliopsida; order Fabales; family Fabaceae; genus Biancaea; species Biancaea sappan. Next base: position 66,260,158 of record CM073492.1, read on the forward strand.
TCAAATTAAGCAATATCTGACAAATCTTCCTGTCATGATGCTGGTAGTGCTGCATCGACCTTTGAAATTGTATATTTCAGCTTCTGAAGAGACTATAGGATGTTTACTAGCTCAAGACGATGAGAAGGATGTTGAAAGAGCCGTTTATTACCTTAGTTGATTTTAAATGATGCAGAAACAAATATAGTGCAATTGAAAAACTATGTTTGTCATTATATTTTTCTTGTACTAAGCTGAAATATTATATGATGCCTTGTAATGTATTTGTTGTCTCAAAGACAGACAAAATAAATATATGTTATTTAAACCTGTTCTCAATGGACGTATTAGCAAATGGACAATTGCATTGATAGAATTTTCTTTACAATATGTTGTAGCAAAAGCTGTTAGTAGCCAAGCATTGGCTGACTTTTTAGTCAACCATCTTGGCCTGGATATAGATAACGATACAAATTTTGTCATATTGGGACCATGGTGTCTTTATTTCGATAGATCAAGGGATAAAAAAGGAAGTGACGTAGGGATTTTAATAATATCCACTGAGGGAACTCCAACTAAAGTCATGTTCGAACTTAAGTATTCTTGCTCTAACAATGAGGTTGAATATGAGACTTTAATTGTCAGATTAGAAATACTTTGTCAAATGAAAGGACGAAGAGTGCATATACTTGGAGATTCCCAGTTGGTCATCAAACAACTTAGGAATACAAATGTGTTAGTCAAAAATTGATTAAGTATTGTGCTGTAGCGAGTAAGTTAATGAAAAATTTGATGAATTTATTGTCCAACATATTCCCAGGGAATCAAATGAAAAAGCTAATAACTTAGCCCAAATAGCTTCTGGTTATAAGTTTTCTTAAAAAGTTCTGTCAAATTTAATAGAAATTAGAGAACTTTTATATCCCTTGGAAGAAAGAGACGTATTACAAAATGACGTTTAAACAAGTAGCGATCGGAGGAAAGCAATCATCGATTATTTGGAGAATCCAAGTTTCGACATAGAATGGAAACTCAGCATCAAAATTTGTAATGTTGGGAGAACAATTGTATAGAAGACCTGTTGACAGACAGTTAGAAGAATGCTAAAGTAAGTCAGAGGCATACATTGCCTTGTTAGAAGTCCATAAAGGTATTTGTGGAGCTCACCAAGCAGGAGAGAAAATAAAATGGGTCCTTCGATGACGAAGATATTATTGGCCAATAGTAGTTAAGGATTTTATAATGTTTGCCAAGTCTTGTGAAGAGTGTTAAAGACATGGTCATATACAAAACATCCCATCTAGTGAATTACATTCAATTATCAAATCTTGGCCATTTAGAGGATAGACTTTGGACTTCATAGGCCAAAAACATCCTCCTTCGTAAAAAGGACATAAATATATTTTGGTCAAATTTGATTATTTCACCAAATGGGTTGAAGCTATCACTCTAAAAGATGTGACCCAACAAGATGTGATCAATTTTATTGAGAATCACATCAAGGTACCGTTTTCACTGGATGGAAAGTCACAGAATATGCTAATACTAGGAAAATAAAGTTAATAACATCGATGTCATATTATGCGCAAGCAAATGGTCAAGTAGAGGCCATAAACAAAATACTTATAAGCTTGATCAAAAAGCATATTGGTCGAAAACCTAGAAATTGGCATAATACTCTTGATCAGGTTTTGTGGGCATATAGGAATTTGCCAAGAGAATCGACAGACACTTCACTGTATAAACTAGTTTGTGGTCATGATGCCATATTGCCTGTCGAAATTAATCTCCAGTCCATTTGTATTCAAAGACAAGATAAATTACTAGTGGGCAGTTATTAGAATTCAATGTTCAATGAATTAAACAAGTTAGATGATGAAAGATTAATTGCTTTAGAAAATTTAATTCGATAGAAAGAGAAAGTTGCTAGATTTTACAACAGTTGAGTTAAATATAAATCTTTTAACTTAGGCAATTTAATATGGAAGATGATATTACCCATTGAAAAACATTGTTGAGAATATGGTAAATGGTTATCAAAATGGGAAGGACCATTTATAATTACTCAAGTATTTTCTAGTAATGCTTATGCTCTAGATGAAGTTAATTCTAGATTAAAAGTGAATCAATAAATGGTAAATACCTAAAGCAGTATGAACTGTCAATGTCTGAAGTAAAAATTGAATAAAAATTAACGCTGTTGAAAAGAAATAAATTGCATCTTATTGATATTTTTTGTACAATAAGAATTTGTAAGATGAAAATGATTGATAGTAAGAATACGAAATGTTATTGTACAATAAGGATTTGTCAGATGAAAATGACCGATAGTAAAAATAAAAAATCTTTGTCTAATAAGCTTAATTGATAATAAATTACATTTTTCGTAATCGTTCCCTCATGGTTACCAATGTTTCTTCCTTCGTGCAAGCCGCTAGATAGTCAGTCTCCAACGACTTCATCTTTTTAGCAATAGCTTGAGCTTTAACGGTGATGGCTTTGGTGTTTTGTTTAATTTTTTCTTGTTTTGCAAAGCGGTTGGTCATAACTTTGCCAAGCTTGTCTTTTTGCACCTCAGCTATCTTTAATTGTTCTTTGGTTTTTCTTATTTCTTCTTCTAACTTTTGGAGGTTTCCTCTTAACTAGTCAATATTGGCGTCAATGAGTTGTCCTCTTTTCCTCCATTTGATGATAAAATCATCTTGTCGATCTCTGTCAGCCTTCAAATCTCGTAATTGACCCAAGATGATTTCTTTTTCTGATATCTCCCATTCGTGAGAAGAGATAACTTGATTGAAAGAAGGCACTTTGCTGGACAAATTGTTAATAAAATCTCTGAAGGTCAAATACATGCTTTCACAGGAGATTGACAATTGTGATTTGACTGGTTGAAGTTCACCCAGAATAACTTGAATCTTGCTTTTCATAGAATCATCAGAAGCAATGACTTCAAAAGGATAGTAAAGAAAATTCTTCAATTCTTTTAATAATTCTTCGATCTTTGAGTTTGTCAAAGTTTCCTACGAAACCAAAGAAGAAATTGTTGACACAATCTGATTACTCGACAACAGGTTGATCAAGTAGTCCAAGTTTATGTCAATAGTGCTTGAATCTCTAAGGGATTCGACTTGGACTATTAGAGTTAGACTAGGGATTAGAGAAACATTGGCCATCAAAGACTCCATGTCTATATCATCCATGATCTCAAATAGAGCCAAGCCAATAGGGGAGTAGCTGTGTTTAGATTGTTAGGAACTAGAAGGCACGAGCTCTTGTCCGTGCTTGCCATGTGATAGGGCATATCGAGAAGGAGACTGAGCAGTTATCAATTCCCCAGTAAGAAAAACTTCAACTGCTTTAATGGTGAACCTATCATGATTAGGTTCGACAGGCTGATCTGGACTAAATGATGCCATTAGAGCCTCGATATGAAAAGCTTTGACAGATGTCTCAGTGATAGGGGTTGGCATCTCTTGTCTGGACTCCTGGAATAAAAATTTCATATTAGCCTCATTATTAAAATAAAAAGTAAATAATAAAATCTGTCAAAAGGATCATACCCTTGATTGGTTTGTACGTTTGATTTTTCGGATGCATGAGTTGAGGTCACAACACTTCTACTTAAATAATCACATAAAGTCTTTACTCTATTAGGTCACGACCTCAACCTTATCGGGTCTTGTTGGATCGTGCCCTCATCTAATGTATATAGAACTAACCAGTCCTCAATATAAAAGAGGGACTGTAACTGAATCTAAATTATCCACACGTCCTAATGATTCGACATAAAATAGAAAACATAACTATCACACCACGCCTCTCAAGGGTTATAGTTTATGCCTACCCTTACTATATACCTGGAGCAATCCTTCCTAGATTTGGGTCCATGTCTCACAATTAATCATACCCCCATAGATACATCCCTCTTGGCCTCAGCCCATATGCCATACTCTGACAACTACTAGTCTCCAACCTTAGGAGTGTACCACTAGGTCTTACCCAAAAACAGTCATCATCTCAAATACCCATCTTCTTATCACAATTGACCCTTATGAGGTCAGATTTCAATTTAGTAATGTCATATTAGAGATCCTAAATATAACACGAAATGGACTCTCACCAAAAGTCATCGTCCGGGCAAGAAGTTAGCTCTACTGCACTTTCATAAAATCCTTATATACCACATCATACTGTCCACGTTAACTAACAAAGTCACTGACTACTTGCCTTACGCTCATTCACCTAGAGGAATGGGAGTAAAGTCCTATTAGGAATTCCTCCTTAAGCTTAAGATACTCTCTCGGGAGCTTGCTTGCTAACTCATCATGGTCTTGGTACTTTCCTATCCACCATTCCCATAAATAAAATTCAAAATTGCTCTTCCCCTCGTCCTTTATCGAGTTACAGTTTCCAATTGACATGTCTACCGATAGGCACATTGACATCAAAGGTTCATTCACGAAGCCTTATCATGGCCTTCCTTTCCTTTCCTAAATAATACTCTACCATGACATCTACAATTCACTCCCCTCTACCATGGATTATACCCACAAGCTCTTGCCCTTCTTGAGTATGCTTACCCTAACTCCATTCCACCAGCCTATCATGTTCTTTCCTATGGCCTCACCATATAGATGTCTATCCAGGAGGCACCTCGGATTCACATCGGATGACTAACACCTCACATCATCACTAGTACCATACACCTTCCTTAGAAGGAAGAGACTTAAAAGGAATAGATAACATATCCTACAGGACCTTTGGTGGAACAATCTCTCTATAGCTATGCTCGGGTGTACAACGATACCCGTAGAGGTCACCTTGCTTTATAATTAGTAGGAGACTTATAAACCTCTGATACTATTTTGTCACATCCTAAATCTGGGACTATGACTGGCATGGTTGATGTATCACTTACACCTCCGTAAGCCTAATATTTTGCTATCAAACCCGACAAAAAACATATAAAACCTAGTGGCCTACTTGATTACAGAGCAACTAAAGATTAACTCAACACTTAACAAATAAATACCTTACCCCAAACAAGGGGGAGACTCCCATGCTATCACACTAAATGAATTAACAACCTAAACCGTCTTTATGACTTGAAACTGTGAGGGAATGAGTCTAATCCATGTGATTCACTGATAAAACCTTACCTAGCATAATCATACATTTGTATGATATATAAAGTACATTTAATAAATGTTGGCCAGTAAATAGGTTCAGGCACCCTACAAGGTATCCTGATAATTCTTCCGAACCCAAATACATACACACACACACATATATATATATATATATATATATATATATATATATATATATATATTTGTCAAGCATTCATAGAAAATGTGAATAAAGCTATTACTATGTAACTATGGTACCTTAATTTCATGCTTACCATACATGACCCAAAATTCATTGTAACACATGCCTTTATTACCTCTGGGCACAATCACTTTCACTAAGTCATCCAATACAAGTCAAGTACGGACTCCTAGCTATATATATATATATATATATATATGTTATTTTTAATATACAAATAATTACACACTATACCCACATTACTTCCTCACAACTAGGGCTTTGCCATAGTTAGAATATGCCAAAAGACACAATAGAGACCACTAATTAATAACACAGTCAATCATACTACATCGAAAGGAAACCATATTCCTACAATACATATTCACCACAACAACACATTTATTCAAATAATCACATAAAATCTTCTATTAGGTCATGTCCTCAACCCTAATGGGTCCTATTGGATTATGCTCTCATCTAATGCATATAGGTAACTAACCAATCCTCAATATAAAAGAGGGACCATAACCAAATCTAAATTATCAACATGTCCAAATGATTCGACACAAAATAGATAACATAAGTATCATACTATGACACAAGTAAATATTTCGAATGCCACACCTCAACACAGAATAGATATCCAAGTGCCATACCTCAGTACCAAGTGAGTACCCCCAATGTTACACCTCAACACCGAGTATGTATTTCAAGTGTCATACCTCAACACTAAGTATTTATCTATAACATCCTTGGTTTTCGGGTGTTATTATTGGAGAGATGTTAGTATAGATATGGAAAAAATGCGGGAAAATATTTTCCTTGCTTAAGAAGAAAATGGATGGATATGATCGAATTTATTGCTTATAAATATACATGAATATGATATTTAAAAAATAGGGATTATTTGTAGGAAATGTGTGATGAGTTAGAGAAATTTGGTTGCATTTGAATAATTAAAGGAAGGGACAAATGAGAAAGAATTTAAAATTTGGGGTTAAAATTGTGAATTATGGAAAATAGTGGCATTGGGTAAGAAAAGAGAGTGCTAAGATGAAAGTTGCTAATTGTGGGGAAATATTTTAGAGAGAAAATGATTTGATTGGCAATGGATGGGAAAATACCCAAGATTTCACTTAAGCCCTTGTTGTTTTGTAAAAGAAATGACAAATAAGGGACCAAGTTGCAAATTCTGAAAATAACCCTCCACACTCAAACAAATCAGATCTCTCACTCTCATCTCATCCTTCTCTAGTGGGTTATGCTTTTATAGTCACGGTGGACCACCATCACAATGGAAAGCTTCAAGAACCAAGGTAAGATCTAGATTATTGAATCTCCTCCCTATTTTTGGATTTCATGCCCTAAGTGTTGAAAGTTTGGGTTTTGGTGAGATTTGGGTGAAATCTTGGAGTGTTGTGCTAGATTATGGTTTTTTAACCTTTATTCCCTTAATCCTAGTTGTTTTGGCAATCTAAATGGGTGGAAAAAATGAGATTCATGGAAGGTTTGGTAGTAATGATAGAAAAATTGGAAATGGAAAGAGTTTTGGGGAAACTTTGGTTGATTCTTGAAATTTGTTATGAAAACAAGTTGATAAATAAGGTTTTGTTGATTGAATGCTCATTTGGATGGCCAAAACATTGTAGAAATGTTTGATTTTGGTTTTAGTGTGAAGGAGGAAGGTTAGAGGTTAGGAAGACCTAAAAATTATGAAAACAGGGGTCTGGTTCTGTGATTTGCTGCTATAGCGGTAAGAACCTTCGCTATAGCAATAACCTTCGTTGCTCTCTGGCCTGATTTTCAAATGGTCATCTCTCATCTGATCTCTATTTTAAGAAAATTTTATATTGTTGGAAAGGTCTTTGAGTCTAATTTATAAGGAAACACGATTTAGTTCAAAATTTCTTTTTGTTTTGGAGTTATGACCAAAAGAGTGATCAAAGGTCAGAGTTGGTGCCAAGTATTTTAATACCTTGTGTCCTTGATGTGTTTTTGGCATGGTTTTCTCATAGGATTGGACTCCTTAATGCATTTTCCAGAAATTTTAGGATCGAATGGATATCTTGGAATAGAGGTGAAGGATTTCTCTACCTTGCTTTTTTTTATTTCTCCTTATATTGTTTTCCTTAGTATGATTAGTGGCTAAAATAAATTGTCTTGAGGTGACAATGTGAATATGAGAATGCACATGTATTAAAAGCCCTAGCCTATGAGGTATTCTTGGGTAAATTCCATTGTGACTGTGAATTTGGATTGAGGTAACATAAAAGAGGATATATGCTAGGAAGAATTTATGAAACCGATCTTTGCATGATATATATATATATATTAAGTGCCTTGTTCATGTATGATGGTGGGTAGTGTGGTTGTGTGATGAATGTATGGGCATGGATTGCATGGGCTTTGATCTAAAGCCATGGTCGAAAGTCAATAAGTGTAAATTGTACTATTGTATGATGTTGTTGATTATATGCTAAAACATGTACAAACCCCTAATTCATTGATACGAAAGTACCTAGTAAGTGTGTGTATTCATGTGGACCCATTTTCACCTATTAAGGAGAGTTGAGGCAACACCTACATATATGTCTACACATAAATTTTATCACACTTTTTTATAGTGTTATGAATCGGATAAGATCAGGTAAACATATATTAGGTCTAGCTAACTAGTAAATTAATACCACGGGTACACATATATGCACACCTACTCATTTTCGAGTTTTGTGAAGATTTCTTTATATCCAAAATTTTTGGAACAAGATTTATACATTTTCTTGCATACATCACCATGCTATCCTTAGGAGCGATTGAGAGGAATATGCCTTTATGTGGACTAGAGGTTGTTATAGAGTTTATGAAAGTAAGCAATATGTGACATTGTCGTGGTAATGTTGTATATCATAATTGTAGTTGGACTAATGCATTATACTGTGAATAGAATAATTCATTCTCTTAAATCAAGGTCTTAATTAAATATTGCTTTATGAAAAATTATGAATTATTCATTTCTAGATTTAAGGGAAATTGGTTCTTTTCCTTGTGCTAAAGTTATTGGCCCTTGTGAATACCCCATTTGTGCTGGAGTTATTGGCATCTAAATATATACTGTGCCGAAGTTATTGGTACATGATGGGATCCTTGAGTCGTGAGTGGTATCTGTGGTATTTGATCCGTGAGTGGTACCTGTGGCAATTGAGTTGTAAGTGGTATCTGTGGCAATTCAGCCGTGAGTGGTACTTGTGGTAATTCAACCGTGAGTGGTATCCATGGCATTAGAGCCATGAATGGTATATGTGGCAATTGAGCCATGAGTGGTACCCGTGGCAACTGAGCTATGAGTGGTATCGATGACAATTTAGGCATGAGTGGCACTCGTGGCAATTGAGCCATGAATAGTATCCATGGCATTTGAGTCGTGAGTGGTACTCGTGGCAATTGAGTTGTGAGTGGTATCTGTGGCATTTTAGCCATGAGTGGTACCTATGGTGTTTGAGCCGTGAATGGTATTCTGGGCATTTGGTTATGTATATTTAAGGGTTGGGAAGAATTGTTGGGTTATTTGTGGGATATTTGTGAATACCTTTTGGTTATAATTATTTAATTTTGATGTCTTTAATTGGCTTTAAGTTCGTATGGATGTATAATTATATTAGGTAGAGTTTTATCAGTGAGCCATATGGATTAGACTCACCCACTCATAGTTTCAGGTTCTAGAGGCAATTCTGTTCGACGGTTAGAGTAGCGAGGATGCCTCATTTTTGTCTAGGGAATGGTATTTTTCTTTTATCATCAACATTAATCTTAAGTGTGTTCTGTTATTGGGTAGGCCACCTAGGTTTTATATATATCATGTTTGGATGGATTAGTAGGATGTGACAGTATCTCAAGTGTCACACTTCAACACTGAGTATGTATCTCAAGTGCCACACCTCAACATTGAGTATGTATCTCAAGTGTCATACCTCAACACAGTATGTATCTCAAGTGCCATACCTCAGTATTGAGTAAAGTTTCTGCCACTCCATAGTATGATACACACATATCCAACCATAGAATTACCACTCATGCAATACACCATGACCATGTAAATGTATAATCATAATAATGGAGACCACAACCTCAACACATCATGTAGTGGACAGACCAGTCCGTTGTCACATTAACACTCTTGAATCACAAGGGCTATATATATAACACCTTTAATTAAGGTATAGGTTGTTTCTCTCGCTATACATTACGTTAGTTCAAACACAAATATGGTATACAACACTACCCTGACAATGTCACTTACCGACCACATAGTTTTGTCTAGTCATACATTTAACCATTACAGAGTCTGCTTGAGACACGAGAACCATCACCACTCTCACCTCATAAACCATGTGTGATTCAACATCGAATGAGACTACAATTCAACTATCTATACAATCAGTGTGCATACAACCTTTATTCATATGCATTATTCATCCATACATATTTGCACATAGAATGTTCGAGATAATTTCAAATTATTCTAACTACATAATCCTAATTAGGTCCTTTCAAAATGGCATATACATGAGGTGTTATATATATATGTATACATGAATATGTCCTTACATTTACTATAGCAATTACGTTATGACCTGACCCCAACTTGTGACCAGTGCAGATAGTGTGTTACCAACATTGCCGCAAGCCTAAATTTCTATCGCAGGATCGTAAGTGGTGGCCTAAATGATTATAGAGAACACTAAAGAAATATAATAAAATATATTACCTTACCTCGAACAATGGGGAGGCATCCTTGAACCACGAGTTCTCAAACTAACCGCCCTACATACCTGCAACTGTGAGGGGGTGAGTCTAAACCACAGACTCACCAATGTTAGCCCTACACTACATAGATATACAGAATATATATATATATATATATATATAACCCATTTGGGAATTTATCCCGTATGACACTAAGCTACCCATAGGCACGCATACGGTATCACATCCCATCATACTTTCCCCCAAACACAAACATACATACACCATGAAATAAATGCATAAAACCCTACACAAGGATCCATGCTCCTACACTATATCACAAGAGTGTAATCAACGTGGGTTTACGTTCTTACATATTATCACTCAAGAAATCCCATTATGTATTGGGTCTATTGGGTCATATCCATAACGATAACATGTGTATGGTCTCTTTGATCATGCCCTTACCCAGTACATATATCTCACACACAAATAACAACGACACACACAATATAAATTATGTCGATGAATGAGATGCAATGTTTATCATACTCTTTTCCACGCCATATTGAAGACTAGCCTCAATGCACGTGCATACCCATTGACACCACTCAATAATATTATATAATGGGTAGCTTCCCACTTCCACTTCCCGCTCATTTCCACTTTTCCATAATATAAATATGCAGATTGTAGTATGCAATGCATCCACACAATTCCACTCACATTCCACACAACAATCCCAAATAATGCCCACAACATATCCCCCACATAATACATTTAATAAATAAATGTATATAAAATAATATAAATATACATATATATACATATATGCATATCTGCATATAGGAGAGCTAGATAGATCCCTTACCTGGATTCCATGCTCTTGGCACTCCCGCTTGTGCCTCAACCATCCTAATTGTAACAAGACAAAAATCAACCAAGGTTACAAAATAGAGAAATTCCTCTACCACTAATTTAAACCTTTACCCACTTCCTTAAACATAACTCTCAACCAGTAATGAATCTCCAAATGAAATTATACCATTGGAAACTAGACTCAAAGAGTTTTCCAAAAATATAAAGTTTTCCCAAAATGGAGTCCGGATGAGAGAGTTATGGCCGTTTGAAAATCAGCCTCTGAATACTCAGATGGCCCGTCCTTGAGGCGCCAGATACCGAAGTTCCTGCCCAAAATTTAGTGCTTGGCACCCATGGTGCCACACATGGCACCTGGGGCACCAAGACCACTCAATTCCGCTCAAAAGATGGCACTTGGGGCATCATATGTGGCACTTGGGGCACCACATGTAGCACCTCAGGTGCCACGACTTCGACCCAGCGATCTGGTCAGGTCAAATATGACCAATTCTCTACTGTTTTCCATGATTTCTTCCATGGGATCTCTTTCTTGATGTCTAAGGGGCATTTAGACACCAAAAGCCCCAATTTTCATATTGAAGTCGGAATCTCGATTTTACCCCAAATACCCTTAAAACTAGAGAATAGGGAAAAACTTGAGAAATAAGAATTCCTACCTCAATTCCTTGCTTTTCCTATGTTGTTAGGCTCTTAGAGGCTCACCTCATTTCCTTAGGTCCGTCCCCTAAAGCTCGGTTGAATGATTTGGAGTGGAGAGAGAGAGAGTAGAGGATGGAAGAGAGAAAGAGAGGAGAGAGAAGGTAAAGGAGAGAGAAAAAATGAGGAAAAACCACTATATATACTTGCCCAGGGTGAAATTATTGCATTACCCTCCAATTGACCCTCAGTCAAGACTGGTAAAAGCAAATCTATAATATTCCACCTTGGGTGTTTCTAAATCCTAGGTGTGCCACAATTTTTTTAATTTCACTTTAGTCCTTCTTTGTATTCAACTTGTCTCTTAACTCCCCCAATGCCCTCGGTTCCACCAATACATTCCCTAACTCTCTACCACTCAATATTCCATAACCTTGCCACTTCTAAGCTTCACATTTTTCCTTCTCACACAACAAGAAAAATTCCCTTCGCCTAAATTATTCCACAAAATCAACTTTACATAATACCAGAAAATCATGGTTTTTTCGAGGTATTACAAATTAAATTCACACACCACATTGAAGACGCTAAGAAAGCTGTCATAGAACAAAGAAATAAAGGTACATGGTAAAGGCCTCACCTTAACTCCAAGCTAGCAATCTTTTCCAACTTGATGTTTGGAAGCATGTTCCTTGTTTGGATCCTTTCAAGAGGTATCCTAAACAATTGGAATGAAATCCATAAGAGAAAAGGAATTACAAAAGATCCCATAAGTTGACTGGAAGCAATCAATTGACTAACCTCTATGTGGCAATTGACTGGCTCCATAAAGCCAAGCATATCACTGAACCAGTCGACTGGTCCACTCCTACTAGTCGACCGATACCTCTTATCCAACGAGGAGATAGCCTACCCAAGAGTAACTAGTCAACTGGTAATATGTTACTAGTTGAATAATGCGTCTTAGTCAGATCTGGACAATAAGCATCAGAGGCTGTTAGTTGACTATTAAGGCTCGACAGTCGACTAGTTAACTTATGCAGATATGAAAAACAATGCCTAAATTCTTCAAAAACTCTTCCAATCTCAATCCAACCCACTCCCAACTTGATTTCCACCATAGCTTTTGATTATTAGGGACTATTAAACAATTACACACTCAAATCCCAAATTAAAACCAAGAATCAAGGCCCCAATCTATCAAACTTCCTTAAGAACCCTAACTTTCTCTCTTTTTTTTGACATACACATTCAACCTAAAATTTTAAAGAATTAAACCATAAAATTTGTAAGGTTTTTGTTTAAATCCCATTCAACAAACATCCAAGAGGATTTCTAGATCATTAATCTAGCTTAAAACTCTTAAGGATACTTATTCTTATCCTAAAGCCCCTTAAATCAAAAAATAAGTAGGAAAAAAGGATTTGGGAGCTCTTACCTCTAATTTCCTTTCCTTAGGTGATGTTCAGTCACCAGAGGATTACACCCATGCCAAAAAACAGTAGTCAGGAACTCAAAAGGTTATGACTCCTTGGAGCTAACGGTGAGAGGCAAGGGAGATGGAAAGACAGCGTGAGAGAAAGATGAAGAGCAAGAAAGGAAGAAATGGTTTGAGGTATATGGGGCACAAGGTATATATACCCACTCTTAGGAAAATTACAAAATTTCCCTCAAGCCAGTGACACAATATGACCTCTCACAAGGGTAAAATTGTAATTTGCTCTATATAAATATTTATTTGCATATCATAGTGCCGCATATCCTTGTCATTAACTTCCCAATTTCGATTATTCTTCTTCTTCATTGAAGGGCATCTTAAAACAATTATATATCAATCTAATGCTTTTACAGACTCATAGCTTATATTGTCTCCCTCTCTTTTTCTCTTTTTCGCTCCCTACCACTCGTTGGATTTTTCCAAGGCTCCGAACTATTATGCTCTTTTTCTTTTATGTAAATGAAGAAGTTTCTTGCATTTTTCTACATCCACTCTGATATGCCATCAACAATAACTCCCAGGAACTTGGGATGTTACAATACTTCCCCCTTAAAGAAATTTAGCCCCTGAATTTCCACCTCCAAACATAACTTGATCTCCCACATGATTCTTTGGCTAAAGGAAACCATCCATATGGTTCAAACAAAGCATCCACCTTTAATTCTTGACATAATGGCACATTCCTTATTCAAACCCTCCTCAAAATATTAATAGTAATCCTCTATTCTTTCCTAATGACTTTTACACCCTACCTCACATCACTATGACTATAAGCCAACTCTTGTAACAATGATATTTCTTCCATATTTTATTCCTGACCGTCTTGAAACTTGTAAACTTTCTTATACTGCATGATTGACTCATCCACCTAACCCAAAACATACTCATATATTAGAGGCCAAGTTATACAATTATGCCATATGCAATACAGAAAAATTATATGCAACCAACATATCAAGGTATACATAATTTAGGTGCTCACGGCCTTCTTCTCAAATCATATTTGTTCAGCATCAACCAGACTTGAACCTTGATCTGTCCCTCAAGGGTTCTAGTTTATGTCCACCTTGGCAACTCACACTATATATCCCAAGCAATCCATCCTAGATTTTGGTCTATGCCTCACAATTAATTTGACCTCACAGGTGCATCCCTTTTGGCTTTAGCTCATGTGCATACTGTAGCAACCACTGGTCTCTAACCTCAAGAGTGCACCACTGGGTCTTACTCAAATGCAGTCATCATCTCAAATGCTCTCATCTTCCTATCACGTTGACCCCTCATGAGGTAAGATTACAATTTAGCAACATCATTTTATAGATCCTAATTATAACAAGGAATAGACTCTCACTACACTTACTGTCTGGGTAAGAAGTTAGCTATACTGTATTTTCATAATATCCTTACGTACCATATCATACTATCTACCTCAACTAATTGAGTCGCTCACTACTTACCTCACACTCATTCACCAAGAGGAATGGGAGTAAAGTCCTATCAGGACTTCCCCCTTAAGGTCAAGATACTCTCTCGGGAGCTCGCTTGCCAACTCTTCCCTGAAGGCCAAACAAGGTCTTGGTACTTTTCTATCAACCATTCCCACAAATAGAATTCAAAATTACTCTGCCATGCACTCCTAATCCATTGTTCACATAGCCCTCTTACTTTGCCAATACGGCCCGGACCCTTATTGAGTTACAGTTTCCAACTGAGGTCTTCGTGGAGCCTTATCCTATCCTTCCTTTCCTTTCCTAAATAATACTTTACCATCACTTCTACATTTCACTCCCCTCTACCATGGGTTATACCCACGAGCTCTTGCCCTTCTTGAGTATGTTTACCCCAACTTTGTTCTGCCAGCCTATCATGTTCCCTCCTATGGTATCACCACACAGATATCTCTCATATTCTAGGAGGCACCTCAGATCCAAACCAGATGACTAACACCTTACATTATCCACTAATACTACACACCTTCCTTAGAAGGAAGAGACTCGAAAGAAATAAATAACACATCCTATAGGACCTTTGGTGGAGCTGCCTCTCTGTAGCTATGCTTAGGTGTACATCGATAGAGGAGGGCTCGTTAAGGTTACCTTACTCTATAATTGGTAGGAGACCTATAATCCTCTAACACTATCTTGTCACATCCCAAATCTGGGACTATAACTGGCACAGTCAATGTATCACTCACACTACTGTAAACCTGATATTTCGCTATCAAACCCGAAAAAAAACATATAGAACCTAGGTGGCCAATTTGATTCCAGAGCAACTAAAGATTAACTCAAACTTAATAAACAAATACCTTACCCCAAAAAGGGGAGACTACCATGCTATTACACTAAATAAACTGACGACCTGAACCGTCTCCATTAGCTAAAACTATGAGGGAGTGAGTCTAATCCATGCCACTCACTGATAAAACCCTACCTAGCATAATCATATATTTATCTGATAGATAAAGTACATTTAATAAAATTCAGCTAGAAAATGTGTTCAGGCACCCTATAAGGTATGTTAACAATTCTTCTTAACCCAAATACACACATACACACATAAATGTATATATATTTGTCAAGCATTTATAGACAATGTGAATAAAGCTATTACCATGTAATGATGGTACCTTAATTTCATGCTTATTATACGTGACCTAAATTTGATTTATTGCATGTTCTTACCTCCTAGCACAAGCACTTCCACCAAAGCTATCGAATACAAGTCAAGTATGGGCTCCCAGGGATGTATATATATATGTAATTTCCAATGTATAAATAATTACACACTACACCTACCTTACTTCCTTGCAACTAAGGGTCTCCATAGTTAGAATACGTTGAAAGATACTATAGACACTACCAATCAAATAACATGGTCAATCACACTACATCGAAAGGAAACCATTTTCCCACAACATATATTGACCATAACAACACTTATATTCAAATAATCACATTAAGTCTTTGCCCTATTAGGTCACGTCCTCAACCCTAATGGGTCCTGTTGGATTGTGCCCTTATTTAATGCATATAGATAACTAACCAATCCTCAATATAAAAGAGGGACTGTAACCAAATCTAAATTATCCATATGTACAGAAGAAAATATCTCAAATGCCACACCTCAACACATAATAGATATTCAAGTGCCTTACCTCAACACCAAGTAAGTACCCTTAGTGTTACATCTCAACACTGAGTATGTATCTCAAGTGTCACACCTCAACATTGAGTATGTATCTCAAGTGTCGCATTTCAATACTGAGTATGTATCTCAAGAGTCATTCCTCAACACTGAGTATATATCTCAAGTGTCACACCTCAACACTGAGTATATATCTCTAGTGTCATACCCCAGCATGAGTAAAGTTTTTGCCACTCCACAGTATGATACAGACATATCCAACCACAGAATTACCGCTCATGTACATATATAATCATATTAAGGTTCAAGTCTCCATTGGAGACCACTACGTCAACACATCATGTAGCAGTCACACTAGTCGTTGTCTTGTTAACATTCTTGAATCACAAGGGCTATATGTATATATATATATAACACCTTTATTAAAGGTACAGGTTGTTCCTCTCATTATACATTACGTTAGTTCAACCACAAATATGGTATACGGTGTAATGCCTTGAAAAAAAAATAGGCACGTAAATATACAAACGTTATAGGGTGTACCTTAGAGGTAGCCTATAATTTCCTTGAACTATCCTATTATCCATAACTATGTAAATTGTAAATTACATAGTTTACAAAGCAAATTATAGCCAAATTAATAAAATCCCAACAACACTGTAGGATCTAGGTGGCCTATAAAATTATAGAGTATTCATATTGGTTCATTTAGATCCCTCTGAACAAATATGGAGTATGTCTCTATAAAATGCTAACTTCAATGACTTTTGATCCTGCTTAGCTGCTAAATCTGAAAATAGCAATCGAGAGCGTGAGTTTATGAAAACCCAGTGAGCAAGTGACTGTGCAATAAAACATAGCACAAGTGAAAATACTAGTCTCACTAAAGTAAACATCCACTCCAAAATGCATTATGTAATGAGTGAGATGCAATGTTTATCCCACTATTTCTCATGCATACCCATTGACACCACATAATTGAATTACACAATGGGTACACTTCCTGCTCTTATCTCGTTGAGACTATCTAGAATTTTCCCTCGGACTATAATTGTGGAACGGGTTTACTCTAAAGGTTCATCCCTCTGTTCCCACTCATTCCTTTTCTTTTCTTTGTTTATGGAATGCATTCACACAAACATGAAATACATTCACATAAACACCACATAAAACATGCCACGTCAATTCACCAATTTAAATACAATTAAACATAAAACTTTTAATCCTATAAAGTATATCCCATAATCATTCAATGAAATTCCTTAATTTAGTTATTACCACTAACTAAGGAATTTCATTGATTTAATTTTAACTATGGTGTGAATAGGATTTATATTGAACTTGGCCAAATAACTTATTAAAAACTTAAATGGCAAGGTCATCCACTTACCTCAATGCTGATAAGGTTTACTACATACGGAACCCCAGGAAACATAGCCAATGAAGCTCCTAAGTCACCTGGAATCAACCCAAATCAATAAATAAATAAAATAAGGAAAATCCTTACCACCAACCCTGACCTTTGGTCATTTATTTGGCCATAACTCTTATATAGTAAATAATTTCAAATGAAATTTATACCACTTGAAACTAGACTCAAAGAGCTTTCCAACGATATAAAGTTTGTCAAAATTAGAGTCAAGATGAAGGAGTTATGGCCATTTGAAAATGGACCAAAGAAACTCGACATGGCTCCTGGGTGCCAAACCCATTTGTCCCTCTTCCTTTTTCTAAAGTGTGGCACCTAGGCTCAACGATCATGACATTACGTGATATGGCTCAGATTTGGCCCAAATTTGGCCAAATCTTCGCCTTTTCCATGATTTCTTCCATTGGATCTCATCTGTGATGTCTAAGGAGTATTTAGACACCAAAATCCCCAATTTTAAGTGAGAAATGAAGCTGGAATTTCAGTTTTACTCCAAATACCCTTAAAACTAGAAAATAGGGAAAAGTTTAGGAAATTGGAGTTCTTACCTCAATTCCTTGCTTTCCATAGGTTGTTTGGCCACTGATGACTCGCTCCTTCACTAGAGAAAGGTTCTCTGAAGCTCATTAAGGATTTGGGTGGAAAGTTAGAGAGAAGGAAGAGAGAAAGAGAGAAAAGAGAGTGAGGAGAGAGAGAAAAAAGGTGAGAAATGAGGAAAAAGACGTGGGGTCGCCTATATATACTTGCCTATGGTGAAATTACTACTTTGCCCTTAGGTAATTCTCTGTTAACTTTAATGGTGACAAGCCCGTAATTTCTCCAATTTGGGTATTTTCCTATATTCTAAGTGCCACCAAGTTTCTCATTTCACTTTAGTCCCTCTTTGGACCTCATAGGTACTCAGCTTCCTCTATGCCTTATGATTACTCTCTCTCTATTCCTTATCTCTCAACTCTATCTCCATGAAATTTTCTCTTACTCTTATCTTTCCACAACTCTCAAAATATCATCCGCAATAAAATACCTAGTCCAATTATTTATTTCCATTTCTATAAATAATATTAAAAAAGAATAAATTAAATATGAAAAATAAAAAATAACCAATTAATTCATTAAAATAATGAAATTTTTTATTATAACAACCATAATACCACCAATCATGTAATCCAAAATTGGTGGGTATTACATTTCACCTCCTTAAAAGAATTCGGTCCCCCGAATTCAAAACTCACCACAAGCCTTGAAAGGTGCCATGATAATCGATGAAAAGTAGCATTTTAACCGAAGCATATTCATTAGCACCTATAAAACCCCACGTTCTCCAGAACCAAAGTGAAAAATGAGATCCCCAGTTGTTATATAGCTTCGATATACCATGGAACTCTATAACTTTCCTCACCTAGGAATGATCATAAATTACTCTAATGGGCAAAACCCAAAACATAAAATTCCTCATAGGAAGCCTTGGAAGGCATAATATCTATGCCGTTTTGGTAGCTATTACCATAAACAAACTTAAGGAACTTAGGGTGGCTTAAGTACCTACCACACATAAGTTCCTCTATCACTTAACCCCAAAATACCCATAAACAAATGCATAAATATAAAAATGCCCTTGGGATAATTATCCCACACGATATCTGGTTGCCCCAGAAGCTTATGTACGATATGGTATCTCGCTCGCTGTCCCCGCATAGCGTTCTTTTGATACCATTGTATATTACCTCTCATTCATTAACCTCATCAATTCCAAATTGTACACTATGCATACCATAAACATAATCCACACGCATACCTCAAAATAATATAAAACACATATATATATATATATATATATATATATATGCACCTGGCCCGAAGGCGTTATCTTACTCATAATTGATATCCCTATCATAGGCTATGCTTTGCCCATAGGTGTCATCCTATGATTGGCTAGTTACCCCCTTGGGAGTTAAGTTCAACCCGAGGTTCTATATTGCCATCATATCCACTATCCACGGTCGCCACATAAAAATAAGTTATTCAAATTAAAACATAATGCTATCATATATACAAATTCTTATACATGTACCTGATATCATGCATTTTTATATGCAAATTAGTCCTTATCTTAGCCTATTTATATTTCCCAACATTGTAAACCCTTCAATTTTATTATGTTTAGGAATTATTGGGTCTAAAATAATTATAGAACTAATATGCTTTAATTCCATATTTTTATAAGCTTAATTGATTAGAGACCCATTAATCCTTGTGCTTAATTTGTAGATTTAATTATTGGAGAGTAATTTGCTGACCTAGATGTTAACATGGACTAATTTGATAATGTGGCACTGACTTGGAGCATTATAGGGCTAATTGGACTGACCTTGGACCCACATTTCTACAAACAGTAAAAGCAAAAAGCAACAGCAAAAGCCCTTCTGCAGTAACCAGAAAATAGAAGTAGCAGACAAAAAAGTAACCAGTAGAATAGCAAGGCAGCAAATAGAAAAAGGTAGCAGCAGAAAAGATAAAAGGGACTTGTCCATGGAGTCAAACATGGAGTGAAAATTCATCCCTCTCTTCTAGCAACAACTTAAGAGTATTTCAGAACCCATTTTGCCATTGTTGAAGAGCCATTCTTCTTCCACTTCCTCTGTATTTTCATTTTGCTTCTTCCTGCCCCCTTTTTTTGTATTTGGGCCACCATGGAAGGCTAAAACATTATGTAATTAGTCACACATGATTTGGAGTTGTGCTTGAACCCTTTTTGGGCATTTATCAGATAAGTTCTTACTGTTCTTGTCCATTTTTTGCTCCTTTACTTGCCTCTCTATTTTCATACTCACGATCACTTCTTATTGGAATGGTATATGGTTATGATTACTGTGTTGATCTTTTTATCTGAGGAATAATCTAGTTTTGCATGTATAAATGTTATTGTTGTATATGTAGAACAAGATTTGGTTAGGGCTTTATCAGATTTCATTAGGTTTGGGTCAAAGCTAGTGAAATCTAGTGCTAAAGGATTTTATGGAAATTGTAGGAATTAAAACCAAGTGACAGATGAGGGTTATGATTGATACAACTCTAGGAAAATGTGGCTGGTTGCATATTTGTTGTTCTGTAATTTCATTTTTGCCATTGTGTTCCTATTCTGTTCTGTGTTTCAGATTCTGTTATAGCTTTAGTTTAGGTTTATATTCTGTTTTATCCTTAATTTGCATTTAACCCCCTATGGTAATTAGTAGCTAATTAGGGTAGATTAGTAGATAATTAGTGTAGGTTAGAGTAGATTAGTGTCTAGATCAATTAATTAGGCAATTTATGAGCAAGACTCCAAGAGTGAAACGACCTGGGTCGACTACTATACTACAAGTTGCCATAAATCTAATTCTAGGCAACTCGGCGATCGTAGTGGCTCCAACTAATACCACATAAACAGTTCTCTTATAGATCTATGATCCCATAGGATTCCCACTCAAGAATACTGTCACGTGAGTCTATGCTCTCACGGACTAATTATCCCCACAGGGATTTCCCTGTGAAGTATACATCCCAATAAGCCTGTTTCTCAACCCTTTTTGTTTTCAGGTGCATCCTCCTTGGTCTCTGCCCCTACACCCCACATTAGCAAACACTGGTTTTTGACCTCAGATTTACACCTGAACAATTCCTACAATGCTAACTGATAATTGTTTAACCTACATAAATCCTTCTGCAGACTAATCTTGAACTCTACCCTTTCCTGGACGTTAACACCTGACTCTCTAGAATGTCAAGTGGCTACAGTCACAAGAATGTCTATCTTGCTAAATTAGTTCATGAAATGAACCAATCCACTAATTTTTAATACAAACTCATCACTATAAGCCTCACAGGACTCTTGTATACACTAAACCTATACCATCTTTCAGTCCCTTGGGTCATGTTCATGATCAATAATAGATCAATATAAATATACCCGCAAATGTAACACAATGACCTATAGGCCAAGACCTTTACCCCAGTCCATGAAACTAATACTAAGCCCACTAAAGCTCACCCCTTATTTTCCCAAATAAATTCATATTTAGGATCTTACGTAACTATACATATATACACACTCCATGTATGTTCATATGTGAGTAATTATGCTTCTACATCCTTCTGCATGTACCCTTCCTCAAACTAACACTTAGGCCGCCTAGCACTCATTCTAATGTTAATGAGTATATTTAACCCAAACTCATCCAAGGCCAAGTTCATGGCACCATTTTTTCTCATTCTCAACATAAAGCACTCTTGATACTTACTCTACTGACATATAAAGATCCTCAACACTTTCGGTTATACATAATCTAATAAGTGTGTTACATATTCACCAATATGTACACACTAATGCACTTAGGCCTTCCTTTTACAAAAAAAGTAGGCTAAACCTCCCATTAATCTCTGACATCACACTATCACCACAACTTCTACTCAGCTATGATGGCATACATGCTAATAACCTATTCACGGCACTTAGACCATTCTAAGGTCATGAGGTTTCCACACTCTCACCGTGATAGAAACTCTCATAAACTACCCTCTACTTCATCTGACCTTCTTGGTGTAAGGACCTCATGCATCCTTACACCCCATGTCAACTGTATCCCTACTCAATGACTACTTAGAACTTGTCTCGTGAGTCTTTTCTTCTTTCCCAGACTAATCCACCTACCTAAACACACTCACCACACAATATTACCACCTACTAACCTTCAATCAAACAGGTGCAACTTAATCAAGTTGCCTTAAGAAATTTATAACTTACTCTATCCTCTCTTTGCTTTATTCATATCAGCACACCCCATACGTATAACATCCTCACCCAATCTGCCACCTAGAACTTGTCTAGAAAGTTCTTCCCCCTCTGGACCGATCCTATAATCTTAAGCGTACCTACCACACATTTTTACCCCTAATGAACCTCAGTCGGATGGGTACAACATAATAAGTTTCCCCTAAAGAACTGACAGCTTACTCCAATCTTACTCACGCAAAGATCAACTCCACTATGGTATCTCTTCTGGGAAAACTATATCATCTACCTTGGTTTCCTTAACCAACTTCTACTATACCCATTAACTAAAGAACGAGATTGAGTATGAACTCTACCTCGAATCAACCTAACCACTACAATGCCTATCTTTAATCATGTAAGCCATATCTTAGCCCTCGGCCTATTTCTAAATATCTCCTTCCCGCCAAGAGCACATTACTACGCGCGACCCTTCTAAGATGCCGCCAATACCTATTGTAGAATAATCCATATAAGTGTTGATTCATAAACATCCAGACTTGTCACTTCACTTAACTAACCACCCAAGCCATAAGGAATGCCCATGCTTCTCACTGGCATGCATTTCCTCTTATTAGTAAATGCATAACAACATATGCATACAAAATGTTTAGATTATTTGCACACCATTCCATTTTCCATAAACTCTTTCTAAAATTCTAGTCTCCCATCAAGAACACTATACTTAAGTACCTATTGCCTTCTCCACAAATCATAACAATTCGGCATTTACTAGAGCCAAATCCTAGATTCCTCCCTTAAGGGTTCTAGCCCTTACCTACGCCGGTAGTTTACACTATGTGTCTTAAGGAAACCCCTCTTGGATTCTAGCTCATGCCTTACATTCAACCTTACCCTTTATAGATAGATTCCTCTCAGTACAGCCTATAACTATGCCTAAATTAATAAAAATCCAGTCAAAATATGTGTATAGGAACCCCCTTCAAAGAAACCCCAATATGTTTTACCATTTGAAAATATAAATATATTCATATATACACCTCTCGTTGATAAGACAAGTCTTATCATACATTTCCAGATTAGTAACTGATACCTCGGTTACCCACCCACCACTTATAACCCCCATTATAGATACATATATGAACATATATATACCTTCCAGTAAACAATTAAGTTTACATACCACAACATACTAAACCAAAAAATAAATTATCATAAATAACCACACATCACATGGAAATCCTGTATTTCCATAATACATAACCACACATGCACCCACATGCTTATCAAAAATATTTATAACCAATTTGGTGAAATGTAGCAAAGCTACATCTAAACTAAGCTTATGAGCTCTCTATGCTCCAAAGATTTCTCCTCCATTTGGAGCCAACCACCTGCATATAAGAACAAACACTTCTTATGTTAATAAAATTATTTCCGACTTACTCCACCAAGGAGTAAGTCACAAAAGAAAAACTCAACGTCCTATAATGCCTTTTATGGAACCTAAACCCATGGTCATGCTACATAATTGACGACAATGGGGAAGGGCCTACAAAGAACACTAAGCTCTATAATCTATAGGAGACCTAAACACAAACCTTTATTCTGATACCATTCTGTAATACCTAGAAAAAAAATGGGCATGTAAATATATATATGTTATAGGGTGTACCTCAGAGGTAGCCCATAATTTCCATGAACCATCATATTATCCATAACTATGCAAATTGTAAATTACATAATTTATAAAACAAATTACAGCCAAATTAATAAAATCCCTAAAATACTACAGGACCTAGGTGACCTATAGAATTATAGTGTTCCTATTGGTTCATTTAGAACCCTCCAAAAAAAATATGGAGTATGTCTCCATAAGCCGCTAACTCTAGTAATTTCTTATCCTTCTTAGCTACTAAATCTGAAAATAGCAATAGAGAGCGTGAGTTTATGAAAACCTAGTGAGCAGGTGACTGTGCAAAAAAACATAACACAAGTGAAAATACTAGTCTCACTACCATAATCAAAATAAATGCCATTAGCATATATCAGTATGAAATATAATATATATAACGTACCTTACCACGCAACCAAGACCTACGGTTCAATGTGAGTCTACAATCTCACAAAACAATTCATAAACAACCCTCAAACACATAAAAAGCATAAGTAAACATCCACTTCAAAACATCCACTCCAAAATGCATTATGTAATGAATGAGATGCAATGTTTACAAAACAAAATACAGCCAAATTAATAAAATCGCTAAAGCACCACAGGACCTAGGTGGCCTATAAAATTATAGAGTGTTCCTATTGGTTCATTTAGAACCCTCCAACTAAATATGGAGTATGTCTCCATAAGCCGCTAACCCCAGTGGTTTTTCATCCTTCTTAGCTACTAAATCTGGAAAACATTAATAGAGAGCGTGAGTTTATGAAAACTTAGTAAGTAGGTAACTGTGCAGTAAAACATAACACAAGTGAAAATACCAGTCTCACTACCATAATCAAAATAAACACCATTAGCATATCTTAGTACGAAATAAAAAATATATAACATACTTTACCATGCAACCAAAAACTGCAGTTCAATGCGAGCCTATAATCTCACAAAACAATTCATAAACAATCCTCAAACACATAAAAAGCATAAGTAAACATCCATTCCAAAATGCATTATGCAATGAATGAGATGCTATGTTTATGTCACGTCTCACCAAAAACATGTGACTGGCACGAGAGTGAGCCAATCCTCACCTCTGAACCTAGCTCATTTTAACTATTCTATATGCCTAATAGTTCAATATAGATGAATAAAAATAAATTTATCTAAGAAAAATCTTCTTTTGCTCATTCATGGATAAATAAATATAATTATTCTTATACATAAACATTTTATATATTCCTTCACAACAAGTCAATTCGATAAAATATCTGGAACCAAATCTTTGATACAATTAAGTCATTTACATACATTATTTTTTCAACTACAATAACCAAATTCCAGTTCCTAGGTTACCTACGAGACCATGGAGCGACTCTACAATGGCAACAAAAAATTACAAGAATGAACAAAAAGCCATCCCTGGATTCAAGTGGGGTATTGGACTAAAGATCTATAACTCTCTGTCCGAATAATTACCTTTGACTGCCAACTCTGAAAAATGTTAATAAGAGGGGTATGAGCAAATTATATGCCTAGTGAGGGGACAATATAACACTATGACAAAAAAAGATACTATGCATTATAACAGTATCATGGAACAATCATTTATAACTCAATTATAATACAATACAATATAATTCTTAATAATTTTCAACAGTACTCAAATAAATCAAATACGATTCAACTTAACTTAAAATAATTCATAACAGCAAACAATGTAAACAATTGTACACATTTTCCATACTAATCAGATCGTCCAGGGTACCTCTAGATCGTTGCTCGTGGCCCCTGCCGCATCCACCCTTATGCTCTATAAATATAATCTCCACCCTTATGGCTCCATATAGATTTTCCCATGGGGTGAACCACCATGACTTTCCTTTCTTTCTCAAACACAAGCACAAGCACAATCATGATTCCAATTCATAAACAATTATTCAACCATAACATAGATCAACTATCCACAAATGATAATTTCAACAATAAAAGCTTATCACATTTCAACATAATCCTCATATCACAAGTCAAACACTCATTTATGACATATCTCAACCAACCATAAGTGAATAAATTTAGTAATTAAATATACCACATCTCAACTTAATTCACAATAAATCACAATCCTTGTCACAATCTCATCGTCTATATTGCATCACAAAACCCATGAATATTCTTCATACAATTATGTTAAGAATTCATGAAGGAACTATACTTTACTATTTAAATTACAATTTTAGAATAACTATGTGTGTATATGTTTATATATATATATATATATATATATTTGCCAAGGTCAACCTTCTAAACAAGGAATTTGCAAAATAATATAGTCTATGTGTATGTACATACATCTTATAACTAGAGACTTATTTACATTCATTGACTATAAGTGTATATATATATACATATGTATTCTTTTAATTCTAAAACATAAGGGTTCATTTGTCTTCATGTGTATATATATATATATAACACATATATCTCCCTTTCACATTCCAAGGGACAATAGAGTAAATATATATACACACACTTTATAATACTTCTTGTATCAATGTAAAATTACAAATATATACAAACATATATACACACATTGGAATTATCTTCTCCACTTCTCTACTTAAGAGGAATTATAGTTATGTGTACATAGCCATACAAGTTTAACTACTATTTATATCCTATTATTCATGTAAGACAATAGCAACGAGATTTCAAGTGAAATCTTACATACATTACTCATCATTTTCTATACATCTAGATACACCACATGTTCTCATTATGATACAAGGAATTTCTATGTAAAAAGAATATTTAGCCATAGGAAGTATCATACACTCACCTAGATCCGAGCAAGGCTTCCATGCTCTAAAACGAAGGAAGGTACCAAAGAACTTATAGGAGGCCTAGAAAATAAGCCAATAAGGAAACACCACCATTTTAGAACTTAAGTCACTATGCACCTAATGTTGTTCTATTTTTCTACTAGTTTTGAAGCTCGAATTTTACAAAATTTATGGTATTTATTTGTAGCTCCAAAGTTCACGAAACTTGGTCCAGAGCCTTTTTATATGTTAACATGATATGGTAAAAATTTCAGATTAAAACTCTCTTATTTGTCCCCTCTACAAAGCTCATTAGTGTTCCTATGCCAGAATTGCCCAATTCTGCTATGAGTATTGTTTTATGCTTGACAGACCATCTTAACAATTTCCAAATGTAATAAATTTTTGCAAATCATTAGTTCCATTCTTAGCTAAGTGCGATGAAAATTTTAGATCAAAATAAGGCCTTTAGTTACCAAAACTGAACCAATTTCCTAAACTATCAAAACTTTCCCTACACTGAACAAAGTGTTGTTCTCATGCCTATTTGATGAAGTAAACCAATTTCAATGAGCTTGAAACTTTCTAGATCAAATTACCATAATATGAAGAATCTCTCCACAAGGTTTCATGATTTTAGAAGTTGATTTGCTCATCCAAAAACACATTAAACCAACAACATTCAAAACTGTCCTATTTTCCTTTCATGACACATTAGTGAATTAATTTCAGCAGTATTTTTGTCTCAGTTGACACCCAACAAGCTACACAACCATACAACATATTTCCTAGTACACATCCTTATGAAGTTCAACTTATAGCTCAATTATTCTAGCCACAATGTGAATGAATTTAAGAGAACAAAAATATGACAGCTTATGCAGAATTGTCTGCATAATCTGTCCATCTTTTCCCCTTTTCTTTCTTTCTTTTTGATTTATCTTTCTCTTATGTGTTCCCCTTTGAATTATGGCCTCAATTATCACACAACCAACCCCAAAAATCAGAGCTTAATATTCCTAATCACTCCATCTTAGCTTAGAAAATTTTTCTGCATAAAAGAATTCATTCATACATCCTTCGGCCACCATCAATCTTTTTGCTCAACAAAACTTTCTTATTAAATGTTTCACAACCATAATCTTTTAACCATTGAGTTATTCAAGAATAAGGTCTTTCAATTCATCCTTAACTAACCAAATCTAGCATGTGGCCTACCATTTTTATTATAATGAATCAGATTACTCTCCTTGATTTTTCTCTAAACTTCTACAGAATTTTTTTTTCTTTTCTTACAAGAAGGTTTCTAATCCAACATCTTTTCAACCAAGAGGAAAATAGACCACCAAGGTTCTTAATTTCTATTTCTAAATACTCAAAATTAGTATGTAGCACTTTATTTACTATTAAACTGAGAAGAACAACAAAAATTCTTTATTGATCATGCTAAAATAGAGAAAACTAGTGATGTAGAGTTTTTTGCTGTCTTCTTTAACCAGTACAGTAGAAAAGACCGTTCTTAAACTCATCATTCTTGCCTTAACTCCTCTGTTTTCAAAGCTTAGGCTTCCAACCAAAACTCACCCAACCAACAACAAGCATATGCAAACTTAGAAAAAGGAATTAAATTAGAAAAATTCTTTAAGTCTTCTCTTACCTAACGCCATCTCTATTCCGCTCTCTTCCCTCAACGTGTTCTTCTGGTGTTTCCATTAAGGTTTTAATCTTCTTAAATTAGAAGAAGAAAGAAATGAAAACAAAAACAGAGGAGAAGGGAGAGTAATCTTACCTTCAATACTCTAAGGAGGAAAAAGAAGAAAGGGGAAGCCCCTTTTTCTGATGAACCAGCTCCTTCTCTTATGCTCTCATTCCCTTTCAGTTTCTCTCTCTTTCTCTAAGCCCTTGACCGAATGTGTTTGTGTGAGAAATGTCTGAAATTTTCAAGAGATTAGATGAAGGCTTGGGACACGTGGCTTCATCTCAAGAGGGATTAGGACACGTGGCTTTGTCACCATGGGCCACCTTACTCTCTTATTGCTAGAATTGCACAAGGCAACCTCCCTCAAGGTGAGCTTTCATTTGGGTCCTTAAGCTTTTGTAAAAATCTCAAATTTCACCCAAAACCCAAAATTATATATTCATCACTCGTCTCATTTTCCCTATAAATTAATTCTCCTACCAAAGATAGGAAATATTTCAAATAAGTCCTCATATTACTATTTATTTCCTATTGCAAATTATTCCTTAATATATCAACACTTAAAATTTTAATGCCCTAAAATTTTTCTATTAATTAATTAATTAATTAATTATTTTTTATATTTTTTTAAAGATCCACCACACTCTTTTTAAAATCTAGGATATGACAGTTTATCCCACTCTTTCCCATGCATACCCATTGACACCACATAACTGAATTACATAATGGGCTCACTTTTGCTCTTACCTCGTTGAGACTGTCTAAACTTTTCCCTTTGACTATAATTACTCAACGGGTTTATTCCAGAGGTTCATCCTTCTGTTCCCACTCATTCCTTTTCTTTTCTTTGTTTATGGAATGCATTCACACAAACATCAAATACATTCACATAAACACCACATAACACATGCCACATCAATTCACCAGTTTAAATACAATTAAACATAAAACTCCCAATCTCGCAAAGTATATCCCATAATCATTCAATGAAATTCCTTAATATAGTTACTACCACTAACTAGAGAATTTCATTGATTTAATTTTAACTATGGTGTGAATGGGATTTATATTGAACTTGGCCAAATATTTTATTAAAAACTTAAATGGCAAGGTCACCCACTCACCTTGATATTGCTAAGGTTTACCGCATAAGAAACCCTAGGTGCCAAAGCCAATATAGCTCCCAAGTCACCAGGAATCAACACAAACAAATAAATAAATAAAACAAGGAAAATCCTTACGACCAACCTTGACCTTTGATCTTAACTCTTATCTGGTAAATAATGAAAATGAAATTTATACCATTGGAAAGTAGATTCAAAGAGCTTTCCAATGATGTAAAGATTGTTAAAATTGAAGTCCAAATGAAGGAGTTATGACCATTTCAAAATGGACTAAAGTACTTAGTATGGCTGATGCCTAGGTGCCACACACATACTTGGCACTTGGACGCCACAACTGGCACCTAGGCACCAAACCCATTTCTCCCTCTTCCTTTGTTTGAAGTGTGGTGCCTGGGATCCACAATCGCGACATTATTCAATCTGGCTTAGATTTAGCCCAAATCTTGCCAAATCTTCACTGTTTTCCATGATTTCTTCCACGAGATCTTATCTTTGATGTCTAAGGAGTAATTAGACACCAAAATCCCCAATTTTAATAGAGAAACAAAGCCGAAATCCTAGTTTTACTCCAAATACCCTTAAAACTAGAAAATAGGGAAAAGTTCAGGAAATCAGAATTTCTACCTTGATTCCTTGCTTTCCCTACATTGTTTGGCCACCGGTGGCTCACCTCACCACCAAAGAAAGGTTATCCGAAGCTCATTAAGGATTTGGGTGGAAAGGTAAAGATAAGGAAGAGAGAGAAAAGAGAGTGAGGAGAGAGAGAAAAAAGTTGAGAAATGAGGAAAAAGATGTGGAGTCGCCTATATATACCTGTCCATGGTAAAATTACTACTTTGCCCCTAGGTAACTCTCGGTTAGCCTTATTGGCGACAAACCCGTAATTTCTCCAATTTTGGTATTTCCTATATCCTAAGTGCTACCTAGTTCTTTATTTCACTTTAGTCCCTCTTTGGACCTCATAGGTACCTAGCTCCCTCTATACCTCATGATTACACTCTCTCTATTTCTTATCTCTTAACTCTCAAAATATCATTTGCAATAAAATACTCAGTCCAGTTATTTATTTCCATTTCCATAAATAATATTTCAAAAGAATAAATTAAATATGGAAAATTAAAAATAACCAAATAATTTCGTTAAAATATTGGAAATTTTTATTATAATAACCGTAATACTGCCATTCACATGATCCAAAAGTGGCGGGTATTACATATGGTACTACCCAACTCTAGTTGTTCTTCTTTTTTGCTGAATGGCATCATCCTAAAACAATTATATATCAATCTATTCCTTCCATGAACTCATGGCTCATTTTGTCTCCCTCTCTCTTTCTCTCTTTTGCTCCCTAACACTACTCAGATTTTACTAAGTCACCGAACTTTGTTACGGTCTTTTTTCTTTTATGCAAATGAAATATTTTCCTGCATTTGTCCACATTACTTTGATATGCCATCAACAATAACATCCGAGAACCTTGAGAATTACATGACCTAGTTATATAGGCATTTCTTTTCATGTTGTCCAAATTAGTTAAAGGGTAATTAAGATGGGTTATATTTTGGACTAAGAGTTGTTAATGTGAAAGGAATGTAGGAAATTGTTTGGATAGATATAGCAATGTTATCGTGGAGTTAGAATAAGAATGTTGGGCTCATAAATTCATAGCAAGAGATGAAAGATGATTTTGTTGGTCAATTCCTGATTCAAAAGTTGGAGGAGGAATTAAAAACTAAGCAATTGTAATACCCACTATATTTTTTAAGTTATAAGTATTCAAAAATTACGATAAATTTATTTTGGAGAAAATAAATTCCCTATATGTTTAATTTTTGTATACTTGTTTATGCATATTGTTGAAAATACAGATTTCTATTTATAGATTGTACAAACTGTAGGATATAATAGATGTTATGATATGGAATTTATCCCTTGGATGAAATATGGCTTGTGCATAAGAGGAATCTGAAAGAAACTGGGAGAAAAATAATGTTTTATATGAGAAAATCTCCTCAGGGACTAAATTGAAAGGGCTAAAGTGAAAATCAAATTAAAAGTTTAGGAGAAAGGATAATTTTCTCTTTAGTTCTCAATAGCAATCAATAACTCAGCCGCCTCGTGATTGCACAGTAAAACGCATAGTGCTAAACTGAATTATTAGCGCATAGTAAACTAAATTATTAAAGCGCATAGTAAAATAAATATTTTATTAGCGCATAATACCCTGACTTCTCCTATAAATAGACCCTTCCATTTCACTTCTAAACTCACACCTTTAGTTTCTCTTCTCTCCTCTCCTCAAAACTTCTGTTGCTCCAATGTTAGGGCTTTAAAATTCTAGGTCTTTCTTCCTTAGCCTAGATCCAAGGTGAGGATACTATGCCCTTTTAATTTTAGAAGTTATATTTTTAAGTATGTTTTGTGGTTGCGGCTTTAGCTGATCTTCCACATCAGAAAAACTGTCCTTAGTTGCCTATACATTATTTTGATTATCTGATTATCAAAATAGAATACAAACTGTGAAGAATACATGTATAAGAAAGTTCTCGCTAAGGAAAGACTTGGTACTTAAGTGTATCCATTATGACCCTCCACTCTTTCCTGGGAACTTTCCTGGTGTACTCTTTTAAAGCTTATATTCGCTATTTTTGGTATGAATAGTAACCATTTGTATAAATAGTAACCATATGTATAAATAGTGATAGTACGTATGAATAATATCCGTATATATGAATCGTGATCGTATGTATGAATAGTATCCATATGTATGAAAAGTGATCATACGTATGAATAATATTTTGGTATAAAAGTAACCCTGACTTTCTATATCTAATCTTCATGAAAATTTTTGTAGCGGAACCTGAAATCCAGCTACATACTATTCTCTGTAACAACTCAGAAAAATGACTTGGATATGGAATCTATGTGAGTGAATGACCTTGCTAACCGACTTTATTTACTTTCATTCCAAGTACAATATAAATCCCACCTCATATCGCAATTAGATTCTATATTTAATGATGATTGCTAGATAATGAAATTTATTGTTTGATTTAAGATTATATTAATAAGAATTATGATTGAGTATATAATATACATGGAATGGTTGAGGGCTTGACCCAAGATACCAATGCATGAAATTATACACATGGAATGGTTGTGGGCTTGATTCCCCAAGATATCAATGCATAGAATTATACACATAGAATGGTTGAGGACTTGATCCCCAAGTTACCAATGCATGTAGTGATTAGGAATATAAATACAATGGGAACTTAATTCCTGAACATAAACTAAAGTGGAGAAGTTTGTGGAAGGTCTTCGCGAGTCTCTTTATTCGCAGGTGGGTCCGAATATGGTTAATTATAACTCTTATTCTGCCACTGTCGATGCTGCACTTAGAATGGAAAAGAGGTGGAATAAGAAGAAGGAATTTAAAAATAAAAAGAGGTCTAAAGACGAGAGGTATTTTAACTAAGGAGGAAACTCAGGAACCTCAGAGCCTCCCACCACTTCACAGTATGTTCTAATTGCATCATCTAAACTCACATTCTCCATGGCTAGTGCAGCTAAGCCCCGCTCAGAATATAGAAGTGGTTACAGTTCTTCAAGCAGGGGTGATTCTCAAGCAGGTAGAGGGAAACCTTAATGTCTTGAGTGTGGAAAATTCCATTTTGGATAATGCCTCAGGAAAATGGGAACATCAAGTTGTTTTCATTACGGACAAGAAGGCCACTTCAGGGGGGAATGCCCTCAACTTACTTCTAGATTTGGTCAGGCATCCGTTCTTCCATCTCACACCCAATTGGGAGTTACTCCAGTTACTCGTGCACCGACCACTTCTACTGGAGGAAGCTTTGGGAGGGGATCTAACAGAGGCCAAGGAGGTCGTGGGTAGCAAGCAGCCAGTAGAGGAACTACCAGAGTATATGCCTTGACTCTACAAGATACCCAGGCATCCAATGCCGTTGTTACAAGTACTTTATTAGTTGGCGCTTTAGCTACACATGTATTGTTTGACCCTGGTTCTACACATTCGTATGTATAATCTCTGTTTGCCAAGAGGTTCGAGTCTGAGCCAGTTATGCTAGACGAACCATTTTTGGTAGCTACATCGATGGGGGAAGCCTTAGTAGTTAGATCTGGATATCGTTCTTGTAAGGTAACTGTTAAGGACATAGAGACAGAGGTAGATCTCATGCTTCTTAGTATGACAGAATTTGATGTAGTCTTAAGCATGGACTGGTTATCCTCATGCCATGCTACATTGAATTGTCATAACAAGATCATTTCTTTTAGTATACCGGGTAGACATAATTTCATATTTCAGGGAAACCGAAGTGAAGTACCCTGTAACATAATATCTATGTTAACCGCTCGACGTATGTTATGAAAATGTTATCATGGATTTTTGGCCTTTGTCTAAGATACAGACAAGGAGGAACGAAGTCTTGAACAAATACCAGTTGTTAGTGAATTTCCAAAAAATCTACCTGGTTTACCACCAGAGATGGATATTGAATTTAATATTGAATTGGTTTCGGTCACTCTACCAATTTCAATTCTTCTTTATCGTATGGCACCCATAGAGTTGAAAGAGCTTAAAGAACAATTATAAGACTTGTTGGATAAAGGGTTTATTCGCCCAAGTTTTTCACCTTGGGGTGCCCTAGTACTCTTTGTAAGGAAGAAAGATGGCTGTTTAAGATTGTGCATAGATTGCCGATAGTTAAACAAAGTCACAGTAAAGAATAAATATCCTTTACCAAGAATTGATGACTTGTTTGACCAACTTTAGGTGGCACAATGCTTCTCGAAGATAGATTTGAGATCCGAATACCATCAACTAAAGATTAAAGAAGAAGACATACCCAAGACTGCCTTCCGAACATAATACGAACATTATGAATTTCTCGTAATGTCATTTGGGTTGACTAATGTGCCAGCAGCATTTATGGATCTTATGAACTGAGTGTTAAAACCTTTCCTTGATATATTTGTGATCGTCTTCATTGATGACATTCTAGTTTATTCTAAGAGTCTTGAGGATCATGCGAAACATTTGAGAACGGTGCTATAGACTTTGAGGGAACATTAATTATGCTAAGTTCTCAAAATGCGAATTTTGGATGAGTCAAGTAACATTCTTGGGGCATGTAATCTCCCAAGAGGGTATTCATGTAGATCCAAGTAAAATCGAGGCAGTAAAGCAGTGGCCTAGACCAACAATTGTATCTAAAGTTCGTAGTTTCCTTGGCTTAGCGGGGTATTATCATCGCTTTATCAAGACTTTTTCCAATTTGGCTCTTCCGCTGACTAAGTTGACCTGGAAGAATGTTAAGTATGATTGGGATGATACTTTTGAGCAAAGTTTCTCTGAATTGAAGAAGTGTCTAACTTCGGCACCGGTACTTGTTCTACCATCAGGACCAGGGGGTTACACTGTATATTGTGACGCTTTGAAGGTAGGATTAAGATGCGTGTTAATGCAACACGGCAGGGTCATTGCTTATGGCTCTCGACAGCTTAAAAATCATGAACTCAATTACCCCACTCATGATCTAGAGATAGCAGCTGTAGTTTTACTTTGAAGATTTGGAGGCATTACTTGTATAGGGAAACATGTGAGATTTTCACAGATCATAAGAACCTTAAGTATATCTTCGAACAAAAGGATCTCAATTTAAGGCAACAAAGATGGATGGACCTCTTAAAGGACTATGACTGTACCATCCTCTACCATCTAGGGAAGGCAAATATGGTAGCCGATGCCTTTAGTCAAATGTCGACGAGCAGTCTAGGTCATATTACCACAGTAAGGAGGTCCTTGATTCAAGAATTGCATGAGCTAAAGGCTAGTAGGGTATTCTTCGAGATTACTAAGTCAGGTGCTTTCTTGGCTCACTTGACGGCCAAATCCTCCCTTGTAGAAAGAGTGAAGGCAACATTAGAAAATGATGCTGAAATGGTTAAAACTAGAGAAAAGGTGAGGAAAGGATTAGTACAAGGTTTCTCAGTACACAAGGAAGATGTGTTATGGTTTAACGGGAGGTTGTGTATTCTAAACATTGAACCCTTGAAGCGAGAGATTTTACAAGAGGCTCACGGTGCACCATATGTTGTTCATCTTGGTGCCACCAACATGTATCAGGACTTGAAACAAGTTTACTGGTGGAAGGGCATGAAGCGAGATGTGACTGACTTTGTCGCTCGATGCTTGACATGTCAGCAGGTCAAATCTGAACATCAGAGACCACCTGGGTTGATGCATAGGCTTGAGATTCTTGAGTGGAAATGGGAACAGATTACTATGGACTTTGTGGTAGGTTTGCCCCAATCTTTGAATGGGTATGACTCGATATGGGTCATTGTGTATCGCCTCACTAAATCGGCACATTTCCTTCCTGTTCATACCACCTACAGTGTAGCAAAACTTAGTCGACTGTACATGAAAGAGATAGTAAAGCTCCATGGCGTACCAGTGTCTATCATATCAGATCGAGGACCCCAGTTCATTTCCCAATTCTGGAGAACTTTTCAGAAAGCTCTGGGCACTAGAGTAGATTTGAGCACAACTTTTTACCCTCAGACTAATGGTCAGTCTGAGAGGACTATTTAGACTTTAGAGGATACGTTGAGAGCATGTGTAATGGATTTCGGTGGAAGATAGGAAGATCACTTGTCACTTATTGAATTTGCTTATAACAATAGTTATCAAGCTAGCATTAAGATGGCTCCTTTCAAGGCATTATATGGGAGGCGATGTCAATCTCCTATTGGTTGGTTTGAACTAAGTGAACCCAAAAAGGTGAAACCTGATATGATACAGGAGGCTGTGGATAAAATTAAGCTGATCAGGGAGAGGTTATTAGCCACTCATAGTAGGCAAAATCCTATGTAGACAACCGACGACATGACCTAGAGTTTTCTGTTGGTGATATGGTTTTCTTACGAATCTCACCGATAAAGGGAGTAATGAGATTCGAAAAGAAAGGGAAGCTTAGTCCAAGATATATTGGTCCTTATGAGATTGTGGAGAGAGTGGATAACGTGGCATACCGCCTAGCCATACCTTCAGACCTAGAGGGAGTACACCCAGTATTTCATGTATCGATGTTATGTAAGCATGTTCCTGACCCTTCTCACGTCATCTAGCCACAAGACGTGCAGTTTGATGAGACTCTTGTTTATGAAGAGGTGCCAGTAGCCATCCTCGATAGGCAGGTCAAGAAACTTTGCACCAAAGAAATTCCCATTGTCAAAGTTCTATGGAGGAATCATACTCACGAGGAAGCCATATGGGAAACAGAAGATGAAATGTGGACAAAATATCTACACCTATTCGAATCATGAGGTAAGTTTTCGAATTCGGGGGACCGAATTCTTTTAAGAGGGTAGAATGTAATACCCGCTATATTTTTTAAGTTATAAGTAATCAAAAATTATGATAAATTTATTTTGGAAAAAATAAATTCCCTATCTGTTTAATTTTTGTATACTTGTTTGTGCATAATGTTGAAAATACAGATTTCTATTTATAAATTGTATAAACTATGGGATATAATAGATGTTATGATATGGAAGTTATCCCTTGGATGAAATATGGTTTGTGCATAAGAGGAATCTGAAAGAAACTGGGAGAAAAATAATGTTTTATATGAGAAAATATTCTTAGGGACTAAATTGAAAGGGCTAAAGTGAAAAGAAACTTAAAAGTTTAGGAGAAAGGACAAATTTCTCTTTATTTCTCGATAGTAATCAATAACTCAGCCGCCTCGTGATTGTACAATAAAATTCATAGTGCCAAATTGAATTATTAGCGCACAGTAAACTGAATTGTTAGCGCATAATAAACTAAATTATTAGCGCATAATAAACTGAATTATTAGCGCATAATAAACTAAATTATTAAAGTGCATAGTAAAATGAATATTTTATTAGCACATAGTACTCTGACTTCTCCTATAAATAAGCTCTTCCATTTCACTTCTAAACTCACACC
This sequence comes from Biancaea sappan, assembly GCA_037074585.1. NCBI lineage: Eukaryota > Viridiplantae > Streptophyta > Magnoliopsida > Fabales > Fabaceae > Biancaea > Biancaea sappan. The sequence continues at coordinate 66,297,866 of CM073492.1, forward strand.
TTCAGTTTCTCTTCTCTCATATCCTCAAAACTTCTCTTGCTCTGACGTTAAGGCTCTGGAATTCTAGGTCTCTCTTCCTTAGCCTAGATCCAAGGTGAGGATACTAGACCCTTTTTATTTTAGAAGTTATATCCTTAAGTATGCTCTGTGGTTGCAGCTTTAGCTGATCTTCCACATCAGAAAAACTGTCTTTAGCTACCTATACATTATTTTGATTATATGATTATCAAAATAAAATACAAACGGTGAAGAATACATGTCTAGGAAAGTTAGGCTAAGGAAAGACATGATACTTAAGTGTGTCCATTGCGACCCTCCACTATTTCCTGGAAACTTTCATGGTGTACTCTTTTAAGGCTGATATTCGCTATTTCTGGTATGAATAGTAATTGTACGTATGAATAGTGATCATATGTATGAATAGTATTTTGGTACAAAAGTAACCCTAAATTTCTATATCTGATCTTCATGAAAATTTCCATAGCGGAACCTGAAATCCAGCTACATACTCTTCTCTGTAACAGCTCGAAAAAGTGACTTGGATATGGAATCTATGTGAGGGGATGACCTTGCTAACCGACTTTATTTACTTTCATTCCAAGTACAATATAAATTCCACCTCCTATCACAATTAGATTTCATATTTAATGATTATTGTAGATAATGAAATTTATTGTTTGATTTAACATTATATTGATGAGAATTATGATTGAGTATATAATACACATGTAATGGTTGAGGGCTTGATCCAAGATACCAATGCATGAAATTATACACATGGAATGGTTGAGGGCTTGATTACCCAAGATACCAATGCATGGAATTATACACATGGAATGGTTGAGGGCTTGATCCCCCAAGATACCAATGCATGTAGTGATTAGGAATATAATTACAATGGGAATTGAATTCCTGAACATAAACTATAGAGGTATAGAAACCCTAAACATGAAAATAACTATTCTTATTGTGATTATGATTATGGTATTTGTACTTGTGACATATTTATTATTGCACAGTCATTTAGTCACTGAGTTTTGATGAACTCACACTCTCTACGAACATTTTTTTTAGATACAGTGGATGGAGAACAAAGGAAATCCGCAGGAGGAATAGTATTCCATGAGGATACTTTCTATGTTATCTGGAGGGCTTATGAATCCAAAAGCTTAGGAATGCTCTGTAATCTCTATAGGTCACCTAGGCTTGGAAAATTGTATCATACTGTATGATATTTGGCTTGTGTTTACTGTTTCACTATGTTGAACTTTTTATATGTATATATGTAAAAATATCTTTCCTAGAAAATTATGTTGAGCATTAGTACTAATAAGAGATTTTATGGGATACCATAGAGGTATACCCTTGAGTTTATAGAGTTACTCATGTGACCTAAATTGGGATGTGACAGCAATATAGTTAACAGTAAGAAACTATATTTGTATTTCTTTTTAAAATCATAGTCAAATGTCTTTGACATGTTTATCATTTTGTTGTGTGATGGAAAATTCAGAAATTGGATTGTGGTCAAAGTGTAAGTGGGTTATAAAATTTTCAAGTAGTAAGACTTGGGTTGTAAGGAAGAATGGGCGAATAGCTTAAAACCTTTAAGATAAGATGCGGTGTGCGGTAGTGGAGATAGCCATGAAATCAATATAATACAATATTTGTTTAGAAAGAAAGTACTGAAAAGTGAGAAGGATAACTTGGAGATATTGCCCCAACTGTTAACCTTGATTTATGGTAGAGTATTAAAATTTAGGGACCGAATTTTTATAAGTAGGGGAGATTGTAATATCCTAGATTTCATAATTATATGATGAATTAAAATTCTAAAGTGCGGATATACTAAGGGTTATTTTCTAATTAAAAAAAATCTCTAAGGACCTTTTTGAGAATTTTCAAATATTGGTAAGAGAATTAATTTAATGGGAAAGGTAAGACAAAGGATCATCAAGAATAATTCTTGAACTTTGAGCGAAGTTAGAAATTTTTACAAGACTTTTAGGACCCACATGAAAACTTATCTTGAAAAGAATTGTCTGGTATAATTTTAACAAGAAAGTGAGCAAGGTGGCACTTGGGAGTGAGGCCACATGCATCATCCTCCCATCACACAAAATTAGAAGCTCCTGGATAAATATATACACATACACATTTAGACTTGCCCTTTTCACGTACATACATATTACACACACTTCACTCTTCTCTTCATCATCTTCATCCTTCATTCAGTGCTTGGAAGGGCCTTGGAAATCAATTTGTTTGCATCAAACCATGCTAACCAAGAGATGGAGCTAAGATTCATCTTCTTTCTCTTTTTTTTTTCGTCTTTTCCCTCTCTTTCTTCCCAAATTCACATCAGTTGGAACCTTAAGGAGGAAAACCAAGTGAAAGCTTTGCTTGTTGATAGGATTCAAGCTGTCAATTTATTATTTTAGTCCTAAGTTAGTTTAAAATACACTTAGGAAATGAAAATTTGGTTTTATTTGAATATTGGATTCTAAATTTTGATAGTACATACCATTTTGATTTTGGAAAAGAAAAAGAAGATAAGATAAGACTGGTGTTTGTATTACCCTTAATTTTTGTTCAAAAGATATATGGGTATTAAAGTATGAATCAGTGACTTAGAACTCATGTCAAGGAGTGATTTTATGCTCTTGAAATTGATGGAAATGGCAGAGAAATGAAAAATAGGGCGGGGTATGGAAATGTGCATTTTTACAGAATTTTTCTGCTTGTTATTTACTGTTATAAACAGTTTCAATTGTTCGAGGTATGAAATGAACTCCATTGGTCAGGAAATTTGGTATGTAATTAAATATAGTGACCAAGAATAGGTCTAGGGTATTTCAAAATTTTCTAGGCTGGTTTGTTACCCTCAAGGTACCTAAAATAGTAGCTGAAAATTTGAGAGTATGAAAATAAGATTGATCTATCACGCCTCTGGTTTTGTGTGTTTTTGGATAAACAAATCAACTCCTAAATTTATGAAACTTTGTGGAGAGATTCTTTATAGTGTGACAATATGATCTGGAAAGTTTCAAGTTCATAAAAATTGATTTACTTGTTCAAATAAGCATGGGAACAACACTTGTTCAGTGTAGAGTAAAGCTTGAGCAGTTTCGGTAATTAGGTTAGTTTTGGAAGCTAAAGGTCTCTTTCTGAAATAAAATTTTTATGATACTTAGAAAGATATAAATATAATGATCTAAAAATTTTCATTATATTTGAAAATTTTCATTGGATAGCAGAACTGAGCAATTATTATGTATGGTACGAAAGTGACCATTTGAGGGGTCAAATGGTGGATTTTTGGGCTAAAATTTTTATCCTAGCATATTAATACAAGTATCATGAATTTTGGCTGAAATTATCATTTAGTATGTTTTGTTTTGCCTTTCTAGACTTGCTCTGTGATCGTATAAGTAGCCTATTATATGGTTTTCTATTAATGTAAGTAGAAGGATGATGTATATGAATAACTTAGCTAAATAAAAACTCCATTATAAATATTTTATTGAATTTAATTGTTGTGATGGAATGTGTAAAGTATATTCATGTTAAGATGGTTACTCATATTTGATTGCTCATGGAAAAATAATAGAAACACTTCTATAGATGAATTCTATTATTTTTTTGGCCTATTTTGAAATCTTTAATGCATGATTGAATCATAAATGTGAGCTAGGTTCTGAGGTGAGGTCAGGCTCACTCTCATGTCGATCACTTGTCCTACGTGGGACGTGACATGTAATCGATATTGGTTAGTGATCATTCTATTTTTTTTTTGGGGGATGTTGTTCATACCCTAAAATTCTTTTGTGAAAATTTAAATGAATGAAAGTAGTATTATTCTATCCTGATATTATAATCAAATATAGTGTAAGGTAAAATTTCCTCATGATGCTAAGATGTATTAGGTTGTAATGTCAGGCTTACGGTGCAAGGGTCACCTTATGCACTTGGATAAGGGATGTGACACCAATGATACATTTGCTAAGGACATGGTAAGACTTAGCCATTCTATCTAGTGTAAAATTAAGGTTATGCTAATCCATAGTTTGAGGTTGATGTTTGAGAGAGCATAAAAGTAAGGGGCTAAGCCTCAACTAGGTTGTTTGTTTTACTTGTTATATTTTACCCTAAAAAAAATACTAATACTATGTGTTTGAGGGGACGTAAGAATATTGTTCGTGCCACTACGATGCCGAACCACCCAGAATTGAAATCATGGCAATTTTGCAGAATAATGGTCCCCAGGTCATTTTCACTCTTGGAGCCTCACTTCTAACCACCAACTAATTGTTCTAAACACTTAAACATTAGTTAAAAGCTAATTAACACACCGGGGGGTTCGGTTGTGATAAAATCAAAAAAATGCAATCAGGAACACTAAATAGCAACAGCAAACAAGACAACAGAAAGCAGCAGAGTTGAACAATACAGAAGAATGCAACCAGCCTTGATCTTTCCTGGAGATGTAATCTTCCTAGCTCTATTTAGATGCTAAGTTTTATTTCGTTTATCATTTGATTTCTAACTAAAAAGCCTAGAAAATCTTCTAGTCTAGATTACACGAAAACATAATCAAAGAAAACCTTCTCTGACTATATATTATTGTAACCACAGTAAAGATAATCAAATCATGTAAGAAGACCTTTGTTACATGCCATTTTCATCTCTTTCTACCATTCCAACTAGTCATGATAGATAAATCCTCATATAAAGCAATAAAAACTAGTTGTCAATTTCATGAAACTCTAATAAGAAACATTCATAAACATAACAAAACATAGGCTTAAAGAATCAGATGAATACTAGAATAAAGTGAATAAAACTTATCTTATAAAGCTTAGGAACTCAGATTACAACTACAATCTGGTCTAAGACTAATTACAAGGGATTTTAGCCCTCCATGAGAGCAGAAAACTAGAGAACATAAGGAAGAATAGAGAGGGAGAAGTGACCTACGAAATTCTACTAAGTTTAGAAGCTAAGACACTAACTAAAGTCTGAAAACCAACTAAACTAATTCTCTCAAAAAAGTTGATGGAAAAAACTAACTTTGTTGCCTTTCTTTTCTGATTTTTGATATTGAAGGACATGCTGTTGCAGTGGAGTATTTACTTTTTCAGAAAGTGGTATGGTGGCTACTTCTTTCATCAAGGTTAGAGGAATGGGATGCAGAAAGTTGATATGAAATGTTGTAGCCTTGTGTCCCACATGTCCATGTTATCAGGCAAGTAGAAGAGGCTGCCAAGTCATCCCAGAAGGTGCCACATTAGCGTCCAGTTCATTAGGAATGCCATGTCAACGCCACATCATCAAGAAATCTCCAAAATTACTTCTGAAAATTACACAAGAAGGATTAAATTGAGTCTTTAATAATTTAAGTCCTAAAAGATGAAAATAATTCATTTTCCATCTAAAATTAACTTAGATCCAATGAAACACAAAGTGTAATAAAATTGGAGAAATTCTAAAGATGAAAATGTAAGGAGACCACGATAGGGGTTAAGATGTATATAAAAATGATAGATATCAAATATCTTGTGTGGATATCTTCGAATGACTATATATCGTTTGTGTCCTTTATTCACTTCCTTTACTAATTTGTTTCATTCCCTTGAAGTTAACATTTTATCTTGAAAAAAAATCTCTCTCGAATAATCATTAATATTACTCGGTACTGTTCCTACAATAAACATTATTTGAAGAACCTGATTGTTTAATCATAAAGCCTTTCAAAAAGAAAAACTTGTTGAAATTTTCCAAACATATCAAGTACCTAATTCAACCCATTCTCGAGGACTTGTACTTTTATTTGATATCAGAGTTGGTCTCCAGTTTTTGCAAGACTAACCTCTTAGATTAAAAGATCCAGAAGATAAGTCATGTGCCTAGTGCCTAAGGTCAAAGGGCAGATAGACCTCCATTCTTAGATGGAAAAAATTATAAATATGGAGATATTCCTTAAAAACACAAAACATGCAAGTATGGAGAGTGATCAAATATGGTCCCTATATCCCTAAGAAGAAGGTGGATAGAGTTAAGGTCCTTAAAAAATAGAACGAGTGGACAGAGGAGGATGATCAAAACATTGAGGTAAAATAGAAAGTTATTAACTATCTTTTGTGTGCTATGAATGCAGAGGAGTTTAAGAAGTTGTCAAGGTGCCAGAATGCCCAAGAAATATAGGCAAAGCTAAAAATAACATGAAGGCCCCAATGAAGTTTGAAAGACTATAATAGACAACCTAAAGGAAAAGTTTGATAATTTCAAGATGCAAGATGACGAAACAATTGAGGAAATGTTCGGAAGACTCAAAAAAATCACACATCAACTTGACTTAATAGGAGTGGTGTATGAACATAAGAAAATCATTCGCAAGGTCCTAAAGAACTTGACAAAACCTTGAATGATTAAAGCCACAGCAATCGAGGAATCTAGCAAAATAGCAACCATGTTCATTGATGAGCAAAAAGGGAAGTTGATTGCCTATGAAAAGACCTACTTAAAAAATGAAATGGAGAAACGAAATAGAAGAAAATAAAAGAGGGTAGCTCTAAGAATTGATACCACAAAATGACTCAACCTCTCATGAAGAAAAATGATGGTTGACAAAGACACGACACTGCTCTTAAAGAAGATGTTTGACTTCTATAAAAAGTGATATCAAAATAATAAAAACAAAGGACCTTCAAGGCAAAGTCACGAACTAGTTACTTGTTGTGAATGCTAAAAGGCTATTTTCTCTTGTTAGGTCATTGAACCACTCCAAACAAAAGCTTGCCACATTCCATTCCTTGCTTAAAATATGGAGTGTGGTGATTCATAACTTTCTTTTATTTTAGTCTTGAGTTTGTTGACTGCCTACTCCAAGAAGATCGGGCCATCCTAGAGGTTTCTTATCATTTAGTATTAGAGTAGTTGGTTGACATAGTAGGCCTTAATTCTATTCAATTTATTTCTCTATTTAACTCCCTTGTTGTCCTATCCCTTTCTTTCTTCTACCTAATTCCAAATTTCCCAGATTTCACTTTCTTAATGTGCAAGATTTTTTTTCCTTCCCTTAGGAGGGCCATCTTTCTTGTACATTAAAAAAAAGAATATTTCATTACAAAAAAAGAAAAAGAAAATATGGTCTGAGTTAAATAGTGCAACATTAACAAATTGATTTTGCCCTCAAATTTCTTTTAGTTCAACAAAAATTAAAATCTTGTCTTGCACTACTAAGGAATTTCCTTTTTTTTCTATTGAATTCTCTAATAGAGCCTTTCTTTAAATGTGATCTAGTCTAACCATTTCCATACTCTAACCATCTACTTTTATGTGCTTGAGTGAAGTTCAGAAATTGGCAATTCTTAAATCACTCAACAAGGATTTAGATTACATAAGAGCTTAAGAAGATATTGAGGGATTTAAGAGTTAGAGAGTTATTAAAAGAGGAGTGCAAACATTGAGATAAGAAAAGAGTAAAACACTAAATATTGGGTGAGATCCCATATTCTATTTTTTTCATACTAACATGGCAAGAAACCAAGTTGAAGAATTTTAGAAGCACAACTAGCTCCTATCCAATTGTAAGCATTAGTGAGCCATCTTGAAAGGATGTTTGAAAAAAGCTTGAAGCAGTTCTTAAATGTTTAGATAACATAGAGAACCAAACTACTACACTACCAGCCTCTCCAAACAATCAAAGATGACATGAATAGCCCCATGTTAAAATAGAGAGTCAAGTTGAAGATGAGTATTGACCAAGATGGAGGAGATTTCATCATGTTGAACCAAGGAGGCATAGAGCTAGAGAAAAAGACCTTGGTGATCTCAAGGCATACTTGGAATGGGAATTCATGTAGAGCAAATCTTCTCATGCCATAACTAGTCTGAAGGTATAGAGATGAAACTTGTAGCTCTTGAATTTACTAATTATGCTCTTTTTTAGTGGGTCTAGATACAAAAAGAAAAAGCTCATGGAGAGTGCCCTATTGCCACTTGGGAAGAAGTTAAAGTAATTATGATGAGGAAAGGTTTATTCCATCCTATTTCCATAGAGAACTTCACAACAAGTTGTAGCATCTCACTAAAGGATCAAAGAGTATAGACGAGTGTCAAAAGGAGATGAAAGTTGCTATGGCAAGAGCCAACAGTAAGGATAGAGAAGCAATAATGGCTTGCTTCTTACATGGCCTAAATCATGACATTATTGATGGTGTAGAGATGTATCATTCTGTACAGCTTCAAGAGATGGTCCATCAAGCCATCAAAGTAGTGCAACAACTCAATAGGATGAATAGTGCAAGAAAAAACTCAAATTCAAATTCCTTTAACTTATGGAAGCATAATTCAAAGAAAGATACCCCTTCTACTTCAAATTCCAAGGAAGTTAATTCCAAGAAAATTGAAAAGCTAGTAGCTCTTCTAGAGAAAACTTAAACAAAATCTAATTCTTTGAGGAAGCATTACATAAGGTGTTTTAAGTGCCAAGGAAGAGGCCACATCTCAAGTGAGTGCCCTAACAAGTGTGTCATGATCCTTAACAATAATGGAGATTGAGATACCAAGGAAGAAGTAATAAAGGCAAAAGAGGAACTAAAGATGAAGGAAAAAGTGCAGTGGAAGGATAGCTCCTTGTGACTAGAAGAGCACTAAGCATCCAGATGATGAAAGAGGAAAACAACTAAAGAGAAAACTTGTTCCTTATATGCTGCTTAATTCAAGACATGGTATGTAGTGTAATCGTTGATAGTGGAAGTTGTAGCAATGTAGCAAGTGTTGAGTTAGTAGAAAATTTGAGGTTAACAACATTCAAGCATAATCATCCATACAAGCTTCAATGGCACAATGAATGTAAGGAAATGAATGTGACAAAATAGGTGAAAATACTCTTTTCTATTGGAAAAAGAAGTACTATGTGACATTGTACCCATGAAAGTATGTCATCTTTTGTTAGGTAGGCCTTGGCAGTATGATAGGCATGTCACACACGAAGGATTCTTAAACCATTATTCTTTTGCACTTAGAGGGAAACCTATAACCCTCATTCCTATGACACCAAAGCAAATGTTGGAAGACCAAATAAAGAGAGAAAAGAAGAAAGAGAATGAGTGTAGCCAAGTGAGAAAAAAGAAGAAAATAAAAATGAGAATGAGAGATAATTGAGAAAAAAAGAAAAAAAATAGTGTGTTGAAAGGGAAAAAAGAAAGAAAAGAAAAACAAAAAAAATAGAGAAAATAGATGGAGAAAAAAGTTTACTAGTGGCAAGAAAGAGTGACTTTATAAGAAGCTTTATTTTCTCAACAAACCTCCTAGTACTTATGTACAAAGAGGCTATGTTGAATACTAAATTAACCTCTGTTTATCCTTGTGTTGTTTTGTCACTCTTGCAGGAATATGAGGATGTTTTTCTTGATGACGTACCACCAAGTTTGTCGCCAATTAGAGGGATAAAATGTAACGCCCTTATTTTTCTATGCTAAAATTTGAGAATTTTTTTTATCAAATTCTAATATTTAATACTCGTACTTTCAAAAAGAACATTCTACAATTGTTCTCAGTACAAATCATAATTTTTCATACATAATAATTCAAATTCTAAACATAAGATAATTTTACATTCGTTCGTAATAAATTACAAATCTGCTGTACATAGTAATTTGACTTCTAAACTTTAAAAGATCTATAATTCTAATACTTAATAAACTTGAGTGCTCTAAAAGTGTTCAATCAATTTTTACACCTTTCCTTTTATACTCAACCCCTGAAATGGTAAGTTGGAAAAACATAAAAGGTGAGATAAGGGTATCTCAGTAGCTAGCATAATTTTATAAACATTTATAAATATACCATTTCAGTTATAAAAACACTTATATCATAAAAATCAGTCTATGTAATATAAGTGCAATAAGTTGATGAAAAGTTAGCAAGCTAATATATAAATAAACCATGAAATCAAGAATAGATGGTGGGAAACTCAACGATATGGAAAAGATAGTCTGCAGAACCACTTTTCCAAGTTGAACATGGGATCAAGGCTACTGTAGTCCTTAAACCCAAGCTAGAAAGATTCCAAGCTGAAACAAGGAAATATAATTTTCAAGCTGACATGGAAATAGAATTTTCAAGCTGACATGGAAGCATAGCTCCTAAGCTGAACATGGAAGTAAACTTCCAAGCTAATACTATGCTAATTTCATCATAAAAAAACATATCTCACTTTAAATAAAACTTCATGGACATATATAATATTCAAGTAGTAAAACAAGCTTTTATGAATTGCTAAGCTACAAGTAATAAAAAAGCAAGCTTTTATAAAATTGTTAAAACAACTAGTAGTAAAAATAAGCTTTTATGAAATGCTAAACTACCTAGACTTTGTAGTTTGACTTTTTAGCTGAAATGGCTATTCAATCTGTCTTGAAATTCATTTCGTGAATTCTAACCTATTCAAACAGTATATATAACCTTATTTAAAATCTTAAATAAAAAGATCCTAGAATATCACCTTTCCCTAATCTTCTTAAATTTGTAATTCTATCCCAAATTTCTATTCATTGGGTTTCATCTTAATCTCATATTAAACCAATATTTTTCATAATATTTTTGAGATGATATGTATAAATAAATATCATTAATTTAAATAACACGCGTACACACATATATATATATATGTAATATCCCGGGACTAAAATGAAATCCATGCAAATTCTTTCTTTTGGATTTATTAGGACAATGAAATGCTATAAAATTCATGAAAACAATCCATTTTATGTTGGAGAAATTTTCTATAATCTTTAGGAAATGGATAGGATTTTACTTTTTATGACCAAGGACCCATTCAAATCAAAAAAGTTTGGAATAGCCTTATTAGAATTTTAGTTAAACAATTTTTATGGCAACAAAACATGAAGGAAAGTATGCATAATACGTGGTGTCTCCCTTGTCTTCACTGTAACCTTGAACCAATGGGAATGAGGCATCATATATCCCACTATGGTGTTATTTTCTCTTTCCATATGATGATGATGATCCTTGTATGCACAGTATTCATTCTCATCCAATTCCACATGCCCAAGCTAACTGTAAAAAGGAGAATATTCATCATTAACAACCATTTTAGTCTCACTGACTTGCACGTATTTCACCATGCATCGAAAGTAATAAAAAGGTATATATATGTGGGAAAAGGAAACCTCTTAGTTTTTCCAACATGATGCATCAAGACTCATTATTCCCATCTCCACATGCTCCGCCAGCCTTCCTTTTTCGATTACAGTAGTACGGTGCCCTCCATTTTGAGGACAAGAGGATGATCAAACTGAGCAAAGGAGAACATGGAAAATTAAAAAAAGAAAAGCATGGGAAATAAGGAACCCATCTTTGCTCCTTTGCTATCCCAAACCGTGAGCTGTACGTGTGAGAAATAAGAAAGAAAGTGACTCCAGTATATGGTGTTACCTGTGTAAGCTGCCATATAGATCTTTGTCCATACATTAAAGGGGCGCATGGCTTCACTCCCTTGTTGCCATCAATGTGAACCTGAGACAGAGAGAAGGTAGGGTTCTGCAAAACTATGAACCACTTTTACTGCAAGGTACCAAGAGAAAGAAAGAGTATTCTTTTAGCTTGTCATAAGATTCCTTTCTCGATCATTCCATAACAGAGAGCCTTATATATAAACAACCTTTCTTCTTCCTAAAATTCTGCAGTAAACTGTGAGAGGAGAGAGAATACAGCAGCAGCAAATTTCTATGCTTTCCTATGGTAAAAACATATTTTTCTGAAAGAGAGAAAGAGAGCATTATAGTCTCAGTGTTTTTGGGGAGTTTATAGTGCAACTTATCTACTCAAGAGTGGAGGAAATGGTGGCAGTGAGTAGGAACAAGAAACCATAAGTAAAACCAGTACAAACTCAAGAGAGACATGATTTTCTTGGTGGTAAATTTTAGTCTGTATCAAAGTTGGCTAGGTTCCATACGTTCTAGACTGGATAAAGATAAGAACCATGCACCTAGTTTCAGTTGAGTACCTAACTCGTGCAAATCTCAAGTTTAATGAGAATAACTCAAGTTAAATATGTTGGTCCAATTTTTATGATCTTAGAGATAATATTTGAATTATACTATGTTTCATGTTTTTATTTGGTCAACGATTTAATTATAAATTATTTACTTATTTACTTATTTCTTGATTTATTTCTACTAGTTAATTATTATTTATTCTCTAATTTATTATGTAATTATTATCCTATTATAAAGTTATACGAAAATATTTTCTCTTATTTATATTGTTATTTTATGCCCAATGTTGTGATATCAATGATATATGTATGGATTTGATATGAGATAATGATAATCTTCACTGTTGTATACATGTATGAATAATTCCCATGTTACTGAAAGGAACCTATGTTGGAACGATGGTACTACAGTGATACGTGTAGTCCTTGGCATGCCTTGGTTTTCAGGAACCTCAGCTAGAAAGGATTAAGGAGAGTGCTAGCCCCGTGATTGGAGGCCAGACACAGGAGGGATGCTATATGATGTATAAGAAAATAATGTAAGGGATCCCATTGGGTGGTCGATTGGCAAGTATAGAAATGAATGGTTATGATGAGCAGTTTTAATTTGGGTTCCTTGATATATATATATATGTTCTATACAATTTTTAAGGCAATACTACGTCTTTATAATCCTTATGGCTACTTCACCAGCCTATTGATATGTTATATGATTTTACTTATGAACTATGTTTGATGGTTAATCTCATTGATCATGAGTTGTTATGAGTTTTGTGCTCACTGGCTTTTAGCTCAACCTTTTCCTTAAATTTTTTTTTAGATAGTGGTGCTGACACCAAGTTCCCTTCCTCTAAGTGAAAGTAGACACGCTTTGGTCTGTTAAGGCCCAAATAGTCCCTTGGGCTGGTATTATCGCTTTTGTACTCTGTTATATGTATATATGTATATATTTGGAACTCTAGAATAAACTTTGTATATCCATAAGTAGCTTCCCTACCTGTCATAATAAGTGTGGTGATAGATCATTCTATGACATAATCTATGGCAAGTATGTGTGTTTATGAACCTTGTGACTTTTTGTTATAAGGATAAAGATGATTAAGTTATATAAGTATTATGAAATTCAGTAGCATGTTTTACTACAAAATCTTAATTATGATGATAAGTGTATTTACAAGTGTTCTTCTTGTAAGAGAAAAGTAAAGGAGGCCTACGGGTTGAGGTGGACTCTACTCGTGTCAGTCCTACACCTTGGCGGGGTGTGACAATATAAATCTAAAAGATCATATTTATACATAGTTAACTTTCTAAAAATAAACACATATGTATATATATATATATATATATATATATATATTTACATGTATACATAATTATATAAAACTAATTTTGATTATCCATATATATAAAATATATAACTTAATCAATTAATCAAATACCTATTTATTTGTAAATAATTTGTATACATGTAAACTTATAAAGTTAATACATATACTTATGTATCTAATTATATATATATATTAGTATATAAAAAAATATGTGTATCATATAGCTAAATTTAATTATCCATATCCAAAATATATGGCTTAATTAATCAAATGCTTATAAATTGATATATATGTAATTTTATAAAATCAGTATATACATAAGTTTCGGTGAACATATACTCATATATGAGTATACTTAGAGAGAGATATATATATATATATATATATATATATATAAATAGAGGTGTAACATAGATGACATTACTTAGCAAATATAAAATATACTACATATGTATTTATTCATGTATAAGATATAGATACAAGTATAAATATAATTTTACAAATTTTTACATAATGATATAAATAGCTAATTTAATTAAAAAAACTTAGTTTTTAGTTAACATATTACATAGAATTAGATTCTAGTTAAAACTAGATTTTCCTTAAATTTCTTTAATGAGTAATTACAAACTTTTCTGTTATTCAGCTCGGTCCCTCTTGCAATATTTTCCCTTTTTCCTTTGCAAGATCTAAGTTCATAATTAGTTTCTTCTAGGTTTCTAGTCCTAGAATATATTTTTTGAAAAAATTAAAACAACTTATATAAACTTTTCATTTCTTTCAGTTTAGTCCCTATTATGTGTTTCACGTATTTGCTTGTGAGTTAGAAGCTAAAACCTACTCAGATTTCTTTCTAAGGTGTTTTTAGTACCTAAGTAATCTTTTCTACCCATAAACTAAGCTAAAAAGGCAATTACAATAAAAACTCAATTTTCTAAAACATACCCGAGAAGTTAAGTGAATGTGGGGTTGGTTTTGACTGGATTTCCTTCTGGTTTTCTTCTCTACATTACTGGAACTCCTGCCTCTTATATTGGGTAGGCTATTTGTTAAAAAATTTCCCAAAACACTCAAAGAAACAAGGTCTAAAAGTCCCTATACTCTATCGATTTTTTTGCTCTGTTTCTATGCAGAAAATAGAGTTTATTTGCTCTCTGTTTTGACAGCAAAAAATGGGGTGAGAGTCTTGGTTTTTCTCTACATAAAAGGGCTCTAATCTCAGTTTTGATGTAAGGAAAAAGAGAAAGGAAGCTAGCCTATTTATAGGAGGGAATGGGAGGCAAATGGTGATGTCCGAGTCAAAGTTTTCTACTGTAAATTGGAAGGTATTGCTGTCATGGATGCAATACAACTTAGAGCCACTTGGATAAAAGTTTGCTGTCATGTATTTGGTCATGTATTTGGGGAATATGGGTTAAGTGTTTGAGTTCTATTTTGCTTTCTACTAGCCGAAAAGTTTGAAGCTTAGGAGGATGTGTTGTCTTCCATTTTGCTATCATCTAAAAGCCATGTGCTGTCAACTTTTCAAGAGCATGGAGGCTTCATTTTGCTGTTCATGTGTTGTGTTCATGTGTTGTTTACGTGTTGCCTTCTCCAGATATATATATATATATATATATATTCTATTATGTCTCCTTCATGTGCCTTAATAGAATTTTTATGCTGTCATCTTACCAATATATATATATATATTATATTATATTCTTGCTTTCTTCTTTCCACCGAGAATGCTACCATCTCTTCATACATATGTATATATATATATATATCATGATCAAAATAGTTAATTTAAATCCTACGAATATATATATATATATATATCATTATAATATATACATATTATTATTAACACCAAAACTATTTTATGCACAAGACCAATTATATAGATTAGTATAATTTTTATATTATAGTTATTTTAAATAATTATTTTAGTAAGACTAAATTTAAAATAAGGTAATATTAATTACTGGATATTTAATAATATTTTATTTTCCTTTTAGTTAAATATTTTTGTCCTAAAAATTTCTTTTGTATAAAAATTCCTTCTGAATATTGAATACCTAATATTTAGTAATAATATTTCATAATTATTAAAAATATTAAATATTTAATCAGTAATAAATTGGGATGTTACATAGAACATCAAATTGATTTCATTCTTGAAGCAACCTTGCCTAACTGACTAGCATATTGTGCCAATCCTAAAGAGACCAAGGAGATTCAGAAACAAGTACAAGGCTGGACAAAGGATATGTGAGAGAGAGCCTTAGTCCTTGTGTAGTTTCGGTACTACTTGTACCCAGGAAGGATGGCACATGTAGGATGTGCATTGATTGTAAAGCCATTAACGACATAATGGTAAGATATCAATTTCCTATTCTTAGGTTAGATGATACGTTTGATGAATTATCTAGTTCTACTGTCTTTTATAAAATTAAAAAATGGCTATCATCAAATTAGAATGAAAGAAGGAGATGAATGGAAATGGCATTTAAGACTAAACATGGACTTTATGAATGGTTAGTTATGCCTTTTTGGTTAACTAATGCACCTTGTACATTCATGAGGTTAATGAAACATGTCTTGCATGCTTACATTGGTGAATTTATGATAGTTTATTTTGATGACATTCTTGTGTATAGAAAAAACTTAGATGAACATATGGATCACCTTAGAAAAAATTATAGAGGCTCTTAGAAAGGAAAGACTATTTAGTAATTCAAAGAGTATGACTTTTGCCTTGGCTAATGAAGAGAAGGTCAAAGCAATTCAAGAATGGCCAACTCCTACCACCATTGGACAAGTAAGAGGTTTCCATGGACTTAAAAGCTTCTATAAGAGGTTCGTGAAGGACTTTAGCACTCTAGCTTTAACGAATTGACCAAGAAGAATGTTTCATTCAAGTAGGGAAATGCTCGAGAGAAAACCTTCCAAAACCTTAAGGAGAAGCTCACTCGTGCACCTTTACCAGCCCTTCCTGATTTCAGTAAGATTTTTGAGATTGAATGTGATGCTAGTGGAATTGCCATAGGAGGTGTACTTATGCAAGAAGGTAAGCCTATTGCATATTTTAGTAAAAACAAAGTGGACCCACTCTTAACTATTGTACTTATTAGAAAGAGTTGTATGCATTAGTTAGAGTATTGAAACTTGGCAACATTATGTGTGGCCTAAAAAATTTGTCATTCATTTAGATCATGAGGCTCTTGAGTATATTAGGAGCCAAAAGCAAGCTAGATCAAAGGCATGTTAAATGGTTTGAGTTCATTGAATCATTTCCATTGTAACGTCCTTATTTTACTATACTAAAATCTGATTTTTTTTTTCTAAATTCTAATGCTTAATACTCGTACCTTCAAAAAGAACATTCTACAATTGTTCTCAGTACAAATCATAATTGGTTATACATAATAATTGAAATTCTAAACATAAGATAATTTTACATTCGTTTGAAATAAATTACAAATCTGTCGTACATAGTAATTTGATATCTAAACTTAAAAAAAAAATCTATAATTCTAATACTTAATAAACTTGAGTGCTCTAATAGTGTTCAATCAATCTTTACACCTTTCCCCTTATACTCAGCCCCTGAAATGGTCAGTTGGAAAAGCACAAAAAGGTGAGATAAGGGTATCTCAGTAGCTAGCATAATTTTATAAACATTTATAAATATACCATTTCAGTCATAAAAGCACTTATATCATAAAAATCAGTCCATGTAATATAAATTCTCAGTTCAGTGTAATAGGTTAATGAAAAATTAGCAAGCTGATATATAAATAAACCATGGAATGAAGAATAGTTGGTGGCACACTCAACGTCATGGAAAAGATAGTCTGCAGAACTATTTTTCTAAGCTAAACATGAGAAAAAGGCTACTGCAGTCCTTTAACTCAAACTAGAAAGATTCCTAACTAAAACATGGAAATATAATTTTCAAGCTGACATGGAAATAGAATTTCCAAGCTGACATGGAAGCAGAACTCCCAAGCTGAACATGGAAGAAAACTTCCAAGCTAATATCATGCTAATTTCATCATGAAAAACATATTTCTCTTTAAATAAAACTTTATGGACATAAAATATTCAAGTAGTAAAACAAGCTTTTATGAATTGCTAAGCTACCTGTACTTTGTAGTCTGACTTTTTAGCTCAAATAGCTATTCAATCTATCTTGAAATTCGTTTCATGATTTTTGACCATTGACCGTGGAGTAGTCTGCACTGGTTTTGGTTCTGATTTTTTTTCTTCCTATTCACTGCCACTTCTCCCTTAACACTTGTGTGGGTTAGTAATAGAAAAATCTCCTCAAAATAGCTCATAAAAATTGAGTTTAACGTTGCTATTTGCTTCTTCTAAAAACCTCTATTTTATGGTTGAAAAAAAAAGAGGAATTTTTTTTTCTGCTTCTGTCCAAGCTGCTGGATTCTCTTTTTCTCACTCTCTCTCGGCTGTGAATGGTACAAGGAAAGGGGAAGAAGATATTGCTATTTATAGCTAAGAATGGGAGGCAAGTGAAAAATTCCTTTTGAATATTCAAATATCTCTCTAAAGCCTAGAAATGTTTAGAAAACTCAAGATAACTCAAGATAAACCTAGACTAACCTAGAATTCTCTAGAATTATCTATGCCATTCTACAACATTCTACACTTATCTAGGAAATTCAAGAATATACAAGATATCTCTAGAACAATCTAGATTCATCAAGGACATTCAAGAGATTTCTAGAGTCTCAAAATAAAAAAAATATTAAATATTTATTCTATAATAATTTGGGATGTTACATCCATATGTGATTAAGCATAAGAAAGGTAAAGAAAATATTGTTGCTGATGCTTTATCACATTGGTATGTTCTTCTTTCCATGCTAGATGCTAAGATTGTTGGCTTTGCATTTATTAAAGAATTGTACACTAATGATATTTATTTTGGTGAAGCATTTAGTCAGTAGAACCTAGGCAGTAATTGGAACAAATTTTTTCTTGCATGAAGGATTCTTATTTCATGTTAACAAACTTTGCATCCCCAACTATTCTTTATGTGTGCTTTTGTTGAAAGAGGCTCATTTTGGTGGTCTTATGGGTCATTTTGTCATTGGTCAGGCATTTTGAGTTTTGAATGAACATTTTTATTGGCCTAAGATGCGTAGATATATTAAGAAAATTGTGGGAAATGCATTATATGTCATAAGGCAAAATCTAAGGTAAATTCCCATGGATTGTATACACCCCTCCCTATTCCTAATATACCTTGGAAAGATATTTCAATGGATTTTATTGTGGGACTACCTAGGTCTAAGATGGGGAGAGATTCTATTTTTTGCTATTATGGACAGATTTTCATAATGGCATACTTCATTCCATGTCGCAAAGTTGATGATGCTTCTAGCATTGCTAATTTATTTGTTGGGGAAGTTGTGAGGCTGCATGGGATGCCAAGAACCATTGTGTCTGATCGGGATACTAAGTTCTCAAGTTATTTTTAGAAGACTTTATGGCGCAAGCTTGGAACCTAATTGTTGTTTTCTACCACATGTCATCCATAAACTGATGGACAAACCGAGGTTGTGAATAAGACACTTTCCTTATTGTTGAGAATGATCATCAAGAAGAACTTGAAGAATCGGGAGGAGGCACACATCGTGTTGGCTTACAATAGGGAAATAGCCAATATGGATGGTAAAAAATGTCATGAATTCATTAAGCAATTTCACGAGAAGGCACGACACAACATTGAAAGGATGACTCAACAATATGAAAAATGTGCTAATAGAGGAAGAAAGAGAGTAATTTTTAAGCCTGGAGATTTGGTTTGGATATATCATAGAAAAGAGAGGTTTTCAGAAAAATGGAGTGAATAGAGTTCATACTACCTTCAATGTTTTTGACCTATCTCCTTATTTTGATCAGATCTAGAAAAGTTGAGGATGACTCCTTTTCAAGATGGGGAGGGTGATATGCTTGACAACCACTTTGGAAGATCAAGAAGAAGAAGATTTGAGTCTTGGTGTTGGCCCAATAGCAAGACAAAGGCTTAAAAGGATACAAGAAGCAATTAGGGTACAAGTCAATGAATTGTTGGCCCAAAACACAAATGATTGAAAAATGGAAGGAAATAAGGCTTTAATTATGCTTATTTATGCCCAAGAAGATCAAGGCCCAACATGAAGTGCTTCATTATTTAAATCAAAAACCTTTTAGAGAAGAACAATAGTCAAGAGACACCATTTTCTTAGTTTTGGTGGAATTTTTGTGTATATTTATAAATCTTATAAATGTGGAAGTCTTTTGGTGTTCTTAGGTCAATTTTTAGTCTTTTAATTACCATAAATCAATATAATAGCCCCTATAATTTCCAAGTCACCTAATTGTTATTTATCAATGTTTTTGGTGGTCTTTAATTAGTGTCTTTTGGTTGTCTTTGAGTTATGTGTTGCTCTACCTATAAACAGAGCATGCAATTCATAAGAAGAAATCATATTATAGTTGATGATAATTGCATTCAAGAGTTTTCTCCACTTAAGTGAGAATTTGTTTATCTTCTTTTGCTTTTGTAGAATCTTGCTTTGTCAATCTTCTTTATAAGATCGGTGATTCAAATTCAAAAAAGCCCCCAATTTGTGCTCCAACCCAAGTGCATTATTGTGTGAATTGGTTTATTTCATGTTGGTTGGACAAGCATTCTAGCATGTCACGTTTTATATAGCGGCGGTTGGCTATTTGCTCTTGTTATTGAACCACTCCAACCAAAGCTTACCAAATTTCATTATTTGCTTCAAATCTGGAGTGTGGTGATTCATAATTTTCTTTTATTTTAAACTTAATTTTTGTTAACCGCTTGCACTGTGAAGATTGGGCCATCTTTGTGGTTTCTTATCATTTGGTATCACACCAGTTGGTGCAGTCCTTATTTCTATTCAATTTATTTCTTTGTTTAACTCATTTGCTGTCTCTCCCTTTCTTGCTTCTATCCAGATTTCATTTTTTTTCTTCCCTTAGGAGGGCCATCTTTCTTGTACATTCAAAATTTGACTATTTTGTGCACCAAATTGAAAAAAAGGGATATTTCATTACTAGAAAAAAAGAAAAAAATTTTCATTACAAAAAAGAAAGGAATATTTCATTACCAAAAAAAAAATTGGTTTGAGTTAAATAATGAAAGATCAACAAATTGATTTTGCCCTCAAAGTCCTTTTGGTTCAACAAAAATTAAAATCTTGTCTTGCACTACTAATGAATTTATTTTCTTTCTATTGAATTCTTTGATAGAACTTTTCTTTAATTGTGACCTAGTTTAATCATTTCCAATCTCTAACCATCTATTTTCATGTGCTTGGGTGAAGTTGAGAAATTGGCAATTCTTAAATCACTTCCCAACTCTGGCTATTCTTCTTCTTCGCTGAAAAGCATCTTAACACAATTATATATCAATCTATTCCTTCCACAAATTCATGGCTCAGTTTGTCTCCCTCTCTCTTTTTCTCTCTCACTCCCTACCACTCGCCAGATTTTTTCAAGTCATTAAACTCTATTATGCTCTTTTTCTTATATGCAAACAAAATATTTTCTTGTATTTTTCCACACCACTTTGATATGTCATCAACAATAACACCTGAAAACTTAGAATTACAAGGCCTAGTTGTATGGGCATTTCTTTTCATGTTGTCCAAATTAATTAAAGGGTAATAAAGATGGTTATAGTTTAGACTAAGAGTTGTTAATGTGAAAGGAATGTAGGAAATTGTTTGGACAATATAGCAATGTTATCAGGGAGTTAAGATAGGAATGTTGGGCTCATAAATTCACAGCAAGAGATGAAAGATGATTTTTTTGGTCAATTCCTGATTCAAAAGTTGGAGGAAGAATTAAAAATTGAGCAATATAGTTAACAGTAAGAAACTATATTTGTAGTTTTTTTTTTAAAAAATCATTGTCTAATGTCTTTGACATGTTTATCATTTTGTATGTGCTGGATAATTCAGAAATTGGATTATGGTCATAGTGTAAGTAGGTTATAAATGTTTCAAGTAGTAAGACTTGGGTTGTAAAGAAGAACGGGTGAATAGCTTAAAACCTTCAAGATACGATGCAGTGTATGGTAGTGGAGATAACCATGAAATCAATATAATACAATCTTTGTTTAGAAAGAATGCACTAAAAATGAGAAGGATAACTTGAAGATATTGCCCCAACTGTTAACCTTGATTTATGGTAGAGTATTAAAATTCGGGACCAAATTTTTATATGTAGGGGAGATTGTAACTTCCTAGATTTTAAAATTATATGAGGAATTAAAATTCTAAAGTGTGGATATATTGAGGGTTATTTTCTAATTAAAAAAAACCTCTAGGACCTCTTTTAGAATTTTCTAATTTTGGTGAGAGAATTAATTTAATGGGAAGGTAAGACAAAGGATAGTCAAGAATAGTTCTTGAACTTTGTAAAGTTAGGAATTTTTACAAGACTTTTAGGACCCACATGAAAACTTAACTTGAAAAGAATTATCTTGTATAATTTTAACAAGAAAGTGAGCAAGGTGGCACTTAGGAGTAAGACCACGTGTATTATCCTCCCATCACACAAAATTAGAAGCTCCTAGATGAATATATATGCATACACATTCAGACTTGCCCTTTTAACGCACACACATATTGCACACACTTCACTCTTTTCTTCCATCATTTTCATCCTTCATTCAGTGCTTGGAAGGGCCTTGGAAATCAATTTCTTTGCATCAAATTGTGCTAACCAAGATATAAAGGTAAGATTCATCTTCTTTCTCTTCTTCTTTTTGTCTTCTTCCTCTCTTTATTCCCATTCCCATATTCATGTCGATTGGAACCCTAAGGAGGAAAACCGAGTGAAAGCTTTGATTGTTGATAGGATTCAAACTGTCAATTCATTATTTTATCCCTAACTCAGTTTAAAATACTCTTAGGAGTGAAATTTTGGTTTTTTTGGATATTGGATTCTAAATTTTGATAGTACATAACATTTAGATTATGGAAAAGAAAGAGAGGATAAGATGAGATTGGTGTTTATATTATACTTGATTTTCGTTTAAAAGGAGATATGGGCATTAAAGTATGAATTAGTGACTTAGAACTCATGGTAAGGAGTGATTTTGTGCTCTTGAAATTGAGGAAAATGGTAGAGAAATGAAAAAATAGGGTTGGGTATGGAAATATGCTTTTCTATAGATTTTTGTTGCTTGTTATTTACTGTTATGAATATTTTGAATTGTTTAAGGTATGCAATGAACTCCAATGGTCATGAAATTTGGTATGTAGCTAAATATAGTGTCCAAGCATAGGCCTAAATTATTTCAAAATTTTATGGGCTGGTTTGGTACCCTCAATGTACCTAAACTATTAGCCAAAAATTTAAGAGTATGAAAATAAGACTGATCTATCATGCTTCTGGTTTTATGTGTTTTTAGATGAACAAATCAATTCCTAAATTTGTGAAACTTTGTTCAAAGATTCTTAATAGTGTGATAATCAGATCTGGAAAGTTTCAAGTTCATAAAAATTGGTTTACTTGTTCAAATAAGCTTGGAAACATCACTTGTTTAGTGTAGAGTAAAACTTGAGCAATTTAGGAAATTAGGTTAGTTTTGGTAGCTAAAGGTCTATTTTTGACCTCAAATTTTTGTGACACTTATATAAGATATAAATCTAATGATCTAAAAATTTTCATTATATTTGAAAATGCTTAAGGTGGTTTGTTCCATAAAAGAATAGAGCAAATAGTAGAACTAAGCAATTCTAATATATGGGCATGAAAGTGATCATTTGAGGGGTCAAATGGTGGACTTTTGCATTGAAAGTTTTATCCTAGCATGTTAATACAAGTATCATGAATCTTGGAGCTATGGATACCATAAATTTGTTAAGTTAAGTTTTGAATTTAGTAGAAAAAAATAGAACAATGTTGAATGCTTGTGACTTAAATTCTAAAATAATGTTGTTTCCTTCTTGGCTTATTTTCTATAAGATCTTTGGCATCCTTCTCCATATAACTTAGTTAGGAATTAAGGTGGGTGGGTTGAAACTTCCTATGATTAGTATCTTTCCTTAGTAATGCTTTGCATCCTAAAATAGACATGTAGTATGTCTAAATATGGAGAGAATGATGATTCAAAAATATGAAAGGTTATAATTCTAAGTGTGTGAATATGTGTACATATTTATGTATTTAATCGATTCATAATGGAACTTAGAAAATAAGTATGTATATATACATTCTACTATACACATATATACACACTTGAGTATTCTAATTTTGGAATTGAAATGAGAATGCGAGGCTTTTTTGAATGATAAATTTGCCACAATGTAATGACAACTATGGATGTTCATGAACATATATATATATATATATATGTGTGTGTGTGTGTCTATGAGTGTGATATACTATAAATGATGATATCATATCAAGAGTTGTGAATTAATTGAAATGAGTTGAGATGTGGCATTTTATAATTTATCTAGATTATTGAATTTATTCATTGACGGATGGCTAGTGTAAAATTGTGGAATGATGTTTGTGTTATGATGTCAGATCTTGAATTGTGATTGTACTTGTGTTTGACAAAGAAAGGAAAGTCATTATGGTGCACCCATGGGAAATTCTACAAGGAGCCATAAGGGTGGAGACTAATAAATGGAAGGATAAGGGTGATACGATGTGGGCCGCGGGAAACTATCAAGAGGTACCCTGGACGATCCGGTTGGTATGGGAAATATATGCTATTGATTGAATTGCTTGCTATTGTGAATTGTTTTGAACTATGTTATATTGAAATGTGATTGATTTATTTGTATATTGTTGAAAATTATTCTAGATTATATTATATCGTGTTATAATTAGTTTATAAATGACTAATGCATGTTATTTTTATGATTCATTATGATTGTTTTTTGTTGTAGCGTAGTGTTGTCCCCTCACTAGGCAAGTGGGTTGGTCATACCCACTCATCAACATTTTTAGAGTTGATGGTTGAAGGTGAATATTCAAGTCAAGAGTGGTGGATTCTCGGTTTAAGACCCCTTTTGAATATAGGGTTAATTAAATTCTCATTTGGTATATTTTGTTTTGTCTTTCTAGAGTCGCTTTGTGATCATATAGGTAGCCTAGGATATGGTTTTCTATTAATGTAAGTAGAGGGATGATGTATATGAATAACTTTACTATAATAAAGACTTAGTTATAAATATTTTATTGAATTTAATTGTTGTGATGGAATGTGTAAAGTATATCACGGTAAGATGGTTACTTATATTTGATTGCTCATGGATAAATAATAGAAAATCTTCCTTAGATGAATTATGTTGTTTTTTGCCTATTTTGAGATCTTTATGCATGATTGAATCATAAATGTGAGCTAGGTTCTGAGGTAAGGTCAAGCTCACTCTCATGTCGGTCATGTATCCTAGGTGGGATGTGACATGTAACCGATCTTGGTTAGTGATCAATGTATTTTTTTTTTGGGAAGTTATTGATATGCTAAAATTCTTTTGCGAAAATTTAAATGAATGAAAGTAGTATTTATTCTATCATGATATTATAATAGAATATAGTGTAAGGTAAAATTTGCTCGTAATGCTAAGATATATGTATTAGGTTGTAATGTGAGGCTTACGATGTAAGGGTTACCTTACGAACCCAGATAGGGGATGCGACACCAATGATACATTTGCTAAGGACTTGGTAAGACTTATCGATTATGTCTAGTGTAAAAGTAGGGTCCTGCTGATCTATAGTTTGAGGTTGATGTTTGAGATAGCATAAAAGTAGGGAGTTAAGCCTTAACTAGGTTGCTAGTTTTACTTGTTATATTTTACCCTAAATAAAATACTCATACTATGTGTTTGAGGAGTTGACGTAGGAATATCTTGTGTGGATATCTCTGAATGACTATATATCATTTGTGTCCTTTATTCACTTCCTTTACTAATTTGTTTCATTCCCTTTAAGTTAACATTTTATCCTGAAAAAAATCTCTTTCGAATAATCATTAATATAACACGGTACTATTCCTACAATAAACATTATTTAAAGAACCTGATTGTTTAATCACAAACTCTTTCAAAACTAAAACTTGTTAAAGTTTTCCAAACTTATAAGTACCCAATTTAGCCCCTTTCTCGGGGTACGTACTTGTACTTTCATTTGGTATCAGAGCTGGTCTTCAGTTTTTGTAGGAAAACTCTCAGAGTAAAAGATCCAGAAGATAAGTTAGGTACCTAATGCCTTAGGTCAAAGTGCAGATAGACCTCCATTCTTTGATGGAACAATTTATACATATTGGAAAGCATGCATGGAGATATTCTTCCAATCACAAAACATGCAAGTGTGGAAAGTGATCAAATATGGTCCCTCTATCCCTAAGAAGAAGATGGATAGAGCTGAGGTCCCTAAAACACAAAATGAGGGGGCAAGGAGGATGATCTAAAAATTGAGGTAAATTTGAAAGATATTAACTATCTTTTGTGTGCTGTGAATGCAAAGGAGTTTAAGAAGTTGTTAAGGCACTAGAATGCCCAAGAAATATAGGCAAAGCTAAAAATAACACGAAGGAACCAATGAAGTTCGAAAGACTAGAGCAAACAACCTAAAGGAAAAGTTCGATAATTTCAAGATGCAAGACGACGAAACAATTGAGGAAATGTTTAGTAGACTCAGAAAAATACACATGAATTTGACTTAATATGAGTCATGTATGAACATGAGAAAATCATTCACAAGGTCCTAAAGAACTTGACAAGACCTAGGATTATCAAAGCCACAACAATCGAGTAGCAAAATAGCAACCATGTTCACTGATAAGCTAAAAGGTAAGTTGATTGCCTATGAAAAGACCTACTTAAAAAGTGAAATGGAGAAACTAAATAGAAGAAAAAAATAGGGTTTCTCTAAGAATTGTTACCACAAAATGACTCAACCTCTCATGAAGAAAAGTGATGGATGACAAAGACATGGCACTGCTCTCAAAAATAATGTTCGACTTCTATAAAAAGTGATATCAAAAAAAAAAAACAAAGGACCTTCAAGACAAAGTTGTAAACCAGTTACCTACTATAAATGCTAGAATTCTATGTTCTCTTGTTAGATCATTGAACCACTCCAAACCAAAGCTTACCACATTCTGTTCCTTTCTTAAAATATGGAGTGTGGTGGTTCATAACTTTCTTTTATTTTAGTCTTGAGTTTATTAACCGCCTACTCCATGAAGATCGGGCCATCTTAGAGTTTCTTATCAATTGGTATCAGAGTAGTTGGTTGACATAGTAGGCCTTATTTCTTTTCAATTTATTTCTATATTTAACTCCCTTGTTGTCTTATCCCCCTTTGCCTCTATCTAATTCTAAATTTCCCAGATTTCTTTTTTTTTTAATGTGTAAGATTTTGTTTTTTTTTTCCCTTAGGAGGGCCATCTTTCTTGTACATTAAAAAAAAGAATATTTCATTACAAAAAAAAAAAGAAAATTTGGTCTAAGTTAAATAATGCAACATTAGCAAATTGATTTTGTCCTCAAAATCCTTTTGGTTCAACAAAAATTAAAATCTTGTCTTGCACTACTAAGGAATTTCCTTTTCTTTTTATTGAATTCTCTAATAGAGCTTTTCTTTCATAGTGACCTAGTCTAACCATTTCCATACTCTGACCATCTACTTTCATGTGCTTGGGCGAAGTTCAGAAATTTGTAATTCTTAAATCTCTCAACAAGGACTTAGGTTACATAGGAGCTGAGGAAGATATTGAGGGATTTAAGAGTTAGTGAGTTATTAAGAGTGGAGTACAAACATTGAGATAAGTAAAAGAGTGAACATATTCTATTTTTTTTACACTAACATAGCAGAAAATTGAGATGAAGAATTTTAGAAGCACAACTAGCTCCTATCCAAATGCAAGCATTGGTTAGCCATCTTGAAAAGATGTTTTACAGAAAGCTAGAAGGAGTTCTTGAATGTTTAGATAACATGGAGAACCAAACTACTACACTATCAGCCTCTCTAAATAATCCAAGATGAAATGAATAGCCCCATGTTAAAACAGAGAGTCAAGTCGGGGACGAGTATTGACCAAGACAGAGGAGATTTCATCATGTTGGACCAAGGAGGCATAGAGCTTGAGAAGAAGACCTTGGTGATCTCGAGGCATACATGGAAAGGGAATTCATGTAGAGTAAATCTTCTCATGCAATAACTAGTCCAAAGGTAAGAAGGTGTAACTTGCAGCTCTTGAATTTACTAATTATGCTCTTGTTTAGTAGGACCAGATACAAAAAGAAAGAGCTCATTATGGAGAGTGCCCTATTGCCACTTAGGAAGAAGTTAAAGCAATTATAAAGAGGAGAGGTACATTCCATCCTATTTCCATAGAGAACTTCACAAAAAAGTTGCAGCGGCTTACTCCAAGATGAAAGAGTATAGACAAGTGTCATAAATAGATGGAGGTTGCCATGATAAGAGCCAACATTGTGGAGGATAGAGAAGCAATAATGGCTTGCTTCTTACATGGCCTCAATCGTGACATTGTTGATGTTGTGGAGATGTATTATTATGTGGAGCTTCAAGAGATGGTCCATCAAGCCATCAAAGTAGTGCAACAACTCAATAGGAGGAATAGTGCAAGAAAAAGCTCCTATTCAAATTCCTTTAACTTATAGAGGCACAATTCGAAGAAAGAAACCCCTTTTTCTTCAAATTCCAAGGAAGTTAATTCCAAGAAAATTGAAAAGCTAGTAGCTCTTCTAGAGAAAACTCAAAAAAAATCTAATTCTTTGAGGTAGCATGACATAAGGTGTTTTAAGTGCCAAAGAAGAGGCTACATCTCAAGCGAGTGCCCTAACAAGCATGTCATGATCCTCAACAATAATGGAGATTGGGAGACCAAGGAAGAAGTAATAGAGACAAAAGATGAACTGTCTGTTGATGAAGGAGAAAGTGTAATGGAAGAAGAGCTCCTTATGACAAGAAGAGAACTTAGCATCTAGATGACAAAGGAGGAAAACAACCTAAGAGAAAACTTGTTCCACACGTGCTGCTTAATTCAAGACATGGTATGTAGTGTAATCATTGTAGCAATGTGGCAAGTGTTGAGTTAGTAGAAAATTTGAGGTTACCAACATTGAAGCATTTCATTGGCTCAACGAATGTGAGGAAATGAATGTGACGAAATAGGTGAAAGTATTATTTTCTATTGGAAAATATAGAGATGAAGTACTATGTAACATTGTACGCATGAAAGTATGTCATCTTTTGTTAGGTAGGACTTGGCAGTATGATAGGCATGTCACACATAACAGATTCTTAAACCGTTATTCTTTTGTACTTAGATGGGAACCTATAACCCTCCTTCCTATGACATGAAAGCAAATATTGAAAGATCAAACAAAGATAGAAAAGTAGAAAAAGAATGAGCGTAGCCAAGTGAGGAAAAAGAAGAAAATAAAAATGAGAGTGAGAGATAATTGAGAATAAAAGAAAAAAAGAGTGTGTTGATAGGGAAGAAAGAAAAGAAAAGAAAAACAAAAAGAAAAAAATAGAGAAAATAGATGGAGAAAAAAGTTTACTCATGGCAATAAAGAGTGACCTTTTAAGCAAGCTTTATTTTCTCAACAGACCTCCTAGTACTTATGTACAAAGAGGCTATGTTGAGTACTAGACTTGATCTCTATTTATCCTTGTGTTGTCTTGTCTAACCAACCAACATACAGTGCGAATCCTAAAGAGACCAAGGAGATTCAGAAACAAGTCCAAGAGTTGCTAGACAAAGGATATGTGAGAGAGGGCCTTTGTAATACCCGTTAATTTTGGAATATAATTCGCTTAAGAGTATTTTAGAATTCTACAACGTTACTTTAGTTATTTATTTTGGTCATTTTTAATTTTCATATTTAATTGTTCTCTTTGAATATTATTTATGAAAATTGAGTTAAATGACTGGACTGAATATTTGCACCACGTGGGATATATTCTAAGAATGGTGAAATTCATGGAAAAGTGGTTTAAGAATGGTCAATTAATCCATTTATTGTAAATTGACTGGATGGGTTTGAATGTTGGGTTATGGATACCCATGGGTTATTCAATAACCCATTAGAAATTTTTAATATAAAACTTCAATAGTAACTTCTCATAATTCGATTCTGAAGCGAAGCAAAAGGAACAGTAACTTCATTTTCTCTCTCAGTTCTTCATTTTCTTCTCAAATCCTTTCCTTGATCTTCAGAAGTTCGATTATTTGTTCGGTTCAAAAGCTTTGTAAGGATCAAAGGTAAGCTTTAATCTCGTTATTTTCCTTAAATCTAAGTTTATATGGAAGATTAGAGGAGGTTTTGTTCTTGAAGATTTTGATGATAATTCGTGAATCTCAGTTGTTTTAGAAGTTATATTTGAGTTATAATCGGTTAAAAGAGTTGAGATTCTGGTTTTGAATCAAAAGAAAGGAAAGGATGAATTTTTTGAAAGATTTTCTGCAAAATTCGAAGTACTGTAGCAACTGGAAATCTGAAATTTTTCTTCGAGTTACTGTAGCGACCAGAAATTTCGGAAAAAAATCTGAAAAATTTTCTTCGGGTACTGTAGCAGTTACTGTAGTGTCGGCAGTCAACGGTACTGTAGTAGTCAACGTTACTGTAGCAACCGTTACTGTAGCAATCAGAAAATTTTGCGTATTTTCGTGATTTTGTTTCCTTTCTTATGTTTCCTTGTAATATATTTTACTAGGAAATTTTCCTACACAAATTCTAGTGTGGAATAAGGTAAACTTGGACAAACATCAAGGTGAGTGAATAACCTTGCTCAGCTAATTTGATATTACTAGTCAAAGTACAATATAAGTCCCATTTACAATATTATTTGGATAATAAGCAATTAATTTTTCATATGGGAGTATATGATGATCAGTAGAAATAAGAGTATGTAGAAATTATTTATTTCATGACAATTGTACTATGTGATGAATTCTCACTATCTTATTAATGAGTAAAGATCTACGGGATCTAATACACGAGTGTGAAAGGGTTAAAGTCCCATACTACTCGATGTATATCTAAGAAATCTTATACACGAGTTTGAAAGGGTTAAAGTCCCATACTACTCAGTGCATATCTATGAAATCTATACACGAGTTGAAAGGGTTAAAGTCCCATACTACTCGGTGTATACCTATGAGATCTTATTCACGAGTTTGAAAGGGTTAGAGTCCCATACTACTCGGTGTATATCTATGAAATCTTATTCATGAGTTTGAAAGGGTTAGAGTCTCATACTACTCGATGTATAAGACAATTAATTATATGAGTAAATGTGGTATTTGTACTTTTGATATTTTATATAGTACAGTTATTTACTTACTGAGTTTTTAAATAAACTCACACTCCCTATGATTATTTTTTTTCAAATACAGAAAACAGAGAACAAGAGTATCCGTTTGAAGATTAGAAGCCCCTTGGGATTATTCTCTATTTCTGTCTGGTGGGATACCAGTACTTATTAATGTGGATACTAGAAACGCTCTGTACTTTCTATAGGTCTCCTAGGCTTGCGATGAGATAGAAATATCAGACTATGTATGTCTATATTTGCTTATCAGATGAATATAATTCTGTAGTGTGGAATGAATGATTAAGGTTGAATGTAAAACCTTACAGAATATATGTAAATAACGTATGTTTGAGAATTTTATCTAATGAGTAGTATCTTTTCACATGTTCAATTTTTGGGATGTGACAGCCTTAGTCCTTCTTTAGTTTCGCTACTACTTGTACCCAGGAAGGATGGCACATGGAGGATGTGCATTGATTGTAAAGCCATTAACAACATAACGGTAAGATATCGTCATCCTATTCTTAGGTTAGATGATATGTTTGATGAATTGTTTGGTTCTACTATCTTTTCTAAAATTGACTTAAAAAATGGCTACCATCAAATTAGAATGAAAGAAGGAGATGAATGGAAAATGGCATTCAAAACTAAACATGTGAAAGTAATGCTTAGATCCCAAGAGGGGGGTGAATTGGGTTTTATAAATTTTTCAATAAAACTTTATTAGAAGTTAAAATGATTTTCTATAAAAGAGCAATGCTTAGGATAATAAATGCAATACAGAAAATCAATGTGCTATCAAGATGAATGATTATAAGGAGCAAGGAAGTAAAGAGTAGATAACAGTGAGCACAAATAAAGGAGTGAGGGATAGAGAGAGCAAACTCAGATATTTATACTAGTTCAGCTAATCTCAAGCCTACATCCAGTCCTTAAAGAATAACTTAAGTATTTCCACTATAATTGCAAGTTCGATCAGGGTACCTACACATCACTACAGAGAATTTCGTTAACCAAGGCTCCTCCATAACCCAATGGAGAACATATGGATCGGGGCTCCTTCTCAACCCTTTAGAGAATTTCTGCTAAACTGGCTTCTCTACAACCTAAAGTAAGTTCTCTCACTAAATACTCTATCAAGGAGTACTCTCCTTGATAATACAACTCAAAATAATATTTGTGTTAATCAAAATCAACAATTACAGAGAAACTCCCTAAAACAGAGTATGTGTTACATTAATAAGCTCTCACATATTAAACATAGATAAGAGAGGATCTACAAATGATGCACAACAATAGGAGTGTTCTCTCTTCTTGTTTGAAGGTCTCCAAGTTTGGTATTTATAGAGCCAAGAAGAATAAATCTGTTGGAGACATTTGCAGGTTGAATTTGATGGATGTGTTAGCAAAAACTAACCGTTACAGTGCACTATCAGATGTTGGTGGTCGACTAGTGTAGCATGATGGTTGACCATTGTAGTCCATAACTGATTCACTAGTCACAATGGTCGACTAATGTAGATAGGGTGGTTGACCAGTACTTGCTTTTCTTCAAGACATATAGCTTCTAAAGTGGGGTGGTCGACTAGTTCTCAAAGACTTTTGCTTCTGGAGCTCGTTGGTCAACCAGTCACTTGTTGTCTTCAAATACTTTGCTTCTAGAGCATGGTGGTTGAAAGTGACAAGCTAATTTAGGCACATAGGCTATCTCGATGCATCTAAGCTTCCAAGACTTCAAATCTTCTAGTTCTTCATTTCTTGGAGCTATGTTGTTTTCTTGAGTGAAGCATGATATTGTTTTTCCTTGTTCTTCAATCCAATGCTCACTCTTCTTGTTTTGAACTAACCTATAAAATATATCTTACTTGCAAACCCAATGGTTAGTTCAATTCATGATAATGGCATGATTCAATATATGAAACATACATATTAAATAACATAATCATGCTTAAGTACTTGTAGCATATATATGATAATTAACCTTTATATATATATATATATCAATGCTACAATTCAAATACATTTGTCGTCATTTAAACTTATGGCATATAGCCTTAAGGCTAACAATCTCCCCATCTCCCCCTTTTTGATGATGACAAATTACCAAAGAAAAATATGTATTACAAGATTATGAATGCAATGTAATAAGCACATATACATAGTTTTCTTACCATTTCTTCTCCCTCTATTTGACATCAACAAAAAGGTGTAAGGAACACAATATATAGAAGTTAAAGCACATACCTTCTTTAAGCCAAGATGTTAGAAGATGTCAATATAACATGGGGTAAGGATACATCAAAACTTATCATTGATTTCATTGACATGTAAAAAAAAATTTCAAAAAATTTTTCATGTTAAATGAAATGAGCCAAAAGATAAAACTTGAAAGAGTTTAGGTTTAGGCTCCTTGTAACATCCTTATTTTACTATACTAAAATTTGAATTTTTTTTAATCAAATTCTAATACTTAATACTCATACTTTCAAACAGAACATTATATGGTTGTTCTCAATACAAATCATAATTTGTCATATATAATAATTCAAATTCTGAACATAAGATAATTTTACATTCGTTCGAAATAAATTACAAATTTGCCGTACATAGTAATTTGACTTCTAAACTTTAAAAGATCTATAATTTCAATACTTAATAAACTTGAGTGCTCTTAAAGTGTTCAATCAATCTTTAAACCTTTCACCCTTATACTCAGCCCCTAAAATGGTCAGTTGGAAAAGCACAAAAAGGTGAGAAAAGGGTATCTCAATAGCTAGCATAATTTTATAAACATTTATGAATACACCATTTCAGTCATAAAAGCACTTATATCATAAAAATCAGTCCATGTAATATACATTTTCAGTTCAATGCAATAAGTTGATGAAAAATTAGCAAGCTGATATATAAATAAATCATGGAATCAAGAATAGTTAGTGGCACACTCAACAACATGGAAAAGATAGCCTGCAGAACCACTTTTTCCAAGCTGAACATGAGAGAAAGGTTACTGCATTCATTTAAGTCAAGCTAGAAAGATTCCAAGCTAAAACATGGAAATATAATTTCCAAGCTGACATGGAAGCATAACTCCCAAGCTAAACATGAAAGAAAACTTACAAGCTGATACCATGCTAATTTCATCATTAAAAAAACATATACTTTATATAAAACTTCATGGATATATATAATATTCAAGTAGTAAAACAAGCTTTTATGAATTACTAAACTACCTGGACTTTGTAGTCCGGCTTTTTAGCTCAAATGGCTATTCAATTCGTGTTAAAATTCATTTCACGAATTCTGACCTATTCAAACAGTATACAAAATCTTATTTAAAATCTTAAACAAAAAAATTCTAGAATACCATCTTTCCCTGATCTTCTTAAATTCCTAATTCTATCCCAAATTTCTATTCATTGGGTTTCATCTTAATCTCATATTAAACCAATATTTTTGACATGATATGTATAAATAAATATCATTAATTTAAATAACACCCACACACACACACATATATATAAATCTGAAAGATCATATTTATACATAGTTAACTTTCTAAAAATAAACACATATGTGTATATATATATATATATTTGAAAGTAATGGTTGGAACCCAAGAGGGGGGTGAATTGGAATTTATAAATTTTTCACAAAACTTTATTGGAAGTTAAAATGATTTTCTGTAAAAGTACAATGCTTATGATAATAAATACAACACAGAAAATCAATGTGCTATCAAGATGAATAATTATGAGGAGCAAGGAAATAAAGAATAGATAACAGTAAGAACAAATAAAGGAGTAAGGGATAGAAAGAGCAAACTCAAGGATTTATACTGATTCGGCTAATCTCAAGCCTACATCCAGTCCTCAAGAAGTCACTTGAGTATTTTCACTATACTTGCAAGTTTGATCTGGGTACCTGCAAATCACTACAAAGAATTTCGTTAGCCAAGGCTCCTCCACAACCCAACGGAGAATTTATGAATCCGGGCTCCTCTTCAACCTTCCGGAGATTTTCTGCTAAACTGGCTTCTCTACAACCCAAAGGAAAGCTCTCTCAATAAATACTCTATCAAGGAATACTCTCCTTGATAATACAACTCAAGATAATATTTGTGTTGATAAAAATCAACAATTACAGAGAAACTCTCTAAAAACAGAGTATATATTACATTGATAAGCTCACAAGGGTATAATCTGCATAAGAGAGAATTTACAGATGATGTTCAGCAATAAGAGTGTTCTCTCTTCAGTTTTGATAGCCCCCAAGGTTGATATATATAGCCCAAGGACGAATAAGACCGTTGGAGACAAATCCAAGGTGGTTCCATAATGATGTCAGTAAAAACTAGCCATTACAGCACATTTTCTGATGTCGGTGGTCGACCAGTGTGGCACGATGATCGACCAGTGTAGTCCAGAAGTGATTCATCAGTCACGTTGGTCGACCAGTGTAGATGGGGTGGTCGACCAGTGCTCAAATATTTTTGCTTCTGGAGCTCGTTGGTCAACCAGTCAGCATAGGGTGGTCGACCAATGCTCAAAGACTTTACTTCTGGAGCTCGTTGGTCGACCAGTCAGCATAGGGTGGTCAATCAATGCTTAAAGACATTGCTTCTGGAGCTCGTTGGTCGACTAGTTAGGATAGGGTGGTCGACCAGTCACTTGTTATCTTCAAATACTTTGTTTTTAGAGCATGGTGGTTGCTATCTTGATGTATTCAAGCTTCCAAGACTTCAAATCTTCTAATTCTTCATTTCTTGGAGCTTTGCTGTTTTCTTGAGTGAAGCATGATATTGTTTTTTTTTGTTCTTCAATCCAATGTTCACTCTTCTTGTTTTTGAACCAACCTATGAAATATATCTTACTTGCAAACCCAATGGTAAGTTCAATTCATGATAATAGCATGATTCAATATATGAAACATACAAATTAAATAACATAATCATGCTTAAGTGCTTGTAGCATATATATAATAATTAACCTTTATATATGTCAATGCTACAATTCAAATACATTTGTCATCATCAAAACTTATGGCATATAGCCTTAGGGCTAACAATATTTACATGAATTCATAATTATATAAAACTAATTTTGATTATCCATATATATAAATATATAACTTAATCAATTAATCAAATACCTATTTATTTGTAAATAATTTGTATACATGTAAACTTATAAAGTTAATACATACACTTATGTATCTAATTATATATATATATATATTAGTATATAAATATACTAAAGTAGTACAAGGATATATAAAAATATATGTGTATCATATAGCTAAATTTAATTATCCATATCTAAAAATATATGGCTTAGTTAATCAAATGGTTATAAATTTGTAAATAACATATATATATATATAATATATATAATTATGTATGTAAATTTCGGTGAACATATACTGATATATGGCTATACTTAGATACATATACATATATATATATATATAGAGGCGTAATAAAAATAACATTATTTAGCAAATATAAAATATACTACATATGTATTTATTCATGTATAAGATATAGATACAAGTATAAATATAATTTTATAAATTTTTACATAATGATATAAATAGCTAATTTAATTAAAATAACTTAGTTTTTAGTTAACATATTATATAGAATTAGATTCTAGTTAAAACTAGATTTTTCTTAAATTTTTTTTAATGAGTAATTACAAACTTTTCTGTTATTCAGCTAGGTCCCTCTTGCAATATTTTTCCTTTTTCCTTTGCAAGATCTAAGTTCATAATTAGTTTCATTTAGGTCCCTAGTCCTAGAATATATTTTTTTATAAAATTAAAACAGCCTATACAAACTTTTTATTTCTTCCAGTTTAGTCCCTATTCTGTGTTTCACATTTTTTACTTGTGAGTCAGAAGCTAAAACCTGCCCAGATTTCTTTCTTAGGTGTTTTTAGGACCTATGTGACCATTTCTACCCATAAACTAAGCTAAAGAAGCAATTACATCAAAAATGCAAATTTTTAAAAAAGTTACCATGACTTTACGTGAACTTGGAGGGAGTTTGCACTAGTTTTTGCTTCCTATTTACTACCACTACTCCTTTAACTCTTGTGTAGGTTAGTAACAGAAGAATCTCTCCAAAACAGCCCAAAAAAATCGAGTTTAATGTTGCCATTTGCTTTTTCCAAAAATCTCTATATTATGGTTGAAAAACAGAGGAAGATTTTTCAGCTACTGTCCAGGCTGCTGTACTCTTGCTTTCTCACTCTCTCTCGACTGTGAATGGTGTTAGGGAAAGGGATGAAGGTAATACTATTTATAGCTAAAAATGGGAGGCAAGTGGTAATGGTACAAGGTGAAAAGGTTGACTAAAATTATGAAGATTTTGCTATCATGTTTTCGGCTGTCTCTTGAAAAATTATAGTTGTACCTCCTAAGAATCGTGATACAAGCTGGAAAGACTGAAAAATGGAAGCTTACTTGAGAGGCTTATCCAAATTCTCTTTTGCTACTTTGAAGTTGTGTGTTGTTAATTGGCCGAGAATGATGGAGAGGCTTCCATGTTTTCTGTCATGTGCTGGAATGATACACTACTATATCTCTTTCATTTGCCTCTAAAACTTACGTGCTGCCATTCTCCATTTATATATATATATATATATATATATATTATTTTAAATCCCATATATATATATATATTTACATATATATATATATATTATTTTAAATCCCATATATATATATATATATATTTACATATATATATATATATATATATATCTATTAGTACTAGTAGCACCATGCACAACGCCACTTATATATTTACATAGATTAATTATTATTATTATTTTAAATTTTCACAAATAATTATGTGAATTGGGACTAAATTAAATACTCAACATTTAATAATATTTTATTTTCCTTTTTAGTCAAATATTTTTGTCCTAAAAAAATTTCTTTTGTATAAATATTCCTCCTAAATTTTAAATACTTAATATTTAGTAATGATCTCTCATAATTCTTAAAAATATTAAATATTTAATCAATAATAAATTGTGATGTTACACTCTTCCCCTTTAAACTATACACATTATGAAAAAGAATAATGAATGACCAATTTTCAAAAAGTGTTGTTTTTCAAGAACATCTATATATATTCAAGAGAGACAAAACTTCTCCTGAATTTCATAACCATTTTCCTTTGAAAAAGATTGTTCAAATCGGTATAAAGGAAATTCAGTTTTTGATTGTAGAATTTTGAAGTAAGACTTTTGCGAAAATTTCTGCAATATTTTCATTGAAAATGATTTCTGCTTGTTTATGAAAAGGCATTTTAGTAAATAGCAAAAACATTGAAATCTTTGAAATATGTAACAAAAAAATAATCATCATTTGCTATCATATTATAGAAATATTTGCAGAATACAGCAGAAGTATGGTATATGGATTAGCAAAGCATGATACAAACAAGAATATTAATCATAATAAAATAATAGTATTTTTCAAGATTTTTGAAAACAATTTCTGCTTATATGCATAAAAACATTTCAATATATAGCAAAAGTAATTTAAAATGAGGATATTCAAATCCTTTTCTTTGCAAGACAGATTTTGCTTCAATAAGGCAATGCAATTTCAGCACAGTGGAAGCAATTTAAGAATTTCATAATCTTTTTCTAAAACAATTTGCTTAAAAAATAATTTAAAAATATTTCATCCAATGAAGCAATATATATGGATTAGTGTAACAAGATATAATCAATGATATAGTTCATAATCCATACATCAAACATCAATACTTTTCAAGATTTTTCTTCCCTTTTGTCTTTAACAACAAAAGAGATTTTTAGTACCTTTTCTTTTTCAAAAAGAATGTTGCTTCATATGATAAAACATATTAACATATAAAAAAAAGGTTTTGTTTCAACATAATAAAACGATTTTAGCATATCAGAAGCAATTTATATATCCATTCAAGATGTAACACATTATAACTAGGATATATATGGTATATATCATAGATCACAGTAGAAATAATTGTCAATGGATTGATTGAAAGATATAAACATAAGAATCCATAATCCATGAACCATTAAGTGCAAGGAGTGAATGATATATATTTGAAGAAGATCAGTCAAGTATTCAATATAATATCTATTTTGATATGAGTAATCATACCTCTCAAAATTCTTTTATCCAATCGACTAATCATTCTTACCTTTCTTTTGCAAGAGCTTGTTCATCCAAGAATTGTCTTGGCGTAGGCACAATTTATTTTGCAACCCTTGACTATTTGATCTTTGATGAATGTTTCAAGCTTGTATAGTTTGACTGTCCCTTTGAACAAGTCATTCTTATCTTTAGGCTTCTTTATCAACAAAGAAGTATCCTTGCACAAGATGTGATTAGTAGATCCAAAAATCATATAATCATTTGATAGATGATAGGCAAGGAAAGTTACTTCAAAGAATTTTAGTGGCAAAAGAAATATTTTTCTCTTTTGAAAGATGAGCCACTATAATATTTAGCTTGAGGTGCTAAAAAGACATTGAAAATAATATATGACCCTTTTTATCCATTGTGTCTCTACTGCACGTTTTTTTTGCAACTTTCAAAGAGTTTTCAAAATAGTTTTTAATCAGCTTAGAAACTCTTTCTTGCCATTCATCTAATCATTACATAAATCTCATAATGCTTTGAGGATTAAAGATCTATTTCAAGCAAGGCTAGATATTACCAATGTTTTAAGTGTGCATGCTTTATTAGAATCACCATCTTCATTGTTGAGTCCTTCATCCTCAAGATCATTTGTTGTCATTGCAAGCTTGAGCTTGAGAATACTTTTCCTCACAAAATAATGTGACTTTTAATCTTAGGTACCCAACCAATTTAGGTCCTTGACAGGTTAGTTCATAATTCTCAAGCAATACAAGATTTATAGAGAAATAATTCTTCTTTAAAAGATTGATACCATAAAAAAAACAAGAGAAGAAAATCTTTTGAAATAAGGATTTCCAAATCCTTTTCTTTTCAAAACACTTTTTGCATTAACATGATAAAGCAATTTCAAATCCTTTTCCAACACTTTTCAAAATAATTCTTCTTGAAAGAATGTCACCAAGTTTAGCACAGTAGAAGAAAATATATATCCATTATCATATATAAAACATTTTATATCCAGGATATATCATATCTTCTTAGTAGAGGCATTATGTTGATATTAGGCATTTTTATATGCAAATTAGTCCCTATCTTAGCCTATTTACAATTCCCAACATTGTAAACCTCCAATTTTATTATGTTTAGGATTTATTGGGTCTAAAATAATTATAGAACTAATATGCTTTAATTCCATATTTTTATGAGCTTAATTGATTAGAGACCCATTAATCCTTGTGCTTAATTTTCCAAAATTAATTAATTAGAGAATTAATGCTGACATGGATGAAATTCATAATGTGGCAGCTGACTGGGTATAGCAAATACTATTGACTAGAGTTGATTGGACTGGGCCCACTATTTCTGCACTTTATAGCAACCAGACAACAACCAGAAAGCCTTTCTGCAGCAACCAGAAAATAGAAAAACAACCAGCATGTGCACAACATCAGGAAAAGTGGAAAAGCAACAACAAGCATAAAAGGACAGCACATAAAGACTTTATGAAATGGTAATTTCATCCTCCTCTCTTACAGCAGCTACAAAGGGCCTCCAAACCACCATTTCACCTTGTTGAAGAACCATTCTTCTTCTACTTCATATGTGTTTTCATTTTTCTTCTTCCCCCCTCTTTGTGTATTTGGGCCTCCATGGAAGGCTAAAACCTTATGTAATCAGTCACACATGATTTGGAGTTATGCTTAAACCCTTTTGGGCATTTATTAGATAAGTTCTTACTGATCTTGTCCATTTTCTACTCCTTTACTTGCCTCTCTGTTTTCATACTCATGATCACTTCTGATTAGAATGGTATATGGTTATGATTACTGTGTTGATCTTTTTATCTGAGGAATAATCTAGTTTTGCATGTATGAATGTTATTGTTGTATGTGTAGAACAAGATTTGGTTAGGGCTTTATCATATTTCATTAGGTTTGGGTCAAAGCCAGTGAAATCTAGTTCTAGAGGATTTTCTGGAAATTGTAGGAATTAAAACCAAGTGACAGATGAGGGTTATGAT
Organism: Biancaea sappan; assembly: GCA_037074585.1. Classification (NCBI taxonomy): domain Eukaryota; kingdom Viridiplantae; phylum Streptophyta; class Magnoliopsida; order Fabales; family Fabaceae; genus Biancaea; species Biancaea sappan. The sequence continues at coordinate 66,338,724 of CM073492.1, forward strand.
TGATACAACTCTAGGGAAATGTGGCTGATTGCATATTTGTTGTCTGTAATTTGGTTTCTATTATTGTGTTCCTATTCTATTCTGTGTTTTAGATTCTGTTATAGCTTTAGTTTAGGTTTATATTCTTTTTTATCCTTAATTTGCAGTCACCCCCTAGTAATTAGTAGATAATTAGGATAGATTAGGGTAGATTAGTGTAGATTATAGTAGATTAATGTTTGAACAATTAATTAGGCAATTTAAAAACAAGGCTCCAAGAGTGAGAATGACCTGGGATGACTACTATACTGCAAGTTGCCACAAATTCAATTCTGGGTGACTCGGCAGTCGCAGTGGCATGAACCAGAATTTTGGCACCGTTGCCGGGGAGCCAATTTGTTTCTTAATCATTTGTGTCTTTTTTGGGTCCTAATTCGATTGGCTAAAGTGGTTTACAAGTTTTTAAGTTGTTTTATCGGAAACTAGTCAAAACTAATCATTTTCAGACCGGCAAAAACTTAACTATCTCCGATTAACTTCAAACTTGGTAGACCACTAGTTTTTGACATTTTAAGCAAGTTGCAACCCTTACTTAGCCTTTGACCTAGTACGGGGTGGCCATTTTTCTAAATTCCATCATTTAGGCCCTCTTTTCTATTTTTTAATTTTTTAATTTTTTAATTAATTGTGATTTTTGGTGTGATTTTTGTAGATCGAATTTTTAAGTTCTGTTTTTTTTTACATTAGTTCCTCCAACTTGAGAAGGATTTTTCCAAGAAAAATCAAAATTTTTCTGAGATACTTCATTTTTTGGCAATTTTCATCAGTTGGGGCTTGTTGTAGTGCTTTTGCCTTTTTTACTGTTTTTGTTGTTTTCTTGTGGATCTTGGCCTTCCTAGTGTATGAGAAGGTCTCTTCACATGGACTTAGCCATCTTTGATCCAGAAATTGATAGGACCTTCCATAGGCTAGTAAGAAGTAATAGTAATAGGAGTAGTTTCCTTTGTATTTTTCTTGTGTGTATCATCTTTCTAGTCTATATTAAGGTCTGTCAAGCTAAATTTGCAATTTTTGATCTAAATTTAGATAGACCCTTTCTATAGCCTAGTTAGAGTAGTTATGTTAGGAGTTGTTGTAGTTGTTGTAATTGTTTTAGTTTTTCCTCATTTCAGTAGCATTGTTGTTTTTGTCATAGAATTAGACTTTAATTCTGTTTTTGAGGTTGCTTCTAGTGAGTTAGATTAGGACCTTGACCATGGATCTAGAATCCATATTAAGGCACCTAACCCTTAGGCAAGAATAACAAGAGCCACCACCCTGTCCCCTTCCCCCTTCTCCACGTGAGTGGCATAGATTCCTTATCTGTATATAGGACTGATCCATATCTTCACTTTCAAGAAAGTACAGAGTCTTACATAGGAGTTTTTAATGGCCTTAGGGAGTTTCAACATGATCCTAAAGAGCATAACTTTCACCCCACAACATGTCATCCTGGTTATGAGCTTCAAGATTTGAGGTATGAGAGCTTATCCTATCCATTATATAAGCACAAAATTCATGCTCTTTACCTCTATGATGTACCCCTTCCAGCCACCTTTAGAGAGCCAGAATCAAGGTTAGAAGAAATGATTCAACAGTTGGCCATAAATAACCTACTGTTCCAAGAGCGAACTGAGGTGAACTTATAAAGTTTAGAATGTCAATTAGGCCAACTAGCTTGCACTGTTAATGAGATGATCAATTAGGGGTTTGATAGTAGTCCACCTTCTCTACCCATGGCCGACCTAGGAGCCAATGATAGTGTCATTTTTCTGAATGATGGCACTCAATTAGATGGTCTAACCCTCCAACCTGAATTAGAAGATTGAGATGGGGAAAATAAGGAGTCCTCTTCCTCAAGTGGCATAAGTGAGAAAAATAAGAATGAGGAAGCTGATAAGGATGAGTTCCCTTTCCTTCATAGACCATTACCTTCTCCAAATAAGGCTACCCAATCTGAAGTTGTTGAGCTTGAGATAGAAAAAGAGATAGAGACCTTAGGAGAAGAAGAGGTGGACATACCATGGCTAGAGAAAGAGAAAGAGTCAAAGTTTGTGGGAGATTTTAATTTTGATTGTGATTGTCATAATTGCCATGCTTGCATTGAGATAGAAAAAGCTTTGAAACTTGGCAATTGTTGATGATTTTGTTGAACATGAATTGGATGCACTTGCCCCTGAATCTAAACTTCAACCTGAATTGAATACATTTGCATCTGAACTTGTATTTGAATTGCATGCATTTGCACCTATATTTGAACATGCATTTGAAACTAAATCTACACTTACATCTGAATCTGAATTTGAAATTACATTTGCACCTGCACTTAAATTTAAGGCTTTTGAATCTGAATATGCAATTAATTCTGAATCTGAATGTATAAATGCATCTGAAATTGCATTTGAATCTGATAGTGCATGTGTAATTGCATCTGAATATGACTTTAATCCTCCCTCTGTTTCTATTGTGAATTTTGATTCTATCCATGTTGTTTTTAATTCTGTTTTATATTGTTCTATTGTTGATGATAGTTTTGTTATAGATGATAATTCTATTTTTGTTGATAGTTTTGTTTTAGATAGTAATTCTTGTTTAGATGATAGATTTAATTGTTGTTCTGTTAGGAGTAGGAGTAGGAGTAGGAGTAGATTTAGGAGTAAGAGTTTTAATTTTAATTATGTTTTAGAAAGTAGCTTTCTTTTTGTTTTAAATTGTATTTTAGTTAGTAGTCCTTCCCTTTCTTTTTGTTTTTCTCTTGGTTCTTCTCTCCCCTCTGTGGCAAGCGAAGTTTCTTTTGTTTTCTTCAGGTTGGTGACATAAATTCAATTCTTTCCATCATCCAACCTGCTGCTGAGAAAAACTTCTGGAAGAAGCCAGTGCCATGCAATTGGAAGATGTGGAAAAGGCGCCACCACCAATAAGGTTGTTTCTTTTTCCCTTTTCTCTCTTTTATTTCCATGTCCTCTGATTTGCTATGCTTTGATGATGATATATGCTTATTTGCATTAAGGACAATGCAAAATTTAAGTGTGGGGGGAGAATGAAATAGTCTTTTCTTTTTAAATTTCATGCACTTTTTAAAATTTTTCTGCTTTGTTTTTATTGGCTTTTTGTTACGTTTCTAGCCTTTTTTTTTGCACTTTTTCGAGTAATTAGCTTGTGTTTTGGTTAGAATTTTAGATTCCTTTTAGTTTAGTTTTTAGTGCTTTCTTTTTCGTTTTAGGAAGAAGAATTTTTTTGTGGAAATATGCTTGCTGAAATAGTTTAGTTTTGAATTGGTTTAGCATGAATAGATTTTAATCTTGCTTTTCTAGAGTTCAAGCTTAAATGAAAATAAATTTGGTTTCAATGAATTTTTAGTAAAAGTCTTTAAACCATGAGGATTTTGAGCCTTGAATGCAAAATGCTTTTCTTTCTTGTTAAGTGTTGCACTTATCATGATTTTCACTCTAGAACTTGTCTTGGATCTTAGTTGAGACTACATTTACATATGCACGCTTGGAGATGATTTAGGTATTTCTTTGTGAGCCATTTTTAGCCAAATAGCTGTCCCCATGTGTTGTTTCCATTGTGTGCCATTTTGTGCCTTGTTTCCACTTTCCTTCTTGCATTTTCCACCACTTTTCTTCCCAAACCAGAATTTTTGCTTCCCAAGTTGAGAAGTGCAGAGCATTTAAATTCTTTTCGAGATTTGATGTGATGAAAATTTCTACGAATTTTGGAATATTTTGCAATCAATATTTCTCTCTACCCCCAAGCAAAAAAAATGGCCATTCAAGAAAAAAATATTGTGATTGAAAAAAATGCGTCGACATTGAAGAAGAAGAAGAAGAAGAAGAAGAAAAAAAAAGAAAGAAGAAGAATAGATATAAAGAAAAAGAAGAGTAGATAGAACCTTTTATACCCAAAATTTATTTATATTCAATCACTTGTAATGTCATAGCTAATACTCTTCATGTTCTTAAGTTGTTTCCTTCATTTCCCCAAATTGTTTCCACACTTTATCCTTGTTTTTCCTTCACTTTCTTTAGTTGTTTTCCACCTTTGTTATGTTTTTCTCTCTTCCTTTCCATTGTTTTCCACCCAACATTACATTGCATTCTTGTAAAGTCCTTTTGATTCAAGCATGCATGTGAAATTGAGTAGTTGAATTTTGAGCGAATTACCCTTAAACACTTAAGAGAATGGAGAGTAAACACATTCCTTGTGAGGAGGCTAATTACTTGAATTCATTTTTGTCAAATAATTGCCATGATGCTTGACTTCTAGAAATTTAAGATTCATTTTCTCCAAGTGCTAAATCTTTTCAAATTTTAATTATTTCATTCTTGCATGCTTTCCACAGTTTTCCTTTGGTGTCTTTTAGTGTTCTGAATATGATTTTGCCCAGGAGTGCAAAAGGCTAAGTGTAGGGGATTTGATATCGGGCATTTTTATATACAAGTTAGTCCCTATATTAGCCTATTTACATTTCCCAACATTGTAAACCCTCCAATTTTATTATGTTTATGATTTATTGGGTCTAAAATAATTATAGAACTAATATGCTTTAATTCCATATTTTTATGAGCTTAATTGATTAGAGACCCATTAATCCTTGTGCTTAATTTTCCAAAATTAATTAATTAGAGAGTTGATGCTGACATGGATGAAATTAATGATGTGGCAACTGACTGGGCATGGCAAATACTATTGACTAGAGCTGACTGGATTGGGCCCATTATTTCTACACTTTACAGCAACTAGACAACAACCAAAAAACAACTGAAAGCCTTTCTGCAGCAACTAAAAAATAGAAAAGCAACCTGTATGTGCACAGCATCAGGAAAAGCAGAAAAGTAGCAATAGGTAGAAAAGGACAGCACATGAAGACTTTCTAAAATGGCAATTTCATCCCCCTCTCTTGTAGCAGGTAAAAAGGGCCTCCAGACCACCATTTCACCTTATTGAAGAACCATTCTTCTTCCACTTCCTCTGTATTTTCATTTTGCTTTTTCCCCCCTCTTTGTGTATTTGGGCCTCCATGGAAGGCTAAAACATTATGTAATTAGTCACACATGATTTGGAGTTGTGCTTGAACCCTTTTTGGGCTTTTAGTAGATAATTAGGGTAGATTAGGGTAGATTAGTGTAGATTAGAGTATATTATGTTTGAACAATTAACTAGACAATTTAGAAACAAGGCTCCAAGAGTGAGAACGACCTGGGACGACTACTATACTATAAGTTGCCACAAATTCAATTCTGGACGACTCGACAGTTGTAGTGGCACAAACCATATGTATGTTGAAAAGTATACATATATTCATTCAAGGCTAGAAAAACATTTTCTCACATGAATATATATATCATTATTATATAGCAGAAGCAAGTTGCATAGTTATTCAAGACAAAACATATTATAACCAGAGTATGTAGTAAAATAATTAGGGTAATACGGACTAATAAAATATAATCAGATGTAAATTATAATCTATAAACAACTGTTTATAAGCTATAGCTCATACAAAGGATATGACATGTATAATGCTCAAACCATGATGTATTTGAATATTTAAAAAAATTAATTTAAGTATTTAATATATTTTTTTGTGCAATGATATTATCAAATATGTAAGATTTCGTAAAACAGTATATCATTGCTATGAAAATATGTCAATGATAAAAATTTGCTAGTACAGCCAATTAAGATCAAAGAGTATCATTTCAATTAACTAAGAAGGTAAAGGATAGAGATACTCATCAATTTTGGCAAACTCTTGTTGCTTCTTGAAATTTCTCCTCAAGATTTTGATATTCTTGTTTTGCTTATTTCCCTTCTTTTGATCCTCTCTTCTTGCAATATTAATGATCTCCTTTGATTGATTATTTGTGAGAACTTCTCAAAACAAATCTCTTATAAGATCACCCATGAAGCTTTGAAGAGATTAGTAAGAACATAGTAGCAAAATTCATGGCCATCGTCTACTGTCATGTGTTGGTTGACCAATGTGTGCCAAGTGGTCGACCATCGTGTAGTTGGATAAGCACTCAGTGAACACTGTCTAGCATTGGTCGACTAGTGTACATTGGTTAGTCGACCAACTTGTCCAATTTTAATTTAAACAGTCACTGCCTCAGGTTAGTCGACCAGTTTGAGTTACTTGGTCCACCACCTGTATCTCAGGTAGCATTATACCTTCACTTAGCATCCAACATTGGTATCTGGCGTCAAGCATTGGTTCACATATTGACAGATATAAGCCTTGCTGGTCGACCACTGATGAGTTAGCCGGTCGACCAACTAACTACAAGACACTTTTGGTGGAGCACTTTGATGCTCAGATTAGTGATGTTCAAATAAATCTTCAACCATTAGGAGAAATGGTACAATATGTTCAAAGTATGCCATGCTTCCATAAAATGCATTTGTGCAAAGAATTTTGATTTCATTGAAAATAATTTCATAAGATTACAACAAGGATAAACATTACAAGTAGGAGTAATCTTATTGTTGTGAAAGCAAGGGAAATATGCATGAAATGGAAGCAAGTTTTCATGATATGATAAATATGAAAGTTTGAACTATATTTAGAAGAAGGATTTTAGCTCAAGACAAAATTCGAATCCATAGGTATATACCTAAGAATCGTTTTTAGATATAGCATGCATGGATATCAAAGATAGATGAAATGCATGCTAGAAAACAAGCATAAGCATTTGATACAGTAAACATATCAATCAAATTTCTTACAATACATTCCAGCTTATGTTTATTTGTCCATTACCTCCTTTTGATGCAAGAGAGTGGAGTTCAAGAATGTAGCCATTGTAATGTTATTTCCATTCCTTGCTTAAAGGCGAATCTGCATAATCAATCTTTTGTTTTTGGTACCCAAATTTATTTGGGTCCGCCCAGGTTATGAGTTCTCTTTTGAACCCATTTCATCTTTAATCCAAGAGAGTCAATTTTCTTATAAAAACAGGAGTAAGATTTGTGTCCTTTCAATCTATAATAAAAACAAGTGCAAGATGGACCATTGGACATATTTGAAGGAACAAAGAAGTTTTTGAAATATTTCTGGTTTGATTTCTTTTTAGAAACAAGACCATCTTTGTTAACACTTCTTTTTTGTTTCTTAACAGAAGAGTTTAGAATTTCTCTACCTTGAGAAAGTTTTGCAAGTGTGTTTTTAAGATCATCACTTTTCTTTTTCAAAGAATCACACTTGATGCAAGAACAATTTTTGTTGGTAGAGATACTTCCCTTTAAAATCAAATTCTCTTCTTGCAAAGTTCTATTTTGATTTTCAAAAACAAAATTCTCTTGCTTGGAAATAGAAATTTCTTTTTTCAACTTTTCCAACTCATTTTCTGGAAAAGAGTTTTTCTATTTTGAAACACTTAATTTCTTTGCAAGTTTTTAAAACTCTCCATTTAAATCATCAAATGAATCTTGTAATTCATCAAAAGAGTAGTCAAATGAATTTACCCCATCTTCATATCTAGCCACAAGACAAATGTAGGTTTCTTCATTTGTGTCCTCCTCATCAGAATTGATATTTCCCCAAATGGAGGATAGGTAAGCTTTCTTTGATGATTCAACTTTTGTTTTGGTTTCTCTTCTTCTCCTTTTTCTTTTTCTTCTGTCTCTTTGGTGATTTGAGATTTTCCTGTAAGTTCAACACTAAGAGCTTGCAATTGATTAATCACAAGTTGTATCTCATTAATGGTTTTGCAATTGTTCATTTGAGCAATTTCAAGTTCATTAATGAAACTTCTATACTTTAATTTCTCAACAATAAGATCTTCCTCATATGCAACTTCAAGAATTTCTCACATTTCTTTTGCAGTTGCACAGTTGGAGATTTTGAAAAATTTATCTTAACTCAATGCACAAGAAATAATCAATTTTGCCTTAGCATTGAGTTGCACTAAACTTTTTACAATATCATTCCACTCACTCTTGGGTTTTGGAATGTATTTTCCTTGTTCTTCCTTGACAGGCATACAAGAACCATTTCTATAACTTCCCAGAGTTTATGGTCTACTGAAATTAAAAACATTTTCATTTCACACTTCCAATATTGAAAATGATTGGCATAAAAAATTGGAGGTTCTGTGAAAGAAGAATTTTCAGACATAAACCAATCACTAAATCCAACCATGTTTGCTCTTAGATGGTTAAGTCTCAAATCAAGAGCCTAAGCTTAGATACCAATTGAAAGTAATGGTTGGATACCAAGAGGGGGTGAATTAGGTTTTATAAATTTTTCAATAAAACTTTATTGGAAGTTAAAATGATTTTTTTATAAAAAAGCAATGCTTAGGATAATAAATGCAATACAGAAAATCAATGTGCTATCAAGATGAATGATTATAAGGAGCAAGGAAGTAAAGAGTAGATAATAGTAAGCACAAATAAAGGAGTGAGGGATAGAGAGAGCAAACTAAAAGATTTATACTAGTTCAGCTAATCTCAAGCCTACATTAAGTCTTCAAGGAATCACTTGAGTATTTCCACTATAATTGCAAGTTTGATCTGGGGCTTGCAAACTACTACAAAGAATTCCGTTAGCCAAGGCTCCTCCATAACCCAACGGAGAACATATGAATCTGGGCTCCTCCTCAACCCTCTGGAGAATTTCTGCTTAATTGGCTTCTCTACAACCCAAAGTAAGTTCTCTCAATAAATACTCTATCAAGGAGTACTCTCCTTAACAATACAACTCAGAATAATATTTGTGTTAACCAAAATCAGCAATTACAGAGAAACTCTCTAAAACAGAGTATGTGTTACATTGATAAGCTCGCACAGATTAAACATAGATCAGAGAGGATCTACAAATGATTCACAATAATAGGAGTGTTCTCTCTTCTTGTTTGAAGGTCTCCAAGTTTGGTATTTATAGAGCCAAGAAGAATAAATCTGTTAGAGACATCTGCAAGTTGAATCTGATGGATGCGTCAGCAAAAACTAGTTATTACAATGCACTATTAGATGTTGGTGGTCGATCAGTGTAGCACGATGGTCGACCAGTGTAGTCCATAACTTATTCACCAGTCATGATGGTCGACCAGTGTAGATGGGGTGGTCGACCAGTGCTTACTTTTCTTCAAGACATATAGCTTCTAGAGTGGGCTGTGGTCCAGTCAGGATAGGGTGGTCACCCAGTGCTTATTTTCTTCAAGGATCTTTGCTACTAGAGCTCAGTGGTCGACCAGTCAAGATAGGGTCGTCGACCAGTGCTCAAAGACTTTTGCTTTTAGAGCTCATTGGTCGACCAGTCAGGATAGGGTGGTCAACCAATCACTTGTTGTCTTTAAATACTTTGCGTCTAGAGCATGATGGTTGACTAGTGACAAGCTAATGTAGGCACATAGGCTATCTTGATGCATCCAAACTTCCAAGACTTCAATTCTTCTAATTCTTCATTTCTTGGAGCTATGTTGTTTTCTTGAGTGAAGCATGATGTTGCTTTTCCTTGTTCTTCAATCTAATGCTCACTCTTCTTGTTTTGAACCAACCTATAAAATATATCTTACTTGCAGACCCAATGGTTATATATGAAACATACATATTAAATAACATAATCATGCTTAAGTACTTGTAGCATATATATGGTAATTGACCTTTATATATATCAATGCTACAATTCAAATACATTTATCATATCAAAACTTATGGCATATAGCCTTAGGGCTAACAACATGGACATTATGAATGGTTAGTTATGTCTTTTAGGTTAACTAATGCACCTAGTACATTTATGAAGTTAATGAATCATGTCTTGCATGCTTACATTAGTAAATTTATGATAGTTTATTTTGATGACATTCTTGTGTATAGAAAAACCATAGATGGACATATGGATCACCTTAGAAAAGATTATACAGGCTCTTAGAAAGGAAATACTTTTTGGTAATTTGAAGAAATATGACTTTTGCACAAAGTTGTTTTTCTTGGCTAATGAAGATAAGGTCAAAGTAATTAGAATGGCCAACTCCTACCACCTTTGGACAAGTAAGAGGTTTCCATGCACTTGCAAACTTCTATAGGAGGTTCATGAAGGACTTCAGCACTCTAGCTTAAATGAATTGACCAAGAAGAATGTTCCATTCAAGTGAGGAAACGCTCAAGAGAAAGCCTTCCAAAACCTTAAGGAGAAGCTTACTTGTGCACCTTTACCAGCCCTTCCTAATTTCAGTAAGACTTTTGAGATTGAATGTGATGCTAGTGGAATTGGGATAGGAGGTGTACTTATGCAAGAAGGTAAGCCCATTGCATATTTTAGTAAAAAACTAAGTGGACCTACTCTTAACTATCATACTTATTACGAAGAGTTGTATGCATCAGTTAGAGTGTTGGAAACTTGGCAACATTATTTGTGGCTGAAAGAATTTGTCTTTCATTTAGATCATGAGGCTCTCAAGTATATTAGGAGTCAAAGCAAGCTAGATTGAAGGCATGCTAAATGGATTGATTTCATTAAATTATTTCCATATGTGATTAAGTGCAAGAAAGCTAAAGAAAGTATTGTTGCTGATGCTTTATCATGTTGGTGTATTCTTCTTTCCATGCTAGATGCTAAGATTCTTGGCTTTGAATTTATTAAAGAATTGTACATTAATGATATTGATTTTGGTGAAGCATTTAGTCACTACAACCCAGGCACCAATTAGAACAAATTTTTTCTTGCACGAAGGATTCTTATTTCATGTTGACACCAACTATTCTTTATGTGTGCTTTTATTGAAAAAGGTGCATTCTGGTGGTCTCATGGGTCATTTTGTCATTGCAAAGCATTTTGTGTTTTGGATGAACATTTTTATTGGCCTAAGATGTGTACAGATATTAAGAAATTTGTTGGAAAATGCATTATATGTCATAAGGCAAAATCTAAAGTAAATTCCCATGGATTGTATACTCCCATCCCTATTCCTAATGTACCTTGGAAGATATTTCAATGAATTTTATTGTGGGACTACCTAGGTCTAAGATAGGGGGAGATTCTATTTTTGCTATTATGGCTAGATTTTCCAAAATGGCATACTTCATTGTTCTTTAAGGAAGTTGTGAGGCTGCATTGGGTGCCAAGAACCATTGTATCCGATCAGGATACTAAATTCTTCAGTTATTTTTGGAAGACTTCGTGGAGCAAGCTTGGAACTAAATTGTTGCTTTCTACCACATGTCATCCACAAACTGATGGACAAACCGAGGTTGTGAATAGGACATTTTCCTCATTGTTTAGAATGATCATCAAGAAGAACTTGAAGAATTGGGAGGAGTGCCAACCATACGTCGAGTTTGCTTACAATAAGGAAAGAGCCAATATGGATGGTAAAAACATGTTGAACTCATTAAGCAAATTCACCATAAGGCACACACAACAATGAAAGGATGACTAAACAATATGAAAAATGTGCTAATAGAGGAAGAAAGTGAGTCATTTTTAAACCTAGAGATTTGGTTTGGCTACATCTTAGAAAAGAGAGGTTTCTAGAAAAATGGAGTGCATAGAGTTCAAGCTACCTTCAATGTTTTTGACCTCTATCCTTATTTTGATGCAGATCTAGAATAATTGAGGACAACTCCTTTTCAAGAAGGGGAGGATGATATGAACCCAACAACTACTTTGGAAGATCAAGAAGAAGAGGATTTGAGTCTTGGTGTTGCCCTAATAACAAGGCTTAAGAGGATACAAGAAGCAATTAGGGCACAAGTCAATGAATTGTTGACCAAAAACACTAGTGACCAAAAAATTGGAAGGAAATAAGGCTTTAGTTATGCTCATTCATGCCCAAGAAGATCAAGGTCCAACATGAAGTGCTTCATTATTTAAATCTAAAACCTTTTGGAAGAACAATAGTTAAAAGACACCATTTTCTTATCTTTGATGGAATTTTTGTGCATATTTATAAATCTTATAAATGTAGAAGTGTTTTAGTGTTCTTAGGTTAGTTCTTTTAATTACTATAAATCAATATAATAGCCCCTATAATTTTCATGTTCCCTAATTGTTATTTATTAGTGTTTTTGGTGGTCTTCAATTAGTATCTTTTAGTTGTCTTTGAGTTATGTTTTGCTCTACCTATAAATAAAGCATGTATTTCATAAGAAGAAATTAGATTAGAGTTGATGATAATTGCATTAAAGAGATTTCTCCAACTGAGTGAGAATTTGTTTATCTTCTTTTGCTTTTGTAGAATCTTGCTTTGTCAAACTCTTTATAAGATTGGTGATTCAAATTCACAAAAGCCCCTAATTTGTGCTCTAATCCAAGTGTGTTGTTGTGTGGATTGGTTTATTTCATATTCGTGGTTGGACAAGCATTCTAAATAGCATGTCACGTTCTATATAGCAGTGGTTTTCTACTTGCTCTTGTTATTAAACCACTCCAAACCAAAGCTTACCACATTCCATTATTTTCTTCAAATCTGGAGTGTGGTGATGTTGACCCTAAGGCTATATGCCATAAGTTTTGATGATGACAAATGTATTTGAATAGTAGCATTGATATATATAAAGATTAATTATCATATATATGCTACAAGTACTTAAGCATGATTATGTTATTTAATATGTATGTTGCATATATTGAATCATGCTATTAAACTAACCATTGGGTTTGCAAGTAAGATATATTTTATAGGTTGGTTCAAAACAAGAAGAGTGAGGATTGTATTGAAGAATAAGGAAAAGCAATATCATGCTTCACTCAAGGAAAACAACATGCAAGGATGAAGCTCCAAGAAATGAAGAATTAGAAGATTTGAAGTCTTGGAAGCTTGGATGCATCAAGATAGCCTATGTGTTTAAATTAGGTATATTTTATATAGGCTAGTATATTTGTGCAACTCAATGATTTAGATTTGCATACATTGGCTCAAGCATTTTTGAACAAAAAGTTAGTGAGATATGAAGTTTTACAAAAGTTATTTTTTGACCTTTGGTCACTCCTTATATCATATCTCATAAATGAAAAATCGGTTTTTCAAGTATCTTAATCTCATTTGATAGTAGACTCAAAGATCTTTTCAACAGTATATTATTTATTCAAAACGGAGTCCAAATGAGAAATATATGACTATTCAAAATATAGTTTGAAAAACTGAAAGTTGATTTTACTGTAATAAAAAATTATTCTGTTCTGACCTATAGTCAGTATTTTGATTATATCTTTTAAAAGAAAAATAATTTTTGAGTAAAACTTGGCTCATTTGAAACTAGACTCCAAGAGCTTTCCAACGGTATATTATTTGTTTAAAACGGAGTTCAAATGAGGGAGTTATGAATTTTTAAAGAAAGCTCAAAATCTGGACTGCACTATAACGGCTATATAACGGCTAGTTTTGTAAAATCTTATATATATGACCTTAGATACATGATTTTGAGCAAGAACAAAGTCCTACAATGTGATATTAACTTCTTCTATCATCTTTGAGAGAAAGGAAAGCATTCTTGAGCCAAATCTTGCATATTCTCTATCATTAGAGTTATTAGAGCTTCATTTGTTTTCATCTACTCTTTAGAGAGAGTTTCTTTGTATTGTTGATTTTGATCAACACATATATTATTCTGAGTTGAGGTTCGCAAGTACCGGTGTTGGAAGAACTTGCTTTGGGTTGAGGAGGAGCCCGGATTCATAAATTCTTCATTGTGGTTTCGCAAATACCCGGATCGAATTTGCGTGGTTGTAGTGGTTTGCAAGTACCCGGATTAAACTTGTAATTATAGTGGAAATACTCAAGTGGTCTCTTGAGGACTGGATGTAGGCTTGGATTAGCCAAACCAGTATAAATCTCCGAGTTTGCTTTCTCTATCCCTTACTCTTTAATTTGTGCATATTGATATCTATTCTTTAATTCCTTGATCTTTATAATTATTTATCTTGACAGCACATTAATTTTCTGTATTGTATTTATTATCCTAAGCATTGTACTTTTACAGAAAATCATTTTAACTTCCAATTAATTCTTGTGAAAAATTTATAAAACCCAATTCACCCCCCTCTTGGGTTCCAACCATTACTTTCAATTGGTATCAAAGCTTGGGCTCTTGATTTAAGACTTAACCGTCTAAGAGTAAATATGGTTGGATCTAGTGAGTGGTTTATGTCTGAAAATTGTTCTTTCACAGAACCTCCAATTTTTTATGCTAATCATTTTCAATATTGGAAGTATGAAATGAAATTTTTTTTAATTTCAGTAGACCATAAACTCTGAGAAATTATAGAAAATGGTTTTTATATGCCTGTCAAGGAAGAACAAGGAAAATACATTCCAAAACCCAAGAGTGAATGGAATGATACTGAAAGAAGTTTAGTGCAACTCAATGCTGAGGCAAAATTGATTATTTCTTGTGCATTGAGTCAAGATGAATTTTTCAGAATTTCCAATTGTGCAACTGCTAAGGAAATGTGGGAAACTTTAGAAGTTGCATATGAGGAAGATCTTGTTGCAATGGAATTAAAGTCTAGAAATCTCATTAATGAACTTGATATCGCTCAAATGAAAAATTGTGAAACCATTAATGAGATACGACTTGTGCTTAATCAATTGCAAGCTCTTGGTGTTGAACTTACAGGAAAATCTCAAATCACCAAGGAGATAGAAGAAAAAGAAAAAGGAGAAAAAGAGAAACCACAACCAAAAACTGAATCATCAAAGAAAGCTTACCTATCTTCCATTTGGGGAAATAGCAATTCCGATGAGGAGAACACAAATGAAGAAGCCAACACTTGTCTTGTGGCCAGAGATAAAGATGAGGTAAATTCATTTGACTACTCTTTTGAAGAATTACAAGATGCCTTTGATGATTTATATGAAGAATCTCTTATACTTGCAAAGAAACTAAATATTTCAAAACAAAAAAACTCTTCTCTTGAAAATGAGTTGGAAACATTGAAAAACGAATTTTCTATTTCCAAGGAAGAGAATTTTGTTTTTGAAAATCAAAACAGAACTTTGCAAGAAGAGAATTTGATTTTAAAGGCAAATATCTCTACCAACAAAAATTGCTTTTGTACCAAGTGTGATTCCTTGAAAAAGGAGAATGAGGATCTTAAAAACACACTTAAAAAACTTTCTCAAGGTAGAGAAATTCAAAACTCTTCTGTTGAGAAACAAAGTAGTAGCTTTAACAAAATTGGTTTTGTTCTTAACAAGTCAAATCAGAAATATTTCGAAAACTACTTTGTTCCTACAAAAATGTCCAAAAGTCCACCTTGCAGTTGTTTTTATTGTGGACTGAAAGGACACAAGTCTTACTCCTGTTTTTATAAGAAAAATCTTGTTCATGGAGTAAAAATGAAATGGGTTCAAAAAGGACCTCATGACCCAGCCAAACCCAAAAAAATTTGGGTATCAAAGACAAATGATTAATTTGCAGATTTGCCTCGAAGCAAGGAGCGGAAATAACTTTTCAATGGCTACATCATTCAAACTCCACTCTCTTGCATCAAAAGGAGGCAATGGATAAGTAAACATATAAGCTAGAATGCATTGTAAGAAATTTGACTGATATGTTTACTGCTCTCTAATGCTTTTGTCTGTTCTCTAATATGCATTACATCTATTCTTGATACTCATGCATGCTATATCTGAAAACAATTGTTAGGTGTGCAGCTTATAGATTCGAATTTTGTTTTGAGCTAAAATCTTTCTTCCAAATTTTGCTCAAACTATCCTTTTTACCGCATCATGAAAACTTGCTTCCATTACACGCACATTTTTCTTGTCTTCACAACAATAAGATTACTCCTACCCATAGTATTTATCCTTGCTGTTATCTTATTTAAATATTTTCAATGAAATCAAATTTATTGCAAAATTGCATTTCATGGAAGCATAGCACTTTTATTAATATGGCATATCTTGAACATAATGTTGCTCCTGGTGCTCGAGATTTATTTGAACATCAAAGTGCTCCACCAAAAGTGTTTTGCAGGAGTTAATCCTCAAAATTATCCTCTAAAGCACATTCTTTCCTCTGCTCTCCGAAATCAGTAAGATTTATAGTTTTGAAGTTGGTTGGTCGACCAACACTCCTATCAGTAGTCGACCAACGAAGCCTACATTGAACCAATGCTTGATAGATCTTGCAAATAATCAATCAATTAAGATCATTAAAATTGTAAGAAGACAGGATTGATCAAAAGAAGAGCAATGAGCAAAACAAGGATATCAAAATTTTGAAGAGGAACTTCAAGAAGCAACAAAAGTTTGCCAAAATTGATGAGTATCTCTATCCTTTACTTCTTCATTATTTAATTGAATGATACTCCTTGATCTCAATTATACATTCTGGCAAATTTTTTTTTACTGTCATACTTTCATTGCAATGACATATTGTTTTCTGACATCTTACATACTTGATCACAACATGACATATAAAAATATGTTAAATACTTAAATTATTTTTTTTAATACATCATGGTTTGAGCATTATACATATAATCTCTTTTACATAAGCTGTAACTTATGAACCATTGTTTATGGATTATAGTTTATATCTGATTATATCTTATTAATCCATATTACCTCAATTATGTTACTACATACTCTGATTATAATATGTTTTATCTTGAGTAAGTATGTAACTTGCTTTTGCTTTGAAATGATGATATATATATCCATGTCAGAAAATTCTTTCTATCTTTAAAATGGATATATATTTTTCAAAATATATATATCCTTCTATTGTACAAAATTTGTGCGGCTGATTTTCTTTATCTTTCTTTATTATTATAATTTTTTTTAAGTACCGTCATCTGAAAGAAACCACTTGCATTAAAATAAAAAAAAAACAAACCGAAGGATTACATTGCATTAAAAAAAAAGGGAAGGTTTGCTCATAGATGAGCAATCTACAGGCGAGGTGGTCTTAGATTAGGTGGGTTGTATTGAATCATCACCCCTCGGCCATTTCTTGGAGCAAGAGACTGAGCAATGTCACGGAGGGTAGTGTAAATCCCATTCATACAATCAACACTTCTTTGTTGTTGATTGCAGAAGCATTGGGTAGACCAATAGAAGAACCTATCTATTCTTGAAGTCAGTGCTGCATTGTTGCGTTTAGCTAACTTCTCCTGGTCCTCTATCATCTTCTTGAGTTTCTTCACCTCCTGCTCCATACAAGCAATTTTGTCTTCTGACGTATGGCCTGTACTAATCTCCTCAGCTTCTTCGATCTTCATCTTCTTCTTTTGGTTCTCTTGAGATACCTCCAAAGGTCTTTTGCCTTTGTCCTTGCCTAGACTCAAGTTTAAGTCGAGCTCTTCCTCCCTTGCCTCTACTGTGAGATCAATGAACTTTCTTGCTGCCATGGTTTAGAAAATTCAGAAATTTTTGTAGGAGTATGAAGAGAGAGGAATGTCAGAAAGTTACAGGCTCAGAGATGAATACTCTTTGTGGTGTGGTAATTGAGAACTCTGGGGCAGTCTTTATAGAGAAAAAATTATGACTAAGAGCCAAAGAAGATATCTCTTCGCCGCACCCCTACACGCTCATCCTATGGATTTCTGCAAGCTGGAAGCCAGAAGTCTAGAGTATGCATGCACACCGATAACGCGTCACATTAATGGCAAAACCACGAAAGTCAATTTTCGGTGGATTTGCGGCTGATTTAATTTGTTTTGATTAGAAATTTTAAGGATTAATAAAATGGTGATATTCAGAACCGTATCACTCTGCTTTGTTGTGTTGTTCTTGAGAGCATACATGATTACATCATGATGTGATTATATGTATCTAAGAACATATGTTGTGTATGCTATTCATGCATCATGAGTGAAGGCTATGGCTAAGAATAATATTTCATGATTCCACATGCACTCATATAAAATGAGCTGTCAAAATTTTTACATGTACTCATCCTCAAGATACATATATAAATTCATTTTGAATGGGTATATAAATTGCTTCCTTTGTGCTGAAATTTATCTTATCCTTTATGAAGCAAATTTATTTTGAAAAAGGACTTTAAAAATGCTTCTGTTATGTTAATATGTTTTATCATATGAAGCAACATTCTTTTTGAAAAAGAAAAGATTTTAAAGATCTCTTTTGTTGTAGATAACAAAAGGGATGAAAAATATTGATGTTTCATATATGGATTATGAACTATATGCTTGAATATATCTTATTACACTAATCCATATATATTGCTTCCTTAGATGAAACGTTTCTAAATTCCTTCGAAGCAAAATGTTTTTGAAAAATATCGTGAATCTCTTGAATTGCTTCCACAATGCTGAAATTGCTTTACCATATTGAAGCATTATCTGTTTTGAAAAGAAAAGGATTTGAGTATCCTTATTTTAAATCATTTTTGCTATATGTTGAAATAATTTTATGCATATATGCAGAAATTATTTTTCAGAAATCTTGAAAAATATTATTATTCGATTTATGGATTATGATTAATATTTTTGTTTATATCATGCTTTGCTAATCCATATATCATACTTCTGCTGTGTGCTGTAAATATTTCTATCATATGACAGCAAATGATGTTTTTTTTTTTCAAAGAGTTTAATTTTTCTGCTATTTACTAAAAATGCCTCTTCATAAACAAGCAGAAATCATTTTCAATGAAAATATTGCAGAAATTTATTCAAAAATCTTACTTCAAAATTCTGCAATCAAAAACTGAATTTCCTTTATAATGATTTGGACAATCTTTTTCAAAGGAAAAATGTTATGAAATTCAGGGGGAGCTTTGTCTCACTTGAATGTATTTTTTTTTTGAAAAAGAATATATCTTGAAAAATTGGATATTCATTATTCATTATTCTTTTTCAAATTATGCAAGGTTTAAGAGGGAGCCTAAAACTCTTTCAAGTTTTATCTTTTGGCTCATTTCATTTGACATGAGAAAATTTTTTCTAAAATTTTCTTTTTACATGTCAATGAAATCAATGATAAGTTTTGATGTATCCTTACCCCATACTATATTGACATCTTCTGACATCCTGACTTAATGAAGGTATGTGCTTTAACTTCTATATATTGTGTTCCTTACACCTTTTTGTTGATGTCAAATAGGGGGAGAAGAAATAATAGAAAAATATGTATACGTGCTTATAACATTGCATTCATTATCTTGTGATACATATTTTTATGTGGTGATTTGTCATCATCAAAAAGGGGGAGATTGTTGACCCTAAGGCTATATGCCATAAGTTTTGATGATGACAAATGTATTTGAATAGTAGCATTGATATATATAAAGATTAATTATCATATATATGCTACAAGTACTTAAGCATGATTATGTTATTTAATATGTATGTTGCATATATTGAATCATGCTATTAAACTAACCATTGGGTTTGCAAGTAAGATATATTTTATAGGTTGGTTCAAAACAAGAAGAGTGAGGATTGTATTGAAGAACAAGGAAAAGCAATATCATGCTTCACTCAAGGAAAACAACATGCAAGGATGAAGCTCCAAGAAATGAAGAATTAGAAGATTTGAAGTCTTGGAAGCTTGGATGCATCAAGATAGCCTATGTGTTTAAATTAGGTATATTTTATATAGGCTAGTATATTTGTGCAACTCAATGATTTAGATTTGCATACATTGGCTCAAGCATTTTTGAACAAAAAGTTAGTGAGATATGAAGTTTTACAAAAGTTATTTTTTGACCTTTGGTCACTCCTTATATCATATCTCATAAATGAAAAATCGGTTTTTCAAGTATCTTAATCTCATTTGATAGTAGACTCAAAGATCTTTTCAACAGTATATTATTTATTCAAAACGGAGTCCAAATGAGAAATATATGACTATTCAAAATATAGTTTGAAAAACTGAAAGTTGATTTTACTGTAATAAAAAATTATTCTGTTCTGACCTATAGTCAGTATTTTGATTATATCTTTTAAAAGAAAAATAATTTTTGAGTAAAACTTGGCTCATTTGAAACTAGACTCCAAGAGCTTTCCAACGGTATATTATTTGTTTAAAACGGAGTTCAAATGAGGGAGTTATGAATTTTTAAAGAAAGCTCAAAATCTGGACTGCACTATAACGGCTATATAACGGCTATATAACGGCTAGTTTTGTAAAATCTTATATATATGACCTTAGATACATGATTTTGAGCAAGAACAAAGTCCTACAATGTGATATTAACTTCTTCTATCATCTTTGAGAGAAAGGAAAGCATTCTTGAGCCAAATCTTGCATATTCTCTATCATTAGAGTTATTAGAGCTTCATTTGTTTTCATCTACTCTTTAGAGAGAGTTTCTTTGTATTGTTGATTTTGATCAACACATATATTATTCTGAGTTGAGGTTCGCAAGTACCGGTGTTGGAAGAACTTGCTTTGGGTTGAGGAGGAGCCTGGATTCATAAATTCTTCATTGTGGTTTCGCAAATACCCGGATCGAATTTGCGTGGTTGTAGTGGTTTGCAAGTACCCGGATTAAACTTGTAATTATAGTGGAAATACTCAAGTGGTCTCTTGAGGACTGGATGTAGGCTTGGATTAGCCGAACCAGTATAAATCTCCGAGTTTGCTTTCTCTATCCCTTACTCTTTAATTTGTGCATATTGATATCTATTCTTTAATTCCTTGATCTTTATAATTATTTATCTTGACAGCACATTGATTTTCTGTATTGTATTTATTATCCTAAGCATTGTACTTTTACAGAAAATCATTTTAACTTCCAATTAATTCTTGTGAAAAATTTATAAAACCCAATTCACCCCCCTCTTGGGTTCCAACCATTACTTTCAGGTGATTCATAACTTTCTTTTATTTTAGTCTTAAGTTTGTTGACCACAGACACCATGAAGATCGGGTCATCTTAGAGGATTATTATCATTTGGTATCAAACAAGTTGGTGTAGGCCTTATTTCTATTGAATTTATTTCTCTGTTTAACTCTTTTGTTGTTCTATCCCCTTCTTGCTTCAATCCAAATTTCATTTTTTTTCCTTCCCTTAAGAGGGCCATTTTCTTGTACATTCAAAATTTGACTATTTTGTGGAACCTATTGAAAACAAAAAAGGATATTTCATTACTAGAAAAAAAAAAGAGAAAAGAAAATTTCATTACAAAAGAAAAAAATATTTCATTAAAAAAAATCTGGTTTGAGTTAAATAGTACAACATCAACAAATTGATTTTGCCCTCAAAGTCCTTTTGGTTCAACAAAAATTAAAATATTTTCTTGCACTACTAAGGAATTTATTTTCTTTCTATTGAATTCTCTAATAAAACTTTTCTTTAATTGTGACTTAGTTTAACCATTTCTATACTCTAACCATCTACTTTCATGTGCTTGGGTAAAGCTGAGAAATTGGTAATTCTTAAATCACTCAACAAGGATTTAGGTTACATAAGAGCTTAGGAAGATATTGACAGATTTGAGAGTTAGTGAGTTATTAGGAGTGGAATGCAAAAAATGAGGTAAGAAAAGAGTGAAACACTAAATATTTGGTGAGATCCCATATTCTATTTATTTTTTTCACACTAACATGGCAGGAAATCGAGATGAAGATATTTCAAAAGCATTACTAGCTCCTATCCAAATGCAAGCATTGGTAAGCCATCTTGAAAAGATGTTTGATAGAAAGCTGGAGGTAGTTCTTGAACATGTAGATAATATAGAGAACCAAACTACTACATTACTGACCTCTCCAAACAACCCAAGCCGAAATGAACAACCCTTTGTTGCAACAAAGAGTCAAGTTAATGATGATGAATCCGTTGGGTATCAGCCAAGAAGGAAGAGTTTTCTTCATACCGAAGCAAAGAGATATAGAGCTAGAGAGGAAGACCTTGATGGAATCAAAGTCAAAGTTCCTTCATTTCAAGGCAAAAATGATCTCGAGGTGCACTGAATGGGAAAAGTGTGTATAGCAAATCTTCTCATGCTATAACTACTCTGAAGGTAAAAAGCCAATTCCCATTTACTATAAGCCTAACCATCCCCAATGTGCCCCATGGATTTCAAATATCAATGTGGGAGTCCGTAGTTTAAAGCGAACAAATTAATGAGTGACATAGTAAATTTATTACTTCTCAAAATGAATAAGCATCATAACATGCTTTAAATTCAAATATTTTGAATTATAAAAATAACCAAAATTTAACGAATCCAGATAAACAGAATTTAAACAAATCTAACATTGTCCCAAATCCTTCCTAAGTTTTCTATGCAACTATAGAGCAACCTAGGATTGACATCATAAATAAATGTGACCAAACTGACAACTAGAAGGTCAACAATGAGCACCACTACTCCTCGGGCGGGTGCTTTTTTACAATAGTTGGATTTGTAAATATGAATCACAATGAGTAAGTTATCATAACTCAATGAGCAAATTATCATAACTCAATGAGCAAATGGCATTACCATAACAAAGTTCAAAAGCATTAAAACATCATACAAATATGCCCCTCAAGCCATAGCCTCAATACCAAGAATTTAAAATTTCAAAGTATACAAGATTAAAATGCACAATATAATACAATTCAAACACACGTGGTACTCATCAGTGGCAAGATGCCTTTCATGCCCTGTCCCACCTAGGACACATGACCAGCATGAGAAGAGCCTTATTCTCATCTCAAAACCTAACTTATCTCATCAATCCATCATAAACAACATCCTAAAATAACAAATAAAATAAGTTGAGGTAATCAATTAAAAATTTTTTTCTTCCATACCTTTGTAACTATCATAACAAGAAAATTAAATAAAGGATTTAGAAACATATTCTTCAGATCATTGTATCATTTTTATACATCATTTATCAATTCATATTATCAGTGATCTAAATCCTAGGATACTTATATGATCACAGAGCGACTCTGGAATAACAAAACAAAAGATACAAGAATAAGAAGTAGATCATCCCTAGATTCAAGTAGGCTCTTGAGCTAAGAAAATATCCATGACTCCCTGCACGAAGACTCCCTTTAACTGTCAACTCTGAAAAATGTTAATGAGAGGCCATGAGCAAACCACTTGTCCAATGAGGGGACAACAGTACGCTACGACGAAAAATATTTTTCATGCATCATAATGATAACATACATCAAACATTCATAAGCCAATTATAACACGATACAATATAGTCCATAATGGTCTTTCAACAGCATCCAATATAAATCAGTCATATTTCAATATAACATAGTTCAAAACAATTTACAACCATAAATAATTGAATCAACTGCAAAATTTTCTCGTACCAATCGAGTCGTATAGGGTTCCTTTGCATCATTGCGCACCCCCTACCGTATCCACCCTTATCGCTCCATTTATGAATCTCCACCCTAATTGCTCCTTGTAGAGTTTCCCAGGGATTTACCACTAAAAGAAATACTAGTATAACTAGACCACGAAACTTTCAAGTTACTACTAGACCTTTTTCTCTCTTTTTCCCAATTGTTATGTTTCCGCTAACTTAACTTGCATCCATATTTCCCACATTTAGTTTTCATAATCTCAAATCTAAGAAACTCATCTAAATACCAAAAAATAAAGCCATAATCCTACAAGAGAGATTCAATAACTCCAATCACTAGTAAACCCAAAAACTCACATTGTTATTCCAAGTTAACAAATTTTAGAGAGATTTTCATTCTTTCATTAACAAACTTAATATTTATTACTGTATAACTGAATAGTCTGACATGATTCACTCCTAATTCCCATCAACCATTTCTACATTAAGCTCAAGGTAGAATTATAGGTAATTCATTAGTTTATCAATTTTAAGTTAACATACTCAATACCTACACTCCATGTACAGACCCAGCGTTTAAATCACTATCTACCACCCCAGTAGTTCACAATGTTCACCTACATAACTGCAGTCAAAAATCAACTTATAAAGGCAAGAAGACATTCTACCCATCATCAAAATCCCTATCATAATACCGATAAATGATTTAGAGAGGGACATTATAGAAAGGTGCTCTAAAGGCAATCACTTTTAGCATTAGATGTACAAACTCAGTTATTAATCCACAATGGTTTCCTTTGTTATTTATATTTATATTCATAAACTCAAGATTTGATCATAAAATAAATAATGAAGTCCATGACACAAAACATAGCATGAAGGAAATTATGATGACGATCATAATGTGAGATTCCTATCATGTGTAATTATGTATGTATCTAAACTATCCCTAGTCGTAGGATCACTTAAGATTGGATATCAATGATCCATGTAGACTAGTACATGTTATGCTTCTTGATTTGATGAAGCAGTTGTCCTCATAAGTTATAAGCATGAGATGTTTTGAGTGAACATATGAATGCTT
Organism: Biancaea sappan; assembly: GCA_037074585.1. Classification (NCBI taxonomy): domain Eukaryota; kingdom Viridiplantae; phylum Streptophyta; class Magnoliopsida; order Fabales; family Fabaceae; genus Biancaea; species Biancaea sappan. Next base: position 66,363,018 of record CM073492.1, read on the forward strand.
ATCAATGGTAACAAGTACATTGGATAACCTGCATGAGACAACACATAGATACCTATTCAAATGTTAGTGATAGGTCTCATAGTAGCTAAAAGTGCAAGTATCCTTAGACTTAAGGAACTTAAGTTATCTTGGATATGGATCCTGTGTTTTCACTCCATTCCTTGTTACCCACCATGGGTTGCTCTTATGGTAGTGATTGGGAACATCGTAAAGTATTCAAAGATATTTGAGTAGTCAATAGAAGATTCACCATTTGGAAGAAAGTATACCCATGGCCACTTGTTGAGATAATCGCTAAGAAGTCTTTGGCCAAAGCAGACTTGTTATGAAGATAGTCTTCAGTGACATAGTTTATAGTGATTAATCCCACAACATAAGGAACTGACTACTTGGGCTAGATGTGATGTAATCAAGTCTAGTAGTAGTTAACACATAGGCCATACTCTAAATCAAGTGGGCATAAGATGGTGAAAGGACACATTACATAGACACACTTTAGTTGCAGAAAGGTTTAAGTCAAATAACTACCTTTTCGATCAATTGGGGGTTACGATATGTTGCTAGATATCGATCGTGATCTATTTACAGTCAAATGTCGATTGTAAATGGCCAGCATAGCCAGATCCTGATGGTGACAAGCATAGAAATTCACTAGGAATGTAAAATGGATTTGAGGATTTGATCATAAATTGGAGAATTAATTAAAAGGAGATAAGAGAATAAAAGAAATAGGAATATGTTCTTATTCCTACCAAATAAGGAAAAGCCCAAAAACAAAAACCTCTTAGGCATCACTCTCTCAAAGAGATTGGGCTTCTTAAGATGTCACTTTAAGAAGCCTAATAAGGGAATGACGCCTACTAAGAGAATTAGGGCATTTGGTTTTGTGGTTGCACCTATCACTTTAAATATAATGGTGAGAGCCACATGCCACCAACCACTCTCTCTCTATTATTGAGTATTTATTTTAGAAACACTCTTGTTCTCTTTTCCTTCAACCAAGAGGGTTTTCTCCATAGCTTCTTCATGCTTGCTAGTACAAGAATGAGAAGAAACCCCGTTACCTTAGGAGGTTTTTCTTTTGTGTAATTTTGCATGGATTACCAGGTTACCATTAGAGGTATTCTACTTTAGATGCTTGCTTTGGCTTGGAGAGTTTGTTGTGCTACAAGAGGCATTTCTCTTCTTCTTGGTTTTCATGGTTAATGTAATGGTAATATAGGTTGATTGGTTCATGCCACTATGATGCCGAATAACCCATAATTAAATTCATGGCAATCTTGCAATATAGTGATCCCCAGGTTATATTCACTCAAGGAGCCTCACTTTTAACCACTAACTAATTGTTCTTAACGTTCAAACACTAATAAATAACACATAAATGGGAGGGTTTAGTTGTGATAGTTGCATAAAAATATAGTCAAGAGTAGCAAATCAGCAACAAATCAATAACAGATAAAATTGATAGCATACAGAACAATGCAACCAGCCTTGGTCTTTCCTAAAGATGTAATCTTCCTAGTTCTCTTGAAATGCTAAGTCCTTGTTCTATTTATCACCTGATTATATAAATAATAAAATGTCCAAGAAGAACTTCTAGACTAAATCACACGTTATGATCAAGAAAAACTCCTATAGCATAACCTAAATGTAACTCCAGCCAAAGTAATCAGATTTATGCAAGGTGACCAATGTTACATACCATTTCCATTTCATTTACTATTTCAACTAGATATAGTAAACACTCATTAGATGCAAAGTGTAAAAACCAGTAAATGAAAATGCTCTCTAACCATAACAACACAAATCACAAACCAAAGGCAAAAATGAAATGGAAATGGAATAAATAGATAAATACTTATCTCATTAAGCACATAAACTCAGGTTGCAACTTCAATTCCAACCAAGGCTGATTACAAGGAGATTTTAGCCCTCCATGAGAGCAAAACCAGAAAAATAGTAGTGAGAAAAATAGAGGAAAAGTGACCTACGAATTTCTAAGTTATAGCAATAAAGAATAATGTTCTGAATTACAAAATTAAAGCCTCTTATGCCTTTGGAATATTCTACCCTAGATGGCCTCAAGTTGACTTTCAAAAGAGCTGAAATGTGGCTATTTTGCTGCTACAAAAGGAAGTCTGAAATGCTGGAGCAGATTCATGAATTAAGGGCAACATAACATGCTTTCTTGGTGCAGAAAAAGTGTAAGAAGGGAAGTTTCCATTTCCAGCAAAGTTTAGGGAAGAGAGGGGTTGCATGCATGGCAAAAAGGGCTAGATAAATCTGAAGATAGGTCCCACATCTCCATGTTAGCTAGTTAGTAGAAAAGAGTGCTAAGATCAGCGTCCATGTCAGCAAAAACATCCACCTCAATGCCACAGCATCATGAAATCTCCAAAATTAATTTCTGCAAAATACTCAAATAGGTTAAATTGAGTCTTTAATAATTTAAGTCCTAAAATATGAAAATAATTTATTTTCCATCCAAAATTGATTTAGACCTAATAAATCACAAAGTGCAATAAAATTGGAGAATTTTCATGGATGAAAATGCAAATAGACTAAGATAGGGATTAAAATGTATATAAAAATGCTAGATATCATTGATCCATCGGTGAATGGGTTTTAAAGAAAATTTTTAATTCCACTACGTTGCATGATCACTAAAATCATACAGCAGTATCAGAGGCTGCCTATAGTTACCATTACATTAAAACGAAGAATGAATGAGCATAAAAGAAATCATCATATTTAGGTTTTGTGCTTTTGAAACATGAATATGGCGTGATGCTTGTTTCTTTTTCTTAAAATTTTTGTTGAAAAACATATTTTGACACCAAACAAGAATTTTTTAAAAGAACATATTTTGTATTCATCAAAAGGGTTTCTTAACAGAAAATTATTTTGATCCATAAACCCTAATTTTCTCTCTCAAGAAGATGTTTGCCATGAAAATAGTAATAAACAAATAAATTTTGATTTTAATTTAGGTTAAATCAATTTTGATTGATTTAGATCTAGATTAGTTTCCTAATATGATTTAGGAAATAAGGTAATTAGATTAATAGATTCAAGATATGTTTTTTCCCTAATTTTATTAGGAAATAAATTATACATGATTCTTAATCAATATTAGAACAATTAATTTGATAGTTAAATAAATTGATTGGTTTGATCAAGATTAGTTTCCTAATATGGTTTAGGAAATAATTTAGTTAATTGATTAGATTATGTCTTGATTAATTTCCTAATATGATTTAGGATTGATTAGATTATATCTTAATTGATTTCCTAACATGATTTAGTAAATAATTTAATTAATTGATTAGATTATATATAATTTAATTTATTGATTAGATTGTATCTTGATTGATTTCCTAATATGATTTAGGAAATAAATAAATAAATTGATTATTTTAAATCTCAATTATTTTCTTATGTTAAATTAGGAAACATTTTTTAAAAAAACAACTAGAATCCTTATTACTTTCCTAATTTAAATAAGGAAAGAAATCAATTTGGAATTGAATTGAGATTTATTTATTTTGCCTAATAATATTAGGAAACTAGAATTAAAGGGCATTTAATTCTAAACATTGAAACAAGCAATTTAATTGACATTAAAATAAAAGTCGAAATAATTCATGTGATAAAGTTATTCTAATTCTACTTAGACCTTAAATGCTGACTTTCGTTATACATTTATTTTAATAGACAATGCATGATAGGATGTATGTATGGCATGATAGTAAGTTATGGACTTTTACCAAATATGAATTGTTCATGCACATTTTCAAAATTATGGTTTTGGTAAATAGGGTCTGCCCTGCCTCTCTCTATTTCTCTACTGTACTTCTCTTCTCATCTAACTCCCCTCAAATGTAACTTGATGTATCTCATTAAGCAATATAATTAGATTACATAGGCTTAGTATAGGAACGAGATGCAAGAAAGAAACCATGGAGAGGGAGCCGAGGCCATATGAAGAGTAGAAATAGAATTTCTATGTCTTCAATGTAAAATCATGCATATACCTAGATTTGACCTAGTCATCTCTTTTGGCTCAAAGAGTTGACTATAGATAAGTCCATAACCACGCCTTATAATTTACTGTCTATATATACGTAATGCGATTACACTTATGATGCATGTCTAATTTAAAATCTGATTAGATTAATTAAGAAAACCCTCGAATAATATTAAAGCTAAAGTCTTCCATTAATATAGCGAACCATAGATCTTCTTAAAGCTTAGGTTGTTGGACTTTCTCCAAGCCTGGATTTAAGTTGAACATGTTGAAACCATTGAGATATGATCTTATAATTAATGGGCCAGCTTTAAATAGAAGCATTGATTTGTTGGACTCTTTCCAAGGTTAATGTAGACAGAGACTAAGTTGGGCTATATACATATGATGTATACGAGTCAAGAGTTGACAAGTCCAATGATTATTGTATACATCAATAGTTGATAGCACTACTTAATGGTTGTATACGCAATGCAATTGGTATGAAATACCTACCATTTGATCCAAGATGGCTTGTTGGGCTCTCTCCAAGGTCATTCAATGTGAGTTTTGGACATCAAGCCCATGAAGAGAACCTCCAACGGGTCCTCCCAAATCCAAAGTGAGGGCTTTTGGATTTGTAATAAAATAGTGGGAGTAATAATGTGTTATAGTAAAACCATATATCTTGCATTTATGTACATACTTTAACATGCTCAGTTTTTTACATCTAGGTTGATAGAATCATGACATCCGCAGTGAATTTAAGATCTATTCTTGAGTCAAATAAGTTGAGTAGGGAAAATTTATTGGATTGGCTAAGAAACTTGAGAATCTTTCTCAAGGCTAAACACATAGCCTATGCTCTTGATGAGGCACTATTTGAACCCCCTGCTGATGACGTTGATGAAGACTGTGAGTTAACCTATAAGAAGCGCATGAGTGATGATGAGCTAGCAACATGTATCATGTTGGCCTCTATGACACCCAAGCTTCAGAAGTAGCACAAGGCCAAAGGGGATATCAAGAAAAAGCAGGCCAAGAAGGCAGAGAAAGCTATACCTAAAGGGACTTGCTTCTATTGTGGCAAAGAGGGCCATTGGAAAAGGAGCTCCAAGACCTATCTGGAAACCTTGAAGAAGAAAAGGCATTCGATACCGAAACTACTTTAAGTATTTTTGTTATTTAGATAAATATTGTTTCTAGTAAAAACACATATGTACTGATATGCGTGGCTTAAAGAACAGTAGAGAATTGACCAGAGGAGAGGCGGACCTACGAGTCAGAAATGGAGCAAGAGTTATTGCATTAGCTGTAGGAACTTATGTATGGCCTTTACCTAGTGGTTTAATTTTAGAATTAGACAACTGTTATTTCATTCCATCCTTGATTAAAAACATTGTTTCAATTTCGAGTTTGAATGAAAAAGGGTTTTCATTTAATATTTAGTAACAACTATTGTCATATAATGTTAGATGGTATTCTTTATGGCATTGGAATATTAAACAATGAGATTTATGTATTAGATACATATAACCTAATTCTCAACATCGAAAAGGGCAATACTAAATGCCTAAAACAAGATAATCAATTAACCTTATATTTATGACATTGTCATCTAGGTCATATAAGCGAGAAACACATGAGTAAGTTGCATAAAGAACGTAACTTAAGATCATTTGATTATAAATCATATGACACATACATCCCTTGCTTAAAGGGCAAGATGACTAAATAACCTTTTAGTTGACAGGATGAACATGCAACTGATTTATTAGGTCTAATATATATCGATGTATGTAGACCAATGTCAACGCATGCCAAGAGTGGTTATGTCTACTTCATTACCTTTATCGATGATTATTCTAGATATAGGCATGTGTATCTAATGAGATACAAATCTGAGGCCTTTGAAAAGTTTAAAGAATTTAGAAATGAATTAGAGAAACAACTTGGTAAAAGTATTAATACATTAAGATCTGATTGAGGTAGTGAATACTTAAACTAAGAGTTTCAAGATTATCTTAGGGACAATGGGGTATTGTGCCATGGACTCCACCTTACACACCATAACATAATGGTATGGCTAAAAGGATAAACCAATAGACATGGTTAGGTCAATGATGAGTCATGCAGAGCTCTCTAAATCCTTTTGGTGCTATCCAGAACAAAGTCCAAACCAAGACAGTTGATGTTACTGCATTCAAAAAATGGTATAACAAGAAGCCCATCTTATCTTACTTGAAGATATGGGGTTGTCCAGCTTACGTGAAGCGGATAGCATCAAATAAACTTGAGGCAAAATCTGACAGATGTCTATTTGTGGGATACGCTAAGGAAACAAGGGGATATCAATTCTACCACACTTTGGAACAAAAGGTGTTTGTTTCAAGACATGTCTTCTTAAAAAAAGAGTTTCTCTTGATGGAAAATAATGGGTGTATGATTGAACTTGAGGAAGTTCAAGATACTCAAGTAGACATAGAACAACTGCTTGCTTAAGAGTCGATAGAAACAAAACATCTACCAGCTCAAGAGCCAGAGCCGTTCACTCATTCTAGAAGAGTAACGACCAAACCTTTCATACAAGCACAAATGCTTCGTAAGTCTAGTAGAGGACATAGGGCTCCCGAGAGATACGAATTTCTCATAAGTGAAACCAATGATGTACAACTTATAGAAGATGAGGAACCTAAGACCTATGAGGAAGATCTGAAGAATTCATAATTTGATAAATGGCTCAACGCCATGAAATCAGAAATGGATTCCATGTACGACAACTAAGTACGAACTTTGATTGGTCAACCTAAGGGGATTAAGCCCGTCTAGTGCAAATGGGTTTTAAAGAAGAAAATTGACATGGAAGGTAATGTTACAACCTATAAAGCAAGGTTGGTTGCAAAGGGATATCTTCAAAAACAAGGTATTCATTATGACAAAACCTTTTCACCAGTAGCCATGCTTAAATCCATAAGGATGCTCTTGGCCATAGTAGCTCATTATGATTATGAGATATGGCAAATGGATATGAAGATACCTTTTCTCAACGGAAACCTGGTCGAGGATGTATATATGATACAACCCAAAGGATTCACATCCAAAGATAGAAACAAAGTATGCAAGCTTTAGAGATCCATTTATGGATTGAAGCATGCATCTAGGAGCTGGAACATCCGATTTGATTAGATAATCAAAAAGTTTGATTTCTTACAAAATCTAGATGAGCCTTATGTGTATAAGAAAGTTAGTGGGAGGGAAGTCATAGTCCTTATGCTATATGTAGATGACATACTACTCATATCAAATGATGTTTCTGTCCTTCAGTCTGTGAAGATTTATCTTTCCAAGAATTTCTTTATGAAAGACCTTAGAGAAGCAACCTATATATTGGGGATAAGGATCTATAAAGATAGATCTAAAAGGTTGCTTAGTCTTTCGTAGTCTATACACATAGATAAGATGCTAAAGAGATTTAACATGGAAGAGTCTAAGAGAGGATTTATTCGCATGACACATATGATTATGCTCTCAAAGTCTATGTGTCTGAAGACACAAGATGGAAGAACTCACATGAGTTTGATCCCTTACGCCTCAGCCATGTGATCAATCATATATGCTATGTTATGTACTAGACCCAATGTATTATATACTCTGAGTGTCACAAGCAAATATCAGTCTAACCCAAGTGAAAGTCATTGGGTGGCTATTAAGAATATCCTTAAGTACTTAAGAAGGACAAAGGATTTATTCTTAATATATGGAGAAAAAGATCTCAAGATAAGGTAATACAGATGCCAGCTTCCAAACCAATAGGGATGATTCAAGATCCTAGTCAGGTTATATACTCATATTAAATGGAGGTGCAGTCAGTTGGAAAAGTTCAAAGCAATAAATGATTGCAGGTTCTACCACCAAAGCAGAGTACATTACGGCTTCTAAAAAATACTGTTTGGATTAAAAAGTTCATTGGTGAACTAGGAATTGCTCTCAGCATTGTTGATGCACTACCAATCTATTGTAATAAGAATGGACCCATTTCACAAGCAAGGGAGCATGGTCTCATCAAAAATGCTAACACAAACTCTAGCGTGACTACTTGATTAGGGAGATCATTGGTAGAAACGATGTGAAAATAGAGAGAGTTCCCACTGATAAGAATCTAGTTTATTCACCCTATTCTATGTTTAAGACATAAACACACCTATGGTATGAGATACAAAGGTGATTAGCTTTAGCCCAGGTGGAAGATTATTAGAAATGTGCTCTAAAGGCAATCACTTTTAGCATCAGATGTACAAACTATTATTAATCCAAAGAGGTTTTCCTCATTATTTATATTCATATTCATAAGCTCAAGATTAGATCATAAAATAAATAATGAAGTCCATGATTCAAAACATAGTATGAAGGAAATTATGATGACGATCATAATATGACATTTCTATCATGTGTAATTATGTATGTATCTAAACTATCCCTAGTCGTAGGATCACTTAAGATTAGACATCAGTGATTCAGATAGTCTAGCACATATTATGCTTCTTGATTTGATTAAACAGTTGTAAGCATGATATGATTTGAGTGAACATGTGAATGCTTGTTAATGATAACAAGTACATTGGAAGAACCTGTATGAGACATCACATGGATACCTATTCAAATGTCAGTGATAAGTCTCATAGCAACTAATAGTGCAAGTATCCTTGGGCTTGAATAACTCAAGTTATATTGGATATGGATCCTGTGGTTTGACTCCATTCCTTGTTACCCACCATGGGTTGCTCGTAGGGTGGCGATTGGGCACAGCGTGAAGTATTCAAAGATATTTGAGTAGTCAACAGAGGATTCACCACTTCTTATAGAAAGAAGTATACCTATGGCCATTTTTCAGGATAATCGCTAAGAAGTCTTTGGCCAAAGTAGACTTGTCATGAAGAAAGTCTTAAGTGACATAGTTTATAGTGATTAATCCCATATGATAAGGAACTAACTACTTGGGTTTGATGTGATGTAATCAAGCCTAGTGGGAGTTGACTCAGGCCATACTCTGAACCAAGTGGGCATAAGACGGTGAAAGGATACACTGCATAGATATGCTTTAGTTGCAGAAAGGTTTAAGTCAAACAATTGACTTTCCGATCAATTGGGGGTCATGATGTGTTGCAAGATACTGCTCTGATCTATTTACAATCAAATGTTGATTGTGAATGCCCAATATAGCTGGAAACCTAATGAGTCACATGCATAAAAAATACTAGGAATGTAAAATGGGTTTGAGGATTTGATCCTAAATTGGAGAATTAATTAAAAAGAGATAAGAGAATAAAAGGAATAGGCATATGTTCATATTCCTACCTAAACAAGGAAAAGCCCAAAATCAAGAACCTCTTAGGTGTTACTTTTTCAAAGAGATTGGGCTTCTTACGATGTCACTCTAAGAAGCACAATAAGGGAATGACGCCTACTAAGAGAATTGGGACTTTAGGGTTTGTGGTTGCATCTATCACTTTAAATGTGATAGTGAGAGCCACATGCCACCAATTACTCTCTCTTAATTGTTGAGTATTTATTTTAGAAACACTCTGGTTCTTTTCTCCTTCAACCAAGAAGGTTTTCTTTATAGCTTCTTTTTGCTTGCTAGCACAAGAATGAGAAGAAACCTCGTGACCTTTAGAGGTTTTTCTTTTGTGAAATTTCGCGTGGAATATCATTGGAGGTATTATACTTTGGATACTTACTTTGGCTTGGAGAGGTTATTACACTACAAGAGGTAGTTCTCTTTGTCTTGTTTTTTATGGTTAATGTAATGGTAATATAGGTTGATCCATTGGTGAATGGGTTTTAGAGAAAATTTTTAATTCTACTGCGTTCTATGATCTCTAAAATCCTACTGGATACGTGCAACACAAAACCACTTCTAATATTCATAAATTGACTCATTGTTTTATTCAAGTTACATAAAACTTCATTTGCAAATATTAATTTTCTTGGCCTTAAAGATTCTTAATATTTTATGTTCTTATCTCCGAAATCTGACTTATTTGTTTTATCTCTCTATTTTTTTTATAATCTCTACACATCATCTATAACTTAAATTAATCCTTCCAAAATTCTCATTTAAAATTGTCCTCAAAGGCTTATTGAGAAAATCCATCTAAGTTCTCTGGTATGAAATTTTCTTCCCACTCATGCTCAACAAACTTGGATGCTAAGTAGATATAACCATCTCTTGCATATTTTTCTCATTTTCCACAATTTGCCATATTTTGAAAGTGACAACATTAGACTACTATCACAATAGGAAACTTTTTAATATATACTTTCTTAACTTACCTATTTATATTATCCATCAATTTCCTTTTAACAATTGTACTTTAAATGAAGAGTCTAGCCCTCCACAAGAATTTGCCAACAAACTATATTCAAGTATACACCAACCTTCTTAAAGAATGAATATAGGAGAAAAGTATCGCCTTACTTATAAATGAATTCATTATATCTCTTCAGTAACCCAAGCATCCTGTATTTTCCTAACTACAACATACAATGGTGTTTCTGAGACCAAATCACCATTTTAAAGATAAATCAAATTAATCATTATGCAACCATGCTACATCCAAATCTTTATTCCTCTTCAGATTTAATTTGAGGTCCCACTTAGATAATTTCACACTAATTCCTAAACCAATTTACAATTCAAATGTACAAACACAAAAATAAACCTTCTTAGCAAAATACAATTCTTAAAACTAAAGGAATCTACTTCCACAAATAAAGAAACAACAAAGCTCATATCTTTACCCCCAGGTACTACTCTTGTCCAAACAAATATAAAGATAAATTTATTTCATGTATCCCAATGTTTAGAGACTTTGATTTCACAACAATTCCCTTTAAAAGAGATTTTTATTTATGTTTGAACTCTTAGGTATCTCCTGGAACACTTGGTGTCACAAAGACTTCTTCAAGAACCAATAGTTCTTCCAACATTCACTAACACTCAAGATATTAATTTAATACTTACCCCACTTCTTCTCACAATTCAACTGCTATTATCTTGGTGTTGGCTTAGCTAAAACTCCCTAAGATAATTCCTAGATAGGAAAATCCATTCTTCCTCCTAGAAATTTCCTTCTCAACTATTCACCTCGAATCACTCAAAGGTTCCTTTCAATTAGGCTATTTTACATTTCTTTTTACCCTCGCTATAAGAATTTGTAATGTCATTATTTTACTATACTAAAATTTGAATCTTTTTTTTTCAAATTCTAATGCTTAATACTCGTACTTTCAAAAAGAACATTCTACAATTGTTCTCAGTACAAATCATAATTTGTTATACATAATGATTCAAATTCTAAACATAAAATAACTTTACATTTGTTCGAAATAAATTACAAATCTGCCGTACATAGTAATTTGATATCTACTTTAAAAAAATCTATAATTCTAATATTTAATAAACTTGAGTTCTCTTAAAGTGTTCAATCAGTCTTTACATCTTTCCCCTTATACTCAGTCCCTAAAACGGTCAATTGGAAAAGCACAAAAAGGTGAGATAAGGGTATGTCAGTAGCTAGCATAATTTTATAAACAATTATGAATATACCATTTCAGTCATAAAAACACTTATATCATAAAAATCAGTCCATGTAATATACATTCACAGTTCAGTGCAATAAGTTGATGAAAAATTAGCAAGCTGATATATGAATAAATCATGGAATCAAGAATAGTTGGTGACACACTCAACGACATGGAAAAGTAGTCTACAGAACTATTTTTCCAAGCTGAACATGAGAGAAAGGCTACTGCAGTCCTTTAACTCAAGCTAGAAAGATTCCAAGCTAAAACATGGAAATATAATTTCCAAGATGACATGGAAATAAAATTTCCAAGCTGACATAGAAGTACAGCTCCCAAGCTAAACATGGAAGTAAACTTCCAAGCTGATACCATGCTAATTTCATCACGAAAAACATATTTTACTTTAAATAAAACTTCATGCACATAAAATATTCAAGTAGTAAAACAAGCTTTTATGAATTGCTAAGCTACAAGTAGTAAAAATAAGCTTTTATGAAATGCTAAACTACAAGTAATAAAAACAAACTTTTATAAAATTGATAAAACAACAAGTAGTAAAAATAAGCTTTTATGAATTGTAAGCTACCTGGACTTTGTAGTCTGACTTTTTAGCTCAAATAGCTATTCAATCCATCTTGAAATTTGTCTCACGATTTTTGGCCTATTCAAACAGTATGTATAACCTTATTTAAAATCTTAAATAAAAAAAATTCTAGAATATCACCTTTCCCTGATCTTCTTAAATTCCTAATTTTATCCCAATATCTATTCATTGGGTTTCATCGTAATCTCATATTAGACCAATTTTTTTCAGATGATATGTATAAATAAATATCATTAATTTAAATAACATATATAAATATATAAAAATCTAAAAGATCATATTTATACATAGTTGACTTTCATAAAATAAACATATATGTGTATATATATATATATATATATTTACATGTTTATATAAAACTAATTTTGATTATCCATTTATAAAATATACAACTTAATCAATTAATCAAATACTTATTTATTTGTAAATAACTTGTATACATGTAAACTTATAAAGTTAATACATACACTTATGTATCTAATTATATATATGTATATATATTAGTATATTATATATATATATATATATATTAGTATATAAATATGCTAAAGTAGCATAAGGATATATAAAAATATATGTGTATCATGTAGCTAAATTTAATTGTCCATATCTAAAAATATATGGCTTAGTTAATCAAATGCTTATAAATTTGTAAATAATAGATATATATATATATATATATATATAATCTTAAAAAGAATCAATATATATATATAATTATGCATGTAATTTTCGGTGAACATATACTTATATATGGCTATACTTATATATATATATATATATATATATATATAAATAGAGGTGTAATAACATTACTTAGCAAATATAAAATATACTATATATGTATTTATTCATGTATAATATATAGATACAAGAATAAATATAATTTTTTATAAATTTTTACATAATGATATAAATAACTAATTTAATTAAAATAACTTAGTTTTTAGTTAACATATTACATAAAATTAGATTCTAGTTAAAACTAGATTTTTCTTAAATTTCTTTAAATAGTAATTACAAACTTTTCTATTGTTCAGCTAGGTCACTCTTGCAATATTTTTCCTTTTTCCTTTGCAAGATCTAAGTTCACAATTTGTTTCATCTAGGTCCTTAATCCCAGAATATATTTTTTTCTAAAATTAAAACAACTTATATAAACTTTTCATTTCTTTCAGTTTAGTTCCTATTCTGAGTTTCACATTTTTCCTTGAGAGTCAGAAGCTAAAACCTGCCCAGATTTCTTTCTTAGGTGTTTTTAGGACCTATGTGACCATTTTTACCCAAAAACTAAGCTAAAGAAGTAATTACATAAAAAACTAAAATTTTCTAAAAAGTTACTGTTGAACGTGGGGTATTTTGCACTAGTTTTGGTTCTGATTTTTGCTTCCTATTCACTGCCACTTCTCCTTTAACACTTGTGTGGGTTAGTAATAGAAGAATCTGCCCAAAGTAGCCTAGAAAAATCGAGTTTAATGTTGCTATTTGCTTCTTCCAAAAACCTCTATTTTATGGTTGAAAAACAGAGGAATATTTTTCTGCTACTGTCCATGCTCTTGTATTCTCTTTTTCTCACTCTCTCTCGACTATGAATGGTGCAAGGAAAGGGGAGGAAGGTGCTGCTATTTATAGCTGAAAATGGGAGGCAAGTGGTGATTAACCAAGAGACAAAAATTTCTGCTGTTAAGTTGGAAAGTCTAGTTGTCATGGATACACTTGGTTTGTGTAGCATGGGTTTCATATTTGAGTTCCATTTTGCTGCCTGTGCTTAGCTGAAAAGTTTGAAGCTAGAGGTTTGTGGATTTTCTATCAAACATTTCTTTTTCTTAGCCGAGAGCATGGAGGCTTCTTCATTTTGGTTGTGCATGTGATGTCTTTCTTTTTTTCGTGTTTTCCTTCCACTTTGCTGTCAAGTGCTCCTAAAAACCGTGAGCTATCTTTTGTGTGAGCTGTCATGTGCTTTGTTCATGTGTCTTTTACATGTTATCTTCTCCAAGTACATATATATGTATATTCTATTATATTTGCTTCATGTGCCTATCAAAATTTCTGTGCTGCCACTTAATATATATATATATATATATTATGCTATCTTCTTGTTTTCTCCTTTCCACCGAGAATGCATGTTACCATTCCTTCATACATGTATATATATATATATATATATATATATATCATGATCAATGTAGATAATTTAAATCCTACTAATATATATATATATATATATATTATATACATATTATTATTAACACCAAAACTATTTTATGCACAAGACCAATTATCTAGATTAGTATAATTCTTTTTTTATATTATAGTTATTTTAAATAATTATTTGAGTAAGGACTAAATTGAAAATAAGGTAATATTAATTACTGGATATTTAATAATATTTCATTTTTCTTTTAGTTAAATATTTTTGTCCTAAAAATTTCTTTTGTATAAAAATTCCTTTTGAATATTCAATACCTAATATTTAGTAGTAATCTCGCATAATTATTAAAAAATATTAAATATTTAATCAATAATAAATTGGGATGTTACAGAATTCACCTTTCTACCTTTTGGTCATTTCACCATTTACCAAAAAGAAAACCCCTCAAGTCTCATCTCACCTTCCTTCTAATCTTAGAACATCCCTGGAACCGGATAACTTAAAAACTCTCAGCTTAAGGTGTTTACTCAAGAGGTTCTCTAAAATGCATTTAGAGGCCTCGGGAATCTATAAATGAACAATTACACATTTTTTAATTCCCAATATACCTCTCAAACTACTTAAAGGGATATAACACAGAATAATTGACACTGACAACACCTACATGGCCTTTAGTGGATCTTCACTCTATAGTCATGCCACGGTTCATGACAATAGGGAAAGGCCCCACCAAGTTGACCTTGCTCTGTGACCCATAGGAGACCTAAAACTCATGGTCTAATACCATTTTATCACACCCCTAGGACACATGAGTGATATTAGAACGAGCCTTATCCTCATCTCGGAACCTAACTTATTTCATCAATCTAGCATAAACAACATCCTAAAATAAACAAATAAAATAAATAAAGGTAATCAATTAAAGAAATCTTTCTTTCATATCCTTGTAACTATCATAACAAGAAAATTAAATAAAGGATTTAGGAGCATATTCTTCATGATCATTGTACCATTTTTATCCATCATTTATCATTCATATTGATAGTGATCCAAATCCTAGGCTACCTATATTATCACATAGCAACTCTAGAATAACAAAACAAAAGATAGAAGAGTAAAATGAAGACGTCAATTGGCTACAGTCACTAGGAGGCCTATCCTAGGGACCCAGTTCATAAGATGAACCTCCTAATTGGCTCTTGTCACATCCCCTAAAATACGACATGTGATTGGCACTGTAGTAAGGTTACCTTTACACCATAAACCTAACAACATGACTCAACAAGCATAGGAAAGTATAATAACCTTGAAATATGTCTAGAAATTTATCTTTTGTACACAATTCAAAGGGAGATTAAATGACCTTTCAAATTAAGCGTGTGAAATAAAATTTATACAATCGTAGATGGCCTGAACCAAGATGCAAAATGCACATGATAGGTGACCTACGAAGCCACAAAGAAGCATCTAGAGTTCCAAATGGATCTGGAAGACCATGCAAGAGGACATCCCAAAGGCCTTAGAGGGTTGGTGAACTTGAAAACCTACTTCAAGACACTCATTCAGTTTGGCTGTAATCTTTGAAAGGATTCAAGAGTAAAAGAGTGTGAGTCATTAAATACTCAATGAGAAAACAACAATATTAATAATATGCAAAACTGATAGACAACTCAAGAATGTCTACATTCTTGATTACTCAAGTAGCTTGCCAAAATAATTAACAAGGGAAAAGCCAATTCAACCTCATTGCTATAAGTATATGAAATCCCCAAATTCTTCGTTAGGAATATCCTAAGTGCCTCACCACAACACAATTGTCTACATGCATCACACCCAACACAGTTATGCTACATGCCCCACATGACACCAAATGCCATTGATACCATTCACAGCTCATAGACCCTATCAAGTACCATTAGTTTCGGCATACATAAATGATCTTAAGTCATTTACCATAAAATTTTGATTACACTATAATCAAATCACTACCCATTACAATGATATACCATAACCAACCATAATGAGTAAGTTCAGAAACAAATATTACACATCTCGACTCAATTCATAATCAATTTATAATTGTTATCATCACCTCATCATTCATATAACACCACCAAATGCATAAATATTCTCGTGCAATTGCATCGCATCCTTAAGAAGTTAATTCATTAAAGAATTAAAACTTTCCTGTGTGCCTATGTAACTTATAAATGATTTTACATATATTTGTAAGCACATACACCTCATAACTCATCAAGCATGAACATTACATCAATATATATACATATATTTCTTTACCATTTTTTTCTTAAGCGTAATCTATCATATACATACATACTCAACATAATAATTCTCCTTAAAATTCAATCTTATACATGAGCACCTACGCATATACATGCATGCACTAAGGATTTCCTCCTTCTCGATTCACCTAGAAAGGGAAGCATTCCATGTACATCGCCACACAATTTCACTGTTGTGTATATCTCAACATTTACTCTGTAATACCCGCCAATTTTATATTTATATAATTGACGATATTATGGTATTTAAATGTTTTTGTGGGAATTACACTATTTTTAATGCAATATTTAATAGCGTTATTTTTATTTTTATATTTCCAATCATTTTATTTCCATGAATTGGAGGAATACTTTTGGTAATTTATTTATGGATTTAATATTATATGGTTGGATTGAATATTTTACTGTGTGACGGTAATTTCTGTAATGTGTGGAAACTTGTGAATGAGGGATTAATTGGAATTTATGTGATTTAGTTGTGGCTATATAAAAGTATGTCAAGTGGGTTAGGTATGGGTCCATGGGTCAACCCATGATCCACCACCCATGTAAGGTTCCTTTCTACCTTTACCTTTTCACTTTCTAACTTAGTGAAATTTAGGCAACTTCGGAGAAACCCTATTCTCTCTTCTCTCTCTTCAATCCAACTTGTGTTTTCACCAATTAATCTTTAGTTTCTAGTTGCTTCTCGCATTTCTGGACAATTCTAGGACTAAAGGTAAGATTACATCTCATTAATCTCCTTGAAATTCTTGAATTTGTCCATGCCATAGTGATATTGGGTTTTTGAAGGTTTTTCATGGAAACTTTGTCTGTTTGTCTCCTTTCTTAGATTTGTTTGGTTGGTTTTGTTATAATCTAGTTCATGGTGGTAAAATAAATGAGTTTCATGGATTGGAATCCAAGAACATGTTCTTGAGAGATTTCTAAGGAATTTGGGGATATTCATGAAATTCATTTGTATTGTGTTTTAATTGTTCTAAATTGTTCCATGATCATTGTTTTGATTTGAAAAACCAAAGAAAGAACAAAAAGAGTGCAAATGACCGATTTTTGGAGGATTTTTCCCCAAAAATTGTGAAGAATAGCTCAAGAACAAAAGAACCTAAATTCTAGTGCCCAGGCACCAGGGTTCCTAAAGGAAAAACTTGACTCGGCATCCAGGCACGAGGACTGGTGCCCAGGCGCCAAGGTACACTTACAGACAGGTGGAGTTGGCACCCAAGCACCAATGCTAGTGTCCAGGTTCCCTCTAGGCAAAAACACTGTATTTTCTGATATGTTGTGGAGCCTAAGCACCCACTCTGGCGCCCAGGTGCCCTTGAGGTAGAGAGGAATGTGAAATGTATATTTTGAGGAGATTGTTGAGGGATTTTGATGCCTAGTTGTTGGGATTTCTTTTGGGTGCTTGGTAGGATTAATTGGCTCCATTTCGGGACTCTAAGTATGGTAAAAACCTTTTTAAGGCAAATATGGGTGGTGAACCTTGCCAAAGTTATTTTGTTTTAAGTACAATATAAATCCTTCCTCCCTCATTTGTGGAAGATAAGTTCATTATACTTCTAATTGTTTATATGAATAAGTAAGTGGAATTGTGTGTGGAATAATTATCGCGATTGTGATATGGCATGTGGTCTATTTGGTATCGTTACATCCATTCATGACACGTAACATAAATGGAAATGTGTAGAAAAGTAAGGGGTTAATCTTCTGCATGATATGGAATATTTAGAGGGGGTTAACCTGTAGAATACACTCATTGAGGGTTAGTCCACAATGGGTAGAGTGATAAAATATGGCAAGCATTATATTTGTTTGATTGCATATTGGTAATATGTTTATGGTTATTTAATGTTTGCTTTGTATTTGGATAATTTCCATCGGTGATGGTGAGTTACAGTATTTGTACTTTTGCACTTAATTATTTTTATGCACAGTCAATTGCTCACTGAGTTTTGATGAATTCACACCCTCTGTGGTTACTCTTTTCAAATATGGAGACTGGGGAAGACGGGTTTTCACTGGAGAGTTAACGGCTGTTTTGGAGTTATACTTCTATTTGTGTTTGTGGGTTCATGAAACCAAATTTTTTTAAGTGTAGGATAACGCTCTATAGTCTGTTAGGCCACTAGGCTTGGGGGGAAATGTACATTATAAATTTGGCTGTAATTTATCTTTGTACTGTTGCTACTACATTCCGGTGTTATAGGATTTTTCTATATATATGTGTATGTATAATATTCTACTTTTATGATAATAAATGGCTTATATACTGCTAGTTGTGGACAATTAGGACTGCTTGTTGTGGCTTATATACTGCTAGTTGTGGACAATTAGGACTGCTTGCTGTGGCATTAGAATATTCACGCATGTTAAATGGGTTTAAGTTTTTAGGGCATGAAAAAATGGTTTTAGAGGGAAGATTTTTAGGTCTCCTAGGGATTATAGAGCTAAGTGTTCTTTATGAGCCCTTCTCCATTATCATGAGCTGCGGCATGATGATGACCATGGGTTTAAGATCCATAAAAGGCACTACTTAGAGTTGAGTGTTTCTTTTTACTAAGTCGTTCCTAGGTGGAGTAGGTTTAGACATTTGTTAACATTGAAGTGTTTATTGCTTGTGTGTAGATTCCTATAAATTTATGATGGAGGACGAGAATTCTAGAAATAAACGTGCTCACAGTGAACATGGTCATAATGTTGTTGATTCGGTCCAAGGCGATTCTACAATTAATCTACAACATGATTCACCCGGGCATACTGAGAATGAATTTCTATAAGAAGTCAGAGGTTCTAATCAGAATCCAGCCCAAGCAAGTGGTCCATCTCCCGCAGTTGACGCTTCAGTCATTGAGGGGATATTTGATATGTTTACAGCTTATATAGAGCGCATGGAAGCTAAGTGGGAAGCAAGGTTTGCAGCTGCATTTCCAACAGTAGCTTTTTCTACTATAGAAGCACCACCTGTAGCCCCAGTGCCACCACTTCCTCCAGTCAGAAAAAAGTATTGTAAAAGATATTAAGATGACTGAATTCTTAAAAATGGGACCACTAGTACTCATTGGGGAAGACCTTGAAGATGATCCGCAATGTTTTCTTGATGATTGTGAGGCAATTTGTGACGCATTGGGATGTTCAGATGTGAGGATAGTAGAAATGGTTGCTTTTCAATTAAGGGGACAGGAAAAAAGATGGTGGGCAACCTTGAGAAAGGGGCGACCCCAAGATGCACCATCAATCCATTAGGCAAAGTTTCGTAAAGCTTTTATGGACTAATTTATCCCCAAGACTCTTAGGGTGGCTAGGGCGAAAGAGTTTGAAGAGCTAAAATAGAGACTTATGTCTATTGATGAATATAATGCTCAGTATGTTTGTTTAGCTGAATAATCTCCAAATATGGTGCCTACAGAAGAGCAAATTATCACAAGCTTTGTCAAGGGACTCTGAAAATCTTTGTATAATCGGGTAAGCCCTATGATGAAGTATTTTACTTGTTATAAAGATGTTGTAGAAGTGGCTAGAAGAATGGAAATGAGAGCTAAGGGCAGTCAAGACCCTCCTAAGGGCAAAAAGAGAAAACATGAGGGAAAGTTCACTGAGTATGGGAGAAGTTTGGGAACTCAGATTTTTTATTCCCAGCTAAGTCATTCCAATGATATGCTTGGGACTGACTACATCTATAGGCAATGTGTCTAGGCCTCTTTATGAATTTAGTGGAGGTCGTTCATTTACTAGTCATGAGAGTTTTCAAAGAGGGTAAAAGAAGCCTCTATGTGCGATATGTTGATGATTTCATTTTGGAATATGCTTTGGGAAAGAGGCTAGTTACAGATGCTTTAACTGTGGCCAGTCGAGTCATTTGTGAAGGGAATGTCCTCAGTTATTGTCATAACCTATTTAGGGGCCAGTGTATCCTGCAAGCATTTAGCCTACTGCTCCTTCTATGCTACGACCACCGATTAATCTGACAAGAGGTAGGAACATAGGGAAGTGGTTCGCAGAGGCCAGAAAGGTCAAGGACAACCTACCACAGGTCGAGGGATTACTTGGGTCTATGCTTTAACTTGATAGGATGCTCAGGCTTCCAATGCAGTGGTAACATGTATTTTACTAGTGTGTTCATTTTCGGCACATGTTTTATTTGACCCTGGGTCTACACATTCTTATGTATCACCATTATTTGCAAAGAAATTTCTATTAGGACCTGTTAGACTTGAGGAATCCTTTTTGGTTAGTACACCGATTGGGGATACTCTTTTAGTGAATTCAGGGTACCATTCTTGCAAGGTCCTAATAAAGGTCTTAGAGACGAAGGCAAGTCTCATCTTCTCAATATGGTGGAGTTTGATCTACTTTTGGGAATAGTTTGGCTTTCTTCATACCATGTTACTGTTGATTGTCATAGGAAGATTATTTCTGTCAAAGTACCAGGACAACAAGAATTTATGATTCAAGGGGACCAATCAAATGTACCTTTTAACATTGTATCCTAGATGATTGCTCGATGAACATTAAGGAAGAGTTGTCAAAGTTTCCTAGCTTTTGTCAAGGATGTAGAGAAATAGGAAAAGGTTCTAGATTAGGTACCGATAGTTTGAATTTTTTGGATGTATTCCCAAATGAATTGCCTAGTCCACCACCTGTACGGGAGATCAAGTTTGCTATCGATTTGGTCTGGGTATGCAACCAATTTCAATTCCTCCTTATAGGATGGCACATGCTAAACTGAATGAACTTAAGGGGCAGTTGGAAGACCTATTGGATAAAGGATTCATTCATCCTAGTTTCTCACCATGGGGAAAGAAATATGGTAACTTTAAGGCTGTGTATCGATTATTGACAGTTGAACAAAGTCACCATAAAGAATAAATATCCTTTACAAAGGATAGATGACTTGTTCGACCATCTTTAAGGAGCTCAATGTTTTTCTAAAATTGATCTGAGGTTGGGATATCACCAGTTGAGTATTAAGGAAGATGATATTCTAAAGACTGCTTTTCGAATGCATTATGGGCATTACAAGTTTCTAGTAATGTCTTTTAGGTTGATTAATGCACTAGCGGCCTTTATAGATCTCATGAATAAAGTGTTCAGACCTTTTCTTGATAGGTTTGTCATTGTCTCTATTGATGACATCCTGGTCTATTCCAAGAATCCTCGTGATCATGCGGAGCACTTGAAGATAGTGTTACAAACTTTGAGAGATCACCAGCTTTATGCCAAATTCTCAAAATGTGAATTTTGCACGAATCAGGTTACTTTCTTAGGCCATGTTATTTCACAAGAAGGTATTCATGTGTATCCTAGTAAGATTGAAGCTGTTAAGAAATGGCCTAGGCCAACGATGGTATCAAAACTTTGAAGTTTTCTCAGTTTACAGGATATTACCGACATTTTGTTCCTGATTTCTCTAAGTTGGCTCTTCCATTTCATAAGCTGACTCAAAGAATGTTAAGTATATTTGGGATGATGCTTGTGAGTAAGGTTTTACTAAACTTGAAGAGCCAATGTGGTAGCAGATGCTCTCAGTCGGAAGTCAATGGGGAGTTTAACCTATATTTCCATGGAAAGGAGATCTTTAGTTTAAGAGTTGCATAAACTTGAGGCTGGTGTGCTTTTCGAGATCATAGAGTCTGGTGCACTTTTAGCCCATTTTAGAGCTAAGTCTTCTTTTGGAAAGAATTAATGCATCTATGATTAATGACCCTATCATGATGAAAACCAGGGATAAAGCAAAGGCGGGTCTAGCACTAGATTTCTCTATAGATGGTGGAGGTGCTTTATGGTTTAAAGGTAGACTTTGTGTACCAATTGTAGAACAATTAAAAAGAGAGATTACGAAAGAAGCTCATGGTTCTGCATATATGGTTTACCCCAGTGCCACTAAAATATATCGAGATCTAAAACAAGTCTATTGGTGAAAGGGAATAAAGTCTGATGTAACCGATTAAGTAGTTTGATGCCTAACATTCCAACAGATAAAGTCCGAACACCAGAGACCACCAGGAAAGATGTAGAGGTCTAGAAATTGTTGAGTGGAAATGGGAGAGAATCACTATGGATTTCATTGTAGGTTTGCCTAGATCATGGAAAGGGTATGACTTTGTATGGGTCATTGTAGACTGACTTACCAAGTAAGTGTATTTTCTTCCTGTGTATACCACTTATGGTGTTGCGAGACTTGCTCAACTCTATGTGAATGAGATCATTAAGCTTTACGGAGTACCAGTGACTATTATCTCATAACGTGGACCTCAATTTACGTCTCAATTCTGGAGAGTTTTTCAATAAGAATTATGTACCAGAGTAGACTTAAGCATAGCCTTTCATCCTCAAATGGATGGACAATCTGAGAGAACTATCTAAATGCTTAAGGATATGTTAAGAACTTGTGTTTTGGATTTTGAAGGAAATTGGGAAGATCATTTACCACTTATTGAGTTTCGCCTACAATAATAGCTACCAAGCTAGTATACATATGGCACCTTATGAGGCCTTATATAGGATATGTTGTCAATCTCTTATTGGTTGGTTTGAGCTTGGGCAGGCTAAAGTTATGGGACCTGATATGGTACAAGAAGCTATTGAAAAAGTTAAGCTGATTAGAGAAAGATTACTTACAGCTTAGAGTAGGCAAAAGTCCTACACGGACAATTGGCATAGAAACTTATAATTTGTTGTTGGAGAAATCATTTTCTTGCAGATTTCACACATGAAAAGGGTGATGAGATTCAGTAAGAAAGGGAAACTTAGCCCGAGATATATAGGTCCCTCTGAGATTATGAAGAGGATAGGTAACATGGCATACCGCTTGGCTTTACCTTCGAACTTAGAAGGAGTTCATCCGGTCTTCCACGTGTCTATGCTAAGGAACTACCTTCCTAACCCTTCTCAGGTTATTCAACATCAGAAGGTATAGTTTGATGAAACTCTCACCTATGTAAAGGTACCTATAGCCATTCTTGACAGACAAGTTAAGAAGCTTCGCACTAAGGAAATTCCTTATATCAAAATTTTGTGGTGGAATCATTCTCATGAAGAGGCTACATGGGAAACGAAAGAAGAAATGCGGATGAAATATCCACAATTGTTTGAGGCTTAAGGTTATCCTTGAATTCGGGGGGATCGAATTCTTTTAAGGAGGATGGAAGGTAATACCCGTTAATTTTATATTTCTATAATTGATGGTATTACGGTATTTAAATGTTTTTGTGGGAATTATGCTATTTTCAATGCAATATTTAATAGCTTTTTTTATTTTTATATTTTCAATCATTTAATTTCCATAAATTGGAGGAATACTTTTTGTAATTTATTTATGGATTTAATATTATATGGTTGGATTGAGTATTTTACTGCGTGACTGTAATTTTTGTAATGTGTGAAAAATTGTGAACGAGGGATTAATTAGAATTTATGTGATTTAATTGTGGTTATATAAAAGTGGGTCAAGTTGGTTGGGTATGGGTCCATGGGTCAACCCATGACCCACCAACCATATAAGGTTCCTTTCTACCTTTACCTTTTCACTTTCTAACTTAGTGAAATTTAGGCAACTTTGGAGAAAACCTATAGGCAACTTTGGAGAAACCCTATTCTCTCTTTTCTCTCTTCAATCCAACTTTTGTTTTCACCAATTAATCTTCAGTTTCTGGTTGCTTCTTGTATCTTTAGACAATTCTAGGACTAAAGGTAAGATTACATCTCATTAATCTCCTCTAAATTCTTGAATTTGTCCATGCCATAGTGATATTGGGTTTTTGAAGGTTTTTCACGAAAAAATTGTCTCTTTGTCTCCTTTCTTGGATTTGTTCAATTGGTTTTGTTATAATCTAATTCATGGTGGTAAAATAAACGAGTTTCATGAATTGGAATCCAAGAACATGTTCTTGAGAGATTTCTAAGGAATTTGGGGAAAATCATGAAATTCGTTTGTATTGCGTTTTAATTGTTCTAAATTGCTTCATGAACATTGTTTTGATTTAGAAAACCAAAGAAGAGAAAGAATAGAAAAAACCAATTTTTAGAGGATTTTTTCCCAAAAACTGTGAACAACAGCTCATGAACAGAAGAACCCAGATTTTGGTGCCCAAGCGTAGGATTGGCCCCAGGCGCCAAAGTCGACTTTTGGTGGCAACTCTCAAAATTGCCACTGAAAGTCGACTTTTGGTAGCGACTTTTGAAAGTCACCACCAAAAGTTAATTTAATTTCAAATAAAATTAAAAAAATTTTTGGTGGCAACTCTCATAATCGCCACCAAAAGACAATTTATTTTTAAATAAAATTAAGAAAATTAGATTTTTAGTGGCAACTTTCATAGTTATCACCAAAGGTGACAAAAAGACATTTTTTTATTTTTATTTAAAAATAAATTAACTTTTGGTGGTGACTTTCAAAAGTGACCAAAGATCATTTTTTGACACCTTTTTTTTTGGCAAAAAATGACTTTTTGTGGTGACTATAGTCTCTATTAAAGGTGACTTTTGCTGGCGACTATAAGCATCACCACCAAAAGTCTAATTTTTTTATTTTTATTTAAAAAAATGACTTTTTGTGGAGACTTTCAAAATTACCACCAAAGTTGCCAACCAAGGTAACCAAAACTCATTTTTTGGAATTTTTTGTTTTACAAAAAATGACTTTATAGTAGCCACTAAAAGTGACTTTTGATGGCAACTCTAAAAGTCACCACCAAAAGTCTAAATTTTTTTATTTTTATTTAAAAATAAATTGACTTTTGGTTGTGACAATGAGAGTCGCCTATATAATTATATTTTTTATCTCTTAATCTATTAATAATAATATATTTCCTTTTTGTTAAATTAGTTATTGTTTTATTTCAGTGTTATGATTTTTTGGCTTAAAATAATTTTAACAAATTATATATATATATATATATATATATATATATATATTGCCCTTACATAACACAAATAAAGTGGTGGCATAATGACAAAACATACATTGTTGCAAGCAAGGGACCCATGTTTGAATCTTAGGTATACATATGTTTGGTTTAATTTCAAATAAACTCTAATATTGTAGAAAAAAAAGTTGAGTCACCTCATGGCAGCGAGTTAGTGGACCGGTCAAGACCTACACAAGTCGAATAGGTCTCGAGTCGACTCGTCAGACCAATCTGAGTCTAAAAAAATTACTGTTGACTTTTGGTGGTGACTAAAAAGTCACCACCAAAGGTATTTTGGTGGCGACGTTATGGTCTTTTGGTAGTGAGTTCCAAATTCACTACTAAAGGTTACTTTTAGTAGCGACTTTGGTCTTTTAGTGGCGACTTTCAAAGTTGCCACTAAAGGTAACCAAAAATCATTTTTTGGCATGAATTTTTTTTAGCAAAAAAATGACTTTTAGTGGTAACTAAAGTCGCCACTTTTGGTGGTGACTCCTTTAGTCACCGCCAAAAACCTTTCAGCCGTGAACTTTCAGCAACAACTTAGTCACTACCAAAGGTCTTTTGGTGGCAATTTTAGAAAAGTTGCCACCAAAAGTCCTTTTTTTGTAGTGAATATAAATCCCTCCTCCCTCATTTGTGAAAAATAAGTTAATTATACTTCTAATTGTTTGTATAAATTAGTAAGTGGAATTGTGTGTGGAATAATTATCGCAATTGTGATGTGGCGTGTGATGTATTTGGTGTCGTTGTATCCATTCATGACACATAACATAAATGGAAATGTGTGGGAAAGTAGAGGGTTGGTCTTCTACATGATGTGGAATATTCAGAAGGGGTTAACCTCTGGAATACACTCATTAAGGGTTGGTTCACAATGGCTAGAGTGGTAAAATATGGCAAGCATTATATTTGTTTGATTGCATATTGGTAGTCTGTTTGTGGTTATTTAATGTTTGCTTTGTATTTAGATAATTTCCATCAGTTACAGTGAGTTATGGTATTTGTACTTGTGCACTATAATCTTTTTTTTCTGCATAGTCAATTGCTTACTGAGTTTTGATGAACTCACACCCTCTATGGTTACTTTTTTCAGATACAGAGACTTGGGAAGAGGAGCTTCCGCTGGAGAGTTAGTGGCTCTTTTGGAGTTATACTTCTCTTTGTGTCGGTGGGTTCATGGAACCAATTTTTGTTAAGTGTAAGATAATGCTCTGTAGTCTGTTAGGCCACCTAGGCTTGGGGCAGGGAAATGTACATTATAAATTCGACTGTAATTTATCTTTGTACTGTTACTATTGCGTTCTGGTGTTGTAGGATTTTTCTATACATATTTATATGTATAATATTCTACTTTTATAATAATAACTAGCTTATATACTGCTAGTTGTGGACAATTAGGATTGCTTGTTGTGGTATTGGAATATTCACCATGTTAAATGGGCTTAAGTTTTCAGTGTGTGACATACTCGATGAACAATATCAACATGGCATTGGTATACCTTGCATTCGTTACTCATCTATCTCTTTAACTTTGGATGCATTATATGCCCCATTAAAATACCAATGATCATAAAAGAAAATATAGAATCATGGGAAACAGCAATCCACTCACCTTGACTCCAAGCTTATATTTTACCATTTTAGGAACTACTCAGGAGAATAAATATGCCAAAGCCAGAAGATGAACACCCTATGAATCATGTACATGAAAAAGGAGGGATTAATCATCGTTTCATCATTCTAGAAGCCATCAGTCAACTACCCCATTCCTATTAGTCGACTGATCAATTTTATAGAAGCAGTTGGTCAACTAATTATCGCACATCAGTTGACTAATTCAAAATATCAATTTATTGATAGGGTGACAAAGAGCAATCAGTCAACTGACATATCTAAATCAGTCAATTGATGCTTCTTGACAGGAATTTCACACTTAGCTAGAAGATGCCCAATCAACAGATTGTTAGCCATCAATCGACTTATGTGCTACTGAACAGGCTAGGCAAAGTTCCAAAAGCGGCCAGTCGACTGATCTCGTTGTGCCAGTTGACTAGTTGTTTCAACTATTTAAAAAACCAGAAAATAAATCTCTAGAACCCAGCATTAATTCATTCCAACTCAAAACCCCTTCCCACAATGATGTATATACAACCCAATAACTCAGAAATACACACCCAAGGTGAAAGAACAACCACAAGAGTTGAGAAACTAAGCATGTTCTCAAAACTTCCCCAAATTTCTAATTTATATATAAACTTACCCACAACCGGGTTATCCTTGACAATAAGACCACCAAAACTCTTCTAAAGCATCAAAATAGAGCAATGGGAGAGTACTAATCCATAACCAACTCCACATTTTTAGAAAAATTCACATTTCTCATCTAGGGTTTAAGAGGTGCGAAAATGGAAGAAGAAAAAAGAGGAGAAGCACTTACCAATGTTGAAGCTTCACTCAAGAGAGGTCTAAATGTCACCACCAAGGAGCTTCCAAGGAAGGGGCAAGATCAATAGAGATGGAGAGAGAGCCGACGGGATAGTGGAGAAGAGAATGAGGGAAAATGAAGGTAAAATTTCATCAGGAGAGATTTAAACCCAATAGAAAAATTCTCTAATTTCCTTCCATGTCCTTATGACCTTTATCCCAAAAGTCAACAATTCAGCAGTTAGCCACTCTAGGTTAAGACACCACACTAAAGCATTTAAGCGCATACACCACCAAATTTAATGGCCATCGACCTGGTAATACTGATACCACAAGAGTTATGCAACAATACACCCAAAAGTCATAGACCCCTAGAACCCATATGTTACAGCTCTCCTAACGCAAACTCTCATTTTGAGTCTTACCAGACTCAAAGGTGCACTAAGCATGTCCTAAATCCTGGTCTATTGGGTCATATCCATAACCAATAATAGGTTGATAGGATTATGTCTGCAACCATAACATAATAACCTACAGGCCAAGGTCTTTAACCCAAACCATGAACCTAATACTAAGCCTATTAAAGCTCAACTCATACTTACCCATCGATACGTTTTCTCTAACCACTAGTTCCAATTGAATTCTTTCCTTCGAGACTATAAACCCCAAGGATTTCATCGTCCCCAACTAAAATCACACTTAGGGTCTTATGTAATTACACATATACACATACCCCCATGCATGTTCATACACAAGTAATTACACTTCTATACCCGTCCACATGCATTGAGTCGTCTTTGGGTTGGTCTTATCTTGAGCTATCTTTCTTGATTCCTAAGAGTCGCTCTGCGACTATGTAGGTAACCTAGGAACTGCTTATAATTAAATCATAACCTTGGATTATGGTGATTCCATTGGATAACGGATAACAGGATGCCAATTATTCTTTTGAAAGACTATATATATTTTGTTGAATGGGATGAATCATGCTTGTTGTCATGAGTGTTGTGAATTGAAATCATTTAATTGAATTATTTTTTAGAATCCTATAGATAATGTGGTCATTGGATTACATTATAACGCTTACGTTATGCATGTGAATCGTCATCACCATGCCGGTCACATGTGGTGTTTTAGGGATGTGACAATAAGAATGACTTATTGTATTAAAGATTTAGTTATAACTATTGTACTAAATCGGTTTGTCATGATGAATTGTATAAAAAATATTCATGGATAACTATATAAGGTTTTTCTTAAGTGAAGTCTATTTTTATTTGTTTGTTTTGAAACTTACGCATAAAGTATCATTAAAATAAGCTAGGTTTCAAGGTGAGGTCAGCTCACACTCGTGCTGGTCACGTGTCATAAGTGGGACGTGACAAAATAGCATCAGTGCTAGGTTTTAGGTCTCCTAAGGATTACAGAGCTAGATGACCTTGGTGGGACCTTTCCTTATCGTCATGAACTGTGGCATGACTATAGAGCAAAGATCCACTAAAGGCCCTATAGGTGTTGTCGGTGTCGATTATTTCGTGTCATATCCCTCTAATTCATTCGTGAGATATTCTTTGAATTAAAAATGTGTGATTGTTTAATTGTAGATTGTTAAGTCCTTTAAATGAATTTTAGAGAATTTCTTGAGTAGACACTCCAAGCTGAAAGTTTATAGGTAAGCTGGTATATGAGGTTACCTATCTATGATCAAATACTCAAGGATGTCTTCAGACTGAAACGAAGATGAGATAAGACTTGAAGAGCTATCCTTCTTCGGTAGGGGTGAAATTACTGAAAGGTAAGAAAGGTGAACCCTTATAAGATGGATAAAGGAGATTGTAAAATAGCGTCAATGAAAGAAACCTTTGAGTGATTGAAAGTGAAAGGTTGAAAAGGAAATTTCTAGGAGGAAGTATGGATCCTCCTATCTAGGAGTCATCTTTGGGAATTGTAGATGTACCAGGACCTAGATAATAATAATTAAATAATGAGAAGAAGAAATGGAGTAGACATTAAATTAGTGTCTTGAGCATTAATAAATGTTGGAGAAGCTATTAAATCTTGAAGAAGTTTTCATGACATCGGATATTTCATGAAACACCTAAGGATTGGAATTGTTATAAAAAGCAAATCTCTGAATATTGGGGTATATGAAATTAAATTCAATGTAAATATTGCTTTGGATAAAAAAGGGGGAATGAGAAATTTTATGAAATAGTATTAACCTAGATTTAAATTGATGCCATAAATAGTCTTGGATGGGAATAGTACTTAAGTATGAGTTTGTTGTCTCTTTCTGTGGAAGTTAATGTCTTTAGTTTCATGAGTTGTGTTAGGTTGAAAAGTAAGGTTTATTTTTTATGTTTGTATTTTTCAATTGTAAATTGGTCCAGGAATTAGTGAGAAATTATCTAAGTTGCGTGAGAGGTATAAGTAAAGTGATACTCTTTTCCTACATTCAGCTATTTCAAAAGTTGGTGTAATCTTGAATATGGCTAAATAATATTTCTTTGTGGAGGACCAGTTTCTCGAGATAAAGTGTAGTTATTGCAAATTGATTAGTTAAGAAACTGCATACAAAGAAGTTTCCGATTGTGACAATAGTTTAGCATTGTCATTTCCACAATAAGGCTGTTGGCAAAAAAGAGAAAGGGTGTAAGAACTATCCACATTTACTCAATGCCTAAAGTTTGTTGAGTATTAATAGGAAAAGAATTTTATACTCGAGCACCTAGACAATTCTTTTTTTCAATAAGCCTTTGAGGACAATTTTAAATAAGATGTTTGGAAGGATTAATTTAAGATATGGATGATGTGCAGAGACTTTTGAAATAATGGAAGAGATAAAGCAAACGAGTTGGATTTTGGAGGTAAGAACATGTTATATTAAGAAATTTTAGGGTCAGGGGATTAAAAATGTTAAGTAAAGTTTTATACAACTTGAATAAAATAGGTTAATTCATGGATGTAAAAGGTGGTCTTATGTTGCATGTGTTTTTCTCTAAACTATTTATCGGGATCATGATATGAAATTTTGATGATGTTTTAGGATGTCTTTTTGCCTCTATGAGTTGATTATTGATTAGAGTTATGTGGTAAATTTTGCGAACTATTAGAATGGTAGATGGTGATTTATATAAAATATAAATAATGAGTACATCAATTTGAAATGGGTAAATTGATGAATTATCTTTAATTTTATCTTGAGCATGATTTAGAAATGGTTGATGGAAATTGGGAATGAATCATGTCAGACTATTTGATTATACGTAAGAAGTATGAAGTCTGTCAATAAAAGAATGGAAATCCCTCAAAATTTTGTTGACTTGAATTAACAATGAGAGTCAGACTATTTGATTATATGTAAGAAGTATGAAGTCTGTCAATAAAAGAATGGAAATCCCTCAAAATTTTGTTGACTTGAATTAACAATGAGAGTCCTTGGATTTACTCTAGTGCTTGAAATAATTGGATCCCTTCTTCAGAACTATGGCTCTATTTTGGGTGTTTTCTATGGCTCTATTTTGGGTGTTTGGGTGAGTTTCTTAGATTAAAGATTATGAAGGTAAAATGTGGGAAACATGGATGTAGCTTAAGTTAGTAGTGACATAACAAATGAGAAAAGAGAGAAAAGGTTCGGTAATAACTTGAAAAATTCATGACCTCATTATGCAAGTATTTCTTTGCTGCATCGTTGGTTATACTATAGAATGATAGTTGTTAAATAATGAGTTTTTTTTTTTTAATTGAAACATAGTCAGATATAGTAATCTGTCGCAGGAGAGGTAAATTGAATAACATAGATGAAGGAATCAAAAGCTTTGGACTCATAATTATGGTTTTGCCCTTGAAAAGCTTAACTTGTTACCAATCTTAGATAGGTAATTTTAGAAACAAGAAGGATAACATTCTAATTCCCAAATTAATTAAAGGGTAATTAAGATAGGTCATAGTTTGGATTAGGAGTTGTTAATGTGAAAGAAATGTAGGAAACTGTTTGCATGGATATAGCAATGTTACTAGGAAGCTAGAATAGGAATGCTAGGCTCATAAATTCACAAGAGATGAAAGTGGATTGTTGGCCAATTTCGTAATTCAAAAGTTGAAGGAGGAATTAAAAACTGAGCAAAATAGTTAAACAATAAGAAAGTTGTCACATCCCAAACCCGACATGTGACCAGCACAGTGAAAAAGGGTTGCTCTTACACCATAAGCCTAGATTCTTAACAGGACCCAATACAAGAATAAAGGACAATCAATCGAAATTTTCAAATTTAACAAATATCGCCAATTATACAAAAAAATGCTTACAAATTAACACTTATATCAATGATAATATGCCATCCAGGATCATTTACAACACATACAACCATCCTAGGTACCCTACAAGATCACAGAGTGACATCTAGAAGTTTAAAAGAAACAAGTCAAAAGTAGAATAAGAAAATAACCCTAGAAACAAGAAGGGTAATGGATCAAGGGAACCTCCACGCTTCCATAAGACTGACCACCACAACTTCAGACGCTGTCAAATACCCAAGGAAAAATAGAATGAGTAAATTAATCACTCAATGAGTAAATCTCAAACCAAAATATATGTTATGGGGTTTAAAGACACTCTCTGCCAAATAAGCATTAGTAAGAAATAATGGAAAATGATTAACAATTAATCGCAGGCACTAGATGCATAGCTTAACTAATTAAATGGCACATTGTAGAAACCGAAAATAATACTTCACCAATTAAATAACAATGCCGTTCTAACCATCAAGCACCGTAATCCAAAGGGAAATCATTCCAAACCATTTAACCACGCCCATATCTCTACATACAGTCCCAACCACTAACCGCAAACACTATTGAACATAAAGAATTCTCACAAACAATATGTGAACAATTCATCAACATAAAATAAAATAAAGAATAATCACCATAATATAGATAATATATATACCCCATCCTTATAGCCCCTCTTGGCTTAAATGCCAAAGATCTGCATATATCCCATATGCATACCTAACCCCATTCTTATACCTCCAAATAGCCTTTGCATGTGCCAGTACCTGGCACCACATCAACCATTATATCCAATATACCAATGCCTGGCACCATATCAACCATTATAACCAACATGCCATTACTTGGCACCATATAATCCATTCATAGCAATTCCATAATGAGCACACAATAACCTGCCAACAAAGAACTATGAAGGCAATGTACAAGAACAATAAATCAATATTAGGTAATCTTCCCACATCAACAACCACAACAAGAAATACATGCCATAAAATATGTATCTTTGCCCAGGCAAGGTAAAGATGGTCCAACATAAACAATTCCTATCACCCTAATTTAACCATAAACACAATGAAATGATACACCATAATAGAAACATCCATTTCCAAGTGTAAGGAAAGTTAGAGTGTAATAATTTCTAGCATCAGAGGTAAAACCAAAAGGATTTATAGTTATGCACCAATATAAGATTTGAAGTTTTAACAACTAGAGACAATAAGCATACTTTTTTCCATTTTAGAAATATTATCACACAATAAGAAGATTGAGAGAGAAAATAAAATATTGGTATGTAAGAGCAATATTCTACACCATTCCCGTAAGTAAAATACTATTCATACTCAGATTTGTAAATTCAAGGATATCTATACCACATTAACTCAAATTGGAAGACATACCAATGTATAGAATTTAAATCCATAACTCTTGAATTAATTTAACCAATTGATAATTTAACAAAGAACCACAATCACCTCAATTTGCTCAATTAGCAAGACAACAAGATTCCTTACCTTAGCATTTTGGATTTACCCATGTGGTTTTAATCATAATGGGAATACATACCCTTCAAGTTGCTTGACTAGGACCTTTGAGTTTAAGAGAGGAAAGTTGCCCAACTTCATAGGAGGTAAAAGTCCAATAAAATTTAGAAGGAGAAAGTTGATCTACTCACCTTGACTCCATGCTTGACTACCTTGAATAGTCCCTAAGTATGTGGAATATACATTAAACAATCCATCCTTAGGAGATAACCATGTAAAAACATGTCGAAGTTACAAAATTAGTAACTCCTTAGTACTAATTTTGACCCCTGTTTAGTATTTTAGTCATAACTCTCAAAATGGTAAGGATTTTTCAATTAATTCTTATTTCATGGGAAATTAGACTCAAATAACTTTTCAACGATACAAAAAATTTGTTAAAAGCGGAGTGTGAAATATACATTAAACAATCCATCCCTAGGAGATAACCATGTAAAAACATATCGAAGTTACAAAATAAGTAACTCCTTATCACTAATTTTGACCCATGTTTAGTATTTTAGTCATAACTCTCAAAATGGTAAGATTTTTCAATTGATTCTTATTTCATGAGAAATTAGACTCAAATAACTTTCCAACAATATAAAATTTGTTAAAAACGAAGTCCATATGAGAGAGTTATGACCATTTGAAAATTGACCAAAACTGACAAAATTCGTTGGCGTATGTGAGCCTAGGCAGGCAAATTCCGGCCTAAGCAAGCAAAACACTTCCCCACACTGCCATACGAATGCCTAGGTGGCCATTTTTTGGCCTAGTTGGGTTTGGATGCTTTGTTTACGCAATTTTTGACCCCAACAAGATCTTTGTTTCATTCTAAACCAATTTTCCACCAAAATCAATGTTTCTTTTCATGGTTTTGCTCTAGAAATGTTTAGAAAACATCTACATATCCAAATCTTAGATTATATTCAAGAATCATAGCTCAATCTATCAAAATTTTCATCAAAACCCTAACTTTCTCCCTGTCACATCCCAAGATCCAGCATATAACCAGCATAGATGGTGAGCTTCACCTCACCTCCGTAAGCCTGCCTAACATAATTCTATTCCCTATTTTCATTAACTCACAAAATCAAAATATAAATATTTTTACAATTAATTATCAATTTACATTTCATTAGTAACAACTAATTATACAAGATCCATGATTCATCAATAAATTCCATTACATAACATTTTTCAACAAATTCATATCCTAGTATAAACTACCTGATTACAGAGCCTTAACTAGATTCTTACAAAATAAAAGCGAGGACTAACAAGCAAACTTTACCCCAAACATATGGAGAGTTGATCACCATACGCGACTCGGTAATGTTTCTTCTTTCACACCTAAAAATGTTGGGGTGTGAGTCATACTGACCCAATGAGGAAACCACTACTCTACCACCACCACATATAATATATTCATTCATTTAAATATATATATATATACACACATGTAGTCAATTTCATGCCAAGACCTATCTCAGTATAACTACAACGTTAAATAAGATTCATAACACAACACTAACAATACATTTTAGCCATGTCACATATATCACATCATCCATACATTCCAAATAATTACAAGGCACACAATATCACAAATTCCCGTACCAACCGGATCATCCAGGGTACCTCTGGATCATTGCCTGCGGCCCCGCCGCATCCACCCTTATCGCTCCATTTATTTCATCCCATGGGGTGCACCACTATGACTTTCCTTTCTTTCTCAAACACAAGCACAAGCACAATCATATACTGAGTGCACATCTCAATCATTCTCAACTTAAGCCATAGTACAATCAGCACAAATCCAGACTTCCAGCATCATAATATAGATACAACATAATCCATCATTAGCATCATTCACAGTATTACAAACAAATCAAGTATTATATTGCTCAACACATGCTATCATCAATCCAACACATTATCACGAGAATAATTGTCATCATATCAACAACTCACATATAATTACATATATCAATCATTACAATCATTTTCATGCACATGCATAACCTTTATATTCATAAGCACACCAAAGATATTTCAAATCGTTATATCCATATTAATAAGATTAAGTATATACAGAAAATACAACCAAGGCAAAGTAGAGATCCCTCACCTTGGATCTAAGCCAATTATACTCTATGATTGCAAAGAATGGATACCAAAAATCTCACCAAAGGCCTAGAGAACAAGTCAAACCAGAATAACATCAAATCAAAACATAAACTACCAAACATTTATCCTTGTTCTATTTTGAAGCAATTTTGAGTCCATTCTTTAGAAAAATTCTGGTATTGATCTACAATTCCAAAAATTGTGAAATTTGACATATAACCATATCTATGTGTTGACATACTAGGATAAAATTTTCAGATCAAAATTCTATCATTTGACCCCTCTAAAGGCCCTTATAGCAACCATAGGTCAGAATTGTCTAATTTCTGCGTAAGTTTTGTTTTTCTGTTCAATAAGCCTACCAAATCTAAGCCAAATGTTATGAAATTTGCTAGATACTTAATATGATGTCTTAGCTAGGTGCCATAAAAATTTCAAGTCCAAACAATGTGGTTTAGCCACTGACCAATGACTAAAATCCAATTCTGTTCAGATTCGTTTCTGCACAGAATATGAGTCTATCCCCCAGCATTTCACCAAGCTAAACTCTTCCAATTGCCATGAAATTTTCCAGTTCATGCCTACACATGTCAAGGAATACTACATAAAAAATTTAGGATTTATAAGCTTCATTTGGTTACTCAAACTACATAAAATCAAAACCACAAAAAAATACTGTCCTGAGTTCATCAATTTGATCTCATTCATCCTAAGACACATCTTAAAAGCTAATTCCTTTCAACAAAACAACCAGTTTAAATCTCATATAACCCATACATAAAATCCTCAAAAGATTCAAGTTCCCACCCATGGGATTCAAAGGGAAAATCAGGTATGAACAGTAAATTAGAACATCCAATTAAAGCCTCTAATTTCACCATAAAACTAACCAAGGAAGGTGAGAGGTGTTTGAACAGCACTTAGGGACTCCAAACACAGCAGAAAAATGGGAAAACAGCCACATAACTCACATCCAAACCATAGAGTGCAGAAAACGTAAATCTTGTTGCTTACAAGCTCTTCCCAAATCTTCAAAATTTTTTTTGTCACTCCATAACACTGTATAACAGATCCAATGGCCTAAGTGCATTTAAACATAATTTTCCCCTTTAAGTTTCATTAAATCATCTTTAGTCCCCTTCAATTCACACAACAGAAACATTCCATCTATAATTTTACCAATCTTTTCTATCAAAAAAAAATAATTTTACCAATCTTAAAAATGGAAATTAAATCTTGGAATCAGCAGTCTAATTTCCTAAAGAAAATTAATCAGCCACAAGTATGCAATAGAAATATCCATGCCCACCTAAACATTACTCTGTTCTTACTCTCCTTCCCAAGCTCACGGTTCACCACTCAATTCCCATCCTTCCACTAGTAACCAAAATTGCATCTAGCCTTTGAATCTATCAATTAGTTTCTTCCTAATTTTTGATCAAAGCACAATTCCTCACCTTCTCGGTCATGAACAGCCCAAAATTCATGAGTGAAGAATGAGAAACAGCAAAACAAAGAGGGACATCAGTTTACCTTAGATGGGAGCGTTTTCTGACAAGGCAGAGGTCGCCAGAAGTGAGGATGTCGCCAGAGATTAAGGAGGTTCCATGGTTGACGGGGAGGATGAGTTACAGCAGCTGGTTCCTTCTCGCCATTTTCTCCTGCTTTGTGGCTTTGCTTTTGCGTCAATAGCAGGGGATCGAATAGAGGAGGGGAAGGGACGAATGGTGGTTGTTGTGGTGGTTGCCGGCGACTGTTAACACACCGTCTGGCTCTCTCTCTGTCTCGCCGCCCAGTCTCTCTCTCTCTCTCCCTTGTGTTCTCATTTTTGCTGTTTCACTTCCGGTATGCGTGAAAATGGGCTTCAGAGGTTGTGTTCTGTCTTCTTCTAGAAGCCACATCCAACGGTGATAATTAATCCATGTGTCTTGCTCTCTCTCAATGCCACTTAATCAAACGTTTGAGTAATTTATACAAAGATATTCCTTCTTGAAAATGATTTTCACTTGGGTCCTTATGAACTTATAAAAATTCCTAAAATTTAATATTTTATCCCAAATATTTTCAATCACCTTAAATCCTATTATTATTATTTTTTTTTCCCACTAATAAGAGATCTTTACACAACTTATTAAAACTTTCAAATAAATCCTTAAAAACTATTATCATAACACTTCCATTTGCAACTTAGTTCTCTTATAATTTTCCACAATAAAGCTTTAAATCTCAAAATTTTTTCTAATTTTTTTAATTTCTTTTTAAATTTTCAAGGGTTCACCACGTGTTACCTAAAAAACCTAGGGCATTACATTACCTTTCTTCTATCATACCTTTCTAATCCATTGTTTATCAGTAAAATCTCTCCACAAACTAATCTCCAAAGGGTCAAATAACAACAAAAG
Source organism: Biancaea sappan (assembly GCA_037074585.1). Taxonomy (NCBI): domain Eukaryota; kingdom Viridiplantae; phylum Streptophyta; class Magnoliopsida; order Fabales; family Fabaceae; genus Biancaea; species Biancaea sappan. Next base: position 66,401,357 of record CM073492.1, read on the forward strand.
AACCATTTCCTATAACTCCCCAGTTCCCAAAGTGAGAAATTTAGCAAATCCATCCTTGGGGTTTCTACCTTGCGACAAAATTAGAAAAGGAGATGGAGAAGTCTTTCTTACCAAATATGGAAGACCACTAGAAGGAAAGAGAACCACTGATGAGCATCCACAAAATAAAAACCAAGAGGAAGTTGAAGAAACTAGCATGAATGTGTGGAGAGGAAGAGAGGTGCGCTAGATGGAAGAAGGAAAAAGGGAGAAAGAGTGATTGGGAATGAAATGAGTACTAAGGGATTCTTATATTAGTATTAGGAAATTTGTAAAATGCCTTCCATATCCCTCCTTTTTTTTTTAATCATCACACATAAGAGTTCATCTCATCATACATTACATATAGAAATAAGAACAAGAATTTTTTTCATTTACCAAAATTGCCAAGTCCACACATGAGATTACTAAAAAAAAAAAATTAGGACTCCTAAGACACGGATGTTACACAACCATATTTGTAGCTTCTGTTGAAATCCATAGTCAAATGTCTTCAACATTTTACCATTTTGTTGTATGCTAGAAAATTTGAGTCAATGTATAAAAATATGAGAGTTGGCAAATAACTTCGGAACTTGGGTTATGGTCAAAGTGTAAATGGGTTATAAAATTTTCAAGAAGAAAAATTTGTGTTTTGAGGGAGGACGGTTGAATAGATTAGAGTTTCAAGATAAGATGTGGTTTATAGTAGTGAAGATAACCATAAAATAAGCATAATAAAATCTTCATTTAGAAAGAACTACTAAGGAGTAAGAGGGGAGACTTGGCAATTTTACCTCAACTGTTGATCTTTGAATATGGTTGAGTATCAATATTCGAGGACTGAATTTTTATAAGGAGGAGAGATTGTAATATCTTGTATTTTTAAATAGTGTGGTGACCCTTCAAATTTGAAAGAAAAGTTTTTGAGGAACTAAAACTCTAAATTTTGAATATATCATGAGGATTAAAATATGAAAATAGATTCTTGATGACTTATTTATTTAAAAAAAAGAGATAAAATAAATATAAATAAATGAAGAAATAAAATTATATTGGAAAAATCATGAATTAATTTCTTATGAGGTGTAAACGAAATTCTAAACATGAGGATGTGGGCCTAATTGCAAAGATGGAAAGTTTGAGAAGAGTCTTTCTAGGTTTTTAACCAAAGGAAGTGTGATGGCAGATTTAGAACCACACACATGTAACTATTCTTTCTTTTCTTCATTTAGCATTCTTGAACCATGAGAGAAATACAAAAAAAAAAAAAAAGAAGAAGAATATGGTTTCTTCCATCCCTTTCCCATGTAGCATTCTCTATGACTTTCTACAAGTAGGCTTATGAGGGAGTGAGAGAGAGAGAGAGAGTTTTTCCAACTTTAGCTTGAAACTGTCAGGGAGAAATATAGCAAGAACAATGGTAAGCTCAAAACTTTTATCTTTTCCATCTAATCGTGGGTAGGAATGGATCTAGGGGCTGAATGGATGAATAAAAACCAAGGGTCTGAAATCAAAATAGTATAGGTGCAGAAAAAACTGAGTGGACGATGTGAAATATGATTTCAGTTTTGGTTATCTCATCTAACGGTCTCTCCTAATTAGTTTTTGGGATTAAGTGATTAAATATGTTATAAAATGGATTAAAATGAAATTAAGTAGTCAAAAGAGAGCAAAACCGAGAAGAGAAATATAGATTACAGCAAAATAAGGGAAGAATTAAATATGGCAGTCGACTTCATGAGCTGTAGCAGTCGACTGTCTTGCTATTTTTAGTATATTTATTAGTTATATTTTAGTATATTTACCTTTATATTATACAAATAATAAAGAAAGATTTTATTAGGTGAATTTTAATAGAATTACATTAGGAATATTGGGATTAAGTGAGCCTAGAATAGATTTAAGAAGTTGAATAAAAAACAAAACCATTAATATGATGCTACAGAACAAGAAGAAAAAAAAAACAAGAAAATTGATTAGAAAAGAAGCATATGACGTGAGCCACATCGTATAAGTTAGAAAATATCTTAGAAACATCTAAGATGAAGTTTTTGACTGGTTTGGAAATCAAAATCATGAGAAAAGTGTGTAACATGCATGACAGGGATCAAAGTAAAAAAAATGAAAAGTTTATAGGGATTGATTTAATTTTAGAACAAAATATATTTTGGGACTAGGGACCTAGATGAATTTTAATATGTTCTTAAATTATGCAAAAGGCAAAAGAAAAATTTGGACCAATAACCTAAGTGAATAAACAAAGTTTTCTCTTAATTGCTATTTTTGACTTGTTGTCTTCATTTCCTTCTTGATCAAATCCTAGGGATCAATTTGGGAGACATCTTGGAACTTAATTTGAGTGGGTGAGTAAGATTAAAAGGGTAATTATAATACCAAACTAAGTTGAGTGGGATTTATACTTCCTATCATTAAGTCATTTTTTTTAAGTCCTTTGCATCATAATAAAAGCGTGTAATGTATCTAAATCAAAAAGAATGATGTATTACATATAAGGGTATGTTGAGCATCTTCTTGTTGTTGTGCTTTAAGTGAGATGGTGAAACATAATTAAATATGAAATTTGTGTGGATACGAATATATATATAAATATGTTCTTTCATGAATGGAGTATGAAGGTATATTTTAAAATGTGTGTAGACGCACGTATGTATATATTCATTTATTTCTCATATTGATCTGTAAAATAAAATTTGAAAGTGTGTATATACATTCAACTATCCGTTGGAAGATGTGAAAAGGAATGTATATATGTTTATGCATATGTATGTATATATATATATATCTATATCTACATGTAAGTACTAGAAGTTTTATGTCTTTAATTTAAACAGATATATGTGAATAAATAAATACATACATATATATGCACATACAAATAGACCTACATCTACTTGTAAGATACTTGTTGAAAGGTTTAGTTTAGTATATATGTGTGTGTGTGTGTAGACACACATATATGCATCCTAATCTTGTGATTGAAGTAAGAAATTCGGGCCCTCTGAATTAAATTCGTTGATCAATTATTGAACTTATTCATCTGTAGATGGTTGTATAAGGATATAATATGTTACTATATTTGTGATGGGTTATGATGTATGCAGGTTATGTAGCTGGAACCATGTTGATTATGTTGTGATTTGAATTGTAAATGACTGATATGTCTATGTGGCTCATAATTGTGATTGTGATTGTGATTGGTAAGGCATGATGGTGTATCACATGGAAAATTCTATAAGGAGCCATAAGGGTAGAGATTTATATATGGAGTGATAACGGTGGATACGGTGGGGTTGCACGCAACGATATAGAGGTACCTTAGATGACCTAGTTGGTATACGAAATTTGTGTGACTGATTGAATTGCTTTCTGTTGTGAATTGTTCTGAACTTTGTTATATTGAAAAAATGTGATTAATTTATTTGAATGTTGTTGAGATCTATTTTGGATGATACTGTATCGCATTATAATTTGTTTATGTATGATTGATGCATGTTATCATTATGATTGATGCCCAGAACTTCATCTTAAATGTTTTAGGACCTATTTGATATTTCCACCAATAAACTAAGCCAAAGAGAGGCTTTTAAGAACAAAAATTGAAATTCCAATGCTTACTCTAGATTTCATGTGTTCATGAGTGTTGCACTATTTTTTCCCCTTTCATTTTTTGCTCCTAACCATTGCTACTACTTCCTCCACTTTTGAGTAGATTAGTCGTTCAAGAACTTCCCCAAAAATACCTAGAAAATCGAGGCTAAGTAGCTCTCTCTCTCTCTCCTTCTCTTGGTTTTGCTCTATTTTAACATTGGAAAACAGGGGAAAATTTGTTGCTGCTATAATATCTCTCCTCTCTCGGTTCTTTGTAGAAATTTGGGAAGAGGAAACGATGTTTACACTTAAGAGCTTTTTGGTTTTTGGTTGTAGAAAAAGAGACACGCTTCCTCTTAGATATTTCTATAGAAATGAAGACAATCATCGAGTCACAGTTTTTTCTCTTTTACTCTCGGTTTTGATTTATTTCTACCTCTAAATTTTATTTCAACCCATTCTTTTAAAATGCTTGGTTATTTTATTCTAAAAACTAGATGAAAAGAAGTGAGGAACTCGTAACCAAGAAAAAAAAATAGGACAATGTTTTACCTTATAATATCCGCCATTCTGTTTTTGAGTTCTATTATGCTACTTCTATTTAAGCTCCGAATTCAACCAGTAATTTTATAATTTCAGGTCTACAACTTAGCTTAATAGTCTGCTATCTAGAATTTAGAAGTTTTGAACTCTAATAAGTTAGGTGCTCTCATCGATCTCCCTTCTTTAGTTGAAACTAACAGAGATTATCCCTTTTTCCTCTCGAGTTGTTCACAAGAAAGAAGAAGCAAAATGAAGGAGCATCTCTTTTGACTTACTAGTGTAAAAATGACAGAGGAATAAGGTTGTTGGAAGTCTCTCTTTGAGCTCATTCACGAGAAGACATGGAAAGAGGTTTTATGGGAAGCAAGATGCAAAATAGAGGCTTTCCGTCTCTCTCAAATTCTTGGTCTCACTTCCTCCACATAGTCTGAAACGAGTATGTCTTGAAGAGTCCAAGAGCTTCTGAAAATTGTGATGGAATATTGGTACACGTGGCTTCACCTTCAAATGCCACCTCCACTTATTTATGTTCAAATTATATTAAACAACTCTTGTTTAAATAAGTCTTTAATTAGGTCCTTAAAAAACTTGTAATAAAATTCATAATTTATGCAAATTTCAATATTATTTTACCATTTCTTATCTCACCCTTCCCATTAAAAATTAACTCTCTCCTAGTAAAATAAGAATTTTTTTTAAATAAGTCCTTAAAAGCTTTGCTTTTTTACTTTAAAGGCCCATCGTACTATTTTTAAAATTTGGGATATTACACCTCAGGAGCAACACTTAACCTGGGCCCCCATCTCGCTTGCCATAATGCACAATCTTTACCTCTTCGGTACGGTGCCCCTTGGGAGCAAGCTCAACCTGGCCACCTATCTGCTCTTCTTGTCATGCGGGGAGGGTACTAATCAAACACAATCAATATAACCCCTGCACTCACTCAATGGTAAGGTGCACTTTGGGAGGAAGCTCAACCTGGGCTATACCCCTTTATCGTGAGGGGAAGGTATCAATCCAACACAAGCAATCCATACACACAGATGCCTACATATATACAATTCAAGGCCAAAATTTTATCCACACATATGCATATATATATATATATATAACAAATTCATGAAAAAAATCCATCCATAACATAATAAATAAATTCTTACCTATTCTTACTCCCTAGGCACGAGACCAAATTATAACCTCAATTTAAGCATAGTAATTAATGAAATTCCATATACCTTACAAGTCCTATGCATAAATTATAATTTTATTCTTATTCTGTAACCTAGTAATAGCATTCTACTATTCCTGGGAGATTTCCCACAAACATACGCATATAATGCAAGGCATTAAAACCAAGTTAGGGCAATGTCATATACTCACCTGGATTCCAATGCTAAATTTTACTGGTTTTGTGCGTTATTTGGAGGGAGAAGATGTGTAAAATGATTTGGGTTCAATCCCAATGACAACAACACAAAAATTTTGCCAGAAGAAGTCAAAACTATAAAACAAGAAAAATACTTGTTATTGATCATGATCTTTGGTCACTGTTTTAGTCATATCTCCTAATTGGCAAGGAATTTTTGACCAAAACTTACCATTTGAACTAAACTCAAAGGGATTTCCAATGACATGTTATATTCTTAAAATAGAGTTTAATTGAGAAAGTTACAATAGATTTAATATGCTAGTACTTACCTTGAACCTTGGAGTTGTTGACATCGGGGAAAAGTTTACCAGTGATGTGTTCCTTGAAATTTGTGTGTGGAGGTGTGGTGTGTTATGTAGGTATAGAGTCTTGGGTTTAGAGCTTCCTTGAGGTGGCATGTGCAAGTGGTCTAGGATCTTGAGAGTGTGAGTGATATCTAGGGTTTTTTAGAGTGTGAGTAGTGTTTACGTGTAAGAGGCACTAGGGTTTAGGTGTCTCTTAGATGGAGAGAGAGACGTCTAGGGTTGTATATGTATAGGTAACGCATAGAGTGGTGTTTCTTAGAAGAATCTAGAATTTAGGGTTTCTTAGGTGACATTTGTTTATTGGTATTAAAGGGACTGGCCTGTGATGGTCTTAAGGTAAATGGGCTAGAATCTTGAAGACCAATGTCACGACCTCCATTTAGGAGCATGACTAGCATGGTGGGGGCACCAATGCACACTGTAAGCCTTGATTAAGATATGAAGCCTAACCTAAGAGACAAGTAATAAAAAGTAATCATTCATCTAGCATTAATAGTATAGTTAAGGAAGATCACATTAATTTGTCTTAGAGGTTCATCAAGTACCTATTTGTTTGCATTCTACAACTACAAGCCAATAATACAACAAATAGTTCTTTTACAAAAGATCAAACTTCATGGTAATATATGTTTACAAAACTACGCCTAATCCTTACCTATCCAATTTTTAGAGCACTGCTAGAGTTTTTACAAAAGAAGTGAGGAACCAAAATATACAATACCCTGGATGAAGGTCGTGGACACAAATCATGCCTCACGAGGGACGTCCTCTCTAGTAGTCTCTAAATCTGAAATATTGGGAAAAGCAAGGGGTGAGATAAAACATCCCAGTGAGAATAACTTATAACATTTGTATATATAACAAATGATGAAAAGAAAGAATAAATATGCATATATTTCCATTATTCATGTAGGACGAGCCCAAGCAACTCACGACCACAATGCATAGGCCCTTTGTACGTGCAGCAACGTGAGATCGGGGATACCGAAGCCAACCGTGCCTAGCCAATATCACATGTTATAAATATTAGTTGGAAGCCAATCGATTCCCAAGCAATTGAAGACTATAATGCACAGGCCCATATGGTGCATGCAACGTGAGACTGGACCATAGATCATTAACGATACATACACAATGGCTCAATGGTCAATAAACATGTATTCCATAATCAACAACACATAACTTAATCATATTCCTAGTCATTCCCTTTAGACATAATCATTTCATAATCAATTAGAATTTATCAATATCTATATCAACTCAACAACCATGATAACATCAAAAGTTCCCATCATCTCAGAACAAGGAATTTACATAATTCCAATTAAAGAGAAATCAGTTACCTTTACCTTAGCCAGACCTTTACCGAAGTTTCTCTAAATTAAGAATCTTTGCATGCCAAAAGGAGAAGAAAAAGCTCCTAAAACTCTCCAAAGCCCACTGACCAAGAGGTAAGAGAAAGGGGAGTCAAATTAGTACATTGGGGAAAAAATCAAGAGGTGGTGCCCCGGGCACCCACTCTAGCACCTAGAGGCTCCAAGGGGGCAAATCTCGGGCTAAGCCAGTCCTGGCTGCCAAGCCGGGGTGCCTTGGGCACCAGAAGTGGCACCCAAGCATCCATGGCTGAACAACCATAAGTACTCGGCCAAGCTTCCCCAAATGCCTAAATCCTTCCCTTTTCATCTACACAACACATCCAGGAGATTTAAGGGCGAAAATAGAATGTTCATGGGACCCATTTTTGATCATAACACCTAACAATAATACCAAGGCAACATCCAACCCAACCCAAAACATTAACAGTCTCTTCCTAAAAAAATGGCTTTAACCCTTTTTAACCATGGAAATCAAGAAACCATTAGCCATTACTGAAATTTTCTTGTAAGAATATCAAATCAAGGTTGAGGAGGTCAAAGGCATTTTTCATTTTCAACTATAGAGCCATTTCCCCCAAGGAATCTCCTAAAACTTCCTCTAGGGTTTCAAGATTTGAAAAGAGGATAATGGGAGATCATACCTCATGGAAGAGTGGTGCGAGCACACAAGAGGGATTGGAGGGAGGAGACTTGGCCAGAAATATGAAGTATGTGAGTGTGTGTCTTCGTGAGTGTAGAGAGATAGGAGAACTGAGAGAGAGATGTGCAAAAATGGTGAATAAGAGAGAAGATAAAGACTGAATCCTAATAAATGGGTCATCCAAAATTATACAATTAGGAAAATACCCCCATGTCTATTTTTGAAATAAAAAATCAATAAAAATATGAATTACATTTTCAACTCCTACAAAATTCTACTATAAATAAATTTCTTGTGCAGGCACACCACTTCTACACTTGGTTAAAATTTTCACTTATCGATCAAGCCACAATCATACTAATTAAGTTCACTTTAAATTTCTACACAACAACAATTATACGCATTTAACGTTCTACTCAAGCATATCATTATTGTACTACTTCACACATAAACTTTTAAATACAACATTCAGGATAACAATTATCACATCTTCTTACCGATGGAAAGGATCGGGGTATCACAACCAAGACTGCTGTATTGGCTCGCGGGTCTGTTTTTAATATAAATATTAAAATAATATAGTTTTAAAATTTTAGTCAAAAATTCAATAACTTTTTATTAAAATAGTATTTATATATGTAAAACATTACTTCTTTAATATTTTTAAATAACCAATAACGTTAATTTTTCATATTTTTCTTTCAAAATTAATTATATTATTTTTAAATTTGAAAATGCTATATTTATTTTTTAAAAATTACAAAAGTTTTTCCAGTCAAATTTACTATATTTATTGAACATAAGGTTATAAAATATAGAAATTTGACAAAGTGGGATTATTTATACTAAAAAATATATTTGTCTAAAAAAAAAAAAGCTAGCCTGCGGGCCTATTTTTAAAAAGGCCTAAACTGCTTAACTTATGACTGCCTATTTATGGGCAATCTTGGTCTAGCCCACAAGTCATGGGTAATTTTGCCAGTACTATGTTTGTAAGTTTTAAGGTTTGGTACTGTCCACCTATTTATAGACCTGTCAAAACGGCCAGCCCGACCCCTACAGGCTGGCCAGTCTCGGGTTACTGAAATACTAGTCAGGCCGAGCTAGCCCATTTTTAAATGGGTTGGAGAATGACCAGCTCAGCCCTTGATGTGCTAGCTAGTGGGCCAAAATGGGCAAGTCCACATAGTTTTTTTAAATGTTATCAATTTTGTTTTTTTTTTAGTTCCAGCCTTCCTCTAGACTGTTGGAACATGCATAGATTTAGAGTTGGCCCTCGAAGGTCAACGTAATACCTCAGATATTACTATGTGGTTTAAAGTACGTAATTTAGGGGAGTGAAAAAAAATTTTTTTTTCATGAATTAAGGAGCTCTGACTAAAGCAATGTAGGATCCTAAATTTTTATAAGGGCCAAGGCTTGTCTTTAATCAAGAAAAGTTGTAACGGGAAAAGAAAACCTAAGTGGTGAGTGTAAGAATAATGTCTAAGGACTAAAGTGAAAGGAAAAGACAACTCTTGAGAAAACACTGAACAGTAATCTTTAAGGGAGAAGGGACCCTAAGAGTATGAGCCCAATGCTTTAAAGAGGACAGATTTGAGGTTAGTGTAGAGCTAGGGCACCAGGAAGGACTAAAGTTAACAAAAGTGGGATTTTGGTATTTAATAGGAAGTATAGGATGTGAGGAAGTGTGTTTAAGTAGGAGTCCTGTTGGGTGCCCTATATATGACCAAGCTTGCAAGCCTTAATTAAAGTTATTTCTTTCAAAAGGACCAGTGAAGAGAAATTAAGTAGGGCCCACATACACTCATACCAATTCTTACTTTTTTTTTTCCTTCATTCTTTCCCTCACTCTTCTGTAACTCTCCTCTGGCCAACACCCAGCCCTCTCTTTTACTTCATCGATGGCCAAATAAAGAAAGAAGGAAATCATGGAAGCTAAGAGGAAGATTGATGGGTAAGTCTTTTATGCTCTATTCTTCTTCCTTTCCTTTTTTTCTTTTCCTTCAAAAGAGAAATCTTAGATTAGAAATTTGGGAAAATTGGTGTAAGATGTTGCCAAGGATGAATTGATGTGGGTTTATTGTTCCAAAGTGTTGTTAGATGAATACCATATATGGATATAGCAGGACCATTGAAAGAAATTAGTTTTTGAAGGTATAACTTTGGAGTTGCTTTCTTGGAATTACTTTCCCCTTGGTTGTTGCTTTAAGTTTTTGAGTTTTGAGGTTGTTTCAAGTGTTCTTAACTTGCCCAAAAACACCCAAGAGAAACCCATGGAAGTTTTGGACCAAAAGCATGAGGTTTGGCCTTGAATAGAGCCATTTTTTAGCTCAATCCATGGCTGCCTAGACTTGGGCACCTAGGTGCGAAGGTTTAAGCAGCGAAAGGGCTTGAGGGTGAAGGGTGGCACCTTGACAGAAAGCCCCAATTATGGCACCCTGCCCAAAAGTTTAGATTCAGATTCAAATGGTCATAACTCTTTCATCCGGACTCCATTTTTAGCAAATCTTATATCGTTGGAAAGCTTTTTGAGTCTAGTTTATAATGGTATAAATTCCATTTAAAAATTTTATATTGTTTAAGAATTATGACCAAGGTAGTGATCAAAGGTTATAATTAATGGTAAGGATTTCCCTATTTTTGTGACCTTTTTCTCATATCTTCTTGGCCCCTAGGTATTGGTTGATGTATTAAAGCTTCTTGAGTCATTGTGTAGCTTACGGATCCTTCTTTAAAGAAGAGAATTTGGTAAGAAAAGCTAAGCAAAGGTGAAGGACATGGCTCATTACTTTCCTAGCTACTTTAATATTTTTTTTCTTGTAAGTATGTTATTAGATCATGAAATGTTGTGTATAAGTCTTCATGTAATTCATAATGAAATAAACATTCTTGTGTATGGGTGTTGATTTGGGATGCATGGATGTCTTGAGCTATGAATGGAAAAGAATGACTATAAATGTTGTCATTATATATTAAGTGATAATTGTTGAACCAATCTTGTTGATAATAGTGGCTAGTGTGAAATGTGTATTGTAAGTGACTTATGAAACTACGAGTATTTATGTAAGAGATATGTGAATGGTTTTATTGTAAGGAATTTAATTGTCATGTATGTACATTAAGCCTTATATAAAAGTCTTGAGCTTGTGATGTGAAGTGAAACAATGCATTCATACTTGTGAATGTGTATGTGAACTTTTGGCAATGATATGGCCTCGAGCTAATAAGCAAATTCCCACATTTCTCCTTTTGATTGCCCAAATAGTATACTCCATATATTATCCATGATTAATGAAATTAAGGTAATATATGAGGAATCCAATGCATGCCAAAGGGTTGAGGACTTTGTTTACTATTGTGATGTATCTTCAGCAACATTGGAGATCCTAAACTCTTAGCATGTGTGGAGAGTAAAAGATAATGAGTTTATGTAGTAATTATGGCAATCGAGAGAGAAATTTCTGGGATGGTTTTGTACCAAAAGGGCATGTGTTGATGGGCACATTGTCAAAGGGCACCATTTTATGTAAAATTCATGGTTCACCATGTACGAGGTAATAAAGATGGGAAAGGACCATGTATAGCATGAAAGCCGTGAGATCATTATGTAATTTTGTACCCCACGTGTAAATGTACATAGTATTAGAAAGTTGCTCTAAAGACAATCACTTTTAGCATCAGATGTACAATCTCAGTTATTAATCCAAAGAGGTTTTCTTCATTAATTATATTCATATTTATAAACTCAAGATTAGATCGTAAAATAAATAATGAAGTCCATGACAAAAAACATAGCTTGAAGGAAATTATGATGATGATCATAATGTAAGATTCCTATCATGTGTAATTATGTATGTATCTAAACTATTTCTAGTCATAAGATCACTTGAGACTGGACATCAGTGATCCGGATAGACTATCACATGTTATGCTTCCTGATTTGATCAAGCAGTTATCTCCATAAGTTGTAAGCAATTGAGTGAACATGTGAATGCTTGTTAATGGTAACAAGTACATTGGATGACTTGCATGAGACATCACATGGATACCTATTCAAATGCCAATGGTAGGTCTCATAGCAGCTAACAGTGCAAGTATCCTTAGACTTGAGGAACTCAAGTTATCTTGGATATGAATCTTGTATTTTGACTCTATTCCTTGTTACTCACTGTGGGTTGCTCTTAGAGTGGTGATTGGGCACAACGTGAAGTATTTAATGATATTTGAGTAGTTAATAGAGGATTCACCACTCCTAATAGAAGGAAGTATACTCAAGGCCACTTTTCAAGATAATCGCTAAGAAGTCTTTGGCCAGAGCGCACTTGTCATGAAGATAGTCCTCAGTGACATAGTTTATAGTGATTGATACCACTGGATAAGGAACTGACTACATGGACCGTATATGATGTAATCAAGTCTAGTGGGAGTTAACACATAGCCCATACTCTAAACCAAGTCGGCATAGAATGGTGAAAGGACACATGGCATAGACACGCTTTAGCTGCAGAAATGTTTAAGTCAAACAACCAACTTTTCGGTTTTGTTTTGTTTTGTTTTTAATTTGAATATTCTTTTGTTTTGTTTTGTTTAATTTTTAATTCTCTTTTTCTTTTAATTAATCATTTTTTTTTGCTTTTAGAATCATTTTTTCTTGGTGAATTCCTTTTGTCGATTTTTATTGTGATTTTGACTATGCATGCGAGGTACTATTGGTGCTCCTGATCTACTCTTTGAACATGAAATTGAGAGATTCACACGGAGAAATAGAAAAGAAGTGAGAACTAGAAAAACTCAAGGGAAGAAAATCTCGCAAGAAGAATTGGCAGAAGAAAATCAAAATTTTTTTGGTAATAAACAATGGGATTATGCTTTATCACATAATGCTAGAAATACTTCAAGCATAGTGAAGCCTCCCCTCTAGACCAACAACTTTAAGATGAAGGTGATGTTTGTAAATCTAGTTCAACAAAATAAATTTGGAGGAAGTCCTATGGAGGATCCAAATAACCATATCACTAACTTTCTGGATATTTGTGGTATGGTTAAGCTAAATGGAGTAACCGAAGACGCAATTCACCTCCACTTGTTTCCCTTCTCCTTGAAGGACATGGCAAAAAGTTGGTTAATGACTCAACCTCTAGGGAGAATCACTACATGGAATGAGCTCCAAAAGAAATTTCTAGATAAATTCTTCCTTCCCTCAAAGTTAGTGAAATTGAGGAATGAGATTATAGCTTTTTACCAACAAGAGGGTGAGAGTTTATATGCTGCTTGGGAGCGATTTAAAGAGATGTTGAGAAAATGCCCCAACCATGGTGTTCAGGAATGGCAACAAATTTTTATCTTCCATAGTGGACTAACATATGAAACTAGGGATAGATTGGACACCACAACTAGCGGTGCATTAATGGCAAGATCTATTAAACAAGCTCAAGAGATAATTGAAACAATGGAAGCTAATCAGAATGCTTCCATCTGAGCAAGAAGTAGTGGAAAGAAAAGGATTTTGGAATTCGATACCCTCAATACCTTGTTGGCTCAAAATGAAGCTTTAACTAAAAAGGTGGACGTGTTGTATTCTAGACAACAAGAGCCAGCAAGAGTAAATGGAGTAGTCACCCCTGAACTAAAATGTGATTTTCATGGTGGTGCCCATATCAATGGGTATTGTGAGGAAATTGCTATAGTGGAGCAATTGATAGCCAAAATAACCCATATTTCAATGCCTATAATTCGGGGGCACGAAATCATCCCAACTTCTCTTAGAGCAATAATCATTGTCTGAATTCTACATCTACATCTTCATCTTTGGGTAGACCATCTCAACCTTTTGGCTTCAACAACCAAAATAGTTATATTCCTCAAAATAGAGCTCGACCACCTCAAGTGGAGAAGAAACCATCAATGGAGGACATGTTTATGGAAATGAGCGAGTCAATGTTTCAAAATCAGAATAATGCAATTAAAAATTTAGAGACTCAGATATTGAAAACAACCCAATAAGGGAGGGGAAGGGGCACTGTAAGGCCATTACTTTAAGGAGTGGCAAAGAGTTTCCTGATGTTGTAGCAACCACACATAAATATACTATTTGTAGAGGCATTAGAGCAAATGCCAAGTTATGCTAAATTCAAGAAAGATATCCTCTCTCGATAAAGGCATCTAGGAGAGTTTGAAATAGTGGCATTGACTAGGGAGTATAGTACAATCCTACAAAGAAAGTTTCCCACAAAGATGCAAGATTTGGGGAGTTTTGTGGTACTGTGCAATATCGGAAAGAATTTTGTGGGAAAGATCTTATGTGATCTAGGAGCTAGTGTTAATCTTATGCCACTTTCCACACTCAAGAAGTTAGGATTAGGAGAGACACGTCAAAGAAGAAAAGGAAGGCGAAGGGTCATGGCGAGGTGGTGGCCGATGGTGGCCACCACACGACATCACCCTCCACCTTCACATTCAGTCTCTGGATTTCTCTCTTAGACATGTTGCTATCTTTTTCTTCATGCAAGCTTCACAAATTGAGGCCCTGTTTGGTAAACAGTTTATTTAAGCGCTTATAGAATAAGCACTTAACATATAAGCACTTACATATAAGTTATTTTTATAATTGAAGAGTTTATGAGGGTGATATCTAGCATTTTTATATATATTTTAACCCCTAATTTGGTCTATTTGCATTTCCATCTATAAGAATTCTCCAATTTTATTACACTTTGTGATTTATTGAGTCTAAATTAATCTTGCATGGAAAATGAATTATTTTCATATTTTAGAACCTAAATTGTTAAAGACTCAATTTAATCCATTGGTATGCTTTGCAGAAATTAAATTTGGAGATTTTCTGATGATGTGGCGCTGAGGTGGACAGTTTTTGCTGACATGGCACTTAAGTGGTGTTTTTCTGATAAGCAGGATGCTGACTAGACTTGCCACTGCGTTTTTGCTGACATGGAGATGTATGGGGCCCTCAAACCAGACCTACTAGCCCTTGCATGCTGACTAGTTCCTGCATATTTCCCAAGCTTTGCTGAAAATGGCAATCAGCTTTCTGCATGGTTAAAGAGACCTTCTGCTGCACTATTTTTATGAAATTCTGTTGCTGCCTGCTGCTTTCCTTCTGCAGAACAATTCAGCCACATTTCAGTCCTCCTTGTTGAAAGTCAACTAAGCATCTAGGGTAGAATATTCTAAGGAATTTTTAGAGCATCTGTTTTGTAACATTGTAGACTGACTTGTCTTTGGCTGCAACTTAGGAATTTCGTAGCTCTCTCTCCCTCTCTGTTTTCTCTTCTGTCATTTGTTGTTTTGCTCTCATGGAGGGCTAAGTCTTCATTGTAATCAGTCACTGGACCATTGGGAACTCTCATGGAGGGCTAAGTCTTCATTGTAATCAGTCACTGGACCATTGGGATATTGTAGCTTGAACTAAGAATGCAAGATAAGTGTTTTATTCTCCATTTCATCTCATTTCGTTTCTGTTTTGCTGTTATATTTATGTTGCTATCAGATTCTGATTAGAGGTTGAGAAGTAACATAAATTGATTTATATATATAAGATATAACCTTGCTTGACTGATTAGGAGAGTGAGTGAGGTGAAATGACTAGTTAGATGATATATTTAACTTGGTTTGGTTGAGGTTTTCTATTGAATGCATCTAGTTATAGTAGAGAAGATGTTCTTGACTGTAATTAGTAGCATTAAATTCTAGAAGTTATTCTAGAATCATTTTCATAAAGAACCAAACAATGGAATGAGAACAAAACTAAATCAATGAGTTAGGTAATGATAGTTGCACTCCCATGAATCCTAGTGGCTGATTACATAGTCTCTTTACTATCAACACCTTGCAAATTTCGCTGCTGCTACTGCTGTAGTTATTTGGTTGCTGTTCTGTTCTGTTTCTATTAGTACTGCCAACAAACCCCCCCCCCCCCCGTTTATGTACTTTTCATTAGTGTTTAGGTGTTTAGAACGATTAATTAGTGTTTAGAAGTGAGGCTCCTTGAGTGAATACGACCTGGGAATCACTATACTACAAATTGTCACGAATTTAATTCTGGGTGATTCGGCATTATAGTGGCGTGAACTAGAATTTTGGCGCCGTTACCGGGGAGCCAATTCATTTCTAAGTGTTAATTAGTTGTTCTATTGTGTTCTTGTTTGATTTTAAGTGGCTTGGTATTGTTGGAAGTGATTACAAATTCTTCAAGTCAATTTTTCAAGTTTCCTAGTTATATTTCAGCCATTATTCATCAACAAAAAAACTAAATCGGATTGACTTGAAAATTGGTAGTCTACTAAACACGACCGTTTCGAGCATATAACTCCTCACGACTTTGTCCATCGTTTAGACCACTTTTTCCATTTTACAATGATTTTAACCATTTTTCCAATTAATTGTGATTTTTGGTTTGATTTTTGTAGATCTTATTTTTGAGTTCTGTTTGTTGATTTTGTGCCTCCAATTGGTGAAGGATTTTTCCAAGAAAAACTAGATTTTTCTGAGATACTTCATTTTTGGTCATTTTCCTTGGTTTAGAGCCTTGTGTGCTTATTTTGCTATTTTTGTTCTTTTTGTTGTTTTCTTGTGATTTTTGCCCCTCCTAGTGTATGAGAAGGTCTCATAACGTGGACTTACCACCTTTTGATCCAGAAATAGATAGGACCTTTCATAGGCTAGTAAGAAGCAATAGCATTAGGACTAGTATAGTTTCTGAAATTCTTGCTGAAATTGTTGAGTTTGCTGTCAATAGTGTAGAAGTTGAATCAGGTTCCGAATCTGATATTGTGTTGGAGTCTACTAATTCTGAGTCAGCTGAGATAACTGGGATGGATAACCAAAATGCACAAGTGCCTCAAAATAGGCAAGAACAATCAATTAAAGAGTTGATTGCACCTGATGTGCATTATCAACCATTGTGCATAAATTATCCTGAGTTGGATGCTAATTTTGAACTAAAATCTGGTCTAATCCATTTGTTGCCCAAGTTTCATGGCCTTGTAGGAGAAGATCCGCACAAACACTTGAAGGAGTTCCATGTTGTCTGCTCTACCATGAGACCACATGAAGTTGGAGAAGAACAAATCAAATTAATAGCATTTCCTTTCTCTTTGGATGGGGCAGCCAAGGATTAGCTTTACTATCTACCCACTGCCTTGATAACAAGATGGGATGAGCTGAAGAAGTTGTTCTTAGAAAAATTCTTTCCAGCCTCAAGAACAACAGCAATCAGGAAGGATATCAATGGGATTAGACAGTTGAATGGTGAGTCTCTGCATGAATATTGTGAGAGGTTTAAGAAGCTTTGCTCATGCTATCCAAACCACCAGATTTTAGAGCAGCTTCTCATCCAATATTTCTATGAAGGATTACTACCTATGGACAAATACATAGTTGATGCAGCTGCTGGTGGGGCATTGGTGGATAAGACTCCTGCTGCAGCAAACGAATTGTTGGCCAAGATGGCCCAAAATGCTTAGCAATTTGGCACCAGATTGAGTGATCCAATAGTTACTGTCAATGAAGTGAGGACACCTCCCATGGAGCAACAAAGGATAGAAAATAAATTGGAAGAATTGGCTTCTATGGTGAGGCAATTGGCTTTAAATCAGAGAGCACAACAACCAGTTCTTCCTCCTTCAGTTTGTGGAATTTGTTCCATGAACACCCACCATACTGATCAGTGCCCTCAGCTGCAAGAGACCCCAACTGAGTCATGTGCTGGTATATTCCCTAGTAGACCCATGCAGCCACAACAACAGAGATATGACCCATATTCCTCCACCTACAATCCTGGGTAGCGTGATCATCCAGCCTTCAAGTATGGGAATGCCTCCAACCCCCCTTACCAACCACCCCATGCAAGATACAATCAACCTGAACCTAGCCATACATCCCTTCCAGCACCTAAGAAGCCTGAGCCTAGTCTTGAGGATCTAATGAAGCAACTGACTGCCAATACCCTCTAATTCCAACAGAGAACAGAAACAAATATACAGAATTTGGAGACTAAGATTGGTCAGTTAGCCACAACAGTCAATGAGCTGAAAAGTCAAGGTTCTGGGAGTTTGCCCTCTCAACCAGTAATCAACCAAAGAGGCAATGTGAGTGCCATCATCTTGAGGAGTGGCAAGCAATTAGACTGTCCAGCTTTTGAATCTGAACCAGAAAAATTAAATGTCCAGCAAAGTATTCCTTCATCCTCAACCAGTGAGAAAAATAAAAAAGATGAAGAAGTGGTTCAGAAAATTCCTCTTCCTTTCCCCCATAGGCAGACTCAATCAAGGAAAGCTTCTGAATCTGACATGGATAAAGAAATCATGGAGACCTTCAGAAAAATAGAGGTCAATATCCTACTTTTGGAAGCAATTAAGCAAATCCCCAAGTATGCCAAGTTCCTCAAAGAGTTGTGCACTCATAAGAGGCGTTTAAGGGGTAATAAGAGAGTCAATTTGGGGAGAAATGTGTCTACACTCATCCAACCACCCATGCCACCCAAGTGCAAAGATCCTGGAACCTTCACAATACCATGCACAATAGGCAACATGGAGTTCTCCAATGCTATGCTAGATTTGGGTGCCTCAATCAATGTTATGCCCAAGTCAGTGTACTCAAGCCTCAAGATTGGTGTTCTTTCACCAACTGGAGTGATTGTCCAACTTGCCAACAGGAGCACAGCACATCCAGCAGGAGTTCTAGAAGATGTCCTGGTAAGAGTTAAAGATCTCATTTTTCCTGCTGATTTTTATGTGCTTGATATGGAAAATGATAATACTCCTGGCCATGCACCATTAATACTTGGTAGACCTTTTCTGAAAACTGTAAAAACCATCATTAATGTGCATGAAGGGACTTTGTCAATGGAATTTGCTGGCAACAAAATCGATTTTAACATTTTGGATGCCATGAAACATCCTATAGAAAATCATTCCAATGTGCATGTGGTTAATTTTCTGGATTATTTAGTTGATGAGGCATGTGATGATTTCCAAGCTGAATTAATTTTTGATTTTCCTGAATTTTTTGATTTGGTAGATGCCTTTGAATGCAATTGTGCTGGTTCTGAATTCTGTCATGCTTGCACTGAAATTGAAAACTCTCTAAATGCTGACAATTCTGATTTGCATAGTAATTTGGATTCTGATGTGCATTATGATTCTGCAATTTTCGCTAGCTTAAACTTAGATTCTGTTTCTGTTTTAGGTAGTTGTAGGTGTAGTGATTTAAAATGTAATGTTGTACATTCTTCATCTCTTTCCTCTTGTGCTGCTAACCCTTCCTCCTCTTTAGCCAAGGATTCTGTCTTTGAGCAAACTGAATTTGTAGGTGCCTCCTTTGATGTGACTCCACAAAAACTAATTCCATCCTCCATCCAACCACCTGCATTGGAGTTGAAGGCTTTACCAGAAAACCTCAAGTATGCCTTCTTGGAAGTAGGAGACAAACTTCCAGTCATTGTGGCCAACAACTTGAACCCCAGTCAAGAAGAAAAATTGATTAGTTTGCTGAAAAAGAATAAGAAGGCGATTGGGTGGACTCTAGCAGACATTCCTGGAATTAGTCCTTCAGTGTGCATGCACCGAATTCTCCTTGAAGAAGAGACGAAACCAGTGAGGCAACCCCAAAGAAGACTCAACCCCATGATTCTTGATGTGGTCAAGAAGGAGGTAAGTAAGCTCCTCTAAGCTGGTATTATTTATCCTATCTCTGATAGTAAGTGGGTGAGTCCGGTACAAGTAGTGCCAAAGAAAACCGGGGTAACTGTTATAGCAAATGAAAATAATGAGTTAGTACCCACTAGAGTTCAAAATAGTTGGCGTGTTTGCATTGATTATAGGAAGTTGAACCAAGCAACTAGAAAAGATTGTTTCCCTCTTCCTTTTATTGATCAAATGCTTGAGAGACTTGCTGGCAAGTCTCATTACTGTTTTCTTGATGGTTTTTCTGGGTATTTTCAAATTCACATTGCACCTGAAGATCAGGAGAAGACTACCTTCACCTGT
Source organism: Biancaea sappan (assembly GCA_037074585.1). Taxonomy (NCBI): domain Eukaryota; kingdom Viridiplantae; phylum Streptophyta; class Magnoliopsida; order Fabales; family Fabaceae; genus Biancaea; species Biancaea sappan. The sequence continues at coordinate 66,421,288 of CM073492.1, forward strand.
CCCTTCGGTACTTTTGCTTATAGACGCATGCCTTTTGGTCTCTGTAATACACCTGGCACTTTTCAAAGATGCATGATTAGCATATTTTCTGATTTGTTAGAGGATTGCATGGAAGTGTTCATGGATGATTTTTCTGTTTATGGAGACTCATTTGATGCATGTTTGAAAAATTTGGAGAGAGTACTTGGGAGATGCATAGAGAAAAACTTGGTCTTAAATTATGAGAAATGCCATTTCATGGTAGAGCAAGGAATAGTCCTAGGCTACATAGTGTCATCACGTGGCATAGAAGTAGATAAAGCCAAAGTTGATGTTATCTCTTCTTTGCCTTACCCTGCTTCTATGCCGGAAGTTCGCTCTTTTCTTGGCCATGCAGGATTTTATAGAAGATTCGTCAAGGACTTCAGTAAGATCGCTCTACCTCTATCTAAACTCCTCCAAAAAGAAACTGATTTTGTTTTCAATGATGCTTATGCTTGTAGGTCAGCTTTTGATGAGTTGAAGAAGTAACTTACCTCCCCTCCTATCATCCAACCTCCATGGTGGGAGCTTCCCTTTAAGCTTATGTGTGATGCCTCAAATTTTGCTGTGGGAGCAGTACTTTCACAAAGAGTAGAGAGGAAGTTGCATGTCATAGCCTATGCGTCTCGTACCCTTGATTCAGCTCAATCAAATTACACAACCACGGAGAAGGAGTTTTTAGCCATTGTTTTTGCTTTAGAAAAATTTAGATCATATTTGCTTTCCTCCAAAGTAATTGTGTTTTCTGACCATGCAGCACTGAAGTATTTGTTGAAGAAGCCGGATGCAAAGCCAAGATTGCTTAGATGGATGCTACTTCTCCAAGAATTTGATGTGGAGATCAAGGATAAGAGTGGAGCGGAGAATGTAGTAGCGAATTACTTGAGTAGGCTTTCTGATCTCCCATTGGAACATCTCCCTGTAAGAGACAATTTTCCAGATGAGTGTTTCTTCCTTTTGCATGGTATTAGTGAGCCTTGGTATGTTGATTTAATGAATTATCTTGTTGCATCTAAATTTTCTACATACCAAAATAAACATCAATTGAATAAATTAAGAAGCGAGGCTAGGTACTATGTGTGGGATGACCCTTATTTGTGGAAAATTTGTAGTGACCAAATTGTTAGGAGATGTGTTCCAAATCATGAATTTGCATCTGTGCTGAATTTTTGTCATACCCTTGCATGTGGTGGACACTTTGGTCCCCAAAGAACAGCTAGAAAAGTGTTAGATTCAGGTTTATATTGGCCTACCTTGTTTAGGCATGCCTATGATTTTTGCAAGAACTGTTCTAGGTGTCAAAGAACTGGAAATGTGTCTAAAGGAAATGAAATGCCTCAACAACCTCTTCTCTTTTGTGATGTTTTTGATGTTTGGGGTATAGACTTTATAGGTCCTTTTCCTGTTTCTTTTGGCTTCATGTATATCTTGGTTGTTGTGGATTATGTGTCGAAGTGGGTGGAAGCTAAAGCCACCCAAACTGATGATTCTATTGTTGTTGTAGATTTCCTTTGTTCACACATTTTTTGCAGATTTGGTGTCCCCAAGGCCATAATCAGTGATCAAGGATCACACTTTTGCAATAGAAACATGCAAGGGCCATTAAAGAAATATGGGGTGGTACACAAAACCTCTACACCTTACCACCCCCAAACCAATGGGCAAGCGGAAGTCTCCAACCGAGAGATAAAGCAAGTATTAGAGAAAACCGTGCAGCCCAACAGAAAAGATTGGAGTAAGAGGCTTGACGATGCCCTTTGGGCCTATAGGACCACTTTCAAGACTCACATCGGCATGTCTCCATACCGTTTGGTATTTGGTAAAGCATGTCACTTTCCGGTGGAGATTGCACACAAGGCATATTAGGCCATTAAACAATTCAATATGGACATGACCCTAGCCGGTAAAGAAAGGAAGTTGCAACTTCAAGAATTGGAAGAACTAAGACTAGCGGCTTATGAGAATGCACGCATCTATAAAGAGAGGACAAAGGCTTTACATGATCAGAAAATTGAGAAAAAAGAATTCCAAGTGGGAGACAAAGTCCTTCTCTACAATTCTCTCCTCAAGCTAATGCCCGGTAAGCTTCGCTCTAGATGGGTTAGCCTTTTTGTTGTTACTAATGTCTTTCCTTTTGGTGCAGTAGAAATTCAGAATAAGGCCACCAACAAGCAATTCATGGTAAATGGGCAAAGGTTGAAGAAGTTCTATGAGGGCTTCAAAGAAGAAACTGTAGAGGAAATCCAACTCTACAATGTTCCGGCTCCATGATAAGGCTGTACTCTTTCCCTCCTTTTAATTTATGTCCTCTTCATCTTATTTAATGTTTGGTACTAATTTGCATTGAGGACAATGCAATGTTTAAGTGTGGGGGGAGAGAATTTAATTGGAGTTGACTTTAAAAATTTTTCCTGCTGTCTCCTCTGTCTTTTTTTTCTGTTTCTGTCCAGAATTTTGAGCTGTCTTGTATGAAATTTCTGTACTGATTGGCTACGAATTTTGCTAGTTTCTTTACATGTTTTTAAAGCTTTATATGTCTTCTAGCTGTAGAATTTTATTTGGTGTCTTTCGCTTTTGTTTTGGTGAAGTTTTGTGTCGGTAAAGCTAAGTCGCCAGAATTTCTGCAGTGCAGAATTTTGCTGCTCTGTTTTGTCCGAATTTGATGCTCTATTTTTGAAAAATTTGATGAAGTTTTTGTGTGAAAGCATGCATGATGAAATAGCTTAAGTTGTGAATTGACTTAACATGAAAAGAATTCAGTCTTCTTTTTCTAAGGAACTCAAGCAAATGGCAATGACATTGTTTTTAATGAATTTTTAGTAATAGTCTTTAAACCGTGAGAATTTGAGCCTTCATTGCAAAATGGTACTCTTTCTTGTTGTGTGTATTCCCTATCATGATTTTTACTCTAGAATTTGTCTTGAATCTTTGTTGAGGCTACATTACATGTACATGCTTGGAAATGATTTAGGCATTTGTTTTTTGTAACCATTCTAGCCAAATAGCCATCCTATGTATTGTTTCCATTGTGTGCCACTTTGTGCCTTATTTCCACCTTTCTTTCTTGTGCTTTCTACCTCTCTCCCACTTTAACATAAATTCTTTCTTTGCCCCAAACTTAGGATTTGAAGAGCTTTATAAATTTCTTTCTTTTGAAAATAGAATGAATTGAGCATGTGCAAAAAGAAGGATTTGTGGGTTGTTTTGAACTTCAGTTTTGCTACTCAACAAAAAAAAATGACAACTCTTCATGAAAAAATATACCATTTGGAGATCAAAAAAAAAAAAAGAAGAGATCAAAAAAAAAAAAAACAAGAAAAGCAAGAAGAAGAAAAGAAAAGTAGCGTTGTTGTCCCAAATTTCAAAGTTCAATCTCTTGTAACCTTATTGATTGATGCTCTTCATTTCTTTAAGTTCTTGTTAAATTTTGTTTTGTGTATTTCTTTCTACCTCCTAAGCATTCCTTCACCCAACCTTACATCCTTGTAAAGTCCTAATAATTCAAGCATGTATGTGATTCAAGTAGTGGAGATTTAGATTCTTGACAAGCTTATGGTAGTGAATTTATGATAGGTCGAAATGAGAGCGTATTATCTTAAACACTTTAGAGAATAGAGCGCATACACTCTTCCTTGTGATGAGATTGTTACTTGGATTCATTCTTGTCAGCGAAATTGCCATGATTCTTGAACTTTTTAGAAATTTAAGACTTTTGTTCTCCTAGCATTAAATCTTTTCAAGCTTGAACTAATTCATTATTGCATACTTTCTACACTGCTTGTTGTGCCTTTGTTACTTTTAACTGATTTTGCCTATGAGTGAAAAAGACTAAGTGTGGGGGATTTGATATCTAGCATTTTTATATATATTTTAACCCCTAATTTGGTCTATTTGCATTTCCATCTATAAGAATTCTCCAATTTTATTACACTTTGTGATTTATTGAGTCTAAATTAATCTTGCATGAAAAATAAATTATTTTCATATTTTAGAACCTAAATTATTAAAGACTCAATTTAATCCATTGGTATGCTTTGCAGAAATTAAATTTGGAGATTTTCTGATGATGTGGCGCTGAGGTGGACAGTTTTTGCTGACATGGCACTTATGTGGCGTTTTTCTGATGAGTAGGATGCTGACTAGACTTGCCACTGTGTTTTTCCTGACATGGAGATGTGTGGGGCCCTCAAACCAGACCTACTAGCCCTTGCATGCTGACTAGTTCCTGCATATTTCCCAAGCTTTGCTGAAAATGGCAATCAGCTTTCTGCATGGTTAAAGAGACCTTCTGCTACACTATTTTTATGAAATTCTGTTGTTGCCTGCTGCTCTCCTTCTGCAGAACAATTCAGCCACATTTCAGTCCTCCTTGTTGAAAGTCAACTAAGCATCTAGGGTAGAATATTCTGAGGAATTTTTAGGGCATCTGTTTTGTAACATTGCAGACTGACTTGTCTTTGGCTGCAACTTAGGAATTTCGTAGCTCTCTCTCCCTCTCTGTTTTCTCTTCTGTCATTTGTTGTTTTGCTCTCATTGAGGGCTAAGTCTTCATTGTAATCGGTCACTAGACCATTGGGATGTTGTAGCTTGAACTAAGAATGCAAGATAAGTGTTTTATTCTCCATTTCATCTCATTTCATTTCTGTTTTGCTGTTATGTTTATGTTGCTGTCAAATTCTGATTAGAGGTTGAGAAGTAACATAAACTGATTTATATATATAAGATATAACCTTGCTTGACTGATTAGGAGAGTGAGTGAGGCGAAATGACTAGTTAGATGATATATTTAACTTGGTTTGGTTGAGGTTTTCTATTGAATGCATCTAGTTATAGTAGAGAAGATGTTCTTGACTATAATTAGTAGCATTAAATTCTAGAAGTTATTCTAGAATCATTTTCATAAAGAACCAAACAATGGAATGAGAACAAAACTGAATCAATGAGTTAGGTAATGATAGTTGCACTCCCATGAATCCTAGTGGCTGATTACATAGTCTCTTTACTGTCAACACCTTGCAAATTTCGCTGCTGCTGCTGCTGTAGTTATTTGGTTGCTATTCTGTTCTGTTTTTATTAGTACTGCCAACAAACCCCCCCCGGTTTATGTACTTTTCATTAGTGTTTGGGTGTTTAGAATGATTAATTAGTGTTTAGAAGTGAGGCTCCTTGAGTGAATACGACCTGGGAATCACTATACTGCAAATTGCCACGAATTTAATTCTGGGCGATTCGGCATCGTAGTGGCGTGAACCAGAGGGCAAATTTCGCGTAAGCTGTTTTAAGCTTATTTTTATAAACTCTCTAAGGTAGTTTATGAAAATAAGCTGAAAATAGCTTATGAGCATGCCATAAGCTATTTCTATAAGCTCTTCCAAACACGGGCATAAATGCTTATGCCCTAAGATAAGCTAAATAAGCTCAAAATAAGCTCTTCTAAACACACCCTAAAGCTTCCTCAAGAAGCTTCAATCCCCGTCTAATGAAGATAGAAGCGTACAAATGTCCCTCTCCACACCTTAGGATTTCTCTTGCTTAAATTGCACAAACAAATGCTCCTAATGTTAATAATTCACTTGGTTCTTTTGTTTTTTTTTTTTTTAGTTTTTCCAATTATTTTCATATTTCACCCAAATTTACTCCAGCACTCCTTTATTCCATCTTATTTTGTTAATTAAAAGAAATATCCACGCAATCATAAAATTTCACATAGGTCCTTAAGGATATATTGTTGTAAAGTTTCCAATTGCAACAAAATACTTAACATTTCCATAAATTTTTTATTTAAATTCTAAAATTACATGTAGGGTTTAACCAAAGTAACAACCTGGGGCTACTGGGATGTTACATATACCCTTGGGTAGTAGCTCACACAAATATATATATATATATATACGGTTAAATTTCCCTATCCAGCACCCAGCACAAATGAACAACACAAGAAGGTTCTAAATCAGAAATTTTTGCAAAAAGAGATCATAAGATCCATCCCCTTACCTCTCAATTGCTTTGTTCAGTTTCATGAGTCCTTCATCTCTTTCTCTATGCTATGATCAGAAACACAAAAATGTTGTCAAGCTTCTTCGTCGAGGCCCCTTATCAAATTGTCATTCTCTCTCTTGCCACCACTTGTTTTACACAAACTAGGACAAAGAAAGGGGGTGAATGTGAAGGAAGGGGAAATATGGCCAACGGTGGCCACCACATAACCTCTCTCTCTCTCTCTCTCTTTCTTGCTCTCACTCGTTCTATCTCTCCCGCCCTCACATCATTCGTCTCTCTCTCTCATTTAAAAATTGGGGATCCAAGTGTGTGAGTTAGGTATGGCTTCCTCTAGAAGCCAAGATTGTCATCCAACAGCGAAAATCATTACACATGTCCCACTCCATGCCACAAGATTATCCCTTAATTAAAATTGCTCAAGGCCACTCTAGCTTGTAATATTAATTCACTTGGGTCCTTCTAAAATTCCTAATATTTATATTTCTCCCTAATTTACTCCAACACCCCCTAGTCTATTTTTCTATCAATTAAATAATTAAATAAATAGTTAGATAAAAACTACACTCAGCTCAATAAAATTTTCGCATATGTCCATAATGTATTGTTGTAAAATTTCCACTACAAAAAAGTTCTTAACATATCCAAAATTTAATTTAAATTCCATTATTATGTGACGGAGTTCAACCAAAGTAACAGCCCGGGGTGCCGGGATGTCATAGGATTGGTTAAAGTAGTAAATGACCTCTTTTTCCTATAAAATTTGGTATACATTTGTAATAATGCAATATAAGGGGTGCTTACCAAAATTTATGAGAATCTAAGCTAATTACGTACCTCAAACTCACTTAAAATAGCTACCACCTCTATAAGGATAATAAAACAGGGCAGTTTTGGTATGTATTGCGGTTTCGGGAATGGAAACCTAATTAGATGAAGTCCTTTTATTCTAAAATTTTTATGGCATACTCCTGAGATGTGAGAGCTTTAATTGAAAATTTTCATGAGTTTTGGAATTGAAATAATGAGCCAATTATCCTCAAATCTGTAACCCTAAAATTCTGTGATATACTAGATAGTGGTCTAGAAAGTAGCTAATTTGAAAGACCAAACCATAGAATTTATTTATAAAATTTTTACCCTATATTCTAGACATGTTAAGGATGTTTTCCACCACAATTCATAATTTTGGAGCTGTACTTTATTCCCAGAAAATTCTGAAGTTCAGGATTCGAAATTTGGTCTTTAAATAAAACATGTTAGAACACATTAAGAACTTAGATAGCATCAAAAGGAATTAACCTCCAAGTTAAGTAGGAGAAAGACATCCTTAGAGCATTCATGTTCATTTTAGTCTCAAATAATTTCATTTAAATCATATTTCAATTTTGTCCAAAAATAAGTAACCAACAAATAAATTTTCAATGTGGACTTCAAAACTTTAAGTTTTGGATTCAGAAATCTAGAATACAGTTATTAAAATTTTCCTAGATCCCTAATGTTGCATTCTCTTAGCCAAGCAGGGCGGCCTATTCAAAGAGAAACCTCATTGGTGGCAAGGGTCCTAAAAGGAAGCTACTATTCCCAACTTGCTTTTTAGAAGCTAAGGTGGGTCACAAGTTTAGCTACGCAAGGCGGAGCATTATGGGAGCCCGTGGAATCCTTGAAGAAGGTGCAGTTTGGATAAAGTATTAAAGTATGGCATGACCGTTGGCTGAACTCATCAGATTATGCGAGGGATATTACTTATTACACCTCGTCCTAGCGGTGAAGTTAAATAGTATTTGCTTGTTGGGGAATTTGGTCAAAAAGAATTGATTGATTGTTTAACAGAATATCCCTCTCTCCATCAGAAGCAGTAACAGAGGTATTCAGCTTTCTTCACAAACTCAATATAACAAGTTAATTTATATCCATTACCGCCTTTCTTTCCCAGCAATGTGGAACTTGGGTTTTTTTTTTTTCTGCCTTTTAAAATACATACACCCAACGATCTCTAGATTACATACATGAGTGTAAATTTATTTAAAACTTTCGTTTTTTTTAAAAAAATTAAGATGGAAATATCAAATTACATTTGACTAGGTTAGATCGTGAATTACATGAAGTTCTTTAAATTACAAAATCTCTCAAAATGACACTTAATCTACATTATAAAATTTTCTCCTCCAATTCCAAATAATTAAAAAAAATTATTTTTTTAACAAGTTAACCTTCTACACAATATATGTTTCTTTTAAAAAAAAATCATTACTATTAATTATATTAAAAATAAAATCACAACCTCATATTAAAACTTAGCATTAGTGCTTTTATTTTTATATTAATAATAAAAAACAATCTCATATTGAAAATAACTAATAATATCAAATTAATTGAAAGAGATTTCCTAATAATATCAAATGTGAAAGGAATCAAAAAGAAAATAAATAAATGTAAAAAAAAAATAGTATAACTTATTTCATTTCTATATGGTAAACCTCACCTTAAAAATAAATATCTCAACTTGTAGAGTTTTCAACGAGTTATCCATTTTTTTGCTCGGGGCTTGTGGTGATCTAAATTATCTAATCTGAACCTCTGCCTCATTTCCACAATTAGTTAAGAAGGACAAATGTCTTAACCACACCCTCCAACATTATCACCTTCTACGCTTACCCTTTAAACAAACAGAAACTTCCGCTTCTCCTCTGTCTTCATCATCTCCCTTCCTTACCCTTCATTTTCACTTCCATCAAGCTTCCCCCATCTCATCTTACTTCCTATGATCACAACTAAACTTTTAGAAAGCCCATCATTTTTGTTAAAAACACACTCTTTTCATCATCTAGCTTCTCCTATTTATGAATAGTAGTTAGTTTACTTTCCCATTGAATTGAAGGAAACCAAATTAATAATCCAACATAAACAAAAATGTCAGGTGGGATTGGTCCAACTGGTTCCGACATAGTCCTCCTAAAAGAAGAGGAAGTTGTGCACAAAGAAAGTCACGAACCATCATACTTCACCAAGAATTTCCACAAACCCACCACCCAATCATCATCATCATCATCACGCAAGGCCTCTTTCCTCTCTTTCCCTCAGCTCAATTCCCTAGCCATTATCATAGTCCTATCTGCAAGTGGCATGGTCAGCCCTGAAGACTTCTCTTTCGTCCTCTTCTCCCTCTTCTACATCTACTTTATCTCAAAAGTGGCATTCCCTAATACAACTCTTCTCCCTTCAAATGAATCAACGACTTCCAACCCTCAAAAGATGCTTGTTGGCCTTTATGCCTTCGCTGGTGCCATCGTAGGACTATTTGCCCCTATCGCCTACATCTTGGAGGGTATCTATGACGGAGACAAGGAGGGGATTAAGGCAACTGCACCCCATGTATTCCTCTTGGCCAGCCAAGTTTTCATGGAAGGATTGGCTTTCTCTGACAGATTCTCAGCCCCAATTAGAGCCTTTGTGCCAGTTCTTTACAACTCAAGGAGGATTTTCACCATTATGGATTGGGTTAGGCGTGAGATTTATAAAGTTGATAAAGAGCACAGCGGATCTAATAACAGAATTTACGTTGGGAGAGTACTTGCTATGGCTAACTTGGCTTACTGGAGTTTCAATCTGTTTGGGTTCCTTTTGCCTATTTATCTTCCTAAGATTTTTAAGATGTATTACACAGAACAAAAGGAGAAGGATTCGTGAAGTTATTTCTGGGTTTTTTAGAGAGGATGCAGTTTAAATTTTTGTATAAGGTCTTGAACCAAAAAGTTTGGAGTAAAATGCTGATTTGGTCATCAAAAGATTATATTTTTCTCTATAGTTTATAAAAGATTAAGTGTTTTAATTTAGTCCATAAAATATTATGTCTATCTCAATTTAGTCTAAAAAAGATTGTGTTTGTCTTAATTATCATTTTGTTTATTAAAGTGACTTTTAGTAATAAAAAAAAAAATAAATCTAGCAACGGTAAATTTTGCAATTTAATAATAAATGTGACAAATTAAAAAAAATATAATCTCTCAAGAACTAAAATGAGACACTTAATAATCTTTTAATAATCAATTTGAAAAAATTATAATCTCTTATAATTTTCTGATCAGAAAGCTTACTCTTTCTCATTGATACAGTTCAAATATATACAAGTATTGTAAGCTATTATTATTCCTACAAATTTGTTAACAATCTTCCTAATCATGATGATTCTATCCAAGAGGCATTTTAGCAAGTTTAGCTCCCAACAATCCAGCTTTCGTGATGATGTCCAAGTATATTTCCTTTGACAAAGAATCAGGCCTAATGTACTTTAAGCCACTTCAACCCCTTAGAAATATTTTAATCTTCCTAAGTCCTTTATATGAAAACAATTACTCATATACATTTTGAGCTTCTGAATGGCCATATGATCATTGCCTGCTATTATTTTATCGTCCACATAGACCAACACTAAAATTTTCATGTTTGTTTGCTGAAGGGAGAAAAAAGATGTCACATCCTAACCCGGGTACATGACTGGCATGGCATACAGGAAACCGCCCGAATATCCGTAAGCCTATTCTAATCTTAAGAAACACTAAAGCACATAACGTCTAAGCCAACACATACCAATATAGGGAGATAAGCTCTTTATCCAAAGAACATTTTCCATACTTGGTAATAACTTCCAAGAAGCATCCAAAAATCTTCCATGCAATGGACATAAAAAAACATCATCTTATGCTTTACATTCACATACAAGATTTCCTAGGTAACCTATGTGACTACAGAGCAACTCTAGATGAAAATTTAACTTATGAAAACTTTATAAACACTTACCCCCGAATAAAAAGGGGTCTTCACATAAGATGACACTATCCCTCATGCTGGCATTCTACACCGGCCACTTACTCTAAAAATAGTAAACAATAAAAATGAATCATAGACTCAGTGAGCATGAAGCTAAACTCAAAATAAGTTTGTTACTGATCTTTTTTATCATAAGCACGTAATTAATAGGTTATAAAAGATACTTTTGTTAAGTACATAACATACCTGAATGTCCCATTATTTCTTTCAATATGCATCAATATCCACATGTATTATCATATAAAACATCACTAGATAGATGACTATAATAGACATATAGAGATATTTACACATACATATATGTAATCATGCTCCACTATAACCAAGGCAATTGCAACCTCAGAGGTATCACATTTCTACCAAGCTTACACAAATCATAGAAGCCAAATTAGATCATTGTCACATTCAAAATCAATGACACACAACCAATCAAACAAATATTTCAAACATACAATTTCTAGTACCAACCAAGTCGTTCAGGGTACCACTGGATCGTTGTCTGTGGCCCTTACCGCATCCACCCTTATTGCTCTATTTATAAATCTCCACCCTTATTGCTCCTTGTAGAATTTCCCTTGGGGTGCACTACCATGTCTTTCTTTCTTTCTTTCCAATCACAAGCATAATCACATGCAAGCAGCAAATACATTCAAAATATACCAAGACCATGCCACAAAGTCCACACATGCCACACATGCATCAGATATAAATAACCATTACCAGTATTGCACAACAACTTACTTATGCAATCTAAACCTTCCATATCATTCCATATCCATATTCATATCACAATATACAGGAAACATCCAACAATCTCAGCACATCACATTTTAGCATCAAATATGCATATCATGAATTTCACTACCACTTAACCGTGATAAATGAATATCATGCAATCTTCTCAATTGCGCATTTTCATATATTTAAATCACAATCCACAACATAATTTTCAACACACAAAATTCATCACATAACCAAGAGTTTACAATTATTCCATATAAAATCTTCATCACATCTTAACAATTTAACATACAAAGGAATCACAACTTACTTGCTACGTCAATCACAAAGTTAGAATAACTATATATAATCCATTTATACATTTCCAAAGAATGGTAGATGTAAATGTACATCCACAATTCTAAGTAATCAATAAGAACACATATATATACACACATGTTTATGTATATAGTCTTCTTATCTTTAACCAAGAAATAATACAAACATGATATGTATAACCACTCACAAGACTTAAAATTAATTATGTCTCGGCTGTTGTTTCTTAAAGACTCAAATGTATTTAATTGAAGTGTCATTGGGCGAATTTGCTTAGGATTAAAAGGTTAGAAGAGTATTATCTCTTTTTCCACTTAACTTAGAGGTAAATCCCTCTTAAAACCATTTAAATTTCTCAAAAAGATCACACATGTTTTGTTTCAACTGAATTTCTGACTTTGAACTTCCTAAATTTTCTGGAAATAAATACAACTTCAAAATTTATGAATTTTAGCAGAAAATATCCAACATGTCTAGAATCTTAGATAAAAATTTTAGAGAAAAAATACAATTTGCCCCTTCAAAACCTTACTTTTGTAACTATTGTCTAGACATCTCTATACCCTTAGGGTCTCGGTTTTGCATGCCTTTGACTTACTATTTCAACTCCAATTTTCATAAAACTTGGTAGACTTATACTTTAGTGTTATGACATCCTTTCATAAAATTTTCAAAGAAAAACATTACCAATTGGATAGTATAACATAGCTTTAAATAAAAATTGGTCATATTGTTCTAATTTCTAAGGCAGGTTCTATTTTTTTGATATTTGGCTTAGAAGTACTTTCCCAAACACTATGAGGCTGTCTAGTTCATATCTACACATACTAAGAAATACTTCATAAAAATTTCAAGCCAAAAAGACTTGGTTTAGATTTGTCTTTTTCTTTTTTTCTTTTTTAATTTCAAAAAGCATACCAACAATGAAGCTATCTTGTTTTGGTCAACAAAGCCAATTAAGTGTGATTGGGATATCTAATGAAGTTGGATTCTAATAAATTTTGGTAGGCACTTTCTTTATCATCAACACAAGTAATCTACCAAATTGCATGACTATAGGAGCTCATTTCATATCACAAATAGCCTAAAACATCAACAACAATATTTGACAGTAAACATAATTCAATCTCCACCTTCCTTCTCTAGGTTTCTCTCCAAATTATTACTGATCCTTCATGGCCTATACTAAGATTTTTCAAAACTTCAATGCAACAACCCTTTTATCACATTATTCCTATAACCCTAGTTGAGCATATTCAAATAATCATATTTTACACTCAAAACTGAGTTTAATTTACTCACTACAAATTTTAATGGTTCAATTTCACAAGATATATTAACAGCAAAATAAAGATCTTTGTAAATGAATAGATATATCTCAAAACTAAATCAACAATAGAAAGAGTTAAATTATAGAAATCTTTTAGTCAAATCAATCCTCTGTACAAAATAGGAACCACATTTGGCTACAAATCACAACTAAAATGTATAAATCCCATTTGGTCATCCCCTTTTTCCTCTTTCTCATGCAGGATAACATCTCAGCTTGTGAAAGGGTTTGATATTTTACATATAGTGGTATTTTGAGGTCATACCACCTATTATTTTCAATTTAAATGACCATTGCCTAAGTCCCTTTCCTCTTAACCTCATTTAACAGAGCAAGAATTCCTTGGAATTGGTCACAATGTGAGCTTAAAAACAAAAATTCAACACATTGTAAATTCCAATCCAATTTAAATTCATTACTCAATAATTCCTTATTCCCTTAACTTCATCATTTGAAGGAGGAATTCTTAACTCAAACAGAGAGAACTTAAACATAAATTTCAACATTTAGCCACTTCCAATTTTCCTTAGATTAACTATCAAGAAATTCCCTATTTTATTTAACTAAAAATTTTGAATATATCCCTTACCTTTTGGCTACCACTATGTTTTTTTTTCCAACTGTCCTCTTCAGTCTCCATCTTCTCCCTCTGTAATATCTCTAGATGAAGGTGCCACGGTGGAGGAGAAAGTCATCGATGATTATCCATCCTCGTCGCAGCAACACATTGAAGCTCCTCTGGCAAGCTGTCATCCTCTCCTTCTCGCCATCTCTGTTCTTGGCTTGGCACAGGGAATGCCGAAAGGAAGGAAAGAAGGGGAGAGGAAGCTTGGCTAGAACAAAGGAGAGATGGTGTTCTCTCTCTCTACACCTCCAAATCAGTGTCTCTCTCTCACTCTTCCTTTCTTCAATTGCCACTACATATGTGTGACTGTAAAGGCAAATCTGAATGTGTGTGTGCATGTATTCATCTAGGAGCTTCCAAATTTTTGTGATGGGAAAGTGGAACACATGGCTTCATTCACAAGTGCCACATTGTTCACCTTCTTGCTAAAATTATGCAAGACAACTCTTCTAAAGATAAGTTTTCATGCAGGTCCTTAAAATTTTGTAAAAATTCTAAATTTCACTTAAAATTCAAAATTATATTTTTACATTCCTTGTCTCACCTTTCCCATTAATTTAATTCTCCTACCTAAATTAAGAAATTTTCAAATAAGTCCTCAGAAATATATTACTATTGTATTTCCTATTGCAAATTAATCCTCAATATATCCACACTTTTGCATTTTAATTCCATTAAAAAATTCTTTTTAATTTTAAAGGTCCACTGCACCTTTTTAATATCTAAAATATTACAAGAGATTAGTTAGAGTAGGAGTGTGCAAATACATAGTTCCATAAGGTAGTAGATAGTTTTGCAAACCAGCATCTAGGAGCTTGTTTCAGTCCACAAAGTGATTTTCGAAGCTTGCATACCTTACATGGCTCTTATGTGCAAAAGCCAAGAGGAATCTTCATTAACACCTCTTCATGCAACTCAACATGAAGAAAGGCGTTATGAACATCCATTTGATGCAGTTCCTAATTCTTTGATGTTGCCACAGCTAGGACCATTTTCACCATAACCATTTTTGCTACTAGGGCAAAGGTCTCAGTGTTGTCTATACCTTCATTTTTATACTTTCTGAAGATCACCAGTCAAGCTTTCAATTGTTCTATTATGCCATCTGAGTTCTGCTTTATTTTGTAGACCCACTTACATCCTAGTGCCTTTTATCCAGGAGGTAGTGTCGTTACAGTCCATGTGTTATTATTTTAAAGAGCCATCAGCTTGTTTTGCATTGCCTTTCACCATCTCACTATCTCACATCTTTTACAGACTCTAAGAAATATATTGGCACTCTTTCTACAGTAATAGCTACAAGAAACCTACCATGATGCAAGGAAAATCTATCACAGGTTACATAGTGTGCAACAAGATACCGTGCACCTAAAGATTATATTAGAGTAGGGGAATTGGAGGAATGACTCAGCTTTGGTATTGTGTTGGTCATATAGTCACGCAGTTGAACTAAAGGTTTCCTGATCCTATGAGCACAACCAAGTTGGTTACTGCCATTAGTGTTGTCATGCTATCTAAGCTCATAATTAGTTGTGTCCCTACATTGTTCCTTAGGACCTTCTTAGGTTTCTTCACCTGTGTCCCATGTTGTCAATATTTCTAGGTATAACATTTGTTGTATTACGGCTAAGTTCTTCTATGTAATTGTCTTTTACTAAGTTATGGCTGGGATCACATTTCCTTTCGGTCCAGGAGGATTTTGAGCAAAAGGAAATTTGGTTTCAACAAATGTCATATCTTTTGACACAAAGAATTCTTTGGTGTCTAAGTCAAACACCTTTCATCCTTTTTTACCATACGGGTACACACAAATATACACTTTAGACTTCTACTTGCAAATTTATCTCCCTTTTTTCCTTGATTATGAACACAGCATAATGAACCAAACACCCTAAGTTATCATAGGAAGGTGCTCATCCATGGAAAACTTCATAAGGTGTCTTTCCCAACAAAATAGAGGACGAAATGCAATTTATCAAGTACCCAGCAATTAACACACTTTCCCCCCAAAAATCAATAGGAAGTTATCCTTGGAAACGCAAGGCTCTAGCAACATTCAAAATGTGCCTATGTTTTCTCTCTACTCTCCCATTCTATCATGGTGTTTTAATTCATGATGTTTGGAAAATAATGTCGTGATCCATGAAATATTTGGACAAATAAGTAAAATCAGTCTCATTGTCAATACAAATCATTTTTACTTATTTATTGTATTGATGTTGCACTAAAGCAAAGAAGTTCAAAAGGGTTAGTGACATTTCCCATTTATCAATTAGCATATAAAGCCATGTTACTCTTGAAAAATCATCCACAGTTGTTAAAAAATATGATGCACAACATGAAGACAATGTTATATAAGGTCCCTATAAATCATAATGGATTAACTCAAAAACATCACTTGTTTTATGTTCACTCAAGGGAAATTTATCCTTGGTTTGTTTGCTTTGCAGAACACTTTAAAAGCTTTATTCATAGATTCCCTAAAATTACCATTTATAATGGGAACAAGTTGAGTAATTTTTAGAGAAGGGTGTGCCAATCTTTTATGCCATAGTTCTTGCTGATCCATTGCATCCACTTTCAATGCTTTTGCATCACGAATTCCTTGGAAGTAATGTTACATCCCCAAAATACGGTATGTGACCAGCACAATAGTAAAATAAATTTTACATCATAAGCCTAGATAACATAACCCAACAAGCACAACATAGCCATAGTATCCTTTTTGATATAAATAGAATTAATTTATATTGTACAACACAAATGAGAAAAAATTCTATTTCATTCCTTCCATTGAACTTTATAGTTTCATACAAAAGAATAGATGGTATCCCATCGATCATTTCCAAAAGAATATCCATAACCCTAGATCACATTCCAAAATACATACAAAAAGCAATAGGCTACTTGCGTAGTCACAGAGTGCAATCTAGAGACCCAAATTAATTTACTAAGATTCAAACAAAAGACCAACCCAAGGATTCAAAAGAGGGTTGGTATACATGGGGGCTCACTACTCTTCAAATGCATCACCTACCTTGGCTACGAACTCAGAAAAGATACAAAAGCAAAGAGTGTGAGTAATTAAATACTCAGTGAGTAATAACATAATTCACATAAGCATAAAATAGTATGGAACAACTCAAGATTTCTCCCAATTTCACAATTTATTTAAGTAACCATCAATTCATGGCATAAAACAAATAACACAAGTGTTCAAGTGCCATACCACAACATGAAATAATTATACCAAATGCCACACCATGGCATGATTTAGTCATGACATGTATTGCACTGCGATACAATGGAACAAGATGGATGCCACACCACAGCATAATACATACTCAATAATTCATAGAATTACCAAACATCCAAGTTATTATAATTACAAGAATACACACCATACTTAACCTCATGTTTTCATGGGAAACCACAATCTTAATACAACAAGTAGCAGACATACTGGCTCTTTGGTTCACTAGTACTATTGAATCTCATTAGGGTAATATACATAACTTCTTAACTAAAGAAGAAAAGTTATTTCACTTACCTCATTTCCAAGCTGTACTTTACTACTCGTGTGATAACTCAGAAGGAAAATTATGTCATAAGACACTAAGAGGAATTAATTATCATTAAAAAAAAAAACTTCCTGGGAGGCAACAGTCAACTGTCATCAACTTGGCAGTCGACTGGCTCAACTTAGCCAAATTGTACAATGAGCAACCGGTCAACTGATTGACCCTTACTAGTTGATTGGTACATTTCTAAATAAAATTGGGCATCTAAACAAAGAATGACTAGTCGATCGGTGCGTCCAACAAGAAATTCCTGTCTAACATGAGAGTAAATGGTCAATTGGTGGTACCCTACAGTCGACCAATATGTCTCTCCCTAACCTGGACAACGAACCAGAGGCAGCCAGTCAATAAGTCTCTCCATGACAGTCGACTGGTTGCCAGTAGACTTTGAAAATCAATTTACTCAAACCTTTCAATTCCATCTCAAATCCCAACTCAAATATAATGCACACCCAACCTAAACCTCTCCATAGCACAAAATGCATACTCAGTCTGATAATTCTATGAAATAGAATTATTACGGCTCTAAATTCAATCATTTTAGCTTGTTATTTATTTAATCTAGCATGATTGTATGTTAGTTTATCCTTCTATTAAGCTTTCATAATAATTTTTTATTGTTTAATTTGTTTTTAGTTTATTTTGATTTTTCTTTAGTTTTTCTTGTAGGTTGAAGCTGTTTTTCCTAAAGCCAAAGCTTAGCGTTAGGAGCCCAACTTAAAGTTGGGGACTCAAAGCTTAGCACCAAGACCCAATCTCAATGATGTGTGGCCAGAAAACTATTTTTTGCTTTAGTAATCCAGTACTTTGGTTTCCCAAAGCTCAGCACTGGCATCGTAATGCTATGCATTTTGGACAGTATTTAAGCTTTTTTTTAGGTTTTTGTAAGGTTATCTTGGTTTTTCTGAAGAGAAAAACACACACGACGGCTAAGAAAGACATTGAAGATCATGGAGAACTTGATTGGGGATGATCGAGAACCAATCTCTCCTAGTTTTTCTTCTTATCTCTTACTATGAACTTCAATTTTACTGTATGGATTTGAATAAGGTTTTGCTGATTGTATGGATTCTTTTTAATGCAAATTTGTTTATTGAAGTATTCTTTGCTGTTTTATTTGCCTCTTGAATGATTGATCATCATTTTATGAAATTTGGGATTTATATCAATACTAAGGATAGTTCAATATAAAGTTGCCCTTGTAATTTCTACCATAAACTAGGTTAATCTAGGGATAGAAAACCTTGGTTATGTGGTTTTTGTGAATTTCTTAAGCTTAAACACCTAATCAAATAATTGTACTAAGGAAGTGGGCAATTATTTGAATTAGGTTAGATTGAATTTCTAAGGAATTGAGTTCAATCAAAAATTGAGAAATTAGCCAACAACAAAAGAATTTGAAATCAAGATGAATCATCTTTCAATAACTCAAAGGTTAATTTGCCTATGATTTAATCGAACTAAGAAACAAGTGAAATCAATCACTCTCTCCCTTTCATCCATTTTTAAATTTAAAATATTGTTTTCATTCTTTATTTTCTGGATTTCCACTTTAAAATTTATTTAGAGTTTCTTTCAATCCAATTTATATTTATCCAAATAGAATTTTTATTAGCGAAATTAGTAATTGTCAATAGTCAATCCCTAGGGATACGATACTTTTCTCACTACTTTACTACTTGTGTGAGACCTAGTACACTTGCTGGAAAATCCACATCAAGTTTTTGGCACCGTTGTTGGGGATTGACGGTATTTAACAATATTAAGAGTAGGTAATAGGATCTTAGTTTGGATTTTTCTTTTTGTTTGATTGTTACACTGTCTTTTTGCTTTGTTGCTTGTTTAGCACTTTGAGTTTCTTAACGGTTACACTTGTGTTTCTTTATGCAAGGTATCTCAAAGTTTAGTTCATTGTTGTTTGATCTAAAAATTGAGAAGATAGCTAGAGCACTCGGTGAGAAGACTAAGAGAAAAACAAGCACAATCTGTAAGTATAGCAGAACATAATGGGGTTCCTCCTCCCCCAGTTAAAATACTCTTAGACTATAACATCTCAACTGTTGGAGGATGTGGAGCTAGCATCGCTAGACCAATAGTACAGGTAGCAAACCCTGCTCAATGTGGTTCAGAACAATCAGTTTAGTGGACACCCTTTGGATGATCCAAACTCACACATATCTTGATTTTTACAAATTTACGATACTGTGAAGCTAAATGGTGTGAGTGAGGATGCAATCAGACTTAGGTTGTTTCATTTCTCGGTGCAGGATAAGGTGAGTAATTGGTCAGAATCTTTACGCAAAGGGAGTGTTGCTACTTAGGCTAACTTACTACAAAAGTTTTTGACTCGGTATTTCTCCTCCATCTAAGTTTGCCAAGTTAAGGATAGAATTTACCTCTTTTAACCAACAAGATAGGGAATCTTTAAATGAAGCATGAGAGCGATATAACGAAATTCTAAGAATATGCCCCCACCATTCATTTGAGGTTTGGGTTCAAGCTCAAAGTTTCTATAATGGGTTGCTATAACACACTAGATCTATAGTAGATGTTACAGCTAGTGGGGCATTAAATTGTAAGATACCTAAACAAGCTTGGGAATTATTTTCAAAGATGGCTTGCAATGACTATCAAAGTCAAAGCGAGAGAACTGTGGTAAAAAAAGAATGGTGGTATGATGGAAATAGGAACCTTGGATGCGATCTTGGCATAGAATAAATTGTTAACTCAACAGATGGTTGAATTAAATAAGAAGTTTTATATAGTTAATGTGAATGCCATTTGTCATCCTCTAGTCATCTGTGACTTCTATATGAGGAATCATGTCAATGAGGAGTGGCCAGGTAATATATTTAACTCTTCCTCATCTTCTACAGCTGAACAAGTGAATTATATGGGGAATCCTCCAAGGCCACAAAATAACCCTTATTCTCAGACGTATAATCCAGGTTAGAGGAACACCCCAACTTCACTTAGGGTAACCAGAATAATTAGGTAGAATCATGCTGAATGAAGAGTGTAGCGTGATGATACAGAGGAAGTTACCTCCAAAGCTCAAGGATCCATGAAGCTTTTCTATCCCTTGTACCATTGGGAGTATCACTTTTGAAAAGGTATTGTGTGACCTTGGAGCTAGCATTAATCTTATACCTTTATTTATTGAATTAGGGGTTGGGCGAGTCAAACCCATGCTAATGACTCTTCAACTAACCAACAAATCCCTCAAGCATCCATATAAGATCCTAGAAGGTGTCTTGGTCAAAGTTGGAAAATTCATTTTTCTAGTAGACCTTGTCATCTTGGATATGACAGATGATGAGGAAATCCCTCTCATATTTGGTAGGCCATTTTTGGCTACCGATGGAGCTGTGATAAATGTGCCCCATGGAACTCTAACATTGAAGGTTCAAGATAAGGAAGTGAGGTTCAATGTCTTTATTGCTGAGAAACAATCTAAGGAGAAGGAAGGTTTGGTGCATGCCAAGAACATAGTTGTTAACAACAAGAGTCTTGTGAATGCCATAACTTCTTATTTTGCATTGTCTATACATAAGGAAAATCAACTTCAAGGCTCTTTCAAAGCTTTATCTGATCTGGGATAACCTCTGAGAAAGTCCAGCTTAGGACTGTAAATTAAGCACTTCTTGGGAGGCAACCCAAGTTTCTCAATCCTTTTCTTTTTTTCTTTTTAGTTTTTTAGTTTACTATTGTTTTTGTGTGGTTTTCTTTTGTTTACATGTTTCGTTTTGGAGTTAGTTTTTCTTTTTGTTCATGCTCCTATACTAAGTTGTTTCTACTATCCTTTTCAATATTTTAGTGGTCAAACACTGAACGCTGGATTCGCAATGCCTAACTCTGGAAGTCCCTATGAAATATCACTTTCTGGTGTTACAGCACCGAGCATTATGAGGCTAGCGCTCAGTGTTGTGACCTTGTTCTGCTATATGAAGATGAAGACTAGAGAGAGATAGCTTCCAGGGGAGTTTTCTGTTTCTCACCCTTGTTTTTCTTTCTTTTGTGTAGTGGTGTTTGTTTTGGTTTTCTGCTCCCACAATGAGAACATTTCCATGTTTAAGTTTAGGGGTAGAGTTTAGTTTCTTTGTTGGGTTTTCTTGTGATAAGTAGTTAGTTTTCTATTTAGTTTGCATGTTTTTAGTTTCGTTGTTGTCTTCTTAACTTCCAATATCCGATGATAGTTTGAGCAAGTTTTGTGCAGTTCTTAGTAATGACTTATTGCTTGTAATTCTGGCTTTGCTTTTTCTTTGGAAATTGAGAACAGTTTTGCTAATTTGCTTAAAATTTGTCTTTTAGTATGTTATTTGCCATAAAATAATAAAGGAAAATTTTCTTTTTGTTGGTTGAAGCAAGTTGTATTTTATCCTTTTGATTCTCTTCTATTGACCATTCTTAATGCTCACTTGACCATGAAGAGGATCTAGGCTTTTCGCATGTTGATATTATATAGTAGTTGATTGCAAGTTTAGTTTAAAAAGTTGAGTAGTTTTCCCCTCTATTCTGGAACTTGAATTTTTTATCTTTGGCTTGTGGCACTTCCTTAAAGTTTAAAAAGAAAAGGAAATAAGTTATGGCACGGTGGCTTGAGGGTGTGATGAGTGGATTAGGTGCATGGTCATGAATTCTATTTCAACTTTACTCTTCTCCCTTTTCATTGTTAGTGTTAAGGGTTGAGTTGCTTATGTGCGGATTAGGCACACGGTCAATCATTCATTTACTGAGTCACTATCTTTAATTAAAAAAAGAAAAAAAAAAGAAGAAAGTGCTAACATAAAGGTTGTGTTGAAGCTGTAGTTTTATTCAAGTTTTGGAATGGATGAGTAAATTGTTATCTCTAGCTTGTAATTAACAAAAAATCCCTATGAAGGAAAAAAGCCTAATGAGTAAATTGTTATCTCTAGATTGTAATTAACAAAAAATCCCTGTGAATGAAAAAAGCCTAAGTGATTTGTGCTCAAGTTTGCATATCTTGGTGAAAAGAGGTTGAATCTTAGGACTTAGTATGCTTTCTAGGACTGATAACTTTTTATTTAAGTGGGCTTTCAACATGCTAAGTGTATTTTATTTTGGGTGAATTATCTTTGTCTTCTGAGTTTCCTTCAAAAGGTAGTCTAGAGTTCTATAAATAGTTATTCTTGTGCTATTTTGTGAGTGGTTTGAGGCTTTTGGAAGTCACTTGTTTTGTTGTGTTTTTTTTTGTTTTTGAGGGTGTTTTTAGTTGTGTTTTGCTTGAGGACGAGCAAAATGATAAGTTTGGGGGTGTGATAATTCTATGAAAAAAACTATTATGGCTCTAAATTCAATCATTTTAGTTAGTTCTTTATTTAATCTTGCATGATTGCATGTTAGGTTTATCTTTCTTTTAAGCTTTCACAGTAGTTTTTAATTGTTTAATTTGTTTTTAGTTTATTTTGATTTTTCTTTAGTTTTTCTTATAGGTTGAAGTTGTTTTTCCTAATGCCAAAGCTTAGTACTAGGAACCAAAGCTCAGGGCTAGGAACTTAACGCTCAATGCCAGGACCCAAAGCTCAGGGCTGCATGGCCAGACACTAGTTTTTGCTCCAGTAGTGAGCACTCAGTTATGGATTCCCAAAGCTCAACGTTAACATCCCTTCTAGAGCTCATTTTTCGTTTTACGCTAGTGTTGAGCGTTGGCTTCACAATGCTCAGCATTGGTGTCCTGATGCTGGGCATTTTGGATAGTATTTAATCTCTGTTTTAGGCTTGTTTTAAAGGTTATCTTGGTTTTTCTAAAGGGAAAAACATAAAAGACGGCTGGGGAGGACATCATAGAGCATGGAGAACTCAATTGGGGATGATCGAGACTCAATCTCTCCTAGTTTTTCTTCTTATCTCTTACCATGAACTTTAATTTTACTGTTTTCTTCATTCCTTCCATGAGTAACTTAACTCTTAGAGCTAGGGATTGATGTAGCTTGATTCAAAAAAGGTTTTGCTGATTGTATAGATTCTTTTTAATGGAAATTTGATTGTTGTAGTAGTCTTTGCCATTTTATTTGCCTCTTGAATGATTAATCACCATTTTGCGAAACTTGGGATTTATATCGATACTAAGGATAATTCAATATAAAGTCACCCTTGTAATTTCTACCATAAACTAGGTTAGTCTAGGGATAGATAACCTTGTTTATATGGTTTTTGTGAATTTATTGAGCTTGAACACCTAATCAAATAATTGTATTAGGGAATTGGACAATTATTTGAATTAGGTTGGATTGAATTTCCAAGGAATTGCGTTCAATCAAAAATTGAGAAATTAGCCAACAACAAAAGAATTTGAAATTAAGATGAATCATCTTTCAGTAACTCAAAGGTTAATTTGTCTATAAATTAATTGGACTAAGAAACAAGTGAAATCAATCCCTTGATCCCTTTCATCCATTGTTAAATTTCAAATATTGTTTTCATTCTTTATTTTCCGGATTTCCACTTTAAAATTTATTTAGAGTTTCTTTCAATCCAATTTATATTTATCCAAATAGAATTTTTATTAGTGAAATTGGTAATTGTCAATAATCAATCCCTGTGGGTACAATACTTTTCTCACTACTTTACTACTTGTGTGAGACCCAATACACTTGCTGGAAAATCCACATCACAATCTAAAGAAAAACACCACACATGAATTAATTAACCAAAATTTCCTAAATTTTCCAAATATTCTAATTTGTGAAAGAGTTCTCCCAAAAGCATGATTCTTCAACAATTTTCTTCATGAAATTATTCTTCAAGGTTTAAATGATAACAAAGGAAGAGTTTAAAGCCATACCCAAACTCCCATTGCTAGAAAATTCCGCATTCAAATGAGAGGAAGTTTGGGGAAGGATACTTACTTGCACTTGAAAGACTACCGAGGGAGAAGGAAAATGTTGCCACAAGCAAGTCTTGATAAGACGAAATGAAGATGGGCTGAAAGAGAGAGAGAGCTGGCAATGAATGGAAGAGGAGAATGGAGGAGAAAGCTTGAGTGTATAAAATGGGAGAGGCATCAGGAGGAAAGCCTCTTAAGGAGCATCAATAATAAAATTTCCCTCTATGTCCCCTTGGCTTTTATCCCAAAAGTCAAGAATCCCCATACTTAGCCACATCTCACAAAATTTCTAGATACAAGACATTCGGCCACCCATCATAAATTAATAATCATAAACTTAGAAATTTTGGTACCGAACGGATCAAGCAAAAGTATGCACAAAAATCACAAATCACTAAAACCCAGATGTTACAAGTAATAAAGCCCATCCTTTTGTTCACACACACCAATAAATATCTTCCAAGTGCAGTCCTGTAAGATACACATATTGTGAATAAACTATGTTGTACAATTTTTCTCATCTATTAGTTGAGATACATAAATCAGGTTGCAAGTGAAGGTAGGAACATAGAGGACGTTGCTAAGCTTCAGTCGTCCTTCAAGAACCATTGTGCCTTTTTTATGTACTTCAACATTTTATCCATCTAGTAGTCTAACTAGACATCTAGGTATGTCTCTAAGTTCCTTTGGGATCTCCAAATTCCCTGTCACATGGTGAGATGCTCCTGTATCAATAATCCATAAACTAGTTTTATTCTTACTAGTCATTTTCTTGCTTGCATTGGTTTTTATGATTATTCAACATCTCAAGCAGAAAATGCCATTGTTCATCATTTAATCCTATGAGTTCCATTTTTTTTGGCCTTTTGAGCCTTTCCTACACTTATGTTTCCTCTTGTGACATGTGCAGCATTGGCTTCAATGGTAAAACCTATTCTGTGTGCTACACCTCTTCCACGTCCAGTATTCCTTCCTTTAATCCGAGGTCTCTCACCCCACTTCCATCAACGCAGAGCACGTGCCTATTCTTCATAAGTTGCCCTTCGTAGTTGTACTTAAGTAATCATGTTTCCTAAATTGTCACTTGATTTCAAATTGTTTGGGATATATTCCTTTTGATAGCATCCTATTAAGTCAAACCCATGGCTTCTGTTATGCATGTTTTAGATCAGACCTTAGTGGTATGGCTCTGATATCATAATAATTTTCTGATTAGAAAGCTTGCTCTTTCTCATTGATATAGTCCAAATATATACAAGTATTGTAAGCTATTGTTACTCCTAAAAATCTGCTAACAATCTTCCTAATCAATAATGTTCCTAAAACAGTATTTCCTAATATACATGGTCAATTAATAAAATCTAATAAAAACACATAATAAGCATATTTATCTCTTAATGATGCCTTAATATTTTAAGGAATATAAACAATTTACTTTGTAGTTTTCCATTTTCATGTTGGTGTATAATGAAAACCAAGTAAATGTATTGAATTGTAGACGTAGTTGTTTTATGGCAAATGTTTTCGTTAACTTATATACTCTTCTTGGAATATGGTATCAACAAAGTTTATTAACTTATTAAAATATCAACTTAAATTGAGAAATATATATATTAATTAGTAAATTGACCTACACATAAATAACTCATAAACTGTTATTAACATTTTAGAGACACTCTAGTTCAAGCTATTATATAGAATTAGTCAATTCAACTTGCTTCTAAAAGGTTTTAATGTATTTGCCTTTTCCATATTTAATAAAATATACTAATTATCACAGCCTGACCCCAAGGTCGTAACCAGTGCAAACGATGTACCACACAGACCATAGCCAGCCTTGTATTTCACTGACTAACCTAAACAAATAGATAACCTAGGTGGCCAACCCAATTACAGAGCATACTAAAAGATTAACTTTAGACTTAAACAACAATTACCTTAACCCAAACAATGGAGAGGTATCCTTGATACACAAACTGCTGAACAAAACCACATTCGATACCTGAAACTGTGAGGGGGTAATCCAATGACTCACCAAAGTATCTCTACCTAGCACATTCATATTGTTTATGGTGATTTTTGGTCTAACCAGTATCTGAAAAAAATTTCCTATGTGTCAATTTGTTAACAGAGATTGTTGGTTGAAGGCCAAATCTGACAACAAATACTTAATTATATCAAGAATGATTGTGCTTTCAAAGTTATACAGTAATCTCATTTAAAAGAATAAACGTGTCAAGTGCTAATGCTTTGATAAGTTTTGTATGAAAGATTGTGAGGCCTAAAACAAGCTTTTTGCACAAGTTAAACAAAAATGATAAAATTGCAAGAAAGTAAGCTGCATAATGTAGAGTTCATGAAAAAGGTAACTGTAAATGTACAGGGGAAAGAGTAGAAAATTAAAGTGCATAATGTAAATGAAAGCAACTAAATGAAAGCATTTAAATGAAAGCCATTAAATTGCTGAAAGATAAACAAAAGTGAATAAAGGACTAGAAAAATAAAGCACTTGAATTAAATTTGACTGAAATGTAAGGTACAAAGCATACTTTGATGTTGATCATTTAATCTTCTTGTTTGGGATGCTAGGATTTTTAATTAAGAGTTGCTAGCTCCTTTTACAACAATTAACTTGGTATTTATAGGTAAATGACCGAAGTAACTACCTATCTATTTAATTGCCACGTATGTGACGGTTTACTTTGCATTGACCATTACCCTAACCTATGTAAACCATTATCCTAAGCCACATAAGTAACAGTTTACATGTTCAACATAACTATTTCGAATTGGTGCAACGGTCTTTGATGGCTTCCATCCGACATCTTTTCTTGCCTTCAACGTTTGATAACCAAGTTACCTTGACATGCCCTCTTCTTTCACAACCTCAGACTTGACTTATTCATCGATCGTTTGATTTTGCCTGTTGAATGGCGTGCTTCCGACAACTTCACTTTGACAGTTGTACATAAAATGGAGACATCTATCCTTACTATCCTCTGTCGAATTCATCTTTGTCGAATAGATGACTTTTGTTGAATGTCTGAGCCATATCACTTATATTGACAGTTAAGCAATCTGCATTATTTTGTTGCGCTACTGAGGATAATTACTTGTAGATCAAGCAGCTTACTTATTTTATTTAAAAAATAATCACCCAACAGATGCCCCCAAAAATTTTGTTTTTGATGACTGTGGAGATAATTAAATTTTAAATGGCCTCATAACTGACACCAGATTTCTAGGGATTTGGCTCAGTATCATGATTATCCCTAATACGATAGCCTTATCTCGGCATGTGAACCATCACTGCCCTCTTGACGTTTCGTGTCCCCCAAGCCTTTAAAATACTAAACCCTAGTTATCAAGCCACTTACTTTGCTCTCTGCGTTATCTACATTCTCTTCACATCGTTCCATTTTTTAGAGCTCACAAAAAAACCTTCAAACCTAAGCTACTTAACAATGACCTCTTCTTCCCACATTGGAGCTTCTTCTTCTTATAACCAATATGCCATTACCAAGAGCAAGAATGCAATCTGTGACCCAGTTTTAGATTCTTCATACATGTGGAGAAATCAAAGGTAATCATCCCTGTCTCTGATTCTTCTTTTACTCCCCCATCTACTTTTCTGGCACCTGTGATGTCCCTAGAGACTTTCCCAGTGAACCTTCATTTGGTATTTCCCTACAAGACTCTTGGTGAGGCTATTCTTGCCTCGAGCTCTACAATACCTATCCATTACTTCAAGAAGGGTCAAAGGATATTCTGAACTTTGCCTTCCCGAGTTGATGGATATTATGCCTGGCTTGATAGAGTGCAGGCAAAGAAGGCGGAGTTTTGGAAAAAGATGGGCATCTACAATTTTATCCTACTTTCCTAACACATCATCAAAGTCGTCCTGGCCATGGTGGGGACTTTAGTCTTCTTCTGGAACAAGACCACTAACAATTTTCATTTTTCATACGACATGATGGGCCCGACAATCTTCGATGTATCGGCTATCACTGGCCTTCGACCAGATGGGAGGGTTATCCATCTGTTACTTCGACCTCATCAATTTATAGAGGTCTATTATCTAAGCACAGCTCTTTCTCTTCTTTTGTTAGCCTTCACCATAAGGATTCCAATGAAGTGTCTGATGAGGAAGATGTCGCCTTCCTCTTGCTCTAGATATTAGCTTATGTATTTGGCTTAAAGTTTATGACGATAGCCAAATCCCAATAGCCCTTAGCCAACCTCATCCATGAGGGCGTCCTATTGGCCCTGAGCCAATGACTTCTCGCCAATCTCTTCCAAAGTATGAGTCAAATGGTTGACAACATCAAGGCTCAAATAAAGAAAGAAAATGTCAGAGGCCCCGTCTAGTTGAATACAGTTTTAGAGAGGCGACTGTCCATCAAGCCTCTATTTGATGAGCTGGCTAGCTATATGTTGGGTCCATATAGACCAAGGCTCTACTACTTGACATGTGACTCCCTTACCAAGGATGAGAAAAGAATTTTTTCCATTTCTTCAAGATTTTCCACTCTACTGCCTTGGAGTCAGCGATAATAAACTTTACTCTATTTACTGGTCATAAAAAAGGCCCTAGGTGGTTCACTTGTCCAATAACGTCCGACAAAGAAGGAGTCTCAATTTAGTCAAATTTTCTCTATTGACAGATCACTTTAAAGGAGCTCCTAATACAGAAGATACTAGTTTTTACATCCATCTGCCCAATACTGTCGCTCGAAAGATGAGCTTCTGCCAATCAATTCCTATTCCTTACTCATCAACACTGGAGGACCATTTTGTCAATGCCCATATCTCCAAAGAAGATGTCAAGGAGCTGATGAGGGAAAATGACAGGCATCGATAGAGTCCTTTGCTTACCCCTTATGAAGTTTCAGAAGGAGTATCAAGCTACTTTGTAGACTGGTGTTCAAAATACTATCGGTCTTATAGCCAAAACATTAGAACTTGTTTTGACGTCCTTGTAGATTCTTCTGTGTAAGAACACAATTTGACAACAAAAACCAAAGGTGAGAATTTGGAGGAAATTCATGCCTTTGAAAAATATTACAAGATAAAGTGGACCCTCGCTATGACCATTGGATCGTTCAAAATATGGAAAAAATCATAGCCAAATCAAAACAAGAGCATAGGGCTTGACATGGGTTTAAATATTTAGAATTTTTGGATGTCAAAACTCTGCAAGAGTTAACTAAAAGAGTTCCTTTTCTGGACCCAATGCCCTTGCCTTGTGCTTGCTTTGGTTTGGCTAATGCATTTCTTGGAAACCGACAAGAACATGTAACTTTAAACTTGTCGAAAGACAAGGGTTTGTCACGAATCTTTTTCAAACAAATAATGACGAAGTTACTTTCATTCATCGGTTTGCTGTTCCTTCTGAACAATCCAATGTTGTGATGATTGCCAATAAGTTTCCCTAAGGTATACAATCTTTTTATTCAAAGGCAATAAACATTTCTGACCACTGATACTTATAAGTTTGCTTATAGTGCTCCCTCTAAAGGAACCCTTGGCCTACAAGTGACTAGTGGAGCAAATGGTCATCGTCGAATAAGAAGAAGAGGAAGAGGATTGTCAACCTCTTCAACAGAGGGGAAGGACATTGGTCAAGGCCAGCGATAATCGACGATTGGAACGAGCGACCGTCTAGCTGCTGCTTCTCCTTAACCCGACACATCCAAAACAACTACCGTGCCTAGAAAAGAAAAGGCTCCAGAGAAAAGAAAAGTAGTCTTTTCTGACACTGATCATGCTACCAAGAAATCCAAAGCATGCAAAGGCCTAGTAGTACCTGACCCACCCATCAGGTCTTAAGTATATTCATCTATTAAGTGTTATGATTTGTCAAAATTAAATATTCCCATTTCATTTCTTTTGGCAGGACAAAGAGCCTATCCTTGAGCACTCAACTTCACATGTGATGCCTGACGAACCAGACCTGTAGTCCCAAAGAGTGTGATCTTAGACAAACATTTTCTTTTTACATTGGACAATGCATTCTATTTTGAGACTAACAAAATTTTGTTTCAAAATCTGGGTTAAGAGGTCTTAAGTTCGATTGCTGAAGAATCCATTGGACCTCTTCAGGGCGACACTCTTATCATAGAAACATCCATCAGAATCCCTCAAATCAAGAGTTCACAAGCTACTCTTTAGATTGAGGCTCCAACAACGTCGCTGCCAACCAAAACTTGTCAAGGAAAGCTGACCATTGAAGCTACTGAAGCCTTTCTTATTAGAGAGTCGGTAACTGTACATTCTCCATTTCGACAATCTCCATTGCCTAAAGAACATGGCCAGGCAGTAGTATCTTCTAGTTTGTAACAATCAGAGCACAGCCACACTATTGTCGACTTGTCCTCACAGGGCAATCTACCCCTTGTGATTTGGGGCTATTTTGACGTGAAAGCTTTGATGGCCAATGTCTCTCCTACATCTCCTGCCTCTAGTTTAATTCACCCAACGGGCCAAATAGGACCTTCTACCCATCCAATTGCTGGTGGTCCAGACATAGATGCATTGATCAATCTTTTATCAGGTGATCTGACTCTGTCAGTTTCTTTTCTAGTTCCAGAAGAATCTTCAATAGATCCAAAAGTTGAAGAACTTACAAAATAGATGAAGACTTTCCTAGATTGCTCCTTCGAGGCTATTGCTTCTATTGAATCGTTAAGAAGCAGAATTCAAGTCATCTTGAATGAACTTGAAATAGTCAGATCACAGCTTCCCATCTCCTGTTGAAGCCTTTACTCAACCTTCAAGGATTTTATTAATGATTTGTCCGACAAAGCTCCAAACTTCAATCAAGTCATCTCTACTTATGCCAAGGAGATGTCAGAAAAAGAAATCGTTATTGGTCAATTAAAGGATCTAAAGTCTAAAATAGACCGACAAGATGAAATGATTGTCAAAATGAAGGAAAGCTGCCTAATTGCTACTGGCAATATTGGCCGGTTTAAAGAATACCTCGTCGTGTTAAAAGAGAAAATTAGAAAAACCAGAGAAGAACTGGCATAAGTAAAAATGTTAAAACACAAACACAACCATGCTTTGACTAAATGTATGGAAAAATGAGAAAAAAATCATAGAAAGTGCCACAATTGTTGCGGTCAGTGCCCAAGCTTTTGCCAAAAAGATAAAGTCTTTGGAAACTGGATATTTATCAGCCTGCACAGGGAAAGAGACATTGGCATCTATCTAGGAGTGCCTACGCCAAATGTAGTTATGTCTATTAGGCTCGTCCGACAAATTTATTTGATTTGTATTGTCGATTCTTTTAATCTAGCAAATTTGAATAAACTGTATTGTTTATTTATTTATTTGGTCATAGCATTCGACAATAATTTGTACGAAGTTCAAAGCAATAAAAATTCTTTATTCAACTTTTACTTCACACATTCGTACAAATTAATAAAAATTCTTTATTCAACTTTTACTTCACACATTCTCAGCCTATATAGTTTTAGGTATTTGCCATTGATTGATCTTACCTTTAGTCTAAAGTTAACTTTTTCGAGTGCGTAAGCATTACGAGAAAAGACTTGCATAACTATCAATGGCCCTTCCCATTTTGGTGACCATTTTCCTAATTCTTGACAATGTTGCTCAACAGAAAAAATTACCTTCTATACTAAATCACCCAAATTAAAAGACTTGTATTTAACTCGACAGTCATAATAAAATTTAGCAATTCGCTCTTTTTGTTGAATTAAACTTTCTAAAGAAATTAATTTCTCATCAGTTAACTTGGTAAACTCATCAAACATTGAATCCCAATAACTTTCAACTAGCAATTCATCTTGTTTTTGGATATGAATTGATTAGAGATTAATCTCGACAAGCAAAATGGCATAATGACCATAAACTAATTTATACGGTGATGTGCTTGTCAATTCCCTTGGTGAGTTTCTATATGCCCATAAAACGTTATCAAGGGTATTGTGCCAATTTCTAGGCTATTGACCAACATACTTTTTTATTAGGCTTATAAGTATTTTGTTGATGGCCTCTACTTGGCCATTTACCTACACATAATAAGGTGTCAACGTAATTAATTTTATCTTCCTAGAATCGGCATACTCGACAACTTTCCACCAATGAAAATGGTACTTTGACCGATTGTAAAAGTTTGAGGTATCCTAAACTTGCATATGATGTGATTTTCAATAAAATTGATCACATCTTGTTGGGTGACATCTTTTAACATGATTGCTTCAACCCACTTGGTGAAATAGTCAACCCCAACTAAAATATAATTATGCCCTTTTGATGAAGGAGGGTGTATTTGACCAATTAAGTCTAAAGCCCATCCTTTAAATGGCCATGGTTTAAAGATCGAATGTAACTCACTAGCTAGAATGTTTTGTATATAACTATGTCCTTGACATTCTTCACAAGACTTAGCAAACATTATACAATCTTTGACTAGTGTCGGCTAGTAAAATCTTCATCATCGAGGGATCCATTTTATTTTTTCACTTGTTTCATAAGCTCCACAAATGCCTTCATGTACTTCCGATAAGGCAATGTATGCCTCTGACTCATTGAAGCACTCTTCCAACTGTCCTTCAATAGTCTTCCTATATAATTGTTCACCCGACATTACAAAATTTAACGCTCTATACTTAGTTTTCATTCTACCTCAAAACTTGGATTCTCTAAATAATCAATGATTGCTTTTCTCCAATCATTTTTTTGTATGAATGTCATTTTATAACACATCCCTTTCCTTTAAAGGATATAAAAGCTCTCTGATTTTTATTAGATCCGACAGAACTTTTTTGAGAAACTTTATGCCCAGAAGCTATCTAAGCTAAGTCATTAGCTTCTCCATCTAATTCCCTAGGAATGTGTTGGACAATTACTTCGTCAAAATATTTCATTAGCTTACTCGCTATGGCATAATACTTAATCAAAATTTGATTAACACATCTATATTCCTGAGTAATTTGTTTGACTACTAGCTGGGAATCTCCAAGTATAACCACCCTTTGTGCTTTCATTTGACAAAGTATCTCTAACCTAACAATTAAAGCTTCATATTCAGCCTCATTGTTAGAACAACAATACTTTAGTTCAAACATAAATTTGGTTGGAGTTCCCTTTAGGAAATTTATTAAAATCCCGATAACACTTCCTTTTTTGTGCCTTGATCCGTCAAAATAAAGACGTCATGGTCTCAATCGGACAAAATTTATGTCATTATCTATGTTTAGGCCAGAAAGGTCGACTAAAAAGTCAGTCAATGCTTGGCTTTTGATGACTTTTTCAAGAACATAATGTAAGGAAAATTCTGACAATGCAATAGTTCATTTGTCGATGCGTCCATTCAAAACAGGTTTGGATAACATAAATTTAATTATATCTATCTTTAACACGACAAATACATTACAATGCATCATATAATATTTTAGCTTGATACAAGAAAAATACAATGATAAACACAATTTCTCAATTGCACTATATATCGTCTCTACATCGTTTAAAACTCGACTAAGGTAGTAAACAACTCTTTTGACACTATTTTCATCATCTTGAGCCAGTAAACATCCTAGTCTCTTCAGAAGCTAAAATATATAACTTCAATGGCTGTCATAGTACTGGTCACATCATAACTTGAGGGTTCATTAGATAATGCTTCATTTGATCAAAAGCCTCTTGGTGACAGGGCTACCAGACAAACTCTTGCTCAGTTTTCAGCTTGACCAAAGGTAAAAAGACTCTGATCCTTCCCAACAAGTTAGATATGAATCTCCTTAAGAAATTTACTTTCTCTAAGAAAGATTGTAATTCCTTCTTATTTGTTAGTGCAACGGCTTCCAAAATTACCCTAATCTTATTCGTGTCCACTTCAATGCCTTTTTTATGGACTAAGAATCCTAGAAATTTGGTAGCCAATACTCCAAAAATACATTTCTCTAGATTCATTTTAAGGTTGTTCTTTCACATTCTATCAAAATCCTGCCTCAAATGTGCCAAGTAGTTTCGCTTATCTTCTGACTTGACAATGATGTCGTGGATGTAAACTTCCATAAACTTCCCTATGACATCATGGAAGATGGCATTCATCACTCTTTGATAGGTGGCCCCTACATTCTTTATACCGAAAGGCGTGACAACCCACTTATATATCCCAATGGCTCCTGGACATCTGAAAGTGGTTTTTGACACGTCGTCATCTGCTATGAAAATCTAATTATAACCTACATGACCATCCATACAACTTAAGATTTCATGCCCAGATGCGGCATCTACTAACATGTTTGCTATAGGCATAGGATATTTATCTTTAGGAGTTACCAGGTTTAGATTCCTAAAATCAATGCAAACCCTTAACTTGCCATTTTTTATAATAACTGGAACCACATTAGAGAGCCATTCGACATACTCGATAATTTTGATGAACTTAGCTTTAAGTAGACGTTCAACCTCCTCTTTGATTTTTAATACCACTTCAGAGGCGAATCTTCTATTTGCCTGTTTAACAGGTTTGCATCATTCCTTGAGTGGAAGTCTATGTTCGACAAGGTATCTACTTAAACCAGACATCTCATTGTAATCCTAGGTAAAGTAGTCTCTGTATTTCATGATTAACATGACAAGTTCTTCCTTGAATTCCTTTGGCATAAATTTACTTACAAAAATTAGTCTCTTATTCTCTTCGGTGCCTAAGTTCCCCTCTTCCAAAGGATCCTCAGCTTCAATGTTCATCTTTTCATCAAGCCCTTTTTCAAATGCCAAAGGGAAATAATCTACAATGCAATCCGACAATATACCTTCTATTATATTGACTACTTTATCAACCAGGTAGGCTGACAACCTGTCCATTTGATCTTAACACTTATGCCTGGCACTTGGTCAATTCTCGTCGGCCTTATCTACACATGGCTAATTTTTGTTAGCCTTATCCATCAATTTAACACCAAATTGATCCATTAAGCAAACTTCTAGAGCCTCCTTATTGATCAATCCATCCTCTATTGTGAATGGTCTAATGCTTAGAGTTCGGAGCATAAATTATGAAGTCAACATGAAGTTGCTACAAATAGCAAGGACTATCATCTGCTTCGACCACCTCTACTCATCTTTATTATTCCAAATGATCAACTTCTGATGCACAGTTGATGAGATTGCTCCGACAGCATAGATCCAATCTCTTCCCAACAAAATGTTATGACTGGATTTTGAGGGAATTACAACGAATAAGGTTACTCTTCTGACTGATCTGACGTGGATATTCAGCATTGCTACACCATCAGATGGGGAAGATTTGCCACTAAAATTAGTGACAAGTATATTTGTCTAAATTAAATTAGACTCATTATTCCCTAACCTCTTTAACGTGGCTCTCGGTACTAGATTAATGGCAGCTCCACCATCCACTAAATCTCTGTTAGTAGGCTTTCCTTCCAAAAAGACTTTAATATGTAAAAGTCATAGGTGTTCCTTTCGTATGTCAGTTGGTTTTTCAAACTTAGCCAAATTGTCAAGTTTGTCATCTCAGTCACTGTGTAGACTGTTGAAACTTTACAAGTAACTAATCCTCCAAAAAGTCTTCTAAGTCTTTCTCATTCTCACCTACATAAATTTCATAATGGGCTTCTTATTCTAGTGGAATGACAAAAATGAGGTTAAGACTCATATTGATAGGATGCTTGTCTACATCTTCTTTTCTTTTGACGTCTTATTCAGTATCTCTGAATTTCCTTTCAATTGGGTCCTAGTCTTCTTCATCCATTAATAGCCTAAGTTCATCCGCGAAAGGCCCAAGTTAAAATAATCCTTATCTACTGGACAATCATCAGATCTACTTCCAACAAAGTAGTTCCCATAGCCTTGATCACGTCATTAGATCTTTATCTATATCAAAGTCTAGATCAAACTCTTCTTCATCATTAAGATCCAAAGGGTCTTTGGGATCATTAAGGGCTTCAATAACCTCATCAGCTGAAAAATCCATGTCTGTCATATGACATTCAGGTTTAAACTCGATGAGTTGCCCCCTTGTTTAACTTTGGCAAGAGTTTCTTTCTTTTGTTCCAAATCAGTGGTAGGATCTTCCAAGGTTGTCTTGATCTCTTCATGAGACCAATCTACATAGTCTTTCACCTCCACCATAGCCACTTGTTTTCCTTTATCTTTAGTGGCTTTCTTAGCTTATACCTTTCTAATGGCCCTACTTTTCTTGGGAAGGGAGATACGTATACTTTTATCAATTTTTGATTTCAAAGGCTTCAATTGCATTGATTTTTGTGCCTTTGTAATCTCTGCTTCTAGCCATGCACTTAAAAGGTTTAGCTATGGCTGTGCATTCTCTTTTTGTCAATTGGAAGTTTCTTGTCAAATTCTTTAGTATTTTGGACTATTGGTTTGGTTTGGACTACTAAACATTTTTTCCTTGACTATAATGGTTCTTCTTTGATTAGGAGTTCATCTGCTAAGGCTCTTTTTTTTCTATGCTTATCTATACCTCTGTAACCTCTATTTTTGGCTTTTTACAATGGTCAACCCGATGTTTCAGGATTTCTTTAACTAAATGGCACTACCTTGCCATGTTGATAATCTTCATTCCAAAAAGGTTGATCCTTCTAGAATCTACTCCTCTTGGCATCATCTTTGTTTGCCATTACAGAGTTCTTAACCCACTGGCCAACCTTTACATTTGCAAGTGGCACTTGTGTTCTAACACATCGAATGTGGTCTTAGGAATTTGGATTACTACTCTTGACGGACTGCTTCGGGTTTTTAGCCCACCAGCCACTAAGATTCGACATAGCCATCTATTGTAGCTGAGATTTTTGTGTGTGGGATAGTTTTGGCTAATTATGGGAAGGTCTATCTTTTTTTTTTATCTTCTAGTGACTTAGAATGGGCTATTGCCTTCTAATGTGCTTCTGTTACCTTCGAGTTGTA
The DNA here is from genome assembly GCA_037074585.1 of Biancaea sappan. Lineage (NCBI taxonomy): Eukaryota > Viridiplantae > Streptophyta > Magnoliopsida > Fabales > Fabaceae > Biancaea > Biancaea sappan. The sequence continues at coordinate 66,458,502 of CM073492.1, forward strand.
TAAGAAGACACATCTAGGACACATCTTGATTGTTACTTTTTCTCTCTTCCTGAACATAAACTCTTCATAAGTTTCCCACAGCTTTTGATATATGTCGAAATCATCTACCATAGGGTCATCATTCATATGCAACTCGTATAAGTCTATTTTAGCATACGCCTTCCCTTTTCCTTTTATATTAACTATGCCAATTTTTAGGGGAATTTGGTTGTCAATCTCAATTATACTTGTCTGAAAAGGGTTGGTGTCAATCTTCATGTCTATCTTTTTATCAACAAACTTCAATTTTCCTTTAGAAAAAGCCTTTGGATTAAGTCCCTGAAATGTACACATTTGTTAGTCACATGACAGAAAACATAATGAAATTAACAATATTTTCAATCTTTAATTTCATCAAGCTTTAAAAGCCTATGATGATCTGACAATTTTATCTATTTTTCTCTTAATAAAACGTCAAAAATTTGTTCGGCTTTAGTAATGTCAAACGAGTATATTTTCTATTAACATAACTCATTTTTTCTTTGGCCCACATAGGCTTTATAGCCTGACAAACATAAGGGGGACCATTCTTTAATTCAGCAAGATTTACATCATAATTTATGTCCTTATCTTCTTCGTCGGATTCTTTCATTTCGACATAATTTACTTTTCTCTCTTGAGGAATTTCTTTTGCTTTTGCATCTTTTTAGCTTTCAATTGTTGTATCTATCAAACTTTGCCCCCTAATTGAGCAAGATCAAATAGATGTTGATTGACAAGCTTTTTCCTGATGTAATAATCTAGGCCCTCGATAGCCATCTTGACGATTTCGGCTTCGGGAACTATAGTAAAATATCTACTCCTTATTTACCTGAATCTTGCCAAATAATCCTCAACAAATTCATTGTATAGTCTTCTAATATTAAACAAATCTTTCAAATCAACTTTCAGGTCTCCTCTAAAGAATTCATCATCGAAGCTTCTCTCTATTTGTGCCCACGAATTAATAGAATTTGGTATCAGTGTTAAGAACAAAGAAAAGGCATTTTTAGTGAAGGAACTAAGAAAGAATTTCATTTTAAGTCCTTTATCTGTCGCTAGATCTCCCATTTTGATGGTGTACCGTGAAATGTGTTCGACAGTTGATTCACCACTTCCCCCAGTAAGCTTTGACAATTTAGGAACCTTAACCATTTCTCTAGGTAATTCTTCTTGTTAAACCTAAACAAGGAACACTGAAGTGAAATAAGGCTGATTAGTATAGCCTACGTTGAAACCAAATCTATTAAGGACTTGTTCGACAACTTGGTTCACGTTGCACTCGACTTCGTTCACCATGAGGTTTTGTCAGAACTCTCTTATGGCATTATTGACCTATGGCTCATTCCAATGCAACATTTGTAATTGACCATGTCACAATTGTAGTTGAGGTTGGTCTTGCCCTCGTATTACGTTGTTTAGTTGATTTTGGCCCTGATCTTGGGCCATAATTGCTTGTTCTGTTGAACATTTTTAGGCACAACAATACCTAAGGCCTGAGTTAGTCTGCCCATTTGTAATACCAATGTATTACATGCATTATTTGTATTTTCCATTAAAAGCTTTAGTACGATACCCATTTGTTGTGTCAATATACTCACCATATCATAATTACTTTCGTCCACTTGCTGTCGAATGTTAGCCAATGAACTTACAGTTGATGTGGTGATAGTATTTGGCATATCTGTCGACATATTTGGGAATCCAGGTCCCAAATTTAGTCTTTCCTATCGAAACACAGTAGGAGTACTAGTTCCTACCATATTTACAAATGCATAACTTATTACTTGGCCTTGAGTCATTTGACATGTAGGATTAGCTAACTGACTTCCAATCCCAAGTTAAGTCATCACAAGAGGAACATACCCTTGAGGTAATCCATATTGAGGTGTAAACCTTGTTGTTTGACTACCTACTAGACTTGGTGACACTAGTGTCAGTCCAGACACTTGCTCTAATATAGGGCTTCTTGAAAGAGTACGTTTGGCGCAACGTCTATAGGATTAGCAGTTATTGTAACTGCTGGCACGTTTACCATGGTTATGGCAATTAGTGAACTTATCACTTGATTAGAATCATTTGTGTTACTCATGATTTCAGAATTGTAGGTGTGGGAAGAACAAGGTATAAATTTACCACTTCTTAAATGAACACTGTAATGAGTTACTCTAAAATTATCCCACTGGGCTTGCCAATTTGTTTACTGTGATTTTTGGTCTAACCAGAATCCGACAACAAATTTTCTATGTATCAAGTTGCTTATGGAGATCGTTGGTCGAAGGCCAAATCTGACAACAAATACTTGATTCTATCAAGAATGATTGTGTTTTCAAAGTTATGTAGTAATCTCATTTAAAAGAACAAATGTGTCAAGTGCTAATGCTTTGACAAGATTTGTATGAAAGATCATAAGGCCTGAAAATAAGCTTTTTCTAAAAGTTAAACGAAAACAGTAAAATTGCAGGAAAGTAAGTTGCAAAATGTAATGTGCATAAAAAAGGTAACTGCAAAAGGTAAATGGCGGAAAGTAAAGGACTGGAAAAATAAAGGACTTGAATTAAATTTGACTGGTGGAAAGCATACTTTGATGTTGATCCTTTACTCTGCTCGTTTGAGAAATTAGGATTTTAATCAAGAGTTGCCAACCCCTTTTACAACAATTAACTTGATATTTATAGGCAAATGACCGAAGTAACTGCCTATCTTTTTAATTGCCATATGTGATGGTTTGCATTGCATTGACCATTACCCTGACCTACGTAAACCATTATCCTAAGCCACGTAAGTGATAGTTTACATATTCGACATAACTATATTGAATTAGTGTAACAATCTTCTACAGCTTCCATCCGACATCTTCTCTTACCTTCAACGTTTGAATACCAAGTTACCTTGACATACCCTCTTCTTTGACAACTTTAAACTTGACTTGTTCTTTGATCATATGATTTTTCCTATCGAATGGCGTGCTTCCAACAACTTCACTTTGATAGTCGTACATAAAAGTTTTCGGAGACGTCCATCCTTACTCTCCTCTATCAAATTCATTTTGTCGAATAGATGACTTTTGTTGAATGTCTGAGCCAAATCACTTATATTGTCACTTAAGCAATCGGCATTATTTTTTTACACTACTGAGGATGATTACTTGTCGGCCAAGCAGCTTATTTATTTTATTTAAAAAAATATCACTCAGCATATACAAATAAAAGCTACATGCTTAAAATAAACTCAACTAGATAAATGTGCACAAGCACCCCATGTAATGACCCTAAGGATCTCTCCCTAAACTGCGTGCTCAAACGTAAGCATCAATCGTAACTAAAATAATGTTATAACAGGACAAGCATCAATATCCAACTTTACAGTTACCACATGTTGTCCACTCCTACAGTACCATATGCCCTAAACTTGCTAGTATGGCCATTCTCACCTACCTCAATCATACCACGATTTCAAGTATACATTTATCTATCAACAGATCAACCCATAAAATATTCATGTCAGGCACCCACGTTCCTATTCACAACTAAGGATACCCTAACCAGTTTCATTCAATAAACATCTCATCCTAGATAAGCAAGCCAACCCATCCAAAACAAATAACCTTGCATATCACAATTTATTGAAACTAGAAGAGGGCAACATAAGAAAAGTCAGACTTAGGGTAATGGATCCAAACATACAGTGATCAGATACTCATGGTACTCTCCACAAATCATCTAGGCAACTCTAGTATCTGACCTCAGGTATGTCCTTCTAAGACTCTAGCCTGTGCCCCACTCTGGCATCTATCAACTATTATCCCTGAGAGCGCATCCTTGACCCTAGCCAATGCCTGTATCCATCACTGTGTTCCTATGAACCATACCTCACCCCATAGGGCTTCATCAGCTCATAGACCTTTCTTCACAATCTGGGTTCCTATAAACCATACGTCACCCCGTAGGGCTTTATCAGCTTATGGACCTTTCTTCATGATCTGGGTTCCTATAAACCATACCTTACCTTGTAAGGCTTCATCAGCTCATGGACCTTCCTCATGGTCTAGGTTCTTGTCACATCCCCTAAAATATGGCATGTGACTGGCACAACAAGAAGGTTGCCCTTAGACTGTAAGCCTAACAACATAACTCAACAAATATAGGAAAATATAATAACCTTGAAATACATCTAGAAATTTATCTTTTGTGCATAACTCAAAGGGAGATTAAACGATCTTTCAAATTAAGTATGTGAAATAAAATATTATACAAGAGTAGATGGCCTAAACCAAGAGGCAAAATACCCAGGTATATATATATATATATCCTAGGCGACCTACAAAGTCACAGAGCAGTATCTAGAGTTCCCAAGGATCTCCAAGACCTGAATGCAAGAGGACATCCCTAAGGCCTTAGAGGGTTGGTGAACTCGAAAACCCACTTCAAGACACACATTTGCTTCGGCTGTAATCTCTAAAAGGATTCAAGAGTAAAAGAGTGTCAGTAATTAAATACTCAATGAGCAAACAACAACATTAACAATATGCAAAACCGATAGACAACTCAAGAATGTCTACGTTCTTGATTACTCAAGTAGCCTACCAAAACAATTAATAAGGGAAAAACCAATTCAACCTCATTGCTACAAGGATATGTAATCCCTAAATTCTTAGTTAGGAATATCCCAAGTGCCTTACGACAACACAACTGTCCACATGCGTCACACCCAACACAATTATGTCGCATGCCCCATATGGCACCAAATGCCACAAATACCATTCACGGCTCAAAGACCCTATCAAGTACCATTAGTTCCAACATACATAAATGATCTTAAGCATTTACCATAAAACATTGGGAACAATATAATCAAATCACTACCCATTACAATGATATACCTCAACCAACCATAATGAGTAAGTTCATAAATGAATATTACACATCTCAACTCAATTCATAATTAATTTATAATTTTTATCATCACCTCATCATTCATATAACACCACCGAACCCATAAATATTCTCATACAATTGCATCACATCCTCAAGAAGTTAATTCTTAAAACTTCCTTGTGTACCCGTGTAACTTATAAATGATTTTACATATATTTGTAAGTGCATACACCTCATAACTCATCAAGCATGAACATTACATTAATATATATACATATATTTCCTTACCATTTTTTCTTAAGCGTAATCTATTGTATACATACATACTCAACATAATAATTCTCCTTATAATTCAACCTTATACATGAACACCTATATATATGCATGCACGCACTAAGGATTTCCTCTTTCTCGGTTTGCCTAGAAAGGGAAGATTCTATGTACATCACCACATAATTTCACAATTGTGTATATCTCAACATTTAATCACGAAACAATATCAACATGGTGTCGACATACCTTGCATTTGTTACTCATCTATCTTCTTAACTTTAAATGCATTATATGCCCCATTAAAATACCAATGATCATAAAATAAAATATAGAATCATGGCAAACAACAATCCACTCACCTTGACTCCAAGCTTATGCTTTAGCATTTTGTGAACTACTCATGAGAATAAAGATGCCAAAGCCAGAGGATGAACACCTTATTAATCATGTAAATGAAAGATGAGGGATTAATCATCATTTCATCATTCCAGAAGCCATCAGTCAACTGCCCCATTCCTATTAGTTGACTGATCAATTTTGTAGAAGTAGTCGGTCAACTGATTGTCGCTCATCAGTTGACTAATTCAAAATATCAAATGTAATGATAGAGTGATAGAGAGCAATCAGTCGACTAACATCTCTAGATCAGTTGACTAATGTTCCCTGACAGGAATTTCACACTTAGCCAGAAGACACCCGATCGATTGATTGTTAGCCATCAGTTGACCGATGTGCTACTGCATGGTCTGGGCAAAGTTCCAATGGCGGCCAGTCGACTAATCCCACAACAACAGTTGACTAGTTGTATCAGTTCTTCAAAACACCAAAAAATAATTCTCTAGAACCCAACATTGATTCATTCCTACTTAAAATCCCATCCCACAATGATGTATATACAACCCAAATAACTCAGAAACATACACCCAAGATGAAAGAACCACCACAAGAGTTGAGAAACCAAGCATTTTCTCAAAACTTCCCCAAATTTTTGATTTAAAGATATTCATCCATAACTGGGTTATCCTTAACAATAAGACCACCAAAACTCTTCTAAAGCATCAAAGAGAGCAATGGAAGAGTACTAATCCATAATCAACTCCCGATATTCAAAAAAAAAATTCACATTTCTCATCTAGGGTTTGAGAGGTATGAAAATGGAAGAAGAAAAAAGAGAAGCACTTACCAATCTTGAAGCTTCACTCAAGTGAAGTTAAATGTCACCACCAAGGAGCTTACAAGGAAGGGGGCAAGATCACTAGAGAGGAAGGAGAGCTGACGGGAGAGTGGTGAAGAGAATGAGGGAAAATAAAGGTAAAATCTCATTAGGAGAGATTTAAACCCAATAGAACAATTCTCTAAATTCCCCCCATATCCTTATGACTTTTATCCCAAAAGTCAACAATTCAGCATTTAGCCACTGTGGGTTAAGACATCACACATCACAATATTTCCAAAGCATTTAAGCACACATACCACTAAATTTAATGGCCATCGACCCAGTAATACTGGTACCACAACAGTCGTGCAACAGTACACCGAAAAGTGACAGACCCCTAAAACCCAGATGTTACAGTTCCTATGAACCATACCTCACCCTATAGGGCTTTATCAGCTCATGGACCCACATACCATATACATCATTGGCTATTCCCAAAGGTAAAACCCTCATTCTAAGTACTAAACACTAGGGGTGCACCACTAGCCACAACCTCTGACCCCCATGTACATTTCTCTTTGTCCTAACTCACATGCCTTATCCCAGCAACTACTAGTATCTGCCTTAAGAGTGCACCACTGAGACTCAACCAAGCACAATCACAAACACAATCACACCATAATCGTAAAAAATCCGCATATCATACAAATCCATATTCAGACAATGTCATATCCCACATATTTTACTCAATGTCAGGCTTAGCCATCCATGTAGTTCACTCACAAAATAGGCATCATCATTACTCTTCTATCACAAGAGTAATTTTCCCTCAATATGACATGTTATACTAACCCATAGCATTCCACACAATCTTAAATGCCCATGAGGGCAACATTCTTCACAACCCCTCCTTGAGAGTAGTGGAGGTATGTATGCATATGTATGTACATATCCTTCACCAAAATAAAACTTAGGGTTCATCAGGAGAATTTTGAGAATGGGTAGGTGTATATACACACGTGCCCGTGGTGATGATACGTAAGTTGACACAACCACATTTATGTGTATTCAAATTCTCAAGTTAATTCATTTTATTGTATGTAATATGTAAGCAATGATGTGTATAGACATATATGTAGGCGTTACTCCACACCTTTCACAAACAAGTGGGAACAGGCCCATGCAACCATACGTACTCTTAAAGTGACTTTTATGTCCCTAAGTTATGAACTTATGCACATATATACAAATATTCAACAATAAAGTTCTTTTGTGTTAAAACATACACACTTTGACCGTTAGCCAAGGCCTTAATTCAACATTTACATAACTAGACCACATACACTCGCCACATGGCTATGACATCCAATTTTACTAATCAAATTCATCTATAGTAACTCCCCCTCATCTTTCGTAATTACTCCTCTATGCCCATAGCCACCATCGGATTCTACAAGGTACCAAACTCCTTCATGTTATTTTTTTCCTATCTAAACAAAAAATTTCCCCACACATACTACTATTTCATCTACAATAACTCCCGGGAACTCGAAGTGTTATGATACTTTCCGCTTAAAGAAATTTGATCCTTGAATTTCCACTTCCAAACTTAACTAGATCTTCCCCAAGATCCTTGGGCTATAGGTAACCATCTAAGTCGTTTTTAAGCCATATACCGATCTCCAACCTTTGAAATTGCCACTGTACTCTTTGCCAAGATCCTCATCAGAACCATTTATGGTAACAATCCTTCCTCTTCATCAGTACAAGCCTATCAGGTTTATCATCTCGTATGTGCAACCATAAGTCAACTCTTGTGATAATGACATACCTCTCCACCACACATAGCCTACCATCCTGAACTATTGTAATTTCCTCTACCTTCTATATTTAGCCGTATCAATAAACACACTATCTACTTTCAGCTAGTCATAGCCACTCATACCACATCGGTCCTTAAATCCATGAATTTCTGAAAGGCACTACGGTCATCACCCTTCACAAGAGTTATACTACCACCCCAACTCACCAATGTGATCAATGTTGCCAGTATCCATCATCATGTCATGATAGGGCTAGCTCAAATTATGTAAAATTTTAAATTTGATTAAATAATATTAGTTGTCTCAATTATGATTTGTGATGTGTCCCCACAAAAAGTCACATCCTAAGCAAGAGATTTGCTCTAAGGTAGCTATATGACACCCTACCACACTATGTCGTACTAACCATCACATCAAAGTGAACCATCATCTATTAATCCATTTGGAGGAATAGGTGTAAAGTCCCACCGAGACTTCCCCCTTAGGCTCAAAGGTACTCCATCAGGGCAAGGCCCACTTGCTGATTCATGTTGAAGAACCAAGCATAGACTAGCTCTTTTCTCTCTAGGCCACAGCCAACACCACAAACAAAACCCGAAACTACTCTTCCGTGTATTTCTAATCCATTATCTATGTAGCCCTCTTACTTTACTAGCACAGCCTCTACTCTTATCAAGTTACAATCCCCATCATCTACTCTTGTTTTCCTTTCCTATTCTTGGAACTTCTCTTCCATCATTTCTGTGATCTGCTCTTTTCTACCACGAAGTGTACCATAAGCCTCTATCATTCTTGGGTATAATCACCTGCCCTTCTTGGGTATAATCACCCTAACTCTACTCTGCTACCCTGCCATGTTCTCTCTCGTGCCCTTGTAACATGAATACCTCTTATCACATAGCAGGCATCACGAATCCATACAAGATGACTGACACCTTATTCATCCACTAATATTAATCATGTACTTAAGAAGGAATGAGATTTAAAACAAACGGAAGACACATTTTACAGGGCCTCTCTCTATAGTTTTCCCCAAGTTCACAGTGACAAAGGAGGGCCCACTAAGGTTACCTTGCTCAATAATCAATACTACACCTGATCTTAAAGATTAGATACCATTTTTGTCACAGCTCGACCCCAAGGTCATGACAAGTGTGAATAGTATACCACTCACACCACTGTGAGTCTTGTATTTCAGCAACCAACCTAAACAAATATATATATACTAGGTGGCCTACTCGATTACAGAGCATACTAAAAGATTAGCTTTAAACTTAAACCGTAATTACCTTATCCCAGACAATGGGGAGGCATCCTTACTACACGAACTACTAAACAAAACCACCTTCGATACCTGAAACTATAAAGGTATGAGTCTAATCCACTGACTCACCAAAACATCTGTACCTAGCACAATCATACAAATAAAAGCTACATGCTTAAAATAAACTCAACCATATAAATTTACAAAGGCACCCCACGTAATGACCCCAAGGATCTCTCCCCAAATTGCATGCTAAAAGGCAAGCATCAGTCGTAACTAAAATAATATTAAAACAGTACAAGCATCAATATCTCAACTTTACACTTACCATATACAGTCCACTCTTACAAAACCACATGCCCTCGACTCGCCAACATGGCCATTCTCACCTACCTCAATCATTCCGTGATTTCAAGTATACATATATCTATCAACAAATGAACCCGTAAATATATATACTCATAATAGGCACCTATGTTGGCTATCCACAGCTAAGGGTTTACCCTATCCAATTGCATTCAATATACATCTCATCCCAGATAAGCAAGCCAGCCCATCCAAAACAAACATCCTCGTATATCATAATACATTGAAACTAGAAGAAGGCAACAAAGATCACAACATAAGAAAATATCACACTCAAGGCAATGGATCCAAACGTACAATGATCAGGCACTCATGGCCCTCTCCTTAAATCATATGATCATCTGAGCAACTCCAGTATCTGACCTCGAGTACGTCCCTCTAAGACTCTAGTGTCACATCCAAAGAACTGGCCATGTGACTGGCACATATGGTGAGCTTCACCTCAACTCCGTAAGCCTATCTAACATAATTCTATTCCCTATTTTTGTTAACTTGCAAAATCAAAATATAAATATGTTTACAATTAACTATTAATTTTACATTTCGTTGAAAAAACTAATTATATAAGATACATGATTTATCAACACAGTTCCACTATGTAATTTGCATCAATATATTCATACATATTCAATCTTATTCTATCAGTACATTTCCATCCAATAACAACCTCCCCAATTACAGAGCCTCAAATAGATTTTTACAAAATAAATGCAAAGATTGGCATGTACACTTTACCCCAAACAAATGGGGACTCGATCAACATATGCAACTCGATAGGTTCTCTTCTTTCGTACCTGAAAATGTTGGAGTATGAGTCATATTGACCTAGTAAGGTAACCACTACTCTACCACAACCACATACAATATATCCATTCATCTAAATATAGATATATATATATATATATATATATGCACACATGCAATCAATTTCATGCCAAGACTAATCTTAGTATAACCACAACATTAAGCATGATTTGTAGCACAACACTAACAACATATTTATGTCGTGTCACATGTGTCACATCAACAATACATTCTAAACAATCATAACGCATACAATATCACAAATTCCCGTTCCAACCGGGTCGTCCAGTATACATCTGGATCGTTGCCCGTGGCCCCCGCTATGTCTACCCTTATTGCTCCAATAATAAGAGACCACCCTTACCACTTCATTTATCTCATCCCAAGGGGTGCACCGCCATGTCTTTCCTTTTCAAATTCAAGTTCCTTTTAGATTTCCTTCTTAATCAATGACAACTGCAGCATTATCATCATATTGTATTATCATACCGTTGTTACATTTGAGTTCTTTACAAGTATGTACAATTACAGCTCTGATCACTTCTGATCTTTCTAAAGGTGTATTTGGTACTGCTTCCTTGATTACAGCAACAATAACGTCCCCAATATATCGTCGATTACTAGTTCCTATGATTCGAATACACATCAATTCACATAATCACAACTAAGAATCATGAGCACAATTCAGTCACAGTATAATCAGCACAATCTCAACATCACAACACATATATACAACATAATCCAAAACAATATAACATTCTTCACAGTATTACAAAAATATCAAGTATTATATTCATCAGTACATGCTATCATTAATCCAACACATTACCACGAGAACGATTGTCATCATATCAAAGTAACTCGTATATAAGTACATATATCAATCATTACAATCATTTCTCACACACATGCATAACCTTTAATTTCATAAGCACATGAAAGGTATTTCAAATAGTTATATCCATATTAATAAGATTAAATATATACATAAAATACAACTAAGGCAAAGTAGAGATCCCCTCACCTTGGATCCGAGCCAAATACATTCTTTTTCCCAAAAAAAAACACCAAAAATGTCACAGAAGGCCTAGGGAACAATTCAAACAAGAATAACATCAAATCTTAACATAAGCTACCAAACATTTATTTTTGCTCTGTTTTGAATCAAATTTCGAGTCCATTCTTTAGACAAATTTTGGTATTGATCTACAACTCCAAAAATTGTGAAATTTGATACAACCATCTTTATGTGTTGTCATACCAAGATAAAAATTTCAGGTCAAAATTCTATCATTTAACCCCTCTAAATACTCTTTTAGTGACCACATGTCGGAACTGTCTGATTTATGCATAGGTTCTGTTTTTTTGTTTAATAAGCCTACCAATTCTTAGGCAAATGCTATGAAATTTGGAAGATATTTAATATAATGTCTTAGCTAGGTACCATAAAAATTTCAAGTCAAACTAATGTTGTTGAGCCACTGAACAGGGACTAAAATCCAATTCTGTTCAGATTTGTTTCTGCACAGAATATAATTCTGTTCTTTTGCATTTCACCAAACTAAACTCTTCCAATTACCATGAAACTTTCCAGTTTGGGCCCTTTAGATATTGAGAGATTTTCATAAAATTATAAAGATTTGAAGACCTCATTTAGTCATCCAAATGCATAGAATTAATAAAATCTCAAATGAGTCTTCTTTTCATATTTTCAAATTTTCGGCTGCTATTTAAGGTGCATTAAGGGTACCAAACCAGAGCAGAAAATTTTGAAATAATTAAGGCATATTTGTGGATACCATAAATTGTACACCAAATTTCATGACCATTAGAGTTCATTTCGTACCTCAAACAGCCTAAAACAACTTTAGCAGTAAAATGACAGCAAAACAGGATTTAATTCCAATTATCAAATTTTTATTCTATTTTCACCTTACATCCAGCTAAATCTAACCATGCTCAGACCATTATAAAGTCATTATTTTTCGCTTAAAAACATTACTCACCATTAAGCACCTAGCCAAGTTCCCTCCCACTCAAAATAACCCAAAGATTCAATACCTAAATTCTGCACACCACTCTTTCTTTGGTCCTTCATCTTTCTCTCCTTTTCATCTTCCTCTTCTATCCTTTATTTCTAATTTATGTTCTTTGTTCTTAATTCTTAACTAAATCTTTGAAATGGACATTTATATTTTAAATGCTAAATTTCATAGCTTCATTCACAAATAAGAAAATTATACAAAAGAAAATTTATCAGCTTTGTTCCTTAGCTTTCAATGTTCTGCTGTCATGACTTTTCCTCAAAAAAAAAATCTTCATTCAAAAACTAGTTAACCTTTAAGATTATAACATTTAAACTTCACTACAGCACACTCATACTGAAATGCTTTGCTTAATAATCAAAGAAGAGAATGGATCATAATTAGTCTCTTACCTCAAGCTTTAATCCTTTGTTTTCTTTCTGTTTTTTTGGTCCAATTTTTATTGTTTTGTTCAACTCCAAATCCATAATATCAATCTTAAAACAGTTTCAAGACTTCCCTTTTACAGTTCATAAAATAAATTAGTCACAATGTGCAGAAATTTCTTGGTTCTTACCTCTCGTGTCCAAATTATGCTATGCTTTCTCCTCCTTAGTGTCATACATCATCTTTCGTCCATCAGACCACCATGAATGACTGCATTGTGAGAAAGAGATGAAATGGGGAATGATTCCAGAACAAAGCACTAAATATGCCCTTCCTGTCACTGCAATCATTGATTCCTTCGTAAGTTCTCAGCGAAGGCCCAACTAATGGAAGAAGAAAAGGAAGAAGGGTTCGATGATGGGAACACGAGGCCAAAAAAAAAAAAAGAGGCTGATTTCTGAACTCTATGAAGACTTAGAAGCTTAAAGTCTCTAGTAGCTTCCATATTAAGCTTATGGAAAAAGAGAGACACGTGCCCAACGTTCATTTTGCCACTTATCTCTCTTTTTTTTTGTGTATAAATTACATAAAGTCAACTTTCCTTAAATTAGCAATTCGCTCGGATCCTTATAATTTCATGCAAGATTCTTAATCTCTCCCAAAAATCCTAAAGTATTTTACTACTCCCCTTGTCTTATCTCTTTTTTTTTTCGAATTTCAATATAGTCTTCATCGATTCTAAAAATTAATAATTTAAATCCCTAAATGTTTTATTTCCCATATGGAAAATTTTTTGTAGGTTGCCTCCTAAAACCTCAGGTATTACATCTAGCCCATGCCCCACTTTGACATATGTTGGCAATTGTCCCCGGGAACACATCCTTGGCCCTGGCCCATGCACTTATACACATATGAACTTATATACTCTTGAAGTGACTTCTGTGTCCCTAAGGTATGAACTTATATGCATACATACAAACACTCAACGACAAAGTTCTTTTGTGTTAAAACATACACGCTTTGACCATTAGCCAAGGCCTCGATTCAACATTCGCATAATTGGTGCACATACACTCGCCACACGATTATGACATCCAATTTCACTAAGTCAGTAATCTAGCACACATTGTTATACATCAAGGATTTTACATGTCATATGCACATATACATTTATAATTACATATAAAGACAATCAGGCTGTCTTTACATTATGACTACTTTCACAATTGCCGCATAATGCATGATTCCTTTACCTCAAGCTCTATATACATAAATGGATTTACTCAATTAAAACACATGCACAAGGGTCTCTTATACTCATTTCCATAGCAACACAATTCATGATTATCATTAATAATGCTAGGAAATTAATTTTTGAAAGAATAAGCAAACAAGACAAGGTAGAGATTCCCTCACCTCAATTCCTCACTTATCTACCTTGGCTAGTCCCAATTGATGTCGAAAATGCATCAAAGAATCTATCCCTATGAGATAACCATGTAAAATGTCTAGTCACAGAATAGGGAAATCATTATTACTAATTCTAACCTTTGATCATTCTTTTGGTCATATCTCTTAACTGATAATTAATTTTCAAATGAAACTTATCTAATTCGAAACTAGAGTCAAAGATCTTTCCAATGATATAAAATTTGCTAAAAACAGAGTTCAAATGAGAAAGTTATTATCATTTACAGTTGATTAGAAAATAGCTAATATTCTGGCAACTAGCGCTGCAACGCCTAGAACTGCACTTACCACTGTTGCAAGGGTCAATGGCACTGTTGTAGTAGTGCAAGATAGACCTTTAACCCCAAATTCACAAAAATGCTTCCCATTTCGATTTTCTATCATTCCCAACTCCATTGTTGATCATTTCCTATGATTTTTTACTCTAAATCACACCCTTAAACATTAGGAAACATCCCCAAAATTGAAATTTAAGATATCTTCAAAGATTCATCCCTATATCCTTATTTTCTTTCAACCAAAACCCAGTTTTTCTTTTAGATTCTGATATGGATTTAATCTCAACCAAAACCCACCTTTTGTCATGATTTTCCACCAATCTTTAGTTCCATTTTCATTATCAAACATAAAGGAATGATCAAAACCACTCATATTCTCCCATTAAAGACCCAAATCACCCTATTTTTCCCTATATTCGAAAAGAGTAGAAAAATGAAGAGAAAGGGAGACTCACCTGGATTCTTCTCCTTTTCAGTGAAAATTGAACACTGGAAGGACCCTTTGTTAGAGGACGTGACCAGAGACTCAAGGAAGTAGGGCTCGATGGTTTAAGAGGTGAGTGACGAGAGAAGAAAGGCCAAGGAGTGAGAGAGATGAGAGAGCATGGTGAAAGGGTGGGCTAGAGCATATGAGGCGTGAATTGCCCCTAAGTCAAACATAAGACCCCATCTCAAGTGAAGGCAAAATTGTACTTCCCCCCAACTCAGATATTTTCCATTATTTGACAACGCCACACATACTCACCACTCATCTCCCATTTTTTAGCATATAAAGTTTCAAAGCTTCCAATTACCTCCCTTCTCCACTGAAGGGTATCAATGAATAATTATATCACAATTTAGTTCCTCCATAGACTTACAGCTCCCTTATCTTCCCTGCGCCATAATTACTCCCTCGCCCATAGCCACTCATCAAATTTCACAGGTTATCAAACTCCTTTATTCCATTTTTCTCCCATCTAAACGAAAAAATTTCCCTCGTATTTCCACACTTACACTACTATTTTATCTACAATAATACCCGAGAACCCGGGGTGTTACACTAATCTTCCCACATGTTTATTTAATTATATCTAATATTTTTTATTTGAAATATATTATTCAGATCACATTTAATATATGGTACAAAAATCTTCTAATTGATTTTCAATTAACGAAGTTAAAATTCTAAACCTATTTGTTCTTTTGAAAAATGACAATATTTAAATGCCTTTTTTCATATCAACAATAAATTCATTATCACTATTAAAAACAATTGTTGATAATACTTATACTATCAATAAAAATTTGCTACTAATATTAATAGTTGTCTTGATTGCCAGGGTTAAATTAAGAGTTATACTTGTCGGGATATCATTTTATTAACATCTAACTACTGGAATGAAATTGTTTTTTGCTAACATTAGCACAAATGCTACCTTAGAAAAAAAGTTGCCAGTATATCTTACTTTTTGTGACCAATGTATAAAAAACTATTACTATATTACAATTTTGTTATTAAATACCAGTATAATAAAACTAGTAATATATTCTTTCAAATTTTAAAAAATACATAATTGAAATTATTTATAAAACAAATAAAAAATATAATTGGACCAATCAATTCAATATTGGGTTTGAATCAGCCTTGGTTAAAAAAAAATTTGGGTTTGGAACAATTCAACTTATATCCCATGCCCATTGACCTATGTGCACAAGTTCCTCTCTTTTATAGAAGAATCACTAGTCTCATATTACCAATCTAGGCGACGTGAGATTTTCAAATTACACATGTTCCTCTCTTTTATACTAAAATCATTAGTCTCCACCTACAAAACTAACTAATGTGGAACTTGCTAAAATAGAAAATAAATGTTTTTTTTAGCTTTAGTTAATAAACTTTTGAGTTGTTAGAATATCTCAACATTTTCTAGCACCTCAAAAAAAATTGTAAGCTAGTAATTATCCTAAATAGAAACAAATTGTTGGTATATTGTATTTTTAGTTAGAAATTATATATTATGTTTGTTAGTAAAAAATTGCTACTATTGCATATATTTTTTTTATATTGAATGCCCTAATATATATTTAAGAAAAAAGTTAACATTGATAGAAAGTAAATAAGAGGAAAATTTTATGCAATTTATGTCAAATGTCAAAATAAATCTAATGATACATTTTAGATTTAATCAAACATGTGAAACTAAGCACCATTTGGTTATTTTTCTCTAAAACAATATTTTGTTTTAAAAATTAAAAACAATATAACATGTTTGATTAAATTTTTTTGAAAAATATATTTTGAAAATAATTTTTGAAATTATTATTTTTAAAACAAAAAATGAAAACAAGATTTAGTTGTTCTCAAAAACAACTTTCTTGAAATTAGGATAAAAATATTGTGGCATTGTTGCAACTATATAGGTTTGTTAATGACATTTATGTAAATATAATTCCACTGTGAAAAAGACAAATTTTTTTAGCGGCAGTTAAAATGTAACATTTCCTACTCTAGCTCTCAAACATGCAATTCATTACTAAGCTTTCATTCCAAAATTGTAACATCTCACAATCTAGCTACCTTACTGCATTAGCTTCATTAGGTTTATGATAATTTAACTTTGGAATTGTTAACTTTAAGTTACATTTACTCTTATAAAGACTAGTTTTGCTTGGCCTTCTCACTCATGTTCAAAAATAATTTTGGTTAGGTCTTATCAAGGTCAAGTGTAGAGAAAAAGGCACCTAATTTTAATTTTGTAAATTTCATCTGGAGAAGAAATAGTCAACTAGTAGGTAAGGACTGGTCGATTGCTTGGTCTCTATTTGAAATTCAAAAACTGAACCCAACATTGACTAGTTGATTGTTTCCAAAGAATCGGTCAACTAGTTATCCTCTGCCATTATTCTGATATGCAAATACAGAGCTAGTAGTCGACTATTAGCCTAAAAACCGTTGACTACTCTCTTTTGGGCATAGCTACTTCTCACACTTTTCTATCTCTTTAAGTGACAATTACCAAATTAAGAGCTCTCAGCTTGTCAATTTATCCTACTAAATGTTTCTTTCACCACTTTGCCATTTACCACTAAACACATGTTAAGGCATACATTGGAGTGCTCAAACAAAAATAGATTATCATAGTCCTTATGGTGATTTTTGGTCTAACTAGAATTCGACAACAAATTTCCTATGTGTCAATTCGTTAACAAAGATTGTTGGTCAAAGGCCAAATTCGACAACAAATACTTGATTCTATCGAGAACAATTGTGTTGTCAAAGTTATGAACAATTGTGTTGTCAAAGTTATGTGGTAATCTCATTTAATAGAACAAACATGTTGAGTGCTAATGCTTTGACAAGTTTTGTATGAAAGAACTTGAGGCCTAAAATAAGCTTTTTTGCAGAAGTTAAATAAAAATAGTAAATTTGCAAAAAAGTAAATTTGAAAGCTAAATTACATTGGAAGAATAAACTATAGAAAGGTAAAGTGTAGAATGCAAATGGCAGAAAGTAAATTGCTGAAAATATATTGCCAAAAGTTAAAGTACAGAAAGTTTAAAAAAAAGCGATTAAATTGCACAAAGTAAACGAAAGCATTTAAATTGTATGAAATTAAGTGAAAGCAATAAAGGACTGGAATGATAAAAGATTTGAATTAAATTTGACTGGAATGTAAGGTGGAAAGTATACTTTGATGTTGATCCTTTAATCGGCTCTTGTGGGATGTTAGGATTTTTAATCAAGAGTTGCCAACCTCTTTTACAACAATTAACTTGGTATTTATAGGCAAATGACCAAAGTAACTGCCTATCTATTTAATTGCCACGCATGTAACGATTTGCATTGCATTGACCATTACCCTAACCGACGTAAACCATTATCCTAAGCCATGTAAGTAACATTTTACATGTTTCGACATAACTATCTTGAATTGGTGTACCGGTCTTTGTCAACTTCCATTCCACATCTTCTCATACCTCCAACATTTGACAAACAAGTTACCTTGACATGCCCTCTTCATTAACAACCTTAGACTTGACTTGTCTGTCAATTATATCTGAATTTTCCTGTCGAATGACGTGCTTTTGACAACACTTTGATAGAGGAATACCGAACTACTATAAGCCTGACATCTATTCTTCTTGCTTCCTTCTGTTGAATTCGTCTCTGTCAAACTACTACCCTTTGTCAAATTTTCTGCCAGATCACTTTTTTGACACTTAAACGGTCAACACTTCTATTGTACTACGAGGACAATTTTTGTCAACCAAGCAACTCACTTTTATTATTAAATATTTGCATTTTTATTTTTTAAAAAAATAATCATCCAAAAGATGGCCCCAAAAATTTTGTTCTCAATGGCCATAGAGAGAATTAATTTTAAATGGCCTCGTAACTGACACCGAATTTCTAGGGATTTGGTTCAGTATCATGATTATCCCTAATATGATAGCCTCATCTCGGCACGTGAACCGTCATTGTCCTCTTGACGTTTCATGTCCCCTAAGCCTTTAAAACCCTAAACCCTAGTCATCAGGTCACTTACTCTGCTTTTTTCGCTATTTGCATTTTGTTCATGCCATTCCATTTTTTAGAGCTTTCAAAAAAAAACTTCAAACCCAACCTACTCAACATTGGCCTCTTCTACCAATGCTGGAGCTCTTTCTTCTGCCAAATAGTCTGCCATTGCAAAGAACAAGAATATAATATGTGATCCAATTGTGGATCATTCGGAGCTGTGGCAAAAGCTAAAGGTAATTCTTCCTGTCTCTGATTCATCTTTTACTCCTGCATCTGCTTTTCTGGGACCTACGCTATTCCCAGAAACATTCCCAATGAACCTCTATCCAGTGTTCCCTTGCAAGACTCCTGACGAGGCTATTCTTACCTCGGGCTCGAAGATATCTATCCATTACTTCAAGAAGGTTAAGAGTATATTCTGGACTCTACCTTCCTGAGTTGATGGATATCATGCCTAGCTTGACAGAGTACAGGCAAATAAGGTCGAGTTTTGGAAAAAGATGGGCAACTACAATTTTATCCAACTCTCCCGACACACCATCAAAGTCAACCTGGCTTTGGTGGGAGCTTCGGTCTTCTTCTGGAACAAGACCACCAACAATTTTCATTTT
The DNA here is from genome assembly GCA_037074585.1 of Biancaea sappan. Classification (NCBI taxonomy): domain Eukaryota; kingdom Viridiplantae; phylum Streptophyta; class Magnoliopsida; order Fabales; family Fabaceae; genus Biancaea; species Biancaea sappan. The sequence continues at coordinate 66,478,357 of CM073492.1, forward strand.
TTGTATGGTATAATGGGGCTGTCTTCGATGTATCAGCTATCCCAGGCATTCAACCAAATGGGAAGGCTATTCATTCATACCTTTGACTCTTCAAGTTATAAAGGTCTATTCTTCCAAGCATACCTCTTTCTCTTCTTTCGTTAGCCTTCACCACAAAGATTCTAACGACGTGTTTGGCTCAAAGTCTGTAACGATAGCCAAATCCCTTCAACCCCTAGCCAATCTCACTGGCCCTAAACCAGTGGCTCCTCGCCAATCTCTTCCAAAGTATGAGTCAAATGGTTGACAACATCAAGGCTTAGATGAGAAAAGAAAATGTCAGAGGCCTCATCTGACTACTAGAGCTATGGTTGAATGTAGTGTTGGAGAGGCAACTGTCTATCAAGCCTCCATCCGACGAGTTGGCTAGTTACATGTCAGGATCATATGGACTGAGACTTTGCTACTTGACATGTGACTCCCTCACTAAGGACGAGAAGAATTTTTTCCACTTTTTCAAGATTTTCCACTCTATTTCCTTGAACTCGATGACAATAAACTTTGCTCTTTTTGCTGGTCATCAAAAAGGCCCTAGGTGGTTCACTCGCCCAATAACTTTTGACAAAGAAGGAATCTCGATTTGGTCAAATTTTTTATGTCATCACACTAGTTTTTACGTCCATCTGCCCAACACAGTTGCTTGACAAATGGGCTTCTGCCAATCCATTCCTACCCTTTACTCATCAGCACTGGAGGACCATTTTGTCAATGCCCACATCTCCAAAGAAAAAGATCTTAAGGAGCTTATGAGGGAAAATGACAGGCGTCGATAGAGCCTTGTTGTTCCTTATGAAGCTTCAGAAGGAGTATCAAGCTGCTTTGTGGACTGGTGGTCGAAATATTACTGGTCTTACCACCAAAGCATTAGAACTTATTTTGACGTCCTTGTGGATTCTCCTATGCAGGAACACAATCCAACGATGAAAACCAAAGGTGAGCATTTGGAAGAAATTCAAGCCTTTGAGAAATATTACAAGATAAAGTGGGATCCTCGCTACGACCATTGGATCGTTCAGAGCGTGGAGGAAATTATAGCCAAATGAAAACAAGAGCATAGGACTCGACATGAGTTTAAATATTTAGAATTTTTGAATGTCGAAACCCTACTAGAATTTATTAAGAAAGTTCCTTTTTCAAACCCAGTACCCTTGCCTTGTACTTGTTTTGGTTTGGCTGATGCATTTCTTAGGGAACCGATGAGAGCAAGTAACTTTACATTTGTTGAACGACATGGGTTTGTCATGAATCTTTTTCAAACAAAGAATGAAGAAGTTACTTTCGCTCGTTGGTTTACACTCTCTTCTGAACAATCCAATGTTGTGACAATTGTCAGCAAGTTTTCCCAAGTTATTCAATCTTTTTTATCTGAAGGCAAATCATTTCTGACCACTGATACTCATAATTTTGCTTACAGCGCTTCCCCTAAAGGAGCCCTTGGCTTATAAGCGGCAAGTAGAGTAGGTGGTCATCGTCAAATCAGAGGAAGAGGAAGAGGATTGTCAACTCTTCAGCAAAGGAGAAGGAGATTGCTTAAGGCGAGTGTGGTTTGAGCCACAACGACTACCGAGTCACCCAATATTAGATTCATGGCAACTTGCAGTATAGTGATCATCTCAGATCATATCTCTCAAGGAGTCTTATTTCTAAATTGCCTAATTAATTATTCTGATACTAGTTAACCTAATTACAGCCTACTGATAGGTGATTGCAAAATTAAATCTTGAAACAGAAACAGAATAATAACATAATAGTAAAACAGAGCACAAACTAATAGAAAGAGAAACGAAATTACACAGACATGTAACCAGCTACAATTATCTAAATTTTTATTAATCATAACCCTCATCTACTACTTGGTTTTAATTCCTAAAATTTCCAGAAAATCCTCTAGAAGTAGATTCCACTAGCCTTGACCCAAACCTAATGAAATCTGATATAGCCTTAACAAAATCTTGTTATACACATACAAAAATAACATTCATACATGCATAACTAGATTATTCATCAGATAAAAGGATTAACACAGTAATCATAACCATATACCACTCTAATCAGAAATGAACATGGGTATAAAAACAGAGAGGCAAATAAAGTAACAGAAAATAGAACACGAACAATAAGAACTTATCTGATTAATACCCAAAGAGGGTTCAAGCACAACTCTAGATTATGTGTGACTGATTACATGAGAAGTTAACCTTCCATGGAGGCCAAAATACACCAAAAAGAAGAGAAAATGGGGGGGGTAGACCTACAAAATACTATAGAAAAGGAAGAAGAAGCATCTCTTCAACATAAAAAATAGTGGTCTGAAGGTGTCTTTTAACTTCAGCCAAAGAGGGAGGATGAAAAATGCTGCATTGTTTGACCCCATGTGTTGTCCTTTTCTCCCTTTCTGTTATTTTTCCTTGTTGTTTTTGTTTGGTGGTTGCTTTTCTACAGAAAGCATTTCTGCTACCTTGCTGTGCTATTGTTGTGTAGAAAAGGAAATCAAAACAATATAGAATATGGACCCCACATAGTCAGCAAAGTTGATCAACATCTAGTCAACCTCTATGTCATCATCCACATAAGAAAAACATCCACATAAGTAAATACTCTCTAATTAAATTAATTATGCAAAGTAAAGACAAGGGTTAAACTGGGTCTTATCATTTAAGCTCATAAAAATATAGAATTAAAACATATTAGTTCTACAATTATTTTAGACCCAATAATTACCAAAATGTAAAAAAATTAAAGAGTTGGCAATATTAAAATGGCAATAGGGCTAAGATAGGGACTACAACGTATATTAAAATGCTCGATATCAGAGTGACCAATCAATGACTAGAATGAGCAACCATTCGGCTGCTATTTCTCCTCAACCCAACACATCCAAAACAACTGCTAGGCTAAAAAAGAAAAGGTACCAGCAAAAAGAAAAATAATCTTTTCTGACACTGAACGTGGTGCTAAGAAATCCAAAGCAAATAAATTCCTAGTAGTATCTGACCCAGTCATTGAATCCTAGGTATATTTCATCTGTCAAGTATTATGATTTGTCAAAATGAAATATAGGACAAAGAACCTACTCCTGAGCACTCGACTTCACGTGCCGTATCTGACGAGCCAAACCTGCAGACCCATCTAAGAGTATAATCCTTTTGACAAAGGATTTGTTTTACATTAGACATGCATTCTATCTTGAGACTCATAGAAACTTGTTCCAGGATCTGGATCAGGAGATCTTAAGCCTAATTGCTGAAGAGTCGGTTGGAGCTCTTTAGTGCAAGGTTTATGTCATAGAAACATATGTAGGAATCCCTCAGATTAAGACCACACAAGCTGTTCTTCATATTGAGCCTTTGACAACATCGCTGCCAGCCGAAACCCGTCAAGGATAAATGACCATTGAAGTTGCTCAAGCTTTTCTTATCAGGGAATTGACAACTATACATTCTCCATCTCAATGATCTCTATCACCTAAAAAACATGGCGAGGTGGTAGTATATTCTAGTTCCCAACAATCTAAACAAAGCCACACTACTATTGACTTGTCCTCATAGGGCGATCTACCTCTCGTGATCTGTGGCAATGTTGACATGGAAGCTTTGATGGCTGATATCTCTCATATATCTCTCGTCTCCAATTCAATTCACCCGACGAACCAAGTAAGACCTTCTACTAATCCAATTGCTGGTGATCTAGACATAGATACATTGATCAATCTCCTATTGGGTGGTATGACTCTGTCGATTTCTTCTCTAGTTCTAGAGGAATCTTCGATAGATCCGAAGGTTAAAGAACTTATAAAAAAGTTGAAAAACTTTCCTAGATTACTCCTTTGAGGCTATTGCTTCTGATGAATCATTGAGAAGAATAATTCAAGTCATCTTGAATGAACTTTAACTGGTCAGATCACAGCTTCTCATCTCCTATCGAAGCCTTTACTCAACCTTCAATAATTTTACTAACAATTTTTCCAACAAAGCTCCAAACTTCAATCAAGTCATCTCTACTTATACCAAGGAGATGTCAGAAAAAGAAATCGCTATTGGTCAATTAAAGGATCTGAAGGCTAAAATATACCCACAGGATGAAATGATCGCCAAAATAAAGGAAAGCTGCCAAATTGCTACTGGAAATATTGATCAATTTAAAGAATACCTCATTATGTTAGAAGAGAAAATTAGAAAAATTAGAGAAGAATTGGCATCAGACAAAATGTTAAAAGATAAACTAGACCATACTCAAACCGAACGTATTGCAAAATAGGAAAAAATAATAGAAAGTGCCACAACTGTTGTAGTCAATGCCCAAGCTTTTTTCGAAAAGATAAAGTCTTTGTAGATTGGATATTTGTCAACCTATGAGAACAAAGAGACATTGGCTTCTGTCTAGGAGCATCTACACCAAATGTAGTTATATTGGTTAGGTTCGTTCGATAGATTTACCAGATTTGTATTGTCGGTCCTTTTAATGCAACAAATTTTATTTATTTATATATTTTTAGCATTCGACAATATGGTGTACAAATTTCAATGCAATAAACATTCATTCAATTCTTACTTCACACATTGTGGGCCTGTATGGCTTCAAGTATTTGCCATTGATTGATTTCACCTTTAATCCAGTGTTAACCTCGTCGAGAGCATAGGCATTACCAGAAAATACTTGTGTAATCTTAAATGGTCCTTCCCATTTTGGCGAGCACTTGACATATTCTCAACAATATTTCTTAATAGGCAAAATTATCTTCCATACTAAATTACCCAAGTTAAAAACTTGTATTTAACCCGACGATCATAAAATTTAGCAATCCACTCTTTTTGTCGAATTAAACTTTCTACAGCAATTAATCTCTCATAAGTCAACTCGTTTAATTCGTCAAACATTGAATCCTAATAACTTTCAATTGGTAATTCATCTTGTTTTTGAATGGGAATTGATCGGAGATTAATCTCGATAGGCAAAATGGAATCATTACCATAAACTAATTTATATGGTGATGTGCCTATCGATTCTCTTAGTGAGTTTTTGTATGCCCATAGAACATGATCAAGGGTATTATGCCAATTTCTAGGTTGTCAACCAGCATGCTTTTTTATCACGCTTATAAGTATTTTGTTGATGGCCTCTACTTGGCCATTTGCTTGTGCATACTAAGGTGTCGACATAATTAATTTTGTCTTTCTACAATCAGCATATTTGACAACTTTCCATCCAATGAAAACGGTACCTTGATCGGTTATCAGAGTTTAAGGTATCCCAAACTTACAAATGATAAGATTTTCAATGAAATTGATCACATCGTATTGGGTGACATCTTTTAGCATAGTTGCCTCAACCCACTTGGTGAAATAGTCAAATCCAACTAAAATATATTTATACCCTTTCAACGAAAGAAGGTGTATCTAGCCAATTAAGTCTGAAGCCCATCCCTTAAACGGCCAAGGTTTAATAATTGAATGCAACTTACTAGCTGGAATGTTTTGTATATGGCCATGTCTTTGACATTCTTCACAATACCTAGCAAACATTAGACAATCTTTAACTAATGTTGACCAATAAAATCTTCATTGTCAAAGGACCCATTTCATTTTTTTCCCACTTGGTGAAATAGTCAAATCCAACTAAAATATATTTATACCCTTTCAACGAAAGAGGGTGTATCTAGCCAATTAAGTCTGAAGTCCATCCCTTAAACGGCCAAGGTTTAATAATTGAATGCAACTTACTAGCTGGAATGTTTTGTATATGGCCATGTCTTTGACATTCTTCACAATACCTAGCAAACATTAGACAATCTTTAACTAATGTTGACCAATAAAATCTTCATTGTCAAAGGACCCATTTCATTTTTTAACCTGCTTGATAAGCTCCACAAATCCCTTCGTGAACTTTTGACAAGGAAATGTATGCCTCTGACTTACTCAAGCACTCTTCTAACTGTCCGTCGACAGTTTTTCTATATAATTGTCCACCTGATAGTACAAAATTTAACACTCTGCACTTAAGTTTCCATTCTACATTAAACTTGGATTCTTTAAATAATCAATGATTGCTTTTCTCCAATCGTTATTTGCATGAACGTCATTTTGTAACACATTCCTTTCCTCCAAAGGATATATTCAGAAACTTTATACCCAGAAGCTATATGAACTAAGTCATTGGCTTCTTCATTTGATTCCCTAGGAATGTGTTGTACAATTACTTCATCAGATTTTTTCATTAACTTACTCATCACAGCACAATACTTAATCAAATTTTGATTAACACATTTATATTCCTAAGTAAGTTGTTTGAGTACTAACAGGGAATGTCTAAATATGTGCACCCTTTGTGCTTTCATTTGACAAAGTATCTCTAACCTGACAATTAAAGCTTCATATTCAACCTCATTGTTAGAATAAGAGTACTTTAGTTTAAACATAAATTTGGTTGGAGTTCCCTTTGGAGAAATTATTAAAATCCCTATGTCACTTCCTTTTTTGTGCCTTGATCCTTCGAAATAAAGACGCCATGGTCTTAATCTAACAAAATTTATGTCATTACCTATGTCTAGGCCAGGATGGTTGACTAAAAAGTCAGCCAATGCTTGGCCTTTGACAGCTTTTGCTAGAACATATTGTAAGGAAAATTCTGACAGTGCAAAACTCCATTTGTTGATGCGTCCATTAAGAACTGGTTTGGATAACATAAATTTTATTATGTTTGTCTTTGACATGAGAAATACATTACAAGGCATCATATAATATTTCATCTAGGTACAAAAAAAATATAATGATAAACTCAATTTCTCAATTGCACTATATTTTGTCTCTGCATCGTTTAAAACTCGATTAAGGTAGTAAACGGCTCTTTCGACACTATTTTCCTCATCCTGAGCCAGTAAACATCCTATAGTCTCTTCAAAAGCTGAAATATATAGCTTCAACGGCTGTCGTGGTACTCGTCACATCATAACCAGAGGGTTCGTCAGATAATGCCTAATTTGATTGAAAGCCTTTTAGTGATAGGGCTCCTAATAAACTCTTGCTCAGCTTTCAACTTGACCAAAGGTGGAAAGACTCTGGTCCTACCTGACAAGTTAAATATGAATCTCCTTAAGAAGTTCACTTTCCCCAAGAAAGATTATAGTTCCTTCTTATTTATCGATGCAGCAGCTTCCAAAACTGCCTTAGTATTATTCTTGTCCACTTCAATGCCTTTTTTATAGACTAAGAATCTTATAAATTTGGTAGCCGACACTCTAAAAGCACATTTCTTTGGATTCATTTTAAGGTTGTTCTTTTGCATTCTTTCAAAAGCCTACCTCAAATGTGCCAAGTGGTTTTGCTTATCTTCCAACTTGACAATTACGTTGTCAATGTAAACCTCCATAATCTTCCCTATGACATCGTGGAACATAGTGTTCATCGCTCTTTGATAGGCCCCTGCATTTTTTAAACCGGAAGGCATGATAACCTACTCATATGTCTCAATGGCTCCTAGATATCTGAAAGCAATTTTCGACACATCTTCCTTAGTTTTGAAAATCTAATTATAACCTGCATGACCATCCATACAACTTAAGATTTCATGCCCAAACGCAACATCTACTAACATGTCCGCTATGGGCATAGGAAATTCATCTTTAGGAGTAGCTAAATTTAAATTCCTAAAATCAATGCATACCATTAACTTGCCATTTTTCTTAATAACTGGAACTATATTAGAGAGCCATTTGACATACATGGTAGTTCTAATGAACTTAGCTTTAAGTAGAAGTTCGACCTCCTCTTTCATTTTTAATACCACTTCAGGGGTGAATTTCCTATTTACCCTTTTGATAGGTCTGCATCCTTCCTTGAGTGGTAGTCTGTGTTACGAGGTCTCTACTTAAACCAGGCATCTCAGTATAATCCAGGCTAAGCAGCCTCTTTATTTCGTGATTAACATGACAAGCTCTTCTTTGAATTCTTTTAATAGGATGCTCGTCTGTATCCTTCTTCTTTCTGTTGATTTCTTCTTCGATGTCTCTAAATTTCCCTTCAACTAGGTCTTAGTCTTCTTCATCCATGAATAGCCTAAATTCATCTATGAAAGGCTTAAGCTTAAAATAATCCTTATCTAGTCATCAGACCCTACTTCTAAAAAAGTAGTTCCTATAGCCATGATCGCGTCATCTAGATCTTTATCCATATCAAAGTCTAGATCAAACTCTTCTTCATCGTTGAGACCAAAGGGATTTTAGGATCATTAAGGGCTTCAATAATCTCATTGGCTGACAAATCCATGTCGATTGCATGACATTCAGGTTTGAATTTGATAAGTTGCCCCTTTGTTTAACCTTGGATAAATTCTCTCTTTTCTACTCCATGTCGGTTGTGGGATCATCCAAGATTGTCTTGATCTCTTTGTGAGACCAATCTTCATAGTATTTCCCTTTGACTTCTACTATGGCCACCTGTTTTCCTTTATCACGTTTGGCCTTCTCAATTTCTACCAATCTAACTGGCCAGCTTTTCTTGGGAAGGGAGAGTAGTATACCTTTGTCAATTTTTGATTTTAAAAGTGTCGGCTGCATCGATTTGTGTACCTTTGCAATCTCTGCCTTAAGCCATGCACTTAAAAGGTTTGGCTATAGCTGTGCACTCCCCTCCTGAGGATTGGAAGTTTCTTGTCGGATTGCTTCAATATTTTGGACTATTGATTTGGTTTCGACAACCAAACATGTTTTCCTTAGCCTTGATGGTTCTTCTTTGATTAAAAGTGCATCCACCAAGACTCTTCTTTTCTATGCTTGTCTATACCTCTGCAACCTTTGCTTCTGGCTTTTCAACAATGGTCGACCAGATGTTTCAAGATTTCTTTGACTGAATGGCACTACCTTGCCATGTTGATAATATTCATTCCAGAAAGGCTAATCTTTCTAGAATCTACTCCTCTTGGCATAATCTTTGTTTGCCATTGCAGAGTTCTTAACCCACTGGCTAACCTTTACATTTGCAGGTGGCACTCGTGTTCTGGCGTGTCAGATATAGTTTTGGGAATTTGGATTACTACTCCCAACCAACTCTTTAGATTTCGGTCTAACAATATGTTGTGGCCGAGATCTTGGTGTATGATATGACTTCAGCTAAAAATTCTAGTGAGAGGGCCATTCTGTTTTTTTTATCCTTTGGTAATCAAGAATCGACCATCACTTTTCGTCGCTTTTCGATAGCTTTCGGATCATACAAGTAGACACATCTTGGACACATCTAGAATGTTACTAAATCTTTCTTTCTTGTCATGAACTCCTCATAGTTTTCCCAATACTTTTGATATATGTCGAAGGTATCCGCCATAGGGTTAGGGTCATCATTCTTACACTTGTATAGGTCTACTTCGGCATGCATCTTCCCTTTCCTTTCATATCAACCATGCCAATATTCAGGGGAATTTAGTTGTTGATTTCAGTGACATTTGTCTGAAAAGGATCAGTGTCAACCTTCATATTTGTCTTCTTATCAACGAACTTCAATCTTTCTTCTATCAAAGCTTTTTGGATTAAGTCCGTACATATTTATTAGTCACATGACCAAAAACATTATGAAATTTGCAATATTTTCGGTCTTTAATTTCTTCAGGCTTCAACAACCTATAATTATCTGACAATTTTATTTGTTTTTCTTTTAACAAAATGACAAAAATTTGTTCGGCTTTTGTCATGTCGAATGTGTATATTTTTCTATTGACATAGCTCAATTTTTCTTTGGCCCTTATAGGCTTTATAGCCTGACAAACATCAAAAGGTCCATTCTTTAATTTGGCAATATTTACATCATAATCAACGTCTTCATCCTCTTCGCCGGATTCTTTCTTTCTGACATAATTTACTTTTTCTCTCTTAAGGAATTTCTTTTACTTCTACATCTGTTCAACTTTCAACTATTCTATCTGTCGAACTTTGCCCCCCAGTTGGGCAAGATCAACTAGATACTAATTGACAAGCTTTTTTCTGATGTAATAATCTAGATCCCCGATAGCCATCTTGACAATTTTAGCTTCGGGAATCAAAGTAAAATATCTACTCCTCATTTGCTTGAATCTTTCCAGATAATCCTCGAAATATTCGTTGTATAATCTTTTAATATTAAACAAATCTGTTAGACTAACTTTCAGGTCCCCTCTAAAGAATTAGTCATTGAAGCTTCTCTTCATCGACGCCCACAAATGAATAGAGTTTGGTCTCAGTGTCAATAACCAAGAAATGGCATTTTTCGTGAGGGAACTAAGAAAGAATCTCATTTTGAGTCCTTCATCTGTCGCTAGATCTCCCATTTCGATGGTGTAGCGTGCAATGTGTTTAACAGTCAATTCACCACTTTCCCTAACGAACTTGGATAGTTTAGGAACCTTAACCATCCCTCCAGGAAATTATGCTTGTTGAACCTAATCAGGAAATGTCGAAGCAAAATAAGGTTGATTAGTATAGCTTACGTTGAAACCAAATCTATTAAGGACTTGTTCGACAACTTGGTTTATGTTGCATTCGACTTGGTTTCCTATAAGGTTTTGTTGGAACTCTCTTACAGCATTGTTCACCTATGGCTCATTCCAACACAACATTGACCATGTCTCAACTGTGGTTGAGGTTGGTCTTGTCCTTGCATTACGTTATTTGTTTGATTTTGACCCTGATCTTGAGCCATAATCACTTGTTCTGGTTGGACATTTTTAGGCACAACAATCCCCGAGCCCTGAGTTAGTCTACCCATTTGTAGTGTTAACGTATTGTATGCATTATTGGCATTTTCAATTAAGGGCTTTAGTACGAAACCTATTTGTTGTGTCAACATACTCACCATATCATAATTACTTTCGTCCATTTGCTGTCGAAAGTTAGCCAATGAATTTATAGTGGATGTTGCGACAGTATTTGGCATATCTCTCGACATATTTAGGAATACAGGTCCCAAATTCAGTCTTTCCTGTCGGAACATAGTGGGAGTACTAGTTCCTGCCATATTTGCCAATGTAGAACTACTTGGCCTTGAATCATTTGATATGTGGGATTGGCTAACTGACTTCCAATCATAAGTTGAGTCATCACAAGAGGAATATACCCTTGAGGTAATCCATATTGAAGCGCAAACCTTGTTGTTTGACTGCTTACTGGACTTAGTGACACTAGTGTTGATCCAGACGCTTGCTCCAATATAGGGCTTCCCAAAAGGAATACATTTGGCACAATGTTTATAGGATTAGCAGTTGTGGTAACTGCTTGCACGTTTGCCATGGTTACGACAGATGCAGTTAGTAAATATGTCACTTGATTAGCATTGTTTGCATTACTCATAATTTTAGAATTATGAGTGTGAGAAGAACAAGGTATGAATTTACCACTTCTTAAACGCATTCATATAATGAGTTACTCTAAACTTGTCCCACCGGCATGCCAATTTGTTTACAGTGTTTTTGGTCTAACCAGAATCCGATAACAAATTTCTTATGTGTCAATTCATTAACAGAGATCGTTGGTCTAGGCCAAATCCGACAACAAATACTTGATTCTATCGAGAACGATTGCACTATCAAAGTTATGCAGTAATCTTGTTTAAAAAAACAAATGTGTCGAGTGCTAATGCTTTGACAAGTTTTGTATGAAAGAGCTTAAGGCTTGAAATAAGTTTTTTTTTGCAGAAGTTAAATAAAAAAAATAATTTGCAAAAAAAATAATTTGCATAATGTAAAGTGTGTTGGAAGAATAAACTGCAAAAAGTAAACAACTAAAAAGGTAAAGTGCAGAATATAAATGGCAGAAAGTAAATTGCTGAAAATAGATTGCCAAAAGTCAAAGTACAAAAAGTTTAATAAAGGCGATTAAATTGCACAAAGTAAACGAAAGCATTTAAATTGGATAAATTAATGAAAGCGATAAAGGACTATAATGATAAAAGACGAACTAAATTTGAATGGAATGTAAGGTGGAAAGCATACTTTGATATTGATCCTTTAATTTATTCATGTGAGATGTCAGGATTTTTAATCAAGGGTTGCCAACCCCTTTTACAACAATTAACTCGATATTTATAGGCAAATGACCAAAATAACGGCCTATTTATTTAATTGCCACATATTGATGATTTGCATTGCATTGACCATTACCCTAACCCGTGTAAACCGTTATCCTAAGCCACGTAAATGACATTTTACATGTTCTGACATAACTATCTTGAATTGGTGTAACAGTCTTCGACGGCTTCCATCCGACATCTTCTCATGCCTTCAATGTTTGACAAAAGTTACCTTGACTTGCCCTCTTCTTTGACAACCTTAGACTTGACTTGTCCGTCAATCATGTCTAAATTTTTCTGTCAAATGACGTGCTTCTAACAACACTTTGATAGTCAAATGCTGAACTACTATAAGCCTAACGTCTATTTTTCTTGCTTCCTTTTGTCGAATTTGTCTCTATTGAACTACTACCCTTTGTCGAATTTTATGACAGATCACTTCTTTGACACTTAAACAATCGGCACTTTATTATACTACTGAGGATGATTTATTGTCAACCAAGCAACCCACTTTTGCTATCAAATATTTGCATTTTATTATTAAAAAATAATCGTCCAACACATAGCTGAAGAAAGATTACAATACAAGATTTTAGTTGACAACTATTTACATGTAACATTACAACTACTTAACACAACCCTTTTACTTGTGTGTACCATAGCTCATGCATTACAATATACAAAAGAGAAACAACAAAGGCTATTGTATCCAAAACTAGCCCTATATCACATTTTCATTATCTTTAGCTAACTACATAACTTCAAATTCTACTTCTATCTTCTTTGGCCCTAACTTGTGTCCTCAGCATCTCTTTCTCTCACCGCTAGTCTATGTTCTATTTTCTGGTAATTTCTTATTTATACCTACATCCAAACACACTTAAAATTTACTTTCCCTACCCCTGAGGTTTCTTTCAACTATTTCAGCGTGCATTAGGGTAATTTGGTCAATTCCCACCTATTAAATGACAATTGCTTGCTGCCTTAAATATTTCTCATAGCCGAGACTAGTGATCAACCACTTGCTCTCGGCCTAATCTTTTTTTTTCCTTAGTTTTGGACTTGATAGTCAATCGGTTGCAACCTAGCGGTCAATTAGTTACTCTCTATTTTAGTTCCCCTATTTTTAAAACCCTTTTTCATACTTTTCCTTTCCTAGCTTCCTTACTTGGTTTAGAGGCCTAAGATTTTCATTCTTTTAATTCTAGGGAGGTGATTTATCTAGGATGTTACATAAAACTATTGCAAAAATCTAAAAACTATTTTAACAAATATAGTAGCAGTTAATGTTGCTGTTAAATTCAATATTTTTCCCCACTAGTATTATTATATAATCTTTGTAAAATTGTTGCTTTCAATATCTATATTTTTTATATTACTTTTTAACAAATTTTGAGTCAATTCATTTAATCTTATTAAATTGTGTAAAGACATTCTTAATAATTTATATAGTTGAAATACAAATTAGGCTATAACAAATAATATATTCTTCTTTTAGAAGATCATTAATAATTAATTCAATATATTAAATTCATCACAACATTATCTAGACAACTTTTGTATCAAATATATTTTAAATCTTGTTTTAAAAAATAAATCTTCCAAATGCACATTATTTTTGTTTTTATGAATTTTTAGAACAAATTATCCAAAAGATTTTTTTTTCAAAATTAATTTTTTTTAGAAAATACTCGCAAGTTAGGTACAATTTTTTTTAAGATTTTTTCTTAAAGATTTTTTCTTAAACATAAATAAATATTATTTTTAATGTCGCTAAACTATAAGTGATACATTAACTTTTTAGTCACTTTATTTGTATGTTAAATTTTAGAATATAAAATATTTAAAATTATGAAATTGTGTTAGTTCTATTATAAACTTCTGATAAATGATTGAATTATATGTATAAACGAGTAAAATAATGCACTTGATATATATGATAAATCAAAAAAAAAAAAAAGGGCCAACATACAGGCCTTGCGAGCATCACTTGTTTAGCCCCCAAATTAAACAAGTCAATCTGTTCAGACTAATTTTTAATAGATTTAAATCAGTTAATCCAAACATGTCCATAAACAAGCAACTCGAATTGGCTCGTAGGCTTTTTTGACACCACAAGAATGCATAATATGTATTATCCCACATGCACTTATTGTGTTTAGGATTTTATTTACAAAGTACTCCAAATAATCAAACCTAGGTTATTGAGAAGAGAATCTTGATTCATCTTCTCGAACAATGTTAAGCGCACACTTTCCAATATCAACTCAACATTAAAAATTTTACTAGTGTTTTCAAAAAGAATCGAAGAACGTAAGTAAATTTTCTCTGATAAACATGACATGTAACTTTTTTTTTTCCTTCTAAGAAAACTAATTCGAGAGATACTATCACGACTACTCTTGAAACAGTCGGGTTCCTAATATAAAGCTGAAGACTCTGAAAAACAAATGTTTGAGATATTGGGCAGTTGAAATGCTTTCAAAAGATTATTTTACATAAAGATCACAGCATCACAATGTGTCGTGTCGTGTCGATTTAATTAATTTTTTAAGGTTTCGCGACACGACACTCTGAACTAGATGACTCAATTGTATTATTATTTAACACATGTCGCGGCATCACAGGGTGAAGGAAAGTCTTTACGCTATGTAACAATTTTAAGTAGCTGTGGAAGGCAAAGATAGCGAATAAACACAATTGGCTTGGGCATAGTAGAGAGGCTAATTTTGCATCTCAATAAACACAAGTTGCTTGGGCATAGTAGAGAGGCTAATTTTGCATCTCACCAGATTGCACAATCTCCTACAAACCAGCCCAACATTCTGGTTTAAGAGTTCATCACTTTGAAAGCTTTACTATAGTTTTCGTCAACAGATGAGAAAGAGAATGTATTTGTTAATCAATAACACAAGTACAACAAATGCAAACTGCTCCTGTTAAGCCACGACGAAACAAAGAATTGTATAGTACACAATGCTTGAATCCCTTTTTTCCCCCTTTTTTCTGGTTTAATTCTCATTAAGTCTCCCCATATGCCAAGGAAAAAATAAAATATACAAGAGTAATTAACACAAATCACTTATATAGAAGAAAAGCCTTTTTCTTTCAACCTAGAGAGAACAATGGAGTAGAACCGCTCTTGTAAAACATAATTTGAAGAAAACACCTTTTTTAATATAGAAATACATTAAATAAGGTAAAATCTAGCAAACGATAATAATAACATTGCTTGTAGCACACCTTTCAGAGCCTTTGGCCAAACGTTTCTTTCTTTTGCTTTTTGGTTACAGCACTTAGGAAATAACCAAATATTAAAAAGTAAACAAAACTAGCATACAGGCCCTAATTTATTGGATAATCATTAAGAAACTCTTTGCATTGGTTACAATAAGAACTCATTACCTTGTTAAAAATTTTCATCAAGTGAAACCTCCAATTGAATAGATACTAGATCAATAACCATTTTTGTTCTTTTTTTCTTTCTTGGGCAACAGGGAAGGAGCGAAGGGGCATATCATCAATAAATACCAGCAAATGTAGCTCTAAATCTAAAGAAAAGGGGGATATCAGAAACATTTTACAATGATAACTCTCGAGGAATAAGGTAATTAATTTCCCTTTGTCTCAACCTAAGCATATAATGCCACTTCTCTCTCCCAACAAATGGACATCTCATAATTCCCCAAGAAAAGGCCATTTAATATAATCATATAATTGGTTGGAGTTTCTATTTTACTTAACACCAAATGGTGCCTGAAAGTAATAATACGACTCAACAATAAATCAATTCTAAGACGTTAAATGAAGAAAACAAAATTGACAATGAAATTATTAAAGAATCACATCACCGATTACAAGGACTTGAGACCCGGTAACTACTACAACCACAGGAAGGAACAAAGGTCGAGGAAAATGAGCTTATCATGCTCAATTTCTTTCCAAGAGTTCTCCCTTCTCTTTTCACATTCTTTTGATTTTATTTTCACCCCTCCTGCCCTCAAACATCTATTCCACTTTCAAAATGTTCAGAGAAAAAACAAAAAATTGCATCTTCCTTTATAAAGAACCTAAAATATATACTCACATGATGTCCACACAAGCACTTGAGCCTTCAGATTATGACCACAGCAAACCGAAGTAGCCATCTTTTCACATTATTTCAGCTTCAACTCCTCATTTTGAAAATTAAATTAACTCCAAGCGCCATTTTATCTCCGGTCCAAACCTATAAATACCATAATTCACATGCTCACTTGGATCTAAGATATAATAAACCCCATGATTACATCAAATTATAAATGGAAATGCAGAAAGAAAACACAGCGGTCAAGCCATGAAACAAATAACTCTGCAAAATAAGTAACTATACACAACTACAGAAAGATGGCTGCTTTTCTTGACCCCAATCCACACTAGCCCATATCTCAAAGCTAACAGAAACTGAAGAGAAATTTTCTGAAATTCTTTGGATATAAAACCAAAAAAGGCAAGCAAAATTCCAAAACTATATTAAAAAGATACAAGAATAAAGAACATACTCGTATATATTCGTCTGGAAGCATTGCCGTTCATAGAAATAGGTACAAGTCTTCTTTCATGGCCCAAAGATAAAATTTCTTGCATCCTTTCTGGCCAATCTGAATTTAACCTTCGTGCAAAATCTTCCACTTCTCTGTATGAAAAGGCTCAGCAAATTAACACTTAAAATAAAACGATAAATAAACAAACAAATAAAAGTCCAATTAATGTTAGGATTCTGAGTGATCTCAATATTTTTTATATCTATTAAAGGGGTCAGCGAGATTCTAGGGCTCCATAGAATTTAGAAGAAATAATTAATGGATAAGTAACAGCAACCTTTTTTTTTTTTTAAAACACTATAAGGACCAAATAACCAGTGGTTATTTGGTCCTTTAAGTGTAAAAAACCTAATTGATGGGTTCAAATTCATCCTAGAAGTTAACTCATTATCAAGAGAGAAGAACAAGATGATATTCCATAACCAATTGATGCCAGTGGCAAGACAAGCGAAACAATAGGTGTAAGGCAGAGTTTTCTTTTATCTAGACATAGAATATATAAATTTTTCAATTTTGAGCACAGGTAAATATGCTTTATTATTTCTCTCAATTCAAAAGCTAATATGTATCTACCTGTCAAGTTCCTCCTTCATTGCAGGATCCAAATCATCATCAACATCACCATCGATAAACTCAAGCTTTGGCGAATAGTTGACAGCTGTTAGATTTTGCATTCTTGAGTGATTACTAGTAGAGGCCCCCAAGACATCGTCAACAACACCATTATGACATACAGGAGGAAGATCATGTAACCCCTAAATTATAAAACCATATACAATGAGAGACATACTTTTTTCTTTTCCAAGAACAAACAAGGCTAAAATTAGCCCATGGCTTACAGATATCCAGATAACAGAAGAGAAAAGGGTCCAACCTTGATGAGGTTTTCATTGGCATTTATCGAGGGATCCTTTGTGTGGTCTTTTCTCCTTCTATTCTTCTTTTTATTCTTATTTGTTCTAGTTCCTTTCGTATCTGTCATATATAATTTGAGGGTTAAGTTATGTAAAGCAAAAATCAAGATAGGGTGCATTAGAGTCGTTACACTCTCAAGGAGACTTTCCTAGAAGCAGAAATCTTTTTTTCTTTTCTTTGGTTAAACTACACTTTATCCCCTGAAAATCTCCTAAAAGAAATTTAGTCAACTGGGTCCTCAAATAATTTTGATTTTCAGTTAGATCTAATATTAAACAGACCCATGAAGTCCCAGACAAATAAAGCTGGTGTCTATAACTTAAAATGACATGTCCTGTGATCTGATGACAAGAATTTTTTATATCTGCCAGAATCACTTTGGTTTGAGATAATGCATGCCAATAAAAAGTGGAAGGAAAACTTCCATGCTTGACACATGGCATGGGGTTAGCAGCTGAAGGAAGAAATTCCTTAAAGTATCCTTTTAAGTCTTCGAAATGTGATAGGAACCTGTCAATTAATACTAAAGAGGACCAGTTATTGGGCCCTGAGCAGCAGCCCAAAATATGGAGGGCTTATTCTAGGAGAGGGAGGCACGTGACAAGGGAGGAGGAGATAGAAGGTTCTGTTAGTGGGAGTTAGTTAGAGGGGAATCATGATATAGTATGCGGGGGAAAGCGAGAGAAGGAGGTGGAGAGATGTTTGTTGTTTTGGGCAGAATACCTTTGGGATTCTGAGGGAGCAGGAGATCTGGTTTTACCTTTGGGGTTTATTGTTCTTTTCCGATGTTTGTGCTGTGTATTCACTTTTATGGTGAATACTGTTACTGTTTTATAAATAAACTCTACTTTTATGGTGAATACTGTTACTGTTTTATAAATAAAACTATCTCTGTTTGAAAGTTTCTATCAAATTGGTCCGACCTGCCGGATCGAAATGCCACTGAAGCCAGCTGAAAGGAGTTAAGCGTTTGAGGCAAGGTTATCGTCTATGGAAACGTTGGGCCCTCAGTTGGAAGGATTAGAGGTTTCAATGGATGAATTTAAAGCATCGTCAATGGAAATGCGACAAGCAAATGCCAAAATGTATCAAAATCTGTTACAAGAGATGGGGAAAACTAATGGAAAGCAGGGTAGTGAGGAACAAGATGGTATGCAACAAGTGAATTCATCTTCTTCCTCAAAAAGAACTTCTGGGTTTCCAATAAGATCTTTGTTGGATCCTATAAAAGAGATTTTAGATGAATTTAAGTTGTCTATTAAAAAGATAAAACTCCCTAGATTTTCCAGAAGCGATCCTGTTGGATGCATTTCGCAAGTTGAAGTTCATAACACTGATGATGCGATGAAGATTAAGCTATCACGTCTATGTATGGAAGGGAGTACTATCCATTGGTTTAATCTCTGGCGTCAAGCTGAAGAGAATACAATGTGAAGTGGGTTGAAGCAAGCTCTCATGCTACATTACGGGGGAACTCGTTACAATAATCCATACAAAGCCTTGAAAGTTCTACAAGTGGGATCAGTTGATGAGTATATTGAGACTTTTGAGTTTGCATCCTCTCAAGTGCCTAAACTCACTGAATCGCATTATGTAGGCTATTTTATGGGGGGATTGACGTAGGAGGTGAGGCAAAAGGTGCATACCCATCTATGAGTGACGAGATGGCAGGTGATGCAACTTGCAAGACATTGAAGCTGATGTGGAGGGATTCGAACGCATAGGAGACAAGTTGAATATAGAATGTGTTGGGATGAATGTTGCAACAGAGAAGATGGGGGGAACTTACACGCAAAGTACTGCTGGATTAGGTCTTCAAAGAAAGGCAAAGCAGTCGAAAATGCCATTTGGTGTTCATGGGGTCCATTAACAACGCCCAAATCGAAGTGCTTCTGGTACTGAGTCGAACCAAATAGTAGAGTCGAGCGTTTCTGTCGGGTCTATGCGAAATCCCATGAAATTCAAGCTTTATCTCTAGAGGGGGTAGAAGGGAATTGTATTACAAAGGTTGATGGGTGGTTGTGGAACACAGAGGTTGCTGTTTTAGGTGACAAGATTGAATTCAATGTAGCAAGAAGAGTTTGCACAAGTATTGAACAAATTCTTAACATTTTTCATGAAATGTCAGCATTACCCCGCATTATGACATTATGCACTCCATTAATTTACATGAGGGGACTAATCCTATTAGCATCCAGCCTTATCATTACCCACATCATCAAAAGACGGATATCAAACGTCAAGTTAATGAACTGTTACGACAAGGAATCATTCGACATAGCACAAGCCCATATTCTAATCCAGTTATCTTGGTTAAAAAAAAAAAAAAAGATAATAGTTGGCAGTTGTGTAGACTATTGGGCTTCGAATAAGACTACGATTCAAGACAAGTTCCCGATACCCATGGTGGATGAACTCCTTGATGAGTTGCAAAGTGCAAGTTGATATTCAAAATTGGATTTGAAATCGAGGTAACATCAAATACGCATGAGGGAAGAGGAGGACATTGAAAAAATGGCTTTTTGATTTCACGAAGGGCACTATGAATACTTAGATATGCCATTCGGCCTAATGAATGCACCAGCTACTTTTCAGGCAGCTATGAACCTCATTGTTTGCCCTTATCTCCGTAAGTTTGTATTAGTATTTTTTTATGATATTTTGGCACGTTGTTGCAATTGGGAGACTCATTTGGCGCATTTGGAATGTGTATTGAGGATTCTAAGTACCACACAGTTTGTGGTAAATGAAAAGACGTGCAGCTTTGATAAAACCTGAGTTGAATATCTTGGCCATGTTATTTCCAAAGATGGGGTAGCTGTTGATCTGAACAAAGTGGCGAGTGTTAGGAATTGGCCAACCCCTTGAAATGTCAAGGGAGTACAAGGTTTTTTGGGTTTTGACTAGATATTATAGAAAGTTAATTCAAGGCCATGGGAAGATAGCAAAACCCTTGACTGAACTCTCAAAAAAAGATGGGTTTCAAAAGTGTTTGAGGTTGAATGTGACGCTTCAGGTCGTGGTTTAGGAGCAGTTTTGATGCAATCTAGGAGACCCGTTGCTTTTTATAGCAAGGCCTTGTCTCCGAGCCATCTTGCAAAGTCAGTTTATGAAAAAGAATTGATGGCAGTAGCTTTATCTATAAAGCACTAGCATCACTATCTCTTTGGCAGAAGATTTATAGTTTATTCAGACCAAAGGAGCCTTAAATATCCTGTAACAGCCAGCAGTTTCCTCTGGCCAACATAATTGGTTAGCAAGGCTATTGGGATTTAATTTTGATGTTATTTATAAGCCTAAATCTAAGAACAAAGCTGCTGATTCACTGTCATGAATCCATGAGGCCGAGGCAGAATTATCTAATCTGGTTTCATCTCCTTTTTGGCTGCAAGGGGAGGATTTTCAGAAAGAGATTTCAGAAGACAAAGAGCTACAGGAAATCATTAGTGTTACAGAACCAAGACTCTACTTACCGTGGGTGTACTTTAAATAAAGGGGTTCTTTTATACAGAAATCGGTTAGTGTTGTCCTCTAACTCAGGTTTTATTCCTATGTTGCTTCATGAATTTCATTCTTCTCCATCAAGTGGGCATTCCGAATTTCTTCGAACTTACAGGCGTTTGGCAGAAAATCTTTATTGGTATGGTACGAAAAAGTGTGTAGAAATTTGTGCAAGAATGTGATGTTTGTCAAAGGAATAAATATGCTGCTACTACCCCTTACGGCCTTCTGCAGCCACTGTCTCTACCTGACCAGGTTTGGGAGGATCTTTCCATTGATTTCATCACTAGCTTACCTCGATCAAAGAGATATGAAGCTATTTTTGTGGTGGTCGATTGACTCTCAAAATATGCTCATTTTATTTTACTCAAGCATCCTTATTCGGCTAAAAGTGTAGCTCTTTTATTCGTTAAGGAGGTAATTAGACTACATGGGATACCCAATTCAATTATCACTGATTGTGATCCTATTTTTGTCAATATTTTTTGGAAAGAACTGTTTAAGCTATGTGGCACTTTGCTCAAAATGAGCTAAGCTTATGATCTAGAAACCAACGGACAAGCTGAAGCGGTAAACCGCTGTTTGGAATCTTATTTACATTGCTTTGCTTCTGAACAGCCCAAATAGTGGTCCATATGGATGCCTTGGGCGAAATTTTGTTATAATTCAACCTTTCATAGTTCTACTAGGACTACACCTTTTGAAACTGTCTATGGACGTAAGGCTCCATCTATTGTTCGCTTTATGTTGGGCGAAACAAACATTGAAGCAATAGCAAGGGAATTGATGAACAGGGATGAAGCTCTTAGGTAGCTCAAATTTAATTTGACCAACGCCCAACAACAGATGTGCAAGTATGCTAACAATCATAGGCAGCATAAAGAGTTTAAAGTGGGTGATTGGGTTTTCCTTAAGCTTAGGCCTCACAGGCAAGCTTCAGTAACTCAGTGAGTTTACTCTAAGTTATCTCCTAGATTTTACGGGCCATTTCAGATTGAAAATAGAGTGGGAGCTGCGGCTTACAAGCTGAAATTACCTTGCTTTTCTAAAATCCATCTGGTGTCTCATGTCTCTTTCAAAAGAGGCAGTAGGCAAAAATTATTCAGTGGAAAAATCATTACCTACAAATTTGGCAGCAGATGATGTGGTCACCCTAGTAAAATTTTAAGTACTCATTTGACGTGGCTTCAGGGACAACAAATCACAGAACATTTGGTTCAGTGGCAGGGGTCAAATGATGATGAAGCTACTTGGGAGGATGAATATACCCTTCGAAGCCAATTTCCAGAATTTAGCCTTTTAGAGGGTGGTATTGATAGGAACCTGTTAATTAATACTGAAGAGGACCAGTTATTGGGCTTAGTGGGAGTTAGTTAGAGGGGAATCATGATATCGGATTGGGGGAAGGAGGTGGAGAGATGTTTGTTGTTTTGGGCAGAATACCTTTGGGATTCTGAGGGAGCAAGAGCTCTAGTTTTACCTTTGGAGTTTATTGTCCTTTTCTGGTGTTTGTGCTGTGTATCATTTTTATGATGAATATTGTTACTGTTTTATAAATAAAACTCTGAAAGTTTCAATCAAAATGCCACTTCCAACAGTAGATAACGGATATTGAAGAGGAAAACAGAGATTCAAACTCAGTGCATAATGTTGCTTGGAGAAGGAAAGCTGGAGAGTTTAGATCATGTTCCAACCAGAGAATTTGCATAGCTGGCAATTGGTATTCAATTTGATTTGTAATAAGGCTGTTAGTGAAGGATTTTTTTATGGGGCTTCGGTACTGGTTCATTGTTTGAAGAGAGAACTAAGATCACTTGATTGCAAGACTCTAAATTTGTTATAATCTTTCTGAATGTTTTTGTTAATAACCAAAAGAGTTTAAATACAATGCCAGAGCCAAGAGGGAATAACTTCCCCCTGTATTTAGGATAACTTCCCCTAAAATACGGATATGGCAGAAACTACTCCTAATAACTTCTGTTTTAAAATAAAAAACATATTAAAAACATAATTGAACAAAGTTTGAAATTATAAAACTAAAGAAAAGAAAAATAACTGATATTGTTGTTCTTTGCCAAATCCACCTATATGGCAGAAACTAGTCCTAATAACTGCCATTTAAAATAAAAAACATAATTAAACAAAGTCTGAAAACATAAAATTAAAAAAAGAAAAAAGAGAAATTACTGTTGTTAAACAAAGGCTTTGTTGTTGTTGTACTGATGTTAACTACCCAAGGGCAACAATCTAGAATAATGCTATTCTATTGTTCTTCTTTGCCAAATCCTCCTATATTTACCATGAGTGTGCTGTCAGTAAATATAGGTTTACTAGCAGAGGCAAATACCCAAGGCAATACTTAGGCCACTTCTAGATCCGCTTGGACCTTTATTTTTATTTTTTCTGCAAAACTAGATCTGATTGACATATTGCTTTGATCCAAATTTAGATATGAAAAGTGAATAACTCTTAATAGAAGCCAACAACAAGGATATACCAAGAACCAAATGCAAAATTAAGTTCAGATAAAAACAGGGGAAATAAGGCAACAGTACTGCAAACCACCTCCAAATACATCATGTATTCCTTCTAGTATCTGTTGACTAGAATCCATTTGTACAATTTAGGCAATCCATCAAATACCTACTGATGCATTGAAAATTGGAAAAACAAAGTTGGGTTAATAAACTATATCAGAAATAGCCTCATTACGAATAGATGTCAATGTAATTAAAGGCTTGTATCAGAAGAATTACATTCTTGATAAGCCTCTTTGTACATAGCCTTAGGTTGTCTTCAGAATTTTAAAAAGATTCTCCAATGGTTGTGAAGAATGTTATTCACTCAAAATCTAATGTTTACAAGAGGAGCATATACACCTAGCGAAAGCAATTAGAGGAAGAGAATCCTCCACAATCCTAGGAATAAAATCAAAACCATTCAATACAAATTCATCATAATCAATCAGACTTAATTCTAAGAAAACAAGTCTATTAATTAAATAGGTAGGGGTCAACACAGCTTCACCCCAAAATTGATGGGGAACATTATGGGTAAGCATTAAGGTTCTAGCCACTTCAACCACTTCAAGGAGATATCTATTTTTAAGTTCCACAATCCCATTATGTTGAGACGTCTAAGTGCAAGAACTCTGATGCACAATTTGCTCAAGGAAAAAATTCTTAAGGACCAAATTGAAAAAGTCCTTAGCATTGTCAAATAAAAAAATTTGAATGTTTGTTTGAAATTGGGTTTGAATCATGGTGTAGAAATTTTTAAAAATTTGCAAGGCTTCTGACTTGGAAGACCAAGAAGGACACTTAAAGAGGTTATTGAGAGGGATCTTCTAATAAATGAGATCCCTAAAGAGTTAGTCATTGATAGAGCTCAATGGCGTCGGGCGATCCATGTAGCCGACCCCACCTAGTGGGATAAGGCGGCTGGTGTTGTTGTTGTTGTTGTTGTAAGGCTTCTGACTTATCTTTCATAAGAAAAACCCAAGTAAGACGAGTGATATCATCAATAAAAGATATGAACCAATGTGCCCCAGATATATTTTGGATGCAGGATGGACCCCAAATATCACTATGAATGACGGAAAAAGGATGAGATGGTTTACATGTATGACCAAGATATGAATTTCGACAATGCTTAGAGAGCTGACACACTTCACATTCAAAAAACTTTGGATGTTTATTGATGAAAAGGGAGGGAAACATTTTTGATAAATATATAAAATTCGGATGACCAAGATGATAATGCCACAACCTAACCTCATCATTATCAGGGCTATTAGGACTATCCGCAACATGGCATGTCAAAATTTGATATAGACCATCAACCTTCTTAGCATTGCCAATTGTCCTCCCCAAATCCAAATCCTGTAATAAACAACCAGATCGGGAGAATTTAGCAATACAATTCATATCCTTTGTCAGCTTACTAATTCAAAGTAAGTTGCAAGATAAGTTTGGAACTAAGAGAACAGAATCAAGGGTGAGTCTGAAATTTTCACTTTTCTAACACCAGTTACAGTGGAGAGAGATCCATTAGCAATTTTGACCTTGATATTTGTATTACAAGGTTTGACATCTAGGAGTAGGAAGGCATTACCAGTCATATGATCTGAAGCCCCAGAATCAACATTTCATGTTGTCGAGTTTGAAGTTTTACCTTGAAATGCCTTTATAAAAATACCTTACTGGGCACTAGTCGCAACATGCGTAGATCCATACGCAACTGTGGTTAGAAAAAAAAAAAAAAAGACACAAATCAGTTCTAGAATACCGGGATTGATGAAGGACAACACGAATGAGCTTAACATTACTCTATTTTAGAGAATTCTAAACAACTCTGAAGCTTCAGAACACCCGGACAGGTGCCCAAACAAATAGAACAACAATTGGGTAATGCCCTACGGTGGCTGGCAACCGTTTCTGTGAAGACGGTGGCGGAGGAACGGCTCCACGCGCCAGCGCGTAGAAGCCATGGCTGATAAGACAGGCAGCTAGTGACGGCGCGTGTGAAGCCCGATGAAGCTCTAATCGGCGGGGATATGTCGGCCACGAGGTTCTAAGGCTAACCCTGGGGTGGTCCAGCCAAGATAGACTTTGCAAGGTTGGAGGAGGTTCTAGGCGTTAACACAGCAAACCAACGGAAAGAGAAAAATTGAAGGATCAAACTAATAGCTCTAATACCATGAGGAATTGAAGAGTATTATTTTTATTCAATCTGATAATTACAAGAGAGTAGACTAGGGTTTATATACACCTAGCTAGGGCAATAGAAAAGGAAAAATAATCAACCCTAATAAATACAAATTAATCCTAATCAATAAGAATAATGAATAGGAAACAAATTAAAAAACATATTTACAAGAAAGGAAATAAATCAATCATCATAATAACAGAATAAAAATTAGAATCCCACACTTTTGTAGACCGCGCATCCTTTATCCTCATTTTCTTTGTTTGGTTTCAAGTTAGCCAGCTTTCCATTGAGCTTCCAACGAGTATCATGGGTGTGCCCTGAACATCAACAATGATTGGACCATGGTCTCCCTTTCTTCTGCTTCTTGTCGCCTTTTTGGTTGGGCCTGCAAGACACAAGGGTAGAATTCTCAGATTTCGTAGTTGAGGCATATGTTCCCATCATCACCTTTTTCCTACTTTCTTCCCTTCTGACTTCTAAAAAAGATTCTCGAATAAAAGGTAAAGGCTTGGTTCTAAGAATCCTCCTTGTGACTTCATCAAGGGAATTGTTCAAGCCAACAAGGAATATGAAGAGCCTCTCTTTCTCTACTAGCTCCTTGTATGTCTTTGCCTCATCAAAACACCTCCAATCTAGATTCTCAAATCAATCCAATTATAACCAGAGGCAGTTAGGAAATTATAATTGTGTATAACAGACAACTCACCTTGCTTGAGATCATGTAAAATGCTCTTAAAGACCTTCCCTATATTTTCATTGTTGGAGTAGGTCTCCTTCTAGCTTCCCAAATCTCATAGGTCATATCATAAAACAAAAATTGTCCCATGTCACTGTCCATGCTATTAATTAGCCATGACATAACCATGTTATTTTCGGCCTTCCAAATCTTGTGTTTAGTTTACTTTTTCTCTATAGCAACAGCAGCACCAATCAAATAATCATCTTTCCCTGTCCCAGAGACAAACATCATAACCAAGTTGGCCCATTGCAGGTAAATTTGGCCATTCAACTTGTGACCTGTGATAATCTGAATAGCCCCTTCCAATCCCCCATAGTTAGTGTTCTCGAGCATAGAGTGAATAAACCAGAAGCAGCCATGGTTAGAAAATCAAAAAAGAGCCAAAAACAACAGTTGAAAAATACCAAATTTGATGAAAAACAACATAGACAGAGGCACAACTGGACAGAAACACAACTAGATAACGTCCTACGGTGGCTGACGATAAACTCTATCCAAGCAAGTACTTGACGGTAACTCCATGTGCCTTCACACGTCAACGCATTATAAGTCGCTACGAAAAAATGAAGTCGCACATGGCAACACGTGCGATGGTCGGAGAAGCTCTAGTTGGCAAGGATAGGTCAAGGATGTCCATCTCATGCAAACCCTAAGGTGGTCGAAGAAGCTCCAGTTGGCAAGGATAGGTCAGGGATGTCCGTCTCACGCAAACCCAAAGGTAGTTTAGCCAAGACTAAGGTTGTGAGAGGGCGGAAGAGGCAAACCCTGAGTTCTAGGAATAGCTGTAGTAAAGATATAAGCCGTCTGTTAATGTGTAGGAGTATAAATTATCTCAAAAACCCCTTGCTCCAACTTCTCTCTGATGAAATGATGATCGATTTCCACATGCTTGGTTCTGTCATGATGAACTAGATTCTTTGCAATCTGGATTGTTGCTTAATTGTCACAATGGAGTCTCATCGAGGCGATGATTGCAAAGCTCTTCCCATACTCTTCTCAACCATATTACTTCACATATTCCATATGCCATAGCACGAAATTCTACTTCAGCACTACTTCTAGACACCACAGACTGCTTTTTACTTCTCCAGGTAACAAGATTACCCCACACATAGGTACAATACCCTAAAGTGGACCTCCTATCTGTTAGGGAGCCAGCCCAGTCAGCATCTGAGAAAACTTCAACACTTCTATTGGCCCCCTTTTTAAAAAAGACCCTTTCCGGATGTCATCTTCAAATATCTGAGTATCCGATTAAGAGCCTCAAGATTTTTTCAGTAGGATTATTCATGTACTGACTTGCTACACTTACGGAAAAACTGATGTCAAGTCGAGTATGAGAGAGATATATGAGTTTTCTCACAAGACGTTGATACATACCTTTATCAACAAGACTAGAGGACTCCTTTGAGCCTATTTTGTTGAATGGATGGATCCAAGGGGGTATCAACAGGTTTACACCCTAGCATTCCTGTTTCTCTCAAAAGATCTAAGGTGTACTTCCTCTGTGAAATAGAGATTCCTCTACTAGACTAGGCTACTTCCATTCCAAGGAAATATTTTAAAGGACCAAGATCCTTGATTTCAAATTCCTTACTTAGGAACTTCTTTAAGTTTGTCACCCCTTCTTCATTATTTCCAGTCACTACTATATCGTCCACATATACAATAAGGATAGTGGTTTTCCCCCCAGGAGAATGTTTGATAAACAAAGTATGATCTGTCTGTCCTTGAACATATCCTAGCCTTTCAATTACCCGGGAGAACCTTTCAAACTGGGCCCTTGGAGACTGTTTAAGGCCATAAAGAGATTTCTGAAGTTTACACACCATATGAGAGTTATTTGGATTTTTCAAACCAGGAGGTATCTCCATGTAGACCTTTTCTTCAAGATCACAATTACGAAATGCATTCTCGACGTCAAATTGGTGAAGCTTCCAGTCAAGGTTTGCAGAAATAGACAGGAGAATACAAATGGTGTTTAACTTTGCTACAGGAGTAAATGTCTCCTGATAATTCATGCCATAAGTCTGAGTGAATCCTTTTGCCACTAATCTCGCCTTGTATCTATCAATGCTCCCATCAGCTTTGTACTTGACTGTGAACACCCACTTACATCCCAGAGGTTGCTTTCCTGAAGATTTTTCAGTAAGAATCCAGGTGCCATTTTTCTTCAGGGCATTCAACTCCTTGTTTACAACCGCCCTCCATTTGGGTGTTGTAGAGCTTCTTCTATGCAAGTTGGAAGCTTTGTGCTATCCAAATTTGTTGTAAAAGCCCTGAAGGTATTAGATAATTTCTCATACGAGACATGATTGGCAATGGGATGTTTGGTGCACGACCTAACTCCCTTTCTCCAAGCAACAGGAAGGTAGATATCAGATATAATATCAGTAGAGAGTTTAGATTCAAGTATACCTTGAGTGTCTTGATTGTTCTCCCCAAGAGTTGGATATGGGTCAGATTGGCAATGCTCATGAATTATCTGCTGTTGCTCATTCTAATTCTGCTTCCAACGCCTTGAGTATACCTTCAACTCTGTATTGCCTTCCTGTTTATGAGTAGTGGGAGCCTCTGATCCAGGTTGGCAGGTAGGTAACTGATAAGGTCCAACCAAGATAACAAATAACAAAACTCAAATACTGAATATTTCTAATATTATTTAAATATAGAAAATATATCTTCCAGTGCAGAAGATATAGCATTACAGTAATGAACTAAGCAAAAAACAAACTCACTCACAAACAAGGATTATCACAGCACAGACTCAGAAAACACCACAATACAGCAAGCACACACGGTAATGAAAACACTATACATTCGAGAGGTCCAGTACTCTCCCAAACCGACTCTCATTCACTCCATACCTTCCACTTTTCCTTCCCCCTATTTCTCCTGCTCTGCTCCACTAACCTGCCAGCTCAGCAGATAGTTAGGCTGCTGCCTTTTTTTCATTTTCCCTTACCACATCATCATGTTCTTCAACAGCCCTAATTCTTTTATCCCTAGGCCCATTCCTTCTCTTATAAACATTATGCCCTGATGGCCCAACATTACTCCCCCCGATGAGATGTACCTTGTCCTCAAAGTGAAATTCAGGAAATTGATTAAGGATTGTATCATGAGATTCCCAAGTGCTTTCAATTTCTGGTAGCCCCTTCCACTTAATCAGAACTTCTTTAGTCCCATCCGTAATTAACATGAGTTGCTTCACCTCTTCAGGCTCCACTACCAATTCTAACTCTTCTGTCAATGCTGTGGGAACTGGTTGAGGGTGTATCTAGGTTTGTAGTATTTTTTTAGTTGGGAAACATGGAATACAGAATGAATACGGGCTATTTCTGGGAGTTTCAGTTTGTAACCCACTTGCCCAATCTTTTCTTCCACCTTGAAGGGGCCATAAAACAGAGCACTTAACTTCTCATTCACCTTTTTTGCTAGTGACTTTAGTCTGTAGGGTCTCAGCTTAAGGTATACCAAGTCCCCCTTCTCAAAAGAAACATCTCTTCTTGATTTATCAGCATACTTCTTCATGGTGACAAATGATCCTTAAGCTCTTCTATTATTACATTTTTGTTGCGAATCTGCCCATTTACTTCTTCCACTGAAGAAGTCACATCCTCAAGCTTAAAAGAGTGTCTGTGGGTCCCTTCCATACAACGCCTTGAATGGTGTCATTCCAATTGATTGATTAAATTGGTATTGAATTAATATTCTGCCCATGCTAGCCATCGTGACCACTTTGCTGGCTTGTCTAATGTGAAACACCTAAGATAGGTCTCTAAACTCTTATTCACCACTTCCGTTTGCCCATATGTTTCTGGATGATATGTAGAGCTCTGTGCAAGAGTGGTACCTAACATTTGCATTATGTGCTTCAAACATTCAGAGACAAGTAATCATTTATTCCTGCACTGCGACGTGGCTTGGAGTATTTGGAATAGGTTATTTGATCTCTTTGACGAGAGTTGGGTTTGCCCAAAGGACCTTGGTGATTTCCTTGCGACCAAATTTATAGGCTTTGGCCATAGGAAGGACAACAGAACTCTTTGGAATACGGCTTTGTTCGCAACTGTGTGGTGCATATGGCTGGAAAGAAATGCCAGAGTTTTTAATGATCGGTGTATGCCTACTCAGATGTTATGGGATCGAATTCGTTACGTGGCTTCACTGTGGGTTTCAGCCAATGGGCTGTTCAAGGGGATGCCTATATCTGATGTTTATAGGGACTGGAGGGCGTTATTGCATTAATACGTTGTTAGGGGCTATGTGGGGTGTCTGTGCTGTCTGTTAGTTTTTCTTACTTTATGTTCTTGTTTTTTTAGGAGGATCTCTTGTCCTCCACCTTTTGTAACCATTCCCTTTGTACCTCTCTTTTCTCCTTAATAATACTTCTTTTTCTATCAAAAAAAAACATTTCTTGTCAAAAACTACTCAAAAAGAGGCTATCTCGATAAAAAACGATGGACCTTGGCATTCCGTGCAATTTAACAACCTGCTTCACAAAAACTGCATCCACTTCTTTAGCATTGTAAGGATGGGAAAGGGGGATGAAATGAGCATATTTCGTCAACTGGTCTACTACCGCAAATATAGTGTCAAATCTATTGGACTCGAGTAATCCAGTTATGAAATCAAGACTAATATCCTCCCACACTTGTTTTGGAATAGGCAATGGTTGTAATAACCCCACTGGACTTCTTGCCTCATACTTATTCTGTTGACAAGTGGAACACTTAGCCACATACTCTTGGATCTATTTTTTCATCCCTTCCCAATGGAGAATCGCTGACATCCTTTTGTAGGTCCTTAGATATCCCGAATGGCCACCCATAGGTGTATTGTGAAATTCAAAAATTAATTGTGGGATTCTTGATGAGTCTTTTGGTAAGACCAGCTTGTCATTATATAAAAGACACCCATTTCCCACGGTATATCCTTTGGGCGGGTTGTTATTGTAAATAACCTGATGCAGTATCATTGATAACCTTTCATCCTTTTTAATTTCTTCTTCCCAGCTAAGAATATCATCATATTGTTGCAAAGAAAAAACCTTGAATTCAATTTCTTCTCTTCTGGAAAGTGCATTAGCAACCTTGTTGTCTTTGCCCAGTTTATAAAGTATCTCAAAGGTATACCCCAACAATTTCGATATCCATTTTTGTTGTTCATTCCCTAACTCTCTGCTCCAATAGGTACTTTAGTGCCCTCTGGTCAGTCTTAATAATAAAGTGGTGGCCCAACAGATAATGCCTCCATTTCTTTACTGCTAACACTATTGCCATTAGTTCCCTTTCATAAACAGACTTTAGCTGATACCTTGATGCTAAGGCTTGACTGAAATATGCTATGGGCATCTTTTTCTACATAAGAACAGCCCCAACCCCAACCCCGGATGCATCAATTTCGAGCTCAAAGGGTTGTGAAAAATCCGGCATTGCCAAAACCGGAAGTGTCGTCATTGCTTCCTTCAATTTTTCAAAAGTTTCCCCAGCTTCATTTCTCCACTTGAAGGCATCTTTTTTAAGCAATGCTGTTAGAGGTGCTGCAATCTTCCCATAATTCCTTACAAATCTTCTATAATACTCGGTTAAGCCAAGAAATCCCTCAAGGCTTTTAAGTCTTTTGGAATAGACCATTCTACCATAGCTTTGATTTTTGAATGATCTGCCTTTACTCCAGCTGCTAAAATTATATGTCCCAAATATTCCAATTGAGTCTTGGCAAAGACACACTTCTTTGCATTGATAACTAGCTTGTGTTCTTGTAAGATTTGCATGGTCTCCCTTAAATGCTTCATATGGGAGTTAAAGTTAGGGCTGTAAACTAGAATATCATCGAAGAACACCAAAATAAATTTCCTTAACTGTTGCTGGAAGACATTGTTCATCAAGAATTGGAACGTGGCTAGTGCATTCGTAAGACCGAAGGGCATTACCATGAATTCAGTGTCCTTGGTGAGTACGAAACGCTGATTTTGCTTCATCTCCTTCCTTCATTCTAATTTGGTAATAACCCCACTTCAAGTCGAGTTTAGAAAACACCCATGCCCCTTTGAGTTCATCCAACAATTCACCAATCACCGAAATTGAGAACTTATCCGGTACCGTTATTTTGTTTAATGCACGGTAATCCACATAGAACCTCCAACTGCTATCTTTCTTTTTAACCAACAACACTGGGCTGAAATATGGACTATTGCTTGGGCGAATTAATCCAGCTGTCAACATCTCATTCACCAAACGTTCTATTTCAGCTTTCTGTGAATGAGGGTAGCGGTACAGCCTGATGTTTGGTGGTTATTCACCTTGTTTAATTTCAATTGCGTGGTCTCTTACCCTTCTCGGTGGCAGACCTTGAATGGGTTGATGCACTGTGAGAAATTGCTCTAATAAGCTCTGGACCTCAATGGGTACTTCTTCCACTGTCTTCACAGTCATTTGGCCAAACTCAACCACATACCCTTGCACACTCTTCCTTAAATTTCTCATCATGGATTTTAGAGAGACTTAGGTCTTTACCAGTGATGGATCTCCCTTTATCTTTCTTTCCTCCTTTCCAATAGTGAATTTCATTGTCAATTCATTTTGACCTCACCTAACGATCGAAGCCACTCCACCCCTAACACCATGTTTGTCTCTCCCATATGAAAAACATGAAAGCTTTGCTGTAGCTCTATCCCTTGCATCTCAACTACCACTGCCGAGCATATGTGCCTTTTCCAGCACCTTGTATCCATCGCCCAATGAAACTTCGAATACCCGAGAAGCTTGAATGGGTATATTCAATCTCTCCACCAACTTTGTTGCAATGAAATTATGCATGGCTCCACTATTAATAAGAATGAGAACTTCCTCCCCTTTTACCTTCCCTTTGAGTTTCATTGTATGATTTCCAGTTAATCCCAAAACTGAATTCATGAATAATTCCAATACTGGAATTTCCTCATCCTTCTCACCCCCAACTTCCAATTCCTCTTCATGTTCTCCTTCGCAAGGTTGGAGAATCATCCCTTGAAGCTATCGGTTTTTGCATCTATGGGTGGGACTATACTTTTCATCACACCTGTAGCACAAACCCAGTGCCCTCTTCTTCGCAACATCAGCATCAAAAAGCCTTCGAATCTGGGTACTAGAATTTTTGTTACTGGTCGAAGAAAAAGAGCTTGTCAAACTCTGTTTTTCTTTGCAAGGTTGCCTTCAATTCAGCCCCTTTTGAGGTAACTAGGTTAAAGGTGGTCGTTCTAGTCGGTTCGGACCCACCTGAGATCCGGGTCCACCCTCCATTGGGTTTGCTCACATTCCACCTAGTAGCTACTGCAATTTCCAGATGTTTGGATAAATAATCCTTCCTATTTTTTTTGACTATGTTATTCCTCTCTTCTACATTATGGGCCAAGTTCATCATTTCTTGCAATGACCCAAATCTCATAATCCTAAGTACAACCCATATATCCTCCTTCAGCCCATTCCTGAATGCACCCATCAACATATCATCTGAAGCTTCACTCATCAGCGTCGATAGGGTCTCAAACTTCTCTCGGTATTCCGCCACCGAACCGATCTGACGTAGTGCCATCAACATCTCATAAGCGTCGCCGACCTGAGAATGTTGGTACCGGTTGAGAAACTGTCGCTTGAAGTCAGCCTGCGTCTTCACTGGGCAACGAACCTCGAGCCATTGGTACTAATTTAGTGCTTTTTCTTCTAAACACACGACAGCAGCTTCCAGCTTCTCACAATCGGCAATGGTGTTTACAGAAAAATAGTGTTTGAGTTTAAACAGCCACCCAATCGGATGCTCTCCTGCGAATAAGGGTATCTCCAGCTTCCGCAATCCCTTCTCCACCATTTGCTGACGACTCTGTCTCCTCTGCACCTCCAACGGATGCTTCGCTATTCACCACATGAACTCCATCGTCCTTGTTCTTGCCTCTATCTTCAATCCGGGTAAGTGAATCCTTCATCTCCAACATCCCTAACTTCATTGTCTCCTTATCACTCTTCATGGTCTCGAAATCTTTTTCCAAACATTCTACTCTACCCTCCATTTTTGTGTTTACCATAACCCACTAGATCACAGGCTCCGATACCAATTTGATAAGGTCCAGGTCCAGCCAAGATAACAGATGACAAAACTCAAATACTGAATATTTTTTATATTATTTAAATATAGAAAATATATCTTCCAGTGGGGAAGATATAGGATTACAATAACGAACTAAGCAGAAAACAGACTCACTCACAAACAAGGATTATCACAGCACAGACTCTAAAAACACCACAATACAGCAAGCACACATAGTAATGAAAACACTAGACATTAGAAAGGTCCAGTACTCTCCCAAGCCGACTCCCATTCACTCCATACCTTCCACTTTTCCTCCCCCCCCCCCTTTCTCCTGCTCTGCTCCACTAACTTGCCAGCTCAGCAGTTAGTTAGGCTGCTGCCTTTTTTCATTTTCCCTTGCCACATCATTTTCTTCAACAGCCCTAATTCTTTTATCCCTAGGCCCACTTCTTCCCTTATAAACATTATGCACTGAAGGCCCAACAATAACCTTTTAGAGTCAGGTGCAACAATTCCAGGTAAGGTAGTAGTCCAAAACTGATATTCTCCTAGTGTCGAGTTCTCCCCATGAATGAGTTTTGGGGAAGAAAGAAGTGTGTTCTAGGAACGAAACATCGATGGAGATATAAAACTTACCGTGATGTTGGGGAATAGCATTTGTAACCTTTCTGGTTATGGGCATACCCAACAAAGATGCATTTCTCAAATTTAGGATCTAACTTCCCTCTATTCTGAGATGGAACATGTACAAAAGAACAACAACAAAAGACCTTAAAAGGAAGATGGACAACAAGTCTATTGTCAGGAAAATGCTTTGAGAGGACATGACATGGTGTGCCAAATTTCAAGGGACGAGATGGCATTCTATTAATTAAATAGGTAGCAGTCAACACAGCTTCACCCCAAAATTGATGGGGACCATTATGGGTGAGCATTAAGGATCTAGACACTTCAACGAGATGACTATTTTTACATTGCGCAATCCCATTCTGTTGAGATGTGTAAGTGCAAGAACTCTGATGCACAATTCCTTGCTCAAGGAAAAAATTCTTAAGGACCGAATTGAAATAGTCCTTAGCATTGTCAGACCGAAAAATTTGAATTTTGGTTTGAAACTGGGTTTGAATAATAGTGTAGAAATTTTTGAAAATCTATGAGGCATCTGACTTATCTTTCATAAGAAAAACCCAAGTAAGACGAGTCTGATTATCAATAAAAGATATGAACCGTGCCCTAGATATATTTTGGATGCGGGATGGACCCCAAATATCACTATGAATGATGGAAAAAGGGTGGGATTGTTTATATGTATGACCAGGATACGAATTTTGACAATGCTTAAAAAGCTAACACTTCACATTCAAAAACTTTGGATGTTTACTAATGAAAAGAGAGGGAAACATTTTTGATAAATATATAAAAATCGGATGACCAAGACGATGATGCCACAACATAACCTTATCATACATAACCTTATCATTTTCAAGGCTATTAGGACTATCCACAACATAACATGTCAAAGTTACTTGATTTCCGGCTTTATAAACCATCATGTCAAAGTTACTTGATTCCCGGCTTTATAAACCATCAATCTCTTTAGCATTGCCAATCGCCATCCCCAAATCCAAATCCTATAATGAACAACTAGATTGGGAGAATTTAGCAATACAATTCATATCCTTGGTCAGCTTACTAATTGAAAGTAAGTAGCAAGATAAATTTGGAACTAATAGAACAGAATCAAGGGTGAGGGAATATGAAATTTTCAATTTTCCAACACACTTACAGTGGAGAGGGATCCATCAACAATTTTGACCTTGATATTTGTATTACAAGGTTTGACATCTAGGAGTAGGAAGGCATTACCAATCATATAATCTGAAGCCCCAAAATCAACAATCCACATTGTCGGGTTTGAAATTTTACCTTGAAAAGCGTTTATAAAAGTACCTTTCTGGGCACTGATAGCTACATGCGTAGGTTTTTCAGGCATTGAGGCGACTGATCCATAAGCAGCCATGGTTAGAGAAAAAAAAATATCGACAAAAATCAGTTCTAGAATACCGAAATTGATAAGAATAGCACGGATATGAGCCTAAATGAGCACTCAAAATCTAATATTTACAAGAGGAGCCTCGGGTTTATATACACCTGGCTAAAGCAATTAGAGCAAGAGAATCCTCCACAATCCTAGGAATACAATCAAACCTAGTAATTGCAAATTCATCATAATCAATCATACTTAATTCTAAGGAAACAAATAAAAGATCAAATATTTAAAGAAAAGGAAACAAATTAGTAATAATAATGGAATAAAATAGAATCCCATAGGTTGGAGAACATAAACATAGTGAAATGTCAGGGATATCAATCAACTTATTGGATGGTAGCAGCCAAAGCTGAGCCTAATGAGTTCACATACTCCTTTTAAGTGCCTGCTCACTAAGTGGATTGATGTTGATAACAGAAACAGTTGTGTAGAGCAAAATTTTCTCAAATGTGTTTGAGAAGGCAAATTTGACCAATTTTGATGCAAGGCCTAGGTGATGGTGATGTTGCCAAAGCACGTTGTGTTTGACAATATAAGCCAAAGAAGCATTGTCAACAAGAATTATATAGAGTGATTTGATGAGGCACAGAATTTTTGTCAAGATCCCCAATAAAAATGATTACCATATTTTTTGGACTCATCTAAAAAAGTACTGTCAAAACAAGCTTCTCCATTGAAGAATCTCAGAGAAAAGATCCATTTAAACATTTGAAAAAAAAAAAAAAGTTGGCTATGCACCTCTATCCCACTTTTCTTTTCCAGTTTAGTATTTACTGCATATCCAATAGAATCTACAATGCCCTTGTCAGCAGAAATAATGAAATGTTAGCACTTTCAATGATGAATTCACATTATTAACCACTTTTCCCTATATGCCATGTCACAAACTGTAGAATTTCCATGTAGAATTTTATTCATACTAAAGTCTCACCGATACAAGAAGAAGCTAGGATTTATATTGGCCTAGTTAACACAGATAAAGAAGAAATTGAAGGAAGAAAACAAAGAGCAAATTACGGAGGAAAATCCTCATCAATGAAGCATTAAAGGTGAAAAAGACAATCCACTCAAAGACTAATAAAAAATAATAAATATGATAATTCTACATCCCCCCTCAAGCTAGATTGTTATACGAACTTCATCGAGGTCTTCATTGAGCACAAAGAGAAATTTGTACACTCTTCTTTTCAATGATTTGTTTATAACTGAGTCCATCTTCAGGACACTTCCATGTGTGCTCTCAAGCATGTCCACATGTTGCCAGTAACGAATGCGAGAATTGAAATGGAGTTACGATTGACTCACCTTGTCGCAGGTCATGCAAGACAGCTTCAACTTCAAACAACTCATGTGTTCTCCCCATTTGAGAACATTTCTCGGGCTGCTTCCCAAATTCCCTTCGCCGTCGCATAGAGAGGAAAGTTCTCTCCAATTTCATTAGTCATGGAGTTGATCAACCATGACATTACCATACTATTTTCCATCTTCCAAGTTCTGTATTTGGGATCATCTGCTTTTAGAGGAGTAGCAATTTTTGATAGGTAGTCATCCTTCCCTTTACCACATATGAACATTATCAATGATTGACCAATGGAGATAATTGTTTCTATTGAGTTTGTATCAAGTATGGAAGATCTAACAACCTTGGAGAGAGAACAAAATTTGGCATATTATCGCAGGATCAAGTTTGATGAGGTCAAGGAAGCTATTAGAAAAATGGATAATGGTAAAGCTGTTGGTCCCAATGGTATTCCTATTGAAGTTTGGAAGTGTTTAGGAGAGGAGGGTACTATCTGGCTAACTAAGCTCTTTAATGAGATTTTAAAGTCTAAGAAAATGCCTGAGAAATGGAGAACAAGCACTTTAGTGCCTATTTACAAGAACAAAGGAGACATTCAGAATTGCGCAAACTATCGTGGGATTAAGCTTATGAGTCACACTCTAAAATTATGGGAGAGAGTGATTGAACGTAGGTTAAGAATCGAGACGAGTATTTCCGAAAATCAATTTAGATTCATGCTAGGACGGTCTACTATGAAAGTTATATATCTTCTAAGGGGGTTGATGGAAAGGTATCGGAGTAAACAAAGAGACCTTCATATAGCATTTATTGACTTGAAAAAAGCCTATGATCGAGTACCAAGAGAGGTGCTGTGGAAAGCCTTGGAACAGAAAGGTGTACAGGTTGCGTACATTAGAGCCATAAAAGATATGTACGAGGGGGCTACGACTAGTGTGAGAACGTCTGGAGGGGAGACTAGAGACTTTCCTATTAAAATTGGCCTACATCAGGGATCATCCTTAAGCCCTTATTTGTTTGACTTGGTTTTAGATGTTCTGACGAAACACATCCAAGAAGAAATCCCTAAGTTCATGCTTTTTGCAGATGACGTTGTTCTCATAGCAGAGACAAGGGAAGAGATCAATTTTAAACTTGAGTTATGGAGAGCTACTTTGGAATCGAAGGGTTTTCGTCTGAGCAGGAGCAAGACCAAATATATGCATTGTAAGTTTAACAAGCGACAAGCTAGGAACGAGATGGAGGTTAAACTGGGTGATCAGGTCGTATCACAAGTGTCAAAGTTTAGGTATTTGGGATCAATTATACAAGATGACGGCGAAATTATTAGAGATGTGGAACATAGGATATAAGCTGGGTGGTCGAAGTGAAGAATGGTATCAGGGGTTGTTAGTGATCGGAAAGTACCTGATAAACTCAAAGGAAAGTTTTATCGTACTGCTATAAGACCAGCGATTTTATATGGGAGTGAATGTTGGGCAATGAAAGGACAACAAGAACATAAAATTGGAGTGGCGGAGATGAGGATGTTGCGTTGGATGTGTGGTCATACAAGAACTGATAGGATCCGTAATGATCATATACGAGGTAGAGTTGGGGTGACACCTATTGAGGAAAAAATGGTTGAAAACCGTTTAAGATGGTTTGGGCATGTGCAAAGAAGACCGTTGAAAGCGCCAGTTAGGAGAGTTGAGCAGATGATTTGGAGCCTTGTGAAAAAAGGTCGAGGAAGACCAAAAAGGACACTTAGAGAAATTATTGATCGGGACCTTTTAATAAATGAGATATATAAAGAGTTGGTCATTGATAGAGCTCAATGGCGTCGTGCGATCCATGTAGCCGACCCCACTTAGTGGAATAAGGCTGTGTTGTTGTTGTTGTTGAGTTTGTGTCAAGTGATGATAGTTTGGTTGCTATCTAATATTCCACTAGGATTTGAGACATTGGAATTTTGGGAGTGAGAGACATCAGAAGCCATACCATACTTCACCATATTTGAAATGAGCTACAACAGACGATGAACAAAAAACAAGAACAAAGAAACAAAGGATAGCAAAGACGATGACGATGCACGCATAGGCAAGAAGAATGAGAAGAACAACAACAAACAAATGTCCCAATGATGAAATGAAGGACAAGGTTGTTTTCTACGATAGCCGGTGACCAAGTCTGTCGAAGTCCAATGGCCAGTGATAGATCCATGCACTCTCACGCTCCGACGCGTGGAAGACGCAACAGAGATGACAGTGGTGTGTGACGGTCCGTGTAACAGCCGATGCAGCTCCAATCAGCGGGAATATGATGGCGATGAGGTTCTCAGGCTAACTTTGGTGACCGTGAGTCAAAAAGAGAATTGTGCAAGGATAGAGAATAAGGTGAATGAAGATTTGCTTAGAGAGAGAGAGAGAGAGAGAGAGGGCGCTCTGATACCAGGTAGAATTTCCATGTAGAATTTTATTCATACTAAAATCTCACTGATACAAGGAGAAGCAAAGATTTTTATAGGCCT
The DNA here is from genome assembly GCA_037074585.1 of Biancaea sappan. Classification (NCBI taxonomy): domain Eukaryota; kingdom Viridiplantae; phylum Streptophyta; class Magnoliopsida; order Fabales; family Fabaceae; genus Biancaea; species Biancaea sappan. The sequence continues at coordinate 66,518,799 of CM073492.1, forward strand.
AGCTAACACAAATATAGGAGAAATTTCAAGGAGAAAACAAAGAGCAAATTAAGGAGGAAAATCCTCTTACAAATCAATCAAGCATTACAGGTGAAAAAGACAATCCACTCAGAATATGTTTGGCAAAAATAGCTTATAAGCTAGCTGAAAACTTAATAGCTGACTGAAAGCTTAAAAGCTAATTTTTAGCTGAAAGCTTATTGCTAAAAGTTTATAGATAAAAGCTTATAAGCTAGCTTATTGATTAAAAGTATTTAGGTTGTGTTCGGCGCAATGAGTTTATAGCTTATAAACTAGCTTATAACTTATTTGACTAGTATATAAGCTCGTTAAAAATGTTCATTAAACGTACTTATTTTAAAAGATTATAGCTTATTCTGATAAACTTATAGCTTATAACTTATAACTTATGCACTTTACTTTCCTTTTTACCTTTATTATTTTATCAAAATATCCATTATACCCTTCATATTCATTATATCTTTATATATAAAATATATATAAATATAATAAAATATGTAAATATATTTTATTATAGATAATAAAATATACTCATATATATAAATATATTATATATGTAAAAAGATTATATATTTTTAATAAATTTTATATATATAATAATTTAAATTAATTTAATTAAAAACAAAATGATAAATTTATTTATATTATTTTGAAATTAAAAAAAATATTTCCTTTTATATCATTTTACACTTTTCAGCTACTTCAACCGAATACTTCTAATTTAATAAGCTAGCTTATAAGCTATCAGCTATAAGCTTCAGGCTAAAAATTAGTTTGTAAGCTATCAGTAATTTTTCCGAAAAAAGCCTTAGTGAAAGTTAACTATTAAAGTAGCTGAAAAATATAAAATGACATAAAAGAACATATATTTTATAATTTCAAAATAATACAAACTAACATTATTTTTTGTTTTTTAATTAAAATAATTTAAATTATTATATACATACATTTAATTAAACGAGCTTAAAAATATATTTTATAAATAAATATTTTATATATATATATATATAAATTGTATATAAGGGTATAATCGGTATTTTTATAAAATAATAAGGGTAAAAAGGAAAGAAAAATATATAAGCTATAAATTACTCAAAATAGCATCTCAGAATAAGCTATAAGATACTGAAATAAGCTTGTTTACCAAACACTTATAACGAGCTTATAAGCTAGTTAGTAAACTATAAGCTAATCAAATAAATTATAAGCTACTTTTTCGGGCAAGCCAAACACACCCAAGACTAAAAAAAAATAATAAATATGATAATTCTACACAAACCAAATAACAAAAGGCAGTTACCAATCCTTGTCATCAGATCACAGGACATGTCAATGTAAGTTATGGACATGACAGATAATTTTGTATGGGACTTCACAGATCTATCTAATTTTGATCCATTAGAAGAATAATTATTTGAGGACACCAAGGTGCAAAGTGCTATAATTTCCAAGGACCTAGAGTGCTGTTTAACCCCCTTTTAGTGGAAAGCAATATGATTGAGGAGGCAGTCATATAGTAGCACCATCAGGTGAAACAGCCTCATTGTTTCTTATCGCAAAGTCCAGCACAATTGAGATATTTGAAGAGATAAGCTGAAGTAAAGTCAGATATGTACCATCACCATGCATGTAGGAATACAGATCCCATGAACAAACATAAAGGGAAATAAGTGAATTTGGAAGAGGGAAGCAGAAGAAATATTTTACCTCCATCTACACCATTAATAAATGAAAGAAGATCATCAACTGAGCGCTCATCAACATGTTCCCCCTCAGCCTCAACATTCTGAAACGTGGAACTTTTTCAGCATGAGCATCATAGATACAATATACATCAATAATGAGGGAAACAAAAAATTAGCAAAAACCTTCAACTTCTGCCTCTCTTTTAGTTCTTTCCTCTTTCTAGCATACAATCGGTTTAGAAGTCGAATGCGTGGATCATCTGTTATGTTTCTTAGAGGTTCCAGCTTTTCCTCCTGTCAAAGACCAAATATGACTCGAAAAAATGACTACAGAGTACAGACTGAAATTATTAAATATGCAAACTAGTTGCAAGCATTACACACCTCTGTGAGGTCATCAGGCAAGTGAAAAGTTTCACGAATTTCCTCAGGAGTTTTTCCTTCAATAATTCGAGCAAGTGCTCTGCTGGTCAGGTCAACCAAAGGCTTCAACTGAAGGCTATCAGCAGCAGATGTTAACTCACATAACTTCTTTGTATCCATCCGAATAAACTTCTCATCAAAAGTTTTGCGCTCCTATAAAGTAAATTCAAAAACTCATTCAGCTATAAATTTGGGCACACTATTTACATCAGCCATCAAAAGCAAAGACAGAGATATTCACTTTATTCAATATAGTTAACAAGCACAATATCCTCAAATGTGAATAACATTTAAAAAAAAAAAAAAAACAACAACAACAACAAATATTTTAGTAAAGGGAAGTAAATAAGTAACCCAAAAAAGTAAAATGATCATATTAAAACTGGAACACTACAGACCTTATTGGAGCGGCCTGGTACTTGGTGGAAGCGACAGTAATCAAGTATTAAGCCAAAGATTGCAGGATTGACACGTTGTGGAAGAGATATGGCATAGTTCTTGGAGGATCCCATGCCTGTTTGAAGTATTTCCTGGCATATCATAGGGCAAAACATAGCAACCTCTTCTTCCACTTGTTGAATAGAACCATCCACAGTTTGAACCCAGATATAGGATTTCATCTAACCATGCCAAAATCAAGTTATAAAAAATGAGATATTCTAGTCCCTACATATGTGCTCTTGGCATCAACTAGATTAAATTCTTTTCATGCACGAAAAGTCAGACCTCTAATGCAACTCTTTCCCATTTTTGTTCAGGAAGAAAAAAAGTCTCTTTATTAAATAAAGAAATACAACTTAAGAGTGCAGAGCAGCATACTTTATATATATTTTTAAGGATTATAATGCTACCAGGCTATAAAACCAAATCATTCAACTATCAAGAAATGGAGCAATTCACTCAAATGCTGTCATATATGACATGCATTGAATCAATTCCAAAAGAGAATGCAACAGCAGAACTGGGCCATAAGAGCGAACTTTAGTTCAGAAGATATATATATATATATACACACACATACATATATATTGAGAAAGATTTAGATATATACATATAAAATAGCTTACCTCTGGTTTTACAACTGCCATAACAGCTTCAGACATTTAAAATGACACTGCTTGTAATTAGTAGGTCTGACACCAGAAGTTTATTAGTTCTCCAGTTTCAGTAACAAGGAAATTACAACAAAAAGGAAAGTCTCCACTTCTTCAAAAGCACTCTGCAAGAGAGGCATAGACTTCTCAAAATATGATCCACAAATTAGGATGACTTTGGATTCCAGCAGCAGGTCTATTTGCATTCTTATTTAGGAGAGGTTCAACATAACCACTACATAGAGAAACAGGGATACAATGGTGACATACCATATGATTCACTGCCTGCACATTACCAAAGAATGTACCACTATCAATTGGGCATTTGTAAATCCCACTTCAACAACAACAACAACAACATAGCCTTATCCCACTAAGTGAGGTCGGCTACATGGATCGTACATAAATTTGTATGAAACTTCAAGAAACAAGAACGGAAAACATAGGACTAAGAGCTATTTACAATTGATATCTGATAGCATTCACAAATGATATAGACAAATTGTTCAATTTCAGTTATAAGAGTTTCTGACTTTAACAGATGTGATCTTTTTACACAATGTACATGTAGAATTCACCAAGTTATGGGATAAATTTTAATATCTAATTCATTGTATTATTATATAATAAGAAAACCCAGAACTTCGTTCACCTATTAAGGTAATTTAAGGATAAGTTTCCAATTCCAATCTCCTCCGAATTATAAACAACGAAGCCCTCTTACTTTGATACCAAATAAATTCCAAATGCATTTCAAGTTTACATTTTGGAAAAACCAAAACCAATTATCTGTGTTTCATTAAATTTTTGCTACTCATAAGAAAAATCTAAATGAACAAACTAAAATTTGAACAAAATTGAGTAACTTATAAAATTAAAAAAATAAATAAATAACTCAGTAACATATTATTTTTTTAAACAGAAAAAAAAAAAAGTAACTGCATAACTCATCTACAATCCAGCCCCACCGTGTAATTCACCCTATTTTGTGGAGTGGAAAGACCCAATTCTTGTGAATTTCTGAAGCCTCTTGCCTTTTACCTTTATTTAAATATTTGTTAGCTTCTAATAATTTTATATTATCAAATTTTGGTGTCATTTGATTACTACTGAAACTTATGACTTAAATCTTGAAATGAAACTTTTAGCTTTTAAGTATATGATATGAATCATATGACTTTATATATCATTATAAATGCCTTAATTATGTCATACATTGATATTTATCAATTTTTGAATAATTAAATTCAGTTTTATTATGTAAATAACTCAAAACTGATACACAGAGGCACTGATAGAGGAGAGAGACTCTCATACCTTGAAGATAAGAACAAAAATGTACATATGCTTACTCTAACAAGAAAAATAGAAAGATATTTATGTTGGACAAGTAGTGTCAGCTAGAGCTACCAATTCTCAGTGTGTTTACTAAAGTCCCTGCCCCACTATGCGTGCAGTTGAGTTGATCGCATGATTTTATCAAAGAGAAGTCACACATGGAGGTAAAATAGCATTGCCAAGTATCCCCTTTTGATTAACTATTTGAAAATACGGACATATATAGTCAGGAATTAGAACTAGCAACCCCATAATATTCTGAAATTTGAAGTTCATCCTAATCATATTCCATGTAAATTATTGTCTATTGTTGATATAGTGGTGTGGTAATTATCAATTATAATAAATTTTATTTTTTTCAAGTCGGCTTATCTAATCTAATATCTTCTTAAGTTTTTTATAGTGGAGTTTATGACACTGGCTTCAGTTTTATAGTGATAAATTGAAGAAGACATTGAATAATATAATCAACTTTGAAGTAAAAATAAACAAAGGGTACGGAGTATGCCAGGCTCCAATAACCTTCAAAATTGTAAGCCTGTCTCCAAGATAAAGAATTACCTTCCATTTTAGTAGACACAACTCAACCCTCCTCAACTTTAGTTTGTTTGTTCAAATTGCCTTATGAATAAGAAGAATTATTACAACATAAACTTATAAATGGATTTAAATTTCTCAGACAAGTTAACATTTGTTTCATGTAAGATTAAGTTAAAATGCAATAGCAACATATTTGTTATTAAGATAAGATCATATAAGGGCTGCATTATTTGTAGTACTTTGCATTAAAATATTTTACTGCATCAAAATGTTAAAACACAATGGAGAAGTCCAATGCCAAATTCTATATTCATAGATTCCTTTCCTCTACTCTTCCGAACGATACCAATTACAATAAAAACACTGGTTAGTAAAGTGCATGCCACTAGTCATAGTAGCCCCATGAACACCAAAGTAACCTAACTCTCCAGGCGAAATCATCAAATAATGGTATATTACACGGGTGACAGAATCATTGGAAAATAAAGTGCCAAGGAAAGTCAACAAACTTAATATGATCAAGGAAGCTTTCTCTTTGAACAATATTCGTATGAAGGCCCACTACAAGGACAAAACATACAAAAAAAAAAGGAAAAAAGAAAAAAGTTATTAGGAACTATTAGGAAAATTAGGTCACAAATCAGAATCATAAATATGCACAATTTCCTGAGATCAGCAAGCGTTGAAGGATTTCGGAGAAGAAAAGTAAAGATAAACTTTTCTGTTTACCCATTTACGCACAGATTGGACAGAGCATAACCCTACTTTTTTGAGTCAAGTACAGCTAATCCCACCTTGGTGTCCAGTGAGCACCAAAGCATTATCACATTTCAGACCCAAAGAACCAATTGTCATGTAAATCCACAAAGCAGACTAACTGAAAAAAATCAGCTCCACTTTTCAACTCTAAACCATAAGAAAAAGAGAATTTATTGTTAACTTAGTCCCGCACAAGAAGGCCGACATACCTGCGAAACCGCGCGTGGCTTCAACTAGGCTGCTCCTTCACCTTCAGTGACTTTCTCAGAAGAAGGATCCCCTTGGCCCTCGTAACTGTGCGTGTGGTAAGGTAAGAGACAAAACCTAGGATATCATGTTTTGAAATGAAAACGGTGCCGTTCGGAAAGCGGCTTAAGGGATAAGTCAAAATATTTTTCATCGTAAAAGAACAATGTGTTTAAGTCAATTTTTAATGCATTTCTCTCAAATTTAACATCACAACTCTTATCGACTTATAGTCACTGACGGTAGTCAACAGATAATATTTCTCCTGTATAAAGAACATAAGAATATTACGCCAAGACAAAAAAGGCATTTTCAATTTTTAAAATGTCTTAAAAAATTTATAAAATATTTGTCGAGGTAAGGACAAAATTTACTAAACATAGTATATTTAACAAATTAAGATGGCTGTGATATTTATACTAATATATATAGTATTGACGATTCTACTAAAGGATCATGTAATATTATACAAAAATTAGATAAAATAAAATAAAATTGTAATATGAGTAAAAGTGAAAATGCACATTATGAGAACAAAGTTAAATAATTTCTCACTATTTCTTTTTATTATTTTTAAAATATGAAAACATTGCTATAATTTAATTTTTTATATTAAAAATTTAAAATAAATTCAAAAAATTGACATACACTTCCAGTTACTAATTTATAATATTGATCAAAAGGAATTATATAATTTTTTAAACTATAATATGGTTACCAAACCATCCAAAATTAGATTTTGTGGCAATTTGCGATATAATGGTCCTCATTCATATTCTTTTGTGGAGTTTTACTTTTAATTATCTAATTAATTGTTTTAACATTAATTACACTAATTATTCTAATTAATTAACACAGGGGGTGAAAACGTATTTAAAGTGCATAAAGCATAAGCTAATCCTAACAAAATAGAACATAAACAAAATAGAACATAGAAACGAAATTACAGTACAACAGAGAAGCAATCAGTCACAAAATTCCTAGAATTGCAACTATCATTATTCTTGTCTTTAAACTAATTCCAGTGTTTTCCATCATTAAATTTTCTAACTAATATTTGCAAGAGACCTCCTAGAACTAAATTTCATTAAAATTATGGTTAGGAAGATCTTTACTCCCAATGAAACCTGATTAAGCCCTATCCCAATCAAGCCCTGCAATTGCATACTGACTTGTCATTCCTATTTTACTACCAACACAAGCCCCGCAATTGCATACTGACATCTCGTATTAAGACTTATAAACACAATTTATGTTCACACCAAGTATTAACATAAAAATCAAAGGAAAACTAGAATAGAAATAAAACAAAAGAACAACAAAGATACTTATATGATTAAGCTCCAAGAATTCAGGTTACAAGCCCATTTCATCAAATAACTAATTACAACACTTTTCAGCCTTCCATAGAGACCAAATTTCACACAATAGAAGAGGAAAACATACAGAATAGAAACCTACGAACTACAACAAAAGGAGGAAGAAGATAACGCTTCAACAACAAAAAATGGAGTCTAAAGTGCCTTCTTAAACAACTAGGAGAGAGATGGATGAAGTTGACTTTTGTGTTGTCCATTTCCTTTTGATTTTTCTACGTTTTTTGCTATTCTGTTGGACTGTGCAAAATTGTGGGGCCCACTAAATCAGCAAAGTCAACGCCTAGTCAACACAAAATGCCACGTCAGCATCCTTATCATCCATTTCATCCAGGTTAGCATCCATGCCAAGGGGTTTAAGGTCATGCAGGGTAGGGAAATGTAACATTCAAGTACCCTAGGTTGTTACTTTAGCTGAGTCCGATATGTATTTGCAAGATTTAAAGTAAAATTCTAGAAATGTTAAGGATTTTGTTGCATTGAAAATTTTTACGACAATATATATTCTTAACAACCTATTTAAAATTTTAGAAAGATGTGTGGGGATTTTATTTCAGTGGAAAAGATGAAATAAGGAGTATATAAAATAAATTTGGATTTTTGAGAAAAAATTAGAAATTTTTATTTAAAAAAAAATCAGGGAGGACTTGAATGAATTATGAATTAAAGAAATAATAGCTTGTGAGAATTTAGCAAAAGGGGAATATGTGGCTATAGGAGATGATGGCATGTGTGTCATCTTCCACCATTGGATAAAAAATAAAATAAATAAATAAATAAAAGAAGAAAAGAATTTGGCTTCTTGAAGAAGCCTCCTCCTTACACATACAGACAAAGAGAAAACGGAAGAGAAAAGAGAGAGGCACACGACGAGCGAGAGAGTGAGAGTTGAGTGAGGGTTCTGTTGCCAGCCACCATGACCTCCGGCGTTGTCTGTGGAAACCCATCGGCATTACTCTTCTTCTACCCATTCCATCATCTTCTTCCCTCCACGCAATGTAGCTCCATTTGAGAGAGAGTGAGACATCATCGTGGGTATGTGTGAGGGGTCTGTCTTCGTCAACTAACCCTTGGTTGTCTCGCTAGTGTTGTATGGCTATGAAACTGCTGACAGTCAGCTCCACCATCAGCCAGTTTAGTGTCCTCACCAGTGATAGTTCCCTTCTCCTTTCTCTATGATTTTTCCTAGTTGAAAACTCCTCTAATTTGGTATCCATGCCCTATATGTCTCCTAAACATAAATTTTAGCTTAAATTTCTCTCAATCTTGCTATAAATAGGTTCTTGTATTGGAAATTTGGGTTTTGTATGAAATTGGAGAAGTGATGAAGTTGGAGAACTTGAATTGGGAAGATTGGGACATTTTAGAAGAAATATTTGAATTGCAATCATCAATGTTGCCATTTCTAAGGTACATTCTTCACCTTTGAGACTCTATTATGGAAGTCCCTAAATTCTAAGTCAAAGCAAGGTATTAGAATAGGATTTATAAGTTGGGGATTTTAGTGTTGTTGCTTAAGTATGTGATTGGAGAAGCTTTTCAAACAAATAAAATAAAATAAAATAAATGAAGACTTGAGATGTTTGATAGATATTATTTTGTAATAAAATTTAAGGGTGTTGAAATGAAGTTGGATTACAATACTTGAAATGAAAGATGAATGAGACCAAATTAATGAATTTAGGACAAAATTAATTTGGGATGTTCAACACATGCTATCATGTAGAACATGACAATATCTTTATGGTTCTAATTTTATGTAGTTTGGGTGACCAAATGAAGTTGTTAAATCCTAAATTTTTTTATGAAGAGCTCTTGACATTATGATTATGCAAACTGGGAAGTTCTAGAATTTTTTGAAGTGTTTTACCTTGTCAAATACCATATAAAATGTACCTAGATCAATTTAGGAATGGAACTAACCTATTAGTGAAAGAATTATATTTCACTACCCAAATAATTGTATTTTGACCCAAACTTTTTATGTAATCTAGAGAAGACAATAGGGTAACTCTCTACCAAATTCCATGGCTTTTGGAATTGAACTAATGGGTCAATCAAGTAATTTTCTAAGCTTTTATGAAACTGAGACAAAACTGATATCTGGTTGCTAATAGGGTCTTTAGAGGGGTCAAATGATGGAATTTAAATCTAAAAATTTTATCCTAGTATGTCAACATACTAATAAGGCTTTGTAACAAGTTTTATAATTTTTGAAGCTATGGATTAATACCAAAGTTTTTTTAAATTTTGGATACAAATTTAGCCTTAAAATAGAACAATGCTAGATGATTAATAGCCTAGTGTTCTGATTTGATGTTGTTTCTTGCTTGACTTGTCCTTTAGGCCTTTAGTAGATCTTTGGCATCCTTCTTGTGGGTTAAAGAGCAGGTTTGGCTTAGATCTAAGGTGAGGGGCTTTCACTCTAGCTTGCTTGATTTCTCTCTTATATTTTATCTTAGATTTATATAATTAGTTTGTATAGTTTCAAGTTATGAGCTAAGTATGAAATTTCATAGGTGTGTTATGTATGGTGGCTTAATGGGAATGATCTTCTACACAGAAATATATTTATATATATATATATAGACGGAACGTAAAGTATGTAGTTGTCTTGGAAATTTATGTGAATTGTGATTTTCAATGATAATTGAGGGCTTTGGTTAAGTAGTTCATTTCGTGTGATATTTCTAAGTTTAAGAGAATGATGATCATGTATGTGATTGTATGATAGAAATTATATTGCTTTTATGCTTGAATGATATGGTGAGATGTAAAGCGAATTGTGGAACTTTTGTGATTATATATATATAACTAAATGAAACTTATACCATTAAAGTGAATCGTGGAACTTCAAATGAAACTTATACCATTAGAAACTAAACTCAAAGAGCTTTCCAAAGATATAAAGTTTGTTAAAAACGAAGTTCAGACGAAGGAGTTATGGCCATTTGAAAAATGAACCAATGACCTTCGGTGTGGCTGGTGCCTGGGCGCCAAGTCAACTCCCCAAAATGCCTAAAACTTGGTGCCTAGGTGCCAAGACCGCGTTCTTCGTGATTTCTCCTCGGATTTGGCCCAGATCTGACCAAATCTTCACCGTTTTTCATGATTTCTTCTATGGGATCTCATCCTTAATGTCTAAGGAGTATTTAGACATCAAAATCCCTAATTTTAACCTAGAAACGAAGTCAGAATCTCAGTTTTATCCCATATACCCTTAAAACTAGAAAATAGGAAAAAGTTCAAGAATTCAGAATCCTTACCTTGATTCCTTGCTTTCCCTAGATTGTTTGGCCACTAATGACTCACCCCACCACTAGAGAACCATTCACCAAAGCTCGGTGGAGAGGGTAGAGAGAAGGAAGAAAAAGAGAGAAAGAAAGCGTGAGGAGAGAGAGAAAAGTGAGAAAAGTGAGAAAAAAGGAGTGAGGCCGCCTATACCTGCCTAGGGTGAAATTACTACTTTGCCCCTACGTAACTCTTGGTTAACCTTAGTAGTGACAAACCCATAATTTCTCCAATTTGAGTATTTCCTATATTCTAAGTGCCACCTAAATCCTTATTTCACTTTAGTCCTTTTTTGGACCTTATAGGTACTCGATTCCCTCTATACCTCATGACTACTCTTTTTGTACTCTCAACTCTATCTCCACGAAATTTCCTCTTCCTTTTATCTTTCCTCAAATCTTAAAAATATCATCTGTAATAAAATACCCAATCCAATTATTTATCTCCATTTTCCATAAATAATATTCAAAAAGAATAAATTAAATATAGAAATTAAAAATAACCCAATAATTTCATTAAAATAAGTGAAAATTTTTATTACCACAACCGTAATATTGCCAATCACGCGATCCAAAATTGGCGGGTATTACATACCTCTAATGATAATCCACACAAAATTATGCTAAGGAAAAACATTTTCAAGTAATAGGGTTCCTTCTCGTTCTTATGCTAGCAAGCATGAAGAAGCTATGGAGAAAACCATCTTAGATGAAGAAGAAGAAAACAAGATTGTTTCTTAAACAAGATTCTAAACAATTGTGAGAAAGACTATGGCGTGTGGTTTTCACTATCACTCTTAAAGTGATAGGTTCTACTTTAAACCCTAAAGTCCTAATTCCCTTAGTGTGCACCATTACTTATTGGGCTTCTTAAGGAAGTACCTTAAGAAGCCTAATCTCTTTGAGAGAGGGGGCGACCAAGAGGTCTTCATTTGGGTTTTCCTTATTTGGGTAGGAAAAGGAACATATTCCTATTCCTTTTAATTCTCTTATATCTTTTTAATTAATCATCTAATTTATGATCAAATCCTGAAGCCCGTTTCACATTCTTAATGAATTTTTATGCATGTGACCTATTAGGTTTCTGGCTATGTTGACCAGTCACAACCAACACTTGATTGTAAATAGATCATGAGCAGTATTTAGCAACACATCGTGACCCCTAATTGAATGAAAAGTTAGCCCTAATTCCCTTAGTGGGCGCCATTACTTATTGGGCTTTTTAAGGAGGCACCTTAAGAAGCCTAATCTCTTTGAGAGAGGGGGCGACCAAGAGGTCTTCATTTGGGCTTTTCCTTGTTTGGGTAGGAAAAGGAACATATTCCTATTCCTTTTAATTCTCTTATCTCTTTTTAATTAATCCTCTAATTTATGATCAAATCCTGAAGCCCGTTTCACATTCCTAATGAATTTTTATGCGTGTGACCTATTAGGTTTTTGGCTATGTTGACCAGTCACAATCAACACTTAATTGTAAATAGATCACGAGCAATATTTAGCAACACATCATGACCCCTAATTGAATGAAAAGTTAGTTGTTTGACTTTAAACCTTTTTGTAGCTAAACTGTGTCTATGTAATGTGTCCTTTCACCATCTTATACCCAATTGGTTCAAAGTATGGCCAATGTGTCAACTCCCACTAGACTTGATTACGTCACGTCCAACCCAAGTAGTCAGTTCCTTGTCTTGTGGGATCAATCACTTTAAACTATTTCACCGAAGACTATCTTCATGACAAGTCTTATTTGGCCAAAGACTTCTTAGCGATTATTCTGACAAGTAGCTATGGGTATACTTCCTTCTATCAGGAGTGTGAATCCTCTATTGACTACTCAAATATCTTTGAACACTTCATGTTGTGCCCAATCACTACCCTAAGAGCGACCCATGGTGGGTAACAGTGAATAGAGTCAAAACACAAGATGCATATCTAAGATAATTTAAGTCCTGCAAATCCAAGGATACTTGCACTGTTAGCTACTATGAGACCTATCACTAATATTTGAATATGTATCCATGTGATGTCTTATATAGGTCATCAAATGTACTTGTTATCCTTAACAAGCATTCACATGTTTACTCAAAACATCTCAAGCTTACAGCTTATGAGGATAGCTATTTGATCAAATCAATAAGCATGACATGTGCTAGTTTATCTGGATTACTAATATCCAGTCTCAGGTGATCCTATGACTAAGGATAGTTTACATATATACATAATTACACATGATAGGAATCTCATATTATGATCACCATTATAATTTCCTTTATACTATGTTTTGTGTCATGGACTTCATTACTTATATATGATCTAATTTTGAGTTTATGAATATGAATATAAATAATGAAGAAAACCTTTTTGAATTAATAACTGAGTTCGTATGTCTGATGCTAAAGGTAATTGCCTTTAGAGCACCTTTTTAACATTTCTCCATAGCTTCTTCGTGCTTGCTAGCATAAGAATGAGAATGAACCCTGTTACCTGAAGAGGTTTTTCCTTAGAGTATTTTGCGTTGATTACCATTTGAGGTATCCCATTTTGGATACTTGCTTTGGCTTAGAAAGGTTGCTGCGCTACAAGAGGTATTTCTCTTTGCCTTGATTACTTGGTTAATGTAATGGTAATGTAGGTTAATTCTTTGGTGAATGGGTTTTAGAGAAAAATTTTTAAATTGCTCTGCATTCTTTGATCTCTAAAATCCTAACAGTGGTATCAAAGCTGCCTTGTAATATCTTAGATTTTAAAATTGTATAATTAACCTTTGAATTAAAAAAAATTTAGGAACTAAAATTCTAAATTTTTGGATATATTGATGGAAATAAAATTTTAATAATTAGAAACACAAGGATTAGATTGAAATTGAAATAAATAAATAAATAAATAAAATAATAATAACTAATAAAAAGTTTTAGTTTGGTACAATATGAAATTATAGGAAAATTAAAAGGACTGAAAAGATTATATATATATATATATATATATATATATATATATATATTAGAGGTGGTCCTTTGAAATTAAAGCTAAGAAAGGGAAGGGTGGCACTTGGAATGATGCCATGTGTCCTTTTTTTTTTTTAATTAGAAGCTCCTGATAAATATACATATACACATTTAGACTTTCCTGAGGCTTCTGGATGGAAGCACACATACGGGGTTTGGGTTATCTTCTCCAGCCTCCTTCTCTATGTCATGGTGTGACAGCCATCGTGCTCCTCCCTGTTGTTCGGCGACGTCTCCACCTTCCACAAATGTCACCTTGTTGGAAAAGTATCTCCTTCCAAGATAGGCCAAGAACCTCCACTATTTTGCATTTTCCATTCTTCTCTTCTCTTTTTCATGAAATCCCTAATGTTGGGGGGGGGGGGGAGTATCGAAATGGGTTGGTGTCAAATTGGGTTTTGATTACCTAACTTTTCTCCTCAATTTCAGAAGTTTTGGGATTGATTTTACTAAGCAATTAAAAGGAAAATAGATTGGGGTTGATTGAGCTGGATTAGCATCGATTTGGGAGGGAAATTTGAATATTTGCTCTAATTTATTGATTAAACTATTTGTAGATGATTTGGGGAATGAAAATTCTAAGCTTAACTGAAGAATAGGTTCTAAAATCTTAGTGGTTTAGAATATTCTGATTTGGAAAAGAAAGAAAGAATAAGATGGGATTTGGTGATGATTTATGTTTCATTTTTGCTTAAGAGGAGATATGTAAGTTAAGGTATGGATTGGTCATTTAGAACTCATAGTAAACTATCATTTTATACTACTGGCATCAAAGGAAATGGGAGGAAAACAAAGAAAATAGCGCTGGCACAAAATTTATTTTTTCTGTAGAATTTTTCAGTTTATCATTCACTGCTATGAATGTTCTGGCTTGTTTGTGACAGGAAATGATCTCCAATGGTTATGAAATTTGGTATGTAATTAGATATGGTATCCAAGGATATGCCTTAAGTTAATTTCAAAATTGTTTGGGCTGGTTTGGTACTCTAAATGCCTTTGGAATAGCAAATGAAATTTTAAAATGCAAAGTAAAACTGATCTAGCAAGCAACTGATTTTGGGTATGTTGGGTGAACAAATAAAGCTTTTAAATCTTGAAATTTTTATGAGGAACTCTTGGAATCTTATTTATTTAAACTGGAAAGTTTCAAAATTTTTAGGAGAGTTTAGCTTGGTGAACTAACCCAATAATGGGACTATATTCTGCGCAGAAGTAAATTTGGGTAGGTTGGAAGTCAGCTCTATTTTAGGGGCCAAAAGATTTATTTTGACTTGAAATTTTTATAACGTCTAGCTAACAAAATTTCATTACATTTTGACATGGGTAGCTAGGTCTAAAATGCATAATACAGTACCTATGCGAAAATTTGACAACTTTGACTTAGGGTCACTAATGAGGTTGATAAAGGGGCCAAATGAAGGATTTTTAATCTAAAATTTTTACCATATCATGTTAACATATAAAGAAGTTTATGTACTAAGTTTCATGTTTTTTGGAGTTACATACTAGAAATTTTCTAAAATTGGGACCCGAAAGTGGCCTCAAAATAGAACAAGATTGAGTGTTTGGCAGTCTTTGTTCTGATTTTGTGTCGTTTCTTGCATGAATTGTCCTCTAGGTCTTCCATAAGATCTTTGTCATCCTTCTCCAGTTTGAAGCATAGAAACTTAGCTCAGAGTTAAGGTGAGTGAGTTAATGCTTTCTATGACTAAGTATTTTTCTTTAGTGACTTTTTTGTATCATAGTGAAAACATGTAGAATATCCAAATTTGAAGAGAATGGTGATTTAAATATATAATTGTATATTTAAATTAATGTTGCCATTGTGCTTGAATGGGATGACGAGATGTAAACAATTGTGAAACTTGTATGGTGATGTATATATAATTATACTTTCTTATTTTCTTATGAATAGAGATCATATTATGAATAATGAAATTGTATTGTGATTATGTTCTGAATGATATGTTATTGAGTTTGAGATGTGACATATCTTGGTTCTTGGACTTATTCATTTATGAATATATAAATATCGTTGTAAATGATGATGTGCTTGAGGTGAATTATGCTGCATAATTGTTGTGATGCTGGAATTATGCTGACTATACTGTTGTTAGATTTGTGAATGATGATGAACTATCATGATTGTGTTTGTGCTTGAACGGAAAGGAAAGACATGGTAGTGCACCAAATGGGAAAATCTACCAGGATCTATAAGGGTGAAGATTTATAAATGAAGCGATAAGGGTGGATGCAGCGGGGGCCACGGGCAACGATTCAGTTGGTACGGAAAATGTGTGCATTTGATTGCATTGTTTGTTGTGAATTATTTCGAGTTATGCTGAGATGTATTTGACTTATTTAGATATTGTTAAGAACTATTGTGGACTACATTGTATTGCGTTATAATTAGTTTGTGAATGATTGATGCATGTTATCATTATGATGCATGATAACTATGTTTTTATCATAGAGCAGTATTGTTCCCTCACTGAGCACGTGGCTCACTCATACCCCTCTTATTAACATTTTCAGAGTTGACAATTCAAGGCCAATATTTATGTAGCAGTGGATTCTCAGT
The DNA here is from genome assembly GCA_037074585.1 of Biancaea sappan. Classification (NCBI taxonomy): domain Eukaryota; kingdom Viridiplantae; phylum Streptophyta; class Magnoliopsida; order Fabales; family Fabaceae; genus Biancaea; species Biancaea sappan. The sequence goes on from CM073492.1 coordinate 66,535,157, forward strand.
TTAAGACCCCATTTGAATTTAGGGATAAGTAAATTCTCATTTATGTATATTTTGCTTTGTTATTCTAGAGTCACTCTATGATCGTATAGGTAACCTAGGATTTGGATTTCTGTCATTATGACTTGAAGAATTTTGTACGTAAATGAAATGGTATTATTGTTGAATATGTGCCTAGACATTTTTATTATTATTTGCTTATTGTGATGGAATAAATTAAAGGAAAAGAATGATAAAATTTTATGTATCTGGATATCTATGAATATGCGAAGGATGATTTCTTTAAACAATTATTTATATTCATTTGTCTATTTTAGAATGTTTCATGCCCTAGCTTGATGAAAGGGATTAACCTTCGAGGTGAGGTCATATTTATTCTCATGCTGGTCACGTGCCCTGGGTGGGATGTGACATGCCTGTAGTTACCATTACTTTAAAACGAAGAATATATGAGTATAATAGAAATCGACACGTTTAGGTTTTGTGTTTTTAAAACATGAATATGGTGTGATACTTTTTTCTTTTTCTATGAAATTTTATATGGAAGAGCATGAGATGTTCTTATGAATTTTGTTGAGAAATATATTTTGAATTTTGCTTTGTTGAAGAACATATTTTGATGCCAAATATAAACATTTTTAAAAGAAAAATATTTTTTTTTTCATCAAAAGGGCTTTTAAAAGAAAAATTATTTTGACCCATAAACTCTTTTTTTTAATCTCTTAATGTTTGTTTTGGCGTGAAAATAAAAATAAATTTTTTTTGAATTTAAGACAGAATTAGGTTAAAATTAATTTGATTGATTTAGATCTTGATTAGTTTCCTAATATGATTTAGGAAATAAAATAATTAGATTAAGTGATTCAAGATATGATTATTTTTCTAATTTGATTAGGAAATAATTTAATTAAATTAATTGATTGATTTAAGAGAAATCAATGGAATAATGAATCTTAATCAATATAAGATCAATTAATTTGATAGTCAAATAAATTTATTAGGTTAGATCAAAATTAGTTTCCTAATATGATTTAGGAAATAATTTAATTAATTGATTAGATTGTATCTTGATTGATTTCCTAATATGATTTAGGAAATTAATTAATTATTTTAAATCTTGATTATTTTCTTATCTTAAATTAGGAAACAAACATTTCAGAATTAACTAGAATCTTTATTACTTTCCTAATTTAAATAAGGAAACAAATCAATTTGGAATTGAATTGAGATTTATTTATTATTCCTAATTAGATTAGGAAACTAGAATTAAAGAGTTTTTAATTCTAAACAAGAAAACAAGCAATTTTTAATTAAGATTAAAAAGAAAGTAGAAATAAGTCATGTGATAAAATTATTCTAACTCCACATAGACCTTAAATACCGACTTTCGTTATACATTTATTTTGATAGACAATGCATGATAGAATGTATGTACGGCATGATGGTTAGCTATGGACTATTACCAACTATGAATTGTTCATGCATGTTTTTAAATTATGGTTTTGGTAAATAGGGTCTGTGTACCCTGCCTCTCTCTATTTCTCTGTTGTACTTCTCTTCTCACCTAAACTCCCCTCAAATGTAACTTGAGGTTTTTCATTAAAGAATGTAATTAGATTAGATAAGGTTAGTATAGGAACAAGATGTAAGAAATAAACTGTGTAAACGAAGCTGAGGAGTCGAGGCCATATGTAGAGTAGAAATAGAATTTCTATGTCTTCAATGTAAAATCATGCATATACCTAGGTTTGACCTAGTCATCTCTTTTGGCTCAAAGAGTTGACTATAGATAAGTCCATAACCACGCCATATAGTTAACAACTATATATGCATAATGAGATCATACATATGATGAAAACCCTCAAATAATATTAAAGATAAAGTCTTCAATTATTATAAGTAATGAAGTTCATGATACAAAACATAGCATGAAGGAAATTATGATGGCAATCATATTGTGAAATTCCTATCATGTGTAATTATGTATGTATCTAAACTATTCCTAGTCGTAGGATCACCTGAGACTGGACATCAGTGATCTAGATAGACTAGCACATGTTGTGCTTCTTGATTTGATCAAGCAGCTGTCCTCATAAGCTGTAAGCATAAGCTATTTTGGGTAAACATGTGAATTCTTGTTAAAGGTAACAAGTACATTGGATGACCTACATGAGACATCACATGGATACTTAAATGTCAGTGATAGGTCTCATAGCAACTAACAATGCAAGTATCCTTGGACTCAAGTTATCTTGGGTATGGATCCTGTGCTTTGACTTTATTCATTGTTACCTACCATGGGTCGCTCTTAGGGTGGTGATTGGGCACAATATGAAGTATTCAAAGATATTTGAGTAGTCAATAGAGGATTCATCATTCATGATAGAAGAAGTATACCCATGGTCATTTTTCGGGATAATTGCTAATAAGTCTTTGGCCAAAGCAGACTTGTCATAAAAATGGTCTTCAGAGACTTAGTTTAAAATGATTGATCCCATAGGATAAGAAGTGACTACTTGGGTTGGACATGACGTAATCAAGTCAAGTGGGAGTTGACACATAGGTTATACTTTAAATCAAGTAGGTATTAGACGGTCAAAAAACACATTACATAGACAAGCTTTAGCTGCAGAAAAGTTTAAAGTCAAACAATTGACTTTATGATTAATTGGGGGTCATAATGTGTTGCTAGATACTGCTCATGATCTATTTACAATCAAGTATTGATTGTGAATAGCTAACATAGCCAGAAACCTAATGGGTCACACACATAGAAATTCACTAAGAATGTGAAACGGGCTTGAGGATTTGATCCTAAATTGGAGAATTAATTAAAAGGAGATAAGAGAATAAAAGGAATAGAAATATGTTCCTTTTCCTACCCAAGCAAGGAAAAGCCTAAATGAGAACCTCTTGGCTGCCCTTTCTTAAAGTGATTGGGCTTCTTAAGGTGCCACCATAAGAAGCCCAATAAGGGAATAATGCCCACTAAGGGAATTAGGAATTTAGGGTTTGAGGTAGCACCTATCACTTTAAGAGTGATAATGAAGGCCATACACTATAGGCTATCTCTCAATAGTTGAGAATCTTGTTTTAAGAAACACTCTTGTTTCCTTCTCCTTCATCCAAGTGGATTTTCTCCATGCTTCTTCATGCTTGCTAACAAAAGAATGAGAAGGAATCCCGTTACCTGAAGAGATTTTTCCTAAGCATATTTCACATGGATTACCATTAAAGGTATCCCATTTTGGATACTTGCTTTGGCTTAGAGTGGTTGCTGTACTTCAAGAGATATTTTTTTTCGTCTTGATTATTTGGTTAATGTAATGGTAATATAGGTTGACCGGTTAATGGTTTTTAGAGAAAAAGTTTAAAATTCCACTGTGTTTCTATGATCTCTAAAATCCTACACAGGGTACCATTGGATGTTGCCCGTGGCCCCGCCGCATCCACCCGTGTCGCTGCATGAATAAATCTCTACCCTTATGGCTCCATGTAGGTTTTTCTATGGGGTGCACCACCATGCCTTTTATTTCTTTTTCAAATACAAACACATTCACAAATCAAGATCTTATATCAATATCAAATACTCATCCATAACCTATCTCATCACAATATACATAACTCAATAGAGATTTCCACTCAAAAGAAATCAAAATGTTAATCATATGAGAAATCTCACAATGTCAACACATATTTACATGAATACAATCACCCATATTTACACATAGGCAATCATAACCAAGATTATTGATTACTTCAAGGAAGTCACATACATACCTTTTTTTTATATAATAAACCAGTATTTTCTGGCCGAAATCTCCAATCCATATCCATAAGCATGAACCCCATATATTTACAACATCAATCAATTATAACATTTTTCACACACATGCACAAACTTACCCTTCATCAAGCATGCAAGTAGTATTCAAAATTCTTGGACTAATACTAGTAGATTATATATAGAAAATTAAGACAAAGTAAAGTAAAGATCCGCTCACTTGGAGTCTGATCTAGATTTCTACACTTTATATTAAACAAAGGATGTTCAAGATCCCAGTGAAGGCCTATAGAATAAGACAAGCAAGAAACAACATCAATTTAGAGCATAAGCTATCAATCATCTAACTTTGTTCTGTTTTGAGGTTAAATTTGGATCCAAACTTCAAAAAAATTCTAGTATTAGTCCATGGTTCCAAAAATTATAAAATTTGTTACAAAGATTTATTAGTATGTTGACATACTAAAATAAAAATTTAAATTCCACTGTTTGACCCCTTTAAAGCCCCTTTTTGCAACCAGACATCAGTTTTATCTCAATTTCATAGAAGCTTAGAAAATTACTTCATTGACCCATTAATTCAACTCCAAATGCCATGGAATTTGGTAGGGAGTTACTTAATGTCTTCTCTAAGTGAAATAAAAATTTTGGGGTAAAATAAGATCATTATAGCAGTGGGACAAGATTCCTTTATCAACAGGTTAGATTTGTCCCAGAATTGAACTAGATGTTGTTCATATGCTATTTGGCTAGGCCATACATTTCTAATAATCCTAAAACTTTCCAATTTGAATAAGTATGATGTTAAGAGTACCTCATAAAAATTTCAAGAATTAAAGGTCTCATATGTAAAATTTAAGTTATCAAGATATAAACAGAAAATTTGATCGTAATTAATAAAGTAAACCAGTAATTATAATGGGACTCTTGGCTAAATTTTTCCTTATTTCCTTTGCTTGATTTAAGCTCATATTTCACTTCATCTAGGTCCATAGATTAAGAATATATCCTCTTCTAAAATTAAATCAACCTCAATAAACTTTTTAATATTTTCAGTTTAGTTCCTATTGTTTACTGTCATGCTTGTTGTTGCTCACAATTGAGACAATAAGATGCTTTAGAACGAAGTAAATAAAACAGCAGCAACAAATAAGAAGTTTAAATGGTTTAACCTTAACAAGCAGCTATACTCAAGTGTTTAGCTTCTTAATTTCTAAACGTATTCTCATTCATTTTCCTCTGTCTTAGTTTATAATATCTCAGCCAACACACATTTGGTGAAGAACTCAACCTAAAAAAAAGTCAAATGGTAGTATTCATGCATTTGAGGTGGATAATCTCGACCAATTCATAGCAAAAATAATTATGATTTATATCAGAATAGACTAAAAAAAAACATCAATTTCACTCTCAAGCCTTCTATTCCCCACACTATTTTATGAAGAGTTCATGACTAGCAGTAGAAAAATTCAGTTCTAATTCATCACTTGCTTTTAAAATTTTCTCTATCATTCCGCCTGAATTCCTAACCAGCAGTTGAATTTTAACATGAAGAACAGATTTAGTTAAATTTTAGTAAATTTCCTTGCCTCACTCTCATGAAACTCGAAGAACAAATTTTACATTAGATATCATGAAACTTGTGGCTTACCTGACATTACTCTATTTCTGCACTTTTTGATTTCCCTCTTAGTTCTCTTCCTTCTTACCCTCCACATTCAATTAAGCTTGAACTGAGATGCTCCTCTAGCTAGTTAACAACCAAGGAAGATGAAGATTTTGCCAAAGATCAAGCTTCGTAGTTGAAGGGATGACGGAGCAAGGAAGATAGAATGAGCTCTCGTCTGTCTATCTCTCCCCTTTGACTTCCTCCCTTTCTCACTTGCTGCCACCCATATCACAACCATAAGCCTCCCCTCTAGTGGCCTGAGCTCCGATGAACCACCAACACAACAACAACGAAGGAAGAAGCCAAGGACAAGACGAGGAAGAGAGGAAAAGCCAAGGAAAGAGGTTCTGGGAAATAAGGATCACAGGTAGTCCTTGAAGGCACTGATGAAGAAAAATTTAGGTACATGTGCCTAGCCCATTAAAATGCCACATATCCTCCTTTGGGTTTAATTACATGAAGTCACATTGTCTTAAAATAAAATTCACTTGAGTCCTCTTTAACTCTTGAAATTTTTATACTTCATCCAAATATTTTTCACTACTTATATTGTTAGAATGATGCTCTAAAGGCAATCACCTTTTGCATCAGATATATAAACTCAGTTATTAATTCAAAGACATTTTCTTCATTATTTATGTTCATATTCATAAACTCAAGATTAGATTGTAATAAAAGGAAGTCCATGACACAAAACATAGCATGAAGGAAATTATGATGGCAATCATCGTGTAAGATTCCTATCATGTGTAATTATGTATGTATCTAAACTATCCCTAGTAGTAGGATCACTTAAGACTAGACATTAGTGATCTGGATCGACTAACATATGTTGTGCTTCTTGATTTGATCAAGCACCTGTCCTCATAAGTTGTAAGTGTCATGATTTGAAACTGGGGCTAGGAGTTTTACCATTCTTAGAGCTAAATTCGTGACTGGCATGGACAATATGTTACCAACACTGTCGCCAACCTAGATTTCTTCTATTTATCTGTAATATCCCAGGATTTTAAAAATAGTATGGTGGACCTTTAAATTAAACAGAAAATTTTTTAGGAACAAAAATTCAACTTTTAAATATCTAGAGGATTTGATTGCAATGAAAAATAAAATAATATAAGGTTCACGATGACTTGTTTGAAAAATTTTATTTTTGATTGGAGAGTTAATTAAGTGGGAAAGGTGAAGCCAAGAATGGTAAAAGATAAATTTTTGGAATTTAAGGTAAAGTTTGGAATTTTTATTAAATTGTGAAGGACCTATATGAAAACTTAATTCAAAGAATGTCATGTTGTATAATTTATCAAGAAGAGAAAGACGTGGCACTTGAGGATGACACCATGTATCATATTTCCCCTAATCTCTTGAAGCCTCTAGATGAAACACACACACATCCATATTTTTACCAATTAGCTTGGGAGAGAAGAAGAGAAAGGGGAGAAGCACAAAATTAGGAAGAGGCAAGAGGGTCTTCATCATGGTGACCACCACCATGCCAGAAATTCTTCCTCTCACCTTCATCCTTCTCCTTCTATGACTCCCCTGCTACAAAACGTGGAAATGGGGCTGTGAAAACAAAGAATGACGTGAAGAAGAAACCATAAACATCCAGAATTTGTGCAATTTGAACCTGCTATCTGGTGTGGTGTTCTCGAGTCTGAATGTTAGCGTTGATGTCAGAATTTTTGGAAGGTAAGCATGCTTGGACCCTTCTCTTCCATTTCCTCTATTTTAACTCATGAATATTGTGCTGAGCTGCTGTGCAAATCTGGTTCTTCTCAATTAGGTTAGTATAGTGTAATGTCTTTATTTTATTGTACTAAAATTTGAGATAATTTTTTTTAAACTAATATTCGAAATGCTTAATACTCGTACTTACATTCCTTAAATAGTAAAGAACATTCTACAATTGTTCATATTACAAATTGAAATTTGCCATACATAATTTGACTTCTAAACTCGAGGGCTCTTAAAGTGTTCCAAGATGATACACCTAGGGTTCAATCATTCCTTACACCTTTCCCTTAAACTCAGCCTCTGAAATGGTCAGTTGGAAAAACACAAAAATGTGAGATAAGGATATCTCAGTAGCTAGCATGATTTTTCTTAAATGTTTAAAATATACCATTTCAGTCATAAAAGCATAACTTCATAAAAAAATAGTCCATGATAATCTCAGTAATGAGCTATCTCATAAAACATGTGAAATTCAACAAGCTCAATAAGTTGATGAAAATTAGCAAGCTGATATATAAATAAACCATGGAATCAAGAATAGTTGGTGACACACTCAACGACATGAAAAAGATAGTCTGCAGAACTACTTTTTCCAAGCTGAACATGAGAGAAAGGTTACTGTAGTTCTTTAACTCAAGCTAGAAAGATTCCAAGCTGAAACATGGAAATAGAATTTTCAAGCTGACATGGAAATAGAATTTCCAAGCTAAAATAGAAGCAGGGCCCAAGCTGAACATGGAAGCAAACTTCCAAGCTGATACCATGCTAATTTCATCATAAAAAACATATTTCACTTTAAATAAAACTTTATGGACATATATAATATTCAAGTAGTAAAAGCAAGCTTTTATGAATTACTAAGCTACCTGGACTCTGCAGTTTGACTTTTAGCTTAAACGGCTATTCATTCCTCTTTGAAATTCGTTTCACAAATTCTAACCTATTCAAATAGTATATATAACTTTATTTAAAATCTTAACTAAAAAGATTCTAGAATATCATCTTTCCCTAATCTTCTTAAATTCCTAATTCTATTCCAAATTTCTATTCATTGGGTTTCATCTTAATCTCATATTAAACCAATATTTTTCATAATATTTTTGAGATGATAAGTATAAATAAATATCATTAATTTAAATAACTTATATATATATATACATACATAATTAACTTTCTAAAAATAAACACACACACACACACACATATTTACATGTATACATAACTAACTTTGATTATCCATATATATAAAATATATAACTTAATCAATTAATCAAATACTTATTTATTTGTAAATAATTTGTATACATGTAAACTTATAAAGTTAATAAATACACTTATGTATCTAATTATATACATATTAGTATATAAATGTACTAAAATAGCATAAGGATATATAAAAATATATGTGTATCATATAGCTAAATTTAATTATCCATATCTAAAATATATGGCTTAATTAATCAAATGCTTATAAATTGATATATATGTAATCTTATAAAATCAATATATATTCACTTATGTATATAAGTTTCGGTGAACATATACTCATATATGAGTATACTTAGATATATATATAAATAGAGGTGTAACATAGATGTCATAACTTAACAAATATAAAATATACTACATATGTATATATTCATGTATAAGATATAGATACAAGTATAAATATAATTTTATAAATTTTTACATAATTATATAAAAAGCTAATTTAATTAAAATAACTTAGTTTTTACACATATTACATAGAACTAGATTCTAGTTAAAACTAGATTTTTCTTAAATTTCTTCAATGAGTAATTACAAACTTTTCTATTATTCACCTAGGTCCCTCTTGCAATATTTTATCTTTTTCCATTGTAACATCTAAGTTCGTAATTAGTTTTGTCTAGGTCCCTAGTTCTAGAATATAATTTTTTCTAAAATTAAAACAACATATACAAACTTTTTATTTCTTTCACTTTAGTCCCTTTTTTGTGTTTCACGTTCTTGCTTGTGAAATAGAAACTAAAACCTTCCTAGATTTCTTCATTAGGTGTTTTTAGGTCCTATGTGACCATTTCTACCCATAAACTAAGCTAAAGAAGCAATTTACAACAAAACTCGAATTTTCCAAAAAGTTACCATGACTTCACGTGAACTTGGAGGGAGTTTGCACTGGTTTTTGCTTCTGATTTTTGCACTAGATTATTGCCAGTCCTTCCTATATTCTTGGGTAAGCTAGTCGCTCAACCAACTCCCCAAAATACCTAGAAAAATAGAGGCTTAAACTGCTGCTCTCTTTCTCGGGAAAAACTCTGTTTTTTGTTTACGTTGAAAAACAGGGGAGACTTTTCTACTACTGTCCAAGCTGATGTACTCTCTTTTTCTCACTCTCTCTCTGCTGTAGATGGTGCAAGGAAAAGGGGGGAAGGAGTTGCTATTTAAAGCTGAAAATGAGGAGGCAAGTGATAGTGGTGCAAGGTGAAAATGTTGAAAGCATTTGCTATCATAAGTCTCTGTTAAAGTCTATTATGATTGCACCTCCATAATCCTTATTGTATCCAGGATGTAGTGCACTGTCTCTTTATCATTTGCTGTCAAATTTTCTTTCTTTTCAGCTGAGAACGTGAGCATGGGTTTGCGTATTCAAAATCTCTTTTGCTATTTTTCTTTTTGACCGAAAGCATGGAAACCCTTGATTCAAACATATCGTATTCCTTCTATCATGGGCTACCATTCGTACTACTGGTTCCAGCTATAAATATATATTTTGTCTGCTAAGACATTTATTTTTTGCCGAAAATGATCTACTGCACCATCTCCATTTGCGCATATATATATATATATATATATATTGTTATTTTAAATCCCACTAATATATATTTATGTGTATCATTATTATATATATATACATATTATTACTAGTAGCACCGTAATTATGTTATTCACAATGCCACATTTATATATATATATATATATATATATATATATTAGTATAATTATTATATTATAATTATTTTAAATTTTCACAAATAATTCTCTTAATTAGGACTAAATTGAAAATAAGGTAATATTAAGTATTCAATATTTAATAATATTTTAATTTTCCTTTTTAGTCAAATATTTTTGTTCTAAAAATTTCTTTTCTATAAAAATCTCTCCTAAATATTGAATGCCTAATATTTAGTAATAATCTCTCCTAATTCTTAAAAATATTAAATATTTAATTAGTAATAAATCGAGATGTTACATACAGGTCTTGTATGTTGGCTTTGGAGATTAAAAAAAAACTTAATCTAGAAACTTATTAGTTGAACTGAATCTTTGGCCAAGAAAAATTAAATAACGGCTTTAGTTGTTGATGGAAATTTAGCTACCAATCTATTTCTTTTGATTCTAAGATAGTTTAGAACACATTTAAGAGGAGAAAATCTGGTTTAAAGTGTAGATTTGGTTCTGAAATTTTAATGGTGCAAAGTATATTGATTTTAGAAAAAGAAAGAAAGAAAGAAAGGATGAAAAGGAAATTGGTGTTTAATTTACTCTTGTTTAGCTTAGAGGGAAAATGGATGTTAAAATATGAACTAGTGACTTAGAATTTATAGCAAAGTGTGATTTTATGCCCTTGGAATCAAAGAAAATGGAAGAGAAATGAGAAACAGAGTTGGGCACATTATAATTGCATTTCTGCATAATTTCTGCTCATCATTTATTGTTGTAAACGGTTTGAATTGTTTGAAGTATGAAAAAAACTTCAATGGTCATAAAATTTGGTATGTAGCTAAATATAGTGTCCAATAATAGGCCTAAATTATTTCAAAATTTTTTGCGCTGGTTTGGTACCCTCAATGCTCCTAAAACATTAGCTGAAAATTAGAAAGTATGGAAATAGGACTGATCTGTTATGCTTATGGTTTTATATGTCTTTGGATGACCAAATTAACTCCTAAAATTATGCAATTTTATGGAGAGGTTCTTTACATTATGGTAATCTGATTTGAAAAGTTTCAAGTTCATTAAAATTGATTTGCTTGGTCAAATAAGCATGGTAACAACACTTGTTCAGTGTAGAGTAAAGTTTGAATAGTTTAGGAAATTGGGTTGGTTTTGATAGCTAAATGTCTCTTTTGGATCTGAAATTTTTATGACACCTAGTCAAGACATAAATCTGACCATCTGTAAAATTACATTGCATTTGGATATGGTTAAAATGGTCTGTTACATGAAAGAACATAACAGATAGTAGAATTGAGCAATCCTGATATAGGAGTGGTTAAGTGACCATTTGAGGGGGCCAATGGTGAAATTTTGAGCTGAAATTTTTATCCTAGGATATTAACACATGAATAAAGATATATATCAAGTATCATAAATTTTGAAGCTATAGATTGATACCAGAAATTTTGGGAATATTAGTTTCAAATTTAGCAGAAAAATAGAACAATGTTGAATGCTTGGTGACTTAAATTCTAAAATAGTGTTGTTTCATGCTTGGCTTATTTTCTAGGCCTCTTATAAGATCTTTGGCATCCTCCTCCGGTTTGAAGAGTATAACTTAACTAGGAAATAAGGTGGAGTGGGTTAGCACTTCCTATGACTAGTATGTTTCCTTAGTAATGCTTTGCATCATAATAAAAACATGTAGTATGTCTAAATATGGAGAGAATGATGATTCAAAAATATGAAATGGTATGTTTGACCATTGTTGCTACCATGCTTGAATAAAACATTGAAATCTAAACAATTGTGAACTTGTATGGTAATGTATATACAAGTGCATTTCTCATTTCCTCAAGATTATAGACTTGAAGGGTATAATTCTAGGTGTGTATATATGTGCATATATTTATGTATTATATTGATTCATAATGGAACTTAGAAAATGTGTATGTACATATGCATTCTATTGTCCTTAGGAAATATGAAAGGGTAAATATATTAGATATATATATATATATATACATGAAAACACTTAAAGCTTAATATTTAAAATTAAGATGGTACATGTGTACATGTATATATATATATATATGTATATATAAGTGTGTGTGTATATGAATAAATGTATGTAATTGTTTAGTTAAGAAGTGTATGTATATATACACACACACCATATATATATATATATGCCCACTTGGAAAGTTACAAATTGGGAATAATTGGTTGGGCAAAATTTATATGTACATGTATATACACATTTTCTAAGTTCCATTATGCATCGATATAATACATAAATATATACACATACATACATAGCTAGATTATACCCTTCAAGCCACCAATCTTGAGGAAATGAGAAATGCACTTGTATATAAATTACTATACAAGTTCACAATTGTTTATATTTCAACGTTTTATTCAAGCATGGTAGCAACAATTGGCCAACATACCATTTCATATTTTTGAATCATCATTCTCTCCATATTTAGACGTACTACATGTTTTTATTATGATGCAAAGCATTACTAAGGAAACATACTAGTCATAGGAAGTGCCAACCCACTCACCTTAATTCTTAACTAAGTTATACTCTTCAAACCGGAGGAGGATACCAAAGATCTTATAAGAGGCTCAGAAAATAAGCCAAGCAGGAAACAACACCATTTTAGAATTTAAGTCACCAAGCATTCAACATTATTCTGTTTTTCTACTAAATACGAAACTAATCTTCCCAAAATTTCTGGTATCAATCTATAGCTTCAAAATTCATGATACTTGACATATATCTTTATTCATGTGTTAATATCCTAGGATAAAAATTTCAGCTCAAAATTTCACCATTGGCCCCCTCAAATGGTCACTTAACCACTCCTATATCAGGATTGCTCAATTCTACTATCTGTTATGTTCTTTCATGTAACAGACCATTTTAACCATATCCAAATGCAATGTAATTTTACAGATGGTCAGATTTATGTCTTGACTAGGTGTCATAAACATTTCAGATCCAAAAGAGACATTTAGCTATCAAAACCAACCCAATTTCCTAAACTGTTCAAACTTTACTCTACACTGAACAAGTGTTGTTACCATGCTTATTTGACCAAGCAAATCAATTTTAATGAACTTGAAACTTTTCAAATCAGATTACCATAATGTAAAGAACCTCTCCATAAAATTGCATAATTTTAGGAGTTAATTTGATCATCCAAAGACATATAAAACCATAAGCATAACAGATTAGTCCTATTTCCATACTTTCTAATTTTCAGCTAATGTTTTAGGAGCATTGAGGGTACCAAACCAGTGCAGAAAATTTTGAAATAATTTAGGCCTATTATTGTACACTATATTTAGCTACATACCAAATTTCATGACCATTGAAGTTTTTTTCATACCTCAAACAATTCAAAATGTTTACAACAATAAATGATGAGCAGAAATTATGCAGAAACGCAAATTTAATGTGCCCAACTCTGTTTTTCATTTCTCTTCCATTTTCTTTGATTCCAAGGGCATAAAATCACACTTTGCTATAAATTCTAAGTCACTAGTTCGTATTTTAACATCCATTTTCCCTCTAAGCTAAACAAGAGTAAATTAAACACCAATTTCCTTTTCATCCTTTCTTTCTTTTTTTTTTTTCTAAAATCAATATACTTTGCACCATTAAAATTTCAGAACCTAATCTACACTTTAAACCAGATTTTCTCCTCTTAAATGTGTTCTAAATTATCTTAAAATCAAAAGAAACAGATTGGTAGCTAAATTTCCATCAACAACTAAAGCCTTTATTTAATTTTTCTTGGCCAAAGATTCAGTTCAGCTAACAAGTTTCTAGATTAAGTTTTTTATTTTTTAATCTCCAAAGCCAGCATACAAGACCTATACTAACCTAATTGAGAAGAACAAGATTTGGACAGCAGCTCAACATAGTATTCACAAGTTAAAAAAGAGGAAATGGAAGATAAGGGTCCAAGCATGCATACCATCCAAAAATTTTGACATCAATGCTAACATTCAGACCCGAGAACACCACACCAGATAGCAGGTTCAAATTGCACAAATTCTGGATGTTTATGGTTTCTTCTTCATGTCATTCTTTGTTTTTACAACCCCATTTCCATGTTTTGAGCAAGGGAGTCATAGAAGGAGAAGCATGAAGGTGAGAAGAAGAATTTCGGCATGGTGGTGGCCACTACGATGAAGACCCTCTTGCCTCTTCCTAATTTCGTTCTTCTCCCCTTTCTCTTTTTCTCTCCCGAGCTAATTGATGGAAATATGGGTGTGTGTGTGTTTCATCTAGAGGCTTCAACTGATTAGGGGAAATGGGATACATGGCTTCATCCCCAAGTGCCACGTCTCTCTCTTCTTGATAAATTATACAACATAACATTCTTTGAATAAGTTTTCATACAGGTCCTTCACAATTTAATAAAAATTCCAAACTTTACCTTAAATTGTAAAAATTTATCTTTTACCATTCTTGGCTTCACCTTTCCCATTTAATTAACTCTCCAACCAAAAATAAAATTTTTCAAATAAGTCCTCATGAACCATATATTATTTTATTTTTCATTGCAATTAAATTCTCCAGATATTTAAAAGTTGAATTTTTGTTCCTCAAAAATTTTCTTTTTAAATTTAAAGGTCCACCATACTTTTTTTAAAATCCTGGGATATTACAATCTCCCCATGCAATCCCCTTACTCTTCAGTAGTTTATTTCTAAACAAAGATTGTATTATCTGGTTTTATGATTATCTCCACTATCGTACACTGCACCTTGCCTTGAAGGTTTAAAACTTTTCGTCTTAAGACAATGGTAACAAAAATTCACTTCCATTGATCAAGTTTATAGCATTTTTGAAGCTCCTTCAAAATTTCAATGTCTAGAAACTTTAATTGGTCACCCGAAATATAATAAGAACATGAACATACCCTATTATAGCTTTTCAAACAAATTCCCCCACTCCTTCCAACTTGACAACTCTTACCCTGACGTCAAAGCTCAACCTAACCTCTTTTTAATTAATTTATGAATCACAACATTACTCCTCATGATTTAAAGAATCTCTTATTATCACCCACTCTCTAGTAAAACACCCTTTTCATCTTCTGAGGATTCTCCGAGTATATCCATAAAATTCTCATTTGGCCCCCTTCCATAGTTAAGAAGTGCAATCAGTTACTTTTAGTAAAGAGTTCTCCTATAATTTATGCTAGTTCCTATTATCACTATTGAGTTGATGCTTTGCATTAAGGACTTAGATCCTTTCAAACATTTTCTCTCTTTTAGTTCACAGAATTTAACCATATAACTCTAATCAATAATTAACTCATAAAAACAAAGAGACATCCTAAACCGACGTTAAAGTTTCAGTCATAGTTTGAGTAATCAAATTTAGGAAAAAGGCATGTGTAGCATAAGACTACTTCCAAAATTTACAATTGGCTTTCTTGCTTATTAAGTTGAATAAAAAAAAACAACTTTTTTACTTTATGACCTCCTTATTTCACCCCCTTCCATTAATTCAAAAGCTTTGACACACATCCACAACTTTAATTAATCCTTCAAGTTCATTCTTATTCGAGACTATCTAAGAGGTTACCGAGAAATTCATCTAGATCTTTAGGTACGAGATTTTCTCCCCAAGCTTCAAGACTTAACAAACTTCAAGTGTTAAATAGATATGGCTATCTCTTACATCTCCCTCTTATTCTCTCAAGTAGACTTATTTAGGGAATGACAATGCCAGACTATTCTCACAATCGAAAATTTTTTTTTGAAACTTCTTAACTTATCAATCTATCTTATTCATCAATTTCTTTTTAACAATTGTAGTTTAAATTGAGAAACTAGCCCTTCACAAAAATTTGCTAACTGACTGTATTAAAGAATACACCAACTTTCTAAAGAAACAATGTAGGAAAAGAGCATCACCTTACTCATAAATAATTTCAGTATTTGTTCGGAACCCAAATATAGATTTAACAGAATATAAATTTTATTTAAGAAGAAAACACTATTACAGACTCCGTAACTAAAATATAAAGACTCTCAAGACTCAAGAACAATATCAATCTGAAAGGAATTATCAGATTGATCCCCAGAGACCTTAGCTTCCTACCTTAGATGCACAAGAGCTCTTCCAGAGCTAGTGCCTCTCCCACTGAGTAATCAAACTACTTTCTGTGTGACCCTACTGCTCTCCCACTAACCATATATATAACAAAACTCCCTGCCACCTCAGCCCTCTATTTTATTATTTATTCTAACCAACTGATCATGTAAAATCCTCATTCTAACCCTAATCCCCCGGTACCTATCATTACTCCCTCCTTAAGTTCAGCCTTGTCCCCAAGGCTGATATAGGACCTTAACAGTTCAATCATTACAGGTTTCATGCGTGTTCTTCCAAGAGCTTCTTGAATTCAGCTTCAGCCTCATTGCCTTCTCCTATCTTATTAAGCCAATGAGAATTCTCTATACAGATCTCCATAAAAAGGTCAATGGAAATACTCTATATGGTCCCAGGAGATACTTCATTCAGCATCCCTTCTAACCCAATGAGGTCACTTGAACACCCAAGAAACAGTGTATGAAATTTGGACTATCCGTTGTCGTCCATAGCCCAAGACTCTAAACCCAAACCAACCTTCTTGAGCCAACCCCTTTCTTTCCCTTTGCTACCCTCATTCACTTCGACTGCTGAGCATTTCTGACCACTGCATGTATATGCGTCCTGGACACAAACCCAAACAATGTAATCTTCCTCTTGAACATTAGGGTCTAGTATTTTCCGATCAAACCCAGTAACTTTCAATTTAATTCGACCCTTCAAATCAACAGTCAATTTTTAGCCACTCTTGAACTACCAGTGAAAAATGTCTTTTGAGGATTTGCCTCTAGTGACAATTTGTTCATTGTCTTCCCATCAGAATTTATGAAGTCTACATCTTCACAAGGTAACCCACAACAATGCAATGGATGGAACATTTGATCCATAATAATGCTCACCTTCCTATCCACTTTAAGAGTGGTTTGTTGCCCATAACAAAGTACACCCATCAACTAAAAGACTGTAATCTCTAAGGGGAAAATAAAAGAAGTGATAACTGCCACCGAACCATATGGCCAACGCAAACCATAAGTGTGCTGTTCAAGACAATTCCAAGGAACCGCAAAAGACCTTATCAGGAAACAAAATTGTGTTACATAAACTTCACCATGAGCCTGGGCAAAACTCTAAAGAGAAACCCACTGCATTAACCTTGCGAAGAAATCTGTGACTCAGCCAGTGCTGCCATCACAGGGACCATGGTGCTGCTTGTATGAGACAATGGAGCCTTTGCGACGTTGCTCACAGGAGTGTTTGTCACTGAAACCATCGAAGACCTACATTTAGATACACCCGTCGAAAACCCATCTGGAAGTGATGGAGCTTGACCCACATGGATAGCATTTTCAACCTAGTATTGGTAACCCAAGCCTAATCCACCAAGATGGACCCGACCTGTTCCCTTATCATTTCTACCCGCGTCTTCTCCTTCTTCTACTATCTGCAACGCGATGTTCTCTCCTTTCCCAGGAAAATAATGAGGACTTATCTTCAATCTCCAAGGAAAATCTTCCTCAACACCATTCGTCATCGTCCTCTGTGTCATTGTTGCCAGTGGTGGTCTACTAGTATTGCTTGATCTATGTGCATTATAACTAAAAATCATTCTATCCATGAGTCCCAAGAAAAATAGGTGCCTGATTCCTCTGCTTATGTCTTGCAACAGCGGTCGGCGAACCCTCCCTACAAATCCGTGCGAAACTGAAGTTGAGTCCATCACGCATGTCCAGGTCGAGCTTGGGTCGAACCTGCGTTTCTGAACCATTTCCACCGTTGACAACCCTTGAGGGTTGCTTGCCAGTGATGGCAGAATGCTAGTGACTCTATTCCTCCTAGTTCTAGAACCTATCGAAGACTCCTTAGTAGATGAACCTGTCGAAGACAACTTCTAGGCCTGACTAATGTTGAAACTCGCATCATTTAAGGATTCTGGGCCCAATGCAAAAAAAGTTTTAGGTCCTTGGGTCGGGTTTCCTAAACAGCACCTGGGTCCACGACATATACTACCATTGTCGTCTTCATCGTCTCCCTTCATCATTGCTTCAGTCTCGTTTTTATCCAAATTCCTTCTTCATTCATCTTCAACCAGCTTCATCACTGTTTTCAGGGCTACCGTCGAGGTCAAATTATGTTCTGGTTCTCCCCTTTTTCCATTGGTACCAATAGCATCAATTCTCTTTCTAAATCGGTCGAACACTTCCCTAATTACTTGTTCAAAATCTCCGAGTAGTTCTTCCCATCGTTGATTGGACATTTGAAACAACATGCTGGCTCCCCTCGAATATTCGGCAGGTCGGACCAATTGTTAAGAACCCAAATACAGATTTAACAGAATATAAATTTTATTTAAGAAGAAGACACTATTACAGACTCCATAACTAAAATATAAAGACTCCCAAGACTCAAGAACAATATCAATCTGAAAGGAATTATCAGATTGATCCCAAGAGACCTCAGCCTCCTACCTTATTTCTTCAACAAATATTTCAGTGCTGCATGGTCAGAAAACACAATTACTTTGGAGGCAAGCAAATATGATCTAAATTTTTCTAAAGCAAAAACAATTGCTAAAAACTCCTTCTCCGTGGTTGTGTAATTTGATTGAGCTGAATCAAGGGTACGGGACGCATAGGCTATGACATGCAACTTCCTCTCTACTCTTTGTGAAAGTACTGCTCCCACAGCAAAATTTGAGGCATCACACATGAGCTCAAAGGGAAGCTCCCACCGTGGAGGTTGGATGATAGGAGGGGAGGTAAGTTGCTTCTTCAACTCATCAAAAGCTGACCTGCAAGCATCATTAAAAATGAAATCAGTTTCTTTTTGGAGGAGTTTAGATAGGGGTAGAGCGATCTTACTGAAGTCCTTGATGAATCTTCTATAAAATCCTGCATGGCCAAGAAAAGAGCGAACTTCCCGCACAGAAGCGGGGTAAGGCAAAGAAGAGATAACATCAACTTTGGCTTTATCTACTTCTATGCCACGTGGTGACACTATGTGGCCTACGACTATTCCTTGCTCTACCATGAAATGACATTTTTCATAATTCAAGACCAAATTTTTCTCTATGCATCTCTCAAGTACTCTCTCCAAATTTTTCAAACATGCATCAAATGAGTCTCCATAAACAGAAAAATCATCCATGAACACTTCCATGCAATCCTCTAACAAATCAGAAAATATGCTTAACATGCATCTTTGAAAAGTGCCAGGTGCATTACAGAGACCAAAAGGCATGCGTCTATATGCAAAAGTACCAAAGGGACAGGTGAAGGTAGTCTTCTCCTGATCTTCAGGTGCAATGTGAATTTGAAAATACCCAGAAAAACCATCAAGAAAACAGTAATGAGACTTGCCAGCAAGTCTCTCAAGCATTTGATCAATAAAAGGAAGAGGAAAATGATCTTTTCTAGTTGCTTGGTTCAACTTCCTATAATCAATGCAAACACGCCAACTGTTTTGAACTCTAG
Source organism: Biancaea sappan (assembly GCA_037074585.1). Taxonomy (NCBI): domain Eukaryota; kingdom Viridiplantae; phylum Streptophyta; class Magnoliopsida; order Fabales; family Fabaceae; genus Biancaea; species Biancaea sappan. Next base: position 66,554,857 of record CM073492.1, read on the forward strand.
TGGGCACTAACTCATTATTTTCATTTGCTATAACAGTTACCCCGATTTTCTTTGGCACTACTTGTACCGGACTCACCCACTTACTATCAGAGATAGGATAGATAATACCAGCTTGGAGGAGCTTACTTACCTCCTTCTTGACCACATCAAGAATCATGGGGTTGAGTCTTCTTTGGGGTTGCCTCACTGGTTTCGTCTCTTCTTCAAGGAGAATTCGGTGCATGCACACTGAAGGACTAATTCCAGGAATGTCTGCTAGAGTCCACCCAATCGCTTTCTTATTCTTTTTCAGCAAACTGATCAATTTTTGTTCTTGATTGGGGTTCAAGTTGTTGGCCACAATGATTGGAAGTTTGTCCCCTACCTCCAAGAAGGCATACTTGAGGTTTTCTGGTAAAGCCTTCAACTCCAATGCAGGTGGTTGGATGGAGGATGGAATCAGTTTTTGTGGAGTCACATCCAAGGAGGCACCTACAAATTCAGATTGCTCAAAGACAGAATCCTTGGCTAAAGAGGAGGAAGGGTTAGCAGCACAAGAGGAAAGAGATAAAGAATGTGCAACATTACAGCTTAAATCACTACACCTACAACTACCTAAAACAGAAACAGAATATAAGTATAAGCTAGAGAAATTTGCAGAATCAGAATGCACATCAGAATCCAAATCACTATGCAAATCAGAATGCAACTCAGAATTGTCAGCATTTAGAGAGTTTTCAATTTTAGTGCAAGCATGACAGAATTCAGAACCAGCACAATTGCATTCAAAGGCATCTACCAAATCAGAGAATTCAGGAAAATCAGAAATTAATTCAGTTTGGAAATCATCACATGCCTCATCAACTAAGTAATCCAAAAAGTTAACCACATGCACATTGGAATGATTTTCTATAGGATGCTTCATGGCATCCAAAATGTTAAAATCAATTTTGTTGCCAGCAAACTCCATTGACAAAGTCCCTTCATGCACATTAATGATGGTTTTTGCAGTTTTCAGAAAAGGTCTACCAAGTATTAATGGTGCATGGTCAGGAGTATTATAATTTTCCATATCAAGCACATAAAAATCAGCAGGAAAAATGAGATCTTTAACTCTTACCAGGACATCTTCTAAAACTCCTGCTGGATGTGCTGTGCTCCTATTGGCAAGTTGGACAATCACTCCAGTTGGTGAAAGAACACCAATCTTGAGGCTCGAGTACACTGATTTGGGCATAACATTGATTGAGGCTCCCAAATCCAGCATAGCATTGGAGAACTCCATGTTGCCTATTGTGCATGGTATTGTGAAAGTTCCAGGATCCTTGCACTTGGGTGGCATGGGTGGTTGGATGAGTGCAGATTCATTTCTCCCCAAATTGACTCTCTCATTACCCCTTAAACGCCTCTTATGAGTGCACAACTCTTTGAGGAACTTGGCATACTTGGGGATTTGCTTAATTGCTTCCAAAAGTGGGATATTGACCTCTATTTTCCTGAAGGTCTCCATGATCTCTTTATCCATGTCAGATTCAAAAGCTTTCCTTGATTGAGTCTGTCTATTGGGGAAAGGAAGAGGAATTTTCTGAACCACTTCTTCATCCTTTTTGTTTTGCTCACCGGTTGAAGATGAAGGAACACTTTGCTGGACATTTGATTTTTCTGGTTCAGATTCAGAAGCTGGACTGTCTACTTGTTTTCCACTCCTCAAGATGATGGCACTCACATTGCCTCTTGGGTTGATCACTGGTTGGGATGGCAAATTCCCTGAACCTTGGCTTTTCAGCTCATTGACTGTTGTGGCTAACTGGCCAATCTTAGTTTCCAAATTCTGCATATTTGTTTCTGTCCTTTGTTGGAACTGGAGAGTATTGGCAGTCAGTTGCTTCATTAGATCCTCAAGACTAGGCTCAGGTTTCTTGGGTGCTGGAAGAGGTGTATGGCTAACTTCAGGTTGATTGTATCTTACATGGGGTGGCTGATAAGGGGGGTTGGAGGCATTCCCATACTTGAAAGCTGGATGATCACGCCACCCAGGATTGTAGGTGGAGGAATATGGGTCATATCTCTGTTGTTGTGGCTGCATAGGTCTACCAGGGAATATACCAGCACATGACTCAGTGGGGGTCTCTTGCAGCTGAGGGCACTGATCAGTATGGTGGGTATTCAGGGAACAAATGCCACAGACTGAAGGAGGAGGGGCTTGTTGTTGTGTTCTCTGATTTAATGCCAATTGCCTCACCATTGAAGCTAATTCTTCCAATTTATTTTCTATCCTTTGTTGCTCCATGGGAGGTGTCCTCACCTCATTGACAGTAACTGTTGGATCACTCAATCTGGTGCCAAATTGTTGAGCATTTTGGGCCATCTTGGCCAACAATTCATTTGCTGCAGTAGGAGTCTTATCCACCAATGCCCCACCAGCAGCTGCATCAACTATATATCTGTCCATAGGCAGTAATCCCTCATAGAAATACTGGATGAGAAGCTGCTCTGAAATCTGGTGGTTTGGACAGCATGAGCAAAGCTTCTTAAACCTCTCCCAATATTCATGCAGAGACTCACCATTCAACTGTCTAATCCCACTGATATCCTTCCTGATTGCTGCTGTTCTGGAGGCTGGAAAGAATTTTTCTAAGAACAACTTCTTCAGCTCATCCCATCTTGTTATCAAGGCAGTGGGTAGATAGTAAAGCCAATCCTTGGCTGCCCCATCCAGAGAGAAAGGAAATGCTATTAATTTGATCTGTTCTTCTCCAACTCCATGTGGTCTCATGGTGGAGCAGACAACATGGAACTCCTTTAAGTGCTTGTGCGGATCTTCTCCTGCAAGACCATGAAACTTAGGCAACAAATGGATTAGACCAGATTTTAGTTCAAAGTTAGCATCCAACTCAGGATAATTTATGCACAATGGTTGATAATGCACATCAGGTGCAATCAACTCTTTAATTGATTGTTCTTGCCTATTTTGAGGCACTTGTGCATTTTGGTTATCCATCCCAGTTATCCCAGCTGACTCAGAATCTGTAGACTCCAACACAATATCAGATTCAGAATCTGATTCAACTTCTACACTGTTGACAGCAAACTAAACAATTTCAGCAAGAATTTCAGAAACTATACTAGTCCTAATGCTATTACTTCTCACTAGCCTATGGAAGGTCCTATCAATTTCTGGATCAAAAGGTGGTAAGTCCACGTGACCAGACCTTCTCATATACTAGAAAGGGCACAAATTCACAAGAAAACAACAAAAACAACTAAATCACTACAAAAGACTCCAACCGATGAAAATCACCAAAAATTTAAGTATCTCAGAAAAATCTGATTTTTCATGGAAAAATTCTTGACAAATTGGAGAGACAAACACAAAAAACAGAATTCAAAAATTCAAACTACAAAAATCACACTAAAAATCACAATTAATTAGAAAAATCAAAAAAATAGTAAAAAATAGAAAAGGAGGCCTAAACGATGGAATTTGGCAAAATGGCCGCCTAAGATGATCCTTTGGATAATCAAGTGGTTGGAATTTGCTTAAAATGTCGAAAGCTAGTGGTATACCAAGTTTGAGGTCAATCAGAGGTAGTTAATTTTTTTGCCTATGAATAGTAACCGATAAAAACTCAAAAACTTGTAACTTAAAATTAAACAAAGAAATACTTAAACAACTAATTAGATAACTTAGAAGTGAATTGGCTCCCCTGCAACGGCGCCAAAATTCTGGTTCACGCCACTACGATGTCTAATCGCCCAGAATTGAATTGTGGCAATTTGCAGTATAGTGATTCCCAGGTCGTATTCACTCAAGGAGCCTCACTTCTTAATACTAATTAATCGTTCTAAACACCTAAACACTAATGAAAAGTACATAAACATGGGGGGGTTTGTGGCAGTATTAATAAAACAAACAAAACAGAACAGCAATTAACTACAACAGCAGCAACAGCAGCAGCAACAGCAGAAGCAGCAGACAAATTGCAAAGTTGACAATAAAGAGACTATGTAATCAGCCACTAAGATTCATGGGAGTGTAACTATCATTACCTAACTCATTAATTCAATTTTGTTCTCATTCCATTGTTTGGTTCTTTATGAAAATGGTTTTAGAATAACATCTAGAATTTAATGCTACTAATTACAGTCAAGAACATCTCTCTACTATAACTAGATGCATTCAGTGGAAAATCTCAACCAAACCAAGTTAAATATATCATTTAACTAGTCATTTCGCCTCCCTCACTTTCCTAATCAGTCAAGCAAGGTTATGTCTTATATACAAGTCAGTTTATGTTACATTCTCAAGCTCTAATCAGAATTTGACAGCAAAATAAACATGACAGCAAAACATAAACGAAATGAGATGAAAATGGAGAATAAAACACTTAACTTGCATTCTTAGTTCAAGCTACAACATCCCAGTGGTCTAGTGACTAATTACAATGAAAACTTAGCCCTCCATGAGAGCAAAACAGCAAACAACAGAAGCAAAAGCAGAGAGGAAGAGAGAGCTGCGAATTTTTCAAGTCTGGTTGCCTAAAATAAAAGTCTTCTCATCTCTAAAACTGATGCCCCTTCAATGCCTTAGAATATTCTACCCTAGATGCTTCCTCCATGATGTGGCAGCACTTTGACAGCAAAACAACAGCATAATTAATGTTTCTGCAGCAGCAAATAGGTATGGCAGCAGCAGGTAGGCATGGCAGCAGCAGAATTATTATTTATGCAGCAGAATATAGGTATGGCAGCAGCAGAACAGCATGGAAAAATTAATATTTCAGCCTTGCTTTCTGACCTACGAAATTTAATATTCATGCCTAAAAATTATGACTACATGGCATTGAATAAGAGTTCAAGTAGGCCCCACATCCAGCATATCCTAGTCAGCATCTGCATCATCCAAAAAGTGCCACATTAGCATCCAAATCATCATCTTTGTCCATGTCAGCATTTTTCTCTCCAAAATTAAAATTTGTAGGAATTAAATTGATCATTTTACAATTCAAGTTCTAAAAATATAAAATTGAAACACATTCAATCCATAAATAGTTTATACCCAATAAATTTCAAAACATAATAAAATTAGAAAATTGGCAACATTGGAATAGCCATAGGACTAAGATAGGGACTAAAAAGTATATAGAAATGCCCGATATCAGGAGAGTTACAATTCAGTTTTGCTAAGTTTCACAAAAATTCTTATGTCTCCTTTAAATCTTTAGATGTTTCATGAAACATTTGGCATCATGAATACTCCTTCATGATTTAATAACTCCTCCAACATGTATTCATGCTCAAAACATTAATTTAACACCTACCCCACTTCTCCTTACAATTCAGTTATTGTTATCTAAGTCCTGATACATCTATAATTCCTTAAGATGGTCTCAAGATAGAAGAATCTATTCCTTCTTCTAGAAAATTTCTTTTTAACATTTCACCTTCAATCACTTAAAGATAGCTTTCAATTTGACTATTTTACATTCTTCTTTATCCATTTTATAAGATTTCACCCTTCCTACCTTTCAGTAATTCCCCTTACAAATGAAGGACAATCTTCCAAGTCTCATCTCAACTTCCTTCCAATTTCATAATATCCTTGGACATTTGATCATAAATGGTCTCATTATACGCCAACTTACTCATAAACTTTTAGTTTAAGGTGCCTACTTAGGAGATTTTCCGAAATGTATTTGGGAGCCTCAAGAATTTACAAATAAACAATCACACACACCTAATTCTAAGAATACTTCACAAATAACTTGGAAGAGTACAACATGAAGGAATTGCCACCGACACTACCTATAGGGCCTTTAGTGGATCCTTACTTTATAGTCATGCCATGGCTCATGACGATTGGGGGAGGCCCCACGAAGGTAACCTTGCTTCATGATCCATAGGAGACCTAAAGTTCATGCTCTTATACCATTTTGTCACGTCCTACCTAGGACACGTGTCCGACACAAAAATGAGCCTAACCTCACCTTGAAACCTAGCTAATTTTAATGATTTGACACGCATGAAATTTCAAAATAGACTTCATCGAAGAAAAACTTTCTTTTACTCATTCAGGAATAATTAAGTATAAATAATCATTTTACCATGGATATATTTGTACATTCCATTATAACAAAATAATTAAATGAATATTTATAACCAAATCTTTATTACAGTTAAGTCATTCATCTGGATCATTCCTCAACTTACAATAACAGAAATTCAATCCAAGGTTACCTATACGACCATGGAGCAACTCTAGAATAGAATAAGTAGATCATCCCCAGATTCAAGTGGGTCTGGACCTAAGAAAATACCCACGACTCTATGTATGGAGATTCTCTTTAACTGTCAACTCTGAAAAATGTTTATGAGATGGTATGAGCAAACTACTTGCCCAGTGAAAGGACAACACTACGCTACGATGAAAAATAATCATAATACATCATAATAATAACATGTATCAGTCATTCATAAACTAATTATAACTCAATATAATATAATCCATAATAATTTCAACAATATCCTAATAAATCAATCACATATCAATATAACATAGTTCAAAATAATTCACAACAATAAACAATTCAATCAATAGCATGTATTTCCCATACCAACTGGGTCGTCTAGAGTACCTCTAGATCGTTGCCCGCGCCCCCGCCACATCCACCCTTATTGCTCCATTTATAAGTCTCCACCCTTATGGCTCCGAGTAGAATTTCCGATGGGGTACACCACCATGACTTTCCTTTCTTTGTCAAACATAGGCACAATTACAATTCAGGATCTCACATCATAACATAAACATCATTCCACAATTTTACACAAACCATCCATAGATGAATAAATTCAATAATCCAAATAAATTATAATCTATCACATCTCAACTCATTTCAATTAATTCACAACTCTTGATATGATCTCATCATTTATAGTATATATATATGTATATGAATAAATGTATGTAATTGTTTAGTTAAGAAGTGTATGTATATATATACACACACCATATATATATATATATGCCCACCTGGAAAGTTACAAGTTAGGAATAATTGGTTGGGCAAAATATATATGTTCATGTATATACACACTTGTGTGTTCTAATTTTGGAATTGAAGTAAGAATGTTAGGCTTTTCTGAATGTTAAATTTGCCATAATGTAATGAGAACTCTAGATGCTCATGAACTCATATATATGTGTGTGATGTACTATAAATGATGAGATCATATCAAGAGTTATGAATTAATTGAAATGAGTTGAAATGTGACATATTATAATTTATTTGGATTATTGAATTTATTCATCTATGGATGGTTGGTGTAAAATTATGGAATGATGTTTGTGTTATGATGTGAGATCCTGAATTGTGATTGTGCTTGTGTTTGACAAAGAAAGGAAAGTCATGGTGGTGCACCCCATGGAAAATTCTACTCAGAGCCATAAGGGTAGAGACCTATAAATGGAGCGATAAGGGTGGATGCGGCGGAGGCCGAGGACAATGATCCAGAGGTACCTTGGACAACCCGGTTGGTATGGAAAATACATGTTATTGATTGAATTGTTTGTTGTTGTGAATTATTTTGAACTATGTTATATTGATATGTGATTGATTTATTTGGATATTGTTGAAATTATTACAGATTATATTATATTGAGTTATAATTAGTTTATAAATGACTGATACATGTTATATTATGATGTATTATGATTGTTTTTCGTCATAGTGTAGTGTTGTCCTCTCACTGGACAAGTGGTTTGCTCATACCCTCTCATTAACAGTTTTCAGAGTTGACAGTTAAAGAGACGTAGAGTCGTGGGTATTTTCTTAGCTCCAGATGCCACTTGAATTTGGGGATGATCTACTTCTTATTCTATTCTAGAGTTGCCCCGTGATCATATAGGTAACCTGGGATGAGATTTCTATTATTGTAAGTTGAGGAATGATCCAAATGAATGACTTAACGGTAATAAAGATTTGGTTATAAATATTCATTTAATTATTTTGTTATGATGGAATGTATAAATATATCCATGGTAAAATGATTATTTATACTTAATTATTCCTGAATGAGTAAAAGGAAGTTTTTCTTCGATGAAGTCTATTTTGAAATTTCATGCATATCGAATCATTAAAATTAGCTTGGTTCCAATGTGAGGTTACACTCATTTTCATGCTGATCACGTGTCCTAGGTGAGACATGACATTATTCTAGGTGGCCTATCTGATTACATAGTATGCTAGAGAAATAATTTAAAATAAATTACCTTGCCCTAAAAAATGCAGAGGCTTCCTCAATCCGGGAACTCTTGACCTGATCTTCCTTACATACCTATAACTGTGAGGGGTGAGTCTAAACCATGGACTCACCTATGTTTGCCCTATTTTATATAGATATGCAATATATACATATATAAATATAATCTACTCGGGAATTTATCTTGCATGACACCAAGTTGCCCGAAGGCTTATATATGGTATCACGTCCCATCATATTTTACCCCAAACACATATACACAACATACATTAAATGCACGTAACCCTACATAAGGGTTCACACTCCCAAAACATACCTCAAGAGCTTAATCAACATAGGTCTATATTCCCACAGATTATCACTCAAGAAATCCCTTCTCGTAGGCGATATCCCACCCCGTAGGCATTATATCCTTAACCATAACATGTCTTCGGCCTCTTAGGTCATACCCTCAGCTATAACATGTATCCCATACACAAAACAATACAAGCAACCACACTCAATGCATTATACAACAATCATATGCAATGTTTTTCCTACTCTTTCCCACACTTACCACATTGAGACCCAATCCAAATTTTCCCCCTCAGACTATAATTGCTCAATGGATTTATTCTAGAGGTCCACCCCTCTATTCCCTTTCATAGTATGAATATCCAAATGAAAATATACAATGTTTATCCCGCACTTGCCACATTGAAGTCCACCCTTCAGTGGGTTTATTTCAAAGGTCCACCACTCTGTTCCCACTGTTCTAATGTTCTTTCCAAGAATGACCACATCCTTGGGTTATTAGCCGGTTCCCTCTCATAATATGTATATGTAATGCATTCACACAAACATGATACAACAACTAACAATTAATCCACTATTCCCATACACATTCCACACAACAACCTCAGATACATTTCTTAAATAATGCCTACTACAAACCTTACACATAATACATTTAACAATTAAATGTATATAAAACAATTTAGGAAAATAAATCCTAAAATATAAATATACATATAAATATATATGGACATATCCATATATAGGAGAGCTAGATCCCTCACCTAGATTTCTATGATCTCTCGGCTCCTGCTTTGTGCCTCGACCATCCCTATCAAGTAACCATGCAAAAATTATCAAGGTTACAAAATAAAGAAAATTTTCTATTATTAATCCCGACCTTTACTCACTTCTTCAATCATAACTCTTAACGGATAATGAATTTTCAAATGAAACTTATACCATTGGAAACTAGACTCAAAAAGCTTTCCAACAATATAAAGTTTGCTAACAAAAGTGTTCAGATGAAAGAGTTATGGCTGTTTGAAGAAAGGTCCATTTAAACACCACTGTCTGACACCAGATGGCCATACACATGCTTAGCGCTTGAGTGCCAAGACCTTTTTCTTCCCCAAAACTTCTGAAACTTGGTGCCTGGGTGCCACGATCGCGACCTACATGATTTCCTCTTGGTTTTGGCTCAGATCCAGCCAAATCTCCATTGTTTTTCATGATTTCATCCATGGGTTTTCATCCTTTATGTCCAAAGAGCATTTAGACAACAAAAATCCCAATTTTAACTGGCAAATGAAGCCATAATCTTAATTTTACCCCAAATACCCTTAAAACTAGAAAATAGGAAAAAGTTCAAGAAATTAGAATTTCTAACTTGATTCCTTGCCTTCCTTATGTTGCTTGGTTACTAGATACTCGCCCTATTGCCAGAGAACCGCTCTCTAGAGCTGGTTGATGGATTTAGGTGGATAGAGAGTAGAGTGAAGGAAGAGAGAAAGAGAGGGAGAGAAGGTCGAGAGAGAGAGAGAGAGAGAGGAAAAGAGAAAATGAAGAAAAAAGGGTGGGCTTACCTATATATACTCGCCCATAGTGAAATTACTACTTTGGCTTCCAGTCAACCCTTGGTCAAGACTGGTAAAGCAAATCCATAATATCCCACCTCAAGTATTTCTAAATCCTAACCTATAGTTTTCCTTATTTCATTTTAGTCTCTCCTTGGATTCAACTAGTCTCCTAACTCCCTCGGTGCCATTAATGCACTCCTCGTCTCTCCACCATTCAATATTCCACACACCTTGCCACTTCTAAAACTCATATTTTCCTTACTACACAACAAAAAAATTTCCACTACTCGAATCATTCCACAATAATTAAGTTTTAAATAATACCAAAAATCACGGGTATTATATTCTTTCCCCTTTGTTAGAAATTCATCCCTGAATTTCAACATCCTTTTAAAAGTTGCCCACCATGGATCTTCCTTGTGTACTAGCAACTATTTCGTGGGCCAAACCACACCTATGGCCTGTACATTAGATGTTTATCATTATTGGTTCTTGTGCTGTTGCTTTCTCTTTAAGGAGTTTCACTGTATATTTTCACAGATAAAACTCCCTGAAGGAACAAAGTAAGGAAGTCTTTTCCCCTTTGACTGCACAAGAACATTTCTCCAAACTAGGGCATCTATCCAAAAGACGGCACCACTCTTGCCATCCTCTAACACATCTTCGCTCATCTTGGAGAAGGGAAGTAAGGTTCTCATAAAACTTCTCCCCTTTTTGGCTTTGAACCATGCTCAAGGCACATCCTACTCACCCTGCTTATTATATCCTGACAGTTCTAATTCTCAAGTACTAAACATGAGATCCGCCTCACTCACTCTTCAAGTTTCTCTTTCCAGATATCCTACCCTAGTATAATTCCTCCTTCCTTACCTCTGAAGTGGCATCATCAGGGAATCGCACCACACTCCTCATGATATTCTGATACAACCAGGGGTTGCCTCAACTAGAGGTTTCCTTACCCTGCATTCTGAATGTCCTTATGTACAATCCAGGTGCTTTCCAAAGCATTACCTTAAATCTTCCCTGGCCATCTTCCTAGCTGAGGCCATAATCAAAGAACTCCTCTCTCCTTGACAGGATCCATCATAAACAACAATTAGTTGTACCAAACCTACATCGAGTGTCAACTCGCTGGCTACTCCCAGATGTGATCTACTTAATAATATCCACTCTCATGCATTCTATGTATACCCACTCCACAAAGCACAAATAACCATGCGACCACTATCGCATAACATACAGAGGTCATGAGGATGTACCTATAGTACAAGTGTCGATGTTCTTCGAATACGGTAATTGAATCTCTTGGGAATTGGTGCACGCCTAGTTCATTCCCAATCCTTCATAGTCCGTTCCCAACCATCCCATAGCCCTGCCTTCTTTTCCTAATCCACTACCATTAATTCATACTTGAGAGCTTCGAAATCACAAGCTTTCCAAGCAAAGGTTCCGAGGTATGAACTGTTTCAAGAACGTCCTCCTAAACCATTCCCATTCCTTAGGTGAGGAATCTAAGATCCTACCATTATTTGCTACCTCCCCCTAACCATGAGCTCTTCCTTTCCTATAGGGATGAAGCTGATCTTCCATGTGTTTCTAATTCATTGTTTGTGTAGTCTTTGTATCTGGGAGCACAATCTCTATACTTACTAATCCACTTCTCTCTTTAGCGTCTTTCACGCTAATCATCCAATTATCAATGATTCCTCTGTGGGGTTCTACCCTCATCGTCTTTACTACTTTTCAAGCCTCTCCATTCTTTACACATCATCTCCTTGACTCATCTCATCTTCTACTAGGGATCTCACTACTACGATTCCTACAACTTGTCAATAACACCTCCCTTTTTTCCCGTCGCTGTCGTGACTTATTTCTTTTCTTGCCAAGGAGTATACCCACAAACCTCTACTTTCCTCAAGATGATCATCTCTTCTCCGTCTTGCTATCTTGCCACGTCTACCATCGTAGGACCAAAATACTCATGTCTCACGCCACTTGGGATGCATCTCAAATACATACATAGTAAGGGTGGACGTTTGAGTCACTCACAAGCTTAAACACATCATTTAGAAGGAACCTGATAGAAAGGAAAAGGAGACACATCCTACAAGGCCTTTGGTAGAGTCATCTCTATATAGTTATGCCATGGCTCACAACGATAGAGGAGGACCCCACTAAGGTTACCTTGCTCTGTAATCAATAGAAGACCTAACTTTCCCTCTGATACCATTTTGTCACGACCCAAAATTGGAGCCAGGAGTTTTACCATTCCTAAAGCTGAATTCGTGACTAGTGCGGACAATGTGTTACCAACACTACCGCAAGCCTAGATTTCTTCTATTTATCCTAGGTGGCCTATCTGATTATAGAGTATGGTGGAGAAATAATCTAAAATAAATTACCTTGCCCTAAACAATGGTAAGGCCTCCTCGATCCATGAACCCTCGACCTGATCATCCTTCCATACCTGTAACTGTGAGGAGGTGAGTCTAAACTGCAGACTCATCTATGTTAGCCCTATTCTACACAGATATGCAATATATATATATAATCAACTCAGGAATTTATCTCGCATGACACCAAGCTGCCTAAAGACATACATATGGTATCATATCCCATCATATTTTCTCCCAAACATACATACATAACACACATTAAATGCACGCAACCCTACACAAGGGTCTGCATTCCCATAACACATCTTAAGAGCTTAATCAATGTGGGTTTATATTCCCATAGATTATCACTTAAGAAATCCTTTCCCATAGGCCATATCCCAGCCCGTAGGCATTATATCCCTAACTATAGCATGTATCCAGCCTCTTAGGTCATACCCTTAGCCATAACATGTATCCCGTACACAAAACAATATAAGCAACCCCACTCAATGCATTATGCAACAATCATATGCTATATTTTTGCCACTCTTTCCTACACTTACCACATTGAGACCCAGTTTAGATTTTTTCCCTCTGATGGGTTTATTTCAAAGGTCCACCCTTCTGGTCCCTCTCATAGTATGAATATGCAATGTTTATCCCGCACTTACCACAGTGAAATCCACCCCTCAATGGGTTTATTTCAGAGGTCCACGCCTCTATTCCCTCTCATAGTATGATTATGCAAATGAAATATCCAATGTTTATCTTGTACTTACCATATTGAAGTCTACCCCTCAATGAGTTTATTTCAGAGGTCCATCCCTCTATTCCCACTCTTCTGACATTCTTCCCAAGAATAACAACATCCTTAGGTTACTAGCCGATTCCCTCTCATAATATGTATATGCAATGTATTCACACAAACATGATACAATAACCAACAACCAATCCACTATTCCCATACACATTTCACACAACAACCTCTGATACATTTTCCAAATAATCCCCACTACATGCCTCACACATAATACATTTAACAATTAAATGTATATAAAACAATTTAGGAAAATAAATCCTAAAATATAAATATACATATAAATATATATATACATATTCAAAAAGAGGAGAGCTAGATCCCTCACCTGGATTCCATGCTCTCTCAACTCCCACTTTGCACCTTAATCATTCCTATCAAGTAACCATGCAAAAATTATCAAAGTTACAAAATAGAGAAATTTTTCTATATTAATCTCAACCTTTACTTACTTCTTCAGTCATAACTCCTAATTGGTAATGAATTTCAAAATGAAACTTATACCATTGGAAACTAGACTCAAAGATCTTTTCAAAGATATAAAGTTCGCTAAAAATAGAGTTCGGATGAAAGAGTTATGGCTATTTAAAGAAAGGTCCATCTAAACACTACCACAAGACACCAGATGATGTCAGCACCTTTAGTGCTTGAATGCCACACACATACTTGGTGCCTGGGGGCCAAGACCTTCTTCTTCCCCAAAACTTCTTCGCGACCCACGTAATTTCCTCTTGGTTTTGGCTCAAATCGGGCTAAATGTCCACCTTTTTTTATGATTTCTTCCTTGGGCTTTCATTTTTTGTATCTAAGGAGTATTTAGACAATAAAAACCCCTAATTTTAACTGAAAAAAGAAGACACAATCTCAATTTTACCCCAAATACTCTTAAAACTAGAAAATAGGGAAAAGTTTGAGAAATCAAAATTCCTACCTCGATTCTTTACTTTCCCTACGTTGATTGGTTGCCGGTGACTCGTCCCATCACTAGAGAATTGCTCTCCAGAGCTCGGTTGATGGATTTGGGTGGATAGAGATAGAGAGAAGGAAGAGATAAAGAGAGGAGAGAGGGTGAAGAGAGAGAGGAAAAGAGAAAATGAGGAAAAAGGAGTGGGGCCACCTTTATATACTCGCCCGTGGTGAAATTCCTACTTTGCCTCTGGTCAACCCTTGGTCAAGACTAGTAAAAGAAAATCCGTAATATCCTACCTCGAGTATTTCTAAATCTTAAGTGCCCCATAGTTTCCCTTATTTTACTTTAGTCCCTCCTTGGATTCAACTAGTCTCCTAACTCTGTTGGTGCCCTCGGTGCCACTAATATACTCCTCGACTCTCCACCATTCAATATTCCACACACCTTGCCATTTGTAAAACTCATATTTTCCTTACTACACAACAAAAAAATTTCCCCCCCTTAATTTATTCCAGAATAATTAAATTCTAAATAATACCCAAAAATCACAGGTATTACAGTAAGCATGAGATGTTTTAAGTAAACATGTGAATGATTGTTAAAGGTAACAAATATATTAGATGACCTGTATGAGACATCACATAGATACCTATTCAAATATTAGTGATCGATCTCATAGCAGATAACAGTGCAAGTATCATTGGACTTGAGGAACTCAAGTTATATCTTGAATATAGATCCTGTGTTTTAACTCCTATCACATCCCAATCCAGATTGTAATCGGCATGGTGAGAGAGTTCATCATACACCATAAGCCTAAATATCATCTCATCTTACTTAGATAACTTATGACATAAAAGAGATATTAATAGCCACGCTTTAATATTTATGCCAATATATGAGAAATATTTATTACATCTCAATTTACTCAAGTACCTTCAAATATGACACGTAGGAATATTAACTTATTCCTCATCTAAGATTAACTACAATATAAACAGATTATCCTAGATATCTTACAAGATCACAGAGCGACTTCTATAGTGCTTAAACAAAATAGAATCAAAAGGTTCACGAAGAGAGATCAACCCCAAAACAAAATGGGGTTAGCATAATGGAGAATCGCTACTTCTCTATGATCCCTTCTACCTCGACATTAGACTCTGAAAGGTAACTAAAAAGGGGCAAAGTGAATAATTTTATTACTCAATGAGGGTCTAACAAAAATAAAAAAAACAATAACAATTCACAAAATTATATATTCATAAGTATGTAAACCTTCATACCACATCATGTGAAATTCAAAACCAAACATTATCCTTGCTATGAATACCATAACAAGAATTTAATTAAATGTCTAGATGTAAATAAATAAATGAAATCAGTCAAATAATCTTTACCTTTCTTTGTACCTCTTCTTGACATAAAACAAAGGTTATATATATACAAATTTCATAAACATACCTTAACCCTATCAGTGTTTCCAAAGGAGTGCCTTCAAACAATCATCACAGTTATGTCATGTGAGGCAACCATAAAATAGTACAATATTCCATGTCATGACATTTATTCATGAAATAAAAGATAACATGTAACCAGTGTCTTATAATTTACATCATCCATAGACTAGACTAAGTAAAATCTCTAGGTTATGTCAAGTATATGTTAAGCATTATACCAATATACAACATTTCCACATTTTTGTTTTAATTAAAGAATTTACAGAGTCCCTTGCCATAATGAAGTGGAAATTTCATGAATTAAAAAGGAGAAATCATCCCTACTCACATTGCATAAATCAGTCCTACAATTATTTACCTTCAGGGTGGAAAAGATATCATTTCCAATAATAACCAGAAACATAAACCGTGAAAGTAATACATAAAATATTATCTAAACAAACTATATGATTGAAAATAAGTTATCTCATCCTTATATCTTCCACAGTATAGTGATCCCATCCTTATGTCCCCTCTTGGCTTAATGCCAAAAATATGCATATATCTCATATGCATACCTAACCCCATCCTTATACCTCTGGAAGCTTTTGCACGTGCCAGTACCCGACATAAAGTCAATCATCATACTAAGTACCAGTACTTGGCACAATATCAATCATCATACTAAGTACTAGTACCTGGCACAATATCAATCATCATATTAAGTACCAGTACCCAACATAATATTAATCATCATACTAAGTACCAGTAGCTGGCACAATGTCAATCATCATATTAAGTACCAGTACTCGTGTCATATCTCAAAAATGTGACCGGCACGATAGTGATTTATCCATCACATCGTGAACCTAATGGAAGTAACAGTTCATAAAAAAAATTTCAACTCTATGAATACTAATCACCTGTACGTGGGAACTAACATTTAAAATTAGTTCAAGCTCATATCATTCAAATATACCATATATATTCCATATTCCATCAATATATATGATAATATCCCAACATTTTCCACAATGCCACAAAAGGATTAAAGTAAGCTTACAATATTTCCAAATTGAAATGGCATCAAAATATCAACTTCCAAGCAATAAGTTCATAAGCAAACAAATAATGTATCATATTTCTACATAGCCCATTCTCAAAATCCTATGAGGCTTATGTGATCACAGAGCAACATCTAGAGTCCAACAAAATTATTTAAATTTCATAAGACACAAAATGACCAACCCAAGATACAAGAGGGTCGGTATGGAATGAACTGACTACTCCATTGGACAATCCCCCGCATTAGCTACGGACTCTAAAATGTTGTAAAATAACAAGATGAGTAATGAAATACTCAGTGAATGATAACATCATCCAATAAAACTAAATCTATCACATCTAGCATCATAGAGACACCAACAATTTGAAAATTCACATAAGTTGCAATTATAAAGAGAAGTATAAATCACACAATACATAACACAAGTCCTGTACCAACCAACTCATCCACGGTACCAATGGATCGTTGCCTATAACCCCCCAGCTGCATCCACCCTTATCTCTCCAAAAAAGAGAAATATCTACCCTTATGACTCCTTCAATTCCTCCCATGGGGTGCACCACCATGTAATCAAGTACAAACAATAATTATCAACATATCACAATTACATTCATAACATACATCCAAGGTTTCAACACAACATAATTTATACAACCTCAAACATGTTAATTCTAACTAACATCACCAACTCATAAATTTTTCAAGGGTGTTTTCATCATAAATAAATAAAAGCAATATATTCTAGAGGGAAAATACTCAACAAACAAGATCATTTAAGCACAAAGAATATGAATACTAGAATTAATTTCAAGAGCATGTCATTTTCATCCTTAGCTCCATGATGTAAGATGTTAAAAGTTTCAAAGAAAAGTAGGACAATGTCATCACACTCACCTCAAATGTGGTACTACCTAACTTTGTTTTTGCAAGCTAATAATATGGAAAGTGCTAGGAGATGATTCCCAAGGATTCCCTAAAATTCAATTAAGATGGAGATAAAAGAACACATTAAAGCTAGATTTTTATTGTAAGTAAAACAGGGCACAAAAAGAGAAAAATTACTATTGTCATGACACTAAAATTCTGTTGCATAATAGAAGAAATTTGGTTCCTATAGGAGAAAAAATATGCTTCTACAATAGGAAGATTTCTACTACCATCGCAAAGGAATTTTACTGCAGAATTCTGTAGAATTTCCCATGCTGTCCAGCCACAAAACAGCAGCAAAATTATGTAAAATTTTGCTCTGTTTGCTGCCCAAAACTGTTTGCCATCTCACAGAAACATTCAGCCAGCATAATGCCCAAAAATATAGTTCTAAAATGTAGAAGATTCTATCCCAAGCTTCCTTTAACCAATTCAGAAACAAATCAAAATAAAACCCTCCCTTTCCATCACTCTTTTCGTTCTCAAAACCCCTTAATGCCAACCTTTTTATTTTCCATCATTTATACATAAAAATTCTCCTAAATGTTCACTAATCAAGAGTTTATGACATTACAACCACTTTATTTCCATTAAATCAGAATTTCCTTGCACCCTTTCTACCTAGGGTTCATGGCTAAGGGAAAAAAAGAATGGAGGAAGAGCGAAAACAAAATACAAGGAACCTAAACTCACTTACTTGGTTTTTCTACTAAAAATGGAAGGAACCAAGGCGAAAATCTCTAGCTAGTAGAAGAAGGGAAGAGTTCGACATTGAGGGAAATGGAAGACTGAAAAATGGAGGCTTCATGATTAGTATAAGAGTATGAAGCTTTAGTAAAGTGAGGTTGCTGACTTTTAAAATGAAAAGAATTCCTCATGTGTCCCTAAACTCATCTAAATCAATTTTCTTTATTGCAATTAAAGGTTAATCCTAATACACACAAAAATACTCTTCTACATTATATGGTCTCTAAATCATTCGCATAATTAATTTTTAAAATTTGAAGAGATATAATTCACCATGAAAATATAGAAATATGTATCAAAAATAAAATAGCACTAGAACTAAAATAAAATAAAATTCTCCAACTGAAATTAATTAAGTCCTATTTTAAAATATGACAACACAACATATAATAATTCAATTTTAATTCTACTTAAAGCATCACAACCTAAAATATTTGTACCACCATATCAACCATCAATAATAAAGTAAAATAATTAAATTACTTATTTGAATTTTCCCACACCAAACTAGCTACACCTCTCATGGCCAAGGATATTACAACTCAGCACAATGTCAGTCATCATACTAAGTGTTAATACCCAGCACAATATCAATCCAGACTATAAATAATTACCATAAACTATGGAGCAATAACACAACTAAATTATCGCCATTAATGGTACAATAGTGAACATTAATCAACATTTACCATTGGGAACTATAATCTCAATGTTGTAAAGTATACACAACCAAATTAGCAACATAATAGCATAATAAAAGAAATACAAACATCATAATTCACATACCCCATATGTATTATAAGCTAGGTACACATCTATAATTTATCCATCTCATTTACCATGTAGTAACAGTACATTTTACTCATTACGGAATTACTCATAACCAAACATAAGAAGAATAATTTAGTACTTTAAAATTTTTCCACCTCAAAGCCAGATCACATAACTTTACAAATCTGGGGATAACTGTATTTCCCTGAGGAAAGGCCACTTAATTAATTCATTATCTATCGTTAGGACAAGGATTACAATTCTAGTAATTTCATTTTAGATGACATATCGGCCCCTTGATTATTCTCTAGGTCCTTTACCCAAAAGGTTACAACATGTTTATTCATCCTTATCTCATACTTCATTCTAGAATAACATTACTCTTACCATGAGTTGAAAGAAATACATTTGAATTTCTATATGCCAACTCTTGTATATATGTTGAATATAATCATCATTTCCTTAAGAGTAATATTCAAGAACGATAATGGGAAAATTAGCACTTTTATTCTTCTTGTTATTTTATCAATTACTTTATCATTCGCTAAAGCATAAGAAGAACACATTAGCATGGTACCATTTACTTTACATCTTTTTCAACCAAGAAGTTACATTATCACATAGATGTTTAAGAACTTAACTTTACCATATAATTAAATTAAGCATCTCCCTCGTTGAATAGACTCTCTTGTTCTATTATTTCAAAAGGGAAAGTAAGTAAATTGTGAAAGGAAAGAAATTCATTCTCACTCACCTTAGTGTAGCCCAAATTATCTTAGTGCCTTCCAAGGAGTTGTGCAAAGTATTAGGAATAGGCTCCCTAGGAACAAGAAAATCACACATGAGTAAGAGGAAAATTTTAGAGACTTAAATATCATCACCAGGCTACCACAATAGGGAGCAAATTTCTCTTTGACCTTCACCTGTTGTGGAGGGTAGCTTTTACCTGCCTGGGTAGCCATGGCAGTAGCAGAGCTACTACCACTGGCGTTCGCACACTGCAGTAGGCGGTCCCTATACTAGCAGCCCTGCACCAATGATTTTTGTGCCTTTTCTTCCATGGCTGCCACTCAAACCTTCCCAATCATGCACTATTGTTTTACCTAACTCAAAAACTTTCATAGACAGTAAAAGAAATCACAATCCTCAGTGAAATAGTTCACAAACTCAAGATTAACCATGTTTCTTTAAAAATACAAGAAACTTAACCCTTTTTCTGATTTAAGTGGAAGTCAGCCCAAACATATATATTCCCAACCAAATTCTGTTCCCTACAAACACTTTAATTAGCTTAAGATTGAAGAAAAAGATTTGATTCACTCAAACCTCCTTCAATTTCTTATTTCCATCCTATTTCTTCCCAAGCTCTTGATAGAAAGGAAAGGAAAGAGGGAAGAAAAAAGAGAAGAGAAGGGAACAATTAGACTTGCCTGAGAAGATGGCATCACCATGGTAGAGGTGGCGGCAAGTACCGACCTTCACAACTCCTAATTCTCATTTCCTCCTCTAACTCTCAGTCTCTCTCTCCCTTTGTGTGAAATCGAAAATGTGTGAGTGTGAGTGCATCTAGAGTCTTTAGGAGATAAGAGAGAGGTGGGACACTTGGCATAATCATGTTGAAAAATTACATACATGGCAACATCTCTTTATGCCCCCTACTAACCATTTGTTAAAATAACACAAGGCAAGCTTCTTCAATATTAAGCTATTATCTAAGTCCTTAAATTTTTTTTAAAAAAAATTTAAATTCCACCCAACATTCATATTTTATAATTTCCACCATCCCTTAACTCATTTTCCTTTCACATAATTCTCCCAAAATTTGAGAAATTTTCAAATAGGTCCTCAAAGATTATTTATTTTATGAGGAATTTCCCAATCAAATTTTGGGATGTTACAACTCCATTCCTTGTTACCCACCATGGGTCACTTTTATAGTGGTGATTAGGCACAATGTGAAGTATTTGAAGATATTTGAGTAGTCAACAGAGGATTCACCACTCTTGATAGAAGGAAGTATATCCATGGCCACTTGTCGGGATAATCGCTAATAAGTCTTTGGCCAAAGCAGACTTGTCAAGAAGATGGTCTTCAGTGATATAATTTAAAGTGATTGATACCACAGGACAAGGAACTGACTACTTGGGCTAGACATAATGTAATCAAGTCTAGTGGGAGTTAACACATAGGCCATACTCTAAACTAAGTGGGTATAAGACGGTAAAATGACACATTGTATAAACATACTTTAGTTGCATAAAGGTTTAAGTCAAACAAATGACTTTTTAGTTAATTGGGGGTTACGATGTGTTGCTAGATACTGCTTGTGATCTATTTACAATCAAATGTTGATTGTGAATATCCAACATAGCTGAAAACTTGATGGGTCACACATATAGAAATTCACTAGGAATGTGAAACGGGCTTGAGGATTTAATCCTAAATTAGAGAATTAATTAAAAGCAGATAAGAGAATAAAAGGAATATGAATATATTCATATTCCTACCCAAACAAGGAAAAGCCCAAATGAGAATAAAAGGAATTAGAGCTTTAAGGTTTGAGGTAGAACCTATCAATTTAA
This sequence comes from Biancaea sappan, assembly GCA_037074585.1. Lineage (NCBI taxonomy): Eukaryota > Viridiplantae > Streptophyta > Magnoliopsida > Fabales > Fabaceae > Biancaea > Biancaea sappan. The sequence continues at coordinate 66,576,585 of CM073492.1, forward strand.
GAGTGATAGTGAAAGCTACACGCTATAGTCTCTCTCTCAATAGTTGAGAATCTTGTTTAAGAAACACTCTTGTTTTCTTCTCCTTCATCCAAGAGGGTTTTCTCTATAGCTTCTTCATGCTTGTTAGCACAAGAACAAAAAGGAACCCCATTACCTAAAGAGGTTTTTCCTTAGTGTATTTCAAGTGGATTACAATTAGAGGTATCACATTTTGGATAGTTGTTTTGGCTTGGAGAGGTTGTTAAGCTACAAGAGGTATTTCTCTTCGTCTTGATTACTTGGATAATGTAATGGTAATATAGGTTGATCCTTTGGTGAATGGGTTTTCGAGAAAAAGTTTTAAATTTTGTTGCGTTCTATGATCTCTAAAATCCCAACATATATATCCTATATTTTCACTAATTAAGAAAAAAAATCCATACAACTTAATTTAATTTTTGAATAAACCTTAAGAATTTATTATCATTTTTAACTCTAAATTCAATATAGTCCTCAATAGTTTCATAAAAATAATTAATTCGCTAAATTGCTAAATTTCACACTTAAAGCTCTCTGTGAATTATCTCAAAAACCTCATATATTACACAATTCACCTACAAAAACAAGTTGGGATGAATTATAGCACATAAATTAAGCTAGAAGAGTTTCCCAATTGGTGGTGCTTAAGGTGCCCCAAACTTTTCCACAAATCCCTTTGCCCAGCCCATGGCACCTTGGGCACCACAGGCCTTAAACAAATACATTTCTATGTTTAGGCGGTGATACCCTAGGCGCTAGCCTTGGTGCATAAGGGTCCATGGCCTGAACCTCTCAAGTTCAAGCTTTCTATATGGCGCCTGGGGTGCCTATTACTGCACCACGCAAGCAACCACTAGTTTGGCTACCAAAACCCTCCCAAATCTTTCTTTCAACTCCCAAATCTTCCCCTCTTTAGCTGGGCATGAATCTAAACATCCAATAGGGTGTTTTTAGCTCTAGAAACTTCCTCAAATCCTCACAACTCCTAGGTTTAAAGTTTCATGGAAGAATTTTCCCCAATACCCTTAAAATCCTAACCCAAATGTGTAGCCCCCAAATAGTTTCAAAATTACCAATTGATTCAACATAAACACTCAATCTAGATGAGAATTTAAGAAAAAAGAGGCAAGAAGACCCAATTTAAAAGATAAAATCCAACTTCTCCTTTTTCCATTAAGGTTAGGCATAAAAAAAAAAGAAGAAAAGAGCTTGAGAGAAGAAAGGATGCCACTAACCTTCCATGAAGAGTGTCCAGTAAGGTTGGTAGTCGCCGAAGAATCGACTCCTGTTGTGATGATGGTGGACACTGGTCATAGGACTGCCATGGGTGTGAGTGAGAAAGAGTGAAGGAGAAATAGGAGGGAGGCATGAGAATGGAGAGTGTGTGTATGTGTGTGTGTATTATATAATCAAATTAATTGAAATTACCAATTTACCTCTTCTTTTAAATATAGTGGAGAATAAGGGCAAAATCGAACATCCAATTAAAATATTCGGTACACAAATCCCAATGCGGCACACCCAACTTACCTCATCCAGCATTCCCACTATTTCTCCAAGCTCCAATTTACACAATAACACATAGAGAACTTTCCCTTTAGGCAATCGTTGGAGGACAACTCACAGGCATCGACACTTGCTGCAAGGGTATAGGAATCACTACAGATGCCACCTCCTCCACTCTCCATAAGTTCGAGAAGGGGTTATGGCAGAGATAAGGACGTCAAAATTTATGAAAATCAAATCGTCAATGTTCACGGAAGAGGATATTAACAAGGATCCACAGCATTTCCTTGATGACTATGAAAAGATCTTGGATACTTTGGAATGCCTTGAATCTCATAAGGTGGTCCTTATGGCATTTCAACTGAGGGGTAGGAAAGTTCGCTAGTGGAAAACATGGAAAAAGGGCATGGCCGATAGTGCCACTCCCATCGAATGGAAGGAGTTTCAGAAGACCTTTCTAAACCAGTTAATCTCAATGAGCATGCAAGAGACACGGATACAAGAGTTCGATATGCTTCGTCAAGGGACTTTGACCGTTGATGATATGATGTCTTATTCATGAAATTGTCCAAATATGCTCCTTACATGGTCTTGGACGAGGAAGATAGGATCCGATATTTCATAGAAGGATTCTGAGACCCTTTGTTGTCACGTCCTACTTAGGACACGTGACCGGCACGAGAGTGAGGCTGACCTCACCTTAAAACCTAGCTCATTTTAATAAGTCAACATGCATAAAATTTTGAAATAGAAAAATAAAAATGGACTTTAACTGAGAAAAAACTTTCTTTTACTTATCCATAAATAACTAAATATAAATAATCATTTTTCCATGAATATATTCTATACATTCCATTATACCAAATCAATTCAATAAAATAATTATAACCAATTCTTTAATACAATTATGTCATTCTTATACATCATTTCCCAACTTACGATAATAGAAATCCAAATCCTAGGTTTCCTATGTGATCACAAAGCAACTCTAGAGTAGCAACAGGAAAGATACAAGAATAAGAATTTTAAATCACCCTCGGATTCAAATGGGGTCTTTAGCTAAAAGGAATCCATGACTCCTTGCATGAAGATTTCCTTCAAATGCCAACTCTGAAAAATATTAACAAAAGGGTATGAGCAAACCACTTACCTAGTGAGGGGACAACAGTATGCTAAGACAAAAAACAATCATATATATTAATTATAACATGATATAATATAATCCATAATAATTTTCAACAACATCCAAACAAATCAATCACATTTAAATATAACATAGTTCAAAACAATCCACAACAACAAGCAATTCAATCAATAGCATATATTTCCCATACCAACCGGGTCGTCCAAGGTATTTCTGGATCATTGCCTGCGGCCCCCGCAGCATTTACCCTTATCGCTTCATTTATCAGTCTCCATATTTATGGCTTCTTGTAGAATTTCCCATGGGATGCACCACCATGACTTTCTTTTCTTTGTCAAACACAAGCACAATCACAATTCAAGATCTCATATCATAACACAAACATCATTCCATAATTTACACTAGCCATCTATAAATGAATAAATTCAACAATCCAGATAAATTATAATATGCCACATCTCAACTCATTTCAATTAATTCTCAACTCTTGACATGATCTTATCATTTATAGTACATCATACACATATACATATGAGCTCATGAACATCCATAATTGTCATTACTTTGTGGCACATTTAACATTCAGAAAAGCCTCACACTCATACTTTAATTCCAAAATTAGAATACACAAGTGTGTATATATGTGTACATATATAATTTGTCCAACCAATTATTCCCAACTTGTAACTTTCCAAGTGGGCATATAAATATGTGTGTGTGTGTGTGTGCATACACTTCTTAACTAAACAATTACATACATTTATTCATATATATATATATACATGTACACATGTACCTGAAATTTTAAATATTAAGCTTCAAGTGTTTTCATGTATATATATATATCAAATATATTTACACTTTCACATTTCCTAATGACAATAGAATGTATATGTACATACAAATTTTCTAAGTTCCATTATGAATCGATTTAATACATAATATGTACACATATAAACACACTTAGAATTATACCCTTCAAGCTCCCAATCTTAAGGAAATGAGAAACACGCTTGTATATACATTACCATACAAATTCACAATTGTTTATATTTCATCATTTTATTCAAGCATGATAGCAACAATAAACATACCATTTCATATTTTTGAATCATCATTCTCTCCATATTTAGACATATTACATGTTTTTATTATGATGCAAAGCATTACAAAGGAAAAGTAATAGTTATAGCCATTGGAAGTGCCAACCCACTCACCTTAATTCCAAGCTAATTTATACTCTTCAAATCGGAGAAGGATGCCAAAGATCTTATAGGAGGCCTAGAAAATAATCCAAGAAGAAAACAACATCATTTTAGAGTTTAAGTCACCAAGCATTCAACATTGTTCTATTTTTCTTCTAAATTTAGAACAAAAATTTACAAAATTTCTAGTATCAATCCATAGCTCCAAAATTCATGATACTTGACATATATCTTTATTCATGTGTTAATATGCTAGCAAAAACAATTCAGCCCAAAAATCCACCATTTGTCACCTCAAATGGTTACTTTCATACTCATATATCGGAATTTCTCAATTCTACTATCTGTTCTATTTTTTTGTGCAATAGACCACCTTAACCATTTTCAAATACAATAAAATTTTGTAGATCATTAGATTTATATCTTCTCTAAGTTTCATAAAAATTTCAGGACAAAAAGAGACATTTAGCTACCAAAACTAACCCAATTTCCTAAACTACTCAAGCTTTACTCTACACTAAACAAGTGTTGTTCCCATGCTTATTTGAACAAATAAACCAATTTTTATGAACTTGAAACATTCCAGATTGGATTACCACACTTTAAAAAATCTCTCTACAAAGTTTCATAAATTTAGGAATTGATTTGGTCATCCAAAAACACATAAAACAAAAAGCATGACAGATCAATCTTATTTTCATATTCTCTAATTTTCAGCTACTGTTTTAGGTGCATTGAGGGTACCAGACCAGCCTAGAAAATTTTGAAATAGTTTAGGCCTATTCTTGAATATATTTAGCTACAAATTTCATGACTATTGGAGTTCATTTCACATCTCAAACAATTCAAACTGTTCATAACTTAAATGATGAGTAGAAAATTATGCAGAAACATAACCAACTCTGTTCTTCTTCTCTTTACCATTTCCTTTTCTGTTTCAGACCCTATTTTTATGTTTTTATCTTGATTATAACTCATTAACTCCCTTTCAAAATATAACTAATTAAATCCTATTCACTATATTGTTTAAATAGAAAATTATGCAAAATATATATTAAACCAGTGTTCCACCCATTCTCTATTTTCTACGCTTAGCATTTTCATTTCGGTTTGCTTCCCTTTCAGCCTCTAATTTTCATTTTTTTTTTCTTAGATTAAGATATATTTGATCAGCTCTACCCACACTAGAGGAGAAAGATGAATTAAAATGCAAGGATTAGAAAATTCAAGCTTACTAATAGATTCCTCTATTTTTGCGTTCCCAATATCCTTTTTGGTTTCTAGCAAAATTTGGCTAAATCCTCAAGTTCAGGTTTGAGACTTTAGTTACCCAAATTACCACACCAAAGCCAGAACATTTATGACATCTAAGGCTAAATTCTCTCGCTATTTTCTGTCCTGCTAACCGAAGAGCTTCTTTGTTTTGTGTTGACAAAAATAGAGTTTTTCTTGGCTCCTTACACTCTTGGTTTGTTCACAAAAATTGTAATACCAGCCAATTTTAGAATTTTGTAATTGGCGGTATTATGGTTGTTGTAATAAAATTTTTCATTATTTTAATGGAATTGTTGGGTTAATTTTAATTTTCTATATTTAAATTATTATTTTTGAATATTATTCATAGAGGCGGAACTGGGTATTTTATGGCGGGTGATATTTTTAAGAATTGAGGAAAGATAAGAGGAAGAGGAAATTTCGTGGAGATAGAGTCGAGAGACAAGGAATAAAAAGAGAGTAATCATAAGGTAAAGAGAATGTCGAGTACTTATGAGGTCTAAAGAGGGACTCAAGTGAAATGAGGAACTAAGTGGTATTTAGAATATAGAAAATACTTAAATTGGAGAAATTATAAGTTTGCCACTATCAAGGTTAACTAAGAGTTACCTAGGAGTAGAGTAGTAATTTCACCCTAAGCGGGTATATATAGGCAGTTCCACACCTTTTTCCTCATTTTTCACTTTCCTCTCTTTCTCCTCACTCTCTCTTCTCTCTTTCTCTCTTCCTTTTCTCTACCTTTTCTACCCAAATCTCCAACGACTTCAGAGAACCTTTCTCGGGTGGTAGGGTGAGCCATTAGAGGCCAAACAACCTAGGAAAAACAAGGAATCAAGGTAAGGATTCCGATTCACCAAACATTTTCTTTATTTTCTAGTTTTAAGGAAATATGGGGTAAAATCAGGATTCTGGCTTTGTTTTTCAATGAAAATTAGGGCTTTTGGTGTCTAAATGATCCTTAGACATCAAGGATGAGATCCCATGGAAGAAATAATAGAAAACGATGAAGATTTGGTCAAATTTGAGCCAAATCCACGAAGAAAATGGAAGGACAAAGTCGTGGTGCCTCAGGCGCCACCCTTGTGTAGAAAAGAGAGGTCTTGGTACCCCAGGTGCCATGTGGGGCACCTTAGGTGCCAAGCCCTTTAATTTGGGTAGAAAGTTTGGTGTCTGGTGCCCAAGGTGCCACATAGGGCGCCAGCCATTAGATAGCCTCTTTGGTCCATTTTCAAATAGCCATAACTCCTTCATCCGGATTCTATTTTTAACAAACTTTATATCGTTGGAAAGCTCTTTAAGTCTAGTTTCTAATGGTATAAATTTCTTTGCTAACGACTTACTGTATGTTAGTTATGATTAAATGAATTACCAAAGGTCAGGGTTAGTGGTGAGGATTTTCCTTGTTTTATGTAGTTATTGATTTGGGTTGATTCCAGGTGACTTCAGAGCTTCTTTGGCTTTTTCTCCTAGGACTTCTTATATGGTAAACCTTATCGGCATTAAGGTAAGTGGATGACCTTGCCATTTAAGTTTTATTAAATTATTTGGCCAAGTCAATATAAATCTCATTCACACCGTAGTTAGAAATTCATCAATGAAATTTCCTTGTTAGTGGAAATAACTAGACTAAGAATTTCATTGAATGATTGTGGAAATTAATTGTGGGATTTAATTTGTGGGATTTATTTTATGAATTTGGAAGTTTATGTTTATTTGTACTTTTAGTTAATTATATTATTTAGAAAGTGGAACTATGAGTAGAATGTTTATAGTTGATATGCTGTGGAATGTATGTGGAATTAGTAGATTCGTTGTGGTATTTTGTTGTGTGAATACATTGCATATCATCACCTGTACATTTATATTGCTTATGAAAAAAGAAAAGAAAAGAAAAGAAATATGGGAAGCAGAGGGTTGGTCTTCTGTAGAATGTGGATATATTTAAAGGTGTGTGCCTTTGGAATACACTCATTGAGAGTTGGTCTTCAATGGGTAGCAGGAAAGAGTGGGAAATGTGCATCATGCATAATACATTGCATAATGCATTTTGGAATGGATGTTTACTTACGCTTTTTATGGGTTTGATAATTGTTTATGAATTGTCTTGTGAGAATGTAGACTCACATAAAGGTTGCGGATTATGGTTGCGGGGTAAGGTATGCTATTTATATTCTTTTTACTGATAAGTGCTGATTGTGTGCGCTCTGATTATGGTGGTGAGGCTGGTATTTGCACTTGTGCCCTATTTTTTTACACAGTCATTTACTCACTGAGTTTTTATAAAACTCACACTCTCTATTGTTGTTTCAGATTTAGCAGCTGAGGAGGTTGGGAAATCGTTGGAAGTTAGCAGTTTGGAGACATACTCCACATAGTCAGAGAGTTCTATCTGAACCTAAAGAAACGCTCTGTAATCCTATAGGCCACCTAGGTCCTGCTGTATCTAGAGGGGTTTATTTATTTAATTGTTATTTACTTTGTAAATTATGGGCTACTACTGAGTTATCCCTAGGTTTGTATGATCATTAATATGCCCATTTTTTAGGGCGTGACAAAAATGGAGGAAAAGAGGAAGATTTTCGGGAAGCTAAAGGAAAGAACCAGAATTCTCTTTCTTTGAAGCATCTCAGTCGGCTAAGTGTTAAAAGGAGAAAGTGGAATTTAGGTGTATGGTTCTAAGGTTGCCAATACAACTTCTTCGGATCTAAATATTGAAAGACTCCTCTCTATCCTTTTTCCTTTCAATTAGGTCCCTAATTTATTTGGTAAAATTCTATTTATACTTCTCAAAATTAATTTATGATTCTTTTCTTTTCTTCCCTTTTTATCTACTTATTTATTTATTTACTACTTCATTTTATTTCCTATTGCAAATTTATCATCAATATATCTAAAATTTAAAATTTTAATTCTTCAAAATAAAAATTAATTTTTAATTAATTTTTTTAAAACTTTAAAGGTTCCCTATACTATTTAAAAATCTGGGATATTACATTTGTTTTTGGAGGTAAGCATTTTACAAAAGTCAGAATCCTTTAATTTTGAAAATAACGTAATTTTTGAATGATGATAGTTCAATTGGATCTCTCATTTTGAAATTATAATGAGGGGGCCCAGACACGGTCTTTTATATCTTACACAATGGCTGTTGACACAGCTTATAAGATGGGAGAAAGGGCGAGATGTCAGGAGGACTTCAATAATAAAAGGAAACGAGGACAAGACAGATGACACTTGGAACATGAAGGGGGTGCTAACTGAGCAACTACAACGTTTTATGTGTTGTTTGAGATCGACACTTTGATAAAGGTCAAATTTTTCACACGTGTTGTTTGAGTCTGGTTCGACATATTCCTATGTGTAGCCTTTTCCTGCCAAGAGCTTTACAATAGAACTTTGCCTAACTCTGATTATTACATTATCTCCCTTGAAATTGCTTATGTTATGTGTTGGTCATTTTGGATTACGGGTAAGGGTAAAACCTGGCAAACTGATGAGGTTAAGGATAAGCCAACAAGACCGAACACTCGATATGGCGCATGGTATGACTTTAGAAAATCAAAGGTACAAGACCACACATAGGTGACAAGTGAATGGGGAATAGTCATTATCTATTTAGAAAAAATTGCTTTGCGTTTATGGCTTGTTTCGTAAAGGCTACCATGATTAGGATGATATATTCTCAAGGGGTGTTGTTAACTCGGATGGTTAGGAAATGCTTGCATTTGAATAGGAGACTTTTGGAAACATGATGGGAAGTATGACATGTCAAATATGTCTGTATATATGGTGGCCTAAGATCGAACATTTCAAATTTCATTACTATGAATGTTTGGGAATTGGGAAGAGAAACTCTTAAGTGGTATTCAGTCCATTCATAGGGAAATTTGATATATTAGCTCGCATGTGACATTGAGTTTGATGGAAAGGGATTCATGTTGTCAATACCTTCCAGATATAATTATACTTGAAGGTTATCGTGTTTGGGAAAAAAGGAGTTTCCCTACACCTATAAACAATTTCGATTGGGAGTCTCTAAATCATGTAAGACGCTAGGCATGAGTAGCATATATGTTAGCAGATCAAGCCTTCTATGTGGATATGAGGGTGTTTCGTTTGTAAGGTGAATAGTCAAATTTTAGTAGGATCTTGAGGATTGAAACATGGCCTAGAATCGTTGTGAGTTGGTTATGCTAGTAGGTCAAGCGTTTAGGGAATGACCAAGTTGTTTTGAGATTAAAGACCTCTTGAAAAACGTGATGGGTACACCTTGTCTTCTTTAGGGATACGACCCAATCTATATTATTATCAACCTAATTGGTAAAGTCGGTGTGTCCACTTCAATTAAAAATAATTGGAGTATAACCTACTAGACTCAATTACAAATTGGAGAATTGTGAAGACCTGTGGGGCATTGGTATTTAGTTTATACTATCGAGATCATGGTCGAGCATGGGACGAAGTTATGGTACCCTTAGAGGTGTCACCACAAGTGAGGAGTCGTAATCAAGAAAAAGAAGACGAGACTTTGGGTAAATCAAGGTGTCTTTATGGTAAGAAAATGCTCGAGTGATTATAGAAACTCGACATGACTGTATAAGGTTTGTAGGAGTATGTTGTATCAATGGTAGGCTATGTGCGAGCCTAAGTGGTTGTGATGAGCCTGTATAGTGAAGTGAGACCACATGACTACGAGGCGTTGGTACTAGTTAGAATGAGAACATGAGGTGTAATGGGGGACGTTGACCCTTAAGGCTGAAGTCCCCAAGGGACTTGTGTGAACCATTAAAATACACAAGAATAAGTCAAGGAATAAACAAACCGACACGTTACTACAATTTGGAGTTTCTCAAGCATAAGTAGGGAAAGGAGATAACCTTGGTGGCAAATCGCTATCAGCGCCAAGAAAAGAGTACAAGTCATGGGGTATAACTACAAGGTTATAAAGAGAATGATGATAACAAAACTTAGAATGGAATAAGCCTAATAAGAAGACAAGCTCAAATTAGTAATGTGCTAGAGGAAGTGTGGTTAAGACTAGGAAACAAATAGAGATTTGGTAAAATCGAGTAACATAAGTGAGGAAGGAATTAGCAGTGGTTGAAATTCAAGGACTGAATTTGTTTAAGAGGGAAGTAATGTAATGCCCCAAGTGCTACGATGTAGAAAGAAAAGGTGAGTTTATGCAGGTCAAAAATTTTCACAAGTAAACGAGTCTTAGTCAGAGACATAAAATTTCTGAGAGGGTCAATGATAAAGAGAATCATGAGATTCGGGAAAGAAAAGGAAGCTGAGTCTGAGGTACATCAGGCCTTATAAGGTTTTAGATCGTATAGAGAAGGTAGCCTACTAGCTAGCCCTACCCATGAAGTTGAAGGGTATTCACCCGATCTTTTACATGTCGATATTAAGGAAGTATCTTCCTGATCCTTTACATGTGCTTCATCAGGATACCGTACAGATAGACGAGGATTTATCGTATGAGGAGGTCCCAGTGGCTATTTTGGATAGTCAAGTAAAGAAACTCTGTTATAGGGAGATTCCGTCAGTCAAGGTTTTATGGCGTAATCAAACTCACAAGGAAGCCACGTGGGAAACAGAGATTGATATGCATTCTAGATACCCACATCTTTTTATGACTAGAGAGATAAGTTAAATTCAAATGATCGAATTTCTTAAAGGGAGTAATATAATACCTACCAATGTTTTTCCATTTGACTTTCGAATTTTATTTTGCGAATAATGATTTTTAGCAAGTTTTGTGTGCAAGATGTGTATGTGATGCTAGCAATGTGTAGTGCTAGGCCGTATAGGGGCCAAAGTGAAAATCATAAGGACTACAATGAAAGATTTTGAAATCTTGTAGGATGTAACAAAATGTGTAAAAAAGGATAGGAATGGAAGGATAAAATGATAGGGAACCTTGATGTGAAATAAGAAATGAAGAACAACTCTTAAATCATGAGATATTGACTTTTGAATAAGTAGAATAATTAAATCTTTAAGAATAAGAAAGGAATAAAAAATATAATAAGTATGAAAATTTAAGGAGATGATGTACAGTCATTAGAAAATAGATAATTATATTTAAATAATTAGATTAATAGGAACGCTATAAATGAATAAATCTGGAAATATGTCCACCAAGTATGCTTTTGAACCTTAGAATATATCTACCCAAATCTTAGATTGGGTAATCAGGTTAGTTTGGAAATTTTTCAATAAAATCCACAAGTTTATAGGATAAATCAACAAGTTTTAGATGAAGTTTCAAGTTAAGTGAATAAGGGAACTTATGGAAAGCAACTAAATGAATTTAATATTATTGGTTGGATTAAAATACTCCAACCAACAAATCATAAATATATTAAATAATTTAATATTCAAATTACTCCATCTTCCTAATTAAATTAAAACATGTATCCGGTAAATAAAAGTTGAACTAAGAAAATATATTTAATTCTTACTTTAGATTCATCTAGAATTTGAATAGCAAATCTATTTGAATTTAAACAACTTTAATTAATAAAACTACATATTCTTAGGAAAGATAATCAATGAATAATCCTAATGGATTAAAACTGGAATTAAATCTTTCAAAATTCAAACCTTGATGTAATATCCCGAAAAATTCATGATTTTCGGGTATTACGTAGAGCTAATTTTTGTGGATTATTTTAGGTTAAAGATATTTTTCTTGTAGTGTGTGCAAGAAGATATGATGTTTAGAAGTAGCAAAGTTGTGGAATATTGAGTGGTTGAGAGTCAAGAAGTGCATTGGTGGTATCGAGGGCATTAAGGGAGTTGGGAGACTGGTTGAATACAAAGAGGAACTAAAGTGAAATAAGGAAAGCTATGGGGCAACTAGGATTTAGAAACACTCAAGGTGAGCTTTTACGGATTTGCTTTTACCAGTCTTGACTGAGGGTCAACTGGAGGGCAAGTGGTAATTTCACCCCGAGCAAGTATATATAGGTAGTCTCGCCCCTTTTTTCCTCATTTCCTCCTTTCCTATCTCTCTTCACCTTCTCTCTTCTCTTTCTCTCTTCCTTCTCTCTACTTTCTCTCTTTACACTCTAACTCCACATTCGAGCTTCGGAGGGCGGTTCTCGGGTGATAAGGCGAGCCTCTAGGAGCCAAACAACATAGGGAAAGCTAGGAATCAAGGTAGGAATTCCTATTTCTCAAGCTTTTCTCTATTTTCTAGTTTTAAGTATTCGGGGAAAAGTTGAGATTTCAACTTCGTTTCTTGATTAAAATTGGTACTTTGGTGTCTAAATGCTCCTTAGACATCAAGGGTGAGATCCTATGGAAGAAACTATGGAAAACGGTGGAGATTTGACCAGATCTAGGCCAAATCCGAGAGAAATCACGGAAGGTCATGGCCGTGGCACTCAGCGCCAAGGTTCAGAGAGTTTTTGCGGAAGAAGAAGGGCTTGGCGCCTAAGCGCCATGCATGTGGTAGGCGCTCAGGCGCCATGTGTGGTGCCCAGTCGCCAGGTGTGCTGGGAAATTTTGGTCCATTTTCAATCGGTCATAACTCCTTCATCCAAACTCCGTTTTGGATGAACTTTATAACCTTGGAAAGCTTTTTGAGTCTAGTTTCCAATGGTATAAGTTCATTTAGAGATTCATTACCAGTTAGGAGTTATGACTGGAGAAGTGAGTAAAGGTTGGGATTAGTGTAGAGAATTTCTCTATTTCGTAATCCTGATGGTTTTTACTTGGTTATAATAGGGATGGTTGAAGCGCAAGGCGGGAGCACTGAGAACGTGGAATCCATGTGAGGGAATCTATCTAGCTCTCTTATGTGTGGATATGCATATGTGCGTGTGTGTGTGTGTGTGTATGTGTATGTGTGTGTGTGTGTATTTAAATTGTTTTATATACATTTACTCATTAAATGTATTATGTGTGGAATTTGTTGTGGGGATTATTTGGAATTATTGTGTGGGATGTGTGGATGGGAATTGTGTGGAAACGTTGCATTATATTCATTTGCATATTTATTTTATGGGAAGTGGAAAAGTGTGGAAAGCAGAGGGTTGGTCTTCTGCATGATGTGGAAAAGAATGGTGCATCTCGTTCATCTGCATATTTATATTTTTATGCAGTTGTGGCTATATTGTTTGTGGGTGGGGTATATGTTATGGCTGGGGATCTAATCTGAGAAACCTAATGTATGTTATGGCTGAGGGTATAACCCAAGAAACCATACACACGATATGGGTATAGATATGACCCTATTGGCCGAATACATCGAGGGATTTCTTGAGTGTTAATCTGTGGAAATGTAAACCCACGTTAATTACACTCTTAAAATGTGGTATAAGAGCATGGGCCCTTGTGTAAGGGTTACATGCATTTATTTTGTGTGGTGTATATATATATATATTGTACATTTGTGTAGGTAAGGCTGGTAGCAGTGAGTCCGTGATTTAGACTCACCCCCTCACAATTACAAGTATGCAGGACAGTCAGGACGAAAGCTCATGGATCGAGGATACCTCCCCATTGTCTAGGGTAAGGTATTTATATTTATTTTATTGATATTACTCTAGTGTTCTCTGTAATCAAATAGGCCACCACTTATGATCCTGCGGTACTAATTCTAGGCTTGAGGCAGTATTGGTAACACACTATCTGCACCAATCACGGGCCCGGGTTCAGGGTGTGACACTTGAAACCCTAGATCCCTTACTCTATCTACCTTCCACACTTCTCTCTCTCAAATTTATTCGATTCTAGCCACCTATTGCAGCACACATAGTGTATATTTCAGAATTCGGTGGGAGAAACATGGTTTGACAAACTAGGTTTAAATAGTTGGAGTAAGCCGAGGTTTAAGTGAACGAGCTTTATGTTTGGGAAAAAATTAGGCAATCGTTGTTTGAGGCAGTGAAATTTGGTTTGAGGCAAAATGTAGATGTTAGTTTGTAAACATGGTTCTAAGATGTATAATTACCAAAACAGGCATGTATTTTTTTATTTAATTTTTTGATATACTATTATTATTTATTGTCATTTATTTTAAAAGAAACTTAATTTTTTGTTTATTTGTTTAATATTATAAATTAATCACTAATGGCTCATTTTTAATTAATAAATTATTTTTTTATTTTGTAATTACTAATTAAAATTTTAATTAATCACTAATTACTCACAATAAATTAAAGATCTCTAATTAAATATATGTATACATACAATCACACACATATATCTATTTATGTAAAATACGTAAAAAAATATATAAAAGAAATAAAAGAATATACATGCAGATTCATATCTATATATATTCACATTTTTCTGTTTGTTCATTATTTTTGAAAAACATTTTTTGAGATTTTGAAATTATTTTTGAAAATGAAATTAAATGAAAAATATTTTTTACCAGATAACAACTCTTAAAATCTGATGAATTCCTCAAATCTTAACTAAAACCCCAGTTACACTGATTCTTGACATTTCCAGAATTTTTACTCATTCCCTACAACTTTTCATTTTATTCACCTAGACCCTTGATAATTATTTTCCTTTTATCCTTTTCATGATCCAGGACACATTTAGATTCCTCTAAGTCCCTAAGTCACAAATATATTTTGTTCCAAAATTATAGCAACTCCTACAAACTTTTAATTTTATTTACTTTGGTCCCTATCATGCATTCACACGTCCAATTCATGTTTTTTCCCTTCCAAACTAGCCCAAAATTTTTTTCTTGAATGTTTTTAGGAAATTTAAGGTTATCCCCAACCAAAGTAGGACTGTTAATGAAAAACTCTCCACATCTACCCATTCATCTTCATGACACGTGCTACTGCAGAAAATTTTCACTAGTTTTTTTTCCTTAGTTTGGTCCTCCAATAAGCCCCTCAAACCTTAGATTAACTTAGACTAGGTTTATATAAAAAAAACTACCCATGAAAGTATAAAAGAATTTACAACTGAGGCTTGCTTTGTTTTCATGCACGAAAATAGAGTTCGTTCACGGTTTTTCTACTGGTGCAGGGGGTAACATACACCAAACACATAAGAAGCAAGGAAGGGGTAGAATTGATATGCTGATAAATAATCCAAACCAACCATGTTACGTTGTTTGGAGAAGCAAGAAAATTGTGCTGTGAATCTACCGAGGTTACAATGCATTGAAACTAGGTTGAGGCTAACGTGGGTTGTGTGAAGTTGCTCCCAAACATCTTAATCCTAGAAACCACGTTACTTTCTACAGTAAACTTAGAAAATTCCAACGCCAGCATGAAAATAAACATACCCATAATCGGCCACCAATACACAAAACATGCACCACTCGTCAGCTACCAATACACAAAACATGTATCACTCGACAGCACATAACACAATTATCACGTCTCTTCTCTTTCTCACATATCCACCTCTTAGCCAAGCAAAGCACACCACATTCATAAAGCCTCATCACCGCCACATTCAATCACCTAAGGCTGAGCATCAGACTCGCGGACTCACCCAACCTATCTAATCCAACCTAATCGACACAGTTAGGTTGAGTTGGGTTGGATTAGGTTAAAAAAACTCAACCCGACCATAGGTGGGTTAGGTGACAGGTTTATAATTTTTGACCCAACTTGACTCGTAAACCCAATTAATTTTAAATATATTTTTTAATATATTTTTTATTTTCTAATTGACAGGTCTAGGATTTGAATTCATTCTTCACTTCTTCCTTCTCAGTTGCACCCAGTCCTTGCCAAGTCACCATTCCCTTCTCAGTTCTCAGTCACACCCCTCGCAGTGTCACCGCAGTTCACATGCTCCCACTCCGGCACTTCGTCTCTCATCTTCTCACTTCTCAGTCACAATTCGCACGCTCCTAGCTCTACCATCACCACTCTATCTCTGGTTCATGTCCTTACTCTATCTCTGTCTCTCCTCTCCTCTCCTATGGTTCATATGAACCACTCCGGTACTCCGTCTATCTTCTTATCACTTCTCAGTCCCAACTCATAAGCTCTCGACTCCACCACCACCACTCTGTCCCTGATTCATATCCACAGTCCACACTAACTAGAACACGACAAAGCAGCACTGGTCCATATTGAAGCTCTGTTATGAATTCGAAGCCAAAGAGAGATTTGAAATTTTTTTAGACAGATCTAGAATATATTTTTGAAAAGAAAGAGATCTGAAAGTTTTTTGGCAGATTTGAAATGTATTTTCGGATGCTTCTTTTAATCATTCGTTGCCATGTAAATGCGAACTTCTCCCTTCTTCTTCATGCCTGGACTGCTCAAGGAGTATGTGTGAGAGAGAGACATATATATATATATATATATATATATATATATATATATATATACAATTTTAAAAAAAAAGTCAACCCGTCCAACCGACCCGAACCATCCCACTGGCATATAGTTGGTTCGGGTTGAGATTTACTCTTAACCCAAACCAACCTGACCCGTGCTCAACCCTACAATCACCCCACACTCACGAACCACACATACACACACTCTCAACAATACTCATATAGTTACAATATTGGGTAGTTCAATTGGATTCAACATTCAAGAAGCAAGGAGGAATTAAGATAAGTCATGATCTCTCCTTCTTTTGGCAATTCATCTCTCTTAAAATAAACATAAGAATTCATTTTGACATCTAGTTTCATTGGTCTTAATTGTTTGATCGAATTGCAAACTCTCTGATAGGTACCTTTCCTTGTGATTTATGATTTATGCCTATGCTTCTATTTTATTGCTTTTGCATAGCAGATTTTATTAGAACATGAATTCACTCACTTATTAAGATATTTATCTCACACTCGTTGGCTATTTTTTTTTTAAATCAAGTAGCGAAAGAGGAATTCCTGCAAAAGGACTAGATTCATTGTTGCACTATCCCATTGTTGGATAGATTCTGAGTCGTTAGTATTTATTTTATTAAGTTTAGTAAACTCTGTGATCAACTAGGACATCTAAAAAATCTTGGGTAAACGGTTTATTTTATTTCATGATAGAAAAAATTTAATATGATTAATTACATTTATTTCTCTAGAATTTTATAGATTTAATCCTGTTGAATTACGACAATCTACTTGATGAATAAATTGTAAGTTATGTTTGCGATGGATGAAATCATGGCTTGAATTATTATTTTATTTTACTTGTGGGAGATTACGAAAAATTCAGATAAGTTGTCCTCTTTTCTTGTGTATATAATTGGTATATGGTCAAGCTAATTCATATTATCCCTAGCTTTATTTACTTAATATAATAATGTCTTTTACATATATTAAGTATATATATATATATATATTAGTTTTATTTATATATTTTTTTTAAATTAGGTAGATGCTTAATATGACAAATACCATCAAATGTGGTATACATTATAATATAAATAATATAATGTTGGTTGTTAACTATACTATTTACATTTACAAATTAATATTTATTTATATTTAAATAATATTTCTTAATATTAATTTATTTATTTTATATATATATATATATATATATATATATATATATATTAAAACTATGAATTGTCTGAAAATTTTAAAAATTGAGACTACTTAAATGATTTGAAATAAACATGATATTTTTAAGTTACAATACGCATGAGTAATGAAAGGAAATAATTAATATGGGGGAAAAAGGCTGACTTCTCTCCTTGTATTATTTTCTTGTGTAGTTTATCCTTTATTATTATTATTATTATTATTATTATGTTTTTATTTATCATCTTTTATTATTATTATATTTCTACGTGATTAGTTATTCCTTATTTATTTTCCTAACCTTACACTAATGCCACATGCCTATTTTATTGTTTATTTACCTAATTCTACTCTAATTCCACACGCCTCCCTTATTATTATTATTATTATTATTTTGTTTTCCTCTTATCTAGCTTACCCTAATGTCACACGCCTCCCCTTTTTCTATGATTTATTTTATTTAACTTAAATTATTTTATTTACTTATGCTCTTATTCACATGTCACATTATTTAATAACAATATTATTTTATCCACTTATTTGTTTAGCTCTCTCTCATAAAAGTCCTACATGTACCATCAAATTTTCGAACACCAAATGCAATCACCCTTTTGTTTTAGTCCATCGCTCACCCAAACACATCACACAAGTACCACTGACAATCTAATGCATCCACAAGTAACTTCACACACCTCTAATGCAAAATAATCAATGCATATAACAAGCAACGAAATCATGTAAATAAATAAGCACGGTCCAAAATCTCTACGGATATCCATCTATTCACAGAAAAAATTTTAACACACTCAAACTCACACTTCCTTACATCGTAATACCTCAGGTATTACACCATCGAAGGACCCTTTACTTTGTAAATCTATAAGTTAACCTAAACTATGATATCAACTTTGTCACATCCCATCTAAGAGCATGACTGACACAAATAGAGTTCACCTCTACCAATAAGCCTTAACTAAGGATTACTATCCAACACTTGAACTTACAATAGCAAAAACATACTTCTTAAATTTCTCTATTAACAAATCATAATCTATTCATAACTTGATCAAGATATCAAGGGAATCATACTCAAATATCTCATATATATAAATTATTGCCGTCAACTATTTACAACTATACTCAAGTAGTTCTCATTTTAGCACACTTGCCTCACATACACAATCATAAACTGATCACATCTATACTTAATGGGTACACCTATCAGGCTTAACATTTGCTACACGTCAAATACCCAAACCTCTTATAACAATAGACATACACACATACAAACACAAGTCATGGGTTACAGAGCATAACTAGAGCCAATATACACATATTAGCATTTAAAACAAAATACTAGCCCAAGAACCAATTTGGGCTTCTTCTGACTGGGACGCTTCCCTAATGCAACAAGTGAGTCTCTAGCTTGACTTCACTATATGAAAAGAAAAAAAAAAAAAAGGTGAGCTAAAAAGCCTAGTGAATACTAAACTCATGATAGAATAAGTACAAAAGAAATAACTCAGAGTTATAAGTCTCAATGGTTCATATAGTATTTCAAGTAATATATACTCATGTTCAAGGAGATATAAATAATATCAAGTATTATTAGATTTATAATATCACGTAATCATGAGTATAAATAAAATGTGTTCTGAGGAACCACAATTAGAACTTCATCACTGATACCCTCCAAAACCTCAATGCCATTTACTCTGTATCCACCATCTAGTCATTCGATGTAATCCTCACATTCATTACCCTCCAATATCGGACTATACACATATAGCCTCCCTCCCATGAGTGGTCTTTAATCACAGGGCCAGTACACTCCTTAATCCTCTGCTAGATGAGGTTGTAAATACCGAGGCGCGCCAAGGACTACAGTGCCGCTATAGTAATTTCGTTCCAGAATGGATTCCTCTCCACGTATGTACATTAGCTTTTATATATAAATCTCATGGTTTGCAACCATCAGGAGAGCTCAAAGCATATATTCTTCCAATAACGTCATCATAAACTATTACTTATAATATTTCCTCCAAACAACTCAACGGTAAACTCTTTCATAACATAATGAACCATTGCTCATAGTTACCATATCAAGAAAACTCAAATTCGTATAAGCTTTCATAATATCATGTATTTCAAAAAGAAAGTGTTCTATATACATAAACATGCTCCACAACTTTCATTCTCATAGAAGCAAACCATTCTCTTTTCTAAAGCTGAAGTAACAAGTAAATCATTCTCAATCAAATACTCAAATATATATCTTTAAAATATTTGTCACATATAACAAGTGAAAGAAGATAACTTTAGAAGAAAAGTTAAGAATCCTTCTTAGAAAAACATTTCATGATAGAATTGGAATTCATGATATAAGAAAAAATATTTTATACTAAATCATTTCCATAAGACTTAAACTTTCATGAGAAAAGCAATCACCTGGATTGCAACCTAGACTCTCCTCTTTTCACTTATCCAGACTAAAATGTAAAGGGCCTAGTGGACTTTGGAATAGGCTAGGGATTACAACTGAAAAGAATTAAATGTGGGATCAACATACGGATGAAAGTAAAGATATTTTTCTTCATAACTAGAAAAAGAATCTCAAATAGAATTTGCTTCCTCTCTTATCTCTAATGCTGCCCAAGAGTGATTCTGTAGAAATGTTCTACAGATTTTCTCATGTTGCAGATTTGTCAGGCCTGGTTTAGCATTCTTTAATCCTATAATTTAACTACTAGACTTCCCTAACTTCTTACACAACCAGCTCTAGGCTTTTTGCAATGAATTAGACTTTATTCGGACTCATTCTACACACTGATTTCCCTCTTGGTTTGCAACTCTCTTTCCCTTGAAGTTATGCTTACTTTACATGGCTTATCATTCACAGAGTCTCCATGGGATTAGACTTCATTTATTAACCCGTGACCAAATTTTTACAAGCCCTATAGTAGCATACTTAGAATTGGTGATTGATAGAGTTCAATGGCGCTTGCAATCTATGTAGCCGACCCCACTTAGTGAGATAAGGCTTAATATTGTTGTTGTTGTATAGTAGCATACTTATTCTGAATCAAGTGTGAAATTATGTGAAACCAGTACCACACGTTTAAATGAATGTAGGTAGCACATTTTAATTGAACAACTAGGTTTCTAGCTCTTCATTCTGTGCATTAGTCCATTACTCAAGTCATGCAACGACTCAAATTTAATTTCATGAGGCCAAAGCTTCATGTAACACAGATTTTAACTAATTTCTTTACAATTAATCCTTCTCAGCCCATTTAACTTTTCCCCCACTGTTTTCCGAAGTTTCAGCCTTGACCAACCCACCAAACCAGTTCTTAAAAATTCTGAATTAAGAGGCCAAATTTGTTCTAAGACAAAATTTGATCCACATCTTATAACTAATCAGTTTACCAACCCTCTCCCTCTCGGCTAAACACACAATCAGCAATTCAGCACTTATTTTGTTCTGTTTAAACTCCTCGGCCAGCACACATTTAGCAACACAATAGTCCCAATTTCAATATTCAATATTCATAAAATTTAGTAGAGGATTTCGCCCAAAACCTAGTCGTATTAACTGAGAATTTAAAGCAGAAAACTCAAATTTAATCAGTTATTCAAACGGTTCCAAGTTTTCTGTTTTTCCTATGTATTTCATTGTTAGACCAGCAGAAAAATGCAGAAGAAAATCCAAATTCATTTAGCTATGTCCTATGGTTTCCGGTGCAGTTTTTTTTTTCAGTCGTTAATTTCAACCAAAACATCAGAAGAAATTATACAGACTTTAGGACAAGACTAGAATTAGACGGGTTCAACTCGAAATTCAGTAAATTTTGTTTACCGGACGTCATTCCTCCTCTGTTTTTACTCTCGGTATTCTCCATTTTGTTTTTCATTCCTCCTATCCAGTCATAATCTCAATCTCATACCAGATCCATTTCGTGTTATTCGGCTACCCAAAGCTGTTCTGTCGTCGTACATCACCGCAGAAGACCAATTCGAGGTGGTAGCAGTGACATGCAACTACCATCCGGCTGAAGACCGAAGACCCATAAGCCAACGATGATGAGTTCAGGCAAGGCAAGAGAGAGTAAGGGCATGTTTGGTATAATTTGAATGAAACCAAGACAATAAAATCTCATTCCTTCACAATTTTGATGGAATCTCGTTATTTCAAATTTTACTTATATAAAATTTTTTTCTCATTTATTAATGAATACCAAATATAAAAGCAAAGGAATGAAAATTCCTTGCCTATTCACTTATTGCATATGCCAAACATTGCCTAACAGAAAGGAAGAGAAGAAAAATGAAGTCTGGGATCGTGAAAATAACTTGAAACTGAGCTATAATTCAAGAAACCTTTGAGACTGGTTTAGAAAAGCAAGGAGACGACACGTGTCCTCACTACCATTCTGATAATATTTAATTCCTCTTCAGAATTTACCCATATTTCCAAAATGTTATTTCACTTGGGTCCTTATATTTCTTTAAGTAGAATTTTCAGATCACACACCAAAGGCACAAAACTTTGCTTTATTACCCTTTTTATCACATCTTTTCACTAGTTTAAAATTCCAAAATATCCCAATAAATCCTAATAAAATAAAAGATTTATTTTGTTCAAATTAGTCCTTAGGTGTTCAAGGAAAAGAAAACTTCGTATAGGTCCTCAAGGAATTTCAGAAATTTTAATTTTCACTTGCCCCAAACTATATCTAAATTGTAGGCTTTAAGTAATATCTCTCTTTTTCATTTCACTTCAGTCCCAAAGACTTAACTTAGTCCACGGTCATTACAGAACACAGCATCCAGTGTCATTAGTTACAGTACTTATTTCTTCAATTTTTCGAGCTGTGAACTTAACAACCAGAATCATGAAATTACAGCAGAAAGGACAATACACTACACTTTAATCGAATGCAGAAAGTTACATGCTTGACTCCTGATTTTCGGTCAATCATGATCAAATATCTCACATTTAAATCAGATCCTTGTACCTCACTTAACCAGTTAAAACCCCAAATAATTTATGCATATTATATGCTTGCTTCACTCTGTCCAAAATTCTCCAGAACCAGTTTTCATAAATCAAACAATCAAAACAGAAGAACATCGACCAGAATGTAGCAAAAACCATATGCAACTCAATTCTATACATAAACCAGAATTATCTTCTATAAATTTTCAGTATTATTTCAGCTATGGCTTACCTATCTGCTGGGGCATTACAGCTGGCGTTTCCTCTATTTTTCTGATTACAGTCTTTTCCCTTTCCTTGTTTTATGCTTTAGCTTACACGTGTCCCTTTTCAGTTATGCTACAGCCTATATATTGCATTCTTGTGTATCCGGATTGAGTAAGGGGAAATGAATATGCAGTTTTCTGTTGCATTATATTTCTTTCTTCTTTATTTTTGCTAATATGGTATCAGAGCCTGCCTAACCTTCAATGTCAAGTATAGCTGAAATTTCTCAATCGCCCAGCACTAATTCTAATTCTTCCACATATGTCTCCACAGTTACACAGATCACTTCACCTATTAAATCACTACCTCACTTTGTCATAGTTAAATTGAATCATGATAATTATTTAATATGGAAGGCACAGATAATTCCATATCTTCATGGCCAAAAACTCTTTGATTTTGTAGATGGAACCATCACTCCACCTCCACAATTTCTTACTGATAACTCTCAAAATCCAGAATACACAAAGTGGTTTCATCATGATCAATTGATTTTATCTATCCTGATTTCATCCCTTTCTGAGAACTTGATTACCCATGTTTTACAGTGTAAAACTAGCCATGATATTTGGAAAACCTTGGTACTCTGTTCACTAACCAGACGCAGGCAAAATATATTCAAATATACTCACGGTTGGCTTTAATTAAAAAAAGAGGAGATACGGTTGCTGAATACCATCAGAAAGTCACCATGCTCGCCGATTCCCTTACCGCTGTTGAAAAACCGCTCTCAAACGCGGAGTTTGGGACTCACCTAATGTCGGGTCTAGGATCCGACTTTGATCTGATTGTGGCATCCCTCTGAAAGTGTCAACCTTCCCCATCATCAATGGAGCTCCTCAGCCATCTTCTCACATTTGAAGCTCTTCTGAATCATCAGACGTCATCTGTACCAGCAACGCCGGAGATTACGGCTAACACTGTGTCTGTTGCTCAAAATCAGTCTAACCAAGGTCAAGGTGGTCCGAACAGAGGCCGTAGTGGTCGTTTTGGTGGTGGACTATTCAGTGGCCGTGGTGTTGGTGGACGCCGTGGAAGCTTTGTAAATGGCGAACGCACCTACTCGAACAATCTAGTTTGCCAAGTCTGTGGCAAGCCAGGGCACAGTGCTCTAATATGTTACCACCGATTCAATCAAAGCTATCAAGAGCCACCATCGTCCTCAATAGCAACAAATTACTCTTCCATGGGAAATTACAATTCACATCACTGGTACCCCCGACACAGGCGCAACACATCACATGACCTCAGATTTTTCCAACTTGAACATCTCAGTTGATGGCTAATATGGCACTGATCAAGTTGAAAATAATCTATATTTGACTGGCTCTTCTATATATCTAAAAAATAAAAAAGGTTTGACCTTGCTACCCAATGCTAAAGCGTCCCACATATCAAAAACAATATGAGCATCCTCATGCTGCCATACACCCAATTGGAGGGGCTCCTCTGGCCAAGCAAAGACCATTGGATCTGATAGAGACCATTGGATCTGATATGGACTCCACCCAATTATGTCTCCTAACTCATTTTTCAAAAGAATTTTCTATTATCAAATGTCGTTAAAGATGACGAGAAGTTTTAAGATTTTGACTTGGTCAACAATTCAAATTTTAATTTTTTTTAATCAAAGCATATCTTAAATTTACATGTCTGCCTGACAGATGTTTAGAGTTAAATTGCCAAAAAAGTTGTTGGACGTGAATATTCAACAGCATGACTTTTATATAAGGAATCAAAATATCAAAGTGAGTGAAGCCACTACGTGATGCATGTGGGATCCGGATTGCACGGTCATCCTCATCTGTGATGATGATCAATGGAATCTCAAAGATTCAAAACTCAGAGGCTGACAAGGATGCAGCAGCAGAACTCATCTCCCATTAATAGAACGGTTAGTATACAACAACAACAACAACAACAAAGTCTTATCCCACTAAGTGGGGTCGGCTACATGGATCGCACGACGCCATTGAGCTCTATCAATGACCAACTCTTTAGATATCTCATTTACTAAAAGGTCCCGTTCAATAATTTCTCTAAGTGTCTTTTTTGGTCTTCCTCGGCCTTTTTTCATACGGCTCCAAACCATCTGTTCAACTCTCCTAACTGGCGCTTCCAACGATCTTCTTTGCACATGCCCAAACCATTTTAAACGGTTTTCAACCATTTTTTCCTCAATAGGTGCCACCACAACTCTACCTCGTAAATGATCATTATGGATCCTATCTTTTCTTGTATAACCACACATCCAACGCAACATCCTCATTTCCGCCACTCCAATTTTATGTTCTTGTTGTCCTTTCATTGCCCAACATTCACTCCCATATAAAATCGCTGGTCTTATAGCAGTACGATAAAACTTTACTTTGAGTTTATCAGGTACTTTCCGATTACAAATAACCCCTGATGCCATTCTCCACTTCAACCACCCAGCTTGTATCATATGTTCCACATCTCTAATAACTTCGCCGTCATCTTGTATAATTGATCCCAAATACCTAAACTTTGACACTTGTGATACGACCTGATCACCAATCTTAACCTCCAGCTCGTTCCTAGCTTGTCGCTTGTTAAACTTACAATGCATATATTCGGTCTTACTCCTGCTCAGACGAAAACCCTTCGATTCCAAAGTAGCTCTCCATAACTCAAGTTTAGAATTAATCTCTTCCCTTGTCTCTGCTATGAGAACAACGTCATCTGCAAAAAGCATGCACTTAGGGATTTCTTCTTGGATGTGTTTCGTCAGAACATCTAAAACCAAGTCAAACAAATAAGAGCTTAAGGATGATCCCTGATGTAGGCCAATTTTAATAGGAAAGTCTCTAGTTTCCCCGCCAGACGTTCTCACACTAGTCGTAGTGTAATACCCGTTAATTTCAGAATATAATTCGCTTAAGAGTATTTTAGAATTCTACAACGTTACTTTAGTTATTTATTTTGGTCATTTTTAATTTTCATATTTAATTGTTCTCTTTGAATATTATTTATGAAAATTGAGTTAAATGACTGGACTAAATATTTGCACAATGAGGGATATATTCTAAGAATGGTGAAATTCATGGAAAAGTGGTTGCAGAATGGTCAATTAATCCATTTATTGTAAATTGACTGGATGGGTTTGGATGTTGGGTTATGGATACCCATGGGTTATTGAATAACCCATTAGAAATATTTAATATAAAGTTTCAATAGTAACCTCATATTTTTCACTCAGCCGAAGGAAGCAGAAAAGATTCTTTCTCAGTTCTTCATTTTCTTCTCAAATCCTTTCCTTGATCTTCAGAAGTTCGATTATTTGTTCGGTTCAAAAGCTTTGTAAGGATCAAAGGTAAGCTTTAATCCGATTATTTTATTTAAATTTCAGTTTATGTAGAAGATCAGAGGAGGTTTTGTTCTTGAAGATTTTGATGATAATTCATGAATCTCAGTTGTTTTAGAAGTTATATTTGAGTTATAATCGGTTAAAAGAGTTGAAATTTTGGTTTTGAAACAAGAAAGGAAAGGATGAATTTTTGAAAGATTTTTCTGCAAAACCGAGTTACTGTAGTGACCAGGGATTTCGAAACAAAATCTGGAAAATTTTCTTCGGGTTACTGTAGCAGTACTGTAGTGTCGGCAGTCAACGGTACTGTAGCAGTCAACGTTACTGTAGCGAACCGATACTGTAGTGAACCGTTACTGTAGCGAACCGACACTGTAGCAAACCGTTACTGTAGCAAACCGTACTGTAGCAACCCGTTACTGTAGCAGTCAGAAAATTTTACGTATTTTCGTGATTTTGTTTCCTTTCTTATGATTCCTTGTAATATATTTTACTAGGAAATTTTCCTACACAAATTCTAGTGTGGAACAAGGTAAACTTGGACAAACATCAAGGTGAGTGAATAACCTTGCTCAGCTACTTTGATATTACTAGTCAAAGTACAATATAAGTCCCATTTACAATATTATTTGGATAATAAGCAATTAATTTTTCATATGGGAGTATATGATGATCAGTAGAAATAAGAGTATGAAGAAACTATTTATTTCATGACAATTGTACTATGTGATGAATTCTCACTATTTTATTAATGAGTAAAGATCTACGGGATCTAATACACGAGTGTGAAAGGGTTAAAGTCCCATACTACTCGGTGTATATCTAAGAAATCTTATACACGAGTGTGAAAGGGTTAAAGTCCCATACTACTCAGTGCATATCTATGAAATCTATACACGAGTTGAAAGGGTTAAAGTCCCATACTACTCGGTGTATATCTATGAAATCTTATTCATGAGTTTGAAAGGGTTAGAGTCCCATACTACTCGATGTATAAGATAATTAATTATATGAGTAAATGTGGTATTTGTACTTTTGATATTTTATATAGTACAGTTATTTACTTACTGAGTTTTTAAATAAACTCACACTCCCTATGATTATTTTTTTTCAGATACAGAAAACAGAGAAGAAGAGAATCTGTTTGAAGATTAGAAGCCCCTTGGGATTATTCTCTATTTCTGTCTGGTGGGACACCAGTACTTATTAATGTGGATATTAGAAAAGCTCTGTATTTTCTATAGGTCTCCTAGGCTTGCGATGAGATAGAAATATCAGACTATGTATGTCTATATTTGCTTATCAGATGAAAATAATTCTGTAGTGTGGAATGAATGATTAAGGTTGAATGTAAAACCTTACAGAATATATGTATATAACGTATGTTTGAGAATTATATCAAATGAGTAGTATCTTTTCACATACTCAATTTTTGGGATGTGACAAATTTGGTATCAGAGGAAAGGTTTTATAGGTCCCCTATAGAGTACAGAGCAAAGTGATCTTTGTGGGCCCTTCCCTATTGTCATGAGCCGCGGCATGACCATAGGATTAGGTTCCATAAAAGACCTTGTAGAGTATAACGTCATTTTATAGATAACTTCTCAGTGGGGCTAGTAAGTGATATTTTGTTTATGTCTGAAATTTGTTTGTTATGTGTGTAGATCTGTGACAGATCAATGTCAGAAGGATCTTCTAATAATAATGAGCATATGGGTCCAAGGAGGGCCATAAATCCACCAGTACATGTGCAAGATGATCCTAACCGTGGTGATAGTTTACATGCTCAAAGTACTGAGGGCGCAACTAGTGAGCAAACAAGAAGAGTCGAACCTGATGCTCATGTCGGTAATGCAACTATTGCACATGTGATTCATTTGATGAATGAACGATTTGACCGATTTGAGGCTGAAATGAGAGGTCGAGCTGCACAAGCTAACCTGCCAGTGGATCCTCCTATTGTTGAAGCTGAAAATGTACCACCAGCTCCGTTAGCGGGAGGAGTTAATGTAAGAGAGGTAAGAATGTCTGAATTTCAGAAAATGAGGCCTCCTACTTTTTCAGGGGAAGATCCCAAAGAGGACCCACAATGTTTTCTTGAAGATTGTGAAGCAATCTGTGATGCTATAGGGTGTTCTCCTACTCAAAAGGTAGAATTCACTTCCTTTCAGTTAAAAGGTAGGGCTGGTAAATGGTGGAGGAACTGGAAGAAAGCTAGAATTCAAGGCGCACCGCCAGTTATGTGGACAGAATTTTACAGATTGGTTATGGATGAATTTCTTCCGGCAAGTGAACGATCATCCAGGGCCAGAGATTTTCTGTATCTACGGCAGGGAACCATGACTGTTGATGAATATTCAGCTCAGTTTGTTAAATTATCTGAATATGCCCTTGAAATCATTCCTTCTGAAAGGAAGAAAATAGAAAAGTTTGTGGAAGGGCTTCGTGATGCCTTATATGATCAAGTGGGTTCTAATATGAATGATTACTCTTCGTACTCAGAAGCTGTTGATGTGGCCCGAAGAATGGAAAGGAGGTCAAAGAATAAAGAAGAATATCGTCAAAAGAAGAAGGCCAGATATAGGAGATCTTTTAATCAAGGGGAAGACTCAGGGACTTTTACTGCACCACAACATGCTCCAGCCACTCCTACTAAGTCATCTTATTCTATAGCCAGTGTGGCTAAGCCTCGTTCAGAGAGCAGGGGTGGTTTTAGCTCTTCTAGTAGAGGAGGTACTCAAGGTAGAAGGGAAAAACCTCAATGTCCTGAATGTGGAAAGTTTCACTTCGGAGAATGCAGGTTAAACACTGTTGGTACAGGCTGTTTTCACTGTGGACAAAAAGGACATTTTATAAGGGAGTGCCCTCAGCTCATGACAAGACCAGGTCAAGGGTCTACTTTGCCACCTCGACCACAATCTATTACTCAAACACCAACCCCTTCAACAGGGGGTAGTATGGGAAGAGGTTCTGGAAGAGGCCAAGGTGACCGTGGAAAACAAGCTGCTGGCAGAGGAAATGCAAGAATATATGCTCTAACCCGACAGGATGCTCAAACATCCAATGCTGTAGTTACAGGTATATTATCTGTTAATACTTTTGCTGCACGTATTTTGTTTGACCCCGGTTCTACTCACTCATATGTGTCACCCCTATTTGCCAAGAGATTTGCAATTGATTCGATTATTCTTAAAGAACCATTCTTGGTTTCCACACCGATGAGAGAGACTTTGATGGTTAAAACATGTTATCGTTCTTGTAAAATAATCGTTGGAGGCATGGAAACTGAGATAGATCTTATGGTTCTCAATATGTTAGATTTTGATGTGATTCTAGGGATGGACTGGCTATCTTCTTGTCATGCTACTATAAATTGTCGTGACAAAGTTATTTCCTTTAATATACCGGGGAGGAGTAATTTTGTGTTTCAAGGAGATCGAAGTGATGTACCTTGCAACATGATATCTATGTTAAGTGCCCAGCGTATGTTGCGAAAGGGATGTCAGGGATTTCTAGCTTTTATCAAAGATTTAGAAAAGAAAGAACAGAAGTTAGAAGACATTCATGTGGTTAATGAATTCCCAGATGTGTTCCCAGAAGATTTACCTGGATTACCGCCAGAAAGAGATATTGAGTTCAGTATTGATTTGGTCCCAGACACAAGACCAATTTCTATTCCACCTTATCGTATGGCTCCTGTTGAGCTAAAAGAACTTAAAGAACAATTGGAAGATTTGTTAAACAAAGGGTTCATTCGCCCAAGTTTTTCACCTTGGGGTGCTCCTGTTCTTTTTGTGAAAAAGAAAGATGGTTCTATGAGATTATGTATAGATTATCGTCAACTGAATAAAGTCACAGTGAAGAATAAGTATCCTTTACCAAGGATAGATGATTTGTTTGATCAGCTTCAAGGAGCAAAATACTTCTCAAAGATTGATCTAAGGTCTGGATATCATCAGTTACGAATTAAGAGTGATGATATACCTAAGACTGCTTTTCGTACACGGTATGGACATTATGAGTTTCTTGTGATGTCTTTTGGGTTGACAAATGCACCAGCAGCATTTATGGATTTAATGAACAGAGTGTTCAAATCATTCCTTGATAAGTTTGTAATTGTGTTTATTGATGATATTTTGGTATATTCAAAGAGTCATGAAGAACATACTGAACATTTGAGAAAAGTGCTTCAGACTTTGAGAGAGCATCAATTGTACGCAAAGCTCTCAAAATGTGAATTCTGGATGAGTCATGTAACATTTTTGGGACATGTTATTTCCCAAGAAGGTATTCATGTAGATCCAAGTAAAATTGAAGCAGTAAAACAATGGCCTCGACCAACAACTGTGTCTGAAGTACGTAGTTTTCTTGGCTTAGCAGGGTATTACCGTCGCTTTGTCAAAGATTTCTCTAAGACGACTCTTCCATTAAATAAGTTAACCCGAAAGAATGTTAAATACATTTGGGATGATTCATGTGAACAAAGTTTCACCCAATTGAAAGAGTGTTTAACTTCTGCACCAGTCTTAATTTTACCATCAGGACCAGGGGGTTACTCTGTATTCTGTGATGCCTCAAAGATAGGCTTAGGGTGTGTGTTGATGCAACATGGTAAAGTCATAGCTTATAGCTCACGTCAGCTTAAAAAGCATGAATTGAATTACCCCACTCATGATTTGGAAATGGCAGCTGTAGTGTTTGCCCTAAAGATATGGAGACATTACTTGTATGGGGAAACTTGTAAAATTTTTACAGATCACAAAAGCCTTAAGTACATTTTTGAGCAGAGAGATCTCAATCTAAGGCAACGAAGGTGGATGGAACTTCTGAAAGATTATGATTGTACCATCCTTTACCATCCAGGTAAAGCAAATGTAGTGGCTGATGCTCTAAGTCGAAAGTCTATGGGAAGTTTAGCTCACATTGCCACTATAAGGAGGTCTCTAATACATGAACTACAAGAATTGGAAGCTGATGGAGTATTCTTCGAGATCACTGAGTCAGGTACATTTCTGGCTCATTTAACAGTTAGATCATCCCTTGTTGAAAAAGTAAAAGCAACTTTAGAAGGTGACATTGATATGGTCAAAATAAGAGATAAGGCAAGGCAAGGTCTAGCACCAAGTTTCTTGGTAGATGAAGAAGGAGTCTTATGGTTTAATGGTAGACTCTGTGTCCCCAACATTGAATCTTTGAAGCATGAAATCTTAATGGAAGTTCATGGTTCACCCTACGTTGTACATCCTGGTGCTGTGAAAATGTATCAGGACTTGAAACAAGTTTATTGGTGGGAGGGCATGAAGCGAGACGTGACTGACTTTGTAGCTCGATGTTTGACTTGTCAGCAAGTTAAAGCTGAACATCGACGACCACCTGGATTGATGCAAAAACTAGATATTCCCGAATGGAAGTGGGAAAGGATCACCATGGATTTTGTAGTAGGTTTACCTCGGTCAACAAAAGGAAATGATTCAATATGGGTCATAGTGGATCGACTTACTAAGTCAGCACATTTTCTTTCTGTTCATACCACTTTCAGTGTAGCAAAACTTGCTCGACTTTATGTTAAAGAAATAGTGAAACTTCATGGTGTACCAATATCCATTATATCAGACCGAGGACCTCAGTTTACTTCTCGGTTCTGGAAAGTCTTTCAAGAGGCTTTGGGTACCAAAGTGAATCTTAGCACAGCATTCCATCCTCAGACTGATGGACAGTCCGAAAGGACAATTCAGACTTTAGAGGATATGCTAAGAGCTTGTGTGATGGATTTCAGTGGAAGTTGGGAAGATCATTTGTCTCTTATTGAATTTGCTTATAATAACAGTTACCAAGCCAGTATTCAGATGGCACCTTTTGAGGCTTTGTATGGGAGACGATGTCGATCTCCTATAGGTTGGTTTGAACTTGGTGAAACCAAAATATTTGGACCTGAGATGATACAGAAAGATATAAATAAAGTTAAACTGATCAGAGAGAAGTTGTTAACTGCTCAGAGTAGACAGAAGTCTTATGCGGACAACCGACGACGTGACCTTGAATTTGCAATAGGTGATATGGTTTTCTTACGAATCTCACCTATGAAAGGAGTAATGAGATTCGGGAAGAAAGGCAAGCTTAGTCCGAGGTATGTTGGCCCATATGAGGTTGTAGACAGAGTGGGTAATGTGGCATATCGCCTAGACCTACCTTCCAACCTAGAGGGAGTTCATCCAATATTTCATGTGTCCATGCTACGGAAGTATCTTCCTGATCCTTCTCATGTCATTCAACCCCAAGAAGTTTATTTTGATGAAACTCTCACCTACGAAGAGGTACCAGTAGCTATCCTTGATAGAAAAGTCAAGAAATTGCGTACTAAAGAAATTCCTACTGTCAAGGTTCTTTGGAGAAATCATTCTCGCGAGGAAGCTACGTGGGAGGCAGAAGATGAGATGTGGAAAAACTATCCACATTTATTTGAAACTTGAGGTAAGATTTTAATTCGGAGGACCGAATTCTTTTAAGGGGGGTAGAATGTAATACCCGTTAATTTCAGAATATAATTCGCTTAAGAGTATTTTAGAATTCTACAACGTTACTTTAGTTATTTATTTTGGTCATTTTTAATTTTCATATTTAATTGTTCTCTTTGAATATTATTTATGAAAATTGAGTTAAATGACTGGACTAAATATTTGCACAATGAGGGATATATTCTAAGAATGGTGAAATTCATGGAAAAGTGGTTGCAGAATGGTCAATTAATCCATTTATTGTAAATTGACTGGATGGGTTTGGATGTTGGGTTATGGATACCCATGGGTTATTGAATAACCCATTAGAAATATTTAATATAAAGTTTCAATAGTAACCTCATATTTTTCACTCAGCCGAAGGAAGTAGAAAAGATTCTTTCTCAGTTCTTCATTTTCTTCTCAAATCCTTTCCTTGATCTTCAGAAGTTCGATTATTTGTTCGGTTCAAAAGCTTTGTAAGGATCAAAGGTAAGCTTTAATCCGATTATTTTCCTTAAATTTCAGTTTATGTAGAAGATCAGAGGAGGTTTTGTTCTTGAAGATTTTGATGATAATTCATGAATCTCAGTTGTTTTAGAAGTTATATTTGAGTTATAATCGGTTAAAAGAGTTGAAATTCTGGTTTTGAAACAAGAAAGGAAAGGATGAATTTTTGAAAGATTTTTCTGCAAAACCGAGTTACTGTAGCGACCAGGGATTTCGAAACAAAATCTGGAAAATTTTCTTCGGGTTACTGTAGCAGTACTGTAGTGTCGGCAGTCAACGGTACTGTAGCAGTCAACGTTACTGTAGCGAACCGGTACTGTAGTGAACTGTTACTGTAGCGAACCGACACTGTAGCAAACCGTTACTGTAGCAAACCGTACTGTAGCAACCCGTTACTGTAGCAGTCAGAAAATTTTACGTATTTTCGTGATTTTGTTTCCTTTCTTATGATTCCTTGTAATATATTTTACTAGGAAATTTTCCTACACAAATTCTAGTGTGGAACAAGGTAAACTTGGACAAACATCAAGGTGAGTGAATAACCTTGCTCAGCTACTTTGATATTACTAGTCAAAGTACAATATAAGTCCCATTTACAATATTATTTGGATAATAAGCAATTAATTTTTCATATGGGAGTATATGATGATCAGTAGAAATAAGAGTATGAAGAAACTATTTATTTCATGACAATTGTACTATGTGATGAATTCTCACTATTTTATTAATGAGTAAAGATCTACGGGATCTAATACACGAGTGTGAAAGGGTTAAAGTCCCATACTACTCGGTGTATATCTAAGAAATCTTATACACGAGTGTGAAAGGGTTAAAGTCCCATACTACTCAGTGCATATCTATGAAATCTATACACGAGTTGAAAGGGTTAAAGTCCCATACTACTCGGTGTATATCTATGAAATCTTATTCATGAGTTTGAAAGGGTTAGAGTCCCATACTACTCGATGTATAAGATAATTAATTATATGAGTAAATGTGGTATTTGTACTTTTGATATTTTATATAGTACAGTTATTTACTTACTGAGTTTTTAAATAAACTCACACTCCCTATGATTATTTTTTTTCAGATACAGAAAACAGAGAAGAAGAGAATCTGTTTGAAGATTAGAAGCCCCTTGGGATTATTCTCTATTTCTGTCTGGTGGGACACCAGTACTTATTAATGTGGATATTAGAAAAGCTCTGTATTTTCTATAGGTCTCCTAGGCTTGCGATGAGATAGAAATATCAGACTATGTATGTCTATATTTGCTTATCAGATGAAAATAATTCTGTAGTGTGGAATGAATGATTAAGGTTGAATGTAAAACCTTACAGAATATATGTATATAACGTATGTTTGAGAATTATATCAAATGAGTAGTATCTTTTCACATACTCAATTTTTGGGATGTGACACGTAGCCCCCTCGTACATATCCTTTATGGCTCTAATATACGCAACCCGTACACCTTTCTGTTCCAAGACTTTCCACAGCACCTCTCTTGGTACTCGATCATAGGCTTTTTCCAAGTTAATAAATGCTATATGAAGGTCTCTTTGTTCACTCCGATACCTTTCCATCAACCCCCTTAGAAGATATATAGCTTCCATTGTAGACCGTCTTGGCATGAATCCAAATTGATTTTCAGAAATACTCGTCTCGATTTTTAACCTACGTTCAATCACTCTTTCCCATAATTTTAAAGTGTGACTCATAAGCTTTATCCCACGATAGGTTTTTATCATAATATACTAACCGTTCAGAAATAGAACGGTTAGTATATTATGATAAAAACCTCTCAAAAGTATTAAGAGCAAAATAAAATAATATTAATATTAATAATTGGATCCAAAAAAAAAAACCTTAGACTCCTTTTTTAGAGTAAATTATTAATTTAAGTTTTTAAAAAATTATATTTATTTTAATATGACCTTTAAAACGTTAAATAATTTAATTTAATTTTTAAAAAATTATATTTTTTGTAATTTTTTCTTTTTATTTTGTTAAAGTGACCTTTTGTAATAAAAAAATTTAAGTTAAAATATATTGCAAGTCTCATACACTTTGAAAACAATGATTTTAGTTTCTATACTTTCAAAAGCTATGAATTTACTCTCCGGAGTTAATCAAAAGTTAATCAATCCTTTGACTGTGACGCGTGGTGTCAACTTGGATGATAATATCAGTCAAAACTCCACGTAAGCACCATGTAAGCAATGGACGCGTCAGCAATATTTTCACCTCACCAATATATTCCACATTACTTTCTCTTCTTCATCCTGATAATCAATCAAAATTCTTCCGTTTTTTTCTTTTTCCTTCTCTTCTTCCTCCATCCTCCTAATAGTTGAACCCCATTGCAAGTCTCTTGCACTATGATATATCTTCCATTCTGGTTCATCCCGATGCCCCCTTTCTCTCTTTTTTTTTTTCCTTATCTTCTTCTTCTCTTTTGTTATTCGAACCCCTTGGTTGAGCCACCACTATTCGCTAAGTTCGCGTGACCCACCTCCATTCGCATAATCATATTGGCTCACATGAAATTTTAGAAATTTCATAATTCTCAACATCAAAAATTCAAAAAATTTCAGCAACTTCAGAAAAAAGAGGAAATTTCAAAATTTTCAAAAATCACCTCTGAATAATTTCAAAAATTTCAAAGCTCAAACCAACAACTACAAGAGAAGAAGATGAAATGAAAATAAAAATTAGGTTGAGGAAGTTCAGTATAAAACCTCACTAACAAGGTCGAACGCGAGGAAATGAGGCTGAAGGGAAATGGCGGCAGAGGGTTTGCTTCGGGGACGTCAGGCATGCAGGAGGAGATGAGGCCCAAGGGAGACGACGCCAGAGATTGACAGATCTGATGGCTCGAATCGAGAAGGAAGAGGAGAGACAAGACGATAGAATGGGCAACTGACTATCGCGATGAAGAAGAGCAGGGGAAAAAAAAAGAAAGGTTTTTTTTTGCTGATGTAGAATATATTGGTGAGGTGGATTTATTGCTAGCATGTCCATTGCCTACATGGTGCTTACGTGGAGTTTTGTTGACGTCATTATCCAAGTTGGCGTCACATGTCATGGTCAAAGGGTTGACTAACTTCTTGTTAATCATGGGGACTAAATTCATGACTTTTGAAAGTATGAGAATTGAAATAATTTTTTTTCAAAGTGTAGAAACTAAATTCACGACTAAGTGAAACTATAGGCACCTGTAATATATTTTAACTAAAAATTTGAGATTTGATAATAGTATATTTTATGATTTAATAACAATAATAATTAAATTAGCATAAATGTAAATTTTTAATATTAAATTAAATAATTATAATCTTTTAAAATTGCTATTACGGTATAGATGGACCATTTTGTCCAAATAAAAAAAATTACAAGGCACGGTCAGGAGCTGACTCAGCTGACCGAAGACAGAGACCGAACCGGTTTCGCTCAACCAGGACTGGACCGACTCAAATGAGAGATTTGGTTCTTTGAAGCCGGAGTCAACCTGGGTTGACTATTTGGAGACGATCCATCAGCCATATTGTCGCTCCGGCTATCGCCACTGCCGCCACTACTACCGCTTCCACCCCTGAAGTGGTGAGCGCCGAGGAAGATGTTCTCCATCACGGCCGCCATATTGGGTATTAAAATGTCATCTTCAGATTCAGATGCGATGTCCGGCTCATTATCCGGGTCGGTGCTTACGGCTTCATTGCTTAGCATGGGGCCATCGGCACACTCCTCGTTTGGTGTCTTCGCTGTCAATGGCGTTCTGGGGGAGAGAGGCAAGAATGACGACGACGACGCAGTACTGGCAATATTGCCGGGCGACCCGGATTCATGAATGGTGGGTTGATGGGTCGTGGACGGTTTGTTCCGGGTACTACCCGCAAGCGTGTTCCGGTGGGTGGGTCGGGGATGCGTGTGGTCTCCGGTGTACGTGACGATGAACTTGTCTGGATCAGTGTTGCTCCGTTCTACTTGTTTAC
Organism: Biancaea sappan; assembly: GCA_037074585.1. Classification (NCBI taxonomy): domain Eukaryota; kingdom Viridiplantae; phylum Streptophyta; class Magnoliopsida; order Fabales; family Fabaceae; genus Biancaea; species Biancaea sappan. Next base: position 66,613,801 of record CM073492.1, read on the forward strand.
GGGCCGAACAGCCTTTTGAGCTGCTGCATCTGTAATAATTCCTGGGATATATATAGTGCCAAACATCATGAGAGTCAGAGTCTTATACAATCAGCACGACCCAGGAAAATTCAGATTTCCCAAGAGAGTGCCGGAAAGCAAGGGAAAGCTGAGAAAATTTATGTGTAAAAGTATATATACCTTGGGTATGGAGAGCCTTTAATGGGCTTTTGGCCATATTTTCTCCAAGCCCACAAATCTGCAGAGAGGTTTTCTGCAGTTACATGGCATACCATTCTCTTCTGTTGGCTCTTTCTACAAAAACAGAAACAAAAATATACCATTTTAAACCACGAATGGGTCGACTGTAATGGATTAACGATATTTCAGTTGTACTGTAAACGAAATAGGAAGCGTCAATGAAAGATTGCATGCCTTTTTCTGGATCTGGGTGTTTGGGCGGCTTGTTTATTTTCATTTTGTAAAGTGTTAGCAGGATTATTATGACTGCTGATCTGGCCGGGTACTTGAAATTGCTGTTGCTGAAGTACTTGTAGTTGATTTTGAATATGCTTTTGCTGCTGCTGTTGTTGTTGGGTTTGCTGTTCGTGGTGGTCATGGAATCTTTCAAAACCACAAGTGGAGGCTTCTAGCACAAAATGAGGCCTAATATTGGACCCAGGAAGTGCAGGATTAATGGACCCTGCTGCATCAGAAAAACCAGGAAAAGGGGAATTAGGATAGATGCTACAACCATTAGTAGTGGTAGTGGTGGGGATAGAGGGTATGAACAATTGGTGTAGCTCTTTGAACCCATTGCTTCTGGGTTGTATAGGACTGGGAAAAGCGAAAGGGTCATTTTCTTCCTTGAATGGTGAAGTGGCCAAGCTAGACAAACAAGTGTGTCGGGAAAACGTAGTAGCTCTACTGATGGTGGCGGTGGTTGAAATTCCGGCTGCAGAGGTGGCAGATCTGCAGCCTCGCACGACGGCGTACAGGTCCCAGTCTTCGGCCATTCAGTGTGATACAAAGGTGAGAGAGATTTGGGGTATGCTATGTATGCCTATTAATTGATCTCACGGAATCAGTGAGTTTGTGGATACTGTTGTGGCCAACTGAAGCAAACTGGAGTGAGAAAGGGCCAAATAAGACTTGACACAGAGGGAGAAAAGAGAGGCACAAAGGTCGGCGCTGACTTTTTGGTGAATGAAAAATTTGTGAGAGAGAGAGAGAGAGAGAGAGAGAGAGAGGAGCAAGCAGGAGGGATGGATGGTGGAGCACTGGCTAACCAGGGTAATTGTTAAATATTTATACTGAGAAAAACTATTTGTTGTATTAAAAAATGATAGAGAGAGAAGTGAAAGTGGGGGCTTTTTTTTTTATAATAATCTTTTTGTGGGGATTTATGGATGTTGAAATGGATTTGGCTATTCGGAGGATTTTGGGCGTCCCAAATGGCCAAATTCGCATGCCTTTCTCATTGACTTTATTAAAAGTCAAAGGGTGGCCCAGACAAAGGTGGCACTGGCACAACGAGGGACGATGATTCCGATGCCTAGGGTCTAGGGAGATGCCTATTCTCGCGATTGCCCACTCATTGTACTCGATCTCCCATTGGTGTGTATCTTCTTACAAGAGAAAGGAACAATGGTATAAAAAGCTTCTCCCACGCGCCCATGTATGAGGTTATGAGCACTTGTTGAGCAGTGAGCACCCGTTGTCCCACAATACAAGCTGCCTCTCAGTACCAAATGGCAAATGGCCTTCATGCTGCCACAAATGTTTTGGCCGTGTTCGGTGTGTAAAAATATTTTTTATTTTTATTTTTTGAAGTGTATTTATTGAAATATTAAAAATATTTTTATTTTTTATTTAGAGTTATTTTAAAAGATTTTTTTTAAAATTTTTTTTATTAAACTAAACTAAACATATTTTTAAATTTATTTTTTATTTTTCATAAAAATAAAAAAGCATACAAACAAAATAGGCCCTTATATTCTTATATTGTGGTCTATTACGTTTATTTTGAATTAGGTGATAGTAATTGAAGATAAAAGATAATATTGTCCATTTTTATCACATGAATTTTTTATATTTTTAATTATAATTGTCTAATTTAAAATGAATTACAATCAAAATAAAAGATGAAAATTATGTTAACTCTAACCATGAAAGGATTCTAATTCATTATTTGTAGTATTTGTTTTTTTGTTATGCGATTCATATTTGCTTTCTATGGAATTTTTTTTGGTTACCACTAGCTTCTAAATTTGCTTCATATACTGTAATTGTAATATGTCTTTGTACTTGGAAAGACCTGTCCTACAATTTAAGGCTATCCTTATTTGTTGATTTCACTTTTATTTTGTTAGGAATTACTTTTTCTATAATTTCTCTTATCTGCTAAAATAAAATGAATAACTAAAATTGAATACCATTAAAAAAATTCAAGAGTTGGGAGGGGAAATTAGCTTGAATACATACTTAGAGTATCTATAGTAGTAGTTTTTGAGGGATTATTAAATTTAAGAAACGATTCTTATTTCAGTTCACTATTGTACTTCGTCATATTGACTGTCACGTATAAGAACGATTCTTATATAAGAATCGGTTCTTAAACAAAAAATAATAATAAAATAATTAACTTATAATAAATGTTAGTGTAATTAGTGGATAATAATAAATGTTGAAGTAGTGAAAAATTGATTGTGGGATCTATTTGTAGTTTTTTAAAAGATTCACCACTAGAATCGAAAGTTATTTAAAGCAGTGGGGAGTTATTTAATTTGATATAACACTGTAGGACTTACAATAAAAACTAAATTAAAGTTCACCACTATAGATGTCCTTAGTAGTTTATTAACTATAACTAATCATTTGATTAATGACATTATATTAGTTTAAAGAAGACAAAAAAAACATACTAATGAACTGCATACAAATTAACAACTACGAAGTGTTGAAGTTATTATGTCCACAATTTACTTTATTAAATTTATCAGTTCAGTAAATGAAAATCATTCATATTAAGATTAAATGATTCAAAAAATTATGAAGTAACAGTTGTGACCAAACCTAACAAAATGACTTTTAAGGAATTTATAATAATATAAAAGTTTTGTTATTTTTTAATGTAAATGAATTTTATAGTAAGATTAAATATGGCTTTATCTCAAACCATAAAAAAAAAAGTAATATAGAATTTTTAAATTTTTGAAATGTAAAAATATTATAATTTTTTTAGAAAATTTTCAAAGTTAATTAAAAAACATCAACGTACACTTTAATCTACATCGAACAACTGATATTATATGAACTTGTAGAAAAAATGTATCTACGTCTCAACTGTCATTTAATATTTACGTAATTTTAAAATAATTAAATAACAAAATATAATGTTTCAAAGAATTATAAAATTGGTTTATTTAGGAAAAAAAGAAAGTAGAAACGCAGGCGCATTGGAGCGTGTTGTGGATGCGAAGGTTGACATGAAATTCGCAGTCCTGCACCAGCACACGCGCATACGTACGCGTGGGAGTGCTTACTGCTTTGTGTTGGTCTGTTCGAGCAACTTCCGTGGGCCCCACACTTCCAATAAAAACAGGGATCTTACAAATCCCACCACACTTTCGATACTCAACGCAACGCAAACGCAAACGCCTCTGAGCTTCCCAGACACAACCGCGTGACCAGCACCAATCCCGACCGTCTGATTGAGCCCACGTGTATAAATAACTCTTTCTCTTGATCTTACGGGCCCCACCCAGCGAAAGAAAAGGTCAAAAAATCAAAAGAAATGAGAAACCTCCTATAATCTCTTGTTCACAATCACCGGTGTTTGTGTTTGTTTTGCTTACTACGGGAGTGACCAAATCAAAATCTAGAGCCCTTAAAATTTGGTTCTATCTGATTCCATATATCTTACTAATTTTAAAATTATTATATTTTCCAAACTTTAATATATGTACTATAAAAAATATTCCTTTTTATCAATAAAATTATCTTTCATTATAATATATTTATTTTGAAAGTAAAATCATTTAACTGTATTTACTATTATATTAACAATAAAATTAATCTTTAAACCAGAGACTAAAATTAGTTTAATTATTTTTTAAAAATTATTAAATAAAAAGTTAATTTTATCAACAAAAATTTGAATTAAAAATTTATAATTTATACAATATCAAGAGGGTGGAATGATATTTTTAAAATGAAAAATTATTAAATATATATAATTTAATTTAATTAAAAAAAGTAATATATTCTAACAGTACTATGTTTAGTATACAGAAAAGAAAAACGAAAGAAAGTGAGCTTGAGGAATTTTATTAAAATACTTCAAATTAGAAAAAAAAGAGAAAGAAAACAAATTTAGTGTTTTTGAGAATGATAATTTAGATAATTTCACACTCTGTCTCCTTTTTTTTAGCCTTTCTTCTTTTTCTCTCACATCCTAGCAAACATGCTGTAATCTATTTTTTTTAATTATTATGGAGGCCAAAAAAAAAAAGATGCTTTCTAAAGTATTCTCGAGAATCTTTGCAACTTTAACTAAGGGTGAAATACTAATACTTGCTGCTTGATAGTGAAAGTTATTGACAAGTTTGATTGATTCTCTTTTTTTTTTTGCCAAAAATAAAAGCATAGAGAGCATATGTAATAATAAAATAAAAGGCAATAATATCAAATGATCTGTTCATACTTCACACTAGTCTTTAATCTGCTCATTGTCACTCTCCCCTTGTTTCTGTTCATTCAATACCAAAAAAAAAATAAAATAAAATAAAAAACAAAAAAAATCTGGCCAAAACAAATACAAAAAATAAATAATTGTAGCGAGAGATAAGATAGTTAACTAACAAATAGGTGTTGCCTGTATTGATGTATGTTTATGTTGATTTCTTTCGGTTGATAATCTTATCACCTCATTTGTAGGCGTCCTTTGACTCAATAATTATTTTCTTTTTTTATTTTAAAAGAAAAGCTCTTCATTAAAAGGCGAATTAAAAACCAATGATAATCGCTTAATGAAATTATCGACTTCAGAAAAAGGAAGGACCAAAGGAATTTCATATTTGTAAATATACTCGCTTCTAAGTAGGGAATTAATAAAATTAAAATCCAATGAAACCAGAGAAGGAAGATCGGTTCAATAATTATTTTTATCAAACGCGCGCATAACTGATTCGTTTTATTTTATGATTTCTATTAATTAATCCTTGCTTTAAAAAAAATTAAAAGGGCTTCTGGACAGGGGACCACACGGTTACTAAATGAATATAAGTAAAAAGATATTTTGATTATTTAAAATTTTAAAGATATTTTGATTATTTAAAATTTTACTGATTAAATTAACAAATAGTTAATAGATATGTCACTTTGGGTGCGTTTCATCATTGCTCAGTGAGCTTAAAAGAAATAATCTTTTATTTTATTGGATAAAAGAATACCCTTAATAATTTAAAAAATTATTTGATTAACCTTAAGCAAAAGGAAAGTGAAATGATGCTTTGATTTTTTTTTTTTAAAATCCATAAAAAAAGCTGTTTTTGCTACTCCTGTGACATCCGAGGATTTATATGACTTTTCTGAAAGGTTTAAGTTGAAAGGATGTGGGGAGTTAAAAGTGGAGAAAAAAATGGATGGAAATCAAATAACGTTGTTTAGAAAGAACCGAATTTGGGTAAAGAGGAGTAAAATTGATTGAATTGAATCTTTGGTGGGGAGTAAGTGAATTAAATCTTGGTATGAGTATGACTGTTTGGTGGAGTGAGAGGACCCCAGTGAAAATAAATGTTTTGAATGGAGGGTTATGGAATTTGGCCTAAATGTAGAATCACGTGCACTTTGCCTTTGTTTTATGCCTAGGCTTGCAGAACTTTCTGGAGGGATAGTCTGAGTTCCTCCCACCGACATTACAGGCTTATCTTTCTTTCTCTCCCATTCCTTCTTGCTCGAGCTGAAAAAATTCTCTCTTCATTCAAGCTAAGTTTGGGCAGCTTTGGGCGGCTTTGACTGAGACTTTGGATCTGAACCTGTTCATGCCTAAATTCTCTCAATTCACTGTGCATGCGTGATTAATTGAGGGTTTGGAAGAATGCTCTTAAGATGGATGAATTTAAGCACTGATTATGTTGAATTATCAAGTTATGATGATGAATCAAAAGTTTAAAAGTGTAGTTTTAGAATCAACAGTAAGATGGGTAGCTAAAGTTTTGTTGTGTCGTGGTGAACTTATAAAATATTAATTGTATGTGTACTTTTCTGAGGAAAATCATGGTGTTATACTTGAGCTACTCTGGGACTTATTTTTTGCTTGAAATCTGTTGGGAGAAAGCTAGTTCCTACGCTATGGTTTTTGTGTCGGTTTGGCCACTATTATATGTGGAAATAGAAGCTGGTTGGGAGTGCTAAAACTGAATGTTTTGGGCTTCTTGTGTAATATCCGAGGTATTACATAGGTGGGTAAGAGAGTTTATTTTAACGCAAATGAAAATTTTTCTGCTATGTATGAGTACCTAAGGAAAACTAGAGTTTTTTAAACTTGGAAAGTGTAATGACTGTGGTTGTAACCTATGTGTGTGTGCTTAATTGCCCTTCTTATGACGTATCCGGTACTAGCATTTGTAAGTGTGTATGCCATGTGTGTAGGGTAGCGTTGACTTGGGTGTAGCGTGCTTGATAGATGCTATTAAGTGATTTGAATCCAAGTTAATGACCAATATGTAGAAAATGTAAATATTGTGGAATGATTTGAAATATGCAAATTGTGTTGCATAATGATTGCATGTTGAAACATGATGTTTATTTTAATGAAAAGATGTGGAAAATGAGGTATTTATGTGAAAATGCGGTGATGGGTTGTTGGATGTGTGGCTGGTGTGCTGTAATGATAATTGTTTAAGTATAAGGTGTATTTGTGAAATAAAGCTTAGTTTTAATGAAACTCCCATTTTGCCCATGGTCTAATGCTTCCATGTAAAAAGGGATGAAGGGCAAAATGGTAAAATGGACATAGGACTCCTCACACTTAAACAAAATCAGAGCACCTATCAGCCACTAACACACACACATGCCCATTTTCTGTACTCCACATCTCATTCTTCACTCTCAAAACCTAACCACCAAAATCTCCCAAATCTTTGTCTTCTCTTCGGTCTTCGGCGTACTTCCAATCACCAGTGGTCTTTCACCACGTTGAGAAGCTCAAAGATTCAAGGTAAGGGTAAGATTTCTCAAAACTATTTCATTTTTGCACATCCATGCCTGGCTTGGTAATCTGAGAAATTTTGGTGATTTTAGGGGTGTTTTGTAGTTCAAAACTTGTGATTCTAACTTCCAAACATTCCATCCTATGATCCTTAATGTTTTGGATTATTAAAACAAGTGGAAAACTTGACTTTGATAATGAAATCGGAGCTAGAAAAGGGGGATACAAAAACAGAGAAGTGTTTGGGAAAATGAGTTGAATCTTGATGCCTATCTTGTGTTTGGATTGTTAGAAGGTTTCTAATTGTTGGAAACACTTGTTTGATGACTTAGAATGTGGGTTTGGTTAGTTTTTGGAATTGATTGGCACAGATTTGGAGGCAAAAATCAGCAGAAAAATGTACCAGCTCCTGTCCTGCTTGTCACAACCTGTATTTCAAACACATGACCGACACAATAACTACATTTTCTATTACTGTAAGCCTAACTCATTCTCGAATGACCCTATGATTTTAGTTACTAGTCATAGAAGCTTTCATAAATCATAGCGAGTTAAACTAATAATCTCCTAAATAATAAAAAGGGGCTTAATGTTATCTTATTCACCTAAACCATAAAACTTTCTTTAAAAAAAAAAGTAATAATGGGTTTGCAATGAAATCTCCCCTATTAAGCATATAAACTCTCCACAGATCCATCGGCCAACGCAGAAGCTCTTTCTAAATTTCAAAACGGTTTAAAACAATGTGTTGCAACTAAGTCAAGGTGATTAACGTCACCTCCCTTAAATAAAACAAAAGATTTCTTCTTTCAAAATAAACAAGTTTCAATTAATAAATGCTTTTCAAAATGAATAAGTTAGTAATGGAATATCTTCTTTGAGACCACTTGGTAAATTTACCAACAATAAGTGTAACACCCCAAAAGTTGGGCATATGACTTAACATACAAAACCTAGGGATACCTCAATGGTAGCCCTTACATTCCTGAACAGCTCTAATATCCACAACTAAGGAAGCATAAATTTATAACAAAATAAATTTACAAAATACTTTCTCTTATTTCCCACAACATCGGGAAATATATATACAATTAAATGGCAAAGCAAATTACAACCAAATAATTAAACCCCTAATGCATAACAGGACCTAGGTGACCTATGAAATTACAGAGCATTCTACGAGGCATAAAGCCTAAAAATTGGTTCTAAGAACCCTTCAACAAAAATAGAGTTTATCTCTAAGCCGTAAAACTCCCAGCGGTTCCCTTACTCCTCAACTGTTAAATCTGAAAAAGATAACAAAAGAGAGTGTGAGTTTATCAAAACTCAGTGAGCAGGTAATTTTGTAATAAAACAAAGCACAAGTGCAAATACTAGCATCACCACCATAATCAGAGTAAATACCACTAGCACATGAGTACGAAATAATATATATATATATATATATATATTTATATATCATGTACCGTACCATGCAACCATAACATGCGGTTTCAATGCGAGTCTACATCCTTACAAAACAATTTGTAATATAATTCTCAAACATATAAAAACATAAGTAAACATCCACACTAAAATAATACATTATGCTACAAATATATGCTATGTATTTCCCACATCCTCCCGCACTTACCACATTGAAGACCACCTGTCAATAGGTTTATTTCAGAGGTCCACCCCTTTGTTCCCACTCATATAGTATAATTATGCAAATAATGATATGCAATGTATTTCCTACGCTTACCTCGTTAAAGCTTTGTCTAGAATTTCCTTTCGGATTATTATTGCTCAACGAGTTTATTCCAGAGGTCCATCCCTATGTTCCCACTCATTTCTTTTCTTTTCTTTATTTATGAAATGCATTCACACAAACACCAAATGCATTCACATAAACACCACATAACACATACCACATCAACTCACCACTTAAATTCAAATAAACATTAAACCACCAATCCCATAAAGTAAATCCCACAACCAATCAAAGAAATCCCTTAATCTAGTTATTACCGATAACTAAGAAATTTCCTTGATTTATTTCTAACTATGGTGTGAATAAGATTTATATTGATCTTGGCCAATTTTTAATAAAAAAATAAATGGCAAGGTCACCCATTCACCTCGATTCCGTTAAAGTTTATCGTATAAGAGTCCTGGGATATGACGCCAATGAAGCTCCCAAGCCCCTTAGAACCAACCAATATCAATAATAAATAAAACATGGAAAATCCTCACCACTAACTCTGACCTTTGGTCACTCATTTGGTCATAACTCTTAACTAGTAAGGATTTTCTAAATAAAACTTATACCATTAGAAATTAGACTTGAAGAGATTTCCAACGATATTAAGTTTACTAAAAACGGAGTTCGGATAAAAGAGTTATGACTATTTGAAAATGGGCCAAAGAATATCGGCATGGCTGGCACTTGGGCGCCAAGCCCTTTTCTCTTCCCACTCCTTCTGAAGTGTGGTGCTTGAGCACCACGATCGTGATATCATGTGATTTGGCCTAGATCTGGCCAAATCTTCACTATTTTTCATGATTTCTTCCATGGGTTCTCTTCCTTAACGTCTAAGGAGTATTTAGACACAAAAATCTTCAATTTTAACCGACAAACGAAGCCAAAATCTTAGTTTTACCCCAGATAGCCTTAAAACTAGAAAATAGGAAAAAGTTTGAGAAATTAGAATTCCTATCTTGATTCTTTACTTTTCCTAAGTTTCTTGACCTCCAATGACTCGCCCCACCACCAGAGAAAGGTTCTCCGAAGCTCGTTTGAAGGATTTGGGTGCAGAGGGTGAAGTAGAGAGAAGGAAGAGAAAAAGAGAGAAGGAAGAGTAAGGAGAGAGAAAAAAGTGAGAAATGAGGAAAAAGACATGGGGCTGCCTATATATACATGCCCATGATGAAATTACTACTTTGTCCCCAGGCAATTCTCAATTAACCTTAATAGTAGTAAAACCATAATTTCTCCAATTTGAGTATTTCTTACACTTTAGATATCACTCTAGTTCCTCATTTCACAATCCCTCTATGGACCCTGTACGTATTCAGCCTCCTCTATGCCTCATGATTACTATCTCTCCGCCCCCTGTCCCCCAATACTATTTCCATAAAATTTTCTTTCATTCTAGTCTTTCCTCAACTCTAACAAATATCATCTGCAATAAAATACCTAGTCTAATTATATATTTATCTTAATTTCCATAGATAATATTTCCAAAAGGAAAAAATAAATATGAAAATTAAAATGATAAATTAATTCTATTAAAACAATGCATAAAAAATAACATCACTAAAATAACACTATAAAATAATGCTATTAAAATAATAGAAAATTTTATTATAATAACCGTAATACCGCCAATCATATGATCCAAAATTGGCAAGTATTACAATAAGGGTAGCGCCTCTCCTATACCAAAATGCAACTCCTTTTATAATGTAAATAAATAACTTCAAATCATATTCAACTTGCTTGGGATATTTCATAAGGTTTTTCAAATATTCGATTTTATTTTAAAACACTAAATTTAACAAAACCAAGAGTATTCCGGATAATGTCCAACGAAATAATTTATGAAGTTGAGCCCAACATACCTGAAATAAACAGAATAACAATAAATAGAAAATCGTCCCAAAATCCCCTAAGTAACCTACGACACTATAGAGCGACCTAACGAAGACATCAAAAATAGAAACAATAAGACCCTACCCGGCAATAGGAAGGGCAACAATGCACTCTGCTACTCCTCAGATGGGAGCTCTTGAGTGATAGGTGGATCTGTCAAGAAAAAGTGTCCCCGGAGGGTAGCGATAACCAAACCCAAATAAATAAAAAATCATATAAAATATGCGCATAGGCCATAGTCCCAATACCAAAAATCCTTCAAATGACAAAGCATATAGAATCACAATTAGAATATAAACATAACACACGCGGTACTCATCAGTTGGCAAGGCGCCCCTTGGGAGTCAAAGCTCAACCTGGGCTCCCCCTAACACCTTTTGCCAATGATGCACGATCCCTCCTCAACAATAGAGCTGTGATACCCATGAGTTAATTTTTCCTTTGTCTGTTAGTTTTCTGTTTTGCATATGGTATTTACGTTAAAACTATCTTTGTGTGTGAGTGAAAAACATGCATTGCACATTCTTGTTGCATAAATTATGTGGGATGACAAATGATAGGTGATAAAATATGATGTTATGTGATTCGAGGTACAGAGGGACTAAAGTGAAAAATAAAAGTTGGCTCAGGGTCAAATTGCAATTACTTCAAATTGTAGCTTGGGATTGGAAATATTACAATAAGGTAAATGTGAGACCCTAAGGGAATAAAAAGTTGAAGAATTAAAGGAAAATTAAAAATAGTCAAAATAACGAAAAAAAATCCATGAGAATTTAATAAAATAAATATTTAGTAAAGCTAAGTGTAATTTTTAGGTAATTACAAGGCCAATTAGAGGATTAATGATTTAAGGGTCCAAGTGTAGTTAAAGTAAGGCTAATGTAATTAATTAATCAAATCTAGTCCAAGCTCAACTATTATTCATCATCCAAGTAAGGCAAGTGTAACTAAGGGCCCAAATAGGAAAAGATTAAGCATAGATGAAAAAAATGGACTAGACCGGTAGGTTGGACCAGTGACTTGCTAGGGGTCCAATCCGATTGAGCAAAAAAAAAATTGATCCCCTACTAAATCGGTACAGAATCGGTTCAACTAGTTTCGAACCAGATGGATGGCCGATTTCACTCGATTCCTTTTTTTTTTTCCTTTCCTCCAACCCTCCAAAACGGCGCCATTTTAGACCCTAGTAAAAAAAAAAATCTTAACACCTTCAGTATCAGACACTTAGGGGTGGGAGAAAAGTTGAGACTTGACCCAAAAAAAAAACCCTAAACTGCTAAGGCCATCGAAGTCACTGCTATGGTAGTTTTGGGTCATCGTTGCTAGTGCTATCATTGACGTCGTTGTTGAACCTCCCTCTGCCATACATTGCTTCGGAGTTCTTCACCGATATTTGGGTTTGGATCGCTGTTTGAAAGCTCTTCTTGAGGTAAGCTTCTGGTTTTCTCGTCATAGTTAGCAGAAAAAAGTCAAAAACACATACACAGACTAAGATGGAAATTGGGAAGTGAAGGGATGGAAACTTCATAGTGAAAAGTGGTGATGGGAAATTGGAATTTGGGAATTGGGAAGTGAGGTGGGTGGGGGTTAGGGGGCACTGACAAAGTCTGAAAAGAGAAATAATGAAAATTGGGAAGTGAGTGGGTGGGAAAAGGTGAGAGAAGATGAAGTTTGAAGAAGATGAGAAAAGATGAAAGGATGATATTGATATTGTCTCTATAGCTGGCACGCATGGGTTTTAAATTTTTTTAATATAAATACATAAAATATTAAAAAAATTTTCTTATTATATTAATATAAAATTAATATATATTATAATATTTAATTATATATTATTTTTAAATATTTTTTAAATACCACCAGTTCGATCGCGATCTGAGCATTAAACCTTGAACTGATGTCTTCATCGGTTCAATAACCGATCTGATTTTTAAAACATTGATATTAAGTATTAACTAAAAGGCCCAAACTAAAAGACCAAGGGGTAGGCTTATAAACCAGTCAGAAGATAATTGGGCTGACAAGCTAGAGGAGTAGGCCTAATAGGAGCAAATAGGCGTGAAGCCCATAGGTGAATAACTTAAGAAGATAATAATTAATCTATCTTCTAGAAAGATAAATCAAATAAAATAATAGTGATTAAATTAAAATACAAGACCAAATACTAATATTAGGATTGAATCATGGAATAATCCTTAGATAATATCTATCCACCTATATGTGTAAATCAATAAATAAAATAAAATGAAATAACATAAGATGACATACAAATAATAAATAAACTAGGATAATTATAAATCTAGAGGATCCTAGTTGAATTAATATGAATAATAAATAAACTTAAACTAAGGATAATAAAAAGATATCCTAATTGAATTTAAATTCTTGAATTAACTAATCATAGAACCCCTATAAATAGACCTTGGGGCCTCCTCAATTCCTCACTCACTCTCCTCCCCTCTCTCATTAGTAAGTTGTCGTCCTCTCTCTCCTCTCTCTTTCCCTTATAGTTGTCGCCCTCTCTTCTCTCTCTCTCTTATAACTGTCATCCCCCACTTCTTATTGACCTTATTGCATATGAAGCAAATTTGATGAATAAAAAACAAATTAAAATAATAAATTCCTTGGTAATATTGACATTTACTCTTTTAGGAATTACATCAAATCAAAGGCATTAAAGAGCTAAAGAGAAGATTTTTTTTATTTATGCCTTAAGACTTAGGATATTTTAGGTAAAGTAATTTGAAACACAAGAAAAATGTTTTAAAAATCCTTAATAATGTTTTTAATATTTTTAACTTAGTTGTAGAAAATAAAATGTTTTGAAAATTGTTATTTTCTAAGTCCCAATAGTTGGTAGTCAACCGATACAGGGATACCAGTCAACTGATTGATTTTTGGTTCGAATTTGACTAAGTCTCAATAAACCTACCAATTAACCACTTGCCTGTGAGCAGTCGACTGGTTACTATCTGTTTGGAATTAAATTTAATTCCTAGTAACTATTAGTCAATATATAAGGTTTGGAAGTAATTTTGAAAAGACAATAGAAAGTTACCAATCGACCATTAGGTTACTACCGACCGACTGGTACCTCATTAAAAGGTACCATTCGACCATCAAGTGCGTACCAGTCGATTGCTAGCATGATGACATCAGTACCAATGGTTATTTTCTGAAGAAATATGTTGATATAATCCTTGATCTTCTTCTAACATATCTTTTACACCTTGAGCTATAAATATAACCCTTAGATGGTGTCAAGAAGAATACATTCTCTTTGACTCTAAAATCTTTGATTTAACTTCTTGCTAATCATTTATTGATTAGAAAGCTTTCATTTGTAAATCAACTCTTTTTAAGAGAGACAAATCAGTTCATTTATTTCTTTTATGAGTAATTTGATCAAGGAATGTTTCCTTGAGTCAATGTTTAAGAGAAACACTTTGTAAGGGAGAGAGACACCCTTGAGAAATAAAAGTTCTCTGTTATAGTGGCTCACAAGTGCCCATTTGTATAAACTTGTAGTTGATAGTGAAATACTCAAGAAGTTGTCTTGAGGACTGGATGTAGGCTTGGTTTAAGCTGAATCAGTATAAATACTTGAGTTTATTTCTGTTTCTCTCATCTCCTTATTTGTTTAAAGCTTTATCTTTGATTATTTGCATGTTAAATTCTTGATGTAGCACTATTTAGGTGCTAATTACCCTCTCTTTTGATATCTATCTTGCTTAGACTTGCATTTCTTAACCTATGTTCTAAGTAGTTTAGATTAACTTAGGATTTCTAGAGTTTTTAGTTGATCATGACCAATTGCTTCTAATTCACGTTGGTTGGATGTTTTCTATTATAGGTTGAGTTGGTGAAGAGCTTGTGCAAGAAGATGGACCTTGTTAAAGCTGTAAAAGTTGCTACAGAAGAAGGTTTTCTGTCTCTCATAGCTATAACGGTGGATCTATACAGTTATAGCGGTGAGCTCTGCACTAGAAGTGGTTTAAGCACTCTACACTTTGCCTCGGTGGACACTGCACCTTATGCTATTACAGCTCAACATTCTTCCTTCCACTGTTATAGCAGTGGGTCGCGATTTTTAGCCACTTGATTTTGACATAAATAGCCAAAAAGGCATAGTTTTTAGGTCATTCTGAGGTAGGGAAGAACCAGAGGAGGCCAAATTTGCTGAAGAAAGAATAGGAATCCCATTTTGAAGCTCTCTGGTCCTAATTTCCGTCAACCCAACCTCAGATTCATGGAGTTTTCTTATTCTTTAACTGTTTTTTGTCATTTTACTATCATTAGTAGCTAATTTTCTTGTTATAGAGTTGCTATGAACTTTATAATTGTGATTTCTTTTAATCAATACATGTCTTTTCATTCATCTACCTTGAGCTTGCTATGAACTTGATCAATTTATAGTTTATATATTGCTTTTACCGATTTTTGACGAAGGAAGTAAGGGTAGAACTCTGTTTGAAAAGGACGTATGCGTAACCTTAACCTAAGGGATTTCGCTTGTTAACTGATGGGGATATTAGTTATTCTTGTTTAATCAAATTTTGGCTAATGTGTATTAGATTTAACTCACATGAGGGATTATATAGGTGTTAAGTATAAGATAACCTAAGATTAATATGTATAGTTAATTAGAATCACAGGTGCAAGAGAGAGATTAGTAATTTCTAAGATGAAATAAGGAGATTAGTGACTCTAGGCTTTTACATATATTAATTTAATCGAATCTTTTTTTTTTGTCGTTGTTAATTGTGTTTTATTTTACTGCTTCTATTTCTTTTCCAGTTCTTTAAATAGAACTGCCTTTAATCCAATCTTAATCGTTTAACTAATGTTGTAATACCTGCTAATTTTAGGGTCACGTGATTGGCGATGTAACGGTTTTTATAATGAAAATTTCCATTATTTTAATGCAATTATTTGGTCATTTTTAATTTTTCATATTTAGTATATTCTTTTTGAATATTATTTATGAAAATAGAGATAAGTAATTGGACCAGATATTTTATTGCGGATGATATTCTTGAGATTTGGGGAAAGACAAGAGGAAGAGAATATTTCATGGAGATAGTATTAGGGGATGGGGAATTGAGAGGGAGCAATAATGAGACGTAGAGAGGGAGCTGAGTATCTACGGGATCTAGAGAGGGACTAAAGTGAAATGAAAAACTAGGGTGGCACCTAGAGTGTGAGAAATACCTAAATTGGAGAAATTATGGATTTGCCACAACTGAGGTTAATTGGGAGTTGCCTGGAGGCAAAGTAGTAATTTCACCCTGGGTAGGTATATATAGGTGGGCCCACTTTTTTCTTCATTTTTTACTTCTCTCTCTCTCTCTCCCTCTCTCCACCCAAATCCTCTAACCGAGCTCCGGTGAGTAGTACTTTGATAGCAGGGTGAGTCGTCGATGACTAATTGACGTAGGGAAAGCAAGGAATCAAGGTAGGAATTTTGATTTTCCGAACATTTTCCTATTTTCTAGCTTTAAGGGTATTTAGGGTAAAATTGAGATTGTGACTTTGTTTATCAGTTAAAATTGGGGGTTTTGATATCTAAATACTCCTTAGACATCAAGGATGAGAAGTCATGGAAGAAATCATGAAAAACGGTGAAGATCTGGCCAAATTTGACTAAAAATAGAGGCCAAATCACGTGGATCACAATTGTGGTGCCCAAGCACGACACTTCAAAAAAAGAAGGCAGAGAAAATGCCTTGGCGCTATGATGTAATCAAGGATAATCCAATTGTAGTCCAAGAAAGGGAAAACACTTCAATTGGGCCTCTAACTCGTTCAAGGGCTAAAGGGCTTGGATTGGGCTTAACCACATTGTTGAAGGGGGAAGAAGTGTGAACAAGATTACGTGTGGGAAAGTTGCATTTATTGAATATAGTTGTAGTCTATTACTTATGCATTTATTGTCTTTGACATTTAGCTACCTATGCATTTATTGTCTTTGACATTTAGCTACTTATGCGTTTATTGTCTTTGACATTTAGCCTGCACTACTTGACTTTTAGTTGATGCATTTAATGCATTAGTTGGAGTCTTTTATCTTTTGTTTTGGAGAACCTCTATAAAAGGGCCTTGCCATATGTTGTAAACCATCTTTGAATCATATACGAGATATTGGCATTTTGCTTTCAAGAGGATTCTTCAGTTATTTCTCTTATCTAACTTAGGTTAGTGGTGAGAGCAACTAGATTTCTTATCACTCACATTCTTGTTTCTTGAGTGTGGTGAGATCAACCCATTTCTCTTAGTTGTGGCGCCCTTTGGCTTATCAATTGAGTAATTTGGATTTCTTTGTTTATTTCTTTCAACCTATCCAGAAAATTGATTAAGTGTTTTCCCTCTGGAAATCGCATCATATTGGTATCAGAGCCACTTCAATTCAGGTTCTATTATTTGTTTAGTGTTTTGCCCCTTCGTGGAAGGCTTAATTTTATTGCATTTTATTTTGTGTTTTGCCACCTACATGGAAGGCTTAGTTTTCCTTATTGTGTATTCTGCCACCTATATGGAAGGCTTAGTTTTCCTTATTTTGTAATCTGCCACGTACATAGAGGGCTAATTTTCTGGTCTGTTTATCTTTGTTCTTGTTTCTGCTCTTGTGTTGTTCTACATTGTTCCAGATCTTTTATTAAAATAAAAATTTCATCATTACTGTTTATTGTTCATTCGTTACTATTCATTGTTAATTCGAGTGTAAACACTTAGAAAGTGAACCTACCCATCACCAACTCAAACCAGTAACTACAAATCACTATGACAGGGGAAAATAGTTCTGAAGTTCCTCTTGGGCTTAGCCTATAACAAGCTCAAATTGTTAGCCTACAAAGAAGTCAAGAAGAAATGATGGAATAAATAGCTCAACTAACTACTCAAATGGCTATATTTATGGAGCTACAACAATGACAACCAAGAAGAGGAGCTTATGTTGAACACCATGGAGAAGAATCTGAAGCTGAAGAAGGTGAACAACCTAGGCAAAGAAGGCAGCAGAGGGAATGTGATGCCAACATTAAAATGAAGATTCCTCTATTTAAGGGAACAAGTTTTCCTGAAGAATACTTGGAGTGGGTGCAATGAGTAGAGAAGATTTTTGAATATCAAGAATATTCAGAAGCTACCAAATGTCGTCTTGCAGCCCTTGAATTTACTAATTATGCGAATCTATGGTGGGAAAATTTGAAGAATCAACGAAGAAGAGATGGAGAGGAGGAAGTTCAAAATTGAAGATTGATGAGAAGGCTCATGCAGAGGCTTTTTATACCTGATTACTACAAGCAAGAGCTTTATTTTAAGCTTTAAAGCTTGAGGCAAGGAGATATATGTATTGAAGATTATGTTAAAGAATTTGAAACTTTGATGATTCGATGTGAGCTGAATGAACCCCAAGAGCAAACCATAGCTCGATTTCTTGGTAGTTTAAACAAAGAAGTTACTAACTTAGTAGAGTTGCAAAATTATGTTTTCTTAGAAGATGTAATTAAATTGGCAATTAAGGTGGAGAGACAAAAAAAGAGAGTTTATGGAAGAAACAATGGAGTGTCTAAACCATTGGGGAGTAAATCTTTCCAAACACTTTCCCAAACCTCAAATATTACCAAAGGGACTAATAAGGAGATATGGAAGAAGGAGCCAAACAAAACTGAAAGTTCTAAGGGGAAGGAGAAGAGAGAAGACAACCAACCCTCTAAAAGAAGTCGAGACATTAAGTGCTTCAAGTGCTTAGGTCATGGACATATAGCATCTGAAAGTCCTAATAGAAGAGTGATGATCTTGAAAGAGAAACAAGGGGAAATAGAGAGTGAAGATGAGGATGTTGTAGAGGAATGTGAAGAGGAAGAATATTCTGAAGAAGAAGTTGTTGAGTATGTTGATGAAGGTGCTACCTTGGTTATTAGACGTGCCTTGAATATCCAAGCAAAGGTAGAAGAACAGAGGGAGAATATTTTTCAAACAAGGTGCACTACCGAAGGCAAAGTTTGTAATGTGATAATTGATAGTGGGAGCTGCACTAACGTTACTTCAACCACTTTGGTTGGAAAATTGAAGCTACTTATCATCAATCATCCCTGTCCATACAAGCTGCAATGGCTGAATAATCATGGCTAGATGAAGGTCACCAAACAAGTAAAGGTACCTTTCTCTATAGGGAAGAATTACAAAGATGAGGTGTTGTGTGACATAGTCCCTATGGATGCTAGTCATCTTCTACTTGGAAGGTCGTGGCAATTTGATAGAAGAACACTACATGATGGCTTCAAAAACACCTACGCTTTTGAGAAGGATGAAAAGAAGATTGTGTTGGTACCCTTAAAGCCAATACAAGTACAGCCAAAGGAGGATGTAATCGAGGAGAAGAAGCCTAGTTGTTTTGCTTCTAAGAATGAGTTAAAGAAGGCAATAAAAAAGGATGAGTTTGTATTATTGCTAATTCTTAAGGAGCTGAATCCAGAACTTGCATAAAAGCTTCCTAAGCTTGTGAGGAAGTTGATAGAAGAATTTACAGATGTCTTTCCGAATGAGCTACCTAAGGGATTGCTACCCTTAAGAGGAATTGAGCATCAAATTGATTTGGTACCCAGTGCTGCCTTACCAAATAAGCCAGCGTATAGAATGAATCCAGAGGAGGCTAAGAAGCTAAAAAGGCAAGTTCATGAGTTGATTAAAAAGGTTTATGTAAGGGAATCCATGAGCCCTTGTTCTGTGCCTACATTATTGGTCCCTAAAAAGGATGGCTCTATGAGAATGTGTGTGGACAGTCGTGCTATAAATAAAATTACCATCAAATACCGCTACCCAATTCCAAGATTGGATGACATGTTGGATGAGCTAAATGGTTCCAAGGTGTTTTCATAGATTGACTTGAAAAGCGGCTATCACCAAATCCGAATGAAAGAGGGAGACGAGTGGAAGACAGCCTTCAAGACAAAGTATGGACTCTACGAATGGATGGTAATGCCATTTGAGCTATCTAATACCCTAGCACATTTATGCGATTGATGAATCATGTGCTTAGATCTTTCATTGGAAAATTCGTTGTGGTATATTTCGATGATATTCTAATCTATAGTCAAAGTTATGAGGAGCATGTGTAACATTTGAAGGAAGTCTTGGAAGTGTTGCGAAAGGAGAAACTCTATGATAATCTAAAAAAATGCTACTTTTGTCAAGACCATGTGATTTTTCTTAGCATTGTAGTATCTCAGTAAGGAGTGGGAGTTGATGAAGAAAAAGTGAAAGCTATCAAAGAATAGCCCGTTCCAAGAACCATATCTGAAGTAAGAAGTTTTCATGGGCTTGCCTCCTTCTATAGAAGATTTTTAAGGGATTTCAGCACCATCTTAGCACCCATAACTGAATGTATTAAGGGAGGAAAGGAGTTCAAATGGAGTGATGCAGCCTAAAGAAGCTTTGAGCTTGTCAAAGAAAAATTATGCAATGCACCTATATTGGCTTTGCCTAATTTTTCTAAGACTTTTGAGATTGAATGTGATGCTAGTGAGTGGGAATTAGAGCTGTACTTCTTCAAGAAAGGTGTCCCATAGCTTATTTTAGTGAGAAGTTGAGTGGAGCCAGTCTTAACTACTCTACCTATGATAAGGAGTTATACTCTTTAATTAGAGCTTTTGTGACATGGCAACACTACTTGTTACCAAAAGAATTTGTAATTCACACAGACCATGAATCACTCAAACACTTGAAAGGTCAGAGCAAGCTGAATAGAAGACATGCAAAGTGAGTGGAATTTCTTGAAGCTTTTCCTTATGTGTTGAAGTATAAGAAGGGAGAAATTAACATTGTTACAGATGCCTTATCAAGGGGATATGCCTTAATTTCCATGATGAATGCTAAATTGTTGGGATTTGAATCTATTAAAGACCATTACATAGAAGTTTCAACACTTGTTGAAATTTATCTCGCTTGTGAGAAAATGGCATATAAGGGATTTTATAGATCTAAAGGTTTTTTATTTCGCTTGGGGAGGCTTGTAATTCTAAACTATTCTATAAGGGAATTACTTACACGAGAGGCTCATGGAGGAGGATTAGCTGGGCATTTCAGTGAAACCAAGACATTGGATATGTTGAAAGAGCATTTTTATTGGCCTAACATAATTAGAGATGTGCATCATGTGATTGAGAGGTGTATTGTTTGCAAAAAAGCCAAGAGTAAGGAAGTAGCCCATGGACTTTATACGCCCCTACTTGTTCCAGATCAACCTTGGATTGATATTAGCATAGATTTTGTGCTAGGCTTACCAAGGACACAAAGAGGTAAGGATTCGGTCATGGTTGTTGTTGATCATTTTTCAAAAATGTCTCATTTTATTCCATGCCATTAAACTGACGATGTTGTGCACATTGCCAATTTATTTTTCAAAGAAATTGTGACACTTCATGGCATTCCAAAGAGTATCGTGTCAGATCATGACACTAAATTTCTTAGCTACTTTTGGAAGACTTTATGGAGGAAACTGGGAACAAAGTTGCTCTTTAGTACTACTTGTCACCCACAAACTGATGGGCAAACTGAAGTGATGAACCAAACACTTTCTACTTTGTTAAGAATTATCATTGGCAAAAACTTGAAAAGTTGGGATGAATGCTTGGTATATGCTGAATTTGCTTACAATAGAAGTGTACATAGTACTACTAAATACTCTCCTTTTGAAGTAGTTTATGGGTTTAATCCATTGAGCCCACTTGATTTAGTACCATTACCACTTGAGGCTCGAGAATGCATAGATGGAAAAAGGAAGGCTGACAAGATAAAGAAGTTACATGAAAACATTAAACAACATATTGAGAAAAAGAACTCCATCTATGAGAAAACTGCAAACAAGAGGAGAAAATTTGTTCAATTCAGTCTTGAGATTTTAGTGTGGGTTCATCTTCGAAAAGAAAGATTTCCAAACCAAAGAAAGTCCAAATTAGTGCCAAGGGCAGATGGTCCTTTCCATATCATAGACAAGGTAAATGATAATGCATACAAAATTGATTTTCCCAAGACTATGCTGTTTCTACTACTTTCAACGTGAGGGATCTTTCTCCTTACTTAGAAGATAAAGAGGACTTGGATTTGAGGCCAAATCCATTTTAACCAGGAGATAATCATGTAATCAAGGATAACCCAATTGCAGCCCAAGAAAGGGAAAACACTTCAATTAGACCTCTAACTCATTCAAGGGCTAAAGGGCTTAGATTAGGCTTAACCACATTGTTGAAAGTGGAAGAAGTGTGAATAAGATTACATGTGGGAAAGTTGCATTTGTTGAATATAGTTGTAGTCTATTACCTATGCATTTATTGTCTTTGACATTTAGCTACCTATGCATTTATTGTCTTTGACATTTAGTCTACACTACTTGACTTTTAGTTGATGCATTTAATGAATTAGTTGGAGTCTTTTGTCTTTTGTTTTGGAGAACCTCTATAAAAAGGGCCCTTGCCATATGTTGTAAACTATCTTTGAATCATATATGAGATATTGACATTTTGCTTTCAAGAGGATTCTTGAGTTATTTCTCTTATCTAACTTAGGTTAGTGGCGAGAGCAACTAGATTTCTTATCACTCAAGTTCTTCTTTCTTGAGTGTGGCGAGATCAACCTATTTCTCTTAGTTATAGGGCTCTTTGGCTTATCAATTAAGTGATTTGGATTTCTTTTTTCGTTCTTTCAACCTATCTAGAAAATTGATTAAGCGTTTTCCTCCGGAAATCACATCATGCTAGGCACCAGCCATATTGAGGTTCTTGGTCCATTTTCAAATAGCCATTACTCTTTCGTCCAAACTCCATTTTTAACAAACTTTATATTGTTGGAAAGCTCTTTAAGTATAGTTTCCAATGGTATATGATCATTTAGAAATTACTTACCAGATAAGATTTATGACCAAATGAATGACCAAAAGTTAAAGTTAGTGGTGAGGATTTTTCTTGTTTTATTTATTCATTGATTTTGGTTGATTCTAGGTGACTTGGGAGCTTCATTGGCCTTGTCTCCCGGGATCTCTTATACGGTAAACCTTGACGGCATCAAGGTGAGTGGCTGACCTTGCTACTTTTTTTTTATTAAAAATTGCTCAAATACAATATAAATCTCATTCATACCATAATTGGATTTATATTTATTAAATTCCTTAATTAGTTATGTTAACTAATTAATGGAATATTAGTTGCGATTTGTGGGACTGTTATATGGAATGTATATAGGATTAGTGGACTAATTATTGGTTGTGGTATGTGAAATATTGCATCATGTGATTGCATTGCATATGAAAAAAGAATTGTGTAGGAATGTGGATCCACGAGAGGGAACAGAGGGGTGGACCTTTGGGATAAACCCATTGAGCAATAATATCTCAAGGGGAAAATCTGGACTGAGTCTTAGTGTGGTAAACATGGGAAAGAGTGGGAAAATCATTGCATATTATTGTTTGCATATTTATACCATAAGAGGGAATCGGCTAATAACCCAAGGATATGTATATTTCTTTGGTGAACATCAGAGAGTGGGAACAAAGGGGTGGACCCATTTTTATGAAAAGAGGACCTATAGTGTTGTAGTGTGTGCGTAATTGTGATTATGTAACACGCATAGTAAGTTATGTACGACCAAGAACAGTCAATGATCTTTGTATATCGGTAGGGTGAATATCGAGGGTTTTCTATGTTTTCTATATTGGCTTGGGACAAGTTTGGGTTAAACCTAAACTCCCTTATGTTATAGCGAGTGCCTGGGTGCTATAAGCATTAGTTTGAGGAGGAGAACATACAGATGGGTGTAGAAGCATAATTACTTGTGTATGAGCATGCATAGAGTTTGGGTATATGTGTAATTACGTAAAGACCCCAATATGAATTCACTTGGGGGAGGATGACCTCCTTAGGGCTTACAGTTCCGAAGGAAGAAATCCTATTGAAACTAAAGGTTAGAGAAAGCATGTCGATGGGGAGGTATAAGGTGAGCTATGATGGGCTTAGTCTTAGTTTCATAGATTGGGGTAAAGGCTTTAGCTTGTAGGTTAGTGTGTTGTGGTTACGGCCATGTTTCTATTGACCTATTGTTGGTCACGGACATGACCCAATAGATCGAGAGTTGGGATAGGCTTAGTGTACATAAGAGTCCAGTAAGACTCATAAAGGGGGTTTGTGTTAGAAGTTAGTGGAGTGATTTGTCTCATAAACTGGTTTTCCTGGACAGGCATCCTAGTGACTTTAGCTACTTGACGTTGTAGAAAGTCAGATGCTAATGTCTAGGAAGGGCTGGAAATTAGGATCTGCCTCTTGAGGGATTTGTGTTGGTTAGATGGTTATTGATTAACATTATGGGACTTATTCAGGTGTACTCCTGAGGTCAGAAACCGTTAGTTACTGATGCGAGGCACAGGGGTTAGGACCAAGAAGGATTCACTTAAAAGCTAAAGGGATTGAGAAACAGGAATATGACAATATATACATTCATAAGGAAGTCCCTGTGGGGATATTCAGTCTGTGAGAATGTAGACTCATGTAACAGGCCTCTTGAGTAAAGATCCCATGGGATCGTAAATCTATGGGGAAGACTATTTTTGTGAAATGTATATTTGGCTTTATGTATATGATAGTATAAGTTCTAGCTCGAATAATTTATTCTTGTGTTGTGACTATGGATATGATGGCAATATGGAAGCCCAGGTTGAGTTTGACTCCCAAGGGTGACTTGTCGATCATGGAATGACACCTACAAGCGGGGCATCGCCTATGAGAGGGATATCACCTACGGGTAAAATGATGCCTTTGGGCAGGGTGCATATATTTTATATTATTATGAGATATGCGTGTGAATTATGTTTGTGGTATGCATAGTGTTATGCGTGGGATTGATAAGGTTAATGAATGAGAAGTACTATATAATGGTATTAAAAGTACGCTCTACGAGAGTCACGAGTGAGATGCCATATCGTGTATATGTTTCTGGGATGATCAATTTCATGTGGGATAAATATCCCAACGATATATGTATATATCTACTTTTGGGTTTAAGTCATTGGGCCAAGTTACGCACATCCCTGAGTGAGGGAAGTTGTGGAGCTCTACAGTATACCGTTGTATAACAACTTGGAATCTCAATTTTTATTTCGATTCTGGGGAACGTGAGACTTTGTAACTGCCAGCTTATATGCTTTGGTTTTCGATGGAAGCTAGGGAATACCGCTTCTCATTGACTGAAGTGGTGCCTTTCGAGTCTTATGGTGAGTTTTGGAATTCGAGGGACTGAATTCTATTGAGGGGGGAAGAATGTAATACTTGCCAATTTTAGGGTCATGTGATTGGCGGTATTACATTTTTTATAATAAAAATTTCCATTATTTTAATGGAATTATTTGGTTATTTTTAATTTTTCATATTTTATATATTCTTTTTGAATATTATAGAAATGGAGATAAACAATCAAACCAAATATTTTATTGCGGATGATATTCTTGAGATTTGGGGAATGACAAGAGGAAGAGAAAATTTCATAGAAATAGTATTAGGGGATGGGGAATTGAGAGGGAGCAATCATGAGATGTAAAGGAAGCTGAGTACCTATAAGATCTGAAGAGGGATTAAAGTGAAATGAGAAACTAGTGCACCTAAAGTGTGAGAAATATCCAAATTGGAGAAATTACGAATTTGCCACTACTGAGGTTAACTAGGAGTTGCCTAGGGGTAAAGTAGTAATTTTACCATGGGTAGTATATATATATATATGGGCCCACTCATTTTCTTCATTTCTTACTTCTCTATCTCTCTCTCCTCACTCTTTGTTTTCTCTTTCTCTCTTCATTCTCTCTACCCCTCTCCACCCAAATCCTCTAACCGAGCTTCGGTGAGCGTTTCTTCGGTGGTAGGCTGAGTTGTTGGTAACTAACCGACATAGGGAAAGCAAGGAATTGAGGTAAGAATTCTGATTTCCCAAACTTTTTCCTATTTTGTAGCTTTAAGGTTATTTAGGGTAAAATTGAGATTGTGGCATCGTTTATTGGTTAAAATTGGGGGTTTTGGTGTCTAAATACTCTTTAGACATCAAGGATGAGAACCCATGGAAAAATCATGAAAAACGGTGAAGATCTGGCCAAATTTGACAAAAAACCGAGGCCAAATCACTTAGGTCGCGATGTGGTGCCCAAGTACTACACTTTAGAAAGGGAAAGGGGAGAAAAGACCTTGGCGCCTAGGTGCCAAATGTGTGTGTGGTGCCTAGGTGCCAAGTGTATGTGTGGCGCCTATGTGCCAGCCATACCGAAGTTCTTGGTTTATTTTCAAATGGCCATGACTCTTTCATTTGGACTCAAATTTTTAACAAAATTTATATCGTGGAAAAGCTTTTTGAGTCTAGTTTTCAATAGTATAAGCTTCATTTAGAAATTACTTACCAGATAAGAGTTATGACCAAATGAATGACTGAAGGTCAAAGTTAATGATAAGGATTTTCCTTATTTTATTTATTCATTGATATTGGTTAATTCTAGGTGACTTAGGAGCTCCATCTCTTGGGATCTCTTATACGATAAACCTTGACGGCATCAAGGAGAGTAGGTGAACTTGCTACTTGTTTTTTTTTATTAAAAATTACTCAAGTACAATATAAATCCCATTCATACCATAATTGGATTTATATTTATTAAATTCCTTAATTAGTTATGTTAACTAATTAATGGAATATTTGTTGTGATTTGTGGGACTATTATGTGGAATGTGTATTGGATTAGTAGACTAATTGTTGGTTGTGGTATGTGAAATGTTGCATCATGTGATTGCATTGCATATGAAAAAAGAATTGTGTAGGAATGTGGATCCCCAAGAGGGAATAGAGGGGTGGACTTTTGGGATAAACCCATTGAGCAATAATAGTCTGAGGGGAAAAATCTGGACCTAGTCTCAATGCGGTAAGCATGGCAAAGAGTGGAAAAAGCATTGCATATTATTGTTTGCATATTCATACCATGAAAGGGAATCAGCTTATAACCCAAGGATGTGGATATTCCTTTAGTGAACATCGGAGAGTGGGAGTAGAGGGGTGGACCTCTGAAATAAACTCATTAGGAAATAACAGTCTGATGGGGAAATTTTGGACTAAGTCTCAATGTAGTAAGTATGGGAATATGTGGAAATACATAGCATTTGATTGTTGCATAATATATTTTGGTGTGGATGTTTAATTATGTTTTTATGTGCTTGAGGATTATGTTATGAGTTGCTTTGTGAGAATATGGATTCGCATAGAGGTCACAAGTTGTGGGAGCACAATACAATACGTTTTATATATATTCTTTCGTACTTATATATGCTAGTGGTGTTCATTCTGATTATGGTAGTGAGGCTGTATTTGTACTTCTGCCTTATTTTATTGCACAGTCATGTACTCACTAAGTTTTTGATAAACTCACACTCTCTATTGTTATTTTATTTTTTTCAGATTTAACAGCTGAGGTAGATGGGAAACTACTGGAGTTTAGTGGCTTGGAGATATACTCCAATTTTTTGCAGGGTTCTTTATGAACCAACTTTTGGTTATATACCAATAGGAATGCTCCATAATCATATAGGCCACCTAGGTCCTGTTGTATTTTAGGGGTTTATTTAATTGGCTATAATTTGCTTTGTAAATTATGTAATTTACAATTTGCATAGTTATAGATATTAGGGCTGTTTAAGGAAATAATGGGCTACCACTGAGGTACATCCTTATTTGTATGTATATTCACATGCCCATTTTTCGGGGCGTTACAAATGCGATTGAATTTCTTGGGTAACTAGCGAGTTAGTCATCAAAGGAACGATACTTTACTCACTCTTTATTACTTATACGACTGGTATACTTGCCAAATCACTAATAGTCACATGTATAGAAAATCACTAGGAATGTAAAACAGGCATGAGGATTTGATCCTCAATTACAGAATTAATTAAAAAGGAGATAAGAGAATGAAAGGAATAGGAATATGTTCCTATTCCTACACAAACAAGGAAAAGCTCAAATAAGGACCTTTTGGCTGCCCTTCTCTCAAAGAGATTACGCTTCTTAAAGTGCCACATTAAGAAGCCCAATAAGGGAATGATGCCGACTAAGGGAATTAGGACTTTAGGTTTGAGGTAGCACTTATCACTTCAAGAGTGATAGTGAAAGCCACACGCTATACTCACTCTCTCTTAATTATTGAGTATCTTGGTTTTAGAAACACTCTTGTTTTCTTCTCCTTCATCCAAAAGGGTTTTTCTCCATAGTTTCTTCGTGCTTGCTAGCATAAGAACAAGAAGGAATCTCGTTACCTGAAGAGGTTTTTTCTTTAGTGTAATTTCATGTGGATTACCATTAGAGCTATTGTCACGTCCCACCTAGGACACGTGACTGGCACGAGAGTGAGCCTAACCTCACCTCGTAATCCATTTTGTCAAACCATCATGTATAATATCCTAAAATAAACAAATAAAATAAGTTTCATCTAAGGATAATTGGCTTTTAATTACTCATAAATAGCTAAATACAATAATTACACCGCCATGTATATTTTTATATACATTCTATTATGACAAATAAAATAAATAAATAAATAAATAAATAAATAAAATATTTAAAAGTAAATCTTTAATAAAATTGACTTACTCCTATACATTATGTCTCAAGCTTAAAATGATAGAAATCTCAATCCTAGGCTATATATATGATCACGGAGCAACTCTAGAGTATTAAAATAAAAGATACAGGGACATGATTCAAGTGGGGTCTTACAAAATAGCTTCTTCACTCCTCACACAAAAATTCTTTAGTAAACGCCTGTTCTAAGAAAAATTAATAATACAAATGAGTCACAGACTTAGTGAGCAAGACGCTAAACTCAAAATAAGTTTGTCACCGATCCCTTTTATCATACACATATAATTAATAAATAATAATAAAAGAGATTTTAGTTAATTATATAACATATTTGCACATTCTTCATTTCTTTCAGTATGCATCAATACCCATCCATATCATCAAGTAAAACATAATTGCTAGATGACAATAATATACACACAGAGATATTTACACACACATACATACATGTAATCAAGGTTAACCATAACCAAGACAATTGCAACCTCAAAGGTATCACATTCCAATCAATCTCACACCATTCATGGAAGTCAAGTTGGATCATCCACATTCAAACAAAGGCATACAACAATCAAATAAATATTTCAATCATATAGTTTTTTGTACCAACCAGGTCATCCAAGGTGCCATTGGATCATTACTGTGGCCCCCACCGCATCCACCCTTGTCACTCCAAATATAAATCCCTACCCTTATGGCTCTATGTAGATTTTTCCCTTGGAGTGCACGCGGTGCCTTTTCTTTCTTTCTTAATCACAAGCACAAGCACATACACAAATCAAATTTTATATCATAAAAGTTATATTCATACACAAATGAATAAATTCAACAATTTATATATATCACACATCAACTTGATTCACAAATATTCATTTAGTTTATGCTCTTATCGTAGAATCATTCAAGTTATACAATGGTATACACATAAAGGTAGTTGTATATGACTCTTAAGATCGAGACTACAATCAACTTTTCATAGTTCCCAACTATAATAGAAGGATGCATCTAAAACTAGCATGAAAAATATTGAGTCAAATTATAACTCATAAGGTATCAATATTATATAACAATTATTCATGAACTTAAAGTTCATATCATAGCAATATATTATATAATGATATTCATAAACTTTCATGTGAAGCGAAATGAATAGGAACACTTAGCAATAAGTGATTTAAACAAGACAACCTTTTCTTCACAAATAGCTATTCACATAGCTTTTCTCTAAAAATCTCCAAACTTAGTCTAATAGAATTGTGTTACAAAAGTGTGGCAACAAGAAACATGCTAAGAGATCTTTTATTGCTTTGTAAGAATAACTCCAAATTCAAGCCACCAAGTAGCACTTGCATCACTAGGTCAAATTTGTACTCATTAATTTATTTATAGGACAACATTCAATATAAACAACATCACAAACAAGCATATTTTAGTGGATTTCTTAATAATTCAACACTTTAGATAAACATTTTCATAGGCAAATACACTTACCAAAACTGTTCTTATACATATATATTGTTATAAATACTATCAAGCTACTATGAAAGAACTCATTTCATAGAAATATGATTTAGCATAATATCAAACTAATAGATTACAAATATAGAAATCATAATATTCACAAAATAATTTAAATGACTAATTTAAACAAAATCAATTAATTTTCTTATTTGATACATTCATGTGAAATTAAATTTCAACAGTCCATAATTTCAGTTAAAATCGGATTTCATCTTAAATTTCATTTTCTTCTTAAGAACTATTACATTTATTCACTTAGGTCCTTTGTCCAAATTTTCCTTTTGTCTTTTGTATGATTTAAGGTCATATTTAGTTTCATCCATGTCCCTAGTCCCAGAATATATTTTTTCAAAATTAAATCAACTCCTGTAAACTTTTTATTTCTTTCACTTTAGTCCCTATCATGCATGATACGTTCTTTGTTCATGAGTTTGATTTCCAAACCTGTCCAGAATTTCATCTTAGATGTTTTTGGGACATTTGATCATTTCCAACCCAAAACAAGGCAAAACATCTATTAAAATGAAGTTTTTCGAATTCTTCAATTTTCCATGACTATTCACATCACCTATGCTCTATTTTGCATTCTTTTACTGGTTTTTCCTACACTTAGCCTCATACTTTCAGTTCTAACTTATACTAAGACATATTGGATCAACCCCTAACTAAAACTAGATGAAAGAACCACTAACTTGGAAGAAAAGATCAAATTTTACCTTAAGTTTTTTCATTACTCTGTTTTTCTGGTTTCAAGCTTTCTCTCACAGTTTCAAACCTCTTTTGTAGCAAGCGTTTCCTAAAATTCTGGTCTAGAATAAACCCAGAAATCCAAGTTTCTACATGCTGGGTTTACTCAAGAGCTCTCTCTCTCTCTCTCTCTCTCTCTCTCTCACTCTCTCTCTCACTCTCTCTCAGATTAATGTGTAGAAACATGGAGAAGGTGAAGAGAAAGCTCATAGCTCCC
Organism: Biancaea sappan; assembly: GCA_037074585.1. Classification (NCBI taxonomy): domain Eukaryota; kingdom Viridiplantae; phylum Streptophyta; class Magnoliopsida; order Fabales; family Fabaceae; genus Biancaea; species Biancaea sappan. The sequence continues at coordinate 66,644,758 of CM073492.1, forward strand.
TTCCTCAGAACACCTCTCTCTATGTGTGTCTCGATTTGGCTAGTAGGAAATGAAGATAGAGGAGAAGGTGATGAGCTTATGTGAATGGAGGAAGAAGAGTCTCAAGGTGAAGAAACTGAAATCTTTCTTTCTCTCGATTTATTCACATAGAAGAAGAAAAGATTATGGAGGCTAACTGAATAAGTTTTCTTTTTCCATCTAAGGAATCAAAGTCGGTCAAGATAGAGGGAGGAGATGGAGTACACGTGTGGTTATAGGAGCTTCCAACAAATTTCTTTTGATTAAAATATAGAAAGATTGCACTCTATTCTTTTCCCCTTTCAATTAAGCCCTTAGCTTAATAATAAAAATTCTTTTCATACTTTCTCAAAAATATTTTGTGACTCATTTCTCCTAATTCACCTAGTTATTTATTTGTCCATTATTTCATTTATTTAACTACTTAAAAACTTATAATAAAATTTTTAATTTTATGCCAATTTCAAGAATTTATTTATTTATTTATTTTTACTATTTCTTATTAAAAATAATTCTCCTTCTACATGAGGAAATTTTCAAATAAGCCCTCAAAATTTATTATCATTGAATTTCTATTGCAAGTCTCAAAATAACCAAAATTTAAAATTTTAATTCCTTAAACATTCCTTTTTAAATTCGAATGTTTGCCGTACTATTTCCAAATCCGGATATTATAGGTATCCCACTTTGGATACTTGCGTTGGTTTGGAGAGGTTGCTGTACTGCAAGAGGTATTTCTCCTTGTCTTGGTTCTCATGGTTAATATAATGGTAACATAGGTTGATCCATAGGTGAATGGGTTTTAGAGAAAAAGTTTTAAATTTTGTTGCATTCTTTGATCTCTAAAATCCTACAGTGGCATCAGAGCCCCCTATAGTTACCATTACATAGAAATCAGCATGTTTAGGTTTTGTGTTTTTTGAAACATGAACAGGGCGTGATGCTTGTTTCTTTTTCTTTAAATTTTTGAATGAAAGAGCATGAGATGTTCTTATGAATTTTGTTGAAGAATATGTTTTGACGCCAAACATGAACTTTGTTAAAAGAAAACAATTTTTTTTTCATCAAAAGTACTTTAAAAGAAAAATTATTTTGATCCATAAACCCTAATTTTTTTTCTCTTAGTGGATGTTTGTATTTGGCGTGAGGATTAAAAAATATTTTTTTTTTCGATTTCAAGACTTTAGGTTTTGAATTTTGATCAAGATCAAATCAATTAGTTGGATTGTCTTAATTTTGATTGATTTAGATCCTGATTAGTTTCCTAATATGATTTAGGAAACACAGTAATTAGATTACTTGATTCAAGATTAGATTACTTGATTCAAGATTAGATTACTTGATTCAAGATATGATTATTTTCCTAATTTGATTAGGAAATAAATTAATTAAATTGATTAATTGATTTATGAGAAATCAATGGAATAATAAATCTTAATCAATATAAGATCAATTAATTTGATAGTCAAATAATAGGTTGGATCAAGATTAGTTTCCTAATACAATTTAGGAAATAAGTTAATTAATTGATTAGATTGTATCTTGATTGATTTCCTAATATAATTTATGAAATTAATTAATTAATTAATTAATTACTTTAAATATTGATTATTTTCTTATCTTAAATTAGGAAACAAACTTTTTAGAATTAACTAGAATCTTTATTACTTTCCTAATTTAAATAAGGAAACAAATCAATTTGGAATTGAGTTGAGATTTATTTATTTTGCCTAATTAGATTAGGAAACTAGAATTAAAGGGCATTTAATTCTAAACATGGAAACAAGAAATTTTTTAATTGAGATTAAAATGAAAGTAGAAATAATTCATGTGATAAAATTATTCTAACGCCACGTAGACCTTAATTGTCGACTTTTGTTATACATTTATTTTGACAGAAAATGCATGATAGGATGTATATATGGCATGGTGGCTAGTTATGGACTTTTACCAAGTATGAATTGTTCATGCATGTTTTTGAAATTATGGTTTAGGTAAATAGGGTCTGTGTACCCTGTCTCTCTCTATTTCTCTATTCTACTTCTCTTCTCACCTAACTCCCTTCAAATGTAACTTGAGGTTTCTCTTTAAACAATGTAATTAGAATAAATAGGGTTAGTATAGGAATGAGATGCAAGAAAGAAACTGTTGAGACAGAGCCGAGGCCATATGAAGAGTAGAAATAGAATTTTTATGTCTTCAATGTAAAATCATGCATATACCTTGGTTACACCTAGTCATCTCTTATGGCTCAAAGACTTAACTATAGATAAGTCCATAACTACGCCATATAATTTACAATCTATTTAGGTGTAATGAGATCACACATACGATACATGTCTAATTCAAAATCTGAAGAGACTAATTAAGAAAACCCTCGAATAATATTAAAGCTAAAGTCTTCCATTAATATAGGGCAAACCAGAGATCTTCTTATAGCTTGGGTTGTTGGACTTTCTCCAAGCCTAACTTTAAGTTGAACATCTTCAAACCATTGAGATATAATCTTATGATTAATGGGCTAGATTTAACTAGAAGCATTGATTCGTTGGACTTTCTCCAGGTCAATGTGGATAGAGACTAAGTTGGGCCATATACATATGATGTGTATAAGTCAAGAGTTGACAAGTCCAATGATTAGTGCATACATCAATAGTTGATAGCACTATTTGAGGGTTGCATACACGATGCAATTGGTATGAGATACCTACCATTTGATCCAAGATGGCTTGTTGGACTCTTTCCAAGGTTATTCAAGGAGAGTTTTAGACATCGAGCCCGCTCGGAGAACTTCCAATGGGTTCTCCTAGATCCAAAATAAGGTTTTTATTTTTGTTTTGGGTTCATAATAAAATAGTGGGAGTAATAATGTGATATATTAAAAACTGTATACCATGCATTCATGTACATACTTTAACATGCTCATGTTTTTACATCTAGGTTGATAGAATCATGACATCCACTGTGAAATTGAGCTTAATTCTTGTGTCAAATAAATTGACTGGGGAGAATTTCTTGGATTGGCTAAGAATCTTAAGAATCATTCTTAAGGTTGAATGCATAGCTTATATTCTTGATGAGGCACTCCCTAAACCCTCTGCTGATGATGCTAATGAGGACTAAGTATTGGCCTATAAAAGGAGCATGGGTGATGATGAGCTAGCAACATGTATAATGTTGGCCTCTATGACACCGGAGCTTCAGAAGCAGCATGAGGCCATGGACGCATACACCATGATCTTTCATTTGAGGGAACTGTTTGATGAAGAAGCAAGAACCAAAAGGTTCGATGTCTCACATTTGCTTTTTGGTTCCAAGATGCAAGAAGGGACATTTGTAGTGTAACACACACTTAAGATGAATGCTTACATTGAGAGGTTAGCAGCACTAGGTTTCACAATGGATCATGAATTAAGTGTTGACTTATTCTTTAGAGTTTTCCTGATAATTACGCACCATTCATAATGAACTACTAGACGAATTAGATCTCATCGACTATACTAGAGCTTATCAACCTACTCAAGGTAACTGAGCCTTCTATCAAGAAAGAGAAGAAGGCAGAGAAAGCTACACCTAAAGGGACTTGCTTCTATTGTGGCAAAGATGGCCTTTGGAAAAGGAACTGCAAGACCTATCTGGAGTCCTTGAAGAAGAAAAAGGCATCCGATGCTAAAGCTACTTTAGGTATTTTTGTTATTGAGATAAATATTGTTTCTAGTAAAACTTAGGTATTAGATACTGATTATGGTTCACACATATGTACTGATATGCAAGGCATAAATAATAATAGATAGTTGACCAGAGGAGAAATAGACCTACGAGTCAAAAATAGAGCAAGAGTTGCTGCATTAGCTATAGGAATTTATGTATTACCTTTACCTAGTGGTTTAATTTTAGAATTAGACAACTATTAATTTGTTCCATCCTTCATTAAAAACATTGTTTCAATTTCGAGTTTGAATAAAAAGGGTTTTCATTTAACATTTAGTAACAACTGTTGTCACATAATGTTAGATGGTATTCTTTATGACGTTGGAACATTATGCAATGGTGTTTATGTATTAAATACATCTAACCCGATTCTCAATATCTAAAATGGCAACCCTAAACACCTAAAACAAGATAATCAACTAACCTCATATTTATGGCATTGTCATCTAGGTCATATAAGTGTGAAACGCATGAGTAAGTTACACAAAGAAGGCGACTTAGGGTCATTTGATTATGCATCGTATGACACATGCATCTCTTTCTTAAAGGGCAAGATGACTAAATCACCTTTTAGTGGAAAGGGTGAACATGCAACAAACTTATTGGGTCTAATACATACAAATGTATGTGGACCAATGTCAATGCATGCCAGGAGTGGTTATGCCTATTTCACTACCTTTATCGATGACGATGTGTATCTAATGAGATACAAATCTGAGGCCTTTTGAGAAGTTTAAAGAATAAAAAATAAAGTAGAGAAACAAGTTGGTAAAAGTATCAAGATACTAAGATCTGATCAAGGTGGTCAATACTTAAACCAAGAGTTTTAGGATTGTCTTAGGGACAATGGGAAATTATCCTAGTGGACTCTACCTTACACGCCATAACATAATGGTGTGGCTGAAAGGAGAAACTAAACCTTGTTAGACATGGTTAGGTCCATGATGAGTCATACAGAGCTCCTTAATTTCTTTTGATGCTATGCACTCAAGACTATTGTTCACATCCTGAACACAGTCCCAACCAAAGCAGTTGATGTTACTCCATTCGAGAAAAGGTATAACAAGAAACCCATCTTATCTTACTTAAAGATATAGGGTTGTCAAGCTTACGTGAAGTGGATAATGTCAGATAAACTTGGGCAAAATCTGACAGATGTCTATTTGTGGGATACCCTAAGAAAACAAGAGGATATCAATTCTACCATACTTTGGAACAAAAGGTGTTTGTTTCAAGGTATGTTGTCTTCCTAGAGAAAGAGTTTCTCTTAATGAAAAATAGTAGGAGTATGATTGAACTTGAGGAAGTTCAAGATACTCAAGTAAACATAGAACAACTGCCTGCTCAAAAGCCTATAGATACAGAACATCTACTAGCTCAAGAGCTAGAGCCGTTCACTCATTCAAGAAGAGTAACAACCAAATATTCTGTACAAGCATAAATGGTTCATAGATCTATTAGGGTACATAGGGCTTATGAGAGATATGGATTTCTCATAAATGAACCCAATGATAACTACTTATAGAAGATGAAGAACCTACAACCTATGAAGAAGTTATGAAGAGTTCAGATTCTGGTAAATGGCTCAATGCCATGAAATCAGAAATGGATTCCATGTATGACAGCCAAGTATGGATTTTGGTTGATCCACTTGAGAGGATTAAGCCCATCGGGTGCAAATGAGTTTTTAACAAGAAAATTGACATGGAAGGTAACGTTGCAATCTATAAAGCAAGGTTGGTTGCAAAGGGATATCGTCAAAAACAAGGTGTTGATTATGATGAAAACTTTTCAACGGTAGTCATGCTTAAAGCCATTAGGACACTTTTGGCCATAACAGCTCATTATGATTATGAGATATGGTAAATGCATGTAAAGACACCTTTCCTCAACGTAAACCTGACCGAGGATGTATATATAATACGACCCAAAGGATTCACATCCAAAGATAGAAACAAAGTATGCGTGCTTCAGAGATCTATCTATGGATTGAAGCAAGCATCCATGAGTTGGAACATTTGATTTGATGAGATAATTAAAAAGTTTAGTTTTTCACAAAATCCGGAGGAACCTTGTGTGTACAAGAAGGTTAGTGGGAGTGCAGTCGTATTCTTTGTGTTGTATGTAGATGACATACTACTCATAGGAAATAATGTTATTGTCCTTCAGTCTATAAAGATTTGGCTTTCCAAGAATTTATCCATCAAAGACCTTGGAGAAGCAACTTACATATTGGGGATAAGGATCTATAGAGATAGATCTAAGAGGTTGCTTGGTCTTTCACAGTCTACATACATAGATAAGATACTAAAGAGATTTAGCATGGAAGAGTCAAGAGAGGGTTTATTACCATGACACATTGGATTACTATCAAAGTCTATGTGTCTGAAGACACATGATGAAAGAACTCGAATGAGTTTGATCCCTTACTCCTTAGCTATGAGATCAATCATGTATGCTATGTCATGTACTAGGCCTGACATATCATACACTTTAAGTGTCATGAGTAGATATTAGTCCAACCCTGGTGAGGGTCATTAGGTGGCTGTTAAGAATATCCTTAAGTACTTAAGAAGGAGGAAGGAATTATTCTTAATATATGGAGAAGGAGATCTCAAGGTAAACATGTATACAAATGCCATCTTCTATATCGACAGGGATGATTCAAGATCCCAATCTGGTTACATATTCATACTAAATGGAGGTGCAGTCAGTTGGAAAAGTTCCAAGCAAGAAATACTTGTAAATTCTACCACCAAAGCAGTGTACATTGTAGCTTTTGAGGCAACAAAAGAAGCGGTTTGGATTAAGAAGTTCATCACTAAACTAGAAGTGGTTCCCAACATTGTTGATGCAGTACCGATCTATCAAGACAACAATAGAGCCGTTTCACAAGCAAAGGAGCCAAGGTCTCATCAGAAATCTAAACATGTACTCCGACGTTACCACTTGATTAGGGAGATCATTAGTAGAAACGATGTGAAAATAGAGAGAGTTCCCACTAATAAGAATCTAGCTGATCCGCTAACTAAGACACTACCCTAGTCTAAGTTTGAGAGACACACACACGCCTATGGTATCAGATACAAAGGCGATTGGCTTTAGCACAAATGGGAGATTGTTAGAAAGCTGCTATGAAGGCAATCACCTTTTAGACATATAAACTCATTTGTTAATTCAAAGAGGTTTTCTTCATTATTTATGTTCATATTCATAAACTCAAGATTAGATCGTAATATAAGTAATGAAGTCCATGACACAAAACATAGCATGAAGGAAATTATGATGACAATCATAATGTGAGATTCTTATCATGTGTAATTATGTATGTATCTAAACTATCCCTAGTCGTAGAATCACCTGAGATTGGTCATCAGTGATCCGAATAGACTAGCACATGTTATGCTTCATGATTTGATCAAGCAGCTGTCCTTATAAGCTGTAAGCATGACATGTTTTGAGTAAACATGTGAATGCTTGTTAAGGGTAACAAGTACATTGGATGACCTGTATGAGACATTACATGCATACCTATTTAAATGTTAGTGATAGGTCTCATAGTAGCTAATAATGCAAGTATTATTGGACTTGAGGAACTCAAGTTATCTTGGATATGGATACTGTGTTTTGCTTACATTCCTTATTACCCACCATGGGTCACTCTTAGGGTGGTGATTGGGCACAACGTGAAGTATTCAAAGATATTTGAGTAGTCAACAGAGAATTCACAACTCTTGATAGAAGGAAATATACCCATGGCTACTGGTTAGGATAATCGCTAAGAAGTCTTTGGCCAAAGTAGACTTGTCATGAAAATGGTCTTCAGTGACATAGTTTAAAGTGATTGATCCCACAGTATAAGGAATTAACTACTTGGGCTGGACGTGATGTAATCAAGTCTAGTGGGATTTGATACATAGGTCATACTCTAAACCAAGTGGGTATAAGACAGTGAAAGGACACATTACACAGACACTCTTTAGCAGCAGAAAGGTTTAAAGTTAAACAATTGACTTTTCGGTTAGTTGGGGGTCATGATGTATTGCTAGATACTACTCGTGATCCATTTATAATCAAGTGTTAATTGTGAATGGCTAACATAGTCAGAAACCTAATGGGTCACACGCATAGAAATTCACTAGGAATGTGAAACATGCTTGAGGATTTGGTCCTCAATTGGAGAATTAATTAAAAATGAGATAAGAGAATGAAAGGAATAGGAATATATTTCTATTCATACCCAAACAAGGAAAAGCCTAAATAAGGGCCTTTTGGCCACCCCTCTCAAAGAGAATAAGCTTCTTAATGTGCCACCTTAAGAAGCCCAATAAGGGAATTACGCCCACTAAGGGAATTAGGGCTTTAGGATTTGAGGTAGCACTTATCACTTTAAGAGTAATAGTGAAAGCCACATGCATACTCACTTTCTTTCAGTTATTGAGTATCTTGGTTTTAGAAACACTCGTTTTCTTTTCCTTCATCCAAAGGGGTTTTTCTCCATAGCTTCTTCATGCTTGCTACTACAAGTATGAAAAGGAACCCCGTTACCTAAAGAGGTGTTTTCTTTAGTGTAATTTTGCATAGATTACTATTAGGGGTATCCCACTTTTGATACTTGTTTTTGCTTGGAGAGGTTGCTGTATTACAAGAGGTATTTCTCTTCGTCTTGGTTCTCATGGTTAATATAATGGTAATATAAGTTGATCCATTAGTGAATGAATTTTAGAGAAAATGTTTTAAATTTAGCTGCGTTCTTTGATCTCTAAAATCCTACAATACTCACCTTTACATAAAATCAAAATACAACATAGGAATCCTACTTTCCACAGAGCACATCTAGAGCACCAAAAATATGACATAGCTCTTAAAATACCAACCCAAGGATCAAATGGGGTTGGGTATAAGATTTCCACTCCTGTTCAAATGGACAACCTTCTACGGGTTTTGAATATGAAATTGGTGACATAGGAAATGATAAGTCAATATTGCTTAGTGTGTAGCAAAATAAAACAATACAAATAATAAAATAAATAAAACAATCACACAATAATATTAAATATCTTTAAGTCATCATACATGCTCATTCGATTGGGTTTTTATGAGCCAAAACCATTTTTGGCAATTTTAACTCATCAAGCCCTCTTGAGAAACTTAAGGTTACTAGGGAAATTGTCTCACCAATCACTTTCACTACTAAGAACTTCGGAGACCTAAGGCCTTCCTAGTTCCTTTCGTAACTAAGGTTGCAACGAGCCCTTATCAACTAGCCCCTTTAACTCACGATCATGACCTTGCGGAAAATCCCACCTCATTCTTCCTTAGGTACCCATTTAAGTACAATCATATAATCAACAACTTCCTTTTTTGAAGGAATAAATAAATAACTTAGGGTACATTTCATACCTCATTAATTTCACTTAAAACTTGAGTATACAAGAGCAATTCTATTGAGTTGATTCTCTTTACCATTCTAAAGCATATGATATGGCTACTCACCTAGGAGAAGAGATTTCTTACTGGAAAGAAAACCATGAAAGATGGTTAAAAGCTTGCCCCAAACACCTAAAGATGGCATCAAATTACATACTCAGCAGAGAGGATGGAAAAATAAAGGGCTTTCAATGCCGGGTGCCTGGGCGTCACTATAGGAGCTGGGGCCACCCAACCCCTAACTCTCTATCTATTAGGCGTTAACACTAGATGGTCACAAAGGATAAAAATGAGGGCTCTTTGGTGGCTGTCGCTCAGCTCCCTGAGGACAGCAACCGAGAATGTCACGATTCTGTTGCACAACAAGGATTTGGGCTTCAAAATACATCTACAATCTCTCTTACATCAAATGCTACCATTGGGTAGTTGAAAATTCAAGGTAAACACCAAACTAAACTCAACAACTACAGAATGCTATCAAGATTAATTAAGAAAACTCATGGTACACTTAATGAGGTCTCCAAGGGTTTCAAAACCATCATCTTCAACACTAATTCCATGATTGGCAAGGAAACTCACTAATTTTTAATCCCCAAAACCTTCTTCCATCATTCTAACAACAGTAAGATATTTATTCCCACACTTAGGGTTCTCAAGGGATAAGATAAGAGAAGGGAGTAGAATTTCATTTACTAATTTCTCCAATGCACAAACGGTGAGGGCTCCCTTGAAGATAAAGAAGAGGATCTGGCTAGAAGAAGAATAATATGGTGTGTGTGTGACGAGTGGTTTGGTCCAATAAGAAAGAGAAAAATCTTTCTTTTTTGGGAGTGAAGAATGTGGTGTTGTGAATCAAGAGGAGGAAAAAGGGGTTTGATATTATCTTGGCTTAAATGGCAAAATAGCCCTCACTTGGGTAACTTAAGTTCAACCAAAATATTCTAACGCAATTCTAAACTTACCTTATGCATTTGACCCATACCCTTAGTCCAAACGATGACTTCATAATTTTTCTAAGAACTAAACTTTTTTTCATTTAAGTCTTTCTCACCACAAGTCAAACTAATAAAATACAAGTGAGAACATAACAATAATTGCATAACTACTTCTACTATCATGTTAAAATTCAATAATATTCTCAAGGCAAAATTTGAACAATTAAGGATAAATCAATTATACCTTTATATCCTATTTATAAAATAAAAAGATAATTGGATAGCATAAATGGGGAAAAGAATTTTGTGGGGTTTTACATGTCATGAGTTCTGACGGAGTGAAGGATGACGTATGGAAAGTCTATAGCACAAGGAAGAATATGGAAGCAATGGAAATTAGAATGTTTAGGGTGGGTTGTGGGTAGAAAGATGGCATGTGAACATCCTTGGTTGTTAAACATGATGTCTGGTTGGAATGACCCGCTAGTGTATACATATAAGTGGGTATGCATCAGACCTAGGTATTTACATATGATTGGTGGGTTCGAGGATATAAATCAGTTATGTGAACATTAGATGTAGATGGTGTTGAGAACAAGGGAAACTAATTATGAGTGTAGCTGGGGTTGAGCTTAAGCAAAACCTAAGCTCTCTTACATTAAGAAAAGTGTCTTGGAGTTCTGTACAAATTGGCTTGAGATGGAGTGGGTTCAGATAGGTATGGAAATGTAATTTTGCATGTATGAAAACCTCTTTTTATTCCAACGCCATGCCACTTTGGATTATCATGATGAGACCCTCTTTTTAGTATGCTGTGGGGATATGATTTTGTGTTCCAAGGATACCGAGGTTAGGTTCCCTGTAACAAGATGTCCATGTTGAGTGCTTGGTGTACGCTTCGAAAAGGTTGTCAAGGATTTTTTATTGTTGTCAGAAATGTCAAGAAAGAGTAGCAGAGTCAGGAATAATGTCTGTGACTAATGAGTTTCCGGATTTGGTTTCAGAAGGTAAACTATGTTATCACTAAAGAGAGACCTTAGATTGAGGCATCTGAGGTGGTTAAGATTCTTGAAAGATTATGACAGTATCATCCTCTACCATCTGGGGGAAGTTGATGCGGTAGCGGATGCTTTTAATCAGAAGTTTACAGATAGTCCAGCTCATGTTGCCATAGTGAGGAGGCCCTGGGTTTAGGAATTGTATATGTTAAAATCATATAGTGTATGCTTTGATATTATTGAGTTGGGCGTATTCTTGGCCCACTAGAGAACTAAGTCTTTTCTTGTGGAGAGAAAATGAAGGCAGTGTTTAGGGTAATGCCGAAATAATAAGAATTTGATATAGGGCAACAAATATATTCTGTTCAAGATTTCTTAGTGGATGAGGGAGGGTGTACAATGGTTCAATAGAAAACTTTATTCTCCAAATATTAAGCCATTAATTATGGGGAAAAATTGAAGGTTCGACGTATGTTGTACACCTCAATGTCACCAAGATGTGTCAAGACATGAGCCAAGTCCTTTGGTAAGAAAGTATGGGGAGAAACATGACCGTCTATGTGGTTCAATTTATGATGTATCAGCAGGTCAAAGTTAAACTTAAAGACCACCAGGTTAAATGTAGAGGCATGGGATTTCCAAGGTTCATAGTGGGTTTGCCCTAGTATTTGAAGGGGTACAACTCTTTAGGAGTAATGGGGAAAAGATAGGCATAGCATTGTGTGAGGGAGATTGTGGAGCTCCACCATGTCTGTTGTATTAGACCAAGGATCTTAGTTCACATTTCGGTTCTAGAGAACTCAAAGTAGGAGCTATACGGCAAGCTTAGTCCACATAGGATTCACAGGTTGGTTCATGGAAATGTAGATCCATGGGACGCTATCTCGGCGACAAATCCATGGGAATGTAGCCCTATGTTGACAAAGCCTTGAGAAACAAAGTTTATGATAATGCAGACCTACACAACGAAACTCTTGAGTGGAATGTTCAGGGGAATGTAGACCTTTGTTAACATAACTCTTGAGTAGGTTCTGGGAAGGACGTGGACCTATATGTTGAGAGGAATATATATACAAATGTTTGTCTATATATATGTACATATATGTGTTCTTATTGATTCACCAGGAGACTTAGAATTGTGGATGTACATTTACATTCTACCATTCTATGGAAATGTATTAATGGATTTATATAGGTATTCTAAATTTGTGATTAACATAGAAAGTAAGCTGTGATTCCTCTATATGTTAAACTGTTACGATGTGATGAAGATTTTATATGGAATAATTGTAAACTCTTTGTTATGTGATGAGTTTTGTTTGTTAAAGATTATGTTATGGATTGTGATTAATATATATGGAAAATGAATTGAGTCGTGGCATATTTGAATTGTTAAATTTATTCATATGAATTGCGGATGACTGAGGTTGCTCATGAATGTGATTGTGATTGTATTTGACTAAAAAAGAAAAGGCATGATGGTATACCCCATAGGAAATTCTACAAGGAGCCATAAGGGTGGGGATTTATAAATGGAGCGATAAAGGTAGATACGGCGGGGGCTACGGGCAACGATCCAGTGATACTCTAGACGATCCGGTTGGTATAGGAAATTGTGTATTTGAAATAGTTGTTTGATTGGTTGTGTATCATTGATTTTGAATGTGACAATGATCTAATTTGACTTCTATGACTGTGAGATTGGTTAAATGTGGTACCTCTGAGGTTACAATTGCCTTGATTATAGTGGAGCATGATTACATATATGTATGTGTAAATATTTCTGTTTGTATATTTTTGGCATCTATCCATCAATGTTTTAAATGATCATACATATGGGTATTGATGCATACTAATAGAAATAATGAGATGCACAGGTATGTTATGTACTTAAATGAAATCTCTTTTACCATTTCTTATTAATTATATGCTTATTAAGAAAAAGAGATCGGTAATAAACTTATTTTGAGTATAGCGTCTTGCTCATTGAGTCTATGATTCATTTATACTATTTATTATTTTTAGAGTAGGTGGCTGTGTAGAATGCTAGCATGAAGGATAGCGTCATCCTATGGAAAAACCACTTTTTATCAGGGGGTAAGTGTTTATAAAGTTTTCATAAGTTAAATTTTCATCTAGAGTCGCTCTGTAGTCACGTAGGTCACCTAAGCAACCTTGTATGTGAATGTAAAGTATAAGATGATGTTTTCTCATGTCTGTTGCATGAAAGATTGTTGAATGCTTCTTGGAAGTTATTACCATGTATGGAAAAAAATGTTCTTTGGATAAAGAGTTTATCTCCTTTTATGGATATGTGTTGGCTTGGATGTCATGTGTCTTAGTGTTGCTTGAGATTAGAATAGGCATACGGATATTCGAGTGGTTTATGTTTCTCGTGATGGTTACGTATCGAGGTTAGGATGTGACAGGTTTATATGTGAACTGCATGCTAGAAAGGGGGGTTATGTGGGAATGTAGACCTGTGCGGAGGGAAAACGGAGTAGTATGTCTTAGGATGATCAAATCCTTATGGACGAACCTTAGAAATAATAAGTGTAAGGAAATGTAGACCCTTAGCATCTTTTCATTGAGTTGCAGCTCAATGCTCTATTTCGATGAGAACATAGACTCACGAGAAGTTTAATTGTTAAAACATAGACTCATGGGAGGTTAAATTGTGAGAACGTAGACTCATGGGAGGTTGCACGACGTTGCTACATATTATACGTAGCGTGTATATTTCATTGAGCTTGCACGTGCCTGGTAGGTTTTTTCTGATTATGGTAGTAAAAATGGTATATGTGCTTATGTCTTCTATTATTCATTGCATAACTATGTATTCACTGAGTTTTGATAAACTCACACTCTCTATGGTTACCTTTTTCAGATATAGGGACTAAGGAGGAAGGGTGCTCGTTGGAGGTGTAGTGGCCTTTAGAGATATACTGCATTTTTTATTGGAGGGTTCTTGAGACCAATTTAGTTAAGCTTAGGAAAATGCTTGTAGTCTAGTAGGTCGCCTAGGTTTTGCGCTGTTGTAATCTTTTGTTTAATTTTGTTGGTTGAACTCTGTTTATTGTGGGAGACGGGATATATATGTATATGTTTTAAACACTCTTTATGAGTATTTGTGTAATTTTACTTTACTTGGAAAAGTGATATTTTTTTAATACCAGTTGATATTGGGATTATTGGTGCTTTATTCATGTACCTAATTTTCAGGGCGTGATAATTTTTGAGTGCTAAAAACATGTCTTGGGAGCCCCTAACTTGAGATTTTGCCATGAGTTGCTTTAGGATCAGTGAGGGAAGGTTGAGGTTGAGTTGAAGCTCATTTCACAGCTTTTGAGGGTGCTTTCTATAGGTTGCTGTTGCAACGCCACCATTGAGCACATCAATGGCCATCCCTGCACCTTAAGGCAATGCGTTGGCATTGTAGCGGCAACTCACATAATGTAATGCCCTATTTTTGCTTTCAGGTGTTGCAGTAGCAAGATTCCCGCTGCAATGGCATGTGGCCATTTCCCTCTCGTATTTTGACATGTTTTTGCCCTATTTTCATGACGTAGTGATTAAGGATTGTCCTTGAGACCTTGTGATAATCTTTTTCCTGAGCAAGCTGCAGGAAACGGTAGATTTGAGCTTAGAATTGAGGTAAGTAGTTAAACGTACTTAAGATGAGATTTAAATTTATTAGGTGTATTACGTTATATGCATAACACATAAGAACATGTGGAACCTTGTGGAAGAGGGAATAAACTCCTTCTCAGAAATTCAAGTTGGCACTCTAAAAGAGTATTACGTTATGTCATGATTAGGTTTGTATGAAAGTATGTTGTAAATCCATAGGAGAGTAGTAAGATGTATATAGGTTGATAATGGCATGAGTTCAAGTCATGATGGATAGTCATGCATGCCTAGCTGTGTATGACATTTGGAATGAAGTGTCACCAAGGAATTAACTGAAAAGGATTAAGTGATATGGCAACATAGTCAATATGTCTCCTAGGACGTAGGAAGATAAGGTAAAACACGTGTATATAGCATGTTATTAAGAACACAGGGCTTGTGTTGAGTAAAAGTGAAATGCTAGAGTGCATAAGTAATTAAGGCAACCTAAGAGCGAGGTTGTTCGAGACTCATGAACTAAAGAACTATTCCCATGTGTAACTGTCACAACATGGAAGGTATGTTGTTTTAGACCAATGCCTAGATGGAGAATTTCATTCCCAAGTTTGGCAATATAGAAACACATTGTTGAAGTTTAATTATCTTTCCAAACACTTCCAGAAGCCATCGGTAGAATGATTGTCGCCTACCAGTCGACCGTCCCAAAATTACCAAATTTCTTGGTAGGGTAAGAAAGAGTAATCGGTCGACTGGTATCACCCTGCCAGTTGATCGTTGCGCCTAGCTAGAAATTTTACTCCAACTAGAAGGCACCCGATCAACTAGATGGCATCCCATCATCCATTAGCCAAAAGAATCACCATAATCCAAGGTTATGATTTAATTACAAATAGGTCCTAGGTTACCTAAGTAGTCACAGAGCGACTCCTAGGAATCAATAAAGATGACTCAAAATAAGACCAACCCAAAATTCAAAAGGGGTCAGTAACATGGGGCTTATGACTCCTTATACACATCACCTTCTTCAGCTACAGACTCTGAAAGATTCAAGAGTGAGGAGCGTCAGTAAGGAAATACTTAGTGAGTAACAACTTAAGCATATCAATATGAAATATCACAACTATAATTCCCAACACATAGATATCCTAGTGACACCTACTTCAGGTAGAAAGGTAACCATCCTAGCACACAAATACCACACCACGGTTATTTATTTGTACGAAAGCCCATACCATGGCTAAATGATTATAAGCGAGTGTCATACCCTAGCACAATTTAGTCATGATGTATACCACACCTTGGTACTATGAGTATGGCAAATGCCTCACCACAGCATAAAGCATACATTCATATTCATCCATATATTTATATTCACAGAATTTCCTTATACAAAATCAACTACTATCACATGGATACATGGTCACAACAATTTCAAATCCCTACTAGAAACCTCATTACCATAATTGCATAATAGACACCTCATTCCATTATTATAACAACACTCTTGAATCTCGGAGACATATTCATAGTTCTTAATCAATGTACAAGTTTCTCCATGATTCTCCTTCGAAGAGTCCCCACGTTTCGCACACATAGCTATTTCTTGAATCGAAGTACCCCTTGCTTATCCAAGGCAAAGCTACTTTCCTTGCCACTTTCCATCCCATTCCTGACCTTGCTAATATTGAGATCTTCCCACTGAGTTGATTTCACCTCCTCAAAAAAAGATGATTTGAGTTACACATGATCTAGAAATGCACCTGAGTCAGTGACCTCAAACCACACTTTATCCACCTCTAACTCATGCAACTCATGTATCAAGGGTCTCCTGAACTCGATAATGTACTCCAAACTCCCCATATACTTATGACTCAAGAAATTTGCCACAACATTAGACTTCCTAGGATGATAAAGAATCGTGCAATTGTAATCTTTGAAGAGTTCTATCCATCTCCTTTGCCACAGATTCAAATCCCATTGCTGGAAGATGTATTTGAGACTCTTATAATCGATATAGATCTCACGTATCTCACTATAAAGGTAGTGGCACCATATCTTTAATGCAAAGATTATAGCCTTCATCTCTAGGTTATGTGTGGGACAGTTTTATTCATGTCACTTCAGCTGTCGCGATGGATAGGTGATTACCTTGCAATACTATATCAAGACACACACCCAAGCCCACTCGAGATGCATCATGATATATCGAGAAACCTCCCATTCCAAACAGTAAGGCAAGAATGGGGGTGGTCATTAGACATTCTTTAAGTTTCAAGAAACTTTCCTCATATGCATTAGTCTACATAAATCGAACATTTTTCTGTGTTAATCTCATGAGTGAGGCGACTAACTTTGAGAAATCCTTAACAAACCAGTGGTAGAATCCTGTTAATACCATCTTAGTAACAGTGGTCAGCCTAGGCCATTTCTAAATGGCTTTCACTTTGTTAGGGTCTACTTAGATCCCTTCCTTGGAGACCACGTGTTCCAAGAATGCAACTTGATCTAACCAAAATTCACATTTTGAGAACTTGGCATAAAGATGATGTTCTTTTAATGGCTGTGGAACAATGCGTAGGTGTTGCTCATGTTCTTCTAAACTTTTAGAATACACAAGAATGTCATTGATGAACATGATGATGAATTTATCCAAGAAAGGTTTGAAACCCTATTCATAAGATCCATTAAGGCCGCTGGAGCATTATATATATCTAGATATATTATACATATCTATATATATCCATATACTATGTGGCACAC
The DNA here is from genome assembly GCA_037074585.1 of Biancaea sappan. Classification (NCBI taxonomy): domain Eukaryota; kingdom Viridiplantae; phylum Streptophyta; class Magnoliopsida; order Fabales; family Fabaceae; genus Biancaea; species Biancaea sappan. The sequence goes on from CM073492.1 coordinate 66,662,240, forward strand.
CCAAGTTTCATAATCATAAGTTGAATAACATGTGTGGGTGTATGTGTACACACACTTTTGTGAGAGGAATTTAGGATTGGCACATCCATATGTAAACATACCTTTAAGTACAACCCTTGTATTCTCTATAGTGTATATTTATATGTGCATGCTTGCATATGTGTGTGTCACATTTTCCATGTACATAATTTGGAAGGTAGGAATTTCTGTATACACACACACCCACTCCTTTAAATTGTTCTAGCCTTAATTTTTTATGGACATATATATAGGGATATATGTTCACACATGAAGTTCTATTCATTTCGCAACCACACATGTAAATCAATTTAAAGAATTAAATCTACTCTACTATACACATATATCATGGGCCAAAACTCTTTATCAATGATCCATATAATCACACAATTGTATCAATCACCTTCATACCTTCACTCACATGCATTCTTCTTATTCAATAGCACATATAAGAGTCTTCCAAATTTCGGTTTCGTATCAACATAATAAGATTTATGCATATATGTCTATATAGAGAAAAAACATCCAAGGTAGTTTAGAGATTATGCTAACCTTGATTCAATGCTTATCTGCCTTGTATAGCCACGAATGATGTGGAAGAAGCATTAAAGAATCCATTCCTGAGAGGAAACCTTACCAAAACATGCCAAAATCAAAAGATGGGAAAAATCTTGACCCCTACCCTGATCTTTGGTCAATCTTTTGACCATATCTACTCAACGGTAAAGAACTTTCAAATGAATTATTCCATTCAAAACTAGACTCAAAGATCTTTCCAACGAAAAAAAAAATCACTTAAAACAGAGTCCGGATGAGAGAGCTATGTCTACTTCAAAATAGACCAAAAACTGTGGAAATTTTCTATCACCTAAGCACCTAAGCAGACAATTTGTCTGCCTAAGTGGGCGGATGATCGAGATTTTGCTCTCTTCTTGTGTTTTTGACACCCAAAGACACTCTATTTCATCCCTAGCCTCCCAAATTTCTCCCAAAACGTTTTTATCATTAAGAATGTGTCCCATACATATAAATGACTCATCTAAACTCATTTAGAAGCATCCAAGATTTGATTTCTATACATGAGAACCCTAAAGCCCCAAATTTTTCTGGTTTAGTTTCATGTTAGCCCAAATCAAAATTTTGCCACCATTAGCAATAAATTTCAAGCTTCCCAAGGTTCTAAATACAAGAAGGAAAGTAGAGATACTCAACCCAACCAATTTCTACAAGAATTTGCCAAGAATCTACCCTAGGGTTCATCATATGTGAAATTTCAAGGAAGTTTGGGAAATGTTATGACTCTTACTTTTAGTCCATGATTTTCCAGTGAAGGAAGGTTGTCAGAGATTTAAGAGAACCAAGAGCTTGAGAGGCTTTTGAGTAAAATGGAGAAAAGAAGTAAGAAAAGGCATTTGGGCATGAAAGGGAAGAGAGCTTGATAGATAATTATAAGTATGTGTGTATCTGCCATCTCATATGTGTGTATATATATATATAAATATATATTCCATAACCAAATGACCATAAGAAGAATAATTTTTTTAAATAAAGATTTCATATTTTTGAATACCCGACACGTGTACATCCCATGAAATTCCAATTAGCAATAACCTCACTCGTTTATATAATTAGATTCTTAATTTATCCACTTTAATACAAAACTCATACTAACTCTTCTTTTTTCATTTTAGTCCCTCTTAAGCTCAATTACACAAACTAGTCACCCTATCAGTATATGCGACTCATTGTATACTCCAGTTTTCTTCTTACCCATCGTAAAACCTTACCATTACACGGACAATCCTCCACTATTAAAGAAAAATTTTCCTTTGTCCATAAATTTTCTTGTCAGATTCACTATAAGTAACAGCCTGGGATATCGAGATGTTACATATTACATAGTAGGTAAGAGAAGGTATTTTTCAACATGTGGAAACTTTGTGATTGTGTAATACCTTCATTTTTTTATTTTAGTTATGAGTTGGTGAATTGTTTCTCCATGAGTTTAAATGTATTTGTGCACATGAGCTTTGTTTGAATCAATGAAAATGTGCATGATAGGTATTTATGGAATTAAGGTATGTGCTTTTTGTTGCCTTGTAAATGTGTGGGGTATTTTTCAACATGTGGAAATTTTGTGATTGTGTAATACCTTCATTTTTTTTTATTTTAGTTATGAGTTGGTGAATTGTTTCTCCATGAGTTTAAATGTATTTGTGCACATGAGCTTTGTTTGAATCAATGAAAATGTGCATGATAGGTATTTGTGGAATTAAGGCATGTGCTTTTTGTTGCCTTGTAAATGTGTGGGTCGTTGCCTTCAATTTTTTTTTGGTAGCTTGATAGGGTGAAAGGATCTTCAGAAGAACCAAATTGAATGAAAAGTGTGATTTTTGTTTTTGAATAAATAGTGGGATGAGGAGGCAATATATTGGGAGATGGCATGTTGGACTTGTTGCAATGTGGTAATTTTAGCAGTGTTATTAGAGTGCCCATATAATTAAAGTGAAGAGATTTATAATATTGCCTTGGTGTTACAAGCTCTATTATTCATCAAGGAATGGCAATTTGGTAATTAGGGCACCCACACAACACTAAAAGAGCTACATCAGAATTTTGCCTTAGGTCCTCTTCCTATTTGTTGTCTCTCCCATATTCCCACCTTCCTCACACTATTCTCATATTTTCCTTCATGAAATCCATGCACCCATCAGTTTTCTAGGCCTCCCATAAGATTCTTGGCAACAACAAGGCACTACTTGGCCTAGGATTCACGTATTGAGGTAAGGGTTTTAGTGCTCTTTGTGTTCTCCTAAATTTTTTTTGTTATGGAACTGTAGGAGGAGAAATTGGATGATTTGTGGATGTTTGATGCTTCCAAATCATGATTCAAGCTCCCAAACATCTTTCCCCTTCATTTTCTATAAATTAGGAAGATGTATTGAGCACAAAACATAAATATTGAAGAAACCTACACTTGTTGGCTTTGAATGAAATTATAAAAAGATTAGAGAAAATGATTTTAATCTTGAATCAAACTTGTATTTGATGATTCAAGTGTTATTTTTTGATGAATAACTTGTATTTGATGATATAAATTACTGAGAATGAAGATTAGATGCTTTGGGGGTGGGAAGAATAGGGTTTAGAAGCTAAAATAGGGCATTTTTCATGTTCTGCCTAGACAATGCTAGCGTAACAGCGAAAAAAGTGTTGAGATGCAGGACCCAGTGCTCAGCACCAGCTAATAGGCACTCAGCGTTAGGGCACTAGAGTGAAATTTTCCAGATTTCAAAATGGCATATCTCTCCCGTTTGAAATCTTTTTTTAGTAAATGAGATATTGTAGGAAATCTCTTTGACTCTAGTTTTAAATGAGATAAGTTTCAATTGGAAATGTTTTACCGTTTAAGAGACGATAACCAATAGTGTAACTAAAGGGTAGAAATTGTAACAAGCATTCCCTATTTTATGACTATGACATCTTTTGCTCTCTTTGCTTGATGGAACCAATAACAATGCTTCCATATTCATCTGGGATTAGTCAATCTTTGACCAAGATGCAAGAAAATGGTAGTCTTAGATCAGAGTAAGGTAAATAGCTAACTCTACTTTCGAAAGCATAAGATGTTGTTTAATGGTAGTTTATAGAAATGTTTTAACCATGATTATAAGACTCCATGCTAGTAAAGAAATCTCTCAAATGAGGTTAGTCAATGATAGTTGCAACGTGCACATAAGTATCATATAAAATACATTGTGTAAGTATGCAAGGATCCATTTAAATGAATGTGTTGAGAGTAAGATGACACTTGGGAACATATGAGGTCTTCCGAAAGGTAAAGAAACCCGTTCTTTGCAAGTCAAGTTTAGCACTCTAAAGGCGTAGTAATTTAGCTAGAGGTATGCACACATATATATATATATATATCCTAATTAGAATTGTATGTATATTTATTGCAAACCCATAGAAGAAGTGTTAGGTATAAGTAATGAAAAAGGCATAAATGTAGGTTATGATGAGTAGTCATGCATGCCGTGTAGGGCATCGTGAGTAAAGTAACACTAAAGAGGATTAACTGGAAATGTGAAAGAAGTCACAGGTACATCAACCTAGTCATTAGGTTGCCCTAGATAGAGGAAAAAAGATGAGATATGTGTAAAAAGCATGTCTCTTAGCAACATGGGCATTGTGTTAAGAAAAAGGGTGAGTAATGTATGTGTCGCATAAAAATATATTATTTTGGCATCAACGGCCTAAGACCAAAAGACCTTAGAGTGTGGGTGTGGCCCGAAAGCTTGGGCTAGAAAGAGAATAAGACCAAGAAACCCTAAAATAAGGGTGTGGTCGAAAGCAAAGGCTAGTAAAAGTGAGAGGCCAAGGGACCCTAGAGTGAGGATGCAATCTAGAGTCAACAATGCAAGCTAGTAGGACTGTAAGACTCCAAAAGTCAGGGTATAACCCTTTTTCTAAAGGTTATAGTGTGTTATTTTATATGTGATGCTAAGCATGTAAATTTATATGCTATATACATTGTTACATGCCTAGAGATGCTATATTTATGCATATGTTGATAGTGAATGTGTTTATGCTTGATGAACACTAGTTTGATCTTGAGTGAGTGGGATCACAGTATGAGTGTGATCTAGAGATCTAGACAAAGTAGGAGTATCTTATCTTAGAATGTTGTAAGAGAAATATAATCTAAAAAGTGAGCTTACAGTAAGCATGAGTAGTTGAGATTGCTAAGAATTTTTCATGTTGTTTAACAATATATCCCATTTATTTTGTCCCCATTCCATGTGGATAAGTGTTTCATGCATTCTTAAGGAATCCCCATAGAGACCTAGACGACCTGAGGAGGTTTGGTAGTCCAGAGAGCTGAAAGGCCAGACAACCAGAAAGGCCTAGACGACCAAAAGAGGTTCAGCGGTCGAGAGAGATGAAAGCTAGATGACCATTGTTAGAATTTTAGAGATCATAGAATGCAGCAAAATTTAAAACTTTTTCTCAAAAACCCATTCACTAAAGGATCAACCTATATTACTATTACATTAACCAAGTAATCAAGATGAAGAGAAAAACCTTTTGTAGCACAGCAACCTCTCCAAGTCAAAACAAGTATCCAAAATGGGATACCTCTAATAGTAATACGCTAAGGAAAAACCTCTTCAGTAATGAGGTTCCTTCTCATTCTTGTGCTAGTAAGCACAAAGAAGCTATCAAGAAAACCTTCTTGGATGAAATACCTCTTGTTGCGCAGCAACCTCTCTAAGCTAAAGCAAGTATCCAAAATGGGATACCTCTAATGGTAATCCACGTGAAATATGCTAAGGAAAAACTTCTTCAAGTAATAGGGTTATTTCTTGTTCTTGTGCTAGCAAGCACGAAGAAGCTACGGAGAAAACCCTTTTGGATGAAGGAGAAGAGAACATGAGTATTTCCTAAACAAGATTCTCAATAATTAAGAGAAAGACTATAGCATATGGCTTTCACTATCACTCTTAAAGTGATAGGTGCTACCTCAAACCCTAAAGCCTAATTTCCTTAGTGGGCACCAATCCCTTATTGGGCACCTTAAGAAGCCCAATCTCATTGAGAGAGGGGCGGCCAAGAGGTTCTCATTTGGGCTTTTCCTTATTTGGATAGGAACAAAAACATATTCCTATTCCTTTTATTCTCTTATCTCTTTTTAATTAATTCTCCAATTTAGGATCAAATCCTCAAGCCCGTTTCACATTCTAAGTGAGTTTTTATGCACGTGACCCATTAAGTTTCTAGCTATGTTGGTCATTCACAATCAACACTTGATTGTAAATAGATCACAAGTAGTATCTAGTAATACATCATGAAACTCAATTGATCGGAATGTCAGTTATTTGACTTTAAACCTTTCTATAGCTAGGGTGTGTCTATACAATATGTTCTTTCACCATTTTATACCCACTTAGTTTAGAGTATGGCCTATGTGTCAACTACTACTATACTTGATTATGTCACGTCCAGCCCAAGTAGTCAGTTCCTTGTCCTGTGGGATCAGTCACTTTGAACTATATCACTAATGACTATCTTCATGACAAGTCTGCTTTGGCCAAAGACTTTTTAGCGATTATCCTGACAAGTGGCCATGGTTATACTTCCTTCTATCAGGAGTGGTGAATCATCTATTGACTATTCAAATATCTTTGAATGCTTCACGCTGTGCCCAATCACCACCCTAAAAGTGACCCATGGTGGGTCACAAGGAATGAAGTCAAAACACAGGATCCATATCCAAGATAACTTGAGTTCCTCAAGTCTAAGGATACTTGCACTGTTAGCTGCTATAAGACCTATCACTAACATTTGAATAGATATCTAGGTGATGTCTCATCTAGGTCATCTAATGTACTTGTTACCTTTAACAACATTCACATGTTTACTCAAAACATCTCATGCTTATAGCTTATGAGGACCTGCCTGATCAAATCAAGAAACATAACATGTGCTAGTCTATCTGGATCAATGATGTCCAATCTCAGGTGATCCTATGACTAGGGATAGTTTAGATACTATAATACCTCAAAAAATCCATGATTTTCGGGTATTACGTAAAGCTAATTTTATAGAATAATTCAAGTAGAGGGAATTTTTCTTGTTGTGTAGGAAGGAAAATGTGAGGCTTAGAAGTGGCAAGGTTATGGAATATTGAGTGATAGAGAGTCGAGGAATGTATTGACGGAACCGAAGGCATCGAGGGAGTTAAGAGACATGTTAGATAGAAAGAGGGACTAAAGTGAAATAAGGGAACTGTGGGCCACCTAGGATTTAGAAACACCTGAGGTGGAATTTTACAGATTTTCTTTTACCAGTCTTGATTGAGGATCAATTGGAGAGTAAAGTAGTAATTTCACCCTGGGCGACTATATAGGTGGCCCAGCCTCTTTTTCCTCATTTCCTCTTTTTCTCCCTCTCTCTTCACCTTCTCTCTCCCCTCTTTCATTCTTCCTTTTCTCTATTTTCTCTCTCCACTTAACTCCATCAACCGGGCTTCAGGGGATAGATGTCGGGTGATGAAGCAAGCCTCTAAAATCCAAGCAACATAGGGAAAGCAAGAAATTGAGGTAGGAATTTCTATTTCTCAAGTTTTTCTTTATTTTCTAGTTTTAAGGATATTTGGGGTAAATGAAAATTGGGGCTTTTGGTGTCTAAATGCTCCTTAGACATCAAGGAAGAAATCCCATTGAAGGAATCATGGAAAACAGTGGAGAATCAGTCAGATTTGGGACAAAACCAAGGAGGAGTCGCGGGTACAGAGCCATGGCACCCAGGCACCAAAAAAGGTGTGGTACCTCAAGTGCCAGCCATTTCGGGAAACCCTAGCTCATCTTCTATCGACCGTAACTCTTTCATCTAGACTTTATTTTGGGCAAAATTTATATTGTTGGAAAGCTCTTTAAGTCTAGTTTCCAATGCTATAAGTTTTATTTGGAGATTCTTTATCGGTTGAGAGTTATAATAGAAGAAATGGGTAAAGGTCATGATTAATGGTAGGGAATTTCTCTATTTCGTAACCCTAATGGTTTTACTTGATTACTTAATAGGGATGGTTAAGACGCAAGGCGGAAGTGCCGAGAGCGTGGAATCTAGGTGAGAGATCTATCTAGCTCTCCTATATGTGGATATACATATATGTTTGTATTTGTTTGTTTATATTGTTTTATATATACATTTATTTATTAAATATATTATGTGTGGGATATATAGTGGGAATTATTTGGGACATGTGTGGATGGGAATATATGGATTAGTTGTGGCATTTGTGTGGGTGCATTGCATATTCATTTGCATATTTATATTATAAATGAGAGGGAAATGGAAGTGGGAAGCTACCCATTGTGTAATACTGCTGAGAGGTGTCAATGGGTATGCATAAGCATTGAGGACTGGTCCTCAATATGGTGTGGAAAAGAGCAGGATATGTACTATATCTCATTCCTTTGCATAATTTATATTTTCGTGTAATGGTTTATTTGTGTGTAGGATATATGTACTGGCTAAGGGCATAATCTGAGAGACCATACATATGTTATGGTTATGGATATGACCCAAAAGGCTAGACATATAATGAGATTTCTTGAGTGATAATTCGTGGGAATGTAAAACCATATTGATTAAACTCTTGAAATGTGATATAGGGGCATGGACCCTTGTATAGGGTCCCATGCATTTATTTATTGTATGGTGTGCATGTGTGTGTTTACGGAAGAATATGATGGGACGTGATACTATATGCATGCCTACAAGTAGCTTGGTGTCACACGGGATGAATTCCTGATTGGGAATACATATATATATATATATATTGTATATCTGTGTAGTGTAAGGCTAATATTGGTGAGTCCGTGGTTTATACTCACCCCCTCATAGTTGTAGTATTCAAGAGTAGTCAGGTCGAGGGTTCACAGATTGAGGATACCTTCCCATTGTTCGGGGCAAGGTAATATATTTTTATTATATTTCTCTTGTATACTCTATAATCATATAGGCTAGCACTTACGATCCTATGATAATACACTATCTACGCCAGTCACGAGCTAGGGTCTGGTCGTGATAGAAATGGTATTAGAGGGATTGTGGTTTAGGAATTAGGGTTTAGGTCTCCTATTGATTACAAATCAAGGTAACCTTAGTGAGTCTTCTATCATTGTGAACTATGGTGCAACTATTGAGAGATGGCTCTACCAAAGGTCCTGTAGGATGTGTCTTTATTTCTTTTGTATCGGGTTTCTTCTAAAAGGAGGCGTTTGAACTCTTGAGTGACTTAAACATCCACTTTTACCTCTTATGAGTTTGAGACACATCCCAAGTGGTGAGAGGTACCGAATCGCCCAGAATTGAAATCATGGCAATTTTGCAGCATAATGGTCCCCAAGTCATTTTCACTCTTGGAGCCTCACTTCTAACCATTAACTAATTGTTCTAAACACAACACTGATTAAAAGCTAATTAACACACCGGGGGGAGGGTTTGGTTGTGACAGAATCAAAAAAAATGAAATTAGGAACAATAACAGCAATAACAAACAAGACAGCAGATAGCAGATTTAAACAATAACAAATAATACAACCAGCCTTGATCTTTCCTGAAGATGTAATCTTCCTAGTTCTATTCAAATGCTAAGTTTTATTTCGTTTATCATTTGATTTTTAACTAAAAAGCCTAGAAAATCTTCTAGTCTAGAATACACTAAAACATACTTAAAGAAAACCTTCTCTGACTACATATTATTGTAACCATAGTAAAGATAATCAAATCATGTAAAAGATCTTCATTACATGCCATTTTCTTCTCTTTCTACCATTCCAACCAGTCATGATAGATAAATCCTCATATGAAGCAATAAAAACTAGTTGTCAAGTTCATGAAACTCTAATAAGAAACATTCATAAGCATAACAGAACAGAGGCTTAAAGAAAAAGATGAATACTGTAATAAAGTGAACAAAACTTATCTTATAAAGCATAGGAACTCAGATTACAACTCCAATCTGGACCAAGACTGATTACAAAGGATTTTAACCCTCTATGAGAGAAAAAACTAGAAAAAAAGAAGAGAGAAAAAAGAGGGAGAAGTGGTCTACGAATTTGCTCTAAGTTACAGAAAACTAGGACTCAAACTAAAATCTGAAAAACTAACTAAACTAATGCCCTAAAAAGCTGATGGAGAAACTGACTTTCTGCCTTTTTTTTCTTCTGATTTTTGATATGGAGGGGCATGTTGTTGCAGTAGAGTGGTTGCCTTTTCAGAAAGTGGTATGGCGATTGCTTCTTTCATCAAGGTTAGAGGAATGGGATGCAAAAAGTTAGTCTGAAGTGCTGCAGTCCTGGGTCCCACACGTCTATGTCATCAGACAAGTAGAAGAAGCTGCCAAGTCATCCTAGAAAGTGCCACATCAGCGTTTAGCTCATTAGGAATGCCATGTCAGCGCCACATCATCAAGAAATCTCTAAAATTAATTCTGAAAATTACATAAGAAGGATTAAATTGAGTCTTTAATAATTTAAGTCCTAAAAGATGAAAATAGTTCATTTTCCATCTAAAATTAACTTAGACCCAATAAAACACAAAGTGTAATAAAATTGGAGAAATTCTAAAGAAAAAAATGTAAGGAGACCAAGATAGTGGTTAATATATATATATATATAAATGCTAGATATTAAGAGGTAGTAGCATTTTAGAGCTACAAGGGCGGACGTGTCAAGATGGCAGCATGGAAAAGTGATGATAATCTTGAAGAAGTAGAGCTTTGTGGGTATGCTCCCTAGTAAAAGCTTAATTGAGCAAAGAAGAAGATGGGGAAAGAATGGAGAGGCTTGACAAGCAGAAAGACAATAAGGGTAGAATCCCACGAAGGAATTTCGATGATTAGCGTGAGAGACGCTAAAGTAGGAAGTGGGTTAGTAAATGTAGAGATCGTGCTCCTAGAGTACGAAGACTAGACAAATAATGAATTAATATGCATGAAAGATTAGCTTTGTCCCCATTGGGAAAGGATGAGCTATTGGTTGAAGGGGACGAAGTGAGCAATGGTAGAATCCCAAATTCTCACTCGAGGGATGGGAACGGTTCAGGAGGAAGTTCTTGAAATACTTCCCAAGAGATTGGGCACCGCATTCAAACGACACTGGCACTTGTACTATAGGTGCCTCCTCATGACCTCAGTTTTGTGGAGTGGGTATGTGTGAGATATTTGAGAGCAAATATTATCGAGTCGATCACCCCTAGGGGTTAGCCAATGGGTTGACACTCAATATGGGCTTGGTATAACTAATTGCTGATATGATGGACCCTGTAGAGGGGAAGGTTTGAGGTCATGTTTTTAGGAAGCACCTAGATTGTACGTGTAGTGATCCAAAATGCGAGATAGGGAAATCTTTGATAGAGGCATTCCATGGTGGTATCAAAGTGGGCAGCAAAAGTGTGGTGAGAAGGGCGGTGGGATGTGCCTTGAGTGTGGCTCAAAGCCAAAAAAGGAGGAAGTTGTGTGAGAACTTCACTACCATTCTCCAAAAAGAGAAAGGATGTGTCGGAGGATGGCAGTAGTGGTACAGTCCTATCCTTTTGGATGGATGCCCTAAATTGGAGAAATGCTCTTGTGCAGTCAAAGGAGAGCTGCTGCACAAAGAACTAGTAATAATGAATATCTATTTGATATCATCATATATGAAGTTTTGGAGGGAGAATGATGATATCAAATAGACATTCAAACAGGGGGGAATAATGTAATACCTCAAAAAAACCATGATTTCCAGTATTATGAAAAGCTAATTTTATATGATTTTATGGATTTTCTTTTACCTGCCTTAACTGAGGGTCAACTGGAGGGCAAAGTAGTAATTTTAGCCTGGGCAAGTATATATAGGTGGCTCTGCCTCTTTTTTCTCATTTCCTCCTGTCTTTTTTCTCTTCACTTTTTCTCTCCTCTCTTTCTTTCTTCTTTCTCTCTACTTTCTATCTCTCTACTTAACTCAAAGCTTCGAGGGATGGATCTCGGGCAATAAAGCGAGCCTCTAGGAGCCAAGTAACATAGGGAAAGCAAGGAATTAAGGCAAGAATTCATATTTCTCAAGTTTTTCCCTATTTTCTAGTTTTAAGGGTATTTAGGGTAAAATCGAGATTCCGGTTTCATTTCTTGATGGAAATTGGGGCTTTTGGTGCCTAACTGCTCCTTAGACATCAAGGAAGAGGTCCCATTGAAGGAATCATGGAAAATGGTAGAGAATCAGCCAGATCTAGGCCAAAATCGAGAAGAAGTCGTGGGTACAGAGCCGTGGCACCCCAAGCGCCAGGGGTGGCTCCTCAAGCAACAAGCAAGGCATGTCGCCTAGGCGCCAAGGCTGGTGTGGCGGCTCAAGTGCCAGCCATTTCGAAAAACACTAACTAATTTTCTATTGGTCATAACTCTCTCATCCGGATTCCGTTTTGGGCAAAATTTATATTGTTGGAAAACTCTTTGAGTCCAGTTTCCAATACTATAAGTTTCATTTAGATATTCATTACCAGTTGAGAGTTATAATTAAAGAAGTGGGTAAAGGTTGGGATTAGTAGTAGGAAATTTCTCTATTTCGTAACCCTAATAGTTTTGTCTGGTTACTTAATAAGGATAGTTGAGGCACAAGGTGGGAGCATCGAGAGCGTGGGATCCAGGTGAGGGATTTATCTAGCTCTCCTATATGCGGATATGTATATATGTTTGTTTATATTGTTTTATATATACATTTATTTATTAAATGTATTATGTATGGGATATGTAGTGGGAATTATTTAGGATATGCATGGATAGGAATGTGTGGATTGGTTGTGGTATTTGTGTGGGTGCATTGCATATTCATTTGCATATATATATATTATGAAATGAGAGGGAAATTAAAGTGGGAAGTTACCCATTGTGTAATATTGCTGAGTGGTGTCAATGGGTATGCATATGCATTAAGGGCTGGTCCCTAATGTGGTGTAGAAAAGAACGGGATATACATTGAATCTCATTCATTTGCATAATTTATATTGTTGTGTGGTGGTTTATTTGTGTATGAGACATATATACTGGCTAAGGGCATAATTTGAGAGACCATACATATGTTATGGTTATGGATATTACCCAATAGGCCGAACACATAATGGGATTTCTTGAGTGATAATCCTTGGGAATGTAAAACCACGTTGATTAAACTCTTGAAATGTGATATGGGAGCATGGACCCTTGTGTAGGGTCTCATACATTTATTTATTGTGTAGTGTGCATATGTGTATTTGGGGGAGAATATGATGGGACGTGACACTATATGCGTACCTACGGGCAGCTTGGTGTCACGCAGGATGAATTCCCAATTGGGAATGTATATATATATATATATATATATATATTGTATATCTATGTATTGTAAGGCTAACATTAGTGAGTCTGTTATTTAGACTCATCCCTTCACAGTTGCAGGTATGCAAGAGCGGTCAGGTCGAGGGTTCACAGATCAAGGATACCTCTCCATTGTTCTGGGCAAGGAAATATATTTTTATTATATTTCTCTAGTGTACTATGTAATCATATAGGCCACCACTTACGATCCTGTGATATAAATCTAGGCTTGTGGCAGTGTTGGTAATACACTATCTGTGCTAGTCACGAGCTGGGGTCAGATCATGACAGATACATACATAATTACATATGATATGAATCTCGCATTACGATCGCCATCATAATTTCCTTTATAGACTTCATTACGTATATTAAGATCTAATCTTGAGTTTATGAACATGAACATAAATAATGAAGAAAACCTCTTTGAATTGATAACTGAGTTTGTACATCTGATGTTAGAGGTGATTGCCTTTAGAGTACCTTTCTAACAATCTCCCACTTGTACTAAAGCCAATCACCTTTGTATCTGATACCATAGGTGTATGTGTCTCAAACTTAGATTGAGGTAGTGGCTTAGTTAGCAGATCAGCTAGATTTCTATCAGTGGGAACTTTCTCTATTTTCATATTGTTTCTACCAATGATGTCCTTAATCAAGTGGTAACACTAGAGTCTGTGTTTGGATTTCTAATGAGACCGTGGCTCTTTTGCTAGTGAAATGGCTTTATTATTGTTGTAATAGACTGGTACTGCATAGGAACCACTCCTAGTTCAGTGATGAACTCCTTAATCCAAACTACTTCTTTTGCTGCCTTAGAAGTTGCAATGTACTTTGCTTTGGTTGTAGAATATGCAGTCGTTTCTTGCTTAGAACTTTTCCAACTGACTGTACCTCCATTTAATATGAATATATAACTTGACTGGGATCTTGAATCATCCTTGTCGGTTTGGAGGCTAGCATTTGTATAACCACTTACCTTGAGATATCTTTCTCCATATATTAAGAATAAATGCTTTGTCCTTCTTAAGTACTTAAGGATATTCTTAATAGCCATCCAATGACCCTCACTAGGGTCAGACTAATATCTACTTGTGACACTCAGAGTGTATGATACGTCTGGCATAGTACATAACATAGCATACACGATTGATCCCATGGCTAAGGCATGAGGGATTAAACTCATGCAAGTTCTTTCATCCTATGTCTTCTAACACATAGGTTTTGAGAGTGTAATCCCATGTGTCATGGGAACAAATCCTCTCTTGGACTCTTCCATGCTAAATCTCTTTAGCATCTTATCTATGTATGTAGACTATGAAAGACCAAGCAACCTCTTAGATCTATCTCTATAGATCCTTATCCCTAATATGTAGGTTACTTCTCCAAATCTTCACGGACTAAGGGACAGAAACATCGTTTCCTATGAGTAGTATGTCATTTACATACAACACAAGGAATATGACTGCACTCCTACTAACCTTTATGTATACACAAGGTTCATCCAGATTTTGTAAGAAACTAAACTTTTTGATTGTCTCATCAAATAAGATGTTTTAACTCCTCGATGCTTGCTTTAATCCATAGATGGATCTCTGAAGCTTGAATACTTTGTTGTTATCTTTGGATGTGAATCCTTTAAGTTATATCATATATACATCCTTGGTTAGGTTTTTGTTGAAGAAAGTTGTCTTCATATCCATTTGCCATATCTCATAATCATAACTGACTGCTATGTCCAGGAGTATCTTAATGGATTTAATCATGGCTACCGGTGAGATGGTTTCATCATAATCAACACTTTGTTTTGACGATATCTTTTTGCAACCAACCTTGCTTTATAGGTTGCAACGTTACCTTCCATGTCGGTTTTCTTTTTGAAAACCCATTTGCACCCAATGGGCTTAATCCCCTCAGGAAAATCAACTAAAGTCCATACTTAGTTGTCGTACATGGAATCCATTTCTTATTTCATGGTGTTGCTCCATTTATCAGATTTTGAACTTTTCAAAACTTTTTCGTAGGTCGTAGGTTCCTCATCTTCTATAAGTAGTACATCATTGGGTTCACTTATGAGAAATTCATATCTCTCAAGAGCCTTATGTACCCTACTAGATCTATGAAGCATTTGTGCTTGTACAGAAGGTTCGGTCGTTAAAAGCTCTAGCTCTTGAGCTGGTAGATGTTCTATATTTATCCGCTCTTGAGTAGGTAGTTGTTTTATGTCTTCTTGAGTATCTTGAACTTCCTCAAGTTCAATCATACTCCCATTGTTTTCCATTAAGAGAAACTCTTTCTCTAGGAAGACAACGTGCCTTGAAACAAATACCTTTTGTTCCAAAGTGTGGTAGAATTAATTTCCTTTTGTTTCCTTAGGGTATCCCACAAACAGACATCTGTCAAATTTTACCTTAAGTTTATTTGACATTATCCACTTCACGTAAGCTGGACAACCTCGTATATTCAAGTAAGATAAGATGGGTTTCTTGTTATGCCATTTCCTGAATGGAGTAACATGAACTGCCTTGGTTGGGACTCTATTTAGGATGTGAACAGTGGTCTCGAGTTCATATCCCTAAAAGGAATTAGGGAGCTCTGCATGACTCATCATGGACCTAACCATGTCTAACAAGGTTCAATTTCTTCTTTCAGCCACACCATTATGTTGTGCAGTGTAAAATGGAGTCCACTAAGACAATGCCCCATTGTCAATAAGATAATCCTGTAACTCTTGGTTTAAGTATTCACCACCTCGATTAGAACTTAGTGTCTTGATACTTTTACCAAGTTGTTTCTCTACTTCATTCCTGAATTCTTTAAAATTCTGAAAGGCCTCATATTTATATCTTATTAGATACATATACCCATATCTAGAATAGTCATCGATAAAGGTAATGAAGTAGGCATAAAGACTCCTGGCCTGCATTGACATTTGTCCACATACATCAGGAGTATGATTGCTAGAATTGCACAAGGCAATCTCTCTCAAGGTAAGCTTTCATTTAGGTCCTTAAGCTTTTGTAAAAATCTCAAATTTCACCTAAAGCTCAAAATTAAATTTTCATCACTCCTTGTCTCATTTTTCCCTTTAAATTAATTCTCCTACCAAAGATAGGAAAATTTTTTTCCAAATAAGTCCTCATATTACTATTTATTTCCAATTACAAATTAATCCTTAATATATCTACACTTAAAATTTTGATTCCCTAAAATTTTTCTATTAATTATTATTTTTATTTATTTATTTATTTATTTTTAAAGATCCACTGCATCCTTTTTAAAATTTGGGATATTACATTTAGCTTGCCAAAACAACTAGGATTAAGGGAAGGAAGGTTAAGAAACCATAATCTAGCACAACACTCCAAGATTTCACCTAAATCTCACAAGAACCCAAACTTTCAGCACTTAGGGCATGAAATCCAGAAATGGGGAAGAAATTCAAGAATCTAGATCTTACCTTGGTCCTTGGAACTTTCCACCATGAGAATGAGCCACCGATGATCGGAAATTAAGCACCCACCGAAGAGAAAACAAGGATTTTTGGGAGATTAGGTGAAGGAAAGTGGAAACACCATGTAGGAGAGAGAGAGAAAGGGAGAATTATCGAGAGAAAGAGAGAGAGAGATGAGATGAGATAAGAGTCAAAGATCTGATGTTTAAGTGTGGGGGTCAACTTTCAGAAATTGCAACTTGGCCCCTCATTTGTTATTTCTTTAACAAAACAAAAAAGGCTTAAATGCAAATCTTAGGTATTTTCCCATCCATTACCAATCAAATTATTTTCTCTCTAAAGTATTCCCCAACTCTTAGCAACTTTCATCTCAACACTCCCTTTTCTTACCCAACACCACTATTTTCCAGAAATAATAATTTTACCCTAAACTTTCAAATTCTTTCATATTAGTCCCTCTTATCAATTATTCAACTATAATCAAATTTCTTTGACTCATCACACATATCCTATAGATAATTTTACATTATGTTAAACATCATATTCATGCATATATATATATATAAAAGAAATAAATTCAATCACACATATCCATTTCCTTATAAGCAAGTGAAAATTTTTCCACATTTTTCCATGTCCATACTGATATCTCTCCAGCAGTAACACCTAGAAACTCGAGATGTTACATCAATGCAATGTGTCCTTTCACTGACTTATACCCACTTGGTACACAGTATGGCCTATGTGTCAACTCTCACTAGACTTGATTACGTCACGTCTAGCCCAAGTAGTCAGTTCCTTGTCCTACGGGATCAATCACTTTTAACTATGTCACTGAAGACCATCTTCATGACAACTCTGCTTTGGCCAAAGACTTCTTAGTGATTATCCCGACAAGTGGCCATAGATATACTTACTTCTATCAAGAGTGGTGAATCCTCTATTGACTACTCCAATATCTTCGAATACTTCACGCTATGCCCAATCACCACCCTAAGAGCGACCTATGGTGGGTAACAAGGAATGGAGTCAAAACATAGGATCCATATCCAAGATAACTTGAGTTCCTCAAGTCCAAGGATACTTGCACTGTTAGTTGCTATGAGACCTATCACTGACATTTGAATAGGTATCCATGTGATGTCTCATACAGGTCATCCAATGTACTTGTTACCTTTAACAAGCATTCACATATTTACTCAAAACATCTCATGCTTACAGCTTATAAGGACAGCTGCTTGATCAAATCAAGAAGCATAACATGTGCTAGACTATTTGATCACTGATTTCTAGTCTCCAATGATCCTACAACTAGGGATAGTTTAGATACATACATAATTACACATGATAGGAATCTCACATTATGATCACCATCATAATTTCCTTCATGCTATGTTTTGTGTCAAGACTTCAATACTTATATTACAATCTAATCTTGAGTTTATGAATATAAACATAAATAATGAAGAAAACCTCTTTGAATTAATCATTTTGTACATCTGATGCTAAAGGTGATTGGATTTAGAGCACTTTTTTAACAATGAAGAGTCCTAGACGACTTGAGGAAGTTTGGTGGTCCTAACATGAGAGGCTAGTGTGGGACATAGAGACCTTTGGGGTTTGTTTTACCCTAGCCACTAGATAATAGCCTATGACTCATAGCTAAGGAAACCAAGTTCATTTGCATGAATAAAAAAACATAATTTCTAGAGCTTAAGGTGTTGTTCAACACCCATATTTGTTATTGGTGGTCTTAACCATCATGTATGCATATAATTATCTAACAACAACGTTAGTTACTTACTGAGTTTTATACTTACGCAGTAGCTAATGCTTTCCTTGCAGCCCAGTAAAGGAGAAATCGCATGGGGAAAGATAGGAGTCTGGCGATGCCCCTTCATGGTAAGTCCTTAGCTTCTCATTTATTGTAAGTTTAGTATGCTCTGTAGTCATACATGTCAGGTCCTAATGTTTATCGTTTGTTGTGAAAGATTTGAGATGCTAGTAAGCATAGTAGGCTTGTGGTCTAGGGAGGCATATCCTTAGTACAATGCTAGTCACGTGCCTAGATTTTGGGGCATGACAACAAAACCATCAAAGTCTCATTATATTTCAATAAAACAAGCTCAAATGTCATACTATTAGTTAAAAAAAATAGTAACTCTCACTTTCTATTGTATTTAGAAGCCTCTTTTTTTTCTCACCAAGTCGACACTTTTTTCTTCAAAACTTATAATACTATATCTCATTATCAGCCTTTACTAAACTAAGTTAAAGATTGAACAAATTATGAGTGGTAAGACTGTAATTGTATAATATTAGTAAAGAATTAAGTTAGTGTAATGAATTTTTCCATCCTAATTGACCTAATAAATTAGAAACATATCAACAAATAAAAAAAATGACAACAATTCAAAATGTTATAGGATCGATAAAAATTGTAAAATCGTAAGATTTTAATATTTAAATTGAGATTCTACCAAGATCCTAGTAGATTTTGATCTTACATAAGATTGAGATCGTTTAGAAATCTAAAGATTTAGATCGAGATCTTGACAACCATGCCTTTCTCCACTTTTCACAATCATAAACACATTACAACATAATCAAATCATCTTGAAAAGATTGAAATCAATCTCATTTTCAATTTATCATCAACATAACCACAGTTTAACATGTACAATGTGGTCAAGATAATCCATCACAACATTGGTTTCATTCATAATTAGATATGGTGCTCAACATGTGTGTAAGTGTATATATGCTACATGTGTATGCAAAAATCATAATAACCAAAGAGGAAGGCATGACAAAAGATGTCACAATAATGTATGATGCATACCTAACATGTGTCTCTAGACAATGAATATATCAAGTGTGCATTCTATCCTCAAATACATTCATATATTAAGCTCATCAACAAATAACCATATTAACCATCTCATCCATATTTTCATGGATAGACAACAATAGTGTGTGACACTGACACTAAGCAGGTATGATCATATATATATATATGTATATATATACATTATATATATAATGTCTAGCCAAACTATCTCAACTTAGAGCATTACACAAAAGGGACAAGAAGTTTGAAGTTAGAAACTAGTAAATAGATTTACTCATTCTTAGCTTAGCAATAACTTTTATCACTTCAGGAAGGCGGGTAAAGTAATACCTGAAATTTTGAAATGCTTCAGTTAATAAAATATCCTCCTTTTGGTATCGGACAATTTCGAGGAATGAGACTATAATACCCAAAAAATTGGGGTCGCGTGTTTGGGGGTATTACGGTATTTTACACTGTAAAATAATTTAAATATAATTTGTCATTTTTAATCTCCATATTTAATTCATTCTTTTGAATAATTATTTGTGAAAATTGAGATAAATGGCTGGATCGGGTATTTTATTGCGATGTTGTATTTTCTGTGAATTGAGAAAAATAAAAGGAAGAGAAAATTTAATGAGATTGATATAATTATAGAAAATAATAATAGTCAGATTTCTTAGATTTGGGGCAAATGGGTATGGGTACCTGTGGGTCACCAAGTGACCCACCACCCCTTAAAGCTTATTATTCTCTCTCTTTTTTCTCATTTCACGCAGAGGAGCACTGGAGGCAAGGAGGAGAAATAGGTTTCTCTCAACTCCTTTCATCCTTTCTTCCATTTTCTTAGTGGATATTGGCTTTTTGATTACTTTTCAGTTCTCTAGAGTTGTAGGAGCAAGAGATAAGCTTTATCTTCCTCTTTTTCTTCCATTTTCTCCATTGATTCCTATATTGAAGAAATGGGTTTTTTCTTGATTTTTGATGTAAAACTAGTTTTCTTTGCATCTTTCTCTTGTTTCTTGGCTGATGGTGCTGGAGGAAATTATTCTAGGGAAAGAGTTGGCTCTATGGTTCCATTTTTGGGTAAAAATCCCATTTAAGTGTAATTTTGGGAAATTAAGGGAAAATCAAGAACCAACTCTATCCTTGCTTTAAAAATTGATTTTTAACCCTCTTCAAGGTCTTATAGACTATATTTTAAACCTAGAAATAAGGGGGAAAGGCAAGGGATGAAATGAGGCAATTTTGAAGTTTTTTTGTGTAATTTTCGAAGGAGGCAGTAGCACCAGGACCGAAGCACCCAAGTCATGACTTATTGCAAGGCATTGGGCACCCAGGCACCAAGGCTATTGTCCAAGCACCATGGGGGTTATTGAAGAATAGTACTTTATGGTGCGTATGCACCAAGTGAACAGAGGGCCTCTTCAATGGATACTAGCATCCACTCTGGTACCCAGGCGTTTTGGTCTAGGTAGGGATAGAAAAGAGGGGTTTTCAAGGGAAAGAGTGGGGTATTATTGCTAAGTTATTGGGTTTGGTTTTAGGCAATTTCAGGAGATCAGTAGGCTACTTTTCTTTAGATTCTTTAATAGTAAAGTCTTAATCAGCCTCAAGGTGAGTGGGTGGCCTTGTTAACTGAGTTTTTATTTAAAATTGCTTAAGTACAATATAAATCCCACTCACACCATGATTGAATTTAAATTCATTAAATTCCTTAGTTATGATGTTAACTAGATAGTGTAGTTTTGATTGTGATTTGAGAGATTATGTGGAATGTGTTTGGGAATAATGTATTGGTTGTTGGTTGTTGTATATGATATATTGTGTTTGGGTGAATGCATTGCATATTAAAAAGAGAATTATGTGGGAATGTAGACTCACGAGAGATGAAAAGAGAATTATGTGGGAACATAGATCCACAAGAAGATAACCAATTAGTAGATCCGTAGAGGGTACCATTGGTGCAGGCAAAAGTCAAAAATCTAAACTAGAGGAATGTAGACCTCTATAGGAAACCTATTGAGCATAAATACCCTAGGAAAGGTGAGTATCGAGATTTAGACTCAATACGGTATATGTGAGAATGTAGACTCATGAGTAGAAAGGCATGTCATTGTTGCATAATTATACTTTATGTGTGTAAATAATGCTTCTACATGCTTTGGAGTTATGTTAAAGTATTTGATGTAATTTAACAAGGAATTGCAAGAGTGTAGACTCATGTAGAAATAGTGCATCACGATTGCACAAAGAAGTATGCTTGTGTATATTTAATTATTCTCGTGTGTGCTAGAGGTATTTATTCTAGTTGTGGTTGTAATTGTGGTATTTGTACTTGTGCCTTATTTTATTTGTTCAGTTATTTGCTCACTGAGTTTTAATGAACTCACACCCTCTATAGTTATCTTTTTCAGATACAACAGTCGAGGAGGAAGGGTGTAATACCCCAAGTATTATTGTGTAATTTAAAGAAGGCATAATTATGAGGCTAAAACGAATCTTGAGACTGAGAGGGACAAAAGTGAATAAATGCAAAATTTTGGGATTTTAACAAGAATGAGAGGTGATGTGTGTTTGTGGAAGTGTGGTTGGGTGCCCAAATTGTGAGCCAAAAGTTTTCTTAGTATCCTAAGTAGTTCAAATTATAAATTTATTTCTCCTGTGGGACCAAACTAAAAAATTGTATTGTGGGCCCTACTCTCACTAATTAAATCACACCTCATCCCCTCATTTCTTCATTTTTCTCTCACGTCTCTCTCTCTGTCTGAGGTCCAATAGTCTTTCTTCTTTTCTCTTCTTTTCTCTTCATGGATGGCCAAGCCGGTGGACAGAGATCAAGCTTGAAGGGTAGAAGAGGTAAGTGGAATCATCTTTTCATCCTTCTCTCCTTTTTTTTCTTCTTTCTTCTTGCAGAACATTAAACCCTAAGAGATCTTGGAGATTTTTGTTTATGGTAGATGATGATGATTTAAAATTGTTTTTGAAGATTTAAACTTGGTTAATGTTTTGAAATCCCCTAAGATGGTTAATGATGAATTAGAGATCATAAGCTCATGAATGTGGTATAAATATGAAGAGATTTTAAGGGACTGTTGGTTTAAGAACAAAGTAAGGGTTTTGAGTGGGAAATGGAGATTTGAACCACGAACCATGAGATTTTCTTGGGCTTTTGATGTTATAATGATCCTAGAACATTAATGTAGGAGTCCCATTGAAAGAATCATGAAATTTAGTGAAAAAAATGTTGATTTTTTAGCTGGCATCACATGTGGCCGCTGTCATACCCGAAGGTCTGGCGCCCTGGGCACCCTAGGTGCCAATGTCACCGAGTGTGAGAAGGCTAGCGCCCTAGGTACCACCCTTCTGTCATATGATAAAAGGGTGGGTTTTGACCTTTTTCTCTCGCATCCTTGGCTCATAGGTCTTGAATAATGTTTTAGGGTCTTCTTTGGACTCTTTGGAGCTTGTAAAGCCATTCCTAAAGAGATGCATTCATCTTTGAAGTTTGGGCAAAGGTGAGGGATCTAACCCTACCTTGTATATATTTTACTTCCTAGGACTTGTTTTCCTTCCTAGAGTTTAATTAAGTGAAATCATGCAATGAATTGATGTTATAATGATTTGTATAAATTTATCAAATGTTACAAAATGGAAATAGTATCCTTATGTATATGATTGTTGACCACTAGGCGTATAGTTCTCAATTGTCATGGACGAAATAATTTGGTGTTGACATTATTGTCTTTCTTGCCAAGGTAATGTTATGAGATTAAGCCTTGTAATAAATTATGACTATATATGAAAGTAATATGTTGTGGAAATAATTTATATATATATATATTAATATAATGTATGCTAATTTCAAAGCTAATGTTGAAGTTAAGGCAACATGTCATTAAGGTAAAAGTTGTAATTAAGTATGTGGTTGTTACTTAAATGAAAATGATGATGTGTAAGAGTATATTGGAGGTGAAATAAGAATATTATTTCGATGTCTGCATACTGCCACGTACCTACATTTAAGTGGCTGAACATTTATAGTTGAATGACGGAGTCAAGTTGCATAATACTTCTTTTATATGTTGTTTTATTAATAGTGTCCTATTCATGTGTACGTGAGAAGAGTGGTAAATAATTATGATAATTATAAGTTGCAAATGAATGAATTTGATATGTATTCCTTCTTTAGGCATATAAAGTGTGCTATTTCACAATGCTAGTGTTAAAATAAGTGTAGTAAGTCACTAGAAGGAATTATGTGATCAAGCCTAGGTAATGAAAACTTTATGATACATTGAATGATGCATTTGACCGAGTCCTATAAATAGTGAGGTTCAAAAGTGTAGTTATGATTATGATCACTATGTCATGTGTCAACATATGTAAAGTAATGCATACATTATGGCCATGCTTTTATGTTATATAAGTACTTATGTTGTGTACTGTGTGCCACTTTGAATGTGGTGTAAGGAATTTCTTGAAAGTTGGGCTTCGAAATCCTTAGTCTCACATTGCTGCACGAACAATAGGGCCTATGTGATGTGGTTGTTGAGTTGCTGAGATATCGACTGGCTTCTGACCTTTGTGTGATTATGATATGGTTGGGCTTCGACATCCTTGGTCTCACATTATTGTATGCACATGGCCAGTGCGATGTGGTTGTTAAGTTACCGAGGTGTTGATCGGCTACCTACCTCATGTATGATTATGGTTTTAATGGATTGAGTGACCGTACTTTCATGTTTGTGGATTATTTCCATTTGCTATATGACAGAGCCTAACTAATGTTATATAATGTAAATGACTTTTGTGCATTTGATGGAGTAAATAAGAAATAAGTACATATTGTCTAGTAAGAGTCCATTTGATTATATATTGGACTTGTTTGCCTGAAATTTCATTCTTTCTTTTTATCCATCGTTTTTCCTTAATATTGAGGTACATATATATTTCTTATAAATTACATTGTCTAAATAAATTGGTTTTACTTGAGAACAGTATAATGTACATGTAATTATAAAGTATAGAATGTATTATTAAGCCATTAAAGGAGTTTCGTGTCGTAGTGTGTTAGGCTCGCAACGGTGTGAGTAAGGCATTGTTGAGCCTGTTAGGAGCCTGGTTTAGGGGTCATAACAAAGGGAAACCACTGGGAGTTAGCGGCTTTTGGAGACATACTCCATTTTTGTTGGAGGGTTCTTGGAACCAATTTTTGGCCTAAATGCCAAGAGGAATGCTTTGTAATCCTATAGGCCACCTAGGTCCTGCTGAAGTTAGTAAATTTATTGTATCTTGGCTATAATTTTACTTGTAAAGTATGTAATTTACATTTTACATAGTTGTGGATATAAGAAATGTTCAGGGAATTTATAGGTTACCACAGAGGTACACCCTAGGATTTATATATATTCACGTGTTTGATTTTTGGAGCATGACAAATTGGTATCAGAGGGAAGTTTGTTTTTAAGTCTCCCATAGATTATAGAGCAAAGTGTTTTTTGTGGGCCCTCATGACCATGGTTTTAGATTCCATAAAAGACCTTGTAGAATGTTGGGTATCTCTTTTGTGACTTACTCCTCAGAGAAGTTAATCGGATGTAATTTTATTAACTTGATAAGTATTTGTTCTTATGTATAGGTTTTTGGCTCTTGACGGAGGAGAAATCCTTGGAGCTTAGGGAGCTCATGAGCTAAGATGTAGCTTTCCTACACTACCACTAGTGGTAATGAATTATCTAGAGAAGGATGTTAATGTGTGTATAGATATGTATCACGGAAACATTGGTTTTCCATGTAACATCTTGTAATTGATTTTATTATAAGATGTGTGATAGTTTATTTTGGATTTGGTATATAGTGATAAGCGAAACTAGTTGTGTGATGGAATGTATGTATATATATATGTGCATATATATATCAGTATTTGGTTTGCTTTACCAATGCATAGAGGTTATATATCTGTAGGTAGGAGAAAACTTACTAGGGTTTCTTTACGGGAGTACCAGTGTACATATCTTGAGGGAATTTTTGTCAATATATTTTAATGAATTGAGGAAACTGGTCTATTAGGAAAAGGTAGGGAATGGTTATAACACATATATAACCTAAATACTTTACATGAATATGTGTATTATAGTACATCTTGTCGTCAAGTAGTTGTGAATATTTTACTTGAGGCTTCGGCTGATTGGTCACGTGGAGTGACAAGTAAGGATGCTTGGGAATTGACACTCATGTGGATTGGCATATAGTCCATTTTCATTAGTGTTGATGACATCCCAGGTAGCTGAGTGTAGGCATGTAATTCAACCAAATTATTTTGAGTTAAAGTTGAGTAGTAGAGGTCAAAGAGTAGAGGAGAAGTTAGGAAGAAAAAGGGCTCGAGAAGGGAGAATGCTCATGTAAGATGGGTCAAGGACTAGGACGTAAGTTTCATCATGGGATATGGATGTGGAGGTGGTTGAGTAAGTTAGAGTTGAAATACGTATCTGAATATGCATCCTAGAGAAATCTAGTAATGTAAGACTCAGTTGAGGGAACTGTAACACCCTTATTTTACTATACTAAAATTTGAGAAATTTTTTTTTAATCAAATTCTAATGCTTAATACTCGTGCTTTCAAAAAGAACATTCTACAATTGTTCTCAGTACAAATCATAATTTGTCATACATAATAAATCAAATTCTAAACATAAGATAATTTTACATTCGTTCGTAATAAATTACAAATCTGCCGTACATAGTAATTTGACTTCTAAACTTTAAAAGATCTATAATTCTAATACTTAATAAACTTAAGTGTTCTTAAAGTGTTCAATCAATCTTTAGACCTTTCCCCTTATATTCAGCCCCTGAAATGGTCAGTTAGAAAAAACACAAAAGGTGAAATAAGGGTATCTCAGTAGCTAGCATAATTTTATAAACATTTATAAATATACCGTGTCAATCATAAAAGCACTTATATCATAAAAATCCATCCATGTTATATAAATTCTCAGTTCAATGCAATAAGTTGATGAAAAATTAGCAAGCTGATATATAAAGAAACCATGAAATAAAGAATAGTTGGTGGCACACTCAACGACATAGAAAAGATAGTCTGTAGAACTACTTTTTCCAAGCTGAACATGAGAGAAAGGCTAATGCAGTCCTTTAACTCAAGCTAGAAAGATTCTAAGCTAAACCATGGAAATATAATTTCCAAGCTAACATGGAAATAGAATTTTCAAGCTGACATGGAAGCGTAACTCCCAAGCTAAACATAGAAGTAAACTTACAAGCTGCTACCATGCTAATTTCATCATAAATAACATATTTCACTTTAAATGAAACTTCATGGACATATATAATATTCAAGTAGTAAAACAAGCTTTTATGAATTGCTAAACTAAAAGTAGTAAAAACAAGCTTTTATTAAATTGCTAAACTACAAGTAGTGAAAACAAGCTTTTATGAAATTGCTAAAACTACCTGGACTTTGTAGTCTGACCTTTTAGCTCAAATGGCTATTCAATCCTTGAAATTCATTTCACGAATTCTGACCTATTCAAACAGTATATATAACCTTATTTAAAATCTTAAATAAAAAAGATTCTAGAATATTATCTTTCTTTGATCTTCTTAAATTCCTAATTCTATCTCAAATTTCTATTCATTGAGTTTCATCTTGATCTCATATTAAACCAGTATTTTTCATAATGTTTTTGAGATGATATGTATAAATAAATATCATTAATTTAAATAACTTATATTATATATATATATATATATAAATCTAAAAGATCGTATTTATACATAGTTAAATTTCTAAAAATAAACACATGTATATATATATTTACATGTATACATAATTATATAAAACTATTTTTGATTATTCATATATAAAATATATATATATATATATATCTTAATCAATTAATCAAATATTTATTTATTTGTAAATAATATATATATATATATATATGTGTGTGTGTGTGTGTGTGTGTGTAATAAAGTTAATACATACACTTATAAATCTAATTTGATATACATATATATATATATATATATATATATATTAGTATATAAATAGACTAAAGTAGCATAAGTATATATAAAAATATATGTTTACCATATAGCTAAATTTAGTTATTCATATCTAAAAATATATGGCTTAGTTAATCAAATGCTTATAAAGCCTGCCCAGATTTCTTTCAGTTTAGTCCCTATTCTGTGTTTCATGCTATTGCTTGTGAGTCAGAAGCTAAAACCTGCCTAGATTTCTTTCTTAGGTGTTTTTAGGACCTATGTGACCATGTCTACCCATAGATTAAGCTAAAGAAACAATTTACAAAAAAAAAACTCATGTTCTAAAACATACCCGAGAAGTCATGTGAATGTAGGGCTGGTTTTGACTAGATTTTCCTCTGATTTTCTTCTCGACATTACTGGAACTCCTTCCTCTAATATTGGGTAGGCTAGTTGTTCAACAATTTCCCAAAACACTTAAAGAAACAAGGTCTAAAAGTCCCTACACTCTTTCGGTTTTCTACTATATTTCTATGCATAAAACAAAGTTTATTTGCTCTTTGTTTTGACACCAGAAAAATGGGGTGAGAGTCTCAACTTTTCACTGCATAAAAGGGTTCTAATCTCAGTTTTGATGTGAGGAAAAAGAGAAGGGAAGCTAGCCTATTTATAGGAGTGAATGGGAGGCAAGTGGTTATGGTTTGAGGTGTCAAATATTTCTGCTACAAATTGGAAGGTATTGCTATCATGAATGCAATACAACTTTAAGCCACTTGGATAATAGTTTGCTGTCATGTATTTGGGGAATATGGGTTAAGTATTTGAGTTATATTTTGCTTCCTACTAGACAAAAAGATTGATATGTGCTATCAATTTTTCTTTCTCTTTGAGAACATGGAGGCTTCTTTATTCTTCTGTGCATGAGCTGCGTGTTACTATTCTCCACATATATATATATATATATATTCTATTATGTCTCCTTCATGTGCCTTAACAGAATTTTTGTGCTGCCATCTTACCAATATATATATATGTATATATATTATATTCTTGCTTTCTTCTTTCCACCGAGAATGCTACCATCTCTACGTACATATGTATATATATATATCATGATCAATATAGTTAATTTAAATCAAACTAATATATATATATATATATGTATCATTATAATATATACATATTATTATTAACACATGCACAAGACCAATTATATAGATTAGTATAATTTTTATATTATAGTTATTTTAAAAAATTATTTGAGTAAGGACTAAATTGAAAATAAGGTAATATTAATTACTTGATATTTAATAATATTTTATTTTCCTTTTAGTTAAATATTTTTGTCCTAAAAATTTCTTTTGTATAAAAATTCCTTCTAAATATTGAATACCGAATATTTAATAATAATCTCTCATAATTATGAAAAATATTAAATATTTAATCAGTAATCAATTGGGATGTTACAGGAACTAATCTAGATTGCATAGTTCTTATAGAAGAGACACCATAGTGAGATGGACCTCGGCGTAAGGGAGGTTGAAGTGAGTTGTAAAACTTCTAAGGGCAACTTGTCTGCGTTGCACCCATTAAGTTGAGGTTTTCTAGTGGTAATACAATGTGCTTAGGAAAAAGGGATTAGTCTTAGAGAGAAGAAACGATTCACGAGACAAGTTCTTGGTAGTCATCAACTGAACATACAATAGGTGTACGGTGTGAGGATACGTGAGGGTTTTAAATTGAAAGAGATAAGACAGAGTAAAGGATGGGTTACGGGAATTTCTATCATAGTGAAAAGTGTGTGAATCTCATGACCTTATAATGGTCTGTGTGAGCTACGAGTAGGCTATTGGCATGTGTGCCACCTAAGCTAAGTGGATGTAGTGGCGATGCTTGAGGCTGGAAGTTAATGGGAGATTTTGGCCTACTTTTCTATGAAAAGAGAGTGTTTGATTCAATAGTGTATACATATTAGAGAATATGTAACACGCTTGGGTATTGCGACTGGGTGAGGCCGAGAATGTAATCAATGTTGTGGGTGTGAGGGTATTTCATGATTAGATTAGAAAAATAGTGCCGTGAGTATGGCTTGGGATGAGCTTAGGATAAACCTAAACTCCCTAGTATTAGAGCGAGTGCTTATGAGCATTGGTTTGAGAAAAAGTATGCTCAGATGCATGTGAAAGTGTGACTATTCACATATAGAAAATACATAGAGTATGTGTATGTATAATTACATTAGGATCCCAAATATGAGTTTATTTGGTAAGATAACCTTCTTGGGACATGTAGTCCCGAAGGATGTTATTGAGAAATGGCGGCGTGCAGTAGGAATCTTAGAATCAATCTTTTCCCTAGCATACTTTTGAGTACATTTTCTCACATTGAAAGAATCGATGGAATTCATACAGAACAGCTCTTACTAAAAGGCCTATAGGACTTGGCCACTGGGTGATGCCACATAGGGTAGGCCCAGCTATTACATAAAAGTAGGCATATTGATGGAAAGGTATGAAGTGGATTTTAGAGAGTTTTAGAGGGTTTGGTGTTGATTGCATGGATTAGGGTTAATACCTTGGTCAGTAGGTTGTTATGTTTACAGTTTAGGGCATGATCCTAATGACCCATTATCGATTACAGACATGACCCAATAAACCAGGTTTTGGGAAGTCTTAGTGCACCCTTAGGGTCTGGTCAGACTCAATTGGGGGTTTGCATTAGGAAAGTTAGTTGAGAGATTCACCTTATGAAGTGGGTTCCCAGGATAGGCCTCCCAATGACTATAGCTAATTGACGTTGTGGAATGTCAAGGGCTAACGTCCAGGAAGGGATGGAAATTCATAACTGACCTCTAGTAGAACTTGAGTTAGTTAAGGTGGTTAGCAATTAGTGATGTGGGAGTCGTGTGGTGTATTCTTGAGGTCAAAGACCAGTAGTTGCCGATGTGGACACATGGGCTGAGACTAAGAGGGATATACCAGGAAGCCTAAGGGCTGGAGGACCAGGAATTTGAGGATGCGTACCTTTTTAGAGAATTGTTTATAGAGATTTTTAGTCCATCAGAATGTTGACTCATATAGACACATAAATGAAACTCTTGAGTAGGGATTCCATGGGAGTGTAGACACATGGGAAGGACTGTTTGTGTGATATATGTGTGTGAGCTACTGTTTGTGGTATGCATTTATGTGATGGGAATGACTAGGGGGTCCAGTTAAAGGATCTGATATGTGGTGGTATCAGTATTATGTTCTACAAAAATTGAGAGTGTGATACCACACCTTATGTATGTTTCAGGATGACCGGATGTCGAGTGGGTTGAGTTTTCCTGAGTTTATATATACATGTGTGTGGGTATTCTTAGGTTGTGTTTAGACTAATTGAGAGATAAGGGAATTTACGCATGGTAAGCATTCATACCACTTATTGTTGACTGAGTTGCTTGTGGTAACAGCTACCAAGTTAGCGTTGAGATGTGCCTTTCGAGGCTTTGCGTGGGAGACAGTGTTGGTGTCCAACTAGTTGGTTTGAGTTTAAGAAAGCTTAGATGCTGAGACCAAAGGTGGTATAGGGGGCTGTGAACAAGGTGTCTACACCTGTTCAATGTTAAGATGACTTTTTGAATTAGAGGGATCGAATTCTACTAAGGGAGGAGAATGTAATACCCACCAAAATTAGGGTTACGCATTTGGGGGTATTACAATATTTTATGTTGTAAAATAATTTAATCTCCATATTTAATTCATTCTTTTGAATAATTATTTGCGGAAATTGAGATAAATAACTGGACCGGGTATTTTATTGTGGTGTGGTATTTTTTGTGATTTGAGGAAAATAAGAGGAAGAGAAAATTTAAAGGATTGATATAATTATAAGGAAATAATGATAGTCAAATTTCTTGGATTTGGGGCAAACGAGTATAGGTACCCGTGGGTCACCAAGTGACCCACCACCCCTTAAAGCTTCTTCTTCTCCCTCTCTTTCCTCATTTCACACAGAGGAGCATTGGAGGCAGGGAGGAGAAATAGGTTTTCTCTCAACTCCTTCCATTCTTTCTTCCATTTCTCCCGGTGGATCTTGGCTTTTCGATTACGTTCTGGTTCTCTGGAGTTGTAGGAGCAAGAGGTAAGCTTTATCTTCCTCTTTTTCTTCCATTTTCTCCATTAATGCCCATATTGAAGAAATAGGTTTTTCCTTGGTTTTGCTCTAAAACTGGTTTTCTTTGCTTCTTTCTCTTGTTTCTTGGCTGAAGGTGCTGGAGGAAATCATTCTAGGGAAAAAGTTGGCTCTATATTTCCATTTTTGGGTAAAAACCCATTTAAGAGCAACTTTGGGAAATTGAGGGAAAATCAAGAACCAACATTATCCTTACTTTAAGAATTGATTTTTAAGCCTTCTAAAGGTCCTAGAGACTATATTTTAAACCTAGAAACAAGGGGGAAAGGCAAGGGATGAAAGGAAGCAATTTTGAAGATTTTTTGGTGTAATTTTTGAAGGAGGCAGTATGTCACATCCCCAAACTGGGTATGTGACCGGCATGGTAATGAATCATCTTCATACTTAAGCCTGACTTAACCACTTACACTTAACACATAGACTATATAATAAAATTATCATTTTTCATGCCAAATTAATTTAAATAAAACATTGGAGCAGATACTATATCCTTTCATTGAATAACCCATAAAATAATTCTAAAACACAAGGATATCACACATTACAAAATAGCAGACCAATATTCAGTTCAAATACAAATACAACCAACTCTCCTAAGAGACTCACATGATCACAGAGTGACTTCTAGAGTGCTTAAATAGAACATAACAAAATACTTCACAAAGCGAGATTAACCCTAAGAACGAAAGGGAATTTGTGAATTGAAGAAATGCTACCATTCTACAATCCCTTCCACCTGGACATTTGAATCTAAAAGATGACCAAAAGGAACAAAGTGAGTAATTTAATTACTCGGTGAGGGTCTAGCCAAAGTGAAGAATACAATAAAAATGCATATGACTGTATACATATAAATATGTACTTTGTTATACCATATTATGTGGAAGTTCTAAGGTCACACATTGCTCTTCTCATGAATACCATATAAAGAAAATAGTTAAATATTCTGAATAAATAAAAGAAAATCAGCAATCAAGTAATCTTTTCCCTTACTTATATCTCTTCTTGACTTAAGTCCAAAACTATATATATATACCTCGTATACGTACATGAGCCTCGATCTATAATCTTCCCATGAAGTGCCTCCCAAAATAGCACCATGTACCATATTAGGACATTAATTCATGGAGTAAAAATAAAACATAACCAATGACCTATATCTTTCATCAACTATAGTCTAAGTTAAATAAATTCATAAGTTATTCAAGTGTAATTTCAAGTCCCAACTGATATGCACTATTTCCACATTCTTGTTTTAGTTAAAGAATATGTAGCGTCCCTTTTTATAACGAAATGAAAATATGATAAAATGAAAACGAGAACTATCCTTACTCACAATATATAAATTGGTTCCAATAATTATTCAACATTTATGTGGATTAATATGCCATTTCCAATATTAACCATAACCACATACCAAAATGTAATATACAGAATAATGTCTAATCAAACTAAGAAATTGTGAGTAAATTTTTTCCATCCTTATATCCCCTATGATTAACCTTCATATGTGTCAATACTCGGCACCACGTCAACAATCTGATAAGCCTTCTCACGTTCCAGTACCCGGCACCATATCAACTATCCGATAAGTCACTTCACATGCCAGTACCCGGCACCATTTCAACCATCTGATAAGTCACTTCACGTGCTAGTATCTGGCACCATATCAACCATCCGATAAGCCACTTCACATGCCAATACCCAGCACTATATCAACCATCATTACCAATCCATACATGCCAATACCTGGCACCATGTTCAGACCAGGGTATAATAAATTACCACAAACTAAGGAGTCACCACATAACTAAACTAATATCATTAACAATAGAATATCAATCAAAATCAATATTTGCTCTTTGGGAACTATAATCTCAATGCCATAATATGTGCACGCCCAATTTGACAACATAGAAACACAAATAAAATTATGGCAAATCTTATAGTCCTCCAGCCAAGCACACAATCATAATTTATTCGTGTTCATTTCCCATATACTAACCACTTATATTGCTATTAATGAATTACTCATGATAAAGAGTAAAGAGAATGATCCAATACCATTAGAACTTCCAACATAATTAACCATGTTAAATAAATTTACAACTTGGAAAATAATTATACTTCCAAAGAGAGGATATCATACAATTTGCCCCAAAATATTAACCATGGGACAACAATCATAATTACAGTAGCTTTAGGTTAGAAGACTTACCGGTCATGTTGATTAAATCCTTAACCCCTAACTCTTGAAAGTTGTAGTGTGCATTGTTTCTTCACAAGTTAGAATGAGATTATACCCAAAAGAACTAATGATCTGTTTCCTTCTCATTGGCATGAGCTAAAAATGTATATATATATATATATACTTTTAATAATTACACATTAAACTTTTGAACCTAAAATGAAGATGATCACCTTATTTGTAAAATTAAGGTTCAAGAAAATTATGAGGAATTCAATAATTCCATCCTTAATCATCATAATAACCATTATCTAAAAATTTGTCAAGGAATAGAGACAGCAAACTCAAATTGTTAGCAATTGTACTAACTCAATCCAAGTTGTTTCATTATCACAGAGATATTTAGGGGCTTAACCCAATTATTTTTTATAGCCAATTCAAGCACTCTACATTAAATTAACATGCTTGTTCCATTAATCCTAAAAGAGAGTGAACAATTGTGAAAATAAGAAATTCATTCTTACTTACCTTAGTGTAGCCCAATTTACCTTAGTGCCTCCCAAGTAGTTGTGAAAAATATTGAAAATGAACTCCATAGGAACAAGAAAATCACATAAGAACAAAAAAGAGAAATTTATGGAGATTTAAATATCATTTTTGGGCAACTAGAGCGGAGAGCTACTGCTTTCTGATCCTAACCCGCTATGGCAGCAGTTTTTGCCTGTCTGAGTGGTCATGGCAGCAGCACTGGCCTGTACACGCTACAGCAGGTAGTCCCTACGTTAGCAACTCCTAACAAGCATTTTTTTAATCCTTTTTCTCCATGGTTGCCTTTTAACCTCCCCTATCATACATTATCGATTTGCTAACTCAAATCCCTCCATAAACAGCAAGGAAAACTAAAACCTTTAGTAAAATAACAAAAACCCAAAATGAATTATATTTCTTCCAAATGTAAGAAATTTCCTTTCTTTTTTTTGATTAAGTGGAAGTCAGCCCAACAATATGGATTGCCCATCAAATTTCTATCTCTAATTACACTATAATTTGCTTATGATTGAAGGGAATAGGTTGATTCACACATACAACAACAACAACAACAACAACAACAACAACAATAGCTTTATCTCACTAGGTAGGGTCGGCTACATGGATCGTCCAACGCCATTGAGCTCTATCAATGACTAACTCTTTAGGGATCTCATTTACTAGAAGATCCCTCTCAATAACCTCTTTAAGTGTAATAGTGTTGTTGATCTATATTCATGAGAGATTCGAAAAAGTTTTACGTTGGCTGTCGAGGGCCTAACACAACCCTCCTTCTTTACCCGAGCTTGGGACCGGCTATAAAACATAGCCGGAGTTAGGTTGATTCACACATACCATCCTCAAAAATCAACTATCCTTCCCATTCATTTCCCAAACACTCGACCTGATAAAAAAAAAAGGGAAGAGCGGAACGAAAAGGGGAGGAAAGGGAAAAGTTAGCCTTACCTGAGAGAATTGAGTCGACAGCGGTGGTAGTGGTGACAGCCAATGGTCTTCTTAACTCCTTCCTCCCCCTTCTCCCTCAAGCCTCAGTCCCTCTCTCCCTTTTTCCATGAAGAAGCTGAAAGTTATAGATACAGGTGGGTGTTTAGAGGCTTTAAGAAAATTAGACTAAAGAGTAGGCACTTGGCAAGATCTCCTACAAGGTTGGACACATGGCAAGATCTCCATCTGTCATCCACTCACCCTTTGCTAAAATAGCACAAGGTATGCTTCTGAAAGTTAAACCTTAATCTAGGTCCTTAAATTTAAAAAGAATAAAATAATTCTACCAAACATTTCAAGTTTTTAATTATTTCCACTATCCCTTGGCTCATTTTCCTTCCACATTATTCTCCTAAAATTTAAGACATTTTAAAAACTATTTATTTACAATAAATTCCCCAATAAAATTTTGAGATGTTACACAGTAGGTCCAGGACACTGGCATCCATGCACCCAGGTCATGACTTGTTGCAAGGCTTTGGGTGCCCAGGTGCCAAGGCTAGTGCCCAGGTGCCAAGGGGTTAGTGAAGAACAGTGCTTTATGGCGCCCAAGTGCCAAGTGAACAAAGACATTAGCCTCTTCGACTGGTACTGGTGCTCAGGCGTCAACTTTGGCACCCAAGTGTCTTAGTCTGGGTAAGGATAGAAAAGAAGGATTTTCAAGGGAAAGAGTGGGGTTTTATTGCTAATTTGGGTTTGGTTTCGAGGAATTTTGGGAGATCTAAGGGCTACTTTTATTTGGATTCTTTCACGATAAAATCTTAATCAACTTCAAGGTGAGTAGCTAACCTTGCTATCTGAGTTTTTATTTAAAATTGCTTAAGTACAATATAAATCCCACTCACACCATGATTGAATTTAAATTCATTAAATTCCCTAGTTAGTGATGTTAACTAGATAGTGGAGTTCTAATTGTGATTTAAAAGATTATTATGTGGAATAAGTTTAGGAATAATGAATTGATTGTTGGTTGTTGTATATGATATATTGTGTTTGGGTGAATGCATTGTGTATGAAAAAGAGAATTACATGGAAATGTAGACCCACAAGAGAAGAAAAGAAAATTATGTGGGAATGTAGACCCACAAGAGGATGACCGATTAGTAGATCTGTGGAGGGTGTCATCTGTGCGAGCAAAAATAAAAAAGCAAAACCACAGGAATGTAGACCTCTAGAGGAAACCTATTGAGCATAAATTCTCTAGGAAATGTGAGTACCATGATTTAGACTCAATACGGTATATGTGAAAGCGTAGACTCATAAGTAGAAAGGCATATCATTGTTGCATAATTATACTTTGTGTGTGTAAATTATGGTTGTACATGCTTTGGAGTTATGTTAGAGTATTTGATGTAATTTAACGAGGAATTGCAAGAGTGTAGACTTGTGTAGGAATAGTGCATCATGATTGCACAAAGAGGTATGCTAGTGTATATTTAATTGTGCCTGTGCGTGATAGAGGTATTTATTCTAGTTGTGGTTATGATTATAGTATTTGTACTTGTGCCTCATTTTATTTGTACAGTCATTTGCTCACTGAGTTTTGATGATCTCACACCCTCTGTGGTTATTTTTTTAGTACAACAATCAAGAAGAAAGGGAAACCACTAGGAGTTAGCGACTTTTACAGATATAGTCCATTTTTATTGGAGGGTTCTTGGAACCAATTTTTGGGCTAAATGCCAAGAGGAATGTTCTGTAATCCTATAGGCCACCTAGGTCCTACTGTAGTTAGGAAATTTTTTGTATATTGGCTGTAATTTGCTTTGTAAATGGTTCACGCCACTACGATGTCAAATCGCCCAGAATTGAATTGTGGCAATTTGCAGTATAGTGATCCCCAGGTCGTATTCACTCAAGGAGCCTCACTTCTTAATACTAATTAATCGTTCTAAACATCCAAACACTAATGAAAAGTACATAAACGTGGGGGGGTTTTGTGCAGTACTAATAAAAATAAAAATAGAACAGCAACTAAATACTACAAGAGCAGCAACAGCAGCAGCAGCAACAGCAGAAATTGCAAGGTATTAACAGTAAAGAGACTATGTAATCAGCCACTAGGATTCATGGGAGTGTAACTATCATTATCTAACTCATTGATTCAGTTTTGTTCTCATTCCATTGTTTAGTTCTTTATGAAAATGGTTCTAGAATAACATCTAGAATTTAATGCTACTAATTACAATAAAGAACATCTCTCTACTATAACTAGATACATTAAGTGGAAAATCTCAACCAAACCAAGTTAAATATATCATTTAACTAGTCATTTCGCCTCCCTCACTTTCCTAATCAGTCAAGCAAGGTTATGTCTTATATATAAGTCAGTTTATGTTACATTCTCAAGCTCTAATCAGAATTTGACAGCAAAATAAACATGACAGCAAAACAGAAACGAAATGAGATGAAAATGGAGAATAAAACACTTAGCTTGCATTCTTAGTTCAAGCTACAACATCCCAGTGGTCTAGTGACTAATTACAATGAAAACTTAGCCCTCCATGAGAGCAAAACAGCAAACAACAGAAGCAAAAACAGAGAGGAAGAGAGAGCTACGAATTTCCTAAGTTCTGGTTACAAAATAAAAGTGTTCTCTTCTCTAAAAACTGATGCCCCTTCAATGCCTTAGAATATTCTACCCTAGATGCTTCCTTGGATGCTTCTTCCATGATGTGGCAGCATTTTGACAGCAAAACAGCAGCAGAATTAATATTTCTGCAGCAGCAGATAGGTATGGCAGCAGCAGAATTAATATTTCTGCAGCAGAAAAGTAACAAACAGCAGCAGAACAGCAGCAGAATATCATGGCAAAATTAATATTTTAGCCATGCTTTTCTGACCTACGAAAATTAATATTTCTGCCCAAAAATTCTGACTACATGGCATTGAATAAGAGCCCCACATTAGCATCACCTAGTCAGCATCTGCATCACCCAAAAAGTGCCACATTAGCATCCAAATCAGCATCTTTGTCCATGTCAGCACTTTTCTCTCCAAAATTAAAATTTGTAGGAATTAAATTGAGCATTTTACAATTCAAGTTCAAAAAATACACAATTGAAACACATTCAATCCATAAATAGTTTATACCCAATAAATTCCAAACATAATAAAATTAGAGAATTGACAAAATTAAAGAGGCGAAAAGGACTAAAATAGGGACTAAAAAGTATATAAAAATGCCCGATATCAAATCCCCCACACTTGGCCTTTTGCACTCCTGGGCAAAATAATATTCAGAACACCAAAAGACACCAAAGGAAAAGTGTGGAAAGCATGCTAGAATAGAATAATTAAAATTTTGAAAAGATTTAGCACTCGAAGAAAATTAATCTTAAATTTCTAAGATTCCAAGCATCATGGCAATTTAATTTGATACGAATGAATTCAAGTAATTAGCCTCCTCACCAGGAATGTGTTTACTCTCTATTCTCTCAAGTGTCTAGGGTAAATCACTCGAAATTCAACTTATCACAGAATTCACTACCATAAGCTTGTCAAGAATCTAAATTTCCACTACTTGAATCACATACATGCTTGAATTATTAGGACTTTGCAAGGGTGTAAGGTTGGGTGAAGGAATGATTGGGAGGTAGAAAGAAATACACAAAACAAAGTTTAACAATAACTTAAAGAAATAAGAGCATCAATCAATAAGGTTATAAGAGATTGAACTTTGAAATTTGGGCACAACAATGCTACTTTTCTTTTCTCCTTCTTGCTCTTTTGTTTTTTTTTTTTTGTTTTTTTTTTTTGAGTAGCAAAACTGAAATTCGAAACAGCCCATAAATCCTTCTTTTTACACATGCCCAATTCAATCTATTTTCAAAAGAAAGAGGTTTCTAAAGCTCTTCAAATCTTAAGTTTGGGGAAAAGAAATGATTTGTTTTAAAGTGGGAGAGAGCTAGAAAACACAAGAAAGAAAGGTGGAAGTAAGGTACAAAGTGGCACACAATGAAAACAACACATAGGATGCCTATTTGGCTAGAATGGTTATAAGAAACAAATGCCTAAATCATTTCCAAGCATGTACATGTAATGTAGCCTTAACAAAGATTCAAGACAAATTCTAGAGTAAAAATCCATGATAGGGCAGCACACAAAGAAAGAATAGCATTTTTCATTTAGGCTCAAATCCTCACAGCTAAAAGACTATTACTACAAATTCATTAAGATCAACATCATTGCCATTTAACTTGAATTCCTTAGAGAAATAAGGCTAAATTCTCTTCATGCTAAGTCAATCTACACTTTAACTATTTCATCATGAATAATTCCACACCAAAACTCCATCAATTTTTTTTTAAAAAATAAAACATCAAATTCGGGCAAAACAGAGTAGCAAAATTCTGCACTGCAGAAATTCTGGCGACTCAGCTTTACTGACACAAAACTACACCAAAACAAATGCGAAAGACACCAAATAAAATTCTACAGCTAGAAGACATGTAAAGCTTTAAAAACATGTAAAGAAACTAGCAAAATTCGTAGCCAATCAGTACAGAAAATTCATGCAAGACAGCTCAAAAATTCTGGACAAAAACAGAGAAAACAGAGGAGACAGCAGGAAATTTTTTTTTTTTTTTGAAAATCAGCTCCAATTAAATTCTCTCTCCCCACACTTAAACATTGCATTGTCCTCGATGCAAATTATTACCAAACATCAAATAAAATGAGGAGGACATAAATTAAAAGGAGGGAAAGAGTACGGCCTTATCATGGAGCCGGAACATTGTAGAGTTGGATTTCCTCTACAGTTTCTTCTTTGAAGCCCTCGTAGAACTTCTTCAACCTTTGCCCATTTACCATGAACTGCTTGTTGGTGGCCTCATTTTGAATTTCTACTGCACCAAAAGGAAAGACATTAGTAATAACAAAAGGGCCAACCCATCTAGAGTGAAGCTTACCGGGCATTAGCTTGAGGCGAGAATTATAGAGAAGGACTTTATCTCCCACTTGGAATTCTTTTTTCTCAATTTTCTGATCATGTAAAGCTTTTGTCCTCTCTTTATAGATGCGCGCATTCTCATAAGCCCCTAGCCTTAGTTCTTCCAGTTCTTGAAGTTGCAACTTTCTTTCTTTACCGGCTAGGGTCATGTCCATATTGCATTGTTTAACAGCCCAATATGCCTTGTGTGCAATCTCCACCGGCAAGTGACATGCTTTACCAAATACCAAGCGGTATGGAGACATGCCGATGGGAGTCTTGAAAGCGGTTCTATAGGCCCAAAGCGCATCGTCAAGCCTCTTACTCCAATATTTTCTGTTGGGTTGCACAGTTTTCTCTAATATTTGCTTTATCTCTCGGTTGGAGACTTCTGCTTGCCCATTGGTTTGGGGGTGGTAAGGTGTAGAGGTTTTGTGCACCACCCCATATTTCTTCAATAGCCCTTGCATGTTTCTATTACAAAAGTGTGATCCTTGATCACTGATTATGGCCTTGGGGACACCGAATCTGCAGAAAATATGTGAACGAAGGAAATCTACAACAACAATAGAATCATCAGTTCGGGTGGCTTTAGCTTCCACCCACTTCGACACATAATCCACAGCAACTAAGATATACATGAAGCCAAAAGAAACAGGAAAAGGACCCATAAAGTCTATACCCCAAACATCAAAAACATCACAAAAAAGAAGAGGTTGTTGAGGCATTTCATTTCTTTTAGACACATTTCCAGTTCTTTGACACCTAGAACAGTTTTTGCAAAAATCAAAGGCATCCCTAAACAAAGTAGGCCAATATAAACCAGAATCTAACACTTTTCTAGCTGTTCTTTGGGGACCAAAGTGTCCACCACATGCAAGAGTATGACAAAAATTCAGCACAGATGCAAATTCATGATTTGGAACACATTTCCTAATAATTTGGTCATTACAAATTTTCCACAAATAAGGGTCATCCCACACATAGTACCTAGCCTCGCTTCTTAATTTATTCAATTGATGTCTATTTTGGTATGCAGGCAATTCAGATGCAATAAGATAATTCACCAAATCAACATACCAAGGCTCACTAATATCATGCAAAAGGAGGAAACACTCATCTGGAAAATTGTCTCTTACAGGGAGATGTTCCAATGGAAGATCAGAAAGCCTACTCAAGTGATCTGCTACTACATTCTCTGCCCCACTCTTATCCTTGATTTCCACATCAAATTCTTGGAGGAGCAGCATCCATCTAAGCAATCTCGGCTTTGCATCCGGTTTCTTCAACAAATATTTCAGTGCTGCATGGTCAGAAAACACAATTACTTTGGAGGCAAGCAAATATGATCTAAATTTTTCTAAAGCAAAAACAATTGCTAAAAACTCCTTCTCCGTGGTTGTGTAATTTGATTGAGCTGAATCAAGGGTACGGGACGCATAGGCTATGACATACAACTTCCTCTCTACTCTTTGTGAAAGTACTGCTCCTACAGCAAAATTTGAGGCATCACACATGAGCTCAAAGGGAAGCTCCCACCGTGGAGGTTGGATGATAGGAGGGGAGGTAAGTTGCTTCTTCAACTCATCAAAAGCTGACCTGCAAGCATCATTAAAAATGAAATCAGTTTCTTTTTGGAGGAGTTTAGATAGGGGTAGAGCGATCTTACTAAAGTCCTTGATGAATCTTCTATAAAATCCTGCATGGCCAAGAAAAGAGTGAACTTCCCACACAGAAGCGGGGTAAGGCAAAGAAGAGATAACATCAACTTTGGCTTTATCTACTTCTATGCCACGTGATGACACTATGTGGCCTAGGACTATTCCTTGCTCTACCATGAAATGACATTTTTCATAATTCAAGACCAAATTTTTCTCTATGCATCTCTCAAGTACTCTCTCCAAATTTTTCAAACATGCATCAAATGAGTCTCCATAAACAGAAAAATCATCCATGAACACTTCCATGCAATCCTCTAACAAATCAGAAAATATGCTTAACATGCATCTTTGAAAAGTGCCAGGTGCATTACAGAGACCAAAAGGCATGCGTCTATATGCAAAAGTACCAAAGGGACAAGTGAAGGTAGTCTTCTCTTGATCTTCAGGTGCAATGTGAATTTGAAAATATCCAGAAAAACCATCAAGAAAACAGTAATGAGACTTGCCAGCAAGTCTCTCAAGCATTTGATCAATAAAAAGAAGAGGAAAATGATCTTTTCTAGTTGCTTGGTTCAACTTCCTATAATCAATGCAAACACGCCAACTGTTTTGAACTCTAGTAGGCACTAACTCATTATTTTCATTTGCTATAACAGTTACCCCAGTTTTCTTTGGCACTACTTGTACTGGACTCACCCACTTACTATCAGAGATAGGATAAATAATACCAGCTTGGAGGAGCTTACTTACCTCTTTCTTGACCACATCAAGAATCATGGGGTTGAGTCTTCTTTGGGGTTGCCTCACTGGTTTCGTCTCTTCTTCAAGGAGAATTCGGTGCATGCACACTGAAGGACTAATTCCAGGAATGTCTGCTAGAGTCCACCCAATCGCCTTCTTATTCTTTTTCATTAAACTGATCAATTTTTCTTCTTGATTGGGGTTCAAGTTGTTGGCCACAATGATTGGAAGTTTGTCTCCTACCTCCAAGAAGGCATACTTGAGGTTTTCTGGTAAAGCCTTCAACTCCAATGCAGGTGGTTGGATGGAGGATGGAATTAGTTTTTGTCGAATCACATCCAAGGAGGCACCTACAAATTCAGTTTGCTCAAAGACAGAATCCTTGGCTAAAGAGGAGGAAGGGTCAGCAGCACAAGAGGAAAGAGATGAAGAATGTGCAACATTACAATTTAAATCACTACACCTACAACTACCTAAAATAGAAATAGAATTAGAATCTAAGTATAAGCTAGAGAAATTTGCAGAATTAGAATGCACATCAGAATCCAAATCACTATGCAAATCAGAATGCAACTCAAAATTGTCAGCATTTAGAGAGTTTTCAATTTCAGTGCAAGCATGACAGAATTCAGAACCAGCACAATTGCATTCAAAGGCATCTACCAAATCAGAAAATTCAGGAAAATCAGAAATTAATTCAGTTTGGAAATCATCACATGCCTCATCAACTAAGTAATCCAAAAAGTTAACCACATGCACATTGGAATGATTTTCTATAGGATGTTTCATGGCATCCAAAATGTTAAAATCAATTTTGTTACCAGCAAACTCCATTGACAAAGTCCCTTCATGCACATTAATGATGGTTTTTGCAGTTTTCAGAAAAGGTCTACCAAGTATTAATGGTGCATGGCCAGGAGTATTATCATTTTCCATATCAAGCACATAAAAATCAGTAGGAAAAATGAGATCTTTAACTCTTACCAGGACATCTTCTAAAACTCCTGCTGGATGTGCTGTGCTCCTATTGGCAAGTTGGACAATCACTCCAGTTGGTGAAAGAACACCAATCTTGAGGCTCGAGTACACTGATTTGGGCATAACATTGATTGAGGCTCCCAAATCCAGCATAGCATTGGAGAACTCCATGTTGCCTATTGTGCATGGTATTGTGAAAGTTCCAGGATCTTTGCACTTAGGTGGCATGGGTGGTTGGATGAGTGCAGACACATTTCTCCCCAAATTGACTCTCTCATTACCCCTTAAACGCCTCTTATGAGTGCACAACTCTTTGAGGAACTTGGCATACTTGGGGATTTGCTTAATTGCTTCCAAAAGTGGGATATTGACCTCTATTTTCCTGAAGGTCTCCATGATCTCTTTATCCACGTCACATTCAGAAGCTTTCCTTGATTGAGTCTGCCTATTGGGGAAAGGAAGAGGAATTTTCTGAACCACTTCTTCATCCTTTTTATTTTGCTCACTGGTTGAAGATGAAGGAACACTTTGCTGGACATTTGATTTTTCTGGTTCAGATTCAGAAGCTGGACCGTCTACTTGCTTGCCACTCCTCAAGATGATGGCACTCACATTGCCTCTTGGGTTGATCACTGGTTGGGATGGCAAACTCCCTGAACCTTGACTTTTCAGCTCATTGACTGTTGTGGCTAACTGGCCAATCTTAGTTTCCAATTTTGCATATTTGTTTCTGTCCTTTGCTGGAACTGAAGAGTATTGGCAATCAGTTGCTTCATTAGATCCTCAAGACTAGGCTCAGATTTCTTGGGTGCTGGAGGAGGTGTATGGCTAGGTTCAGGTTGATTGTATCTTGCATGGGGTGGCTGGTAAGGGGGGTTGGATGTATTCCCATACTTGAAGGCTGGATGATCACGCCACCCAGGATTGTAGGTGGAGGAATATGGGTCATATCTCTATTGTTGTGGCTGCATGGGTCTACCAGGGAATATACCAGCACATGACTCAGTTGGGGTCTCTTGCAGCTGAGGGCACTGATCAGTATGGTGGGTATTCAGGGAACAAATA
Source organism: Biancaea sappan (assembly GCA_037074585.1). Classification (NCBI taxonomy): domain Eukaryota; kingdom Viridiplantae; phylum Streptophyta; class Magnoliopsida; order Fabales; family Fabaceae; genus Biancaea; species Biancaea sappan. The sequence goes on from CM073492.1 coordinate 66,706,722, forward strand.
CCACAGACTGAAGGAGGAGGGGCTTGTTGTTGTGTTCTCTGATTTAATGCCAATTGCCTCACCATTGAAGCTAACTCTTCCAATTTATTTTCTATCCTTTGTTGCTTCATGGGAGGTGTCCTCACCTCATTGACAGTAACTGTTGGATCACTCAATCTGGTGCCAAATTTCTGAGCATTTTGGGCCATCTTGGCCAACAATTCATTTGCTGCAGTAGGAGTCTTATCCACCAATGCCCCACCAGCAGCTGCATCAACTATGTATCTGTCCATAGGTAGTAATCCTTCATAGAAATATTGGATGAGAAGCTGCTCTGAAATCTGGTGGTTTGGACAGCATGAGTAAAGCTTCTTAAACCTCTCCCAATATTCATGCAGAGACTCACCATTCAACTGTCTAATCCCACTGATATCCTTCCTGATTGCGGCTGTTCTGGAGGCTGGAAAGAATTTTTCTAAGAACAACTTCTTCAGCTCATCCCATCTTGTTATCAAGGCAGTGGGTAGATAGTAAAGCCAATCCTTGGCTGCCCCATCCAGAGAGAAAGGAAATGCTATTAATTTGATATGTTCTTCTCCAACTCCATGTGGTCTCATGGTAGAGCAGACAACATGGAACTCCTTTAAGTGCTTGTGCGGATCTTCTCCTACAAGACCATGAAACTTAGGCAACAAATGGATTAGACCAGATTTTAGTTCAAAATTAGCATCCAACTCAGGATAATTTATGCACAATGGTTGATAATGCACATCAGGTGCAATCAACTCTTTAATTGATTGTTCTTGCCTATTTTGAGGCACTTGTGCATTTTGGTTATCCATCCCAGTTATCCCAGCTGACTCATAATCTGTAGACTCTAACACAATATCAGATTCGGAATCTGATTCAACTTCTACACTGTTGACAGCAAACTCAACAATTTCAGCAAGAATTTCAGAAACTATACTAGTCCTAATGCTATTACTTCTCACTAGCCTATGGAAGGTCCTATCAATTTCTGGATCAAAAGGTGGTAAGTCCACGTGACCAGACCTTCTCATTTACTAGAAAGGGCACAAATTCACAAGAAAACAACAAAAATAACTAAATCACTACAAAAGACTCCAACCGATGAAAATCACCAAAAATTTAAGTATCTCAGAAAAATCTGATTTTTCATGGAAAAATTCTTGACAAATTGGAGAGACAAACACAAAAAACAGAATTCAAAAATTCAAACTACAAAAATCACACTAAAAATCACAATTAATTAGAAAAATCAAAAAAATATTAAAAAATAGAAAAGGAGGCCTAAACCATGGAATTTGGCAAAATGGCCGCCCAAGATGATCCTTTGGATAATCAAGTGGTTGGAATTTGCTTAAAATGTCGAAAACTAATGGTATACCAAGTTTAAGGTCAATCGGAGGTAGTTAGTTTTTTGCATATGAATAGTAACCGATAAAAACTTAAAAACTTGTAAACCGTTTCAACAATACTAGATAACTTAAAATTAAACAAAGAAACACTTAAACAACTAATTAGATAACTTGGAAGTGAATTGGCTCCCCGGCAACGGCGCCAAAATTCTGGTTCACGCCACTACGATGTCAAATCGCCCAGAATTAAATTGTGACAATTTGCAGTATAGTGATCCCCAGGTCGTATTCACTCAAGGAGCCTCACTTCTTAATACTAATTAATCGTTCTAAACATCCAAACACTAATGAAAAGTACATAAACGTGGGGGGGTTTTGTGCAGTACTAATAAAAATAAAAATAGAACAGCAACTAAATACTACAAGAGCAGCAACAGCAGCAGCAGCAACAGCAGAAATTGCAAGGTATTGACAGTAAAGAGACTATGTAATCAGCCACTAGGATTCATGGGAGTGTAACTATCATTATCTAACTCATTGATTCAGTTTTGTTCTCATTCCATTGTTTAGTTCTTTATGAAAATGGTTCTAGAATAACATCTAGAATTTAATGCTACTAATTACAGTAAAGAACATCTCTCTACTATAACTAGATACATTAAGTGGAAAATCTCAACCAAACCAAGTTAAATATATCATTTAACTAGTCATTTCGCCTCCCTCACTTTCCTAATCAGTCAAACAAGGTTATGTCTTATATATAAGTCAGTTTATGTTACATTCTCAAGCTCTAATCAGAATTTGACAGTAAAATAAACATGACAGCAAAACAGAAACGAAATGAGATGAAAATGGAGAATAAAACACTTAGCTTGCATTCTTAGTTCAAGCTACAACATCCCAGTGGTCTAGTGACTAATTACAATGAAAACTTAGGCCTCCATGAGAGCAAAACAGCAAACAACAGAAGCAAAAACAGAGAGGAAGAGAGAGCTACGAATTTCCTAAGTTCTGGTTACAAAATAAAAGTGTTCTCTTCTCTAAAAACTGATGCCCCTTCAATGCCTTAGAATATTCTACCCTAGATGCTTCCTTGGATGCTTCTTCCATGATGTGGCAGCATTTTGACAGCAAAACAGCAGCAGAATTAATATTTCTGCAGCAGCAGATAGGTATGGCAGCAGCAGAATTAATATTTCTGCAGCAGAAAAGTAACAAACAGCAGCAGAACAGCAGCAGAATATCATGGCAAAATTAATATTTTAGCCATGCTTTTCTGACCTACGAAAATTAATATTTCTGCCCAAAAATTCTGACTACATGGCATTGAATAAGAGTTCAAGTGGGCCCCACATCCAGCATATCCTAGTCAGCATCTGCATCACCCAAAAAGTGCCACATTAGCATCCAAATCAGCATCTTTGTCCATGTCAGCACTTTTCTCTCCAAAATTAAAATTTGTAGGAATTAAATTGAGCATTTTACAATTCAAGTTCAAAAAATACACAATTGAAACACATTCAATCCATAAATAGTTTATACCCAATAAATTCCAAAACATAATAAAATTAGAGAATTGACAAAATTAAAGAGGCAAAAAGGACTAAAATAGGGACTAAAAAGTATATAAAAATGCCCGATATTAGTAAACTATGTAATTCACATTTTGCATAGTTGTAGATATTAAGTTTGTTTAAGGAACTTATGGGTTACCACAGAGGTACACCCTAGAATTTATGTATATCCATGTGTTCGATTTTTGAGGTATGGTAGAGATTGAAATTTTTTTTTTCTCAACTATATGGTGCCTTATGCTATAATTGAGCTTAGTTGGTTGATGTGTTTATTTCATTTATATGCAAGTGAGTGATTGTCAATTAGTGGAAATCCTTGTGTGTGATCCTTTTTCGAGTGTTAGGGTTATGCGTGGAAGGTTTTGTGTATGAATATTGTTTATGATTTGAGATGGGTTGGTCATAATGAAAAGATGTGGCAAGATAAAACTTAAGGACCCTTGTGTAGGGACATAAGTGAAGAACGTGATTTCTAGTGTGTGATGGGAAAGTTATTGTCTACATGTGCCTTGTGTTTAGGTTTATGACCTTGGTTATGGAAATGAGTACAAGTGATAAATGTGTGGGTTAAATAATTAAGGAAAAGGACCTCTATCATGATGTTGGGTAAGGAAAGAGGAGTGTTGAGATGAAAGTTGCTAAGTGTGGGGGAATATTTTAGAGAGAAAATAATTTGATTGGTAATAGAGGGAAAATATCAAAAATTTACACTTAAGCGCTTCTTGATTTGTGAAAGAACTTAAAAATGAGGGGCCAAGTTGCAAATTCTGAAAATGACCCCCACACTTAAACTAATCTGAAATCTTATTCTGACTCTTATCTCCTACTCACAACATCTTTCTTTCCTTTTCCCTTCTTCTTTTTCTTTCATGGTCTTCTTGAACTCCAACCCTAAATCTTTCCAATCTAGAGCTTCTTCAATGGTTATGGGTACATCTCTGGCCACCGGCGGTCCACCACCACGGTGGAAAGCTCCATGAACTAGGGTAAGAGCTAGATTTTCAAAGTTTCTCCTCCATTTTCGAAATCATGGACCCTTTGTGCTGAAAAATGGTGTTTTGTGTGAGTTGGGTGTTTTTATGGTGTTAAATTGGTGATTTTGGTTCCTTAATCCTTCCTCCCTCTTCCCTTGATGTTTTGGCTATCAAAGAATCGAAGAAAACTTCATTTCCATGGTGGAATCTAACCCATATCAGAAAAGTTGTGAATGTTAGGGTTTTTGGGAAACTTGGAGTTTCATTCATGAGATTAATGTTCTTGATGAGTATTTATGACTTGGGTTCGTCCTTTATGGCCAAAAGACATGAAAAATCATGGATTTTAAGTTAGGAGTGAAAGGAAAAAGGTTGGGAAAGGTTAAGAGACCAACAAATCCTATTTTCTGGTTCTGGATACTGTCAAGCACTGCTGCAGCGCACCACAAAAGCATGTAGTGGTGAATGGTAGTGAAATAGTGTCCCTTGTTGTAGCTTCTACCACTGTAGTGACATAAGTTGTCGCTGCAATGATGGTGTTGTCATTGCAGCAACAAAAACCATCAATACAGTGATGGCCCTATGATAGCAGAATTCTTTTCCACTCTATGGCACTGCAACGGTGAAAACCTCCACTGTAGCTGCCATTCGAAGCCTCTTTTACATGATTTGGACCTCTTTTGACTTCTTTTCATGTTGGGATCATTAGGGGTTGATTCTAAGACAATAATTGCATCACATTCACTTTGATCACCACACTAAACCTTGGTGAAAGCTACATTTGGAATTTGCGGTCAACATCCACAAATGAATAAATTCAAAAAATAAGATTATTACAGTTAACTCGATTCACAAGCCATAATACAATCTCATAAAACTTCACCTCTTTAGTAGCTCACAATTACTCTATATAAAATTTCATCACATTGCAACAAATTTCACATATAAAGGAGCCATAACTTTCTTGCTTCAGCCTCAAGATCAAGGTACATATGTGTGTATAAACGTTTATATATTCACTCAAAACAAGTCTTCCAAATAATTATTTTACGAGGTGAATATATAGATATATGTATGTATATATACTTCATGACTAAACAAGTATACATATTTATCTAAGGTATATATATATATACATATATGTGCACATACACAAATAGTCCTAGATTAAAGACATGAAACCTCTTGTGCTTACATGTATATGTGTGTGTATATATATATGCATTCCTTCTTCATAATTTCTAAAGGATAATGAGGTGTATATGTGCATACACATATCTTCTACATTTCCTTGCAATCAATTTCATGCAAAAAAAGTGTAAATGATTATACACACATTTAGAAATGCACCCTACATTTTCCACTAAAGAAGGAACATATTTATATATACATAATCGTACAAGTTCCACATTTTATTTTATGTCTCACCATTTCATTCAAGGTATAACAGCAACATGAATTCCAACATATCCTTACATATATCATCATTTTCTTTAATTTAGAAGTATTATATGTTCTCAAAATAATACAAAAGGTTTTAAAGAAAGACATTTAAACATTGGAAGTATTAACCCCTCTCACCTTAACTTCGGCCTAAACTTCTACATTGCAAATCGAATTATATAAATATAAATCTATATAAATATTCACATAATAATTTAAATAACTAAATTAAATAAAAAAATTAGTTTTCTTATTTGATACATTCATATGAAATTAAATTCCAGTTTGGTCCCTTTCTATACAGTCCATAATTTCAATTAAAACCAGATTTTATCTTAAATTTCATTTTCCTATTAAGGACTATTTAGTTTATTCACTTAGGTCCTTGGTCCAATTTTTTGTTTTGTTTTTTACATGGTATAAGATCATATTTAGCTTCATCTAGGTCCCTAGTCTGAGAATATATTTTGTTCTAAAATTAAATCAATCCCTAAAAACTTTTTAATTTATTCAGTTTAGTCCTTGTCATGCATACAACATGACCAACTTTGGATTTTGCTTTCAAAACCAGTCCAGAACTTTATCTAGATGTTTTTTAGGACATGTTTGATCATTTCCTACCCAAAGCAAGCTAATTAGTGAATTAAAACCAAGTTTTAGAAATTTTTAAACTTCTACATAATACATCGCGTTAACTGCCTCTATTTTTCCACATTTTTCTGGTTTTCTTGCTGGTTTGGTCTCATTCCTAGCTCCAAGGCTTGAAACAACTTAGGCTATTATCATTTAATCCACTCTATCCACAAAAAAGACTAAAACATGAAGAAAAACTCACGTTCATGTTAAATACTTTTTTTTGGAGTTCCTTCTTCTCTTCTTGGTTTTGGCTTTGGTTCTACTAAAACTACACACCTTCAACCACAAAATTCTACTCTTCAAATTCCTAGAAAGTTTCAATCCCTCTACTACCAGTTCTTCCTCTCGGATGCACTGCAATGAATGGCAAAACTCCCTATTTTCACGTGGAAAAATAGAGCAAGGTTTACTATCCCTCTTTCCCTCAGTTTTACTGGCAAAGAATACAGTTAAAGAAGGAGAAGGAAAGGTAGGCTATAGAATTAACATAACAAGGGTTTCTTTCTCTCTCTCTCTTTGTTAGGTTAACTCCAAGAAGAAAAGAAGGAGATGCTTATGACAGGAAAGAATTTCTTTTTCCTTTGTGAAGAATCTAGATGGCTAAGTAAACAAATAAAGAGGTAGATATATATAATACCCATGGTATTACGGTTTAATTAAAAATAAGTAAAATTTTGAGAGTGAAAATTTTTTTTCGAATTAAGAGCTCAAGCTAGGTGGACAAGGGGTCCTAAAACTCATTAAGGAATAAGGCATGTCTCGTGTCAAGTAAAAGTTTCATCGAAGAATAGAAAAAACAAGTTGCAAGGGTAGGAAAAACACTTAAGGACTAAAGTAAAAGGAAAAGAAATGTAGTATGCATTGAGGAAAGTATCAGAATGGAATCTATAGTGAAGAATCTGCCATTTGGGGAATGGGGTCATGAGACCGGTATTTAAAAATGTTGGATTTGAGGCTCCAATCGATTTTGAGACATCAAGGCAGACTAAAGTGAATAAATGTGAAATTTAGGATTTTAATGAAAATTAAACGTGATGATGGGTATTATTGAGGGAGTGCAGTTGAATAGCCTAATTATGAGCAAAAGGTTATCTTAATTTCTTGAAGGGTTCTAATTAAATTTATTTTACTGAAAGGGAATTGAAAAGAATATTTTGGGCCCCACTCACACAAAATTAAATATGCCTCAATCCTCACGTTTTCTAATCTCTCTTGCACAGCTCTCTCTCTTTGTCTAGAAGCTTCCCGTCCTTTCTCTCCTTTTCTGTAAATCGTGGCCGACCATGGATGGTGGAAAATGGAGAATGAGGTAAGTGAAATTCTCATCCCTCTCTTCCTTTCTTCTTCTTCCTTCATCCCTTGCAGAAGAACAAACTCTAGGCTAAAGAATTGGGGAAATTTTATATTATGTTGCTATTGATCAATGGGGATGAAATTTTCATGGCTTTCTTCTGAAAAAATATGTTTTCCAAAAAACCTAGTGGGATGATGTTCTTGGATGAAGAAAGATGGGTGTGGGAGGATGATATTCTTGAAGAGTAATTGAAAGAAATTCTAGTGATGATGAAATTGATGATGTATAGAAGTTGTTCATGCATTTTGGACTAAGTTTTATGCACCTTAATCACCCACAAACACACATTGATGAACCTTTGAAACCTTGGAACCAAAAGAGGGATTTTTGGAGCTCTTGCCTCTTGGCCAAACATCTATCGCTACCCAGCCAAGGGTTCCCAGGGGCCAACCTTAGCTCCCAAGGCACCCTGGTCTGGGCAAGCACCCAAGGCACTAACCCACAGAGAGTTAAAGGGGTAGCCAGGGAGCTAATGCGAGCGCCGGAGGTGCCACCATCTGGGCACCTTGCAATTTTCTTTTCTTCTATTGGTTTTGATCCCTTTTGCAAGTTCCTTGGTCCATAGGCTTTGGATGATGTTTTGAGGTCTCCTTTGGACTCTTTGGAGCTTGCAAGGCCATTTTTAAAGAGGTGAAATCATCTGGGAAGCTAAGCAAAGGTGAGGGAGCCTTACTTTTGTATCTTATTTGTTATAGTCCTATTCTTAGAGTTTAATTATTATAACTATGTGAGAATTAAAGTGATATGTAGTATGTTAGAATTTTAATTCGTTCTCACTTAAACAAGTATCACTTTCACTTGGTATAATAAGTATAAGAAATATTTGGAATCATGGATATTGCATAAGCAAAGTAAATGACCCTATGTGGCGAATATGAGTGATATGCAATATAGTGTAATGGAATGGATGTATGCCCATAAAGAAAACAAATTAAGGAAGAGGTCATGCTTAGAATGTTATAAATAATGTGTAAGTGTAATATGAAAACTTTATAGGTGCTACTTGTTGCCATAGATGGTTATGCATTGGAACTAGCATAATTTTGCTAAATGTATCTATCCATATTGTTGCTTTGGCTTTAAATTGGAAATATCTTGGCTATTGTGAAAATGTAAATGAAGTGAGTGTAGTACAAGAATGTGGAAGTATATGAAATCTTCATGACTTACATATTTAGTGAGAAAATAAAGATGATTCTTATGACTAAATAAAGATGATTCTTATGACTAAGTTATAAATGTTGTTGAGTATGTTAATTAATGTTACTTCTAATTATTGAAATGTATTTTTTCCTTGTATCTTACTAAATAGAAATGTATTTCATGTAGCCTATTGAGAACTACTATGAATATATGATGAATTAATTTGCATAAAATTATATTGTATTATTGTTAAGCTTATATTGTAGTATACATGTCTTGTGTTTGTGGATAGGTAAGGTTTTAAGGTGAGTCTTGTAGTTTGGACTCACCCCCTTACAGTTTCAGGTATGACTAGTCCACTATCCAGAGGCGCGTTTTCTTAAAGACCTCCCCTTTTGTTCAAGGTGTGTTATCATCATAGGTAGTTTCTTTAATTATGTACGTAGTTAGGAAACTCTAGAAGCGCTCTGTAATCAGGTAGGTTACATTGCGTTATGTAAATGAATTTTTGAGAAATGTTTATGAATGAATTTATTTGAGAATAGCATAATGACATGTAATTATGTATTTATGAAATGTTTTGCTAAGTTATTAAAGAAGTTGAGTAGTAAAAGTTAGGCTTGTGGTGGTGTCGCTAAGGCACTATCTGCACCGATCATGATTCTAGTTTTGGGGGTCGTGACAATATGCTTATTCTCCAAGCACAAAGAGGGTAGTATCTTAAGTTGCCACCAAGATTCTTTTGGTTGAAACTTTGATATGTCCTACTATTCATTTTATTCCATTAAATTAGGTCCCCAATTTATTTAATAAAATCCACTCATTTCTCTCTAAATTATTTTTATGATTCTTTTCTCCTTATTTATTTACTTACTTATTTACATTTTATTTTCTTGATTGTTCTCTTCTTTTTCTTTTTTTAAATCAAAATTATTCTTTTCATAATAGTCCCTTTTGAATATTTAATATTAGAAATTTTAACAACAACAACAATATTATTATTATTAATAACAATATTTATAATTTAATAGAGATATAACGTTTTACTCACTTCTAAAATTGAATTTTGTCCTCAATATATCCAAAATTTAGAGTTTTAATTCCTCAAAAACTTTCTTTTAAATTTGAAAGTTCACTACGCTATTTTAAAATTTGGGATATTACATTATTAAGATACTTCTATGGCATATTGTGGTGGGTTAGAATTCCATGGGATACACTTGGTCTTGTGTGTGGAACAAGTCTAAGGTGAAGGGTAAGATTGATCAAGATCGTGTCCCTACAAGTTGTACATGGTTTGCTTTTCTTATTTAGTTTGGTCCTCATTGAGTATTATATACTCACTCTTTCTCTCTTGTGTACACTTGCAGGCTTTTGAGTATCAGCGAGTCTTCGTACAAGGAGTAGCAAAACCTCTAAGTCCTCGACCCCCTTCTGGTGTCGGGTAGGTAAGAGTAGTAGTATTTACAGGTAGAGTCACTCTATAGTATAATAGAACACCTAGGAATGTTGTATAAGTAAATGGTGGGAATTAAAAGATTGTTTATATATACACATATATTTATTATACCTTTCATTGTTTGGTCTTTGAAGTTCCTATAGGATGAATGTATTTATAATTTATTTCAAGATGTTAGTTAAGACTTATAGTGGTGGACGAAGTCCACTACTTTGTTGATCATGTTCCCAAATCGAGGCGTAACAGGTAGTCTTTTAGACCAAGTATTTTAACCATGAATTTAACCATGCCATCTGAACTGGATTATTACCCACATGGAGTGGTAAGCTCCCTAATACTATCATCATGCCAAACTCATGTAAAAGACACCAAGCAATTATATATGCCCCAATTGGAGCAGTTATCACATCATCTACCTCTACTCCAAATCCTGTAGAAGCATTGAGATATCACTTATTCACATTTTACATATTCGATAATATTGTCTCAGCTTCCAATTCATAGGCTTATAGGGCAGATTGAAACATCACTCAATAATTAAAGGAAGGTTTTCTTCATGAATACCATAACACATCCTTCTTTGAGCAAAAAGGAGAAAGGTACTTTAACAATTCCAAAGAGAATGTGTGATGGTATTCTTGGTGGGGTAGGTTCATCTACTCACTTGGATGAAGACCTATGTAAATTCTCACCATTATTCTCTTAGGGCTTATTGAGTTTTGTTAGATGAAATCTTAAGATAAAATGGCATCAAAATATGAGAATTATGAAGAAAATGACTCCTAAGGTTCAAATCCAACCAAGGCACCAATAAATATAATCCAAGTATCTTATTAGAGAGCAACAAATTCATAGTTTTCTTACACCAAAATGGTGATGAAATATTGTCTATGATCCAAGTAGAATTAGCCCAAATTATGTGAAATACAACTTGTCACCCTTCCTCTTAGCATTCCAACACAACAAGAATCGTTGCGTTTAGATATATATATATAGCTCAAGATATGACCGACTTACCAAAGTTTGTTCTAGGTGGAAACACTACGGTGCCTAGAGTGACACATGTGGCACCTCAAGCGCCCATGCTTGGAGTTCTTGGGGGCCAAGGGGTCAGAGAGAACTCCCAAGGTTCAAATCCAACCAAGTCACCTATAAATATGAACCCAAGTATCTTATTAGAGAACAATAAATTCGTAGTTTTTTGCCACCAAAATGAAGATGAAATATTGTCTATGATCCAAGTAAAATTAGCTCAAATTATATGAAATACAACTTGTTGTCCTTTCTCTTAGCTTTCCAGCACAACAAGAATAATCACATTTGGATATATATAGCTCAAGATATGATCGACTTACCATAGCTGGTTTAGGTGGAAACTATAGCACCCAGGGCACCACAAGTGGCACTTCAAGTCTATGCTTAGAGCTCTCGAGCACCAAGGGGTCTAAGAGCACCCTAGATGCATGATTTCTTCTTATTTTTATTCCAACTTGAAACTCAAACTCAATATGCACATAAAGACCAAATTGATACTATAAAAAATGCTCTAACAACCTTAGAAAACATTTCAAAACATGCACAAACATCAATTTTAAACCACACAACTTAGTTTCGCCATTTCACCCCAATTTCCAAACTATTGCATCTTTAGGGTTCATGGAAAATTTCAACTTAGCTCAACAATTCTGTAATATCCCAAGTTTTTAAATAGTGTAGTAGACCTTTAAATTTATAAAGAAAGATTTTGAGGAACTAAAATTTTAATTTTTGGATATATTGAGAATTAATTTTAGTGGGAAAAGTGACATACGAAATGCTAAAAGTATAATTTTTGAATTTTAGGAAAATTATTTTATTATATTTTATTTTGGAAAGAGACAATATGAGTGACAATAGAGAAAATTTTAGAATTTTGAGTGAAAACTTTAATTTTTATATAAAGTGAAGGGACCTGGATGAATTATTAATCTAAGGGGGAATTGTTTGTGCAATTTAAACAAAAAAGGAAGAGCATGTGGCACCATCAGAATTAAACACATGTTCCTCTTATTATCACACACATAAAAGAAATATCTGGAGCTTTAGACCACTGAGCAAAAAAAAAAAATACACACACTTACTTCATTGCCATAGGAGAAGGAGAAACAAAGAGTAGGAGAGAGTGAGAGATTGAGTTGTAGTGGCCATGGTTAGCCACCACCACTGTTTCCGTCACCGGAAAAGGGGTTCTCCCTTCCCTTCCTCTATTTCCTTCGACTTCCTTTCCCACTTAAGTCGAGAATAGAATGGACAACGACGGAGAACCAAGAGGGTGAGCTGCTATGCGTCTTCCTTAATGAACCACCAACACTGATGACTCTAATGATGTGGTCTGGCCAGTTTCCCGCCAATGGACAGCCTCACCATCAGCCACTACACCATGAGTCTAGGTGAGGTCCCTCCTCCATGTTTTTCCTCTATTTTAGCTTTTCATTCAATTAATTGTCACCCAAGTTTTTTCACTACTTAGATTGCAAATTTAATTTAATTTTAGTCCTTTACCATCCATATTGGTGAAACTGAGCTTTAGTCTGAATTTCTTAAGGTTGAATGTGAGTATGGTGGAAGATGAAGTTGTGAAGGTGAAATTGAAAAAGAATAGAAGTCTTGGGAACAAAATGTTAACATAGTCCATCAATTGGGAGCTTCCTAAGATAAATTCTAGTCTCAATTTAAATTTTAAGATTTTAGATAGAAACCCCCTAATTTGATAGTGATATTAGAAGTGGAGTTTGGGTCTATACCTAAGAAACTCTTGTCTTTGGGACTTTAAGTAAATGATTGAAAGGTTATAATGCCTATTTAATTATGAAATTTGGTAAATGGTTTTATATTAGAGGTTGTGATGGAGGAATTCTAAGAATGTAGATTAGTGTAAAAATAAAATAGAAATAGATAAATATAATTGAGATTATATGGTATTGATGATGCATGGTAGTATTTTTGGGTAATTAAAGTAGGTTCCAATCAGGAATATGAAGGATTTATCTTTGGAACCAATTGAAAGTGATAGAGAAATTTAAAATAGGTGAAAATGTTGAATTTAAAATTTTTTTTTTGTGAAATGTTAATTATGATTTCTGTTTACAATGAAAGGAATAATTTGTGTATGTTTTAGATAAAGGGTTTATTGCTGGATTGGTTCTGGTCGAAAGAAGGAAGTGTAAGTTGAGACTTGGTCACTAAATTAATTGAGTCACATCTGTAAATATAAAATTGGAGGATTTGAGTATTTGCATTTTCTTCATGACCAAGAGTGAGTATAAATCAGTTAACACATGGTGGTTAAGAATCTAATTAGAGTTGTTTGTAAATGTTGTTACAATTATTGTAATACCCATAATTTTCTTATTGTTTTATTTAAGTTTCCTTATCCTCTATGTGGTATGCTTTTGTTCTATTTAGTCTAAGGAAATTATTTTTACTAGTTGTCGTGGAAAGGAATTTGTGATAGGAATGTGAGTTGGCTAATTAAATTAATTATTTCGGACAAGAAACTTTATTTAGAGTTAGAAAGTTCATTGGAGGGGAAAGGTAGGAATAATGTGAAACCTTTAGCCTTAGGGAAAGCTAGAGAGTGGGCCCCATAAAATTTCAAACCCCTCTTCCATTCTTTCTCTCCTCTTTAGCATGAGTGAAACCATTTTGGGGGCTTCATCTTCACTTTCTCTTCCTCTGGTGTGTCTGGGTGGTGTGAGTTGAGGGAGTAACTTTGAGGAGGGAAATTTCTATTGAGATTGAGCTTGAAGCATGACCCAAGTAATTGTTGAACCTCTCCTCCCCTATTTCTCCTTATATTTTTGAATATGTTGAACCTTAGGATAGGAATCCTCTTCCCTTTAAAATTTAATGCTTCCTTGTGTTCTTAAATGCTTCCTATGGTGTGCTTTATGTGAAAAGAGACCTTTATTGTGCTTTTGGGTAGTTGGTAGCATTTATAATCAAGGAAGAGAGAGTTTTAAGTATTAGGTCCCATTAATGTCTTGTTTGTGAAATGTGAGATTCTAATGCTCCTAACCTTCTTCTTGGCTTGATGATTGAATCAAACTTTGTTTTCTTTATGCCTAAATGCCCAAGCACATTTGGAACATCACCCTATAAGCATAGGAACACAAGAGGCTGGGTTTTGATGGATTTGGAGAAAATTTTTGTGTTCTGTAGAATTTCTAGGCATGGGCGCCCGAGGCGCTAAGCCTTGTGCCCAGGCACTCACGAGTTAGAAGGGACCCAAGGAGAAGATGGCTGGCGCTTGTAAGTGCCAACCAGCTAAAGGGAACCTAAGAGTTAGATATGTGGTGCCCTCTAGCGCCATTCTAGGTGCCCGTGGCTGGATGGTGAAGGGAGTTTCATGGGGAGTCGTGGTGCCCAAACGCCATGATCTAGAGCCTCTTGTTGTATATTTTTGTTCTTAACTCAATTTTTTGTCTCTAGGATTCCTTGTTGAACACCCGTACACCAAATCAAGTCTCTTGCTTTTCACATTTCCTTATTCTCCAATTCTTAAGTGAAGGACTTATAAAAGTGAATAATCATACTACTCTTGGGACAGTTACAATTAGTGCTCTTTATTACTAATTATAATGGAATTGTGTAAATTTTTGCTATTGATCTTGAGTAATGAAGAGTGTCTATTGGCCAAGAACAAAACGTCTACTTTATGATTGCGTTACCTTAATATAGGGAATAGAAATATTGTGGGAATGAATTAAATTATTCACAAATATCACATTATGTGTGACCCTATACCTTATTGAGTGAAAACATTGTGAAGGAATATTGTCACTCCACTTACCTAAGGATGGATAGGTAAAGAGAGGGGTCCTAGGATGGTGGACCCATAAAATTCGAATGGATGAAAAATCCTTTAACCCTCGAGGACGCCGTCTAAAGAGAAGGATAGACGATGTTATTGAATAAAATATATTCGATTGTGAGTATATTGTGAAGATGATACTTTGTCAAAGGAAATCCAACCGGATAAATATTTTGGTCTGGGTGACCTTTCAAATCCTTCCATTTTTGTATTGAGTTGGTTCCTTGAATGTTTTATTTCCATTGTGATTATGTGATATTCTCATTCTTATTAATGAGCTAGGTTTTAAACTCTATTCACTGCTTAAGTTGGCTTAGAAAGGGATGTATTAATAGCAGTCCCATTCCCTTAAGAGGCATATGGTAAGTTTTATCCTTTTGGTTAACTCACTGAGTAAGTTACTCACTCCCTTATGTATGCCTCTTGCAGATTTCATTATAGTAGGTGAGTATCCATGAGAGGAGTAGCGAAGTCTCAAATCACTGCGCCTTGTTGATTATTGGTGATTATTATTTTGATTCTTTTGGGGACTATGATCTGCTCTATAGTTGTTAGAACTCCAAGGTCTTGTGGACATTCTTTTGTGATGGAAATTCTTTTGTATCTATTACTCATAGTCAAGCTATGTTTTAATGTTTTCCTTGATCTTATTTTGTGCTGGAAGGGGAAATCTTATAAACATAGTCCCTCTCTTATTATGTTATATTACAATGCTTATGAAATGGATAAAATATCAATTTGAGAAGTGCGTATGTGTGAAGTTATAATTCTTCATTACAATAATTTTGTTATGCATTGTTAAACTTTTAGAGGCTTACAGTGTTGGTTTGAATCCCGCATCGTGCCGATCACTAGCTCGTTTGGTGGGCGTGACAAAATTGGTATCAGTGGGTCAGTTTTAGGTCTCTTAATGACTACAAAGCAAGATTACCTTGGTAGGCCCTCCCCTATTGTTGTAAAAATGACATAACCATAGGATAAGGTTCTACTAAAGGCCTTGCGGCAATCTGGGATAATTCTTCTTTTCGTGTTATACTCCTCAGTGGTATTGTTTCATATTTCTAATTATGATTGGTCTATTATGTAAAGATATCCCTCTCATGGAGCATAGTGAATCTATTAATGCGGATAATAAGGAAGGCCCTAGAGAAGCTCCTGTTCCACCAATTCAGGTGATTCTGGTGTTTGGGCTCCAAAATAAAGAAGATCAAGCTGATAGTATCAATGCTTAAAATGTTCATGGCTCGATGGAAGGCAGCACCACAAGTAATGCAACATGACGACTAGTTGTGGGTGGCCACCATAGCAAATATTGCCACAATGATGATGGGAGGGTAGATAGTTGTGCCCAACCCTCCAATGTCACCCGCTCCTAGAGATGCACCACTGGCACGACGTGAGCTATCTCCCCCACCCCTACTAAGGAGAAAAGCGGGGAGATAAGTGAAACTTTAGGACTTCCTCAAACTGAAGCCACCAGTGTTCTCAGGGGAGGATCTTAATAAAGACCCCCAATCGTTCTTAGATGGGTGCGAAAAGGCATGTGTAGCCTTGAAACTATCTAGTAAAGCTTTAGTGGAAGTGTCTACTTATAATTGCATAGGAAGGCTCATGAATGGTGGAAGGCGTGGAAGAATAATCATCCCCTAGACCTTTCCTTGAGGTCTTGGGAGGAATTTTCTAGAATCTTCATGGATAAAATCATCCCAGTGAGTCTAAGGGTGTCAAGGGCCCAAGAATTTGAACATTTGAATCAAGGGACTACGACGATTGATGAATATGAAATTAAATTCAATCGCTTGCTGAAGTATGCACCGTATATGGTGCGAAACGAAAGGGAGAAGATTCGACGCTTTATTTTAGGGTTGTAGTATCCCTTATGCCCACTTGTGGGAACCCACATGGAAACATTTCCAAATTTCTTTGTTACGATGGATAACGCCCGGATAATGGAGTTGGATGAATTAAAGAAGGAGAACTTCTAAAAGAAACGCAAGAGGGGGTTTGAAGGTAAACCTCCTAGTCATAGTGGGACCTTCAGTTCTTTTAGACCTTAGAATAGAGGTCAAGTTTCATCAATGGTCCCCTCTATGTGGTATGCTTTTGTTTTATTTAGTCTGAGGAAATTATTTTTACTAGCTGTGGTGGAAAGGAATTTGTGATCGAAATGCAGGTTGGCTAATTAAATTAATTATATCGGACAAGAAACTTTATTTAGAGTTAGAAAGTGCATTGGAGGGGCAACGTGGGAATAGTGTGAAACCTTTAGCCTTAGGGAAAGCTAGAGAGTGGACCCCACAAAATTTCAGACCCCTCTTGCATTCTTTCTCTCTTTTTCAGCGTAAGTGTAACCATTTGGGGGCTTCATCTTCACTTTCTCTTCCTCTAGTGCGTCTAGGTGGTGTGAGTTGAAGGAGTAACTTTGAGGAAAGAAATTTCTGTTGAGATTAAGCTTGAAGGACAACCCAAGTAAGTACTGAACCTATCCTCCCCTATTTCTCCTTATATTTTCTAATATGTTGAACCCTAGGATAGGAATCCTCTTCCCTTTAAAATTTAATGCCTCCTTGTATTCTTAAATGCTTCACATGGTGTGCTTTATGTGAAAAGAGACCTTTATTGTGCTTTTGGGTGGTTAGGTAGCATTTATAATCAAGAGAGAGTTGTAAGCATTGGTTCCCATTAATGTCTTGTAGGTGAAATGTGGGATTCTAATGCTCCAACCCTTTTCTTGGCTTGATCATTGAATCAAACTTGTTTTCTTTATGCCTAAATACCCAAGCACATTTGAAACATGGCACTAGAAGCATAGGAACTCTGATGGATTTGGCGAAAATTTTCGTGTTTTGCAAAATTTTTGGGCGTGGGAGCCCGAGGCGCCAAGCTTAGCGCCCAAGTGCCTACGAGTGAGAAAGGGACCCGAAGAGAAGATGGCTAATGCCTGTAGGCACCTAAGGCACCAACCAGTTGAAAAGAAGGGAATTTCTGGGGAGTCGGGGAGCCTAGGCAACCCACCTGGCTCCCAGGCGCTGTGATCTGGAGCCTTTTGTTATAAATTTTTGTTCTTAACTCAATGTTTTGTCTCTAGGATTCCTTGTTGAACACTCGTATGCCGAATCAAGTCTCTTGCTTTTCACATTTCCTTATTCTCTAATTCTCAGGTGAGGAAATTATAGAAGTGAATACTCATACTACTCTCGGGATAGTTACAATTAGTGCTCTTTATTGCTAATTAAAATATAATTGTGTAAATTTTTGCTATTGATCTTGAGTAATGAAGAGTGTTTATTGGCCGGGACTAAACTGTGTTCTTTATGATTGTGTTACCTTGATATAGGGAATAGAAATATTGTGGGAATGAATTAAATTATTCACAAATATCACATTATGTGTGACCCTATACCTTATTGAGTGAAAACATTGTGAAGGAATACTATCACTCCACTTACCTATGGATGGATAAGGCCCATAAAATTTGAATAGATGAAAAATCCTTTAACCCTCGAGGATGCCATCTAAAGAGAAGGATAGACGATGTTATTGAATAAAATATATTAAGTTATGGAGTATATTGTGAAGGTGATAATTTGGTGAAGGAAATCCAACTGGATAAGTATTTTGGTCTAGGTGACCTTTCAAATCCTTCCCTTTTTGTGTTGAGCTGGTTCCTTGAATGTTTTATTTCCATTGTGATTATGTGATATTCTTGTTCTTATTAATGTACTTGGTTGGTTTTAAACTATATTCACTACTTGAGCTGGCTTAGAAGGGTGTATTAATAGCAGTCCCTTTCCCTTAAAAGGCATATGGTAAGTTTTATCCTTGTGGTTAACTCACTGAGTAAGTTACTCACTCCCTTGTGTATGCCTCTTGCAGATTCCATTGTAGCAGGCGAGTATCCACGAGAGGAGTAGCAGAATCTCAAATCACCGCGTCTTGCTAACTGTTGGTGATTAGTATTTTGATTCTTTTGGGGACTATGGTCTACTTGGTAGTTGTTAGGACTCCTAGGTCTTGTGGACATTCTTTTGTGACAGAAATTCTTTTGTATCTATTGCTCATAGTCAGGCTATGTTTTAATGTTTTCCTTGATCTTATTTTGTGCTAGAAGGGGAAAGCTTAGAAACGTAGTCCCTCTCTTATTATGTTATATTACAATGCTAATGAAATGGATAAAATATCAATCTGAGAAGTGCGTGCATGTGAAATTATAATTCTTCATTATGATAATTTTGTTATACGTTGTTAGACTTTTAAAGGCTTACGGTTCTAAATCCCACATCATGCCAGTCACTAGCTCGTTTGGGGGGCGTGACAATTACTTTCGAATGAGTGAAGAGACATTATACAAGATTTTTCTGAAAATGGTTTTAAATTGAAATAAAATATCAAATCCAATATAATGTAGAAGAAGCACATTCTTGAACTCTTTGTTTCTATAAATTTTCACCAAATGAATTGGAGGAGATAGTCTTAGAGTAGTTTAAGAGATTTAGAAATTAAATTAAAAGGTGATTGGAAATAATAGGAGAAAGGATAGATAGGAAATTGGTGTGCATTAATTGATAAGAAATTAGTAATTGTTATGAACGTAAAGAAATTATGTTTAGGAGAGGATGTTCATATTCATTATGAGTAAAAAAACAAGAAATACTAAATTATGTTGTTGGTTATAGAAAGTATATTACATTTTGTTAGTCATAGAATTAAATTAAACTGTTATATTGGTAAGTTGTTTTCACATAGTATGTAATATCCCAAGAATTTTCATGAATATTTAAAGTTTATTTGAAGTTTATTGAAAAAAAAAATTTAATTACATGAGAAATGTTCTTTTTGAATTAGTGAAGGAAATTTGGAAATAGAAATTTCAAAAAATTTTAATTTGGGACATTTTACAAATTCTCAAGGACTAAAATGAAAAGAAAAGAAAGTATGGAGTACTTTTGAGAAATGACCAAGTAGGAACCTGAGAAGAACAATAGAGCTTATGGGAATGAATTATGAGTCCGGTACCAAAAGGATGATGAATTTGAGGTTAAAGTGGAGTTTGAGACTCTGAGAGGGACTAAAGTGAAATAAGAAAATTGTGGGGCAATTAGGATTTAGAATCACCCGAGGTGAGATTTTATGAATTTGCTTTTACTAGTCTTGACTGAGGGTCAACTGAAGAGCAAGTGATAATTTCACCCCGGGCGAGTAAATAGGCGGCCTCACCTAATTTTTCTTCATTTTCTCCTTTCCTCTCTCTCTCTTCACTTTCTCTCCTCTCTTTCTCTCTCTACACTCCAACTCCACAACCGAGCCTCTAGAAGCCAAGCAACGTAGGGAAAGCAAGGAATTGAGGTAGAAATTTCTATTTCTCAAGCTTTTCCCTATTTTATAGTTTTCAGAAAGTTTGGGGTAAAAATCGAGATACCGGCTTCGTTTCTCGATTAAAATTGGTGTTTTTGGTGTCTAAATGCTCCTTAGACATTAAGGGTGAGATCCTATGGAAGAAATCATGGAAAACGGTGAAGATTTGGCCGGATCTGAGCCAAAACTGAGAGGAATCGCGAAAGGTCGCGATCCTGGCGCCCAGGCGCCAAGGTTCAGAAGATTTTGGGAAGAAAAGGGGCTTGGCGCCCAGGCGCCAGGCGCCATGTGTGGCGCCCAGGCGCCAGGTATGCTGAAAAGCCTTAGCTTATTTTCAATCAGTCATAACTTCTTCATCCGGACTCCGTTTTGGGCAAACTTTATATCGTTGGAAAACTGTTTGAGTCTAGTTTCCAATGGTATAAATGTCATTTAGAAATTCATTACCGATTAGGAGTTATGACTTAAGATGTGAGTAAAGGTCGAGAGTAGTGATAGGAAATTTCTCTATTTTGTAACCCTAATGGTTTTTACCTGGTTACAATAGGGATGTTTGGGGCGCAAGGTGGGAGCGCTGAGAGCATGGAATCCAGGTGAGTAGGCAACCTTGCAAAATTAATTTAATAAATTAGTCAAAGCACAATATAAATCCCATTTGCGTTATTTGTGAAATTGAGAAGATTAACAGTGTGTGTTCAGGTTGAGAAAAAGTACAATATCATTGGAAGGTATTTTATTACTTTTGAGAATTGATTTCTCTAGTTGACTAAAGAACTAGATGTGATTGTTCCTTGAATAAATTGGAACATTTTGTAAGTGAATAACCTTACTAAACTAATGTGATCTTATTAGATAAAGTACAATACAAGTCTTGTTTATAACATTATTGAAGTGAGAAATAATCAATCTCGCTGTTGATAATATATGATGATTGTTATGGTTGATGATAGACATTCAAGGGAATAAAAGTATGTGTAAATTCATTTATTTCATAGTAATTATATTGTGATAAATTGTCACTATTTTATTGATGAGCAAAAGA
Source organism: Biancaea sappan (assembly GCA_037074585.1). Classification (NCBI taxonomy): domain Eukaryota; kingdom Viridiplantae; phylum Streptophyta; class Magnoliopsida; order Fabales; family Fabaceae; genus Biancaea; species Biancaea sappan. The sequence goes on from CM073492.1 coordinate 66,727,912, forward strand.
TCTACGAGATCTAATACACGAGTTTGAAAGGGTTAGAGTCCCATACTACTCGGTGTATAAATGTGAAAACCTATGCACGAGTTTGAAAGGGTTAGAGTCTCATACTACTCGTTGTATAACTGTGAAGACCTATGCACGAGTTTGAAAGGGTTAGAGTCACATACCACTCAGTGTATAACTGTGAAAACTTATGCACCAAGAGTTTGAGGGTTAAATTCCCAAGTCACTCAGTGCAAGTATCTATGGCATATAATGCAAAGTGATTGAGGGATTGATCACCCAAGAAATCATACGCAAATTCAGACAAGTGTAGTACTATAATTATTTACAATAAATGAAAGATTGATTGTATTAGTAAATGTGGTGTTTGTGCTTATGATATTTTCATGTACAGTTGTTTACTCACTGAGTTATGATAAAGTCACACTCTCTATGATTATCTTTTCAGATACAGTGGTTGAGGAGAAGAATTTATAGCCTTTAAGGATATACTCCATTTTTGTCTGGTAAACAATTGGTAAGGATTAGGAAACGCTCTGTAATCTAGTAGGTCACCTAGGCTTGGGAGGTTGTATAGTACTGTATAGTGTTTGAAGGTTGAACATTTTCTGAATATGTATACAAAATATCTTTCTTGGAATATTTATGATTCACATAATTATGGATATTAAAAATGTTCACAGAGATTATGGGGTACCACGGAGGTACACCCTAGGTATTTTATGTTTATATCACATGTCAGTTTTGGGATGTGACATAGTAAGATGTTGAAATTTGATTCTTGGTTTTTATTATTGTTTAATAGAAAATAAAGTAAGCTGAGAATTTTAATTGAAGTTTAGATGGTGAAACTTTTTAATGAGATCATGTACTATTAATGTTTGGGTTTCGTCTCACAATTTGAGTACATCAAGTAAAGTTGCATGGACACAAGGTGAGGAGGTCTTTATCTTCTCTTGGATAAAATTTCTATTTATATATACATACACACACACACACACACACACACACACACAACCCTATTTGTATAGGTACAATGGACTGAGATATGTTTGTATGCTTGTTAATAAAAATGCGATGTCTGTGTATGGAGAGAAATTGAAATGGTTAATGTGGGTTAATACATGCAAGTACATAACTCGCATAAATTTAATTATGATGAGTGTAATTTAAACTGTATATATAATTTTGTTGCATTTTAGTTGTTTTCTTTTACATGATCGTTGTGATAGCATTTGAAATATATTCTGATTTTAAAGGAAATCTACTCCTTGATATTACTTTCATTCACTCTTTCCTTGCTTGGGAATAAATCTTTAAAGGAGAAATTTAACTAGAAATTGAAGAATGAGACTTGGGCTTTATTCCAAAATTCTTTCTAAATTGTTTATTTTATTTTAATTTGTTCAACCTTCAGTTATGATCAGGATGCAAAGTATTATTCATGATTCAAATCATTTTATTATGAATGCATAACCATTAATTGTAATTATGTGTTGACATTGTGAAATTTCTTATATGATCAACCTTGTGGTTTCACTTGTGTGGAAGTCTGTATTGATATATATATATATATAGTGATGTGAGAATTCTATTGACTTATTATACATGTAAAACAACATGAGTGATGATGATGATATTGTTTGAATTGTGAATTGTATGGCTATGTCAAACTCATCGTTGTGCTGAAATGTGGTTGATTGTCATATGTTGTTGATTGAGTTTGTGTTTGTGTATATGCTTGTGCTTGTGTTTGAGAAAGAAAGGAAAGGCATGGCAGTGCACCCCATGAGAAATATCTACATGGAGCCATAAGGGTGGAGATCTATACATGGAGAGATAAATGTGAATGCGGTGGGGTCGTGGGCAACGATCCAGTGGTACCCTAGACGACCTAGTTGATATGGAAAATTATGTGATTGAGATATTTGTTTGATTGTTGTGTGCCTTTGTATTGAATGGGGATGATCTAGCTTGACTTCTATTATTTGTGAGAGATTGATTGAAATGTAATGCTTCTGAAGTTACACTTATCTTGGTTATGGTTGAGTATGATTTCATGTATGTATATGTGTGTAAATGTCTCTGTATGTATGTTACTGTCATCTACCCAGTCATATTTTATATGATGATACGAATGGGTATTGATGCATACTAAAAGCAATAATGGAACGTGTAGGTATGTTATGTACTTAACTGAAATCTCTCTTATTATTATTTACAAATTACACACAAATGAAAAGAACGGTCGGTGACAACTTATTTTGAGTTGGCGTCTTGCTCACGTAGTTTATGACTCATTCGTGCTATTTATTATTATTTTTAAAGACAGGTGGCGGAAGTTAAATACTAGTGTGAGGGATAGCATCATCCTATGGCAAGACTCCTTTTTATCTGAGGGTAAGTGTTTATAAAGTTTTCGTAAGTTAAATTTTCATCTTAAGTCGTTCTATAGTCATGTAGGTCACCTAGAAAATCTTATTTGTGAAATGTAAAGTATAAGATATTGTTTTCTTATTTCCGCAACATGAAAGATTGTTGAATGCTTCTTGGAAGTTTTTACCATGTATGGAAAATGTTTCTTTGGATAAAGAGTTTTTCTCCCTTTACTGGTATGTATGGGCCAGGATGTTATGTACTTTACTGTTGCTTAAATTTAGAATAGACTTACGGATATTCGGGTGGACTCCTATTTTCCATGCCAATCACACGCCCGAATTGGATGTGGCAAATTCCCAACCAAATTTCCATCTTAAAAAACTCTCAATCACTTAGGAAGACCCAAAGGAACACAAAGAAAGCAACCCAAAGCCATGCAAGACTTAGCCAATTCATGCTCTAGGACTCACAAAGTGCGAAAATGTAAAGGAGGGAAGAACACCTTACCTTTGATTTCTTCTTCTCCGACATGATAGGGCTCACCAAAGTCAAGGGGGTTTGCCGAAAAATGAAAGGGAATGGGTATGAGTGAAAATAGGTGAGGGAGGTGGATAAAGGAGGAGGGATGGCGTGAAGGATAAAATGAAAGGGAGGAGTGAGGCTAATGTATTTAATGAGATGAGGATATGCCAAATTATCCTTATGCCCTTGGTTCATATTGAAAGGGTAGGAGTTGTCTAGAGGTGGTAAGGGAAATCCACTACTATGCACCAACGTAATCACAACAACTAACATAAGATATGACATGGGATATCCCAAGTTCCAACATCATCATACACAACTTGAGCAAATTAAAATTCATTTTTTTTAATAAATAGCCAAAATTTTCTTTTTTATAACAATCCCTCCATCATACTTAATAACTTTCCAAACGGACTTAAATATTAATTCCTTTAGACAGAATCTCCTGAGATACTAAATTTCTAGACGAATTACATGGACTTTGATCCTAGCATTGGATATGCTAGGATACGTAGCTGTAGACTCCATCTAGCCATATCCTCCTTATATATATCTCCATTTGTTTTCCTATTTTCTTTTCTCTCGTTTTTGCATGTGGTTGCTAAGGTTGATTAAGGCAAACATAAAGTAATTGCACATTTTCTAAATTAGATGTATAGGGTGCCTAACACCTTCCATATGCAATTTAACTTTTCAACTTAGTTTTCTCTATCAATCAAGTTTTAGTGGCAACTCGATGTTATAATGATTTCAAAAGCGCCAGGCAGGTCACATTTGGTTGACATTATCTGGCAACATCATTTACAACAAGTCTCAATGGCTATTTATCTTACTATATTTAAATACGGACGGTACTAATAATTTTTTATAAAGACCAAACTATAAAGCAATGTCGGGTCATCACCGTGCTCGCTCACCTACGGTAAATTACTATTGGATGCCATCATTCTCTTCATATTGGGATGCTACAACCACATGTTTGGAAACTCCTTTTCACACCAACAAAGTCGCAGCACTAGATGTCCTTAAGGCTGATGTCACACTACTTCGGTGTTAGCCTACTTACAATTTAGTTTCATCAGATGTCACTTGAACTTTGCCCATTGTGATAGGTCTTAACACGGGTTGATTTCTGTTCTTAATCCCAGAAAAAAAAAAGTGCGTGGTTAAATAACTTGTTTTGCGCCTCTCCTGTACACGATTGGATGGACAAAAATTTGGAGCTACATTAAATAATTTTATAATTATTAGGTAATTATCCAATACCTGTAAGACAATCATTCTACCACAAGCACAAGAAAATAACTCTTTCGACAAGATGCACAGAAGAAGTTAACAAAATGATGAACATCGGCGACATACAACCATTGACAGCATTGATCAAAACATGAAGTTGACAAAAAATACTGCTTACACATGACTGCAATCACAGTCTGCATACATCTCACATACATGGCTCAATGAGTTTTTGTCGCTCACTTGACATCTTCATGTTAAACTCAAACTGACTCGTGTGCCAATTGTGAGTAGTATCACTCTGATGTCAAAGACGTTTCATTTTCTTTTGGTAGACGACCAGAAAAGATTATTTCCAACTCAGGTAAGAATACACTATAATGCGTTAGTTGGTAACCCCATCTTCCTATTCTTATTTGTTGATGACAAATAAATATCACAACTTGAACAAATTAAGTTGTCCATCCTCTTTGTGAGGGGGTTTAGTTGTTTCCCCCACGAATCCATCGACCAGATCCTGTTTTTGCCACGCCAGAATAGTAATCACCAACATTTGCTACAAATAGTGGATCCCTAGAGTCTACTTCGTATTCATTACTATCACCACCAGACACATCAGCAAGTTCTGTCTTCTCCAATTCTCGTGTCAGATCCTCCATTGTCTTTTTCAAACTAGCTTTGCTCATCTGGCCAGATTCCTCTGTAGAGATACCAACCATTGTAATCTTTGGAAGAAAAGGATTTTGCTTTGGCTTCTCTTTTGCACCTTTTCTCGATAAGCCTGCTTTTTTTGGCCATAGGTGATCAAACCAATCATTAAAAGGTAGCTTATATTTCGGATACGGGTCTTGCATTGTCTGAGTATTATGTCCCAAGTTGTAATCAGAATGGCCGACGGATTCACATCCCTTACTGCTATCTTCCACTTTAGAGTTAGCGAGGCAGCTGTTTAACTCTGACGCTCTCAGAAGGGATGCTTCACTTCTGCAAGATCAAAAACATGAAACTTCTGTTCATTAAGGTTGTGTTTGCTAGGTCGGGTTATGATAGGAGAGAAAATGAAGTAATAGGAGAGATATTGAAGTAATAGGAGGATAGTGAGAAATTAGTAATAGGAGAGATATTGAAGTAATAGGAGAGATAGTGAGAAATTATTCAAATTACCCCCTCAAAAACACTAAACTTAGTTTTAAAAAAAAATGGAGTATTTTAATAAAATACTCTATTTTCATTCTCATTCCTTTTCCTTTTTCCTTTCTACGTACTAAATTTGTATATGAATGACGCATAAAGTCCAGATACTCTTTCGATAACAGAAAAGATCATTGAAGATGTAGGGTGCACTTTAGATAATCACAGGTAAAGTGGATAACCAAGGATAAAAGTGCCCACTGGATAGTCAAATATGAATTTATGAAAATCCACCACTCTGATTTTCTCATACTCGGTTATTCATTTGCACTTTCCTCTTTGAAGTCTAAAGTTCACCCTGCACTCCAGAGTAGTTGAATCCTGCTAAATAAATCTAGTTTTAGAAAAGCAGTTCAATATTATCCACCCATACTTAGTATAGAAGAAAAAATATAACACCTAGCACTGCCAATAACTTTAAATCCGTTGGTTAAAAGCCTGTTAACTGTCACCTTACGTGAACCATTGTATACGCTGGAACTAGCTTCGAAGGAAAGTGAATCCAATGGCTGAAGATCACATTAATCAAGTACGATGCACCATCAGTTTTAAATCGTAAAAGGTTCCATCTCATTCTTACACTAAATGCTAAATTGGCATCTCAAATCGTGTGCCCATATCAAACAATGGGAGTTTAAGTGCATAAGGAGCATTTAAAACAAAAAATTCATGAAGAGAAATAAAAATCAGAAGTTAGTCAGGAATGATCTATAGAACACTATCAAAAATGTATATCAGTATTTTTTTTTTCTTTTTTTAAGAGCAGAAATCATTAGAGTGACTGAGCGCACACTGTTAAAAGTTGGAATGTAAGTTCCAACAAGGCAAACCCAAAGCAAATGTGGGGGAGACATGGGCTTTTACTTGCACTCTGTAGCATCCTTTTCTTCGCCTTTTTTTTTTTATTTTTTTTTTCCTTTTTTTTTTATGTTCCTTCCTTTCAATTGTTTGACTTCTACTTAATATTTTGAATTTTCTTCTTTTTTTTAATAGTTTTTTATTTGCTTTCAGCAAGAGATTGAACATATTTACCATTAGGGTTGACTTGAGTTTACATTCTGTAACTTATGTTCAATCTAAACTGCATTTTGCATTAACTCATTCAGAGACCATTAATATTTACAATCACTCCACCTTTTTTCTCTTCATTTTTCTTGTTGATTGGTGCATTGAGTATTAACATCTGATTTTTCAGTTTTATCAATTAAAAAAAAAAAATTTTGACATTCAAGTTGTTCTCAGAAATACAACAACAACAACAACATCATAACCTTATCCCACTAAGTGGGGTCGGCTATATGGATCGCACGACGCTATTGAGCTCTATCAATGACCAACTCTTTAGATATCTCATTTACTAAAAGGTCCCGTTCAATAATTTCGCTAAGTGTCCTTTTTGGTCTTCCTCGACCTTTTTTCACATGGCTCCAAACCATCTGCTCAACTCTCCTAACTAGCGCTTCCAACAGTCTTCTTTGCACATGCCCAAACCATCTTAAACGGTTTTCAACCATTTTTTCCTCAATAGGTGCCACCCCAACTCTACCTCGTATATAATCATTACGGATCCTATCTCTTCTTGTATGACCACACATCCAACGCAACATCCTCATCTTCGCCACTCCAATTTTATGTTCTTGTTGTCCTTTGCCCAACATTCACTCCCATATAAAATCGCTGGTCTTATAGCAGTACGATAAAACTTTCCTTTGAGTTTATCAGGTACTTTTCGATCACAAACAACCCCTGATGCCATTCTCCACTTCAACCACCCAGCTTGTATCATATGTTCCACATCTCTAATAATTTCGCCATCATCTTGTATAATTGATCCCAAATACCTAAACTTTGACACTTGTGATACGACCTGATCACCCAGTTTAACCTCCATCTCGTTCCTAGCTTGTCGCTTGTTAAACTTACAATGCATATATTCGGTCTTACTCCTGCTCAGACGAAAACCCTTTGATTCCAAAGTAGCTCTCCATAACTCAAGTTTAAAATTGATCTCTTCCCTTGTCTCTGCTATGAGAACAACGTCATATGCAAAAAGCATACACTTAGGGATTTCTTCTTGGATATGTTTCGTCAGAACATCTAAAACCAAGTAAAACAAATAAGGGCTTAAGGATGATCCCTAATGTAGGCCAATTTTAATAGGAAAGTCTCTAGTCTCCCCTCCAGACGTTCTCACACTAGTCGTAGCCCCCTCGTACATATCTTTTATGGCTCTAATATACGCAACCCGTACACCTTTCTGTTCCAAGGCTTTCCACAGCACCTCTCTTGGTACTCGATCATAAGCTTTTTCCAAGTCAATAAATGCTATATGAAGGTCTCTTTGTTTACTCCAATACCTTTCCATCAACCCCCTTAGAAGATATATAGCTTCCATAGTAGACCGTCCTGGCATGAATCCAAATTGATTTTTAGAAATACTCGTCTCGATTCTTAACCTACGTTCAATCACTCTCTCCCATAATTTTAGAGTGTGACTCATAAGTTTAATCCCACGATAGTTTGCGCAATTCTGAATGTCTCCTTTGTTCTTGTAAATAGGCACTAAAGTGCTTGTTCTCCATTTCTCAGGCATTTTCTTAGACCTTAAAATCTCATTAAAGAGCTTAGTTAGCCAGATAGTACCCTCCTCTCCTAAACACTTCCAAACTTCAATAGGAATACCATCGGGACCAACAGCTTTACCATTATCCATTTTTCTAATAGCTTCCTTGACCTCATCAACCTTGATCTTGCGATAATATGCCAAATTTTATTCTCTCTCCAAGGTTGTTAGATCTTCCATATCACAAGTCGACTTCGTTCCGTCATTAAAGAGCTTATAAAAATAACCCTGCCATCTGTTTTTAATATCTCTGTCTGTAACCAGAACTTTTCCTTCTTCATCCTTAACACATCTTACTTGATCCAAATCTCTAGATTTCCTCTCTCTAGCCTTCGCAATATAAATCAAGTTTTAGCCACCTTAGGCACACTTGTATGCCTAGTAGGACAACCTAAAAGGGGGTTGACTATATAAGGAAAATCACAATATAAATCAATTAAGATGTGTTATAAAATCATTGTTCTCAGAAATACAATGATTTATATTGTGATTTTCCTTATATAGTCAACCCCCTTTCAGGTTGTCCTACTAGGCATACAAGTGTGCCCAAGGTGGCTAAAACTTGATAATGAGAAGATAAGTAGAAATATTTACACGGAAAACAAGGCAAAGATCTAATTAATACATCAATGCATCGATTTAAACATGATAACAACCATAGTGATAAATAGCATACTTCTTAAAGCAACCTTGTTCCACGTATAACAATTTTCAGCCACTAGGTTAGTGTCAGTGCTCATTCAGAAATTTTGCAGGCTCACATTCTCTCCAGATTGACATGTACAACTTGAACAGAGCTTCACACCATGTCAGATGATGCCATCTTTTCGTTTATGCCCCCCCCCCCCCCACAAATATTATGTATAGTGGAATCATATGGTACTATTCTAAGTAACCACTGCAGAAAGTTCATTACAGACAGTATACATTCTGCATTGGGAGCACGTTACTGTTCTGTAAATGGCAAATACTGTCCATTCTTTATTCTGCATTGGGGTTGGACTCTTTACATACGATGCTCAACCTAAAGAATATAGTTTTATCAAGATCTGATTGGGATAAAACGCCTTTTTACAAGTGTAAGCTAAAGTGACTCCAAATCATCTAATCTGGATAAGTATGATTGTTCTATATTCTTCGTGAAAGCACACCTACCTGTCAACTTTCCATGTTTAACAAATGGGCTAGGACAAAGAAACCACTGGTCTAACAGAGAGTGACAATGCCAAAAGTTGAAACATTTCAAGTCAGTTTAAGAGGCCAAAAGCATGGAATATACCTTTTCTCGAATGAGTCAACCATGTATGGAAACTTCGGTTGTATTCCAGTTGCTCTGCGCAACCACCTATTACCAAGAAGTACTTTGTCAACAGTATAATGGAACTGTATTTCAGCAGCCTTTGAAATAACACTTAATGGTATACTAGGATGGCCCATTTCATCCAACACTTCCTGGACCTGTCAGGACAGTAAGCAAGATTTATCCAATTATAAGAGTACATATTATTTGTATAAAGATAGAAGTTAATTATTTTTTCCTAAAATAATAAAGAACAAAAAGCAGAAGAAACATAGAAAATATGAGGTTTCTCGAAAAAGTTACAGCATTAGCTCAGGGAAATCTTTAATCAAACTTATTAATAATATCATTTTGCACCACCTTCTAGTTCCAAAATCATTATACATGATTTGAACCACAAATAAATTCTAAACATGGTCAGGAAGTTCCAGATTTAAGAATTTCAGAACAGCCAAAACATAACTGATGGGACCCTCACTTACAGCACAGAAAAACCAGTAGAAATACAGCAAAACAGTAGGAACAAGTGGTAAAATATTCTATTATAATTATGGTAATCTCTTCCAGTGGGGAAGAGATGGCTACACTGATAAAAGATACTACACTAAAACAAATACAACACCTCCACACTCACAAATACACTAATCAGTAACACACTCACACTAAGCAATACAATGGAGGACGAAATACACACAAACAGAGCAAACACACGGCCAACTACAAGGTTGCTAGACTTTCGAGAGGTCTAGCTCTCTCCCAGACCAAGTCCCATAATTTTCCTTCTTTTTTCTAATCCTCTCCACTGAAGAACCTTATAAACCCCTTGCCAACCCTATGATATCCTGCTCCATTTATGTTACCCCCATACTACCTTCTGCCATACCACCAGTACCTTTTGTTCCCCACATTCATTTTCTGCTTTCTATCAATGCCCTTCCCCTTCCTAGCATATTGCTTTAAGGGTCTAACAATAACAGATTCTCATTCCCAGCTATTAACAATTTCCTTCTCTTACTACTTTCATAAACTAAGAAAGATGTTCATAAAATTATTCATACTTCTGGAGGCTCCCATAAACTATCTCCCATCTCTTCAATCACCTCTGCTGCCAAGTTGTCATCAATCACATCCCGCCGGCGCTGCATGTGCCGAGATTGGATTAAAGCATGGAAATGTTGATCAACAGATTCTTCAAGAATGTTATCAAGTATTTTTTTATCAAAGAAATAAGGAGTGTACCTGTGAAACAAAGAGTAAGACATAATAAATGTCCGTACTACCAGTAAAGATGGAAAGGCACCCAAAAAGATGAAAATAAAGCATAAAAAGCACTCTACTAAAAATTTAAATTTGGTGGCTAATCTAAAGCCTTTATCATTTAATCAACTGTCAAGGAAATAATATTAGAATTCCAAAGGAAACATATAAAGAAATATTCCCACTTACTAAACAATGAAAAAATAAGATGTTTCCATGAAAATCCAAATTTATCATCTGATGATGTTTCTATGAAAATCCAAATTTATCATCTGACTGACATCAAAAAAATATGAGCAAATTTTGTCAAAATTACACTAATACCACATAAAATGATGAAGATAAGAAATACGCACCATTTAATCCCATCTGTACTTGCTATTGCAATATCTAAGTTATGTGCACTAAAAACAGGTACCCCATCCACCTTTTTAACTACATTTTGTGGCATTGTCTTCAAAAGTTTATTGGCTGCCTTAACCTGCAGAAAAATAATGAGAAAATAAATAATCAATAGATATAAATAAAACATTAAAAGATATGTAACTATGTTAAGTAAATTATACCTGTTTCTCATTTGGAACAAATTGGAACAAGTGAGGCTTTTCCTGCATTGATACATAGCAAGATATGTCAACGACAAACACAAACAAAAAAGAGGAATAAAATGAAGAGTGATTAAACTAACAAATTTTATACAAAGACTCATTAGGAAAAAGACAGTAGGAAGCATTACTACATCTAAATGATAAAGTACAAGTAGCAAATGATCACATGGATCAGATAGATTGTGAGCATTTGGTATAAGAGCACTGAAGAAGATAATGAGAATAATTCTAATTCTTCTTATTTCGTCAATGAAATTACATCCTGATATATATCCTAACGTGGCCGACATCCCAATCCACCAGAAAGGAAAAAGATAACGGAATCCCCTTATAATTAGGAATCTCGTACAATTAGGAAAACAAAATCTAATAAAGGAAAAATAGAAAATAAAATCTATTCTAAATAAAGGAAAACATAGGAAATAAACTTACTAATTATACGAATAACGGGTTGATCCTTTTATAGACTCCCCCTCAAGCTGGGTTGTATATATTATACAAACCAAGCTTGCATCTCAGATCATCAAAGTTGACCCTTGGTAGAGCTTTTGTGAGAATATATTCAATCTGAAGTATTGTAGGAACATAGCTAAGTTGAACAATCCCGCTATTGACCTTCTCTAAGATGAAGTGTCGGTCAATCTTGATGTGTTTTGTTCTGGCATGGTGCACAAGGTTTTTGGCGATGCTAATAGCTGCTTGACTGTAACTAAACATCTTGACTGTCCTTTGTCTCAACCTTGAGCTCCTTCAATAGTCTTTGAAGCCATATCCCCTCATATATTCCTAGTGCAAGGGCAGGTATTCTGATTCTACACTACTACTTGAGACAACAGCTTGCTTTCCTCCAAGTGACAATATTGCCCCAAACTATGTGCAATAACCAGTGATTGACCTTGTATCAATTAATTCACCTGCCTAGCTAGCATCAGTGTAGATCTAGTCATGTAAACTTCTTCAAGGTCCCCATTTAGAAATGCATTTTTAACGTCATGTTGGTATAGCATCCAATCATGACTCATTGCAAGAGAGAGTAGAACCCCTACAGTATTGAGTTTGGCAACTAGGACAAAAGTCTCTTGGTAGCCAATCCCATATGACTGTGTGAAACCCTTTGCAACAAGTCTAGCTTTGAATCTCTCCACACTTCCATTTGCTTTGTATTTGACAGTAAATATCCACTTGCATCCTATAGGATTTTTTCCATGAGGAAGTTCTGTAAGGGTCCATGTATCATTACTTTCTAGAGCCCGAACTTCTTCAACCACTTGTTTCCATGCTGGAATTTTTAGAGCATCTTGAATAGAATTGGGAATCTGTATTCTATCAAGATTTGACACAAAAGCCTTGTAAGATGGAAGCAACTTTCCATATGCTATATATCTTTCAATAAGATGTCCAGTGCACCCACAAACACCTTTCCTGTGTGCAATAGATTGATCAAGGTCATCAACAGCTGGTACAAGAGAGTTATGAGATGAGGAATCCATACCATTGTGATTATTAGATTCAAGGGGATTTGGTTCCGGTTCTTGACAATTCTAGGCCTGCAAAGTGTCCTCTATTGGTTCGATCGGTGGTCTTCTCCTTCTATAGACACGAAGTTCATGATTATCATTGTCAAGTTGAGGTTGACTAGGAATAACAGGGGCTGTTTTAGTGACCGGGACCGAGTTATCAAAATTGGTGGTCTGAGTAGGAGATCATCCCAAATCTGATATTCTCTCGAATTCTCCCCCCTAAATTTCGGATTTGGGAAAGTAAGGTTGATTTTCAAAGGTGACACCCATGGAGTTGTAAATCTTACGAGTGATAGGAGAAAAACATTTGTACCCTTTTTGATTAGAGGAGTAGCCAAGGAAGATGCATTTGAGAGACTTGGAATCAAGTATGGTGCGGTGTTGTTGATGAATCTGAACAAAGGAAGTACAACCAAAAACCTTTAGAGGTAGGTCAAAAGAAAAAGAATGGATATGTGGATAGGCTTGCATGAAAAGATGACGAGGGTTTTGAAAATTTAGGACACGATTGGGCATCCTCTTAATGAGATAATTTGGCTGTGAGAATGGCTTCCCCCCAAAAATGTTTAGGTACATGAGTAGAGAACATAGTAGCACGAGCCACCTCAAGTAAATGTATATTCTTTCTCTCAGCGACCCCGTTTAGTTGGGGTGTGTTAACACATGAGCTTATATGAATAATACCATGCTTGGAAAGGTAAGAACCAAGAATGGAATTAAAATACTCCTTGGCATTATCAGTTTTAAGAATGTTACTTTGGAATTGAGTAGAGATCATGGAATGAAAAGACTGAAATATAGTGGTTGTTTCGGATTTTTCTTCCGTAAGAAAGGTCCAAGTTGTCCTAGAATGATCATATATGACTGACACAAAGCACCGAGCCCCATTTGTATTTTTTACAAGTGAGCGTCCCAAATGTCACTATGAATAACAGAAAAAAGAATGTGAAGGTTTGTATTGCAGACCATAATACATGTCTTGTGTGTTTTTCAAGTTGGCAAATTTCACATTGATAAAAATTGGATTTTTTATTGATAAACAAGTGAGGAAACAACTTTTCAATATATGCAAAATTTGGATGGCGAAGGCGATAATGCCATAACATGACTTGATTCTCAACAAAAATGAAAACAGACACCAAATTAGAAACAACCTTGTCTATTGAGGAGATTATTTTCTGAGTAAATATAGCCCACCACATATCTCAGCATTGCCAATCACCTTCCCCGAATCAATTGCCTGAAAATCACAAAGATTAGAATAAAATTTAGTCACACAATTCAAGTCGCGGGTAAGTTGACTGATTGATAGAAGGTTGCAATTTAATTTAGGAATATAAAGGACAGAGTAAAGATGAAGATCCTTTGACAATTGAACTGATCCAGTTCCTGCTACTGGTGAGAACGAACCATCATCTATTCAGACAACAGAGTTATTAGTGCAAAGACTGCAATTTTTTAGGATGCTAATGTCTCCAATCATGTGATCGGAGGCTCCTGAGTCAACTATCCAAGGTTGAGGTACCATTTTGGACAATATGAGCATAGGATAGAATAACTAGGTGTGCTTGAAGGCCAGTAGGCTGTTCAACAGAGGATGAAGGTGCTTTTCTAGGGTGCTTTTCTAGAATTGAGGTCATGACCAAGCATTTTCTACAGTGCCTCAATTTGCTCTTTGGTGAAAGGACCGAATTCACCATTAATCTCCATTGTGACAACAGTATTTGCATGTTGGTGAAAGGACTGAATTCACCATTGTTCTCCGCTATGACAGCAATATTTGCATGATTGTCCTTGTCATGTCGACTACTGGATGGCTTCCAATCTACAGGTTTCCCATATATTTTCCAGCATTTTTCCTTCACATGACCAATTTTTGTACAATGGTCACACCATGGTTGTCCTTTCCTAGAATTGAGGTCATGACCAAGCATTTTCTACAGTACCTCAATTTGCTCTTTGGTGAAAGGACCGAATTCACCATTAATCTCCATTGTGACAAAGTATTTGCATGTTGGTGAAAGGATTGAATTCACCATTGTTCTCCGTTGTGACAGCAATATTTGCATGATTGTCCTTGTCATGTCGACTACTGGATGGCTTCCAATCTACAGGTTTCCCATATATTTTCCAGCATTTTTCCTTCACATGACCAATTTTTGTACAATGGTCACACCATGGTTGTCCTTTCCTAGTCTTATTATTTTGAGAAGTGTGTTAAGTGTATAAAGTCGATCCCTCAACAATGGTGTGATTGTCAGTCATCATGAGTTTCTTTCTGCTCTCCTCTCTTCGAACTTCTAAAAAAGCCTCCCAAATGATAGGAAGAGGTTTAACTCCCATAATTCTCCCCTTGACTTCGTCAAGATCTTTATTGAGACCAAGAAGAAATCTAATTGTCCTTTTTTGCACAACAATCTTCCTATACAAGGCAGCATCGTCTGGACATTTCCAAGAATGAATTTCGTACATGTCCAATTGAAGCCAATAGCATGCGAGTGTTGAAAGATTGAGTGAGTGTTGAAAGATTGAGTAACACTCAATTCTCCTTGTCGTAGGTCATACTAGTCTCAATCTCAAATAATTATGAGGAATTCTCTGTGCTGGAATAAGTTTCACGTGTAGCCTCCCATATCTCTTTGGCTATCTTACAAAGCAGAAAATTTTCTCCAACTTCAGTAGTCAGGGAATTTATTAGCCATGACATAACCAAGTGATCATCAGTTTTCCAGGCTCGATATTTTGAGTTTTCGTTTCTGGAGCAGAGGTTTCACCCGAGAGATGCCCATCCTTCCGTCTACTACAGATATGCATGAAAACAGACTGTGACCATTGGAGAAAATTATGGCCATGGAGTTTATGATTTGGGACGAGATGAGAAGTATCTGGGACGATAGGGGTAGAAGTACTGATCTCAGCTATCGGGTTGGTTTCTAATGGAGAAGATTGTGAAGCCATGTCGTATTTGGTCATACTGAGAAAGCTGCACGAGAAAGATTAACTGAGGACAAGAATGGGCCGGAATTTGAAAGTCGACGTCAGAGGAGCAACGCCGATGACGAACTATCATCTCACGCTCTCACACGCCGGCACGTGAGACTGTGTAGTGAAGATAAAAGTGGCACGTGAGTCACACGCAAAGAATGGCTGCCAGATTTTGGGGACACGCCGAACTAGAGATTTCGATCTACCCTAGGTGGGCAGTGTGATGCCCTCTGTCAAGGCACCAACAATTTGTATGCGCACAAGCATACAGCGGAAAAATAATCTGAGTGCTTACTCCTCTGATACCATCAAGAAGATAAAGAGAATAATTTTTATTCTTCTTATTTCATCAATGAAATTACATCCTAATACATATCCTAATGTGACCGACATCCCAGTCCACCAAAAAGGAAAAAGATAACGGAATCCCCTTATAATTAGGAATCCCATACAATTAGGAAAACAATAAAATAAAATCTAATAAAGGAAAAAAAGAAGATAAAATCTATTCCAAATAAAGGAAAACATCAGAAATAAAATCTTCCTAATTATCCGAATAACGGATTAATCCTTCTCTACAAGCACTGATGTGAGCAATGATCACCATGGCAATGGGCTTGGAGCAGGACCATGCAATGATGAGGACCTTACACTTCCTGTTAGGCTAGTTATAAGGTCAAAGGCCAAAAGACTCAAATCTATCTTGCAAAGTTATGTAGGCCACTTAGTGAAGCAAAAATTTTGTGGACCACTATTTGAATAAGATTTTGGACCACCATGGAAGTTGAAGAGGCAGCTGGCCTAACCTCTTTTATGCCAGGCGTGTAAACCTTCCTTGGAGGTATGAAGCCCAAATTCATGTGTAGAGTTTAATAATACACTTAAAATAATTTCAAATTGCTTTAAATATTTTTGGGCTCAGGTTGGTCTATTTTTTTTTTAATTTAGTTGGACTTCTTTTAATATGTAACACTAGTCTTTTAGTAACATCGTGTGTTAGGATTCTATTTCAATCAGGATTAGGGGGTTTTTTTCAATTGTTTTCCAAGTCTTCCCTATTCTATATAAAAGAGGCTTATGCAAGATGAACAACACTTTGGGTATTGCCAATTTCTCTATATTTTTGCAAGGTTTGTTTGCATCAAGAATTGATTTTCTTACCAAGGTGTTTATACTTTATGACGAACCTTTGTTGTTGTTTTCTTTCTAACCCCATTATCTACATTTCTAGCCTTTAATAGATTAGGGAATTCATCTTAATTGATTCTGAATTCAAAGTGTGCATTGGGGTTTCATGATTTATTTATCCTTGGGGTTCTACATCATTTGGTATTTATCCTTGGGGTTCTACATCATTTGGTATTAAAGCATTGGTTGAAGATATATTCTTATTTATCTTTATGTTGTTTCCTCTTCTCTAAATTCAGATTTTTCCAACTGAAAAAAGAAAAGAAAAAAAGAGAGAGAGAAGGAGATAAAAGAAAATTAAAAAAAAAATAGAAAGTCAAAAAAAAAAAAGGGAGAGTAGTGAGTCAAACGTTTGTTGCCAAATAAATTCAAAATTGCAAAAAAAATAAAAAAAATGATGATTGATAAGAAGTTTTGTATCAACCTTATAGGATGAGGTTGTAACCCTCATCGCTTAAAATTCTGTCCTTCGGGATTTTCAACATAATTTGGGACCAGAAATTGATATAACGGCTTGATGTATTGAGTTTCTTAACTTGAAATCCTATTGTGTTGCATATTATTTTATTTTGAGCAGATTTTTTTTTTTTTCCTTTTCTTAGGTTTTAGTTTCGGGTCTTTCAATATTATTATCATCATTTTCAGTTTTATCACTAGAAGAATCCCAAAAATTGCATTAGCTGCATATCCTGTCTTTTATTTTATTCTAAATTGCTTTTCTTCTTGTTAGTTTCTTTTGCTTCTATTATTACATTTAGAATAACTTTTTTATTTCCCGTTATTCATAATATATCTAAATTCTATAGCCTACATTTTCTCATTCATGTGTGCTTTGTACTGAAAGGGTGTGTTTGCTTCTATTATTACATTTAGAATAACCTTTTTATTTCCCGTTATTCATAATATATCTAAAATCTATAGCCTACATTTTCTCATTCATGTGTGCTTTGTACTGAAAGGGTGTGTTTGCTTCTAGTTTTTAAGCCTACAATACTTATTAGGTGAGCTTTTTCTTGTAAATTCTTGGTTTGCTACTTGGTTTGAATATTTTGGCTGTGAAAATCTAGTTTTGAACTGCAATCAAAGAATCAAACTTAGTAAAAAAAGGTTAGTACGTGAGCTCAGATGAGGGTAGAAGTATAAACTTGAGTTAAACACAAATGGAGTGATAATCTATAGAGGAAAACACGTAAGAGTGTGCGTGCGAGGAATTTCTTTTGTTTCAAACCAACTTCCTGCATCTTTGACATAATGTTGATGTGTGGGCGCGAGGGAGCATGTGACGGAGGTTGCGGCTTGACTTTGCGTTCCCTGCATCATCTCCTCATTTTCGACCTATTCCTGATGTCAGATTGGTCATTCAGGTTCGTTTGGATATCAGGTCTACTCTAGTTGGCTCACGTCTCTGTGTTGCGTATTTCTCCTCAGCAGCAGCTTAGCATCACCGCAAGTTCTGTATTGGCCTTGTACTCTTGCTAAAATATGTCAAACACTAAGGCTCATTTAGTTTCGAAATTGTCAAAGACACATCATATGACAGCTAATCCCAACACCTTCTCGAGTTTCAAGCCACATAAATCTCTATCTCTTATTACCATAGCAACTGGGTCTACTTATAATGTTGAAGGTTTAGGGATTGCTAAACTCACTTCTTCTATTACCTTGTCATCTGTCCTAAGTTTACCCAATCTTTCTTTTAATTTGATTTCTATGAGTAAACTCACCAAAGAACTAAATTGTTGTCTCTTTTTTGCCTGATCACTGTATTTTTCAGGATCTTATGATGAAGCAGATTATTGGTAAAGGACATGTATCTAATGGTCTCTACATCCTTGATGCATGGGAGCCTCGGTCAATTGCTTGAGATACTGTCCCTCTCCGTTCAATGCACATTGTCGGTTGGGAAATCCTTCCTTGCCTAGCATGAAAAAGTTATGCCCCCAATTTCATAATATAACATCATTGAAATGAGTCCTGTCATTTTGCAAAACATCATCGTAGTACATTAAATCCCAAAATTAATAAACAGGCCGAATCGGCCTTTGAATTAGTCCATATAGATATTTGGGGACCATGCCCTGTTGTGTCTAAAACTAGATCCAGGTATTCTGAAACTTTTGTTTTGTGGATGATTTTACTCGAATAACAAGGATTCACTTTATGAAAAACTGGTTTGAAGTGTTTTCACATTTTTTTTCCTTGTGCTGAGATTAAGACCCAATTCAATGTTTCTATACATGTATTGAGAAGTGATAGTGCTAAAGAATACATGTTAGAATCATTTCAAAATTATTTGATCCAACAAGGGATCCTTTATCAGACTTTTTGTGTGAATACACCCTCTCAAAATGGGGTAGCTAAGAGGAAGAATAGGCACCTCTTTGAGATTACTCGTGCCTTAATGTTCCAAAAGTCCCTAAGAAATTCTAGGATAGTGCTGTTTTCACAGCTAGCATTCTGATCAATCGCATGGCATCTACGATTCTTGGTGGTGAAATTCCCTACAGTATTCTTTTTCCCAACAAGCCATTGTTTCTAGTAGAACCATGGGTGTTTGGTAGCACATGCTATGTTCGTGATGTGAGGCCTCATATTACTAAACTTGACCCAAAAGCCTTGAAATGTTTATTTTTAGGATATTCTCAACTTCAAAAAAGTTACCGATGCTACTCTCCAGATTTGATTAGATACATGGTCTCAACTGATGTGTTCTTCTCAAAAGAAATACCATTTTTTTCCTCACCTTTCCCATCCCTAAGTCAGGAGAAGGACGACGAGGAATGGCTGATCTATAAACCCACATCTCCTAGTATCTCTGCCAAACAACCAGCAAAGGTTCCAGCCACTGTAAGGCCACCCATTATTCAAGTTTACTCCAGAAGACAAGCAACCAATGATACATATTCTATACCAGGTTCTTCGTCATTAGATCCTCAACCAAGTGACAGACAAGCAACCAGTGATACATGTCTTATACCAGCTTCGTCGTCATCAGATCCTCCACCAATTGACCATGATATACTGATTGCCCTTCGTAAAGGTAAACGTAAATGTATCCCTCCTAAAACTACTTATCCCATTGCTAATTTTGTTTCATATGATCATTTATCTCCTTTATCTAGCTCTTCGATTGTTTCTATAGACTCTATTTCAATTCCTAAAACTGTTAAAGAATCCTTGGCTCATCCGAGTTGGTATGTCGCTATGCTTGAGGAGATAATCATATGTGGGACCCAGTGGAATTACCCAATGGCAAGAAAGTTGTGTGACACAAGTGGGTCTTTGCAGTCAAGTTTAATACAGATGGCTTGAGACTCAAAGCCAGATTAGTGGCTAAGGGGTAGACGTATGTAGTAGATTATTCTGATACTTTCTCACCTATGGCCAAACTCACCTCAATTCGTTTGTTCATTTCTATAGCGGCCTCTCAAAATTGGCCTTTGTATTAGCTAGACATCAAGAATGTCTTCCTGCACGGTGATATGGAGCAACCACCTGGTTTTGTTGCTCAAGAGGAGTATGGAAAAGTCTATCATCTGAAGAAATCTTTGTATGGATTGAAGTAAAGTCTCTGTGCTTGGTTTGGCGAGTTCAATATGGTGGTTCAAGAATTTAGATTAAAGAATAGTAAATGTGATCACTCAGAGTTCTACAAACAATTAGTAGCTAGCATTATCATCCTTGTGGTATATGTTGATAATATTATCATCACAGGGAATGATCATGCAAGGATCTCATCTCTCAAAACATTCTTGCATACCAAGTTTCACACGAAAAACTTGGGCCAGCTAAAATATTTCATAGGAGTAGAAGTAACAAGTAAGAAGGGTATATTTTTGTCTCAAAGTATGTTCTAGACATGTTTGCAAAAATTAGAAAGTTAGCAGCCAAGCCTCGTAGTTCTCCAACGATTCCAAACACACATCTTACAAAAGATGATGAGGATCCCTTTGATAATCCAAAGAGATACAAGAGGTTAGTTGGGAAATTGAACTATCTTACCATAACTCATCCTAACATTGCTTTTGCAGCAAGTGTTGTTATCCAATTCATGTCTGCACCTACAGTCAAACATTGGGCAGCTCTGAAACAAATCCTATGTCATTTGAAAGGAGCTCTTGGACTTGGTATATTGTATAGTAATCATGGGCATACTAGCATTGAGTGCTTTGCAAATGTTGATTAGGATGGAAGCAAGATTGATAGATCTACTACTGGATATTGTCTTTGTTGGAGGCATTTTGGTATCATGGAAAAGTAAGAAACAGAATGTTGTATCTCGATCGAATGCAAAATCCGAGTACAAGGCCATGGCACAATCCTCGTGTGAGATCATATGGATACATCACTTATTAAATGAGACTGGGTTAAGGCATTCAATGCTAGCAAAATTGTGGTGTGATAATTAAGCTACTTGCCATATTGCATCGAATCTAGTTTATTATAAAAGGACTAAACACATTGAGGTTGACTGTCATTTTGTTCATGAAAATATTGAAGAAAACTTGATTGCTACCGAATACGTGAAGACTTGAGAGCCACTCGCCGACCTATTTACAAAGGCCCTAAATGGAACTTGAATTGATTATTTATGTAACAAGTTGGACATGATTAATATCTATGTTCCAGCTTGAGGGGGAGTGTTAATGATAGAGACTGAATAGTTATTGTATAGTTAATTGTATAGTTCACTTATCACCTATTTATGACATAATCATAGTTCTAATTCGTAGGCTAATTCTTAAGGATTTGTCCGGTAGCATAATCTTAGGGATTATATTTTATTTCCTTCTTTGGGTCTATATAATGCGTATATATACCAATAGAGCTCAACAGAATGGACATTAGAAAGTGTTCTTTCTTTTTGTTCTCAATATTATTAGTGTTATCTTACAGTCTAGAAGGGAAGGCTGAGAGAAATTCCATTCAAGAGACCAAGGCGGATCCAAATACTTCCTTCACACTAAGAACCATGATGTCTCACTTTGAGAGTATAAATCATATGTTCAACAAGATAAAAGACCGGATGGAGAGGCAATCTCAGCAGATTGAGGAGATTAGGCAAACAAAAACGCAAATTGAACCAAGAAGACTTCTTCATGGGAGAGAAGCCCGTGACCTCTGTTGGAGGAATTTTCACTTTAAATGTCAAAGCCTTAGACAAGAATCCAAAACAATTCCAACCAAGAAGTCAATTGAGGCCTGTGAGAGCAACAATGAGGGCATGTCCGACCCAAGGATTGGAAAAAAAAAAAAAAAAGGGAGAGATAGTAAAGAGTGAGAAAAACAATGGAGTTGTAGAAAAAGAGAGTGATGAGAGGAAAAAAGAAGAAAAGAAAATTCAAAAAGAAAAGGGTACGGTAGATGCTGAAAAACAAACGAAAAAAAAGGATTGTGAGGATGTGAAAGTGTGAGAAAATATAATGAGAGGGAGAATACTAAAAAGAGTGACGAGGTGGCTGAGATCCAAGAGAAGCTAGCCTTTGAAAGTGAAAAAGAAATAAGTTGTGAGAAAAATGAGGGGGAAAACAATGAGAGGGAAAAACAAGAGTTCTATGATCGAAGGGAAAAAATGAAAATAAATTGAGTTTTTATGCAAAAGAAAGAGAGTTAAGAGTGTTTTTAATGCTAACCGGCCAGTGATCTTGTTTTCATATAAAGAGGCCAATTTTTCAATTTCTGAATTGCATCTTCATTGACTAGTTGTGTTGTTTTGATGTTGGGGAAGTGATAACTATAATTTTTAGTATTATTTTTTTTATATTTAATTATTGCTAAGATAGAATAAAATAATTAATTTCAGTGTGACTATGAATAAATTAATGAAAATTCAACTTTTTAAAAATAACTTAATTTGCAATTTCAGTAAAAAAAATAAGTAAAATTTTGAGTGAAATAGACTTTTTTATGTTAAATGTAATTAAGTTTAATTTTGTAGGTTAATTGAGCCAAAATTTATTTAGATAAAGAGGAAAAGTGATAAAGCCCAGCAATATCAATAGACAACAATTAAAGAAATAACATTGAGTATTATTGCAATAGAGGAAAATACCTCTACCAGTGGGGTAGAGATAGGATTTACAGCACTCACCACAAAAAGATAACCACACACAGAAATAGCAAAACAGAATTACAATGCAACACACACAAGAACACCAAGAACACACAGAAACACTACTGCTAGACTTTCGAGGGGTCTAGCTCTTTCCCAAAACCACTCCAATATTTTCCATGCCCTCCATCTCTCAAACCACCCTTGTCATGTATACACTTCTTTATTCACAAAAAGTTTGCTTTGCCCCATTGCCTCATCCTGAACTTGCAGCTCCATTTTACCTCCAATTTTCTTAGTTTCATCAAGTGGGAGTGATAATACATTAATAATTTTTAAGGTAATGAAATTATGAGAGACAATCCTATCTTCTGAACCAATTGCTCTGGTCTCGCATTTACTAGTACATCATTGATTGCTATACCTAGTGCTCCAAAAACTGGAGGCTGTAACAAAAGTGCCAACCTTCATCACTAAATTCTGCCCAACAACAACCAACTTGCCTCTGCTTTTGGAATAACTCAGAAACATCCCCATTTGATTTTGTGGAAGAGAGATTTAAGTGTGAGGGGGTTGCCTTACCTTGTTCCCACATCTTTTGGCTTCTACCTGGGTCCCAAACCCAATTACTTTCTTCTGTTGCGTTGCAGGTACTTATTCCTATATTGTCCAAAACCCCTCAGTATGGCAGAAATAAAAAAAGCAGCATTCTACCACTGCCAATCTTGATGTCTAGTAGGAGAGAAGTTGCATTCACTTTCTTTGCTATTGTTGCTATGGATAAACCTATCTTCTCTCCAGTTTTACGCTGCCTTGAGTGTCTTCCACTAAGTGTTGCTGGGCCTAAGACTTGGGTAGTCCGTCTTTTTCTTTTTCCTCCTTCATCATCTTCTCCTATCATAGGTGGTGGTCGAAGAAGGCTATTTTTGCTCCTATAGCTCGCTCCAAATGACACTACAGAACTGACACTAAACTCCAGCCCCCTTCTTGCTCTCTTAGCATTAGACAGGCTATGATTCTCTTCTAGTATGTTTGTCGTGGCTGTAGTCCATTGATCCCTTGCAGGAAGCAGCATTGCAGCTGGCCCAATGGAACTCACGGTTTGGGTTATCTTTTCTAAGTGAAAAAACTAGGGTTTTAGTAAACCTCAATCCTTTTGGGCCATTGTCTAAACCATTTTCTTGCACCCTTTTTAAAATCAGATTCCTTTCTTTTTATGGGCCATTGTTGTCACAAAACTAGTAAATTCTAATCCTTTCGGGCCCATGTGAAAACCATTATTCTGGGCCCATTTTAAAGTCAGACTTCTATTTTCTTTATGGACCAAGTTTAAATAGTGTTTTTGGGCAAAAAGAGTGGTTAAGTGAATGTTTTGGGCCACCTTAGCATATTAATTTAAAAGCCCACTGAAATTACCATCCCAATTCATTTCCAGGCTTCTTGCCCACTTAGCAACCCTAACCCGCTCCAAGATCCAATTACTTGCCTTCTTGCCGTCATCCTCTTCCGCCACAAATGAACGTTGTTCTCCTTCTCTATTCTCACATATGTCCTTCCCCACAGCCACTGTGTCCCCAGCCACTCCCTACTGTTGCTCCAACACTGAAAAGGTGAAAAGTATCTGCTGGTTGGCCTAAATCAGACGATAAAATCATCTGCATGTCCCCGGCAACGATGTTCTCCTTGCTACAATAGATGGAACTCCATTCTTGAAGGTGCTTCAGTTTTGCTCTCATGACTTTTGGGGCGTCAGACATAGAATCGAGACTTTCCTTTGCAACATCTTGGATCATCCAAGAATGCTATTCTTTAACTTTCATTTTATCCGCATCTTCTGAGAATGATATAGACTTTTGTGATTGCTCTTTCTTAACTTCTAACTTTGTCGAAACATTGGAAAACGGAGGAAGCTCTATTGGTCGACTTTTTGCTAGTTCCTTCTCCACTTTTTTACACTCTTTGCCTCTTGATTTAGCAGCATCCTCCTTAAACTCATCAAAATTCCTTTCATCATCTTTATATCATTCACGTCCCTTCTGTACTTCTCCCTTTTACACTCAGCAACCATCTCTTTAAATCTTGCATCTATTTCTTCCGTTCTAGCTGCTGTCATCTCTTGAACTTCCCTTTTGAATCTTGCATTTATTTCCTCTATTTTTGTTGTTGCCATTCCCTCAACAAACCTGTCTGATACCGATTTGATAGAGCCCAGCAATATCAATAGACAACAATTAAGGAAAAACACCACAAAAAGATAGGATTTTGATGAAAATACCTCTACCAGTGGGGTAGAGATAGGATTTACAGCGCTCACCACAAAAAGATAACCACACACAAAAATAGCAAAACAGAATTGCAATGCAGCACCACTACTATCCAACTCAGCAATTAGTTACCACCTCTTTCTATTGTTAATTTGTCCTTTTCTCTAAGCCCATTGCTTTCTCCTAAACTACATGAAGACCATGGGCCCAACAAAAAGTAAAGCCTAAAATTAGAAGCCCAAAGATAAGTCATCCGGAAAATTACAAAAATCAACCCAACTATTGACCCAGAACGAGAATTCAAAACCTTCTAAAAGCACAAATTGGCATTGCAACACTGGGATTGGAGCCTTGATGCTGACAGTGACTTAACCCACTACAATACATTTTTCAAGACCCCTAATCCTAGTAGGACTGAATTTCTTTCTAATTTAAGCCTATAACTACACCATTAGACCCCCTAGGTTACACATCAACTAAGAATTAATCAATTCTCTAAGTAATTATTTAGTTCTCAAGAGATCAAGTATGTTTTCTTTTATTAGTTAGTTAATTTAGCTAGGGATCGATGGATATCTTTTACTTTTGGTTCATAAAATAAAGCTTATTTTCTCTCCTATTTTGTTCTTCTAGTTTGTATGATTGAAACTAAACTTAATGCATTTTACAAACTAATCACTTGTAAAATTGAAATTAGGATTTATTTATAGGGTCGATGGATTCATAAATAACTAAAGACTATTTGTTTCAATCATTGTAGGTTAAATTATACCTAAACATAAGATAATTGATTATAGTCTTTTTAAGGGATTTAGAACAGTAATGCCTTTTAATTTGATCATTAACTATAACTAAGACAGCTAGTTAACTCAGGTAGAAAATGGACATTATGTTTGATGCATATATTCTGGATCTTGGTGGAATTAATGTCATTCTAGGAGTGGCCCAGTTGTGATCATTGGGGAAGATCACCATGCATTATAAAGAGATGACTATGTCATTTATGTTTCAAGATAAACCAGTGACACTACAGGGCATAAGGAATGGGGTTGGACAGTCCAATCTTCATGATTTTCATGCTTGGTCTTTACAAGAACTGAAAGAGGATTCAGTCAGGGAGATTGAAGGGTGGTTGTGAAATATTGAAATTCCTACTTTCGCTGAACAAGAGGGTGATTTGAAACCAACACAACTTGAGGAGCTGATGGGGTTATTGAATAGATTTCCGGAAGTTTTTCAAGAAGTTTCAAGATTACCTTCACATTGCAATATCGTTCATTCAATAGTGCTGCAAGAAGGGACTGCACCCATTAGTGTTCGGTCATATCGTTACCCGCATCATCATAAATCGGAGATCGATCAACAAGTTAATGAAAGGCTCCAACAAGGAATTATACGTCACAGTTTGAGTCCTTTATCTAGTTCGGTTATCATGGTGAAGTAAAAAAAAAAAGATTACTCGTGGCGAATGTGTGTGGACTATCGGGCCTTGAATAAGGCTACTATTCAGGATAAATTCCCTCTATCGGTGGTGGATGAGTTGTTAGATGAATTATATGGAGCACGTTATTTCCAAAGTTGGATTTGATGTCGGGGTACCATCAGATACACATGAAGGAGGAGGATATTGAGAAGGCCGCTTTTCGCACTCATGAAGGACATTACAAATATTTGATAATGCCTTTTGGGTTGATGAACGCTCTGGCAACATTTCAGGCCACCATGAATCACATCTTTTGCCCTTATTTGCGAAGGTTCGTTTTGGTCTTCTTCGATGATATCTTAGTATACAGTTGTGATTGAGATACCCATTTGGCTCATCTAAATGTGTTTGAATACTTTCAGCACTACACGGTTCATGGCTAACAAGAAGAAGTGCAGTTTTGGTAAATCGCAAGTAGAGTACGTTAGCCATGTCATTTCTCAAGAGGGTGTATCCATTGATCCTAACCAGGTGTCTAGTGTTAAACATTGACCTTTTCCTCATAATGTTAACGGAGTACGAGGAATTTTGGGATTGACAGGGTATTATAGAAATTTTGTTCAAGGCTATGGGAAGCTAGCTAAACCGCTCACATACCTAACCAAAAAGGAGGGGTTCCATTGGAATGTGGCAGCCACAGCGGCGTTTGAAGCATTGAAAGAAGCCATTGCTACATCTCTGGTACTTGCCTTACCTAATTTTCTCAAGTGTTTGAAGTGGAATGTGACGCATCCGGTAGAGGATTTGGAGCGGTGTTAATGCAGAATGGAAAGCCAATAGCTTTTTACAATAAAGCTTTATCTCCTAGCAACCTTGCAAAGTCGATTTATGAGAAAGAATTAATGGTCGTTGCTTTGGCTATACAACACTGGTGTCAATATCTTTTGGGAAGGAAGTTTGTGGTTTCTTCAGACCAAAAGAGTTTGAAACACCTACAACAAGTAGTTACAGTAGGTCACCAAGATTGGTTATCAAAATTACTGGGCTTTAATTTTGATGTGATTTATAAATCGGCTCATGAGAACAAAGCAACCGACTCTCTTTCACTTGGACAGTGTGCTACTATAGTTTCTTCTCCTATCTGGTTGCACAATAAGGAGTTACAACGAGAGGTTGCAAGTGATGTGGAATTACAAATTGTTGACGCTTTAAAACAACAACGAGCTACTCATCATTGCTTTACATTACACAAAGGGGTGTTGCTTTACAAGAACATATTGGTACTGTCTTCTAAATCAAGTTTTATTCCTACTTTGCTCCATGAGTTTCACACTTCTCCTTCAAGTGGACATTCAGGTTTTCTCTGAACTTATAGGCATCTAGCAAGCAATCTTTTCTGGTTTGGTATGAAGAAACAAGTTCAGGAGTTCGTGAGAGAGTATGTCACTTGTCAAAGGCCAAAGTATTTCGTGACTACTCCTTAAGGCCTTCTTCAGCCTCTATCAATTCCGAACCAGGTTTGGGAAGATGTTTCAATAGAATTCATCATTGGTTCACCTAAATCTAAGGGTTATGAAGTAATTTTTGTTGTTTTTGATAGCCTTTCAAAATATGCATTTTTATCTTGCCTAAGCACCCATATTCTGCAAAAGTGCAGCTACGATATTTGTTAAGGAAATTATCAGATTGCATGGCATTCCCAATTCAATTCTAAGTGATAGAGATCCGATTTTTGTGAGTATATTTTGGAGGGAGTTGTTTAAACTATGTGGTACCACTCTCAAAATGAGCTCGACTTATCACCCTAAAACCGATGGCCAAACAGAAGTTGTCAACTGCTGTTTAGAAGCATATTTGTGCTTTTTTGCATCAGAACAGCCCAAAAGTTTGTCAGTTTGGGTGCCTTGGGCGAACTACACCTTTTGAGGTAGTTTATGGGCGTAAGGCTCCTACTGTAGTTCACTTTATGGAGGGTGAAACGAAAGTGGAAGCTGTGGCAAGAGAGGTAATGGACAGAGATGAAGCATTGAAGCAATTGAAGTTTAATTTGACAAGGGCCCAACAACAAATGTGTAAATATGCCAACAAGGGAAGGCAACATAAGGTGTTTCAGATTGGAGAATGGGTTTTTCTTAAGTTGAGACCTCATCATCAAGCCTCCGTGACTCAACAAATTTAGTCCTTTGAGATTTTATGGTCCATTTCAAATCTTGGCTAAAGTTGGGACTGTGGCTTATAAGTTACAATTACCTCCGTCTTCTAAAATCCATCCTGTCTTTCATGTTTCCCTCTTAAAGAAGGTTGTTGGAAATTATCCTGTGTTGTCCTCATTACCTATTGATTTAGCTATTGATGATGTTGTGACACCGAGCAAAATACTGGGTGGGTTAAGTGGCACAAAGGTCAGCAAATTGCAAAGCATTTAGTCCAATGGCACGACTTAGCTGAGGATGAAGCTACATGGGAAGCAGAGTACACGCATTCGAGCCAATTTCCTCACTTTAGCCTTGAGGACAAGGCTGAACTTTTAAGGGGTGGTATTGATAGGAACCTAAGTGTTAACGAAGATGGGGATCAATTATTGGGCACGGACTCTAGGCCCAAAGTGTGGAGGGTTTATTCTAGGAGCGGTAAGCACATGGATTTGGGGGAGAGAGAAAGGGCTAATGTGGAGAGTTAGTTACGAATAGCAATATTAAGGTGTGAGAAGGAGTGGAGGGATGGTAGGCAATAACTAGTATTTCCTTTAAGGCAGAATCTGCAGTTTCTGAGGAGCTTTTTGTTCTAGAGTTTATTCTTTCTGGTTTTGTTATTTCCTTTGGCTGAGCTTGTTGCTGTTATTCAATAAAACTTCGTCATTTTAATCTTTTAAATCCATCAAATAGTCTCCAATTTAAATCCATCAAATAGTCTCCAAGGGTCTGATTTGAAAGATTCTCCAAGGCAATTATCCTGGGATATGTTCAAAGGCAGACAGATCATACTCTATTTATCATTTTCCTGGGGGGAAATCATCATCCTCATTGTATATGTGACATAATAGTCATTAGAAATAATGAAGAGGTGATGCAGTTAAAGAAGTTCTTGAGCAAGGAATTTGAAATCAATGATCATGGTTCTTTGAAATACTTCCTTGGGATGGAAAGAGCTCGGTCTAGCATTTGAATCTTTATTTCATAGAGGAAGTATACCCTAGATCTTTTGAAAGAGACTGGAATGCTAGGGTGTAAACCTGCTGACACTCCCATGGATTCATTCACAAAACAGGCTCAAACGAGTACTTTGGTCTTGTTGATAAAGGTATGTATAAATGTCTTGTGGTAAAACTCATATACCTCTCTCATACTAGACCTGACATCAATTTTACAATAAGTGTAACAAGTCAATATATGAATAATTCTGCTGAAGAACATTTCAAGGTTATTAATCAAGTACTCATATACTTGAAAATGTCACCAGGAAATGGTCTATTATTCAAAAAAGGGTTCAACAGAAGTATTGAAGTATTCTTGGATGCTAATTGGGCTGGTTCCCTAACAAATAGGAGGTCTACTTTAAAATATTGTACCTATGTGTGGAGAAATCTTGTCACTTGAAGAAGTAAAAAGTAGTCTATGGTGTCTAAAAGTAGTGCAGAAGCAAGAATTTCGTGTTATAGCACAGGAAACCTATGAAGTAATATGGTTGAGAAGAGTATTGGAAGAGCTTCATCTTCCAATCACCACCTCTATGAAACTCCATTGTGACAATCAAGCAACAATTTAGATTCCAAAGAATCCAGTCCATCTTGATAGAACCAAGCATGATTTGTTTTCATCATAGAGAAGTTAGAGCAAGGGGTCATTGAGATAATTTATACTCCTACATTGTCATAATTTATACTCCTACACTGTCAGACGGCTAATATCCATACCAAGGCTAATTCCCAGAACTCAGTTTGATAATCTTTTATCTTAAAATTTACTCCCAACTTGAGAGGGTGTGTGTGATTCTTTTTTTATTCTGTTATTATGAGTGATTTGTTTCCCTTCTTGTAAATATTTGATCTTTGATTTGTTTCCTTTTCCACTATTATGACTGATTAGAATTAATTTATATTCAATGATTGATTATATTCCTAGGTTTGTGGAGGATACTCCTCCTCTTATTGCTCTAGCTAAGTGTATATAAACCCTAGACTCTTTTTGTGAACATCAAATTTTGAGGGAATAATATTTCACAATATTCTTCAAAGACGATTTTGGACCAACCACGGGAGTTGAAGAGGCGGCTAGCCTAACCTCTATATGCTAGGCGTGTGGGCCTTCTTTGAAAGCATGAGGTCCAAATTCATGTGTAAAGTCCAATTATACACTTAGAATAATTTCATATTGCTTGTAATATTATTAGACTCGGGTTGGGCTTTATTTTTATTTAGTTAGACTTTTTTTTAGTAGGTAACACTAGTCTTTCGGTAAATTTGTGTTAGGATTCTATTTCAATGAGGATTAGGATTTATATTTAATTGTTTTCCAATGCCTTCCCCATTCTATATAAAGAGGGCTTATGCTAGGAGATGTACAACATCAAAATTAATCAAAACACTTTTGGCTTTGCTGATTTCTCTATATAAGGTCTGTTTGCATTCCTTGGTTGCATCAAGAATTGAATTTCTTATCAAGGTATTCATACTTTATGGCAATCTCTGTTCTTGTTTTCTTTCTAACCCTATTATTTGTGTTTCTAGTCTTCAATAGATTAAGGGTTTGAAAGGATGGGAATTCATCTTGATTGATTTTTGAATTCAAAGTGTGTGTTGGGGTTTTGGGATTGATTTATTATTGGGGTTCCACATCAAATAATATAAAGGAAGATTAAATTAACAAATTCCATAGAAAGATTCATTTGGAAAAAGACTTGACAGTAGCATTACTACGTCTAATGATGCAATAAGGGTAGCAAATGATTACATGTATCAGATAGATTGTCAAAAGCCCAAGTGAAAGCCCAAAAGGACAACTTAACTTCCAATAGACATAACTATCTATACAAAGGAATCAAAGAAGGAGTAGTGTAATACCCGCCAATTTTGGAACCACATAATTGGCAGTATTACGATTGTGGTAATGAAAATTTCCATTTATTTTAATAGAATTATTGGGATAATTTTAATTTTCTATATTTAATTTATTATTTTTTAATATTATTTATGGAAGTAGAGATACATAATTGGATCAAGTATTTTATTGCGGATGATATTTGCAAGAATTGAGGAAAAGATAAGAGGAAGAGGAAATATTGTGGAGATAGAATTGAGAGACAAGGAACAGAAAGGGAGTAATCATGTGGTATAGAGGAGGTCAAGTACTTATGAGGTCCAAAGAGAGACTAAAGTGAAATGAAGAACTAGGAGGCAATTAGAATATAGGAAATAGCCAAATTAGAGAAATTACGGGTTTGTCACCACTAAGGTTAACCGAGAGTTACGTAGAGAAGTTATTGAACGGAATCTTCTGGTAAATAAAATACCTAAAAAGTTGGTCATTGATAAAGCTCAATGGCATTGTGCGATCCATATAGCCGACCTCACCTAGTGGGATAAGGCTTTGTTATTGTTGTTGGAGAAATTACGGGTTTGTCACCACTAAGATTAACCGAGAGTTATCTCGGGACAAAGTAATAATTTCACCTTAAGTGGGTATATACAGCCGGCCCCACGCCTTTTTCTTCATTTCTCACTTTTCTCTCTCTTTCCTCACTCTCTCTTCTTTCTTTCTCTCTTCCTTCTCTCTACCTTTCTACCCAAATCCTCAACGAGCTTCGGAGAACCTTTATCCGATGGTGGGACGAGGCATTGGAGGCCAAACAACTTAGGAAAAGCAAGGAATCGAGGTAAGGATTCTGATTCCCCGAATTTTTTCCTATTTTTTTAGTTTTAAGAGTATGTGGAGTAAAACTGAAATTACGCCTTCGTTTCTCGGTGAAAATTGGGAATTTTGGTGTCTAAATACTCCTTAGGCATCAACAATGAGATTTCATAGAAGAAATCATGAAAAACGGTGAACATTTGGCCAGATCTGAGCCAAATCCACGAAGAAATCGTGAAGTGGGAGTCGTGGCGACTCAGCGCCTCAAGCGTCACCCTTGAGTGAAAATGAAGGGTCTTGGCACCCCAGGCGCCAAGCCCTTGAATTTGGACAGAAAGTTGGGCGTCTGGCGCCAGCCATACCAAAGGTTCTTCGGTCTATTTCCAAATGGTAATAACTCCTTCGTCTTGACTCTATTTTTTGCACACTATATATCATTGGAAAGCTCTTTGAGTCTAATTTCCAATGGTATAAGATTTGTTTAAAAACTCCTTATCAGTTAAGAGTTATGATGAAATGAATGACCAAAGGTCAGGGTTTGTGGTGATAATTTTCTTCGTTTGAATTAGTTATTGATTTGGGTTGATTCTAGGTGACTTGAGAGCTTCTTTGGCTTTGTCTCCTAAGACTTTTTATGCCATAAACCTTATCGGCATCGAAGTGAGTAGATGACCTTGCCATTTAAATTTTTATTAAATTATTTGACCAAGTCAATATAAATTCCATTTCACCCCATAATTGGTAATTCTTCAATGAAATTCCCTAGTTAGTTGAAATAACTAGATTGAGAAATTTCATTGAATGATTGTGGGAATTATTTTGTGGGATTAAGGGTTTTATGCTTAATTGTATTTAAAGTGGTGAATTGGTGTGGTGTGTGCTGTGAGACGTTTGTGTGAAAAATGTATTACATGTCATCATTTACATATTCATATTATGAGAAGTGGAAAGTGTGGAAATAGAGTGGGAAGCTATCCATTGTATAATACCATTGAATAGTGTCAATGGATATGCATATGCATTGAGGCTAGTCTTCAATGTTGTGTGGAAAAGAGAAGAATAAACATTGCATAATGCATTTGTCCATATCGCGAGAGGGAACAGAGAGATGGACATCTGAATAAGCCATTGAGGGTTGGTCTTCAATATGATAAATATAAAAAGTACGTAGAAAATGCATCATACATCATACATTACATAATGCATTTTGAAGTGGATGTTTATTTACGCTTTTTGTACGTTTGAGGATTATTTTATAAATTGTTTTGTGAGTTGTAGACTTGCACTAAATCGAAAGTCTTGGTTGCGTGATAAGGTACATTACATATATTTTATATCGTACTGATATGTGTTAGCAATTTTTATTCTAATTATGGTAGTGAAACTAGTATTTGCACTTGTGCTACGTTTTATTACACAGTCATTTACTCACTGAGTTTTTGATAAACTCAAACTTTCTATTGCCGTTTTCAGATTTAGCAGCTGAAGAAGATGGGAAACCGCTGGAGTTTAGCGGCTTGGAGACATACTTCATTTAGTTGAAGGGTTCTAAATGAACCAATTAGAAATGTTCTGTAATCCTATAGGACACCTAGGTCCTATGGTATTTTAGGAATTTTATTAAATTGGCCGTATTTTGTTTCGTAAATTATGTAATTTACAATTTGCATAGTTGTAGATATTAAGATTGTTTAAGGAAATTAAGGGCTACCATTGAGGTACACCCTAGTTTGTATGATAAGTCATATGCCTAATTTTCAGGGGGTTACAAGGAGGAAGGAGAATTAGTCGATGGTGGATGTGGCAGCCATGGGAGATGGGAAAGGAGACAGGAATTTTGCAAAATTCAAATTGAAGCTGGGCATTAATAGTTCAACAGGGAATTTGGGAATAGAGGAATTATTAGATTGGCTTGAATAGGTGGACATTTGCGTGAGGGGTGTTCTGATAACAAACCATAAGTTGATGGGGTCCATCTGCAATTCAGCCTTATTTCCATTAAAGGAATTTATAATTTGTTGACGTGGCTCAAACATGTCACATTTCAACATAATGATTTACCATAAAAATAATTACCTCTAATTTTGCCAATGATAAACTATACTTTTTTTCTGGATGACGTGATTAACTTCTAATGAAGACCAACATTTTTCTAAACCTTGTTTATCATAATCACTTTACCACATAATAGGAATGAACAAACACCATTTTGGTCGTTAACATATGCAGAATGCCAACGTGTGTGACAAATAGACTTTTAAGGCCACCAACCCCAAGATACAACCTTATTATTAGTTCAAACCATATAGATGGGAAATATTAGAGCCACCAACTTGAACACATTTTTCATTCATTTAAAAAAAAATCCACCTTATATCCATTCAATTTCAAACATAAATTTCCTAACTGCTAATGGAGAATAACAAGTAGGACAAAAATTTAGAGATGATAAAGAAAAATTATACTGGAATTTCCCAACCAGAATATTTTCATCTATTCATAGAAAACAAAAGAAATGGAAAAAGTCAGCAATACCTTAAAATGTTGATATGCTACATCAAGTCGACAAGCACCCACCACACCACTTGGAATATTTAGCCTTTTCACATATGAAACTAAGAGACCACAAAAGAAATCAGTATTCAACAACTAAAGGTAGATATAATAATAGGAAGCCAGAGAAATCTAGCCAAATAAAAAAAGAAAAAGAAAAAGAGAGAGAGGAGGAGGAGGAGGAGGAGAAGAAGAAGGAGAAGGAGAAGAAAGATATTCAAACATCACAATAACTAAACTTCAAAGATATATACATGAGCTATACTAAGAACTTCGTCAAGGTTAAAATTAATTCAGATTAATAAAGTCAAGATAGTATAACCATAAAAAAGACAAAGGTACCATAGGGCTAACCTGCATCTCCTAGATCAATAAAAAAACGAAATACAGGGCCATTTCTCTCACTCTTTGTTATCGTGGCAAACAATTTTTTCAGCCACTCAGGTGTTCTGCAAATAAAAGAAAGAGTTAGAACAATAAGTTCCCAGAAGAAGAATGTCAAAAAAAGTATACTCTTAAAGCCTATTTGGTAAATGGAAAAGAATTGAGGGAAAGGGAAAGGTTGCTAGAATACGGGTTTTCTCATGTTTGGTAAGATAGAAAATGAAGGCTGACGGAAAATGCCAATGGAAAACCAATTTTCTATTTTCCATTTTAAATGTACGGATCTGTCGTTCAAGCAACATGGAAAAGCACTTCATTCAATGGAAATATATATATAAAAATATATATTTGGACTATTTTACCATCCTTCTTCTTTGTCCATGTTCTCTATAGCAACTCCAGCATTCATAAAATAGAAACCAAAACAAGATCAAAAACAGAAACCAAAAACCAGAAATAGAAACAGAAAATGAAAACAGAAGTCATGAAGTGGGGAGAGTGAGCTGAATGGCAAGAATTGCAAGCTTGATGGAATTCTTCAATTCCAACCATCATCATCATAACACAAGTACTGAGAGAGAGAGAGAGAGAGTGAGAAGATGAAGATCGGATGCTTTTGGAGCTTTGGTGCTTATTTTTTGGCCTTTTCTATGGCTTTTCTTATTATATTTTATATTAGGGGTACTTTGATAAATTTATACTAATTTTTTTCCTTCATTTTATACCACATATCAAACAAAGTAAAAGCCTGATCTTTTCATTCCTTTTCATATCATACCAAACATATTGTTAATCCTTTTCTCTTTTCCTCTTTTTCTTTTTCCTTTCCCTTTCCCTTTCCCTTTTTCCTTTTCCTTTCCCTTAAAAATCTTTCCTGAATACCAAAAGTGCTCTTAATCATTACAGTTAAGTCTTACACAGTGAAGTCTTTTCAATGTTCAACGCTGTATAATCAATACTGAACAATTGGTTTCCTGATTATTTTACTTATAGTTTCCACTTGCAGCAATATAGTTCAAGGAAAAAACTCACATTTTAATGAGCTTCCACAACTGTTTTAGAGATAGTTTTCGATAAAGAAGGTCCATACAAGAACCATCAAAAATTTGCTACCATGTTCTAAAATTGGTCATAGGTCTAAAAGTTCAGATAACGAAGTGCAAGCACATTCAATTCTCACTTTACATCCATAATCTCAATACCATATAATAACATCAACACAGATACAACGGCATAGTTAAGTGCAGAGAAACACGAACCTCTTGGAGATGAAGGGGATGTCAAAGTGGGTAGAAACGGCCATGAGACCAGTACCAGATAGGTCACACATGCTGAATACCTGGCCCACGAAGGCGGGTCCACCGCCCTTTCGGGCTGAAACCCTGACCGTCGATGGGAACCCCGAGTTGGACTCGGACGCCGACGAGACACCCTTGATTGCGGAATTGGAAGAGGAGACCGAGTCATGCCGAGTGGAATCGACAAGAGGTTTGGGAGACTCGGCGAATAGGAGAGGAAAGCAGATTGTGGAGGGGGTGATTGAGGCAGAGTGTGGTTGTTTAGGCAAAGAGGCTGAGGGCTTTGGGAAGTTAAAGAGAGAAACGAAGTTGGAAGCAGTGGATTGAAAGAAGTTGGAGATGTGGTTCTGGTTGTTGTTGCGATGCAATTCAGATGGCAAAGCCATACAGTAGAATCGAACGGGTTGTGATAACTGATAAGGCTTCTCAGCGTTAACGTTGATAACGAAGTTAAAGTCGCTGGTTGTGAGAAAAAATGGACAGTATAAGAGATTACCTCGAAAGGATGTTTCTGAGTAGCCGGAAGTGCGTCGGTCTAGCACCTGAGCATATATGATGTAATAAAAAAATTAAGATTAAAAAATGGGCAGGTTTTCGTTTTCTCTCCAGAAAATTTGTCTACGTTACGGCCCAAGGTTATTGGACTCAAGCCCGGACCCTGATCCGGTTAGTGGCACGTTTTGTAAATTAATCAACTAAAAGGACAAAATGGTAACATTGCTTGTTTAAGTAATGCAATCTGGTTATTTACCCTTGGGTGGCGAACATTCAGAAGGGTAATTTTGTAATACCACAAATGATGAACAGTCAATCCAAATCAATGGGGGGTAAAAGTGTAATTCTACCTAAGTCAAATTTTTATCTCTTCAAAGGGTATTTATCCGAGCACAATGAAGTAAAATGGTTGAGGCGTATTTAGATTGGCTATGTTGTATCCCTCAGATATTTCCTTCTCCTTCCTTCTAGTTCTCTCTCAAAAATGGTTGAGCTCTGCTAGGGTTTCATCCTGATAGAGTATTAAGTTGTTTCCCATAAGTTAAATGGCAGTCAGGAGCCTCTCGTGGTGGTCTACCATCGTTGTTAGCGAGATTTCACGATGAAGCCAAGAACAAGGTAAGAATACGAACATGTTACATCCCCAAACTAGGTGTGTGATCAGCACAATAATGAGACACCTTCATACCGTAAGCCTGACTCAACCACGTAGATTTAACATTTAGTCTATAAAATACAATTATCATTTTTCATACCAATTCAATTTCGATAAAACATTAGAATAAATATCGGAGCTTCTCATTGAATAATCCACCAAATAATGATGAAACATTTATCCATCATATTTTACAATACAACTAATTCTCTTAGAAGACTCACGATCACATAGCTAATTCTAAATGTTTAATCAAGATGTATCAAAATACATCACAAAACTAGATCAACCCAATAAATAAAGGGGATTAGCGAGTTGTAGAACCGCTACTTCTCTACCATCCCTCCTGCCTTGACATTCGACTCTGAAAGTCGACCAAAAGGGGCAAAGTGAGTAATTTAATTACCCATGAGGGTGTACCCAGAAAGAATAAGGGACATAAATATGTATATAAAAACTTAAACCATAAGAAATTTAAATACAAGGCTTTGCAACATGATCAAGGAATTTAGCAATTTTCGTACCTTAACGAGGTGAACAAAATTTGCCAATTTAGTTATCTAATTACAATTATGACGTACCATCCCACACCATTATTCACACTAAGAAATTTACACCCAACAATCACCTGTAACCATATACACACTCACAAAACTAATTATAAGTATATCATTATAATTAATAGTTCGTAACTATCAACTTAATTTCCGTTGAACAACCATAACTATATGGATTATAACGCCCCGAAAAATGGGCACGAAAATATATATACATTATAAGGTGTACCTCAGTTGTAGCTCATAAATTCACTGAACAATCCTAATATCTACAACTACGTCAATTGTAAATTACATAATTTACAAAGCAAATTACAGCCAAGTATATAAAATTCCTAAAATACCGCAGGACCTAGGTGGTCTATAGGATTATAGAACATTTTTATTGGTTCATTTAGAACCCTCTAGACAAAAATGGAGTATATTTCCAAGCTACTAATCTCCAGCAGTTTCCCATCCTTCTCAGCTGCTAAATCTGAAAATAGTAATAGAGAGCGTAAGTTTATAAAAACTCAGTGAACAAGTGACTGTGCAATAAAACATAGCACAAGTACAAATATCAACCTTACTACTATAATTAAAATAAACATTACTAGCACATATCGATAGGAAATAAAATATATATAACGTACCTTACCATGCAACCAAAACTCGCGATTCAAAGCGAGTCTACAACCTCACAAAACAGTTTGTAAAACAATCCTCAAACAAATAAAAGCATAAATAAACATCTACACCGAAATACATGATGCAAAAAACATATACTATGTATTTTCAAATCTTCCCACACTTTCCCTCTCTTGATTTGGGTATGCAAATACAATAAGCAATGCTTATCCTGCTCTTTCCACACCACATTAAAGAATAACTCTCAATGTGTATACATACTCATTGACACCTTCAATTGGTATTACTCAATGGGTACGCTTCCCGCTCTTACCTCATTGAGGCTGTCCGGAATTTCCCCTCAAACTATAATTACTCAATGGGTTCATTATAGAGGTTCATCCCTCTATTCCCACTCATTCCTTTTCTTTTCTTTATTTATGGAATGCATTCACAAAAACATCAAATATATTTACATAAACACCACATAACACATGCCATATCAATTTACCTGTTTAAGTACAATTAAACAAAAAAACTCTCAATCCCACAAAAGTATATCCCACAATCATTCAATAAAATTCCTTAATCTAGTTATTACCACTAACTAAGAAATTTCATTGATTTGATTCTAACTATGGTGTGAATGGGATTTATATTGAACTTAGCCAAATAATTTATTAAAAGCTTAAATAGCAATATCATCCACTCATCTCGATGCCATATCAATTTACCAGTTTAAGTACAATTAAACAAAAAACTCTCAATCCCACAAAAGTATATCCCACAATCATTCAATGAAATTCCTTAATCTAGTTATTACCACTAACTAAGAAATTTCATTGATTTGATTCTAACTATGGTGTGAATGAGATTTATATTGAACTTAGCCAAATAATTTATTAAAAGCTTAAATAGCAATATCATCCACTCATCTCGATGCTAATAAGGTTTACCGTATAAAAAATCCCAAGAGACAAGCCAATGAAGCTCCTAAGCCACCTAAAACCAACCCTAATCAATAAATAAATAAAATAAGGAAAAATCTTACCACTAACCTTGACCTTTGGTCATTCATTTGGTCATAACTCTTATCTCGTAAGTAATTTGCAAATGGTAAACTTAAATAGCTTTCCAACAATATAAAGTTTGTTAAAAATGAAGTCAGGATGAAAAGTTATGATTATTTAAAGAAAGACCAAAGATTTTTGGGATGGTTGGCGCCTGGGCTCCAACACATGCCTGGTGCTTAGGCACCACACCTTTTCTTGTACCACAATCGCGAGGCTTGAATTTGACCTAGATTTGGCCAAATCTTCACTGTTTTCCATGATTTATTCTATTGAATCTCATCCTTGATGTCTAATGAGTATTTAGATATCAAAATCCCCAATTTTAACCAAGAAACGAGCGCCAGAATCTCAGTTTTACCTCAAATACCTTAAAACTAGAAAATAGAGAAAAGTTTAAGAAATCAAAATTTCTACCTTGATTCCTTGCTTTCTCTAGGTTATTTGGCCATCGATGACTTGTCCCACCACCGGAGAAAGGCTCTCTGAAACTTGTTGAGGATTTGGGTAGAAAGATAGAGAGAAGGAAGAGAAAAAGAGAGAAGAGAGAGAGAAGTGAGAAAAATAAGAAAAAAGGTGTAGGTCTAAGGGCCTACAGAAGGTCGATTCAGTTCGATTTTGAGCATGAACCAAATCGAACCAACCTAATTGGTTTACCAAAAAAGGGACCTATTTGATTGTAATTTGGCACGGTTCGATTTGGTTATTTTGGAGGTTCGGTTCGGTTTTTATTTGGGCAGTCGGTTTGGTTTTGAAAAAGTTTTAGTAGATGATTTTTAATTTTTTATGTCAACAATATTTTTTAAAAAAATAGAGGTTTATGTCTAACTAAATGCTCTCACTCTTATCTATTTTTAAGAGATGCACATATATATTGTGTAATATTTGGAAATTGGAAGTTAACTGAAGTAATTTAATATGTATATTGTGTAATATTATTTTTTAAATATATATATATATATATATATATATTAAACAAGGAATTGGGCGCCGCTGTGAGGGAGGAGTCTGGAAGTGAACATTTAGTATGTGTAGTGTAATATTATTTTTTAATACACACACACACACACACACACACACACACACACACACACATATATATATATATATATAGTTATAGTAATAGAACTATAACAAGAACACAAAGTCATAAAAACTATCTAGATATAGAAAGGCTAAGATTAGCAGAAATACCAATAACTTCCAGATTACCTGAAATAATAACAACCCCTCAATTAGACTTAACTAATAATAAACATTTAATAACATTAGAAATTAGAAAAAATAATCAATGGCAACAAATATTAGCTATTATAGATCCAACAGAAAAAACTAGTAATATGCAATTATAATTAACAGCTGATAATATAATGATTGAAGAAATAGGTACTACCACAAATACAATAATAAGGTTTAATAATAGAGATATAATTCAATTAAAAATATAGGTAGATAATATAATTAATAATAATGCAGAACATAAAATGATATTAGGAAAATATTTTCTAAACTCAGTAAAACCTTATAAAATTAGGAATAAAGATATACTTATAACAATTAATCATCAAACAATAACAATTCCAAAAGTACAATTAATATGATGTTATATTACATCTTAGTAAAACTTAATTATAAAAAATATCTATCTCGAAAATATCACGCCTTAGTAGATATAGGAGCTAGTTTAACAACCTCTAAGTTTAATGTATTACCACCAGAATATTGGAAAAAAGAAAATATACCATTAAGAATGACTAGTGCAGGAAATGAAGTACATATGCTAGAATTAGCAGCAAAAAAATATATATACAAATAGGCAATTATGAATTAAAAATACCAAAGATTTACCAGTATAATGAAATTACTTGTGATATATTATTAGGACTAGATTTCTTATAACAGTATTATCCATTAACATTTCATAATAAAGTATTAATTTTAACAACACCATGTAAGCACCAAGCTTGGGGAATTAGAATAACTAGACCATATAGAAGAAAAGATGAAGCTTTTTAAAAGAAATCTCATGATAACGAAGTACAATTTATCCCAAATAGCAAACCTATAGAAATCCAAGACAAATTACCAAAAATAGGAATTATGATTAGTAAAACTATAGAACAAAGAATTAAAGAAAATTATAATGAAAACCCATTAATTCATTGGGAAAAATCTAAACCATTAGCTTCTATAGAATTAAAGGATTATAGCAAACAAATAAATTGTAAACCTTATCCATGGACAGATAAAGAAAGACAAGAATTTATTATGCATATTAATGAATTCAAGAAATATAATTTAATTAGGGATAGTAAATCCGAATATTCATCACCAGCAATGATAATAATTAAACATAGTGAAGAAAAAAGAGGGAAATCTCGAATGGTAATAGATTATAGAAAACTAAACTAGATAGTTGTAAAAAATATATACCCAATTCCTAAGATAGATTTATTATTTAATTTATTGAAAGGAAAAAATATATTTAGTAAATTTGATTGTAAATAAGGATTTTATCAAATTAAATTAACTGAAGAAAGTAAGAAGTATACATGATTTAGTACATCAGAAGGATTATTTGAATGGAATATATTGCCAATGGGCTTCAATAATAGTCCAAGTATATTTCAAAATTACGTTACTAAATTATTAGAACCAATTAAGAATTTTGCAGTAATTTACATTGATGATATATTAATATTTTCAGAAAATGAGAAAGAACATGAGAAACACTTAAGCAAATTTATAGATATTATAGAGACAAAAGGATTAAATATATCACCACATAAAACCAAATTAAGAAAAATCACTATAGGATTTTTAGGGCAGACTATTACACCAGACGGAATAGAACTTCAGGAACACATCAGTAAAAAAGTTTTAGATTTTAAGAAAATTACAAACAAAAAAGAATTACAGTCATTTTTAGGATTAGTAAAGCCAGACATTATATTCCTAATTTATCAAAATTAACTTCAAAAATATCCAGATTAGCAGGAGAAAAAACTATATGGACTTGGGATAGTAAGACTGAGAAAGTAGTAGAAGAAATAAAACATTTTTGTAAAAATTTACTAAAATTATATATTCCAAAGTCTATAAATATTAGATGGATTATTTATACTGCTGCAAGTGATAATTATTGGGGAGCAGCATTATATTTTGAATATAAATGAGGAGAATATATTACTAGATACTCGAGTGAAAAATTAAATGATAGCCAAACTAAATATCATAATAATTGGAAAGAGTTTTATGCAGCAGTAAAAGCAATAGAAAAATTTGAATTATTTATAGTTAATACAACTTTTATCATAAAGACTGATAATACCCAAGTAAAACATTGGTTAGACAAAGGAATTAACAATTGTAAATTGAGCAATAAAATGTTAATTAAATGACAAATGGACTTGGCATATTATGATTATACTATTGAATATATTAAGGGAAAAAATAATCTCATAGCTGATTATTTGAGCAGGTACTATTATGGAAAGTAACCAGCCACAAAGCCCAGTATATGATGAGACTAACCAGGAACCTATTCCTGTTGAACAAGTAGTATTGAAAATTAATATTCTAGAATCTCAAATTATGTTTCTAAAAGGATTAATGGATACTGAGTTACAAAACTTGGCATCCCATATTAACGACCTTTTTGGTCAAATGTCCAAAAAATTAAACGGACTAGAAAAAAGATTTAATAGAATTGAAACAACAGTATCGGACCTTCTGTCCAAAACCAAGCCAAATAATACCAAAACCCAAGAACCACAACTATTAACGCCAGCTATGATGGTGCCACCACAAGTAACACCACTTTGCAAAATTATCCAATAACAAGCCCAAACCAGTAAAACCCAAACTCCAAAAAGAACTATACCTGACCCAAATAAAGCCAATTTTCAAAGAAAAGACCAATATGATTTTCTAATCACCCTGATTAAGAAAACCTGTACATTAATCATTCCATCTACTACCGTTAAATATGCTTCACATTATGCTTTGAATAAGACCATTATTTTTCCCGGAACTAACCCTAAATTAGTAAAGACCTTATTTGATTATGATTTTATCCAAACTATTTACCCTAGTAAAGACTTAACCGAATTGGCAGACTTACCCAAACACATTATTGAGTCTATAAAACATTATTCCAAAATAGTAACCCAATACCAAATATATTTTTGATTTTATTCAACTATTTGTGAAATAGCTCCAGACAAATATTATCCTCCTATCAACCTCATCAAGCTGGGAACAACAAGAAAGCCGTATGATTGCGACCAGAAAGTTAAAGAAATTATTGAAGATTCCGAAGACCTTGAGTATCGATTACATAATATTCGAGCTCAAGAAGTTGCGACCATTATGCAAGAATTATCAAAAACATTAACTGAGAAAGAAGAACAACAATGGACCTATTTCATTGGTCCCACTACATGTATTTACTCAGTAGGAAGGACAAGTAGATTACCTAAAGAATTTCAACTATGGGCGGAAAAAAAAATGACATGAATTTATTTGAGCCCACAAAAAGACGAATATGCCAATTACTATTAGATAACTTAGGACATAAATGTAAATATTGTAAAG
This sequence comes from Biancaea sappan, assembly GCA_037074585.1. Lineage (NCBI taxonomy): Eukaryota > Viridiplantae > Streptophyta > Magnoliopsida > Fabales > Fabaceae > Biancaea > Biancaea sappan. The sequence goes on from CM073492.1 coordinate 66,772,520, forward strand.
AAGAAAAGACTCAAGATTATGATGAGCCAACTATTGATCTTTCAGTATTATAAAAAAAAGAGAAAAAGATGTCATTTGGCACAAAAAGTATCCAAAGACAGAAATTATACCCGTCGGCACAAATAGACAAAAAGAATCGGCAGAAAAGACAAAAGAGATAAGAAGGAATATGACACCAGTAAAAGCAGAAGTAGACTAAGAAGACTAAAGCAAGATAGAAGTGACTAAAGCAAAAGACAAAAGATGACAAAAGTTGATGGAAGACAAAAAGGCTGACGACTGAGAAGACTAAAGCAAGATAGAAGTGACTAAAACAAAAGACAAAAGATGACAAAAGTTGATGGAAGACAAGAAGGCTGACGAAGACCAAAACTATATAAAAAAAGGGTAATCATAGAAAACTATAGTTTGTAAACCTGAGTTAAATATTAACTTAGACCTCTACTATAAATAATCCCAAGTATCAGACACGACAAACACGAATCCTGAGCACTCTATCCTAGCTCTCTACATCCTCTCTGTAATATCAGAAAGCTTTGTTTTCTGAAACCCCTCCAATATTCTCTGTAAAATTATTACTACATCAATAATAAGATTGAAGTTCCAAAGTATTTGACGTGTGCATATCCTATCTCCCTCCTTCAACTATAAAATTTTCAGAAGCTGGAAAGTAAGATAATGGCCTTTTAAATTTCTTTTAGGTTCAAGGGGTAATTAATTTCTAATTAAGGATCCAATGGTATTGTAAGGGCCGTTTACTGGTTAGTATGTTAGTAAGCAGATGTTTATTGATGAACTATGATTTATCATAGTTTCTAGATCCATGATGTATATATGTATGTATGTTCTGATAGTACAGTACTGAAAGAGGCCTGTAGGGCAAAATGACCTTTGAAGGCTTGTGATGTCGTGTTTGGTCGCAACCCATGAGGATGATGGGTACATAACTATAGGACATATATATATATATAGTAAATTTTTGACAAAAAACATCTCTCCTAGCATACTAAACAGTCTGACAACTCGAATGATATCAGAGGATATGAGGTTAGGAATTAATGAACTTTGAACCCTTTAAGTGATTTAAAGCCAACACCCTCTTGCTGTTTAAATTAATTATTCTGTTTATATTTTAACTTTTTTAACATGGATATATTAAATAGAGTAGAACCTCGCATGTATGATTTAGAACAGTATGAATTACCTCTGTATTCTTATATTCCAACTATCAGTGATGAAGATAGATGTTTATTAACTCCATACTGCCTAGGTGGAGATGGTGAAAATTTAAAGAATCAATTAAATTTTACAAATTTGTTATTAATGAAACAATTAGGATGTTATTTAGATGAAGCAGTAGCACAAGGAGGATTTGATTACGATTATATAGATGAAATGGATAGATTACCCGAAGAAACCTTAAAACAAGTAAGATTAGTAGAAACCCTAGAAAAAGAAGAAAGAATGATAGAATTAGCTAAACCTTTAGAACAAAAATATATGAGATAAAACAAGAAGTAAAAAAGAATAGAAATTATATATCAAAAATACAGACTGATATGAAGAAAATAATGAAAGCTTTAGGCATACAAGAAGAACCACAACCATTAGTTGAACCTATAGAAGATACATCTCAAATTAACATGTTAAATATCATAGATATATTAATGAAGAAGAAAGAATTACAGAACAACAAATAAGAGGACAAACATTATATGAGAATACAAAACAAACTAGGATAGAAGTAGAAAGATTACACCGAGGACAGGAAACAATAAATAAGAATTTATGGACAATATTCGATGAAGTAAGAAAATTCGATGAAGAAAGATTATATGGAAAAATACAAGATGAACAGCCAAAATTAGAATTAAAAGATGAATTAATAAGATTAGAAAAAGGAAAAGAAAAATTAGAAACAGAAAATAAAGAAGAAATTTATGTAGAAAATGAAAGATTCAAATTATCAGAAATGATGTATGATGATTCAGATGATTTCTTATTAAGTTTAGCACAAATAAAACAAAAACCACAAATTAATATTAGATTAGGAGAAGAAAATTATGATATAGAAGTTGAAGATGAGATAGATAGAATAATTAGTCAAGAAGAAAGAGAATTAGATATAGAACAATTAAAAATAGAATTAGGAGAATTAAATACAAACTTAGAAATAACAGAAGCAGAAATAAATATGCAATCAACAGAATTTAGTAGAATAACATCACAAACAACAACACAACAAGATTCACATCAACCACAAAATAGACAATTTGCAGAATCAGAAAACTTACCACAAACCCAAATATTCCAACCTACAGATATTAACCAACCATCATTTAACATAACTAGAATTGAAACCAGTATAACCAAAGAACAAGAATTAGAACAAGAAGAATTAAGACATAAGGAACCTAGTATAACAGAAGATTACAGGAGCATGAATATTAGTTTTAAAACACCAAGAAATAGTAGATATACACCAATGCCATTAGAACAATACGAAACAAAATCAGTACCAAATTCAGGAATATGGTTAAATTTAGATTGTAACCTAGATAATCATAAAAAAAATAGAAGAATGGACTAAACCCAACTAGTAGCTTTATTAACTAGAGGAATAGATTTACAAACCACTAGTGTATTAATTGAATCAACATTTATAGGCATAGTGCATGAATGGTGGAAGAGTAAAGATCACAATTTTAGAAATAACGTCAGAACTGTTAGAAATATGGAAGGATTAACTAGAAGACAACAAATAGCAACACTAATAAGACAATACGAACAAGTATTAAGAAATGAATTCGTAGGAAGAAATGTAGCCTTAGATGAAAAAACAAAAATAAATAGAGCAATAACAAATATGCATAATATAGAATTATGTTCTTTAGATCCAAAATATTTAAACCAATAAATATGTGAATATAAAAAATATTACTATGAAGCAAGATTAGGAGATAATTGCCAAAACCAAAAATATTATTTAGATTTATTTTATAGACAAATTCCAAAATTAATAAGTGAACCAATAATGGAAGAATATTATAAACCCTTAGGAAGTAAAAATATAGATACATTAGTAGTAATAGATACAATGGGAAGAAGAGAAGACTATCTAAGAGAATATCTATCAGATAAATGTAAAAATACTTGGAGAAGCCAAAAATATTATAAAATTAATAAATACTTATTAAAATGTGGAGAATTACAAACATCTCATAAATGGGGATATGAGATGATTAAACATAAGAGAACGAAAAAACCATTTAGGAAGCAATATAAATTTTAAAAATATCCAAAAGAAAAATATAATACATACTACAAAAAACGAAGATTTAAACAAAAAAAAACTAAAAAATATTTTAAAAGAAAAACTAATTATAAAAAGACTCCAAAAACATGTAAATGTTTATAATTGTGGAGAATTATGACATATATCGACCAATTGTAAAAAACCAAAAAATAAGAAAACCATGAAGATCTTAGAATTAGCAGAAGAATATGATTTAGAACCTTTTGAAGAATATGGAAGTGAAATAGAAGAAAATATAGAAATTTATAAATTATATGAATCAGAAGAAAGCTTAGTAGTAATATTGATATAGATTATTCCGACATAGAAGAAGAACCTAGTATTTATATGATGAACACAAACTTAGGAGAAATGAGTAGAGCAGCAGAAGACTATGAATCATATAATCAAAAACTAGAACCAGAAGAAGGAATCACTGAAACTAGGATAACATTTAATGAAAAACAATATGATAAAATATCTAAAATAAATTTAGACTTACAAGAAACAGATTTAAAACATGAAAATATATTTAACAAAGTTAGTAAAATAATAAAGAAAAATCAAAAAGAAAAATATCATTGTGTAATATTAGATAAAAAACAACCAATAGAATTTGAATTAACAACAGGAGTATTAAGAATACCTTTGATAAATAAAACTTTGATAGAAAACGAAATATCTAAGATACCATTTAAAGAGGAAGTATAAGAAATATATATCCAAGGAATACAATTATTAGTAAAAGCTTATTTTAGAGAAGGAACAGATACCCCAGTAGAATTAGTATTAACAGATAGAAGAATAATAGATGATGTAAGAAATAGTATTTTAGGAATACTTAGTGGAAACTTAATATATCAAAAATTAAAGTTTACAATAAATACTAATTTTGCAATCAGTAGAGCAAAAGGAAATATGGATAAAACACTAAATGTATACCATAAAATTAAAGGAATAAAAATGCCATCTCATAGTAAAATTATTAGTATACAAGTAAGAGTATGATTAGTTTTTACTAATCAACATAAAATTTATAGAAAAAGACAAGGACGAATATCAATAGATAAATATTTTGCACCAGTATTAAAAGAAGTACCATTAGATAACCAGAGAATAACTTTACCCTCAGAAATTCAATTTAATATAGATAATACTATAACAAATCAAGAAGCATTAAGGAAACAACTAGAATTTGATAACAGAATAGGAAATAGATCAATAAATATAAATCTAGGACAACCAATGTAATACCCGTTAATTTCAGAATATAATTCGCTTAAGAGTATTTTAGAATTCTACAACGTTACTTTAGTTATTTATTTTGGTCATTTTTAATTTTCATATTTAATTGTTCTCTTTGAATATTATTTATGAAAATTGAGTTAAATGACTGGACTAAATATTTGCACAATGAGGGATATATTCTAAGAATGGTGAAATTCATGGAAAAGTGGTTTCAGAATGGTCAATTAATCCATTTATTGTAAATTGACTGGATGGGTTTGGATGTTGGGTTATGGATACCCATGGGTTATTGAATAACCCATTAGAAATATTTAATATAAAGTTTCAATAGTAACCCTCATTTTTCACTCAGCCGAAGGAAGCAGAAAAGCATTTCTCTCTCAGTTCTTCATTTTCTTCTCAAATCCTTCCCTTGATCTTCAGAGTTTCGATTATTTGTTCGGTTCAAAAGCTTTGTAAGGATCAAAGGTAAGCTTTAATCCGATTATTTTCCTTAAATTTCAGTTTATGTAGAAGATCAGAGGAGGTTTTGTTCTTGAAGATTTTGATGATAATTCATGAATCTCAGTAGTTTTAGAAGTTATATTTGAGTTATAATCGGTTAAAAGAGTTGAAATTCTGGTTTTGAAACAAGAAAGGAAAGGATGAATTTTTGAAAGATTTTTCTGCAAAAATTCGAGTTACTGTAGCGACCAGAGATTTCGGAAAAATTCTGGAAAAGTTTCTTCGGGGTTACTGTAGCAGTACTGTAGTGTCGGCAGTCAACGGCACTGTAGCAGTCAACGTTACTGTAGCGAACCGGCACTGTAGCGAACCGTTACTGTAGCGAACCGACACTGTAGCAAACCGTTACTGTAGCAAACCGTTACTGTAGCAGTCAAAAAATTTTGCGTATTTTTCGTGATTTTGTTTCCTTTCTTATGTTTCCTTGTAATATATTTTACTAGGAAATTTTCCTACACAAATTCTAGTGTGGAACAAGGTAAACTTGGACAAACATCAAGGTGAGTGAATAACCTTGCTCAGCTAATTTGATATTACTAGTCAAAGTACAATATAAGTCCCATTTACAACATTATTTGGATAATAAGCAGTTAATTTTTCATATGGGAGTATATGATGATCAGTAGAAATAAGCGTATGAAGAAATTATTTATTTCATGACAATTGTACTATGTGATGAATTCTCACTATTTTATTAATGAGTAAAGATCTACGGGATCTAATACACGAGTGTGAAAGGGTTAAAGTCCCATACTACTCGGTGTATATCTAAGAAATCTTATACACGAGTTTGAAAGGGTTAAAGTCCCATACTACTCAGTGCATATCTATGAAACCTATACACGAGTTGAAAGGGTTAAAGTCTCATACTACTCGGCGTATACCTATGAAATCTTATTCACGAGTTTGAAAGGGTTAGAGTCCCATACTACTCGGTGTATATCTATGAAATCTTATTCATGAGTTTGAAAGGGTTAGAGTCCCATACTACTCGATGTATAAGACAATTAATTATATGAGTAAATGTGGTATTTGTACTTTTGATATTTTATATAGTACAGTTATTTACTTACTGAGTTTTTAAATAAACTCACACTCCCTATGATTATTTTTTTCAGATACAGAAAATAAAGAACAAGAGTATCCGTTTGAAGATTAGAAGCCCCTTGGGATTATTCTCTATTTCTGTCTGGTGGGATACCAGTACTTATTAATGTGGACCCTAGAAACGCTCTGTACTTTCTATAGGTCTCCTAGGCTTGCGATGAGATAGAAATATCAGACTATGTATGTCTATATTTGCTTATCAGATGAATATAATTCTGTAGTGTGGAATGAATGATTAAGGTTGAATGTAAAACCTTACACAATATATGTATATGATGTATGTTTGAGAATTATATCAAATGAGTAGTATCTTTTCACATGCTCAATTTTTGGGATGTGACAACCAAGGTATAGTATAGAATATAAAAGACCACAGATAGTAATAGAACTATGACAAGAACACAAAGTCATAAAAACTATCCAAATATAGAAAGGCTAAGATTAGCAGAAATACCAATAACTTCTAGATTACCTGAAATAATAACAACTCCTCAATTAGACTTAACTAATAATAAACATTTAATAACATTAGAAATTAGAAAAAATAATCAATGGCAACAAATATTAGCTATTATAAATCCAACAGAAGAAACTAGTAATATGCAATTACAATTAGCAGATGATAATATAATGATTGAAGAAATAGGTACTACCACAAATACAACAATAAGGTTTAATAATAAAGATATAATTCAATTAAAAATATGGGTAGATAATATAATTAATAATAATGCATAACATAAAATGATATTACGAAAAGATTTTCTAAACTCAGTAAAACCTTATAAAATTAGGAATAAAGATATACTTATAACAATTAATCATCAAACAATAATAATTCCAAAAGTACAATTAATATGATGTTATATTACATCTTAGTAAAACTTAATTATAAAAAATATCGATCTCGAAAATATCATGCCTTAGTAGATATAGGAGTTAGTTTAACAACCTCTAAGTTTAATGTATTACCACCAAAATATTGGAAAAAAGAAAATATACCATTAAGAATGACTAGTGCAGGAAATGAAGTACATATGCTAGAATTAGCAGCAAAAGAAGTATATATACAAATAAGCAATTATGAATTAAAAATATCAAAGATTTACCAGTATAATAAAATTACTTGTGATATATTATTAGGACTAGATTTCTTAGAACAGTATTATCCATTAACATTTCATAATAAAGTATTAATTTTAACAACACCATGTAAGCACCAAGCTTGGGGAATTAGAATAACTAGACCATATAGAAGAAAAGATGAAGTTTTTCAAAAGAAATCTCAGGATAACGAAGTACAATTTATCCCAAATAGCAAACCTATAGAAATCCAAGACAAATTACCAAAAATAGGAATTATGATTAGTAAAACTATAGAACAAACAATTAAAGAAAATTATAATGAAAACCCATTAATTCATTGGGAAAAATCTAAACCATTAGCTTCTATAGAATTAAAGGATTATAGCAAACAAATAAATTGTAAACCTTGTCCATGGACAGATAAAGAAAGACAAGAATTTATTATGCATATTAATGAACTCAAAGAAATATAATTTAATTAGGGATAGTAAATCTGAATATTCATCACCAACAATGATAATAATTAAACATAGTGAAGAAAAAAGAGGGAAATCTCGAATGGTAATAGATTATAGAAAACTAAACCAGATAGTTGTAAAAAATAGATACCCAATTCCTAAGATAGATCTATTATTTAATTTATTAAAAGGAAAAAATATATTTAGTAAATTTGATTGTAAATCAGGATTTTATGAAATTAAATTAACTGAAGAAAGTAAGAAGTATACATGATTTAGTACATCAAAAGGATTATTTGAATAGAATGTATTACCAATGGGCTTCAATAATAGTCCAAGTATATTTCAAAATTATGTTACTAAATTATTAGAACCAATTAAGAATTTTGTAGTAATTTACATTGATGATATATTAATATTTTCAGAAAATGAGAAAGAACATGAGAAACACCTAAGCAAATTTATAGATATTATAGAGACAAAAGGATTAAATATATCACCACATAAAACCAAATTAAGAAAAATCACTATAGGATTTTTAGGGCAGACTATTACACCAGACGGAATAGAACTTTAGGAACACATCAGTAAAAAAGTTTTAGATTTTAAGAAAATTACAAACAAAAAAGAATTACAGTCATTTTTAGGATTAGTAAATCAAGCCAGACATTATATTCCTAATTTATCAAAATTAACTTCAAAAATATCCATATTAGCAAGAGAAAAAACTATATAGACTTGGGATAGTAAGAGTGAGAAAGTAGTAGAAGAAATAAAACATTTATGTAAAACTTTACCAAAATTATATATTCCAAAGTCTACAAATATTAGGGCAAGTCGGTTGTGATCGGTTTTGTACACCCATAGTAGGGCCACCTATATATACCTGCCTATGGTGAAATTACTACTTTGCCCTTAAATAACTCTTAGTTAACCTTAGTGATAACAACCTATAATTTCTTCAATTTAGGTATTTCCTATATTCTAAGTGCTACCTAGTTCCTCATTTCACTTTAGTCCCTCTTTGGACCTCATAAGTACCCGGCTCTCTCTCTATGCCTTATGATTACTTTCTCTCTGTTCCTTGTCTCTCAATTTTATCTCTGCAAAATTTCCTCTTCTTCTTATCTTTCCTTAACTCTCAAAATATCATTTGCAATAAAATACCTGGTTCAGTTATTTATTGCCATTTCTATAAATAATATTCAAAAATAATAAATTAAATATGGAAAGTTAAAAATAACCAAATAATTCCATTAAAATAATAGAAATTTTATTATAATAACCGTAATACCGTCAATTACTTGATTCCAAAATTGACAGGTATTAAATGAATACCCTTATTTCATAGCCATAACAATCATACAGGTACCATTCCAAAATCAACCACCCTTTATATTAAATGCCAAGAATCATATGGTACAAATTATACATACATATATATATATATATATATATATATATAATTTAATAAATATAGACAAGTAGCCTTTCGCTTATATCACTCAAGAGAAAAATAAGAAAACAGGAGGACAAAGACCAGTAAGAATCCATTCCCAACCATTAACTATATTTAATGAATAATATCTACCATTCTAAACCTTTATCTACATTTACACATTTGTAGGTACACAACAGTAACCATAATGAATGTAAGTGTGCCATTTCCAAAAATAACCATATCCAAATGCCAAATTGTAACATGTAGAATAATGTCTATACAAACCAAATAATTATAAATAGAAAATCCCCATCCTTATGTCTTCAAGAGATAAATAAAACCCCATCCTTATGTCTCCAAGAAATAAATAAAACCTCATCCTTATGTCCCCTCTTGGCTTAAATGCCAAAGATATGCATGTGTCCCGTATGCATACCTAACCCTATCCTTATGCCTCCAAAAGCCTCCAAACGTGCCAATACCCAGCACAATATCAACCCATACCAATCCATTGTACCTATGTAGTAATATACCGATAAAGTGCTTTCCAAAGTAGAGAACAAGAATAATATTCCAATACTGTGAAATTTTTTGACATCAATATTTAAAAGGAATTATACATCAAGGGATTTTTCCATAACAAACAAGAAAAGAGCTATCCGATGCAGAACAAATGCAATATCTATAATCAATCCAAGCTAAATCCATGACCATATTTACAATTAAAGATTTAAGGTCTTACTAGGTAAAGCATCCACATAAAAATGTAGATCCATACCATTTTCTAAATTTGCATTCAAGGTAAATTTCTATTCAAATGAGAGAATTAATTGCTCTTGCTAAATATACAACCATAATTTACTCACATTCATTATTCTATGTTAGTCACATATCTCACAATTAATGAATTATTCATGTCAAAGAGTAAGGAAAATAATCCAATATCATAGCGACTTCCAACATAATTAGCCATAACACACAATTTATAGGTTTGAAGATAATTATACTTCCAAGGGAATATGCCGCACAATTTAACCAATATATTAACCCTAGTACAATAATCATAATTGTTGTAGATTTGGATTAGAAGACATATTAGTGTCTCTTTTAAATAAATCCTTAACCCCTAGCTCTTGAAGGTTGCAAGGTACATATTTACTTCATAACTAAAATGAAATTATGATCAACAGAACCAATATTCTGTTTCGTACTCCATTTTAGAATGATATTACTCTTATCATGAATGGGAGGACATAGCATTTGATTAATCATACAACAACTCTTGAATCTAGAGTGAACGTAATCACCATTTTCTTAAAAGTAAAATTCAAGAAGAGACTTCTTGGGAAATTTAGTATCACTATTCTTTTAAATTTGATACCAATCACTTTAACATTCTCCAAGGCATGAGAATAAGAAACCAAAATAATATCAACTACCTTACATCTAATTCAACCTAAGAAGTTTCATTGCTTCATAGGTGTTCAGAAATCCAAGCCTCATCATATAATCAAATTAAACACCCATCCCCTTGAAATGACACACTTGTTATAATGATTTTAAAGGGAAAAAAAATAAGTAGTTGTGAGGAAAGGAGTTTCATTCTCACTCATCTGAGAGTAGCCCAATTTACCTTAAAATCCACCCAATATTGAGAAGTGTTGGATAAAGACCCCTAGGAATAGAGAATTACAAGTTAGCAAAGAAAAGGGATAGATTTTATTGGGGCTACTGCTTGCTATAGTGGGCTGCTTCCCGCCTTAGTGGGTAGCAGTAGTAGCAAGCTTGCCGCTACTGCCTCCTGCACGTTGCAACAGACATCCAGCCAGCTACAGCAGGCGGCCACTCTTCAATAGCCCCTAGGCTAGAAAAAGAAGCTCTCCTATACCAATAATGCCACTTGATCACACCTAAGCCTTAATCAATGATTTTTCCAACTTAGGCCCTCCAATAGATAATAGAAGAATGACACAATCCTCAGCAAAATCATTCGAAATCAAAATAAACCATGTTCTTTCACAATTTTTCCCAAAATATAAGAAACTTTATATTTTTCTGGTTAATGTCAGCTTATGAACTTGAATTTCCAACCTAATGTCCAACTCAAAAACCTCTCTAGATGCAAGGAATCACTTAGAAGCATACTTAGACTTTTAACCTCTATTAACCCTTCCAACCCCTTCCTAACTTTTTGTCACGTCCCAAAATTTGAGCACGTGACCGGCACGGAAAGTGAATTTCATTTCACCTCCGTAAGCCTATCTTTCTCTTAAAAATCATACAATTCTTTTTCATGCAACCAAAACGAGTTCTTTATACATACTACAATTACTCACATTACATCAGTGAATGAACCTACCCGATTACAGAGATTTCTAGATTTATACAACTTAGAATAAAACTTAACTATTATACCTTTATCCTGAACAAATGAAAAGGTAATCATGGACTAAGGATCCATAATTCCTTGTTCCGATATTTACCTTCAGCTGTCAACTCTGAAAAAAAATATCAATAAGAGGGGTATGAGCAAACCACGTGCCCAGTGAGTAGATAACACAACATTATGACAAAAAAATATCATACATCATAATGATAACATGCAGCAATCATACGTAAATCGATCATCATATGATATGATATTATTCGTAGTACTTCACGACAATATCCAAATAAATCAAATACATTTCAACATAATTCAAAAGTTCACAACAACAATCGGTGAAATCAATTTCACACAAATTTCCCGTACCAACCGGGTCGTCCAGAATACCTCTGGATCGTTGCCCGCGGCCCCTGCCGCATCCACCCTTATCGCTCCATTTATAATCTCCACCCTTATAACTTCACATAAATTTCTCCATAGGGTGCACCACCATGCCTTTCCTTTCCAGTCAAACACAATCACAATCATATATAAAAACATCCTCAATCATAATCTTGAGCCACATACACAACTCAGTCATTTACAATTCAAGCCACAACATAATAAATGTGGTTCCAGCAACATAGCATGTATACAACATAACCCATAATATAGAACAATTATTCAACTCAGTTCACATGCCATTCACAATCCATTATATAACCTCCATTCATGGGAAAATAAGAAAATATAATTATATACATTACCAGACACGTTCCACAATTGTTTATGCCTCATCGTTCCACATCATCCTCTTCAAACTTGGATATACAACATATTTCCACTATGATGCAAAAAGTCAATAACAGATATTTAATCATAGCAAGTATTAACCCACTCACCTGGATTTCACGCTCTCGGCACTCCCACTTTGCACCTTGACCATTCCTATTGTAACCAGACAAAAACATTAGGGTTACGAAATAGAGAAATTTCCTACCACTACTCTCGACCTTTACTCATATCTTAAGTCATAACTCCTAATCGGTAATGAATATCTAAATGAAACTTATACCATTGGAAACTAGACTCAAAGAACTTTCCAACGATATAAAGTTTGCCCAAAACGGAGTCCGTATGAAGAAGTTATGGCCGATTGAAAATGAGCTAAGGTTTTCCGACACACCTGGCGCCTGGGCGCCATGCCTTTCTCTTCCCCACATGTCCTTGAGAATTTGTAAAAATTTCCTAAATTAAAAATAAAAATTTCTATTTCCACATTTTCTTCACTAATTCAAAAAGAAAATTTTCCACATAATTAAATTTTTCACTAAACTTCAAATCAGACTTTAAATATTCATAAAAATTCTTGGGATATTACACTTTTGGTTAGAAGAAACAAAAAGAAAAAGGAAAAAGAGGAAGAACGAAAGAGAAGGGAAGGTCTCCTACCTGAGAAGATGAAGTTGCCGGCAGTATAGGTAGTGGCCGATGGTGGCTTCTCAGCCCTATCTTCTCCCTTCTTTAGACTTTCAGTCTCTCTCTCCTTTTTAGCCATGAAGGAACAGAAAATATGTGTGTGTGAATATGTCTAGAATCTTCAGGAAATAAGAGGAAAAGGGGGAAACGCTTGGCACAATCTTGTTGAAGGGTTAGATACATGGCAACATCTCCTTATGCCATTTACTTTCCATTTGCTAAAATATCACAAGGTAAGCCTCCTCCAATTATGCTTTCATCTAGTCCTTAAATTTTATAAAAATCTTAATTTCACCCAACATTCAATTTTTTATAATTTCCACCATCCATCAACTCATTTTCCTTTCACATAAATCCCCCAAAATTTGAGAAACTTTCAAGTAGGTCCTTAAAAATTATTTTGTTTTACAAGGAATTTCCCAATAAAATTCTGGGATGTTACAAAACAATCAAATGAAAAAGATGGAGATGAAGAGTTAAAAAGGTGAGACGAGGAAGAGAAGAGGATATTCAGAGAAAGAAGGAGAACAGAGATAAGATTAAGAAGATAAGTAGTTTTCCATTAACTTTTCATACATTTTCTTTTACATTGTTTTTCTTTTATAGCTTATAGATCTCTTTCTTCTACTCCTAGAGAACAACAAAGAAAAGATTGAGAAGATAAGCAGTTTTCTATTAACTTTCCATACATTTTCTTTTACATCATTTTTCTTTTATAACCTCTGGATCTCTCTCTTCTACTTCTAATTCGTCTCCATTTTCCTTGCAATGTTGCCTTGGAATGGCAAGAGATTCTCTTATTTTCTCGGTCTATGGTGCACGATCTACTACCTCTCTTCTTGGATTTTTCTTTATATTTTTTTGATATTTACATGATGTAAATTGAAAAATAAAATTGACTGTAAAATAAATGTCGACTGTGATGTGTTGATGTCAGCCCTAGGGCTGACTATGCAATGTTGTTGATGATGTGTCTTGAGCTATGTCAACCCTAGTGCTTATGTGGTGATGATGAGGATGTTCTTTATTCTTTTTCCTTTTGCTTCTATGATGATGCATGCTAATGATTTGGTGTGTATGTTGATGTAGTCTAGATGCTATACATGATTTAATCTGTGATGGTTACATGTGTTAATAGGCTAAGTTGAATATAATATGTTGATGAACATGATGAGTTAATGGGCTAAGATGGTATGAGATGAAAAACTATGTGATGTAATGGGCTGGAGCTGTACTAGTCCTCTAGGCAGCTAGCAATGATGAGCCATGCAATAATATCCTTGAATGTCTAGATTGCCATTAAATTCAAGGATTGGTAGTGTACATGTAACAATAATTTTAGGTCCAACTCGTCTTTGTAATTGTGAAACATGGAAAATGGGATGAACATTAGAGCCCTCAGGCAGTTGAATCTTATAAGAAACTAAACCAATTTTTTTCTGTAAAACCTGATAAGGTCCAAAAAAGAAATTAAGCAGATAGTTTATGGTTAGGTCTCCTAGCCACTGTAGTCTACCTGTCAGGTTTTAACTTAAGATAAACCTAATCATCAATTTTAAATGACCATTTGATCTGCCTTTATCTGCATAGTGCTTCATCCTCTATTGATCCTTGTATAGTCTGCCCCTTAGTAAACAAATGGTTGTACAATGGTCTTTAGGATTTCAGCTACTGCCTCATTAGGAGAGTATCAATTCTATGAAACCATAGTAAGTAGGTGGAGTCTCGTAGAGTGCAGGGTGTCATTCCAATATTTGTGTGATAGTTAATGTTATACCACCACCTTGCTAAGGGTAACCAAGCCATCCAACATTTAGGTTGAGAACCCATCATACAACATAGGTAGCATTCTAAGCATTGATTTACTTGTTTAGTTTGACCGTCAGTCTAGGGGTAATAAGCAGTGCTTAATTTTAAAGTAACTTCGAGTGTTTTACACAAGTGCTGCCAGAAATGGCTTGTGAAAACTTTGTCTCTGTCAGTTACAACTGAATGAGGCAAAACATTAAGATAAAAAAGATTGGGCAACCTGGGGGTTGTGAATGGGTGAGACAGAGGGATAAAGTAGGCGTATTTAGTAAACTTGTCTACTACCACTAAGATCACCCCTTTCCTTTAGATTTAAAAAGCCCTTCTATGAAGTCAATAGACAAGTCCTTCCATGTTGCATATTACTCCCTTCTATGAAGTCAATAGACAAGTCCTTCTATGAAGTGGGCGTATTATATATACAACATTTTTAATATATAACGCATTATTACTCCCACTATTTTATTAAGAAACAAAAACAAAAACAAAAACAAAACGCCATTTTGGATCCGAGAGAACCCGTTGGAAGTTCTCCTAGTGGGCTCGATGTCCAAAACTCACCTTGAATGACCTTGGAGAAAGTCCCACAAGCCATCTTGGATCAAATAGTAGTACTTCATACCAATTGCATTGCATATGCAACTATCGAGTAGTGCTATCAACTGTTGATATATGCACTAATTATTGGGCTTATCAACTCTTGACTCATACACATCATATTCATATAGCCCAATTTAGTCTCTGTCCATACTAACTTTGGAGAGAGTCTAACAAATCAATACTTCTAGTTAAAGTCGGCCTATTAATCATAAGATTATATCTCAATGGTTTGAACATGTTCAACTTAAAGCCAGGCTTAGAGAGAGTCCAACAACCCAAGCTTTAAGAAGATCTCTAGTTCACCCCATATTAATGGAAGACTTTAGCTTTAATATTGTCCAAGGGTTTTCTTAATTAGTCTCATTAGATTTTAAATTAGACGTGCATCATATGTGTGATCTCATTATGCATATATAGATAGTAAACTATATGGCGAGGTTATTGATGAATCTATAGTCAACTCTTTGAGTCAAAAGAAATGACTAGGTCAAACCTAGGTATATGTATGATTTTACATTGAAGACATAAAAATTCTATTTCTACTCTTCATATGGCCTTGGCTGCGTCTCCACAGATTCTTTCTTGCATCTCGTTCCTATACTAACCCTATGTAATCTAATTACATTGTTTAATGAGAAATCTCAAGTTACATTTGAGGGGAGTTAGGTGAGAAGAGAAGTGCAAAGGAGAAATAGAGAGAGGCAAGGTATACATACTCTATTTATCAAAACCATAATTTAAAAAACATGCATGAACAATTCATACTTAGTAAAAGTCCATAACCAACCATCATACTGTACATACATCCTATCATGCGTTGTCTATCAAAATAAATGTATAATGAAAGTCGGCATTTAAGGTCTACGTGGCATTAGAATAATTTCATCACATGAATTATTTCTACTTTCATTTTAATCTCAATTAAAATTTTTTGTTTCCTTGTTTATAATTAAATGTCCTTTAGTTCTAGTTTCCTAATCTAATTAGGCAAAATAAAAATAAATCTCAATTCAATTCCAAATTGATTTGTTTCTTTATTTAAATTAATAAAGTAATAAAGATTCTAGTTAATTTTTAAAAAAATTGTTTCCTAATTTAAGATAAGAAAATAATCGAGATTTAAAATAATCAATTAATTTATTTATTTCCTAAATCATATTGGGAATTCAAACAAGATACAATCTAATCAATTAATTAAATTATTTCCTAAAGCATATTAGGTGATCAATTAAGATACAATCTAATCAATTAATTAAATTATTTCCTAAATCATATTAGGAAACTAATCTTAATCAACCTAATCAATTTATTTGACTATCAAATTAATTGATCTTATATTAATTAAGATTCATTATTCCATTGATTTCTCTTAAATCAATCAATCAATTTAATTAATTTATTTCCTAATCAAATTAGGAAAGTAATCATATCTTAAATCAATTAATCTAATTACCTTGTTTTGCTAAATCATATTAGGAAACTAATCAAATCTAAATCAACCAAAATTAAGACCATTCAACTAATTGATTTGATCTTGACCAAAATTCAAAACCTAATTTAGTCTTGAATTCGAAATTTTTTTTTAATTATCATGCCAAACATCCACAAAGAGAAAAAAAAAGGGTTCATGGATCAAAACAATTTTTCTTTTAAAACTTTTTTCATGAAAACAAAATTATTTTTTCTTTTAAAATGTTCATGTTTGGCGTCGAAACAAAAAATATTTCTCAACAAAATCATAAGAACATCTCACATACAAAAATTTAAAGAAAAAGAAACAAGCATCACACCCTGTTCTTGTTTCAAAAACATAAAACCTAAACATGCCAATTTCTATTATATTCATACATTCTTCGTTTGAACATAATGGTAACTATATGTGGGCTTTGATACCATTGTAGGATTTTAGAGATCAAAGAACGTAGCAAAATTTAAAATTTTTTCTTTAAAACCCATTCACTGATGGATAACCTATATTACTATTACATTAACCATGAGAACCAAGATGAAGGAAATACCTCTTGTAACACAGCAACCTCTCCAAGTCAAAGCAAGTATCCTAAGTAGGATATCTCTAATGGTAATCTGCATGAAATTATGCTAAAGAAAAAACCTCTTTAGGTAACAGGGTTCTTTCTCGTTCTTGTACTAGCAAGCACAAAGAAGTTATGGAGAAAACCCTCTTGGATGAAGGAGAAGAAAAACAAGAGTATTTCTAAAACCAAGATACTCAACAATTAAGAGAGAATGAGTATGTGTGTGGCTTTCACTATCACTCTTAAAGTGATAGATGATACATCAAACCTTAAATCCCTAATTCCCTTAGTGTGGGCCATTCCCTTATTGGACTTCTTAAGGTGGCACCTTAATAAGCCCAATCTCTTTGAGAGAGGGGGCGACCAAAAGGTTCTTATTTGGACTTTTCCTTGTTTGGATAGGAATAGGAATATATTCCTCTTCTTTTTATTCTCTTATCTCCTTTCAAATTAATTCTCCAATTGAGAATCAAATCCTCAAGCCCATTTCAAATTCCTAGTGAATTTCTATACGTGTGACCATTAGGGTTCAGGCTATGTTAGTCATTCACAACCAACACTTGATTGTAAATAGATCACGAGCGGTATCTAGCAATACATCATGACCCCTAATTGACCAAAAAGTCAGTTGTTTGACTTTAAACCTTTTTGCACCTAACACGTGTCTATGTAATGTGTCATTTCACCATCTTACCCTACTTGGTTCAAAGTATGGCCTATGTGTCAACTCCTACTAGACTTGATTACATCATATCTAGCCCAAGTAGTCAGTTGCTTATCCTGTGGGATCAATCACTTTAAGCTATGTCACTGAAGACCATCTTCAGAAGAAGTCTGCTTTGGCCAAAGACTTCTTAGCAATTATCCTAACAAGTAGTCATGGGTATACTTTCTTCTATCAGGAGTGTTGAATCCTCTATTGACTACTCAAATATCTTTGAATACTTCACACTGTGCCCAATCACCACCTTAAGAGCGACCCATGGTGGGTAACAAGAAATGGAGTCAAAACGCATGATCCATATCCAAGATAACTTGAGTTCCTCAAGCCCAAGGATACTTGCACTATTAGTTGCTATGAGACCTATCACTGATATTTGAAAAGGTATCCATTTGAGATTTCATGCAGGTCATCTAATGTACTTATTATCCGTAATAAGTATTCACATGTTTACTCAAAAAATCTCATGCTTATAACTTACGAGGACAGTTGCTTGATCAAATCAAGAAGCATAACATGTGATAGTCTATCCAGATCACTGATGTCCAGTATTAGTTGATCTTATGACTAGGGATAGTTTAGAAATATATAGAATTACACACGATAGGAATCTCACATTATGTTCGCTATCATAATTTCCTTCATGCTATGTTTTATGTTATGGACTTCATTACTTATATTACGATCTAATCTTGATTTATGAATATGAATATAAATAATGAAGGAAACCTCTTTGAATTAATAATTGAGTTTATAAATATGATGCTAAAAGTGATTGCCTTTAGAGCACCTTTCTAACATGTACACATACACCTACCTATGTTATTCAATTTTTTGAATTATGAAACTTTGTTGTAGCACATAAGTATACAGATATATACATATATACATAGATATTTATAAAGTAGAGAAAATACCTAACTTTTACTCTCGTCAATGTGGAAGACTTTGATGCATGAAAACTATCATGAATGGCATTCATTTTGTAGCTCTCCATGATTGAAAAACCATATGAATTATGCTTGAAGAGGTTAGAATAATGGTATCTTGAGTTGTGAAATTTAATGCTTGATAATTTGTATGGAACTGTGAATGATGCTATGTTATCATGGATTAGATTGTATAAATGTATACATATTATGGTGTTGGAGTTATGGTTCCCAATGGGAATGTTGGTTATTAATTATTGATTTATTGTTAGATATAGTGGTTTGGTTGTATTATGATTCCTTGGCTTATGGTGATTTTTATTTTGTCGTGGTGTGGCAATTGTGGTGAATGATTTTGTGTTGGATGATTTGGCACTTGTGAAGGCTATTTGGAGGCATAAGGATAGGGTTAGGTTTACATATGGGATATATGTATATCTTTGTCATTTAAGCCAATAGAGATTATAAGGATTGGGTTTATATTATTTATCTCTTAGTGTTATAAGGATGAGATTTATATCAATTATTTCTTGGTTGTATAAGGACGAGGTTTAGGTATATACATATATGTGTGTGTGTGTGTGTGTGTGTATCTCATTGGTATTGGTTTCTATGTGCTTTTATATGATTTTGGTTATGTGACAATCTTGAACGTAAGGAATCATTTGGTAGTACTTGTATTGGATGATATTTGCTTTAAAAATATATAATGACGGTCATGTCAGATTACTATGATTTAATGCCCTATAGCGATATGTTAAATCTCCTTGGGATTTAGTATATGGATCTACGATGCATCTTATGTGAGTATATCTCCAACTACATGTATAATTATATATTCATTCTTCATATATACATTGTTTATGTGTTGTAGTATGAAAGGGCTTTTTCCTCACTAGGTCAGCATGACTCACACCCCAACAGTTTTCAGGAACGAAGGAAGCATAGCAGTGGTTTTGAGTGTTGTGTCCGGTCCTCCTCGTTCAGGGAAATGGTATGGTCTTGTCTCTCATCTCCTTTTTCTTACTCTAGACATGCTCTATTATTGGGTAGGTTATTAGGTTGTGAATTGGTTAATATTTTGATTGTTAATTCAGTTTGTGTATGGATTGATGGTGGGTATGAATGGTGGATAAACTATCATATTTGGAAATGAATTGTTCTATTGACTCTATTCGAATGTAAAAAAAATATACCTTAACGTGATGGCTTATGAAATTTAATAAATAAGATTGTCATATATTACTGTCGGTTTTGCGGTAGAAGTAAGGCTCACGGGGGAGAGGTTGAGTGCTCCTGCATGCCGGTCACATACCTTATCTTGGAATGTGACAAAGATGGTATCAGAGCAATAAGATCAGGTTCTCCTATGGATTATAGATGAAGGTGTCCTTAGTGGGTCCTCCTCTATCGCTGTGAACCTAGGCATAACTGTAATGGTAGGCTTATCCAAAGGCCCTGTAGGATGTCATCTTCTCCTTTCTTTTGAGTCTTGTTCCTTCTTAGTGGTTGAGTCTTTCTGGTACATGAGTAGTGTTGTGTCTGTATGTTCAAACAACAAGTATCCCTTGGTGACTTGAAATGGTTTTGAAATTTGAAAAAAGAGTGGCTTGAGAAAGCCACTGTTTACTTTTTAGCTTCATTTGCTCGAGCACACAGTCACAAGGAAGACTGTGGTCAAGAAAGAATGTTCGAATTTGACGAAAGCTATCAATGAGACATATGCTCTAAAGGGGGATGTACCTCAAGCAAGGAATGGTATCTTCCTGGCTTCCTAGTCATGACTATATGCCCTAAAGGTGGTCAGAATTTGGTAGAGGACATAATAATCATATTATGAAATAATATAGCAGTACGAATCTCTCGATGCATGGTAATGGAGTTTTCACAACTAAGCTGAGGTCCAACTGTACCTTGGGATTGACAAATAAGATGAAAGGAAAGTCAAATTACAATGTGTTGCCCTGAGAGTTAGGTGACAAAATTGGCACTAGGCTAACATGAAAGGAGTTAAGTTGTAATGTGTATGTGCATTCACCACTTAAGTAAAATCTAGTCAACTACCATTACAACTGGGAGGAATATATATAGGATTAAAAGTTTGAAGAAATGTTTGATTATGTTGCTATAGTAAGAGGTAACTAAATGAGATTCTCTTTGTGGATTTTGGGGTTGTATTAAATTATCATGGCTGGAAAATGGTTTTCACATATTAAGATGTGGTCGAGATTGAATTATTGATTCTTGTCATGGTTCAATGGAAAGTCATGTACGTTCAGTATTTCATTTGAAGTTTGGCATAGTGAAATTTTCTATTAGGATTATGTACTATTGATGTTTTGATCAGGCCTTACAACTTGGTTAATCGATCAAATTATGACATAAATTGGTAGAGAAGATTTGGAAAAGTGAAAACTATGAGAAGCTTTCTCTAGAATTTGTTGTTACTAAGGTTTAACAGCTATGGTGTGATCGAGTAAGCCTTAGGAAGACGGTGTACCCAATTAAAGACAACAATAGGGCTAAACTTAATTCATTTTGATGTGGCAAACCAATGCTAGCTTCTACCTAGAGGATTCTTCTACATCATTCAGGAAAGAGCATGGCGATCAAAGATCAAGAAGAGTGGAGAAGCAAAGCTGAGTGTATGCTCTTATTTGAGAAGAGTTTTAACATTTAGTATAATGAATACTAGTGACCTTTCAATTATGTATACTCTCGAAAAGTACATTGTTTGAAGTTGACTGAATTGCTTGAATGTCATTGATTAGATAATGCTCAGTACGAATCAAAGATGATAAAAAATCTTCCTTGTGGTGACCTTGTTAGAGGAAAATGGAGTATTGTGCGAGTTAAGAATTAGATGGGTGAGAAGAGGATCAAATTGAAATAGTCAACTGGTGGACGTGTTATGCTAAACAATGATTAGTGTCTCATTTGAGCACAACAAGGGAGCAATAAGAAACTAATTCCTTAATATATTCAATAGTATAATCATAATATGCCAAGTCCATTTACCATTTAATTAACATTTTATTACTTAATTTACAATTGTTAATTCCTTTGTCTAACCAATGTTTTACTTGAGTATTATCAGTCTTTATGATAAAGGTTGTATTAACTATAAATAATTCAAATTTTTCTACTACTTTTACTACTACATAAAATTCTTTCCAATTACTATGATATTTAGTTTGGCTATCATTTAACTTTCCACTAGAGTATTTAGTAATATATTCTTCTCCTTTATATTCAAAATATAATGCTGCTCCCCAATAATTATTACCTCTTGCAATATTTTCCCTTTTTCCTTTGCAAGATCTAAGTTCATAATTAGTTTCATCTAGGTCCCTAGTCATAGAATATATTTCTTCATAAAATTAAAATAGCCTATACAAACTTTTCATTTCTTTCAGTTTAGTCCCTATTCTGTGTTTCACGTTTTTGCTTGAGAGTCAGAAGCTAAAACCTACCCAAATTTCTTTCTTAGGTGTTTTTAGGACCTATGTGACCATTTCTACCCATAAAATAAGCTAAAGAAGCAATTTCCAACAAAACTCAAAATTTTCAAAAAGTTACTCAAGATATCACGTGAAAGTGGGGCTATTTTGGACTGGTTTTTACTTCTGATTTTTGCACTAGATTATTGCCACTCCTTCCTCTATTCTTGGGTAAGCTAGTCGCTTAAGCAACTCCCCAAAATACCCAAACAAATTGAGGAAAAATGGCTCTTCCTCTCGGTTTTTCTACTCTATTTTTATGCAGAAAACATAGTTTATTTGCTCTCTGTTTTGATAGCAGAAAAATGCTTTGACTTTGGTTCCCTCTTTCAGTATCATTCTCAGTTTGGTGTGTGGAAAAGGAAAGGAAAGCTAACCTTTTTATAGAAGAGGATAGAAGGCAAATAGTGATGTCTGAGAGTCAAAATTTTCAGTTGCAAATTGGGGGATTAAGTTGTCATGATTTCTCGACTATGTCTTGGCTGTCAAAGAATGCAGCTGTACTCCTAAATGGTTGGAATATAGGCTGGAAAGAAGGCCTTCTTTGAGAGAGGCATATTCAAATTTTCTTTTGCTGCTTTGAAGTTATGTGCTGTCAATTGGCCGAGAATGATGGAGGCTTCATTTTTGGTGTTCATGTGCTGTTTGTATGTTGCCTTCTCTTGATATATATAAATAAATATATATATATATATATATATATATATATATATATATATATATATATATATATCTCTATTATGCATCCTTCATGTGCCTTAACAGAATTTTTGTGCTGTCATCTTACCAATATATATATATATATATATATATATATAATATTATATTCTTGTTTTCTTCTTTCCACTGAGAATGCTATATATATATCTTGATCAATATAATTAATTTAAATCCTACTAATATATATATATATATATATATATATATAAATATATGTATCATTATAATATATACATATTATTATTAACACCAATACTATTTTATGCACAAGAACAATTATATAGATTAGTATAATTTTTATATTATAATTATTTTAAATAACTATTTGAGTAAGGACTAAATTGAAAATAAAGTAATATTAAAAACCCTATATTCAATAATATTTTATTTTCCTTTTTAGTTAAATATTTTATCCTAAAAATTTCTTTTCTATAAAAATTCCTTCTGAATATTGAATACCTAATATTTAGTAATAATCTCTCATAATTATTAAAAATATTAAATATTTAATCAATAATAAATTGGGATGTTATAGCTTGGCCTGGAGTTAGAACCTTAGGCTGTTAGACTAAAGTTTTGGTAACACCGAGTCCTTGTTCATGGCATGGACCTTTGTTCTGGAGTATTTTCAAATGTCAAGACAGAGTAACTATTATGGTATGAGATTAGCCTAAAATTATAGTATGTGGGATAATCCTACAATTACTATATTTTTCCCCCTGTGAAAGAAATCTTGGAGTGTAGGGAAAGAGTTCATTGATGGTTAATAAGGTTGTGGTTTTGAGGCTACAAATACGTACAAGTGCAGAAAAATGTATAGATAAATGAGTGAGATGTTAGTCAACACTTCATCAAGGTAGTTAGTGGGTAAGGATAGTTTCTCATGGGCATGAGAGCTATAATGGGTGGGTATCTTTGGAAGATACATGTTGTATGCATGAAATTGGCAAGGAGTCGATAGGAAATGTTAGATCACAGCTCAAAGGTAGGCACAAAGTTGGTATTTGTTGCAACAATGTAACAATATTATGGATTTGGAAATTTGGGGACCAAATTTCTTAAAGGGAGATGTTACCCAAATTTCTTAAAGGAAGATGTTATGTAACATCTCGGTACCTCGGGCTGTTACTTATAGTGAGTCCAACGTGAAAACTTAAGAATAAAGAAAAATTTTTCTTTAATACTAGAGGATTTTGCGTGTGATGGTAAGGCTTTATGATGGGTAAGAAAAAAAAACTTGGATGTGCGATGAGTCCCATGCATCGATAGGGTGACTAGTCTGTGTAACTAAGCTTAAGAGGGACTAACACAAGACCATACACAAACCCAAACAAAACCCCTCTTCAACTTTTCCTTTGTACCATGGTTTTTCTAGCAACTTTTCCTCACTAAGACACTTCCCAAAGATTACTAATCAACAACAAGGAATATAAATCCATACCTATTCTTCCTGGGTTAAAATTTCTACATTCACTACCTAGGGTTCCATGGCTACAAAAAGGGTAGGAACGAAGAAGGAAGAAAGGACCATTAGCTACTTACATGGATGGTCACCTAGGAGGAGGAAACCACCGAGAGAAATCACCACGACTAGGAGAATGGAGAAGGAAGCTAGGGCTTGTGCAAAATGGGAAGAGGACACTGAAAATGAAATATAGGAGGAAGTATGAAGTGAATATAGTGAATGCAATCGGGAAAAGGAAACTTTAAGTGTGAAAAAAATTTAATAATTCCACGTTGTAACATACTGGTACCCCAGGCTATTACTCATAGTGAATCCATTTTGAAAACTTAAGGACAATAGAAAATTTTTCTTTAATACTGGAGGATTGTGCGTGTGATGGTAAGGCTTTACGATGGGTAAGAAGAAAACTCAGATATACAATGAGTCACATGCACCGATTGGGTGACTAGTCTGTATAACTGAGCTTAAGAGGGACTAAAATGGAAGAAGAAGAATTAGTATGGGTTTTACATTAAAGTGGATAAATTAAGAATAGTTATGTCAAGGAGTGAGGTTATCGCTAAATGGAATTTCACATACTGTACACGTGTATGGTATTTGAAAAATATGAAATCTCTCAAAAAATATTCTTCTTATGGTCATTTGGTTATGGAATGTGTGTATATATATAGAGACATATGAGCAACAGATACACACACATTATAATTCTCTCCCAAGTTCTCTTCTCTTTCACGCCCAAATGCCTCTACTCACTTCTCTTCTCCATTTCACTCAATCTTCTCTCAAGCTCATGGTTCTCTCAAGTCTTCGGCAGGGACTTTGGTCGTTGGCAACCCTCCTTCACTGGAAAATCATGGATTAGAGGTAAGAATCATAACATTTCCCAAACTCCCTTGAAATTTAGTACAAGATGAACCCTAGGGTAGATTCTTGGTAAAGCCTTGTAGAAATTGGTTGGGTTGAGTTTCTCTACTTTCCTTCTTGTTTTTGGAACCTTGGGAAGCTTGAAATTCATTGGTTATGATGGCAAAAGTTTGATTTAGGTTGGCATGAAACTAAACTAGAAAATTTGGGGCTTTAGGGCTTTCATGTATATATTTACGTGTATGGGACACATTCAAATGCTAAAAACGTTTTGGGAGAGATTTGGAAGGCTAGGGATGAATTGGAGTGTTGTTGGTGTTAAAAATGCAAGAACAAAGCACAATCTCATGGGAAAATTTCCCGCTTAGGCACGCAGGTGACAGAAAATTCCCACAATTTTGGTCTATTTTCAAACGGACATAGCTCTCTCGTTCGGACTCCATTTTAAGTGAATTTTATATCATTGAAAAGTTATTTGAATCAAGTTTTTAATGGGATAGGATTCATTTGAAAATTATTTACCTTTGTGTAGTTATGGTCAAAAGAGTGACCAAATGTTAGGGTAGGAGGCAAGAGTTCCATCTTTTGATTTTGACATGTTTTTACATTGTTTTCTCTTAGAAATGGACACTTTAATGCATATTTAACATCAACTGGATCTAACTAAGGTAGATGAGTGAGGAACCAAGGTGAGGGAAATCTCTAAACTACCTTGGATGTAGTTTCTATATATATATATATAATGCATAATCTGATTATTTTGATATGAAACCAAAAATTGGAAAATTCCTATGTGTGCTATTGAATAAGAACAATGCATGTGAGTGAAGTGTATGATAGTGATTGATACAATTGTGTGATTATATGGATGATTGTTAGAGAGTTTTAGCTAATGGTATATGTGTATAGTGGAGTAGATTCAATTCTTTAAATTGATTTATGTGTGTGGTCATGGAATAAATAGAACTTCATGCTTCATGTTTGTGCACGTATATCCTTATATATATGTCCATACCAAATTGAGGCTAGAACAATTTAAAGCAATGGGTGTATGTATACAAAACTCCTTACCCTCCAAATTGTGTACATGGAAAATATGACACACACATATGCAAGTATACACACATAAGTACACCCTATAGAGAATGCAAGGGTTGTTCTTAAAGGTATATTGCATATGGATGTGCCAATCCTAAATTCCTCTTACAAAAGTGTATACATGTACGCCCACCCATGTTATTCAATTTTTTGAATTATGAAACTTGGGTGTGGTACATAAGTATACATATATATACATATATACATAGATACATATAAAGTAGAGAAAATACCTAACTCTTACTCTTGTCAATGTGGAAGACTTTGGTGCATGGAAACCATCATGAGTGGCATTCAATTTGTAGCTCCCCATGATTGAAGAAACCATATGAATTATGCTTGAAGATATTAGATTGATGGTAACTTGAGTTGTGAAATTTAATGCTTCATAATTCGTATGGAAATGTGAATGAGGCTATGTTATCATGGATTACATTGCATACATGTTATGATGCTAGCATTATGGTTCCCAATGGGAATGTTGGTTATTAATTATTGATTCATTGTTAGATATGGTGGTTTGACTGTATTATGATTCCTAGGCTTATGGTGATTTTTATTGTGTCGTCGTGTGGCAATTGTGGTGAATGATTTCATGCTAGATGATTTGGCACTTGTGGAGGTTATTTGGAGGCATAAGGATGGAGTTAGGTATATATATGGGATATATGTATATCTTTGGCATTTAATCCAAAAAGAGTTATAAGGAAGGGTTTATATTATTTATCTCTTGGTGTTATAAAAATGAGGTTTATATCATTTATCTCTTGGTGTATAAGGTTGGGGTTTAGCTATATATGTATATATGTGTATATCTCATTGGTATTGCTTTCTATGTGCTTTTATATGATTTTGGTTATGTGGCAATCTTGAAAGTAAGGAATCATTTGGTAGTACTTGTATTGGATGATATTTACTTTAAAAATATATAATGTCGGTCATGTCAGATTACAATGATTTGATGCCCTACAGCAGTATGTTAAGTCACCTTGGGATTTAGTGTATGGATCTACGATGCCCCCCATGTGAGTATATCTCCAACTACATGCACAATTATATATTTATTCTTCATATATACATTGTGTCACAATCTAAAAATCGAGTACGTGACCAACGCGGACAATGCCTGGCTCGCACCGGTGCAAGCCTAACTTTTCATATAATCTTTATACTTTCATTAAACTTAACTATCCTTGAACTTTAAAGCAGATAAAATAACAGCTGAACTTAGCTAAGATTTCTTTTTCATTCATAGTCTAACATTCAATTAAATAATATCTTTACATATAGCTCATTCATGATCATTTTGCATTTCATAACTTTGTGCTAGTTCCTACTATCTCTTACAAGAGTACACACCGTATTGTAGCCTACTCGATTACAGAGCTTAACTAAGAATACCTAGCAGGACATGACTTCTAAGGTGCCTTACATTATCCCGGTCAATGGGAATGTGTACTTGACACACACATCATCGAACTGTGAAGTCTTCTGCACCTAAAATTGTGAGGGAGTGAGTCCAACCAGTTGACTCACCGAAAACATCCCTATCGCAGCAATTACAAACAAAGGTGTGTATATATATTGCCATACATGCAATAGGAAATAAAGAAACAAAATAATATGAGTATTCATAGGTGAACATGAATAATTGAAGCTCTTCCGAATATATACACCTATTAGGCATATAGCAACTTAATACACATAAAGTAGGAAATAGAAAGGCTTATTGCATATACATACATACAATTCTATAGATACATATCATAAACATATCATACAATCATCAAATATGCTCACTCGATTGGGTAGATATGGGCTATTGCCATCACTAGCTTCGGTAACCACCAAGCCCGCCGAGAAATTTCGAGTCACTAGAGAAGTCATCCTACCAAGCCCTTTCACTATTGAGAACACCAATGACCTGGGCCCTATCGAGTTCCTTTCGTTACTAAGGTCTTTATGAGCCTTTATCAACCTAGTCCCTCACCTCACCATAGCCATGGAATTGCGGGAAATGAATCAACAACTCATTAAAACTTAGCAGCACTTTCGTTCACAAAATCAATCAAACATGTAAATACATGTAAGGCATTATCAACAATTAAACATATATGTATACAACATATTTACTTAATGATGTTTCATAACTCAAAGGTTTAACTTTTCCAATACTCTGTGCATTACATATATGAAAAACCCACATTTTTCATAATTATGCATTAGGGACTTATACAAGTAAGGATTAACCTTCACATTGTTATTCCACATACATAGAATTTCTAGATAACTCATGATAGTTTCACATACATTGGATGGCCTACATTCTTAGCTCATATGCTTATGTATTCGTTTCCATGAAAGTGTTTACGGCTTCACCATACATGGGCATATAATTAGACATACTATTTTTCAATAGAAGGGTGTTATGCCCGTAGCACTTCCACCAACAAGTTTTTGTGTCTATTATATTTCCTTGCTAAGTGTGATCATTCCACTAGATTGACTTCATTTTTAATTCATGTAAAGAGATCATATTACCTTATTACTTTTCATTTCATCTAATCTCATGTAATTCTAATTCCATCAAATGATAACATACATAACTCTATATTTACATGTATATATATATATAAGAAACAACTGAGGTAGGATAAGAATTCCCTCACCTCTACTCCAAGATAATCATTGCATCCCCAAAAGATGTAGAAGGTAGATTCATCCCTATAAGACAACCATGTAAAAACATGTCAATGTCACAAAATAGGAAAATTCTTATCACCAATTATGACCTTTGATCACTCCTTTGATCATAACACTTAAAACGGTAAATCATTTTCAAATGAAACTTATACCATTGGAAAGTAGACTTAAAGATCTTTCCAATTATATAAGATTTGTTAAAAACGGACTCCAGATGAAAGAGTTATGATCGTTTGAAAATCAAGTTAGATCAAGACCAATACAGTAGCCCTTTCTCTACCAAGGTGGCACCTAGGCACCAAACCTTGATTTCAAAGCGCCATGGCTGCATGATCTTGGCGCCTGCGCACCACGTTACTGGGCAGCCATGGATGGAGCTCGAAAATGGCTCTATCCTTAGCCAAACCTCCCTCCTTTGATCCTAATCTTTCATGGGTTTATTTAGGATGTTTTTAGGCAAGTTAAAGACACTTAAAACAACCCAAAAATTTAGAAACTTGAAGCACATTCCATGGAAAAGAGATTTAAAGAAATTCTTCTCAAACTCATTCTTTCAACAACTTACAATTCTTCCAAAGATTCAACTCTTTCTAGCAAGGGTTTTCATTTGCCATCGTTTTATAACAATAATTTCATAGTAATTGCTCAGTGGCAGCATTATACACAATATTCCCAATTCCAAGCTTAGGGTTTGTTCTAGAAAACAAAGGAAGAAGAAGAAGAACAAATGCTTACCACTTTGTTTTAGGTTTCCATGGCTTTCTTCCCAAGCTCAAGATGTGCATGAAAGATGGAATTCGAAACCACGTTTCCCTTGGAAACCATAATTCAAGTCATTCAAGTAACGAACAAACCAACTTATTAGTTAAATAGTCCCCTTGAATCTCTTTATAAATTGTGATCTTAACTGTTGAATTCAAGGTGTAAATTTATTAGAGAAATAAAGTTTTTCCACTTACTTTGTTTCCAAGCAATAAACCATATGTGTGATAACCCGGAGGGAAATGAAGTCCCAAGGTTATTAGAGTTGATCCCCTATAATAAAGTGCATGAAAGAAGAGAATTTAATTAGAGCTCCAAAATTGTAGTCAGGGGACAACCAGTCAACTGCCCTCTACTTGGTAGTCGACTAGCAAAACACAGCCAATTTTGACCAAAAGGAGCTGGTCGACTGGTTATACTTTACCAGTCGACTGGTACGTCGCCACTTAAGTCTGGTTAGCCAAATAGAGGGCAACCAGTCGACTGGTTGTCTTTTCCAAGCCTGGAGAACACACTAAAGACATCCAATTGACCGATCTTCCCACGACGATCGATTGGTTGCCAGCAGACTTTCAAAATTCAGCTGGCAAAACCTCTCAATCCTTCCCAAGACTATAAGCTAACCCAAAACTCATCCAATTAACTTCCTAACATCATATAAAACATACCAAAACAAGGAAATCAACTTGCACCATAAAATTCCAAGTATCAATTCAAGGATTTTCAAAAATTCTCGAAAAGCCCCAAATTTTTTAGTTTAAGGAGAGTTCACTCCTAAACATGATTCCTCAACAATGTATCCCATTAAAACCTCCCTTAAGGTTCACATTTCAGTAAGGGAAGGGTTTAAAACCATACACGAACGGGTTAATTTTTGCAAATTACTAACCATACTAAACTAATTCATAAACAATTTTATCCGCACTTTTCCTCATCTGATTTAGGAGCTTAAAGTGAATTACAGAGTGCAGGTTCTGATAATCATTGAGCCTAGAGTTAGTGGTCATATAGTGGATAACATTGTTGCGAAACTAGGATACGATAAGAGATATAGAGTTGAGGCTGAAGGATTTTCTGGTAGAATTTAGATCCTTTGGGAGGAGGGCTCTGTGGATATTGAGATCATTAGCATTTTGATCAATTACTGCATTCTAATCTCACCTTTAAAGATGGGGGAAGTTCCTTTCTCCCAACTTGCGTCTATGGTAGTCACACACCTTACGTTAGACAAGGTCTCTAGGATCAACTTGAGGCAATTAATATTGCGGGGGACCTCAAAGTGGCTGTGTATTGGTGATTTTAATTCCTAAAAAGCAGCAGTGGACAAACAGGGGGTGCAAAACTTAATTACAAATCAATGCATGATTTTAATAATTGTTGCTTCAATTGTGGTCTAATGGATGTTAATTTTTGTGCCCTAGGTACACATGGAAAAATAGCAGAATTCAAGAGAGACTTGACTGGGGCTTTGACAAATTTTAATTGGTTCACTCACTTCAAGGAAGACTATATTCAACATTTAAATTGGTTTAAGTCTAACCACAGACTAGTTCTTCTTAGAATGGGTCAAGAGAATGAAAAGAGACCTCATCAGAGTTTTTGGTTTATTGCAGCTTGGATCACAGATACTTCTTTCAAGGATATGATTAAGGATAACTAGAGTAATGAGTCTAGTTGGCCGACTGCTATCTTCAGACTTACAGAGAGGATTAAAGAGTGGAACAGGGACGTGTTTGGTAGTATCAATAAGAAGAAGAGGACTCTTATGAGTAGATTGAATGGTATTGATAAGGTAAACCCGGATAGGACGAATCAATATTTGAACCATCTTCAAGAGGTGCTTTGGAAGGATTACGAAAAAAACCCTTTTATAGGAGGAAGTGTTGTGGTACCAAAGAGCGAGGTACAAATGGTTATAGTTTGGTGACAGAAATATTAAATTCTTCCACGCCTCTACTCTAGTGAGAAAAAAAAGGAATCGAGTGAAGGCCTTGAAGGACAGCTCAAGTAGATGGATTATTGACAAGGATGAACTGAAGGACATGATCTCCAATTTTTTCAGAAGCTTATATGCGACGGAGGATCAGCTGAGCATTGAGCCTTATCCTCTGAGAGGTTTATTCCCTAAGCTCGATTGTTTGAGTCTCAATAGTTTTGGGGCGGAAATTACCTAAGAGGAGATCAAGGACGCTTTCTTTAGTATGGGGGCTCTCAAAGCTCTTGGCCTGGATGGGTATCATGCTATGTTTTTTTAGAGTCAATGGGATGTCATTGGTGATTCTGTTTGTAATTTCATTAAGGACTGCTTTCGAGACTCGACAAGGATAGATGCGATTAATACAACAGACGTTGTTCTTATTCCCAAAGTGGAAAACCTGGATTCTATCAAACCATTTAACCAATTGTCTTGTGCAATGTTATTTATAAATCCATCACTAAAGTTATCACTAACAGACTCAAACCATTCTTGAATAAAATCATCTCTCCTACACAATGTAGTTTCATTCCAAGTAGGCATAGTTCTAACAATGTCATTATTGCGCAAGAAGTGATTCATTCAATGGCAAAAAAAAAAAGAAAAGGCAAGAAGGGCTTTATGTGGTTAAAGTTGACTTAGAGAAAGCTTATGATAGCCTTAGTTGGGATTTTTTGGCTGAAACCCTTAACGATATTGGCTTTTCAGAGAGAATGACGAACATCATTATGAGATGTGTCTCCACA
Organism: Biancaea sappan; assembly: GCA_037074585.1. NCBI lineage: Eukaryota > Viridiplantae > Streptophyta > Magnoliopsida > Fabales > Fabaceae > Biancaea > Biancaea sappan. Next base: position 66,805,431 of record CM073492.1, read on the forward strand.
TGTCACATGAAGATCATTTGGAACAGGGATTCTATTGAGGAATTTTCTATTTCTAGAGGGATCCGTTAGGGGGACCCCTCTCTCTTTATCTTTTTGTTTTATGCATTGATAGACTCACTGATGTTATTGATTATGCAATTTCTCTAAAAAAATGGAAACCTATTAAATTATATAAGAGAGGGCCTAATCTTTCTCATCTTTTTTTTATGACGATTTGATCCTCTTTGTAGAGGCAGATTTGGAGCAAGTTAGGATGATTCAATCTTGCCTTAAGGTGTTTTGTAAAGCTTCAGGTGAAAGAGTCAACAAGGGAAAAACTCATTTGTACTTTTCTAAAAACGTCCACCCAAATGTGGCAGTAGAATTAAGTCATGAGTCGGGATTCTCTTTAGTGGCAGACCTTGGCAAGTATCTGGGTGTTCCCCTTCATCATAGTAGGGTGAACAAAGCTTCGTATCAGTTCCTTGAGGACAAGTTGCGTAATTGCTTGAATAAGTGGAATTCGAAATTTCTCTCTTGCAGGACGTGTTATGTAATGCTTGGTGGTATTACGATTTTTATAATGAAAATTTTAATTATTTTAATGAAAATATTTGGTCATTTTTTATTTTTCACATTTAATTTATTTTTTTTTGAACATTATTTATGAAAATAGAGATAAATATCCAGATCAGATATTTTATTGCGGATGATATTTTTGGGATTTGAGGAAAGACTAGAGGAAGAGGAAATTTCATGGAAACAATGTTAGGGGATGGGGAATTGAGAGAGTGTTCATGAAGCATAGAGGGAGTAGGGTACTTACGAGGTTCAAAGAGGGACTAAAATGAAATGAGGAACTAGGATGACACCTAGAATATGGGAAGTGCCCAAATTAGAGAAATTATAGATTTACCACTACCAAAGTTGACTGGGGCTTGACCTGGGGGCAAAATAATAATTTCACCCTGGGCGGTTATATATAGATTTTCTCCTTTTCCTCCAAATTAGAGAAATTATAGATTTTCTCGTTTTTCCTCATTTGCTCACTTTTCTCTCTCCTCATACTCTATCTTCTCTCTTTCTCTCTTCCTTTTCTCTACCTCACCCTTTCTACCAAAACTTGCAAACTGAGTTGTTCTTCGGTGGTGGGGCAAGTCATTAGAGGCCAAGTAACGTAGGGAAAGCAAAGAATTGAGGTACAATTCTGATTTTTTAAACTTTTCTCTATTTGCCAACTTTAAGGCTATTTGGGATAAAATTGAGATTGTGGCTTCATTTGTGGTTAAAATTGTAGGTTTTAGTGTCTAAACACTCTTTAGACACCAAAGATAAAAACCCACGGAAGAAATCACAAAAAATGGTGAAATTGAGGCTAAGTTACATGGGTCGTGATTGTGGAGCCCAGGCACTACACTTCAGAAGGGAAAAGGACGAAAAGGCCTTGGCGTGGCGCCCAGGTGCCAGGCATACCGAAATTCTTGATCCATTTTCAAATTGTCATAACTCTTTCATCCACACTCTGTTTTTAAGAAATTTTATATCGTTGGAAAGCTCTTTGAGCCTAGTTTCCAATTGTATAAGTTTCATTTAGAGATTACTTACTAGATAAGAGTTATGACCAAATAAGTGACCAAAGGTCAGAGTTAATGGTGAAGATTTTCCTCATTTTATTTATTATTGATTTTGGTTGGTTCTAGGTGACTTGGGAGCTTTATTGGCTTCATTTCTTATGACTCTTATATGGTAAACCTTGTCAGCATCAAGGTGAATAGATGATCTTGCTACTTGTTTTTATTAAAATTATACAAGTATGATATACATTCCACTCACACCATAAATGAATTTACATTCATTAAGTTCCATAGTTAGTGGTATTAACTAGATTAGGAAATTTTCTTGTGATATTGAGAGTTCTTTTTATGATTTGCTATGGGAATGTTATGGGTTGAATTGTGTCGATTTGGGAAATGTATTTGGGATTATGTGTGGGATACTCATTGCTATTGTATTGTGTTTGTGTGAATGCATTGCATATTTATACAATAAGAGGGAACCAACTAGTAACCCAAGAATGTGGATATTCTTGAAAAGAACGTTGGAAAAGTGGGAAGCATGGGAAAGAGTGGGAAAAACATTATATATTGTTATTTCCATATTAATATTATGAGAGGGAAACCAGCTAGTAATCCAAGAAAATAGATATTTTTGGAAAGAACGTCTGAAATTGGAAACAGACGGTTAGACCTCTGGGATAAACCCGTTGAACAATTATAATCTGAGAGGAAATTCTAGTCTCAACGAGGTAAACGTGGGAAGATGTGGAAGAACAAGCATATGATTGTTGCATAATGCATTCAATGTGATCATTTGTGCTTGTATATGTTTGGGTTAAATTAGAATATTGGCTGTGATGTGATGTGGATTGCGAGAATGTGGACTCGCAAGGAAATTAGTATGTTAAGTTCACATGATCAGGTACGCTTGTGTTTGAGTATTTATACATGTTTGTACGTGCTATAGGTACTTCTTTAAGCTGTGGTTGTGATTAAGGTATCTGTACTTGTGCTTTATTTTATTACATAGTCATTTACTCACTGAGTTTTTGATAAACTCATACTATTTGTTGTTATCTTTTTCAGATTTAGCAATTGAAAAGGATAGAAAACCGTTGGAGGGGATAAACTCGTTGAACAATTATAATCTGAGAGGAAATTCTAGATTAAGTCTCAACGAGGTAAGCGTGGGAAGATGTGGAAGAACAAGTATATGATTGTTGCATAATGCATTCAATGTGATCATTTGTGCTTGTATATGTTTGGGTTGAATTAGAATATTGGCTGTGATGTGATGTAGATTACGAGAATGTGGACTCGCAAGGAAATTAGCATGTTAAGATCACATCATTAGGTACGCTTATGTTTGAGTATTTATACATTTTTGTACGTGCTGTAGGTACTTCTTTAAGCTGTTGTTGTGATTAAGGTATCTGTACTTGTGCTTTATTTTATTGCATAGTCATTTACTCACTGAGTTTTTGATAAACTCATACTATCTATTGTTATCTTTTTCAGATTTAGCAATTGAGAAGGATAGAAAACCGTTGGAGGTTAGCGGTTTGGAGATGTACTCTATTTTTTACTAGAGGGTTATTGATGAACCAATTTTTGGGCTGTATGCCAATAGAAACATTTTGTAATCCTATAGGCCACCTAGGTCCTATGATATTTTAGGGATTTTATTAATTTAGCTGTAATTTGTTTTGTAAATTATATAATTTACAATTTGCATAGCTGTGGATATTAGAGCTGTTTAGAGAAATTATGGGCTACTATTGAGGTACACCCTAATTTGTATATTAAGTCATGTACCCATTTTTCGGGGTGTTACAAAATGGTATCATAGGGAAAAGTTTGTTAGGTCTCTTATAGATTACAGAGCAAAGTATTCTTTGTGGGTCTTTCCCCACTGTCGTGAACTGCACAGCATGACCATAAGTTTAGGTTCCATAAAAGGCATTATAGGATGTTGAGTTTCTTTTTTGTGACTTACTCTTCAGTGGAGTGAGTCGGAAATAATTTTATTTGCAGGATTTTGGCTCTTATCTGCAGGATTTTGGCTCTGGATAGAAGAGAAATCCTCAGAGCATTAGGAGCTCACGAGCTCGCTCAGGTGTAGCTTTGCTACATTACCACTGAGGTGGTTGTGAATTATTTGGAAAGAGATGTGGGTGTGGTTATGTATTGTGGAAACGAGTTTTCCCATGTGATGTGTAATTATCTATGTAGTATAGTCTGTAATAGATCATTTCAATTTTGGTATGTTGTGATATGTAAATTTATTTGCTTGATGGAAGGTATGTATATGTTCATATATGTATCTATAATTGTTTGTAATAAACAAACCTTGGGTTGTAAGTGGAAAATGTGGAACCAGTTATGGATTATCAAATCAGAAATGTACTATACATATATGTATGTATCCATGCAAGTAGAGAAAAACTTGTTGGGGTTTCTTGTAGTGGGTGCCTGTGTATATATTTTGCAAAAATTTTCATTAATATATTTTAATGAATCGTGGAAACAAGTTTGTTAGGGAAGGTTTGGAGAAAATGGTATGGTGTGGGAATAATCTAAACATTGTGCATGCATGCGTATATTGTTATGCATTTGCTATGAATAGGAAATGCATACCAGTAGGAAGTGTGGGCATTCTTTGTGGCTTAGGTGATTAGTTAAGTGGAATGATGAGTTTGGGCGTTTGTAAATCAACACCTATGTGGATTAGTGCACAATCCATTTTCCGAAGTGTTGGCGATGTCCTAGAAGGGTCGTGCGTAGTCATGGGCTCTTGATGGGAGGAGGGTCATGAGAAGTAGGCTGAGGGCTAGGATAAAGGTTACATTATGAGAGATAGACATTGAAGTGGTTAGGTTGATTTGAGTTAGAGTATATACTCGATCTCATATTTCAACTGATGTTGGTATCTTAGGACTTAGTTGAGGAAATCGAGGCAGATACAATAAAGTGGGGCAAGACGTTAAAGGTGTTGAGGTAAGTTGTCATTTCTTTGAGGGCAACTTGCTTGTGTTATACTCGTTCGGTTGAGGTTTGTTAGTGATGTCATTGTGTGGTAGATGTACTTAGGAAAACGGGATCGGTCTAGAAAGGGAAGAACTCACGAGACAAGTTTTAGGTGGCAGATTGGGTGAGAATGCTGTATGTAGGGGGTGTGGTGCTACGAATAAAGAAAAGAGAGGCTAGAGTGAGTTGTAAATCTTCTAGGGCAACTTGATTAAGTTGCACCCGTTAGGTTGGGGGTTTGTAGGTGGTGATGCCGTGCAATGAGTGTGCTTAGGTATATGTGATTAGTCTTAGAAAGAAGAAAAGACTTACGAGACAAGTTCTCGATAGTCATTGAGTGAGAATACAGTAAATGTGAGGTGCGAGGATGCATGAAATCCTTACACCGAGAAGGTCGGATGAGGTAAAGGGTCATTTACAAAAGTTTCTATCATGGTGAAAGTGTAAAAACCTCATGACCTATGAATGGTTTGAGGGTACTACGGGTAGGTTTTTGGCATGGGTGCCATCTGAGTTGAGTAGGTGTAGTGGTGAAAGTGTAGTGCCAGAGATTAACGGGAGGTTTGGCCTACCTTTTTATGAAAGGGGGACCTATAGTGCATAAGGTGTACGTATTTGTGAATATGTAATATACTTAGTAGGTTACGTACAACCAAGAGTAGACAAGGATCTTTATATGTCGGTAGGGTGAGTATCGAGGATATTCTATGTTAAGGGTAATTACTCGCAAATGAACATGCATAGAATGTGTGTGTACATGTACTTACGTAAAGACTCTAAATGTGAATTTATTTGGGGAGGATGACCTCCATAGAGCTTATAGTCCCGAAGGAAGAAAATCCTATCAGAACTAAAGGTTAGAGAAAGTGTCAATGGGGAATTATGAGATAAGCTTTAGTGGGCCTGATGTTAATTTCATGGATTGGGGTAAAGGCCTTGGCCTATAGGTTAGTGTGTTGCAGTTGCGAGCATGTTCATATCAACCTGTTATTGGTTACGGACATGGCCTAACAAACCAAGGGTTGGGATAGGCTTGTGCACCCATGAGTTTGGTAAGACTCAGAGTGGGGGTTCGCATTAGGCGAGCCAATCAGGAGGTTCATCTCATGAACCAGGTTCCTAAAATAGGCCTCTTAGTGAATATAGCCAACTGACATCGTCGAGACTCAAAGGCTAACATATGGGAGAGAATGGGAGTCTAAGATCGTTCTTTAGTAAGATTTAAATTTGTTGAATGATTAGTGGATAGAGATGTAGATATGGGATAGTGTACTCCTAAGATCTAAAACCGATGGTTGCCAATGGGGAACGTGGTTTAGGATCAAGAGTGATGCACATGAGAGCTAGAAGGCTTAGGAAACGGGAATATAAGGAGGGATTGTGTTTGCTTATGTTATTTTATGTGTAGGACACATGTTATGGTTGATGGCATAGTCTAAGAGACCGGGAACATGCTATGGCTGAGGGTACGACCCAAGAAGTTGGACCCATGTTATAGTTACGGATATGACCCAAGAGACTAAACACATAGTTTGGTTTTCGTGGGATTGGGATGAAGTTTCATGGTACACTCTTAGGGCTAAGATGGCAGTTGCTGTGGTTTGGCATAAGCCAGAGCTCAGGATGAGAGTCATACCAGAGGGACAATATGCCTACGGGCAGGGATATAGCCTTCAGGCAAGATGCGCCTACGGGCCGAGATATTGCCTATGGGCGGGATATCACTTACGAGTGGGATGACGCCTTCAGGTGTGGTGCATATATTCTATTATATTGTGAGTATATGTATGTGGGTCTGTGTTTGTGTATGGGTTTATATTTATGGTATGCTTAGTGTTAAAAGTATGATTGGTAAGGCTTGTGAGGAAAGTTGTAGAGCTCCATGATATACTTGAGCTGTATAACAACCGGGGATCTCAGTCCTCATTTTGGTTTTGAGAAATGCGAGGTTATGTCAGAGGTAGTGTATATACTTCGATTTTTTATGGAAGTTGGAGAATGTCACTTTTCATTGATTGACGTGGCGTCTTTCGAGTCTTGTGGTGAGTTTTTTGGATTAAGGGGATCGAATTCTATTGAGGAAGAGAATGTAATACCCGCTAATTTTAGAATCATATGATTGGCGGTATTATAGTTTTTATAATGAAAATTTTAATTATTTTAATGAAATATCTGATCATTTTTTATTTTTCATATTTAATTTATTTTTTGAATATTATTTATGAAAATAGAAATAAATAACTGGACCGGATATTTTATTGCAAATGATAATTTTGAGATTTGAGGAAAGACTAGAGGAAGAAGAAATTTTATGGAAACAATGTTAGGGGATAGGGAATTGAGAGAGTGGTCATGAAGCATAAAGGGAGTCGGGTACCTACAAGATCCAGAGAGGGACTAAAATAAAATGAGAAACTAGGATGACACCTAGAATGTGAGAAGTGCCAAAATTAGAAAAATTACGGATTCGCCACTACCAAGGTTAACTAGGGAGTTGACCCAGGGGCAAAGTAGTAATTTCATCTTGAGCGGGTATATATAGGTGGCCCCACTCATTTTTTCTCATTTTCTCATTTTCTATCTCTCTTCACTCTCTCTCTCTCTCTTTTTCTCTTCCTTCTCTCTACCTCACCCTCTCTAACCAAACCTGCAAACCGAGCTCCGGTGAACTGTTCTTCGGTGGTGGGGCGAGTCATTGAAGGCCAAGCAACGTAGGGAAAGCAAAGAATTGAGGTAGGAATTCTGATTTTTCAAACTTTTTCCTATGTTCTAGTTTTAAGGCTATTTGGGGTAAAATTGATATTGTGGCTTCAATTATCGGTTAAAATTGAGGGTTTTAGTGTCTAAATATTCCTTAGACACCAAGGATGAGAACCTGTAGAAGAAATCATAAAAAACAGTGAAGATCTGTGAGGCCAAATCATGTGGGTCATGATCGTGGCACCTAAGCGCTATACTTCAGAAGGAGAAAGGAAGAAAAGGCATTGGCGCCAGGCGCCAAGTGTGTGTGTGGTGCCTCAGCCATACCAAGGTTATTAATCCATTTTCAAATAGCCATAACTCTATCATCCATACTCTGTTTTTAAGAAACTTTATATCATTCGAAATATTTTTAAGTCTAGTTTCCAGTAGTATACGTTTCATTTGGAGATTACTTAATAGATAAGAGTTATGAACAAATGAGTGACCAAAGGTCAAAGTTAGTGGTGAGGATTTCCTCATTTTATTTATTATTGATTTTGGTTGGTTCTAAGTGACTTGAGAGTTTTATTGGCTTCATTTCCTGAAACTCTTATACGATAAACCTTGTCGACATCAAGGTGAGTGGATGACATTGCTACTTGTTTTTATTAAAATTACACGAGTATGATATAAATCTTACTCACACCACAAATGAATTTACGTTCATTAAATTCTCAAGTTAGTGGTATTAACTAGATTAGGGATTTCTTATGATATTGGGAGTTCTTTTTATGATTTGCCTATGGGAATGTTATGGGTTAAATTGTGTGGATTTGGGAAATGTGTTTGGGATTATGTGTGGGATACTCGATATTGTATTGTGTTATTATGAATCAATTGCATATTTATACAATGAGAGAAACTGGCTAGTAACCCAAGGATGTGAATATTCTTGGGAAAAACGTCGGAAGAGTGGGAATAAAGGGATAGACCTCTAGAATCAACCTATTGAACAATTATAGTTCGAGGGAGAAAATCTGGACTATGTCTCAATGTGGTAAGCGTGGGAAAGAGTAAGAAAGACATTATATATCATTATTTGCATATTCATATTGTGAGAGGGAAACCGGCTAATAACCCAAGGAAGTGGATATTCCTGGAAAGAACGTCAGAAATTGGAAATAGAGGGTTGGACCTCTAGGATAAACCTGTTGAACAATTATAATTCGAGGGGAAATTCTGGATTAAGTCTCAATGACGTAAGCGTGGGAAGATGTGGAAGAAAAAACATATGATTGTTGTATAATGCATTCAATGTCATCATTTGTGCTTGCATATGTTTGGGTTGAATTAGAATATTGGCTGTGATGTGATGTAGGTTGCAAGAATGTGGACTCGCAAGGAAATTAGCACGTTATGGTCACATAATTAGGTATGCTTATATTTGGGTATCTATACATGTCTATACATGCTAGAGACACTTCTTCAAACTGTGGTTGTGATTATGATATTTGTATTTGTGCTTTATTTTATTGCACTGTTATTTATTTACTGAGTTTTTGATAAACTCACACTCTCTGTTGTTATCTTTTTCAGATTTAGCAACTGCGGAGGATAAGAAACTACTAGAGGTTAGTGGCTTGGAGATGTATTCCATTTTTTACTGGAGGGTTCTTGATGAACCAATTTTTGGACTGTACGCTAATAGAAACGCTCTATAATTCTATGCCACCTAGGTCTTATAGTGTTTTAGGAATTTTATTAATTTGGCTATAATTTGCTTTGTAAATTATATAATTTACAATTTGCATAGTTGTGGATATTAGGGCTATTTAGAAAAATTATGGGTTACCACTGAGTTACTCCCTAATTTGTATGTTAAATCATGTGGTCATTTTTCAGGCGTTACATATTATGCTCACTAAATCAATCCTAAATACAATACTGATGTATTACATAAAGACAAACATGCTCCCTAACAATGTTTATGAAAGTTTAGATAAAATCTCTAGAGACTTTATTTGGGGATCAAGAGAAGACAGGAAGGGGATTCACCTTATACCTTAGGATGATCTCTGTAAACCCAAAAATGTTGGAGGATTGGGGATTAGAGGGACAAAGCTTATGAACCACTCTCTCCTTATGAAAGTTGGTTGGGGAATAATGAATAACAAAGATTCTCTATAGGCTCAAACCCTAAGATATAACTATGGGTGTGGAGAGGATATTATTCCTAAAATAAATAGAAGGAACCATAGCTCTAACTTGTGGCAGGGCATTTGCAAGACTTGGAAGAACGTGTTGGAAGCCACCTCCTGGAAAATTGGTAACGGTTATAAGATCAGGTTCTAGGATGATTGTTGGTGCAAGAAGGGCCTCAGACATTTAACAGGGGAAACCCTCAAGGAATCAGAAGCAAAGAAAATTGTTAGTGAATATTTCCTTCTAAATGGGATTTGGTATTTAGAAAAAATGAAGAGTTTGCTACCTGAGGATATTTGTGAGTGGATTGTGAAGAAGCATTCTGGAACTAGGAACAATGTTAAGGATGTTATCTAGTGGAACCATCCCAAGGAGGTGGGCTTTACGGTTAAATCCGCCTATAGTATGATTTCTGAGGAAGAGTGTTCAGGCAAATTATTTTTAATCATTAGGAATGAACGCTGCCTGAGAGTCCTTCATGAATCTCTCTTAGCCCAGGTATTCTCCCGCGCGCTGGTCTCTCTCTGCTTCCTTCCTGTAAGTAATCTCTTTCACTGACTTTGAGTTCAGAAATTTCACCATCGATCATTGCAAATTCGTCTCCATTTTCTTACTCCAGATTTTCTGGCTCTTGTTGGAGCTCTCTCATGGGTTTCTGGACGATTCGGGAAATCTTCTAACTCATATTTGAACTTAAATTACACAGTGGGTTCAGTTCAGATTCACTAGGTCGAGTTTTTATAGTAAGCCTCCGTCTTTTATACATTCTGGGGCATCTATTGTCTAATTTCATTAAACGATCAAAATCTAGTTGGTTTAGCTGATTCTTTGCCGAATAATATGTTAGCTGATCTGAGGAGATTTATTTAGCAAGTTGGGATGGTAGCATTACTTTGGATTCCGAGAAAAATTCGTGAAGTAAGGAGTGAACATGGAAGTTCCAAAATTTTATCCAAATATTGTGGGTCTGGAATCTGATAATACTGGAACACGCACAACAAATAACCCATACTACTCTAGTTATATTAACTGAGAGCAGGACGTTTATTGTTTTTACTTTTGTAATGGTCAAAGTTCTAATTTCATTTAGTTTCCTCTTGTTTTCTGTATATTAAGGTGTCCTTTTTTTTTTCTAGTAGGAAAGTAAGAATTTGAGCTTATGCAAGATAGTGAATGCTTCTGTTTTAAAAAGTCCTACAAATTTTGGGAATTTTAGAAACTACATGATCTATAGAAGCAATGGATTTCAAGCTGCATTATTTTATATTTATCAGTGATTAGTAAAGTCGTATGTTCTAGCCATAGGAGTTGTTGATATATAGAATTCTCAGTTTGCAACCGTATGATGCATTTGGATGGAAAGAAATGTCAGAGTTTTCAATGATCGGTGTCTACTTACTGATAGGTCGGTTTGGCAAGCGCACCAATCGCACAAGTAATACAGAGTGAGTAGAGTATCGTTCCCACGAGGATTGAGGTACCAAGTACCCGTGAAGCTAAAGTTAAATGCTATCTAGACGAATCATTGAACGAAAATATAAAACTAATGTTACAAAATAAACTAAACTCTATCTAAACCTAAAACTAAGCTACTCCTAATGACAGTAACCTAGGATTGATGGGATTGACTTCATTTAATTCTTAATCCGACTAATTCATAGACAAATGAGTCTTTGAGTTGTTAAAGACTGATTCAATCAAATTGCAAATCCTTTTGGAGTTGGTTAAGCTCTCTCAAGTGTTTGAACCCAATCCCTTGGAGAAACAAACCTACCTATACCCAATGATTGTTTAATTCCTTAATCCAATCATTCAAGTAGGTGATTAAGTTTAGGAACTCATAAAAACCACATAAATAAGATTATCCATCCCTAGATTAATCCGATTTATAGTGGAAGTTACAATGGGCTAGTTAATACCTAGCTATCCCTAGCATAGATAAAAACCCCCAAACTCATAAAAGTGGTGATCAATCATTTTTAGAGCAATTCAATCCGGTAATTCCACTCCAACAAAATACGAAATGCAATTGAAACGAATCATTCAATAACAAAACCTCATAAGAAATTAAATTACATCAACCACCATGCCCATCATTCTTCATAGATTCCATTATCATCCTCTTACTCTTGCTTTTACCACTTGTACATGCTAGTCTAGGGCACGAATATTCCTAGAAGGATTTTCCCAAACCTCAACTAAGATAAAACCTAACTCTCCATAATTCCTTATGTGAAAATCAAGTTCATTAAATGACCAAACCCTAATTTGACTATATGAGGCTAATAACTATATTCCTATGATATTAGCAAATCAATCCCCTCTCCTTTAAGGTTCAAGAACTCATACAACTTACTCATTTGGTCTTGTTTCTACCTCCCCTTCCCAAGTTTGGTAAAAACACCCAATCATCCCAATAAATGGCCAATTTAAAGGAAAGCATTAAGATTGGAATAAATAAACATGCATTAACCAAGCAATAACTACAAGAGTTCGAGAAATTACACAAAACCTAATCTAAAATCGGACTCATAACAATCCTTGAGTTACATATTACCTACCACTACATAATACAAGAAAATACAACATGAAAAGAGAAGAAAATGAAGAGGAAAGAGAAGAGATGGGGGAAAGAAGACCAATCCATTGAAGGAAGGCTCTTCTCCCCCCTAACCAGCTCTGTAGAGTAAACCCTAGCCGCCTCCAAGCTCCCCAAAATCTCCCAAGTCCAAGATTAGGTTAAAATGCTCAAAAAGGAGATTTTATGCTGCTGGTCCGAAGTCTGGCGCCTGGGCGCCAAGGCTGCAGCATCTAATGGCCAGTTCAGGGGTTGGGCGCCTGGGCGCCACGCCTGGCGCCTGGGCGCCAACTGGGCAGAGAGCCCTGGTTCTTCACATGCCTGGCGCTTGGGCGCCACGTCTGGCGCCCAGGCGCCAGACTACTGGAATTTGCTTTCTCCCTACAGAAAACAATAAATAAAATAAATTAAAAAGGCAATAAAAGGCACAGAAAAACAAGAAAATACGAACACTAACAAGCACACGGAAATTGTACGAAAACAAAGATAACAAGCGCAAAAGGAAAGCAAACATGGCTAAAAGAGGACCGAAAATCCCAAATATGGTGACATTATTTAGTGACTTTCTAGGACTTATCAACTCCCCCAAACCTAGATCTTTGCTTGTCCTCAAGCAAACAATTACAAACGAACATAACAAAAAGATATTTCTTGATAAAAAGGAAGTGTTGAACAACTTGAAAGATTATGAGCAAGTAAGTTAAATTCATGCATTCATCTAAATAAAGCAAAGGTAAGCAATGAATTTCTTGAATTGATAGGTAAATTGAAAATTTTCATTAACCTTAAAATTAAAATCATAAATGCCCTTAATTTTCTCTAATTACTACCTCAAAAGTTTAAAAGAATTTACCTTATTGTGAGATTTTTCTCAGCTCTATCAAAGTGTATTTTAGCAAAGGGAATTCCAATTTATTTATGATTGAAGTGAAGACCGTGCGCCTAACCACACATCTTCCCCTCAATCTAAGTAATATCCGCTAATAGGCTAAGGAAACAAAGAATTATCAGTGCGCCTAATCCACACAACAATGCCTTGTCTGTCGCCTTTATTTGTTAAGATATAATTCATTGGTTGGAGAAAGTATTGTGCGCCTAAACCACACTACACTTCCTCAACTTAAATCACACTCATTATATTTATTTTTTTTTTTTGTTTTTTTTTTGTTTTTGTTTTTGTTTTTTTTTAAATTCCCTTATTGAGCAAATATACATCACAAATAAGAATAAAAAATTTTAAAAATTTGAGGAGTATTTAAAGAAAATTAAAAAAAAACACCTACAACTTCTATTTAAGAATGTTTGAAAATTCTCAATTTAATGAATAAATTCTAAAATTCCATAACTTAGCTCGATTTTAAATAAGATGACGACATAAATTCAACCAACGTTGACATAACATAACACCTGTTCAACAATTTCCAAAATATCAAGAGAAATCCTAAAACGTGATGGTTCAACAAAAGGAATTGCATTCTTATTAAACAACAACCCACTCTCCCAAACCTAAACCAGACATTGTCCTCAATGTCAAACCAAGCACACAAATACTGGTTTGAGCATCCAAAAGGGGACAATCAACAAAAGGGGACGGAAAGGCAATGAATGCTAAAAACAAACCATCAACAACAACAACAACAGAATTAAAATACACAACGATTATTAAACAAGAATCAAAATAACAAAATGACAATAACAAGAGTCTTAACCATTCCATCACAAAAATAGAGACATCAACAAAATCCAAAAAAAAAAAGACATAAAAATAACAAAACAAAAAGTTCTCAAATGAGAAGTACAGTACAAGAATCAATAAACAAAGAAATAAAAACAACAAAACACTGAATCACAACGCCTCAATCCGTGTCATCAGCGTCGTCTTCTTCTTCGCCCATCTCTTCATCTCCGCCAGCTACTCCACTGTTGACTGCAGGATCAAAATTGATGTCGTCAGTTGGATCATAAGAAGGATCCTGCAAGGCCCAACCCTCTGTGCTCACTCCCCAATGTCTAGCCATGGCATACAGAGCCTGAGTTACACCCCTATTGTGCTCATTCTGTGTTCCTACAAATGCATTATGGGAAACAACAAAAGCATCGTGGGACGCTCTCAAATCACTTAGGGAGTTTTCAATATCAATAATCCGCTGCGACATATGAGGTCCCTGAGGTGCAGGTGCAGCGCGTGGTCTGGATGGTGCCTGAGGAATCAGAATGGGTGCCTGATAGTGATCCGCGGGGGCTCCATCACGTGGTGCCATAGAATCTATCACTTGTGCAGTGATAGGGTGATGTGATCATGAAGGCTGTCCTTGAAGAACAAGAGGTTGAATCTATACATGGGCCAATAACACGTTCAAGGGCCAAGAAGCATCAAATGGGATTGACTTGGGTTTCTTTACTTGTGTGCAATGATGGGCTGGGCCAATTTAGAAGCTTGGACTTTGAAGATTAAAATAACTACAGATTTTTCTTATTGTTTTAATAATTTTCGTGCATGACTTTTTGGGATATAAAATCTGATGTAATTTAATGTTTTCAGAGTTGTTGTATTGTCTTTTAGCTTTCCAAGTGGTTGTAGTTGTTGTTGTTGCATTAATGAGGTGGTTATAGGGTGGCTGTAGTTGGTATAGGCTAGGTGGCTGTATGTTGACTATAGTTGTAGGCTCATTAATGAGGTGGCTATAGGGAGGCTGTAGTTGTTGTAGAGGTGGCTATAGGTTGACTATAGTTGTTGTAGGCTCATTAATGAGGTGGCTTTGGTTGCATTAATGAGGCAGCTGGTTTTTGTTATCTATAAAAGGGAACTTGCCCCCTTGTGGCAAGATAATCATATTGGAGTGAATTATATTTCAGATTGCTACAAGCACATCTATCTTCTCTTATCTAACAATTGTGTTAGTGTGGCGAGAAAATCTCAGAATTCTTATCACTCCCATTCCGTTCTCTAATCTGGGGTGTGGCGAATTCTATCCATCTTAGCTTGATTGTGGCGCCATAGGCTTATCAATTTAGTTGAGTTGGTTTTCTTCTCTTTATTTTCCTTGTGGTACAGATTGTGTCCTCTTTTAGGCACATCATATTGGTATCAAAGCAGTGGTTTCGTGTGGGAAAACTCTTGTAACTTGAGAGTAGAACACTTATAGAGAGAGATCATGTCTGGAGAAAACAGTTCTGAACCTCCAATTCCAATGGGGCTTACTTTAGAGCAAGCTCAAATTCTGAAGTTGGAAAGGTCTCACAGTCAAATGGAGAGATCTCAACAACAAATGATGGAGCAGTTGAATCGTTTGGTAGAACAAATGGAGAGGCTAAACCATCAACCAAGGCATCGGCAGCGAAGAAATAGAAATGAAGAGCAATCGGACCAAGAAAGCAATACAGAAGATGAAAGGTCTCCAAGGCCAAGGAGGCAACAAAGAGAGCAAGAATTGAAGATTAAGATGAAGGTCCCTACTTTCAAGGGAAGTAGCTCTCCAGAGGAATTTTTGGAGTGGGTGCAGCGTGTAGAGAAGGTCTTTGAGTGCCATGAGTACTCGGAGGCAACCAAATGTCGTCTTGCAGCCCTTGAATTCACAGATTATGCCAATTTATGGTGGGAGAATTTGAAGAACCTACGGAGGAGAGATGGTGAGGAAGAAGTCAGAAATTGGAGGCTAATGAAGAGACTTATGCAAAGAAGATTTGTGCCAGAATATTACAAGCAAGAGCTCTTCTTCAAATTTCAATCTTTGAGACAAGGAGGTATGTGTGTAGAAGACTATGTGAAAGAGTTTGAGATGCTAATGATTCGATGTGAACTGAATGAACCTCAAGAGCAAACAATTGCAAGGTTCATTGGTGGTTTGCATAGGGAGATTGGTGATTTGGTGGAACTACAAAATTATGTAACCTTAGAGGATGTTATTAAACTTGCAATCAAGGTGGAGAGACAAAGGAAGAGAGTTTCTAGTAAGCAAATATCACAGCCAGCTAGAAACAAAATCACAAATTTCTCTACAACACCATCATGGGTTGCATCTAAAGGAGAAGAAAGAAAGGTGGAGAAGAGGGAGTCTTCAAAACTTCCATCAAGTTCATCAAAAGGGAAAGAAAAGGGAGCCGATTCAGAACCTCCTAAAAGGAGTAGAGATGTAAAGTGCTTCAAATGTCTTGGTCATGGGCATTACGCATCTGAATGTCCAAACCGTAGGGTAATGATTATCCAAGACACGCATGGAGAAGTGGTAAGCGAAGATGAGGCAGCCATTGAAGGAGTTATGGAAGAATGTTCTGATAAGGAAAACATGGAGTATGCTGATGAGGGAGAACTCCTTGTCATAAGGCGTGCTCTAAATTTGCAAGCTAAGCCTAGTGATGAGCAAAGGGAGAACATTTTTCACACAAGGTGTACTATTGAAAAGAAGGTTTGTGGTGTAATTATAGATGGAGGGAGCTGCACAAATGTGGCTTCTACTACGTTGGTGGAGAAGTTGAATTTAGCAACAACTGAACACCCTCATCCTTACAAATTGCAGTGGCTAAATGAAGATGGAGTTGTGAGAGTCACTAAACAGGCTGTTGTGCCATTTTCTATTGGGAAAAATTACAAAGATAAGGTACTATGTGATGTTGTTCCAATGAGTGCTAGTCATTTGCTCTTGGGAAGACCATGGCAGTATGATAGAAGAGCTTTGCATGATGGGTTTAAAAACACATATTCCTTTGAGAAAGATGGAAGGAAGATTGTGTTAGCACCATTGAGTCCTCAACAAGTGAAGATACATCAACAGGAAGCTGAAAGGAAGGGTAATTTACTTGCCAACAAAGGAGACATTGAGAGAGCTTTATCCAGCTCTAATTTAGTTCTTTTATTGCATTTGAAGGAGATAGTACCAGAAATTGTGGGATCACTTCCACCACAAATTCAAAGGCTCTTGGAAGAATTTCGTGATGTATTTCCAGAAGAACTACCAAAGGAATTACCACCAATTCGTGGTATTGAGCACCAAATTGATCTTGTACCAGGAGCTGCCTTACCAAATAGGCCAGCTTATAGAATGAATCCGGAGGAGGCAAAGGAGTTGCAACGTCAAGTAAATGAGTTGCTGGAAAGAGGATATGTGCAGGAGTCCATGAGTCCTTGTTCAGTACCGGCCTTATTGGTGCCAAAGAAAGATGGGACCATGAGGATGTGTGTGGATAGCAGAGCAATTAACAAGATTACAGTCAAGTATCGTTATCCCATTCCAAGGTTAGATGACATGCTTGATGAATTACATGGCTCCAAAGTGTTTTCAAAGATAGACTTGAAGAGTGGTTATCACCAAATTCGTATGAAGGAAGGAGATGAATGGAAGACAGCCTTTAAGACAAAACATGGGCTGTATGAATGGAAGGTCATGCCATTTGGATTATCCAATGCCCCAAGCACCTTTATGAGGCTAATGAACCATGTGCTTCGAAAATTTATAGGTATGTTTGTTGTCGTTTATTTTGATGACATTTTGGTTTATAGTAAAAATTCTGAAGAGCATGAAGAGCATTTGAGGCAAGTATTTGAAGTATTACGAGAACAAAAGCTATTTGGCAATTTCAAGAAGTGCCAATTCTGTCAAGACCAAGTTATTTTCCTTGGTTTTGTTGTCTCTCAACATGGGGTGCACGTGGATGAGGAGAAAATAAAAGCAATCAAGGAGTGGCCAATTCCTAAAAGTATTTCTGAGGTACGAAGTTTTCATGGCCTTGCTTCATTTTATAGACGATTTGTGAAGAATTTTAGCACTATTCTTGCACCATTAACTGCATGCATCAAAAAAAATTGTGAGTTTAAATGGACCGAAGCTACACAAAAGAGTTTTGACTTAATCAAGGAGAAATTGTGTTCAGCACCTATTCTAGCTCTTCCAGATTTTTCAAAGGTATTTGAGATTGAATGTGATGCATCTGGAGTAGGGATTGGAGCTGTCTTAATGCAAGATAAGTGTCCCATTGCTTATTTTAGTGAGAAGCTTGGTGGAGCAAGTCTGAATTACTCAATCTATGATAAAGAGTTCTTTGCACTAATTCGAGCTCTTGAGACATGGCAGCATTATTTATTACCAAAGGAGTTCATCATTCACACCGATCATGAATCCCTAAAGCATTTGAAGGGGCAAGGGAAGCTGAATAGAAGACATGCCAAATGGGTGGAGTATTTGGAAGCTTTCCCCTATGTAATCAAATACAAAAAGGGAGAGACGAATGTTGTGGCTGATGCATTATCTCGGAGGTATGCTTTGATTTCTCTGTTGAACACTAAACTGTTGGGCTTTGAACTTATTAAGGAGCAATACTTGCTTGATCCTATGCTGGCTAAAATCTATTCAGCTTGTGAGAAAATGGCCATTAAAGGGTTTTATAGGCATGATGGTTATATGTTCAGATTTGGGAAACTTGTGATTCCTAATTGTTCTATTAGGGAATTGCTTGTTAGAGAATCACATGCAGGTGGGCTGGCTGGACATTTTGGTGAAAAGAAGACATTTGAAATGTTGAAAGAGCATTTCTATTGGCCAAATATGATGAAGGATGTGCATCGGATTGTAGAAAGATGTGTTGCTTGCAAGAAAGCAAAGAGCAATGAGGCTGCACATGGCTTGTACATGCCATTGACTGTTCCAGATCAACCATGGATGGATCTAAGCATGGATTTTGTGCTTGGATTACCCAGAACAAAAAGGGGAAAAGATTCAGTTATGGTGGTTGTTGATAGATTCTCAAAAATGTCTCATTTTATTTCATGTCACAAAACTGATGATGCTTCTCATATTGCTGATTTATTCTTCAAAGAAGTTGTGAGATTGCATGGCATTCCGAAGAGTATTGTTTCTGATCGTGATGCCAAATTCTTGAGCTATTTTTGGAAGACATTATGGATGAAGCTTGGAACAAAGCTGCTATTTAGCACAACCTGTCATCCTCAAACTGATGGGCAAACTGAAGTGGTAAATAGATCTCTTTCCTCTTTGCTTAGAAGTGTTATCAGTAAAAACTTGAAGAATTGGGATGAGTACTTGCCGCATGTTGAATTTGCTTATAATCGGAGTGTTCATAGTACTACAAAGAAATCTCCATTTGAGGTTGTGTATGGATTTAATCCTAATACACCAGCAGATTTGGCACCTCTTCCAATTAATGAAAAACTTAGCTTGGATGGCAAAAGTAAAGCTGAATTCATGAAGAAAATGCATGAGGCAGTAAAGAAGCAAATTGAGACGAAGAATGCTGCCTATAAAAAGTCAGTAGACAAGAAAAGAAAGCATGTTCAATTTAGCCCAGGAGATCTTGTTTGGATTCACCTACGCAAGGAGAGATTTCAAAACAAAAGGAAGTCTAAACTTATGCCACGAGCTGATGGTCCTTTTCGAGTACTAGCAAAGGTAAATGACAATGCGTATAAAATTGATCTCCCAGGAGATTATGGTGTTTCAGCAACATTCAATGTAAGGGACATAACCCCTTATTTGGAAGATAACATGGAGCTGGATTTGAGGGCAAATCCTTGTCAACCAGGGGAAGATGATGTGATCATGAAGGCTGTCCTTGAAGAACAAGAGGTTGAATCTATACATGGGCCAATAACACGTTCAAGGGCCAAGAAGCATCAAATGGGATTGACTTGGGTTTCTTTACTTGTGTGCAATGATGGGCTGGGCCAATTTAGAAGCTTGGACTTTGAAGATTAAAATAACTACAGATTTTTCTTATTGTTTTAATAATTTTCGTGCATGACTTTTTGGGATATAAAATCTGATGTAATTTAATGTTTTCAGAGTTGTTGTATTGTCTTTTAGCTTTCCAAGTGGTTGTAGTTGTTGTTGTTGCATTAATGAGGTGGTTATAGGGTGGCTGTAGTTGGTATAGGCTAGGTGGCTGTATGTTGACTATAGTTGTAGGCTCATTAATGAGGTGGCTATAGGGAGGCTGTAGTTGTTGTAGAGGTGGCTATAGGTTGACTATAGTTGTTGTAGGCTCATTAATGAGGTGGCTTTGGTTGCATTAATGAGGCAGCTGGTTTTTGTTATCTATAAAAGGGAACTTGCCCCCTTGTGGCAAGATAATCATATTGGAGTGAATTATATTTCAGATTGCTACAAGCACATCTATCTTCTCTTATCTAACAATTGTGTTAGTGTGGCGAGAAAATCTCAGAATTCTTATCACTCCCATTCCGTTCTCTAATCTGGGGTGTGGCGAATTCTATCCATCTTAGCTTGATTGTGGCGCCATAGGCTTATCAATTTAGTTGAGTTGGTTTTCTTCTCTTTATTTTCCTTGTGGTACAGATTGTGTCCTCTTTTAGGCACATCATAGGGCCCTCGGGATTACGAAAAATCTCATTAAGCAAAGGCACCTCATCCTTTTGACAGAGGTTAGTAATTAGGCAAGGATATCCCAATCTTTTTCCTTGTTTTTGAATTAATTTATCTAGATTTTGGGATAACAGAGATCCAACGTTAAAGACACTTCCTGTAAAAATCATATAGATGACCACCGCTCTTTCTATTGTTACTTCAGAACGGTTCGAAGTGGGGAGGAGATTGGATTGGACGAAAGTGCACCACGCTTTGGGGATTTGTTTCATATCAGATTTTTTAAAATGTGTTTCTTTCCCCTGAGCGTCCAACTCCCATCTCGCTCCCTCTTTACAGAGAGTATCAATAAGTGTGTTTGATCTCATATACCTAAACCTCATCCAATCAGCATATTCATTATCAGCCTCAGGACCATATCTCAGACCAAACAGATTATTGATATTATTTGCAGTAAAAAAAATTGTTTTCTCCCTAACAAAAGAAGTATGTCTGTCCGCAACACTATCATTGTTCCCCCTAAATGCATTTGCATAGAATTCTTTTACAACCTCGGGGTAGTATCTCGTAGCTGGCCTACATAGTGTTTCCCAACCCCACTCTCTTATTCTATTTTGAATTTCAGGGTACTGGTTGGCCCTCAGATAAAACCCTCTCTCTTTAATAAACTCTCTAGGTTCAAGCTCATCAAATTTCATTTTACACTCAAAATTCCTAAACCTAGAGGCATCAAAGTCTCTACTAGAGGAGGATTCGGCTTCCTTTTGCTTCCTTGAACGTTTGTGAGACATTATTTATGCGATAGACAACCCTAAACATTCAAAAAGCAAAATTTTTAATTTCAAAAACTCTAAAATTGGATTATTCAATAAAAGAAAAATTTTGAAAAATAATAAAAACCAAATTTAAAAAAAAAAATTATAAAATTTCAGAAAATAAAATAAACATTCTAAAAACCTAAATTCCAATTTTTACAAGTTTCAGAAATTTCAAAATAAATCAAAACAGCACCCTAAATCTAAAAATTCCCAAATCTGAAAAAAAAATATATAAATATTTTTTTTTTTTAAAAATTCAAGAAAAATTGAGGTGGGGAAGAGGGTACTTACCAAAATCTGCAGAAAAGTGAGAAAGAGAACCTCTAAGCTTCGAAAGTCAGCCCCCAACGCGAAGAAGATGAAGAACAGAAGAAAAAGTGAGAAGAAAGTGATGGAGATGGTAGAAAAGTGGAGGGATGTGTGAGAAAATGGAGAGGATGGTGAAGGAGGGGTTTCTAATCGGTGAAAATGGAGGTTTTGGGAGGAAAAAGTGCCGGAGAAGGAGAGGAGAAGTGAGGGAGGCGGCTGCTAGGGTTTGGGAAAAGAGGAAGTGCAGAAAAAATTTTCTGCAGAGAATTAAATTCGACGCTGGCGCCTGGGCGCCAGCGTCCGAAACCCTAAATGAACTAACGTCTGGCGCCTGGGCGCCATTACTGGCGCCTGGGCGCCATCTAGACAGAGAGTAATTTTACCTAGCATTCTGGCGCCTGGGCGCCAGGTGTGGCGCCTGGGCGCCACCTTGACAGAAGTGAAATTTTTCTCTGCAGCAGCTACATTCAGCACTCAGAATTTGATGATCCACGGAAATTGAGGTTTGTGATTCGTAAAAATACCACAAAACAACACATACACACAGTAAAAACATTCAAATTCAACATTAAACAAAATCAAACAACAAAATCAACTAACACAACAATCAAACACAGAAATAATCAACCAAAATTATACTAAACACCAACAATCACAAAATTAAAATTACAGAACAGAACCAAGAACAAATTAATATGACGGAAAGGTCAAGAAACTTGGGGTGCCTCCCAAGAGCGCTACGTTTATAGTCCTTAGCCAGACTTTACCGGTGTCCTTCGCTAGATAATGTCTCCTTCCTTGGTCATCAGTGCTCCGCTCTCATCCTCAACGTTTTCCAGCAAGGAAGATAAACTAGATTCCATGCACAACCAAAGAAGAACACCGTAAGAATAAGACCACAAAAATAAAACACAACACCAGAAGAAATGAAAATTTGCAAAGACACAAGAGAATGTACAACAAAGGTGTCTAAAGTAGCACCACTTCAGCTTCATTGAATATTGGCACAACCATCAATCCCCGGCAACGGCGCCAAAAACTTGATAGGTCGGTTTGGCAAGCGCACCAATCGCACAAGTAATACAGAGTGAGTAGAGTATCGTTCCCACGAGGATTGAGGTACCAAGTACCCGCGAAGCTAAAGTTAAATGCTATCTAGACGAATCATTGAACGAAAATATAAAACTAATGTTACAAAATAAACTAAACTCTATCTAAACCTAAAACTAAGCTACTCCTAATGACAGTAACCTAGGATTGATGGGATTGACTTCATTTAATTCTTAATCCGACTAATTCATAGACAAATGAGTCTTTGAGTTGTTAAAGACTGATTCAATCAAATTGCAAATCCTTTTGGAGTTGGTTAAGCTCTCTCAAGTGTTTGAACCCAATCCCTTGGAGAAACAAACCTACCTATACCCAATGATTGTTTAATTCCTTAATCCAATCATTCAAGTAGGTGATTAAGTTTAGGAACTCATAAAAACCACATAAATAAGATTATCCATCCCTAGATTAATCCGATTTATAGTGGAAGTTACAATGGGCTAGTTAATACCTAGCTATCCCTAGCATAGATAAAAACCCCCAAACTCATAAAAGTGGTGATCAATCATTTTTAGAGCAATTCAATCCGGTAATTCCACTCCAACAAAATACGAAATGCAATTGAAACGAATCATTCAATAACAAAACCTCATAAGAAATTAAATTACATCAACCACCATGCCCATCATTCTTCATAGATTCCATTATCATCCTCTTACTCTTGCTTTTACCACTTGTACATGCTAGTCTAGGGCACGAATATTCCTAGAAGGATTTTCCCAAACCTCAACTAAGATAAAACCTAACTCTCCATAATTCCTTATGTGAAAATCAAGTTCATTAAATGACCAAACCCTAATTTGACTATATGAGGCTAATAACTATATTCCTATGATATTAGCAAATCAATCCCCTCTCCTTTAAGGTTCAAGAACTCATACAACTTACTCATTTGGTCTTGTTTCTACCTCCCCTTCCCAAGTTTGGTAAAAACACCCAATCATCCCAATAAATGGCCAATTTAAAGGAAAGCATTAAGATTGGAATAAATAAACATGCATTAACCAAGCAATAACTACAAGAGTTCGAGAAATTACACAAAACCTAATCTAAAATCGGACTCATAACAATCCTTGAGTTACATATTACCTACCACTACATAATACAAGAAAATACAACATGAAAAGAGAAGAAAATGAAGAGGAAAGAGAAGAGATGGGGGAAAGAAGACCAATCCATTGAAGGAAGGCTCTTCTCCCCCCTAACCAGCTCTGTAGAGTAAACCCTAGCCGCCTCCAAGCTCCCCAAAATCTTCCAAGTCCAAGATTAGGTTAAAATGCTCAAAAAGGAGATTTTATGCTGCTGGTCCGAAGTCTGGCGCCTGGGCGCCAGGTCTGGCGCCTGGGCGCCAAGGCTGCAGCATCTAATGGCCAGTTCAGGGGTTGGGCGCCTGGGCGCCACGCCTGGCGCCTGGGCACCAACTGGGCAGAGAGCCCTGGTTCTTCACATGCCTGGCGCCTGGGCGCCACGTCTGGCGCCCAGGCGCCAGACTACTGGAATTTGCTTTCTCCCTACAGAAAACAATAAATAAAATAAATTAAAAAGGCAATAAAAGGCACAGAAAAACAAGAAAATACGAACACTAACAAGCACACGGAAATTGTACGAAAACAAAGATAACAAGCGCAAAAGGAAAGCAAACATGGCTAAAAGAGGACCGAAAATCCCAAATATGGTGACATTATTTAGTGACTTTCTAGGACTTATCACTTACTCAGTTGTTGTGGGATCGCATTCGTTATGCAGCTTCTTTGTGGGTTTCGGCCAATGGGCTATTCAAGGGGGTGCCTATTTCTGATGTTTATAGGGACTGGAGGGCGTTATTGCACTAACTTTTTGTTAGGGGTCTTGTGGGGTGTTTTTGTGGTTGTTAGCTTACATTTTGTTTTAGATCTTTCTTAGGAGGATCTCTTGTCCTCCTCCTATTGTAATCTTTCCCCGTTGTATCTTTCTCTTCTCTTTAATAATACTTCTTTTTGTATCAAAAAAAAAAGAATTCTCAGTTAACTTATCGTCACACAGTATCATGTCTACAGAGCTTCACTTACCACTATACAACAACAACATAGCCTTATCCCACTAAGTGGGGTCGGCCCATTATACTGTTTAATAATTTGATTAAAAGGAAAAAGATTACCATCTGGTTTATAAATAAGGATATATTGTAGAGCTAGCTTATTGTCAACGTAAATTTTGGCAATTCATCCCTTTCCACAGTCTTGTAATAGACTTGCTAATAGGGAATAGAGATACATTAATGTATAGAAATTTAAAATATATATGCATTTGTCGTAAACTTATAAATATTCTGTTTACAAAGATCTATGCATTTTTAATTGAAATTACTTGTTTTTCTCTGCTGCTGGCTTTTGCTTTCAATTTCTCTCATTAATTTCAACCTATCATTCTGGAGTTGCTTTTGGTATTCCAAGAGGCTTGTTCGTTGTAGTTTATGGCTGGATCATTACATTCAAAACTCCATCTACTGATTTGACATGATAAATTTTTTGAACTATTAATGGTTCTTTTAGAAAAAATTCTTGCCAAATATGTATATATTAAATACAAATATGCCTTCATGGTGGGGGAAAACATTATCCAAAGAAACCAAGAAAGCAAGTAAGGAAAGCTTTATTGACACATTACACCGAAAATTTAAGATCCCATCTGAGGGCAAACTAAAATAGTAGATCTGGAGGATCTCGTAGACATTGCAATGACACAATTTCTGAGAAAGGGGCTCAGTCTCCAGCTGAATCAAGATCTCCTTCACCTTCCAAAGTGGCAAGGTGCCAAAGCTTTGCTGAAAGGTATCATGCTCATCCACTACCACTTCCTGGTCTGCACCCTTCAACTGTAGGCCGAACAGATTCTGAAATAAGTATTTCATCAAAATCAAGGCTTGAGAAGGGTTCCAAGCCATCATTATTTTTGCCGCTTCCAAGACCTGCTTGCATACGTCGTAGGACAAGCCCTAAAGATCTGGATGGGGATATGGCCACTGCTTCAGTCTCTAGTGAGAGCTCTGCCGATAGTGATGAGCCAGCAGACTCCCGTCATCCTAGTCCTCTGGCAACTAACTCAAAGAATGGGACTAAAATTGGTGCAGGAAGGCTTTCCAGGTAGCCTCAGTAAACACTAACCAATATGCTTCCAGATTGCCTATTTCTTTAATTATTCATGTCTAGGTTATTTGTGATTACCTGCATCAGATTTTTTTTTCTTTTGATCCATGACAAAAGCCTATGTCCATATCTGAAGCTTCATGCTCAAGGATCAATCATCTACTGTTACCAAAGTAAATTCAAGAGAGGCCAAATGGCCAGCTGACATTCTGAGTGACCATGTATCTAGCACATCACCAAAACAAAGACCTTTGAGCAACCATGTGCCAGAACTGCAGGTTCCTCCTTATGGTGCCTTTTTTAGTGCTCCTGACAGCTCCATGTCAAGTCCATCAAGGAATCCATTGAGAGCATTTGTCACAGAACAAGTTTTGAACTCTGCCTTTTGGGCTGGAAAGCCGTATTCAGAGGTCAATTTAATTGGATCTGGGCACTGCTCCAGTCCAGGTTCGGGTCAAAATTCTGGGCATAATTCAATGGAAAGAGACATGTCTGGACTGTCATTTGGGCAACCAAGCTGGGGTAGCCCTAAGCATTCTCCTGTACCTAGTCCCAGAATGACTAGCCCCAGTCCAAGTTCTAGAATTTTGAGTGGAGCTGTCACACCTATTCATCCTAGAGCTGGGGGAACACCCACTGAATCACAGGTAGGATGGGTTGATGATGGGAAATAACAGAGTCATCGTCTGCCCCTTCCTCCTTTAACAGTTACCAATATGTCCCCTTTTTCTCATTTGAACTTAGCAGCAACATCTCCATCTTTTCCAAGAAGTCCAGGAAGGGCTGATAACATAATGGGCCCTGGCTCACGTTGGAAAAAAGGAAAGCTTCTAGGAAGAGGCACATTTGGACATGTGTATGTTGGCTTCAATAGGTATGCATGTACTTGCACTAAATTTTTAATTTAATTATAAACCAAGATAATATGTTTATGTTCTCCCATACTTGTGTGCATCTTACATTATAAAAAATATTTTTTTCTCTTTCAGTGAAAGTGGTGAAATGTGTGCAATGAAGGAGGTAACACTTTTTTCAGATGATGCCAAGTCTAAGGAAAGTGCTAAGCAATTGATACAGGTAAAATGATCTTGATAAACCTATAATATTTTTGATGTTGGTAAACTATCTTTTATCTTTGTGTGCAAGATAAGGTCCGTTTTTTAATTTTACCTAGCTTTGGAAATCTTACTCCCAGCTTTCTGGCAGGAAATTGCTCTATTAAGTCGTTTACAGCATCCAAATATTGTGCAGTATTATGGTTCTGAAACAGTGAGTATTATTTTCCATTTCCTTTTTTATTAGAAACATGTTGGTAATAAATGTTAGCATTCTGATGTAGAACAATGTGAGGGGAGAAAAAGAGAGGAGTGAGAAATAGAGACAGAGGGAGGAGATAGAAACTTTATGTTTAATTCATCCAAAATCTGATTACAAACATATGAAGGACCCCTTCATATAGGGAATCTGGATACAAAGAGAATTTAATGCATGAACTAAGTCATAAATGCATAAGCTAGTTCCAAAGTAGATAAATGCATGAGTAGTTCCAAGGGTCATAGATGCAAAATCAATTTCCAAGATATGTATTTTCGTAAAATACTAATTTCTAGACATTTTAATCTGTCTAGAATAAGTCTTTAATGGTTTTCCATCATGGGATGGGGAGAACTCTCCTCAGGAGAGTGAGAATTCTGGTAAGATTCCAACAAGTCAGGGTCTAAGCATAGAAAGTCGTCCTTGGTGATCTAAGTAGGATCCAAATCAGAGCGGCCTTTCCAGTTTACAAAGTAGCGATGAAGGGGACTGTATGGAGAGAGAACAATCTAGTTGTCAAAAACTGCATCAATGGCTTTAGTGGAGGAAGGCATGAATGATTAGGTGGGCACTGGACTGTGGGGAGACTGGGTACTTGCAATGTCGTTAGAAAATAAAGAGGGAGGCTCAAAGGTGCCTCGATAAGGAAACAAAGACTTCACATTAAAAATAGGACTAATGGCCATATTAGGTGGTAATTCAAGTAAGTATGCATTATGATAGGAACCAAGGTTTGATTTAGAAAGTGAACTCAAGCTTTATTCCAAAATGCAGAAATTATTGAATTGAGAAATGGAAATCAGCAACTTCTACCAGAGGCCCTAAGGTCTCCTCTAGAGCAAAACTTTGCTCCTAATCCCTACGATAACAAAAAGATTCCAGACTGACTCTCTCTCGCTTTTCCTTCCCTATATAACTAACTCTGCTACTTTGAAATTCCCTTTTTACCCCTCTAATAGAAAAGATCCTTCCTGATGCCTAACATTACCCCCTGCAAGATCAGCCTTGTCCTCAAGTTTTAAAAAAAATAGGAAACAGCCAGCCTAATTTGTCCACTCCATCATCTTCAAGCTCTAAAGCTACTATTTCTCCTTGCTTGTTGACTTTTCTTGTTCAGCCAAAACCACCAGCTTCAGTTGCCAGTTCGTACAACAATGTAAGGGGTGAAACTTGTCACTACACGAGAAGCATAATCCCTTCATCTCTCTATCCATGAGTTCCCCGTATGAGAGATGTCAAATCCCCTTGTTTCTTTCCTGATTACCCCTTTGATCTCCCTAAAATGGCCTTGCTGGCAGCTCTTGCACCGTGGTCAATGTTGTTGACCCTTAGAGAAGGCTTACTGGAGACGATGAACCACTCAGAACTTCATGTGAGCAATTTCGCACCACTGATCCGATCAAAGACCCATTTGAAGACCTAGGCGAAGTCGTATGAAGTTGGGCCTGTCCATTACTTAAATTAATGTCGCTCGCGGCTTGTATCCTTGAATCTAGCCTAATCTTAATGACCAGACCTACTCTGAATGTCTACGACTTGATGCGATTGACTCCACCTTCTTCCTGATAAAAACAAGTTGTGATCTCTGCTTCTATGTCGTGCGCCAATTGCAAAGCTTGGTAGCGCGATCGAAGCTTGAACGTGTGTAACTGGCTTCTAATTTCTGCCTTGAGTCCTCCGATGAAATATCCCAAATATAGCGCCTTACGCAAACGCCTACACTACGTCAAATAGAGTTCAAATTCAGCGATATACTCCTACACTGAACCTGTTTTTTAGAGTTCTTTGAGCTCTTCAAATGGATTATCTAGCCACCCGACTCCAAAGCGCACCACCATAGCCTCCTTCAACTTCTTCCATGTTGGGTTATCAGTGGATTGCCGCCACATATTGAACCAATGAATCATCGCGCCTTCCATGGTTAGTTTCGTTAATTGGATTCGAACGTCCTCCAAGGTACATTGAACCTGAAAATAAGTCTCAGCCCTTGTTATCCATGCGACTGGGTCATTGCCATCAAAAGCTGGTAGTTCAACCTGCTTGGCAGACAATTGAAATTCATCCCATCTATCCTGAGTTTGAGTCTGAGGTTGTGTCAAGTTGCTCCCCTCTCCATCTTGACTTAGTAGTTACAGGCTTCTTCCCCATCAAGTGACTGATCTCTACCAAAATAGCCTGTTTCATGTCCTCCATTCCTCCCTCCAATCTCTTAATGCGAGCTTCCAAGGCTTCCACTTTGTCAGACATCTTAGGTGGCATGGACGTGAATGCTAACTCTCCTCTCAATATCCGATAGGTCAACCAATTGATAGGAACCAAGGTTTGATTCAAAAAGGGAACTCAAGCTTTTTTCCAAGATGCAGAAATTACAAAATTGAGAAATGGAAATTACCAACTTCAACTAGAGGCCCTAAGGTCTTCTTCCGAGCAAAACTTTGCTCCTAATCCCTACAATAATAGAAAGATTCCTGACTGACTCTCTCTTTCGCTCTCCCCTCCCTATATAACTAACTCTGCTACTCTGAAATTCCCTTTTTACCCCTCTAACAGAGAAGATCCTTTTTGATACCTAACACATTAGGTCCAAGTTTGTTAGTTATGTGGAAAGGTCTAGAAGCATGAGCATGTAACTTTTTGAAAGAATGTTTAGGATAATGTTCATGTCGAATACAGGCCATGACATTATCATAGTTATCAAATTGTGATTCGAATTGTGGATCGTATCGAATTATAAGATTCATGGTTATAATAGAAAATATCATAGATATGTTCTATACAACAACAACAACATAGCCTTATCCCACTACATGGATTGCATGACGCCATTGAGCTCTATCAATGACCAACTCTTTAGATATCTCATTTACTAAAAGGTCCCGTTCAATAATTTCTCTAAGTGTCCTTTTTGGCCTTCCTCGACCTGTTTTCACAGGGCTCCAAACCATCTACTCAACTCTCCTAACTGGCGCTTCCAACGGTCTTCTTTGCACATGCCCAAACCATCTTAAACGGTTTTCAACCATTTTTTCCTCAATAGGTGCCACCCCAACTCTACCTCATATATGATCATTACGGATCCTATCTTTTCTTGTATGACCACACATCCAACGCAACTTTCTCATCATAGATATGTTCTATAGCATAAACAAAATACTTGATTCTGTAAGTTTAATTAATAAAATAAGCCATAAAACAAATGTCAATTCATAATAGCCAATAAATCAAAAGACTTATCATAAGTCATACATAACATAAGTCATGAGACAACTATATAAGTAATCAAACCAAGTTTAAAATACTCAAAAACTAGTGGTCCTCCTATTCTATTCATCAAGAGATTCAAGACACTCAAGATCATGACTATCACTATTTTTGTCATCATCCAACATAACCATCCTTTCCTCTTCTTCCTCTTAAGTATCACCATCATCTCCATGGTCTTGCTCAACATTATCATCTTGTGTTTGAATGCTCTTTCCTGTATCCTTATTTTCGACATTAAGATTCCAAGGACCTAAGTTTTTATTATATTATAATGTGAGTAATTGAAAACAAATTAAGATTTAAGAATTCTAACTTCAAAGATTGTAAATGAATCATACCTCTCTTTCTCTTTTTAGATGATGAACCACCTTCATCAATACCAAAACACTCTTGGACATCTATCCAATAATTCCCTTCCATAAGACAATGTTCTTCTTGTTAAATGATCTATTTATTGTCGAATTCAAGATTCGATAAACAAATAGGATCATGGATATCCCCTTATGATAAATTAGAGGTTTCAATCCCCTACCATATTCATTAATAGATTTTACCATATTATAAAAAAGGGGTTGTTAACCCAACTAAATGACAATGTATTGCCATATATGCATTTACAAATATCCCTAACAACCAAGTCTCTGTCCTTCACCATTGCATTTATTGTTGTTTCAAATTAGAGCCATTTCCCCCTTTTCCTTTTGATACAAAAGCATCCATATACCTTTTTTTTTGTGATTCATGCTCTACATTTCCTTTATCATCAAAATACTCATCATTAATATCATCTTCTCCTTTAATCATATCATTCAACACTTTTTTAAACAAATTGCTTACCTTTTCCGACACTTGTTGACATGGGGCAACTTTTTTGTGTGTTCCAGTAAGATGATGTTGCATCATATATGCTCCTCCCCACATTGATTTAGGACAGTAGTTACATTTAACATGTAACCTTGTCTCAAGAGGCTTGCAATGATCCCATGTAATATCTTTTTTCACTTTTTTTTTGTGGAGCACTTTGCAAGAAAAGGAAACCCAAAGAGAAGCAAATGGAGTAGTAGAGCAGTTGAAAAAATTTAGTGAAAGAAAAGTTTAGCAAAGGTTTGAAGACTGAAGAAGAATGTGTAGAAGGGAGCAAATATGGTGGCACTAGGCAGAAGTAGGAGAAGAGAAGTTTTTTCTTTGGCCTGGCTCTGTTTCGAACTTTTGAAGTATAATATCTGACTTTTAAGTTTTCAATCAGATCAAAATCCCCCATTCAATGGCTTTTTTTCTACCCTCAATGTATACGTAATTACATGTATATCTGATCATCTGATTCATTCCTTATTTGTTTATATCTAATCTGATGTATTCCTTGTTCATTGCTGTCTTATTGCCTTTAGCTTCTTTTATCCTAAGCCCAGTGGCCCACTACCAAAATGGCATGCGTTTCAGACGTTTCACTAATTTAACTCTGTAGAAAGGAGCCGATCCTTATGTTTAAATTATTTATTTGTTTTTAATTTGATAGATTAGGATATACTTCCCTAGTAGATAAGTTATTTACTAATTATTTATTTTTCTAATTTAGTGAGGATTCTTTATTTAAGAGGAATTCTCCTACTTATTTTTATCCTAGTTTAGTTAAGATTCCTTTTGTAAAAATTTTAGGTTTTAATTTCATTCTGAATTAGAGAGAAGAATTACATTTCATCAAACAATTTCACATGGTATTCGAGCAAGGTTTCTGACCTAGCCATCTCTCTCTCTCTCTCTCTCTCTCTCTATATATATATATATATATATATATCAATTGTGCCTCCAAAATCACCTTAAGTGGGTTTTTCACCTCCACAGCTTCAGTTGTAACCTAATCTTCTGCTGGTTCACCTTAGTTATTGTTGTGCCTCATTGGAATAAGCGTATAGCTTCTTCTTGCATAACCATCGTATTGGCTGAACCACCCTCATGTTCGTCTCAGGAGATCATCGTTGGCCCATCCTCATCGATTGGAGCTTCTCTGACCACTGCACACATGGCCCTGTTTTTTTGCTGTGTCTTCTCATGTGCCGGTGTGTGATGCCATGGATCTGGTTGCTAAAGAAAGTAGGAAGAAATTGAAGATGACTGAAAATTTGGGCACTAGTTGCTGAAGGCTCGATATTGTACACACACAACTCGTCTAAAGACAATAAACAGAATGGGGAGGCTATGGTGTGAACATTGCAAGAAACATGGTCACACTAAAGAAATATATTGGAAAATAAATGAGAAGCCCCCAAATTGGAAGCCTAGTCCTGCACGAAGTGATCGGGGTAACCATACAAATGCTGCCACTACATCTGATAACAACAAAAATACAGAGATCAATCCATTCACCAAGGAGCAGATTGAGACACTATAAAACCTACTTGGTCAAATCTCCGTTCCATCTTAATCATCATCGTTCACTGCTGAATAACATACTAGCATGTTGGCACATCAAGGCAGCAGATTCTGGGAAGATAATTAACAATGTTGAGTTGTGTGGTGGTCTCTACTTGTTCAAAGAAAGTTCTCCTCTACTTAGACAAGTTCACTCCAAGCTAGGATTGTATAACATATACAACCTAGCTTGAGAGTGAGTTTAGAAAAGAGCCGATCCTTATGTTTAAATTATTTTTTTTAATTTGATAGATTAGGATATACTTTCCTAGTAGATATTTAAGTTATTTACTAATTGTTTGCTTTCCTAGTTTAGTGAGGGTTCCTTATTTTAGAGGAATTCTCCTACTTATTTTTCTCTTAGTTTAGTTAGGATTCCTTTGTATAATTATTAGGTTTTAGTTTCATTCTTAATTAGGGAGAAGAATTTCCTTTAATCAAAATTTCACAAGCTCTCACGAAAGACCTATGGGCATGACCCGACACAATCGATGCTTAAATCACCAGAACCATGTGATTATCTAGTTCCAAGTTCCAACTTGAATAGCACAATTTCGATGATTCTGGCACAGACACAATATGCCCACCGGTTCATATCGTCGACATGCTTACTCATATCGAATAGCACGATATGAATCACATATCATGCAATTTCAATTACTCTTGACATAATCACCTTCATTAAAATTTTGTTGAATTACTTCTGAAACAGGGGGATGACAAGCTTTACATATACCTGGAGTATGTATCTGGTGGCTCCATATATAAACTTCTTCAAGAATATGGGCAATTTGGTGAATTAGCTATCTATAGTTATACTCAACAAATTTTGTCAGGACTTGCATATTTACATTCTAAAAATACTATCCACAGGTAAACTAGACCATTTTTTTTCATGATTTGAAAGGTTTAAACTTTTACTCCTGTTGCATAATACTATTTTTCCTGACTTTTGAGATGTCTGTCTCTGAAATTACATTACTTGTAAGGGACATAAAGGGAGCAAATATACTAGTAGATCCAAATGGCCAGGTCAAGTTAGCAGACTTTGGCATGGCAAAGCATGTAAGCTTGGAGATATGATTCGTTATATCTGCATGCAAGACAAATTTGTTATGAATAATGAATTGTTGTTGCTTAGTAAAATTATGTAGTAGATTAAAAGAAAACTAATTCAGTCCATTAATTTTTATTGTATAATAAATACTTAAATATTATTATTATTTGTCTGGGTAGTAGTTAGTAAAAATATATAACAAGCTGCCAAGACAGAACTGTAATTTTACAAGCATACCAAGAGAAATCCATAAGGTGCAAAAAAGGGACCATAAAGTAATTAGTTTTCTATTCAAGAAAAGATCATGGTGAAAAACCAGAATCAAGTTAGACAAGTAATTAAGTTTTTCAAGCCTCTCTGAATCTCCTATCCATTACTGACAACCTTTCAAGAGTCCAGACAGTTTTATAAACTATGTTGTCGGCATTCCTCATTGTTAAGAATTTCCTAATGGCACAGCTTCTAGTTTAAAACATGCAATTCAAAATTCAAAGGCCAGACTGTGTAAACGCCATAATCTGAATGACGGTGTTAAGTTCTGGATTTTTTGAGTTTCCCAATAATCTAGCTTCCTGCATAATTGTCATTTGAGATTACAAATGGTGATGGAATTTAAAATAATCTATAACCTTTCTCTTATTTTCCTGCTTTTTTTGATTTTGTGATTGTTAAAATTTTAATAATCTTGAGGTTGCATCATTTACCTTTTTACCCAACTTATACATGGTATGATTTGCAGATAACTGGGCAATCATGTCTGTTCCTTATTGGATGGCTCCTGAGGTTATAATATTTCTGCTTTTAGGTCTTTCTTTAAGCATGCAGTTACATATTGGATTTGTAACTGATTATGTTTGCCTTCTGTTTTTCCAGGTTATAAAGAACTCTAATGGTTGCAACCTTGTTGTGGATATCTGGAGTCTTGGGTGCACAGTTTTGGAAATGGCTACAACTAAGCCTCCTTGGAGTCAGTATGAAGGGGTTAGCCATTTATGTCAATATATTGAATCTTTTTTTTAATCATTGATTAACTTTTGAAGTTTTCAATATGTGCAAAGCACTGATGATTATATACAGCTATTCATTTAAGTTTTTTTATGGCATGGATTTGCATGTTCCCATAACAGGTTGTGGCCATGTTCAAGATTGGTAATAGCAAGGAACTCCCAACAATCCCAAATCACCTTTCAAATGAAGGAAAGGATTTTGTTAGGAGATGCCTACAACGAAATCCATATGATCGTCTCTCTGCTAATGACTTATTGGACCACCCTTTTGTAAAACGTGCTGTGCCTTTGGAAAGAATAATTCTTGGTCTTGAGGCTTCAGATCCAGTTCCTGAGCTTGGACACAGAACAAAAACTATGGTACATTTCCATAAAAAATCAGATAATATTTCTATTTCTTTTCTATGTCTATATTCTTACTACAGTGTCCATTGTGCATTCTTGCTTTTTGTATCAAATATCCCGCTGGGTTATTTATACTCATAATAACATGAATAGGAACTTATCTGCTTTGCTTCATGAAAATATATATCAAATGGAATTTGCTGCACTTCTTGCTTTGGCATTCCTTATGGTTGATGAATTAGTCAAAGTTTTTCACATGTATATTGTGTGTGAACAGTTCACTCTCTGGGAAGTAAAGTAAATGAACTTAGAGCAGTTAGGGAAATTGTTTTACATAATTTTCTAAGTGGATTTCCTCTAGAGAAAATTATAGGACTTTGCCTCCTATCACTAAGTTTTATGGGAGAAGGCCCAAGGTAAGGATTAGATGGAATAAAGAGATAACAGAATAGAGAGAGGAGGGAGAATATTGAATAAAGGAGGGAGACACGTGGAAGGCCCTGGCAGAACAAGTTGGTTATTAGTTACGCTAGTTATATATAGGGTAGAGGAGAGAAGAAGAAGAGGCAGAATTTACATGAGCAAGGATTGGGTCTCTGTGATTGCAGGGAGGCAGATATGCCTTCTGTGCTTCCATTCCATGGTGATCCTCCTACTCCTTCACACAATCCAACCCCTTCCATTAACTCTTGCACCATAGGATTTTTTCTTTTGTTTTGAATAATGCCTCTAATTTTTCTTGCGTCCTCATCAACTAACCCCTTAAATCTTCCATATATTCTTTAATAACATCTACATCACCCTTAAGTCTACCCAAATCCTGCTTAACCTCTCCCACTTTTTTCTCTACCTCGTCCATCTCTGAATCCGATTGTGTGTTGACCATTGGACCCAACCCTCCTCACCGGCTTTGATACCAATTGATAGGTACCTGACCCTGTGGCGCCCAAATTCCCTTTGATTGCCTCCCCACAATCAGAGACCCAATCCTTGCTCACGTAAATTCTGCCTCCTCTTCTTTTCTCCTCTACCCTATATATAACTAGCCTAACTAATAGCCAACTTATTCTGCCAGGGACTTCCATGTGTCTCCCTCCTTTATTCATTATTCTTCCTCCTCTCTCTATTCTGTTATCTATTTATTCCATCTAATCCTTGTCTTGGGCCTTCTCCCATAAAACTTAGTGATAGGAGGCCGAGTCCTATCATTATGTTAAACAAAACTTTCCAGATTCATGTTTTATATAGCCTCATAAGGGTTTGCTTTATTAACATTTAGAGTGAACCTTGATCTGATGAATTTATATTTTGGATTTATGACATACCTAAAAATAATATGCTCTTGAATCAGTATTTGATTGAGTTAAATTAATAAGTTTGAATTTGTGTTTCGTTCTATTATTGATTCCATCAGAATTAAGATTATTTAAAGGATAAAGGCAGAGTTATGCAAAATATACAAAGCAAACTCTACAAGAAGGCAAAGAGTAGAATCACTTCTCCATTAATCTAGATAGACTATTACTTTGAAGTAAATTAAACAATTGGAGAGCAGGGAAAAGAAAAGGTAAGGGACTATTATTATACAATCGTGAGAATTAGTGGCATCATTGTTTTGGAAGCCACACGAATGCTGTTTTAAGTTCCATGTTTTATAGGTGCATCTCCAAGTTGTGCAGGTGCTAAAGTGAATTTTGTTAGGCCTTGACATGAAGTAAGTTCCAACTTAAAATCCTAGCAAAATTTTCCTGCAACAGTGGAGTAACCTTGGAAGTTGTTTTTCCTTGCGGAGTCTCCTTTTGCATTGTGTTGGGATAATAGTAAGTTCATGCATATTTGTTCTATTTTTCAGGGAATTGGACACGGACGAAACCTTTGTAACTTGGATTCGGATAAGCTCTCGGTCCATTCTTCTAGAGTTTTGAAAACTAATCCTCATGTCAAGTATATCTCTGTCTCTCTCTCTCTCACACACACACACACACACACATATATGTGCACAAAAAGCCACTGACATCACCGGTGATGATATGAAATTATTTCTTCAATTTACAGTGAAATCCATATTCCAAGGAATATATCTTGCCCTGTCTCTCCCATTGGAAGCCCACTTTTGCGATCAAGATCACCGCCACACATGCATGGGGGAATGTCTCCCTCTCCTATATCCAGTCTGGTGCATCCACACCCCTCACCAGTGGTAGTGGTGCCATCCCCTTTATTAATCACCTGAAACAGTCAGTTTGCTTTCAAGAGGGTTTCAGAAGCTTGCCAAAGCCCTCAAATGGAATCTACATCAATGGATCTGCTCATCATGACTCAAATGTTGACATCCTTCGAGGAATGCAATTGGGGTCTCACATTTCATCAGAATTAGTTCCCAGTGAAAATGATTTTCTGGGTAAGCATTTTGCATGGTCTCCTCTTGGTGAGTTATGTGATGCTCAATCAGTGTTGTCTGATTGTGTTTCCCAGCAGCTGCGGGGGGATCATGGAAATGTTCAGATTGGCGCATTGCTGAATCTAAGTCCCAACTCTTTGTTCAATTGAGTAAATGGTATATGACATCAGGCATTTTCCTTAAACTTTGTCGGAGTACCTTTTTCGTTACAAAGATCTATTGATTCTTCTAATTACTGGGGAGGTAACTATACAATAAGGAGTGCAATCACAAGAATAAATTTGGATCTGGGAATAGATTGGCTGGGTCCTAGAAGTCCATTTTTCATGGCTTCATAATCAGGTTTGTGGAATTCAGATCCTAATTAGCCACAGCATGAAACTTTCTGACGTTAAATTGTCTATACCAATTAATGCAGATTATCTATTGTTGTCTAAGAAGCTCAGTTGTAAGCATAGTTAAGAATTAAGATGCAGCAGCATCGGCTCATGAGAAGTTGACATCTTGGATTTCTCTCCTGCTCTTGACTGGGTATGAGAAAATGACAGTTCAATATTGACATTGGCTTGAGGGATTTAACTTTTGCTAATCATAATTATGCAGTGCCTTCAGTTAAAGAATTTTGGAAAAGAGAACTGCATACCTTCTAAAACGTCATATAGACGCCAAGAAGGTTGGTACAAAATTTAGCACTTTGACTATTTTTTGGAAGTCAGATGTTGCTGTACAGAAGATGGGTTGTGATTCTGCGTTTACTGATAGGAAGTAAAATATTTGTGGAGCCTGGGCATCCCTTTGTGCTTAAATGCGGGCTCAGTTGTATTGTTGTTACTGTCATTTGTGTACTTGACTACCGGATCAGTTATGCAAATTGTTGGTTGAAGTAAATTTGGGAAAAAAATTATTTCCTCGTCCAACTTATGCGGGGATTTTCTAATGGGATAATCTTTTGTCATTATTAAGTGGTCTCCTTATGACAGTTTCCTATGTATACTAATCTCACAATCGTTGAAGAGATTTTTTTTTTGTTTTTCTGAATTCTGAAAGGAAAGTGGCAAAGGTGGTCATTCTAATTTGCTCTTACATGATTTAAAAACATATCTACCCATGTTAAATACTATGATTATTCATATTCTTATTGTGGCTGTAATTTCTCTGTTTTTATTGTTTGTATTTTATGTGTTGTATCAAATTAGTTGAGTAAGCTAGGAGTCGGTTATTAGATATTTAGGTTCACTAGAAGCCGTTATTGGCACTTGTATACAAGTCCTTATGTAAGAATTCAATAGATGAACTTTTTCTACAATTCTTTCTACTCTAAATCCTCTTTCGGCACGTTCTTTCTCTCTTTCTATTGGTATCAGAGCCTTCATAGTCGTTCTTGCTGTGGATTAGAATTTTGCATCGTCTGCTACGTCAAGCTCAGCAAATGGAGTCTTTGAGCCTTTGTCTTCTCTCGTTAACCAGAATAAAGTCACTCCACTAATTACCACCCTTAACCAAATGTGTTTTGTCAAGCTGCACAGAGCGAACTACCTATTGTGGAGTTTTATGGTCATACTCACGATACATGGAAACAAGCTCGACGGATATATATTGGGGGCGAAACTTTGCCTAGACGTCTTTCTCTTTGAAGGAACAGAACGAAAAGTGAATCACTCATTTGAAGATTGGATAACGATGGATCAACTGCTTCTGGGGTGGCTGTACAACATGATGTCCCCAGAACTTGCATCGCAAGTTTTTGGGCATGGTTGTCAAGATCTCGATCTAAATCTTAAGATTTTATGATCTTACGATTTCAAATTACCCGAACGATTCTGATATTATGTAAGATTTAAATCTGCTAAGATCTTAATAGAAACTCAATTTAGATCTTAAAATTTTACGGTTTTACGATTTCATCGATTTTATAACATTTTAAATTTTTATTATTTTTTTATTTGTTGATATATTTATAATATTTATTAGGTCAATTGGGATGGGAAAAAATATTAAACTAACTTAAATCTTTATTTATACTATACAATTACAGTCTTATCACTATTAATTTGTTTAATTTTTAACTTAGTTTAGTGAAAGTTGACAATGAGATACAATATTATAAGTTTTGAAGAAGAAAGTGTCTATTTGATGAGAAAAAAAGAAGTTTTTAAATACAATAGAAAGTGAGGCTTGCTCTTTATTTTTTTTATTGTTTATCAATTGTATGACATTTGAGTTTGTTTTATTGAAATATAATGAGACTTTAATTTTTTATATATATACAAAATTTATGTCATTATATATATTTTTTATATTTTTCATAAGATCTTACGATCCTTGATTTGATCTTATAATTTAATTTATCATGTGTCCTTTTCGATATTACATAAGGTCTCAATCTTGATAATTATGGTGCAAAATATCCCAAGAACTGTGGAGTGCGATGAAAGAACTGTCAGGGAAGCAATCAAGATCCAGAGTCGCGTTGTACATAGGTGAGTTGCAGAGGTTAAGAAAGGGGAACATGAAGATGGATGACTACTTAAAGACAGTGAAAGAGCTTAATGACAGCTTACTAGAAGTCCTCTCTCTATAGAGGACTTAACCGTCCAAACTCTTTCTCGACTTGACGTGGAATATAATGTCATTGTGGTACGGTTGGTAGAAAAGTCAAACCTGACTTGGGTGGAGTTACAAGCCTCACTTTTCACCTTTGAGAGTAGGCTGGAACATTTGTCATCAGTCAACACTCTGGGGTAGCCCAGTGCAAACCTGATAACAAACAAGCCCAAGAATAACTCAAGCGCAAGCCAAGGCCTAAATCAGGGTTGGAGAGGCCAACAAGGTCATGGAAGAGGCAAGAGTACATTCCAATAACAGACCTACTTGTCAATTATGTGCAAAGGTAGGTCATACAGCCTTGAGTTGCTTTTATAGGTTTGACTAGAATTTTATAGGAGCCACAGATGGAAATTCTCAAAATAAGAAGAATAATAGTGTACACTCCGCCTATGTTGTCACTCAAGAGGATATTAATGATCAAGGATGGTACATGGACAATGGGGCATCCAACCATGCGACAAGTGATTCCACTGTCATAAACCAAGGCACACAAATCCCTTCTAAAAGGCAACTGATGGTTGGAATTGGTCAAAATATAAGTATTGAAAATGTTGGTAGTTCTAACATTATTTGTAATGACAATAACAGTTCTTGAGCTCACTGAAGTGTTACATGTGCCTAAAATCAGAAAAAATTTGATCTTTGTTTCACAATTGGCTACGGATAATAACATTTTTGTGGAATTTGACTCTCTTGGTTGCATTTTGAAGGACAAAATGACTGGCAAAATTCTGATCAGAGGAGTTCAAAGTGAAGGTCTGTACAAAATTGATGGAGAACCAAAAGCTTGTTGTTTTGTGGCTAAAGAGGAAGAGCATTGTTTTGAGAAGGACTTATGGCATAGGAGATGTTACGCCCCAAAAATACAGGCATGTGATCGGCACGGCGTAGAGCCACCTCTAGCCATAAGCTTTTACTCCTAGTCCCATTTCCCCATGTATGCACATGTCACACATCTAGATCAATTATATTACTCCAAAATTCAAATATACAATGTTGTCAAGATGCAAAATTAAATTTACTCAATCTAAGAACTCTAAATTCATGTTAAAATTCTCTGGTACTTTCGGTTTCCTTGTGAAACACATTCAAATGGGAAATACAAGAGAACACATACAAAAAATAATATGAATACATCAAACATACAACTCCATACACAAACTCATCCCTCCTAGACATTCTATTTAACTACAGAGGTGACTCAACTTATAATAAAGGAAAGAGCCCAAACTACTACCTCCAACAACAAGATGGGTTGGGCACTCCGAACGTTCGCTCCTCCTCGTGCAAATATTCTTCAACAATCTCAATACCTGAAAATGTTAAGATAGAGTGAGATATGCATCTCAGTGACAAAAGTAACATTACTAACAATGATACAAGTTAGACCCTAGCAATCTTACTAACTTCGTTCGCAAGTTGTAATCTTCATTATGGTAAATCAAAAATCATATAGTACGTACCAGCTAAATAAGAGTGCAGATGCAAAGTGTGCTCCCATCACATCTCTATATGATCTCTAATGTGAGTAATGCATATTGAAGAATAGAGTAACTAGCAAACACTATGTTTAGCACGATACACTTCACATCAAAGATTCACCACATTCCACATTAATAACACACTCAACACTCCACATCAATGATACACTCCACAAGCTTTATTACCCTCTGTGTTATGACCATGTAAAATGAGATGTATAGTGCAATGCATGTGAGATGCAAAGATTCCTCCAATGCCAGGAGGCTATTTTCCTCTCCTTTCCCAAAGGCTACATATAAGTTCTTGGCATGCCACGAGTACAAGAATGATCACTCAAGGAGTGTTTCACCAAAGTGGTCTCCTCTCTGCTCCACTTCATTCCTTAAGCATGTGTGGTGATATGAATGCAATGATAGAGTAGTAATGCACGTGAATATGCATTCCACATGTTCAAGCGCAATAATCATAAGGGTTCATCATAAAAGAAACTCCACTCCTATCCACATTGCTCTATTTCCACCTACTCCCTCCATTTTGATAACATCATAACATGAGCACATGACAAATATTCAAGCTGGGCATGATTTGAAAGACACTCAAAATGTGCAAGAAAATCTCGTCCTACACTTATCAGGCTAATTCACAACCAACACAATAAGTACAATGTTAACTCCTTTCCATTGAGGGTCATTAGGCTTTGGTTTATCATGGTTAGTCCTCCTATGCATGAGAAAAAAGAAAAATATATATATATATATAGTTGTCAAGATTTCGATTTAAATCTTAAGATCTTAAGATCTTACGATTCTAAACAACTCAAATGATCTCGATCCTATGTAAAATCTAAATCTACTAGGATCTTAGTAGGATCTCGATTTAAATCTTAAAATCTTACGATTTTAAAGATCCTATAATGTTTTAGATTTTTTTCATTTTTTTAGTTGTTGATATATTTATAATATCTATTAGGTCAATTGAGATAGGAAAAAAGTCATTAAACTAACTTAAATCTTTACTAATACTATATAATTACAATCTTACCACTATTAATTTGTTCAAATTTTAACTTATTTAGTGAAGGCTGACAATGAGATACAGTATTATAAATTTTGAAGAAGAAAGTGTCTATTTGATGAGGGAAAAAAGTTTCTAAATACAATGGAAAGTGGGCTTTGCTCTTTATTTTATTTTTTTAACTAATTGTATGACATTTGAGCTTTTGTTTTATTGAAATATAATGAGATTTTTTGACAGTTTTTTATCATATACAAAATTTATGTCATTATATATATTTTTTATATTTTTAATAGAATTTTATGATCCCCAATTCAATCTTACGATTTGATCTATCATGTGCCCCTTCTGATCCTGTATAAGATCTCAATTCTAACAACCATGTTTGTAACTCTTTGTTCATATACAAACCCATTTGTGTATTTATTGAGTGACAGCTCTAATATTTACAAAGCTTTCAACATCTCCTTTGAACAAGTACAGGTAACAATATAAAGAAACAACATTTAATTTGAGTTAAGTCACTCATTCACCTCAACTCTAAGCTAATGTTTTACCGTGATTCAAGTGTGATGTTTGATGGAGAAGATGATATATGTTCCTTAGAGATGCTTTCTATTCAAATAATGTAGGTCACCGTGAAGTAACACATTTCCATCTTATTGAAAGCTAAATTATGTTCCCAACATCCATTCACCATTCCTTCTTGTTAGCATAATAGCCACCACCTCAACACATTTGTCTAATCTTAGAACCCAACACTAAGGCATATTTGGGAGATAAAGTTTATTTTAAGATCAAATTTAATCAAAGAATATATACATGCACATAACT
The DNA here is from genome assembly GCA_037074585.1 of Biancaea sappan. NCBI lineage: Eukaryota > Viridiplantae > Streptophyta > Magnoliopsida > Fabales > Fabaceae > Biancaea > Biancaea sappan. The sequence goes on from CM073492.1 coordinate 66,848,884, forward strand.
ATGCATTTTCACCCTTACATTACATCCATGTTCCCCAAATTCTAATGTCCATCCCAACAACATTTTAAGCCCCAACTCAAGTACCCAACAAGTATATAACTAGAATACAAATAGTCATCCCCAAACCTAGTAGACAACTTAAGTAATGAACACAAGACAAATACCCACCTTGCTTTTTTAGAAGGGACGTTTCTCCAAATAGAAAAATGCACTTAGATTCTTAGAAAAAGGAATAAAAAATGAGATCGTTACTCACCTCGTCACCTCTAGTTCCCAAATGTTCATACACCGGCCATGGTTTTGAACAACCCCAATCCTCTATGTTCATCCCCCATGAGCATCGTTCTCCTTGGTTTGTAGAGGAGTATAATGGAAAAGGGAAGAAAAGACGAGAAAGGAAGTGCTCATAATGGTCGAAAACAAAAATTGACAGAGCTCCATGGCTGGCGCCTTCTCGCCATTCTCCTCCCCCTCCCCCGTGATTATATTCTTGCGTCAGGCAACAAGGAAATCAAAAAAAAGAGGGGAGACTTGCAGTGGACGCCAGGGTGGTGCCCGGCGATGGCCACCATATCGGATTCATCCTTCGTCATCATTGGGTTCCAGGTTGTCTCCTACAAGGGAAATTCCTTAGCCCTCTACAGGTGCCCATATCCATCCAAGGGCTGTGGGCACCTGCCCTCTCTCCTGGCGTATGGTGCCAAGGAAAGAAACTAGATCCGTTGTCATTGTCACACATACACACTCTCTTACCTTCTTCCTCATGCCCCTAGAGCAATCTGGTTGTGGCTTCCTCAAAGGGCTTCAAAAAAGAGTTGATGGAAAAGTGGGACATGTGTATAATGCCCATTGTGCCACATGCTTGCCTTCTTACTTTAATTACATAAAATAACTCCTTCTTAAATCAATAATTCACTCGGGTCCTTGTGAGTTTTGTAAAAATCCCTAATCACCCTCAAGGATCTAAAATTACTTTGTTACCCCCTTGACTTTTTTTCCCATAAACTCGAGCCCTACTTCACCCAAAAGTTTCAAATAAGCCCCTAAAAATTTTCAACTTTATATTATTTTCACTTTAGTCTTTCACCAAGGTTCATTTGAAAATTACTCCCTTTCTAGGCTTGCATTTCAAGTTTTTAACAACCTCCCAAAATACACACATGTTCCCATATCAAAATTTTCACACACGCCAAAAATAAACTCTTTGTACGATTATATATTGATTGAAATATTACAGGAGACTTGGCCATCCATCAGGGAAAAAAAGTTTAAATGAAGTCCTTAGAAATTGTAATACGTCAAAATTGTTAAAGAAAGAATTTTGTGAAGCTTGTCAACTTGGCATGTTACATGCTCTCCCTTTTAAAAAATCTGATTCGCAAGATAAATTTCTTCTAGATATTGTCTATACTAACATATAAGGTCCAGTAACCATACAGTCTATATCTAGACACAAATATTACATATCATTCCTTGATGGCCATAGCAGACATTTATGGCTTTTTCCTCTTAAAACTAAAGGGAATGCTACCTAAGCTTTTCTACAATTTAAGAATATGGCAGATAAACAACTAGAGAGAAAGATTAAAATTTTACAGTGTGATGGAGGTACTGAATTTAAACCATTTGCAGAAGAAAGTGTAGGATTGTTGTTTGAAATTCATGCCCATATACTTCTATCCCAAAATAGCTTAATAGAGACGAAACATTGCCAAATCGTTGAAGTGGGACTAAGCATGTTAGCTCAAGCTAAAGCTCCTTTGTATATTGGGTAAAGACCTTTCAAACAGTTGTAAAGTTGATAAATATGATGCCCACCTCAACCTTACAAGGAAGAATACCCCACACTGTGCTATTTAAGAAGGAACCTAATTTTAAAGGTTTAGAAGTATTCGGTTATGCTTGTTTTTCTTACCTAAAACCATACAACCAGCATAAAATGATTTTTCATTCTGAGAAATTTGTATTTTTGGGTCATAGTGTATCACACAAGGGATTTAAATGTTTATCATCCATAGGGAGAATTTATATTTCCAGACACATCATTTTCAATGAAAATGGTGTTCCCTTTAAGAAGGGATTTTTGAATACTAAGAAGCTAGAAGTTGTGACAAATGATGTAATCTATGTACTGTCCATATTGACAAAAAGTTCTTCTGATAGTGTTGATGATTACTCTACAAGTGCGCAAACTCCTAAGAATGCATAACCAGAAACTTCATAGGCAAGTTCAGAAATAGTAAAGGATGCAGAATTAATAGAAAGTGAACAGATAAAAGATGCTGGTTCAAAGCCTGTCCACCCAATGATCACCAGGTCCAGAAGTGGAGTCTTGGAAACTAGAGCACTTTTTGTTGCAATCACAAAAAAGGTTGCAATGATGGAACCAACAGATCGCTATGAAGCATTTAAGATTGATTATTGGAAGAAAGCTATGGTAGAAGAACATCTGGCTCTTGTTAAGAATGGTACATGGGAGTTGGTTCCTTACAATGGGCATAAATTGGTTAACTGTAAGTGGATTTTTAAAGTTAAAGTAGCTGCATATGGGACTATTGAAAGGCACAAGGATAGGCTTTTGGCCAAGGGCTTCCAATAGGATCTTAGTCTAAATGTGGGGAAACCTTTAGTCTAATTAAAATGGTTACTATCAAAGTAATTTTGACAATAGTTGCAAAACTCCAGATGAAATTTTTTTTTGGTGAATTAAGGAGTCCCAATTAAGGAAAAGAAAAAAGTCATAAGTTTAATAAGCACTAAGACATGACATGGGTTAAGTAAACTTGCAACAGAAAAGAAAAACATGGATTATGGGTGAAAAGAGTACGTCTAAGAACTATAGTGAAATGAAAGGAAATTATGAGATATTCTCCAGAAAAGACTGAATAGGAACCATGAGAAAGAATAAATTTTTGAGGATGAGCTATGAGACTAGAACCTCAAGGACGATGGGTTTGAGACTAAAGTAGAATTCGGGACACGAGAGGGACTAAAGTGAGCAAGTGTGGGATTTTTGGTAACTTACTGAAAATGGGGTGTGATGATATATCTTTTAATGAGAATGCAGTCGGGTGCCCTCTTTGTGATTAAAGTTATTCCAATGCCCTTTGTAAGTTTTAATTAAATATTGTTTTCAAGAGGGACCAAAACGAAGGAAGATGTAATGGGTCCCACCTACACCTTAGCATAAACACACACATTCATTTTCTCTCTATTCATTTTTTCCTTTCCTTCCCACGCAAAGCTCTCTCCCTTTCTTTGGCTATGTCTCTCAATCCATCATCTCCAAGCTTCCGACCATGCGTCACCAACGAAAGGGCAGACCTTTGGCGAGCCACCACACTAGAAAGGCCAGGAAATTAAGGTAAGTTCCTTCCTTCCTCTTCTTTCCCTTGCATTTTCGGATTTGTGGAGTGTGGGGTAGAAAGTTGGCTTGATGATGAAATTTGGAGCTTGTTTGACTTCTTAAAACCCTCTAAGATGATTGATAATGATTTAGAAGCATTAATGCATGAATGTAGCATGGAAGAAGATAAATTTTAAGAAGAAGATAAGATTAGAAGAAAGTAAGGGTTTTGATAAGGAAATTGATGATTCAAGCCTTGAACCATGAAATTTTCTTGGGGTTTTAGTTTTAAAATATTCCTAGGACAGTAAGATAGAAACCCCATTGGAGAAATCATGAAAAATAGGGACGAATTGATGATTTTCGGGCTAAAAAACACTAGATCTGCTGTTGATGTTCGAAGGTCTATGACTTGGCACCTTTGAGTTGAAAGGTTGTTGCCCAGGGCACTACCCTTCTGTTATGCGCTAAAATATGGGTTTTGACCCTTTTCTCTTGTATTCCTAATCCTTAGGTTTTGGATGATGTATTGGGTCATCTTTGGACTCTTAGAAGCTAGCAAGGGTACTTTTAAAGGGGTGAAATCATCTGAGAAGTTGAGCAAAGGTAAAGGAGTCTTGTCTTTTATGTTTTATTTCTTTTCAAGAGCCTTGTACCCAAGATTGAATTAATCCCAATTATGTGAGAATTGTATTAATGTTTGACATGATAGAAATTTTCTTATGCTTTCTTTCAAGCAAAGCAACATATGTTTGTTTGGGAATGATGATTACAAGAAAGATTAGGAAATCTTGAATTCTTGTATAAATGGGTAAGTTGTATGTATGTTAGAGTGTGCAAGATATAATTCTAGGTATATACAATTTCATTGAAATTGTAAACCCATTCATGTGCGTGTATATAGAAAGAGTTTAAGCACCCCAATTACATTGAGCATGCAAGTTCATGAGTTAGAAGTATAGTCCATCCTAAAGCATATAAATTATTTAGGAATGTAATTAATAGTTTTCATTTGAATAATGTCAAGAGGCGTGATGATGAACATGATAGATCTCTTCAAGGTACGTCAAGTATTTGGACATTAAAAATCGTACAAGTGTTATTCAATTGATGTGATGATGTTGCATTTATGCATGTATGTGTGTATGTGACTGATATCGGGCATTTTTATATACTTGTTAGTCCCTATCTTAGTCGTATTGCTATTTCAATGTTGCCAACTCTCCTATTTTATTATATTTTTGAATTTATTGGGTGTAAATTAATTATAGAATTAATATGATTCAAATTCATAATTTTATCCCAATTAATTCATGTGCTTAATTTCAGATCAAATTATTGGAGGGAAAAATGCTGACATGGACGTTTTGCTTACTTGGAGGCTACCTAGACATGCTGACTGGGCATTGAATGGTTGACTAGGGCTGACTGGATTTCTGGTCCCCATTGTTCTACACTTTACAGCAAAGAGGAATGTAATTTCTGCTTTGACAGCATGGGCCTTCTGCAGCAATCAATGGCAGACAGAAACAACAAAGGAGTGGAGTAATTTGTCTGCTGCTGTTGCCACTTTTCTGCTGTTATCTTGCTGCCCACATCATGGAAGAAGCACCAAGGAGGCATCCAAGGAGGCATCCAATGAGGCATCTATGGTAGAATATTCCAAGGCATTGAGGAGATCAATTTTAAAAATCAGAGGACACTTTTATTTCAGCAACTTAGCAATTTTCATAGCTCTTTTTCCCTCTTTGTTTTCTCTTCTGTCATTTGCTGTTTTGCTCTCATAGAGGGCTAAGTCTTCATTGTAATCAGTCACTGGACCACTGGGATGTTGTAGCTTGAACTAAGAATGTAAGTTAAGTGTTTTATTCTCTATTTTCATCTCATTTCATTTCTATTTTGCTGTTATGTTTATGTTACTGTCAGATTCTGATTAGAGCTTGAGAAGTAACATAAACTGACTTATATATATAAGATATAACCTTGCTCGACTGATTAGGAAAGTGAGGGAGGCGAAATGACTAGTTAGATGATATATTTAACTTGGTTTGGTTGAGATTTTCCACTGAACGCATCTGGTTATAGTAGAGAGATGTTCTTGACTGTAATTAGTAGCATTAAATTCTAGATGTTATTCTAGAACCATTTTCATAAAGAACCAAACACTAAAATGAGAACAAAACTGAATCAATGAGTTAGGTAATGATAGTTGCACTCCCATGAATCCTAGTGGCTGATTACATAGTCTCTTTACTGTCAACACCTTGCAAATCTCGCTGCTGCTGCTGTTGTAGTTATTTGGTTGCTGTTCTATTCTGTTTTTATTAGTACTGCCAACAAACGCCCCATTTATGTACTTTTCATTATTGTTTGGGTGTTTAGAACGATTAATTAATGTTTAGAAGTGAGGCTCCTTGAGTGAATACGACTTGGGCATCACTATACTGCAAATTGCCACGGATTCAATTCTGGGTGATTCGGCATCGTAGTGGCGTGAACCAGAATTTTGGCGCCGTTGCTGGGGAGCCAATTCACTTCCAAGTTATCTAATTAGTTGTTTAAGTGTTTCTTTGTTTAATTTTAAGTTATTTAATATTGTTGAAACGGTTTACAAGTTTTGAGTTTTTATCGGTTACTATTTATAGGCAAAAAACTAACTACCTCCGATTGACCTCAAACTTGGTATACCGCTAGTTTTCGACATTTTAAGCAAATTCCAACCACTCGATAATCCAAAGGATCATCTTGGGCAGCCATTTTGCCAAATTCCATCGTTTAGGCCTCCTTTTCTATTTTTTAATATTTTTTGATTTTTCCAATTAATTGTGATTTTTAGTGTGATTTTTGTAGTTTGAATTTTTGAATTCTATTTTTTGTGTTTGTCTCTCCAATTTGTGAAGAATTTTTCCATGAAAACTTAGATTTTCTGAGATACTTCAATTTTTGGTGATTTTCATCAGTTGGAGTCTTTTGTAGTGATTTAGTTATTTTTATTGTTTTTATTGTTTTCTTGTGAATTTTTGCCCTTCCTAGTATATGAGAAGGTCTGGTCATGTGGACTTACCACCTTTTGATCCAGAAATTGATAGGACCTTCCATAGGCTAGTAAGAAGCAATAGCATTAGAACTAGTATAGTTTCTGAAATTCTTGCTGAAATTGTTGAATTTGCTGTCAATAGTGTAGAAGTTAAATCAGATTCTGAATATGATATTGTGTTGGAGTCTACTGATTGTGAGTCAGCTGGGATAACTGGGATGGATAATCAAAATGCACAAGTTCCTCAAAATAGGCAAGACCAATCAATTAAAGAGTTGATTGCACCTGATGTGCATTATCAACCATTGTGCATAAATTATCCTGAGTTGGATGCTAATTTTGAACTGAAATTTGGTCTAATCCATTTGTTGCCTAAGTTTCATGGTCTTGCAGGAGAAGATCCGCACAAGCACTTGAAGGAGTTCCATGTTGTCTGCTCTACTATGAGACCACATGGAGTTGGAGAAGAACAGATCAAATTGATAGCTTTCCCTTTTTCTTTGGATGGGGCAGCCAAGGATTGGCTTTACTACTTACCCACTGCCTTAATTACAAGATGGGATGAACTGAAGAAGATGTTCCTAGAAAAATTCTTCCCAGCCTCAAGAACAGCAGCAATCAGGAAAGACATCAATGGGATTAGACAAGCAAGTGGAGAATCATTACATGAGTACTGGGAGAGATTTAAGAAGTTGTGTTCAAAATGTCCCAACCATCAAATTTCAGAGCAGCTTCTCATCCAGTATTTCTATGAGGGATTACTGCCTATGGACAGATACATAGTTGATGCAGCTGCTGGTGGGGCATTGGTGGATAAGACTCCTGCTGCAGCAAATGAATTGTTGGCCAAGATGGCCCAAAATGCACAACAGTTTGGCACTAGACTGAATGATCCAGTAGTAGTTACTGTCAATGAAGTGAGAACACCTCCCATGGAGCAACAAAGGATAGAAAATAAATTGGAAGAGTTAGCTTCAATGGTGAGGCAATTGGCATTAAATCAGAGAACACAACAACAAGCCATTCCTCCTTCAGTCTGTGGTATTTGTTCCCTGAATACCCACAATACTGATCAGTGCCCTCAGCTGCAAGAGACCCCAATTGAGTCATGTACTGGTATATTCCCTAGTAGACCCATACAGCTACAATAATATAGATATGACCCATATTCCTCCACCTACAACCCTGGGTGGCGTGATCATCCAGCTTTCAAGTATGGGAATACCTCCAACCCCCCTTACCAGCCACCCCATGCAAGATACAATCAACCTGAACCTAGCCATACACTTCCTCTAGCACCCAAGAAACCTGAGCCTAGTCTTGAGGATCTAATGAAGCAACTGACTACCAATACTCTTCAGTTCCAGCAGAGAACAGAGACCAATATGCAGAATTTGGAGACTAAGATTGGTCAGTTAGCCACAACAGTCAATGAGCTGAAAAGTCAAGGTTCAGGGAGTTTGCCATCCTAACCAGTGATCAACCCAAGAGGCAATGTGAGTGCCATCATCTTGAGGAGTGGCAAGCAAGTAGACAGTCCAGCTTCTGAATCTGAACCAAAAAAATTAAATGTCCAGCAAAGTGTTCTTTCATCCTCAACCAGTGAGCAAAATAAAAAGGATGAAGAAGTGGTTCAGAAAATTCCTCTTCCTTTCCCCAATAGGCAGACTCAATCAAAGAAAGCTTTTAAATCTGACATGGATAAAGAGATCATGGAGACCTTCAGAAAAATAGAGGTTAATATCCCACTTTTGGAAGCCATTAAGCAAATCCCCAAGTATGCCAAGTTCTTCAAAGAGTTGTGCACTCATAAGAGGCGTCTAAGGGGTAATGAGAGAGTCAATTTGGGGAGAAATGTGTCTGCACTCATCCAACCACCTATGCCACCCAAGTGCAAAGACCCTGGAACTTTCACAATACCATGCACAATAGGCAATATGGAGTTCTCCAATGCTATGCTAGATTTGGGAGCCTCAATCAATGTTATGCCCAAATCAGTATACTCAAGCCTTAAGATTGGTGTTCTTTCACCAACTGGAGTGATTGTCCAACTTGCCAATAGGAGCACAGCACATCCAGCAGGAGTTCTAGAAGATGTCCTGGTAAGAGTCAAAGATCTCATTTTTCCAGCTGATTTTTATGTGCTTGATATGGAAAATGATAATACTCCTGGCCATGCACCATTAATACTTGGTAGACCTTTTTTGAAAACTGTAAAAACCATTATTAATGTGCATGAAGGGACTTTGTCAATGGAGTTTGCTGGCAACAAAATTGATTTTAACATTTTAGATGCCATGAAACATCCTATGGAAAATCATTCCAATGTGCATGTGGTTAACTTTTTGGATTACTTAGTTGATGAGGCATGTGATGATTTCCAAGCTGAATTAATTTCTGATTTTCCTGAATTTTCTGATTTGGTAGATGCCTTTGAATGCAATTGTGCTGGTTCTGAATTCTGTCATGCTTGCACTGAAATTGAAAATTCTCTAATTGCTGACAATTCTAAATTGCATTCTAATTTACATAATGGTTTGGATTCTGATGTGCATTCTGATTCTGCAATTTTCTCTAGCTTAGACTTAGATTCTATTTCTGTTTTAGGTAGTTGTAGGTGTAGTGATTTAAACTGTAATGGTGTACATTCTTCATCTCTTTCCTCTTGTGCTGCTAACCCTTCCTCCTCTTTAGCCAAGGATTCTGTCTTTGAGCAATCTGAATTTGTAGGTGCCTCCTTGGATGTGACTCCACAAAAACTGATTCCATCATCCATCTAACCACCTGCATTGGAGTTGAAGGCTTTACCAGAAAACCTCAAGTATGCCTTCTTGGGAGTAGGAGACAAACTTCCAGTCATTGTGGCTAATAACTTGAATCCCAATCAAGAAGAAAAATTGATCAATTTGCTGAAAAAGAATAAGAAGGCGATTGGGTGGACTCTAGTAGACATTCTTGGGATTAGTCCTTCAGTGTGTATGCACCGAATTCTCCTTGAAGAAGAGACAAAACCAGTAAGGCAACCCCAAAGAAGACTCAACCCCATGATTCTTGATGTGGTCAAGAAGGAGGTAAGTAATCTCCTCCAAGCTGGTATTATTTATCCTATCTCTGATAGTAAGTGGGTGAGTCCGGTACAAGTAGTGCCAAAGAAAACTGGGGTAACTGTTATAGAAAATGAAAATAATGAGCTAGTACCCACTAGAGTGCAAAACAGTTGGCGTGTTTGCATTGATTATAGGAAGTTGAACCAAACAACTAGAAAAAATCATTTTCCTCTTCCTTTTATTGATCAAATGCTTGAAAGACTTGCTGGAAAGTCTCACTACTATTTTCTTGATGGTTTTTCTGGATATTTTCAAATTCACATTGCACCCGAAGATCAGGAGAAGACTACCTTCACCTGTCCCTTTGGTACTTTTACATATAGACGCATGCCTTTTGGTCTCTGCAATGCACCTAGCACTTTTCAAAGATGCATGATAAGTATATTTTCTGACTTGTTAGAAGATTGCATGGAAGTGTTCATAGATGATTTTTCTGTTTATGGAGACTCATTTGATGCATGTTTGAAAAATTTGGAGAGAGTACTTGAGAGATGCATAGAAAAGAATTTGGTTTTGAATTATGGAAATGCCATTTTATGGTAGAGCAAGGGATAGTCCTAGGCCATATAGTGTCATCACATGGCATAGAAGTAGATAAAGCTAAAGTTGATGTTATATCCTCTTTGCCTTACCCCGCTTCTGTGGGGGAAGTTCGCTCTTTTCTTGGCCATGCAGGATTTTATAGAAGATTCATTAAGGACTTCAGTAAGATCGCTCTACCCCTATCTAAACTCCTCCAAAAAGAAACTGATTTCATTTTTAATAATGCTTGCAGGTCAGCTTTTGATGAGTTGAAGAAGAAACTTACCTCCCCTCCTATCATCCAACCTCCACGGTGGGAGCTTCCCTTTGAGCTCATGTGTGATGCCTCAAATTTTGCCGTGGGAGCAGTACTTTCACAAAGAGTAGAGAGAAAGTTGCATGTCATAGCCTATGCATCCCGCACCCTTGATTCAGCTCAATCAAATTACACAACCACGGAGAAGGAGTTTTTAGCAATTATTTTTGCTTTAGAAAAATTTAGATCATATTTGCTTGCCTCTAAAGTAATTGTGTTTTCTGACCATGCAGCACTGAAATATTTGTTGAAGAAACCAAATGCAAAGCCAAGATTGCTTAGATGGATGCTACTCCTCCAAGAATTTGATGTGGAAATCAAGGATAAGAGTGGAGCAGAGAATGTAGTAGCCGATCATTTAAGTAGGCTTTTGGAGCCTCCTTTGGAGCATCTTCCTATTAGAGATCACTTCCCAGATGAGTGTTTTTCCATTTTGCATGGTATTAGTGAGCCTTGGTATGCTGATTTAGTGAATTATCTTGTTGCATTTGAATTGCCTGCATACCAAAATAAACATCAGTTGAATAAATTAAGAAGCGAGGCTAGGTACTATGTGTGGGATGACCCTTATTTATGGAAGATTTGTAGTGACCAAATTGTTAGGAGATGTGTTCCAAATCATGAATTTGCATCTGTACTGAATTTTTGTCATACTCTTGCATGTGGTGGACATTTTGGTCCCCAAAGAACAGCTAGAAAAGTGTTAGATTCTGGTTTGTATTGGCCTACTTTGTTTAGGGATGTCTATGATTTTTGCAAGACTGTTCTAGGTGTCAAAGAACTGGAAATGTGTCTAGAAGAAATGAAATGCCTCAACAACCTCTCCTCTTTTGTGATATCTTTGATGTTTGGGGTATAGATTTCATGGGTCCTTTTCCTGTTTCTTTTGCCTTTATGTATATCTTAGTTGCTGTGGATTATGTGTCGAAGTGGGTGGAAGCAAAAGCCACTCGAAATGATGATTTTATTATTGTTGTAGACTTTCTTCGTTCACATATTTTCTACAGATTCGGTGTCCCCAAGGCCATAATCAGTGATCAAGGATCACACTTTTGCAATAGAAACATGCAAGGGCTATTGAAGAAATATGGGGTGGTGCACAAAACCTCTACACCTTACCACCCCAAAACCAATGGGCAAGCAGAAGTCTCCAACCGAGAGATAAAGCAAATATTAGAGAAAACTGTGCAGCCCAACAGAAAAGATTGGAGTAAGAGGCTTAATGATGCGCTTTGGGCCTATAGAACCGCTTTCAAGACTCCCATCGGCATGTCTCCATACCGCTTGGTATTTGGTAAAGCATGTCACTTGCCGGTGGAGATTGCACACAAGGCATATTGGGCCGTTAAACAATGCAATATGGACATGACCCTAGCCGGTAAAGAAAGAAAGTTACAACTTCAAGAACTGGAAGAACTAAGGCTAGCGGCTTATGAGAATGCGCGCATCTATAAAGAGAGGACAAAAGCTTTACATGATCAGAAAATTGAGAAAAAAGAATTCCAAGTAGGAGACAAAGTCCTTCTCTATAATTCTCGCCTCAAGCTAATGCTCGGTAAGCTTTGCTCTAGATGGTTGGCCCTTTTGTTATTACTAATGTCTTTCCTTTTGGTGCAGTAGAAATTCAAAATGAGGCCACCAACAAGCAGTTCATGGTAAATGGGCAAAGGTTGAAGAAGTTCTACGAGGGCTTCAAAGAAGAAACTGTAGAAGAAATCCAACTCTACAATGTTCTGGCTCCATGATAAGGCTGTACTCTTTCCCTCCTTTTTAATTTATGTCCTCTTCATTTTATTTGATGTTTGGTAATAATTTGCATTGAGGACAATGCAATGTTTAAGTGTGGGGGGAGAGAATTTAATTGGAGCTGATTTTCAAAAAAAAAAAATTTTTTTTCCTGCTGTCTCCTCTGTTTTCTCTGTTTCTGTCCAGAATTTTTGAGCTGTCTTGCATGAATTTTCTGTACTGATTGGCTACGAATTTTGCTAGTTTCTTTACATGTTTTTAAAGCTTTATATGTCTTCTAGCTGTAGAATTTTATTTGGTGTCTTTTGCATTTGTTTTGGTGTAGTTTTGTGTTAGTAAAGCTGAGTCGTCAGAATTTCTGCAGTGCAGAATTTTGCTGCTCTGTTCTGTCCGAATTTGATACTCTATTTTTAAAAAAAATTGATGAAGTTTTTGTGTGAAAGCATGCATGGTGAAATAGCTTAAGTTGTGAATTGACTTAGCATGAAAAGAATTCAGTCTTCTTTTTCTAAGGAACTCAAGTAAAATGGCAATGACGTTGTTTTTAATAAATTTTTAGTAATAGTCTTTAAACCGTGAGAATTTGAGCCTTCACTGCAAAATAATATTCTTTATTGTGTGTGTATTCCCTATCATGATTTTTACTCTAGAATTTGTCTTGAATCTTTGTTAAGGCTTCATTACATGTACATGCTTGGAAATGATTTAGGCATTTGTTTCTTGTAACCATTCTAGCCAAATAGCCATCCTATGTGTTGTTTCCATTGTGTGCCACTTTGTACCTTACTTCCACCTTTCTTTCTTGTGTTTTCTAGCTCTCTCCCACTTTAAAACAATTCATTTCTTTTCCCCAAACTTAAGATTTGAAGAGCTTTAGAAACCTCTTTCTTTTGAAAATAGATTGAATTGAGCATGTGCAAAAAGAAGGTTTTGTGGGTTATTTTGAATTTCAGTCTTGCTACTCAAAAAAAATTTGACAACTCTTCATGAAAAAAAAATACCATATAGAGATCAAAAAAAAAAACAAAAACAAAAGAGCAAGAAGGAGAAAAGAAAAGTAGCATTGTTGTGCCCAAATTTCAAAGTTCAATCTCTTGTAACCTTATTGATTGATGCTCTTCATTCCTTTAAGTTCTTGTTAAACTTTGTTTTGTGTATTTCTTTCTACCTCCCAATCATTCCTTCACCCAACCTTATACCCTTCCAAAGTCCTAATAATTTTAAGCATGTATGTGATTCAAGTAGTGGAGATTTAGATTCTTGACAAGCTTATGGTAGTGAATTCTGTGATAAGTTGAATTTTGAGTGATTTACCCTAGACACTTGAGAGAATAGAGAGTAAACACATTCCTGGTGAGGAGGCTAGTTACTTGAATTCATTCGTATCAAATTAAATTGCCATGATGCTTGGAATCTTAGAAATTTAAGATTAATTTTCTTCAAGTGCTAAATCTTTTCAAAATTTTAATTATTCCATTCTAGCATGCTTTCCACGCTTTTCCTTTGGTGTCTTTTGGTGTTCTGAATATTATTTTGCTCAGGAGTGCAAAAAAGGCCAAGTGTGGGGGATTTGATATCGGGCATTTTTATATACTTGTTAGTCCCTATCTTAGTCGTATTGCTATTTCAATGTTGCCAACTCTCCTATTTTATTATATTTTTGAATTTATTGGGTGCAAATTAATTATAGAATTAATATGATTCAAATTCATAATTTTATCCCAATTAATTCGTGTGCTTAATTTCAGATCAAATTACTGGAGAGAAAAATGCTGACATGGACGTTTTGCTTACTTAGAGGCTACCTAGACATGCTGACTGGGCATTGAATGGTTGACTAGGGCTGACTGGATTTCTGGTCCCCATTGTTCTACACTTTACAGCAAAGAGGAATGTAATTTCTGCTTTGACAGCATGGGCCTTCTGCAGCAATCAATGGCAGACAGAAACAACAAAGGAGTGGAGTAATTTGTCTGCTGCTGTTGCCACTTTTCTGCTGTTATCTTGCTGCCCACATCATGGAAGAAGCACCAAGGAGGCATCCAAGGAGGCATCTAGGGTAGAATATTCCAAGGCATTGAGGAGATCAATTTTAAAAATCAGAGGACACTTTTATTTCAGCAACTTAGCAATTTTTGTAGCTCTTTTTCCCTCTCTGTTTTCTCTTTTGTCATTTGTTATTTTGCTCTCATGGAGGGCTAAGTCTTCATTGTAATCAGTCACTGGACCACTGGGATGTTGTAGCTTGAACTAAGAATGCAAGTTAAGTGTTTTATTCTCTATTTTCATCTCATTTCGTTTCTGTTTTGCTGTTATGTTTATGTTGCTGTCAGATTCTGATTAGAGCTTGAGAAGTAACATAAACTGACTTATATATATAAGATATAACCTTGCTCGACTGATTAGGAAAGTGAGGGAGGCGAAATGACTAGTTAGATGATATATTTAACTTGATTTGGTTGAGATTTTCTACTGAACGCATCTGGTTATAGTAGAGAGATGTTCTTGACTGTAATTAGTAGCATTAAATTCTAGATGTTATTCTAGAACCATTTTCATAAAGAACCAAACACTGGAATGAGAACAAAACTGAATCAATGAGTTAGGTAATGATAGTTGCACTCCCATGAATCCTAGTGGCTGATTACATAGTCTCTTTACTGTCAACACCTTGCAAATCTTGCTGCTGCTGCTATTGTAGTTATTTGGTTGCTGTTCTATTATGTTTTTATTAGTACTGCCAACAAACCCCCCTGTTTATGTACTTTTCATTATTGTTTGGGTGTTTAGAACGATTAATTAGTGTTTAGAAGTGAGGCTCCTTGAGTGAATACGACTTGGGGATCACTATACTGCAAATTGCCACGAATTCAATTCTGGGCGATTTGGCATCGTAGTGGCGTGAACCAGTGACTAACTTGCACACCAAAGTACTACTGAAGTTTTCATGATGCGGTCGATTCATTTCCCGCAAACCCGTGGCCATGCTGAGGGTCTAAGTTGAGTAGGACTCATGGCAACCCCGGTAGTGAAAGTGGCTCAGTGAGCTTGAAGTTTCCTTATTGACTCGATATTTCTCGAGCGGGCTTGGTGGGTTATTAGAGCCGGTTATGGCTATGGCCTATAGCAACCTAATCAGTAAGCATGTTTGATAACTATGTGACTTATTATGACCATGATCATGATGTAATGGTGTACACTCACATTCTTGCATCTGATATGTTTACAAGCATGATTTTAATGTTAGTAAATTACAAGTAAAGTTCTAGCTTATAATGAGATGATATGAATGAATAATATTGATAACTAATTGACTATCTATAATATTATGCTCTTAACATAATCTCTCAATATCTCAATAAGTGAGGATTAGAGAAACGATAAAGGAACTGTACGATGTACTTATGATCATATATTCACAAGTATCATATATACGCATGTCAAGTTGTCCCATGCCTATGAGATAAATATATATATATATATATCCGAAAGAACTCTAGTTATCCACATTCGCTCTTGTAATTTTTCCTATCTTATTTTGTTTCTTTATGTCTTGTTTCGTGTATGGTAGTATATATACATATATTCTATTGTATCTGAGTGTTGAGGTAAGGCTCCTTTCAGTGAGTCAAGTTGTTAGACTCACCCCCTCATAGTTTCAGGTATAGCAGGCTACGTAACAAACAACGTTTGAGCTTAGAGCACCTTCCCATTGTTCGGGTAAGGTATTGTACCTAAGAGTCTTGTTGATTTAGGTAATCTAGTAGAGCTCTGTAATCCGGTAGGTCTTGTAATGTACACTTTGTAAAAAAAAGGTAGTAGGAACTGGCACAAAGACAGTAAACTGATATTGAAATGTGATGAGCTAAGTGTAATAATGGCATTTGATTAAATGCTTCAAATGATAGTGTACGTATGTAAAGGAAATTTCATAATTTCAATTGCAAACTCAGTTTGCCATGAATCTAGAGTTAGTTAAATTAACGAAAAGTATAACGGTTATTTGCAAAAGTTAAGCTTACAGCGGTGCTGGCTAAGCATTGCTCGTGCTGGTCATGTGCCCGATTTTGAGTCGTAAAAATAGCTACTGCATTAAATTGGTCAGTGAGACAAATATATATAAATAATGCATTTTTAAATGGAGTCCTACAAGAACTAGTTTTTATAAAGTAACTAGACAATTTTACTAATTCCTCGCATCCCCAACATGTGTCCAATTTGAAAAAGGCATTGTGTGGGCTTAAACAAGCCCCTAGAGCCTGGTATGACAAGATTAGAATACCTTACTGCAATGGGGTTTCTTGTAACATTCGTGCTTTAGGGGTCCTTAACTTATGAGTGGTTTATCTAAGCTAGGAAGTAATTTGTGGTATAGGAAATTTATGGTAAAGAAAGCGATAGGAAGTTTGGAAAGATAAGAAGTATTTTGAAATTTTTGTTATCCTATTGAGTTAAAATTGTAATTAGAAAGATTATGATTTTTTGACCTTAATTAATTATATGTGTGGTCTTGGTGAATGGATATTGAAATCCTTGCTTTGTGCTAATATGCAAATCATGGAAAGCTATATGGCATCAAAATTTTATAATGGCAAAAACTTAGGTTTATTTAAAAGTTTGAGTTGATGAAATATTATGATAGGTGGTAATTGTAGTTAATAGTGATAAGGGGGAGTTGTTGACTTGTGGGGTAGAGGTCAAAGGACCTAAGGGGAATTTTTATATTTTTACACTCTTAATCCCTCCTCACTTGATTCTTCATATCATATACTCACAAATCATACTTCCTATTTTCTCTCTCTCGGTTTTCCCTTCCCTACGACCACTTCAATTTTCAACTCCCCCTTCTCCCTGCTTTCCAATGTATGCACCCTCCTTGGGGACTCATTCTCATTTGGTGTGTCTTCTGAGCAAGAGGTATATGAGCTCTTTTGTCTTATCCTCTTTATTTCATAATTAAAGAAACCCTATATGGGTATGAGCTTATTCATGGTTTTGAAGGATGAGAATGGTTTAGAGTTCTTCTCTCTACCTTCATTGGAGTCTTGAGTTGTTATTTTGAGAGGAAGATTCATGGAGAAACCGTATCCATGGAGAATTTCCCTCTTATATTAGAAATTAGGAGCTTCTTTACTTTTAGAGAAATTTTGGAGTTGATTACATTTTAGCCTTGTTTTTATTGTCTTGCTTGGCCTTGAGATCCTTCGTTTTACTGCCATGGTAAGGATTTTTAGTGGTAATAGCATCCATTGTGGCTCGAGGAAGATGAGAGATTATTATCGGAGCTTGGAGCTATCTTTATGCAAGAACAAGGGAGTCTTGCATCGGCTAGCCCGCCTAAGTGGGATACCGTCTGCTTAGGCATGTCCCAGGCTGTGACTAGTAGCAAAATCTACTACTGCCCGCCTAGGCACATGCCTGGCTGAGATCAATCTAGTGGAGGGGTTCTTCACTTTTTGCAACTCTTTTCTCATGTTCTTGAATCTTATTTTCTTTAGGGCTTCTTCCTTTTATCTTCCTCACATCTTTAAGAGGAAAATTATGGTAACTTGGGCCACACTAAGGTAAGTTGGATAATGTATTACTTGCAATTTCTATTAGATGCTAAAATTTAATAAGTTTAAGAACTTCTTCTTTTAGTTTCAAAAAGGTAACTGTAATGCCCACCAATTTTGGGATCACATAATTGTTGTAATGAAATTTTCCATTTTTTAACGAAATTAGTTGGTTCATTTTTTATTTCTATATTTAATTTATTATTTTTTAATATTATTTATGGAAGTGGAGATAAATAATTAGACCGGGTATTTTATTGTGGATAATATTCGTAAGAGTTGAAGAAAGATAAGAGGAAGAGGAAATTTCATAGAGATAGAATTGAGAGACAAGGAACGAAAACAGAGTAATCATGAGGCATAAAGGAGGTCGAGTACCTATTAGGTCCAAAGAGGGACTAAAGTGAAATAAGGAACTAGGTGGCACTTAGGATATAGAAAATACCCAAATTGGAGTAATTATGAATTTTCCACTATCAAGGTTAACCAAGAGTTACCTAGGGGCAATTTAGTAATTTCACCCTAGGTAGATATATATAGGCGGCCCCACGCCTTTTTCCTTATTTATCACTTTCCTCTCTCTCTCTGCTCACTCTCTCTTCTCTCCCTTCTCTCTTCCTTCTCTCTACCTTTCTACTCAAATCCTCATCGAGCTTTAGAGAACCTTTCTCCGGTGGTAGGGTCAAGCATTAGAGGCCAAACAACCTAAGGAAAGCAAGGAATCGAGGTAGGGATTCCAGTTTCCTGAACTTTTTCTCTATTTTCTAGTTTAAGGGTATATGGCATAAAATTGAGATTCTAGCTTTGTTTGCAATGAAAATTAGGGACTTTGGTGTATAAATATCTTAGACATCAAGGATGAGATTCTATGGAAGAAATTATGGAAAACGGCGAAAATTTGGCCAGAGCAGAGCCAAATCCGTGAAGAAATCGTGAAGTGGGAGTCGTGGCACCCTCAGGCGCCACCCATGAGTGAAAATGAAGGGTCTTGGAGCCCCAGGTGCCAAGCCCTTGATTTTAGGCAAAAAGTTAGGCCTCTGGTGCCCAAGGCACCACATAGGGTGCCTCAGGTGCCAGTCATACTGAGAGATCTTTGGTTTATTTTTAAATAGTCATAACTCCTTCATCTGGACTCCGTTTTTAGCACACTTTATATTGTTGGAAAGCTCTTTGAGTCTAAGTTTTAATGGTATAAGATTTTTTTTAAAAACTCCTTATTGGTTAAGAGTTACGACCAAAAGAATGACTAAAGGTTAGGGTTAGTAGTAAGGATTTTCCTTATTTTATTTAGTTATTAATTTGGGTTGATTCCAAGTGACTTAGGAGCTTCTTTGGCTTTGTCTCCTGAAACTTTTTGGGTTGTAAACCTTATTGGCATCGAGGTGAGTGGGTGACCTTGCCTTTTAAAGTTTTTACTAAAAATTGGCCAAGTCAATTTAAATCTCATTCACACCATAATTGGTAATTCATTAATGAAATTCCCTAGTTAGTGGAAATAATTAGATTGAGGGATTTCATTGAACGATTGTGAGAGTTATCTTGTGGAGTTTATTTTGTAGTATAATGGATTTTATGTTTAATTGTATTTAAAGTGGTGAATTGATGTGGTATGTGCTATGAGATGTTTGTGTGGGAAAATGCATTGCATATCATCATTTACATATTCATATTATGAGAAGTGGAAATGTGTGGAAATAGAGTGGAAAGCTATCCACTGTATAATACCGCTAGAAGGTGCTAATGCGTATGCATAAGCATTGAGGTTAGTCTTCAATGTGATGTGGGAAAGAGTGGGATAAACATTGTAATAATTCATTTATCCACATCGCGAGTGAAAATAGAGGGATGGACCTCTGAATAAACCCATTGATGGTTAGTCTTTAATATGATAAGTATGGAAAGGATGTGAAAAATGCATCATACATCATGCATTACATAATGCATTTTGGAGTGGTTGTTTACTTATGTTTTTATTTCGTTGAGGATTGTTTTTGTGGATTATTTGTGAGATTGTAAACTCGCATTGAATTGCGGGTTTTGGTTTCCTGGAAAGGTGCGTTATATATATTATATTTCGTACTGATGTGTTAGTGGTTTTTTTATTCTGATTATAGTAGTGAGACTGGTATTTTCACTTGTACTACGTTTTATTGCACAATCACCTGCTCACTGAGTTTTTGATAAACTCATACTCTCTTTTGCTATTTTTAGACTTAGCAACTGAAGAGGATGGAGAAACCGCTGGAGGTTAACGACTTGGAGACATACTCCATCTAGTCGGAGGGTTCTAAATGAACCAATTAGAAATGCTTTGGAATCCTATAGGCTACCTAGGTCCTGCAGTATTTTAGGAATTTTATTTATTTGGCTATAATTTGCTTTGCAAATTATGTAATTTACAATTTGCGTAGTTGTAAATATTAAGATTATTCAGGGAAATGTATGGGCTACCACTGAGGTATACACTATAATATGTGTATATTCATATGCCCTTTTTCCGCGGCGTTACAAATGGTATCAAAGGGAAAGTTTATGTTTAGATCTCCTATAGGTTATAGAGCAATGGTGTTCTTTATAGGCCCTTCCCCATTGTCGTGAACTACGCAGCATGACCATGAGTTTAGGTTCTATAAAAGGCATTATAGGATGTTGAGTTTTTCTTAGGTGACTTACTCCTTGGTGGAGTGACTCGAATAATTTTGTTAACTGGAGAATTTTTTGTTCTTATATGAAAGTTGTGGGCCCCAGATGAAGGAGAAATCCTTGAAGCACAGAGAGCTCACGAGCTTGCTCAGATGTAGCTTTGCTACATTACCACCAAGGTGGTTGTAAATATTTTTTATAAGGATATGGGTGCATGTGTGGTTATGTATTATGGAAATACGGGATTTCCATGTGATATGTGGTTATATGTTATAATTTATTTTTGATTTAGTATGTTGTGGTGTGTAAACTTGATTGTTTATTGGAAAGGTATATATATATATATGTTCATATATGTATCTGTAATGGGATTGTTAGAGGTAAATGGGAAACAGAGATATCGGTTATTAATTTGGAAGGTATGATAAGACTTACCTTATCAACGTGTAGTGATTTTGTGAATACATTTACATCCGTGATTTCTTATGGTGGGTTCTCGTGTATATATTCTACATAAATTTTTATTAATATATTTTAATGAATTGTGAAAATTAGTTTGTTAGGAGAATAAGTGCAAGAATAGATTTTTGGAAAATTTTCCCCAAAATCCGTAAAGAACACGAGAAGGGCAGAAAATTTGGGTTTTGGTGCCCTAGGCTCTAGACCATGTATGAAAGGCTTAAGCTTGGCAGCCCAGGAACTAGGCATGGGGCCTCAGGCACTAAGAGGGAGCTTGTGGCCAAGAGTTTGGGCTGTGGCGCCGCCCTTTGGGCTAGAAGGGAAGCTATAGTGGTTTTGAGGAAAATTTGAGGGATTTTAGATGCATAGTTATTGGGGTTTCTTTTAGATGCCTTTGTAGGATTAGTTGGGATCTTGCGAATGAACACCTATGTGGACGGGCATATAGTCCATCCTCTTAAGTGTTGATGGCATTCTAGGTGGGTCGTGTGTAAGCAAATACTTTAACCAAGCTACTTTGAATTGAAGTCAGATAATAGAGGTTGAAGAGTACAAGAGTCGTTAGGAAGAAAGAGAGTACAAGAGGGAAGAATGCTCATGTGAAATAGGCTGAAGGCTAGGATGTAAGTCATACTGTGGGGGTTGGACGTTGAGGTGGTTATGTTTGTCAAGGTGGGGATGTGTACTTGAGTATGTATCCTAGAGAAAATTGGCAGTATAGGATTCGGTTAAGGGAAGAACAACTAAAATTGTGTAGTTCTCCCGAGGGAGACACCTTAGTGAGGTGAAAGGCAACATAAAGGAGAGCGGAGTGAGTTGTAAGTCTTTTGAGGCAACTTGATTTAGTTGCACTTGTGTGGTTGGAGGTTCATAGATGGTGATACTGTGCGATGAGTGTGCTCAGGTAGGCGGTGTTAGTTTTAGAAAGAAGAAAAGATACATGAGACAAGTTCTCGGTAGTCATTGAGTGGAGATACAGTAGACGTAGGGTGTGAGGATGCATGAGGTCCTTACACTGAGAAGGTCAGATAAGGTAGAGGGTAGTTCACGAGAGTTTCTATCACAGTGAGTGTACGGAAACTTCATGACCTTGAAATGGTCTGAGTGTGTCATGACTCAGTTTTTGGCATGTGTGCCATTTGAATGGAGTAGAGGTACTGGTGGATGCCTGATGTCATAAGTTAATGGGAAGTTTGGCCCACTTCTCTATGATAAGAAGGCCTATGAGTTTATAGTGTGTACATATTAGTGGATATGTAAGATGCTTGGGTGTTTACATACAACCAGGTGAGGTGGAGGATGTAAGTTAGTAGAGTGAGCTTCTAGGGTGTTCTATGTTGAGGGTAAAGAAGTAGTGCCATGAAAATGACTTAGGATGAGTTTAGGGTAAGCCTAAGCTCATTGGTGTTAGAGTGAGTAATTTAGAATTAGGTATGTTAGTTTAAGAGGGAATGCATTTGGGGTGTATGTGGAGACGCGATGACTCACATATGAATATTCATAGAATATGTATATATGTGTAGTTGTGTGAGGATCTCAAATGTGGGTTTAATTAGGCATAATGACCTTCTTAGGACCTATAGTCCTGAAGGACTGAGTTGAGGGATGGTACACCTTCTCTTGCAGAAAGAGTCTATGAATTTCAGAGGAGACTGTACCTATCAATAGGCTTGTGGGGCCTGACTAATTAGATGGTCTAAGTGTTAGCTTGAGGAAAAGTGCATCTAGATGGGTGTTGAAGCATAATTACTTGCAAATGAACATGCATGGAATGTATTTACACATGTAATTAGGTAAGATCCCAAATATGAATTTATTTGGGGAAGTATGAGGTAGGTTTAGTTTTAGTTTCATGGATTGAGGTAAAGAGCATTGACCTATAGATTAGTGTGTTGTGATTATGGGTATGTTCCTATTGACCTATTGTTGGTCATGGATATGACCCAACAGATAGAGAAATGGGACAAGTTTAGTGTACACGAAAGTCCTGTGAGACTCATTGTAAAGATTTATGCTAGAAAGTTAGTGGAGTGATTTATTTCATAATCCAGTTTTCCAAATGGGCCTCCTAGTAACTATAGCCAACTGATGTCGTTAAGACTTGAGGCTAATGTCTAGGAAAGAATGGGAGTTCGGGACCAGCCTATAGTAAGACTTAAGCTGGTCGAGTGATTAGTAAATAGAGATGTGGAAATGGAATGGTGTACTCCTGAGACACAAAATCGATAGTTGCCCAGTATATGGAACGTGGTTTGGGGTTAAGAAGGATGCACCTAAAAACTAAAAGGGTTAAGGGATAGGAATGTGAGGATGTATATCTTCACAAAGAAGTCCCTGTGGGGATATTCAGTATGTGAGAACATAAACTCATGTGACAAGATTATTGAGTGGGAATCCCAAGGGATCGTAGATCTATGGAAGGATTGTTTGTGTGGTGTATGTGGCTTTATGTATAATTTATTTTCTTTTTATTTATTTGAATAACTTATTTTTAGGATATGATTGTGGATAGAGGATATGATGGTAATATGGAAGCCTGGGATAAGCTTGACTCCTAAGGGGCAACCTGCCAATCATGTGATGACACCTACAGGTGAGGCATCGCCTTTGAGAGGGACATCGCCTTCAGGCGAGGTGTATATATTCTATTATATTGTGAGTATATGTGTGGGTTTGTGTTTGTGGTATGCATAGTGCCAAATATATGATTGGTACGGCTTATTAGCGAGATAATGCCTTTGGGCGGGGTATATATATATATTTTATATTTTTGTGATATATGTGTGTGGTTTATGTTTGTGATACATTTAATATAAAGTGTGGGACTAACGAGGTTAATAAATGAGAGGTAATATATATAATGGCATCAACATATGCTTTGTGTGAGGTGCGAGCAAGATGCCATGTTGTACATATGCTTCTGGGGCGACCGGATGTTGTGTGGGATAATTATCCCGAGAGCATTTTTTTTATTTATTTATGCTTTGTATGTAGGCATTTTGAGGTTGAGTGGTAGAGGAACTTATATATGGTAAGTACTTAAGCCACCCTAAGTTCCTTAACTTTGTTTGTGATAATAACTACTAGAACGGTAGAGATATGATGCCTTCTGAGGCTTCATATGAGAGGTCATGTGCTTTGGATTTTGATTATTGGAGCAAATTATGCTCATCCCTGAGTGAGGGAAGTTATGGAGCTCCATAGTATATTGAAGCTGTATAACTGCTAGGAACCTTAGTTCTTATTTTTATTTTTGTTTTTGTTCTAGAGAATTTATGGGGCTTTGTGAGTGGCAGTATTTTATACTTTAATTTTCGATGAAAGCTAAGGAATGCCGCTTCTCATCGATTATCGTAGTGCCTTTTGAGGCTTGTGGTGATTTTTGAATTCGGGGGACCAAATTCTTTTAAGAAGGTAGAATGTAATATCTGCCAATTTTGGAATCACATAATTGGCGGTATTACAGTTGTTGTAATGAAAATTTCCATTTTTTTATGGAATTAGTTGGTTCATTTTTATTTTCATATTTAATTTATTATTTTTGAATATTATTTATGGAAGTGGAGATTAATAATTAGACCGGGTATTTTATTGCGGATAATATTTGTAAGAGTTAAGGAAAGATAAGAGGAAGAGGAACTTTCATGAAGATAGAATTGAAAGACAAGGAACGGAAAGAGAATAATCATGAGGCATATAGGAAGTCGAGTACCTATGAGATCCAAAAAGGGACTAAAGTGAAATGAGGAACTAGATGGCACTTAGAATATAAAAAATACCCAAATTGGAGAAATTATGAATTTGCCACTGTCAAGGTTAACAAAGAGTTACCTAGGGGCAATGTAGTAATTTCACCCTAGGTGGATATATATAGGCGGCCCTACGCCTTTTTCCTCATTTTTCACTTTCCTCTCTTTCTCCTCACTCTCTTTTCTCTCCTTTCTCTCTTCCTTCTCTCTACCTTTCTACGCAAATCCTCATCAAGCTTCGGAGAACCTTTCTCTAGTGGTGGGGCCAGGCATTGGAGGCCAAACAACCTAGGGAAAGCAAGGAATCGAGGTAGGGATTCCAGTTTCTTGAACTTTTTCTCTAGTTTCTAGTTTTAAAGATATATGGGGTAAAATTGAGATTTCGGCTTTGTTTGTTGATAAAATTGGAGATTTTGGTGTATAAATATTCCTTAGACATCAAGGATGAAATTCCATAGAAGAAATCATGGAAAACAGTGAAGATTTGGCCAGATCAGAGCCAAATTCGCGAAGAAATTGCGAAGTGGGAGTCATGGCACCCTCAAGCGCCACGCATGAGTGAAAATGAAGGGTCTTGGCGCCCCAGATCCAAGCCCTTGATTTTAGGCAGAAAGTTGGGTGTTTGGTGCCCAAGGCACTAGCCATACTAAGGGTTCTTTGGTCTATTTTCAAATAGCCATAACTCCTTCGTCCGAACTCGTTTTTAGCAAACTTTATATCGTTGGAAAGCTCTTTGAGTCTAGTTTCTAATGGTATAATTTTGTTTAAAAAATCCTTATTGGTTAAGAGTTATGACTAAAAGAATGATCAAAGTTCACGGTTAGTGGTAAGGATTTTCCTTGTTTTATTTAGTTATTGATTTTGGTTGATTCCAGGTGACGTGGGAGCTTCTTTGGGTTTGAATCCTAGGACTTTTTAAGCAGTAAACCTTATCGCATCGAGGTGAGTGGGTGACCTTGCCTTTTAAAGTTTTTACTAAAAATTGGCCAAGTCAATATAAATCTCATTCACACCATAATTGGTAATTCATTAATGAAATTTCCTAGTTAGTGAAAATAACTAGATTGAGGGATTTCATTGAATGATTGTGGGAGTTATCTTATGAGGTTTATTTTATGGGATAATGAATTTTATGTTTAATTGTATTTAAAGTGGCGAATTGATGTAGTATGTGTTGTGAGATGTTTGTGTGAGAAAATGCATTGCATATCATCATTTACATATTCATATTATGAGAAGTGAAAATGTGTGGAAATAGAATGGGAAGCTATCCATTATGTAATAACACTGAGTGGTGTCAATGGATATGCATACGCATTGAGGCTAGTCTTCAATGTGGTGTAGGAAAGAGTGAGATAAACATTGCATAATACATTTCTCCACATCGTGAGAGGGAACAGAGGGATGGACCTCTGAATAAAATCATTGAGGGTTGGTCTTTAATGTGGTAAGTGTGGAAATGATGTGGAAAATGCGTCATACATTATGCATTGCATAATGCATTTTGGAGTGACTGTTTACTTATGTTTTTATTTGGTTGAGGATTGTTTTTACAGATTATTTGTGAGATTGTAGACTCATATTGAACTGTGGGTTTTGGTTTCGTGGGAAGGTATATTCTATATATTATATTTCATACTGATATGTGTTAGCGGTTTTTTTATTCTAATTATGGTAATGAGGCTGGTATTTGCACTTGTGCTATATTTTATTGCACAGTCACCTGTTCACTAAGTTTTTGATAAACTCACGCTCTTTTTTATTGTTTTTAGACTTAGCAGCTGAAGAGGATAGGGAAACCCTGGAGGTTAGCAGCTTGGAGACATACTCCATCTAGTCAAAGGGTTCTAAATGAACCAATTAGATATACTCTATAATCCTATAGGCCACCTAGGTATGTGGTATTTTAGGGATTTTATTTATTTGGCTATAATTTGCTTTACAAATTATGTAATTAAGAATTTGTATAGTTGTAGATATTATGATTATTCAGGAAAATGTACGGGCTACCACTAAGGTATACCCTATAATATATGTATATTTATATGCCCTTTTTCCAGGGCATTACAGTATATGCTCTTAAAGTGTAGTTTATTGGTTCTTATTTGAGAATGTAAAGCAAGACTCTAGTTGTGTCACCCATGGAGAAAAGTAGTTGCATTTGAACTTCTTACTATTTTGAGCGTAGGCTATCAAGATTCAGGAGTCACGAATTATGCAATGGATTGGTATGTTGACTAACTCAAAACTATCATATTTATGCATCATTATGGAATTATATAGATGCTAGTATTGTTAATGTATTGTTAAGTTAATGAACTGATTGTGATTGTAATTCTCGTCTTATGGTAAATGCGTTGGATTAATTTACTTATGCCATGGTGTGGCTCTTAATGGCTCCAGAGATATAAGTTGTAGAATTGTGTTCTCCTATGGCTAAATAAATAAATAATTTGTTTTTCTTTATTCTAACTATGTCATTTCTACTAGACTGGAATAAATACATCTGTTAAGTTTTTGCTAATGGGAAAAGATACTCAATATGTACTAACCAATAAGGTCTCAACTTCTATATTCATACATGTTTGTAAATCTATTGGGGTTGTCATATGAACACTGGAAATTATAAACTTTAGGATTGTCCTTCCTATATTTGGTTATGAAGTTTGTTTTGCAATGTGCTCCTCCATGGTTTTATATGTTGTGACAAGATATTTATAGTTTTCTTATTTTAAGCCAGGAGGAGTTAGTATGATAGTAAATTACTATCTTTATCCCATTCCTATTTACAGAAATATTTGGCTTGGTTATGGATGTTGAAAGATTTTTGAGTATTGATTCATTATTCTTGTATTTTATTATGAGAGATTTGTTACTAGTATTTTATTATGTACTAATTATATAGATATGGTGGACCTATTATGGGGAACTGTGTGGAGGAAATCTTTTAGAGGGATAAGGATGAGGTTAGGTATATATATGGGATATATATACACCCTTGGCCTTAAGCCAAAAGGGGACATAAGAATGGGGTTTTACTATACTTTGGAGACATAAGGATGAGGTTTTACTATATCTTGGTGATATAAGGATGGGGATATATATATATATATATATATATAAATATATATATGTATGCATGATTTAAGCATATATCTTCCTATATGGTTTCTTTATACTTAAGGGTGGCTATGGCTAGTGCATGGATGTGATTTGTATGCATATCTTTATCCATGGTTTCTTTATAATCATGGATGGATGTGATTAGTTGTTTGATGTGGTTTATACATATATCATCCCTTGTGGTTTCTCCATAACTAAGGATGCTATAGTTAGTTGTTGGAATTGTATTTTTTAATTATTTGGCAAATTAAATAATTTCTATGACTTATCTCTTGGATTGAATATTACTCCTTTAGTGATTGATTTACTCACTTCACTTATCTTTGGTGTATTACAGAGTCCGTATTCGCGGTGGGCAGCCCTTTGGAAAAGTAGTAGTTTCTTGCCTCACCAACCCCTCCTTACTTCTAGGGTGGAGTCTTTTGTAATTTTTGGATTGTGCTTTCTATTTTTGTAAACTTCTAGGTGTTGCTCTGTGACCACGTAATGTCTTGTTTTTGTATGTTAATGCTTTGGCCTTAG
This sequence comes from Biancaea sappan, assembly GCA_037074585.1. Taxonomy (NCBI): domain Eukaryota; kingdom Viridiplantae; phylum Streptophyta; class Magnoliopsida; order Fabales; family Fabaceae; genus Biancaea; species Biancaea sappan. The sequence goes on from CM073492.1 coordinate 66,877,009, forward strand.
ATACTTGGTTTATCCTTTTAGGATATAGTACATGTTACTAATATTCTTTTGTGTAACCTAGCAATCTTTATGTGAAATGAAATATGGAATTCATTCTTGCTTGATCTTGTTCAAAAAGAAAAGTAATTAATATCTTGTTTCTTGGATCTAGAAAAGGATTTGAAACTAGGGTTTCAATAGGGAGGCTTACGGTGTAAAGGTGAACCCTTTCCACCATGCCAGTTACATGCCGGGTCGGGATGTGACATTTTTATCACACTAAGTCTGATCATTCTTTATTTGTTTTGCATACTAAGAAGCATGTTGTTCTAATCTTGATTTATGTAGATGATATTTTCGTGATAGGGGACACCAGTATTGAACTTGTGAAAAAGTTTGTGTAGAAGCTTGATAAAGTCATTTCTTTAAAAGACTTAGGTGAATTTCATTATTTCTCAGGGATTAAAGTGATGAGGAATAATTGTGGAATATTTTTTAGTCAAAAAAGTTATGTTGAGAGTTTGCTGGAAAAGTTCACTATGAGTGGAGTCTGACCTTCACCCACTCCCATGACTCTTGGGAAGCATAGAACCAGTGTTAAAGAAGAGCCTCTTGAGAATCCTACTGTGTACAGGAGTTTAGTAAGAGGATTACAGTATTTTACAAATACAGGACCAGATATTTCCTTTACTATTAATCAATTCAGTCAGCATTTAAGCTCTCCAACTACTGTTGATTGGCAAAAGGCAAAAATAGTTTTAGGTTCTTGAAAGCAACAACATATTATGGACTACACATTAAACCAAAAGTGGATTTGGTCTTAAATGGTTTTTCATATGCAGATTGGGCAAATGATGTTATGGACAGAAAATCTATATGTGGATATTGTGTCTTTTTGGGGGAGTCTCTTGTCTCTTGGTCAAGTAAAAAACAAGGAGTTGTAGACAGGTCTAGTGCTGAATTAAAATTCATCGTATTGGCTTCATTAGTCAGTGAGATTGCATGGTGGAAGTCCCTTCTGAGGGAGATTAAGTTTCCTATCTTTAGAGCTCCTACTCTCTGGTGTGATAACTTCCGTGCTAAGGCAATTGGAACAAACCTTGAACTGCAAGCTAAAACAAAGCATGTAGAAATAGATCTACATTTTGTTAGAGATGAAGTCCTAAATAAAGAAGTTGTCATTGGATATGTGCCTTCCATTAAGTTTCCAGCAAACATATTAACTAACCCCCTATCAAGTACTAAGTGTAATGAATTTTGTAGCAAGCTCAGGGTGATCAAAATACCCACTCATTTGAAGGGGTCAATTAAATAGTGTAGTTATTCCTATTCTTATTGTGGCTATAATTTCTCTATTTTTTGTTGTTCGTATTATATGTTATTTTGTATCAAGTTAGTTGAGTAAGTTGGGAGTCGGTTAATGGGTAGTTGGGTTCTCAAGAAGCCATTATCGACACTCGTGTATAAGTCATCATGTCATAATTCAATTGATGAACTTATTCTGCAATTCTTTCTACTCTAAATCCTCTTTCGGCACATTCTGTCTCTATTTTTGTTAAGGTAATTTGAGGGGGTGTTTGATATGAATTCTCATTCCTATTCCTTTAAAATTTTTAGTGTTTAAAATCTTTAATGTATACCAAATACACATTGAAAGACTGATATATACCTTGCAATTTGTGACTTTACATGTAGCAAAATAGATAAATATATGCAGCGAAAACGAGGTAGCTGTGGGTGGGAGAAAAGGTAAATTTTTAATGGAAAAAAGAAATTACAGAGCCATTTAGTCTAGTAAAAGCAAAAATGTTTTCTAGTTTTGAAACATAAATCAAGAATGTCGAACCATAATTAATGAATATGAAGGCATCTAGATTAAGGGATCCGGATCATCTACTACGCAGGAGTTATTAGCCACTATTTTAAGATATTTAGCCACGATTATAACTGTAGCTAAATACACTTTTATTCATGGTTATAACTATGGCTTTTTTACAATACATTTAACTATAATTTTAACTATGATTAAATATGCCTTTAAGCCTTTGCATCCTCATCCTCATGTGCAGAAGTCTGAAATTTTCATTTAGCTAATGCCTTATAACATTGCTTGATGGCTAACTTTCTTTAGAGAGATCTCTCGGTGGTATTAAGATTTAGTAGTTCTAAAGGTAATCATTTGAGTTGGGTCCCAATCTTTTCAAATGTTAGGGTCTGTTTGGTTTATGAAAACATTTCCTATTTTCATTTTCAGTCTTCATTTCCTGAAATACATTTCCTGAAACATTGAAAATATCTTTTTGGTGCTTTCAGATTTAGGCATATTTTAAGAAATGTTTTTAAGAAAATGTTTTTAGTTAACTCAACCAAACGCATTTTTAAGTCCATTTTCTGTTTTCAGTGACATTGAAAACAGAAAATACCCAAACCAAACAGGCTCTTATATTATTGGCACTTTGACTAGTAGTCTTGGACCTTTTTTTTGTTTTTCTTTTTTTAATCAATTTATTTTGATTCTGGTTTTTTATTTTAAAAAAAATTCAACCCAATATATTAAATTCTAGAAATGCATTTTGATTTTTACCGACCATTATTTTGATTAATATCCTTCAAAATTGATATCCCATGTTTAATCCCTTTCACATGGCTGAAACTATAACTTGTTTAATCTCCTTTAAAAATTTTCCTCGCCATCTCTAGATCGGCCACTTTTTAGCTTGCTTCAAATTTGTAAAAGCCTGCAAAATAACAGCCTTCCATCCATCCAACCTGCTAATTCAATTACTAATATCATATATTTGTTTTATTTTATTTTGAGGAAAAAATATATTTTTGAATTTTTTTAAAAAAAATTGACCATCCAATCTAATCTAAACTGATGAACACAAATGAAAACCCAACAATATAGTTCAAGCTGACTTCATCTCCCTCCTTTTTTTTATTTAATTTTTAAATTTCAACTTCGAAATCCAACCATAAATTTTTTTTTCTGTTTCGTTTGTGTAACTCCGCTTATGTTTTATAGCCGGTCCCAAGCCCGGGTAAAGGAGGAGGGTTGTGTTAGGCCCTCGATAGCCAACATAAAACTTTGTCAAATATCTCATGAACATGAATCAATGACATTATTATACTAATGCTAGGACGTTGCTCGAAAGCAACGCACTGTATAGCTCGAGTATAGTGACAAGTGAGCTAGAGCCGCTACATCGACACCCGGATGTAGTGTTAAATGAGCAAAGGTCCACTAATATTAGGTCATTGCCTGGAAGCAACGCACTATATAGCTCGAGTGCAGTGTCAAATGAGCTCGAGCCACTTCATCATCAATCAAATGTAGTGTCACAAAAGCATGTTCTTGGAAGGTTGAGGGTTAAGAAGCTAGTCCAGAAGAACAATCAGGATTTGGAATATTGGAACCATAACAGGGAAATCTATGGAGGTTGTGGGCACTATGAAAAGGAGGAAAATTAACATCTTGTGCCTTCAAGAGACTAAATGGGTTGGAGAAAAGGCTAAGAAGTTTGACTATTCAGGCTTCAAGTTCTAGTACACGGGAAAAGTAAGGACAAAGAGTGGTGTAGGTATTATGGTTGACAAGGAATGGACGCCGAGTGTGGTGGAGGTAAAAAAGATTGGGGATAGGATTCTATACTTAAGAATGATTATTGTAAGAGATATTATCCATATCATAAGTGCCTATGCACCAGAAGTAGGGACGGATGCATATCTTAAGGAAAAGTTTTGGGAAGATTTGGAGGGATTGGTTAGAAGCATACCTTTATAAGAGAAGATTTTCATTGGGGGGACCTTAATGGTCACGTTGGGAAAGAAGCAAGACAGTACGAGAGAGTTCATGATGGCTTTGGTTTTGGGGAGCTTAACGAGGAAGGACAGTCTATACTTGATTTTTCAATGGCTTATAATTTCAAGGTTGTCAACACCTGCTTCAAGAAGTGAGAGGAGCATTTAATCACATACAAGAGTGGAGCTTCAAGGTCACAGATTGACTTCTTTTTAGTAAGGAATCCAGATAGAAAAATCTGTCAAAATTGTAAAGTTATTCCTAGGGAACCCCGTGGAAACTCAACATAGGGGTTTGTCCTTGACGTGATTATTAAGGGTCAGAAACAAAAGCATCGTCAGGTGATGAACCCTAGGATCAAGTGGTGGCAGCTAAAGGGGGAAAATCAACATACTTTCAAGAGAAGATTGTTGGAGGAAGGATCTTGGGAATTGTGAGAAAATGCTAACATCATATGGGAGGAGATGGCCAAGAGGGTTAGAAAGGTAGCTAAAGCACCTTTATGAGAATCAAAAGGTTTTGGACAAAGAGATAAGGAATCTTAGTGGTGGAATGAAACTGTTCAAGAAGAGATCAAATTTAAAAGAGAATGATTTAAAGTTATCCATCTGTGCAATAACTTGAAAAATTGGGAAAGGTATCGGAAGGCTAATAAGGAGACTAAAAAAGCAGTAAGTGAAGCACGATCTAAAGCATCTGAAGAGTTTTACAAGGACTTAGGAACGAAGAAAGGGAAACAAAAGATTTACAAGATTGCGAAGACTTGAGAAAGGAAATCTAGAGATCTGGATCAAGTAAGATGTGTTAAGGATGAAGAAGGAAAAGTTCTAGTTACAGATGGAGATATTAAAAACAGATGGTAGGGTTACTTTCACAAGCTCTTTAATGACAGAACAGGGTCGACTTGTGATATGGAAGATTTAACAACATTGGAGAGAGAACAAAATTTGGCATATTATCGCAGGATTAAGGTTAATGAGGTCAAAGAAGCTGTTAGAAAAATGGATAATGCTAAAGTCGTTGGTCATGATAGTATTCCTATTGAAGTTTGGAAGTATTTAGGGGAAGAGGGTACTATCTGGCTAACTAAGCTCTTTAATGAGATTTTAAGGTCCAAGAAAATGCCTGAGGAATGGAGAAGAAGCATTTTAGTGCCTATTTACAAAAACAAAGGAGACATCCAAAACTGCGCAAACTATCAAGGGATTAAGCTTATGAGTCACACTCTAAAATTATGGGAAAGAGTGATTGAACGTAGGTTAAGAATGGAGACGAGTATTTCTGAAAATCAATTTGGATTCATGCTAGGACGGTCTACTATGGAAGCTATTTATCTTCTAAGAGGGTTGATGGGGTATCAGAGTAAACAAAAAGACTTGCATATAGCATTTATTGATTTGAAAAAAGCTTATGATCGAGTACCAAGAGAGGTGCTATGGATAGCCTTGGACCAGAAAGGTGTACGGGTTGGATATATTAGAGCTATAAAAGATATGTATAAGGGGGCTACAACTAGTGTGAGAACATCTAGAGGGGAGTCTAGAGACTTCCCTATTAAGATTGGCCTATATCAGGGATCATCTTTGAGCCCTTATTTGTTTGCCTTGGTTTTAGATGTTCTGACGAAACACATCGAAGAAGAAATCCTTAAATCCATACTTTTTGCAAATGATGTTGTTTTCATAGCAGAGTCAAGGGAAGAGATTAATTTTAAACTTGAGTTATGGAAAGCTACTTTGGAATTGAAGGGTTTTCATCTGAGTACGAGTAAGACCAAATATATGCATTGTAAGTTTAACAAGTTACAAGCTAGAAACAAGTTGAAGGTTAAAATTGGTGATCAGGTCATATCACAAGTGTCAAAGTTTAGGTATCTGGGACAGTTATATAAGATGACGGTGAAATTATTGGAGATGTGGAACATATGATATAAGGTGAGTGGTTGAAGTGGAGAATGGCAACAGGGGTTGTTTGTGATCGGAAAGTACTTGATAAGCTCAAAGGAAAGTTTTATTGTACTGCTATAAGACTAGCGATTTTATATGGGAGTGAATATTGGGCGATGAAAAGACAATAAGAACATAAAATTGGAGTAGCAGAGATGAGGATATTGCGTTGGATATGTGGTCATACAAGAAGAGATATGATCCGTAATGATCATATACGAAGTAGAGTTGGAGTTGCACCTATTAAGGAAAAAATAGTTGAAAACCGTTTAAGGTGGTTTGAGCATGTTCAAAGAAGACCGTTGGAAGCGCTAGTTAGGAGAGTTGAGCAGATGGTTTGGAGCCCTGTGAAAAAAGGTAGAGGAAGACCAAAAAGGACGCTTAGAAAAATTATTGAACGAGATCTTCTACTAAATAACATACCTAAAGAGTTGGTCATTGATAGAGCTTAATGACGTCGTGCGATCCATATAGCCGACCCCAACTAGTGAGATAAGGCTTTGTTGTTATTGTTGTTGTCTGTTTCATTTATGTATATATGTCGTTTTATTCAATCTTGGTCTGCATATGTCAAATAATCACTTACATCCTTTATGTCACAAAACGACAAATTTTTAACTAAAAATATAGTTTTCCTTAATTTTTTGATCATGAGAAATTTTACTTTGAAAGCACCATTTTGACTAATTCATCAAAACCCTATTTAATAATATTTTTTTTCCTTTTTAATGTGGCAATCAGTTAGTGACTGAGCCAACATTCTTCTCCTTTTTTGGAAAAGACCAAATCAGCAATTAACTAGCATTAAAACGCTGAATGTCTAATTGTCAACACAGGCCAAATTCAGAACGGCCTATGGGAAAGAAAAACAATTAAAAGCTATCCGTGTCCCACACCCATTCTTGGCAATGTAATGAATCACATAATTATTTACACGTGTACGTAGTTACCCCACAATTTCTCCACCTGGCTTGACAGAAAAAAAAAAAAGGTGAATATTTAGTTCAGACATTTTTTATTTATATTTTTATTAAAAATAAAAATTTTTATTAAAAATAAAAAATAAACTTAAAAATCTATTTAGTTTAGTTTAATGAAAATATTTTTTTAAAAATAGGTTCAAATCTGAAAATATTAAAAGTTATTTTCAATATTTCAAAAAATACATTTTAAAAAATAAAGACTAAAAATAAAAATAAAAAATATTTTCACAAACTAAATAGACTTTTAGTCAAATAATTAAAGACGAAGGAATTTCAATTTCCTTTGCATTTTAGCTTAAATTAAATTCCATACCATTGAAGGCTTTACGTAATACCCACAAATTATTGGTTATGTGTGGTTAACATGTGTAATTTGTGTGTGCGCGCGCATGGCTAGATGTGTTTGAGGGACCAAACTGAAAGAAATGTTAGATTAGTGTGTAACATTGTAAACTTCGAATATGTGATTTATGATCATCAATCTTGTTACATTTGATGGATTCTTGCATGTTTATGTGCTTATGTGTTGTTGGCATAATTTTCATTTTGGTCCCTCCCTCACTCATATATATAGCTTATGTGCAGGGCTATGTCTTGGGTAAGGCAATTAAGGTAGTTGCCCTAGGCTCCCCTTGCTACCTTAAGCCCCCAATTCGCTTCTGATTTAATTTAATGCCTAATGGTGTATGTAAAAATTTAAAAATAAAAAAAGAAGTAAATGGACTTGATAGTTAGCATGTGACTTGGAAAGTTGTAATGCCAGCTAATAAAAATCATCACGACTTGAAAAAAGTGCAAAGGTAATAGGTATTAAAACACAGAAATATAAAAATAATTTCTCCACTTGCATATCCACATTTATCATATCAGTATATCACATATCGTCTTTATCTCTTATCTTATCAGTGTATCACTAGCTCTTCTTCTTCTTCTTCTTCTTCTTCTTCTTCTTCTTCTTCTTCTTCTTCTTCTTGCCTTCTCAAATTTTTTTCCTTCGTCAACTACACCTCTTCCTTCTCTTCCTTTTTTTTCTTCTTTTTTTTTGACTGAATTCTCAAGGAAGATAGGCAGATAGTTGACCTGAAATTGTTGCAGTACAATACATAATGTCAACGTGCAATTCTCTGTCTCCAAGTTTTATCATTCTATCATTTTTTTCTATTTACGTTGCACAATCTATTTTATTTATATTTTTATTGTTTCTTTTTATTTTATTTTTTATTTTTTATAATTTGTAGCAATAAAAAAATACCAAATAGAAAGTACGAGTCTAGTTTTGAAAAATTGAAGAAAAAAAAGAAAAAGTAAAAATTTAATTCAATCTCAATGTGGTGCTCTTGATAAATTTGTTACTATTCATAAAAAAGATGCTACAAGTTCAATTGATGAAAGTATTGAGAGAAATGTTAACAAAGGAAATTAATACTCCAATAGAAATATTAAGTTATATCAAAATATTAGATTCTTTTTCAAATATGTGCATTGCTTATGAAATATTATTAACAATACCGGTAACAGTTGCTATTGTTGAAAGAAGTTTTTCAAAATTAAAATTGCTTAAATCCTATTTTAGATCAATAATGTTACAAGATAGATTGAATGGATTAGCCATATTATCTATTGAGAATGAAATGCTAGAATTACTTAATTATAAAACTTTAATAAATGATTTTGCAGCTAAAAAGGCCAAAAAAATAATATAAAGATTAATTATTTATATTATATTAAGCTTTTCTAATAGTTTTGCCTTAGGCCCTAGATTCTCTAGCCATGGCCCTGCTTATGTGTCATTTCCACACTTAGAAATTTTTCTCCTTCTCTTCATCCCACTCACCCACCATCAACCTTACCTATAATCTTTCAACCTCACATCTTTCCTCTAGTATTTGGGCACCACAACACTCATTCCATCATCAAGAAGTTGGATTTGAGGTAAGGAAACAACCCCTTTTCCCACCCTTCTCCCAATTTTCGTTCTTTTGTTATCCTAAGGAAAAGGGAGTATGATTGATGAAATACTTCTGTGGTTTAGTGGGAGTAAGTTTCTTAGGGTCCTCTAAGGTCAGTTAGAATCTTGTTTTGGAGGGAGTAAGTTTCTTTGGTTACTCTAACTTTGTTGTCTTAGGTTTTGAGTTGGAAAAATGTTCATGTTGCCTATGTTTGCTTGAATTCTTATGAAGTTTAGATTATTATATGAAAATAGAGGTGATCGAGAAAATTATAGAATCCTCGTAAGTACATTTATGGCTGAAAGGGGTTTAGGGGTGTGGAACCTATGGATAAAGTGTATATTTTCAAAGGTTTGGGGCTACTCCAGTCACTGGTACCCAAGGCGGTAGCTAAAAAAAGAGCAAGCCTCTAGACCTACTGGCACTTAAGGCACCAAGGTGGCCAAGAGGCTACCCAAGAGACGCCTTGGCACCTTGGGCGCCCAAGGGGTCAAGTGCCCTATACCTTCATAATCTTCTTCTTTTCATTCAATTTTATTGCAACATCTTAGGTCCTTCGAGATGGCTTTTCTCAATGGATTATAATCCAAGAAAAGGTAGAAATTTCTCAATGGATTATAATCCAAGAAAAGGTAGAAACCAACCCTCAAAACACCTAGCCAAGATGAGTGAGCAACCTTTCCTCTTTCATTTAAGTACCATATTATTTTCTTTCTCATAAACCTTGCATTATCACTAGTTTATGAAGAGTATAATTATTTGTGTGTAATACGGCAACTTATGACCCTTCAAATGCTTATGGCTGGCTCTGTTCGGCAAAATTAGCTTACAGCTTATAGCTTATAGCTTATAAGCTAACTTATTAAATTAAAAGTGTTCGATAAAATTAACTATTGAAGTAGCTTCAAAGTGTGAAATGACATGAAAGCACATATATTTTTTAATTCCAAAATAATATAAATAAATGAATTTTTTTGTTTTTAATTAAATTAATTTAAAGTATATATATAAAATTCATTAAAGATATATATTTATATATTTTATATATAAATAATATATTTTTACATATAATGTATATTTACATATTTTATTATATTGATATATTATATATATTTATATATAAGGGTATAATGAATATGAAGGGTATAATGAATATTTTCATAAAATAACAAGGGTAAAAAGAAAAGAAAAGTATAAAAGTTATAAGTTACTTAGAGTAACATATCAGAATAAGCTATAAACAACTAAAATAAACTCGTTTACCGAACATTTTTAACAAGTTTATAAACTAGTCAAATAAGCTATCAAATAAGTTATAAATTAACTTATAAACTATAAATTCACATGCCAAACACAGCATATCTCTCATTGGCCAGTGAACATAAATGCATTGGTGTGAGAATTGCACGTATTATCTTTAAGAGATGTGTTGAACCTTGTTGGTATTTGCATTCTTTAACCACATGAAATATGTTTGCTTGCTAAGGGTTGTTTTGCATGATTGCATGGCTAATTGCATAGCCTGGACGGTGTACAGTGAAAGATATGGAAATAATACTTATGTTATGACATGGTTGGTGTATACTGTATAGGCAAGGATACGAGTGAATGAGCCATGCTATGGTACGGTCGATGCATAGGGAAGGATGCGATTTATGGAGTATAAGGAAGGTATAGCGAGGGGCCGACGTTGATGCCACAAGAATATTCATATTGTTTAATTGCTTATGATTGCCATAGTCACTTGGTGACTAAAGGTTACTTGTTTATAACTTCACTTGTCTATTTGTCTTTCCTTATCGCATTTTCTTATGTATGAATTCTACACGTGTAATTCTTGGTAGAATAGTGTTACTGATCTCACTGAGTGTCAACTCATGTGTTGTTCTCTCCTCCTCCAATAATCAGGTTGAAAAGGAGATTCCGCCCACCGATTAGTGAAGTCATCAAGTTTTACCATTCTCCCTCTTTTGTCTCCAAAGGGGTTTTCTTAGTGTTCTTGACCCTATTTTTGTAACTCTTGCAAGACTCTGCAGCTAGGTAGAATCTGAGAGGTTAGATGAATGATGTTTACGATACCTACAGAAGTGTCATTTTGTTCTTTTGGTTCCAAGCTCTTGAATATTCCGTGTGGTTATTGTGTTGCTATGGCAAAATAGTTAGGAACATGGGAATTATCATGGCATCTGTTCTGTAACTCAAATCTCAGAAAATGCAATTTATTGTTTTGGATTTGTAAGTTTCCATGGTTATGAAACATTGAAATCCTTCATTTCCAAAGGTATGCGCTTTCTTTTGTGTATGGTTACATGTATATGTGCTTAAACTTACGGCGGTGAGTGGCTCGACTCATTTGTCGAGCCGATCACATCCCTGTGTGGTCTGAGATGTGACACTTCCTTTCATCAACCCCGATATTCATGTCTATGCATGCAATGCAAATATCATAACTGTAGATATTATATGGATCGCGCTACGAGAAACTCAACCTCAATAAAGGTGGAGTTTTTCCCTCACACTCTTGCCTCATTTTTTGTCTCTCAATTTTTTTTTTCATGCCCGACAAGCACTTTGAAAAAAATTAAGAGTGAGTGAAGTCAACCGCCTTGTAATTTTTCCCATATTATATTCTGTTTCGGGTCTTTTTTGTAAATAATAATCTAATTATACAAACAAGGTGTCATATGTAATTATCCTTTTTCTCCTCCATCTATTGACAATTGCCAAAGGAGTGTTCTACTTAGTCATATTTACGCTGAAATCCCAGAGTTTCCTAGCCAATTCCACGTCCTTTGCCTGAGGGGTAGGATTGGCCACATTAGAATCTGAAAAATACTCCCCACCAACTCCCTCCACTTGCGGGTGCAATGCCACATAACATGTAGTTGCTGCTCCCTACACAGCAAGTATTGCATCTTAAAATATTTACTAAAATTTGATTTTGATCCTCCAATGATGGACAACTACTCAAGTTGGTCCCTCTGTTAGTGAACTGCTAACTTTGCTAATGGATCTAGTGAGAATATAAAGATGCCAGAAAAAGTGTCATGTCACTAAATCCGTTTACAAAATTAATCATTCACTCACAGAGGGAATACTTTGGACAGGATTTAAATTGAGAATTCCACAATGAGAACAAAAATCTGTCAATGACCAGGTTGAAAATATGTCCATTTGGGGAGTACCAAAATAGGGTTATATAAGAAACTGCATTTTAGAATATTATGGCATTTACATTTGAAGGTCAAAAGTTTAACTTACCTGCTGGACGTTTTTAAGCACAAATTTCCCAAGCACATTAACCATACCTGCATTAATTTATTATGAAAAGGAACATACCCACGAAACTCAGAAACTATCCTCTGCTTAAGATAAACTAAATTTTATGCATAAAGTTAGCTGAGTTGCGGATGCTGTAAATTGTAAATGCTACTTTTATGTAAACATGCGATATGGTGTTCGACAATAATGATAAAAGCCAAAGCATTGACCATTAGATATAAGTGAATAGAACGATTGCAACAAGTAAAATTATGTAGAAGAACTGGGTAATATTGCACTTGTTGGGATCTAATGAAAAATAAATGATAACGAAGTATTTACCATTAATTACACTGTTATAACGGAAAAGATTAGTGACAATTGCTCCTGGGTGAAGAGAATTTGCAGTAATATTAACCCCATCCTCCTGTCCAAGAAGCAACAAGTAAATATCAGACATTTCACAGGCACCTAATGAGGTAAAACTAGAGAGCCATCATTCTTACGAACAAAAAAGGATGTAAAGGAACAGATAATAACAGAAAGATATTGATTGCAAACAAAATGGTCCTATAATCTTGGTTGTTTCAGGCGGTTACAAGACTCTACTGACTTATCACCAACTTTTCTTGAAATTAAATGCTGCATTAGTAACGCTAGAAAGGTTCAATTCCATGGAGCACAAAGAACATAGATAGTGACATAGAAGAAACAGTGTAAACTCAGTATGAATCTGCTAGTCTTCTGCATCCTCAGAAAAACAAAAGAAAACAAATTACGCCATTCGGCAACTTGTACATAACTGCACAAGATAAGTCGGCAAACCTTGAAACGTCTTGTAAGTTCATTGGCATGCAAGATATTAGCGAGCTTTGATTGCCCATATGCAGGCCAACTGCTGTAACTGTACACAGGCATGCAAACATCATTGCATATACATGACACCTCTCCTTTCAACAGATAATTCTATATGCAGCTAAGGTTTACATAAGTATAACTATGTCTATATCTATATGCAGCAATGTCCTATCAGTGGATATTCTATAGAGACTTTAATTGAATTCCTTAAGTAAGATTGACAAAATGTAGATATAGTAATGTAATATCTTATGCTACCTTCATATAGGTAGAAAAATTGCTTATTCAAGAATTAAAGATTGGCAATGATCTTCTCCTTTTTCATTATAAAACAAATTTTAGAACTGAGTTGTTGAGAGGAATTTGGGTCAGAATGAAGGTCAGACTGAGATATTGTTGGGCCTGGACCCACATATGGAGAGTGTATACTAGGAAAGGGAAGCAAGGAGAGAGAGAAAAGGAGGTGCTGACCTGGATAGTTAGTTATGGGAATATGATTATTAGTATGGCAAGGAGATAGTGGGCAGGACAGTTTTGCAGAACAGTATTTCGTTTGAGGGCAGAGCTCAGTCATGGGTTCTGAGGAGCCAGAGGCTTTGAGTTGGGTTTGCTTAGTGAATCATAGTGTTGCTTTCTGGTTATCTGATGTATTAGCTCTGGTGCATTGTCATTAAATAATATACAATACCTTTATTGTCATTTATCTTGTTTCTGTGATTGATAATTCTATCAATTGGTCCGACCTTCCGGATCCGAGAAAATGCCGCCAAAACCAACTGATCGAGTGGAGGCAATGGAGTCCCGTTTAGCTACAATTGAAGCTACAGTTGAAGCTCGTGTGGAGGCATCGATTAAAGAACTACAGACTTCTTTTAATTCACAATGAATTGAGGTGAGGAAAGAGCAACAAGTGATGCACAAAGCTCGGTTGAAAGAAATTGGGAAGATTACTGGAAAAAGGGTGAATGAAGAACAACAGGAAGATTTGCATCAATAAATCTCATCATCATCTTCTGATAGACATTTAGGTTCTGCACTAAGGATGAATTTGGACGCTATTAAAGAGTCAATGGACGAGTTTGAGTTACCTGGGTTCAATCGCATAGACCTCGTTAGAAAGATTTTGCGTGCTGAAATTTATTTTGAGGTACATAATACAAACAACGCAATGAAGATTAAACTGTCGCGATTGTGCATGGAAAGGAGTACAATTCACTGGTTCAATTTATGGTGTGAATCTTAGGAGAATCCAACTTGGAGCAATTTGAAGCAAGCATTGATGTTATGCTATGGGGGTACTAGTTTTGATAATCCGTATGAAGCTCTCAAGAAGGTGAATCAGTTAGGAACCATTGAGGAGTACATTGAATTGTTTGAATTCATTTCTTCTCAGATGCCGAAACTGTCTGAGCAACAATATGCAGGATACTTCATGGGAGGGCTTAAGGAAGAGGTCAAGCAAAGGGTACATCCTTTCAGACCCACGACAAAATGGCAAGTTATGCAACTCGAGAGGGACTTAGATTCTTCGTTGATGGAAATGAGAAACGCGAAAGCATGTATGGAGGATGATTTGGTGATGGGTTGTCTTTCAGGAAGACTGCTGGAGTATTATCGAAAAGGAGAGAAGGAGAAAACCCGACCCACAAGGAGATGGAGCAGTAGAATCAATTGAGTAAGATTGGAATTAATTGGGCATCTCAAGCCCAACGAGTTAACTCTTTTCAGGGCGAGTTAACAAAACCCAATTCCTCCATTGAGTCTTCAGCATCACCTGCATTGGCTTCAACGGCGTCTGGAGCTATGAACGCTAGAGGAGTAGCTAAGAGGTCTACGCGTGGTGACCTGAACAGAGTTTCGCACTTGAACAAGACCAGAGCTAATGGGCTGCGCTTCAAATGCAAAGCACGCTTCCATCTGTTATACCAATACGCTAATCGTTCACTCAACTTGTTGTTGAAGAAGTCGACGCAAGAGAAGGGGATGAAATTACAGCCTTGGAGATTGAACAAGGGCCAGAAAAAGATGGACTGGAATGTAAAGCAATTGGACTGATGGGTGTATCAACTGGCGATTTGGCTGAATGTCATACGATGTGTGTGGAGGGAGAAATTAATGGAGCATCTGTTTTAGTTCTGATTGATAGTGGTGCCAGGCACAACTTTGTCTCCCCAATTGGTTGCTTCGTTAAATCTAAAAATGAATCCTTCGTTGAAATTGGGGGTTCGTTTAGGAGATGGACATCGCATTTTTACATCTGAGAAATGTGTGCATGTATCGTTACAAATTGGAGACATTACAATCACTGTTGATGCTTACATGTTAGAATTGGGAGGAATTGATTTAATCTTGGGTGGCTAAAGTCTCTGGGTAAAATTACTATGGATTATAAGGAGATGTTTGTGTCCTTTACTGTACAAAATCGAACAATGGTTCTCTTGGGGCTTAGAAATAAAGTTGGGCAATCAAGAATTTCTGATTTACAAGCTCTATAAGTGCAAGGTGTGAAGGAAATTTCGATTAAAGAAGTAGAAGGATTGTTATGGCATACTAAAATGTCATTACGTACAGAACATGAGCTTAAATTGAGTCCAGAGCAATAGGGTGATCTTACACAATTAATAGGCAATTTTCTAGAGGTTTTTTAGGAAGTTTCTGGTTTGCCTCCTAAACGAAACATTGTGCACTCGATAGTTTTGTTAGAGAGGACGACCCCGATTAGTGTGAGGCCTTACAAATATCCTCATCATCATAACACAGAGATTGAGAGACAAGTTAATGAGATGCTTAAGCAAGGGATCACACTTCATAGTTCCATTCCGTACTCGAAGCCTAGTTATTTTGGTGAAAAAGAAGGATAATTCATGGCATATATGCATTGATTATCGGGCTTTAAACAAAGCTACGGTCCAGATAAGTTCCCTATTCCAGTAGTGGATGAGTTATTGGATGGGTTACATGGAGCTTGTTATTTTTCCAAATTGGATTTAAAATCTGGGTACCATCAAATTCGTATGAAGGAAGAGGACATCGAAAAGACGGCATTTCGCACACATGAAAGGCATTATGAGTTATTGGTTATGCCCTTCAGTTTAATGAACGCTCCTGCAACTTTTCAATTGGCTATGAATTTTATTTTCGGGCCTTATTTGTGTAAGTTTGCGCTGGCCTTTTTCGATGACATTTTAGTCTATAGTGGAAAACTCATTTAAAGCATCTTGAGATGGTGTTACAATTTGTGGCAAATAAAAAAAAAATGCAGTTTTGGTAGGCAACAAGTGGAGTACTTAGGCCATGTGATTTCTAAGGAAGGGGTGGCAGTTGTTTCAAATAAACTATCAAGTGTAAGGAATTGGCCAGTGCCTGAAAATGTTAAGGAAGTACGAGAATATGATTATTAGTATGAAAAGGGGATAGTGGGCAGGACAGTTTTGTAGAATGGTATTTTGTTTGAGGGCAGAGCCCAGTCATGGATTCTAAGGAGCCATAGGCTTTGAGTTGGGATTTGCTTAGTGAATGATAGTGTTGCTTTCTGGTTATCTACTGTATTAGCTCTGGTGCATTGTGATTAAATAATATACAGTACCTTTATTGTCATTTCTCTTGTTTCTATGATTGATAATTCTATCAATCGCCAGTGATTCTCTAATTAAAACTTGCTTATATTTGTTGCATCTTACCTTGATCGATCATTAACTTTATCAAAACAGATTCCTTCACGATATGAAAATCGGTGAGCCTCTGAGGATACATTAACAATTCTTCCTTGTTTCTTACTTTTTCTTGCAGTTTTCTTCATAGTATCCAACAAAAAATTTGTCAAAAGAAAATGACCTGTGAAATTAAATCAAAATGAGAAATAACAGAATTAAGATCAGTTATTCATCTATCACTCTGCGTCGAATAAAATAGTGCTTTGACATTTTAAATAAGCTTTGACCCCATTATACAATGTCAGACAGATAATAAATGTAGAAGAAACATACATAGATTTCTTGTATCAACAATTAACACCAAAAAATGAAAAGATAAATAAATATATAAAAGGGAGGAAGACGTCCAAAATTAATCGAGGCTCAAAAAAAGAGAATATGAAGCATTTCTTACGTACCCAAATGATTTGTGGCAAACTGTAGTTCAATGTTGTCTTTGGAAAGCATGAAAGGGGTTGCCATAATTCCTGCATTATTTCTTACAATTACAATGAACAAACCAGACATTACTACTTGTGTTGTTCCTAGAACCATCAGGATTAAAAGATTTCCAGAAAACATAAAACTGCATTAAAAACAACCATGACAGGTAAAAGTAAATATGAAATGAAAATTTTTCCCAATTTAGCCCTTAACTTTTTCTTACATCAGGATGTTCAAAGGAAGACCAGAGGAATTAAACTCCGATGCAAATTTCCGTATAGATGTCATTGAACTAAGATCTAACTCCATGGCATCAACTTTAGCTGTGGGTATCTCCTTAATTATTGCCGTTTTGACATCATTAGCAGCAATCATATTCCTTACGGCCATAATCACATGAATACCACGCAAAGCAAGAACACGTGTAGTCTCAGTCCCAATACCACTGGATGGTCCTGTTATTGTTATCAAAATGTCCACAAGCAACAATTAATATGCAATTAGAGGGCATGTATGATTTGAACACATGTTCCACATATCACATTAAATCAATAACACAGTTCACAAATTACTCATCTAAGTCCGCTGCAAGAATTCAAGGTAGCATGCTTCAAAAAATTAAGTAGAATATAACTACAAATGAATTATGATCATGTGAATAGAAACTGCCTGCAAACTTTAACATCCAGATATTTCCATATTGAAATCCATTCTACTTTCACTGCAGGTTACTCCTATATATATATATATATATATGTTAAATTTTTACAAGGGTGGATATCAAGTTATGCCCAAGCAAACTACTACTGTTGCTGTATTCACCGAGTTCTAGAGATATACTATCCAAGAGCTAAATCAGATAGAGTCAACACCCAAAGACCTAGTAGTCAGTTTTCAGAGTAAAATATTTCTTAAAGTCTGTTTACATTTGATGCAAGACTTTGGGGTACTACACCCCCAATAACTATGCAACAACATGAGGATTTCATAAAGGGTACAATTATGGCAGCATCAACAAGATCAAGAAGTATATAGAAAAAGAAAACGATTCTAAAGGCCAAGAACTTTTCGGCCATACTATAAAGTGAGTAGTTTAAACGTAGAAATTAACATTTTTCAATTTGTTCAATAGGTCAATAGTGTTCAGAAACTTAAGCAGGGGAAGTAGCTTGGATCGTGTATAAATCGCCCTGAAAGAGCATCATATAGACAGTCAGACGGAACTAAAGGAAGAAAATCGGAAGTAAGAATGAAGAATATTTGTTGTAGTCCTGGAATTAAATAGCACTATAACTCCCCTCTTTACTAATAAACCCATTGACTGAATCCACACACCGGCTCACAAAGAAAAAGAGAGAGACAGAGAGACAGAAAGAAAGCAGAAAGAATCTCAGAAGTTCTACCAACAGAAAATAATGGATCAAGAAAAAAAAGATGACCAGTGACAATTGCAGTGAGACCACTCCCATCGATCCCTTGAGTAACTTCCTCAGCCGTCGAGGACGATGAAAACCCAGAAGGCCCTTTTCTGCTGAATGGCCACATTCTCTCACAGTGGAGTTATCTCTCTCGTCTCCTCCACAACGAAGCTACTAGCTCATATATAGTTACGCACCAGTAGGATAGAGTTGGCGTAAAGGGAAAGTTGCAACCACAATATTATATAATAATTTTAAATTAAATTTTGCAATCTTCAACAAATTAAAATTTATTTTTAATTTTCATTTCATAATTTTTAATAAACTAAATTACTAATTTAATTTTTAAGTTACAGTTCTCTCAATTTAATTAATAAAAAATTAATTATTTTAAAATTTTAAAAAAATTATGTTTATTTTAATTTAATCTCTATTTTTGTCAAATTAATTTTTAACAATAAAAATTTTAAAATTTATTAATAAAAATAATTAAATTAAAATAAATATAATCTTTTAGAAATAAAATTAAAATATTTAATCTTTTAAACATTAAACTAAAAAGTAATAATCTTTTATGAACTAAATCTTATCTTTGCATCCACTAATTTAATGGATGACTGTTGATTTGATTAATTATTTTTTAATTTTTTTACTAATTATGTTGGTTTCAATTTAAAATTTTTAAAAATCAAACAAATTAACTATCAAGTGTGTGACATTAGTGCAAAAAATTAAAACCACTTTAACAATAATCAAATTGATAAATTTAATAATTTAAAATACTTACAAAATTAGATTATAAAAGATCATAGATACTTTCAAACATTCGGCCATGGATTTGGTTTGTTTTGAAACTATTTTAACAATAATGTTTGTTTTGAACATTTTGTTTGTGCTATTTGGTTTAAATTTATTTTATGGTATCATGTTCCTCATATTAAATGTTCTCTATTTCATATTTTTACTTAAATGTTTTCTTCTATATTAAATGTACATAAATGTCTCTTATGTTATCGAAAGTTTTATTTTAGAATACAACTAGTGTTGTAACCCGTGCGATACACGGATAATTCACAACTTTAAAAATTTTCGTAGCTTATAAAAATAATAATAATTGATTGATTAAACATATAGTAGTTGGCAGAAGAAACAAATATTTTAGAATATCTACATCTAATGTGAATGAAAAAAACTAAATAATGAAAATAATGAAAATATTTCTCTAATGCAAATACACCTTTAGTGTGATATGCTATTTACAAATACTTTTCAAATACAATATCCTTAACCTAAAAAGAAGGAAATTAAAAAAATTAATAAGGGACATAAAACAACTTTGAATTAACCTAATAATATTATGGAAAAGATCATATAAAATTTACTTACAACTAATAGATATTTATAAAAACTTTTTTATACACTACATTTGTAGTGCTTGAATTGACATTTTCATCTTTGTCGAATATAAGAATTTTTATTCCCTTTCTACTATTTACTCTTGAGATGACAATATAAAGTTGACCATGACTAAAAATTGAAGTTGCTAGATATAAATTGATATAGATGGCAACATTAGATCATTCTTTCCTTTGCCTACACAAGGATGCAAAATTTAAAGCATGCAAATAGGAAACAACTACTATACTCAAATATTTGTAGTAAGAAATTATGTTCATAACATGCAAAGAGTATGTCAATTATACAATGTGTTCATAATAAAATAAAAGGTGATTGCATCTTCACACTACATGTAGGAGAATAAATTAGGAAATATTAAAATGGCATCACCTAATTTCAATTTTACAAAGAGAATAGGAAACGTAAAAACCTATTGTGCAGAAACTCCAAGTTGATAATGGAATTTTCCATGAGATCTCCAAACTAACTATAGGGTATGGAAATAATTCCTGAAACGAGAAGTCTTGATTATATGTAACCTAAAATTCAGAGATTATTATATACATTTCCCCCTTTCTTTTATCCCTTGAAACAAACTACAATGCAGGAAATATCATCCTTGCTTTCTCAGTTCAATGCCACGGTGACTAGCTGTTTGGCTGCTCTTTGTGGATCCTTAATCCTTCTTACAATATCAACTACCTCTTGATTTGCCATTACCTGGATTAAATGAAAGTTAAAGACAAAATTATTTAATTTAAGAAATAATGGATAAAGAGAGGATTAATGAATACAAATCTTATATAGGCCATCACTTGCAAGTATCAAAAGCTCAGTATCTGGGTTAATATTGGCATGACATACATCAGGATCAGATTGCAAGTGTGATATATATAAGGTTTTTGTCTCCAAATGCACGAGAACTGCTAGCTGTCCATTCACTCTTGCAACATCTCCTCACAAAACATCCACAAATCCAGAAATTATTGTCAAATACAAAACACAAAGTGAAAGAAAATCATTTACACAAGGAAATAAATGAATGGTCAGAGGTAAATCATAATTTTATTACAAGTAGCAATAGACCTTTTATTTTCTATTTGATATCAAGTCACATGGGGAGAAGGACAATAAGGGCTGGTGATTTCATAGGTATATGAATGAATACATTTTTCTTGCTAAGATAATCTCAAGCAAATTCAAACTGATGTTATGTTAGGGAAATTTGAATTAATTGCTATTTTTGATATTGTACATCTCATTGATTTGCACTCTCTTGAAAGAAAAGGACAATAAAATGGTAACACTAAGTCAAAACATAATAGATCGATGATTCAATTTAAATTCAATTTTCTAGTGCACAAGCCCCTTAATATACACAAACACATAAACACATGCCACTCATACCTTTCCCAAACACAAAATATGAAGGAGATCTCACATGAAACGATAAATCCTGCAACAAACATTTAAGTATTATGTGATAGACTACAAGGTTTATTAAAGAACCTAGCATGTTTGATACAAAGCCACCTCTATTCTCAATATTGCCCCATTCAGTGTTGGGTTCATGATCAGTACTCATCTATTTGGCTCGCCCTCCGCTTGACAGAACTGCACGTGAATCTCCAACATTAGCTATCCATAACTGCTGATTATTTAAAAGAATTGCATTCGCTGTAGTTGATCCACCCAGTCCCAAATCAGGACTGTGAGTTAGAATTGTCTGATCTATTGTGTCATAAACTTTAACAATTGACCTGGTTAGATCAATCCAAAAGTCCTCTTGGTAGAGTGCAGTTTTCCAAATTACATAGTTCAAGTAGGAAAAAGGTTTGACAAATTACATCAAGAAATCAAGTCAAAAATGGATTATTGTTTTATGATCAATGCCAAAAAGTATGGGAAGATGGGTAGCAATAATGATTTCTTCAAACAAATTTTGAAGCTTAAAATTTAGTTTGACAAACGTTCTTCTTAAAATGAAAGATCTACTACCAAAGATTTATATAAAAAAAGAAAGAGAAATTTTTATAAGCTATCCAATTGGACACTACTTGCAACACATGACAGAAAGGATTTTTTCATGAGCTAATGTATGCACTTAAGGTAAATCCATAATATCTTCAGTTTGATTCAATAACTCACATCCTTTAATATATTAGAAAAGAGATGCTTTTGTAGATTAAGATGGTACTTTGTCTCCCAAGTGCCCATCATATATTTGGTTTTGTAAAAAAGGGGAAAAAATTCAAATGCTTGATTACCACCTGGTGCATATGATTTGACTTCAATCCAACACAAAAGAACAACGTCAATGAATATGTTAATACGCCAAAAAGAAATAGATTGGATAGACAAACCCCTTACTCAAAAACTCTAGGTTACTTAAGGAGTCCCAAAATTAATTAAAGCTAGAGAAACTATAGTGAGGTGCCATAGGCACCACACAAACATTATCTATACCAACAACAACAATAAAATAAATGGCACCAAATGGAGAAAAGTAAAATAAAAAAATATATGATGACAACAACTTCATATTTGTGAGATTGATAATTAACATGTTGAAGAGACATAGTGAGTCCATACATACCCATGCTAGAGGACTGAGGTATATATCATAGTATAGATAAGAACACTATAAACTACCAATCAAAATGTATATGCTGGAAATGCAAATGGACAACAATCCACATCATACAGCAAAATCAGCACAGTTTCACAACCCTATAAAGTTAGTATAGATAAATTAACGTTATGTTATCACACTAGCAATGCACCCAACGCTGGCAAACATCACAACAAAACATTGTTGTTGATTCTGAATCTATATAGACCTGCAACATAAGCCAATTGAATAAGTAAGCTTTCATAACTTCTTTCCAAGCCCTAAACATTTTGCCGTGCATAAAATTATGCCAATGTTCATTGGCATTGGACACAATCAGTTATAGAAATGCGTGGGAAGGCAAAAATCAATGTTATTGAATTTCAATTCAAATCAATTCAAATCAAATAATAAAGGTAATTGTTATTGAATTTTAATTCAAATCAATTCAATTTCACCATTCCACCAAAATTCATTTAATGTAATGTCATTAATTTACCTAATTTATTCATTTAGATTTATTCTATTTATTTTATACAGAAAATATATAGCAATTAATTATTTGATTATTTGTATATAATAAATTATTTGTATATAATAAATGTTAATTTATCAAAGGACAATATATTATATTTCAATCCAAAAGTTTGCCTAATTTACTAATTTACCAATTATATAGTAATTATAGCAATTATAGCAATTATATAGCAATTTAAACTAATTTTTTCAAATTCATTTAATGTGATTATATAACAATTATAGCAATTATATAACAATTTACTCTATTTTTTTAAATTCATTTAATGTGATGTGATTAATTTACCAAATTTAATAATTATTCATTAATTTTTTCATTTAAATTTATTTTTTACACATAATTTAATAACCTACTTGCAATTAATGCCTTAAAGTGAAATTGTTTTAGTCTATTATACAGATGTGAATAAATTAATATTAATTTCATATTCAATGCAAAATATAAGAAATCTTTATATATTGGTCAATCCTCTAATTAATGTAATTAGTTATGACTTATAATTCCTACTAATTTGAAATTAATATAACAAAATTCTAATTAAATGTTTTCTTCCATATTAAATGTAATTAAATGTCTCTTTACAGTAATCGAAAATTCTATTTTAAGATACAACAGAATAAAGAAATATTTACAAATTTGTCAACCTATAAGCGGAAATGTCTCCTACGGTAATTAAATATTTATTAAATTTTTTTCCATATTAATATTAATTTCATATTTAATAAAAATATAGAAAATCTTCACATATTTGTTAACCATGTAATTGGATATTTCTCTTACAGTAATTAAATGTCTCTTAAATTTTTTTATATTAATATTAATATTAATTTCATATTTAATGTATATTATAAGAAATCTTTATAAATTTATCAACTGTGTAATTAATTTAAATAGTAATAGTTTATAAGTGCCTACTAAATTGAAATTAATATTCCAAATTTCTAGTTATATATTTCTGTCACTTTCATTGTACTTAAATATAATTAATTCATATTTAATACAGAATATCAAAAATCTTCACAAATTTGTCAATCGTGTAATTAATATATTTGATTTAATTATGAATTTCATATTTAATACTGAATATTGGAGATCATCATAGATTTGACAACCTTGTAATTAAGATAAATAGTAATGGCTTATAATTGCTTACTAATTTGAAATTAATATATCAAATTCCAACTAAATGGATTTTTCAATCTTAAATGTAATTAATTCATATTAATGCAAAATGTAAAAAAATCTTCACAGATTTATCAACCTTATAATTAATATAATTAATTTGATTAGTAGTGGTTTATTAAGTGCAATTAAGGTTATTAATTTCATTAGCTAATTTCGATATACAAATACTCAGCTTGGAACAATGCCAATGGAGATGAACTGACAAGATACAAATATAATAGAGCGAGATTTGTAGAGAAATCACTACAAGAAAACCAAGTATCAGAGACAGATTTCTGAGACGAAAATCTTCCATCTCATACTTCGTCACTAATTTGTTGCAAATTTTGTGTCTAATTTCAAATTGATGTACAGTGAATTAGAGCCGAATTTTGACATGAAAATATTTCATCTCTGATTAATTTTTTTGTCCCTAATATTTGAGACAGATTTGTCTGTGTCAAAAATCCGTCCCTAAAATTATGAAATAATTTTTTTAGATATTTTAAATATTAGAGACAGATTTATTCAGTTTCAGAGATCCGTCTCAAATTTATTATATTCAAAACGATGTCATCTACACATAGAGACGAATTTCATCCATTGCAAAAATTCGTGTCATAGTCAGACGACGTCGTTTTGGCATTGTGTTTTAACCTAAGCCCTCTCTCCCATTTTCATTATGCACTTCCCGATTTCCTCTAAAGCGTCGCGGTGTCTTTGTTATCTCTCCCCCGGCCATTTGTAGTGCGTTCGCCGTACTAGACCACTGTGTTTTCCAAGTGCCACCAACCTCTTTGCTTCTCTCTCCCCCTCTCACGATACCTCTCTCTCTCTCTCTCTCTCTCTTCCCTCCATTACTGATTACCATAATGATCTTCAATGTAGGAATTCCCCCTGGTCCTTTTTTCTGGTCATCCATGGAGTCCAGGTTGGTACCCTTGGTCATTTTCTGACTTGTTGCATTAATTTTTTCTTTTTGGCACCAATTGAAGTCTCTTTTTCCACTTTTGGTCATCCGTGGGGTCTCCTTTCCCATTTTTTTTCACCAATTGGTACTTCCATTGTTGATTACCATATTGATCTGCTGAGTGTATTCTGTGCTTATATGAACTGTGGTGTGTGCGCATTAGCAATATGTGTGTGTGCGCTGCTGTACCAGAAAACAAAGAAGAAAAATAAAATCCCCCTTTTTTTTTCCTCTTATAATTCTTCCCAAAAATCGGCATTTTTCTAATGACAACCCCATATAATCTTATATAATATAAATTGCCTCATATTAGCAAAAGAGAACTTGTGGAAGCTTGGTGTCTTGTGGAGACGACTACAAGCGAGATGATTCAGATCAATCCATAGGAAACATCTTTTGCACTTTAAAAACAAGGAACCGGCCGGTCCAATTATTTAAAATCAAAAGCTGTTCCTTTATATGCTTTATAGTACCAATTACTCTACAGTAAAAGATATTTCATTTTGCTACTTGAATTTTTATTACTTCTCTCGTATTACAATCTGATTTTGGGTTCGTGGGTGTTTTTTATTTGTAACAAATCTTGAAGATAGCATAAGAAAGATGACAAGTCACATGATAAAGCTCAATTGAGATGTTTAGGTAGAAGAGGTGACTGTTTGCTTGGAGGAAATTCAAACTTATAGTGATGAGGGGAGTTATTCTGGCTTCAACTGTTTGTGGGGCATACTGTAAATTTCTTTTTGATTAAATTATATATTTTTTATTTATTCAATTTATAACTTATTCCTATTTTTTTAATTTTAACTGATTAATTTTAAAATTTTGATCATAACTAAAAATTTCATGATAAGAACATGCAAAGTTTATTTTAATTTATTTAACAGGATTTTATTTTTTAAAATAATAATTGTTTATATTTTATTATAACTCAATTTTAATTAATATAAAGGTCAAACAAAATAAAATACCAATTTAATTGAACTCCAATAAAAATTTACTCACTCATTTGCTACAGTTGGAATTCTTGGTGCATATAAGCAGTTGGTACTAATATTATCTGATGAAAATTAAAGGTTTTCATTTGATATAAAATAAATTAATTTATCCAAGAATTACACGCATCCCCAACAAATTTTTTTGACTGAACTTCCAACAAAATCAACCACCAGGGAGTAAAGCTTTAAAGAGAAAGCTTTAGGAACATAAAAATTTGCCATGATATAAGATGGAATAGCTTGGTTCACTACGTTAATTAAAACTTCTTTGCCAGCTTGAGAAAGGGATTTTTTATTCCAACCAGTTAGATAAGAAACCACTTTCTTTTTTGTCCACTTAAGAGCATGTATCTTAGATCTTCCCCATACAACTGGGAGCCCCATATATTTTCTTGGGATATTACAACAACTAAGCCTTGTAACTTCAATGGATTCATTATTTGTTTGTTAAGAGCAACAAAAGTTTAAAATATAACTAGACTTATCCCTTTTTGTTTGTTAGCCATAGATGTTAGTGAACCAATTCAAAATCTTAACAAATTCCATGGCATTCTTTTGTCAGCCTTTAAAAAGAAAACAGAGTCATCAACAAAAAAAAAACCATATGGGGAAATTCCTTAGCAACCATAAACTCCTCTAGATTACCCAAAGCCTTGGCTTCTAAGAAACTCCTCGAAAGCACGTCCACGACAATAGTAAAAAGATTAGGGTTTTGTAATTATTTAAGGACATAAACTCAACTCTATACACATGAAAATGAACATATGTGTTCCTACTTTTTAAGTAACTTTCTTTGTGATTAAGATATATGAGAGTTGTAGTTTCATTAATTAAATCTATTTTTAACCTTTCAGAAAAGTGGGCAAGTATGAGAGTCATAGTTTCATATATGATAACGGCCAAAAAATGACTATTTACCCCTTAAGTTTGCTAATGCATATAATAATTTTGGAAATGAAGGTGAAAACCAAACTATTGTGCATTTTGGAAATGAAGCTAAAAATTGTGTTCACTTTTGCCTCAATTTATAGTTTGTATCTTATAATGTTATTAGCTTACTTTTTTGAAATTATAGCATGGATTGTTTATTTTGCGTTGTTTTATACTATTCAATTGTTTGTTTTAATTTTTTTTTTGGTCAACACTTATGTGTGTGCTGAAGGACTGACCAATGGGCTGATGTTATTTAGTTTATTATGTTTTATTATTTTCTTTGATAATAGTAATATGAAGCAAAGCTATTTGTAACCACTAGATAAATAAAACTTTAGTAGTCTATCTTAGACTGTTTTGACATAGAGTCAGATAAAAGTTAAGTAGTATAGTAGTGTCCTGAATAAATGATCTTAGAATATCTTGAAATTTTAGGGTTCACAACATAGAGGTCCCATAAAACCATTAGTGGATCTACAACAGGATGAGTCCAAAAAGGGTTGGGATTACAAATGAATTCTTGAACGAGGTTGAGACATTCATTAATCATGCATCTCAATTACATGTATTCCTGACAGAAGGGACGATAAGGTGTCTATGTCTAAAGAGTAAATGTAGGAAGCTATTAGAATCTAATGAGGTGAGATTGCACCTCTACAAGAAGGGGTTCTAGCTGATTATTATCAGTGGACATCCCATGGGAAAAGGATGCCTCCAATTGGTGAGTCAGCGTCAATAATAGTTGCTTCCTTAGTTGCCCAACCTTTTAATGCTAGGGACAGTGAGGTACAAGAGAGTTGATACTAAGAAATGGTCTTAGATGCAGCTAGGCATATAACAGCTGTTGACATTGACCAAATAGTATAAGAGCCCCCTCAATCCAAGTGCTCAAGCCTTTTATGACATGTTAAAGTCTGCACAAGCCTCTCTTTGGGAAGGGTGCACTGGCCATTCTAAGTTGTCGTTGACTGTAAGGCTTCTAAGTATCAAATCATATTATAACATGACCAAGGAGAATATCAATGCTTTCACACAATTGATGGGTGAGGCCATGCCATCTAGGCACCACCTATATAACATCCCAATTTATTACTGATTAAACATTTAATATTTTTAATAATTTTGAGAGATTATTACTAAATATTAGATATTCAATATTCAGAAGGAATTTTTATACAAAAGAAATTTTTAGAACAAAAAAATTTAAATAAAAAAGAAAATAAAATATTACTAAGTATTAAACAATTTATTATTACCTCATTTTTAATTTAATCACCACTCAAAGATTTATTTATAAAAAAAATTATGTGTATATATATATATATATCAGCAAGCTAAGGCACATGAGAGGATAAAGAGATTTAAAATAATATATATATATATATATATATATATATATATATATCTGGAGAAGGCAACACGTAAACAACGCATGAACACAGCAAATGAACAGTAAAATGAAGCCTCCATCCTCTCGAAAAGTTGATAGCACACGGTTTTTAGATGACAACAAAGTGGAAGACAACACATCCTCCCAAGCTTCAAACTTTTCGGATAGTAGGAAGCAAAATAGAACTCAAACACTTAACCCATATTCCCCAAATAAATGACCAAAAACATGACAGCAAACTCTTATCCAGGTGGCTCTAAGTTGTATTGCATCTATGATAGCAATACCTTCCATTTGTAGCAGAAATATTTGACACCTCAAACCATCACCACTTGCCTCCCATTGACTCTTATAGATAGGCTAGCTTCCCTTCTCTTTTTCCTTACATCAAAACTGAGATTAGAACCCTTTTATGCAGTGAAAAGCCGAGACTTTCACCCCATTTTTCTGTTGTCAAAACAGAGAGCAAATAAACTCTGTTTTCTACATAGAAACAGAGCAAAAAATCGAGAGAGAGTAGGGACTTATAGACCTTTTTCTTTGAGTGTTTGGGAAATTGTTGAGCGACTAGCCTACCCAATATTAGAGGAAGGAGTTCCAGTAATATAGAGAAGAAAACCAGAAGAAAAATCCAGTCAAACGAACCCACATTCACGTGACTTACTCGGGTATATTTTAGAAAATTTGAGTTTTTTTGTAAATTGTCTCTTTAGCTAAATCTATGGGTAGTCACATAGGTCCTAAAAACACCTAAGAAAGAAATTTGGGCAGGTTTTAACTTCTGACTCACAAGCAAATGCGTGAAAGACAGAATAGGAACTAAATAGAAAGAATGAAAAGTTTGTGTAGGATGTTTTAATTTTAGAAAAAATTATATTCTGGGACTAGGGATCTAGAAGAAACTAATTATGAACTCAGGTCTTGCAAAGGAAAAGGGAAAATATTACAAGAGGGACCTAGGTGAATAATAGAAAAGTTTGTAATTACTCATTAAAGAAATTTAAGAAAAATCTAGTTTTAACTAGAATCTAATTCTATGTAATATGTTAACTAAAAACTAAGTTATTTTAATTAAATTAGCTATTTATATCATTATGTAAAAATTTATAAAATTATATTTATACTTATATCTATATCTTATACATGAATAAATACATATGTAGTATATTTTATATTTGCTAAGTAATGTCATCTATGTTACACCTCTATTTTTATATATATCTAAGTATACTCATATATGAGTATATGTTCACCGAAACTTATGTATATATTGATTTTATAAAATTACTTATATATCAATTTATAAGCATTTGATTAATTAAGCCATATATTTTAGATATGGATAATTAAATTTAGCTATATGATACACATATATTTTTATATATCCTTATGCTACTTTATTATATTTATATACTAAAATATATAGATACATAAGTGTATGTATTAACTTTATAAGTTTACATGTATACAAATTATTTATAAATAAATAAGTATTTGATTAATTGATTAAGTTATATATTTTATATATATGGATAACCAAAATTAGTTTTATATAATTATGTATACATGTAAATATATATATATATATATAAGTTATTTAAATTAACAATATTTATTTATACATATCATCTCAAAAATATTATGAAAAATATTGGTTTAATATGAGATTAAGATGAAACCTAATGAATAAAAATTTGGAATAGAATTAGGAATTTAAGAAGTTCAGAAATAGATGATATTCTAGAATCTTTTTATTTAAGATTTTAAATAAGGTTATATATACTGTTTGAATAGGTCAGAATTTGTAAAACAAATTTCAAGAAGGATTGAATAACCATTTGAGCTAAAGAGTCAGACTACAAAGTCCAGGTAGTTTAGCATTTCATAAAAGCTTATTTTTACTACTTGCTATTTTAGCAATTTTATAAAAGCTTGTTTTTTTATTACTTGTAGTTTAGCAATTTCATAAAAGCTTGTTTTTACTACTTGTAGTTTTAGTAATTTCATAAAAGCTTGTTTTTACTACTTGTAGTTTTAGCAATTCATAAAATCTTGTTTTTACTACTGGTAGCTTAGCAATTCATAAAAGCTTGTTTTTACTACTTGAATATTATATATGTTCATGAAGTTTTATTTAAAGTGAAATATGTTTCTTTTTCATGATGAAATTAGCATGTTATCATCTTGGAAGTTTACTTTCATGTTCAGCTTAGGAGCTCTGCTTTCATGTCAGCTTGGAAATTCTATTTCCATGTTAGCTTGGAAATTATATTTCCATGTTTTATCTTGGAATCTTTCTAGCTTGAATTAAAGGACTGCAGTAGCCTTTCTCTCATGTTCAGCTTGGAAAAAGTAGTTCTGTAGACTATCTTTTCCATGTCATTAAGTGTGCCACCAACTATTCTTGATTCTATAGTTTATTTATATATCAGCTTGCTAATTTTCATCAACTTATTGAGCTTGTTGAATTTCACATGTTTTACAAGATAACTCACTACTGAGATTATCATGGACTTATTTTAATGAAGTTATGCTTTTATGACTGAAATGGTATATTTATAAATGTTTATAAAATTATGCTAGCTACTGAGATACCCTTATCTCACCTTTTGTGTTTTTCCAACTGACCATTTCAAGGGCTGAGTATAAGGGGAAAGGTGTAAAGTTTGATTGAACACTTTAAGAGCACTTAAGTTTATTAGGAATTAGAATTATAGATCTTTTAAAGTTTAGAAGTCAAATTACTATGTACAGCAGATTTGTAATTTATTACGAATGAATGTAAAATTATCTTATATTTAGAATTAGAATTATTATGTATGACAAATTATGATTTGTATTGAGAACAACTGTAGAATGTTCTTTTTGAAGGTACAAGTATTAAACATTAGAATTTGATTTTAAAAAAATTCTCAAATTTTAGTAGTAAAACGAGGATGTTATAGCCTACCTAAGACCTTTTAACAGACAAAGAAACTAGTTGTAGGCTTAGGTTTACAGGAAAATTGATTGTTGTAAGAGTGGTCGCATGATGTACTGGAAGTCGACTGAAGATGAAACAGAGTGCAAGTTTTGTGGTTGTGCCAGGTATGTCATTAGAAGAACCCATCGAGTAACTCGTGCTAGGGTTGCAAAGAAGAAACTGTGGTATTTTCCTCTGAAGCCAAGACTTCAAAGATTATTCACTTTAAAGGTCATGGCAAAGGAAATGAGGTGGCACCATGAAAATCGTCATGAAGATGATGCTGATGATACGAAGTTGTGGCTTTAAGCGGTGAGAGACATGAACAAGAAGGGCTACATATTTGGGATGGGGTCAGAGGCACATGAGATCAGTCCCTCCACTCAGCCTTGCCTGGTAGATATGTTTATGCAAACTCATAAGAAGAGGGGTAGCGGGGAATTTGTTGATGCACACTAAAGGGAAGTCTATGTGAGTATATTCTTATATTGTTCTTTTTATTCTATTAATTTTATCAATTACCTAACTAACAAAATAATTCTATTTAATAGGAGGAGTACACTCAATCAAAATCATCGCAAGCATCCATGATAGGTGGGGATGCAGAAGACTAAGAAGATGATGCTGATGATATGGAGCTGTGGCTTCAAGCGGTGGGCGGCATGAACAAGAAGGGCATTGTAACATCCCAATTTATTACTGATTAAATATTTAATATTTTTAATAATTATGAGAGATTATTACTAAATGTTAGGTATTCAATATTTAAAAGGAATTAAACTAAGTCAAAATTTCTTCTGCTGCAATTTGTCTCTTGCTGTAAAAAAAATCGAGAAGAAAAGGGAACTGTTTTTGTGTTTTTCATTGCCTAAACCACAATGTGAATAATGGCTTGGATTACATGGTGTAAAAATATGAAATGTGGCATATTGTTTTAATGCCATGTGGCTAGTCTAAAACCATGTAAAATGAATGATTGAAAAGCTTTCAAGGTGGCCTTATTTTGCACCATATAAAATAAGCGATAGAAAAGCTCTCAAAGTGGCTTCATTTGCAACCATACAAATGTGTGGCTAAAAATTGAAGAAGAATCAAAGTCAGAATTGGACACCTCTGAGGAAGAAGCAAAATTGGTTTTGACTTATAGGAGGAGGAAACAAATTTGGTCTTGAAGAAGAATCAAAGTCAGATTTGGACAACTCAAAGGAAGAAGCAAAACTGGTTTTGACTTCTAGGAAGAGGAAGCAAATTTAGTCTTGAAGAAGAATCAAAGTCAGATTTGGACACCTCAAAGGAAGAAGCAAAATTGGTTTTTGACTTCTAGGAGGAGGAATCAAATTTGGTCTTGACTTCTTTCAAAAGGACAAAAAGGAAGAAGAAGCAAAATTGATTTTTGTTTTATATCACAAACTCTATAAATAAAGCCTCCCCCCTAAAACATAAGGAAGTGTGATAGAAACAAGGGTGGATGTGAGCAAAGGTGTGATCTTTGTGAGCTTTGGGTTATTGAAGCCAAGCTTAGGCTCTTAGAGTGAGGTATAGCTTGAGTTAACTCTTGAGGCTTTTTTGTGAGTGAGCCAAGTTTTACAAGACAAAAACATGTTCTTCCTTGAGAGACCAGTGCAATCTTCCTCCAAGTTCATGCGATATCTTGAAATTCGTGAAACGAATTTCAAGACAGATTGAATAGCTATTTGAGCTAAAAAGTTAGACTACAAAGTCCAGGTAGCTTAGCAATTCATAAAAGCTTGTTTTAGTACTTGAATATTTTATGTCTATGAAGTTTTATTTAAAGTAAAGTATGTTTTTCATGATGAAGTTAGCATGTTATCAGCTTGGAAGTTTACTTCCATGTTTATCTTGGGAGCTACGCTTCCATGTCAGCTTAGAAATTCTATTTCCATGTCAGCTTAGAAATTATATTTCCATGTTTTAGCTTGGAATCTTTCTGGCTTGAGTTAAAGGACTGCAGTAGCCTTTCTCTCATGTTCAGCTTGGAAAAAGTAGTTCTGCAAACTATTTTTTTCATGTCGTTGAGTGTGCCACCAACTATTCTTGATTCCATGGTTTATTTATATATCAGCTTGATAATGTTTCATCAACTTATGTAGTTTAGCATTTCATAAAAGCTTATTTTTACTACTTGTAGCTTAGTAATTCATAAAAGCTTGTTTTACTACTTGAATATTTTATGTCCATGAAGTTTTATTTAAAGTGAAATATGTTTTTCATGATAAAATTAACATGATATCAACTTGGAAGTTTACTTCCATGTTCAGCTTGGGAGCTCTGTTTCTATGTTAGCTTGGAAATGCTATTTCCGTGTCAGCTTGGAAATTATATTTCCATGTTTTAGCTTGGAATCTTTCTAGCTTGAGTTAAAGGACTGCAGTAGCATTTCTCTCATGTTTAGCTTGGAAAAAGTAGTTCTGCAGACTATCTTTTCCATGTCGTTAACTGTGCCACCAACTATTCTTCATTCCATGGTTTATTTATATATATCAGCTTGCTAATTTTTCATCAACTTATTGCATTGAATTGAGAATTTATATTACATGGATTGATTTTTATGATATAAGTGCTTGTATGACTGAAATGGTATATTTATAAATGTTTATAAAATTATGCTAGCGACAAAGATACCCTTATCTCACCTGTTTGTGCTTTTCCAACTTACCATTTTAGGGGCTGAATATAAGGGGAAAGGTGTAAAGATTGATTGAACACTTTAAGAGCACTCAAGTTTATTAAGTATTGGAATTATAGATCTTTTAAAATTTGGAAGTCAAATTACTATATACGGCAGATTTGTAATTTATTTCAAACGAATGTAAAATTATCTTATGTTTAGAATTTGAATTGTTATGTATAAAAAATTTATGATTTGTACTGAGAACAATTGTAGAATGTTCTTTTTGAAAGTACAAGTATTAAGCATTAGAATTTAAAATATTTTTTTTTCAAATTTTAGTACAGTAAAATAAGGACGTTACAAAAAATTTGGTATCAGAGCCAAGATTTGGGCACCTTATGGGTAGAATTAGGATATTTTTATGGTGTTTGCTATATGTTTGATTAGCTTGTATCTATGATTTAGAAATACAACCTTTTGAGTATCTTGTAGAAATGGCTTCATCCAAGAGAACCCAAGCCAAGATCTTGGAAGCCCTTACTCAGAATATAGAACACTTAGTGGCTAAGGCAGATCGACAAGAAGACAATCAGGCTTCCCCACTGAAGTTCTAAAACTCCTGACTGATAAGTTAAAGAGTAAAGGAAAAAGAAAGGAAGGTGAAACTAGCAACTCAATTAACCAGATTCTAGGGAAATTTTGAAAGAATAACCCTCCTTCATTTAAGGGATCTCGTGACCCAGACGTATCCCAAGAGTGGATAGATCAAATTGAGAGAATTTTTGGAGTAATGGAGTGTAGCTCTCAACAAAAAGTAACCTTAGCTGTGTTCAAGTTAGAAGGTGAGACTGAGCACTGGTGGCGTGGAGCCAAGAAGCTATTGGAATCTAAAGAAATAGAAATTTCATGGAAGGTATTTTAAAATACTTTCTTTGATAAATACTTTTTGGATTGTGTAAGGATAGAAAAAGAAACATCTTTTATCCAAATTAGACAAGGAGATAAATCTATGGTTGAATATGAGGCAAAGTTTGAGGAATTGGCCAAATTCTCTTCCTACTTGAAGAATACCCATGACGAGGCCTAGAAGGCAAATCACTTCGAAAAGAGGGCTTAGAGCAAACATAAGAGATCAAGTAACCACTCACAAAATAAAGAATTTTACCCAACTTGTAAACAAATGTAAGTTGGCTAAAAAAAGTATTCGTGAGACCAATATGGGGAGGGAAAGGATGTATGAGAAAAAGCGGGAGTCCGGATCAAATAATAAGAGTGGAAGTTCATGGAAGAAAAAGAAAAAGTTTACCCATGAGCATAATAGGAGTAACCCAACAAACAACTCCAACCCGCCTAAGACTCCATGCATTAGATGTGGAAAGAACCATGGCAACACTCAGTGCCTAGCTGGTTTAGGCGTGTGCTACAGATGTGGCAAGCCAGGACATATGTCTCGGGATTGCCAAGCCTCAAAGGAAACAGTCTCTCAGTCCAAACCACAAACTCAAGGACGAGTATTTACTTTGACTCAGCAAGAAGTTGAGAAATCACCTGATTTGATTCAAGGTAACATTTCTATCTGTAATAATCTTGTAAATGCACTATTTGACTCTGGAGCAACACATTCTTTCATATCATATGCATGTGTTAAGAATTTAGGATTGAAAATGAATACTTTGCCATATGATCTATTTGTTTCAACACCCACTGGTAGCCAAGCTTATACTTCTCAGTTTGCCTAAATTGCATTGTCCAACACGAAAACCAAATGACCACCTTAGACTTGATTTGCATTACAATGCATGACTTTGATGTCATCATTGGTATGGACTGGTTATCTATAAATAATGCAATACTTGATTGTTCCCGTAAAGTAGTATCCTTGCCTGTCCATACAACAACCCCAGAATCAAAGACTAAGTTGACTTATCTATCTGCTACTAAAGCTATAAAATACCTAAGAAAAGGCTGCCAAGGGTACTTAATTCTTTTCTCTACAGAAGTTATAGTAAAAGACGGAATAGAGAACATTCCCATAGTAGATGAATTTCCAGAAGTTTTCCCTGAAGATGTAAGTGGTTTACCCCCTAAAAGAGAAGTAGATTTGCTAATGATTTGGTACCTGGTTCTAGTCCAATATCAATTACCCCCTATAGGATGGCCCTGATGAGTTAGCCAAACTTAAGAAACAATTAGAAGAACTTTTAGAAAAAGGTTTCATTAGACCTATTGTTTCACCATGAGGAGCCCCAGTTCTATTCGTTAAAAAGAAAGATGGAACACTTAGACTATGTATCAACTATAGGCAACTAAATAAAATCACCACCAAGAATAAATACCCTTTGCCTAGAATAAATGATTTGTTAGATCAACTTGCAGGAGCTTCGATGTTTTCAAAAATTGACCTAAGATCAGGATACCATCAATTGAGAGTTAAGGAAGAAGATATTCCTAAAACAACCTTTAGAACTAGGTACGGGCATTATGAATTCCTAGTCATGCCATTTGGTCTAACAAATGCACTAGCTATTTTCATGGATTACGTGAATAGGATTTTTAGGCCTTACTTAGATCAATTTGTAGTTGTTTTTATTGATGATATCTTAATCTATTCAAAAACTGCAGAAGAACATGAACAACATCTAAGAATTGTGCTTCAAGTTTTAAAAGAAAAGAAATTGTATGCCAAACTTAGCAAATGTGAGTTTTGGTTGAAAGAAGTAAAATTCTTAGGACATGTCGTCTCTGGAGAAGGAGTATCAGTTGATCCTAGTAAAGTGGAAGCTGTCTTACACTGGGAAAGACCAAAAATCATAACAGAGATTAGGAGTTTCCTAGGATTAGCTGGTTATTATAGAAAGTTCATCAAGGGATTCTCACAAATAGCTCTACCTATAACCAGGCTAACAAGGAAAAATTTGCCTTTCATTTGGGACAGTAGGTGTGAAGAAAGTTTTCAGAAATTAAAGGTTAGATTAACATCAACTCCATTATTAATTATACCTGACCCACAGAAACCTTTCATAATTTATACAGATGCATCACTCAAAGGTTTAGGTTGTGTACTAATGCAACTAGGAAGAGTAGTGGCCTATGAATCTAGACAATTAAGACCACATGAACAACATTACCCTACTCATGATCTAGAATTAGCAGTTGTAGTCTTTGCCCTTAAAATTTGGAGACATTATCTATACGGTGCAAGTTTTGAAATATTTTCTGATCACAAGAGCCTTAAATACCTTTTTGACCAAAAAAAGCTTAACATGAGGTAGAGGAGATGGATTGAATTCCTAAAGGACTATGATTTCACTCTTAAGTACCACCCAGGTAAAGCCAACATAGTAGCTGATGCTTTAAGTAGAAAATATGTTCATCTAGCTATTATGATGCTTAAGGAGGAACAACTCTTAGAGGAATTCAGAGATATAAGTCTTAAAGTATCTTTTAACCCTAAGAGTCTAAAAATAAGTGCCCTAGTGATTAGAAATGAACTAGAGGATTTAATCTTGGAAGCTTTACCTAAAGACCCTTATATCAAAGAAGTAGAAGAGTTAATGGCCTTAGGTAAAGCAGAGAATCTTAAATTCACCGACAAAGGGTTACTAAAATTCGGAGATAGAGTGTATGTTCCCAATCAAGGAAAATTAGGGAAGATATTCTGAGAGAAGCACACCAAAGTAAGTATACTATTCATCCAAGAACAATAAAGATGTACCATGACTTAATTTTTGGTGGCCTGGAATGAAGAAAGAGGTAACAGAATTTGTTAGTAAATGCCTAACCTATCAAAAAGTAAAAGCTGAACACCAAAGACTAGGTAGTTCATTGCAACCTCTAGAAATCCCAAAGGGGAAATGGGATAACATCTCAATGGATTTCATTGTAGGACTACCTAGAACTTCTTTTGGTCATGATTCCATTTGGGTAATAGTAGATAGATTGACAAAATTAGCACATTTCTTAGCTGTCAATACTACCTATACCCTAGATAAGTATGCCGAGTTATACATAAAGAAGATAGTCAGATTGCATGGTGTTCTATGTGACATCATATCAGATAGAGACTCAAGGTTTACCTCTAGATTTTGGAGATCTTTACAAGATGCCATGGGTAAAAAATTGAAGTTTAGCACTGCTTATCATCCTCAAACAGATGGTCAAACAGAAAGGACAAACCAGACCTTAGAGGATATGTTAAGGGCTTGCGTGATTGAGTTCAAGGGGAATTGGGATAGATTCTTGCCATTAGCAGAGTTTGCATATAGTAACAGTTTCCAATCTAGTATCAAGATGACCCCATACGAATTTCTATATGGAAGGAAATGTAGATCACCTATCTGTTGGGTTGAACTAGGAGAAAGAGCATTGATAGGCCCAGAAATAGTAGACCAAACTTCAAGGCAAGTTGAAATTATAAGGGATAGATTACTTACAACTTAAAGTAGACAAAAAAGCTATGCAGATAAGAAAAGAATGCCCTTAAGTTTTGAAGAAGGTGATCATTTTTTCTTAAAATATCACCAATTATAGCAGTTAGAAGATCTATGAAGTCAAAGAAACTTAGTCCAAGATACTTAGGTCCATTCCAAATCCTTGAAAAATTTGGCAACACCGCTTACAAATTAGCCTCACCCCGAACTTGGCAAATATTCATAATGTTTTTCATGTGTCTCAACTTAAAAAGTACATCCCAGATCCTTAACATGTCATTGAACATGAGAATGTACATTTACAAGAGAACATGACAGTATAGATGAGACCATGTAGAATCATTGATACACGACTCAAATCATTGCGAAATAAGCAAATCCCTCTAGTTAAAGTAGTCTGGAGAGGATTATCCCAAGAGGAAGCAACATGGGAAACTGAAGAACACATGAGAAGATATTATCCTGAGTTATTTGACTAAGGTAATTAAAATTTCTAATGTATGACTAATCCTTTTAATTATAAGCTTTCTGAATTTTGGGGACAAAATTCAAATTTTAGAGGGGTGAGTTGTAACATCCCAATTCATTACTAATTAAATATTTAATATTTTTAATAATTATGAGAGATTATTACTAAATGTTAGGTATTCAATATTTAAAAAGAATTAAACTAAGTCAGAATTTCTTCTGCTACAATTTGTCTCTTGCTGTTAGAAAAAAAATTGAGAAAAGAAAGGGAACTGTTTTTGTGTTTTTCATTGCCCAAACCACAATGTGAATAATGGCTTGGATTACATGGTGTAAAAATATGAAATGTGGCATATTGTTTTAATGCCATGTGGCTAGTCTAAAACCATGTAAAGTGAATGGTTGAAAAGCTTTCAAGGCAGCTTCATTTTGTACCATATAAAATAAGTGATAGAAAAGCTCTCAAAGTGGCTTCATTTGCAACCATACAAATGTGTGGCTAAAAATTGAAGAAGAATCAAAGTCAGATTTGGACACCTTTGAGGAAGAAGCAAAATTGGTTTTGACTCCAAGGAGGAGGAAGCAAATTTGGTCTTGAAGAAGAATCAAAGTCAGATTTGGACACCTCAGAGGAAGAAGCAAAACTGGTTTTGACTTCTAGGAGGAGGAAGCAAATTTAGTCTTGAAGAAGAATCAAAGTCAAATTTGGACACCTCAGAGGAAGAAGCAAAATTGGTTTTTGACTTCTAGGAGGAGGAAGCAAATTTTGTCTTGACTTCTTTCAAAAGGACAAAAAGGAAGAAGAAGCAAAATTGATTTTTGTTTTCTATCACAAACTCTATAAATAAAGCCTCTTCCCTAAAACATAAGGTAGTGTGACAGAAACAAGGGTGGATGTGAGTAAAGGTGTGATCTTTGTGAGCTTTGGGTTATTGAAGCCAAGCTTAGGCTTTTAGAGTGAGGTATAGCTTGAGTTAACTCTTGAGGCCTTTTTGTGAGTGAGCCAAGTTTTACAAGACAAAAATGTGCTCTTCCTTGAGAGACCAGTGCAATCTTCCTCCAAGTTCACGTAATATCTTGGAATTCATGAAACAAATTTCAAGACAGATTGAATAGTTATTTGAGCTAAAAAGTTAGACTACAAAGTCCAGGTAGCTTAACAATTCATAAAAGCTTGTTTTACTACTTGAATATTTTATGTCCATGAAGTTTTATTTAAAGTAAAATATGTTTTTCATGATGAAATTAGCATGTTATCAGCTTGGAAGTTTACTTCCATGTTTAGCTTGGGAGCTACGCTTCCATGTTAGCTTAGAAATTCTATTTCCATGTCAGCTTGGAAATTATATTTCCATGTTTTAGCTTGGAATCTTTCTAGCTTGAGTTAAAGGACTGCAGTAGCCTTTCTCTCATGTTCAGTTTGGAAAAAGTAGTTCTGCAGACTATCTTTTCCATGTTGTTTACTGTGCCACCAACTATTTTTGATTTCATAGTTTATTTATATATCAGCTTGATAATGTTTCATCAACTTATGTAGTTTAGCATTTCATAAAAGCTTATTTTTATTACTTGTAGCTTAGCAATTCATAAAAGCTTGTTTTACTACTTGAATATTTTATGTCCATGAAATTTTATTTAAAGTGAAATATGTTTTTCATGATGAAATTAGCATGATATCATCTTGGAAGTTTACTTCCATGTTCAGCTTGGGAGCTCTGCTTCTATGTCAGTTTGGAAATGCTATTTCCATGTTAGCTTGGAAATTATATTTCTATGTTTGAGCTTGGAATCTTTCTAGAGTTAAAGGACTGCAGTAACCTTTCTCTCATGTTCAGCTTGGAAAAAGTAGTTCTACAGACTATCTTTTCCATGTCGTTGACTGTGCCACCAACTATTCTTAATTCCATGGTTTATTTATATATATCAGCTTGCTAATTTTTCATCAACTTATTGCACTGAATTGAGAATTTATATTACATGGACTGACTTTTATGATATAAGTTCTTGTATGACTGAAATGGTATATTTATAAATGTTTATAAAATTATGCTAGCTACGGAGATACCCTTATCTCACCTTTTTGTGCTTTTCCAACTTACCATTTCAGGGGCTGAGTATAAGGGGAAAAGTGTAAAGATTGATTGAAAACTTTAAGAGCACTCAAGTTTATTAAGTATTGGAATTATAGATCTTTTAAAATTTGGAAGTCAAATTACTATGAACGGCAGATTTGTAATTTATTTCGAACGAATGTAAAATTATCTTATGTTTAAAATTTGAATTATTATGTATGAAAAAAATTATGATTTGTACTGAGAACAATTGTAGAATGTTCTTTTTGAAAGTACAAGTATTAAGCACTAGAATTTAATTTTTTTTTTTTAAAATTTTAGTATAGTAAAATAAGGACGTTACTGTCACATCCCAAAAATTGAGCATGTGAAAAGATACTACTCATTTGATATAATTCTCAAACATATGTTATATACATATATTCTGTAAGGTTTTACATTCAACCTTAATCATTCATTCCACACTACAGAATTATATTCATCTGATAAGCAAATATAGACATACATAGTCTGATATTTCTATCTCATCGTAAGCCTAAGAGACCTATAGAAAGTATAGAGCGTTTCTAATATCCACATTAATAAGTACTGGTGTCCCACCAGACAGAAATAGAGAGTAATCCCAAGGGCTTC
Organism: Biancaea sappan; assembly: GCA_037074585.1. Classification (NCBI taxonomy): domain Eukaryota; kingdom Viridiplantae; phylum Streptophyta; class Magnoliopsida; order Fabales; family Fabaceae; genus Biancaea; species Biancaea sappan. The sequence goes on from CM073492.1 coordinate 66,918,540, forward strand.
TAATCTTACAACGGATACTCTTCTTCTTTATTTTCTGTATCTGAAAAAATAATCATAGGGAGTGTGAGTTTATTTAAAAACTCAGTAAGTAAATAACTGTACTATATAAAATATCAAAAGTACAAATACCACATTTACTCATATAATTAATTGTCTTATACATCGAGTAGTATGAGACTCTAACCCTTTCAAACTCATGAATAAGATTTCATAGATATACACCGAGTAGTATGGGACTCTAACCCTTTCAAACTCGTGAATAAGATCTCATAAGTATACGCCGAATAGTATGGGACTTTAACCCTTTCAACTCGTGTATAGGTTTCATAGATATGCACTGAGTAGTATGGGACTTTAACCCTTTCAAACTCGTGTATAAGATTTCTTAGATATACACCGAGTAGTATGGGACTTTAACCCTTTCACACTCGTGTATTAGATCCCGTAGATCTTTACTCATTAATAAAATAGTGAGAATTCATCACATAGTACAATTGTCATGAAATAAATAATTTCTTCATACTCTTATTTCTACTGATCATCATATACTCCCATATGAAAAATTAATTGCTTATTATCCAAATAATATTGTAAATGGGACATATATTGTACTTTGACTAGTAATATCAAATTAGCTGAGCAAGGTTATTCACTCACCTTGATGTTTGTCCAAGTTTACCTTGTTCCACACTAGAATTTGTGTAGGAAAATTTCCTAGTAAAATATATTACAAGGAATCATAAGAAAGGAAACAAAATCACGAAAATACGTAAAATTTTCTGACTGCTACAGTAACGGGTTGCTACAGTATGGTTCGCTACAGTGCCGGTTCACTACAGTAACGTTGACTGCTACAGCACCGTTGACTGTCGACACTACAGTACTGCTACAGTAACCCGAAGAAAATTTTCCAGATTTTGTTTCGAAATTTCTGGTCGCTACAGTAACCCGTTTTTTGCAGAAGTTTTTGCAGAAATTTCTAACAAATTCATCCTTTCCTTTCTTGTTTCAAAAACAGAATTTCAACTCTTTTAACCGATTATAACTCAAATATAACTTCTAAAACAACTGAGATTCACGAATTATCATCAAAATCTTCAAGAACAAAACCTCCTCTAATCTTCCATATAAACTTAGATTTAAGGAAAATAACGAGATTAAAGCTTACCTTTGATCCTTACAAAGCTTTTGAACCGAACAAATAATCGAACTTCTGAAGATCAAGGAAAGGATTTGAGAAGAAAATGAAGAACTGAGAGAGAAATGCTTTTCTGCCTTCCTTCGGCTGAGTGAAAAATGAGGGGTACTATTGAAACTTTATATTAAATATTTCTAATGGGTTATTCAATAACCCATGGGTATCCATAACCCAACATCCAAACCCATCCAGTCAATTTACAATAAATGGACTAATTGACCATTCTGAAACCACTTTTCCATAAATTTCACCATTCTTAGAATATATCCCTTATTGTGCAAATATTTAGTCCAGTCATTTAACTCAATTTTCATAAATAATATTCAAAGAGAACAATTAAATATGAAAATTAAAAATGACCAAAATAAATAACTAAAGTTACGTTGTAGAATTCTAAAATACTCTTAAGCGAATTATATTCTGAAATTAACGGGTATTACAGTTACAGGCATCATATTTGGCATGGGGTTAGAGGCACGTGAGACCGGTCTCTCTACTCAACCTCGCCTGGTAGATCTGTTTATGTGAACTCACAAGAAGAGGGACAATTGGGAATTTGTTGATGCATGGTCGAGGGAAGTCTATGTGAGTATATTCTTATCTTGTTCTTTTATTCTATTAATTCTATCAATTACCTAACTAACAAAATAATCTATTTAACAAGAGAAGTACATTCCGTTAAAATCATTGTAAGCATTCATGGTGCGTATAATTTTATAGCACATAAAATATACCAGCAAGTATACTGGGTCGCAACAAGTAATAAAGTGATGAGTAGAGTATCGTCCCACAGAGATTGAGGTATCAAATAAAATTTAATTAGGCTAAGTGAAATGCTATTAAGACTTATGAGGGAAATTTCAGAAATTACACAAAAAAAGGGGGGGGGGTGATGATTGAAACAACACAATATAAATAACTGAAATTTAAATAACTAGATAGAAAACAAAACAGAGAAAAGATATGGATTGGTCACAAATTTCATGGAATTGTACATCATCATCATTTCCTTTGAATATTCTTGGCTAATTCTATTATGTAATCTTCAATCTAAAATTCTTAGAAAGTCTTCTAAAACTGAATTATATTAAAATTATAGTTAGGAAGATCTTCACTAATCTATAACTCAAATATAATCCGATCAAGTCCTAATCACATCAATGCCCCGCAATCGCATATGACATGTTATCTCTTGTCCTCCTCATTACAAATACGTAGCAATCGCATGCATGTATAAATAACAAGCTTCATAGGACAATAAATAAAATAGAACTTTGGCCAAGAAAATACTCATTGGTCCAAATGAATTAAAGTACAATTTCCATTTCATCAAATGACCGACTACACTAGAAAATGAGATTGATTTCGTTGGTCCAATCCGATTAATTCATAGACAAATTAATCTTTGAATCATTGAAGAACAACTCAATTAAATTACAATCCATTCAATGTTGGCCAATTTTCTAAAATATGATTGAATCCAAAAGCTTTGAAATTACAATCTAACTTATCCAAAATAATTGACTAAAATCTTAGATCAACCATTCAATTAAGTCATGAAGCTCAAGAAAATTATTCAAGCCACATAAATAAAACTATCTATATCTAGATAATCTAATTTATGGTGGAAATTACAAGGTCAAGCTCAATATCTAGCTAACTCTAGCATAGACATCAAAATCCCAAACTCATTGAAGGTTCATCAAACATTCAAGAGGAAGAATAATCGGTAAAATCCATTCCATTAAACAAAAGTGCATTAAAATCGAAATTGTTCAGCAATAAAACATCATAGAACCAAGCTACATCAATCCTTAAACTCAGAAATTTACATGGAAGAGAAGATGGACATGACAGAAATCTGCAAAATACAACAGAAAACTAACAAACTATGAAGGAAAATGGAAGAAAAGGGGAGAAAATGGGAGAAGAAGAGCCATTCCCAAGTGGGAAGGCTTCCTTTCCCTCAAACCAAGCTCTGGAAGTCGCCTCTGTCTGCAGCAGCCGTGGGTCTGAAGTTTGGAGCGAAGCCTCCCTCTGTTTTGACCTAAAAATTGCATTTATAGTGGTTCTCTGCGGCACCAGCGCCGGGCGCTGCGATCCCAGCGCCGGGCGCTGGCTTAACCTAATTTTTCACTATGTTCTGCGCCATACTTCTGACTCACTGCTCCTGGCGCTGGGCATTGGCTTCCTGGCGCCGGGCGCCAGGCCATTTTTTCAGCATTTCTGATTTACTCTCTGTTGCTTTGTTTCTTGTCCGGTTCGAGCCCAGATGCCTCCAAACTCTGTAAAACACATAAATGAACCATTTTGGAGTAAAATTATGGAGTTAAAGCACATAAATCTATAATTAACTTTCACCCAAAATAATTCAAAACATTATAAAAATAGAGTTTTGACAAAAATCAAGATGCAAAAAGGGCTAGAATAGAGGCTAAAATATATGGAAAATTGCATGTTATCAATTCACGACAGGTGGGGGTGCAGAGGACCAAGAAGATGATATCGATGATACAGAGTTGTAGGTTTAAGTGGTGGAAGGAATGAACAAGAGCGGCCACATATTTGGCACAGGGTCATAGGCACATGAGATCAGTCCCTCCACTCAGCCTCGCCTAGTAGATCTGTTTATCCAAACTCATAAGAAGAGGGACAACAGGGAATTTGTTGATGCATGCTTGAAGGAAGTCCATGTGAGTATATTCTTATCTTGTTCTTTTTATTCTATTAATTCCATCAATTACCTAACTAGCAAAATAATTCTATTTAACAAGAAGAGTGCACTCGGTTAAAGTCATTGCAAGCATCTGCGACAGGTATGGGTGTAGAGGACCAAGAAGATGATGTTGATGATATGGAGTTGTGGCTTCAAGTAGTGAAAGGCATGAACAAGAAGGGCCACATATTTGGCATAGGGTCAGAAGCACGTGAGATTGGTCCTTCCACTCAGTTTATTGTCTCAACATCTGGTCTTCATCTTGACTTCAAGGATGAGCCATAGTGGAGGATGAATTCTATGCTTGAGCAGCTAAAGACTCAGCAGGAAAAGCCTGATTCTGCGATTGAGATAATCCATAGCTAACCGAACATAATTACCGAGATGCGGCAAATGATGGATCACTTCATCGACTTTGTTGGGATGAACATGATTACCTGGAAGACTTTAAATAAGATTTGGATAAGGATATCTTAAAACTAATATTAAACAATCAATTAATTAAATACTAAATAAACTAATATAAAAACAAAATATATTAACCTAGCTTATAGAAGGATAATTTAAATAATTTTAATTAAACTAAAACAATGTAAGCAAACCAAATGGGATTAGGATTAAATAATGAAAATACTACTTAAGTAATACCTAACATATCTATTAGTCAAAAATACATTAAAATATTAAACAAAATAAATAATAATAAAAAATAAATACACCTAATAGTATTAAATCTTCTAGAAACAAGATAAATAAAAAATAAAATAAGACAATTAAGATAAAGTATTAAATAAATAAATGAACTTAGGATAAACAAAAATCTATAGAATCTAATTTGAATCTAAACTCTCCTTCCTATCTAAGCCTAGACCCCCACCTATAAATAGACCAAAAGGCCTTCATTTTTCTTCACGCACTTTCCTCCCTCTCCTCTCTCTAGTCACCATCTCTCTCCCATTTCTCTCTCTCTCTCCCCCTTAGTCATAGCCACACACCCCTAGCACCATCTCTATCTTCTCTCTCTTTAGCCGTCACCCTCTACACACTCAAACCCCACTCACGCACCATAAACAGCACCAAGGAAAAGTTCAATTGGAAAGGCAAGCTCTACAACCCCAATTTAATTATTTTGTTATTTTAGAATATTAGGTTAAGCTAAGAATATTCAAATTTAGGATAAAAATTTAAGGAACTAAGGTTAGAAGAAATGTCTAATATGATCCACATATTTTGAAAATGTCCCTTTTTAGCGATTCGAGTTCACGGGCATAGGAAAAGCATTTGGGCTTTTGGAAGGAATTGTCAAGATCCTAGGTAAGTGAAATGACCTTGTCGTACTAGGGTTTTACCACCATTAATGATAAAAATCATAACATAGGATACTCCAAGAACCACAGAGGGTGAAGGTAAAATAAATTAATCCAAAAATATGGATAAGTCAAAACATGTGTTTCAAGGTAAGGTAATGGCTAATGTTTGAAACGTTAGGGATAAAGTTTGAGTCTTTAAAAAGGGACACTTTAATTGTTATCTTGATTTATGATTTGTAAACCTATGGTAGGGTAGTGTATGATGATGGTCATATGTATAAATATTACATTTTACTTCTGTTTATGATATGAGATGTTGTGCCATTGATTTTGATTGGGTAGGATAGTACCCTCTCTCACAGAAAGGAGGGAAGCCCAGGTTAGAGGGCATCTTGACCGATAAGTGTGGAGACAACAACTCCCTCAATAAGAAGTATAACCCAGGTCGGGTAGGAAACCAGTGAGGCACTATGACCAAGAGGATGACGTTATGCATCATTGTGGGAATGGAACTGGGGAGCCGACTTGTGTGTGCTCTCGGGAATATATGACCATTAACGAGTACTAGTTTTATTGGTTTACTTGGATGAATTTGCTGTTTTCCCGGATGTATCTTGTGACTGTGATTTTTGGTTGAGTTTGAGCCTTCGGGCATACTTGCATGACTAACGATGTATTTGAATTCTATTAAGACAAGGTCGATTTTCTCATTAAGTTTTAAACTCACACCTCATATGTTTTCCCTTTTCATATCAGGTTGTCGGTGAGGAATATCCACTAGAGGAGTAGATTGCTTATTTTGGACCCTCCCGTTTTCAAGTAGGCCCTTCTTTTGTTTCAGTTAATGTTATTAAGTCGCTCTGCAGTTGTCTAGGACATCTAGGTCAAGAAATTGGCATTATGACATAATTAAACTTTTGAATTCAGTTTGATATTTATTTCAAAATATTTGTTCGAGTTAAGACTTATTATTTCAAATCAATATGAATGGAGTATTTATTTTGGAATTCAAATGTTGTGATATTACTATTATGTATGCAAGCCACTATTTTGTTAAATTAATGGTGTGGCAAAGACACCAGGTAAGTTTTCTCCCTATTTTGTGTAGTTTATATAAATAAAGCAATGAGAAAACCAGGTATGTTCCCTTCGTACTAATGACATATGGATAAGGACAAGTTATCTTCTTAAATATGGGAAGAAGATAACTGAAGTAAAATAAGTAAATTACTGGTAATATAACTTGAGGGTAGATTTTTGGTAAGGCTTATAGTGATGGTGACTTCATCACTGTGCCGTTACGTGCTTGGGTAGCGGGTCATGACAAAGTTGGTATCAAAGCCTAGTTATTTGGTCTCCTAGGGACTAAAAAGCAAGGCATTTTTGGTGGGATCCTCTCTTATTGTCTTAAACAATGGTATGACCATAGGTCAGGGATCTGTAAAAACCCTATAGAGTCAATTGGTCTTTTCTTTCTTTCTTTCATGTCATACTCTTCATTAGTGGTTGAGTAGGCTTTTCTGTACCTTGAGCAGAAAGCTTGTAGAGTAAAACATGGTAACCTCTGATAGGACACAGAGAGTCATCAATCTTGAGTGAACATGTAGATTATTGGAAAGCGTTTATGCAACCATCTGTTGTCCCATTGCATGGACACCTCAAAATGGATTCGACACTATATTCTTCCTAAAACTTATATGGAATAATGCTTGTTATAATCACCATGATTGTATATGAAGATGGAGCGCTATAAGATAAGTAACACTTATAAGACGTATGGATTTGATTGGAATTGTTTATTGGTTAAATGGATGATATATGAATTAAGAATGTGGAGATTGGAATAATACAAGAATGAGAGAGAGGATGTCATACAGACTCTCTATTGAGTTAGTAGTAATCCCATTAGAATGTGAAGCCTTCTTCAAAACAAGGATGATGTGACCTTCATCTAAGAAAAAGTTGTTAATTTAATTACCACGTGTATCGAGTGAATTATGGTAGGGAGGGGAAAGGATAAAAGATAAAGTTTATGCTTGCATAAAAAGGGAAAGTATCCCAATATGTTTATTATTCTATGAATTTCCTTAAAATTGTGCATGATGTATGGGGCGTAATGCTTTTATAAAAAAGTTCATAAATTCAAATATGGTTAAAGATTGGTCAAGATATTAAATTTGAGGGAAAATGATGAGTACTCACTTAATTGACCAGTGTAAGAACCTAGTTCATATTTTCCTAGTATATGCATTGTGGCTTAGGTATCATTCAAATTTCGAGCATTTTGAACAGTAAATTGGTGGGTAAAGGTGTAATTATTCTTTTACTTGAGGAAGTGGCAGTAATTATATCGCTTGTTGCCAATTGACACCCTAAGAGTATCTAGAAGGTAAATCCTAGCATAGGTGAGTTTAAGGATGGGATTTTACGACTAAACTGTGTGTCACATCCCAGACCAAGGACTGTGACTGGCACAGTGTATAACTCACACTATCGTAAGCTTGATATTTCACTAACAAATCCAACAAGATATATATAAAACTTAGGTGGCCTACCCAATTACAAAGCATACTAAAAATTAACTTAAAACTTAACAAACAAATACCTTGCCCTAGACAAAAGGAGAGGCTCCCATGCTATCACACTAAAGGAACCAACGACCCGAACTGTCTCCATAACCTAAAACTGTGAGGGGGTGAGTCTAAGCTATGAGACTTACCGATAAAACTCTACCTAGCATGATCACACATTCAAATGAACCAAAAATAACTAAAGACATCATAATCAAATAAATATAGCCAGAAAGTGTGCACAAGCATCTCACGAAGTACCTTAGCAATTCTTCCCAACCGGTAATTATATATATAACCACAATCCATTAGTAGTCAGTACTAATAATGCCATTACAGTACAAATATCAATACCTTGACTTCACACTTACCAAACATGACCCATTTCTACGGTGCCACGTGCCTTTGGCTTCTTGGTACCATTATTTCATCATATCTCATACACATTTTCACAAGTATATAATAATAATAATAATAATAATAATAATAATAATAATAATAATTCCATATTACCATATCTTAAATAAAATGTCAACAGTTGTATATTACAAGTAATTACACCACATCATATGGAAAACCACAGATCCAACAATACATATTCACACACAATTATATCATCTTCCAAGCAACCTCATAATTAATACATATATGTAGCCAACCAATCCACAATATAAAAAGAGGGACCATAACAAAATCTAAATTATCCTCAGGTACCAATAATTCTGACACAAATTAGACAAGCATAAGTACCATACCACGACATAATATAACCACAAGTGCCTCACCACGGCACAAAATAAATATCCCAAGTGTCACACCTCAGCATAAAATAAATATCTCCAATGCCACACTTCAGCATATAGTAAATGTCTCAAGTGTCACACTTTAGCATAGAGTAATTATCTCAAGTGCCATACCTCAGTACCGAGTAATTATCTCAAGTATATAATTGATTAGGGAGATAATGTTGTTTTTCTTACAGTACATTACATTAGTTCAACCACAATTATGGTATACGACACTACCACAGTAATATCACATATCGACCACATAGTTCATTTAACCACATCATAATCATCTACACAATTCATGCAAAACATAAGAGCTAGCGATACTCTCAAATTATAGGGGTGCCTATCTCAATATCACATATTTCCCCAATCCACAAACACTTTATCAACTGTAGTTCACATATGGACATATTCCTCTTAACCCTTCATGAAGGAGGTATCGCAGTGTATGTAGGTGAATGTACAACTGCACTTCAAAAACTTTGATACTAGGAAGTCTTTACAAACTTTGAAAATGAGTAGGTGTGCGTATATGGGTGTCCATAATGTTAGTTTTTTGGTCGGCTAGATTTTATATATACTTACACGGTCCTTAGCTGATTTATAGCACCTTGAAAAGGTGTGATAACATTTATATGTATAGGCATATATGTAGGTATTGCCTCATCACTACTTGACGGATAAGAATGGGTCCACATTAGTACATATACCTACTAGGCACCTTTGCATTAATGAGTTAGGGATTTGTACATGTTCTCGCATATAGTCAACAATATCATACCATAATGCAATTCACACATATTAATTTGTGGCTGTGGCCTTAGTTCAAAATCCATGCAACCAATGCACTTACATTCATCACACAACCACAATATCCACCATCATACCTGAATAAGACATTCAAGATATTCTCATGCAAGGATCAATTTCATAAAATCTTCCTAGCATACAATTTCTTTCATACTACCTTAGATCGGAATAGGCGCAATAAGAGGGTAAATCATTGTCAGTGCTAGTAAAAGACCATAAGTGGCGGGGCACGTCTTTAAGGCCATAAAGAGAAGATGATACATAACCTAGATCAGAATAAGCATGATAAGAGGGCAAGCTCTAGTTAGCAATGTGCTAGAATAATTATAGTTAATGACCAGGAAATATATGGGATTTGGTGAAACTAAGTAACTTCAATGAGGAAGGAATTATCGATAGTTGAAGTTTGGGAACCAAATTTCTTTAAAGGGGAAGTAATGTAATACCCAAAGTATTACAATGTCAAAAGAAAACATGAGTTTGGTCATGTGAAAATTTTTCATGATTAAACAAGTTCTCAATCGAAAACATGGTATTTCTGAGAGTGTTACTGATGAAAGGAGTCATACGGTTTGGAAGAAAGGGAAAGCTGAACCTAAATACATCGGGCCCTACAACATCCTTGAAAGGGTGGGCAATGTAGCACATTGGCTTGCACTACCAATAGAACTGGAACGGATTCACCCTATCTTCCATGTATCCATGTTAAGGAAGTATCTTCCTAATCCTTCTTATGTACTTCAGCAAACACTATCCAATTGGATGAGGACATGTCATATAAGGAGGTAACTGTAGCTATTCTCGACACTCAATTAAAGAAACTTTGGTCTAAAAAGATTCCCTCAGTTAAGGTGTTGTTGTAGAACCAATCTCATGAGGAGGTAATGTGGGAGACCGAGGCAAATATGTGCACTAGATACCTGTACCTGTTTACTATTAAGAGGTAACATAAAGGATGACCAAATTTTCTAAAAGGGGAAATATTGTGATATATGTGGATGAATTTTTCCTTGATTATTGATTTTTTTTTGTTTGCATATGATATGTGTGTGAAACTTATTTGTGTGTATGAGAAAAAGGACATGCATTACACATCCATGTTGCATGTATTGTGTGGTATGACTAATTACATGTGATAAGTTATGATGTTATGTGATCTGGGTTATCGAGGGACTAAAGTGGAAAAAAAGATGGCTAGGGCTTAAACTAAAAAACTTTAAATTGTGGGTTGGGATGGGAAATGTTACAGGAAGGCAAATGAGAAGACCCTAGGGGGATAAAAAGTGTTAAGATTGGGGCAAAATTAAAAATAGTCAAAATAACAAAAAGAAAGCCCTAAGGAATTAATAAAATAAATAAACAGTATGGATGAATTAATAATTTAAGGCCTAAGTACAGTTAATTAATTAAATGAAACCTAAACCCAATAGTGTCTTTTTGAGACAAAATGGAAAACATTTCCATTAAAATGGCACCAAGCTAGAATTACATAAGATTTTTTAGGACCTTGAGATCAACTAATATATTACAACTTGAACTTATAGGATAAGAGCATAGTTTTTTTGGACTCGGACTGGCCTGGCAGGTCGACTCGGGACCTAGCGACTCATGACTGAAATTGGTTTGGGTAAGTCATTTAGATTGTTCTGCAATCGATTCGGGTGACTTGGCTAGGTCAAGGCCAACTCGTGTTTTGATCCGGCTAGGTCAACTCAATTGACTCGGACCTCTTTTTTTTTTTTTAAATATTCAAATTGAATGAAAATTTAGAAAAATGTGTACTTATCAAGAATCAAACTCTATCCTCCCATTTATAGGTTGTGTGTTTTACCATCTTGCTATCAACTTCTTCTTAATTTATATAGGTGAAATATTATATACATAAGGTGCTAAAATTATTCTAACCCAAAAACCAAAATGTGCATGTAGCAAGATAGCAAAAACTAAAATGGATAAGACATTTAATTTAACAAAAAATAAGTATATTATTACTAATGAAATAAGAGATAAGAAGAAAAAACAATTATATTTATATAATTATTTGATTAAAAAATTAAATCAAGAATCTAATTTAAAAAATAACAATCAAATATTTTAAAGAATTATTTGTAATTTTATGACAAAAAATTATTTATGGATATGTATATTTTAATTATTTATTACTAATGACTATGGTTTTAAGACTTTAAATTTGCCCACAAATTATTTATTTTACTGAGTTTTAAATTTATTTGTAAACAAATATATATATATATATATATATATATATATATATAATTTTTTAATTTATTTATTATGTTCAACAATTGATCCAGTGACTCAAAAGCCAACCCGAGTCAATTATTGAACCGATTCTAAAAACATTGGATAAGAGGGAAATGATTTAGGGTAACATACACTAAAAGTAGTACCAAAACCTAAACAACAATACTAGAAGTCAAAATAGAGGCAACACACTCCTAAACCCTAAATTAAAATAAGTCTAAATAGAAGCAACACACCTCTAAACCCCCTAAATCAGAGCTAGTCTTCTAGCAATGCTATCTAGAGTTCCATCGCAAGCCTCATCCACCATCCACGTTCAGCATCCCAGCAGCTCCCCAACATGCAGGCGTTGGCATTAGTCATTAGCCCAATATAAATAAGTTAATTAAATAAGTTAAATGTTAATTAAACTAAAATAATGTAAGTTAAATGTTAACTAATTTTAAATAATCAATTAATTAAATACTAGATAAACTAACATAAAAAGAAAATATTTTAACCTAGCTTCTAGAAGGATAATTTAAATAATATTAATTAAACTAAAATAATGTAACCAAACCTAATGGGATTTTGATTAAATAATAAAAATACTACTTAAATAATACCTAACATATCTATTAGTCTAAAATCACATTAAAATATTAAACAAAAGAAATAATAATAATAAATAAATACACCTAATAGGATTAAACCTTTTAGAAATAAGATAAATAAAAAATAAAATAAGATAATTAAGATAAAGTATTAAATAAATAAATGAACTTATAATAAATAAAAATCTACAAAATCTAATTTGAATTTAAACTCTCCCTCTTATCTAAGTCTAGACCCTCACCTATAAATAGACCCCAAGGCCTTCACTTTTATTCACACACTCTCCTCCCTCTCTTCTCTCTAGTCGCCATCTCTCTCCCCTCTCCCTCTGTCAAGTAGTCTCTCTCTCTTTCTCTCTCTCTCTCTCTCTCTCTCTCTCTCTCTCTCCCCCCTCCCCCTCCCCCCTCCCTTAGTTGTAGCCAAACCACCCTAGTGCCATCTCTATCTTCTCTCTCTTTATTCGCCACCCTCTACACACTCAAACCCCACATACATGGCACCAAGGAAAAGTTTAATTGAAAAAGTAAGCTCTACAACCCTAATTTAATTATTTTATTAGAATATTAGTTAAGTTAAGAATATTTGAATTTAGGATGAAAATTTAAGGAACTAGGGTTAGAAGAAGTGTCTAATATGATCCACATATTTTGAAAATATCCCTTTGTAGCGATTCAGGTTCATAGGCGTAGGAATAGCGTTCGGGCTTCGAGAAGGAATCGTCAGGATCCCAGGTGAGTGAAATGACCTTGTCTTAATTGGGATTTAGCATCATTAGTGATAAAAACTATGACATAGGACACTCCCAAGAATCACAAGGGAGTGACTAAATTCGACGTGATGAATTCAGGGAGATAAATTAAATTAATCCAAAAATATAGATAAGTCAAAACATGTGTTTCAAGGTGATGTAATGGCTAACATTTGAAACTTTAGGGATAAAGTTTGAATCTTTAAAAAAGGGCACTTTAATTATTATCTTGATTTATGGTTTGTAAACCCAGGGTAGGGTAGTGTATGATGTCGGTCATATATCTATTACATTTTACTTCTGTTTATGATATGATATGTTGTGATGTTTATTGTGATTGGGTAGGATAGTACTCTCTCTCATGGTAAGGCAGGAAGCCCGGGTTAGGAAGTATAGCTCGGATCATGTAAGAGACCCATGAGGCACTGTGACCAAAAGGATGAGGTTGTGCGTCATGGTGGGAATGGAATTGGGGAGCCGACTTGTGTGCACTCCTGAGAATATATGGCCTTTGACAATACTAGTTCTATTGGTATGCTTGGATGAATTTACTGTTTTTTGATATGTATCTTCTGACTGTGATTTCTAGCTGAGTTTCAGGCTTTGGGCATACTTTCATGACTAACGATGTATTTGAATTCTATTAGGGTGAGGCCAATTTGCTCACTGAGTTTTAACTTCACACTTCATATGTTTTCCCTTTTCAGGTCAGGTTATCAGTGAGGAATATTCGCTAGAGGAGTAGATTGCTTATTTCAGACCCTTTCGTTATCGAGTAGGCCCTTCATTTGTTTCAGTTAATATTATTAGGTCGCTCTGTAGTCATCTAGGACATATATGTAATGCCCTAGGTTTTTGAGGCAATGCGTGGTGAGCCCTTGGAAATTTAAAGAGATAATTTTGAGATTTAAGGTTCTATTATCGAAATTAAAAGAGAACTAGGTTGCAAATGGAAATGTTATGATAATATTTTTTAAGGGCTTATTCAAAAATTTTGTTAAGTTGTATATATATATATATTAGTGAAAGATAGAATATAAGGTGATGGAAAAATATTTGGGTGAAATATAGAATTTTAGGAATTTTATAAAATCTGTAAAGACCTACGTGGATTATGATTAAATGGTGTCTTCAAGTAATTTTAGCTAAGGATTTAAACACATGGCATATGGGGCATAGGACATGTGGACCAATTGCCACAGTTGGATGTGGCTTCTTGAAGAAGCCACAACCTAAACCTCCTAAACCCCAAGCCTATAGGAAGAGAAGCAGAGGGATGGAAGGGAGAGGATATATGCGAGAGAAGATAAAAGAGACCGAGCTTTATCTGTGGTTCTGCCACAATGCACCACCGCATCCCCTCACCGGAGTTCCCTTCTACTTTTTTCCATCCTCCTCCTGTTAATACCTTGCTACCCAAGATGGAGAACAAAGCACAGAGAGAGAAAGCGAGATGGAAGTTGAGGAGTGAAGGGAATCGTTGTTGTGCATCGCCGAGGTGCTTCACCGAAGCCCTTCTTTCTTCTCCACTTTTCCTTCTTTCCCTTGTAAGCTGAAGAAGAGTAAAGATGAGAGGATGGAGGATCGAGGAGGTGTGATGTAGTACATCTTCTTCCTTGGACCATTTCTTCTTATTAGACTATGCGTGGTGGAAATATTTTTCTAGTTTATGATGAGGCTCTTACGTCTCTCTTTGAGTATAAAGTGTAGAAATCTAATTTGGAATCTAGGTGAAGGAACCTCACCTCATTGTGTCTTATTTTCTAAGGTTCTATTCTTAGAGTTGAATTGTTATATTTACATAAGAATGCAAATGATGTATGACATGCAGAAGTTTACTTATATTCACTTAAGTAAAGCATCATATGGGTTTCAAATAATGAGTATAAGAGAGAATATAAACCATGAGTATTGTATAAGTAAAGTAAATTATTCTATCTGATGAAAATAAGTGGCAAGTCATATTGTATGAAAGTACAGGTGTATGCCCACATGGATAAGCCCACGAGGTAACTTTCCTCCCATCTCATAAGTTTGTTGCATAGATGTTATTATATTTGCTTGAATATATCTCTTGCAACTGCTAAGAACCATTCAGGGTGGTGTGATTGGTTAAAATATAAGTGTCAATATATTAATGTGTAAAATGTAGGAATGTTTAGAATAAGTAAATCCCCCTCATTGTATCATAGTATGTGATTATGTTGAAGAAGCGTTTTGCAAATACATGTACATCTTCACCCATAAAATGTAAGGTTCATATAAGTAACAACTGCTTGAATTATTGCTTTATAATGATTAAAATATTGTTTAATGAATATGAATATATCTATTTAATTATGGGTTGGATTTAATATACATAGTATAGTGGAGAAGGCTAATTGGCCAAAGTGAAGGGAAAATAAATTTTTTTCTTGCAGAAGTATCTTTTGTGGTAAATCTCATAAAATATAAGTAGTGAATTGCTGGGACATGTGAATGAAGTATATATATATATAAAGTATGTCTAATGTGACTAAATTCCGTGCATATAGATGTTATGAACTGTGACTGTGTATTATATCATGTGAAAGTTTATGTTGGACATTGTGTGTTATGTGTATGTGTATACAGTCATACTTCGATATGCTTGCTATCACGTTGCTGCATGCATAAAGCCAGTGCGCTGTGGTCGTTGAGTTGCTAAAGAATTGACTAGCTTCTGACTTTTGTGTGATTATTGTCACGCCCCGAACCTAAGCCTGTGACCGGCGTAGAGAGTGTGTTTCCAGCACTGTTGCAAGCCTAGAATTAGTAACACAGGATCATAAGTGGTGGCCTATTTGATTACAGAGAACACTAGAGAAATATAAATAAATATAAATTACCTTGCCCCAGACAATGGGAAGGCATCCTTGATCCACGAGCCCTTATGTTGCTATCCTATCACACCTAAAATTGTGAGGGGGTGAGTCTAAACCACGAACTCACTGCTACAGCCCTATCTACGCAGATATACAGAAAAAAAAAATATATATATATATACCACACAAAATAAATGCACGTATCCCTTACACAAGGGTCCATGCTCCCATACTATATTTCAAGAGTGTAATCAACGTGGGTTTATATTCCCACAGATTAGATTATCACTCAAGAAATCTCATTATGTATCTGGCCTCTGGGTCATATCCATAACTATAACATGTGTCCGGCCTCTTGGGATATATCTATTATCATAACCCTTGTATGGTCTCTCATATTATATTCCCTCAACCATAACATGCATTAGGTTTCTCAGATTAGATCCCCATCCATAACATATACCCCACCCACAAACAATATAGCCACAACCGCATAAAAATATAAATATGCAGATGAATGAGATGCACCACTCTTTTCCATATCATGCAGAAGACCAACCCTCTGCTTTCCACATTTTTCCACTTTCCATAAAATATATATGCAAATGAATATAATGCAATGTTCCCATACAATTCCCATCCACACATCCTACACAACACTCCCAAATAATCCCTACAACAAGTCCCACACATATACATTTAATCAATAAATGTATATAAAACAATTTAGGAGAATAACTCCTAAAATATAAACACACATATACATACATATATGCATATCTACATATAGGAAAGCTAGATAGATTCCTTCACCTAGATTTCCATGCTCTCGGCACTCCCACCTTGCACCTCAACTATCCCTATTATAACCAGGTAAAAATTATTAGGGTTACGAAATAGAGAAGTTCCCTACTACTACTCCCAACCTTTACCCACTTCTCTAGTTATAACTCCTAACTGGTGATGAATTTACAAATGAAGCTTATACCATTGGAAGATAGACTCAGAGAGCTTTCCAACGATATAAAGTTCACCCAAAATAGAGTCCGGATGAAGGAGTTATGGCCGATTGAAGATGGACCAAGGTTTCCTGGCATACCTGGCATTTAGGCGCCACACATGGTGCCTGAGTGCCCACCACATGCCTAGCACCTAGGTGCCACACTTGGCACCTGGATGCCAAGCCTTCTTTTTCCCTAAAACCTTCTAAACCTTGGCGCTTGGGTGCCACGATTGTGACCTTCCGCGATTCCTCTCAGATTTGGCCTAGATTTGGCTAAATCACCACCGTTTTCCATGATTCCTTCCATGGGATCTCACCCTTGATGTCTAAGGAGCATTTAGATACCAAAAGCCCCAATTTTAATTCAGAAATGAAGTCAAAATCTCAACTTTACCTTAAAACCCTTAAAACTAGAAAATAGGAAAAAACTTGAAAAATAAGAATTCCTACCTCGATTCCTTCCTTTCCCTACGTTGCTTGGCTCCTAGAGGCTCACCCCGCAGCTCAAGATCTGCCTTCCAAAGCTTGGTTATGGAGTTGGAGTGTAGAGAGAGAAAGTAGAGAGAAGGAAGAGAGAAAGAGAGGAGAAAAGGTGAAGAGAGAGAGAGGAAATGAGGAAATTAGGAAAAAGAGGCGAGGCCACCTATATATAGTTGGTCGGGGTAAAATTACCACTTGCCCTTCAGTTGACCCTCAGTCAAGACTGGTAAAAGCAAATCCGTAAAATCTCACCTCGGGTGTTTCTAAATCCTAGGTGCCCCACAGTTTTCCTTATTTCACTTTAGTCCCTTTTTGCATTCAACAAGTCTCCCACCTCCCTTAATGCCCTTGGTTCCCCCAATACACTTCTTGACTCTTAACCACTCAATATTCCATAACTTTGCCGCTTCCAAACCTCATATTTTCATGCATACACCACAAGAAAAATATCTTTAGGCCAAAATACTCCACAAAATTAGCTCCACGTAATACCTGAAAATCATAGATTTTTCGGGGTATTACAATTGTAATATGGTTGGGTTTCGATATCATTAGTCTCATGTTACTGCATGCATAGGGCCAATGCATTGTGGTTGTTGAGTTACTGAGAAATTGATTGGCTTCCGACCATTATGTAAACATGGTCTTAGTGTACTCTTATATATGTGAATTATTACTAATTGCTAGTGAAGGGACATGACTAAAGGTTAAATGATATGCATGATTTTCTTTGCATCGTATAGAATAAATAAGAAGTATATTGTTAGTAGTCTATTAAGAGTCATTCTATATATATATATGTCGGATTTTATTGCATGAGACTATATTTTATATTATTTGTTTCTTTAGCTTTGTAGTATCCCTGTCTTTTGTTTGTAGCTAGGTAGGGTTTATGGTGAGTCTTGTGGTTTAGACTCACCCCTCACAATTTCAGGTATAGTGGATCCTGCTACCCAGAGGCACATGTACTTAAGACTTCCCCTTTGTTCGGGGTATGATATCATCTTAGAAAGAACTAATTATTTATGTAAGAAATTAGGGAATTATAGAAAAGCTCTGTAATAGGGTAGGTTATGCGACATTGTGTAAATGAAATTCTGAGAAATGTTTATAAATGAAATTGTTTAAGTATAGTATTAAGTGTATGTAATTCTAATTATATGAGATGAATTACCATGTTCTAAGAGGCTGATCTGTAGAAAGTTAGGCTTGTGACAATGTGGTCAATGCACCGTTCATGCTGGTCATGATCCTAGCTTGGGGGCAGTGACAATCTAGGTCAGGGGATTAATGTTATGACATAATTAAAATTTTGTATTCTGTTTGAAATTTATTTTGGAATATTTCTTTGGATTAAGACTTATCATTTCAACTTAATATAAATGGAATATTTATTTTGGAATTCAAATGTTGTGATAATACTATTATGTATGCAAGCCATTTCT
The DNA here is from genome assembly GCA_037074585.1 of Biancaea sappan. Lineage (NCBI taxonomy): Eukaryota > Viridiplantae > Streptophyta > Magnoliopsida > Fabales > Fabaceae > Biancaea > Biancaea sappan. Next base: position 66,937,313 of record CM073492.1, read on the forward strand.
TTGTTAAAGTAATGGTGTAGCGAGGAAGCCATGTATGTTTTCTCCATATTCTATGTAGTTTATACAAATAAAGTTGTCACGACCCGAAACCTAACTCGTGACCGATGAGGACAGTGTGTGACCAACCCTGCCGCAAGCCTAAATTTCTTCTGCAGGATCCTAAGTGGCCTTTATGATTACAGAGTATACTAGAGAAATATAATAGAAATAAATTATCTTACCCCGAACAATTAGGAGACATCCTCGATCTACAAATCCTCGATTTAACCACCTTGCTATCCTTGCAATTGTGACGGGGTGAGTCTAAACCATGGACTTACCAAGGACCAAAGTATAGCCCATACCAAGGGCACAAAGGTAGGTCCTTGCCTCTTATTTCAGTGTTTTCCCATCAAGTCCTATTGTCGACGCTCACTGAGGTCTGTTCATAGACTCTTTCCTTTTAGTCTTATGACTACACCCCAATGGATCACTCATGGCAATTTTTTGATTACATAGGATCCTCATGAAAAGGCAAGTGTAAGAGTATACTTATGCTCGGGTTGTTCTAATCATGACACCCGTATATCAGACTAAAGAAGAAGATGGGATTTATAAATAAAACATGATGGATTATAGAAGAGGAAATATATTGATCGATGAACTTCTCTGGTTTTTACAATGATGAAAGCCTTTATTTATAAGAGGAGGCCTTGAGAAAATGAACAAATATACTACAAGACCATTACATTGGATACCTAGACAAGTGGCCGACAGGCCCTATAATTATTTAAGACAAAGTCATGACACATACAAGTAGGTACACTGATAAGACTCTGACACATCGATAAAATTATTAAAGGAGTCTCGAGAGTAATGAGCTGTAGAAATCATGGGAGTGATGAGCTGTCTTCAATCTTAGTTTTCTTGGAGTATGCATTCATGTGAGGGTGAGCTGTTGAGACACGGGTCTTCTTCTAAGTTGGAGTCTTCATTATTGACTTTACTTTTCCCAAGGTTCTATTCCCAAGAAGTTAATGGGTCACATGGGTCCTGAGAATCCTTGAATAAAGATTTATATTCACAGATCATTTTGTCATATTCAAGTTCTTCTTCTGTAGGAGGACATGAGCACCGTTGTAGACCATGTTAGGAACAATTGAAAGTTCCTTGAGATTTTTGCGAGGAACTTGTACCTTCATCATGCTTGGTCTGAATGGCCAAAAATAGATCTAGATAGAGATTTATGTATGTTGGAATGTCTGGTACATCAAACTCTAGTAGTCTTGGTTTACCAGGGATGAACTCACCAGGAAAAGGCCCTAATGATGAACATAAGGTTTCTTTAGGATAATAATTATTACATTCCTTAAGAAATCCTCTTAACACTGGTAGAACTGTGAGCTTGCTATGAGGGTAGGTTAATGAAGTGTGGTATTCATATGCATGATTTTTGGAGAAAAGGATGTTGGAAGGTCCCATATGATATGGCTTGTGGATGATGAAAATCGAATTGACATTCTTTTAATTTCTTTTTGGAACTTCCCAAATCTTCATATGAGTGATAATCCTTTGAAGTTCATTTCTCCACTACATCAGAGGGCTGTACCATTCAAGGGTTGTCCAGACTGGAGAGTCTTTATTATCTGCGCAATTTAGATGAAGATAAACTTCCAGTGGATGAAGTTCAATTACAACAGTATAAAGGACTAAGAGACACTAGATATACCATATGTGATTTTCGTCTATAGATAGGAAAATCTTTGGAAGTGTGAGATAAGGGGCATTGGCATCAAAGTAGGAAGGTTGGTTGTTTATGGAGGTATATTTGAGGGACATATGAAGGTAGTAGAACAAGCCTTTCTGGGCAAGTTCTTAGACTTCTATTGGACTGGTGGGAATTTAGAATCCAGGGGGACAATCTTTCCTCTAGTTGGCATTTGTGATAATAGGAAGTGGTATTGGTAGTGCCATCAAGATAGTAGGGAAAAGAGGAAGGATTTTCTGTGGAGTGAGGATATGGATTGGCTTAGTCATGGAAAAGAGATCGACTATGGTGTTGTGTTTTCCTTTGATATGTTGAACTGTGAATTTATAGCAGGAAAACCAATCTTTCCACCTTAGCAACTGAGGTTCTGGGAGCATCTTGTTCTTGAATTCTAGCATCTTTGGAAAGGAAAAATTGTCCATTTGTACTAGAAAGTCAAAAGCTACTAAGTGAAATTCAAATTTCCATATCCCATACTTGACAGCTAAGATCTCTTTGTAGATTGTATGGTAATGTTTTTCAGAAGGTTTGAATTCACCACTGGCATGGCCACAGTAAAAGGCCTGTTCCTCAGTCTTTTCAATGAGTATTGCTCCCCAATAATGGTCACTAGCGTCAATCTGTAGAATCATGTGTCCTTTGTCTGGGATCTTGAGAGGCAGAGGATTCAAGGCTATCTCTTTAAGATATTGAATCGCTTTTGTCTGATTTGGACCCCATTCCTCTTTATTATTTTTCTTCAGTAATCTAGACAGCTGGCTCATATACTGTGCCACCCCTGGAATAAAGGATCTGACATAATTGACTATTCCTAAGAATTGCTGAATTTGCTTTTGAGTGAAATGATCATCAGGAAATTTAAGCAAATCTTCTGCAATATGTGGGCCAGGCTGAATAAAGCCATTGTAAGGAATTCAATTTGGGCTTAGCCAATCTGGCTTTTTGGGCCTGATAGCATGATTCTGTACTATTTGGTGATAGCTGTAAACTCCGTGAGTAGTTTTTTATATTCTTCAATTGACAGAGAATATAGCAATATGTCATCAATATATATCAGGGTGTTGTGGAGAATGGGCTAGAATATCCAGGTCATGGCCTTTTGGAATAGAGATGGAGCAATTTTGAGCCCAAAAGGCATTACGATCCACTGATATTGAGCATCTGGCATACAGAAGGCCGTTTTGTATCTATCTGCAGGGTCTAGCCCAAGTTGCCAAAATCCTACTTTAAGATCAAACTTTGAATAAACCTTTACTCCTTTGAGTCGAGCAAATTGAGCCACCGTATTTGGTATGGGAAATTTATCATCTTGGAGGAAGTGATTAAGAGGCTTATAATCAATTACCAACCTCTTTTTTCCCCCTTTCAATTCTGATCTTTTTTCCATATAAAAGGCTTGACATGCCCAGTTAGAATTAGTAGGCTCAATGAGTCCTTGTTTTAGCAGGGATGTGCATTCAGCTCGTGCCAGACTTAAATCTTCAGGGGTCATGCCTAGATGAGTTGCCTTTGTAGGATTAATATCTTCATTCTTTTTGAAAGGCAGTTGGACATAAAAGTCTGTGTTTTTCCATAATGGTGAAGGATGGCTGAAGCTTGCATGGCTGTCAGGGCAAAATGCTTTAAGTAGGTCAGTAATCTGTTAATATTCTATAGGTGCTTCTTCAAGAGTGAACATATTTTTGGTCATAGTATAAGGTTGAAAATAGCTCTTACACTTAAGTCCTATAGGAAGAATCTGTAAGTCTTTGGCAGCACAATATGTATCTATACCAACTATTATGTCATGTCCTGGAAGATAACTTCCCAAGACTTTGATCCAGATAATATTGTTGGGGAAGAATTGAATCCCAATTTTTTGCTTTGTGACGAGCTTGACTGAGAAAGTATTGCCATCTGCTGTACTAAAGTATGTATTGTCAAATTCCCAGTATTCAGGGGAAGAATAGAGGGATTCATTATAGTCTTTGCAGCTCCTGTATCTATGTAGGCAATAACTTTGATTGGCTTGGCATATTAGTCTAGAAGAATAGAAGCTTGAACAAGAGGAGAAGGAGGTCTCTTGTTATTTGGAAGAGTTGGCTGAGTTTTATGAGCCGGTTGAACTCCAAATAGGCAAAAAGATATTTCCCTTAAGGAGTCTTTTTTCTTGTCTTTCAGAGATAATAAGGATCTTGAGTTTGTCAGGGAATTGTTAAAGAATAACATGGATGATCCTTGTAGAATTGTAAGGAGTCATCAGAGTCAAATTCTGAGGTAGAATCTTCAGAGATTTGAAGAGCAAAAATAGTTTCTTCATCAGCTTCTTCTTGCTATGAGTAGAGAGATTCTATTTCATCTTGTTCCAACGGGAAAGCCATATCAATATGTTGAAGCATTTTTATTGCTTTCTTTCCCTTCTTGGGACATTTGCTAGCAAAGTGTCCTTGTTCTCCACATATGTAGCAGTGATCTGTAGTCCTGTTCTTGAATTTCTTTTTTCTGAAGAAACGAACTGGTTTTTGGAAATGTCTCCTTCGATGTTTCTTAGAGAACTGCTTGTACTTAGAGAAATGATGTTTCTTCTTTGTGGGGCAATGGCACTGCTGTCTGTCTTTGCATTTGATCTGGAGATAAGGCTTTTTACAGACAGTCTGGAACTTTGTTTTTCCTTCAATGATTGAATGGAAGAGCTTTTGCTGTTCACAAAGTTTCTCCAAAGTTGCAATTGCTACTTGAAAAATTTCTCTGAGAGAGTTTTCAATGATGTCTCTCCTGAGTGATAGCAAAGTTCACTGCAATTCAAGCTGCAATTCTTCAGGCAAGGAGGCTATAAAGGTGTGTTTGAGATTAGGATCATTATAGCCGTTCAACATATAATATCTCTGAGACATTCTCTGGTAATGTTTCTCAAGATCTTGTCTTTTGAGAGAGCAGCATTTCATCTCAAAGTACTCATGCCTTTTTTGTATTTCAATAAGTTGAAAGTCACCCAAAAATTCTTTGTGGATAAGTCCCAACATTCATTCTACATCGCTGAATCACGTTTAATTGTCTGTATAGCCCTAAGCTTTAGAACCATTCTCGTAGCGTGCCTGTCATTCTAGTCACGAATTCTTTTAAGAAAGCTTCAATAGTAACTCCTGTCTTAATTAGACATCAATCCATGCACCCATTTCATTGAGTCTATCTCTCCATCTTTCTGGTGGAGTATCATCAAATGTAAACCACGGTCCTGAAGTGGGACTTATTTGTGGTTCTATTTGTCATGAATCAGGCATATGAAATTCTTCTGTGTGATCTGTGGGTTCTTCTATGTCTGGTTCAGGAGAGGTATGAGACTCTGAAGATTGAGGATTTGCTTGTGTAGCCATATACACTCATAGTGATCTTCTGGTTCAGTATCACTAAATGATTTTTTAGAAGATTTGGAGGACTCTGAGTAAATTGAAGAGTCATCTTAGGCATATTTTAATTGAGCGGTGTGTGCTAATTTAGGTCCTTCAAGGACTTCTTTGTTTCTCCCTTCTGAGGAATGATCTTGGTGCTTTGGCTATGTTGTAGGAGGTGTTTTAATGATGAGAGGCGAGAGTCGTGGTTCGAAGGTAGATTTTGTGGAAGTACCTGTGGTAATAGGTAAAGAGGAAAAATCTGGAGGAGGAAATCCTGGTCTTTGTGGTACCCACAGAGAGGGTTTAGTTGTTGGTCTTGCCGGCTGATGGGGCCTTTTGAAGATTTGATAAGTCATTTTGAAGTGTTTGGAGTAGTCATCCTCTATAGGATAACTGAGAGTATTAGGTGTGCTAAAATGATGGAAGGGCTGAGGGTAGAGGTGGATATGCACCATAGATACTCTGGGAGTACTCCTTTTCCTTTACATCTCTTTCAATTTGTCTTATTTGCTCTTTTAGCTGACCCATTTCTTTTTCCCTTGTAGTAAATTCGGGCGCAAGTTGTCCTTTGCTGATGAGATATCTTAGATCTAGATCAAGCTAATTGATTCTATAGAGCAAGTCATCGTACAGCTTCTGGATTTGTACAGAGAAACCGTTAAGTCTGGCATTTGTGCTATCGTGCCTGATAGATAGATGGTCCAGCTTTGAATCTATTCTTCGGAGGACAATATTTTGGGCTACAGCATTTTGTGTCTGCCAGTTCAGAACTTCGTCTAAGGGAGAAAGAGATCTTGCTCCTGAAGGAGTAATATCTAGAGGAACAAAAGGTCTAGATGAAACCTTTAGCATATCGTCTATTCTTCTTTCCATTGGTGGAAAGTTAGCATTATAGTTGGCAGATGAAAACATCATGCATGGCATGGGTTGAGTTTGAGGCACAATCTCTTGAGGAGGAGTAGCTTGTGGCCTGCATGGTTGAGGATTTATGTCTTGGATCTTGACTCCTAATTCTCGCTCCATGAAATGGAGGAGATATTCTTCATGAGACATCGAAGGGGGATTCTTGAAGGCAATCCAAGGCTTATCATCTGGATCTAAATCTTTCTGAGGATAGGATTTATAGGCAAAACAACTATGTTTAGATCTTTCAGTGTTCTTGTTACCATGACAGCAAGAAAGATCTTAAGCATCTTTCCAACACTCATATCCTTCTTCACACAGTTATGGGGCAGCATCCCAGATAAAGTGACCTTTTATATGAGAGACATAATAGTGTTGTAATATCCCAAGAATTTTCATGAATATTTAAAGTCTATTTGAAGTTTATTGAAAAATTTAATTACATGAGAAATGTTCTTTTTGAATTAGTGAAGGAAATTTGGAAATAGAAATTTCAAAAATTTTAATTTTGGGACATTTTACAAATTCTCAAGGACTAAAATGAAAAGAAAAGAAAGTATGGAGTACTTTTGAGAAATGACCAAGTAGGAACCCGAGAAGAAGAATAGAGCTTATGGGAATGAATTATGAGTCCGGTACCAAAAGGATGATGGATTCGAGGTTAAAGTGGAGTTTGAGACTCTGAGAGGGACTAAAGTGAAATAAGAAAATTGTGGGGCAATTAGGATTTAGAATCACCCGAGGTGAGATTTTATGAATTTGCTTTTACTAGTCTTGACTGAGGGTCAACTGAAGAGCAAGTGATAATTTCACCCCGGGCGAGTAAATAGGCGGCCTCACCTAATTTTTCTTCATTTTCTCCTTTCCTCTCTCTCTCTTCACTTTCTCTCCTCTCTTTCTCTCTCTACACTCCAACTCCACAACCGAGCCTCTAGGAGCCAAGCAATGTAGGGAAAGCAAGGAATTGAGGTAGAAATTTCTATTTCTCAAGCTTTTCCCTATTTTATAGTTTTCAGAAAGTTTGGGGTAAAAATCGAGATTCCGGCTTCGTTTCTCGATTAAAATTGGTGTTTTTGGTGTCTAAATGCTCCTTAGACATTAAGGGTGAGATCCTATGGAAGAAATCATGGAAAACGGTGAAGATTTGGCCGGATCTAAGCCAAAACTGAGAGGAATCGCGAAAGGTCGCGATCCTGGCGTCCAGGCGCCAAGGTTCAGAAGATTTTGGGAAGAAAGGGGGCTTAGCGCCCAGGCGCCAGGCTTGTGTTGGCGCCCAGGCGCCATGTGTGGTGCCCAGGCGCCAGGTATGCTGAAAAGCCTTAGCTTAATTTCAATCAGTCATAACTTCTTCATCCGGACTCCGTTTTGGGCAAACTTTATATCGTTGGAAAAATTTTTGAGTCTAGTTTCCAATGGTATAAATGTCATTTAGAAATTCATTACCGGTTAGGAGTTATGACTTAAGATGTGAGTAAAGGTCGAGAGTAGTGATAGGAAATTTCTCTATTTTGTAACCCTAATGGTTTTTACCTGGTTACAATAGGGATGTTTGGGGCGCAAGGTGGGAGCGCTGAGAGCGTGGAATCCAGGTGAGTAGGTAACCTTGCAAAATTAATTTAATAAATTAGTCAAAGCACAATATAAATCCCATTTGCGTTATTTGTGAAATTGAGAAGATTATCAGTGTGTGTTCAGGTTGAGAAAAAGTACAATATCATCGGAAGGTATTTTATTACCTTTGAGAATTGATTTCTCTAGTTGACTAAAGAACAAGATGTGATTGTTCCTTGAATAAATTGGAACATTTTGCAAGTGAATAACCTTACTAAACTAATGTGATCTTATTAAATAAGGTACAATACAAGTCTTGTTTATAACATTATTGAAGTGAGAAATAATCAATCTCGCTGTTGATAATATATGATGATTGTTATGGTTGATGATAGACATTCAAAGGAATCAAAGTATGTGTAAATTCATTTATTTCATAGTAATTATATTGTGATAAATTGTCATTATTTTATTGATGAGCAAAAGATCTACGAGATCTAATACACGAGTTTGAAAGGGTTAGAGTCCCATACTATTCGGTGTATAAATGTGAAAACCTATGCATGAGTTTGAAAGGGTTAGAGTCCCATACTACTCGGTGTATAACTGTGAAAACCTATGCACGAGTTTGAAAGGGTTAGAGTCCCATACTACTCGGTGCAAGTATCTATGGCATATAATGCAAAGTGATTGAGGGATTGATCACCCAAGAAATCATACACAAATTCAGACAAGTGTAATACTATAATTATTTACAACAAATGATAGATTGATTGTATTAGTAAATGTGGTGTTTGTGCTTATGATATTTTCATGTACAGTTGTTTACTCACTGAGTTATGATAAACTCACACTCTCCATGATTATCTTTTCAGATACAGTAGTTGAGGAGAAGAATTTATAGCCTTTAAGGATATACTCCACTTTTGTCTGGTAAACAATTGGTAAGGATTAGGAAACGCTCTGTAATCTAGTAGGCCACCTAGGCTTGGGAGGTTGTATAGTACTGTATAGTGTATGAAGGTTGAACATTTTCTGAATATGTATACAAAATATCTTTCTTGGAATATTTATGATTCACATAATTATGGATATTAAGAATGTTCACAGAGATTATGGGGTACCACGGAGGTACACCCTAGGTATTTTATGTTTATATCACATGTAAGTTTTGGGATGTGACAAGTGTCTTCCTTATGGGTCAATACTGTGGACAGGGATGGCCTTTGGCTTCTGTTTCTGTTTGAAAACTGGTTGAAGCATCATAGAGTGATAAATAACAGTGCTGGAGTTGGAGGATGGATCTAATGGTCTTCTGCAGCTATCCATCTGAGTCTGTTCAAAGCCTTTTGGATGTCTAAAGATGGTTTTAACAGGACCATCTCTTTGGGGAATTAGATCTGGTGGATTAGTTGTATGAATTGGTTTGCTAGCTGCATGCTCTTTCTCATAATTGGTGAGCTAGGTAAGGGGCATTAACTTGAGAAGATCTGCCTTTGGAATATTTTTAGGAATTTGAATGATAGTAGGAACATCTTCTCTTCCTATGACTATCATCAAAGCATCTCCATTTGCATCAGAGTGCTTCAGATCCATGGCATGATCTTGTAGTCTGTAGAGCATTTGGTGATGTAAGGTTGTCGTCATAGCATTGGCAACTTGTTCAATACTTGAGATCTTGATCTGGACCTTCAGTAGTCTTGAAAGGGTTGGATCATCAAGGCGAACATTGAAATATGGGGTAATTGTGGATGACAGTGCCTGCGCTTAAGGAAGTAAGGATTGTGCCAATCAAGGCATCCTAATACTTTGTATAGCTGGTGTTGAGAAGGGCCACTTGTGCAAAGGCTGCTATACCTTTTCTCCCATAGAGGGTAAGACATAGGCAAACTGCTCAAAAATGGATGTGGGAATACCCTTGTCTTCTCCAGTGACGGATCAGATCTGTGGGTATTTCCAGAGTGACATATTGTTCTTGCTGGGTGGCTTGAAGGTCACACTGGCTCATCTTGGTTCCCTGAATATATTCTTTCACTGGAAGTCTCCTGGTGGAAAGAATCTATATGATGTTAGAACCAAAAGAACGATCTCGTTGATATACACCATAAGGGTTGAGTAGAGGAAGCTAAGATTCTTCAACTCTACCTTCTTCTGGGAGGTGAGTAATCTCAATCAAGTTATCAATCTTGTTTGAGAGGGTTTTTAAACAAGAGGAAGGTACAGAAATAGAGGAGGAGAGTCGTACAGGTTCAAAGGCAGTAGTATCATTTGAAGTAGAGGTTTCCATGATGTTTCAAAACACTTTTTCTTTTTGTCTGTATACTGGATGTTATGAAAGGAACATGAATCAATAGGCTCTGATACCAAGAAGGAGCGCGATCATAAGAATAATGACAAAGGCCTAAGATTTAACCGGAGAGAGCGTTGCCAATGGAACATTGTCAAGAGTAAATATTCTGAAAACATGCTAGGACCAAAGTATAGCCCACACCAAGGGCACAAAGGTAGGTCCTTGCCTCTTATTTCAGTGTTTTCCTGTCAAGTCCCATTGTCGACGCTCACTGAGGTCTGTTCATAGACTCTTTCCTTTTAGTCTTACGACTACACCCTAGTGGATCATTCATGGCAATTTTCTGATTACACAGGAGAATTTCATATTCTCCCCCAAACACACACATACACACACCACATTTAAATGCATGCATCCTTTCTAAAGGAACCATAATCCCAATGAAAATAACCCTACTCAAGGATCCGCACTCCCATACTATATCTCAAGAGTTTAATCAATGTAAGTTTATATTCTCATGAATTATCACTCAAGAATTCCCATCATGTATATGGCCTTATGGGACATATCCATAACCATAACATGCATTCGATCTCTCGGATTATGCCCTTAGCTAGCACATATATCCCACATACAAATAAACAACCACACACACAATACATTATGCAAATGAATGAGATGTAATGCTTGTTCCGCTCTCTCCATACCATATTCAAGACTAACCCTCAAGGTGTATTTCAGAGGTCCACCCCTCTGCTTCCACTCATTCTAGAGAACCAATCCTCTGTTTCCATGCATTCCATAATATAAATATGCAGATGATAATATGTAACGCATTCACACCAACACAATACAACAACCAATCCATTACTCCCGCCCACATTCAACACAACAATTTAGAAAAATAAATCCTAAAATATAAATATACATATACATATATATGTATCTGTATATAGGAGAGCTAGATTGCCTTACCTGGATTCCACGCCTTCTCAGCTTTTACTTTGTGTCTCGACCATCCCTATCAAGTAACCATGCAAAAATTATCTAGATTACAAAATAGAGAAATTTCATATTACTAATCTCGATCTTTCGTCACTTCTTCAATCATAACTCTTAACCAAAAATGAATTTTCAAATGAAACTTAATTGGAAACTAGACTTAAAGAGCTTTTCAACGATATAAAGTTTGCTAAAAATGGAGTATGGATGAAAGAGTTATGCCCGATTGAAAAATAGCCCAAGGACAATCGGGATGCTAGTACCTGGATGCCACACCTGGTGCCTGGGCGCCAAGGTCATCTTCTTCCCCAAAATGTCTAAAACCTAGCGCCTGGGTGCCATGATCGCATTCTTCACGATTTTTTCTCGGATTTGGCTCGAATCCGGCCAAATCTCTACCGTTTTTTGTGATTTCTTCCATGGACTCTCATCCTTGGTGTCTAAGGAGCATTTAGATACCAAAAACCCCAATTTTAATCGAGAAGCTGAAATATCAATTTTACCCCAAATACCATTAAAACTAGAAAATAGAGAAAAGTTTGGAAAATCAAAATTTCTACCTTGATTCCTTGCTTTCGCTACATTGCTTGATTGCTAGAGGCTCGCTCCCTCACCCGAGATCCATCCCTTGAAGCTTGGTTGATTGATTTGAGTGGAGAGATAGAGTAGAGAGAAAAAAAGGAGAGAAGGTGAAGAGAGAGAAAGAAGAAAAGAGAAAATGAGAAAAAGAAGCGGGGCCACCTATATATACTTGCTCATGGTAAAATTACTACTTTGCCCTCCAGTCGATCCTTGGTCAAGATCGGTAAAAGCAAATCCGTAATATCTCATCTCAGGTGTTTCTAAATCCTAGGTGCCCTACAATTCTTTTATTTCACTTTAGTCCCTCTTTGGATTCAACTAGTCTCCTAACTCCCTCGGTGCCCTCAGTACCATTAGTACACTCCTTAACTCTCCACTACTCAATATTTCACAACCTTGCCACTTCTAAAACTTATATTTTCCTTCCTACACGACACAAAATTTTCCCTTGCCTAAGTTATTCCATAAATTAGTTTTACGTAAGACTCGAAAATCATGAATTTTTTGGAGTATTACATTTTTTCCCCCTTTTTTTAAAATTCGTCCCCGAATTTCAACATCCCTTTTAAAAAAATTACAAGTATGATAATATCAAACAGATATTCATCATTACTGGTTCTTTGTGCTGTCGCTTCCTTTTCAAGAAGTTTCACTATATATTCATAGATAAAACTCCCTAAAGGAACAAAGTAAGGAAGTATTTTCCCTCTTTGACTACACAAGAACATTTCTTTAAACCAGGGCATCTATCCGAAAAGATAAGACTGCACCACTCTTACCATCCTCTGGCACATTTTTTCTCATCTTGGAGAATGGTAGTGAAGTTCTCATAGAACTTCCCCTTTTTTGGCTTTGAGCCATGCTCAAGGCACATCTTTTCTCTCTCAAGAGGGAGAAATGCTACTTCTCATGATCTCACCACGACCAGAAAGAGCCCCGAAAGAACTAAGGAATCCTCAATGGACTCGATCAGTTCTCTTTTTAGATACCTTACCTTAGCACGATTCCTCGTTCCTTTACTTCTAAAGAGGCATCATCAGGGAACTATGTTATACTCCTTATGCCACTCTAACATAACTAGGGGTTGCCTCAATTAGAGGTTTTCCTTCCCTGTATTTTGAATCACTTTACGTACAATCCAGATGCTTCCTAAAACATGACCAATCTCCCTTTTATGGGGTCCGTCATGGATAACAACTAGCTGTACCAAGCCCACATCGAGTGTCAACCCGCTGGCTACCCTTAGGGGTGATCTACTCAATAATATCTGCTCTCATGAATCTCATGCATACCCACTTCATAAAGCACAAGTAACCCTGTGATCACTATTACATAACATCTAGAGGTCATGAGGATGTACCTATAATACAAGTCCTAGTGTTCTTCGAATGCGGTATCTAAATCTTTCAAGAACTAGTGCATGCCCAGTTCATTCCCAACCTTTCATAGTTCATCCTCGACAGTCCCATGGTCTTGCTTTTTTTTCCTAATCCACTCCCATTCCTTAGATGAGGAATCTGGGATCCTGCCATCGTTCACTTCGTCACCCTCAACCATGAACTCTTCTTTTTCCTAACATGGACGAAGCTGATCTTCCATGTATTTTTAATTCATTATTTGTGTAGTATTCTTACTCTGGGAGGACGATTTCTACACTTATTAACCCACTGCCCTCTTTAGCATTTCTTACACTAATTGTCCAAATTCTTCTGTGGGATTTTACCCTCATCGTTTTTACTGCTTGTCAAGCCTCTCCATTCTTTCCCCATCCTCTTCTTGGCTCAACTAAGCTTTTACTAGGGAGCATACCCACGAAACTCTACTTTCTTCAAGATTATCGTCACTTCTCCATGCTACTATCCCTCTATATCTACTCTCGTGGCTCTGAGATACTCGTGTCTTACACCACTTGGATTGCGTCTCAAACACATACCCACTAACTATGTTTATTGCGCATGTGTTTAAGCTACTCACGAGCTTTAACACATCTTTTAAAAGGAACCAAATTCAAAAGAAAGGAAGACACATTCTACAGGACCTTTGATGAAGCTGTCTCTCTATAGTTGTACCATGGTTCACAATGATAGAGGAGGATCCACTAAGGTTGCCTTGCTTTGTAATCAGTAGAAGACCTAACTTTCCCTAACCACCTCTGATATTATATTTGTCACGACCTGAAACCCAGCTCGTAATCGGCGCGAACAATGTGTTACCAACACTGCCGCAAGCTTAAATTTCTTCTGCAGGACCCTAGGTAGCCTATATGATTACAGAGTAAACTAGAGAAATATAATAAAAATAAATTACCTTAACCTGAATAATGGGGAGGCATCCTCGATGTCCTCGATCCAATTACCCTGCCATACCTATAACTGTGAGGGGGTGAGTCTAAACCACTGACTCACCAATGTTAGCCCTGCACTACACAAATATACAGAAATATATATATACCTACTCAGGAATTTATCCCACATGATACCAAGTTGCTCAAAGGCATATACATGGTATCATGTCTCGTCATATTCTCCCCCAAAAATGAACATACACACTACACATTTAAATGCATGCATCCTTTCTGAAGGATCCATGCTCCCAATGCACATAACCCTACTTAAGGGTCCGCACTCCCATCAAGAGCTTAATTAACATGGGTTTACATTCCCACAGGTTATCACTCAAGAATTCCTATCATGCATCCGGCTTCATGGGACATATCTATAACCATAATATGCATATGATCTCTCGGATTATGCCCTTAGCTACCACATATATTCCACATACAAATAAGCAATCACACACACAATACATTATGCAAATGACTGAGATGCAACGCTTGTTTCGCTCTTTCCACACCACATTAAAGACCAACCCTCAATGTATATTTCAGAGGTCTACCCCTCTGTTTCCACTCATTTTAGAGGACCAACCTCTTGTTTCCACGTATTCCATAATATAAATATGCAGATGATAATATACAATTTATTTACATCAACACAATACAACAACCAATCCACTACTCTCGCCCACACTCCACACAACAATTTAGGAAAATAAATCCTAAAATATAAATATACATACATATAAATATATATGTACATATCTGTATATAGGAGAGCTAGATTGCCTCACTTGGATTCCATGCCCTCTCGACTCCCACTTTGTGTCTCGACCATCCCTATCAAGTAACCATGCAAAAATTATCAAGGTTACAAAATAGAAAAATTTCCTATTGCTAATCCCGACCTTTATCACTTCTTTATTCATAACTCTTAACCAGAAATGAATTTTCAAATGAAATTTATACCATTGGAAACTAGACTAAAAGAACTTTCCAACGATATAAAGTTTTCTAAAAATAGAGTACGGATGAAAGAGTTATGCCTGATTGAAAAACAGACCAAGGACACTCAGGATGTTGCGCTTGGGCGCTACGCCTGGTGCTTGGGCACCACACCTGGGGCCTAGGTGCCAAGGTCATCTTCCCCAAAATGTTTGAAACCTGACGCCTAGGTGCCCCGATCGTGTTCTTCGCGATTTCTTCTCGGATTTGGTTTAAATCCGGTCAAATCTCTGTTGTTTTTCATGTTTTCTTCCATGGCTCTTATCCTTGGTGTCTAAGGAGCATTTGGAAACCAAAAGCCCCAATTTTAATTGAAAAATGAAGCCAAAATCTTGATTTTACCCCAAATACCCTCAAAACTAGAAAATAGGGAAAAGTTTGGAAAATCATAATTCCTACCTCGATTCCTTGCTTTCCTTATGTTGCTTGGTTGCTAGAAGCTCGCCCCATCACCTGAGATCGATCTCCCGAAGCTTTGTTGATGGATTTGAGTGGAGAGAGAGAGTAGAGAGAAGGAAGAGAGAAAGAAAGGAGAGAAGGTGAAGAGAGAGAGAGAGAAAAAAAGAGAAAATAAGGAAAAAGAGGCAGGGCCCCCTATATATACTCGCCTATGGTGAAATTACTATTTTGCCTTCGAATCGATCCTGTCAAGACCAGTAAAAGCAAATCTGTAATATCCCACCTCAGGTGTTTCTAAATCCTAGGTGCCCCACAGTTTTCCTTATTTCACTTTAGTCCTTATTTGGATTCAACCAGTCTCCTAACTCCCTCGGTGCCCATGGTACCATCACTACACTCCTCAACTTTCCACCACTCAATATTCCACAACCTTGCCATTTCTAAAACTCATATTTTCCTTCCTAAACAACGAAAAATTTTCCTTTGCTTGAGTTATTCCATAAAATTAATTTTACGTAATACCCAAAAATCATGAATTTTTTGAGGTATTACAAAAGTAAGGAGAAAACCAGGTATGTTCCCTTCATTCTAATGGCGTATGGATAAGAACAAATTGTCTTCTTAGGTATGGGAACAAGGTAAGTGAAGTACAATAAGTAAATTATTGGTAATATAACTCGCGGGTAGATTTCTAGTATGGCCTACAGTGATGACAACTTCATCACTATACTAGTCACGTGCATGGGTAGCTGGGTCGTGACAATATGAATTTTATGTTAATTTATTTAATTTTTCATTGTTATTTAATTTCACTTATTTTTAAATATAATATAATGAATGCTATGAATGTTATACTAATATTTATTAAAAAATATATTTGTTATTTTGTCTTTTCAAATGAAATGCACAGTCTAAATAAAAAGCACAAATAATATATATTGGTTAAAATGCAATAAACTTTTACCATATAACTACTAATTATTCAGCATATGCTCAACAATTTAATCTTGAATAGAGCCTTAGACATGATCAATTTCATTTTTGATGAAGGTATTACTTTTAGATGTCATAGGAGATTCAAAACAACATGATAATCATAATATACTATAAATATGTTTTAATTTTCATAACGACTAAAATCAATATTTGTTACGATATTACTTAAATAAAATTATCTATAGCTATTTTGCATTTACTATTTGAACTTGTATTTTAATTTTAAATTTAAACATGTAACAGAAAATTACAAATCTATTCTTCCATTTTGTTTTACTCCCAAATTCGAAACTAAAACATAATCCAAAATCTTGAAGAACAAGACAACAAAACAAAAATTCCTCCAAGACCATGAAACAAAACTCCAAAACTTAAATCAATAAAATAAAATAAATCCAAAAATTAAAATCCCCAAAATTTTGAACTAAAATTCCAAAAAAAAAGAACATTAAAAAAAGAGAGAAGAAAGAGAAAAAAATAAAAGCATTTTTTGTAAAATGAGTTAAAAGCCAAAGAAATAAAATCCAAAAAAAAAGAGGCTAACCCAAAATTATCCAAAACCCATAAAAACCAAAGCCGAACTCCTCACACCCAAAACCCATTCCCCAACATCATAAAATGACCAAACTTCAGCAAACAAACCAGCTCCAATCCATGAAGCCAAGTCCCCTGACCGACGTCCAACAGCCTCATCCAATCAGCCCAGTCAATTCAAACGGCCGAAGAATCCAGCGTCCCTCCATATCACAGCCCAAGAAAAACCCAACAAATAAGTAACCCCAACAAGTCCAAATATTAGCATCCGCCACAACCCAAAAATCCGTCCAAATACCTCCAGCCCAACAACTCCTCCAAAACCCGCTCAACTAGCTCCAAAACGAGGCCCACAGAAAGCCCAAAACCCGACACAGAAGCCCATTATGTATTCACCTACAACCAGCAACTAGATGTCCCGTAAACAAAAACAAAAAACAGTGAACAAAGGCCCAAAGTTGCAGAATATATGAGATCCTACAACGTCCCATGTTGGCTAAACCTACCCAACCCCAATAAAAAACGAGAACAGATCTGCTGCTTGTCAGATCTGCTCTTCTAAAGAACATGGTATACAAACATCTAGGTTGATGTATAAGTTTTTTTATCCTAGTATATGCTTTGTATAGTTATTGCATCATATCATATGCATATTATCAAATAAAATTTAGTCTTTTCATTTTGTCGTGCAACACTATCTAGACAAAGTAGAGGAGTGATTATTTGCAATAAGATTTTCTCATGACTTTCTTTGCCTAATAATTGTTGCATTATGGGTCCAAAATTTTGGAAATTTAGATTAATTTAACTAATGTTATCAAATAATGTACGAATGACATGGGACAATCACTGAAACAAGACCCTTTTCTCTTTTTTGTTTTTCAATTGGTATTTATCCAAAGAAGGCCTATCCGGTAGGTTGGATTACTTTGTATTTTGGGCTAAATGAGCCCTTTTTTGGTTGGGTCAACGGCCTAACGGGTTTTTTGTTTTTATAGGACAGGCAGATCAGGCCGATCTGTTAACATCAATAAGTGGACTATTCAACCCGACACGACGTGATTAAACGCGTGGCTCGCCGGTTCCCTTTAATGCGGCTTCACTATAAAGGCGATGCACATACCTAAACCCTAGCTCTTCGTCTCCTACCCTCACTCTGGTCTTCCTTCAGACGCTACAGGAGGTAATCTTTCAATGGCTTCCTGGTAGTTCATTTACTATGAAGTTTCAGAAATTGTTTTTTTTATTTGAAATTTTTTCTTTCTCTGGGCAGTACTGCTTATCTCCAGTAAATATAACTTCATTGTTTTTTTTTTTTTTGCTCTTTCTAATTGTTCGGTGTCATTTCTAGATTTGATATGGTTTCGTTGAGTCTCTTATTCATGCAGTAAATCTCCTGTCTTCGTATCGTTTTTGTTTTCGTCCTTGTAGTTTCATGCTACAATGCTGCTTTACGGTTTTTTCTTAGGATTTGTTTAGCAGTTATTGATGGTAGATGCATTCAAGCCTATGATTTCCGGTTGCCCATTTCTCTTACTTTTTTGTTTCAACCATGAAAGCGTACGTTGTTTGGAATTTTACATTTTCCTTTTGGTTTAGGGAATGGCTCCGAAACAGGCAAGCACGGGTTTATTTGTCGGGTTGAACAAGGGTCACGTTGTCACCAAGAAGGAATTGGCTCCGCGCCCGTCAGATCGCAAAGGGGTAAGTTGACTTTGTGTGGCACTAATGTTGGTCGCATGCCTACACATTTTATTCTTTCAAACGATTAGTAGGTACACTACCATCAGATATTAACTACGTTTAAAGTTTGTAGATTTCTCTCTAGTTGGAGCAAACCATTTTTTGGTTTTAATCTTCATACTAAGTGGTGAAACAACTCATTGTGTTCCAAAATGCACTGAGTTAAGACTTTGCACTTGTAATTCAACAGTAGTGTCCCAAGATTGCTTACATCTAAATGCAATAAAATAACTTGTGAATTTGGAGTTGTTTACACATAAATTGCATGTTGAGCATAGAATTTTACATCTAATGCATGCCAAGCTCCAAGCTCCATTATTGTTGTCTACTTTTCATTCCTAGTGTGATTTTCAGTAATATATTGGATTTCAAATCTTAGTTACCTGTATTACTCACCTGATTTATTTTTTTTTAAATTCTATCAATTTCAACATCCTGCTTTATTTTCTATCCTAAAAAAGGTCCTAATTCATTCTTGATTGAATTTGCCTCAATGAAATGTGAGTTCTGTGATTTACTTCCTGCAGGCAGTGTTTGTCAACACCCAGATATTTAAACCTCACTTTGCAGTTCTTCTGTTTCTAAACCATGTGCAATGTTTTAGTTGTCCGGAGACATATTTTTCATCCCTTTACCTTTTTGGGATCTTGCCTATCTTGCCTAAACCTCAATACATGTCACTACCATCTATTGAATCTATATAGTATAGACAGAATAAAACATTATTGTTAAACTTTTTGGGAGCATTTTTTCATCTTTCATGCTTAATGAAAGGTAGAAATAAGTGGGAAAAGATGGTGATGTTAGCTTGCTTCTCTTATCTATGTTGCTCACACAAATATGTTGACTGAAACAGAAAACCAGCAAGAGGGTGCACTTTGTGAGGAATCTTATCCGTGAAGTTGCTGGCTTTGCTCCGTATGAAAAGAGGATTACAGAGCTTTTGAAGGTTGGCAAGGATAAAAGGGCATTGAAAGTTGCAAAGAGAAAGTTGGGTACTCACAAGAGGGCTAAGAAGAAGCGTGAGGAGATGTCCAATGTTCTCCGAAAGATGAGGTTGTTCCTATGTTCTTGTGTAGATTTATTCCATATCTTTCTGCATACCATATTATAGTATTATTTCTCAAGTTAGACGATAGTGAATGTTGCATTTTCTTTTGTGTGCAGGGCTGGTGGAGCCGGGGACAAAAAGAAGTGAGATAAGTCCTCTAATTCCAGTTTCAGTAGGATGCACCATTGCAGTTCTCCTAGTTTTGTTTATCTTAATTGTTCCAATATAAAGACTCGGGGAATATTATTTGTTTTAATTGAAACATGAGAAATTGCTAGTATCCATTACCCCTTAGGTATTTTTTAATGAGTTAAAGCTTTATTTCATGCAAATTTTGCACCATCATTTTTAACATTGAATGTTGTCGTTTGTGTTTATGCCCGATGAAGATATATATTTTGTCAGATCATCTTCATTCCCATTCCATATTTAGCGTGTATGTTGAATGATTTGTGCGATGTTACAAAGGGTGCCCTTACCGTGTGCTTCTATTTTGAAAGATTAGGATATAGAGTAAATGTATTAGTCATTGAAAGATTTAATTTTTTTTAATTTGATCTTTAAAAGATTTATCTCAATTTAGTCTTGAAAAGATTTATTCCCAATCAAATAGGTTTTTCATCTAAAAATTAAAAATACATAACTCTATATGTTGACATAGCACAAATAAAGTTGATATGGCCATTATTGGCTGATTGTGCAAGCTGAGTAGGATTAAGAATAAAACTATGTTGTCTTGCTCCTTCCTATGTTGGTGAGCTTAGCAGAGTTAAATGGGCATTTTTTGATCTGCCAAGCAACGAATCCCATTGATAAGCTTGGTACACTGGGTTTTATGCTCATCACACTTCTGATCGTCCTATATCGCCTCCTTGATGTGGTCATGTAATGCAAATTGCAACTAATTGTGCTAGCACGAGAGCGACTAGCAGAGGACTCGGGCTCGGTTTGGTGGCTTGCCAACAATGACCTTGTGGCCTCCTGGTGAGATTTCTCTACCGTTGGGGTGGGATAATTTCTAGTTGAGATAATTGTACAATTCCATTTGAGTAAGGAATAAAACCTTGGCACAGGACGATGGTGGAGACACCGAAGTAGAGCCTTGTTTGATATATGACTTCAATGGCAATTAGACCAATATTAGTTGAAGGTGGTGAAGGAAGCGCCACATTGTCTGAGTTAGGATTAGTAGTGTCAAACGGGTCTTGCTCCAGCCCAGCTCGCCCGCATTTAGAGGTGGGTTTGAGCATGAAAAAATAGATTCGTTAAAAATTGGATTGGCTTAAACAACATTTTTTTTTTGTTTTAAGTAACTATTTTTTTTCTTAGATGCAACCGTGCGTCCAGCGAGCGGCGCAACCCAATTGGCCACCTATCACCCTACCCGCAGGTCAGATGTTGGGGGTTGAGGGAAACCTAGCCGCAGGTCAGATGTTGGGGGTTGGGGGATGGGTTTCGCCTTGGAGCTGCATTCGAACCTTTGATGAAGTCAAGAGGATGGGCGGAGCATCCTGCAAGTGCAACCAAGGAAGCTATGCCTCCCACGACAAAATCTTGAATTAATTTCCTGGGAACTTATTAGGGAAATTATGGGAGAGTGGAACTAAATAATGATTGAAGAGGAGGACCAATTAGAGCTAGAGTTCATCTCATTGGACACCGAGAGATGAGACTGAAGGCTAAAGGCAATGGAGGAAAGTAAGGGATGGTAGGCCTTTGAAACATGATATTTTTGATAATTTGAGACATATGATATTGATAGTAAGCATAAACTACGAAAATGTCTGCTTCAACATCTGCTAAGCTCACACCTACGACTACGAGATGCTGTAGCCTGTAGGGCGGAAGGAGCAAGATGCAAAACCGCATGCCTTTGTTTTTAATCCCACTCAGCTTGTACACTCAGAAAATAATAGCCATGTCAACAAACAGAGTTATGTGTGATTTTCCATTTTTTAGATGGAAGGATCTTTTTCATTGCAAATAAATCTTTTAGGTACCAAATTGAAACAATTTTTTTAAAAAAAATTAAATTGACAACTTGAGAAATTATTTTCACTACGTTAAAAGAGCTGGTAATTATGGGACTTGCGTTCGCCCTCCAAGGCTCCACTCGGTTTCCAATTTGCTGGTAATTATTTCGAGAGATTACATAATTATATACCACCATAATCAACAATTCGTTCTACATCTAATGTGTCCAGGGGTGTTTAAATCTAATTTCATCCAGTTATAACTAAACTTATTTAATTTGATCGAATTTAAATTGATCAAAATTGGTTAAGTGAATAGATTAATTGGATGAATTTTTGCCAAGACCGAATCAATATGATTAATTATTAGATGAGTATAGTAATCATTCAATACAAACCAAACTAACGAATTATATATTAATATATTCTATACTTTATATTTTATATATAATCTATATATATTTAATTTTTTTATTTTTAAAAACAATAAAGACCCTATGCTAACACATTTTTAATAGATAGGTTCATATTTATAATGTTTTCAACTTGTTATTTTAGAGTTTTTTTTTTAAATTTTGTTATGATGCATTATTTTATGACTTATGTTTGATTACGTGGTGCTATGGATTATATTATGATGTTTAATATATGAGATTTTTATTGTTGAAAATGTTTATTTTCATTGTTGAGATTTTTAAAAATAAATAATATTCAATTTTAAATTTTTTAAACATGTTTTAAATAAAAAGGTAAAAGTACTTTTTATCCTTAACATATACACAAAGTTTCCATTTTGTCCATGTCGTTTTTTTTTGCCCGATCTCGGTCCATTTATTTCATTTTTGTAATTTTAGCTAGATCAAAAATGATGATATGGACTCTTCTAACGTTATTATTAACGTGTCAAACACATTAGATGTAAGAAGAAGAAGAAAAAATGAGGAAGAAGAAGTACATCTACACCCACACACGTGGGTCTGGATAAGGGACAAGCACGATGCTTGTCTTAATGGTGGCCACGTGGGTCTGGATTGATTTGATTCAATAGCTTTTTTTCCCCCGTTTGACCTTCTTCAGCTAATCAAGCGCGACCACGTGGTGCTCCACCATACCCATTCGGAGAACCTGAAATCCGACACATTTGAACCCATCTACACTCCTTTTCTCTTGCACATCTTGTTAGAAAGTTGCTCTAAAGGCAATCACCTTAGCATCAAATGTACAAACTCAATTATTAATTCAAAGAGGTTTTCTTCATTATTTATGTTCATATTCATAAACTCAAGATTAGATCGTAATAAAAATAATAAAGTCCATGACACAAAACATAACATGAAAGAAATTATGATGGCAATCATAATGTGAGATTCCTATCATGTGTAATTAGGTATGTATCTAAACTATCCCTAGTCGTAGGATCACTTGAGACTGGATATCAGTGATCTGGATAGACTAGCACATGTTATGCTTCTTGATTTGATCAAGCAGTCCCCATAGGCTGTAAGCATGAGATGTTTTGAGTAAACATGTGAATGCTTAGTTAAAGATAACAAGAACAATGGATGATTTGCATGAGACATCACATAGATATCTATTCAAATGTCAGTGATAGGTCTTATAGCAGTTAACAGTGTAAGTATCCTTGGACTTGAGGAACTCAAGTTTTCTTGGATATGGATCTAGTGTTTTGACTCCATTCCTTGTTACCCATCATGGGTCGCTCTTAGGGTGATGATTGGGCACAATGTGAAGTATTCGAAGATATTTGAGTAGTCAATAGAGGATTCACCACTCTTGATAGAAGGAAGTATACCCATGGCCACTTGTCCAGATAATCGCTAAGAAGTCTTTGGCCAAAAGTAGACTTGTCATGAAGATAGTCTTTAGTGACATAGTTTAAAGTGATTGATCCCACGGGACAAGGAATTGACTACTTGGTCTAGACGTGACGTAATTAAGTCTTGTGAGAGTTGATCCATAGGCCATAATCTAAATGAAGTGGGTATAAGATGGTGAAAGGATACATTGCATAGACACGCTTTAGCTACAGAAAGATTTAAAGTCAAACAACTGACTTTTCGGTCAATTGGGGGTCACGATGTGTTGTTAGATATCGCTCATGATCTATTTACAATCAAGTGTTGATTGTGAATAGTCAACATAACCAGAAACCTAATGGGTCACACGCATAGAAATTCACTAAGAATGTAAAACGGGCTTGGGGATTTGATCCTCAATTGAAAAATTAATTAAAAAGGAGATAAGAGATTAAAATGAATAAGAATATGTTCTTATTCCTACCTAAAAAAGAAAAAGCCCAAATGAGAACTTTTTGGTCGCCCCTCTCTCAAAGAGACTGGACTTCTTAAGGTGCAACCTTAAGATGCCCAATAAGGGAATGACACCCACTAAAGGAATTAGGGCTTTAGGGTTTGATGTAGCACCTATCACTTTAAAAGTGGTAGTGAAAGCCACATGCCATACTCACTCTCTCTCAATTGTTGAGTATCTTTGTTCTAGAAACACTCTTGTTTTTCTTCTCCTTCACCCAAGAGGGTTTTTCTTCATAGCTTCTTCATGCTTACTAGTACAAGAACGAGAAGAAACCCTATTATCTGAAGGGTTTTTTTTTTAGTGTAATTTCGCGTGGATTATAATTAGAGGTATCTCACTTTAGATACTTGCTTTGCTTTGAGAGGTTACTGTGCTACAAGAAGTATTTCTCTTCGTCTTGGTTCTCATGGTTAATGTAATGGTAACATAGGTTGATCCATCAGTGAATGGGTTTTAGAGAAAAAGTTTTAAATTTCGCTACATTTTTTTATCTCTAAAATCCTACACATCAATGCCTCTTGTTCTTCATCTTCGCCAATGGCCCATCCTCTCCTTCTTTATAGCCGCTTCCTACCACCATCTCGCTGGAACCTAGCAACAATTACAACACAAGGTGCATGTAGAGGAAGAGTTGCTTGGCGTGAACTACAAAAGCTCAAGATTGTAAAACTTTTTAAATTTTTTTCTTTTTGCCCTCCTCATCCTTTGTTTCTACTTGGAAATCAGTTGATGTAATTTTTTTTTAAATTGCAATAGAATATATAAGATCTCCAAAGTTGCCTTTTTCCTTGAGGAATTGACTATATAAAATCTCTGAGCTCGACATTCCTCTTTAGTGATATATATATATATATATATATATCTTTCTCTCTCTCTCTCTCTCTCTCTCTTGTTGACCCTAAGGCTATATGCCATAAGTTTTGATGATGACAAATGTATTTGAATAGTAGCATTGATATATATAAAGATTAATTATCATATATATGCTACAAGTACTTAAGCATGATTATGTTATTTAATATGTATGTTGCATATATTGAATCATGCTATTAAACTAACCATTGGGTTTGCAAGTAAGATATATTTTATAGGTTGGTTCAAAACAAGAAGAGTGAGCATTGTATTGAAGAACAAGGAAAAACAATATCATGCTTCACTCAAGGAAAACAACATGCAAGGATGAAGCTCCAAGAAATGAAGAATTAGAAGATTTGAAGTCTTGGAAGCTTGGATGCATCAAGATAGCCTATGTGTTTATATTAGGTATATTTTATATAGGCTAGTATACTTGTGCAACTCAATGATTTAGATTTGCATACATTGGCTCAATTATTTTGAACAAAAAGATAGTGAGATATGAAATTTTACAAAAGTTAGTTTTTGACCTTTGGTCACTCTTTATATCATATCTCATAAACTAAAAATCATTTTTTCAAGTATCTTAATCTCATTTGATAGTAGACTCAAAGATCTTTCCAAAGATATATTATTTATTGAAAACGGAGTCCAAATGAGAAATATAGGACTATTTAAAATATAGTTTGAAAAACTGAAAGTTGATTATTCTGTTTTGACCTATAGTCAGTATTTTGATTATATCTTTTAAAAGAAAAATAATTTTTGAGTAAAACTTGGCTCATTTGAAACTAGACTCCAAGATCTTTCCAACGGTATATTATTTGTTTAAAACGGAGTTCAAATGAGGGAGTTATGAATTTTTAAAAAAAGCTCAAAATCTGGACTGCACTATAAGTGCTGTAACGGCTATATAACGGCTATATAACGGCTAGTTTTGTAAAATCTTATATATATGACCTTGGATACACGATTTTGAGCAAGAACAAAGTCCTACAATGTGATATTAACTTCTTCTATCATCTTTGAGAGAAAGGAAAGCATTCTTGAGCCAAATCTTGCATATTCTCTATCATTATAGTTATTAGAGCTTCATTTGTATTCATCTACTCTTTAAAGAGAGTTTCTTTGTATTGTTGATTTTGATCAACACATATATTATTCTGAGTTGAGGTTCGCAAGTACCGATGTTGGAAGAACTTGCTTTGGGTTGAGGAGGAGCCCGGATTCATAAATTCTCCATTGTGGTTTCGCAAATACCCGGATCGAATTTGCGTGGTTGTAGTGGTTTGCAAGTACCCGGATTAAACTTGCAATTATAGTGGAAATACTCAAGTGGTCTCTTGAGCACTGGATGTAGGCTTGGATTAGCCGAACCAGTATAAATCTCCGAGTTTGCTTTCTCTATCCCTTACTCTTTAATTTGTGCATATTGATATCTATTATTTAATTCCTTGATCTTTATAATTATTTATCTTGACAGCACATTGATTTTCTGTATTGTATTTATTATCCTAAGCATTGTACTTTTACAGAAAATCATTTTAACTTCCAATTAATTCTTGTGAAAAATTTATAAAACCCAATTCACCCCCCCTCTTGGGTTCCAACCATTACTTTCAATTGGTATCAGAGCTTGGGCTCTTGTTTAAAGACTTAACCGTCTAAGAGTTAGCATGGTTGGATATAGTGATTGGTTTATTTCTAAAAATTGTTCTTTCACAGAACCTCCAATTTTTGATGCTAATCATTTTCAATATTGGAAGTATGAAATGAAAATGTTTTTAATTTCAGTAGACCATAAACTCTGGGATGTTATAGAAAATGGTTCTTGTATGCCTGTCAAGGAAGAACAAGGAAAATGCATTCCAAAACTTAAGAGTGAATGGAATGATACTGAAAGAAGTTTAATGCAACTCAATGCTAAGGCAAAATTGATTATTTCTTGTGTATTGAGTCAAGATGAATTTTTCAAAATCTCCAACTGTGCAACTGCAAAAGAAATGTGGGAAATTCTTGAAGTTGCACATGAGGAAGATCTTATTGCTGAGGAATTAAGGTATAGAAGTTTCATTAATGAACTTGAAATTGCTCAAATGAACAATTGCAAAACCATTAATGAGATACAACTTGTGCTTAATCAATTGCAAGCTCTTGGTGTTGAACTTACAGGAAAATCTCAAATCACCAAGGTGGCAGACGAAGAAGAAAAAGGAGAAAAAGAGAAACCACAACCAAAAGGTGAATCATCAAAGAAAGTTTACCTATCTTCCATTTGGGGAAATAGCAATTTTGATGAGGAGAACACAAATGAAGAAGCCAACACTTGTCTTGTGGCCAGAGATAAAGATGAGGTAAATTCATTTGACTACTCTTTTGAAGAATTACAAGATGCCTTTGATGATTTACATGAAGAATCTCTTATACTTGCAAAGAAACTAAATGTTTCAAAACAGAAAAACTCTTCTCTTGAAAATGAGTTGGAAACATTGAAAAATGAATTTTCTATTTCCAAGGAAGAGAATTTTGTTTTTGAAAATCAAAACAAAACTTTGCAAGAAGAGAATTTGATTTTAAAAACAAATATCTCTACCAACAAAAATTGCTTTTGTACCAAGTGTGATTCTTTGAAAAAGGAAAATGATAATCTTAAAAACACACTTGCAAAACTCTCTCAAGGTAGAGAAATTTTAAATACCTCAGTTTTGAAACAAAGAAGAATTAACAAAGTTGATCTTGTTTCTAAAAAGAAATCAAACCAAAAGCAGTTTAAAAACTTCTTTGTTTCTGCAAAGATGTCCAATAGTCCAACTTGCACTTGTTTCTATTGTGGACTGAAAGGACACAAATCTTACTCCTGTTTTTATAAGAAAAATTTTGTTGATGGAGTAAAAATGAAATGGGTTCAAAAAGGAACTCATGACCCAGGCAAACCCAAAGAAATTTGGGTACCAAAGATAAATGAATAATTTATAGATTTGCCTCGAAGCAAGGAGCGGAAATGACTTTTCAATGGCTACATCATTCAAACTCCACTCTCTTGCATCAAAAGGAGGCAATGGATAAGTAAACATATAAGCTGGAATGCATTGTAAGAAATTTGACTGATATGTTTACTGCTCTCTAATGCTTTTGTCTGTTATCTAATATGCCTTACATCTATCCTTGATATTCATGCATGCTATATCTGAAAACAATTGTTAGGTGTGCAGATTATAGATTCGAATTTTGTTTTGATCTAAAATCTTTCTTCCAAATTTTGCTCAAACTATCCTTTTTACCGCATCATGAAAACTTGCTTCCATTACACGCACATTTTTCTTGTCTTCACAACAATAAGATTCCTCCTACCTATAGTATTTATCATTGCTGTAATCTTATTTAAATATTTTCAATGAAATCAAATATTTTGCAAAATTGCATTTCATGAAAGCATAGCACTTTTATTAATATGGCATATCTTGAACATAATGTTGCTCATAGTACTCGAGATTTATTTGAACATTACTGATTTAAACATCAAAGTTCTCCACCAAAAGTGTTTTGCAGGAGTTAGTCCTCAAATCTATCCTCTAAGCTCATTCGTAATGATCGACCAATGCTTGACAGTGATCTTATGAGAGATTGTTTTCAAGAGGATCTTGCAAATAATCAATCAATTAAGTTCATTAAAATTTCAAGAAGATAGAATCAAAAGAAGAGCAATGAGCAAAACAAGAATATCAAAATCTTGAGGAGGAACTTCAAGAAGCAATAAAAGTTTGCCAAAATTGATGAGTATCTCTATTCTTTACCACTTTAATATTTAATTGAGTGATACTCCCTGATCATAATTGGCTATGTTGGCAATTTTTTTTTACTGACATACTTTCATTACAATGATATATTGTTCTCTAATATCTTACATATTTGATCATATCATTGTATATAAAGATATTGTCTTTATACCATTCATCATGGTTTGAGCATTATACATGTCATATCCTTTGTATAAGATATAGCTTATGAATGATTGTTTATGGATTCTAGTTTATATCTGATTATATCTTATTAATCCATATTACCTCAATTATTGTACTACATACTCAAGTTATAATATGTTTTATCTTGATAAGTATGTAACTTGCTTTTGCTTTGAAATGATGATATATATGTTCATGTCAGAAAATTCTTTCCATCTTTAAAATGGATATATATTTTTCAATATATATATACTGTGCTGAATTTGTGTAGCTGATTTCTTTTATCTTTCTTTATTATTATTTTTTTGTACCGTCAAATAAAAGAAACCACTTGCATTAAAAAAAACCGAAGGATTACATTGCATAATAAAAAAAAGAGGGAAAGTTTGCTCATGCATGAGCAATCTACGGGCGAGGTGGTCTCGGATTAGGAGGGTTGTATTGTATCATCACCCCTCGGCCATTCCTCGGAGCAAGTGACTAAGCAATGTCACGGAGGGTAGTGTAAATCCCATTCATACAATCAACACTTCTTTGTTGTTGATTGCAGAAGCATTGGGTAGACCAATAGAAGAACCTATCTATTCTTGAAGTCAGTACCGCATTGTTGCGTTTAGCTAACTTCTCCTGGTCCTCTATCATCTTCTTGATTTTCTTCACCTCCTGCTCCAGACAAGCAATTTTGTCTTCTGACGTATGGCCTGTACTAATCTCCTCAGCCTCTTCGATCTTCATCTTCTTATTTTAAATCACTTTTGCTATATGTTGAAATAATTTTATGCATATATGCAGAAATTGTTTTTCAGAAATCTTGAAAAATATTATTATTCGATTTATGGATTATGATTAATATTCTTGTTTATATCATGCTTTGCTAATCCATATATCATACTTCTGTTGTGTGCTGTAAATATTTCTATCATATGACAGCAAATGATGTTTTTTTATTTCAAAGAGTTTAATTTTTCTGCTATTTACTAAAAATGCCTCTTTATAAACAAGCAGAAATCATTTTTAATGAAAATATTGCAGAAATTTCTTCAAAAATCTTACTTCAAAATTCTGCAATCAAAAACTGAATTTCCTTTATAATGATTTGGACAATCTTTTTCAAAGGAAAAATGTTATGAAATTCAGGGGGAGCTTTGTCTCACTTGAATGTATTTTTTTTGAAAAAGAATATATCTTGAAAAATTGGATATTCATTATTCATTATTCTTTTTCAAATTATGCAAGGTTTAAGGGGAAGCCTAAAACTCTTTCAAGTTTTATCTTTTGGCTCATTTCATTTGACATGAGAAAAATTTTTCTAAAATTTTCTTTTTACATGTCAATGAAATCAATGATAAGTTTTGATGTATCCTTATCCCATACTATATTGACATCTTCTGACATCCTGACTTAAAGAAGGTATGTGCTTTAACTTCTATATATTGTGTTCCTTACACCTTTTTGTTGATGTCAAATAGGGGGAGAAGAAACAATAGAAAAATATGTATACGTGCTTATAACATTGCATTCATTATCTTGTGATACATATTTTTCTGTGGTGATTTGTCATCATCAAAAAGGGGGAGATTGTTGACCCTAAGGCTATATGCCATAAGTTTTGATGATGACAAATGTATTTGAATAGTAGCATTGATATATATAAAGATTAATTATCATATATATGCTACAAGTACTTAAGCATGATTATGTTATTTAATATGTATGTTGCATATATTGAATCATGCTATTAAACTAACCATTGGGTTTGCAAGTAAGATATATTTTATAGGTTGGTTCAAAACAAGAAGAGTGAGCATTGTATTGAAGAACAAGGAAAAGCAATATCATGCTTCACTCAAGGAAAACAACATGCAAGGATGAAGCTCCAAGAAATGAAGAATTAGAAGATTTGAAGTCTTGGAAGCTTGGATGCATCAAGATAGCCTATGTGTTTATATTAGGTATATTTTATATAGGCTAGTATACTTGTGCAACTCAATGATTTAGATTTGCATACATTGGCTCAATTATTTTGAACAAAAAGATAGTGAGATATGAAATTTTACAAAAGTTAGTTTTTGACCTTTGGTCACTCTTTATATCATATCTCATAAACTAAAAATCATTTTTTCAAGTATCTTAATCTCATTTGATAGTAGACTCAAAGATCTTTCCAAAGATATATTATTTATTGAAAACGGAGTCCAAATGAGAAATATAGGACTATTTAAAATATAGTTTGAAAAACTGAAAGTTGATTATTCTGTTTTGACCTATAGTCAGTATTTTGATTATATCTTTTAAAAGAAAAATAATTTTTGAGTAAAACTTGGCTCATTTGAAACTAGACTCCAAGATCTTTCCAATGGTATATTATTTGTTTAAAACGGAGTTCAAATGAGGGAGTTATGAATTTTTAAAAAAAGCTCAAAATCTGGACTGCACTATAAGTGCTGTAACGGCTATATAACGGCTATATAACGGCTAGTTTTGTAAAATCTTATATATATGACCTTGGATACACGATTTTGAGCAAGAACAAAGTCCTACAATGTGATATTAACTTCTTCTATCATCTTTGAGAGAAAGGAAAGCATTCTTGAGCCAAATCTTGCATATTCTCTATCATTATAGTTATTAGAGCTTCATTTGTATTCATCTACTCTTTAAAGAGAGTTTCTTTGTATTGTTGATTTTGATCAACACATATATTATTCTGAGTTGAGGTTCGCAAGTACCGATGTTGGAAGAACTTGCTTTGGGTTGAGGAGGAGCCCGGATTCATAAATTCTCCATTGTGGTTTCGCAAATACCCGGATCGAATTTGCGTGGTTGTAGTGGTTTGCAAGTACCCGGATTAAACTTGCAATTATAGTGGAAATACTCAAGTGGTCTCTTGAGCACTGGATGTAGGCTTGGATTAGCCGAACCAGTATAAATCTCCGAGTTTGCTTTCTCTATCCCTTACTCTTTAATTTGTGCATATTGATATCTATTATTTAATTCCTTGATCTTTATAATTATTTATCTTGACAGCACATTGATTTTCTGTATTGTATTTATTATCCTAAGCATTGTACTTTTACAGAAAATCATTTTAACTTCCAATTAATTCTTGTGAAAAATTTATAAAACCCAATTCACCCCCCCTCTTGGGTTCCAACCATTACTTTCATCTCTCTCTCTCTCTCTCTCTCTAATTGGCTCTCTAACTAGCTCTTATATATCTAAAATAAAGCAAGTGATTAGAATTGTTCTTAAGATTATTGTTTTGATATGTTTAAGCTTTTCAGAGGGATTGATTCTTGACAATTATGTGTAAATTTCCTATGTAGTTAGTACCATGATGTTGGTGTATTCTTGCGACAATTTTAGGTGGTTGGTTTGGCTTCTTTTTTTACTTAATTATGTTTGCTTGATGTAGTATGGAATAATAATCAGTCTTGAATTTTGATGGCTCTTTTCTGCTATTTTTTTTTGGTTGGATGAGTAGAATCTCATTTTTCAGAGGAAGAGACTAATATGCAAGTATTATCAAACTTTTGTCAAATGTGATTTGAATATGCATTATGAGTTAAAACTAAAATTTCATATTTCACAGTTATTCTTTGGTGGAAAATTCTTGTGAGCAATCTACCCATCTTACTTTTCCATTTGTGGCATTCACGTAATTGAGATTCACTTGATTTTAGTTTTCAGAAAGCGATGATAAGAGTATTGTTATAGAGTTTACTATACTGCTGGATGCATGTAAGACTTGTGTAAATACAGTGAGGTCCACTTGTGCTTGACTATCTTGCTTTATAGAAGCTTGCTTCATGATGACCTATCTTTGAGTAAGCAAAACACTCATAAAGATTGTGAGGGGAATTTGAAGAAGTAGGCCTTACTTGATAGGCACTTCTCTTGATTTATTTCTCCTTCTTGTCACCATGTTGATCCATAGCAAAATTATCTTACCTAAAGCACTAACCTTGACTTCAGGTTCATGGGAATGAAAGCTACTATACTGACAAATAATTCAAGCTTCAAATCTTTAAGTGCCAACTCAACGACTTTGAATTGTACCCCATCAGCTTCAAGTTTATGTAGTTCATGAATTAATGGTCTCCTGGATTCTGTGATGTGTGCCAAACTTCCAATGGACTTATGACTCAATGCGTTCGCTACTACATTAGCCTTTTCGGGGTGGTACAGAATCATACAATCATAATCCTTTAGAAGCTCTAGCCATCTCCTCTGTCTCAAATTTAAATCCCTATGTTGAAAGATATATTTAAGACTTTTATGATCAGTATAAATCTTGCATGTCCCCCTGTAAAGATAATGACACCAAATCTTCAGGGCAAAAATTACAGTTGCCATTTCCAAGTCATGCGTAGGGTAGTTTTGTTCGTGCCGTTTTAGCTGTCGGATGCATAGGCAATCATCTTGCTATATTGCATCAAGACACACCCTAAACCCACTTGGGATGCATCGTAAAATATAGAAAAACCTCATGATCCTGAAGGCAAGTCAAGAATTGGTGCATATGTCAAGTATTCCTTGAGTTTAGAAAAAATATCTTTGCATGCTTCACTCCATACAAATCGAACATTTTTTTGAGTGAGTCTGGTGAGTAGAGCAGCTAACTTCGAAAAGTCTTTCACAAATCGACGGTAGTACCTTACCAACCCCAAGAAACTCCTTATCTCAGTTACTGTGGTTGGTCTAGGCCAATTCTAAACAACTTCTACTTTAGTAGGATCCACTTGTATTCCTTCTTTAGAAATTATTCAAACGCTTGATGATATGCTAAGGACTTGTGTTCTGGATTTTAGCGGAAACTGGGAAGATCATTTTCTGCTTGTTGAGTTCGCTTACAACAATAGGTACCAAGCTAGTATTCAAATGGCTTTTTATGAGGCTTTATATGGGAGACATTGTCGATCCCCTATTGGTTGGTTTGAGCTTGGGGAAGCTAAAGTAATGGGACCTAATATGGTGCGGGAAGCTGTTGAAAAGATTAAGTTAATCAGAGAAATATTGCTTACTGCTCAGAACAAACAAAAGTCCTATACAAACAATCAGCTGCGAGATCTTGAGTTTGTTGTTAGAGATATAGTTTTCTTATGAATCTCACCCATGAAAGGGGTGATAAGATTTGGAAAGAAGGGAAAACTCAGCCCGAGATATATTGGTTCCTATGAGATCGTGGAGAGAGTGGGTAATGTGGCTTACCACTTAGCTTTACCTTCGGATTTGGAGGGAGTGCACCCGGTCTTCCACGTGTCGATGTTGCGGAAGAATCTCCTCGATCCTTCTCATGTTATTCAATCCCAGGAGGTACAGTTTGATGATACTCTCAACTATGAGGAAGTACCAATGATCGTCCTTGACAAGCAAGTCAAGAAGCTTCACACCAAAGAGATTTCTTCTGTTAAAGTTTTATGGTGAAACCATTCTCATGAGTAGGCTACGTGGAAAGCGGAAGAAGAAATGTAGCCGAAACATCCACATTGTTTGCGGCTCAATGTTAGTTTTGAAGTCGGGGGATCGGATTCTTTTTACGAGAGAGAATGTAATACCCGCCAATTTTATATTAATATAATTGACGATATTACAATATTTAAACGCTATTGTGGGAATGACATTATTAAAAAACGGCATTAATTTAAAGCGTTATTTTCATGATGTTATTTTTAATGTAATATTTAATAACATTATTTTATTATATTATTTCTAATCATTTAATTTCCATGAATTGGGGAATCCTTTTTGGATAATTAATTTATGGACTTGATATTATATAATTGAATTGGATATTTTATTGTGTTGTGGTATTTTTCTTTTTTTGTGATGTGTGGAAAGTTATGAATAATGAATTTATTTGGAATTAATGTGATTAATTGGGATTTTATTGAAATGGGTCCAGTGGGTGGGTATAGGGTCCATGGGTCAACCCATGACCCACCACCACTATAAGGGCTCCCATCACTCTTTTCTTCTCACTTTCTAAACTTAGAAATTTTAGAGCTTTGGTGAAACCACATTTTCTCTCTTATCTCTCGTCATCCTACTTTGGTTCCTCCCGATTAATCTTCCATTTCTGGTTGCTTTCCACTTCTCTGGCATTTCTAGGACAAAAGGTAAGATTACATCTCATTAATCTCTTCTATTTTGGAAACTAATCCATGTCTTAGGCAGAATTGAAAACTTTGTCTCTTTGGCTTCTTTCTTATATTTGTTTAGTTGGTTTTGTTATAATCTAGTTCATGGTGGCAAAACAACTCAAGAACATGTTCTTGAAGGATTTCTAAAGAATTTGGGGAAATTCATGAAATTTGTTTGTTTTGAGATTTAATTGTTCTAAATTGCCTCATGAGCATTATTTGGACTTGGAAAACCAAAGAAAAAAGAGAAAGAGTGCAAGGGACGAATTTTTGGGGGATTTCTCCCCAGAATCCATGAAGAACACATGAAGAACACCAAACCTAGGTCCTGGCGCCTGCTGAAGGTTTGGGCTTGGCGCCAGAGGAAGCTTGTGGTTGAAAGTTTGGGCCATGGCACCCTAGGCTCCCTTTAAGCAGAAAAGGAGCTGAAGTATGTGTTTTAAGGGAGTTGTTGAGGGATCTTTGATGCTTAGTTGTTAGGACTTCTTTTAGGTGCTTTTGTGAGATTACTTGGCTTCGATTCGAGATCGCCGTATGGTAAAAACTTTGTAGGGGCTAAGGTGAGTGGGTGACCTTGCCAACTTTATTTCTATTTCAAGTACAATGTAAATCCCTCCTCCCTCATTTGTGGAAGATAAATTGAATACACTTCTAATTAATGATACTAATTAGAAGATGGGATTATATGTATGAAATAGTCATTGTTTTATGAAATGTCTTGTGTATTGGACTTGTTGTATACATTCATAACATTTAACATATTAATATGGAATAGGAGGGAAACAGAGGTTTGGTCTTCTATATGTAGTGGGAAACAGAGGGTTGGACCTCTGAATCAAATCCATTGAGGGTTGGTCTTCTAACATGTGTATGATTGCATATTTGTAATCTATTTGTGGCCATCTAAGGTTTGTATTGCGTTTGGATAATTTCCATTGGTGACGATGAATTAGAGTATTTGTACTTGTACATTACAATCATTTTTCTGCACAGTCGGATACTCACTGAGTTTTGATGAATTCACACCCTCTTTAGTTATTCTTTTTCAAATACGGAGACTGGGGAAGAGGAGTTTCCACTAAAGATATAATGACTCTTTTGGAGTTGTACTCCTCTTTTGTGTCGGTGGGTTCTTGGAATCAAATTTTGGAAAGTAGAGGAGATCACTCTGTAGTCTATTAGGCCACATAGGCTTGGGGCAAGAAATTGTACATTATTGGCTGTAATTTATTTTCATACTCGACTTTGTTGCGCTCTTGTGTTATGGAAATATCTATACATATATGAATGTATAATCACTACTTTTATAAGTATGACTGGTTTGCTTGTGGCTAGTTGTGAAAAACTAAGATAGTTTGATATGACATTTGAGATTATCATGCTTATATAATGTGTTTGAATTTCAGGGCATGACAGTAATTGTCTTGGTTATGGTTGAGCATGATTACATGCATGAATGTATGTGTGTGTAAATATCTCTATATGTATATTTTTGTCATCGACTCAGTGATGTTTTACATGATGATATAGATGGATATTGATGCATATTGAAAGACATAATGACATGAGCAGGTATATTTTGTACTTAACTGAAATTTCTTTTGTCATTATGTACTTGCATATGATAAAAAGGATATGTGTTAAAATTATTTTGAGTTTAGCATCTTGCTTGTGGAGTCTGTGACTCATTTATTTTGATTATTTTTTCTTAGAACAGGTGTTTAACAGAGAAATTTGGTGAGGAATGGCTAAACTATTCTGCAACATCCCAATTGTCCCTAGGGTTGGATTCTTGTCTTGTTCTTCATGTTTTGATAACTCTAGAGTTACTCTGTAGTCTGATAGGTTTCGTAGGGAGTTTGGGGCTATGTATGTTAGTCCTGTAAATTAACTTAAATGTTAAACTTTTTATAATATCCTAGATTTTGAAATAGCATGACAAACCTTCAAATTTAACGAAGGAATGTTTGAGGAGTTACAACTTTAAATTTTGGTTATTTTTAGACTTATTTTGCAATAGAAAATCAATGACAATAAATTATGAGGGCTCATTTGAAAATTTCCTCATTCTGGAAGGAGAGTGAACTTTAACAAGAATCATAAAAATATTTAGAAAGAAATGAGTGAGATTTTATTAAATAAGCTAGGGACCTAATTGAGAAATAAAAGAATGGAGAGGAAATTTTTTTTATATTTAAGCCAAAGATGTTGTGTTGGCAAAAATAAGAACTAAACACATGGAACCCATTATACCTTTGGCGGCGGAAATATACCAGTAAAAGCCAAAGTACCCTAATTTATTTTTTGAATCTTTCTCTCTTTTCCTTAGTTTCGTGTGACAGTAATCAGAGAGAGAGAGAGAGAGAGAGAGAGAGAGAGAAGATAATTTGAACACTATATTATGCATTTCGTAAACCTTCTCCTTCATTATCTTTGCGAACTTCCCTTCTTCCACCATTTCTTATGTTCCCTTCTTCAAACTAGTGAAATAGAGAGAGAGAGAGAGAGAGAGAGAGAGAGATCTTCTGCAACGATAAAAATAAGAGGAAGTGTGTTACTTTTTCTACATCCAAAAACTAGAGAGCTCTTAAGTGTAAACATCCCTTTTTCTGCCAAAAATTCTACAGAAAATCGTGAACAGCAACAGAATTTTTCTTCCTCTGTTTTACCACGTGAAACCAGATTTTTTCCGAGAGAGAGAGTAGTAGTATAGTCTCAGTTTTTCTGTGTGTTTTTCGGGAGATTGTTATGTGACTAACCTACTCAAGTATGGAGGAAGAAGTGGCAGGGTTAGGAGCAAGAAACCAGAAGAGAAAAACCAGTAGAAACCATTCAAAGAATAACATGATTTCAGGTAAGTTTTAACTTTCATTGTAAAAAAAATCTTTCTTTTCCTTACTTTGGTATGGAAATGATCACAAATGTCCTAAAACATCTAGGATAAAATTCTAGGCAGGTTTGAAAATCAAAAGCATAAGAAAAGAACATAACAGGGACTAAAGTGTAAAAACTAAAAAGTTTATAGGTGTTGATTTAATTTTAAAAAAATTCTCGGATTAAGGACCTAGATGAAGTTAAATATGATCTTAAATTATGCAAAAGACAAAATTAAAATTTGGACCAAGGACTTAAGGGAATAAATAAAATAGTTTTTAATAGGAAAATGAAATTTAAGATAAAATTCGGTTTAAACTGAAATTATGGACTGCATAGAAAGGGACCAAACTGAAATTTAATTTCAGATGAATGTATTAAACAACACAAGTGATTTATTTTGTTTAAATTAGTTATTTAAATTATTTTATGAATATTATGATTTCTATATTTATAATTTAGCAGCCTGATGATTATGCTTAATTCAATTTCTAGGAAATGAGTTCTCTCATAGTTGCTTGACAGTATTTATATAACAATATATGTGTATAAGAACAATTTTGGCAATTGTATTTGTCTATAAAAAAAGTTTTATAAAGTGTTGGATTATCAAGAAACCTAGTAAAATATGCTCGTTTGTGATGTTTTTTTATCTTGAATATTGTCTTATAAAGAAATTAATGAGTAAATTGGACTTAGTGAAGCAATTGCTACTTGGTGGCTTGAGGATGGAATTATTCTTACAAAGTAATAAAAGATCTCTTAGCATATTACTTGTTGCCATGGTTTTGTAACGCAACTTCACCAGACTAAGTTTGGATATTTTTAGTGAAAAAAAAAACTATGTGAATAGCTATTTGTGAAGAAAAGATTATCTTGCTAAAATCACTTATCGCTAAGTATTCCTATTCATTTTGCTTTACATGAAAATTTATGAATATCATCATATAATAGAATGCTATGATGTAATATCTGTATTGTTGGGGTATTTAATTCTTACGAGTCAGAGTTAGGGAAATGTTGGGATTTAATTTCTTTCTTTTCTTTCTCCATTTAATTTTTCTTCTTTCGTTTTCATGTGTGTGGATTTTATGTTATTAATGTGTAGTCTACTTAGTGTGTAATGTTGGGAAAAACTTGATATTTACTATTAATTTGGATCAAATTTATGACGTTGGTAGCAGAGAATATGGGAAAAAATAAGATGTTTGGGCTTATTACAGTTACCATTGCCTATTGTTTTGGGAACATGAGGACATGGGTGGGAATTTTAAGTTTCTTTTTAAACTTAACTTTTTCAGAAGCTTCAAGAATCCCACACATTCTACAATTTTCCATTTTCCTCTTCATCCAACGGAATCCATCCCATTCACCCCATTTTCTTCTTCACACAATCTGAGTCGTTCAATCATGGATTAGCTGTGAATCTCGCCCCTTCATGGACTCTTCAACTTGTAAGCAGCACATTTTACCTTTTCTTCTCCATTTCTTTTTTTGCAAATTGGAAAGTTGTAGCTGTTGAATAGAGAAGATAGTTGGATTTTTTTTGGGGGGGGGGGGGGAATATGATGAATTTTCATGGTTCTAATATATCCTTAAGCTTTTGGAAGACGACATTATGGAAATTGCTGTTATAGCTTGGAGAAAGAGGGGGAATTTGTGTTAAATATGAGAAATGGGTAATTCTTTGTCATAGAAAGGAAGAATGATTGAGCTTTGATCATATTAGATATGATTTGTTGATTTTTGGAGATTTTATCTTACTTTTATTGCCCTTAAACATAAATTTGTTCAGAAGAAATCTTTAGGATCATGGGGAAAGTGGGGTAGACAATATGGGGAATCAGATCTCTCTTCCCTCTGTTGCATACTACAGGATGCACGTTGCCCACTGCAACGGACTAGAACACCCGTTGCAGCGTGTCTTAGGTAGTGACAGCAGCTTGGTTGCTGTCTAGACCACCTAGGCGGTCAAGGAAGCCCACCACAACGGGAATGAGCCAGAAACTACAGCATTTTGCTGCAGTTGCTCGCTTAGGTGGGCAATGCCTCTACCTAAGCAGGCGATGGCTTGCCTTTCATTTAAACCTTTGCTTAATTCTCATGTTTAATGATGTCTATTTGCTTAGGGAACTCCCATGTATCACTCTTCACATCTTGAGATGAAGTTCAAGGTAAACTTAAGCTACTATTGAGGTGAGTGGCTATGACTCTCTCTCACCTTCATGTGATTTGTCACTTAATCATGAAGAGTCCATGTGTTGTTAAATTAAGAAAATGTTCCCAAGAGGTAGATCTTAGTAAGATCTTACATTGGCTATATATATATATATATATATAATTTTATTATGCCTTACTCATGGATCGTGGGGATGTAGTTTGTTACATTTTAATTATTACTTGGATATATTACCCTTATATTATACCTTATACATGAAATTGTGGATATTGGTTTGGTATATTGTGGTTGTTACTTGATTATATAGGGATGGCTATGGTGATACCTAAAGGCTTTTCTCAGAGGGATAAGGATGGGGTTTAGGTATATACGTGGGATATGTATATATCTTTGGTTTTAAACCAAGAGAGGACACAAGGATGGGGATTTTATTATTACTCGGAGACATAAGAATGGGGTTTATTCTTTGGAGATACAAGGATGGGGAATATATATATCTATATATATGTGTATACATATATTCTTCAGTATTCATGGATTACCTATATAATGTACTCCCTTATGGGTTCATAAATCATAAAGGTTGTAGGATGTGGTATAATGTACATATGAATTTTATTTGTCTAATACTCATCTTAATTGATTATCCTAATTGAGTAATCCTATTACTTACTTATTTCTTTCTTGGGATATTTTTCAGAACCAGTAGCAGAAGCGGATTGTTCCATTGACAAACAGTAATCCTCCTGGTTTCAACCTTTCCTCACCTTTAGGGTCGGTCTTTTGAAAGTTTTGATGTGTTGTCTTTTGTACTCAATTATAGACAAAGCTCTGTGATCTTGTAATGCACCTCAGATATTTCTTTTGGAATGTATTATATGATCCTTATCACTTGGCGAGATCGCGATATTTAGAATATTATACCGACTATTCTTTTGTAAAAACTTACGGTTATTATATCATGTAGCGATGGAATTTATATTTGAAATTGTTTGGAATAAAAACTATTTCAATTCTTTTCCTTGCAGTCGTTCTAGTGAAATTTTGTATTTTTAATTACGCTTATGGTATAAGAGTGATCTTATTACCGTGCCGATCACATGCTAGGTCTAGGGCTATGATATATGATATGAACTTTTAAGTTCATGAATAGTTGTTCTATAGTATTGATAGCTTGTGAGTTATATTTTGATTCTGAATTCTTCAGCCATAATTGTTCATGCTAGTTTTAGATGCATCTTTCCGTTATGATTGGGAAGCATGAAAAGTTGATTATAGACTCGATCTTAAAAGTCATATACAACTACCTTTATGTGTATATCATGATATAACTTGAATGATGTTACGATAAGAGCATCAATTAAATGAATATTTTTGTGAAACAAGTTGATGTGTAATATATTTTAATTGTTGAATTTATTCATTTGTGGTTATTGAGGCATGTTGTGTATGAGTATTTGTTTATGATATAAGATTTGATTCATGTATGTGCTTGTGCATGTGATTAAGAAAGAAAGTAAAAGCATGGCGGTGCACCCCATGGGAAATATATATGGAGTCATAAAGGTGGCGATTTATATATGGAGAGATAAGGGTGGATGCGGCGAGAGCCACGAGCAATAATCCAATGGTACCTTGGATGATCCGGTTGGTAGGGAAAACTATATGATTGATATATCTATTTGACTGTTGTGTACTTTTATTTTGAATGTGGATGATCCAACTTGATTCCCATGAATTGTGAGAGATTGATTAGAATGTGATACCTCTGAGGTTGCAACTGTCCTGGTTATGGTTGAACACGATTACAAGTTTGTATGTGTGTGTAAACACCTATGTATGTATATTTTTGTCACGCACCCAGTGATGTTTTGTATATTTATATGGATGGATATTGATGCCTACTAAAAGA
The DNA here is from genome assembly GCA_037074585.1 of Biancaea sappan. Taxonomy (NCBI): domain Eukaryota; kingdom Viridiplantae; phylum Streptophyta; class Magnoliopsida; order Fabales; family Fabaceae; genus Biancaea; species Biancaea sappan. The sequence continues at coordinate 66,979,054 of CM073492.1, forward strand.
AAAGTTAAGATATGCATTTATGTTATGTACCTTACTAAAATTTCTTTTATTACTATTTATTAATTACATGGGAATGATAAAAAGGATCATGGACAAATTTATTTTGAGTTTAGCATCTTGCTCACTGAGTTTGTGACTCATTCGTATTATTTATTTTTTTGAACAGGTGTCTGATAGAGAATTTTGCATGATAAGTAAAGAAGCTATTTTGTAAGACTCCATCTGAATCTTGGGATAATTTAATTCTTATTCTTGTATTTTTACATACTACTCTAGAGTCGCTTCATGGTTGCATAGGTATCATAGGATTTGGTTTATTATCCATATGAATTGACAAATGATGTATATAATTGATACAACCACAATGAAGAACATGTTTCTAAACTTTCATTTAATATATTTGTTGTGATGGATATGAATTTACGAAAGAAGGTTTTTGCAATTAATTACCTATTTGTATTTGTCTATAATAGAATGTTATGCATGTTGGTTTGATAAATGAACTAGGTTCCAAGGTGAGGCTAGTCTCATTCTCATGTCGGTCATATGCCTTGGGTGGGATGTGACACTTTTGTGTTTGTATCTTACTGAATTATGAAATGTATTCTATGAGACAAAACCCAGATAGATATTGTGGAAATTAGGAATTTATTAATGTACTATAATTAGTTGTGAAACTTCAATAGAAGTTTTCATTTATGTAAATTCAGATTATTATTTTGAAGGAAACTATATAGTCTTAGTTTCAAACGATTCTTGCATGTGTGAATGTATCAGGTTATGTGAACAATGGGGATCTAACTTTAGGCATATTAAGGTGAATGGGATTCACCTTCTGCCTGTCACGTGTTTGGTATATGGACGTGATAAAAACCCATCCTCGAGCTCGCACCAAACGATGTCCAAAAATCCCCTTCTTAGCCCCAAACATCATGGGTTGATTTCCATCACTTCCATCCATCAAAATACTCCATAAACCATCCCAAATACCTTTCAAATCATTAAAACAAAGTTGGATTCTCTCATTCACAATTTTTCCCAAAATGACAACAAAGTTTTTCTTTGATAGCCACAAAGTTCTTTTCACTATTTCACAAGTTTAGTCTGTGATTAGGCATTATAAATCACCCACTTAAGTTTCTCAACTCATTATGGTACCCATTTGAAAAGATTTGAGGCATTAGTTTACCCAATCTTGCAAAATTTTCCATTGACCCAACCCTAGGGTTTGGAAAATCCGAAAATTAAAAGGACTAGGAGAAAACTTGAAACTTACCTTGAGGTTGATCCTTCCTTGCCAAATGCAGCACAAAACCCAAATTTCTTCAACTCCCTTCAGATGAAAAATGCAAGGGAAGAGTTCAAGAGTAGAAGAGAAATGGAGAGTGGTGAAGGGAAGAGAGACACGATGTGGGTGGAGAGAATAGAGAATGAAAGTGGTGTAGGGACTAAAGGGTTGGGAGGATTTTATTATCCTCAACTTTGCAAAATTACTATTGTTCCACCTCCCCACCTTCTCACATGAATCTCTAACACCAAACCATATGGAGTTCCCATGCTTAGCAAAATTAATTCTCAACCATAATCCTCCATCACTTTAAGCCATAAAAATATAAAATTTTCAAAGAAATACCAGTAACACAATCACCATATAGTACCAATATAATAAATCTTCTTTTACCACTACATTCACATAGGCCTCTACTCGACGGCCCTTGTCATAAATTTCTTAAACCAAGCATGATGCCAACCATATTTGCTACAATCTTTTAGTACATCATTAATGTTTTAAAATTACAAGAGAACACCAATTTCACATGTCACTTCACTACTCCAAATTTATTTATTAAAGAAAAAGATTTTAATCCAGTCCTAGGAATTTCTTCCGTACAGATAGCAGCTTAAATTCCATTATCTGAGGCATCTCAAAAACTGTGGGCATTACATTAAATATTTTACAGTCATTTGGTAGTTGGCATTTTTGGGAGAGGGAAAAAAATACAATCACACCAATATATAAGGAAAAGGACCAAAAAAAAATTTTGCTTCTCCAATACCCTAGTGGGAATGAATGTGCTTCTCCAAAAAAAGGTGTTGCAAAAATGAATGTGCCAGAATACATAGATTGGCGATGACGCTGACAACCGAAGATGAAGGTGACTACCAAAGAGATGATAGAGAAGCTGACGAGGAAGCATGCAACAAGAGCGGGAAATGTTTTGCAATATCTCACGTTCTTTTTCCTTATTGCATTTGAAGAAGATAAGGGAAACGTGTCTGAATGTGCTAGATTTCTAGTTATCTAGATGGGTATGGTGGAGCACTACATGGCCGCTCTTGATTCGTTGAAGAATGTTAAATGAAAAAAAAATGGTTAGTGAAACGGTGCGTTTAACTAACCAAAGTTGTGGCCGTTGGATCGAACAACTTGTCTTTAATCATGGCCGTCTGATCTAGGACTAGGGACAAGCACGGGATCCGGACACCCCACACACACACACATATGCATGCACACACATTTACATGCGCGAGTGCACACACACGCCTACACACTTACTCATATGGATAAATGTACACATGCATGCAGGTAGAGAGAGAGAGAGAAGAATGCCAAAGTACTATTTTGGATGAAATTGAAACTTTTAGCCAAATGTTTAAGACGAAATTGAAAATAAGGCGAATTAGTATGATACATTGGCTATGACATGTCACAAGAAAGGAATCCAAGTTAGCGTATTCTGTTCACCATATTAATGTTTTTAGCCAAAAGGATAAAATTGAAATAAAAATAAAAGATGTAGAACAAAATCGGGCCAAAATAAAAAAACGATAGTGACAAAATTAAAATTTAATGTAATAGTTAAAGATCCAATTCAAATTGATTATGACTATATCAAAGTGATTCTGTTTTGTATAGAATGATAGGATTGATCGAATGAAATTTCTTTCCATCAAATTAAAGTCAATTGGTTAATCAAAAATGAACTGATAAGCTCAAAGGAAAATTTTATCGTACTGCTATAAGACTAGTAATTTTATATGGGAGTGAATGTTGGGCGATGAAATGACAATAAGAACAAAAAATTGGAGTAGCGGAGATGAGGATGTTGCGTTGGATGTATAGTCATACAAGAAGAGATATGATCTATAATGATCGTATACGAGGTAGAGTTAGAGTGACACTTATTGAGAAAAAAATAGTTGAAAACCATTTAAGGTGGTTTGAGCATGTTCAAAGAACACCGTTAAAAGCGCTAGTAAAGAGAGTTGAGTAGATGGTTTGGAGCCCCGTAAAAAAAGGTCGAGTAAGACCAAGAAAGATACTTACAGAAGGTATTGAACGATCTTCTGGAAATGAGATACCAAAAAAATTAGTCAGTGATAGAACTCAATGGCGTCGTGCGATCCATATAGCCGATCTCACCTAGTGGGATAAGACTTTGTTGTTGTTGGTTAATCAAAATGAACAAAACGAAATAATCTTGTGTAATAAATACCCCTAATCTTGAAATTCATTCTTCCCCCGACTAAATTAATTTTACCCCAACCATTCCTAGATTCCTCAGGCCGCGTTAACTAACTACTAGACCCTATTGATTGGACTCATCGTAATAAAGCTTCATAATTTACGTGGTCTTTCCAAATTTCGACAGTGGTTTACAGGAACGGGACATAGTAAGCCCTTCCAAGCACATTTTGAGCTCCAGTTTCCGGTTTGAATATGAATAGATTGCCAAACGGGTGAAACTTGTTTCAGATTCTTTCCAGAATCATCGTAGCATCAGGTGAATGAGATTAGGACAGCAAAATGGAACCATCAGCGGTATCCAGATAAAATGATTAACGAGACAACACGAAGGAAAAAGAAAATGAAGTATTACTTCCTTCAAAATAGAAGGATTGGTGTTTGCTATCTTGAAACTTGGGATTAGTTTTCTTTACACGGTAAATTTTTAGTACAGAAAAATCCCCCAGGATATGAGCTACAGGCAGGCTGATCCATTAAAGATAATGCTAAACTACACCAGATTATTGCTTCTCCTACTATCCAATTATACAAAACATCTGCTAAACTACATCAGATTATTGCTTCTCCTACTATCCAATTATACAAAACATCACATGATCTGTTGTGATCTTTCGAGCGGCTGCTCTTTAGAACTGCCAATTCTCCTGCGTCCTTGTCTGGTACATGGTGCATCCACCATTAATTGAAAGAAAATCAGATAAAAGTACATCCCTGGCTAGTGGCTAATCACTCTGTTGTAGGCACAGAAAATCAGGTCTTGAACTTTTGGCTGAGTTTCCCAACCCCCTCCCGACAATCTCCGGCAACTCGCTTAGCCCCTTCTTTGACCGCAAATCCGAATTCAACAGCAACTCGCTGCAACTGTTGGGTTGACTTAGCTGCCTTGGAGATGGCGACTTCTCCTAATTCTTCAGCCTGTTTTCCAGTTCTGTATGCCCATTCTTTTAAGTTTGATATAAAAAGGGAAATCATGTAGATGATCTTGTCAATTACATCTCTAGATTTCTCTCTAACATTTGCTACCATCTTTTTAAGTTTATCCAGTAAGTTCTCAGCCCTGTCAATGGTCCCTTGAACTGAAAACTGCTTTCCAGCGTTAAGCCATGTAACTTCAGCAGAGGCCTCCTTGCAGAGGTCATCATCAACGACCACTTTGATGCCATGCCTCTCCCAATGATCTCTAGCCTCTTCCAAGGCTTTTGCATGTTCTCTTACTCGTTTGGCCTCATCCTCCGCCCAAGCCCTATATACAGGAAATATGATATATTAAAATGGATGGACAATACGTAGTCAAAAGAATGTTTCTAAAGTTATATTACCTGGAACTAGGAAAACAAATTATGGCAAATATGCAAGTAGCATTGCTCTATTTTGAATGCCATTTCACAGGATGAAAAACAACAGTGATGGAGGAAAAAAAAAATTTATTAGACTAATTTTGGCATTAGGGATCGATGTCAGAAATTCCTTTTCCTTGAAGCACCACTTAGATTATAAGATCATGTTGCAAAAAGACGTGGAATTTTGTGTTGATTTTGTGAGAAACCATAAGCATTTACATATAACAGAAGACAGCTGATCTAGACACTTCAGCTGTAAGGAGTAAGACTGGACAAATTATGGCAAACTTACAAATATTAGCAGAACAAATAAAATATAAAATCGTGAATTCCTGATAAGATAGAAAGTATCATTCCAAAAAGCATGCGTAGTCAGTTAGTCAAAATAAATGACAAAAAAAAAAAAGCACGCACATCATGACTGTATATATAAGGATGCATGCATAAAACAGTTAGCTACATGTTCAACTGTAAGCAGCAAAAATGAAAGAAAACTTAGCTAGCACTCTTCTTACTTTATCTTTGCATTTAGGACTTATTTGATTTGAAACCATCATTAGTAATTTAAATGCCTCTACCATTCCACAACTTTACCTGGCCATAGATAAGGCTTTTCGTTCGACCTCTAGCTCATATTGTAAACGCGCACTCTCCTTGTTTTCAACTTCTGCTTGTTCCCGAAGCTTGATAACCCTCTCTTTTTCATATGCTATTTCCACCTTGTTATTCATAAGGCTCTGTAGTTGATCCTCAACCTCACGTTTTAACCTTGAGAAAAGCTCCATTTCTGATTCAATAGCAGCACGTTCCTTCATCAAGGCAATATTATCTTCTTCTCTCTCAGCTCTTAACCTTTCCAACTCACGTCTTGCCTCTTCAGCCATTTGTTCAACAGCATTAATCTTCTCCCTTTCTATGGAAAGCTCCTGTTCAAAACTTGCATTGATATCCTTCTCAACTTGAGCTACTAAAGCACTATGCGCTGCAACAGCATTTTCAGCCATACATTCTGCTTCAATGCGTGCAAGCTCCTCAGTAATAATGTCAGAAGCATCTCCTGTTGCAAGGGCAACAGCTGCTTGGGCTTTCGTTACTGGTTTATCTGGCTGGAACAATCGTGTATAACCTTGAACATATCCCAAAAAAAAAATTGGAAAAACAAAAGTCAAAAGCTGATTAGAAAATTGAGAGTAAGGTAAAGAAAAGAAAAAACATTTTACTTTAAATGAACAAAAAAAATACAATGAACCATATAGTGCAACATTTTAGAAGACAGTTTTAAAGGAAAATAATACTCACCAAATGTAAGAGCTATTATTCCTTGCTCCCCAGCAGATAGATCAGCTACAAGTGCAGGGCACGCATCAGGGTGTATCTTATCAATGTCTATAAAGCCAGAAAGGTGGAACAGCTTCTGCTCATCAGTCCACGGATTTGATCAATAATTCATTAGTTACATTGCAACTAGAATAAGAGGATAACATAAAAATATAAGACCAAGCAACAAATTAAGCAACCTTTCTGTCCGCTTCAGGAAGTTGTCTTTTCTCTAGGGCCATTTTCCAACTAACCAGATCCTGACGTGATAAAGGGCTGCAGGAAATAATACAAGAAAAACGGGAATCCACAATTGTAGCTTAAGCTATACAAACACTTCCATAACAGGAGGTAATGCAACTATGCACCAGTTATGACAAAATAGGAAGACATTGTGAATACCAGTAAAAAACTGAGAACATTACTAAGACATTTCCAGATAACAGCAAATCAGACTCCAACTTAGTAAAACATAGTAACATACCTTTCGGGGGAGAAGTAAAACGGGCTCTGGTCTTCACCTGCAGAGAACTGTATATCAGATCTTGAAAGCCTGCTTTCAATAAGTCCAGCTTCTGCCAAGCCTGAAACATCCATATTATTTAGACATGACATGTTAGAAGAGAGTCATATATATTGATAAATTGTATTGTTTAAACATTATGTTATAGTACCCTATTTTTACCTTGAATGGAAGAAAAATCAGGGTCTTCAGGAGTAATATCATTGAAAGCAAGCTCAGTAACATTCTCTATATACATGGCAGGATACACTTTTGAAATTGTGTTCCTAAAAAATAATAAAAAAAGATGCATGTATAGCCATTTATTACTTGCAATTTAAAAAATATTAACCAAATTCATTCCTTGTTATTCACATTACAGTCACAGAATCAAGAAACAAACAACTACCTTGAAAGAGCACTGCTAGCTGACACTAACCAACGAGCATATTCACGACGTGTGCATAATTCGCCAGGTTGAACATCAGGTTCAATGACCTGAAGATTTAGCAAATTTATGAGAAATTGCAAACTCTTGTTACCTTTCCATGATTTGATTAATGTTGTCAAGAAACCATTTCACCAAAAATCTTAACCCGTTGGGAGATGTCCAAATTTGGCTTTAAACTTTTGATCTATATCTTAAAGACAGACCTTAATGTGAATATCCTTTGGGCTTGAATCATTGGTAGACTACAGGCCCACTCTGTAATATCCTTAAATTTCATGTTAGCATGTATGTTGTTGTTTAACTCTATATGTGCATGTGTATGTGCCTATGTGGGGACCATTTTGAAATTTATGAACGATTGACTTATGTGGACAACTACGAAATGTTGTGCAATTATACATGTAACTGTGATATTCTTATGTATTATTGGTGGTTGATGTGATATGCATGATGTGGAAATTGGATCGTGCAACTGAGTCTTTTGAGGGACCAAAATGAATGGAATGTGAAATTCTCTTGTTCATGTGTAAATGTGATGAACGTGATACATTGATGAGTAAATATGTTGTTGAGCTGATCATGGTGTTGTGGTATCAATGTGGTGTGTGTTGGGTATGCGGTTCTTTTGTTTTTAGGGAGCTTCCAATTTTGCCATTGGCTTGAACTTAACCTTTCTTTAGGTTTGGGGAAAAATGGTCATCTTGCCACACACACACCCTTAACACTTTCAGCCACCCAAACACCACCATTCTCACGCCATTTTTAGGAAACACACACCACCATTCACTTTGTGCTCCTCCTCTTCCTCCTTCACACCACCTCCTTCAAGTTCTTGCTTCCATCCAAGTTTCTGGCAAGTTCTCCCCTCCGATGAATCTCCTTTCCACTGGAATATCCAAAGAAAGCTAAGGTAACTTTTCCTCCTCCCCCCTCTCTAGGAATTTTCATGTAACACAAACCCTAGCTCATGAAGGTAGATTTCCTTGGATAGTGGGTTCTCTTCCTAGTGTTTGTCCTTGTTAGTTGGGGAGAGGGGATTCTCATGCTAAAAGTGGTGGTAACAAGCTAATTTGAGGGTGCTTTAGCGTGGTCTCCATTTTGGGAAGATGAGGTAAATGAACTAGAAATATTGGATTCATGGAGTTAATGGCTTAGATTGTTATTGAGTAGGTATTTGTAGATGTTTTCTAGAGATTAGGGGCTTACTTGAAGCCTTGCTGAGGTATTTAAGAAGGTGGGTCGGTTGAGGGAGTTTGTGAGAAAAGTGCAGAAGAGGGCGATTTTCAAAGCTATGTGGTCAACCCAAACCCCAGCACCCAGTGCACTGGCCTGGCCAAGCCTACAAGGGTTGGCGCCCAATTGGGCACGTGGCACCCCACGACGCCAAGGCTAACTCCCATGGCGCCATAGCTTGGTGAATTATAAAAGGTTTGTGTAATTAATTTTTCCCTTATTGGCTTGTTCCATCGGATGACGAGTGAGTTCTTGTAGTGTTTCTACCTTGAACCCATAGTGTATAAGTGTAGCTTGGATTGGATATTAGTAGATAACCCTGCTGTTGAAGTTTTAAATTATTCTTTTTCTATTGCATCATGAGAAAACTTGAGAAAACATGCCTTACTTGAGTTAAATGGTTGTTATATGAAATGAGTGAGAATATGAGAACTTCAAACTTATGATTTGACATGGAAGTTAAGAATGAGATTTATGAATCCTCGAACTTGAGTTGCATGATATGATCTTGTGACTTGTGATTCATTGTGATTGTGACTGAGGATCGACATGGCGATACACCCCCCATGGGATACGGATGAGAAATGCCTAAGTGGTATCAATATGAAATGGAGCGATAAGGGTGGGGAAATCACCATTGAAGCAATAAGGGTAGATGTAACTGGGCCGCGAGCAACAAAAACAGTATTGTGGACGTCTTGGTTGGTCTGGGAAATCTTGTGAATTGTGTTAAATTGCTTGAGCTTGCAATATATGTTAATTTGCATATAACATGATGATTGAACTATTCTCATTCAATGTTCATATATGCATATATAAAAGTTGATGCAGAATTATTTTTATGAAAGTAAAGTTATGCGTATATAAAAGTTGATGCAGAATTATTTTTATGTAAGTTATGCTCATTGAGTTTTATACTCACTCCATTCTTTTACATAACATTTTTAGAGCTAGCGTTAGACTAAGAGTCTCTGCTTGAGGAGTAGCAAAGTTCCTATGTCAATACCCCTTTTGTTCTTAGGGTTGGTTTCATTTTCTAGACTCTTCCCTTTTTTTTATTTTTTTTATTTTTTTGAGTTATAGATTCTAAAGTCGCTTTGTGGTCTTGGAAGACTCCTAGGATGTTATGCATGTGATGTGGTTGCATAACTGATATGGAATGATATATTTTGATTCTTTTTAACCCATGTTTCTAGATATTCCAAACCTTTGAATATTGTTGTTGTGATAATACTTAAAAACATGACAAGGAATGATGAATATGAACATATGCAAATTTCATGATTATGAATGAATGACTATGTTTTCTCTAACATATTCCGGATTGATATATGATTCATATCTTTTGAAGATGGTTGAGTCATGTTTAGGATTATGGTAAATGGGGTCATTCCCACTTGCCGTGCTAGTCACGTGCTCAATTTTGGTGGCGTGACACACCCAAACCTTTTGCTGAAATTTAATTTAATTAGTAGAGGATTAAACTCTTGACCACTTGATTGAAGAACTTTGATACCTTATCAAAGACCCATTTCACTCAAATTTGAACTGCTAAGATAAGAATGAAGTATGTTTTAATATTTTTTTAAGAAAAAAATAATCAAAGTAATTTAGTGACATATTTATAATGAATCTGTTAAAAAGTGAAATGCACCTTTAGAAAGTTGTTAAACAGTATGACTTTTCTACCAGAAAAACTATTCTTCAGCTACCATCCCTTCAAAAGGACAGTAAGAGCAAATAAATACCTTTAATACTTGCAATGCTGCAAGTGCTTGCCCCTGAACCTGATCAACAGCTGCAGGAACCAAAACCTTTCCAGGAAGCATCTGTACAGCTGCAGAAACTATTGATGGAGCAGGAATACCAGGAGAAGAGAAAAAGACTCCAGAACTTGGAGATTCTGATTTACTTCTATTCATCTCAATATTATTGCTTGTATCCTGGTCATTTTTAGAAATGAGCTGCTCTTCCATGGATGACTTATTTCCATCAGCTGAGACCTCTGGAATTTTGTTCAGGTCAAGGTTTTCTTTGGCTGAAGCAGGTAGCAAGTTCTCTTGATCTTTTTGAGGAAAGAACTCAGAATCTGATATATTTGACTGTGGATTGACTGCAACATCAACATTAATATTAGGTAGATCAGCAACGGAACTAGAAGTAATTGGAATACTGGAACTTCCACCGCCACTTGAGCCAGTCATTTTATCCAGCTGCTCAGTATCAATATGCATTGCATTAGGATCACAGTTAGACATGTTCCCTGTTTCAACACTGAATGTGTTCTCTCCAAGTTCAATAGTTGATGCTGCCATATCTACAGCAAGGTTGCTATCAAAATCTTTAAGTCCAGAATCATTAAAAGAATCAACAGCATTAGAAACAATTAAGTCATCATCAAAAGCTGGCTCATTTTGCGGTTGTTCTTGAATGGATTTATTTTTAGTGGCATCAGTACCATTGAAGGACTGTTTATAATCATATACCACTTGGGTTCCTATATCAGAATCATCAACAATTCCTTTGTCACTGCGAATCTGATCAAATTTAGGATCTGAACAATCCCTGGATATATCTATCTGACCTTCCATGTTGCCACTTTCATTCTCCATCTTGTTGCTACCATTTACATGTTCTGTAACGTTCTTATTATGATCATCAGAAGACGGAAGCATCTCCTGATGTGTTGCCAGTGGCTCCATTTGTTGTTGTTTAGCTTCTGCACACAATCACACAAACACTAGTATGCTTAATATGCAGTAGGTAAATTTGTTCATAATTGATTGATCTATATTAGACAATGACGACCAAAAAGCCATAAACTCCAATAGGACACAACTCATTCCCATTAAAAAAAGGCAAATAAAGACTACTTACTCGAAATGTTTTGCTTACTGAAACTAAAGGCAACAAAGGTGAGCCCGCCAAGTAGAAGAACTCCAGCCACTCCTGCTCTCACAACTCCTGAAAGCAAGCTACTTCAAATGTGTTAAGCAGTCTATCAAAACAGCTGACAGATGAAACTGTGGAATTGCTAACTCTAACAAGATGTAGTGGTTTTGTAAATCTTGTCTAGTATATTGAAATTCCAACCCCAGTTACATGCGTGTCTTTGTGTTACTGATATTTAATTCAAGATACCAGAGCTTCCCCATCCAAAATAAACTCTATTAAAATGCAAAAATCAGGTTTTAGACAAAAACTATCCCATTAAGGGCAACCATGCATGTAAGCATTTCATATATATATATATATATACACACACATTTTCCAATATCTCGTCGTCAATAACAAGTACTTCCATAAAAACTGGCACTGGGATACTTTGAAGACATTCTTTATGTTTTTCTTCACATCTTAAAGCCCGAAGCAAAGCGCAAATAAGGCAGACAATGAACGCTGTGAACTATTCCTGCCCTTTTCCAATACTTATAGCTGCCATAACAGAGTATCGAATCGTCATAACAATCACAATTTCAAGAACTGCCCTCACCTCCGTACGATGTCTTCTTCGAAGAGTCGATTGAATGATCCCCGCCCTCTGAGTTGGACCATCCAGAGAAGCCGTCAATCTTCGAATCCGACCCGACCCAGGAGCCCTCAGTGGGAACCCTCTCCAATCCATTTCCATTTCCCGCTCCATCTTGAGTGACACACAGCACACGAACCCGCTGGTCCCACTTCCTCACTCGTGACTGCAAAAGCGTCGGGAATTTCCTCCGATTCCCACAATTTAAAGCTAATCGGAGCTGGAGAGAGCTTGGAGACCACGAAGCTGTGATCGAAGCCATGAGAGATTGAACCTTACGGGAGATGAATGCGTGATATAAGCAGAGAAAGAAAGGGGCGTCTGTATGTAGTAGGAAGATGCAAAATGCTTCTGAGAGAAAATTAAGGTAAAAGATTAAATTAAGGATAAACGGAGGTCACGTTAAGGAGTCAATTGATATATATACCTGCTGCTCGGTAGAAAGAGAAAAGATTCACGTATAATTCTTCTTTTGTTGCTTTTGGGGATAATACACCCAAAAAAAAAGTGATGAAAAATCCAAAGTAGAGTGAGAAAGTGGGGAGTACGTATATTCTCAGTAAAAATAAAATAAAGGTAAATTAATGATTTAATTTCAAAAAAAATATTCTTAATATAATTGTTCAAATGAAAATTTTTAATTTATCTTTTAACAAACCTTTTATGATCTCTTTATTATATAAAATTAGAATTACATTAACTGATAACTAAATATTTTTATTTTGTTAAAGGTAAAAAAATTACTGCATTAAAAAGTTACAAATATTATTTGAAAAGACAATTTAAATTAAAAAATATATAAATAATTAAACTAGACTATAGACTTTATTTTAAAAAATAAATTAAAAGTAAAATTTTTTATAAACTAAATTACTAATTTATTCAAATGAGACTTAAAAGAGTGACTTGGTCACCATGCGCAAATTTGGTCCTACTTGTTTTTACTATAACAGATAGAGAGACGTTAACGCATACACATTACAGGGTGTATTTGGTAATTTGATAGATTAATATGGGTATGACAAATTAGGTTTAATTGAACATAGTTGAAAAAAAAACTTAGGTTTAAATTAACGTGATGCATGTTTGGGAGATATTTTAATAAATGTGATTTAAAGTAAATAAATGTGATTTGACGTAGAACATAATCTTTAGATGTTGGTGTGCAAACGTGATTTGAAACGTATAATTATCAAAAATACCATAAATTTTATATTTTATTTTTTGATGTACTATTATTATTATTTTTTATTTATTTAAAACTAACTTAGTGAATTATATCAATATTTATATAATATATATATATATATATATATGAATATTTACACAATATAGATATATAATATCAAATTTTAATTTAAACTAAATTTTGCTTTAATTTAAACATTTATCAAAAACCTTTATGTTTATTCACTCAGATTTTTGGTTAAAATTTTTTTTTATCTTTTGCATAATTTAAGATCATATTTAGCTTCATATAGGTACATAGAGTCAAAATATATTTTTCTCGAAAATCAAATCAACTCCTATAAATTTTTTTTTCATTCATTTTAGTCCTTAACATACAAGTTTTCTGTTTTTTTTTTCTTACACTAAGGTATGATTATCACATTTATTTTTTTATTATTTTATATTATTTTTATATATAAAATTGCAATATCAGTGTATAAATCACATGATTTTTCATGTAGTGTTTTACACTTCTATTATTTTCCAATTTTTCCTTTATGATCTTAACTTTCATTTTCTTGTCAAAATCAACAATTTTTTGGATGTTAACTTTAATTGATTTATAATTTCATGTTAAAATTATAATTAAATTATCATTCAAAAAAATTATATAATTTCCTGTTCTTTTTTGAAAGGAATTTCCTCTTATTTTACTCTACCATCCGTCGTACGAAAAAAAAATTACATTCATATCTCCCTCTCCCAACCCCTTTGCCAAGTGTCTCTGTTTCTCTCTCCCCCACATGACCCACCACTTCTTTGGCAGAGCACTCCAATTAGTAGACACTGGAATCGAATATGGCATGTTCATTTGGTGATGCCTCATCATCGTCATCCAATTCCTCTTGCAGTTCATCATCATAGTGGTCGAAGCCAACCCAATTGCATAAAGAGAAGGAGAAAAAAAGGCAATATGACATTGAACCAGACTTTTCACAAAAGAACAGAGGAGAACAGAGGCGTTCTACAACCAGCTTCACGAACCAGCTCAAAGCTTCTAACACCATAAACCAGATGAATCCTCATCAGTGACCTGATAGGGCAGCACAGATGAATCCTCAATAGTGAGCTTCCGACACTGTAAACCAAATCAACCATGCTCTGTTTTTGTTTTTTCTTTTGGTTGCTTTGTTCTCTGCTTAGCTGTGGGGTAGTGTTGTGAAAAATAGAAAAACCAAAAGCCAACCATGTTTCATTTAGCCAGAAGCAACACCCACTAGCTTCAGAGTAAACCACAGTGAGAGCGAATCAAACGTGGGTGCCTTAAACACGGATTGCTTCAACGCTGTCTCAAACATCAACCAATTTTTTCAAACTAGATTTGAGAATTTTCAACGTGGGGTGCTTCACCCCTAACGCTCTCCCAAACACACACATACACTCGTCGTTGAGTCTTTGCGTTCAACTTTCAAGGATGATATTTTGTTTCACCAATATAAAGTTCTTTAAAACTCAATAATTCATACTTTAAATTTATAATAGAATTGTTAGTGGACAGATTACTCAAAAAATAATTACGTTTGGAATGTAAGAATTTAAAAATGGAAATGCATTGCATAAAAAATTCAAGATAGACTACGTAGATATCTTCATTGAGAAGTTGTAATTTATATATTGAATTAGTATGAGTCATATCCGATGCAAGAAAAGTATATGGATAAATAATTAAATTAAATATATATCGAGCACATAAAAGTAATATATTTAGACATTAAAAAATAATATTTAAATAATACAGTTTTAAAATCCATAATTTATTTAAGGTTAAAATATATTGCAGGTCCCCATAGTTTTACTTAGGAGTAAATTTAGTCTCTATACTTTGAAAGCAATGATTTCAGTCCCTATAGTTTCAAAAGTTATAAATTTAGTCCCTGAGGTTACTAGGAAGTTAGTCAACCATGTGACCATGACATGTGGCACCAACTAGGATGATGATGTCAGCAAAAAGTCCACGTCAACACCACATAGGAGAAGGACACATTAACAAGAAATCCATGTAACCTATATATTCCTCATTAGCAAAAAAATACCTTTCTTTTCTTTTTTTTTCCTGTCTTCTTTATCTCGATAATCAAATTTCTTTTGTTATTTTTTTTCCTTCTCTTCTTCCTACATCTTGATGTCGAATGCCATTGCAAGTCATTCTTCCATTCTGATTCAACCCTACACCACCTTTCTCTTCTTTTTTTTTTCCCTTATCTTCTTCTCTTCAATTATTCAAACCCCATGGCACTTGTAGCTTCCATCCTCGGTTGAGCCACCACTGTTTGCTGATTCATGTTACCCACCTCTGTTTGTATTTGCCAGCGTCATTCTCCTCTTCCACCCCCATTCGCATTTGCCACCCCCATTTAAGCTTATAATAGGCTGAATCACCAATAATGAATGCTTAAGGTATCTATTTGTCCATTTGGGCAAATTACATGTTCAAGTGCTTTAGTGCCTTCTATTAAAATGTAGTGGTCCCAAAGTGTTGTAGTGATTCCAATTCAAAAAAGAAATCAGATGCAGTGGTCCCAAATGTTTCCCATATCAAAAAAAAAGTTTTGTTTATGATAAAATAGCCTCATGTGGACCCAATGTTGTCCTAAATGAGTTATGTATTTGTTTTTACTTACATTCCTATTTCTTTTGTTTGATTTTTTTTTTTGTCTTAGAGAACTCTGTTGTCAATATTTGGCATGGTGGACGCTTCAAAAAGATTAAGAATTTTAAGTATGTTGGAGGAAAAATGCACACAATGATAAATTACAATTTGGATATATGGTAGATGCAAGAAATGACAACAGAGTTGAGAGATTATGCTTTAAGCATGTTATTTATGGAAATGGTTGATGTTGTGTTCTAGAGGGGATTGGAGAACCTTAATTGAATGAATAAGTAATTAAGTGCTTGATCAAATGGAGAGGCACCAAGTGAACATAGCAAAGTTTGAACTTTTGGGAAGGTGGAGTTTTATTGCATTGAAATAATTGTTTGGTTGACATGCTAGGGTGTTTAAATCAACTCATGATATTGCATAATTATGTTTGGTATGTGTACATATATTTATACATGGAAAAATGCATGAGAAGGAAGTCATAGTAAAACATTAGAGGAAATATATTGACTAGTAGAGTGGAGTATCTCCTCTTTGCATTTCATGAATTATGTGGCTAGCATGAGAGAGAAATTGATTTCTTTGTTCTTTTTGAATATTGAAACATATAGGAGTGCATCAAAATCCTCTTGCTTCAATGCTTCAACTTATAGGGGGCATGAATTAGTAAAGTTTGCTTGGAATCCAAGTCAGTAGAAGTTTTCTTAGCAAAGGTCCAAGAGCTATTATTTGCATTATGATATTTGTTTATGTGCTTATGTGGTGTATAAATGAATGAGTCAAACACTTGTAAGCATGGTTGTAGTTCTATAAGAGAGAAAACAACCTTGTAATAAAGAGATTGAGATTTGTCTATGGGGAAATTTCTTGATGGATGCTGCTTGGCAAAAATGATTATTTATTTGGTTCATGTTGGTGCCTAGTTATTTTTTATTAGCCCTCTTGTATATTTATTTCATACAAAGATATTGTTCGGTCATGCGCTAGGGAGATTTTTTGGCTTTGAGCCACAGGAATCATAAGGCTTTATGCCTTAGGGATTTTATGGCCTTGGGTCATAAAGAAATTAAGAAATTTGCTCTCAAATCTAGAGAGACCATGATGTGATACATATCTTGTGTTTTTTTCCTTGTTTTATTAAGCATGTTGTCATATGTTGTGTAAAGGGTGAAATTCCCCTTGTAGTGGCTATGTAATAACAAGAATCTATCAGTGAAGTTGAGTAGTTAAATTAAGTAGTTAAGTACACAAATGATTGCTTTGAACAATTAAGTCTATGAGAATTGTGTGCCTATTGTAATGTCATATCAACTCTTTCGGTAATGGGAGTTCATTTAGCCTTTGGGCTTGGAGGTTTACTTGACCTTTGAGTCATGGAGAAATATTTGACCTTCGTGCCATGGAGATTATTTGGCCTGAGTCATGGTGATTATTTGGGCTTCAAGTCATGGAGATTATTTAACCTTTGGGTCTGTAACATCTCGATACCTCGAGTTGTTACTTACGTTGTACTCAACGTGTGGTTTTGCTTTTGGTCTAAGGAAACTTAGGCATGCAGAGAGTTACATGTGTGGTGATGAAGTCTGCTTGTGTGTTTTAACCATGGAGGGACTAAAATGAAAGAAGAATGATTAGTATGGTTTTATGTTAAAGTGAGTAAACTGAAAAGGGTTAGCTATGAAAACAATCTTACGAGGACTAAAATGTGAGAACTTGGTTAAATATAAATTATTGTGGTGAGTATGGGTGAGAAATGGGAATATGGAGAACTTTATTTGGATATATGTGTGTGTGTATATATATATATATATAATTTTATGTGTATTCTTCACGCCATTCAGCACCTTCGTCTTTCTTATGCGCTATTCTCACCCAAAATCCTCTCCTCCCACCTCCCATCCTCTTGCACATCCAAGATCCTTCTCAAGCTCTTCCTTCCCTGAGTCTCCAGCATGGACTCTCATCTTTGGCAACCCTCATTCACTAGAAAATCATGGATTTGAGGTAAGAAATCCAATTTTTCCCAAACTTCCTTGAAATTTCGCATGTGATGAACCCTAGACTAGATTCTTGAGAAATTCATGAAATAACTGATTGGGTCTTAATCCATTACCTTCTTATATGTAGTTTGAGTCTTTTAGAACCTAGAATTTGAGAATGATAGAAAAACTTTAGATTTGGGGCTGTCTTAGGTGTGATTCGAAAATTTGGGGTTTTAGGGTTCTTAGGTTATGGAATGAAATTAAGAATGGATTTTATTGATTTGTGATGAGTTCTTAGGGTGAATGAGACGCATTCTTAATGGTAAAAATGGATTGGGAGATATTTTGGAGGCTAGGGATGCATTGGGGGACCTTTGGGTATCAAAAACGCAAGAACAGAGCATGCTTGGCCACTTAGGTGCGGGGGTGATAGTGGATTTGCATACTCTGCCTGTCTAGGTACGCATGTGGCAGAGAACCCCAATAGTTTCTAGTCCATTTCCAAATGGACATAACTTTCTTGTCTGAACTCCTTTTCTAACAAATTATATATTGTTGGAAATCTCTTTGAGTCTAGTTTCATATATGTCACGTCCCACCTAGAGCACGTGACTGGCATGAGAATGAGCTCAACCTCATTTTGAGAACCTAATTCATTTCATAACCAGCATATGCAATACTTGAAAATAGACAAATGGAAGTAAATAATAAACTGAAGAAACTTCTCTTTATATATATATATATATTCATGTCCATTTTAAAGTTACATTAAATAAAAAGTTTAGAAACACATTCTTAAATATGATTGTATAATTTATATACATCATTTATCAATTCATAATGATAGTAATTCAAATCCTAGGCTACCTATGCGAATACTCATCTTTAATTTTCAACGTTGAAAAATGTTATTAAGGGAGTATGAGTGAACCACTTGCTCAGTGAGAGGATAGCACTACACTATGACGAAAAATAAATATTATGAACCATAATGATAACATGTAGCAATTATTCAACACCCAATTATAATATGATACAATAAGACCCATCATAGTTCTCAACAGTATCCAAATAAATCAAATACATTTAAGATAAAAGTAAATCACAACAGCAAATAGTGCAATCAATTGCACACAGTTCCTGTATCAATTGGATCATTCAGGGTACCTTTGGATCATTGTTCGCGGCCCCCTGCCACATCCACCCTTATCACTCTATTTATAAATCTCCACCCTTATGGCTCTATATAGATTTCTCCATGGGGTGCACCACCGTGCCTCTTTTTATCAGTCAGACACAATCACAACCACAATCATAAGCAACATGAACATAATGCATTAATTCATATTATTAGTCACAGCATATCCAACACAATTACAATATCACAACATATATACAACATAATTCATCATTACTACAACATCCTTCCAGAATATCATATAGTCATTCATTACATATACCTAAATTGATTTCCACATTACTATATACACATCAATTCAGACTTTCATACAAATGAAACCACAAAGATTGATTATATGAGAATTCCACAATATCAAATAGCGACTATACATTTCCGCATACAGATTTCACTACAATTTCTTGTATGTCATCATTTTATTCAAGTACAATAGCAATATGAATTCAATCATATAAATCATAATTATCTTCAAATTTGGATACATCACATGTTTTCACTATGATACAAAGGATCATTAACGAAAATAATTAGTCATAGAAAGCATCAACCCACTCATCTTAATTCCAAGCTGAAATTTGTACACTTCAAACTGGAGAAGGATGCTAAAGATCTTGTAGAAGGTCTAAAAAGTAAGCCAAGAAGGAAATAACACTATTTTAGAACTTAGGTCACAAAGCACCTAATATTGTTCTATTTTTCTACTAGTTTCAAAGCCTAATCTTTACAAAATTTCTAGTATTAATTTGTAGGTCCAAAATTCATGAAACTTGGTACAAAGCCTTCTTTATATGTTAATATTTTATGTAAAAATTTCAGATTAAAACTCCCTCATTTGACCATTCTACAGACCTCATTAGTGATCTTATGCCAGAATTGACCAATTCTGCTATAAGTACTGTTTTATGCTTGATAGACCATTCTAACCATTTCCAAATGCAATGAAATTTTGTAGATCATTAGTTCCATGTCTTAGCTAAGAGTCATAAAAATTTCAAATCAAAATGAGGTCTTTAGCTACTGAAACAGAGGCAGATTTCCAAACTGTTTAGATTTGTTTCTAAACTAATTAAAGGGCTATTCCTATAATCCTTTGACCAAGAAAATCATTTTCAATAATTTGAAACTTTCCAGTTTGACTAAGTACGATTTCAAGAGACTCTCATAAAAATTTTAAGATTTAGAAGCTTCACACCAAAAATACACAAGGTCAGTAGCATGACAAACCAATCTTGTTTTTTGTAGTTTCATGCATTCTTCTACTTTCTAATCCATCTTAAATTTCATTTTTCTTTCTTTCTGTTATGGTTAAGACCTATTTAATCCCCCTTACTAGAAAACTAATCAAAAGAAATAAATCAAACTCAAACCCTAGAAGATTCTAGCTTACCTGATGCACTTGTTCTGATTTACTGTCATTTATGTTTTTCTTCTCAGTTAACCTTCTAATTCAACCTTCTTAATTTCATTTTTAATCTAGTTTATAAATATCTAGCTGTACCTACTTGAACACAAGACAAAATGAATTAAAAGCAAGAGATTTAAACTTACCCGAGGCTTATGCTTTGTTTTCTGCAAGTTTTTGTTTCAGCTTGGTTTTGCTTTATAATCAGCCCATGATTTCATTTTCAATTAGATTATAGCATATTCAATCATTCCTACCTTGTAAAAGATGATAGGGACCCTTTAATAGAAGGATAGAACATAATTTAAATCAGAATTTGAATGATATTTACCTCACGTTGTCCACACTGTCTTTTGCATTCCCAATCTTTCTTCTTGGTGTCAAGCTCCTATTTCGGCCATCCCTTCCTAAATTTTTGGTCTGAAATGAATTGCTCCTGGATTCCTACTTGCTGGGTTTACTTAGTTTAATTGAAGGAAATTTCCTTGTTTTTGGTTTAAGCAAATAGAGCAGTATTTCTTTCTTTTTTTCAGCTAGTTGCATAACTTTGGGGAGAAGAAGGGAAGCTCATAGTAAGGGAAGATAGAAGAATTTTCAAGAAGCTAGTATGGAGATCAAAACATATTTTTCTTTCTTCTCTTTACTAAAGTGCCTTAGTCGGTCAAGCAAAGAAAGAAAAAAGGTGGGTGTAACGTGTATGGTCTAGAATGCACTAACATAGCTTTTTAATTTTTTTAATTTTTTGGGTTTAATATCAAAAGGCTCACCTCAGTTCTTTTAACTTTCAATTATATCCTTAGCCTATTATATGAAATTCTATTCATTCCTTTCCAAAATTATTCTGTAATCCTTTTCTTCTTATTTCTTTACTTCATTTATTCGTATCTCACCCGTTCCTTTAAAATTAACTCTCCTACTAAAAAAAATAAAATAAGTCCACAAGAATTTATTATTATTTTATTTTCCTATTGCAAATTTATCCTTAATATATCTAAGATTTAGAATTTTAATTCCTTAAAATTTTCTTTTAACATCTAAGGGCCTACCATATTATTTAAAAAAAAATATGAGATATTACAATATGGGATACGATTCATTTGAAAACTCTATATTATTTAGGAGATATGACTAAAAGAGTGACCAAAGGTTAGAGTAGGTGGCAAGATTTTTCCCCATCTTTGTTTTTGACATGTTTTTACATGGTTATCTTATAGGGGCAGATTCTTTAATGCATCTCCCACATCATTTGGGGCTGGCCAAGATAGATAAGCATGGAATGAAGGTGAGGAGATCTCTATCTTACTTCATTTGTATTTTCATATAAAATCTCACAAAAATTAGTTTGAAAGCTTGGTAAATCTCGTGTGCTGATTACAGAGAATTTATACATGTGTTTGACAATATAGGTAATTGATTAATAGGCGCGATTGCTTGAGTTTATTGCTTAATATATATATATATATATATATATATATATATTCATTCTCCTAGTGCAAATGCATAGGGTTTAATGTGAGGTATGTTGTTTGATGATGGCTAATGAAATATGGATTACATGCTCACACGTATATCATTCATTGTTGAGTATATGTGTGAATATGGATATGTTTGCATCATTGTTAATAATCAACTTGAGAAGAGTGTGTGTGTGTGCTTGCTTACCTCCCTTCGTAGGGTTGTGATGAGGAAGAGTTACTCATATATATATATATATATATGTATACATACATATTTATAGATGCAATATAATGAGTTGAATTTTGAAAATACATATGTGCACATGTATGAGATGGCTTGTGGATCATTATCAAGGGTTGTACATACATTTACACACACTCAAAGGTTTTAAAACAAATATATTCAATTAAGTGTATGGATATATATATATATACACACACATATGCCTATACCCTTCAACTTCGTGATGGGGAAAGAGGAGAAATACAACCATATATGTGTATTGACTGTTGTGTTATGAATAATTAAATTAACATGTGGCATTACGAAGCTATCCTTATGCTTGAATTGTGATGCGTTTTGGGTGTTGTTGTAAGCCTTATGATTATGTGAGTGGGACAATCAGTGTGTAACATCTTAAGTATAATGTAAGGGTTTATTTGAATACTTTCCAAACCTGTACTGCGTTGAGTTACTAAAAATGGAAATATTCTTGTTAGAATTATGTGGTTGATGGTTTGTTGCTTGCTAATTACAAAGACTTTGGTTTGTACTTTTTACGCTATGGTATGTATATTTTCCTTATGTGTTGAATGAGATGCTATACTGAGGTTATGGACTTGGTTTGTGAATGGGCTTAATGGTGGAATTTTGTGGTGGAAATTTAGGAAGGATAAAGATAGGGATTAGGTATATATATGGGATATGCATAGATATATATTGTTGGATATAAGCCAAGGGAGTGATCAAGTTGGGGTTTATCTCACGGTGTTTTAAGTATGGGGATTAGGTATATACATATATATATATGTGTATTTCTCATTTGTATTGCCTTCTATGTGCTGATGTATGGTTTTGGTTAGGTAACAAGAATGAAAGTAAGAATATATTTGGTGACACTTATTGCTTGATGAAATTTATTTTATATATATATATATATGATGTTTGGTTGTGCTGGATTGCTATGACTTGATGCATTATAGTGGTATGTGATATCACCTTTGATTTTGTGAATGGACCTATGGTGCGCCTATATGAGTATATCTCCAACCATATGTATGATTATATATATACTTTCTTTGTATATATATATTGTTTATGTGCTGTAGTAGGATAGAATTTTTCCTCACTGGGTCAGTATGACTTATACCTCAACATTTTCAGGTATGAGGAAAGAATAGCAGTGGTGTTGAGTATTGTGTTTAGCTCCCATTTGTTCAGGGTAATGGTACGGTCTTCTCTCTCTTATCCCTTTTTCACTCTAGACATGCTTTGTAATCGGGTAGGCTAACTAAGTTGGGCATGTTGGTTAAGACTTTGATTGTTATCTCAACTTATGTATCGATTGATTATGGGTTTGAATCATTGTTAGATTGATATATTTGGAAATAAAATGTTTTGTTGAGTTGATTCACATGTTAAAAGAAAAATTAACAAGATGGCTTATGAAATTAAATAAATAAGATTGTTGTATATTGGGTAGAAGTAAGGCTTACGAGGGAAAGGTTGAGTACTCCTCTGTATTGGTCATATGCTCGGTCTTGGGATGTGATAGGGTCATGGAGATTATTTGGCCTTTGGGTCATGAAGATAATTTGGCCTTTAGGTCATGGAGATTACTTAGCCTTCTAGTGGGAGATATTATGCCTACGGGCAATAAGAGATATACACATATACACTCCAAAAACATAAGATATTGTGTTTATGTTCAAGTAGTGTGATGCATGAGTACTAAATTGGTTATATTAAGTTATAGGCTATCCCTTGAGCTAGGAGGTAAATTAATTTGTGAATTGGGGAGATGTTACGGCCCACAACTGGGAGATAGTATGACATATGGGCTGGAGTACCTTAAGAAGTCTTAGAGCTTATAGGTGTTGAATGTGAGACAGGTGCATTTGGAGATACCTGTATGTGGGGTAGGGTTCAAAATAGGAATCTGTTGGTGGTAAATTTTGAATTATAGCCTACGAGCTTGGTGATATATCTAACCTATAGACAACGAGTTAATTATAGCCTTCAGGCATTTAGATCATTAGTGGTATACTTGGTCTGCTTGAGTAGCAACAAGGTGATCACTTATGCTTGGAGATAACATTGCCATTTGTGGCTTACAGTTCCATACAAATACTCATACAATATTGCTTGTGGGAAACGACTCGTGTGGGTGCCGGAAGTGGAGATAAATTCAAAGACTACATCCATGGTGTAGGTGGAGATTTTGATTCATGATAATCGTGAACATTTGTGAAATTGTCATAGATCATTCTGAGGGAGATATATACTGACTGTGATTTTCATCTCATTCCATTAGTTGCATCTTTGTAGATCTTGCGTTGCCATAGAACCACCACCCAAGGAGTAGTGGATGTTCAAATATTTCGGTCCCTTCTCGCCTTAAAGGTTAGAGTTCGTTAGTCATTTTGATTGGTACTTTGTCATTTTAAGCTCTATAATTAGATAGGACACCTATGAGGGAGGAATTGTATGTAGGGAGCTGCTATCATAGCATGTATTAGAATTTTTGCATGTTTAGTTGTATATATGATCATGCATGTCACATGTTGCATGAGAATCGGGAGCTAGTAGATTTAGGCCTAATTCATAAGGAAATAACCTTATGTCGTGCTGGTCATGTGCCCAAATTTTGGGTTGTGATTGTCATTGCTTAATCACCATGAATTGCAATTCATTAAGAATACACAAACAAAGTCATACCAGCAATGTAAGTTGTTAATGTAGGATTTTCGAGATAAAAAAACACAGCAGAATTTAAAACTTTTTCTCTAAAACCCATTTACTGATAGATCAACCTAATTACTGCAACATCCCAATTTATTACTGATTAAATATTTAATATTTTTAAGAATTATGAGAGATTATTACTAGATATTAGTATTTAATATTTAGGAGGAATTTTTATAGAAAAGAAATTTTTTAGGATAAAAATATTTGACTAAAAAGGAAAGTAAAATATTATTAAATGTTGAGTATTTAATTTAGTCCCAATTCACAAAATTATTTGTGAAAATTTATAATAATAATAATAATAATAATAATAATAATAATAATAATAATAATAATAATAAACCTATGTAAATATATAAGTGGCTTTGTGCATGGTGCTACTAGTACTAATATATATATATATATCTCATGGAAGCTGAAAGGTCAGTGATTAAATTCGCAGTCAAACAAGAAGTTAATGGTCAAGTAATAGAAGTTCAAGATTCAGTAGCAGTTTTAATTTACGCCCTTACAAAATACTTTGTAGGAAACCCTATAGATTTCCAACAAAGGATAGGAAATCAACTGATCAATCTCAGATGTCCCACGATGTCTGATTTTAGGTGGTACAAGGACATGTTCCTTACCAAGTTATATACTAGGTCTGATAGTAAAGCAGACTATTGGAAAGAAAGGTTTTTAGGTGGTTTACCCAACTTATTTGCCGAAAGAGTTAAAGAAAGCATTAGGAAACAATGCAACAATACACTTCCCTTTAGTCACATGACTTTTGGAGAATTGATTAATTTTGTTACAAACGAAGCTTTTACCGTATGTAACGATATGAAGCTTCAATCAAAACTAAAATCTGAGTTCAAGAGTACCCACAGAGAATTAGGTAATTTCTATGATCAATATGGAATCGAAAAGTTCGAGCCCCTTCTGCTCAAAATAAAAAATCTAGGAAGATCCATAGGTATCAACCTGTTAGGAAGACATATCGTCGCTACCCTGACAAACCTGTTAGATCATTCCAAACAACAAATCCTGTTCAACAATCCAGAAAATTTAGATACCATAGTTCTAAATGTACCGATCGCAAACATGTAGTTTGTTTTAAATGCGGGAGGTATGGTCATGTTTCAAAACATTGTAAGCTCAAAAAATGAATTAATTCTTTAGAAATAGATGATAAGTACAAACAGAGTCCAATGAGTATTCTGTTAGAAGATCAAAACTCTGAGTCAGAATATGAT
The DNA here is from genome assembly GCA_037074585.1 of Biancaea sappan. NCBI lineage: Eukaryota > Viridiplantae > Streptophyta > Magnoliopsida > Fabales > Fabaceae > Biancaea > Biancaea sappan. The sequence continues at coordinate 67,005,029 of CM073492.1, forward strand.
TCAGATAGCTCAAAACATTCCAGTGTTCAAAATGAATTATATCAGTTAGATCAACTGAGTAATTCATCCTCTAGTTCAATATCTGATAACGAGAGTCATTCAGAAGTAGGAATTTGTAACTGTAAAGATTGTTCAAAAAATAGTTGTTCAAAAACAATTAATGTGCTCAATAGGGATAAAATCCAAACTTTAATAGAAATAATAGATAAAATAGACAATGAAGATGTTAGGAATCAATATTTGCTCAAAATTAAAGACATAATGGATTCGGAGGAACCGGAACCAAAACCAGAAATCAAACCCTATAATGTTCAAGAAATAATTAATAGATTTCAATACAATTCTGTTCAAGAAAAGGTTTCAATAAAAGAACTTCAAGAAGAAATCAAGATAATAAAAGAAGAAATTCAATTGCTCAAACGAAAGGATAATGACTTATCCTTAGATATTTTAAGTTTAATGGCCAACAAAGATGTTAGGAACCCTGATGATCAAAATGAGTTAGGAGAAACTAGCTCAGTTCAAAAAGAAAGTTATTTAAATATTATTTCCAGAATATCTGTTCAAAAATGGTATTGTTATGTTAATCTTACCATTAAAAGCTTTAATATTAAAGTTATCACCCTGATCGACTCAGGCGCAGATCTTAATTGTGTTCAAGAAGGATTAATTTCTACTCAATACTATGAGAAAACAACTGAAAGTCTCAGTGGTGCAGGAGGTAATAAACTTCTAGTTAGGTCCAAACTGTCTAATGCCAAGATATGTAATCAAGGCATTAAGTTCAATACAACCTTCATTCTTGTAAGAAACCTGAACGAACCTATAATCTTAGGAACACCTTTTGTGACCCTTATTTACCCCTTTAAGGTTTCAGAATTAGGAATTTCAACAATAGTTTTAGGCAATGAACTTATAATATACATATATATATATAAATGGAGAATGGCAACACGTAAGTTTTAGAGGCAAATGAAAGAGATAAATGTATCATTCCAGCACATGACAACAAACATGGAAGCCTCTCCATCATTCTCAGCCAATTGACAGCACACAACTTCAAAGTAGCAAAAGAGAATTTGGATACACCTTTCAAGTAAGCTTCCATTTTTCAGTCTTTCCAGCATGTATTATGATTCTTAGGAGGTATAGCTGTAATTTTTTAAGAGACAGCCGGAAACATGACAGCAAAATCTTCATAATTTTAGTCAACCTTTTCACCTTGTACCACTACCACTTGCCTCCCATTTTTAGCTATAAATAGCAGTACCTTCCTCCCCTTTCCTTGCAGTATTCACAGCTGAGAGAGAGTGAGAAAAAGAGAGTACACCAGCTTGGACAGTAGCAGAAAAATCTTCCTATGTTTTTCAACCATAAAATAGAGATTTTTGGAAAAAGCAAACAACAACATTAAACTCAATTTTTCTGGGCTGTTTTGGGGAGATTCTTCTGTTACTAACCTACACAAGTGTTAAAGGAGAAGTGGCAGTAAATAGGGAGCAAAAACCAGAACCAAAACCAGTGTAAAATACCCCACGTTCAACGATAAGTTTTTGGAAAATTTAAGTTTTTAGTTTAAATGATTCTTTAGCTTAGTTTATGGGTAGAAATGGTCACATAGGTCCTAAAAACACTTAAGAAAGAAATCTTGGTAGGCTTTAGCTTCTAACTCACAAGCAAATACGTGAAACACATAATATTGCAAAGAAATGAAAAGTTTATATAAGCTGTTTTAATTTTAGAAAAAAATATATTCTAGGACTAAGAACCTAGAAGAAACTAATTATGAACTTAGATCTTGCAAAGGAAAAAGGGAAAATATTGCAATAGGGACCTATTTAAATAACAGAAAAGTTTGTAATTATTCATTAAAGAAATTTAAGAAAAATCTAGTTTTAACTGGAATCTAATTCTATGTAATATGTTAACTAAAAACTAAGTTATTTTAATTAATTTCGCTATTTATATCATTATATGAAAATTTATAAAATTTTGTTTATACCTGTATCTATATCTTATACATGAATAAATACATATGTAGCATTTTTTTTTATATTTCATAAGTTATGTCATTTTTGTTACACCTCTATTTATATATAAGTATAGCCATATATGAGTATATGTTCACTGAAATTTACATACATAATTGTATTTATAAGTATTGATTTTATAAGATTTCATATATATATATATATATATCTATTATTTACAAATTTATAAGCATTTGATTAACTAAGCCATATATTTTTAGATATGATAATTAAATGTAGCTATATGGTACATATATATTTTTATATATACTTATGCTACATTAGTATACTTATATACTTATATATATATATGTATGTATGTATATCAAATTAGATACATAAGTGTATGTTTTAACTTTATTACACACACACACACACACACATATACATATATATATATATATATTATTTACAAATAAATAAATATTTGATTAATTGATTAATATATATATATTTTATATATGGATAATCAAAATTAGTTTTATATAATTATGTATACAATTAAATATATATATATATATACGTGTGTTTATTTTTAGAAAGTTAACTATGTATAAATATGATCTTTTAGATTTATATATATATATATATATATATATATATATATATATAAGTTATTTAAATTAATGATATTTATTTATACATATCATCTCAAAAATATTATGAAAAATACTGGTTTAATATGAGATTAAGATGAAACCTAATGAATAGAAATTTGAGATAGAATTAGGAATTTAAGAAGATCAGGGAAAGATAATATTCTAGAATCTTTTTAAGATCTTAAATAAGGTTATATATACTGTTTGAATAAGTCAGAATTCGTGAAATGAATTTCAAGAAGGATTGAATAGCCATTTGAGCTAAAAGATCATATTACAAAGTTCAGGGAGCTTAGCAATTCATAAAAGCTTGTTTTACTACTTGAATATTATATATGTCCATGAAGTTTTATTTAAAGTGAAATATGTTTTTTTATGATGAAATTAGCATGGTATCAGCTTGTAAGTTTACTTCCATGTTTAGCTTGGGAGCTACACTTCCATGTTTAGCTTGGGAGCTACACTTCCATGTCAGCTTGGAAATTCTATTTCCATGTCAGCTTGGAAATTAAATTTTCTTGTTTTAGCTTGGAATCTTTCTAGCTTGAGTTAAAAGACTGCAGTAGCCTTTCTCTCTTGTTCAGCTTGGAAAAAGTAGTTATGCAGACTATCTTTTCTATGTCGTTGAGTGTGCCACCAACTATTCTTGATTCCATGGTTTATTTATATATCAGCTTGCTAATTTTTCATCAACTTATTGCACTGAACTGGGAATTTATATTACATGGACTAATTTTTATGATATAAGTACTTTTATGACTGAAAGGGTATATTTATAATTGTTTATAAAATTATGCTAGTTACTGAGATACCCTTATGTCACCTTTTGTGTTTTCCAACTGACCATTTCATGGGCTGAGTATAAGGGGAAAGGTGTAAAGATTGATTGAACACTTTAAGAGCACTCAAGTTTATTAAGTATTAGAATTATAGATCTTTTAAAGTTTAGAAGTCAAATTACTATGTAAGGCAGATTTGTAATTTATTACGAACAAATGTAAAATTATCTTATGTTTAGAATTTGAATTATTATGTATGATTTTGTACTGAGAATAATTGTAGAATGTTCTTTTTGAAAGTATGAGTATTAAGCATTAGAATTTGATCAAAAAGAATTCTCAAATTTTAGTATAGTAAAATAAGGACGTTGCAAAATTTGGTATCAGAGCAAAGATTTGGGCACCTTATGGATAGAATTAGGATATTTTGATGATGTTTGCTATATGTTTGATTAGCTTGTTTCTATGATTTAAAATTACAACCTTTTCAGTATCTTGTAGAAATGGCCTCATCTAAGAGAACCTAAGCCAAGATCTTGGAAACCTTTACTCAGAACATAGAACACTTAGTGGCTAGGGCAGATCGATAAGAAGACAATCAGGCTGCCACCACTGAAGTTCTAAAACTCTTGACTAATGAGTTAAGGGGTAAAGGAAAAAGAAATGAAGGTGAAACTAGTAGCTCAATTAACCAGATTCTAGGGGAATTCTGAAAGAATAACCCTCCTTTCATTTAAGGGATTTCATGAGCCAGACGTAGCCCAAGAGTGGATGGATCAAATTGAGAAAATTTTTAGGTAATGGAGTGTAGCTCTCAGCAGAAAGTAACCTTATTTGTGTTCAAATTAGAAGGTGAGGCTGAGCATTGGTGGCGCGGAGCCAAGAAGTTGTTGGAATATAAAGAAATAGAAATTTCATGGAAGGTATTTCAAAGTACTTTCTTTGATAAATACTTTCCAGATTGTGTAAAGATAGAAAAAGAAACAGCTTTTATCCAGATTAGACAAAGGGATAAATCTGTGGCTGAATTTGAGGCAAAGTTTAAGGAATTAGCCAAATTCTCTTCCTACTTAAAGAATACCCATGATGAAGCCTGGAAGGCTAGTCACCTCGAAAGAGGGCTTAGAACAAACATAAGAGATCGAGTAACCATTCATGATATAAACAATTTTGCCCAACTTGTAAACAAATGTAAGTTGGCCGAAAAAAGTATTCATGAGACCAATCTGGAGAGGGAAAGTTGTATGAGAGAAAGCGAGAGTTCGGATCAAATAATAAGGGTGGAAGTTCATGGAAGGAAAAGAAAAAGTTTACCTATGATTAGAGTAGGAATAAACCAAAAAACAACTCCAACCCGCCCAAGACTCCTTGCATTAGATATGGAAAGAACCATGGCAACACTTAGTGCCTTGTTGGTTAAGGCATGTGCTACAGATGTGGCAAGCCAGGACATATGTCTCGGGATTGCCAAGTCTCAAAGGAAACAGTCTCTCAGTCCAGACCACAAACTCAAGGATGAGTATTTGCTTTGACTCAGCAGGAAGTCGAGAAGTCACCTGATTTGATTCAAGGTAACATTTCTATCTGTAATACTCCTTTAAATGCACTATTTGACTCTGGAGCAACACATTCTTTCATATCATATGCATGTGTTAAGAATTGGGGATTGAAAATGAATACTTTTCCATATGATTTATTTGTTTCAACACCCATAGGTAGCCAAGCTTATACTTCTCAAGTTTGCCTAAATTGCATTGTCCAAGCCAAAACTGAATGACTACCTTAGACTTGATTTGCATTACAATGCATGACTTTGATCTCATCATTGGTATGGACTGGTTATCTATAAATAATGCAATACTTGATTGTTCTCGTTAAGTAGTATCCTTACCTGTCCATACAACAACCCCTGAATCAAAGACTAAGCTGACTTATCTATTTGCTACCAAAGCTATAAAATACCTAAGAAAAGGCTACCAAGGGTACTTAATTCTTTTCTCTACAGAAGTTAAAGTAAAGGACAGAATAGAGAACATTCCCATAGTAGATGAATTTCCAAAAGTATTCCCTAAAGATGTAAGTGGTTTACCCCCTAAAAGAGAAGTAGAATTTGCCATTGATTTGGTACCTGGTTCTAGCCTAATATCAATTACCCCCTATAGGATGGCCCTGATTGAGTTAGCTGAACTTAAGAAACAAATAGAAGAAATTTTAGAAAAAGGTTTCATTAGACCTAGTGTTTCACTATGGGGAGCCCTAGTTCTATTCGTTAAAAAGAAAGATGGAACACTTAGACTATGTATTGACTATAGGTAACTAAATAAAATCACCATCAAGAATAAATACCGTTTGCCCAGAATAGATGACTTATTAGATCAACTTGTGAGAGCTTCAGTATTTTCAAAAATTGACCTAAGATTAGGATACCATCAATTGAGAGTTAAGAAAGAAGATATTCCTAAAACAACCTTTAGGACTAGGTGCGGGCATTATGAATTCCTAGTCATGCCGTTTGGTCTAACAAATGCACCAGCTATTTTCATGGATTACATGAATAGGATTTTTTGGCCTTACTTAGATCAATTTGTAGTTGTTTTCATTGATGATATCTTAATCTATTCAAAAACTACAGAAGAACATGAACAACATCTAAGAATTGTGCTTCAAATTTTAAAGGAAAAGAAATTGTACGCCAAACTTAGCAAATGTGAGTTTTGGTTGAAAGAAGTAAAATTCTTAGGACATGTCGTCTCTGAAGAAGGAGTATCAATTGATCCTAGTAAAGTGGAAGCTATCTTATACTGGGAAAGACCAAAAATCGTAACGAAAATTAGGAGTTTCCTAGGATTAGCTAATTATTATAGAAAGTTCATCAAGGGATTCTCACAAATAGCTCTACCTTTAACCAGGCTAATAAGGAAAAATCTGCCTTTCATTTGTGATAGTAGGTGTGAAGAAAATTTCCAAGAATTAAAGGTTAGATTAACATCAACTCCTGTATTAATTATACCTGACACTCAGAAGCCTTTTGTGATTTATACTGATGCATCTCTTAAAGGTTTAGGTTGTGTACTAGTGAAACTAGGAAGAGCAGTGGCCTATGCATCTAGACAATTAAGACGACATGAACAAAATTACCCTACTCATGATCTGGAATTAGCAGCCATAGTCTTTGCCATTAAAATTTAGAGACCTTATCTATATGGTGCAAGTTTTGAAATTTTTTCTGACCACAAGAGCCTTAAATACCTTTTTGACCAAAAAGAGCTTAACATGAGGCAGAGAAGATCGATTGAATTCCTAAAGGACTATGATTTCACTCTTAAGTACCACCCAGGTAAAGCCAACATAGTAGCTGATGCTTTAAGTAGGAAATTTGTTCATCTAGCTATCATGATGCTAATGGAGGAACAACTCTTAGAGGAATTCAAAGATATGAGTCTCAAAGTATCTGTTAACCCTAAGAGTCTAAAAATAAGTGCCCTAGTGATTAAAAATGAACTAGAGGATTTAATCTTGGAAGCTTTATCTAAAGACACTTACATCAAAGAAGTAAAAGAGTTAATGGCCTTAGGTAAAGCAAAGAATCTTAAATTCACCGATAAAGGGTTACTAAAATTCAGAGATAGAGTGTATATTCCCAATCAAGGAAACCTTAGGGAAGATATTCAGAGAGAATCACACCAAAGTAAGTATACTATTCATCTAGAAATAACAAAGATGTACCATGACCTAAAAAGAAATTTTTGGTGGCCCGGAATAAAGAAAGAGGTAACAGAATTTGTTAGTAAATGCCTAACCTGTCAAAAAGTAACAGCTGAACACCAAAGATCAGGTGGTTCATTACAACCTCTAGAAATCCCAAAAGGGAAATGGGATAGCATCTCAATGGATTTCATTGTACGACTACCTTTTTCTGGTTATGATTCCATTTGGATAATAGTAGATAGATTGACAAAATTAGTACATTTCTTAGCTGTCAATACTACCTATACCCTAGACAAGTATGTTGAGTTATACATAAAGGAGATAGTCAGATTGCATGGTGTTCCATGTGACATCATATCGCATAGAGACTCAAGGTTCACATCCTGATGAGCTTAATGTTAATTTTTTGTTTAATTTTTTTAGAAATAGCTCAAAAGGACATGGAAGGAATTTCCTAATTCCTTGTGACTATTATATTCCTCTTGATGCCACAAATTGCGCAAACACTTCATTTACATTAAAATGTTTCTTTACCTTTGATCTCCTTTATCTCCCATGCACAGAAAACACCTATTCCATCATCATCTTTTCTTTTTCTTCTTTGGCGGCTTCTTGGCTAAACTTTGCCTTCTAAGGTGGTTTACAAATTGGTATGTACATTATTTCTTCCTTTTCCTTTCTCCTTTTTGCAACTTGTGGAACCCAAGTTTTGGTTTGGGGGAAAATTTAACTTTTGGTGGATGAGTAGGATTTTTATTGTTTCTTAAGTCTCTACTGGTATCTTAGAAAGTATCAATGGTTGGGCATTTGAAGTTGAATGCATGATTTGGAAGGGATTTCTGTAAATCTAAGGTGGAAAGTTCTTTTTGCCTATGAGAAGAAAATTGGTGAAATCATGGTTGAATTTGGTTGTAATTGGTTTTATGGAGGATTTTGGCTTCATTTTTCTACCTATGAAAGAATCTTGGTAAGGTAAACAATAAAACAAGATGATGAGTGGTTAAGAAGCATCAAATAGAAGTAAAGGGTGCATTTTTATATCCTGGTTTTTGAATTGTAGGGGGTGGTTATGTCATATCCCAAAAAATGTGACTGGCACGATAGTGATTTATTTGTCACATTATGAACCTAATGAATACAATTCATATATAAAAAATTTTCAACTCTATGATTTCTAACCACTCATCCATAGGATCTAACTTTTTTTTTTTGAAAAAAAACTAATTCAAGCTCACATCTTTCAAATATATCATACCCATCAATATAATAATAATAATAATAATAATAATAATATCCCGACATTTTCCACAATGCCATAAAAAGTTAAAATATGCTTACAATGTTCCCATATTAAATTAACATCAAAATGTCATCTTTCAAGCAATAAGTTCACAAGGAAACAAGATAATGTATTATATTTCTACATAGCCATTCACAAAATCCTAGAAGGCCTATGTAATCATAGAGTGACGTCTAGAGTCCAACAAAATAGTTAAGATACAAAAGGACTAACCCAAGATACAAGAGAGTCAGTATAAGGAAAACTCGTTACTCTTCTGGACAATCCCCTGTGTCAGCCATTGACTGTGAAAGGTTGTAAAATAATAGGAAGAGTAATGAAATACTCAGTGAATGGATAACATTATCGAATAAAATTTAATCTATGACATATGGTGTCACATCCCAAAAATTGAGCATGTGAAAAGATACTACTCATTTGATATAATTCTCAAACATACGTTATATACATATATTCTGTAAGGTTTTACATTCAACCTTAATCATTCATTCCACACTACAGAATTATATTCATCTGATAAGCAAATATAGACATACATAGTCTGATATTTCTATCTCATCGCAAGCCTAGGAGACCTATAGAAAATACAGAGCTTTTCTAATATCCACATTAATAAGTACTGGTGTCCCACCAGACAGAAATAGAGGATAATTCCAAGGGGCTTCTATTCTTCAAACGGATACTCTTGTTCTTTGTTTTCTGTATCTGAAAAAAATAATCATAGGGAGTGTGAGTTTATTTAAAAACTCAGTAAGTAAATAACTGTACTATATAAAATATCAAAAGTACAAATACCACATTTACTCATATAATTAATTGTTTTATACATCGAGTAGTATGGGACTCTAACCCTTTCAAACTCATGAATAGGATCTCATCGGTATACACCGAGTAGTATGGGACTCTAACCCTTTCAACTCGTGTATAGGTTTCATAGATATGCACTGAGTAGTATGGGACTTTAACCCTTTCAAACTCGTGTATGAGCTTTCTTAGATATACACCGAGTAGTATGGGACTTTAACCCTTTCAACTCATGTATAGGTTTCATAGATATGCACTGAGTAGTATGGGACTTTAACCCTTTCAAACTCGTGTATTAGATCCCGTAGATCTTTACTCATTGACAAGATAGTGAGAATTTATCACATAATACAATTGTCATGAAATAAATAATTTCTTCATACTCTTATTTCTACTGATCATCATATACTCCCATATGAAAAATTAATTGCTTATTATCCAAATAATATTGTAAATGGGACTTATATTGTACTTTGACTAGTAATATCAATTTAGCTGAGCAAGGTTATTCACTCACCTTGATGTTTGTCCAAGTTTACCTTGTTCCACACTAGAATTTGTGTAGGAAAATTTCCTAGTAAAATATATTACAAGGAATCATAAGAAAGGAAACAAAATCACGAAAATACGTAAAATTTTCTGACTGCTACAGTAACGGGTTGCTACAGTACGGTTTGCTACAGTAACGGTTTGCTACAGTGTCGGTTTGCTACAGTGTCGGTTCGCTACAGTGCCGGTTCGCTACAGTAACGTTGACTGCTACAGTACCGTTGACTGCCGACACTACAGTAACTGCTACAGTACCCGAAGAAAATTTTCCAGATTTTTTTCCCGAAATTTCTGGTCGCTACAGTAACTCGAAGAAAAATTTCAGATTTTCAGTTGCTACAGTACTTCGAATTTTGCAGAAAATCTTTCAAAAAAATTCATCCTTTCCTTTCTTTTGATTCAAAACCAGAATCTCAACTCTTTTAACCGATTATAACTCAAATATAACTTCTAAAACAACTGAGATTCATGAATTATCATCAAAATCTTCAAGAACAAAACCTCCTCTGATCTTGTATATAAACTGAAATTTAAGGAAAATAATCGGATTAAAGCTTACCTTTGATCCTTACAAAGCTTTTGAACCGAACAAATAATCAGAAATTCTGAAGATCAAGGAAATGATTTGAGAAGAAAATGAAGAACTGAGAGAGAAATCTTTTCTGCTTCCTTCGGCTGAGTGAAAAAGTGAGGGTTACTATTGAAACTTTATATTAAATATTTCTAATGGGTTATTCAATAACCCATGGGTATCCATAACCCAACATCCAAACCCATCCAGTCAATTTACAATAAATGGACTAATTGACCATTCTGAAACCACTTTTCCATGAATTTCACCATTCTTAGAATATATCCCTCATTGTGCAAATATTTAGTCCAGTCATTTAACTCAATTTTCATAAATAATATTCAAAGAGAACAATTAAATATGAAAATTAAAAATGACCAAAATAAATAACTAAAGTAACGTTGTAGAATTCTAAAATACTGTTAAGCGAATTATATTCTGAAATTAACGGGTATTACATTCTACCCCCCTTAAAAGAATTCGGTCCTCCGAATTAAAATCGTACCTCAAGTTTCAAATAAATGTGGATAGTTTTTCCACATCTCATCTTCTGCCTCCCACGTAGCTTCCTCGCGAGAATGATTTCTCCAAAGAACCTTGACAGTAGGAATTTCTTTGGTACGCAATTTCTTGACTTTTCTATCAAGGATAGCTACTGGTACCTCTTCGTAGGTGAGAGTTTCATCAAAATGAACTTCTTGGGGTTGAATGACATGAGAAGGATCAGGAAGATACTTCCGTAGCATGGACACATGAAATATTGGATGAACTCCCTCTAGGTTGGAAGGTAGGTCTAGGCGATATGTCACATTACCCACTCTGTCTACAACCTCATATGGGCCAACATACCTCGGACTAAGCTTGCCTTTCTTCCCGAATTTCATTACTCCTTTCATAGGTGAGATTCGTAAGAAAACCATATCACCTATTGCAAATTCAAGGTCACGTCGTCGGTTGTCCGCATAAGACTTCTGTCTACTCTGAGCAGTTAACAACTTCTCTCTGATCAGTTTAACTTTATTTATATCTTCCTGTATCATCTCAGGTCCAAATATTTTGGTTTCACCAAGTTCAAACCAACCTATAGGAGATCGACACCGTCTCCCATACAAAGCCTCAAAAGGTGCCATCTGAATACTGGCTTGGTAACTGTTATTATAAGCAAATTCAATAAGAGACAAATGATCTTCCCAACTTCCACTGAAATCCATCACACAAGCTCTTAGCATATCCTCTAAAGTCTGAATTGTCCTTTCGGACTGTCCATCAGTCTGAGGATGGAATGCTGTGCTAAGATTCACTTTGGTACCCAAAGCCTCTTGAAAGACTTTCCAGAACCGAGAAGTAAATTGAGGTCCTCGGTCTGATATAATGGATATTGGTACACCATGAAGTTTCACTATTTCTTTAACATAAATTCGAGCAAGTTTTGCTACACTGAAAGTGGTATGAACAGGAAGAAAATGTGCTGACTTAGTAAGTCGATCCACTATGACCCATATTGAGTCATTTCCTTTTGTTGACCGAGGTAAACCTACTACAAAATCCATAGTGATCCTTTCCCACTTCCATTCGGGAATATCTAGTTTTTGCATCAATCCAGATGGTCGTCGATGTTCAGCTTTAACTTGCTGACAAGTCAAACATCGAGCTACAAAGTCAGTCACGTCTCGCTTCATGCCCTCCAACCAGTAAACTTGTTTCAAGTCCTGATACATTTTCACAGCACCAGGATGTACAACGTAGGGTGAACCATGAGCTTCCATTAAGATTTCATGTTTCAAAGATTCAATGTTGGGGACACAGAGTCTCCCATTAAACCATAAGACTCCTTCTTCATCTACCAAGAAACTTGGTGCTAGACCTTGCCTTGCCTTATCTCTGATTTTGACCATATCAATGTCATTTTCTAAAGTTGCTTTTACTTTTTCTACAAGGGATGATCTAACTGTTAAATGAGCCAGAAATGTACCTGACTCAGTGATCTCGAAGAATACTCCATCAGCTTCCAACTCTTGTAGTTCATGTATTAGAGACCTCCTTATAGTGGCAATGTGAGCTAAACTTCCCATAGACTTTCGACTTAGAGCATCAGCCACTACATTTGCTTTACCTGGATGGTAAAGGATGGTACAATCATAATCTTTCAGAAGTTCCATCCACCTTCGTTGCCTTAGATTGAGATCTCTCTGCTCAAAAATGTACTTAAGGCTTTTGTGATCTGTAAAAATTTTACAAGTTTCCCCATACAAGTAATGTCTCCATATCTTTAGGGCAACCACTACAGCTGCCATTTCCAAATCATGAGTGGGGTAATTCAATTCATGCTTTTTAAGCTGACGTGAGCCATAAGCTATGACTTTACCATGTTGCATTAACACACACCCTAAGCCTATCTTTGAGGCATCACAGAATACAGAGTAACCCCCTGGTCCTGATGGTAGAATTAAGACTGGTGCAGAAGTTAAACACTCTTTCAATTGGGTGAAACTTTGTTCACATGAATCATCCCAAATGTATTTAACATTCTTTCGGGTTAACTTATTTAATGGGAGAGCCGTCTTAGAGAAATCTTTGACAAAGCGACGGTAATACCCTGCGAAGCCAAGAAAACTACGTACTTCAGACACAGTTGTTGGTCTAGGCCATTGTTTTACTGCTTCAATTTTACTTGGATCTACATGAATACCTTCTTGGGAAATAACATGTCCCAAAAATGTTACATGACTCATCCAGAATTCACATTTTGAGAGCTTTGCGTACAACTGATGCTCTCTCAAAGTCTGAAGCACTATTCTCAAATGTTCAGTATGTTCTTCATGACTCTTTGAATACACCAAAATATCATCAATAAATACAATTACAAACTTATCAAGGAATGATTTGAACACTCTGTTCATTAAATCCATAAATGCTGCTGGTGCATTTGTCAACCCAAAAGACATCACAAGAAACTCATAATGTCCATACCGTGTACGAAAAACAGTCTTAGGTATATCATCACTCTTAATTCGTAACTGATGATATCCAGACCTTAGATCAATCTTTGAGAAGTATTTTGCTCCTTGAAGCTGATCAAACAAATCATCTATCCTTGGTAAAGGATACTTATTCTTCACTGTGACTTTGTTCAATTGACGATAATCTATACATAATCTCATAGAACCATCTTTCTTTTTCACAAAAAGAACAGGAGCACCCCAAGGTGAAAAACTTGGGCGAATGAACCCTTTGTTTAACAAATCTTCCAATTGTTCTTTGAGTTCTTTTAGCTCAACAGGAGCCATACGATAAGGTGGAATAGAATTTGGTCTTGTGTCTGGGACCAAATCAATACTGAACTCAATATCTCTTTCTGGCGGTAATCCAGGTAAATCTTCTGGGAACACATCTGGGAATTCATTAACCACATGAATGTCTTCTAACTTCTGTTCTTTCTTTTCTAAATCTTTGATACAAGCTAGAAATCCCTGACATCCCTTTCGCAACATACGCTGGGCACTTAACATAGATATCATGTTGCAAGGTACATCACCTCGATCTCCTTGAAACACAAAATTACTCCTCCCCGGCATATTAAAGGAAATAACTTTGTCACGACAATTTATAGTAGCATGACAAGAAGATAACCAATCCATCCCTAAAATCACATCAAAATCTAACATATTGAGAACCATAAGATCTATCTCAGTTTCCATGCCTCCAACGATTATTTTACAAGAACGATAACATGTTTTAACCATCAAAGTCTCTCTCATCGGTGTGGAAACCAAGAATGGTTCTTTAAGAATAATCGAATCAAATGCAAATCTCTTGGCAAATAGGGGCGACACATATGAGTGAGTAGAACCGGGGTCAAACAAAATACGTGCAGCAAAAGTATTAACAGATAATATACCTGTAACTATAACATTGGATGTTTGAGCATCCTGTCGGGTTAGAGCATATACTCTTGCATTTCCTCTGCCAGCAGCTTGTTTTCCACGGTCACCTTGGCCTCTTCCAGAACCTCTTCCCATACTACCCCCTATTGAAGGGGTTGGTGTTTGAGTAATAGAAACAGAAATAGATTATGGTCGAGGTGGCAAAGTAGACCCTTGACCTGGTCCTGTCATGAGCTGAGGGCACTCCCTTATAAAATGTCCTTTTTGTCCACAGTTAAAACAACCTGTACCAACAGTGTTTAACCTGCATTCTCCGAAGTGAAACTTTCCACATTCAGGACACTGAGGTTTCTTCCTTCTAGCTTGAGTACCTCCTCTACTAGAAGAACTAAAACCACCCCTGCTCTCTGAACGAGGCTTAGCCACACTGGCTGTAGAATAAAATGACTTAGTAGGAGTGGCTGGAGCATGTTGTGATGCAGTAAAGGGTTTCAAAGTCCCTGAATCTTCCCTTTGATCAAAAGATCTCCTATATCTAGCTTTCTTCTTTTGTCGATATTCTTCTTTATTCTTTGACTTCCTTTCCATAACCAATCTGTAAAACTCTGTCCACATAACTGGCGGTGCGCCTTGAATTCTAGCTTTCTTCCAGTTCCTCCACCATTTACCAGCCCTACCTTTTAACTGAAAGGAAGTGAATTCTACCTTTTGAGTAGGAGAACACCCTATAGCATCACAGATTGCTTCACAATCTTCAAGGAAACGTTGTGGGTCCTCTTTGGGATTTTTCCCTGAAAAAGTAGGAGGCCTCATTTTCTGGAATTCAGACATTCTTACCTCCCTTACGTTATCTCCTCCAGCTAACTGAGCTGGTGGCACAATTTCAGCTTCAACAATAGGAGGATCCACTGGCAGGTTAGCTTGTGCAGCTCGACCTCTCATTTCAGCCTCAAATCGGTAAAATCATTCATTCATCAAATTAATCACATGTGCAATAGTTGCATTGCCAACGTGAGCATCAGGTTCGACTCTCCTTGCTTGCTCACTAGTTGCATCCTCAGTACTTTGAGCATGTAAACTATCACCACGGTTAGGATCATCTTGCACATGTACTGGTGGATTTATGGCCCTCCTTGGACCCATATGCTCATTATTATTAAAAGATCCTTCTGACATTGTACTGTCACAGATCTACACACATAACAAACAATTTTCAGACATAAACAAAATATCACTTACTAGCCCCACTGAGAAGTTATCCATAAAATGACGTTATACTCTACAAGGTCTTTTATGGAACCTAATCCTATGGTCATGCCGCGGCTCATGACAATAGGGAAGGGCCCACAAAGATCACTTTGCTCTGTACTCTATAGGGGACCTATAAAAACTTTCCTCTGATACCAAATTTGTCACATCCCAAAAATTGAGCATGTGAAAAGATACTACTCATTTGATATAATTCTCAAACATACGTTATATACATATATTCTGTAAGGTTTTACATTCAACCTTAATCATTCATTCCACACTACAGAATTATATTCATCTGATAAGCAAATATAGACATACATAGTCTGATATTTCTATCTCATCGCAAGCCTAGGAGACCTATAGAAAATACAGAGCTTTTCTAATATCCACATTAATAAGTACTGGTGTCCCACCAGACAGAAATAGAGGATAATTCCAAGGGGCTTCTATTCTTCAAACAGATACTCTTGTTCTTTGTTTTCTGTATCTGAAAAAAATAATCATAGGGAGTGTGAGTTTATTTAAAAACTCAGTAAGTAAATAACTGTACTATATAAAATATCAAAAGTACAAATACCACATTTACTCATATAATTAATTGTTTTATACATCGAGTAGTATGGGACTTAACCCTTTCAAACTCATGAATAGGATCTCATCGGTATACACCGAGTAGTATGGGACTCTAACCCTTTCAACTCGTGTATAGGTTTCATAGATATGCACTGAGTAGTATGGGACTTTAACCCTTTCAAACTCGTGTATGAGCTTTCTTAGATATACACCGAGTAGTATGGGACTTTAACCCTTTCAACTCATGTATAGGTTTCATAGATATGCACTGAGTAGTATGGGACTTTAACCCTTTCAAACTCGTGTATTAGATCCCGTAGATCTTTACTCATTGACAAGATAGTGAGAATTTATCACATAATACAATTGTCATGAAATAAATAATTTCTTCATACTCTTATTTCTACTGATCATCATATACTCCCATATGAAAAATTAATTGCTTATTATCCAAATAATATTGTAAATGGAACTTATATTGTACTTTGACTAGTAATATCAATTTAGCTGAGCAAGGTTATTCACTCACCTTGATGTTTGTCCAAGTTTACCTTGTTCCACACTAGAATTTGTGTAGGAAAATTTCCTAGTAAAATATATTACAAGGAATCATAAGAAAGGAAACAAAATCACGAAAATACGTAAAATTTTCTGACTGCTACAGTAACGGGTTGCTACAGTACGGTTTGCTACAGTAACGGTTTGCTACAGTGTCGGTTTGCTACAGTGTCGGTTCGCTACAGTGCCGGTTCGCTACAGTAACGTTGACTGCTACAGTACCGTTGACTGCCGACACTACAGTAACTGCTACAGTACCCGAAGAAAATTTTCCAGATTTTTTTCCCGAAATTTCTGGTCGCTACAGTAACTCGAAGAAAAATTTCAGATTTTCAGTTGCTACAGTACTTCGAATTTTGCAGAAAATCTTTCAAAAAAATTCATCCTTTCCTTTCTTTTGATTCAAAACCAGAATCTCAACTCTTTTAACCGATTATAACTCAAATATAACTTCTAAAACAACTGAGATTCATGAATTATCATCAAAATCTTCAAGAACAAAACCTCCTCTGATCTTGTATATAAACTGAAATTTAAGGAAAATAATCGGATTAAAGCTTACCTTTGATCCTTACAAAGCTTTTGAACCGAACAAATAATCAGAAATTCTGAAGATCAAGGAAATGATTTGAGAAGAAAATGAAGAACTGAGAGAGAAATCTTTTCTGCTTCCTTCGGCTGAGTGAAAAAGTGAGGGTTACTATTGAAACTTTATATTAAATATTTCTAATGGGTTATTCAATAACCCATGGGTATCCATAACCCAACATCCAAACCCATCCAGTCAATTTACAATAAATGGACTAATTGACCATTCTGAAACCACTTTTCCATGAATTTCACCATTCTTAGAATATATCCCTCATTGTGCAAATATTTAGTCCAGTCATTTAACTCAATTTTCATAAATAATATTCAAAGAGAACAATTAAATATGAAAATTAAAAATGACCAAAATAAATAACTAAAGTAACGTTGTAGAATTCTAAAATACTGTTAAGCGAATTATATTCTGAAATTAACGGGTATTACATATGGCATCATAGAGATATCCACAATTTAAAAGTTCACATCATTTACAAATATTAAAGAAGTATAACTCATACAGTGCATAACACAAGTCCCGTACCAACCGGGTTGTCCACGATACTAGTGGATAGTTGCCTGCGGCCCCTTAGTGGCATCCACCCTTATCTCTCCAAGAAAGAGAAATCTCCACCCTTATGGCTCCTTTAATTTCTCCCATGGGGTGCACCACCATGAAATTAAGAACAAACAATAATCATCAACATATCACAATTACATTCATAATATATGTTCAAGATTGCAACACAGCATAACTAATACAACCAAAATCACATAAATTTCTAGCCAACATACCAACTCATAAATTTCCCAAGAGTGGCTTTCATCATAAATAAATAAAAGCAAAATATGCTAGGGAGGAAATACTCAACAAACAAAATCATTTAGCATAATGAATATAAATATTTGAATTAAATTCAAGAGCATGTCATTTTTATCCTTACCTCCAATATGCAAGACGTTAAAAGTTTCAAAAAAAAAAAAAAGAGAGCAGGACAATGTAAACACACTCACCTCAATTGTGGCACTACACCTTGTTTTTACAAGTTAATAAGATGGAAAGTGCTAGGAGATGGTTCTTAAGAAATTCCCTAAAAAATGCAATTGAAGAGGGGATAAAAGAACACATTAAGGTTAGATTTTTGTGCAAGGTATAACAGGGTTTAAGAGCAAAATTACTGCTGTCATGACAGTAAAATTATGCTGTCTTAATAGCAGAAATTAAGTTCTTATAGCAGTAAAAATTTGCTCCCACAGTAGCAACCATTCTGTTGCCATAACAACAAAATTTTACTGCAGAATTCTGCAACAATTTCACATGCTGTCTAAGCAAAAAATAGTAGCTAATTCTATAGAATTTTGCTCTGTTTGCTACCCAAAGCTATTTGCTGCTTCATAGAAATAATAAGCCAGCACAATGCCCAAAAATATGGTTCCAAATTGCAGGAAAATCAGTCCCAAACATTCTATATTCATTTCACAACTAACTTCAAATTAAGATTCTTTCTTCCCTTCTCTCATTTGTGTTCAAGACCATTAACGCCCCCTTTCATTTATTCCATCAGTTAACATAAATGAAAGCTCTAAAATGTCCACTAATCAAGAGTTTATAACCTTAAAACCACCCAAATTCCATTTAGATTAGGATTCCCCTTACCCTTGCTAGCTAGGGTTCACGACTAATGAGAAAGGAATGGAAGAAGAAGAAAATAGAGCACATGGGAAACCATTACTTACCTACTAGGCTTTTCTACTGAAAAAAGGAGGGGTTGATATGCCAAACTCCAGCCAGCAGCAAGGAGGAAGAGCTCAATGTGATTGGAGGGTGAAAGCTGAAAATGAAGAAGAAATAAATATATGGTATTATGTGTATGTGACTTCCATAAAATGGCTGAGCTATAAGCTAAAGAAAAAGAAAAATTCCATGTATATCCGGAGACCTAACTTCATGAAGAAATCAGCTAAAAAACAAGGCTTGGCACATGGGGCGCCCTATATGGCGCTTGGGGCACGACCTTCTAAAGTTTAGAAAGAAAGTTTAGGTGCTGGTGCCTTGGGGCACCTTGTATGGCGCCTGAGGCACCATCCATCAGTTGTCAGGCCAAGAGTTGAGGTCTTGGCGCCTGGGGCACCAGCCGTTAGATTTGCCCTTTTTCTTTAATTAAAATTGGACCTTAAATACATTTATATACAATATATGACCTCAAATAGTAATAACCCATTCACATAATTAATTTTAATTAAATCACCTAAATCCTACTATGAAAACATAGTAGCACATACATAAAAGAAAATAGTAAAATATTCATACTCCAAAACTAATAACACCCCGAAGGACTAGGATGTTCCAAAACTCCCTCTTAAGAAATTTGGCCCCTAAATTTCATTACCTCACACTATGAAGAGATGGGGGTAAGTAGATTTCATCTTTTCCTCAGATTCCTATGTTGCTTCCTCCTGGGTATGATTCCACCAAAGAACTTTCACAGACGGTAACTCTTTGGACCTCAACTTCTTTACTTGCCTATCTAAGATTGCCGCCGGAACTTCTTCATAAAATAAATCTTCCCCTAATTGAATCTCATGTATTTGAAGAATGTGGGAAGGGTCATAGAGATATTTTTTCAACATAGAGACATGGAACATTGGATGGACTCTCTCCAAATTTGGTGGTAAAGCTAACTTATAAGCTACATTGCCAACCTTCTCCAGAATTTCAAAAGGTCCAATGTACCTTGGACTAAGCTTCCCCTTCATCCCAAATCTTAAATTGCCTTTCATGGCAGACACCTTTAAAAAGACCATATCACCTACTAAAAATTGAAGGTCTTCTCTCTGATGGTTGGCGTAGGCTTTTTGCCTACTATAAGCTGCAAGAAGTCTTTCCTGAACAAGTTTTACCTTTTCCAACGCGTGTTGCACCAAATCAGGCCCAATTAATTTGTTTTCCCCTGCTTCAAACTAGTAAATAGGGGATCTACACTGTCTCCTATAAAGTGCTTCAAAAGGTGCCATTTTTATACTAGCTAACTATTATTATAAGAAAATTTAATCAAAGGCAAATGTGCATCCCAACTACCTCTAAAATCCATAATACAAGACCTCAACATGTCTTCCAAGATCCAAATAGTGCGCTCTGACTGGCCATCCGTTTGAGGATGAAAGGCTGTACTTAAATTTACCCACATGTCCCGAGCTTCTTGAAAAGTTCTCCAAAAGCGAGATGTAAACTGTGTGCCTTTGTCAGAAATAATGGAGGTAGGCACTCCATGCAGTCTAACTAATTCATCAATATATAACTAAGTATACTTAGCGGTGCCATAGGTTGTCTTTACTGGTAGAAAGTGTGTAACTTTTGTTAAACAGTTTATAACTACCCACACAGAATCATATCCTTTCTGGGAACGGGGTAGTCCCACAACGAAGTCCATGATAATACTTTCCCATTTCCACTCTGGGATATCCATTTACTGAAGCAAACCAGGGGTTTTATGATGTTCTACCTTAACTTGTTGACAAGTTAAGCAATGAGAAACATAATCAACAATGTCCCTCTTCATTCCGTCCTACTAGTATAACGATCTCAAATCCTGATACATCTTATTAAACCAGGGTGTACGGTATAAGTTGTTCGGTGTGCTTCTTCTATGATTCGTCTCTGTAAGGATCCTACATTAGGCACACACAATCGACCTTCAAATCATAGTACTCCATATTGATTAAGAGAAAACCCTTATCTTTACCCTCATTTACTTCATCTTTCAACTTGCAAAGAATTAGATCTTCCCTCTGAGCTAACTTTACATCTTTAACTAAGGATGACTGGACTGGAATATGTGCTAAGAATGTGGCCGACTTTGAAATTTCAAACTATACTCCACTAGCTTCCAACTCGTGTAACTCGTAAATCAATGGCCTCTTATACAAGGAAATATATGCCAAACTTCCCATAGATTTATAACTCAAAGCATCTGCAATAACATTAGCCTTCCCAGGATGATAAAGAATTGTACAATCATAGTCCTTGAGAAGTTCCATCCATCTCCTTTGCCTCAAATTCAAATCCCTCTGTGGGAAAATGTACTTTAGACTCTTATGATCCGTGTACACTTCACAAGTTTCACCATACAGGTAATGGCGCCAGATGTTTAAAACAAATACCACAGTGGCCATTTCCAAGTCATGAGTAGGATAATTCTGTTCATGCTTTTTGAACTGTCAGGATGCATAAGCTATCACCTTGCCGTGCTGCATCAAAACATACCCTAATCCCATTCAAGAAGCATCACAATAGACAGAAAAACCACCTGAACCTGAAGGTAATGCAAGCACTATGGCTGATGTTAAGCACTCTTTAAGCTTTATGAAACTTTCTTCGCAAGCCTTAGTCTAATCAAATCAAACATTCTTTTGAGTCAACCTTGTGAATGGGGTGGCTATCTTTGAAAAAACCTTCACGAAGTGACGATAGTAGCCGGCTAGCCTAAAAAAACTTCGAATCTTTATTACTATAGTGGGTCAAGGACACTTCTATACTACTTCAACTTTGCTAAGATTGACATGAATTCCTTCCTTTGAGACTACATGTCCTAAGAAAGCTACTTGTTCCAGCCAAAATTCACACTTCAAGAACTTAGTATAAAGTTGGTACTTCCTCAAGGTTTGTAGTACCATTCGTAAGTGTTGTTCATGCTCTTCAGGACTTTTCGAATATACCCAAATAACATCAATAAAAATAATAAAAAATTTATCTAGAAACAGTTTAAAGACTCAGTTCATGTGATCTATAAAGGCTGCTGGAGCATTTGTTAACCCAAACGACATCACCAAGAATTCATAATGCCTATAATGAGTACAAAAGGCTATCTTGGGTACGTCTTCTACTTTGATTTTTAATTGGTGATACCCACATCTCAAATCAATCTTAGAAAAAACTAATCTCATTGCAACTGGTCAAATAAATCATCAATCCTAGGGAGGGGGTACTTATTGCATATTTTCACCTTATTTAGTTACCGGTAATCAATACATAATCTCAAAGTTCCATCCTTCTTTCTTATAAATAATACTAGCGTGCCCCAAGGTGAGGAACTGGGCCGAATAAATCCATTATCTAAAAGATCCTACAATTGCTCCTTAAGCTCTTGAGTTCTATTGGAGCCACATGGTAGGGAGGTATAGAAATAGGCTGAGTGCTTGGAATCACCTCAATATTAAACTCTATTTCATGATCAGGAGGTAATCCAGGTAATTCTTTAAGAAAAACATCCGGATACTCCCTTACAATCGGTACATAGTCAAGATTCACCATATCTTCATCAATGTTCCTCATGAAGGCCAAGAAACCTAGATATCCTTTCCTTAATATATGCCTAGTACGGATCATAGAAATAATGTTATTAAGTACATCACTCCTGTCCCCCTGAAAAGAGAAGGTAGGTTCACTCGGAATGTTAAACTTCACTACTTTATTATAGCAATCAAGGGTTACATGATAAGAAGCCAACCAATCCATTTTGAGAATAACATCAAAGTCCACCATATTTAACAAGATTAGATTTACCTCAGTATCCTTCGCACCAACCCAGACATGGCAACCATAATAACCCCTTATCTACTACTAAAATCTTACCTATAGGAGTCGCAACAAGAAAAGATCTATCAATTCTAACAAGATCTTGAATAAACCATTTTGCAAAGATTGGAGACACATATGAATGAGTAGATCCTGGGTCAAATAATATACAAGCATCAAATGAACATACTAGAAGAATACCTGTCACAACTGCATTCGAAGCCTGTGCATCCTGGCGTGTGAGAGCATATACTTAGGCCTGGCCGGATCTAACTGCAGGCTGATCTCATATTCCCTATCCTCTGCCTCCTCTTCTCCCTATACCAGTCCGTCCAGCAGAAGAGGAATGAGCCCTATTAGCTAAAGCTGCCATCTATTGTACCTGAGATAGATGTACAGATCCCTGCCTCAAAATATCTACTTGTTGAGGACAATCTCTCTTCATATGACCTATCTGTCTACAATGAAAACAAAATCAGGCTTGCTCTATGACACACACTGGTATGAAATCACCTACACTCTGAACACTTAGGCTTGTCTCATCCCTGTTGAGATGGCACCTAACCAACTGATGAAGAACTACCCCTGTAATATAATCTAGGCTTAAAAATGCTACTTGAAGACACTATTAGAATGGATGATACCATAGGAGCAGATTGATCGCTACTCTGAGGCCTAGAAGTCCTTAATAATCCATTAATCTTGAAGATCTTCCCTCGTTTCCATGTTTCCTCTTCCTCTTGAAGTCATCATCCATATCCTTCTCATTCATTTCAGTTGTTTTGGTTGCATCTACCGCAGCCACATAAAAGGGATATAGTTCCATCTTTATACTTACAAATTGACATAACTGAAGATGAAGACCAAGAATAAATCAACGAATCTTCTCCTGTTCATCTGGAATCATGTGAAGTGCATATCTAGAAAGCCGGGTAAACTTTGTATCATACTCATCAACCATCATCGAACCCTGTTTAAGAAATTCAAATTCTCTTGCCCTTACAATTCTCAAACTCCTCGGTATAAATCTCTTAATGAAAACTCGAAAAAACTCATCATAAGCAACTGGAGGAGTATCAAGAGCTCGACTGCTCTGCCAAGTAACCCACTACTCATGAGACCTTCCTTGAAACTGAAAAGTAGCAAAATCCACCCATAATCAAGGCTCACATTTCAAAGCCTTGCACGCCTTCTCTATTCCATCAAGGAATCATTGTGGATCCTTATTTGGGTCTACCCAGGTGAAGACAGGGGGTTTAAGCTTCAAAAAGTCTGACAATGATACATCTCGTACCACCCCTTCTTTAACAGGAGGAGGTGGGGGAATTACTGGCTGTGTCGGAGGAACTGTAGTAGGAATAGGAGCAACAGGGGCATTTGTAGTAGTAACTTGTCTCTCTAGCAATGTAGTCAGATTGACCAGACTTCCTTGTAATGTTGTTTGACCCTATAGTAAGGTGGTCAAACTAGTTAATAAAACAGCTAGATCAATCTGTGGTTGTGCCTCGTGTCTTAGTGCATGCCCTCGAGGCGAGCCTCGTTCATCTTGCCCATGCTCACTCTCACTATGTTGCTCTTAATCTCATTCATGAGCAGGAAAAGCAAGTTGCGATGAGGCCTTATCAGAACCTGCACGTTCCACTGCCTCCCGAGATCCTTTAGGTTGCATCGAGATCTATTAACAACACTCTAGAATTTAGTTCTGGTAAAGATCAATATTAATTTACAAGGAAAATGATATAAAAGGAAAAATACAACAACACCAATAAAACCTTTAACTGGCCTTCACCTCTATGGCCATGCCACGGTTCATGACGATAGAGGGAAGCCCAGTCAAGGTAACCTTGCTCTGTAATTCATAAGAGACTTAAGAACTTGCTTTGATACCATTTTGTCACATCCCAAAAATGTGACTGGCATGATAATGATTTATTCGTTACATCGTGAACCTAATGAATACAATTTATATATAACAAATTTTCAACTCCATGATTTCTAATTACTCATCCATGGGATCTAACTTTTTTTTTAAAGAAAAAAACACATTCAATCTCACATCTTTCAAATATCTCATACTCCATCAATATATATATATAATAATATTATCTTGACATTTTCCACAATGCCATAAAAAGTTAAAATAAGCTTACAATGTTCCTATATTAAATTAACATCAAAGTTTCAACTTTCAAGCAATAAGTTCACAAGGAAACAAGATAATGTATTATATTTCTACATAGCCATCCACAAAATCCTAGGAGGCTTATACAATCACAGAGCGACGTCTAGAGTCCAACAAAATAGTTAAGATACAAAAAGACTAACCCAAGATACAAGAGGGTCGGTATAAGGAAAACTCGTTGCTCTTCTGGACAATCCCCTGCGTCAGCCATTGACTGTGAAAGGTTGTAAAATAATAGGAAGAGTAATGAAATACTCAGTGAATGGATAACATTATCGAATAAAATTTAATCTATGACATATGGCATCATAGAGATATCCACAATTTAAAAGTTCACATCATTTACAAATATTAAAGAAGTATAACTCATACAGTGCATAACACAAGTCCCGTACCAACCGGGTTGTCCACGATACCAGTGGATAGTTGCCTGCGGCCCCTTAGTGGCATCCACCCTTATCTCTCCAAGAAAGAGAAATCTCCACCCTTATGGCTCCTTTAATTTCTCCCATGGGGTGCACCACCATGAAATTAAGAACAAACAATAATCATCAACATATCACAATTACATTCATAATATATGTTCAAGATTGCAACACATCATAACTAATACAACCAAAATCACATAAATTTCTAGCCAACATCACCAACTCATAAATTTCCCAAGAGTGGCTTTCATCATAAATAAATAAAAGCAAAATATGATAGGGAGGAAATACTCAACAAACAAAATCATTTAGCATAATGAATATAAATATTTGAATTAAATTCAAGAGCATGTCATTTTTATCCTTACCTCCAATATGCAAGACGTTAAAAGTTTCAAAAAAAAAAAGAGTAGGATAATGTCATCACACTTGCCTCAATTATGGCACTACACCTTGTTTTTGCAAGTTAATAAGATGGAAAGTGCTAGTAGATGGTTCTCAAGAAATTCCCTAAAAAATGCAATTGAAGAGGGGATAAAAGAACACATTAAGGTCAGATTTTTATGCAAGGTATAACAGGGTTTAAGAGCAAAATTACTGCTGTCATGACAGTAAAATTCTGCTATATTATAGCAGAAATTCAGTTCTTATGGTAGTAAAAATCTACTCCCACAGTAGCTACCATTCTGCTGCCATAACAGTAGAATTTTACTACAGAATTCTGCAGTAATTTCACATGCTGTCTAAGTAGAAAACAACAACAAAATTTTGTAGAATTTTGCTTTTTTTACTGCCCAAATTTGTCTGCTACTTCACAGAAATAGTCATCCAGCATAATGCCCAAAAATATGGTTCTAAAGTGCAGGAAAATCAGTCCCAAACATCTTATATTCATTTTACAACTAACTTTAAGTTAAGATTCTTTCTTCCCTTCTCTCCTTTGTATTCAAGACCATTAATGCCCCCTTTCTTTTATTCCATCAGTTAACATAAATGAAAGCTCCAAAATGTCTACTAATCAAGAGTTTATCACCTTAAAACCACCCAAATTCCATTTAGATCATAATTCCCCTTACCCTTGCTAGCTAGGGTTCATGACTAATAAGAAAGGAATGGAAAAAGAAGAAAAAAGAGCACATGGGAAACCATTACTTACCTACTAGGGCTTTCTACTCAAAAAGGAAGGGATTGATATGCCAAACTCTAGCCAGTAGCAAGGAGGAAGAGCTCGAGGTGAATGGAGGGTAAAAGCCGAAAATGAAGAAGAAATGAATATATGGTATTATATGTGTGCGACTTCCGTAAAGTGGCTAGACTATAAGTTAAAGAAAAAGAAAAATTCCATGTATATCTAGACACCTAAACTTCATGCAAAAAATAGTTGAAAAAGCAAGGATTTTCGCATGGGGCACCCTATATGGCGCTTGGGGCGCCACTTTCTGAAGTTTGGATAGAAAGTTTGGGTGTTGGCACCTTGGGGCACCCTGTGTGGCACCTGAGGCACCATCCATTAGTTATCAGGTTGAGAGTTGAGGTCCTGGCGCCTGGGACGCCAGCCGTTAGATTTTCCCTTTTCCTTTAATTAAAATTGGACCTTAAATACATTTATATACAATATATGACCTCAAATAGCAATAACTCATTCACATAATTAATTTTAATTAAATCACCTAAATCCTACTATGAAAACATAGTAGCACACACATAAAAGAAAATAGTAAAATTTTCATACTCCAAAACTAATAACACCCCGAAGGACTAGGATGTTATAGGTTGCCCGCTACAGTGAGTGGAAGGTAGCCCACTAAGGCAGGCCATTAGTTTGCCATAGCAGGCGTTGGCCAGAATACTACAGCATTTTGCTGTAGCAGCCCACTTAGGTGAGTAGGAACTTGATAACATACTTTTTCCATTTATTTTAGTCCATATTTTAGTCCTTTTTGCCTCTTTAATTTTGTCAATTCTCTAATTTTATTATGTTTTGGAATTTATTGGGTATAAACTATTTATGGATTGAATGTGTCTCAATTTTATTATTTTTAGAACTTGAATTGTAAAATGCTCAATTTAATTCCTACAAATTTTAATTTTGGAGAGAAAAGTGTTGACATGGACAAAGATGATGATTTGGATGCTAATGTGGCACTTTTTGGGTGATGTAGATGCTTACTAGGATATGCTGGATGTGGGGCCCACTTGAACTCTTATTCAATGCCATGTAGTCAGAATTTTTGGGCAGAAATATTAATTTTCATAGGTCAAGAAAAGCATGGCTGAAATATTAATTTTGCCATGATATTCTGCTGCTGTTCTGCTGCTGTTTGTCACTTTCTGCTGCAGAAATATTAATTATGCTACTGCTGCCATACCATTCTACTGCTGCCATACTTTTCTGCTGCTGCAGAAATATTAATTTTGCTGCTGTTTTGCTGTCAAAGTGCTGCCATATCATGGAAGAGGCATCCAAGGAGGCATCTAGGGCAGAATATCCCTTTAGGCATGTGTTAGATCAGTTTTATATTTGGAAAATCGAAATTTATTAAGGAGGCTAAGTCATTTTTCTGATGTGAAGTCCTAGCACCATTTTTCTGCCTTCCTTGGGCAGCAGTGGTTGGGAGCAACATAGAGGCAACTCTCTAGCTTGGTTAGAGGAAAAGGAAGCCTTCCCACCTGGGAATGGCTCTCCTTCTCCCATTTTCTTTCCTTTTCTTGCATTTTCCTTCATAGTTTGTTAATTTTCTGTTGTGTTTTCTGTTTTCTGTCATGTTTTTCCTTCTCTTCCATGTAATTTTCTAAGTTTAAAGATCGATGTAGTTTGGTTCTATGATGTTTTATTGCTGAACAATTTCAATTTTAATGCACCTTCGTTTAATGGAATGGATTTTACCGATTATTAAGCTCTTGAATGCTTGATTAACCTTCAATGAGTTTGGGATTTTGATGTCTATGCTAGAGTTAGCTAGATATTGAGCTTGATCTTGTAATTTCCACCATAAATTAGATTATCTAGATATAGATAGTTTTATTTATGTGGCTTGAATAATTTTCTTGAGCTTCATAATTTAATTGAATGGTTGATCTAAGATTTTAGTCAATTATTTTGGTTAAGTTAGATTGTAATTTCAAAGTTTTTGGATTCAATCATATTTTAGAAAATTGGCCAACATTGAATGGATTGTAATTTAATTGAATTGTTCCTCAATGATTCAAAGATTAATTTGTCTATGAATTAATCGGATTGGACCAACGAAATCAATCTCATTTTCTTGTGTAGTCGGTCATTTGATGAAATGGAAATTGTACTTTAATTCATTTGGACCAATGAGTATTTTCTTGGCCAAAGTTCTATTTTATTTATTGTCCTATGAAGCTTGTTATTTATATATGCATGCGATTGCTACGTATTTGTAATGAGGAGGACAAGAGATAACATGTCATATGCGATTGCGGGGCATTGATGTGATTAGGACTTGATCGGATTATATTTGAGTTGTAGATTAGTGAAGATCTTCCTAACTATAATTTTAATATAATTCAGTCTTAGAAGACTTTCTAAGAATTTTAGATTGAAGATTACATAATAGAATTAGCCAAGAATATTCAAAGGAAAGGATGATGATGTACAATTCTATGGAATTTGTGACCAATTACACATCTTTTGTCTGTTTTATTTTCTGTTTAGTTATTTAAATTTCAGTTATTTATATTGTGTTGTTTCAATCATCACCCCCCCTTTTTTGTATAATTTCTGAAATTTCCTTTGTAAGTCTTAATAGTATTTCACTTAGCCTAATTGAATTTTATTTGATACCTTAATCTCTGTGGGACGATACTCTACTTATCACTTTATTACTTGTTGCGACCCAGTATACTTGCTGGAATATTTTATGTGCTATAAATTATACGCATCAGAACTCACCTAAGCAGGCAAGAACTCCCCTTCCTCATGGTTTTTACATCTCTTCTCATGTGTGGTGATCTCTTTTTCCTTAGGAAACATTCTTGCAACATCTTTTACACTTGTAGGGAGGTTGAGGTAAATTCTTAGCTATATTAGAGGTGAGTAAAGGTGACTTCTTCTTTCTCACAAGTATTTACTCTTCCCTTTTTGATTAATAGAACAAAGTTTCTATTTACAATGAAGTGAATGTTTAATTGGGTTTACATGATATAGGCATAAATACTTAAGTATCTATGTGATAATCTGATTATCTAGGCAATTATTGGTGCAAGATAATTGATAAGACTTTGGTTTATTGTCCTTATACATTAGCAAATTTTATGGAAATTGATATTATAAAATGGAGGATAGAGTTACTAAACTTCTCTTAAACTTTCTTGAACTTTACTTTTTAAGGAATGGATAGTTTTATTCTTTCTAGACTAAGAGTTGATATTTAATTATTCAAAAGATATGCTCTTTAACTCATGATCTTGGTAATATCATGTTCAAAGGGAGTATGAGATAAACAATTTATTCTTTTGATTATATATTGTCTTAGTTTGTGAGGTGAATATGAATGTAGTAACTATCATAAGCTAAGAATTAAAGATCTAATCAAAGGGTTGGTATGTCTTTTAACCCAAATCACTGTGTTTATGATTCTTACTTTATGGTAATTGTATTGGATAAATTATGTGGCATCTTTTTCTATTGCAGTATGATTATTCTTAGATTTATAAATTTATTTGGTCTGGATATTGTCATAGTAAGGTAGTAAAGTCTTGGAGTATTCTTATATTTTATGATCAGGAATTCGTAAACTGGTATAATATATGTGGTTACTATCTGGTAGATAGATATGATTAGATTATGGCTGAGTATTTGGCCTATGGTAATTATTTGAGATGTGAAATACAATATTTGGCTTTCTATCTTTTTTTTTTCTCATGATATTGTGAGAAAGGTCACATTGTCAAATTTGGATGTGTATATACTATAGTATTAGGACTATAGTTGCCAAAGGTAATGTTGACTTTTGATTTCTGCTTCATTGATGATATTAATGCTTTAATTCTGTTTATGACCCCTGGCTTATGGAAATTTTATCAAATTGTTGTGCCGGGTGATATGGCACTTATGGAGTGTCTTGGAGGCATAAAGATGGGATTAGGTATGCATATAGGATATATGCATGTCTTTGGCAATTAAGCCAATAGGGGATATAAGGATGAGGTTTTACAATTTCTTTTGGAGATGTAAGGATATGGTTTTACAATTTCTTTTAGAGATATAAGGGTGGGGCTATCTATTTTATTTTAAATTGGTTTGTACTTGCATCGTCTTGTATGATGGTTACTTATTGGAATGGTATATTCTTGGATGTGTTGGTCATATATGGAATGTGGTATATATACATATATGGTTATGGATATTTACTTGGAATTGAGTAATGTGGTTGTGGTGGATTGTTTATACTGGTATATAAATGTGTATGGTTGTAGTTAGTTATTTGGAATTGTGGAGATTTATTACTTGGCTAACCTATGCATTTGAAATCTTTTGACTATTTATTATTTGGATTCTATGGCCTACTTATTAAATTATGCTTTCCTCATTGAGTAAATGATTTACTCATTTTAAAATTTTCTTTGGATATTTTATAGAGTTTGTAGCTGAGGTGGTCGGTCTTCCAGAAGAGTAGTGATATCCCAACCCACCAACCCCTTCTCGTTCCACGGTTGATTTCAATTGGTTATTGAGCCATATTTATTATTATTATTTTTTTAATTTCTAGGAGTCGCTCTGTGATCTCGTAAGATATCTAGGATAGTCTTTTTTTTTTGTTTTTTGGTTGATCCTGGATTGTAAATCTTTATGGAATGAATGATAATACACTAAAGTTCTTTTGTGTACAAGTAACAGTATTTGAATGATGTGAGTGGTAATATTACTCTTTAATTCATTTGATGATAAAATTATTGTTAACATTGTTTTTCCTTATATCGGTTTAAGGACTTTGAAATCAATGGTTTGGGTATCTAGGCTTATGGTGTAAGGTTGGGCCTTTTCACCGTGTCGGTCACATACCAGGTGGGGATGTGACACTGACATAGAAGGTGAATCCCATTTGACCACCATAGGCCTAAGCCTTGACCATACTAGTCTATTCACAAGCATGCATTCACAACATCACTAGAGATTTATGTAACCATAACATTTTCAAGAGACTTAGAGAGAATATACATTTTTGATCAAATTATGATTACATTGTTCATCTTTATTTGACTCACTCTCACTATAAAGTAACATAAAGAATAATTCAAATAGATGTTTCAAAATGTAACTTTTGTTCATATACAAAATAAATCAATCAGCATTCAAGCTATCTCCCTGGAATTCATCTACCTTGTTACAGAGCGACTACTAGAGTTTTACAAAATTGTAAAATTTACAAAATATGAAACTATACCCCGATTGATGGGGTTAAAGACTAGAAAACTACTCAATAGGGTGAATTTCTACTTCTTCTTGCATACCTGGAAGGGAAGAAATGGGTGAGTACACATATACTCAGTGAGGAAAAACATCTTACACTACTTAGTAATAGATAATTTAAAGTACACACATAAAAGAAGCATGTAGCATGAACATCTCGAGCAAAGTCAATGACATTGCTTCTACAAGCGTACCACATACACATAACATACACATCTTGAGTGCTTTGTTTAATACTTATGTCACGATCCAAATTCAAGCCAGTGATCGGTGCTGACGGTCTACCACCCTCCCCACCACAAGCCTAACTTTTACCTAAACTAAGCCAAACATCATACATATATCCTAGATGTCCTATATGATTATAGAGCATACTAGAAAAGATAACATGAAACAGAAACTAGTACCTTGCCCTGAACAATGGGGAGGCATCCTCGCTACTCAAACCACTGGGCAAACCCATCTTCGGTACTTGAAACTCTAAGGGGGTGAGTTCAATCCACTGACTCACCAAAAACAACCCTACCTAGTACATTTATATGATTATGCATGCCAAAAATGTATAAGAGGTCAAGCATGAATATGCAAGGATAGATAGACAACTACACTAAGACACCTCAACTCACAAACGCAATTATTTTCCTATCTCATTCCCAAATATAAGCATCTATATAAGGAAGAACATAAACCAGCCACAGGCACAATTGCATATCACTAAAATACTCTATGCAAATATCGCAATCAAATTACACCCCCATTATCAAACCACCATGCTCCTATGCAAAACTGGCCACAATCTTTACCCATGCTTACGCTTATGCATGTGTATAAATATCTATATGCAATACATCCACATCGCTCAAGTAATTAAGGGTTTACCTAGACTTTAGCACACTATATACGTAAAGTAGAAATCAATCAATTATAAGGCATACCCATGATGGGATAACCAACGTAGCCCTCATTCCACTATACCAAACTCAATTAATTTAAATAGAGCAGTATGAGCCATATGAGGCTACCGTCGTACTGTGCTCACTTGAATTGTAAAGAGTCTCTTGAGCTATACAGGGTCATGCTAATATGCTGTGCTCAATCAACCAAACCATCCATATAACACAATACATCAAATCCAAGGAAACCACATATACCTGACAGTGCACCCACTTGACAGATAATAATAAAAGGAATAACACTCAAGGTACGCATACAATACATAAACATCATGGTACTCATGGTGTAATACCCATGATTTTTAGGTATTACGTAAAACTAATTTTATAAAATAATTTAGGCAGAGGAAATATTTCGTTGTGTAGGAAGAAAAATATGAGTTTTAGAAGTGGCACGGTTGTGGAATATTGAGTAGTGGAGAGTTGCAAAGTGTATTGATGGTATAAAGGGCACTAAGGGAATTAGGAGATTGGTTGAATCCAATGAGGGACTAAAGTGAAATAAGAAAAACTATGGGGCACCTAGGATTTAGAAACACCTGAGGTGGGATATTACGGATTTGCTTTTACTAGTCTTGACCTAGGGTTGATTGGAGGGCAAAGTAGTAATTTCACCATGGGTGAGTGTATATAGGTGGCATGCCCTATTTTCCTCATTTTCTCTTTTTACTCTTTCTTCACCTTTTCTCCTTTCTTTCTCTCTTCCTTCTCTCAACTCTCTCTCTCTCTCTCTCTCTCTCTACTCAAATCTATCAACTGATCTTCAGGGGATGGTTCTCGGTGATGAGGTAAGCCTTCAGCAACCTAGCAACGTAGGGAAAGTAAGGAATCGAGGTAGGAATTCTGATTTCTCAAAGTTTTCCCTATTTTATAGATTTAAGGGTATTTCGGGTAAAATTGAGATTCTTGCTTTGTTTCTCAGTTAAAATTGGGGCTTTTAGTGTCTAAATGCTCCTTAGACACCAAGGATTAAAGCCTATGGAAGAAATCATGAAAAACGATAGAGATTTGGCTGAATCTAAGCCAAATCTGAGCAGAAACCACAAAGAACATGATTGTGGCAACCAGGCGCTAGGTTTTAGACATTTTGGGGAAGAAGATGACCTTGGTGCCCAGGCGCTAGACATGTATATGGTGCCTAGGCGCTAGGTGTGACGCCCAGGCACAGCATCCTGAGTGTCCTTAGGCTGTTCTTTGATCAGTCTTAACTCTTTCATTCAGACTTCATTTTTAGCAAACTTTATCTTGCAAAGCTCTTTGAGTCTAGTTTCCAATGGTTTAAGTTTCATTTAGAAATTCATTACCAGTTAAGAGTTATGACTAAAGAAGTGAGTAAGGTCAGGATTAGTAATAGGGAATTTCTCTATTTTGTAACCTTGATAATGGTTACTTGATAAGGATGGTCAAGGCACAAAGTGGGAACCAAGAGAGTGTAAAATCTAGGTGAGGGATCTAGCTTTCCTATATATAGATATACCCATATATATATGTATATATATTTATATTTTAGGAGTTATTCTCCTAAATTATTTTATATACATTTAATTGTTAAATGTATTATATGTGAGGTATGTAGTGGGGATTATTTGGGATATATAGATGGAAATAGTGGATTAGTTGTTATATTGTATTGGTGTGGATACATTGCATATTATTATCTACATATTTATATTTTGAAATGAGAGGGAAACAGAGGGTTGGACCTTTAAAATGCATGGGAACATAGGGGTGGACCTCTAAAATAAACACATTGAAGGTTGGTCTTCAATATGGGTAGTGTGGGATAAGCATTGCATCTCATTCATTTACATAAAGTATTGTGTGTGTGGTTGTTGATATTACTTTATAGGTGGGATACATGTTACGATTGAGGGCATAATCTAAGAGACTTATGTTATGGTTATGGATATGACCCAAGAGGCTAGACACATAATGGGATTTCTTAAGTGATAATCTGTGGGAACGTGAACCCACGTTGATTAAACTCTTAAGATGTGGTATGGAAGTGAGGACCTTTAAATAGGGTTACATGCATTTACTATCTGGTGTGCATGTGTATGTTTAGGGAAAATATAATGGGACATGATACAATATATGTGTCTTCGAGCAACTTGGTATCATGCGGGATAAATTCCTAAGTGGGTATATATGTTGTATATCTGTCTAGTGTAGGGCTAACATTGGTGAGACCATGATTTAGACTCACTCCCTCAAAGTTACAGGTGTAGTAGGTTGGGCAGATCGAGGGCTCGTGATCGAGGATGCCTCCCCTTTTTTTGGGGTAAGGTAATTTATTTTTATTATATTTCTCTAGTGTACTTTGTAATCAGATAGGCCACCAATGATCCTATAGGAGAAATTTAGTCTTGCAGTGGTGTTGGCAACATGCTGTCCATGCCAATCACAAAGTTGGTTTTGGGTTGTGACACATGGCCTCTGCAACAAGCCATACTAGCTCAACAACTACCAGTCTATAACCCCAAGTACGTCCCTACCTAGGCTTTGGCCCATGTCCAAACCGGTAACTACCAAATAATAGCCCCTGGAAATACACCCTTTGGTTTTGGCATATGCCTTGTAATCATTGACCCCTAGGTACACCCCTTTGTCTTGGCCCATGTCCTATTCTGACAACTACCAAAATATGACACCAGCATTATACCACTAGATCCTTTGTCCACTGGCCCTAGTATGCCCCTTTAGTCTTGGCCTATGTCATACTCTGGCAACTGCCAATATCCAACCCTGGGAGTGCACCACTAGATCACATCCTTTGACCCCGAGTATGACCCTTACGCTGTCACACCATCAAATCAGGTATGTGATTGGCATGGTAAAGATATACCTTAATACCATAAGCATATGCTAACTACCTAGGAATAGTATGCCCGCTTTAGATAAAGTAATCAATTCACACATAGATTCAGTTAAGATTATAAATTTGATTAGAAACTAATTTATTTCTTTGACCACATCACAAAGAAATTCCAAAACACCTTAGAGTGTCATCACATTACAAAGTGATGGATCAATATACAATTATAATTACAGTAACCATCCTAGGTGACCTACATGATCACAGAGTAACCTCTACTGTAATTAACAAAATATAAAAAAAATATTTCCAAGAATGGAGGATCAACCTGAGAACAAAAAGGGGTTGGGGAACTAGAGAACTGCTATTCTTCTAAGAGACTTTCCACCTCGACTATCTGAAAAGAGGACAAGGAAAGGGGTGAGTAATTTAATTACTGAGTTAAAAAAACAAAAAAAAAATTAGTATCATAGATTTATACATATATGTACAAGTCATAAGTCAGAATACATGAGATCCAAGGGACTCATTATAAGATGCCATGTACAGTTTATATATAAAGAAGAATTAACCAGTTAATGTGATATATATATATATAATATTAAAACCCATCCTAATATCTTCGATATGCCTCTACTTGTGCCAATACCTAGCGGATATTAATCATCCAGTAAGTTTCCTCACGTGTAAGTACCAGACACCATACCAGCCATCTGATAAGTCATCTTACATGCTAGTACTTGGCACTATACCAACTATTCGATAAATCTCCTCACGTGCTAGTACTCGGCACATACCAACTATCATAACTATATGATAATAGCCAAATCCAAATAAGTCTACAATAAGCCAACAACAAGCATCCCAAGATATAATAGTGGAATAATAAAGTGCAATATCTAAATCTCTCACTGTTCACAAGCCCAAACTAAGTAATTTCATAAATTACATAAGGTTAAAGTGGAAGGTCATACCTGATTTGCACCAATTGACATTTTAGTTTTATTTAAGAAATTTATAAAGTCCCCTTTTTAGAATGCAAGGAAAGTTCAAGGAAAGGAGACGAAGTCTATTTTCACTCACCTCAATGTAACTTTAAGTTACCTTGAACTCTATATGTGATGTAGGAGATTTTGCATGGAAGTTCCCTAAGCCAAAAGAGACCATAACACATGAGTTAAAATGTTAAAACAGAGGAGGAAAGAGGTCACCACCTGCCTAAGCAAATGTTTTCCCTACCTAGGTGGGTAGTTATAGTGAAACGTTGCAGCTACTAGATTATTCCCGCTATGATAGGCTGATACGCCCTCCTAAGTGACCTCGATGCTGCCTCTGCCATAGGTAAGCTGTAGAGTAGGGGGCTATGCATGTTCAACAGCATGCACCGGAGAAAAAGAAGGGTTCAATTCTCTTGTTGCCCCTTTACTCACTCCCATGTCCCTCAAGGTCTCTTCTAGCTTAAAATTATTCATGGATAGTAGAAAATAAGGTAAATGATTTTAGTAATAACAATTCCTACTCCCATAGAACCATGATTTTCCATGGGATTAGAGATCGGACTGGCATGGCTTGAGAAGGGCAAAGATCTATGGGCATACCTCACAGGGAAGAGGAGGTACCTCCCCAGCTAGAACGATGGAGAATTTCCTTACAAGTATCTAAAACATGATGGAAGCCATGATGACCCTATACACAAGATGGAACACTAACATGAATCTTCTAACAAACCCAACTCTAACACCACCTCAGCTTGTACGGGAGGCTCAACCTATACAACCATCCCTATCAGAGGGAAACTTTGGGAAGCTTGCAGAATTCTTAAAGCTCTACCCACCTGAGTTTTCGGGCATAGATAAATAAGAGGACCCCTTTAAGTTTTTGGATTAAATGGAGAAAATCAATGCTATGTTGAAATGTGACGATAGTTGTATGGTGCAGTTAGCATCCTTTCAATTTAGAAAGAAAGCCAATGATTGGTAGATGATGTGGATAAATAGTAGGGCCCCAAATTCCCCATTGATGGTGTCACGACCCAAAACCAGGCACATAACCAGTGTAGACGATGTCCAGCCAGCATTACCAAGTTTAACTTTTACATAAAATCCTTATACTTTTATTTAACTTAACTATCTTTAGATTCATAGCAAACTAAGTTTGCAACTAAAATTATGAAAATTCCTTTACATTCATAAACTAGCAATCGAAGCATTTAGTTAAATATCATCATTACACTTAGCTCAACATACTTTCAATACAATTTATAGTCTTTATGGTAGTTCCTACTATTTCTTACATGAGTGCACGTCGTAGCATGACCTACCCGATTACAGAGGTTAATTAAGAATATCTAACTCAATATGACTCTAAGATACTATACCTTACCTGATTAATAGGAAAGTTTTCTCAGCTTGTACGTTGATATCGGGCAAATTTATATGCAATTTAGTCCCTATCTTAGTCCTATTGCCATTTTAATATTGCCAACTCTCCAATTATATTATATTTTGGTAAATATTGGGTCTAAAATAATTATAGAACTAATATGTTTTAATTCCATAATTTTTATGAGCTTAATTGATTAGAGATCCATTAATCCTTGTGTTTAATTTGTAGATTTAACTATTGGAGAGTAAACTTTGCTGACTTAGATGCCACATGGATGAAATTGATAACATGGCAGCTGACTGGGCATTGACTAGGGCTAACTATTCCAGTGGGGCCCACTTACCAACATCGTAAACATTATCTTCTGCTTTAAATAGTAACCAGAAAGGCTTTCTGCAGCAACTAGAAAATAGATAACAGTAAAGCATTATGCAGTAGAAAGTAGTAAAGTATACAGCAGTAGAAACAAAGCAACAGAAAAGTGCAGTAGCAGAAAAGATGAAAAGGACAGCACCTAAGTCAACTCTGAAATGCAATTTTTGTCCTCCCTCCTTAGTTGAAGTTAAAAGGCACCTTCAGAAGCCATTTTCAGCTGTTGAAGAGTTTCTTCTTCCACCTTTCCTTTATATTTTTGTTTTTCTTCTTCCCCCCTCTTTGTGTACTTTGGCCTCCATGGAAAGCTAAAGAGTGTTGTAATTAGTCAAACATGAATTGGAGCTGTGTATCTTGAATCTTTGGCTCAATAACAGATAAATTTTTTGGATTTAACCCTATTTCATTTCTGTTCTACATTGGCCTTTGGTTTTCATGTTTAACTTTGTTCTATTATGACTAAGTTAGTTATAGGTTCAGTTTTGTGATTCTTATTTAAGGTGTAACCTTGCTTTAACTAATTGGTGGAGTAAGTAGAATGAAATGGCTTGCCTTTGGTGATTATCAAGCATGATTCTGTTAGGGCTTAAATGAATTATATTAGGTTATGATTATGATTATAATATGATTTAGTCCTGGAAAGTCTTCTAGGAATTTAGTTGGAAACTAAATGTATGATTAAATCAGAGTAAACCAAAGATGATATGATGATGGATAAGACTCTAAGGATTGAATGACTGATTACATGCTTTGTAATTTCATTTCTATCATTGTGCTTCTGATTTGTTCTTGCTTCAGATTTTGTTATAGCTTAGGTTGTGTGTTTACATTCTGCTACAATTCCCTCCCCCATGGTAATTAGTATATAATTAGGGTAGATTAGTGTTAGAACAATTAATTAGGCAATTTAGAAACAAGGCTCTAAGAGTGAAATGACCTAGGACGACTACTATATTGCAAGTTGCCACAAATCTAATTTTAGGTGACTCAGCGAACGTAATGGAGTGAACCAAAATTTTGGCACCGTTTCCGGGGAGCTAATTCACTTCTGAGTTGTTAATTTAGTTGTTCCATTGTGTCTTTGTTTGATTTTCAGTTATTCAGTGTATTTGAAATGGTTTACAGGTTTTGAGTTTTTTTTTTCCGGAAACTAGTCATTTTTCCAAATCGGCAAAAGCTATCTCTGATTGACCTCAAACTCACTAGTTTTCGATGTTTTAAGCAAGTTGCAACCCCTACTCAGCCTTTGGTCCATTACAGGGTGGCCATTTTTCCAAATTCCATCATTTAGGCCCTCTTTTCTATTTCTTAATTTTTTTATTTTTTAATTAATTGTATTTTTGGTGTTATTTTTGTTCATAGAATCTATCTTTTGCATTTGTTCCTCCAACTTGAGAAGGATGTTTCCAAGAAAAATCAGAATTTTTTGAGATACTTCATTTTTTGGTTATTTTCACCGATTGGAGCTTATTGAGTGCTTTTGCTGTTTTCTGTGTTTTCTTCTATTTTCTTGTGAATTTTACCCTTCCTAGTATATGATAAGGTCTCTTCACGTAGACTTATCCACCTTTAATCCAGAAATTGATAGGACCTTCCATAGTCTACTAAGAAGCAATAGCATTAGGAGTAGTTTCCTTTGTGTTTTTCTTGTGTCTATCATCTTTCTAGCATATAATAAGGTTTGTCAAGAAGAATTGGCTAATTTTGATCAAACATTGGATAGGCCCTGTTTGTAGGCTAGTTAGAGTAGTTGTGTTAGGAGTATTGTAATTATTGTTGTCTGTAGTGTAGTTGTTGTAATTGTTGTAGTTTTCCTTCTTTTGTGTGGCATTGTTGTTTTTGACATAGAATTAAAATTTAATTCTATTTGAGGTTGTTTCTAGTGAGTCAGATTAGGACCATACCCATGGATCCATATATAGTTGAGCATAGCTTAGATGAATTAGCATCTATAGTGAGGTACCTAACCCTTAGGCAAGAACAAGAGCCACTACCCTTTCCCTTCCCCTTCTCTATTTGTGAGTGGCATAGATTCCTTATCTGCATATAAGACTGACCAATTTCCATAATCCAAGAAAGTACAGAGTCCTATATAGAAGTTTACCATGGGCTTAGGGAGTTTCAACATGATCCTTAAGAGAATTACCTCTACCCCACAACATGTCATCCTGATTATTAGCTTTAAGATTTGAGGTATGAAAGCTTATCCCATTCACCATGTGAGCACTGAATTGATACTCCTTACCTTAGTGATATTCCCTCTCCAGCCACCCCTAGGGAGACTGAGTCAAGTTTTAAAGACTTGATTCAATAGTTGGCCACAAACACCCTGCAGTTCCAAGAGCGAACTGGGGAGAGCTTACAGAGCTTGGAATCTCAATTAGGCCAACTTGCTAGCACTATTAGTAAGATGATCAATAAGGGGTTTGATAGTAGTCAACCTTCCCAATCTGTGGGAAACATAGGAGATATGGATGATGTCATTTTTCTAGATGATGGTACTCAAGTAGATGGTTTAAGACCCCAAACTAAATTAGAAGATTTAGATGGGCTAGATAGGGTATCCTCTTCCTCAAGTGGCATAAGTGAGAAAAATGAGAGTGAGGAAGCTGATAAGGATGAGTTCCCTTTCCTTCATAGACCATCACCTTCTCCAAGTGAGATCATCCAACTTGAGGTTGTTGAACTTGAGCTAGAAAAAGAAAAAGAAACATTAGGAGAAGAAAAGGTAGACATAAAAGTGTCGGAGAATTAGCATGAAAATGAATTTGTGGGAGATTTTGATTTTAATTGTGATTCTCATACTTGCCATGTATGCATTGAAATAAAAAAAGCTTTAAATCATGGCAACTCTAAATTTGTCAAATCTGAATTGAATGCATTTGCACATGAAACTACACTTGTATCTGAATTTGCATCTGATTTTGCATTTGTATATGATTTTGCTTGCACCTGTACCTAAATTCAAGGCTTTTGAATCTAAATGTGTAATTAATTTTGAATCTGATTGTGCAAGTGCATCTAATATTGCAAGTAGTGCATCAAAAATTGTATCTGAATCTGATTCTAATTTCACCTCTGTTTCTATTGTAAATTCTAATTCTGTCCCTT
The DNA here is from genome assembly GCA_037074585.1 of Biancaea sappan. Taxonomy (NCBI): domain Eukaryota; kingdom Viridiplantae; phylum Streptophyta; class Magnoliopsida; order Fabales; family Fabaceae; genus Biancaea; species Biancaea sappan. The sequence continues at coordinate 67,046,483 of CM073492.1, forward strand.
GTGTTTTTAATTCTATTTCTAAGTTAGATTCTATTGTAGATGATAGTCTTGTCTAAATTCTGTCTTAGATAATTTTGTTGTAGCTAGCAGTTCTGTTTTAGATAGTAATTCTAGTTTAGATAGTAGATTTAATTCTTGTTCTCTTTTGAGTAGGAGTAGGAGTAGAAGTTTTAATTTCAATTTTGTTTTAGAAAGTAGTTGTCTTTTTGTTTTAAATTTTGTTTTAGTTAGTCTTTGTCCTTCTTCCCCTTTTTTTTGTTTTTCTCTTGGTTCTTCTCACCCCTCTGTGGCAAGCGAAGCTTCTTCTGCTTTTCTTTAGGTTGGTGACATAAATTCAATTCCTTCCATCATCCAACCTGCTACTGAGAAAAACTTCTAGAAGAAGCCAGTGCCACGTAATTAGAAGACGCATAAAAGGTGCGCCAAAATGATAAGGCTGTTGTCTTGACCCTTTTCACTCTTTTTTTTTGAATGTCCTCTATGTATCTTTGATGATATGTGCTGATAACTGTTTGCATTGAGGACAATGCAAAATTTAAGTGTGGGGGGAGAATGAAATGGTCTTTGTTTTTTTAAATTTCATGCAAATAAAATTCATGCATTTTAAAATTTTTTTGTTATGTTTTTATATGCTTTATGTTATGTTTCTACTTCTTTTTCTGCACTTTTGCAGCTTTTAGCTTGTGTTTTGGTGTAGAATTTTAGTATGCTTTTAGATTAGTTTTTAGTCCTTTCTTTTTGGTTTTTGAAGAAGATTTTGTTATGGAAATATGCCTGCTAGAATAGTTTAGATTTGGATTGATTTTAGCATGACTAGAATTTAATCTTGCTTTTATAGAGTTTAGGCTTTAATGGCAATAAATTTGGTTTCAATAAGTTCCAGTAATAGCCTTTAAACCGTGAGGAATTTGAGTCTTGATTGCAAAATGCTATTCTTTCTTGTTGTGTGTGATCACTTATCATGAATGTTCACTCTAGAACTTGTCTTGAATCTTGTTGAGGCTACATTTACATTTGCATGCTTGGAGATGATTTAGTCATTTCTTTGTGAACCATTTTTAGCCAAAAAACCTTCCCATTTGCTGTTTCCATTGTATGCCATTTTGTGCCTTGTGTCGATATTCCTTCTTGCATTTTCCACCACTTTTTCCTTCCAAACCAGAATTTTTGTTTCTCAATTTGAGATGTAAAGAGCGTTTTTAAGTTCTTTTAAAAAAAATGGCCATTCAAATACCAAAAAAAATTATGATTGAAAAAGAAAATGTGTCGACGTCAAAAAGAAAGAAAAAGAAGAAACAAAAGAAAAAAAATAGAAAGAAATATGAAAAAGAGGAGTAGAAAGAGCTTTTTTACACCCAAAATTTATTTTTATCCAATCTCTTGCATTTTTTGATTAATGCTCTTCATTTTCTTAAGTTGTTCCCATTCATCTTCTCAGTTGTTTCACCTTCTTTCTTAAGTTGTTTTCCAACCTTTATTATGTTTTCCTTCTCTCTTTCCATTGTTTTTCACCCAACATTACAACCTTTGTAAAGTCCTTTTGATTCAAGCATGCATGTGAATATAACAAGTGGAGATTTTAGATACTTGATAAGCCTATAGTAGTGAATTTTGTGATAGGTTGAATTTTGAGTGATTTATCCTTTAAACACGTGAGAGAATAGACAGTAAACTCTTACCGTGTGAGGAGGCTAATTACTTTAATTCATTATTGTCAAATGAAATTGCCTTGATACTTGAATTTTAGAAATTTAAGATTCAATTTCTTTAAATGCTAAATCTTTTCAAATTTTAATTATTTCATCCTTGCATGCTTTTCACACTTTTCCTTTGGTGTCTTTTGGTGTTTTGAATATGATTTTGCCCAAGAGTGCAAAAGGCTAAGTTTGGGGGATTTGATATCGGGTATTTTTATATGCAATTTAGTCCCTATCTTAGTCCTATTGCTATTTTAATATTGCCAACTCTCCAATTATATTATATTTTGGTAATTATTAGGTCTAAAATAATTATAGAATTAATATGTTTTAATTCCATATTTTTTTTGAGCTTAATTGATTAGAGATCCATTAATCCTTGTGTTTAATTTGTAGATTTAACTATTGGAGAGTAAACTTTGCTGACTTGGATGCCATATGGACAAAATTGATGACAGGGCAGTTGACTGGGCATTGACTAGGGCTGACTGGTCTAGTGGGGCCCACTTTTCTGCACTTTCCCAGCATCATAAACATAATCTTCTGCTTTAAACAGCAACCATAAAAGCTTTCTGCAGCAACCAGAAAATAGAAAAAAGTAAAGCATTATGCAGTAGAAAGTAGCAAAGCATGCAGCTGCAGAAACAAAGCAACAGAAAAGTGTAATAGAAAAAAAGATGAAAAGGACAGCACCTAAGTCAACTCTGAAATGCAATTTTTGTCCTCCCTCCTTGGCTGAAGTTAAAAGGAACCTTTAAAAGCCATTTTCAGTTATTGAAGAGTTTCTTTTTCCATCTTTCCTTTGTATTTTCATTTTTCTTCTTCCCCCCTCTTTGTGTATTTTGGTCTCCATGGAAGGCTAAAGAATGTTGTAATTAGTCAAACATGAACTGGACCTGTGTATCTTGAATCGTTAGCTTAATGACAGATAAGTTTCTAGTTTTAATCCTATTTCATTTATGTTCTACATTGACCTCTGGTTCTCATGTTTATCTCTGTTCTGTTATGACTGAGTTAGGCATAGGTTCAGTTTTATGATTTTTATTTGAGGTGTAACCTTGCTTTAATTGATTGATGGAGTAAGTAGAATGAAATGGCTTGCCGTTGGTGATTATCAAACATGATTTGGTTAGGGCTTAAATGAATTTAGGTTGTGATTATGATTATAATATGATTCAGTCTTGGAAAGCCTTCTAGGAATTTTAGTTGGAAACTAAATGGTATGATTAAATCAGAGTAAACCAAGGATAAGATGATGATGGATGTAGACTCTAGGGATTGAATGACTGATTACATGTTTTGTAATTTCGTTTCTGTCATTGTGCTTCTGATCTGTTCTGTGTTTTAGATTCTATTATAGCTTAGGTTGTGTGTTTACATTCTGCTACAATCCCCTCCATCCGTGGTAATTAGTAGATAATGAGGAGTGTAGATTAGTGTTAGAACAATTAATTAGGCAATTTAGAAGCAAGGCTCCAAGAGTGAAACAACCTGGGATGACTACTATATTACAAGTTGTCACAAATCTAATTCTGGGAGACTCGGTGTCTTAGTGGCATGAACCATACGTCGTCAACTATATAGTCTTTTGTACTTGAAACTGTGAGGAGGTGAGTCCAACCACTTGACTGACCCAAAACAATCCTACCACAAATATATATACATATAGCTAAGCATACGGTAAGAAAAATGCAGACGATAAATATAGAGGCATTAATGCATATACATTTATGAAAAGCTCATAAATTATATATGCCTTGTAAAACATGAGGCAATCTTGGTACACTATCATAAGAAGCAGTAAAGCTTCATTCACTTATACACATATGACTTCTTCATCTATTTCTTTGATTCAAACTTGCTAAAATAATAAGAGGCTACGCTGAGAACATGATGTTACAAGCAATCAACTAGCTTTCACGCTTATTCATCAAGCTTCTCCATAAACAAGAATTTAGCTTGCAATTTATTAACATGAAGATTACATTCGTAAGCATATCAAATCCAAGAATTTAAATCCAAGTTATCACATCATTGTCATAATTGTAACAAATCACATAACTGTCAATCATGCTTAGTCGATTGGATCACCATAGGCTATTACCGTAAACAGCTCTAGTAACCCACCAAGCCCTCTTGAAGAATCTTGGGTTACTAGGGAAACCTGACCCACTAAGCCCTTTCACTACTAGTGACACTATGGATCGAAGGCCCACTAAGCCACTTTCGCTATCGGGGTCACTATGAGTCCCCTGACCATGGCTATGGGATTGCAGGAAATGAATCAACCATATCATGAAAGCTTAGGCAGTACTTTCATGCACAACATTAAACAAACACACACACACTCATATTGCATGTGAATACATACTCTACATCAATCTATAATTTAATGTTTCGACTTATATACTTTCAACGTCCAAGTGCAATACATACCATGACGCACTCACAACATTCATTGTATGCATCATGATGTCATTCATGTGGTAGGATTAGTCTTCACATTCTCTATTCATATACTTAAGAATTTATAGATGACTCGTGATGACTACACATACCATAGAATAGCCTACATTGCTAATCTAAAAATTTGCATATTCATTTTCACATAAATAATTATAATTTTACTATACACATACACATGATTAGGCATACAAATTCTTATGAAGACATAATGCATCTATAGCAAAATTGTTATCAAGTCAATCTTTGTTTTATACTTTTCTTGTGATGTATGTGGCAATCCCATTAGGTTACTCTATTTTTAACTCATAAGGAAATCATAATTTATCTTCCTCAAATCATCCCATCTAGTCTTATGTGAGCTTAATTTATTTTAGACTACAACATATAGACCTCTACACAAATATATATATATATATATATATATATATATATATATATATAAAATATGAGAGCACCAAGGTAGGATGAGAAATTTCCTCACCTATACTTCAAGATAACCATTGCATCCCTAAAAGATATGGAAGGCACATCAAAGGATTCATCCCTATAAGACAACCATGTAAAAATATATCAAGGTCACAAAATAGGGAAATTCTTATCACCAATTCTGACTTTTGATCACTCCTTTGGTTTAACTCTTAAACGGTAAGCCATTTTCTAATGAAGCTTACATAATTGGAAAATATACTCAAAGATCTTTTCAATAATATTGATAAAAACAGAGTCTGCATGAAAGAGTTATGACCATTTGAAAATTAAGTCAGATCAAGACCTAAGCAGCAGCCCTTCTTCTGTTAGGGTGGTGCCAAACCCTTTATTCCAAAGCCCCTTGGCTGTGTGACCTTGGTGCCTAGGCGCCATGCTATTGGGTAGCCATGGATGGAGCTTGAAAATGGCTCCATCATTGGCCAAACCTCCGTCCTTTGGTCCCAAATCTTCCATGGCTTATTTTAGGATGTTTTAGGAAAGTTATAGAAACTTAAAACAACCTAAAAACTCATAAATTTGAAGCTCATTCTAGGGGGAAAAGATTTCAACAAATCCTTCCCAAACTCGTTCTTTAAAAAACTTACAATTCTTCCAAAGATTCAATTATTTTTAGCAAGGATTTTCATCTAACACCATTTTAGAACAACAATTTCATACCAATTGCTTAATGGCAGCATAATACACAATATTCCTAATTGCTAGCTTAGGGTTTTGTTCCTGAAAGAAAGTAAGTGTAATACTCATGAATTTTTAATTCAATCGGTAAATATGTTAATCTTAATATAGGTTAATATGTGAAAAAATTTGGCGATCATTTGAAATTTAGTGAAAAAAAAAATCTTGGAATCTCTAAATTTCATTGCGAGAAATTTAGAAGAAAGCCCTCAATCACAGACTTAACTGAAATTAACGATAATAATTTTGGGGACTTCTTTGAAAGCATTCGACAAGTGAAACTCTTGAATTTATTTGGGAAATATGCGAAGAAAGAAATAAAAACAATTTTGAACCTTGAAAGTGAATTCAGAATTGTTATTTGAAATTATATTTATAAAGATAATAGTGAATGACTGCTTGTAATTAAATCAAAATAGTGGACTTGTGGCACAAGAAGAGCCATACATGTGTTCACTTTTTTCCAATTAAAATAAAGTCCCAAATCGTTCTACTGGAAGCCAAAAAATCATGAACTCCTTCATGAGTGGTAGCCGAGAGAGAGAAGGGAGAAGACAAAGATGGAGACCACTATGAATGTCGCCCCTTCCTCCCCTCTTTCTCCTTTTCCCCTTTTCTTCCACCTCCCTTACAGTTCACGACGAGGTAGAGTAACTTGAGGGAGAGATGAGAGGGTGGGCTCCAAAGGGTATTTGCATCACCCTTGCTTGTTCGTCTAGCATGGTCTGGCTAGTTTACCACTGACAATTAGCCCCTTCGTTGGCCAGCATGAGATGGTAAGAAGGTAAGCCCTCCCTAATCCTTCTACCTTCCATTTACGGCATAACCTCCTAAATCTGATGTACCCATGAAGCCTTATCATTTAAACTATATTTGGAACTTAATTTCTCCCAATTCCTTTCTGCTTTGATCAATTTATGATTTGATTTTGGTAAATTTTAGTGAGCCGTGGCTTTTCTTGCTCAGACCAAGAAAGAAATGCAAATTGAGAGGAAAGGTGTAATGTCCTTAGCCTTAGATGTGCTGCTAGTTTAGTGTGTGAAAATATATTTGATTAATTTCATTAATTTATTTTATTATTGATGGTGGAAATGGTGGTGCAAATATTTTGGGTGAGATTTAAAAAATTTAATTATTGTGAATTGTGGTGTTATATATATATATATATAAAAGCATTAGGATTCAATCAAATTTAGTTGGAGGATTTTATTTTAGTTTAGTTTTGATGCTATTTTATTTTTTATATTTTTTTCTATATTTCCATGGTGACTTATATCTCTTAAAATTTTATTATGTGATTGAATTAGAGATCATATTTTGTACAAGGGTAAATTTTGTGTGTATCAAGATCAAAATCTTAATTAAAAAAAAAATGAACGGGGAAATTGACTTAGGAAGAGTCATAGGACACATATGAGAATTTCCTTTTTCTTTAGCATTTAGAACAACCACTTTTTGGAAGTCATACATATATCACTCAATATACTTCTCTTCTCTATTTTCAGTTTTGATATATCAAGCATTTTTATATGCAATTTAGTCCCTATCTTGGTCCTTTTTGCATCTTAAATATTGTGAACTCTCCTATTATATCATATTTTGGATTTATTGGGTCTAAAATAATTATAGAATTAATATGTTTCAATTTCATAATTTTATCCCAATTAATTCTTGTGCTTGATTTTCAGATTTAAAGTAATTAGAGAGTAGATGCTGACATGGATGAAATGATGCCATGGCAGCTGACTGTGCATTGACTAGGGCTGATTGGACTAACTAGCGGGAACCATTATTCTGATTTCTTTTTCTGCACAGTAGCAGAACAGAACATAGCAACAAAAAATAATAGCAGAAAATAGCATCAAGAAAAGGGTAAACAGCAGAATTGCTTTCTGTAGAAAAGCAAACACCAGACAAAATTAGCAAAGCAGTAGAAAAGATGAAAATGACAGTACAATGAGTCAAACCAGAAGATGAAATTTGTCCATCTTCTTTCTGGCAGCATATATGCACCTTCAGACCACTATTTTTAGCTGTTGAAGGCTTCTTCTTTCACATTTTCTGCTATATTTCGTTTTTCTTCTTTCTCCCCCTCTTTGTGTATTTTAGCCACCATGAAAGGCTAAAACATCTTGTAATCAGTCCATATAATCTAGAGTTGGGCTTGAACCTTCTTTGGTTATTAATCAGATAAGTCTCCATTATTTTTGTTCTATTTTATGTTCCTTATTGCCTCTCTGTTTTTATATCCATATTCCTTGTCTGATTAGAGTGGTATATGGTTATGATTACTATTTTAATCTCTTTATTTAAGGAATAATCTAGTTATTCATGTATGGATGTTATTGTTTTATGTGTATAACAGATTTGGTTAGGGTTATATCAGATTTCATTAGGTTTGGGTCAAGGCTAGTGGAATCTAGTTCTAGATGTTTTTCTGGAAACTTTAGGAATTAAAACCAAATGGCATAAATTGACAAGTTAATGAGGGTTATGATAGATACAACTCTAGGGAATTGTGGCTGGTTACATGTTTATGTGATTTCATTTCTATATTTTGTCTCTGTTTTATGGCTGTGCATTTTGTTATTGTTCTATTCCGTTGTAGATTAGGATTAATATTTTGTTTTAGTCCTTAATTATGCACACACCCCTCCCTCTTGTGGTAATTAGTAGATAAATAGAGTAGATTAATGTAGATTAGGGTAGATTAGCATAGATTAGTGTCTAGAACAATTAATTAGGCAATTTAGAACAAGGCTCCAAGAGTGAAATGATATGGGATGACCATCTACACTGCAAGTTGCCATGAATCTAATTCTGGGCGACTCGGCTGTCGTAGTGGTGTGAACCAGAATTTTGGCGCCATTGCCGGGGAGCCAAGTCACTTCTAAGATGTCTAATTAGTTGTTTATGTGTGTCTTTGTTTGATTTCAAGTTATTTAGTGTTAAGCAAAAAACTAACTACCTCCGATTAACCTCAAACTTGGTATACCACTAGTTTTCGACATTTTAAGCAAGTTTCAACCCCCTGATTATCCAAAGGTTATCTCAGGCAGCCATTTTGTCAAATGCCATCATTTAGGCCTCATTTTCTATTTTTTTAGTGTTTTTTATTTTTCTAATTAATTGTGTTTTTTAGTGTGATTTTTGTAGATCGAATTTTTGAATTCTATTTTTTGTGTTTGTCTCTCCAACTTGTGAAGGAATTTTCCAAGAAAAATCAGATTTTTCTGAGATACTTCAATTTTTGGTGATTTTCATCGGTAGGAGCTTTTTGTAGTGATTTTGCTGTTTTTTGTTGTTTTTGTTATTTTCTTGTGATTTTTGCCCTTCCTAGTGTATGAGAAGGTTTGGTCACGTGGACTTACCACCTTTTGATCCTAAAATTGATAGAACCTTCCATAGGCTAGTAAGAAGCAATAACATTAGGAGTAGTTTCCTTTGTGTTTTTCTTGTGTGCATCATTTTTCTAGCCTATAATAAGGTTTGTCAAGAAGAATTGACTAATTTTGATCAAACATTGTATAAGCCCTATTTGTAGGCTAGTTAGAGTAGTTGTGCGAGGAGTATTGTAATTCTTGTTGTCTGTAGTGTTGTTGTTGTAATTGTTGTGGTTTTCCTCCTTTTATGTAGCATTGTTATTTTTAGCATAGAATTAAAATTTAATTTTGTTTGAGGTTGCTTCTAGTGAGTCAGATTAGGACCTTGACCATGGATCTAGAATCCATATTGAAGCACCTAACCCCCTAGGCAAGAACAAGAGCCACCACCATTTCGCCACCCACCTTCTCCATATGTGAGTGGCATAGATTCCTTCTCTGCATATAGGACTGACCCATATCTTCAATTCCAAGAAAGTACAAAGTCTTATATAGGAGTCTTTCATGGCCTTAGGGCATTCCAACAAGATCCTCAACAGTATGCACATTACCCCACCACTTACATTTTTGAATTTGAACATCCAAACCTAGGATATGAGAGCTTATCCTATCCATCATATGAGCACAAAATTCATGCTCCTTGCCTTAGTGAATTACCCCTTCAAGCCAACCCTAGAGAGCTAGAATCAAGCTTAGAAGAAATGATTCAACAATTGGCCACAAATAACCTGCTGGTCCAATAGTGAATTGAGGTAAACTTACAAAATTTGGTATCTCAATTAGGCCAACTAGCTTGCATTGTTAATGAGATGATCCATCAGGGGTTTGATAGTAGTCCATATTCTCCATCTATGGCTGACCTAGGAGCCAATGATAGTGTCATTTCGCTGAATGATGGCACCCAATTAGATGATGGTCTAGCCCCCCAATCTGAATTAGAGGAATTAGAAGAGCTAGATTGGTAAAATAAGGAGTCCTCTTCCTCCAGTGGTACAAGTGAGAAAAGTGAGTATGAGGAAGCTGATAAGGATGAGTTCCCTTTCCTTCATAGACCATTACCTTCTCCAAATAAGGCTACCTAATCTGAAGTTGTTGAGCTTGAATTAGAAAAGAAATAGAACCCTGACGAGAAGAAAAAGTAGACATAAAAGTGCTGGAGTTAGAATTGAAAGATAAGAATGAGTTTGTGGGAGATTTTGATTTCAATTGTGACTGTCATACTTGCCATGCATGCATTGAGATAGAAAAAGCTTTGAAACTTGGCAATTCTGATGATTTTGTTAAACATGAGCTGAATGCACTTGCACCTGAATCTGTACTTTAACCTGAATTGAATGCATTTGAATCTAAACTTGCATCTGAATTTGAATCTGAAATTGCATTTGATTATGTAAATGCATCTGATTATGCATCTGAACTTGCATCAAATTCAGCAATTACATTTGATTTTGCACCTACACCTGAATTTAAGGCTTTTGAATCTAAATGTGTAATTAATTTTGAATTCGAATGTGCAAGTGCATCTAACATTGCATTTGAATCTGATAGTGCATGTGCAATTGCATCTGAATATGACTCCAATTTCACCTCTGTTTCCATTGTAAATTCTGATTTTGTCCCTCATGTTTTTAATTATGTTTCTAGGTTAGATTTTGTTTTAGGTGATAGTCTTTGTTTAGATAAATTTGTTACAGTTAATCATGTTTTACATAGTAATTCTATTTTAGATAATTCTTGTTCTGATAGATTTAGGAGTAGATTTAAGAGTAGGAGTGGGAGTTGGAGTAGGAGTAGGAGTTTTAATTTTAATTATGTTTTAGAAAGTAGCTTTTAAATTGTGTTTTAGTTAGTCCTTGTCCTTCTTCCCCTTCTTTTTATTTTTCTCTTGGTTCTTCTCACCCTTTGTGGCAAGCGGAGTTTCTTCTGTTTTTCTTCAAGTTAGTGACATAAAATCAATTCTTTCCATCATTCAACCCGCTACTAAAAAAACTTTTGGAAGAAGCCAGTGCCATGAAATTGGAAGACATGGAAAAGGCGCACCACCACTAACAAGGCTGTTTCTTTTTTCCCTTTTATTTTCATGTCCTCTGATTTGCTGTGCTTTGATGATGATACATGCTGATTTGCATTGAAGACAATGCAAAATTTAAGTGTGGGGGGAGAATGAAATAGTCTTTGCTTTTAAAATTTCATGCATTTTTAAAATTTTCCTGCTTTATTTTTATTTGCTTTTTGTTATGTTTCTAGCCTTTTTTTGCACTTTTTTGAGCTTTTAGCTTGTGTTTTGGGTACAGAATTTTAGTTTGCTTTTAGTTTAGTTTTTAGTGCTTTCTTTTGTATTTTGGAAGAAAATTTTGTTGTGGAAGTATGCTTGCTAGAATAGTTTAGGTTTGAATTGTTTTAGCATGATTAGAATTTTAACCTTGTTTTTCTGGAGTTCAAGCTTAAATGGCAATAAATTTGGTTTAATGAATTTTTAGTGATTAAACTATGAGGTTTTGAGCCAAATTGCAAAATGCTTTTCTTTCTTGTTGAGTATTGCACTTATCATGATTTTCACTCTAGAACTTGACTTGGATCTTAGTTGAGACTACATTTTACATGTGCATGCTTAGAGATGATTTAGGCATTTCTTTGTGAGCCATTTTTAGCCAAATAGCCATCTCATGTGTTGTTTCCATTGTATGCCATTTTGTGCCTTGTTCCACTTCCCTTCTTGCATTTTCTACCAGTTTTCTTCCCAAACCAGAATTTTTGCTTCCCAATTTAAGATGTGAAGAGCATTTAAATTCTTTTCAAGATTTGATATGCTGAAATTCTTGTAAATTTTGGGATATTTTGGAATTAATATTTCTCTCTACTCCCAAGTAGAAAATAAAAAATGGCCATTCAAAAAAAAATTGATTGTGATTGAAAAAAAAAATGCGTCGACATTGAAAAGAAGAAAAAGAGAAAAAGAAAAAAAAAGAAGAATAGAAAGAAAGAAAAAGAGGAGTAGATAGAACTTTTTATACCCAAAATTTATTTCAATCTCTTGTGATGTCATAGCTAATGCTCTTCATATTCTTAAGTTGTTTCTTTTATTTCCCCAAATTGTTTCCACACTTTATCCTTGTGTTTCCTTCACTTTCTTGAGTTATTCTCCACCTTTATTCTATTTTTCTCTCTTCCTTTCTATTGTTTTCCACCCAACATTACATTACATCCTTGTAAAGTCCTTTTGACTCAAGCATGCATGTGAAATTGAGTAGTGGAGATTTTACATACTTGACAAGCTTATGGTAGTGAATTTTGTGATAAGTTGAATTTTGAGTGATTTACCCTTTAAACACTTGAGAGAATAGAGAGTAAACACTTACCTTGTGAGGAGGCTAATCACTTGAATTCATTCTTGTCAAATAATTGCCATGATGCTTGACTTTTAGAAATTTAAGATTCATTTCCTCCAAGTGCTAAATCTTTTCAAATTTTAATTATTCCATTCTTGTATGCTTTCCACACTTTTCCTTTGGTATTATTTGGTGTTCTGAATATGATTTTGTCCAGGAGTGCAAAAGGCTAAGTGTGGGGGATTTGATATTAGGCATCTTTATATGCAATTTAGTCCCTATCTTAGTCCTTTTTGCATCTTAAATATTGTGAACTCTTCTATTATATCATATTTTAGATTTATTGGGTCTAAAATAATTATAGAATTAATACGTTTCAATTTCATAATTTTATCCCAATTAATTCTTGTGCTTAATTTTCAGATTTAAAGTAATTAGAGAGTAGATGATGACATGGACGAAATGATGACATGGCAGTTGACTGTGCATTGACTAAGGCTGACAGGACAAACTAGTGGGACCCATTGTTCGGATTTCTTTTTCTGCACAACAGCAGAACAGAACGCAGCAACCAAAAATAGCAACAGAAAAGAGCATCAGGAAAAGGGTAAACAGCAGAATTGCTTTCTGTATAAAAGCAAACACCAGACAAAATTAGCAAAGCAGTAGAAAAGATGAAAAGGATAGTACAATGAGTCAAACCAGAAGCTGAATTTCGTCCATCTCCCTTCTGGCAGCATATATGCACCTCAGACCACCATTTTCAGCTGTTGAAGGCTTCTTCTTCCATATTTTCTATTGTATTTCATTTTTCTTCTTTCCTCCCCCTCTTTGTGTATTTTAGCCACCATGGAAGGCTAAAACATCTTGTAATCAGTCCACATAATCTGAAGTTGAGCTTGAACCCTCTTTGGTTATTAATTAGATAAGTCTCCATTATTCTTGTTCTATTTTATGTTCCTTATTGCCTCTTTGTTTTTATATCCATATTCCTTGTCTGATTAGAGTGGTATATGGTTATGATTACTATTTTAATCTCTTTAATTAAGGAATAATCTAGTTATACATGTATGGATGTTATTGTTGTATATGTATAATAGATTTGGTTAGGGTTATATCATATTTCATTAGGTTTGGGTTAAAGCTAGTGGATTCTAGTCTACATGATTTTTATGAAAACTTTAGGAATTAAAACCAAGTGGTAGAAATTGACAAGTTAATGAGGGTTATGATAGATGCAACTCTAGGGAATTATGGTTGGTTACATGTTTGTGTGATTTCGTTTCTGTATTTTGTCTCTGTTCTGTGGCTGTGCATTTTGTTATTGTTCTGTTTTGTTGTAGCTTAGGATTAATATTTCATTTTAGTCCTTAATTATGCACATACCCCCCTGTGGTAATTAGTAGATAAATAGAGTAGATTAGTGTAGATTAGGGTAGATTAGCATAGATTAGTGTCTAGAACAATTAATTAGGTAATTTAGAAACAAGGCTCCAAGAGTGAAACGACCTGGGACGACCATCTATACTGCAAGTTGCCACGAATCTAATTTTGGGTAACTCGGTGGTCGTAGTGGAACGAACTAGGTTTCCACCCCTCCATTCACGTCGGACTCCTCTTTTCTTCTACTGGCTGAAGATTTTTGCCTGAGTTCCTTCCAATTTTAGTAGAAAAAGAAGGTAAGTGAGCTTTAAGTTCCTTGTATTTCATTTTCCCTCTTCCTCTACTCATTTTTCTCCTTAGCCATGGACCCTAGACTGAATGAGTGTAAGGAAGTTTTGATTTAATAAGAAATAAAGTGATTGTAATGTCATAAACTCTTGATTAGTGAACATTTAGAAACTTTCTCTATAGAAATGATGAAAAAAAAGGTGGTTAGCGTTGGAGGGCTTTGAGAACAAAAAGTGAGATAGAAAGGAAGGGTATTATGTTGATTTGTTTCTTAATTGGTTAAAGGATGCTTTGGACTGAATTTTCTGCACTGCAGAACTATTTTTTTGGGCATTATGTTGGCTAAATGGTCTTGTGAGGTGCTGACAGTTTTGGCTAGTAAATAGAGAAAAATTTTGTAGAATTTTACCGCTGTTTTATAGCTGGACAGCAAGGAAAATTCTATAAGATTCTGTAGAAAATTCCTCTGTTATAACAGTAGAAATTTGGCAATGGTAGGAATATATTTTTGCTGCCATAGGAACCAAATTGCTACTGTTATGACAGCAGAAATTTTTTTCTCTTTATGCCCTGTTTTACTTACAAGAAGGTCTAGTTTTAATGTGTTCTTTTATCTCCATTTTATTTGTATTTTAGGAAATCCTTGGGAATCATTTCCTAGCACTTTCCATATTTTTAGCTTGAAAAAATAAAGATAGTTAGTGCCACATTTGAGGTGAGTATGATGACATTGTCTTACTCTTTTGAAACTTGAAACTCTAGCATCATGGAGGTAAGGATGAAAATGATTTGGTCTTGAAATTTATTTAAGTATTCATATTCTTGGTACTTAAATGATCTTGTTTGTGGAATATTTTCTATCTAAAATATCTTGCTTTTATTGATGATGAAAACCACCCTTGGAAAATTTATGTGTTGGCAATGTTAGCTAGAAATTAATATGGTTGAAGTTGTATTAATTATGTTGTGTTGAAAACTTGAATGTATATTATGAATGTAATTTCAAATTGATGATAATTATTGTTTGTGTTTGGTTCATGGTGGTGTACCCCATGAGAGGAATTAAAGGAGTTATAAGGGTGGAGATACCTTTTTCTTGGAGAGATAAGGGTGGATGCGGTCGGGGGGCAGCAGGTAACGATCCACTGGTACCGTGGACGACTCGGTTGGTACGTGATTTATGTTATGTATTGTATGAATTGTACTTCTTTTGTTATTTATAACTAACGTGAACTTTCGAATTGTTGATATCTCTATGATGCTAGATGTGAAATTTTAATTTCGCTAGATGATGTTATCCATTCACTAAGTATCCTATTACTCATCCTATTATTTTACAACATTTTAGAGTCTGTAATTGACACAGGAGATTGTCTAGGAGAGTAACGGGCTTACATTATACCGACCTCTTGTACCTTGGGTTGGTCCTTTTGCATCTTAACTATTTTGTTGAAATCTAGACGTCGCTATGTGATCACATAAGACTCCTATCATTTTTGTGGATGGGCTATGTGGAGATATGATGCTTTATGCTATTTTTTTTTTGGTCTTGTTCTTTGAAGATTAACACCTTGACGATGTTTCAATTTGGAAATATTACAGACTTATCTATTTCCTTGTTTTGTTATGAAAGGTTAGAATACTATATATAGAAAATGGAGTATTTAGAAATGTTTGAATGATGTGAGTTTAGCTTTAAGATTAGAAACAACGTGTACAGGTGATTGGAATTCATTGTGATAAAAATTTCATAAATTGTTGTTTTTGTTAGGTCCACGATGTGAAGAAAATTCACTATCGTGCCGGTCACATTTTTAGGATGTGACAAAAGGGGGAATTGAACTAATCTTATGAATGTTCTTCTGTAAATATTTCTAATATAAATACTTTCTTGTATTGTTCTTGTGTTGGAGTTGGATAGGAAGGAATTTTTGTTACATTTATATGTGTGTTTTTTCAAGCCATATGGTGAATATATGTATATCGAATCTGAAATTCCATTGTGAGCTATTAAACCGCAAGGAATATGTGAGAGTTACATGAAGAAAAATTATTTGTGCAATTAAGTAAGAGAGTTTGGAATTTGTTTGGTGTTATTGCTGTCTATGTTGCTACTGAACTTACAATCTGTCAGTGGCACCAAATGAGCTCCGACTAGTATAAAGTTTAGTGTTCCTTTTGTTTTGGCATCATAGAATATACTTGCGAATTTTTATTGGAATCAAACTCCATTAAACCTCCCACTTCCTCTTGATTAGCTTAGTTGCCCAAAATCAAAATTCTTTTCTGTATGTATACTTTCTACGGTAGAAATATACACAAATCAAGTCCTTTTGGCTTGAAATTTTTATGAGGTATTCCTTGGCATGTGTATTATGGAATAGATGGTTTCATAGTGTTTGGGAAGCAATTTCTAGGTCAAATATTAGGGAAACTGAAGCTACATAAAAAATCAGAACAATCTAACTAGTTTTATTTATAGTTATGTTAGACTAATCAAATGGTCTATTTTTACTTTGAAATTTCTATGGAGGGATGTCATAACACTAAATTATATATCTAGCAAGGCTAATGGGATTTGGAATTGTTTTAATGGGTCAATGGCATGCAAAACATACATCTTCATGCTATAGAGGCAGTCTGGGCAGTAGCTGCGAAAATGTGGTTTTAAAGGGGCACATCAAAGTATTTCTTTTTGAAATTTTACTTTCAAATACTATACATATTATGGATGTCCTACCAAATTTCATGAATTTTGAAGTTGTGATGACTACCCAGAAAATACATCAAGTATGGAGTACGAATTTTAGTCTTAAATAGAGCATGGGTGATTATGTATAGAAATTTAATTGGTTTAGAGGGGATTGGCTTCTAAAATTTGTAAGAAGAGGTAATTAACATGTAAAGGAGCAGTTTCATGGCTTTTAACTCCTAGATAGGTTCGTTCAATGGTGATTTAAATGGTCACACTGAGTCTAGTGAAACAATAAAGTGATCCTAATGAAAACACCTTTCTCTTCATTTTGAACTGTAAAATGTGCCTTGATATGCTATTAATGTTAGAGCCTTGGTAAGGTGTGAAATGGAAAATATTGCTCTTGTATGAATAAATTTATATACTATGTTGAAAAGAAAATCCAGTGATGTTGAATGCTATCAATGTTACATATGTGAATGACAAATTACTTATGCTTGTCTCATATTTTATGTTTAGGGAATTATTGTCCATCCTAATGTCTGGGTCAATTATACATCTATATATGTGCCAAGTAACAACTATGTTGTAGATTACATGGAACTATATATATGTATATATATTGTGATTCCCTTCCCTTGAAAAGACTTAACGCTTGAATCATTAGCTGTTACTACCATTAATTGACCAGTGCTGGGACAACTTTTATGTTGAGATATAGATAAGAGATATTAAACTCCTTTGTTTAATAAATTGAAGTATGATACATAGTTTGAGGCAAATTTCCTTATTAACAGAGTATATAAGTACACAATATATTTATATTGTCCTAGAACGGTAGACATAATATTATTTAAAATTGTCCTGGAATGGTGGATATAACATTATTTATATTGTCCTGGAATGGTGGACATAATATTATTCAATGTGACCTGGAACGGTGGACATAACCTTCTATAAATGAATTGGTATTAGGGAGGCATTACAACTGTTTACTTACATGTGGTGTGGAACCCCATAGAAATGACTGTTGATCATGAACATTTTACATTGGAATTTTGATTACCCATGCACGTGTTCATGCAGACTTCATTATATAATTATGTGCCAAGGTTGTAACCTTGTATTAGTAGTATTGTTTAAATTTTGATTGTGGATTTCATGTTGGCCATATGTGGTGTATTTTAGTGAAGACATATCTTTCTATAGTCCTACTTATGCAAGAATGCCTGGTTTGCGAATTCTTTTATGCTTGTTGTTTCCCCTTACTGAGTTTTATGCTCACTCCTTTCTTTGCACCCTTGTAGGTCTTTTTTTGATAGTTGTTGAGTCTTCATACAAGGAGTAGTGGAGTCTCCAGGTCCACATTCATCTATCTTGGAATGCTAGTACGTTTAATGATTAGGTATTTGAGTCGCTCTATAGTTAGGTCTACCTAGGAATCTTGTAGTAGTTGTAAAAAGGGGTCAAAACATCGTTACATTCATAATTTTATTTTTGCTCATGTATTAAGTTATTACATTATGGTTGGAAATGATCACTTATATGTCATATGTATTCTAAGTGCTAATGGTTTGCAGTTAAGCTTACGGCAGTGGTCTCATGTTCCCAAAATAGGGCATGATAAAGATGGTATCAGAGGTAGGGATTAAGTCTTCTATTTACTACAGAGCAAGGTAACCTTTATGGACCCTCCCCTATTATTGTGAGTCGCGATGCAACTATAGGTTGAGGTTCCATTAAAGGCCTTAGGTTGGTTGGGGAAGGTCTTTTTGTTTGTATCATACTCCTTTGTAGTGGTCATATAGACCCTTTCTCTATTTTAATCTATATGCTTGTAGTATAGAATATTATCACCTTTGGCGGGGCACAAAAGGTCTTTAATTAGGGATGTAGGCATTGAGGAAATGTCTACGTGGCCGCCTATTGTGTCAGTGCATGGCCATTGTAGAGTGAGAAGAATACATTATCCCTATCATTTTTTACATAATAAATGCTTGGCATAATAACTATATTTTGCATAAATATGGAAGTGCTATATAGTATGTGATACTAGTGTAATGCTTGAACTCAAATGGAACCATATATTGTCTAATTATATGATTGGTGAAATGAAGTGAAGGTAACTAATAGCACATAAACAAGTAAGAGTGTATGCTTGTGTAAGCTGATCTTGATTGGTTGAATTATATCATGTATGTGGTAAATAGTGAGAAGATTAAACAAATGTGTACAAGTACAAATATGTGTGCAGGGAGTGACCCAAAGGGAAGGAATGGATTGAGGGTACACCCCTAGTGGATTCCTACTACGTGAGTGTGATTATGGCACGACCCAAGAGGCCATGTGTAGCATTTGGATGTGGGCACGACCTAATAAATTAAACTTCTTCATGATTGAGGGTGTTGACTCAAAGGAGGTCAATGATTTTAGAATTTCTTGTATACGTTTGGAAATGATTGAATTGGTTTCCTTGTATGAGAAGCACTATTTGACTTGCTAACAGTAAACTAAACGTTAATGAAAGTGTATGTGTATTGATCGATATGTGTGAAGCTTGATGTGAACATGCTTTTACTTGATGGAATGCTGGATGCCTACCTGGCTGTTTTATGTTGAGGAAATTCAGGGACTAAATTTCTTTGAGGAGGTAATATTGTAGTACTCGTGAATTTTAATTCACTCAATGAATTTGTTAATCTTAATATATGTTAATATGTGAAAATTTTGGGGCTAATTTGTAATTTAGTGAAAAACAAAATCTTGGAATCTCTAAATTTTGTTGCAAGAAATTTAGAAGAAAGTCCTTAACGACTGACTTAATTGAAATTAATGATAACAATTTTTGGGACTTCTTTCAAAGTGTTAGACAAGTGGAACTCTTGAATTTATTTGGGAAATAAATGAAGAAAGAAATAAAAACAATTTTAAACCTTGAAAGTGAATTGAAAATTTTTATTTGAAATTTATAAGGACAATAGTGAATAAGTATTTTAGAAATGGGTGACTACTTGTGATTAAAGCAAAATGGTGGACATGTGGTGCAAGAAGAGCCACATATGTGTGCACTTTCTTCTAATTAAAATAAAGTGCCAAACCCTTTAACTGGATGCCAAAAACCGTGAACTCCTTCATGCGTGGTAGCCAAGAGAGAGAAGATAGAGAACAAAAAGATGGAGATCATCGTGAATGTCACTATTCTTCGATTGGAATCTCGTTGGTGGCCATCGCCCCTTCCTCCCCTCTTTCTCCTATTCCCCTTTTGTTCTACCTCCCTCACAGTTCACAACAAGGTGGAGCAACTTGAGGGAGGAATGACAGGGTGGGTTGTGAAGGGTATTTCCACCACCCTTACTTGTTCGTTCCGCATGGTCTGGCTAGTTTACCACCTACGATTAGCCCCTTCGTCAACCACCATGAGATGGTAAGAAGGTAAAACCTCCCTAACCCTTCTTCTTTCCATTTATAACATAACCTTCCAAATTTGATGTACCCATGAAGCCTCATCATTTAAACCATATTTAGGACTTAATTTCTCCCAATTCCTTTCTACTTTGATGAATTTAGTATTTGATTTAGAGAAATCTTAGTGAGCCGTGGCTTTCCTTGCTTAGACTGATAGAGAAATGCAAATTGAGACGTAAGGGGGAATTGAACCAATCTTATGAATGTTCTTCTGTAAATATTTATGATATAAATACTTGTTGTATTGTTCTTGAGCTGGAGTTGGATAGGAAGGAATTTTTGTAATATGTATATATATGTTTGTTCAAGCCATATGGTGAATACATGTATATTGAATATGAAATTCCATTGTGAGCTATTAAACTATGAGGAATATGTGAGAGTTATATAGAGAAAACTTATTTGTGCAATTAAATAAGAGAATTTGGAATTTGCTTGGTGTTATTGCTGTCTATGTTACTACTGAACTTAAAATCTGTAAATGGCACTAAATGAGGTCCAACTGGTATAAAGTTTGGTGTGCCTCTTGTTTTAGCATCATAGAATATGCTTGCAAAAGTTTATTGGAATCAAACTCCATTAAACCTCCCACTTTCTCCTAATTAGCTTAGTTGCCCAAAATCAGAATTCTTTTATATAGGAATACTATCTAAGGTAGAAATATACCCAAATCAAGTTCTTTTGGCTTGAAATTCTTATGAGGCATTCCTTGGCATGTGTAGTTATGTAATTGATGGTTTCATAGTGTTTGGGAAGCAATTGCTAGGCCAAATATTAGAGAAATTGAAGCTACATCAGAAATCAGAATAATCTGACCAATTTTATTTAAAGTTATGTTAGACTGATCAAATGGTCTATTTTTACTTTTAAATTTTTATGGAA
Organism: Biancaea sappan; assembly: GCA_037074585.1. Lineage (NCBI taxonomy): Eukaryota > Viridiplantae > Streptophyta > Magnoliopsida > Fabales > Fabaceae > Biancaea > Biancaea sappan. The sequence goes on from CM073492.1 coordinate 67,067,235, forward strand.
GGATGCACAACACTAAATTATATGTCTACTAAGTTTCATGGGATTTGGAATTGTTTTTGTGGGTCAAAAGCATGTAAAACCGAGATCCTTATGTTGTAGAGGCAGTCTGGGTAGTAGCTGTAAAAATGTAGTTTTGAGGGGTAAAAATGTAGTTTTGAGGGGTAAAAATGTAGAAAATTTCTTTTTGAAATTTTATCTAAGATTTGAGACATATTAGGGATGTTTCCTACCAAATTTCATGAATTTTGGAGTTGTGATGACTGCCTAGAAAATTCATCAAGTATGGGGTTCAAATTTTAGATTTAAACAGAGGATGGGTGATTATGTATAGAAATTTAATTGGTTTAGAGGGGATTGGCTTCTAAACTTTGTAGGAAGATGTAATTAAAATGTAAAGGAGTAGTTTCATGGCTTTTAACTCCTAGATAGATTAATTCAATGGTGATTTAAATGGTCACACTGAGTCTAGTGAAACAATAAAGTGATCCTAATGAAAACACCTTTCTCTTCATTTTCAAATATAAATTATGTGTATTGATACCCTATTAATGTTGGAGCCTTGGTAAGGTGTGAAAGGGAAAATATTGCTCTTGTATGAATAAGAATGAATTTTTTAAGCATAGTTATGAATAAATTCATATACTATGTTGACAAGAGAACCAAGTAATGTTGAATGCTATAAATGTTACATATGTGAATGACAAATTACTTATGCTTGTCTTATATTTTACTTTTATGTGCATGGGGAATTATTGTTCATCCTAATGTCTGGGTCGATTATACATCTATATATGTGCCAACTGAGTTGTTACAACTATGGTGTAGTTTACATGCAATTATATATATGTATATATATTGTGATTCCCTTCCCTTGAAAAGACTTAACGCTTGAATCATTAGCTGTTACTACCATTAATTGATCAGTGTTGGGCCAACTTTTATGTTAAGATATAAGTGAGAGATATTAAACCCTTTTGATGAATAAATTGAAGTATGATACATAGTTTAAGGTGAATTTTCTTATTAACAGAGTATATAAGTACACAGTACATTTATATTGTCCTGGAACAGTGGACATATTATTATTTAAAATTATCCTGGAACGATGGACATGACATTATTTAAATTGTTTTAGAATGGTAAACATAATATTATTTATATTGTCCTGGAACGATGGGCATAATCTTCTATAAATGAATTGGTATTAGGGAGGTATTACAACTATTTACTTACATGTGGTGTGGAACCCCATAGAAATAAGTGTTAATCATGAATGTTTTACATAGGAATTTTGATTACGCATATACGTGTTCATGCAGACTTCATTATATAATTGTGTGCCAATGTTATAACCTTGTATTGGAAGTATTGTTCAAATTTTGATTGTGGATTTTGTGTCGGCTATGTATGGTGTGCTTTAGCGAAGACATATAGGATCTTCCAATGGCCCTACTTCTACAAGGGTGCTTGGTTTGCGAATTCCTTTATGCTTGTTGTTTCCCCTACTGAGTTTTATGCTAACTCTTTCTTTGCACCCTTTGCAGGTCTTTGGTTGGGTATTTGAGTCACTCTATAGTTAGATAGAACACCTAGGAATCTTGTACTAGTTGTAAAAAGGGATTAGAATCATTACATTCATAATTTAATTTTTGCTCATGTGTTATTACATTATGATTTGAAATAATCACTTATATGTCATATGTATTCTATATGTTAATGGTTTGTGGTTAGGCTTATGGCGGTGGACTCCGGTCATGTTCCTAAAATAAGGCGTGACAGGAAGAAGAAGAAAAAGAAGAAGGACAATTACTCTTTAGCTTCCATGATCTCCTTCATTCCATAAGCTTGCCGTGACTGGTGGATGAAGAAGAAAAGGAAGGGGTTGGATGCTAGCAGAGGATAAGCTATGGGAGGATGAAAAAAAAAAGAATGAGAGGAAAAAGGATGAAGGGCATATTAAAAGTGTGGTGTGTGGCCCACTCAATCTATTTCAATTTGGTCCTTCTATCAAAACAACATTTGATTAATAAAAATGAAAAGTCTTTAATAAAGTCTGATGATAATTGGGGCACCCAACTGTACTTCATAAAAATATACACATCATCACGTTCTATTTTCACTTAAAAAAAGATCAATAATCCCGTAAATGTTCACTATGGTCCCTCCTGGTGTCTAAAACCCACTTTAGGCTCATGATCAACCGCTTTAAGATCACAGCTCAAAATTTATCCTCGTAAAACTCATTCTTCCTCATGGATTCTTATTTAGTCTATTCTCAAAATTATTTCCATAATTGTTTTTCACTTTAGTCCTTAGACGTACTTCTTATACCCATAACCTGTGTTTTTTCTTTTCTGTTGTAGATTTACTTAGCTTATGACATGTCTTAGTCCTTATTCAACTTTAGGAATCTTTGTTTCCCTAGTTGGAAATTCTTAATTTGTGAAAAATTTTTGTCCTTCTAATTATGCCTTTTAGAATTGCACAATAATACCTGAGGTGTTATAGATTTAGTGGGAAGAGTTCAAGAGGATATTCATGGAACAATTTATTCCTCGAAGTATGCAGATTGCAAAGATTAGGGATTTTGAGGCTCTTAGACAGAGGGCTATGATGGTAGAGGAATATGACACACAGTTTGTTCAGTTATCACGCTTTTCTTTCGATGTACTTCCTAATGAAAAGGAAATGATACAAAAATTTGTTCTTAGTCTTCATCATTCTTTGTATCAATTTGTGGGAACTTGAATAGAGATGTACCCTTCATATATGGTTGTGGTGGATACGGCTAGGTTGGCAAAAATAAATGAAAAAGATAGTGATGAGGATCAAAGGCAAGGGAAGAAGCAAGGGTGCAATTTTTCAGAAGCACCTTCAGTGTTAGTACAACCCACAGTTAGTGCCATGAAGCTCAGTCTGGATAGTAAGACAGAGCAATATGTGGTACATCATAGTTCTTCTAGATCTGGGCATGGAAAGCCCAAGTGCTTAGTATGAGGTAAGTTTCATTGGGGGACGTGTTATCATGCGAGATTTATTTGTTACCAGTGTAGTTAGGCAGGCCACCTTAAAAGTGAATGTCCCCAGTTAAAGGAGAATTTTGAGCAAAGATTTTTTCATTCCTCAGGCCAACAATTAGATGTGACTTGCACTCTTAAAGCTTCTTTTGCATCTTTTGGGAATAGTGAAAAGGGCAGAGAATTTAGCCGTGGATCAAGGAAAAAAGATAAATTAGTCGTAGACCGAAGGCAAGGATGAGTTTACACTTCCACTTTAAAAGAGATGAACATAGGTAACTTCTTTCTGAACATATTCTGGTAATATGTGTACTGTTTGAACTCAGATGGCTTGCCTTGAATTATTGATTGTTAATGATTCAAATGAATTTAACATGATTGGAGAAATTTTCTTTATGATAACCTTGGTTGAGAGGAAATCATGTTCATAAATATTTGTTAAGTGTGTATTTTGAAGTTTTGTGGATGGAGTGAAATCTTAAATGAAATTATGGTTAAGATAAGTGGTAAGCTAAGTTGTCTAGTAGACTACTTTATCTTTTAGGGTGATAAAGGTAAGGTGTCGAGCAGCTGAAATACTAAGATATTTTTTCTTTCGTGCTTGTAAAGGAAGCCTAAAGTTGAGGTATGTATTAAATTAGATTCTATTCATCTATGGTGGGCAATTATGGAAATGAAGCTTCTTATTAACCATGAGATCTTATTTACGAAAGTTATTCAAATATCATAATCTAGCTAGAAAGTGCAATATCATATATGAATAGTATCTTTGGAAGAGGGAATAAGAACGTTGAACCAAAAACCTTCTCATTTATGTAGTTCATAGAGTAGGTGTGGAAAATTCAGGGGACCGAATTTCTTAAGTGGGAAGATTGCAACATCTGAGGATTTAAGTGAAATTTTTTTTGAAATTAAAATTTGGATTAAAAAATAATTAATTGAAAAAAGAAGAAAGAAGAAAGAAAGAGAAATTTCAACATAGTTGAGGCAAAAAAACTTTTTTTCTTCTTCAAGTGGTTGTGGACTCAAATGGAATAAAAAAATTTATTGAGATGTCTTTTCGTCAATTTAACTAAAGGGAACATTTGGTGGCATTTTAAGACTCTCCCACGTGTCCCATTTACTTTAGCTTATTCAAGAAGCTTCTCTCTATTTGTTCTCTTAGCCATGAGTCTATGGAAGGAGTATGAGAGGGAGAAAGCATCCGAGAGAGAGAGAGGGGGGAAAGGAAGAGACCCAAGCTAGAGCACCACCGTCAGACACTATGAAAGCTGGCAACCTCTGTTCTCCACTGGTGTGACTTCATTTCAAGGTAACTGTAGTAGAGTTTTCTCCTTTTTTTTCATTTCCTTCGTGTATTTTGAGAGCTAGCTGAGAAGGAGATGAAAACCCAAGTGTAAACCTTCCTTCTCCTTTCAATAAGTCTTCTTTTTTCTTCTCCGTGAGCAATCTGTGAGAAAAACAACCCAACATACTCTGTTTTTTTTTCTTTTTGAATGAAAAGCAAAGGTATTCTTCGGTTAAAAGAGAGAAAAATGGTGAGGCAAAATCAAGCTATAGGGCTTTGAAATTTTCTGGTTTTGGTAGCAAAGAGGGAGGTTGTCCAAATTTCTAAATATGTAGAAGAAAATTTCTGAACGAAAAAAAAAATTCATAATTTCCTTTTTTTTCAAATCTATGGCTTGTAAATTTTGTTGTGTTTCAATATGTTGCTGGTTGCTGAATTATGGGGGGAGAATTTGATAATATAAAAGCTTTAGAAAGGATTAAAACCGAGAGAGAGAAATGGAATTATGCAGAAGAAATTTCTGCATAATGAACCATGGATGTGGGTGTTTAAGTTAATCTTTTTCTGTGGTTTATTCATTATTTTCCAACTGTGATTGAATGAGGAATATTGTTTAGATATATAGTTACTGAGAACAATTTATTTGAGACCTATTTCCTTGAGGTATAACTATGAGAGAAAATGAGAAAAAGGAAAGTGGGAATTGAATCATGTTTGCTGTCATGTATTGTTGCTGATGTTTTGGGCTGTTATGGTATGAATTGAGCTCAAATGGCCATAATACTTAGTATCCTATTAGATATAATGTCTAAGAACATGTATAAATTATTTCAAAAGTTTTGTGGGCTTGTTTGGTACCCTAAGTGTCTCTTGAACAGCAACTGAAACTTGTAAAAGGCAGAACAGGACTGATCTCTCGTGCCACTGATTTTATGTATTTTGGTGACCAAATGAAGCTTTTAAATCTTGAAATTTTTATGAGGGATTCTGGAAATATTACTTAACAAATATGGAAAGTTTCAAAATTTTTAGAGGAGTTTAGCATGGTGAACTTACCCAAGAATAGAACCTTATGCTGTGCAGACCAAAACTAGGCAGATTGGGAGTCTGGCTCTATTTCGGCAACTAAATGATAATATTTTGATCCAAAATTTTTATGGGACCTATCTAAGACATCATACTATGTTGCTACCAAATTTCATATCATTTGGCTAAGAGTTGATAGATTTAATAAACAGAAAACAGAACCTATAAGAAAATCAGACAGCTCTAACCTATGGTCACTAAAAGGGTCTTCAAAGGGATCAAACGGTAGCATTTTGATCTGAAAATTTTATCCTATTATGTCAACATATAAATAAGGTTATCTGTCAAATTTCGTGATTTATGGAGTTATGAATTAATCCATGAATTGTTTTAAATACAGACTTTAAAATTTGCTTCAAAACAGAAAAAGGAGAGATTTTTGGTAGCATATTTTTTGAGTTGATATTATTTCTTGCTTGACTTGTTATATAGGCTTCCCATTGGACTTTGGAGATCCTTTCTTTGGGATAAAAGAGTATATTTGACATGGATCCAAGGTGAGGGAGCTATCACTCTACTACGTTTGCTTGTTTGCTAGGATTTGTTGCTAGATATATGATATGCTATTACATATGAACTTGATTACACATGCTTTAGTGTGATTAATTGTGAAGATGTGTTATGAAAGGCATGTGTAGTTGTACTTACCTTGGTTTGTGAATATTATGGATGAATTACTTGGAAAGAGAAGTTCTTGATGCTTGATGTGATTGTTTAAGATTATATGTGATTGTGTGTGATTGAGAATGAAGTGGAGGAAGTTTATGGATCCCATGGTGACGAAATAAGGTTGGTACACACACTTATATATTTTTTGTCCCAATACAGATGGGTATTGTGGACTGTGAGGAAACAAGGGTGGTGATTGAGATACTCGGGAATATGTGATGGAGAAGTGGAGTGAACTACTTTTACTACTATGATAATTATTAAATGATGTATATATAAGAGTGTTGTAGTGATTGTGAATATGACATGGATTTTTTTTTTTAGTGTGAGAGAAATTGCTCTTAAATCTTGTATATACGTTGAATTTTGTTTTGTGAGTATATCCTAACTTGAATAGATATTTGTATATATATATTTGTATGTGTGTATATGTTGTGTATGATTTATACATGGAGTGATAAGGGTGAAAGCAGTGGGAGTCGCGAGCAATAATCTAAAAGTACCCTGGACGACCCAGTAGGTACAGGAACTTGTGTAATTGATTGATGTGTTATTGTTAGCTTGAATTATGTGATATTGCGATGTGATTGATCTTATGGATAATTCATATGTGTTATCATTATGATGCAATATGATTGTTTTTATATTGTAGCATAGTGGTGTTCCTCACTTGGGCGCTTGTTTGCTCATACACCTTATTTAACATTTTTAGAGTTGGCATTTGAAGAAGAGTATTTGTGCTAAATGTAAGAGATCCTTAGCTCAAGACCCCAATTGAATCGAGGGATGATCCTTGTATCATTTTGAATGACTATTCTAGTGTCACTCCGTGAACGTATAGGTAGCCCAGGGATGAGATTTCTGTCATTGTAAATTGAGACATTACGTAGACTTTATGCATATGAGTAATTCAATTGTATTAAAGATTTTCTTTTAAATATTTTATTTATTTAATTTATTTGTCATGATGGAATGTAAAAAAAAAGATATATATATATATACACACATAGTGGTGTAATTTTCATACTTAGCAATGATAATTAAAAGCCAATTCTCCTTAGATGAAACTTATTTTATTTGTTTTAGAATGTTATGCATGTTGGTTCGATAAAATTGGTCTAGGTTTGGAGGTGAGGTCAGGCTCATTCTTGTGCAAATCACGTATCTTAGGTGGGACGTGTCAAGAAGGTATCGAAGCATGAGTTTCAGGTCTCTTATAGATCATGGAGCAAGGTTACCTTTGTAATACCCACCAATTTTATTTTGTAATAATTGATGGTATTACGATAATTATTTGCTTTTGTGGAATTGGTGTTATTTTTATTACAGTATTTTGTAGCATTGCCTTTATTTTTCTATTTCCAATCATTTAATTTCCATAAATTAGTGGAATACTTTTGATAATTTATTTATGGATTCAGTATTATATGATTGGATTGGGTGATGTGTGGTGTTGTAGTAATTTTATGTTATATATGGGAAATTACGAACAAGGAATTTACTGGAATTTATGTGGTTCAATTTTGATTCTGTAGAAGTGGGTTGGATGTGGGGCCTGTGGGTCAACCTATGACCCACCACCTATATATGGCTTCCTTTCACTTTTTTCTTCTTCATTTTCACACTTCGAGTATTTTGGCCAAGTTGAAACCCTTCCTTTCTCTCTTCTCTCTCTCTTCACTTAACTTGATCTTTTCACTGATCAATCTTCGACTTCTAGTTGTTTTTTTCATCTTGGGACTATTCTAAGACTACGGGTAAGATTACATTTTGTTAATCTCTCTTAGATTCTTGAAATTTCCTTTGCCCTGGGTTATTATGAGTTTTTGAAGCTTTTCATGAAAACTTTGCCTCTTTGTCTCTTTTCTTAAGTCTGTTCGGTTGATTATGTTTTAATCTAGTTCATGGAGGTAAAACAAAAAAGTTTCACATATTAAAACTCAAGAACACGTTCTTGAGAAATTTCAAGAGAATTTGAGGAAATTCGTAAAATTCATTTTTTTTATGTTTTAGATGTTCTAAATTGTTCCATGAACCTTATTTGGACTTTGGAACTCAAAGCAAAAAGAGAAAAGGGTGAAAATCTGGATTTTTGGGAGCCTAAAATTCGTGATGAACTACGAAGAACTAAAGTTCTAGGTTCTGGCGCCCAGGTGCTAAGAGCAATATTTTTGGGAAGAGAGTTTAGGGCATGGCACCCTATGCACCCTGTGTGGCGCCCAGGCGCCAAGTCCATAAACTCTGGCAGAGCGTTTAGGTGCTGGCGCCTTAGGTGCCACGCCTAGCGCTAGGCGACCTTGGAGCTGAAAAGGGATTTTGAGTGTTTTGTTAGTTTTGGTATTTCTTTTAGGTGCATTGGAAGGATTAATCGGCTCTGTTTTGAGACTTTGTGAACAGTAAAACTTGTGAGGCAAAGGTGAGTGGTGGACCTTACCAAATTTATTTTATTTCAACTACAGTGTAAATCCCTCCTTCCTCATTTGTGAAAGATAAGTCAGTCTTATTTTTATTTGGTCATATTAATTAAAACAAAACGGTAGATGGAATATTTATTTTATAGTAAGGGGTGTATTTATTAATATTGCGTTAAACTGTATTGTGTTCTGGAATCATTGCATTCACTCATGACACAAAATGCATAGATATGGGAAACAGAGGATTGGTCTTCTATAGGATGTGGATATTCAAAGGTGTGTGCCTTTGGAATACACTCATTGAGGGTTGGTCTTCAATGGGTAGCGAGGTAAAATATGGCAAGCATTCATATGGTTGATTGCATAATCGTAATCTGTCACTATTATTTAATAATTCTTTGTATTTGATAGCTTTCATTGGTGATGGTGAGTTACAGTAATTGTACTTGTGCACTATAACTATTTTTCTACACAGTCTTTTGCTTACTGAGTTTTGATGAACTCACACTCTCTATGGTTATTCTTTTCAGAGGCGGAGGCTGAGGAACAAGGGTACCCACTGGAGTGTTAGCGGCTTTTTGGAGATATACTTCTCTTGGTGTCAATGGGTTCTTGGAACCAAATTTTGCTAAGCTTATGATGTCGCTCTGTAGTCAGTTAGGCGACATAGGCTTGGGTCGGGAATTGTACATTATAAATTCAGCTGTAATTTACTGTTGTACTGAAATTGCTACGTTATGATGTTATAGGATTTTCTTTACATATGTATATATATATATATATATATTATTCTACTTATATAAAAATGACTGGCTTATGTACTAATAGTTGTGGATAGCTAGGAGTGTTTGATGTGGTTTGAAATGTTCACGCTTATTACATGGGTTTACTTTTTTGGGCATGACAAAATGGTATTAGAGGGAGAGTTTTGTAGGTCTCCCAAGGATTGCAGAGCTAAGTGTTCTTTGAGGGCCCTTCCCTATTGTCATGAGCCGTGGCATGACTATGACCATGGGTTTAGGTTCCATAAAAGTCACTATTTAGAGTTGAGTGTCCCTTTTTACTAAGCCGCTCCTAGGTGGAGTAGGTTTAGATATTTTGTTAACATTGAAGTGTTTATTACTTGTGTATAGATTGTTATAATTTCTGATGGTAGATAAGAATTGTGGAAATAAACATGCTCATAGTGAACATAGTCGTAATGTTGTCGAATCGGTCCAAGGTAACACAACGATTAGCCCACAGTATGATTCTTCTAGGCATGCTGAGACCAAATTTGTTGAAGAAGTTAAAGGCCAATCAGAATCCAACCCAGGCAGATGGTTCGGTTCCTACAGTTAATGCTTCAATAATTGAGGGAATTGTAGATATGTTTATAACTCACATGGATCACATGGATGCAAAGTGAGAGGCAAAGTTTGCATCTTTGGTTCCACCTGTAGCTCTATCTTCTACAGCAGTACCACCATAGCTCATGTACCGTCTTTTCCTCTAGCCAGAGAAGGTACGATAAAAGATATTAAGATGACTAATTTTTTTAAGATGAGACCACCATTGTTCTTTGGGGAAGACCTTGATGATGATCCCCAGTGTTTTCTTAATGATTGTGAGGCGGTTTGTGACGTATTGGGATGTTCAGATGTATGAAGGGTAGAAATGATTGCTTTCCAACTAAGAGGACAGGCAAAAAGATGATGGGGAACTTTGAGAAAAGGACAACCACAGGATGCACCGCCTTTGTATTGGGCTGAGTTTCGTAAGGCTTTTATGGACCAGTTTCTTCTTAAGACTTTAAGAGCGGCCAGGGCAAAAGAGTTTGAGGAGTTGAAACAAGATACCATATCTGTTGATGAATACGATGCCCAATATGTTTGCTTAGCTAAATATGCTCCAAATATGATACTTTCAGAAGAGGACATGATTACAATATTTGTTGAAGGACTCCAGGAGCCTTTGTACAATCAAATAGAACCTATGATAGAATATTTTACCTGTTATAAAGATGTTGTGGTGGTTGCCAGGAGAATGGAAAGAAGGGCTAAGGGCCGGCAGGATCATTTTAAGAGTAAGAAATGAAAGAAAGAGGGTAAGTTCCTTGAGCATGAGGGAAGTTTGGGGACTCAGAGATTTCCTTTTCCTACTCCAGTCACACCGATTATATCTTCAAGACTGCCTGCATCTACAGGTAATATGGTGAGACCCCGTACTGAGTACAGTGGAGGCTATTCAGTTAATGGTCATGGGATTTTCCAGGCAGGGCGAGGTAGACCACGCTGTTCTTTGTGTGGGAGATTCCATACAAGAATATGTTTCAAGAAAGACGCCAGCAGTGGATGCTTCCATTGTGGTCAGCTAGGTCACTCTTAGAGGGAGTGTCCTCAATTATTTTCTAAACCTACTCGGGGACCAGTCTATCCTGCACATGTTCAACCCACTGCTCCTCTTATGCCACGATCGCCAATTCACCCGGTAGGAGGCAGGAAACTTCGGCGAGGGGCTGGCAGAGCCCAGAGAGGTTGAGGGCAACCTATTGCAGGTAGAGGGATTGCACGGGTCTATGTTTTGACTAGACAGGATGCTCAAGCATCCAATGCCATGGTAATAGGTATTTTACTAGTGTGTTCATTTTTGGCTCATGTGTTACTTGACCCTTGGTCTACACACTCTTATATGTCACCTTTACTTGCAAAGAAAATTTCTTTAGGACCTGCTAGACTTAAGGAACCCTTTTTGGTCGGTACACCGACTGGAGATACTTTGGTAGTGAATTCAGGTTATAATTCTTGCAAAGTTCTAGTGAAGGGGTTTGAGACATAGGTAAATCTCATGCTCCTTAATATGACTAAGTTTGATGTAATTTTGGGAATGAATTGGCTTGTTGCATATCATGCTACTGTGGATTGTCATGGTAAAATTATATCTGTTAAAATTTCAGGACAACAAAGCTAATATTTCAAGGGGATAGATCAGATATGCCTCTTAACATTGTCTCTTCGATGTGTGCTCTGTGACTGTTGAGGAAAGGCTGTCAGAGTTTTCTAGCTTTTGTTAAGGATGTGGAAAAAGAGGAGAAAGTCCGGATCAGGTACCGGTGGTTTATGATTTCTTAGATGTTTTCCCTGATAAATTACCGGGTTTACCACATGTAAGGGAGATTGAGTTTGCTATTGACTTGGTTCCAGGTACTTGATTAATTTCAATCCCTCCTTATCGGATGACACCAGCTGAATTGAAGGAACTATAGGAACAATTGGAAGATTTGTTAGATAAAGGATTCATTCGTCTTAGTTTTTCGCCTTGGGGTGCCTCTATTCTTTTCATAAGGAAGAAGGATGGTTCTTTAAGGCTATGTATTGATTATAGACAGTTGAACAAAGTCACTATAAAGAATAAGTATCATTTACTGAGAATTGATAACTTATTTGATCAGCTACAAGGAGCTCAGTGTTTTTCTAAAGTTGATTTGAGGTCCGGGTATCATCAATTGGGTATCAAGGAGGATGATATTCCTAAAACTACCTTCTGAATGCATTATGGGCACTTCGTTTGGGTTCATTAACACACCAACAGCTTTCATAGACCTTATGAATAGGGTCTTTAGGCCTTTGCTTGACAGATTTATTATTTTCTTTATTGATGACATTTTGGTTTATTCCAGGAACCCTCATGATCATGCAAAACATTTGGAAATTGTGTTACAAACTTTGAGAGCTCATCAGCTTTATGCTAAATTTTCCAAATGCAAATTTTGGACAAATCAAGTGACTTTCTTGGGCCATGTAATATCATGGGAAGGTATTCACATTGAGCCTAGTAAGATTGAAGCTATTAAACAATGGCCAAGGCCAACGACGGTATCTAAACTCCAAAGTTTTCTTGGCTTGGTAGGGTATTACCGATGCTTTGTTCCAGATTTTTCTAAGTTAGCTCTCCCAGTGCACAAGCTAACTCAGAAAAATGTTAAGTATATTTGGGATGATACTTGTGAATAAGGTTTTATTGCACTTAAGGAACGTTTGACTATAGCATCTGTTTTAGTTTTGCCACCGGGATCGGGAGGATTTACTGGTTTTGTGATGTATCTAAAACCAGATTAGGATGTGTGCTTATGCAGCTTGGTAAGGTTATAGCTTATGGTTCTCGTCAACTTAAAAAGCATGAACACAATTATCCCACCCACGACTTGGAATTAGCAGCTGTTGTCTATGCTTTGAAGACGTGGCAACATTACCTATATGGTGAGACTTGTGTAATTTTCTCTGATCATAAGAGTCTCAAATACATTTTTGAGCAAAAAGAACTCAATTTAAGGTAGCGTCATTGGATGGAACTCTTAAAAGATTATGACTGTTTTATTTTTTATTTTCCTGGAAAGGCCAATGTGGTAGCTAATGCTCTTAGTCAAAAGTCTATGGGAAGTCTAGCTCATATCACCATGATAAAGAGATCTTTAGTTTCAGAGTTATATGAACTTGTGGCTGATGGGGTACTCTTTGAGATTACCAAATTTGGTGCATTTCTGGCTCATTTTCAATCTAAGTCTTCTTTGGTAGAAAGGATTAAGGTTGATATTGTCAGTGACCCTGTCATGATGAAAATTAGGGATAAAGCAAGTGTTGGTTTAGCCCCAGACTTTTCTGTTGATGATGGAGGTATTTTATGGTTTAAAGGTAGACTTTGCGTACCAAATGTGGGACAATGAAGGAGAGAAATTATGGATAAAGCTCATAGTGATGTATACATGGTACACCCTGGTGCTACCAAAATGTATTGGGATCTGAAGCAAGTTTATTGGTGGAAAGGCATGAAGCATGATGTTACTAATCATGTGGTTCATTGCTTCACTTGCCAACAAGTTAAGGCCAAACATCAGAGACCACCAGGAAAGATGCAAAGGGTAGAAATTCCTAAGTGGAAATGGGAAAAGATTTTATTGCGGGTTTGCCTAGATCGCAAAAGGGGTCTGACTCTATATGGGTCATAATTGATCGGCTTACCAAGTTAGCCCACTTTCTTCCTATGCATACTACTTAAAGTGTTACGAAACTTGCTCAGCTTTATGTGAACGAAATTGTGAAACTTCATGAAGTACCAGTGTCTATAATTTCAGACCGTGGACCTTAGTCTACATCCTGATTTTGGAAGACTTTCCAGCTGGCACTAGGTACTAGAGTAGACTTAAGCATAGCCTTTCATCCTCAAACGAATGGACAATCTGAAAGGACTATTCAGACAATTGAGGATATGTTAAGGACTTTTGTTTTGGATTTTGGAGGAAATTGGGAAAAACATTTGCCACTTATTAAGTTTGCTTATAACAATAGCTTCCAAGCTAGTATTCAGATGGCACCCTATGAGGCCCTGTATGGGAGGCGTTGTCGATCTCTTATTGTTTGGTTTGAGCTTGGAGAAGCTAAAAATTTGGGACCTGATATGGTACAAGAAGCCGTCAAACAAGTTAAGCAGATCAGAGAATGACTACTTACTGCTCAAAACTGGTAAGAGTCATGTGCAGACAATCGACATAGAGATTTGGAATTTATTGTGGGAGATATGGTTTTCCTGCGGATCTCACCTATGAAATGAGTGATGAGATTCGGTAAGAAAGGAAAACTTAGCCCGAGATATATTGGTCCCTACGAGCTTATAGAGAGAATAGGTAACATGGTGTACCGTTTACCCTTGCCTTCAGATTTGAAGGGAGTTCATCCAGTTTTCCATATGTCTATGTTGCAAAAATATCTCCCTGATCCTTCTCATGTTATTCAACCTCAGGAGATTCAGTTTAACAAGACTTTTACTTATAAAGAGGTACCGGTAGCTAATCTCGATAGACGAGTTAAGAAACTTCGCACTAAGGAGGTTCCTTCTATCAAGGTATTGTAGAGAAATCATTCACACGAAGACGCTAAATGGGAAGTGGAGAAAGAAATGTGGACCAAATATCCACAATTGTTTGAGATTTAAGGTTAGTTTTGAATTCGGGGGCCGAATTCTTTTAAAGGGGGTGGAATGTAATACCCGTCAATTTATTTTTATAATAATTGACGGTATTACGGTAATTATTTGATTTTGTGAAATTGGCGTTAATTTTATTACAGCATTTTGTAGCGTTGCCTTTATTTTTCCATCTCCAATCATTTAATTTCCATAAATTGGTGGAATACTTTTGGTAATTTATTTATGGATTTAGTATTATGTAATTGGATTGGGTGATGTGTGGTGCTATAGTAATTTTACGTTATATATGGTAAATTATGAACAAGGAATTTACTAAAATTTATGTGGTTTAATTATGATTCTATAGAAGTAGGTTTGGTATGGGCCCCGTTGGTCAACCCATGACCCACTACCTATATATGGCTTCCTTTCACTTTTTCTTCTTCATTTTCATACTTAGAGTATTTTGGCCAAGTTGAAACCCTTCCTTTCTATCTTTTCTCTCTTCACTTAACTTGATCTTTTCACCGATTAATCTTCGATTTCTGGTTGTTTTCTTCATCTTGGGACTATTCTAGGACTACGGGTAAGATTACATTTTGTTAATCTCTCTTAGATTCTTGAAATTTCCTTTGCCCTGGGTTATTATGAGTTTTGGAAGTTTTTCATGAAAAGTTTGCCTCTTTGTCTCCTTTCTTAAGTATGTTCGGTTGATTATGTTTTAATCTAGTTCATGGAGGTAAAACAAACAAGTTTCACATATTAAAACTCAAGAACACCTTCTTGAGAAATTTCAAGAGAATTTGAGGAAATTCGTGAAATTAATTTGTTTTACGTTTTAAATGTTCTAAATTGTTCCATGAGCCTTATTTGGACTTCAGAACTCAAAGGAAGAAGGGAAAAGGGTGAAAATCTAGATTTTTGGGAGTTTTCTTCCTAAAATATGTCATGAACTGCGAAGAATTGAAGTTCTGGGTTCTGGCGCCCAGGCACCAAGAGCAATATTTTTGGGCAGAGAGTTTAGGGCATGGCACCCTGTGTGGCATCCAGGCTCTAAGTCCATAAACTCTGGCAGAGAGTTTAGGTGCTGGTGCCTAGGCGCCCTTGGAGCTAAAAAAAGGATTTTGAGTGTTTCGTTATGGGTTTTCGATAGGTTCTTGAGGGCTATGTTTTGGTATTTCTTTTAGGTACATTGGAAGGATTAATCGGCTCTGTTTCGAGACTTTGTGAATGGTAAAACTTATGAGGCAAAGTTGAGTGGTGGACCTTGCCAAATTTATTTTATTTCAAGTACAGTGTAAATACCTCCTCCCTCATTTGTGAAAGATAAGTTAGTCTTATTTTTATTTGCTCATATTAATTAGAACGAAACGGTAGATGGAATGTTTATTTTAGTGTAAGGGGTGTATTTATTAATATTGCATTATATTGTGTTGTGTTCTGGATTCATTGCATTCACTCATGACACAAAATGCATAGATATGAGAAGCAGAGGATTGGTCTTCTATAGGATGTGGATATTCAAAGGTGTGTGCCTTTGGAATATACTCATTGAGGGTTGGCCTTCAATTGGTAACGAGGTAAAATATGGCAAGCATTCATATAGTTGATTGCATAATTGTAATTTTTCACTATTGTTTAATATTTCTTTGTATTTGATAGCTTTTATTGGTGGTGGTGAGTTACGGTAATTGTACTTGTGCACTATAACTATTTTTCAGCACAGTAACTGAGTTTTGATGAACTCACACGCTCTGTGGTTATTCTTTTCAGAGGCGGATGCTGGGGAAGAGGGGTACCTACTGGAGTGTTAGTGACTCTTTAGAGATATACTTCTCTTGGTGTCGGTGGGTTCTTGGAACCAAATTTTGCTAAGCTTAGGATGTCGCTCTGTAGTCGGTTAGGTGACTTAGGCTTGGGTTAGGAATTGTACATTATAAATTCAACTATAATTTACTATTGTACTGAAATTGCTACATTATGATGTTGTAGGATTTTCTATACATATGTATATGTATATTCTACTTGTATAAAAATGACTGGCTTATGTATTGCTAGTTATGGATAGCTAGGAGTGTTCGATGTGGTTTAAAATATTCATGCTTATTACATGGGTTTACTTTTTTGGGCATGACAACCTTAGTGGAGCCTTTCCCTATTATCATGATCTATAACATGATTATAGAGCGAGGATTCGCTAAAGGCCCTTGGGTGGTGTCAGAGTTAATTCTTTCGTGTCATATTCTTTTAAGTCATTCGTGAGTTACTCTTAGAATTAAAAGTGTGTGATTGTTTGTTTGTAGATTCTTGAGGCCTTTAAATGCATTTTAGAGAACCTCTTTTAAGCTAAAAGTTTATAAGTAAGTTGGTATCTGAGGTTATCCTTCTATGATCAAATACACCAGAATGTTTTGAGACTTAAAAGAAGATAAGATGAGAATTTTTAGGAGAAGGAATGGATCCTCCTATCTAAGATTTATCTTTCAATAATTAAATTGTGAGAAAAGGTTGGGTAGGCGTTAAATTCATGTCTTGAATGTGAATAAACATTGAAGAATCTATAAAACCTTGAATGAGTTTTCATGACATCAGATATTTCTTGAAACACCTAAGGGAAGGAGTTGTTATAAAAAGAAAATCTCTAAATATTGGGGTATATGAAATTAAATTGCCTTTAAGCATTGTTTGGTTAAAAAGGGGAATGAGAAATTTTATGGAACAGTATTAACCAGATTTAAATTGAAGCCATACACAATCTTGGATGAGAGTAGTACTTGAGTATAAGTTTTTTGTTTCTTTTTGTCGAAGTTAATGTCTTTGGTTCCAAGAGTTGTGTTTGATTGAAAAGTAGGGTTTATTTTTGGTGTTTGTACTTTGAATTGTAAATTGGTCTGGGAATTAGTGAGAAATTATCTAAGTTTCATGAGAGCTATATTGAATTAGTTGTAAGTAAAGTGATACTTTTTTCTTACATTCTATTCTTTAAGAAGGTAGTGTATTCTTGAATATGGCTGAATAATATTTCCATGTAGAGGACTAGTTTCTTGAGATAAAGTGTAGTTATTGCAAAGAAACTAATAGATAATATAAATTGATTAGTTAAGAAACTGGATAGGAAGAAGTTTCCAATTGTGACAGCAGTTTAGTGATGTCATTTCAACAATAAGGCTATTTGGGAAAATGAGAAAGGGTGTAAGAACTGTCTACATTTACTTAGTGCTTGAAGTTTATTGAGTATTAATGGGAAAATAATTTTATACTCAAGGACCCAGATGAATTTTTCCCAATAAGTCCTTGAGAACAGTTTTAAATAAGAATGAACTTGGAAGAATTAATTTAAGTTATGGATGATGTGTGAAGACTTTTGAATTAATGGAAGAGATGAAATAAAATGGTCATAAAGTAAGAATATTGGTTTTTATGCAACTTAAGTAAGCAAGAAATCCAATTGTAAATTTTTGAAATAGTCTTGTGCTACACATACTTTTTTCTAAATTTGATTACCCCGAACTGTGACTAGAACCTTAATGTTGGTTTAGGACGTCTCTTTGTTTCTATGAGTTGATTATTGACTAGAGTTATATGGGTGAATTTTGTGAACTAAAAGAGAGAAGATGTTTGAAGAAATCTAAATCCTTTGATGTAAAGCATCAATTCAATGGAGATATAAATAGCTAGCATAAATTTTAGAAAAAAAACTCTTGGTAAAAGTAATTAATTGCACTTCTTAATCATGGAAGAGTGCCAAATGAGTATCTCCTGGTTATATTTGGAAAATCCTTGGAAGATGCGAATAGCACTTTTATTTGCAAGTGTATGCTATTCAAAGATTCTTTAAATCATGAAGAGATGGATTATTATTTTGGAACAAGAATAATGGTAAGAAATATTAGGTTTGCAGTTAAGGAATAGGGATTTCTATGAATCTGCTTACTTAAATTAAAGTTAAGTCTTTAGGTTTATTCTAGTGATTAAAGTAAAGAATTCCCCTTGCAGAATCATGGTTCCATCTCGAGTGTTGGGTGAGTTTCCTTAATTTAGGGTTACAATGATTGAATGTGGAATTATGGATGTAAATAAAGCTAGTAGAAATATAGTAGCAGAGAGAAAATAGTAAGAAGTTTAGTATAGTGACTTGAGAATTACATGGCCTAGTAGCATAGGTATTGTCGAACTGTCATAAAATGATTTTGGTAAAGTAATGATGTTATAATGTTGGGAGCATAGTTAGAGTTACTAATGTTGGTTTTTCTAAGCGTTTCAGATAGGTATGGTAAAGGAAAAAGGGATAGTATGTATTCAAGTTGAAACAAAACATGTCACCTTTTATGTTACCAACATACTATAAGTGATCACACTAAAATTCTTAAGTTAGGAGAGACTAACCTTTTATTTCTTGTCCAAGCTGACCAATCTCATTGAGGGTCTAGCATCACCAACATCATTTTGCTAAGATTTAGGAATGATGTAAGATGATTTGACAATCTTACATTGTCTATAGTATCAAGATAAGACAGGGTGTGTGGAAGTAGAGATAATCATAAAATCAGTATGGTATAATCTTTGTATGGTAAGGATTACTGATGAGTAAGGGGGATAACTCAGAGATATCGTTTCAATTATTGACCTTTGATTATGGACAAATATTGAAATTTGGGGACTGAATTTTTATAAAGAGGGGAGATTGTAATATCCTAGATTTTAAAATAGTACGGTGAACTTTCAAAGTTAAAAAAAAATTTCTTTTGAGGAACGAAAATTTTAAATTTCTAAATATATTGAGGATTAATTTGCAGTAAGGAATGGTAAAATAATTTTGGGACTTTGGTAAAATTTTGAATTTTGTTATAAGATTTTTATGGACCCAATTGAAAATTTATTTTAGAGAAGGTTGTTTGTACAATTTTAGCAAGAAGGATAGTAAGGTGGAATATATCATTAATACTATTTTTATTGTTAACAAATAAGAGAAATAAAATACTAAACAAGTAAAAAAGAGTTATAAATTAATTTTAAGAGGTATAAAAAGAATTTTATTTAATTAGTCAGGGACCTAATTGAAAAGTAAAGAAGTTGAAGGACGACTCTTGATATTTTAACCAAAAGAGGGCTTTAATGGCAACATGGAGTATTACACGTGGAAGCCACAATATCTACTCCATCCTTGGTGGTGAGAGAAACATCAAGAACAAAAAGCATTTGCCATCCCCATTTTTAATCACGTACCATTGCTTTTCCCCCAACATTCTGCACAAGAGCCAGAGAGAGAGAGAGTGAACCAAAGAGAGAAGAAAGAAGCACTATGTTTCTGGTTATTTTGCTATCACCGTAGCTACTTGTCTCGATTAAAAGGCTAGAAACATTGGCTGGCAGTTCAGAATAATACAGATTGAAGCTTGAACACAGAAATAGAAAGCAAAAAAAAAAAAAACAGAGTGCTATCGGGTAAGTTTAAAATACTGTTGTTAGATTTAATTCTTCCCTTTTGTTCTTACTTATATACAAGCTACTATTTCGGAGTTATTAACTGAAAGCTTGAATGATTACCAAAAAAATTAAGGTCAAATTGATAATTAGAAACCTAAGTCTTTGAAATGATAAAAAAACAGAGAATAATAATGAGAGGAGAAATGTTGGGAATAGGAGTTTTAAGGCTGGAGTTTTTTTGCATAATTCTATAGTGCTGCCATAATCAATTTTCTGCTTTTGTTTTTGTGTGAATCTGAACCATAAAGCCTCTTTGAATGCTAAAAATGATATGTGAGTAGCTAAATTGATGTTTGAGAAGGTTTGCAAAAGTATGGAAGCATGGAGACAGATTTGGGCATGAAACATAGTAGAATCCGTTGCTGCAGAATTTTGTGCAGAAGTGAACTTGAACAGAATTAAATCTTTAGTCCTTATTTAGTGGCTAAATCACATTATTTTGGTCTGAAATTTTTATAGCACCTAGCTGAAATATCATACCTACCAAATTTCATAGTGTTTTGTTAAATTTTGATAGGTTTACTAAAGGAAACACAACCTATCTCAGATTTCAAACTAAACTGACTAGTTTTACCTAATGTTGTGTTAGGCTGGTCAAATGAAGTCCAAAAATCTTAAAATTTTTAGGAGGTGCTCTTGACATGCCATCAATCGGCTCTGGAAAGTTTTGAAGTTTTTAGAAGTGGTTTTCTTGGTAAGAAATCAAAAAAACAGCACCTTATTCAATGTAGAAGGAAATCTGGACAGGTCAGAAATTTGTCTCTATTATGTGGCTAAAGACCTTATTTTGATTTGAAATTTTTATGGGACCTAAATAAGACCTCATACTTATTGTCATCAAATTTCATAGCAGTTGGCTAAGGTTTGATAGGCTTACTAAATAGAAAATCGAAACCTATCAAGAAATTAGACAGTTCTGACCTATGGTCTCTAATAGGGTTATTAAAGGGGCCAAACAATGGAATTAAGTTATGAAATTTTTATTCTAATATGTGACATACTAATAAGGCTTTGTACTAAATTTTATAATTTTTGGAGCTATGGATTAATACTAGAATATTTCTAATGTTTGGATTCGAATTTAGCCTCAAAATAGAAGAAAAGTTAGAAGGTTGGTAGTCTTTGTTCTGATTTAGTGTTGTTTCTTGCTTTACTTGTCTTCTAGGCCTTCAATAAGATCTTTGGCATCCTCCTCCAGTTTGAAGTGTACAACTTTAGCTCTGAGTTAAGGTGAGTGGGTGATGCTCATAAATGAGAACATTTAATGTATCTAGATGTTTAGAAAATGATGAGTAATATATGTAAGATTACATTTGGATTCATGTTGCTATTGTCCTTGTGTGGAATGATGAAATATAAGCAGTTGTAAAATTTGTGTGGTTATGTACATATAACTATATTTCCTCATGAATGGAGGAGTGAAGAGAATAATTCCAATGTGTGTATATATGTTTCTATATATTCATATGTACATATGCACTCTATTATCCCTTGGAAATGTGAAAGAGAGATATATGTGTTGTATATATATATATATATATATCCATGAAAACACATGAAGTTTTATGTCTTAAACATAAAAGATACATTGTGTGTATATATATATACCTATAACCAATGAATGTATATAATTCTTTAATCATGAGATATATGTACATACACATACATAATACCATTTTTCAAATTCTTTGTTTAGAAGGTTGACCTCGGCAAAAATATATGTGAACATATACACACACATAGGTATCCTAGCTTTGTGATTGAAGTAAGCAAATTGTAACTCCTCTATATTTTATGTTTGATATAATGTGATGTATTGTGCATACAGAGATCCTACTACGAGTTATAGATGATATGAGAATTGAATTGGGATATGGTATATATTGAATGTTGAATTTGTTCGTCTATGAATGGTTAACGTGTGTTATGGATGAGTATTTATATTTTGAGACCTTGCTTGTAATTTTGCTTGTGTTCAAAAGAGAAAGAAAGGACGTGGTGGTGTGTAACATCCCAATTTATTATTGATTAAATATTTAATATTTTTTAATAATTATGAGAGATTATTACTAAATATTAGGTATTCAATATTTAGAAGGAATTCCTTTTACACAAAAGAATTTTTTTAAGACAAAATATTTAACTAAAAGGAAAATTAAATTTTATTTAAATATCCAGTAATTAATATTACCTTACTTTCAATTTAGTCCTTACTTAAATAATTATTTAATAACTATAATACAAAAATTATACTAATCTATGTAATTGGTCTTGTGCATAAATCTGTTTTAGAACTAATAATAATATTTATACATTATAATGATACATACATAAATATATATATATATATATATTTATTGTCACACCCCAAAAAGTAAACCCATACAATAAGCATGAATATTTCAAATCATATCAAACAGTCCTAGTTATCTACAACTAGCAGTACATAAGCCAGTCATTTTTATATAAGTAGAATATTATACATATACATATGTATAGAAAATCCTACAATATCACAACGTAGCAATTTCAGTACAATAGTAAATTACAGCCGAATTTTATAATGTACAGTTCCTGACCCAAGCCTAGGTGGCCTAACTGACTACAGAGCGACATCCTAAGCTTAGCAAAATTTGGCTCTAAGAACCCATCGACACCAAGAGAAGTATAATTCCAAAGAGCCACTAACTCTCCAGCGGGTACCCCTCTTCCCCAATCTCCGCCTTTGAAAAGAATAACCACAGAGGGTGCGAGTTTATCAAAACTCAGTGAGCAATAGACTGTGCAGAAAAATAGCTATAGTATACAAGTACAACTACTATAAGTCACCACCACCAATGAAAGCTATTTAACATAAAGAAATAGTAAATAACAGTAACAGATTTTCAAATATGCAATCAACCATATGAATGCTTGCCATATTTTACCTCACTACCCATTGAAGACCAACCCTCAGTGAGTGTTGGTGCGTATAATTTATAGCACATATAAAATTCCAGCAAGTATACTGGGTCGCAACAAGTAATAAAGTGATAAGTAGAGTATCGTCCCACAGAGATTGAGGTATCAAATAAAATTCAATTAGGCTAAGTGAAATGCTATTAAGACTTATGAAGGAAATTTCAGAAATTACACAAAAAGGGGGGGTGATGATTGAAACAACACAATATAAATAACTGAAATTTAAATAACTAAATAGAAAACAAAACAGAGAAAAGATGTGGACTGGTCACAAATTCCATGGAATTGTACATCATCATCCTTTCCTTTGAATATTCTTGGCTAATTCTATTATGTAATCTTCAATCTAAAATTCTTAGAAAGTCTTCTAAGACTGAATTATATTAAAATTATAGTTAGGAAGATCTTCACTAATCTATAACTCAAATATAATCCGATCAAGTCCTAATCACATCAATTCCCCGCAATCGCATATGACATGTTATCTCTTGTCCTACTCATTACAAATACATAACAATCGCATGCATGTATAAATAACAAGCTTCATAGGACAATAAATAAAATAGAACTTTGGCCAAGAAAATACTCATTGGTCCAAATGAATTAAAGTACAATTTCCATTTCATCAAATGACCGACTACACAAGAAAATGAGATTGATTTCGTTGGTCTAATCCGATTAATTCATAGACAAATTAATCTTTGAATCATTGAAGAACAATTCAATTAAATTACAATCCATTCAATGTTGGCCAATTTTCTAAAATATGATTGAATCCAAAAACTTTGAAATTACAATCTAACTTAACCAAAATAATTGACTAAAATCTTAGATCAACCATTCAATTAAGTTATGAAGCTCAAGAAAATTATTCAAGCCACATAAATAAAACTATCTATATCTAGATAATCTAATTTATGGTGGAAATTACAAGGATAAAATTCATTCCATTAAACGAAAGTGCATTAAAATCGAAATTGTTCAGCAATAAAACATCATAGAACCAAACTACATCAATCTTTAAACATCAGAAAATTACATGGAAGAGAATAAGAACATAACAGAAATATGCAAAATACAACAGAAAACTAACAAACTATGAAGGAAAATGGAAGAAAAGGAAAGAAAATGGGAGAAGGAGAGCCATTCCCAAGTGGGAAGGCTTCCTTTCCCTCAAACCAAGCTAGAGAGTTGCCTCTGTGTTGCTCCCAGCCACTGCTACTCTAGGAAAGCAGAAAAATGGTGCTAGGACTTCACATCAGAAAAATGACTTAGCCCCCTTAATAAATTTCGATTTTGCAAATATAAAACTGATCTAACACATGCCTAAAGGGATATTCTGCCCTAGATGCCTCCTTGGATGCTTCTTCCATGATGTGGCAGCACTTTGACAGCAAAACAGCAGAAGAAAGACAGCAAACAGCAGCAGAACAGCATGGCAAATAGCAGCAGAACAGCAGCAGAAAACATGGAAAATGGAGGTGCATAATTAATATTTCAGCCATGCTTTTCTGACCTACGAAAATTAATATTTCTGCCCATAAATTCTGACTATATGGCATTGAATAAGAGTTCAAATGGGCCCCACATCCAGCATATCCTAGTCAGCATCTGCATCACCCAAAAAGTGCCACATTAGCATCCAAATCAGCATCTTTGTCCATGTCAACACTTTTCTCTCCAAAATTAAAATTTGTAGGAATTAAATTGAGCATTTTACCATTCAAGTTCTAAAAGTATAAAATTGAGACACATTCAATCCATAAATAGTTTATACACAATAAATTCCAAAACATAATAAAATTAGAGAATTGACAAAATTAAAGAGGCAAAAAGGACTAAAATAGGGACTAAAATAAATGGAAAAAGCATGTTATCAAGTGTATTCCAAAGACACACACCTTTGAATATCCACATCCTGCAGAAGATCAATCCTCTACTTCCCACATCTATGCATTTTGTGTCATGAGTGAATGCAATGATTCTAGAACACACCACAGTACAACACAATATTAATAACTACACCGCTTATTGTAAAGTAAACATTCCATCTACCGTTCTGTTCTAATTACTACAACCAAATAAATAAGGCTAAACTATCTTTCACAAATGATGGAGGAGGGATTTACATTGTACTTGAAATAAAATGAATTTGGCAAGGTCCACCATTCACCTTCCCATAACGAAATAATCAACAATCCTTTTTCAGCTCTAAGGGCGCCTGGGGCGCCATGCCCTAAACTCTTTGCCCAAATAATAGCCCTTGGCGCCTGAGGCGCCACACGTGGCTCCTAGGCGCTAGAACCCAGAATTTTGGTTCTTCGCAGTTCATCACAGATTTTGGGAAGAAAACTCCTAAAAATCTAGATTTTCACCCCTTTCTCTTCTTCCTTTGAGTTCCTAAGTCCAAGTAAAGTTCATGGAACAATTCAGAACATTTAAAACGTTAAACAAATGAATTTCACGAATTTCCTTGAATTCTCTTGAAATTTCTCAAGAATGTGTTCTTGAGTTTTAATCCATGAAACTTGTTTGTTTTACCTCCATGAACTAGATTAAAACATAATGAACCGAACATACTTAAGAAAAGAGACAAAGAGGTAAAGTTTTCATGAAAAACTTCCAAAATCTATATAAACCCAAGGCAAAGGAAAATTCAAGAATCTAAAAGAGATTAACAAAATGTAATCTTACCCGTAGTCCTAGAACAGTCTCAAGATGAAGAAAACAACTCGAAATCAAAGATTGATGGTGAAAAGTTTAAGTTAAGTGAAGAGAGAGAAGAGAGAAAGGAAGAGTTCAATTTGCCCAACTGCTCAAGTGTGAAAATGAAAGAGAAAAAGGTGAAATGAGGCTATATAAAGGTGGTGGGTCATGGGTTGACCCACGGACCCCACACCCAGCCCACTTCTACAGAATCATAATTAAACCACATAAATTCCAGTAAATTCCTTATTCGTAATTTCTCATATATAACGTAAAATCACAACAACACCACATATCACCCAATCCAATCACATAATATTGAATCCATAAATAAATTATCAAAAGTATTCCACTAATTTATGGAAATCAAATGATTGGAAACAGAAAAATAAAGGCAATACTACAAAATGCTGTAATAAAAATAACGCCAATTTCACAAAAGCAAATAATTACCATAATACCGTCAATTATTATAAAAATAAAATTGGCAGGTATTACATATATACGTAAGTATGTTGCAGCCCGTGGAGGAAGAATAGCATGAATATAATATATATATATATATATATATATATATATATATATATATGGGAGAGTGGCAGCACATGTTTACGGTTAGGAGAAGAGGAAAAATAAAATGAATATAATATATATATAGAGAGAGAGAGATGGGATCAAAAATAACAATATATACATCTATAGAGAGAGAATACCTAGTGAAGGCAACACGTAAAGATAGCTCATGAAAGGCACATGATATATATATGACCCATGACAGCAAAAAAATTTAGAAAAAACGTGACCCATGTGCTGAAACAAGTACTGAAACATTTCCATTCTCTGAAACCAAAGCCACATGATAGTATAATACGCTTCTTGGCCATGAGAGATAGCATTTTAAAACTAGCCAAAGAAAGGCTATGACAGAAATGGAAGGCAGCCATACAAGCCATGTGAAATCATATGATTTCCCATCCATTTCTACATGTTTTCTTTTTTCTTTATAGCAAGATTTTTTCCAGCTTAGGGATCTTTAACCATGAAGGAAACTACATAAATAAGGAGGCTCAGATCCCTCATTTCCTGCATAAAACCGAGAGTGATAAAAGGAGAGAGTTAAACTAAGTTTAGAGTTCCTTTTTGCTACAAAACTGTCTTTCACTATTAGAAAATCGAGAGAAGAAAAGTGAACTGTTTTATGTCTTCTTCTGTCTAAATCAAACCGAGAAGATCCACCTAGGAGTGAGCCAAGTTTTTTCAAGGTTGAACCATGAGTTCCTTGAGAAAACCAGTGCAAATCAAGAGCTAAAAAAGCAGTCCAAAATCCACTTGAAGCCATTGGATAAGTTTTAGAAAATTTGAGTTTGTGTAAATGCCTCTTTAGCTTATTTTATGGGTAGAAATGGTCACATAGGCCCTAAAAACACCTAAGAAAGAGATCTGGGCAGGTTTTAGCTTCTGATTCACAAATAAAAACTTGAAACACAGAATAGGGACAACTGAAACAAATGAAAAGTTTGTATAGGCTGTTTTAATTTTATAAAAAAATATATTTAGGGACTAGGGACCTAGGTGAAATTAATTATGAACTTAGATCTTGCAAACAAAAAAGGGAAAATATTGCAAGAGGGACCTTGGTGAATAATAGAAAAGTTTATAATTACTTATTAAAGAAGTTTAAGAAAAATCTGGTTTTGAACTAGAGTTTAATTCTATATAATATGTTGATTAAGAACTATGTTATTTTGATTAAATTAGCTATTTACATCATTATGTGAAAATTTATAAAATTATATTTATACTTGTATATATATATATATAGAGTATACATGAATAAATACATATATGGTATATTTTATATTTCATGAGTTATGTCATCTATTTTACACTTATACTTTTATATGTCTATCTAAGTATACTCATATATGAGTATATGTACACCAAAATCTATATACGTAGGTGTATATGTTGCTTTTTATGAGATTACATGTATATCTATTATTTATAAGCGCTTGATTAATTAAGCCATATATTTCAGATATGGATAATTAATTTAGCTATATGGGTGCATGTAAATACATAGACATATGTTTATTTTAAGAAAGCTAATTATATATATATAAATATATATTTATGTCCTTTTAGACTAAATTATATATATGTATAAATATATATATTTATGTGTGTGTGTATATATTATTTGAGAATTTATGATATATATATGTATAACAAAATTATTATGATTTAGCTTGAGATGAGTTTAGGCTAAACTCAATTTGGGATAAAATTAGGAATTTAGTAAACAGGGAAAAATGGTAGTTTAGGGCTTTTTATAAGATTTTAAATAAGGTTGTATGTATATTATTTAGGCCAGAATATGTGAAATGAATTCCCAAAAGGATAGAGTAGCTGCTTGAGCTAAAAGTTAGACTACCAAGTCCAGGTAGCTTAGCAATTCATAAAAGTTTGTTTTTGCTACTTGTAGTTTAACAATTTATAAAAGCATTTCTTTTCCAAATTTTATTTATGAAAGCTTGAACTACCATGAGCTTGTATGAGGCATACAACTATTAAACTCTATTTCCATAGAGAGAATGTAGAGTTAAACTGGTTCCACAGTAGAGAACCAAATTCACACATGTTCCACAGAGAGAACAAAGCGCAAGTACTTGAGACCCACAGAGAGGTCATAGCTTCACATTCCACAAAGAGAATTGAAGTGAACTGCTTGATATGTGATAATGATTTACATTGCCTACATATATATTTATGGATGATATTTATGAACTCATTATGCTTTTATGACTGAAATGGTATTTTAAATGTTTAAGAAAAATATGCTACCTACTAACCATTGCAGGGGCTGAGTATAAGGGAAAGGCATAAAGATTGATTGAGCTATAGATGTATCAAGTTGGGATACACAAGTTTATTAAAGTTGGAATAATAGACTTTTATATTTGGAAGTTGAATCTTTTTGTATGACAAATTTATGATTTGTATTACAAACAATTGTGGAATTTCCATTTTTTTTAAGTAATGCATGTTTTCTTTTTTTTTTACGGGCAGTTAGCATTATAATTTGATATAAAAATAAATTTTAGAAAAATAAGGACGTTACAAATTTGGTATCAAAGCAAAGATTTAGGCACCATATGGGTAGAATTAGGATGCTTTTAATTGCCTTGTATCTCTGATTTAAAGATTAAAAAAAATTTCAGTCTCTTGTAGAATGGCCTCATCTAAGAGAACTCAAGCTGAGATCTTGGACACCCTTACTCAGAACATAGAACACTTGGTGGCTAAAGCAAACTGACAAGATGACTACCAAGCTACCACTACTGAAGTTTTGAAACTTTTGACTAATGATTTGAAAGGTCAAGGAAAAGGAAAGGAAGGTGAAACTAGTAACCCAATTAACCTAATTTTAGGGGAATTCTGAAAGAATAACCCTCCTTCATTTAAGGGATCTCATGACCCAGTTGTAGCCCAAGAGTGGATGGATCAAATAAAGAAGATTTTTGGAGTAATGGAGTGTAGTTCACAGTAGAAAGTGACCTTAGCAGTGTTCAAATTAGTAGGCAAGGCTGAACACTGGTGGTGAAAAGCTAAGAAGCTGTTGGAATCAAAGGAAATAGAAATCACATGGGAGGTATCTCAAAATTCCTTCTTTGATAAATATTTTCTAGATTGTGTGAAAATAGAAAAGGAAACAGCTTTTATCCAGATTAAACAAGGGGAGAAATCTGTCGCTGAATACGAGGCAATGTTTGAAGAATTAGCCAAATTCTCCTCCTATTTAAAGAGTACCCATGACGAAGCATGGAAAGCTAGTCACTTCGAAAGAGGGCTCAGAGCAAGTATAAGAGATCAAGTAATCACTCATGAAATAAGGAATTTTACCCAACTAGTAAACAAATGTAAGTTGGCTGAAAGAGTATTCATGAGACCAACCTAGAGAAGGAAAGAATATATTAGGGGAAACAGGATTCTGGATCAAA
Organism: Biancaea sappan; assembly: GCA_037074585.1. NCBI lineage: Eukaryota > Viridiplantae > Streptophyta > Magnoliopsida > Fabales > Fabaceae > Biancaea > Biancaea sappan. Next base: position 67,096,804 of record CM073492.1, read on the forward strand.
TAATAAGGGTGGAAATTCTTGGAAGAAAAAGCCAAAGTTTAACCATGAGCAGAATGGGAGTAAGCCAACAAACAACCCTAACCTACCTAAAACTCCTTGCACAAAATATGGGAAAAACCATGGCAACACTCAATGCCTTGCTGGTAAGGTGTGTGCTATAGATGTGGCAATCCAGGATATATATCTCGAAACTGCCAAGTCTTGAAGGAGACAGTCCCTCAATCTAGACCACAGTCTCAAGGGCGAGTATTTGCTTTGACTCAACAAGAAGTCGAGAAATCACCCAATTTGATTCAAGGTAACATTTCTATCAGTAATACTCTTGTAAATGCACTATTTAACTCTAGAGTAACACATTCTTTCATATCACATACATGTGTCAAGAATCTGGGATTGAAAATCAATACTTTGCCATATGATCTGTTTATTTCTACACCCACCAATAGTCAAGTTCGTACTTCTCAAGCTTGCCTAAATTGCATTGTTCAGATGGAAAACCAAATGACTACCTTAGATTTGATTTGCATTCCAATGCATGATTTTGATGTCATTATCGGTATGGACTGGTTATCTGTAAATAATGAAATACTTGATTGTTCCCGTAAAGTATTATCCTTACCTGTCCATACAGTAACCTCAGAATCTAAGACTGAGTCGACTTATTTATCTGCTATCAAAGCTGTAAGATACCTAAAAGAAGGTTGCCAAGGATACTTAATTCTTTTCTCTTCAGAAGTTAAAGTAAAAGAAGAAATTGAGAAAATTCCCATAATAAATGAATTTCCAGAAGTATTCCCTGAAGATGTAAGTGATTTACCCCCGAAAAGAGAAGTAGAATTTGCTATTGATTTGGTACCTGATTCTGGCCCAATATCGATTACTCCCTATAGGATGGCTCCGACTGAGTTGGCCGAACTCAAGAAACAAATAAAAGAGCTTTTGGAAAAGGGCTTCATCAGACCTAGTGTTTCACCATGGGGAACCCCCGTTTTGTTCGTTAAAAAGAAAGATGGAAGCTTTAGGCTATGTATCGACTATAGGCAACTAAATAAGATCACCATTAAGAACAAATATCCTTTGCCCAGAATAGATGGCTTACTAGATCAACTTGCAGGAGCTTCGACATTTTCGAAGATAGATCTAAGATCAGGATACCATTAGTTAAGAGTTAAGGAAGAAGATATTCCTAAAACTGCATTTAGATCTAGGTATGGGCATTATTAATTCCTAGTCATGCCATTTGGTTTAGCGAATGCACCAGCTATTTTCATGGATTACATGAATAGGATTTTCAGACCTTACTTAGATCAATTTGTAGTTGTTTTCATTGATGACATCTTAATCTACTCGAAAAATGCAGAAGAGCATAAACAACATCTAAGAATTGTGCTTCAAAGTTTAAAAGAAAACAAATTATATGCCAAACTTAGAAAATGTGACTTTGGTTGAATGAAGTGAAATTCTTAGGACATATCGTTTCTGGAGAAGCAGTATCTGTTGATCCTAGTAAAATAGAAGCTGTCTTACATTGGGAAAGACCAAAAACTGCATCAAAGATTAGGAGTTTCTTAGGACTAGTTGGTTATTATAGAAAGTTCATCAAGGGTTTCTCACAAATAGCCCTACCATTAACCAAGCTAACTAGAAAGAATCTGCCTTTCGTATGGAATAGTAAGTGTGAAGACAGTTTCCAGGAGTTGAAGGTTAGGTTAACATCAACTCCAGTGTTAACCATACCTAATCCTCAAGAACCTTTTGTGACTTATACAGATGCATCCCTTAAGGGTTTAGGTTGTGTGCTAATGCAACTAGGAAGAGTAGTGGCCTATGCATCCAGACAGTTTAGACCTCATGAATAAAATTACCCTACTCATGATCTAGAACTAGCAACCATAGTCTTTGTCCTTAAGATTTGGAGACATTATCTGTACAGTGCAAGTTTTGAAATCTTTTCTGACCACAAGAGCCTTAAATACCTTTTTGACCAAAAAGAGCTTAACATGAGGCAGAGAAGATGGATTTAATTCCTAAAGGACTACGATTTTACTCTAAAGTACCACCTAGGAAAAGCCAATATAGTAGTCGATGCTTTAAGCAGGAAATCTATTCACTTGGCTATTATGATGCTTAGGGAGGAACAACTCTTAGAGGAATTCAGAGATATGAGCCTTGAAGTGTCAGTTAACCCTAAAAGTTTGAAGATAAGTGCCCTAGTCATTAGGAATGATTTAGAAGATTTAATATTGGAAGCTTTACCTAGAGACCCTTACATTAGAAGAACTGATGGCCTTAGGTAAAGCAGAAGATCTTAAATTCAATGACAAAGGGTTACTGAAATTCAGAGATACAGTGTATGTTCCCAATCAAGAAAACTTTAGGGAAAACATTCTGAGGGAAGCACATCAGAGTAGATATACCATCCATCCAGGAATAATAAAGATGTACAAGGATCTGAAAAGAAATTTTTGGTGGCCTAGAATGAAGAAAGAGGTGACACAATTTGTTAACAAATGCCAAACCTGTCAGAAAGTAAAAGCTAAACATAGAAAACCAAGTGGTTTGCTACAACCCCTAGAAATCCCAAAAGGAAAATGGGACAACATCTCAATGGATTTCATTGTAGGACTACCTAGAACTTCTTCAAGTTATGACTCCATATGGGTAATAGTAGATAGATTGACAAAATCCGCACGTTTCTTAGCCGTCAATACTACCTTTACCTTAGACAAGTATGCTGAGTTATACATAAAAGAGATAGTCAGATTACATGGCATTCCATGTGACATTATATCTGATAGAGACCCAAGGTTCACCTCTAGATTTTGGAAACCTTTACATGAAGCCATGGGTACAAAACTAAAGTTTAGCACTGCTTATCATCCTCAAACAGATGGTCAAACCAAAAGGACAAATCAGACATTGGAGGATATGTTGAGAGCATGTGTGATTGAGTTCAAGGGGAATTGGGATAGATTCCTACCGTTAACAGAGTTTGCCTATAATTACAATTTCCAATCTAGCATCGAGATGGCCCCATATGAATTTTTGTATGGAAGAAAGTGTAGGTCACCTATTTGTTGGGTTGAACTAGGAGAGAGAAAGCATTGATAGGCCCAGAAATAGTGGACTAAACTTCAAGGAAAATTGAGATTATAAGCGATTAACTACTTACAGCTCAAAGTAGAAAAAAGAGCTATACAGATAAGAGAAGAATGCCCTTGAACTTTGAGGAAGGTGATCATGTTTTTCTTAAAATATCACCAATTACAGCAGTTGGCAGATCTATGAAGTCAAAGAAACTCAGTCCGAGATACTTAGGCCCATTCCAAATCCTTGATAAATTTGGCAACACCGCTTACAAATTGGCCTTGCCCCTGAACTTGGCAAATATTCATAATATTTTTCATGTGTCTCAACTTAAAAAGTACACCCCAGATCCTTCACATGTCATTGAACATGAGAATGTACACTTACAAGAGAACATGACAGTAGAGATGAGACCAAATAGAATCATTGATACATGACTCAAATTGCGAAATAAGCCCTCTGGTTAAAGTAGTCTAGAGAGGATTATCCCAAGAGGAAGCAACATGGGAAACTGAACAACACATGAAAAGACATTATCCTGAGTTATTTGACCAAGGTAATTAAAATTTCTAATGTATGTCTAAATCTTTTTAATTATATGCTTACCGAATTTTGAGGACAAAATTCAAATTTTAGGGGGGGTGAATTGTAACATTTCAATTTATTATTGATTAAATACTTAATATTTTTAATAATTATGAGAGATTATTACTAAATATTAGGTATTCAATATTTAGAAGGAATTCTTTTTATACAAAAGAATTTTTTTAGGACAAAATATTTAACTAAAAGGAAAATTAAATTTTATTTAAATATCGAGTAATTAATATTACCTTACTTTCAATTTAATCCTTATTTAAAAAATTATTTAATAACTATAATGCAAAAATTATACTAATCTATGTAATTGGTCTTGTGCATAAAATTGTTTTGGAAGTAATAATAATATTTATACATTATAATGATACATACATAAATATATATATATATATATACATAAATATATATATATATAAATATATATATATATATATATATATATATGGGAGAGTGGCAACACGTTTACGGTTAGGAGAAGAGGAAGAATAGCATGAATATATATATATATATATATATGTATATGAGAGAGTGGCAGCACATGTTTACGGTTAGGAGAAGAGGAAGAATAAAATGAATATAATAAATATATAGATGGGATCCAAAATAACAATATATATATAGAGAGAGAGAGAGAATAGCTAGTGAAGGCAACATGTAAAGACAGCTCATGAAGGGCATATGATATATATATATGACCCATGACAGCAAAAAAATTCAGAAAAAACGTGAACCATGTGCTGAAACAAGTGCTGAAACATTTCCATTCTCTGAAACCACAGCCACATGACAGTATAATATGCTTCTTGGACATGAGAGATATCATTTTAAAACTAGCAAAAGAAGGGCTATGACAGAAATGGAAGGCAGCCACACAAGCCATGTGAAATCAGATGATTTCCCATCCATTTCTGCATGTTTTCTTTTCTCTTTACAGCAGGATGTTTTCCACCTTAGGGATCTTTAACCATGAAGGAAACTACATAAATAAGGAGGCTCGGATCCTTCATTTCCTGCACAAAACTGAGAGTGATAAAGGGAGAGAGTTAAACCAAGTTTAGAGTTCCTTTTTGCTGCAAAACTGTCTTTCACTGTCAGAAAATCAAGAGAAGAAAAGTGAATTGTTTTGTGTCTTCTTCTGTCCAAATCAAACCGAGAAGATCCACCTAGGAGTGACCAAGTTTCTGCAAGGTGAACGGTGAGTTCCTTGAGAAAACCAGTGCAGAATCAAGAGCTAAAAAAACAGTACAAAATCCACGTGAAGCCATTGGGTAAGTTTTAGAAAATTTGAGTTTTTGTGTAAATGCTTCTTTAGCTTATTTTATGGGTAGAAATGGTCACATAGGCCCTAAAAACACCTAAGAAAAGATCTGGGCAGGTTTTAGCTTCTGATTCACAAATAAAAATGTGAAACACAAAATAGGGACTAAACTGAAACAAATGAAAAGTTTGTATAGGCTGTTTTAATTTTATAAAATATATATTCTAGGACTGCAAAACTAATTATGAACTAAGATCTTGCAAACAAAAAAGGGAAAATATTGCAAGAGGGACCTAGGTGAATAATAGAAAAGTTATATATATATAGTATACATGAATAAATACATATATAGTATATTTTATATTTCATGAGTTATGTCATCTATTTTACACTTATACTTTTATATGTCTATCTAAGTATACTCATATATGAGTATATGTACACCAAAATCTATATACGTAGGTGTATATGTTGATTTTTATAAAATTACATGTATATCTATTATCTACAAGCATTTGATTAATTAAGCCATATATTTCAAATATGAATAATTAATTTAGCTATATGGGTACATGTAAATACATAGACATATGTTTATTTTAAGAAACTAATTATATATATATATATATATTTATGTGTGTGTATATATTATTTGAGAATTTATGATATATATATATATATATAACAAAATTATTATGATTTAGCTTGAGATGAGTTTAGGCTAAACTCAATTTGGGATAAAATTAGGAATTTAGTAAACAGGAAAAAATGGTAGTTTAGGGCCTTTTATTTAAGATTTTAAATAAGGTTGTATGTATATTGTTTAGGCCAAAATCCATGAAACGAATTCCCATAAGGATAGAGTAGCTGCTTGAGCTAAAAGTCAGACTATCAAGTTTAGGTAGCTTAGCAATTCATAAAAGCTTGTTTTTACTACTTGTAGTTTAACAATTTATAAAAGCATTTCTTTTCCAAATTTTATTTGTGAAAGCTTGAACTACCATGAGTGTGTATGAGGCATACAACTATTAAACTCTATTTCCACAGAGAGAATGTAGAGTTAAACTGGTTCCACAGTAAAGAACCAAATTTACATGTGTTCTACAAAGAGAACAAAGCGCAAGTACTTGAGATCCACAGAGAGGTCATAGCTTCAAATTCCACAGAGAGAATTGAAGTGGACTGCTTGATATGTGATAATGATTTACATTGCCTACATATATATTTATGGATGATATTTACAAACTCATTATGCTTTTATGACTGAAATGGTATTTTAAACGTTTAAGAAAAACATGCCACCTACTGAGATATCTTTATCTCACTTTTTGTGTTTTCAACTAACCATTTCAGGGGCTGAGTATAAGGGAAAGGCATAAAGATTGATTGAACTATAGATGTATCAAGTTGGGATACACAAGTTTATTAAAGTTGGAAAAATAGACTTTTATGTCTGGAAGTTGAATCTTTATGCATGACAAATTTATGATTTGTATTATGAACAATTGTGGAATTTCCATTTTTTTTAAGTAATGCATGTTTTCTTTTTTTTTTTTACGGGCAGTTAGCATTATAATTTGATATGAAAAAAAAAATTTAGAAAAGTAAGGATGTTACATGGTGCACCCCATGGGAATATCTACACGGAGTCATAAGAGCAGAGATTTATACATGGAGTGATAAGGGTGGATAAGGCGGGAGCCGCGGACAATGATCCAGAGGTACCCTAAATGACCCAGTTGGTACTAAAACTTGTGTAATTGATTGATGTTACTAATGTGAATTAGCTTGAATTATGTGATATTGCAATGTGACTGATTTTATGGATAATTCATACGTGTTATCATTATGATGCAATATGATTATTTTTATGTTGTATCGTAGTGTTATCCCCTTACTGGTCACTTGTTTGCTCATACCCCTCATTTAATATTTTCAGAGTTGGCATTTGAAGAAGAGTATTCATACTAAATGTAAGAGATCCTTAGCTCAAGACCCCAATTGGATCGGGGTTGATCCTTCTATCATCTTGAATTACTACTCTAGCATCGCTTTGTGATCGTATAGGTAGCGTACGATGGAGATTTCTGTCATTGTAAATTGAGACATTATGTAGACTTTATGTATAGGAGTAATTGAATTGTATTAAAGATTTTCTTTTAAATATTTTATTTATTTGTCATGATGGAATGTAAAATATATATATATATATATATATACATGATGGTGTAATTTTTATACTTAACTAGGATAATTAAAAGCCAATTCTCCTTAGATGAAACTTAGTTTATTTGTTTTAGAATGTTTTGCATGTTCGTTCGATAAAATTGGTCTAAATTCAGAGATGAGGTCAGACTCACTCTTGTGCTGACCATATATCCTAGGTGGCACGTGACATTAAGAAAGTAAGAAAGATTCTAGTTAACTTTAAAAAGTTTATTTCCTAATTTAAGATAAGAAAATAATCGAGATTTAAAGTAATTAATTTATTTATTTATTTATTATTAAGAAATCAAACAATATATAATCTAATTAATTAATTAAATTATTTCCTAAATCATATTAGAAACTAATCTTGATCAAACTTAATCAATTTATTTGACTATGAAATTAATTGATCTTATATTGATTAAGATTCATTATTCCATTAATTTCCCATAAATCAATTATTCAATTTAATTAATTTATTTCCTAATCAAATTAGGAAAATAATCACATCTTGAATCAATTAATCAAATTACTTTGTTTCATAAATTATATTAGCAAACTAATTAGGATCTAAATCAATCAAAATTAAGACAATCCAACTAATTGATTTGATCTTGACCAAAATTCAAAACCTAATTTAGTCTTAAATTCCAAAAAAAAAAATTCTATTCTCACATCAAATACAAACATCCACCAAGAGAAAAAGAAAATTGGGTTTATGGATCAAAACAATTCTTCTTTTAAAACCCTTTTGATGAAAACAATTTTTTTTTTTGAAAAAAAAGTTCAGCTTTGGCGGCAAAACATGTTCTTCAACAAAATTCATAGGAATATCTCATGCTCTTTAATGTAAAAATTTAAAGAAAAAGAAACAAGCATCATGCCATGTTCATGTTTCAAAAACACAAAACCTAAACATATCGATTTCTATTATACTCATACATTCTTCATTTTAATGTAATGGCAACTATAGGTGAGCTCTAATACCACTGCTGGAATTTAGAGATCATTGAACGCAGTAGAATTTAAAACTTATTCTCTAAAATCCATTTAACAATAGATCAACCTATATTACCATTACATTAACCATGAAAACAAAATGAAGAGAAATACCTCTTGTAGCGCAGCAAACTCTCTAAGCAAAAGCAAGTATCCAAAGTGGGATACCTCTAATGGTAATCTACACAAAATTACGCTAAGGAAAAACCTTTTCTGGTAATGGGGTTCCTTCTTGTTCTTTTGCTACCAAGCACGAAGAAGCTATGGAGAAAACCTATTTGGATGAAGGAGAAGAAAACAAGAGTATTTTACAAACAAGATTCTCAACCATTGAGAGAATAACTGTGACGTGTGGCTATCATTATCACTCATTAAGTGATAACCCTAAAGCCCTCATTCCAAAGTGGGTGTTGTTCCCTTATTGGGCTTCTTAAGTTGGCACCTTAAGAAGTCCAATCTATTTGAGAGAGGGGTGGCCAAGAGGTTTTCTCATTTGGACTTTTCCTTATTTAGGTAAGAATATGGATATATTCCTATTCCTTTTATTCTCTTATCTCTTGTTTAATTAATTCTCCAATTGAGGATCAAATCCTTAAGTCCATTTCATGCATGTGACCCATTAGGTTTCCAGCTATATTGGCCATTCATTATCAACACTTGATTGTAAATAGATCATGAGCAGTATCTAGCAACACATCATGACCCCTAATTGACCAGAAAGTCAGTTGTTTGACTTTAAACCTTTCTGCAACTAAAGCGTGTCTATGTAATGTGTCTTTTCTCCATCTTATACCCACTTAGTTCAGAGTATAGCATATGTGTCAACTTCCACTAGACTTGATTACGTCACGTCCAGCCCAAGTAGTCAGTTCCTTGTCCTGTGGGATCAATCACTTTAAACTATATCACTAAAGACAATCTTCATGACAAGTTTGTTTTGGCCAAAGACTTCTTAGTGATTGTCCCAACAAGTGGCCATGGATATACTTTCTTCTATCAGGAGTGGTGAATCCTTTGTTGACTACTCAAATAACTTTGAATACTTCACGATGTGCCCAATCACCATCTAAGAGTTACCTATGGTGGGTAACAAGGAATAGAGTCAAAACACAAGATCCATATCTAAGATAACTTGAGTTCCTCAAGTCCAAAGATACTTGCACTGTTAGCTACTATGAGACCTATCACTGACATTGGAATATGTATCCATGTGATATCTCATATAGGTCATCCAATATACTTGTTACCCTTAACAAGCATTCACATGTTTACTCAAGACATCTCATGCTTACAGCTTATGAGGATAGTTGCTTAATCAAATCTAGAAGCATAACATGTGCTAGTCTATCTGGATCACTGATATCCAATCTCAGGCAATCCTACGACTAGGGATAGTTTAGATAATATATAATTACACATGATAGGAATCTCACATTATGATCACCATCATAATTTCCTTCACGCTATGTTTTGTGCCATGGACTTCATTAGTTATATTAGGATCTAATCTTGAGCTTATGAATATATAAATAAATAATGAAGAAAATCTCTTTGAATTAATAACTGAGTTTGAATATCTGATGCTAATGGTGATTGAATTTAGAGCACCTTTCTAACATCGTTCCTATACTAACTATGTAATCTAATTACATTGTTTAATGATAAACCTCAAGTTACATTTGAGGGGAGTTAGGTAAGAAGAGAATTACAACAGATAAATAGAGAAAGGCATGGTACATAGACCCTATTTACCAAAGCCATAATTTAAAAAATATGCATTAATAATTCATACTTGGTAAAGGTCTGTAACCAGCCTTCATGCCATACATACATCCTATCATGCTTTTTTTTTTTGTCAAAATAAATGTATAACAGAAGTCAGCATTTACAGTCTACATGACGTTAGAATAATTCCATCACATGAATTATTTTTATTTTCATTTTAATCTAAATTAAAAATTGTTTGTTTCCTTGTTTAGAATTAAATACTCTTTAATTCTAGTTTCCTAATCTAAATAGGTGAAATAAATAAATCTCAATTCAATTCCAAATTGATTTGTTTCCTTATTCAAATTAGGAAAGTAATAAAGATTCTAGTTAATTCTAAAAAACTTGTTTCCTAATTTAAGATAAGAAAATAATCGAGATTTAAAATAATTAATAAATTAATTTATTTCCTAAATCATATTAGAAAATCAAAAATGATATAATCTAATCAATTAATTAAATTTTTTTATAAATCATATTAAGAAATCAATCAAGATACAATCTAATCAATCAATTAAATTATTTCCTGAATCATATTAAGAAACTAATCTTGATCCAACCTAATCAATTTATTTGACTATCAAATAAATTGATCTTTTATTGATTAAGATTCATTATTCCATTGATTTCTTTAAATCAATCAATCAATTTAATTAATTTATTTCCTAATCAAATTAGAAAAATAATCATATATTGAATCAATTAATCTAATTATTTTGTTTACTAAATCATATTAGGAAACTAATTAGGATCTAAATCAATCAAATTAATTTAACCTAATTTAGTCTTGAATTCGATAATTTTTTTTTAATTTTCATGCCAAAACAAACATCTACTAAGAGAGAAAAAATAGGGTTTATGGATCAAAACAAATTTTCTTTTAAAAACCCTTTTGATGAAAAACAAAATATTTTTCTTTTCAAATGTTCATGTTTGGCGTCAAAATATGTTCTTCAACAAAGCAAAATTCAAAACATATTTCTCAACAAAATTCATAAGAACATCTCATACTCTTTCATACAAAATTTTAAAGAAAAAGAAACAAGTATCATGCCATGTTCATGTTTCAAAAACACCAAACATAAATATGCCGATTTCTATTATACTCATACATTCTTCGTTTTAATGTAATGGTAACTATAGGTGACTCTGATAGCACTGTAGGATTTTAGAGATCATAGAACATAGTGGAATTTAAAACTCTTTCTCTAAAACCCATTCACCAAAGGATTAACCTATACTACCATTACATTAACCACGTAATCAAGACAAAGAGAAATATCTCTTGTAGCGTAGCAACCTCCACAAGCCAAAGCAAGTATTCAAAATGAGATACCCCTAATGCTAATCCACGTGAAATACGCTAAGGAAAGAACTTTTCAAGTAACGGCGTTCCTTCTAATTCTTGTACTAGTAAGCATGAAAAGCTATAGAGAAAACCCTCTTGGATGAAAGAGAAGAAAACAAGAGTGTGTCTTAAATAAGATTCTCAATAATTGAGAGAGTGTGTGAGTATGGTGTATGGCTTTCACTATCACTCTTAAAGTGATATATACTACCTCAAACCCTAAAGAACTAATTCCCTTTTTGGGTGTCATTCCCTTATTAGGCTTCTTAAGTTGGCACCTTAAGAAGCTCAATCTCTTTCAGAGACAGACGGCCAAAAGGTTCTCATTTGGACTTTTCCTTGTTTGGGTAGGAATAGGAACATATTTTTATTCCTTTTATTCTCTTATCTCCTTTTTAATTAATTCTCTAATTGATGTTCAAATCCTCAAGCCCATTTCACATTCCTAGTGAATTTCTATGTGTGTGACCCATTAGGTTTCTGGCTATGTTAGCCATTCACAATCAACTCTTCATTGTAAATAAATCATGAGCAGTATCTAGTAATACATTATGACCACTAATTGACCAAAAAGTCAGTTGTTTGACTTTAAACCTTTCTGCAACTAAAGCATGTCTATGTAATGTGTCCTTTCACCTTCTTATACCTACTTGGTTCAGAGTATGGCCTATATGACAACTCCTACTAGCCTTAATTACATCATGTCTAACCCAAGTAGTCAGTTACTTGTCCTGTAGGATCAATCACTTTAAACTATGTCACTGAAAACTATCTTCATGACAAGTCTGCTTTAGCCAAAGACTTCTTAGCAATTATCCCAACAAGTAGCCACTTTCTTCTATCAGGAGTGGTGAATCCTCTGTCGACTACTCAAATAACTTCAAATACTTCATGTTGTGCCCAATCACCACCCTAAGAGCCCATGGTTGGTGACAAAGAATGGAGTCAAAATGTAGGATCCATATCCAAGAAAACTTTAGTTCCTCAAGTCCAAGGATACTTGCATTGTTAGTTGCTAAGAGACCTATCACTGACATTTGAATAGGTATCTATGTGTTGTCTCATATAGGTGATAACATGCTTTTTCCATTTATTTTAGTCCCCATTTTAGTCATTTTTACCTCTTTAATTTTGTCAATTCTCCAATTTTATTATGTTTTGAAATTTATTGGGTATAAATTATTTATGGATTAAATGTGTCTTAATTTTATATTTTTAGAACTTGAATTGTAAAATGCTCAATTTAATTCCTACAAATTTTAATTTTGGAGAGAAAAGTGCTGACATGGACAAAGATGCTGATTTCGATGCTAATGTGGCACTTTTTGGGTGATGCAGATGCTGACTAGGTTGTAGTAGATGTGGGGCCCACTTGAACTCTTATTCAATGCCATGTAGTCAGAATTTTTGGGCAAAAATATTACTTTTTGTAGGTCAGAAAAGCATGGCTGAAATATTAATTCTGCACCTCCCTTTTCCATGTTTCTGCCATACTTTTCTAATGTTGTTTGCTACCTATCTACTGCTGTTTTGCTATCAAAGTGCTGCCACATCATGGTAGAAACATCCAAGGAGGCATCTAGGATAGAATATTCCTTTAGGCATGTGTTAGATCAGTTTTATATTTGCAAAACTGAAATTTATTAGGGGAGCTAAGTCATTTTTTCGAATTGGAAGTCCCATCACCGTTTTTCTTCTTTCCTAAAGTAGCAGTGGCTGAGAGCAACATAAAGGCAACTCTCTAACTAGTTTTGAGGGAAAGGAAGCCTTCCCACTTGGGAATGGCTCTCCTTCTCCCATTGTCTTCCCTTTTCTTCTATTTTCTTTAATAGTTTGTTAGTTTTTGTTGTATTTTGTAGATTTCTGTCATGCTCTTATTCTCTTCCATGTAATTTTCTAAGTTTAAGGATTGATTAAGTTTGGTTCTATGAAGCTTTATTGTTGAACATATTCAATTTTAATGCATTTTCATTTAATGGAATGGATTTTACTGATTATTCTTCCTCTTGAATACTTGATTAACCTTCAATGAGTTTGGGATTTTGATGTCTATGCTAGATCTAGCTGGATATTAAGCTTGACCTTGTAATTTCCACCATAAATCAGATTATCTAGATATAGATAGTTTTATTTATATGGCTTGAATAATTTTCTTGAGCTTTGTTACTTAATTGAATGGTTGATCTAAGATTTAAGTCAATTATTTTAATTAAGTTAGATTGTAATTTCAAGGTTTTGGATTCAATCATATTTTAGAAAATTGGCCAACATTGAATAGATTGTATTCAAATTGAATTGTTCTTCAATAATTCAAAGATTAATTTGTCTATGAATTAATCGGATTAGACTAACGAATTCAATCCCACTTTCTTGTGTGATCGGTCATTTGATGAAATGGAAATTGTAATTTAATTCATTTGAACCAATGAGTATTTTCTTGGCTAAAGCTCTGTTTTATTTATTGTCCTCTGAAGCTTGTTATTTATACATGTATGCGATTGCTGTGTATTTGTAATGAGTGGGACAAGAGATAACATGTCATATGCGATTGCAGGGCATTGATGTGATTAGGACTTAATCAGATTATATTTGAGTTATAGATTGGTGAAAATCTTCCTAACTATAATTTTAATATAATTTAGTCTTAGAAGATTTTATGACAATTTTAGATTGACAATTACATAATATAATATAACCAAGAATACTCAAAGGAAAGAATGATGATGAATACAATTTCATGGAATCTATAATTGGTTACATATATTTTGTTTGTTTTATTTTCTGTTTTAATTATTTTAATTTCTATTTTATTCCTATTTTATTTTATGCTTTTAAATTCTCAAACAAACCCCCTTTTTTTAATATGCTTTTTGTAATTTCCTTCAATAAGTCTTAATAGCATTTCATCTAGCTTAATTGAATTTTATTTAACACCTCATTCTCTGTGGGACGATACTCTTCTCATTACTTTATTACTTGATACGACCCAATATACTTGCTAGAATATTTTATATGCTAAAATAATTTATTCATTAGTTGGTCATCCAATGTACTTGTTATCTTTAACAAGCATTCACATGTTTACTCAAAACATCTAATACTTATAGCTTATGAGGACAACTGCTTGATCAAATTAAGAAGCATAACATGTGTTAGTTTATCTGGATCACTGATGTCCAGTTTTGGTGATCCTATGACTAAGGATAGTTTAGATACATACATAATTACACATGATAGGAATCTCACATTATGATCACCATCATAATTTACTTCATACTATGTTTTGTGTTATGGACTTCATTACTTATATTACGATCTAATCTTGAGTTTATGAATATGAACATAAATAATGAAGCAAAAATCTTTGAATTAATAACTGAGTTTGTATGTCTGATGCTAAAGGTAATTACCTTTAAAGCATCTTTCTAACAAAAACAAACCCTCTTAATTGGTACTATTGCACTGTAGAGCTACTACCTAAAGAATTTCTAAGGGCTACAACAAAAGCAAGCACTAACCCAAGGTTTAAGAAGGATTAGGCCATTTGAACCTCCGTTACTCTTGAGGCAAATGTTCTTCAACACACATCGGCTCTGAAACATGGAAACAATAGCTTGAGACAAACAATCTCAGTGAGTAACAACCAAACAAAAGTAATCAAATCAAATGTAGAGTGCAAGGTATCTATATCTCCTAGCCCAAGGGCACAACTAATCTCTTTGCCTGTGGGCAATTCAATTTCTCCCTGCCCAAAGGCATATTCATATTCTTCCTACCTGAAGGCAATCAATCTCCTTGCCTAAAGGCTAATTGATGTCTCCTGTGGGACATAACCTACTAATCTCCCTCATAATAAGCTAATGAATGATAAAATTCTATAAGTCATAAGAATCATGAGAAGACACACCCATAACTTATTTGCCAACGTGTCAAGCAATACACGAGATCAAATATAATTGGCCATAGTCATATTATGTATCTCTTAAAGTTACTCCTTATTTTCTATGTTTCTCCATGTTATTAATTCATGCAACAATGTTTCATTCATAGCAAATCCACATATTTGAGTAAGTTAGCTACTCACCTAGCTTGACAATTAAATGTTAGGAAAGGCCCGACTCAATCAGATGGAAATCCCTAGAACTACCTAAGGAACTACACAAGGTAACAAAATTTAAATTCCAGCTCATATCCTAACTCCATAATAAGGTGCCTTGGGGGCTAAGTGGCCTTTCATAACCTCCTCTCTATCCATGTAGTGCCCAGCCATGGTGTCTTGGGTACCCCAGTTTGATCCCCTTCAAGCTTCTCGGGTTTAGGTGGCACCTGGGCACCCGGGCCTGATCTTCATCATGCTCTTAGGTTTGGGTAGCACCTAGGTAACCACTCGAGATCTATCAAAAATTTTTCTAAAACTACTCCTTTGGCTCCCTCTTTGCAAAGCTTTATCAAAATGGAATTGTTGAGGCTTTTGGGTGGTCAAAATCTCATTAAAAGTCTTCAAATCCACTCCCACAAGCCTCAAGATACAAAGAAAGATTCATTTGTTGTATCCATAAAGATTTTACTTTAAGAAGAACCCTAGTTTCATGAATCTAAATCCACTTTTCCATTTCCATCAAGTTTTACAAAGTTACAGGCCAAAACAGAAATTTAAACATCATATTAACTCCTAAGAATTCAGGCCCAACAAATTCTCTAGCACAAGGTTTTAGGGAGAAAACAAACTACCAAAGAAGAGAAAGAGAGAGATTAATTCACCTTAAACCCCTTTTGGCCAGTAAACTAGAAACTTCCAACCAGAAATGCCTCCTTGGCCGAAAGAGAGCTTGAGATACAAGAGGATGCGAGTGTCATGCCCCATCTTGGGAACATGACTAGCATGATGGTGGACCTTTATCCACCCTCATAAGCCTAACACCAAGTAACTAACATATAAGGTAATGAAAATGCTAAATTTTCCAAATTTAACATAATAAAGTTATTTATTTAGAGGTTTACACCATTTCAAGGAACATCCTTCCTATAATAATATCATCCATTCAAGAAATATTTAAACATGAATAATAATTAGAACATGAAGATAATATCCTAATCCATTTCACAACCAACATAAAATTTCTAGGTATTCTATCTAATTACAGAGCAACTCAACCCGTTGCAATTTCCATAAATAAACCAACATTCCGAATTAAAGGAATGGGAACCCAGAGACTCCACTACTCCTTGTATTAAGACTCACTAACTATTCAAGGAACTTATAAGGGGTACAAAAGACAAGATGATTGTAAAACATAACGAGAGAAAACAAACAACTAAAATGAAATACAAACTAAGTACCCCTCATAGGGGTAGAATCAATGGAAGACTCCACCCACTACCACTAGTCCACACCACATACTTGGCCAACATGTAACCTACACTCAATATACGAATAAGACTGCAAACACATCATCACCACTACAATTTATTATAACCAACACTTTCTAGATAGAACCACGAAGTTTATAACATACACGTAAATTACCATAATCAAGGACATAGTATAATCATACAAGAAATCCATATTTCATATATTAAGAGTTTATCCTGCCATATAAGTGCCCACGTTGCCCCACACAAGGGTTTCTATTTGTCATATTAGCCTCTAATTGGATTCTAGGACTCTTCCAACAATGCAATGTCTCAAGCAATTGGGGCCACCTATATCCAAATTGGTCACACGATTTCTAATAATACTCTAGGGGTCTCTTCCTACAATACACTATCTCGACCAATTGGGGTTACCCGTATTTCCATTAACCACACAGGTATTCAATTAAAAGCCTTAACCATTCACAAAATATATATATATATGGCCCGAGACAAAAATGAGCCCAACACATAAAGGAAATCCAAGTACAATAGTATGCATCAAGACATAACAACATAACTCTTATTACCACAAAATAATTTCACATATTGTAACTTTAACAAAATATCACAAGAAATTCTAACATCAAAGTAATTCTCACAAATATATCCACTGCAACACCATACATTGATCATACGGGACGATCCGTTAACCATGTCTAATCGCTTGTTTCAAGATGCCTTTCATAGGCAATGTGCTTCTCATATGTACCATTCACATACATGTAAGTAGGGCCTTTCATAGGCCACATGCCTCTCATAGGCTTCACTCATAGTTCACAAGATCTACTTCAATACACATCAAGTCCTAACCATCTAAACCAAAATATCTCACCATGCCATAATTTCACAAACTATGTAATACACACATACTCCGTTTACTTTTCAACCTGTTAATGAAATGAATTAAAGATGCCAAGAAAATAATAGCCTTATGATTCACCAAGCCCATGCCTATGTATTTTAACATAAGTACATGCACAATAAATTATATATATAACCACCATATTATCAGTGCAAGGGTTTTCCTCACTTCAAGAACCCATACCATATTGAATTTATCCATTTGGCACAAATTATAAGTCATTGTTGTCACTGCTCATATTCACCTTCTTCATAAAAACTTGAGATAGATTAATACCCCTCTCTTATACTAAGATGTGAGGACCCACATGCATATTATTACCTTTTAAAAATAGAATTTTCCCTCCATTCACTACCCATATACATGTATGTATGCAAGCTTTTAACATATAAGGAAATTTGATATTGATATCGGGCATTTTTATATACAATTTAGTCTCTATCTTAGTCCTATTACTATTTTTAATGTTGCCAACTCTCCTATTATATCATATTTTGGATTTATTATGCGTAAATTAATTATACAATTAATAGGCTTCAATTTCATAATTTTATCCCAATTTATTCATGTGCTTAATTTTTAAATTCAATTATTGGAGAGAAAAATGCTGACATAGATGTTTTACTTACTTGGAGGCCACCTGAACATGCTGACTGGGCATTAACTGGTTGACTAGAGCTGACTAGATTAGTGAGGCCTACTGTTTTGCACTTTTTAACAAAGAGAAAAGCAGAAGCTGCTTTAATAGCATGGCCTTTCTGCAACAACCAGAAACAGCAAAGCAATAGAGTAACATTCTATAGAAAAGCAACAAGAAACAGCAAGGCATCAGCAGTTACAGCAAAAGGAAGGGACAGTACATGGAGCTTTTCTAAATTATAATTTCATCCATCTCTTTCCTGCAGCTACAAAAGCCCAATCAGAAGCCATTTGCATAGGGTTGAAGTCTTCTTCTTCTATATTTTATGTTGTATTTCATTTTTCTTCCCCTCTCCTTTGTGTATTTTGGCCTCCATCGAAGGCTAGAATCCCTTGTAATCAATCCATGGATGATTAGAGTTGTAACCTGAATTCTTGGAGCAAAATGAGATAAGTTCTTCTCGTTCTTAGAAGAAATGATTCAATAGTTGGCCATAAATAACCTGCTATTCCAATAGCGAACTAAGGTGAACTTACAAAATTTGGAATCTCAATTAGGCCAACTAGCTTGCACTGTTAATGAGATGATCCATTAGGGGTTTGATAGTAGTCCACTTTCTCTATCCATGGCCAACCTAAGAGCCAATGATAGTGTCATTTTTCTAAATGATGGCACTCAATTAGATGATGGTCTAGCCCTCAAATCTGAATTAGAGGAATTAAAAGAGCTAGATAGGAAAAATAGGGAGTCCCTTTCCTCCAATGGTACAAGTGATAAAAGTGAGTATAAGGAAACTAATAAGGATGAGTTCCCTTTCCTTCATAGACCATTACCTTCTCCAAGTAGGGTCATCCAACCTGAGATTGTTCAGCTTGAATTAGGAAAATAAATAGAATCCTTAAGAGAAGAAGAGGTAGACATAAAAGTGCTGGAGTTAGAGTTGGAAAATAAGAATGAGTTTGTGGGAGATCTAGATTTTAATTATGACTGTCATACTTGCCATGCATGCATTGAGATAGAAAAAGCTTTGAAACTTGGCAATTCTGATGATTTTGTTGAACATGAGTTGAACGCACTTGCACCTGAATCTGTACTTCAACCTAAATTGAATGCATTTGAATCTCAACTTACATCTAAATTTGAATATGAAATTGCATTTGATTCTATAAATGTATCTGAATATGCATCTGAACTTGCATCAAATTCTGCAATTACATTTGATTTTGCACCTGTACCTGAATTTAAGGGTTTTAAATCTAAATGTGCAATTAATTCTGAATTTGAATATGCAAGTGCATCTGACATTACATTTGAATCTGATAGTGCATGTGCAATTGCATCTGAATATGACTCCAATTTCACCTCTATTTCCATTGTAAATTCTAATTCTGCCCCTTGTGTTTCTAATTCTGTTTCTAGGTTAGATTTTGTTTTAGGTGATAGTCTTCGTTTAGATAATTCTGTTTTAGTTAATTATGTTTTACATAGTAATTCTGTTTCAGATAATTCTTGTTCTGATAAGAGTAGGAGTAGGAGTAGATTTAGGAGTAGAGTTTTAATTTTGATTCTGTTTTAGAAAGTAGCTCTCTTTTTGTTTTAAATTGTGTTTTAGTTAGTCCTTGTCCTCTTCCGCTTCTTTATGTTTTTGTCTTGGTTCTTCTCACCCCTCTGTGGCAAGTAGAGTTTCTTCTATTTTTCTTCAGGTTGGTGACATAAAATCAATTCTTTCCATCATTTAACCTGCTACTGAGAAAAACTTCTAGAATAAGCTAGTGACACACAATTAAAAGACGTGGAAAAGGCACGCCACCACCAATAAGGCTGTTTCTTTTTTTCCTTTTCTCTCTTTTATTTTCATGTCCTCTGATTTGCTGTGCTTTGATGATGATACATGCTGAATTACATTGAGGACAAAGCAAAATTTAAGTGTGGGGGGAGAATGAAAAAGTCTTTGCTTTTTAAATTTCATGCATTTTTAAAAATTTTTTTGTTCTTTTTTTATTTGCTTTTTGTTATGTTTCTAGCCTTTTTCTGCACTTTTTGGAATAATTAGTTTGTGTTTTTAGTGTGAAAAAAATTTTTAGATTCTTTTAGTTTAGCTTTTAATGCTTTCTTTTTGGTTTTTGGAAGAAGAATTTTGTTGTGGAAACATGCGTGATGAAATAGTTTAGTTTTGAATTGTTTTAGCATGAGTAGAAATTTAATCCTGCTTTTCTAGAGCTCAAGCTTAAATGGCAATAACTTTGGTTTCAATGAATTTTTAGTGATAGTCTTTAAACTGTGAGGATTTTGAGCCTTAATTGCAAATATGCTATTCTTTCTTGTTGAGTGTTGCACTTATCATGAATTTTCACTCCAGAACTTGTCTTGAATCTTGTTGAGGCTACTTTTTACATGTGCATGTTTAGAGATGATTTAGGCATTTCTTTGTGACCCATTTTTAACCAAATAGGCATCCCTTGTGTTGTTTCCATTATGTGCTATTTTGTGCCTTGTTTCCACTTTTCTTCTTGCATTTTCTACCACTTTTCTTCCCAAACCAGAATTTTTGCTTCCCAATTTGAGATGTAAAGAGCATTTAAATTCTTTTCAAGATTTGATGTGCCAAAATTTTATTGAATTTTGGGATGTTTTGAAATGAATATTTCTCTTTACTCTTTAGCAAAAAGAAAAAAAATGGCCATTTAAAAAAATTGTGATTGAAAAGAAATGCATCGACGTCGAAAAAAAAAAGAAAAAAAAAGAAAAAAGTACAGAAAAAAAAGAAGAAAATCAAAAAGAAATAGAGGAGTAGATAGAACTTTTTATACCCAAAATTTACTTCAATCTCTTGTAATGTCATAGCTAATGCTCTTCATGTTCTTAAGTTGTTTCCTTCATTTCCCCAAATTGTTTCCACACCTTATCCTTGTTTTTCCTTCACTTTCTTGAGTTGTTTTCCACTTTGTTCTGTTTTTCTCTCCTCTTTTCCATTGTTTTCCATCCAACATTACATCACATTACATCTTGTAAAGTCCTTTTGATTTAAGCATGCATATTAAAATGAGGAGTGAAGATTTAGATAATTGACAAGCTTATGGTAGTGAATTTTATGATAGGTTGAGTATTGAGTGAATTACCCTAAACACTTGAGAGAATAGAGTGTATATACTTACCTTGTGAGAAGATTATTATTTGAATTCATTTCCATCAAATAAATTGCCAAGATGCTTGAGTTCTAGAGATGTAAGATTAATTTTCTAAATTCTAAATATTTTTGAATTATTCCATTCTTGCATATTTTCACAAATTTTCTTTTGAATAAAATATGATGGTGTTTGGATTTGATTTTTCTCAAGAGAGCAAAAGGCTAAGTATGGGGGATTTGATATCGGGCATTTTTATATACAATTTAGTTCCTATCTTAGCCCTATTACTATTTTTAATGTTACCAACTCTCCTATTATATAATATTTTGGATTTATTGGGTGTAAATTAATTATAGAATCAATAGGTTTCAATTTCATAATTTTATCCCAATTTATTCATGTGCTTAATTTTCAGATTTAATTATTGGAGAGAAAAATGCTGACATGGATGTTTTACTTACTTGGAGGCCACCTGGACATACTGACTGGGCATTAACTGGCTGACTAGGGTTAACTGGATTAGTGGAGCCCACTATTCTGCACTTTTCAACAACTAGAAAAGCAGAAGCTGCTTTAATAGTATGG
Source organism: Biancaea sappan (assembly GCA_037074585.1). NCBI lineage: Eukaryota > Viridiplantae > Streptophyta > Magnoliopsida > Fabales > Fabaceae > Biancaea > Biancaea sappan. The sequence goes on from CM073492.1 coordinate 67,118,701, forward strand.
CCTTTCTGTAGCAACCAGAAACAGCAAAGCAGTAGAGTAACTTTCTGCAGAAAAGCAACCAGAAACAACAAGGCATCAGCAGTTGCAGTAAAAGGAAGGGACAGCACATGGAGCTTTTCTAAATTACAATTTTGTCCATCTCTCTTCTGCAGTTACAAAGGCCCAATCAGAAGCCATTTGCATAGGGTTGAAGGCTTCTTCTTCCACATTTTCTGTTGTATTTTGTTTTTCTTCCCCTTTCCCCCTCTTTGTGTATTGTGGTCCCCATGGAAGGCTAGAATCCCTTGTAATCAGTCCATGGATGATTAGAGTTGTAACCTGAATTCTTGGAGCAAAATGAGATAAGTTCTTCTCGTTCTTTTATTTCATTTCTGTTCTGATTTTATCATCTCTTATTTAAGAAGTTATACTGGTTTTACTGGTTGGTGTTACAGTAGAATGGAAATGGCTAGATTAGATGATTATCTAACTTGATTAGGTTGGGTTTAATCAGATTACATGTTGGTTAGGTTTAACTTATATGTGATCTAGTTCTAGGAGATCTCTTGGAAACCTTAGTTAGAAAACCTAATGATAGAGAGCACTTGGATTAATTTGAAGACAAGAATAATGATAGTTACAATTCTAGGATTTCATGACTGATTGCATTTTTTGTGTTTGTGTTGTAATTTCGTTTCTATATGTTTATTCCATTCCATTCAGTTTCTGTCAGCTTCAATTTAGGTTTAGTTTTTGTTTTAAGCTTAAATCTACAATCACCCCCTCCCTCATGGTAATTAGGCTATAGTCAGTAGATAATTAGTGTAGATTAGTGTAGATTGGTGTTTGAACAATTAATTAGGCAATTTAGAAACAAGGCTCCAAGAGTGAAACGACCTGGGGATATCACAATACCACAAAATTGTTATGATTTCAATTCTGGGCTATTTGGCATCGTAGTGGCTCGAACCAGATACCAATATAACAGAAGTATGGAAACCATGGTAGAAATAAAGTCAGTCTATCACACTTAAGGCTAACCTTATACATATGTATATATATAAATCTTACAAGTCACCACCACATAACATGAACATTTCACCATCATTAGGAATGAAAAAGATATGTTTAATGATATTAAATTTGTGTTTATCCCTCACCTCAACTTCAAGCCAGCTAATCCTCCTCCAAAGATGTGGAAGGTACCTCAAAGAATCCATCCCTATAAGGTAACCATGAAAAAACATGTTAAAGTCACAAAATAAGGAACTTCTTATCAAATTGAATCATATCTCATTAGAAACTAGACTCAAATATCTTTCCAATGATATCAAATTTGATAAAACCAGAGTCTGGAAGGAAAACCAATTGAAAATTCACTAAAAACTACTAGAGCTTTGTCACATACACGCCTACGTGGACATTTTTCCTGCAGATAATAGAATTGCTACTTTGTTTTCATATTTTTTGACTTCTCTAAGGTTCTTTCTTCATCCTAGACCAATTTTCCACCAAACCTTAAGATTATTTCCTTGGTTTTGCTCTAGAAATGTTTAGGAAATATATACACACTTAAATCATGGATTATAATCAAGAATCAAAGCTCAAATCTATCAATCTTCCCTTAAGAACCCTAGTTTTCAATATTTTTCTATCATACATTTCCAACCCATTTTTTCTTGTTTTAATCCATAGTTTCTTCCAATTTCATGTTCCAATTTATTCAACAAACATCCAAGAAGGATTTTTGGGTCATCAATCTAACTCAAACTCTCAAGAACACTCATCCTCACTCCTATTTTCCTCAAATCCATAAATGTGATAGCAAGAAAGAGAAGGTGGGGAGTTTGCCTCATTTCTTCCTCCTTCTGGTGATGGTTGGTCACTAGAGGCTCGAACGTTCACTAGAGATTAGTGGCCAGAAGATTGGATGAAGCCCTTGGGTAAAGGAGATAGAGAGAAGTGGGAGCTAGGATTGGAGGAAGAATGGTTTACATGAGAGAGGAGAGAAAAAGTTGAAGTTGTGTATGGGGGAAGGGCTTATATGCCCACACAAGTGAAATTACCATTTTGCCCTTTTATGATTGAATCTTGATCAAGCAAGCAGTGGCAAAAATCATAATTTTCCTCTAACACGAGTATTCTTCGATACACATAACACTACACATATCCAAGCTCAAATTTCTCAACTATTAACACACCACCATCCTTATTTCCTTATTTATTAAAAGTGCCACTTAAATATTTTTATTTCACCCTAGTCCATCCATGATTTCATTATCCATCTACCTTTCCTGTATTATATGTACATCCCCATCCTCGGCTACTTATCACTTCATACGCCATACCTTTTACCATGAATTTCTTTGCTCACAAATGAAAAATTTTCGACATCCAAATATACATTTAAAATACCAACGTTGTAATATCCAAGGTATCACTATGTGGTTTGAAGTGCATATATTAGGTAAAAGAAAATTTTCATGAGTTAAAGAGTTCTAGCCAATAGGACGAGAGATTTTGAAATTTAATAAGGACTAAAGTGAAAGGAAAAGAATTTATGGTATACTAGTAGAAAGGGACCGGATAAGAACTCGTGTAGGGAAATAGACCTTTTGAGGATTAATTGTGGATCTAGTTCCTTAAAGATGTTGAAGTTGAGGCTAGAGTGGATCTTGAGGCATCGAGAGGGACTAGATCTTGAGGCATTGAGAGGGACTAAGTAAACGAGCATGGGGTTCTAATGTTTTAGAGAAATGGGATAGGACAATGTGTATTTTTATGAAAGTGTGGTTGGGTGCCCCAATTTAAATCATGCCCCTCATTTATCTTGCAAAGTTCCAATTAATGAAGATCACCTAAGGAACTAAATGGAAAATGAAGGAAGTAGGGCCACACCATACTAACATAAAGTACACATTTCCCTTCCTTTTCTCTCATTTTTTCTCTCCCATTCTCTACCCTTCAGGAGCTATCTCTCCCTCTCTTTTAACATGCCACCCAGTCATCTTCTCCAATATTCAACCTTATACACTACTTAAAGACGATAGTTTGGCAGTAGAGGTAAGTGAATCTCATCTATCTTTTTCTTCCTCTTCAACATTTCCTCTCTTTTTAAAATTCTTGGGCATCTATAATGGTAGTAAGCTTTTCTGCATGATTTGAGGCTTGAGGTGTAGTTTAAAATCTTCTAGCATGATTAATGATGAGTTTTAAAACTAAAAATTTATGGATTTATCATATCTAGAGGTAGACTTCATGGAAGTGGAAGTATGAGTTAAAGATTAGGGTTTTAATTAGGAAAATTTTTTATTAAAGCTTGTATACTTGGTTTTAGCTAGGGAAATTGGGTTATTGACATGCTAGAACCTTAAGAATGAAAACCCATAAAGAAATTTTGGAGGATATGGTGGTTTTGGATTGGGAATGCATGAACCTACAGCTAGATTTGTGAAGTCTATGCCTTAGCACCCAGGCGCTCAGGTGCCAAGCCACCAAGGGGGGAAAGATGAATTTGCGACTTGGCGCCTGGGGCGCTAGCCACAAAACCTAGAAACCAAGCTAACAGAGACTTGAGGGGCTAGCGCCACCCCCTTTTGTGTGTTAAAGTGTGGGTTTTTGACCCTTTTCTCATGTATCCTTGAACCAGAGGTATTGGACGATGTCTTGAACATTCTTTGGGCACCTTTAGAGCCCGTAAAGCCACCTTTAAGGAAACGAATTTGTTTGAGAAGCTTGAGCGAAGGTAAAGAAACCTTACTCTACCATGTTTGATTATTGCGATAATTAATCTTTTGTCCATTAGTTATCCGTATGTGTTGGGACACTCTTGAATTGTGACTGCCTATGTTAATAGTGGTTAGTCCTTAAATAAATTTCTAATAACAAGTTAGCATGGATAGATACATTTTTTTTCTTCTTCATTATGTGACTATTATGGATGATTATAATTGTGGTGAAGCAAGAACTTGCGTCATATAAATAAACAAGGTAGATGTAACTTATATTGTAAATGAGCAAGACTGTTCAAAGCGACTAGTTGATTATGATCATATGCCTATTCAAATGTGTAACTTATTGAAGGTGTATATATATACATATGTGTGTGTATAGGTGTGGAGTTGAGGATAATTATGAGGATGATTTTAAGAGGTTATTTATATATATGTCAGTGTATAAGATTATGTCCTTGTGAAGGATAAAGGAAAGTAACCTTGCATATACACATTGATGCTTATATATTGCATTCAAGTTCGTTAACATAAATACTTGTATACCTTTTTACTCTATAAACGGAAAAGGTAAGTGTGTTGTACGTATAAGAAAGGAACCTTACTATGAGAACACTTAGCATGATAATACATAGAGTGTGGTAATTAAAGAGATGATTAAATCACAGTCATTAGAACTTATGCTATTATGAGTAAAACAATTGATTTCTTTTGAGATTATTAAATGCGATTTGCTTGACATCAAAAGGGGTACGTAATTATGATATAGATCATTGCTTGTAATGGAATTGCACTAATACATATCTTGATCGCAATGGTTAGTGAACGTGATAGGTTGGCAACGATACTCATTATGGAATGATGATTCCATTTGAAAGGGGCTAAAATGTATGAAATCTTGGCTTAATTATATAAGTGAATACCTTGTTATGGATGAATTTGTGTTTATACATAGTCTATCATATGATATGTTTTTCTTACTCTTATATAGTACATTGAGATGTGAATATGTGTGTGGGTGAGGATACATTCACTTTATTTCATGGAAAGCAAGCAAGCATGTATAATCAGAATATATATAGTATACAAGACCTTGATGTTCAATTGTTGTAGGTGCATTATTTTCCCCAAACATTCATATGTGATTTTATATACATATATATATATATATATATGCAAATTGCATAAGGCGTAGTTGCATGCAATGGTGTGTGATGAGGTTTATCAACTATTCTTATATAGGTATGAATATGTTTAATGTAAAAATCATCATCATGGTTTTACTTATTCATTATTATTTTTATTATCTTGGAACAGTGGACAAGACTCCATTTATTTAATTATTGTCATTGTCCTAGAATGGTGGACAAGACTCCATTTATTTAATTAGTGTCATTGTCCTGGAATGGCAGACAAGACTATATTTATTTAATCATTGTCATTTTACAAGACTACATTTATTTAATCATTGTCATTTTACATGACTATATTTATTTAATCATTATCATTGTCCTGGAACGATGGACAAGATTCCATTTATTAATTATTGTCATTGTCTTGGAATGGTGGAAACGACTCCATTTATTTAATCATTATCATTGTCTTGGAACGGTGGATAGTATTATTTTTTTATATAAATGTCTTGAATTGATGAACAATATTGAGATTATAAAATGTGTGCTTATCTGTGGTTGTTACTCTTGTGGGCTCTAGCATTGCTTATATATATATAAATATGACACATCTTATCAATTGATGTATTTCAGATAAGGGCATCATGCTTGCTTGCAGGTTATGGTATAAAATATCAGGTTAAGCCTCTAACCATTGGTCCTAACCTTGTTTGGTACCTATGCTATTATAGATTGTTTTATTCTAACTGTTTAGTCTTGCAGTGAATAGTTATGTTGGTACAAGAATAACTATGGATATGAGCTAATCTAAGGTTCCATCATTGTGAGTGGTATTCAAGTTTCCTTTTAAATTCCTCTTACTGAGTATTTTTATACTCACATCTTCCTTTGGTGTACCCCTTGCAAGTTCTATATTAATGGACAAGTCTTAGTATGAGGAGTAGCAGAGTCTCTAAGTCTATATTCCACTCTTGAAATATTGGTACGTCTACTAGCTGGGTTTCTAAGTCACTCTGTAGTTAGATATAACACCTAGGAAATCTTGTGTTGATTATAATAAGGGAATTATACATATTATATTTATTCCACGTATTATGGCTTGAGGTTAGGCTTACAACAGTGAACGGAGTCCACTTCCGTACTGGTCAAAATGTCGAGTACTAGATGTGGTTTGGTCATAAGAGGAATCTAGAAAGAAATTCGTAGAAGAAACTGACTTTTTATGTGAGAAAATCCCGTTAGAGACTAAAATGAAAGGACCAAAGTGAAATGAAACCTAAGACTTTAGGAGAAGTAATCATAGCCATTGAATATGAATTAATCTTAGCCATTGAAAATTATTTCATATGAATATATCTTACATAAAGTGTTGGAAAAATCAATGGCTAGGATTTGTTAGAAAATTGATGGCTAGGATTAGTTCCACACTTACCACACTTCAATAGCTAGGATTAGTTCCACACCTACCACGCCTCAATGGCTAGGATTAGTTCCACACCTACCTACATCAATGGCTAAGATTAGTTCTACACCTACCTACATTAATGGCTAGAATTCATTCTTGAAGCCTATATAAGAGAGGCTTAAATGGTGTTTCTATCATTCCATTTCATTTCTTTTCTCCTCTTGTTTAGCTTCTTATTTTCTAGAGAAATAGAAGAGGCAAGTTCTTTAAGTGATTAGTCTTTTCTCTAAGTAAGAAATAGACAGTTTCTCTTGCTCCAGTGCTACTTTCCTTCTTAACTTAGGACTGAACGGAACATTGAAATTCACCTATGTGCTCTTATTTGTAATGACTTAGAGAAGTGATACTCATATAAAATTTAGGTGAGGGAAACGACCCCTTTTTAATAGGGTTTTAGCATCATTGGTGATAAAAAGTATGTCGTAGGATACTCCCAAGACTCATAGGGGTAGACTGGATTCGAAATGGCGAATCTAGGGAGGTAATTCAAATTAATCTAGAAGTATGGATAAGATGAAACAAGTATTTCAGGGTGATATAAAGTTTGAAGCTTTCCAAAGATAACTTAATTGTTATCTTGATTTATGGTTTATAAACTTGTGATACAGTCATATACAATATTTGTTATATGAATGAATATTACATTGTACTTCTAATTACGATATGAAATACTGTACTATTAATTGTGATTAAGCAGGACAGTACCCCTTCTCACGGCGAGGTGAAAAACTCAATTTAAACGGTGTCTTGACCAATGAGTATGGAGACAACGATTCCCTCAGTAGGGATATAGCCCAGGTCAGTAACAGATCCGTGAGGCACCCTAGCTGAGAGGATGAGATTATGCGTCATGGCAGAAATAAACAAATTTGATGAGTCAGCCTATGTGCGCTCTCCGGGATATATTGTCATTGATGAGTACTAATACCGTTGGATGAACTGGATAATTTTATATCTTCTAGTATGTAATTTCTAACTATTTTTATTGGTTGAATTTAAGCCTTCGGATATACTTGCATGACTGGTGATGTATTTGAATTTTATTAACGCCAAGCCAATTCGCTCACTGAGTTTTTAAAGCTCACACTCTCTGTGAAATCTTTTTGTTCAGATCATATCGCCAGTGAAATATCCTTTAGAAGAGTAAATCATTTTGGACCTTCCCGCTATCGAGTAGGCCCCTCTTTTGTTGTAGATTATATTACTCTGTAATCGTCTAGGTTATCTAAGTTAGGGGTTTGGTATGTTTGGTTTGTATTTCAATATAATAATATATTTCATATTGAGAACTTATTATTATATGCAAGTCATTTCTGTGTATTTATAAATAAGGAAATTTGACATGTTTTCTTCGTATTTATTTGACAAGGAATAGTTATTTTAATAACATGGAGATTAAATAATTAATATTTTAACTTGTGAGTAGAATTTATAAAAAGGCTTATAGTGATGGGAGATTCATCATTGTGCCAATCATGTGCCCAAGTAATGGATCGTGACAAAGTTGTTATCAGAGCGAAGGTTGTTAGGTCTCCTAGTGACTATAGAGCAAGGTGTCTTTAGTGGACCGTTCTTTATTGTCATGATTGCAGCACAACTATTGGACGAAGATCCACCAAAAGCCCTATAGAGTTTAAATCCTTTTCTTTCGTGTCTTACCCTTGAAGCATAATGGTGACGATAGATATTATTTTTAATTGTACAATAAGTTTAGATGGCACGAGGGAAATCAAATGCTCATGGAATCCGCATAAGATCTGGCAGGGCCTTGGTCCCTCCAGTTGTTCAATCAGCAGGTACAAGGTTAAAGATGCTTAACCATGTAGGAAGTAACCATGTACAAATCAAAGAAATACCCACTGTTAACCCTGGGAGGAATGGTGGAGTACCACCATAAATCTACACAGCTATGGTAATGGAAGCATTAGCCACAATGCAGAATGAGGTAAATGGGTTGAAGGAACTTCTAATGGGACAGTCATCTGAAGACAACTCACAGGCATCAGTACATGCCTCAAGAGTGCAAGAGATAAACCAGATGCCACCCCCACCCCTTCCTCAAGAATGGGTAAGGGCAGAGGTTAAGACCTTAGAATTCATGAAGCTGAATCTGTCAACATTTGCAGGAGAGGCCAATGAAGACCCACAACATTTTATGGATGACTATGAGAAAATCCTTGATATGTTGGAGTACCCTGAGTCCTAAAGAGTGACCCTTGTTACTTTTCAATTAAGAGGTAAGGCGGACCTGGTGGCAAACATGGAAGAAGGGCATGGCATGTAATGCCCCGCCCCTCAAATGGAAAGACTTTAAAAGAATTTTTTGGGAACAATTTATCCCGAAAAGCATACGAGAAGCAAAGATGAATGAGTTTGAGACACTCCAGTAAGGAACACATACTGTCAATGATACCACAATCTATTTGTGGAGTTGTCTAAGTATGATACTCACATGGTCCTAGATAAGAAGCAAAGGATTTGACAATTTGTTAAAGGCCTTTGAGAGTTCCTATTTTCGAGGGTAGGATCACAGATATAAAACTTTTCATCTTACACAGAGGTTGTTGACATCGCTCGTATGATGGAAGAAAGACATATGCACAATGAAATTGGAATAACAAAAGAAAAAGGAAATAGGATGAGAAGTCACACAGCTGCGGAGGAAGTTCTGCACCTACTAAAACCACTGGACATGTACCCTCTACCGCCAGTGCACCATAGCGTCAATAGGGTAGTACAGGGGGTTAGCAAAGGTCTTGGTGCCCTAAGTGTGAAAGAAACCACTTCGGAGCTTGTCTTGGCAACAATAACACTAAGGTCTATTTCCAATGTGGTAACAGGGCCACTTCAAGAGAGATTACCCCCAACTCCACACAAGATCCGACCAAGGATTTGTATGCCCTAATCAATCGGAGGCCACTGTTGCCAACAGAGCCCATGTAACTGTAGGAGGCAATGGAATTGAAAGAGCCACTGGCGGAGGAAAAGGTGGCCAAGGTTAAGCTTCAGCAGGCTAAGGGATCGCTCGAGTATTTGTCTTAACCTATCAGGATGCTTAGGTATCTAATATGGTGGTAGTAAGTACCCTTTTGATTGAATCAAACTTTGTATTTGTTTGACTCCGGCTCTACTCATTCCTATATCTCACCATTCTTTGTTAAGAACTTTACGCAAAAAGTTGTTAGATTAGAATGTCTATTCTTAGTAACTATGCCTACAAGAGGCACCCATCTAATAGAATGAGGCTACTGTACTTGCAAAGTGAAAATTTGTAAAGAAAATAAGACGACAAACCTTATCTATTAAATATAGCAGATTTTGATGACAACTTAGGTATGGATTGGCTAGCATCTTGTCATGATACCCTGGATTGCTATAATAAGACAGTTAAGTTCAATATTTCAAGGGAACCATCCTTTGTATTTCAATGTAAATGAAGTGAAATTTTTGGAAACTTTATATCCTTAATATATGCCCGACATTTATTATGAAAGGGTTGTCAAGGATACCTAGCATTTGTTAAGGATATTAAGAAGGAAGAACTAAAAGTGGAGAACGTTCCAGTTGTTTAGGAATTTGTAGATGTCTTCCTAGATGATCTTCTAAGTGTACTCCCATATCAAGAAATTGAGTTCCAAATAGAATTAGTTCTAAGAACTCGCCCAATCTCTATACCCCGTTATAGGATGGTGCCCATAGAGTTAAAAGAGCTAAAGCCACAGTTCAGCACCTGTTAGATAAAGGCTTTATAAGGCCAAGTTATTTATCTTGGGGACCTCTAGTTCTGTTCGTGAAAAGAAGGATAGATTAATGAGACTGTGCATCAATTACAGGCAACTGAACAAATTAACTATCAAAAACAAATATTCGTTGCCTCGTATCGATGATCTCTTCGATCAACTTCAAGGAGCCAAGTGTTTTTCAAAGATTGACTTGAGGTCTGGTTATCACCAACTCAAGATCAAGGAGGAGGATATGCCCAAGACAGCCTTTCGTACCAAATATGGACACTACGAGTTCCTAGTAATATCATTCAAACTAACGAATACACTAGTACTTTCATGGATTTAATGAATAGGATCTTTAAACCCTTCTTGGATAAATTTGTTATTGTCTTCATAGAAGACATCCTTGTGTACTCAAGGAATCCAGAAGAGCATGAACAACACCTTTGCATTGTATTGCAGACACTGAGAGATCATCAATTGTACGCTAAATTCTCTAAATGAGAGTTTTGGATTGATCGCGTAACTTTCTTTGGACATGTGGTCTCTAAGGATGGCATCCAAGTAGACCCGAGCAAAGTAGAAGCGGTCAAAATATGGCCTAGACCCACCTCTATTACGAAGATTTGCTGCTTCTTAGGATTAATAGGATATTACCTGTTGTTTCATCCAAGATTTTTCCCAGTTAGCTGCCCCTCTCCACGACTGACTAAGACAGGAGTAAAGTACTAGTGGGATAATGCTTATGAAGAAAGCTTCCAAGAACTTAAGAAAAGATTAATCTCCACACCTCTATTGGTCTTACCCTTAGGACCTGGAGGTTTTATAGTATATTGTGATGCATCAAGAGTGAGGTTGGGATGCGTCCTTATGCAGCGTGGCCAAGTAGTGGCATATGCATCGAGACAGCTCAAGAAACATGAACAAAACTACCCCATCCACGATCTAGAGATGGCAGCAGTAGTTTTGGCTCTAAAGATATGATGACACTATCTGTATGGAGAAACCTACAAAATCTACACTGACTATAAGAGTCTGAAATATATTTTCAACCAGAAAAACCTAAACCTGAGGCAGAGTAGATGGGTAGAATTACTAAAAGATTATGATTGCAACATTTTTTATCATCTAGGCAAAGTGAACGTAGTGGCAGACGCTTTGAGTTGAAAATCTATTGGTAGTCTAGCCCATATAGTAGTGACAAGAAGATCAAAGAACTATAGAAGCTAAGAACAAAAGGTGTTTCTCTTGAGATTACAAAGATAGGATCATTCTTAGCCCATATTAGGGCTAGATCTTCCCTTGTAGACCAGATATGAATATCCCAGATAAAGGATCCTGAGCTTGTACAAATTATGGAAAAGGTGAAGGATGGTGAAAACAATAGTTTCACTCTTAACGATGCAGGAGCCTTATGTTTTGAACAACGATTGTGTGTACCAGATGTTGAAACTCTTAGACGAGACATCATGAAAAAAGACCATAGTGCTGCATATGCCGTACTTCTAAGTGCCGCCAAGATGTATCAGGATCTGAAACAGATCTACTGGTTGAAAGGAATGAAACGAGATGTAGTAGAGTTTATATCTTGTTGTTTAACCTATCAACAAGTTAAGGCCAAGCATCTGAAGTCAGGAGGCTCATTATAACAATTAGAGATTCCTGAATGGAAATAAGAACAAGTGACGACGAACTTTGTCATTGGTCTACCTCATTTCACAAGAGGTTATAACTCAGTATAGGTTATTGTTAACTAACTAACCAAATCAGCACGCTTCATTCCAGTCAAAATCACTTACAACGTGGTGACATTGGCATAATTATACATTAAAGAAATAGTAAAGCTACATGAAGTATGCATATCTATCATTTTTTATAAAGGTCTTCAATTTACCTTTTATTTTTTTAGGAGTTTTCAAGAGTCATTAGGTACTCGAGTTGACCTCAGTACCACTTTTCACCCACAGACAGATGGACAGTCAGAGCAAACTATTTAGATACTAGAGGACATGTTACGGGATTGTATCCTAGATTTCAATGGTAGTTGGGAAAAGCATTTGTATCTCATAGAGTTCGCATATAACAATAACTACCAGGTCATTATTAGGATGGCACCATATAAGGCCTTGTAGGGGAGACATTACAGATCTCCAATCAGTTGGTTTGAGGTGGGTAAAGTGAAAGCGTTAGGACTAGACTTGGCCTAAGATGCCCTAGCCAAGGTTAATACAATCTAGGATAGGATGTGAGCAGCTCAAAGTAGATAAAAAGAATATGCCGACCATAGACGACGTGATTTGGAGTTCTCAATCTGTGATATGGTGTTCCTAAAAGTCTCTCCGATGAAAGGTGTATTGAGATTTGGAAGGAAGGGAAAATCGAGTCCTAGGTACATCGGGCCTTATGAAGTCTTAGAGCGAGTGGGAAAAGTGGCTTATCGATTCGTCCTACCCATGGAACTGGAAGGGATTCACCCTGTTTTTCATATATCCATGTCGAGGAAGTACCTTCCTGATCCTTCTCACATACTTCACCCTTCTTACAATGATTCCATCCTCATAGATGCGAACTTGTCATATAAGGAGATACCAGTAACTATCCTAGATAGTCAAGTAAAGAAACTCTAGTCTAAAGAGATTCCATCAGCCAAGGTGCTATAGTGGAATCAGACTCATGAAGAAGCCACATAGGAAGCCGAGGCTGATATACGTTCTAGATATCCACATCTTTTCATGACTAGATGTAATTTAAATTTGGAGCACCAAATTTTCTAAATGGGGTAATAATGTAACACCTGTGAAAAATAAAATATAGATATGTGTTCGCGGACTATGATTACTATTCCAATGTATGATATTGTTCACCAGTATAATACTATTCATGTATACAGTACTATTCACATATACAATCGAAATGTCGAGTACCAGATTTGGTTTGGTCGTAAGAGGAATCTAGAAAAAAATTCATAGGAGAAAATGACTTTTTATATGAGAAAATCCCATTAAGGACTAAAATGAAAGGACTAAAGTGAAATGAACTTAAGACTTTAGGAGAAGTAATCATAGCCATTGAATATGAAGTAATCTTAGACATTGAAAATTATTTGGTATGAATATATCTTACATAAAGTTTTGAAAAAATTAATGGCTAGGATTTGTTGAAAAATTAGTAGCTAGGATTAGTTCCACACCTACCACACCTCGATGGCTAGGATTCATTCTTGAAGCCTATATAAGAGAGGCTTAAATGGTGTTTCTATCATTCCATTTCATTTCTTCTCTCCTCTTGTTTAGCTTCTTATTTTCTAGAGAGAAAGAAGAGGCAAGTTCTTTGAGTGATTAGTCTTTTCTCTAAGTAAGAAATAGACAATTTCTCTTACTCAGGTGCTACTTTCCTTCTCAACTTAGGTCTGAATGGAACACTAAAATTCACCTGTGTGCTCTTGTCCGTAACGACTTAGAGAAGTGATACTCATATGAAATTCAGGTGAGTAAAATGACCCCATTTTAATAGGATTTTAGTATCATTGGTGATAAAAAAAAGTATGTCATAAGATGCTCTCAAGACTCATAGGGGTAGACTACATTTGGAATGGCAAATCTAGGGAGGTAATTCAAATTAATCTTGAAGTATGGATAAGACGAAACAAGTATTTCAGTGTGATATAAAATTTGAATATTTCCAAAAACAAATTAATTGTTATCTTGATTTATGGTTTATAAACCTGTGATATAGTCATATACAATACCTATCATATAAATGAATATTACATTGTAGTTCTAATTATGATATGAAATATTATACTATTGATTGTGATTGAAAGGGACAGTACCCCCTCTCACGGCAAGGCAAAAAACCCAGTTTAAAAGGTATCTTGACTAACGAGTGTGGAGACAACGATTCCCTCAGTAGGGATATAGCCCGGGTCAATAATAGATCTGTGAGGCACCCTAACTGAGACGATAAGTTTGTGCATCATGGCAAAAATAAATAAATTTGGTGAGTCAGCCTATGTGTGCTCTCCGGGATACATTGCTATTGATGAGTACTAATCTCATTAGATGAATTGGATAACTTTATATCTTTTAGTGTGTAATTTCTAACTATATTTATTAGTTGAGTTTGAGTCTTCACGTATACTTGCGTGATTGGTGATGTATTTGAATTTTATTAACGCAAGGTCGATTCGCTCACTGAGTTTCTAAAGCTCACATTCTCTATGAAATCTTTTTGTTCAGATCAAATTGCCAGCGAAGAATATCCACTAAGGGAGTAAATCACTTCGGACCTTCTCGCTGTTAGGTAAGCCCCTCTTTTGTTGTAGATTATGTTGCTTTGTAATCGTCTAGGCCATCTAGGTCAGGGGTTTGATACATTTGGCTTGTATTTAGTTTAATAATGTATTTCATATTGAGAACCTATTATTATATGTAAGTCATTTATATGTATTTATAAATAAGGAAATTTGACATGCTTTCTTCGTATTTATTTGACAAGCAATGGTCATTTTGATAATATAGAGATGAAATAATTAATATTTTAACTTGTGGGTAGAATTTATAGAAAGGCTTACAGTGATAGGTGATTCATCATTATGATGGTCATGTGCCCAGGTAACAGTCATGACAGTGAGTGACAAAGTTAGTATCAGAGCGTAGGCTATAGCTCTTCTATTTACTACGAAGCAGGGTAACCTTGATAGGTTGATATCAAGCATTTTTATATGCCATTTAGCCCCTATATTAGTCCATCTTGCATCCAAAATATTATGTACTCTCTAATTTTATTATTTTTTAGAATTTATTGGATGTAATCTAATTTGGACTAATTGTGCTTCAATTTTGTAATTAGATAGCTAAATTGATGATATGGACGTGCTTATGTGGATGCCACCTAGACATGCTGACTCAGCATTTTATGCTGACTAGGACATTGACCAAATTTGTTGATTGTGTGGGGTCCACTGTTCTATAAAAAGTAAACAGATTACATGCATTTTTCTGTACTTTTTGCTGTCCAAGACTTGTACCAGAATGGCAATAATTTTCTACACCATAAAAGCCCATTTCTGTAGTATCTATTGTGTGATATGCTTCTACCCAAGGTGCTGAACTTTCTAGCCAAAAGCAGATGGAAAATGACAGCACAATAGGTCAAATGTATCCTCTCTCCTTGGCTGAAGATTAAGAACACATTCAGACCCTATTTCACCTTGTTGAAGAGATATTCTTCTTCCATTTCTATAGAAATTCGTAGGTCCACCCTCCATTGGCCTCTATGGAAGGCTAAAATTCTTATATAATCAGACCATGGATGATTTGGAGCTTGTAACCTAAATTCTTGAGCAATTAGATAAGTTTTCTTGTTGATATTTCTATTTCATTTCTGTTCTTGCCTTTCATCTCTATTTTTATGTTTGTTTAAGTTCTGGTCAGACCTATATGAACATAATTACTGGTTTAATGTTTGAATTCGAGATGCTTTCTTGTTATTACCAGTTGATGTAGCAAGTAGAATAGGATGGCTTTCTTAGATGATTATCTAACTTGATTTGGTTAGGGCTTCATGGGGTTGAACTTAATCCACTTTCGGAAGGTTTTCTAGGAATCTTAGTTGATAACCAAATAATAGGATAATTAATTTAAAGATGAGAATGACGATAGTTGCAACTTTAGGGATTTCATGACTGATTGCATATTATGTTGCAGTTTCGTTTCTATTTATTCTGTTCTGTTTGATTCATGTTCTTTCATGTTTATGTTTAATGTTCTGTTTTAAGCTTAATTCTACAATCACCCCCCAGTGGTAATCAGTAGATAATTAGGTTGTAATTAAGATAGATTAGTGTCAGAACAATTAATTAGGCAATTTATAAGTAAGGTTCCTTGAGAGAATAGGACCTAAGATGACCATTATACTATAAGGTCGTAATGGCTCCAACCATAGGCCCTCCCTATTGTTGTGAACCGCTACAAAACTATAGGATAAGGTTTTGCTAAAGGCCTTGGGGTAGTCTGGGATGGTCCTCTTTGTGCTTCTTCGTGTTATACTCCTCAGTAATGGTTACATAGATCCTACTTGCGTTCTAAGCTATGCACTCATGGTAAAGGACATTATCACCCCCCAACGAGACAAGTTAGATGGTTACGTGTAGGTGGATGTGTAGGCTTTGAGGAAGTCCTTGCACTACTGCCTGCTGTGATGGCACATGGACACCATAGATTGAGTGAAATACTCAACCTTTTCCATGGTCGAGTTTAACTCGATGATCAGTCTGATAACTCTATTATTGTACGCAAATGAAACCGTTTTATGATGAGTGTTACTTATGTTCTTTTATACTAGTGGAACCATGTAATGATTAGACGTATAATTGGTGGGAAGGAATGAATGTAACTAAGCTGACAAAAAGGAGGGCAGGGTATCTCATACGTTTCTATTTATCTTCCACTTAAAGTAGGAAACTTATTCTCTTGTGTGACTAATCATGTGTTGATAAATTATATCATTTGTGTTGTAGCTAGTGTGTAAACTAAACATGACTGAATGAATAAGGTTTGTGTACAGTTGAGGGGATAACCTAATAAGATCTACGCGCCAAATATAAGGTTGACCCAGCCCGAGAGACCGAATGTAAGAATTCAGATGAGGGTATGGCCCAAGAAAACTAAACATAACTTACAGTTGAGGGCATTAACCCGACAAGACTGCAACGTGAGAACTCTAGGATGCATGTATATTGGTATTATTGAGTTTTATGCTTGTGTGGAAATATTTAATTCAATATATCAATAATCTTGGATTGGATGGAAATTGATAAATCATTGATAATAATTAGTGTTTATGCATCCTTTATCTTGTGAATTTTGATATAAAGGGTTCTGAGTCGTTGTATTGCTTTGTGATGAGGTAAGACAGGGTGTGCCAAGCAATCTTATAAAAGTTTAGTAAATCAGGCATGGTAAAGGGATATGTGTCTATTCGAATGATTAGTAAACGAACCTAATTCATACTACTATTAGATTAAATGTTGTAGTCTAATGATAAATTGTTTTTGTATTTGAACCACAAGTAAGTGTGGAGGTATAAATTTATTTTTCTTGATAAATGGCAATAGTTACTTTCTCTTATTTATAACTTGAACCTTGTAGGGGTAATTAGATGATAAACCATAATAGAAAAGAACTACTATAGAATCATATAATTGGATTAGGTTAGACACATGAGCAATGTCCTGTGTGGGACAACTGAATCATCTTTTGAGTTGAATGCACTTCTTTTATGTACATTGCACTGGTTGTATCTTTGTTTGTGTAATGAGGCACTTGATGCAATCATATAACTCCGGTAAACAAGAATGGGTTAGGTAAACTTCCCCAGAAGTTGGGCAAAGTAACGTACTATTTTAGAGTGATAGACACTCATTGCTTGTATAGTGTGACAATGAAAGGCATTGGCATCGGTTATTATATTAAGAATTTTGTCAAGGTTGTTTGGATCACAAAGATGTGTAGAATGACAGACTGGTCGATGTGACTAATTATGATGAGTGGTAAGGAAACTATGAAAAGACATTTGAGGAGGCATCCTAAAGCATAGATGACTCCATGTGGCATTAATTGAAGGAGAACCACCTAGAAAATTTGTGTACAAAAGGATTTTATATACCCTTGTAGTCCAAGTACATCTTGGAGTTCAGGTTATTGGTGTAAAGAGGTGATTGCATAAGAGGTGAGTTGTTATATTAAAGATGAGTATAGGTAATGGTAGTAACTAGAGGAAAAGAACTGGGTGAAGGTGTGTCAACATTTAATAGAGTAAAGTACTCGTGATAAAGGATAATCAGAGTGAGGAAACAATGACGTCAAGAGAGAAACTGCCTGTGGATTATGAGAAGATAGTGGGATGTGATTAATCATATCGTACGACCAAATCGAGTCAGTATGTGTTTCAAAGGGATGTACAACGAAAATAAACCAATTATCTGAGGCTAGTTAAGCTAATTCTGGATGGTACATCTTTGGTCAGAAGCAAGAAAAAATTAGAAAGGTTGTGGTAGGTATGCCCCAAATTTTTGTTCCTTTAGGAAATCATGTTTATTAATGTATATTTAGCCACCCGAGATAATGAGGGGCTAGATGTTTAATGTCCCTAGAGTGTACAAGCCCTTTTTACAGACTTATATTTAAAGGAGTTAAGGAGAGGGAAGAAGAGAGTAAACACAGTTGTATGGTTCATTCGATTATTCCTATATCATCTTATGGAAATTCGGGGACCAAATTTCTTTGAGGGTGTAATACTGTAATACCCTAGGTATCACTATGTAGTTTGCAGTGCACAAATTTGGGTAAAAGAAAATTTTTGTGAGTTAAAGAGTTCTGGCCAATAGGACGAGAGATTTTAAAATTTAATAAGGACTAAAGTGAAACGAAAGAATTTACAGTGTACTAGTACAAAGGGACCGGATAGGAACTCGTGTAGGGAAATAGATCTTTTGAGGATTAATTGTGGATCTGGTACCTTAAAGACATTGGAGTTAAGGCTAAAATGAATCTTGAGGCATCGAGAGGGACTAAGTGAACGAGCATGGGGTTTTGGTGTTTTAGAGAAATGGGATAAGATAATGTGTATTTTTATGAAAATGTAGTGCTCCAATTTAAATCATGCCCCTCACTTATCTTTTAAGGTTCTAATTAATGAAGATCACCTAAGGAACTAAATGGAAAAGGAAGGAAGTAGGGCCCACACCATACTAACATAAATTACACATTTCCCTTCCTTTTCTCTCATTCTCTACCCTCTTGGAGCTCTCTCTCTCCCTCTCTTTTACCATGCCACCCAAGTTATCTTCTCCAACATCCAACCTTACACACTACTTAAGGATGATAGTTTGGGAGTAAAGGTAAGTGAATCTCATCTTTCTTCTTCCTCCTCTTCATCCTTTTCTTTCTTTTTAAAATTCTTGAGCATCTATGTAATGGTAGTAAGCTTTTCTGCATGATTTGAGGCTTAAGGCATATTTTAAAATCTTCTAGCATGATTAATGATGAGTTTAAAAACTAGAAATTTATGGATTTATCATGTTTAGAGGTGGACTTTGGAAGTGGAAGTATGAGTTAAAGATTAGGGTTTGAATTGGGAAATTTTTATATTGAAGCTTGTATACTTTGTTTTAGCTTAGGAAATTGGGTTATTGAGATACTAGAACCTTAAGAGTCAAAAACCCATAAAGAAATTAGGGGAAATAGTGGTTTTGGATTGGAAATGCATGAACCTACAGCTGGAATCGCGAAGTTTGTGACTTGGGGCCCAGGTGCCTAGGCGTCAATCCACTGAGGTGGGGAAAGATGAACTTGTGACTTTTGGGCACCACCCCCTGTTCTGTTCTAAAATGTGGGTTTTTGACCCTTTTTTCATATTCTTGAGCCAGAGGTATTGGATGACGTCTTGAACATTCTTTGGGTACCTTTGGAGCTTGTAAACCTTTAAGGAAAGGAATTTGTTTGAGAAGCTTGAGCGAAGGTAAGGGAACCTTACTCTACCTCTTTTGATTGTTGCTATAATTAATCTTTTGGCCATTAGTTATTCGTGTGTGCTTGGACACTCTCGAATTGTGACTGCCTGTGTTAATAGTGGTTTGTCCTTAAACAAATTTCTAATTACAAGTTAGCATGGATAGATACATTTTTTTTTCTTCTTCATTAAGTGAATGTTATGGATGATTATAATTGTGGTGAAGCAAGAACTTGCGTCGTATAAACAAATGAGGTAGATGTAACTTATATTGTAAATGAGCAAGACTATTCAAAGTGACTAGTTGATTATGATCATACACCTATTCAGATGTGTAACTTATTGAAGGTATATATATACATATGTGTATGCATAGGTGTGGAGTTTAGGATAATTATGAAGTTTTTAAGAGGGTATTTATATATGTGTAGGTGTATAGGATTAAAGGAAAGTAACCTTGCATATACATGTAGATGCTTATATATTGCATTCAAGTTCCTTAACATAAATATGTGTATACCTTTTTACTCTATAAACAAAAAAGGTAAGTGTGTTGTACGTATAAAAAAGGAAAATTGCTATGATAATGTTTAGCATGATAATACATAGAGTGTGGTAATTAAAGAGATGATTAAATCACGGTCATTGGAACTTATGTTATTATGGGTAAAACAATCTATTTCTTTTGGCATTATTAAATGGTGAATATTTGCTCGACATCAAAGGGGGTATGGAATTAGGTTATAGATCCTTTCTTGTAATGGCATTGCACTAATACATATCTTGATTGCAACGGTTAATGAACATGATAGGTTGGCAGCACGGTACTCGTTATGGAATGATGATTCCATTTGAAAGGGGCTAAAATGTATGAAATCTTGGCTTAATTATATAAGTGAATACCTTGTTATGGATGAATTTGTGTTTATATGTAGTCTATCATATGATGTATTTTGCTTACTCTTATGTAGTACATTGAGATGTGAATATGTGTGTGAGTTAGGATGCATTCACTTTATTTCATGGAAAGTATGCAAGCATGTATAATGAGAATATATATTGCATACAAGATCTTGATGTTCAATTGGTGTAGGTGCATTATATTCCCTAAAAATTCATATGTGATTTTATATACATATATATATATATATATATATATGCAAATTGCATAGGGCGTAGTTGTATACAATGGTGTATGATGAGGTTTATTGACTATCCTTATATAGGTATGAATATGTTTAACACAAAAAGCATCATCATGGTTTTACTCATTCATTATTATTTTTATTATCCTAGAACGGTAGACAAGACTCCATTTATTTAGTCATTGTCATTGTTCTGGAACAGTGGACAAGACTCTATTTATTTAATTATTGTCATTGTCCTGAAACAGTGTATAAGACTCCATTTATTTAATCATTGTCATTGTCCTAGAACAGTGGACAAAACTTTATTTATTTAATTATTGTCATTGTCCTGGAACGGTGGACAAGATTCCATTTATTTAATCATTGTCATTGTTCTAGAACGGTGGAGAATACTTCATTTATTTAATTATTGTCGTTGTCCTGGAATAGTGAACAAGACTATGTTTATTTAATCATTGTCATTGGCCTGGAATGATGGACAGTATTATTCTTTTTATATAAATGTTTTGAATTGATGAACAGTATTGAGATTATAGAAATGTGTGCTTATTTGTGGGTGTTACTCTTATGGGCTCTAGCATTGCTTGTATACATAAATAAGCCACATCTTATCAATTGATGTATTTCAGATGAGGGCATCATGCTTGCTTGTAGTTTTTGTATAAAATATCTAGCTGGGCCTCTAACCATTGGTCCTAACCTTGTTTGGTACTTGTGTTGTTATAGGTTGTCTTATTCTAACTGTTTAGTCTTGTAGTGAATAGTTATATTGGTACAAGAATAACTATGGATGAGACCTAATCTAAGGTTCCATCATTGCCAGTGGTACAGAGGTTTCCTTTTAAATTCCTAGTTGTTATCCCTTATTGAGTATTTTTATACTCACATCTTCCTTTGGTGTACCCCTTGTAGGTTCTGTGTTAGCAAACAAGTCTTCGTATGAAGAGTAGCAGAGTCTCTGAGTCTATATTCCTCTCTTGAAATGTTGGTACGCCTACTAGTTGGGTTTCTAAGTCACTCTGTAATTAGATAGAACACTTAAGAAATCTTGTGTTGGTTATAATAAAGGACTTATATATATTATATTTATTCTGCGTATTATGGCTTGAGGTTTAGCTTACGGCAGTGGGTAGAGTCCACTTCCATATTGGTCATGTTTCCAAGGTGGGGAGTGACAAACGTACTAATAAGAGTTTTAATTTTTTATTATCTGAGGCACCACAAAAACCACCGGTATTATAGTAGGTGTATGTGGCATGAAGGGAGAAAGAGAGAACACTTGGTCCTAAATGTGTGTGTGTGGCTGTGGGAAAGAGATGGGAGAGAACAAATCTAATTTTAAATAATATTTTGTGCATGAGTGGATAAAAATGCCCCTGTTTCCCAAGGCCAATTACAAGTACACCACCACTTGTGTCTTACATTCCCTCTACAACACTTAGATAATTTCACACCTTACAAAGTTCCAAACATCCCACTAAGCACACATACAAGGCACTATCCACACACAATAATTTATAAGTCTCCGAATGACTAAACTTATTTTCATTTTAGTCCCTAAAGGGGTTTAGTCGAACTTCCCTCTTTAATAGCTTATAGCATAAAATAATGGTTAAGTTCTCTACGCCACATAATACACGCATGGTTCACATAAGTTAGTTAGGCAAACAATTCATAAATAATTTTCCCTTCAATTAATAAAATTTTCAAGTAGATAGTGAAATCAAATCTTCTTCCTATGTGATTTTCACAGGATATTTATAGCTCTGTAGCTCCCAAAAATAAAATCATGATCAGGTAATAGCATAACATCACTCCAAAATCCCTCAGCATCAAGCACAAGCATAACACAACAGTACAATAGCCAAACCAAATGCAAAAATTTAAATCTCCCATGCGCGCATGACATGAACTCCCAAGGTATTACAGAAAGAGCTTGGTGGGTCATTGGTTTACAAAGAACCTGATAGCAAAAGGGCTTGGTGGGTCAACCTTCCCTAAAGACCTTATGGATGATAAGGGCCTTGGTAGAGTGAATCTCCAGGACAACCCGATGGCCTATGCATATATGGTTTCTCATGTTTTATATAAGATATATGTATTCTTGATTATGCAAAGTAATTCTAATTATTGCCAACAAGTTAAATGAAGTATAATACATGTGTTATGTGGAGGAATCGTATGCCTTCACCTATATGTGTACGAGGATGTTTTTATGCATTTATAAATGTTTGCAAAGGACTATGTGATCTTAATGTCTGAATCTAAGTACAATAAGATACGTACTCGTCCTATGTAATGTTGAGAGAACGTAAACACTCAAGCCCTAAAGGATTATGTCTTAGGTCTGAGAGGTTCTGAACGAAGCCAAATGATTATGAGACTCAACATATCTGTGCATGAGCCTAAAGTTATGCAATTATATGAAGATTATTCTAATATGAGCTAATAAGCACATATGGGTGAATAAGCTCATGCATGCATTTTTTTTATAGGATTATCTGCTTACTGATTATCCCGACTCACTTTTGTAGTTTCCACTTTTCAGATGAAGCCCAGTGGAGGAGTATCTTCTCGAGGGACTTGATGCGACTCCAATCTCTGGTGAGTTCGTAGCCTTTGAGTAAGTCAGTCTAGTGTGCTTTGTTGCTACATAGATCACTAGGTCTTGTAATAATTATGTTTATTTGCAATATTTATTTATCTGATAGAAATTTAGGGAAGTTGTAGTGAGAAATGTAGTAGGCTTACAGTATATGGACAGCTTGTCCCTGGTTACTGTGCCAGTCATATGCCCTGTTTTGGGATCATGACAATAATTGATGATTTCTTGGTTTACAGGAGCTAAAGAAAGGTTGCCCAGTTAGTGAATTATTTATTGAGATTCAAATGAAAAGATCGAACCTTCGTAAAAGGTGAAACAAGAATTGTAGCAATAAGTTTGTTTTATTTCATAAATTAGTGGATATTATTTTGGTGTTGTTTTATTATTTTTTTCTTTTTGGGAGAAATAATTGGATTGTTTTTATTACTTTACTTCATATATATATGTAAGTATTTTTGTTTGGTACATCGAGTATAGAAGTCATTAATATTAGTAAAACTAATTATAGTGGGTTCCCAAATTTAATGTATTTAATAAGTTAATGTGGTGTAAGCTTTCAATAATTATTTATGACAAAGACTGATGCTTTATAGCTTCCATTTGTAGCTTGTGCATTATAAGCATTTTATTGTACATTAAAACTCAAATACTAGTGTTTATATGCTCTTTTTACTTGATTGGCCGTGTTTTTTCTTTTTGGCCTTTTCCTTCCAAATGGGTTACTTCTATATTGGTAATAATCATTTTTCTAAACTTTGTTAATGGATGATTATCTTTGACAAAATGTGTATATTATTAACTCCTTCCCATGGGACTTGAACCCATGTCCTCCTCCTTTATAACAAGCACAAAACACATACAATCACTCATAATCATAATATACAATAATAATATCAGTCCACAACATAAATCAACAACATGCATCCATAGGTGAGGACACAAAAATCAACAATAGGCTAGCACTCATCATTTCCAATACATAGCATATTTCACCGTAAGCCATAAATTTTGTTACCACATATCACTATGTGTTCATAGTCTTGTTCTAGGAAAGCCATCTTTTTTCTTTTAGCTTTAACATCGTCAAGGATTTTATACATTTATATATACATATATATATATATACTATTTATTCATACATTAGGGTGGCCAACCGATTTCATCATACGCACTTGCATAACTCCATGCAAGAATATAAGTGCATACCACTACACACCACGTATTTGCAAAATCATGAACACATAAACATCCATAGTAACATATTGCCTTTATAGAAATTCAACATCAAGCCTTCATATATTTATACCTTTCCAAGAGCTATCATCCCATTGGTTACATTATCCTTTCAATTCATGAAATGCAAATTACAGCACTCACAATTGTAAATTAATATCTAATCTCATGAGACCATAACTTGGAAGGGTGAGGGCATATATATATATATATATATATATATATATGTATATATGGATATTATAATATAGCATATACATAAAAGAAATAGCTAACATAGGATAGAAATTCCCTCACCTCAATTCCGGGGCTAAGTTTCTACACTTTGAACAAGAAAAGGAATTCCAAGGAACTCACTGAAGGCCTAAAGAATAAGTCAAGTAAAGAAACAACATCAATTCAAAACATAGACTACCAATCATCCAAACCTGTTCAGTTTTGAGGCTAATTTCAAGTTCAAAATTTATAAAAATTTTGGTATTAACCCATAACTCCAAAAATTATGAAACTTGACACATAACTATTTTACATGTTATCATGCTAGGATTAAACTTTCACATCAAATTTCTATCTTTTGTCTCCTCTAAAGACCTTATTAGTGGCTGTAGGTCAAGACTGTCTAATTTCCTTATAGTTTCTAAGTTTCTATTTAGTAAGCCTATCAAATCTTAGCCAAATGCTGTGAAATTTGGTAGATAATTAGTGTAATATCTTAGCTAAGTGTCATAGAAAATTTGAGTCAAAATATTGTTGTTTAGTCATTGAATAAGAACTAAGATTCAATCCTATTCAGATTCACTTATGCTCAAATTTTCCATTTCTCTTCCCACTCTCAGTCACAACAACATGCTCCAGTCTCTTGCATCATATAGCACTCATATACAATTTATCAATCATCCCAACAAAAAAACAACACAAGATTATACAAAAAGAACCAACATTGCACATATTTCACTCAATTTCCTCCTACTAGAAAATCATTCTTTCTCTTAATCCCAAAAATTAAAAATGTAGCATTAACAATCTTTTTACTAGGTCTTACATCATCAAATAAAATTTTTTTTGTTTTACTTGAAGTCTCGGTCAAGCATGATTTTCTTCCTAGAAATTCTTTGTTTATTACAATGTTTATCTTAAAATCCTAATTCTCAACTCAAAAATCATCTAAACATCGATTGCCAATTGCTAGAAATCAAACCCCTCATACATTCAAAACTTGGAGAAAACAATATAATATGACCTATTTCAGAATCGTCAAATTTACTCTCCTAATCGAGCTAGGGTTTGAGATACATGACAAAAATGAAAAAGGGGGAAAGGGAATTTTTCACTTACTATAAAAAGGAGACATTCTTGTAAAGAAAAGGGCAGCCGATGGTAAAGGACTCACTGGTGATGGTGACCAGAGGTTGTAAAGGAGATTGGGATGCAAGAAGGTTGCGGGTCGTGGAGGAGAGCTCACAATGTTTGAGTTGGCAAGGAAGATAATAGATGAGTTTGTGTGTGTGCGTGAATATATGAATAACGTGGCTTGACCAAAATGCTTTTTTTATGAAAAGAAGGAAGTGACTAAGGCAAAAGGGTAAATTGGGAATTCTCCCAACTCGATCACATTTTACACTAACAACCCAACACGCAATTTCCTCTCATGATGCATTTCAATCCCAGCTTTTATTTTATTTTTATTTCCAATAGCACCACAATATTATTTTTATCTCATTTTAGTCCCTTCATGGGTTCAATACATAGTCCACCATTCACTTAAAATTCTTCATCACCAAAAAATTCTTCATAATCGAATGAAATTTTCTATAACATCAGCAGTTTTTGGGTGTTAGTATTTTTTTTTATTTTAAAGGGATAATTCTGATAAAGGGAAAATTTTTTGTTGCTTAAGTAAGGAAATGTGAGATTAAGAAATGGAAAGGCATATAAAATAATGAGTGGAAAAGGATTGAAAGAGTACATGTGGCATTGAGGGAGTTAGATGAAAACTAAGTCCAAAGAGGGACTAAAGTGTAATAATGAAAATTATGTGGCACCTAGAGTATGAGAAATACTTGAGTTGGAGGAATTATAGATTTGCCATTATTAATGTTGACTGGGGGTTAAACGGGGGGCTAATTCATAATTTAACCGATAGGGATATATATATAGGTAGCCCCACACCCATTTCTCCCATTTTCACTCCTCACCCTTATGTCTCTACACCTTCTCTCTACCCTCTTCATCTAAGCTCACACCCAAGCTTTCGATAGCCATTCTCTGGCGGCGGGGAAGGTCTCCGGTGACCAATTACCATAAAAAAAAAGTAAAGAATTGAGGACTTTCCCAAACTCTTTCCTATTTTAAGATTTATGAGAAATTGAGTAGAAATTGGATTTGTCTAGGATCTTTTTGTTATAAAGGTGGCAATAATATTTAGCATCAGATGTACATACTCACTTATTAATTCAAAGAGGTTTTCTTCATTATTTATGTTCATATTCATAAACTCAAGATTAGATTGTAATATAAGTAATGAAGTCCATGACACAAAACATAGCATGAAGGATATTATGATGGCGATCATAATGTGAGATTCTTATTATGCGTAATTATGTATGTATCTAAACTATCTCTAGTCGTAGGATCAATTGAGACTAGATATCAATGATCCAGATAGACTAGCATATGTTATGCTTCTTGATTTGATCAAGCAGCTATCCTTATAGGCTGTAAGCATGAGATGTTTTGAGTAAACATGTGAATGCTTGTTAAGGATAACAAGAACATTGGATGATCTGCATGAGACATCACATGGATACCTATTCAAATGTCAGTGATAGGTCTCATAGTAGTTAACAATGCAAGTATCCTTGAACTTGAGGTACTCAAGTTATCTTGGATATGGATCCTGTGCTTTGACTCCATTCCTTATTAACCACCATGGGTCACTCTTAGGGTGGTAATTGGGCACAACATGAATTATTCGAAGATATTTGAGTAGTCAATAGAGGATTCACCACTCCTGATAGAAGGAAGTATACTGATGGCCATTTGTCGGGATAATCACTAAGAAGTCTTTGGCCAAAGCAGACTTGTCATAAAGATGGTCTTCAGTGACATAGTTTAAAGCAATGGATCCCACAGGATAAGGAACTAACTATTTAGGCTAGACTTGATGTAATTAAGTATAGTAGGAGTCAACACATAGGCCATACTCTGAACCAAGTGGGTATAAGACGGTGAAAGGACACATTGCCTAGACACGCTTTAGCTATAAAAAGGTTTAGAGTTAAACAACTAACCTTCCGGTCAATTGGGGGTCATGATGTATTACTAGATATCACTCATGATCTATTTACAATCAAGTGTTGATTTTCAATGGCCAACATAGCCAGAAACTTAATAGGTTACACGCATAGAAATTCATGAAGAATGTGAAACGGGCTTGAGGATTTGATCTTAAATTGGAGGAAATAAGAGAATAAAAGAAATAGGAATATGTTCCTATTCCTACCCAAAAAAGGAAAAGCCTAAATGAGAACCTCTTGGCCACCCCCTCTCTCAAAGAGATTGGGCTTCTTAAGGTGCCACCTTAAGAAGTCCAATAAGGGAATGGTGTCCACTAAGGGAATTAGGGCTTTAGGGTTTGAGGTAGCACCTATCACTTTAAGAGTGATAGTGAAAGCCACACACAATAGGTTCTCTCCAAATTTTTTAGAATCTTGTTTAGGAAACTCTCTTGTTTTCTTTTCCTTCATCTAAGAGGGTTTTCTCCATAGCTTCTTCGTGCTTGCTAGTGTAAGAATGAGAAAGAACCATATTAACTGAAGAGGTTTCTCTATACCACTAGAGGTATCCCATTTTGGATACTTATTTTGGCTTAGAGAGGTTACTGCATTACAAGAGGTATTTCTCTTCATCTTGATTACTTGGCTAATGTAATGGTAATATAGATTGATCCTTTGGTGAATGGGTTTTAGAGAAAAAAATTTAAATTCTATTTCATTCTATGATCTCTAAAATCCAACACTTTTGAACTTGGGTAGTGTTCAAAAACCCTCTTAGATTATTGGTAATGGGATTAGGACCAAGAATCAAAAGAATAAATGTGATTAAGAATAAGATTAAAATAGGAAAGGATAGGAAGAAAAGTTAGAGTTTAGAAGGAAAATTTGATGATTGAGACATGTATGCTTGGAATTAAGTAGGGGTTTTAGTGTCAAAATGTTCATTAAACATTTAAAATAAAATCTCATGGAAGAAATCAAGTTAAATGGTGAAGATTTGACCCCAATACATAAGAAACAAAGAGGAATTGCCAATCTCCAATAGCGGGCGCCCAAGGCACCACCACATCAAGAGCTTGGCTGAGAAGTAAGGTTGGCACTAGGTGGGACGCCCAAGGTGCTACTCAGGTCGAGGCATTTGGCCTTAGTACCT
The DNA here is from genome assembly GCA_037074585.1 of Biancaea sappan. Classification (NCBI taxonomy): domain Eukaryota; kingdom Viridiplantae; phylum Streptophyta; class Magnoliopsida; order Fabales; family Fabaceae; genus Biancaea; species Biancaea sappan. The sequence continues at coordinate 67,147,661 of CM073492.1, forward strand.
CAGGCGCCCAGGACACCCAAGCATGTGTTAAGAAGGCTTAGGGTGTGTTATGGTGCCCAGGCACCATAACCTGAGCTTCATGCTTCCTTGGGAAATTATGTGTTGAAATTCATGATTAGTGTCCCGTAGGTTTCATCATGGCTCAGGGTTTGGCCGAGGCACACTGCAGAAGTCGAAAGAGCTTCAAATCCCAAGTGAGGGACTTAGCCTTGCCTTTTATGCTTTCTTTTCTAGGACTTTGTACCTTAGAGTTTATTAAATGCTAGTATGAGATAAAGGATTATGTTTTGACATGTATGAATTGATATTGCAAATATTTGAATGTGGATGATTGACGAGGTCATTGAATATGTATGCCCATTAATGATTGAGGACCAAATGTTGTAACGAAATGTGGTTACTGCAGTGCTATGTGATTAGAGCTGATATATATATATATATATATATATATATATATATATATATATATGCATGTGAGTATATTTATGCTCATACATACGGTTACTATTCATACGTACGGATACTATTCATACCAGAAATAGAGAATACAATCTGTAAAAGAGTACTTCAGGTAAGTTCCCAAGAAAGAGTGAAGGTCGCAATGGACACCGTTAAAAACCAGGTCTTTCCTTAGCCAGAACTTTTCTAGACATGTATTCTTCACAGTTTATATTCTATTTTGGTAATCAGGGATTCAAAATAATATATAGGCAGCTAAGGACAGTTTTTCTGATGTGGAAGATAAGCCATAGCCGCAACCACAGAGCATACTTAAGAAAATAACTTTTAAAATTTGTAAAACATAGAAAGGGCATAGTATCATTACTTAAGGTGAAAAGGAAAGGCCCAAAATCTCAGAGGTCTAGCGTCGGACTAAGAAATCTTAAGGAGAAAATAACAAAAGTTGAAGGTGTGATTTTGAAAGTGAAATGGAAGGGCCTATTTATAAGAAAATTTAAGGGTACTATTTCATCTACCGTTCTCCTATACTATTCTATCTACCATTTCACCTACCCCGTCTCACCTTCCAATTTCACTTACTAGTCTCACCTACCAATTTCACTTACAAGTCTCATCTACTAGTATAATCAATTTGCTAATTTAGTTTCCTTTCAATTTAGTCCCTCAGGTAATTCTCTCATATAAAATGTCATTTTTCTCCCAATTTCTTTCTAGTTTTCTCTTATGATCAAATCACATTTAGTATTTGACATTTTCGATAGTATATGTGAATAGTACTATATATGTGAATAATATTATATATGTGAATAGTTCCGTATACTGGAATAATAATCATAGTTTACAAATATATATTTATATTTATATTTTATTTTATTTTATTTTATTTTACGTGTATTACAGATTGAGACTTGAGAGTTGAGAGACGGCGAGAGTGAGAAGAGAGAAGAGAACCGAGATCTAGAAAGAAAAAAGAGGAACCTGCTAGACTATGGCGTGAAGAAACCGAGAAACAGGGAAAAAATGAAAATTCTGCGTGTGAATATATGAACGCTGATCCCGAAGGGAGGAACGAAGCTTTGCAAAGAATAAACAAGATGGACTAAGCGACTGATTACAAAGCACTGAAAAGACAAAAGCAAGGTAATGAATTGCTTGTGGGCTTGCTCTAACATCTAGTTATAATTTATAAATTATAAAATAAACAAAGTACGCCAATTGCCAACTCATGACACTTTTTTCGATTATTTATAATGCTACTTTTACACATACACATATATATATATATATAATTATAATATTTTTAATTATATATTTATTTTTTTTAATATTTTTAAAATATCCGATTTGATCACTAGTGTCCCGATCGGTTCAGTCTATTTCTTTGAACTGTGCTCTAAACACTTTTAGGACAATGACCTTGCTCTGAAACTTAGTCTCTGAGACTCTGACTATACAGCAACGCAGGGTTGCTCTGTTTTGGTTATTTTGTAGGTTGCTCTTTTCATTGCTTCTGCTTGTTGCTCCATCTTCGTCTTCTTCAAACTTTGATCTGGGAAAGCAAGGGTTGGTTTTGCAAAGAGTCTAAACCTACTTGGAAATCAATGAGTGTTCTAATGACAGGAACTAGCATGCTTGCAATAGTTATCGATGGTTATGAAATTGAAGTCGAACACGGCATATCGGCAACCGTCATTGGGCAAGAAAGCGGCAAGCTAATCACCTGCAATTTTCACCTAGCTTCAATTTTTTCTCGTATTTAATATTGTTATTTATATGAGTTTGAATGCAAGATTTTCTTCATTGCTTGGTCTCTCTCTCAATCTCTCTCCTCTCCAAATCGAAGTTGTAATCAGAGGTATTACGATGTTCAATTACGGAAAATGGGGAGGGTGACATGGCGTGATGAGGAGCGTTGGATCCACATAAATGAATGGCCGAGATTAAATTTCCCGCCTTAAATGCAGGGAATCCGAACGCCGTTTTATATATATTAATTTGAATTTGTGTTTAATTTAGTTGCACACTTTGCTTGGCGAGGGCCAAAGTACAATTGTCACTCACTAAAATAATTGAAGATTCTCTCATTGAACGCGTAAAACCCTTTTTTTTTTTCCAAAACTATTTAAAAGGATATCATTCCGTTTTCAAATTTCAATGATATGATTAAAAAAATATATGGTTGCTTATAACTTAATTATAATAAGAATAATTAATTTTCCTTAAACCAAAATTTAATTAATCTTAATAATACAGGATGAGTTGAGAAATCGTAGAATACCCAATTTTGAATCAAACCCGTTTCTCTGAAGACCGATCTTGATGGACCATTTTCAGAATGTATCAATTTTTGGACCCCCATGTCCATCAGCAAAAGCGCTTAACTACTAACAGATGACTTTTCCACGCCATGTTTGGTAATATATGATTTGCCATCTCTTTTAAAAGGGTCATTTCACCTTTTCTCCAGGTTTTTATTAATATCATGCCATACCCACAAGTTTGGACAAGTTTTAAATAAAAGTCGTAGCCTTTAGTGACCAAGTGGGACCGATTCTTTGGACATCAAATTAGTTTTATTGGTTGAATAATTTTTTAACAGTTTAAACTTATCCGCCCATTAATTTAAATTAGATCGAAAACTTGATTTACTGATTTTCAATTAAACTAATAGATTTAATTTGGTTTTCAGAAATATGATTAAATCAATATTTGACAATAAAACTGTAACGTTTCTGCAAACTATTTTGCATCGATAGCTGGATCTTCGGAAAATTTCAAATTTGTTAGACTTCGTCCTTATCGTTGACATTACGGTAACACGATCACCATACATATATATACAGATGTATATATATGTATATATATATATATATATATATTAGATCATCATATATATATATATATATATATATATATTAGAGTCTGTTTGGCCACCGACAGCGGCACATGTTCAATGTTTACACAAATTCCAAGTTTGCTAAAAGCAAAGTCACTAATTCAGCACTAAAATAGTAGTAGATAGAAATTTCTTTATTGCGAGATGTAACTAATAAGAAGCAGATGGGGGACCTTCCTTTTTTTTTTGTTTTTTCCCCCTCATTTACAACTCATTTACGACTAATCGCTACTCAATACTCATCATGTTGTTGTAGCAGAAAGGTGCTACATTTATGAAATGGGTTGTTGGTTATGAATGACAGCTAAGATGCACATGGACTATCCCTATCTTTACATCGGGTCCTTTGAAAAATTAGGTTCGATTTATGACAATATTTTTTATCTTTATTTTTAATTTTTATTTTTTGATATATATTTTTTAAAATATTAAAAATATATTTTTGGTGTTTTAAATTTAGACTTATTTTAAAAAATATTTTCATAAAATTTAATCAAATACATTTTTAAGTTTATTTTTTATTAAAAATAAAAATAAAAGTAAAAAATACTCAAATTAAACAGACTTTAGGAGTGCATTGTGTGTAATTTTGGTCAAATCAAAATTCATTCATGCTTGGGGCTAGATCTTACAAGACCACAAAATTTTTAGATACAAATATAATATTAATTGGTTGAGTTATAAATTACGAGAAACTTAAAAGCATGGGATTTTTGAAAAGACAAAAGTATTTTTTTCGTACTTCAACTTATTTAAATTTCAATTTTGTCTTAAAATTTTAGTTTATGTTAATTTTATTTTACATCCTTTTAAATTATTTTAATTTTGTCTCTAAGTTCATGTATATGTAATATTTTCACTTGAAATGATAAAATAATATTTTTTCTTTCATTTTCAATTGCCTCTCATATAGAAAATAAAAAAGAATAATTTTTTCATTTTAAATATATATATATATATATATATATATATATATGACATGGAGGAGCTTATGAAGAATTAGCAATGATACGTGCAATAGCATCAACAATTTAAATAAAAATAAGAAAAAAATAAAAGTTGGAGTTTGGATCAAAGTTATACTTTTACCCACACAAAAAAAAAAGTATTCTCATTTTATAACATGACTATGATGATATTGATCTTTGTATTTTCGAAAAATGCGACGGCGGTAGTTACTAATAACAGCAGCGTCGACTATACGAAAAATGATACTTTTACATTTAAAAAAAATTACTTTTAATAAATCTTTAATATTTTTCTATTTTTTATTTTACTCTTTTCATTAGCTAGCTGGGCACGACATAATTCCTAAAAATTTCTCCATGTAACAATTACAATCTAGCTGCTGATTTGAACCTGTACTCCTAACCCCAACCCCTTGCCCTTTCAGGGAGTTCGCATTTCAATGCCAGCAAGTTCTGTAGCGTTTTGTAGGAATGTTCAAAGGTTATTTGGTTGGATTTTGAACTTAATTTAAATCAAATTAATTAATCAATTTTAGAAATATTAAAGGTTATTTAGTTTTATTTTTTAAGTTATTTGATTCAGTTTCATAAGAAAAAATTTTTGTATAATATTTAAAATATTTTATTATTATATTTTAAAAATATTTTGTAACATATTATTTTATGTACACAATAAATATCTATTTTTAACTTTTTTATAACTTGATATTTCTCTTTTTATACTACTTATTAATAATTCAAATTATAATTTATGCATTATTGTTAATATATAAATTTATAACAATATATTTTAATTGAAATATAATAATAATAAAAAAATAAAATTGATACATTAGTGTATAATATTTTTTAACCAAATTATTTGGTTGTTATGTTTTAAAAATTAATTTAGATTTTTTTCATGAGTTTTAATCGATTTTGTTTGATTTGATTTTAAAAATCACTGATGACTTGGTATAGCCTGCACTGCATTTTGAGAATACGTTGACAATTATTTTGTGTCCTTAGAATATTAACTCACTAAGGCCCTGTTTTATACTCACTAAAAAGTGAGATTTTATTTTCATTTTATTGTTTAAGCAGGTTTGATATTTATTAATAAATATAAAATTTTATTCCTAAGCAAACATGCCTTAAAAATATTGTTTTCCATGATTTAGACTGAATTATGTGCCTGGTCAATTTTGTCATTTGAAGTTCCTCAATTCCTTCCTTGTTCTCAAATCTCAACCTTACGAAGCAAAAACGTAATCCATAATGCGATTCAAAATGTCCTGTGGAGAAGCTTCTTATAAAGAAATTGGGTCCTTTTCAGATTCACTTGTATTTTTGTTGCTTTTAGTTTACTAATGAGTTCAGCATAGCATCTAGTACCACAGATCCTCAGACAACAGAAGGTTCGTTGCTTTCGGAACATCCTGATGCTCCACTTCAAATCCACTCAACCGAGTATGTTGAAATTAGGTTTCACATAAGCAGAGTATTCAAATTCCTTCCTGCATCAGTATCACTCATGTGTTGCCGCTTATAAGAGGATCTTCTGGCATCTAAAGTATTAATCTGCCGGAAAGCATGTTCAAGTCATGGAGCAAAAAGAACAAGATAAAAGCTGTATTCAAACTGCAGTTTCAGGCAACTCAGGTAAGACCAAGAGAACTAAATGTTCATTCTTCCCCCCCCCCCCCCAAAAAAAAAAAATGCTACTAAGCCTGAATTGGAGTTCGGCGTAGCTGTTATAATTGAAACATATTGCCTAGAAGTTTGAAATTAGATTTGTATAGTGCAGGCAATGTTATATACCAATGAACAGATTCGAGGGGAAGTGTGTGACATTATAATGCGTCTTCTATGTTTCAGGTGCCAAAGATGAAAAAGTCTGCGCTTATGGTATCTCTGGTCCCAGATGATGTTGGGAAGCCAACGGTGAAACTAGAGAAAACTGTAGTGCAGGATGGGACCTGTTTGTGGGAGAACCCAATTTTTGAATCAGTTAAACTCGTGAGGGATCCCAAATCAGGAAAACTACATGAGAAAATTTACCATTTTATTGTCTCAACTGTAAGCAATAGCTGTAATTTCACTGTCCCTTTACCTGACTCGGACATGCTTGGAAACTTTAATCTTTATGGGGTATTGCAGGGATCTTCAAAATCTGGCTTTCTTGGGGAAGCTTCAATCGATTTTGCTGATTTTGCAGTACAAACTGAGCCACTCACTGTGTCGCTCCCCTTAAAGTTTGCTAATTCAGGCGCAATTTTACATGTTAGTATCTAGCCCTTCTTAACGAGCAAAGTCACATTATTGGTTCTCTTGATATGTAGCATAACATTCTGAGCTTCATGTGCAAAACAATTGTGGAGACAGGTGACTATTCAGAATGTGGAAGGATATGCTGATCAAAGGTGAAAATGAACAACAGCTAGTTGATTTAACATGGACAATGTTTCTTCGATTTTAAATCTCTGCTTCATGCGTTTAGAAACCTTATATCATGATTTCAGAAAGGGGGAAGATAATGGAGCTCTGGAACTTTACAATGATGGAAGCTTGAATCATCAACTGAGCTTCTGCAGTACGGATGACAATTCTTATAATGATGAGGTAATGATTCTTAGCCAGCACTTTCTTGATTTGAACACAAATTGAATAGCAATTCCGTAAAATTTTAATCACGTTAGTTACATGATTATTTCACAGGATGGAAAGACAAGTGCTCATGACTTGTCCTTCAGACCGAATAAAAATGGAACTGTTGAGGCCATCGCCAGAGAAACCCATGTGCGTAGGAGGTCAAACACAGACTGGTCAGTGGGTTCAGCGTCAGATGGAAGTTTAGGTGAGTGGACAAACAGCGTTGAAGATAATCTTCCAAGAAATAGATTACAAGAGCATTCGGACGATGCCACTGAAAAGCTCAAAAGTGAAATTGCTTCTCTAATGAGGCAAGTAGAAGTATCAGAACTTGAGTTACAATCACTTCGAAGGCAGGCAGCCAAAGAAAGCAGCCGAGGACAGAATTTGTCAAATCAAATAATCAGCCTCAAAGAGGAGAGAGATACGCTCAAAAATAAATATGAGCAGCTTGAGTCCCAGCAAAACTTCAACATTAATGAGTCCAAAGCTTCAAAATCATTACAGTCTGAGGTCAAAGATGCAAGGCTTCAGATAAAAGCAATAAAGGAAGAGCTTGTTTATGAAAAGGAGTTAGGTACTAATCTTCAATTGCAACTTCAGAAGACACAAAACTCAAACTCCGAGCTACTGTTGGAAGTAGCCGACCTTGAAGCTATGCTGGAACAGAAGAATAAAGAAATATTGGATCTATCTACCAATATGAAATCCCAAAACAATACCAAAGAGCATATTGTTACCAAAGAAGTAGATCTCTTGAAACAGAAGATTGCAGGCCTGAATGGTGAAATAGACATCCATAATAAGCACAATGAAGAGCTAAACGAGCAAATAAGAGAGCTCAGCTCGGAGTGGGAGCTTCTGAAGAAGGAAAACCTTGATATTTCTTTGAGATTGAAGCAAGGAGAAGCACAGCGTATTATGTTAGAAAATGAACATTCGGCTTCTTTGGCTACTATTCAACAACTTGAATCACAAGTAGAGATGTTAGAAGAGAAGACAAAGAAGCATGCGGATGAGTTTTCAGAGTCTACCGTATGTATCAATGAACTTGAAAATCAAGTGAAGACATTGGAGAAAGAACTGAAAATACAGGCAGAGAAATTTGAAGATGATCTCTATGCTATGAAATGTGCAAAAACTGAGCAGGAAGAACGGGCAATTCAAGCTGAGGAGGCCTTGAAAAAGACAAGACACAATAATGCTATTGCATCTGAGCGTTTTCAGGAGGAATACAGAATGCTTTCTGTTGAAATAGCATCCAAAGTTGAGGAAAATGAAAGGATGATGAAAGAAGCAGTTGCAGAAGCGGATGAATTGCGGCAGCAGAAGAAACTCATGGAAGAAATGATGCAGAAGTGCAATCAAGAGATCAGGATTATGATAGAACAGAATGAATTGAAACATCAAGAGCTCTTAAACCAAATAGATTTAAAAGGAAAAACAATAGAGCAAATGTCAAAAGAACTAGAGAATAAGTCTAAACAATTTGAAGACGCACAAAGGCACAGTAAAGAGAAGGATGAGGCTTTCTCTGTTCAAATTCAAATGCTCCAATCTGCGATTAAAAAGCTGATGGCTGAGGAGAGTAAACTGAGCAAGCCAACACAGCACATGACTGAGATTACAATTGAAGCAGATAACAAAGAGGGAAATGATTTGGAGAAGAAGATCACAGTTGATGCCCTACTGTCAGAATTACAAATCTTCAAGATCCAACACGACAAATTGATGCATAGCATGCACAGTGAACAAGTAGAGAAAGAGAATATGAAGAACAAGATATCTCAACTTCAGAGAGAGTTGAAGAAGAAGGAAGGAGAATTAAGCACTATGGAAAAGAAGCTCAAGAATAACAGAGGACGAGCTCCAGCAGCTATGCATGTCACTTTGACTTCAAGAGACGAGAATGCTGTAGCTCCAAAGGCACATGTCAAGAAGTCAAGATCAGAAACACCCAAGGTAATTGTCTAACTTTCCAAGCTTAAAATGAGAAACTAAAAAGTATTTCTGATGCATATGAGAATATCAGATTACATTTGAAACAAGTTAGAATTACTTGGGTAGTACCACAAGGACTCATTCTATTACACTGCTTTGAACTAGTTGTTTAAGGTGTTTGAGTATACTCGTTACCAACTGCTTCATATAGACTACTTTTTAGGCTAATCAATCGTTGTTTCAAAACTCTACATTTGCTTTCCATTTCTCACACCAAATGCATCTGTCATTCTGTCCTCCTTTATGGTACTATTATGTTTTACTAATCTGCTATTAAGGAAAGAGAAAAATAAATCACTTCTGCATCATATTTACATTGTGGAGTTCTTTCCTTATCTAAAACACTTCTCATTTGAATCATTAGACAATTATCATAGATAATTTATGTGCGTAGATTTATTTGATATCATTATAATAACCATATTATACATATTCCCTATACAACTAGAAGAATTTTAAATCAATTTTCCTTGAAAAACAACTCCTTAGAACTTAAAACACATTGTAAATCAGATTCAGAAAAAAGCACGCTAAACTTTGTATCATTTATTGGAGCTGGAGGGATAATAATGTTAAAAATTTTCTGTTCATGATAAATTTATAGATGAGAAGGTCAGCAAGCTAAAGTTCTCTAAAACATCAATTTGTACTAAAAGAAATTATCTGGTCAAGGTCTATCTTCAATTTTTCTTTTCACTCATTTGTTCGAGATTTAGATTAACTCAGACAGATGTTATTTTGGTAATAGGGAACATATGCTGCAAGCACCACTGTAAGCACGTCTGAAGAAAAAGGAACAGTAGGCAAGTCAGCAGACACTGAAGCTTGTCTGGCACCAAACAGAAGGTAAAAAATAAATCAATTTCTGTCTGAATGCCCTTAGATCTTGCATGTAAAATCTTTGTAACATTCATTTTCATCTTTGCTCTACTCTGACAGTGAAGTGGAAACTTGCTCGATATCTTCTGTGGTCAATAATAGTCATGATGGGGAATGCGAGACAAATGAATTAATGAGTGAAGTGGCAATGCTGAAGGACAGGAACAAAAATATGGAAAAAGAGCTGAAAGAGATGGAAGAGAGATACTCAGAGATTAGTCTTAAATTTGCTGAGGTAGAAGGTGAAAGACAACAGCTTGTGATGGCTCTGCGTAATCTCAAGAATGGTAAGAAGAACTAGAATTCTTTCCAGGGGTTGTATCTCATCCAAACATACATGGGATATGAAATAAGTGTTAGGAATAAATATGGTTTTGAGGCGTGATAAGTCACTTTCTTTAAAGAGTTTATGTCTGTGTATTGGGGAATCACAGGCAAATCCTTACAGGATACAACAAAGCCCTCTTGGAACCAAGTTCTCACCGTAGAATTCTAATATGATATATATATATATATAGAGTTTGAACAGTTATGTCTATTCAATTTGAATAGATGTGTCTTTCTATTTCTAACAGTCATGTCTATTCTATTTTGAATAGTCATGTCTATTCAATTTTCAAAAGTCATGTCTTTTTTTTTATTTTGAATAGATGTGTCTATTTAATTTATGTCTTATTGAATTTTAAAATAAGTTTAAAATTCAATTTCAAATAAAAGATACATCCTTTCAAATAAAGACATATCTCTTTAATTTAAAAGACATATTTCTTTTTAAATAAAAAGATATATCGCTTCAATTTAAAAGAGACATCTCTTTAATTAAGAGACACTTCTTCTTAAATAAAAAACACATCTTTTAAATAAAAGACACATCTTTTCAATTTAAAAGATACATCTTTTCAATTTAAAAGATACATCTTTTCAAATAAAAAATACACATTTTCAAATAAAAGGAACAACAATTAAATTCTTTTTTTAAATATCATATTTTATCCAATACAACAACAACAACAACATCATAGCCTTATCCCACTAAGTGGGGTCGGCTACATGGATCGCACGACGCCATTGAGCTCTATCAATGACCAACTCTTTAGATATCTCATTTACTAAAAGATCCCGTTCAATAATTTCTCTAAGTGTCCTTTTTGGTCTTCCTCGACCTTTTTTCATAGGGCTCCAAACTATCTGCTCAACTCTCCTAACTGGCGCTTCCAACGGTCTCCTTTGCACATGCCCAAACCATCTTAACGATTTTCAACCATTTTTTCCTCAATAGGTGCCACCCCAACTCTACCTCGTATATGATCATTACGGATCTTATCTCTTCGTGTATGACCACACATCCAACGCAACATCCTCATCTCCGCCACTCCAATTTTATGTTCTTGTTGTCCTTTCATTGCCCAACATTCACTCCCATATAAAATCGCTGGTCTTATAGCAGTACGATAAAACTTTCCTTTGAGTTTATCAGGTACTTTCCGATCACAAACAACCCCTGATGCCATTCTCCATCATATTTTATCCAATACAAGACTTTTAATTCTACTCAATATTACAAACTATATAACAATCCCCCACTAGTTTGTAATATTTCTACATGATATCATAAATAATAAAAAGTATCTTTACAGAGATTTGAACTTCCTAATAGTGTAACACTTTAAAGTTTTGACGAAATTAGTGGTATCATAAGATTTGAACCATAACTCCATTTGCCAAAACCGAAAGTACAACACATATGACATCATTAACTTTGTGAAGACGTTCCGGTAATCTCGCTTTAGCACTTTTATGGCCATGAGCTAATCCTGGTTTCATGAATATTTACAAGATCAACCCTTTTAAATCTTGTTTGAAGCGGCACCACTTCAACATTCATATAGGTGGTATTGTTATTATGTCCCTGTTACTCCAGACATTTAACAATACCATTAAGACCTTTGTCATCCTCTTTTTGTAACAGTATGCACAACTCTTGACATAATATTATGTAGTACATTCTTGAACGAGGTCTCAATTTTAGAGTCCGTGCCTCAAACAACACTTAGTAACTTGTTATTACCCATTGAACTTTTATTGTTAGAGTGTATACTAACTCAAAGTTGGGTTCTCGTTACTAGTGCTTTATTTTAAGGGTTTTAACCTCATTCCAATACAAGTTTGTTGTACTACATCTTTGGGCAATGGTTTGGTCAATGGATCAGCCAAATTTTTATTTGACCTAATATAAACAATTGTCATTGTTCCATTTGTGACTAATTCCCTTATATAAGCATGTCTTAAGCTTATATGTCTTGATTTCCCATTGTAAATTTTGTTGTGAGCTATACACATAGTAGCTTTACTATCACAGAATACAGAAATGACTGGCATAGGTTGTAGCCACAACTTAATGTCTAACAACATGTTTCTCAGCCATTCTGCCTCTTTTCCAGCAGCTTCCAATGCAATAAATTCAGATTCCATTGTGGAATGGGAAATACAAGTTTGCTTCTTAGATGCCCAACTTATAGCACCTCCTCCCAAGGTGAATATCCAACCAGATGTGGATTTATTATCATTAACACTTGTGATCCAACTTGCATCAGAATAACCTTCTAATACAGTAGAAAAATCACTATAACAAATTTCCAAGTGCTTTGTTCTTTTCAAATACCCAAACACTCTAGAAATTGCTTTCCAATGTTCATTACTTCGATTACTTGTAAACCTTGAGAGTTTACAAACAGCAAATGCAATATCTGGCCTAGTACTATGCATTGCATACATCATACTACCTATTGCACTTGCATATTCTAATTGTGCTATCATTCTCCCTGAATTTTCAGTCAATTTTATACTAGAATCATAAGGAGTATTAAACTCCTTTATTCCTAAATATTTGAATTTATCAAGCATCTTATCTATGTAGTGTGACTGTAACAAAGTCACTCCTTTGTTATCTCTTTGAACTTTAATACCTAAAATAGTATCCACTTTATTCATATCTTTCATTTTAAAAATTGAAGTCAAATACTTCTTAGTTTCAGAGATACTAAACATATTTGTTCCAAATATTAACATGTCATCAACATACAAACATATAATAACACCATATTCTACAAAAACACTTTTAATGCCCATAGGTCCTAATTTAGTTCTTTGAAGATCAGGAACCCTATAGTATGAAATACACACCCACACTTTAAAATAATTTAAATTTGGTTTTCTATTATTCCAAAGTTCATAAGGTGATGTTTTCAAACTCTTTGAAGGCACTCTATTAAGTGTATAACATGCAGTTAAAAGTGCTTCACCCCATAAATTATGTGGCAAACGAGCATTCAATAACATAGCATTAACCATTTCTACCAAGGTTCTATTTTTTCTTTTTGCCAACTCATTTTGTTGTGGAGTATAAGGTGCACTACTTTGATGTATTAAACCATGCTCTTCATAGAATTTATTAAACTCAATAGAAAAATATTCTCCACCTCTATCACTACGAAAGATTTTTATTTTCCTATTCTTTTGATTTTCTACTATTGATTTATATTCTTTAAATTTTTTTTGAAAAGCTTCATCTTTGGTTCTTAGTAAATAGACAAATGTGAATCTAGAGAAATCATCGATAAATGTGATAAAATTTCTTTTACCACCTCTTGTTATTTCTCCATTTAATTCACAAATATCTGAATGCACCAAGTCTAATAAATCTGTATTTCTTTCAACTTTATGAAATGATTTTTTAATCATTTTTGCTTGTATACAAATTTCACATTTTCCATTATTTTTGAAATTGCAATTGATGTAACCATTTTTGGACATAAATTTCAAAGAACCAAAATTCAGATGTCCTAATCTAGCATGCCATAAAGTATAGTCAGAGTCAACAATATAAGCAGAATCAACATTTATTACATTAGTACTAAGTTTGAACATGACATCAGAATTATAACCCTTTCCTACAAATGTTCCACTCTTAGATACTATAACATTGTCAGACTCAATTACAATTTTGAAACCTTTCTTAGATAGCAAACTAGCAGACACTAAATTCTTTCGAATTTCTGGTACATGAAATACATTTAACAATGTCAATTTCTGTCCAGATGTGAAGTTGATCTCTACAGATCCCTTTCCAAGCACTTCCGCAGTAACATGATTTCCCATAAGCACCTTTTCAGAATCTTTGACTTCTGTGTAGGTCTTGAAGAAATCGCTATTGTTACAAACATGGATGGTTGTACCCGAATCAAGCCATCAGTTTTGGCTTTTCATTATTGCATTAGCCATGTTCACTTCGGTAATCATACCAATGTGAAGTGTAGACACCATGGCCACCATTTCTGATATTGTGCTTTCCACCAAGTTTGCTTTCTCAGTCTTTTCATTCTTTCAATTATTGAAGTTAACTCCAGCCTTTTTATATGTACACTCACGAATAACATGGCCCTTTTTGCCACAATGGAAACAAATAATATCCTTTTTCTTTTTCTTAAAGGATTTCTTATTTGCTTTTAAATTCTTGTTTCCCTGTGAATATTCTTTTCATTGACAAGATTAATAGTAGAACTTGAAGCCATAATTAGTGCTTCTCTTGCACGAGTTTCATATTCAATTTGAATATGAGTAAGAAATTGTTATAATGTTAATTTGTCAGTGGAGTGCAGAATTTTCTTTCTATAATTATTCCAAAAAGAAGGCAATTTAAAAAGAATTGCACCAATTTGCAAATCATCTGAAATTTTGACTTCAACATCCCTTAGTTTTGAAACTAGGATTTGGAGTTCATGGATTTGATCCATGATTGGTTTAGTGTCAACCATTTTAAATTCAAAATATTGTAGGGCTAGAAATTTTTCAGTACCTCGTTTTTCTGTCTGGTAGGCAGTTTCTAAAGCAGACCAAATTGCTTTTGGTGTCTTCAAGTTTGAGTACAGATCATATAAACGATCAGTCAGGGTATTCAGAATGTGTCCTCGACATATGAGTTCATCCTCTTCATGTTTCTTTCTTTCTGCTTTGAGTTGATCAGATTCTTCAGGATTAGGATCTGGCAGCACAGGCAGATGAGAGTCTAAAACATAGTGAATCTTGAGGGCAGTGAGCAAGAAAATCATCTTGTCTTTCCAGCGAGTGAAATTAGTGCCATCAAAGCGATCCAGTTTGATGAATTCTTTTGGATTCTCCATAGTAGTGAATGACAGGAATATAAACTCTTTAAAATTGTTAGGAATAAATATGGCTTTGAGGCGTGATAAGTCACTTTCTTTAAAGAGTTTATGTCTGTGTATTGGGGAATCACAGGCAAACCCTTCCAGGATACAACAAAGCCCTCTTGGAACCAAGATCTCACCGTAGAATTCTAATATGATATATATATATATATATAGAGTTTGAACAGTTATGTCTATTCAATTTGAATAGATGTGTCTTTCTATTTCTAACAGTCATGTCTATTCTATTTTGAATAGTCATGTCTATTCAATTTTCAAAAGTCATGTCTTTTTTTTTATTTTGAATAGATGTGTCTATTTAATTTATGTCTTATTGAATTTTAAAATAAGTTTAAAATTCAATTTCAAATAAAAGATACATCCTTTCAAATAAAGACATATCTCTTTAATTTAAAAGACATATTTCTTTTTAAATAAAAAGACATATCGCTTCAATTTAAAAGAGACATCTCTTTAATTAAGAGACACTTCTTCTTAAATAAAAAACACATCTTTTAAATAAAAGACACATCTTTTCAATTTAAAAGATACATCTTTTCAATTTAAAAGATACATCTTTTCAAATAAAAAATACACATTTTCAAATAAAAGGAACAACAATTAAATTCTTTTTTTAAATATCATATTTTATCCAATACAAGACTTTTAATTCTACTCAACATTACAAACTATATAACAATAAGCAGGTTATTATGGTAGAATCAAGTTTAGTCAGTATTTTGCACTCTAATCAACCACTTTTCTCTACGTCCACTGACATATACCTCATCTAAGAGTTGCTTGGCCATGCACTTCAATTTTCGGCTGGTGATTCCTAAGATACATTGACAAGGTAGCCAAGAAAGGCAATGCGGGAGCCTGATAAAGGCTGATACTTGATGAATAACAACTTTGATGTTTCTGGCGAAACTTTACCCAAAAAAAAGGAAAAAAAAAAATTCTAGATTACAAAAGAATTACATTCAACTTGAGTTGTATAATGTGTATTTCTTCAACTTTAAAAGTTAACGGTAAACCTCTCTAAACTTTTAAATTTACGCAGCATAATCCCTCTATTAATCTTTTTGTCGAGAACTTTTAATACTATTTGTTCATATAAGTTTAAAATAGTTAAATTAACCAAAAAGTAAAAAAAAAAAAAAGATCTAGTTTATCATTGTAAGTGATTTTTTGTTGCAAAAATATTGAAGAAAACAACAAAAAAACTGTTTACCACTTCAGTTGAAAAGTTGGATAAACTTTTTTCTTTTAATTATTAAATTGGCTTGCTTCAACGTCTATAAACAAGCGATGCTGTAATTTTGGATGAAAAAGTTAATAGATATATTTTGTTACACAATTAAAAGTTTTAAGGTTTATATTGTCAACTTTTAAAATTGACGAGGTAAATTAGACAAAATCCAAAATTCAATGAAATCTTTAAAGTGTGACCTAAAAGGATAGATAAATAACTAAAAAATAGAAAATAAAAAAGGTATGAATATGATATCAGAAACGCTTTTGACCAAAAAAGTGAAATGGAAAAATGGAAATAAAAAAAATAAAGGGGTAATGGAATGCCTATAATGTGAAGAAAAGTAGATGCATGCTTGTGCCAGTGCCTTTCATTCTATTAAAAATAAATAAAAAATCTGGGCCTTTCAAAAGCTGTGAGTATTTTAGTGCGCAGAAATGAAATAGAAATAGATTAAAATATATTCACTTTAAAAAAAATATAGTGGCTTTTATGAGGATAATTTTGATAATTTCTCACTACCTTTCTAATTCTTTCACTCATTTCATCACTGTGATTCTTTGTACCAAACATGTTGTATATATTATGCTAATTTCAGAAGTTACCCACTTTTTTTTTTAATCCTTTAGAACAAGTAACTATAATATATAAACAGTTAGATACATAAATTCTTGTTCAGTTAATGAAAAAAATCAAAACTTAATTTATAGACTTATTACAAAATATTAATAAGTTGGTCAATAAAAAATAAATAAATATATAATTTAATCTTAAAAAGATTTATTTATACAAAATTTTTGTAGTTTTAAAAAACTAATTTTTTTCATACTTAAATTTCAAAAACTATGATTGTTTTACTTAAATATGTTTGTATATGTATAGTAAACAGCTACTCGAAATAAAGTTCTTCTATAAAAAATTAAGAAACATTTCATTGTTGACATCTTTTTTTAAAAGTACAATTTTGATAAACACTGAAATATTACTAATGCTTCAAAAATATTTCTTCATTTATTGTAATTTACTAAAAAATAGGCTACAATGTAAAGAATTTTTTGAACTCACAAATTCATGCAATATACTCATTTAACTTTCAACATTAGCAATAAGTCCCCATAACATTTTTCCAATTTTATGCAATATAACTCATTTGCTAAACTTCTCATACAAAATCTTAATACTACTTGAGAAAAAAAATATCCTAAGTAACGCATCAATGACAATTTTTGTTTTTTTGTTTTTGTGAATAGGGGAAATTATATTAAAGAACTAACAAATTGTTCTTACAGAAAGTAAGAGACAAAGCAAAGAGCATTGAAGCATAAAGAAGAAAGAAAGGAAATTTTAGCATTTGGCTAGGTCTATTACATAAACATCATCAACAAAAGTGGGAGGCGAAGTAAAGGGGACCTAGCGTGGTTGCTCTTCTACTAAAGAAGAGCATCTTGCCCTTCGCAGCGAGGGCCATCGGATGAAGAGAGGCAACGTACCACGTTGAATCTTGGTGGGAGAAGCTGGGTCGTTGGATCAACTCGATGCAACGGCACAGATCGCGGAGGGTCATTTAATAAAATGCACCGTTTTGCATTCTTTTTTTTTAACACACAACTGCCCGACACGTGTCCATTGTTTGCCCGCCCACCCACATTCGGATCCAGTCACCTTTACCCGACCCGATGGCTTCAGTTTGACTTTTAATTTTTTTTTAAAAAAACTCTCCCTTAATCAGAGCAACCTACGTGCCTGACTCAATGCCCACGCCCCCTCTTTTCTTCATCTCTAAGCACCAGCAGCCACATTTTCACACCATCCAGCCAGCACCAGAGCACTAGCGGCATCCTTGGTCATTCTCCGGCATTGATATCATTCGTCGCCATCGTCGTCCTCCTTTCTCGCTCTCCATCCTCAGTCATCGCCAACTTCCTTTTCGAGGTCCGTTTGCACCGTTCATCAAACCAACTCTTCCATTGTCCTCCCCTATAACGCATAGCTCAAAGGTTTATATATATATATATATATATATATATATATATATATATATATATATATAATCGGATTTATATGCATATATATTTAAGATTCCCTACTCTTTGGATTTACTACTAGTTTTGAAGATTTCTAGATATATACATATATATATATATATATACTCTACTTTTTGGATATACTGTAGCGTCGTCTTCTTCATTCCTCAGTGCGTCTTCTTCCAACTTTCGGCAGTACGTCTTGTTCCAACTGGAGATGGATTGCAGACATTTGAAGTGTGCAAATTCTTTCTCAAAATTGAAGCCCATTGTTGCATTCATTGTTTTCATTTTGAAAAAGCTTTGGAGAAGAATTTGTTATCCACCCATGGATGAAGACAAAGATGCACTATTTTCGGCGGCCACCGACGACTTATCATATTATAATAATTGTAATTATATTTTGTGAATTTGCGTTTTTGTATTCCCAGTATCAAAAAATTAGCTTTTTATGTTGTATCAGAGAACAAAAAATTAATCCACAAAACAATATTTTTTGTACTGGAGAACTAAGTTATTGTTTGTTTGGTTTTTCCATGACTGATTACCATTTACTAGTTGATGCATAACATAATGCTATCATTCTCCATCAACCTAGTTGATTCCAGTGACAATCAAATATATATAAATATCATCTCTCTTTTTGAAATATTTGGCTAATGTCTCAAGCATTAGCTAGCTATGCACTAGCAGAAAGAAACCCTTCAAAATTGTGTTTTGTGATATAAGATATATCTATCACAAGTAAAAAAACAAAGCAAAAGACATACATAATACTTTGATTTTTCTCAACCATATACAAACAAACTCTTAAGTCTCCACGTGCTCAGTTTTCGTCAAGACTCAAGGTTTCTTATTTTGTGCTCAATTTACTCTTCATATATAAAATTACAGCACGCCACCTATAAGGAATATTAGTAAATTTTTCAGAAGCCATCCAACACAACTTTGGAAAGGGAAAGTTTGGAGGATAGATATACTTTATTTACTCTTCATATACAAAATTGCAGCACAACACAGGTCTATGATCTTTTGCATGATGAATACATTGACATTCAAATAAATAACTACAAGAAATAGAACAAAGAAAATATGTATACACCCAAAAGTTGTTGCCCATTTTTGCATACACCAAATGGAAATCACGCAAACAACAATCATATTAATAACACTTTTCTTGTTAGCAGTTGGTAAGGTCATTCCTTTTCACAACTAATGCTTTTTTCTTGGACCTTGATTCCTCAGTCATTGAAAATATATCTTTCATTGTCTTCTTTGCATTAGATCAATATCCCTTCCTGCTTACTAGGTTTCTTTGGCTATTGAAGATGGCTTCTGACGAGAAAAGAAAAATTAAATAAATAGGAAAAAATAAATCATATGCTACCTTGAACAGCAAAATAAAATCAAAAAATCTGTAAAGATGCCCTTATAGTTTTAAAAATTTTCAGTTTGGTCATTAAATTTCTACCAATGTGCCATTTAATTCTATTAACATGCTTGAATCATATGCTACCTTGACAATCATAAACTAGAAATAGAACAAGGTCAATATACATACACCAAAATACAGCTTCTTCCAACGTCATTTGTATATATAAAACATCATTGTATATATATATATATATATATATATATATATATATATTACCATCAATGAACATCTTCAATAACCAATTTGTGAAAATCATCAGTAAAAAATGGCAATTCTTCCAGCGACTCCATAGGATGGTCAATCGGCACCTAAATTAAGAAAGAGCACACATTACAATACTTAAATATTACAATGCCAAAAAAAAGCTATGTTACATAATGAAATTCTAACTATAAGCATCTCAATGAAGCTCATTTCAGGAGAGCATGTGTCTGGGGCGCTGGAGGTGCTGAGCAAGATATTCCTTGTACCACTTCATTGCTCTACATATAGAAAGATAAAATGAGATAGAGATAACTATTTTCTCTACACATAAAAAGGGTTAAATGAAAAGCTAGTCTTTAATACTCTTTGCTTCATCTTCCCTCGACCATCAACATAACTCCTATAGCGCCTTTTGTTGTTTGCTCCATCTCGTTGCTTGAATCCTATTGGTTGTGGTGTGGGAGCGGTGGTGGCATTGAGATCGACATTCAAACCCTCTGAACCCTTTCTCATCAAATGAAGCTCACTAAGTTGCTTTTGCAACTCCGACATGGTCTTTAATATCAATGAGGTTCCTTCCACCAATTTGCTTGCTTCAGCTGATAGAGCTATTGATTTTTTACTGAGGTCCCTAAATCGATGCGTAGCCTATAGCATTAGGTCCTCCTATATTTCTCTCCTTGTAAAATTGTATACGACACTAGCTCTCACCTTGTTCGTCCACCAGGGTAAAATGTATCGGGCAAGGACAAATTTTATATCATTGACGTCGTAGACCTTCAATGCATCGCAACAGAGAATACCAAAGGTCTCAAACTTTCGACAATAGCATTCGACCATGTGATCCAAAGAATCAAATGACACCGTGTAATATTTCTCCTTACCAACTAGAGAAATGATATACTGTATCATCAAATGACTCTCATCCTTTCTCTTTACACACATTTGAATTATCTCATCATATTCTCGTTGGATCAAGTAAAAAATAATGGGAGTATAACTCTCAGACAGTTGTTTTAACATAAGCGACCTTGGGTTACTTAAGCGTGGAATTTTCTCCCTAGCATCATACTCACTCTTTAACTCCTTGTATCGCTTCTCATCCATAAGTCTTCCAAATTGCTTGAAGAACTGAACAAGGTCTACCTGTGGACTAAGTAAGTCCTTAAGGTTTGAGTTGAAACTCTCACTAAGCTATGTGCTTCGAATACCATATGTGAAAGCCTGCTTCATAAAACAAGTAGCCTATTTTTCCTTCAATTGATATGCCGAAGTTATCCAGTTATTGTCCTCAATATTATGATTTGCCATAATTTTAGACCACACCCCTTCAAAAGCATCCTCATCAATAATTTCGTACATGCAACATGAAATTTTGCTCAATATGCTTTATACATGCAACAACCGAGAGAGATGTTTCATGGCATTCCGCATTAAATGCCAAGTGCATAGACCATGCACGGTGTCTGACATAATCTCAGACAGTGCCCTTGCCATTGTCGCATCCTAATTAGTAAAGATAGTGAGACGCCTTTTACTCCCATAAGCCTGTAGGAAAGTTTCAAACAACTACTTAAAAGATTCTGCAGTCTCATCATATAATAATAAGGCTCCATAAATAATTGTTCCCCTATAGTGATTTAATCCACAAAACACAGCAAGAGGTCTGTTTTTCTTATTTGTACCAAAGGTGGTGCCAAGTGAGACCACATCACCAAATAGTCCGTAGTCAATCAACATCCTCGCGTCTGCCCAAAATACATTAGTGATCTGTTCCTCTACATCTAACTGATATGCATAGAAGAAAGAAGGATTCTCCAATGATTGCTCTTGAAAGTATTTGATTAAGACACCATCTTCCCCAAAAGCCATACTTCTTGCTCTTTTATACCTAAGATAGTTTTTTACGTCATTTCGAGTGTACCCAGTATTTGTTCTTCCTCCCGCATGTACACTCATTAAACCAAAAGTGGTCTTGGGCCTAAGGCCAACTTCTGTCGCTAGTTCTATCTCGTGTGCCTGGACTTCAGAAATATGTCGTTGTGAGGGAAGCATCTGAGTTATTCCCAGAAGGTGTAGCTCATGGTTATGCTCTCCTATGAATTTTTTCACTCTATACTTCCCATCAACTAGTTGCAAGGCTAAACGAGCCATACACCCCGTTCTAGTCTCCTGATGAGGATTTTTAACATTTCTACCCCTCTTATCTATACCTCTAAAGCCTTCTTTTGAGCAAACAAATTTCACCGACACAATAGAAGTTTTATCCTTCTTGCTTATGTTATGACCATCCTTTCTCACTCCAAATCCTTTTCTGCCACCATAAATCTTCCAAAAAGTCCATGCCGCATCTATACTTTCAAACTCCATTCCTACCTCGGGGTTCAATTCTCCCTCCATCGAAGTTTTAAATTGATTGTCTACAACAATACATAAACATACAATTAACAAAACTAACCAGCAGTGCATAACATAAAATAGTTAAAGTAGGTGGAAAGCATGACCATAAACCACTTGTTAACTAATCTTAAAGAGATATGTAGACTAAATAGGAAAAATGTAAAAACTTGTAAATAGTGTTTTAGACTTTTAAAATAAGTAATTTGGTCTATAAATGTTCATATTTAAGTAAGTGGGTTACTGATGTATACAAAGTTTGAGATGCCAAGTGATTTAACATCATCAAGGGAAAAATATTAGATAAAATTATCTATTTGCTAAAATGTGAATATTATAGACTTAATTGGCCCAATCAATTGTCATTCTATTCTAAATACCTTATATTAGCCACATAAGGTAATATAATATATTAGCCTAGTCAAGTTCACCTAATTAGTATTAGAAATGGTCTAGATGCCAAAAAAAGAAACAAAATCAATGAAGCAATGTATTTGGTAGCAATGTCTAATGAAGCAATGCATTTGGTAGTAGTATCCATGGCCAAACTTATATAATAACCAGTAATGCATTTGGTAGTAGGATCCCATCCCAGTTCCACAAAAAGAAAGAAAAAAAAATCGATTCTATGTACCAAATGGGCTTTACTCCTTCAGTCAATTGTACAATAATCAGAGTACATATATATATGACAGTTCATACATCCAACAAAACTTAGAAATCAAAGTATAGTTCTGTGTTTTAGGCCATACCCTCCATTCTACCCAGAGTACATATATATCTTAAATATAGTTAAAAAATAGTTGGTTCAACATTAGGAGTACATCCAGAAACCTAGAAATGAAAATACCTTACAAAACTAACACATAGTATATCCATAAAACATAGTACATATATATGTATATCTAGAAATCTTCAAAACTGGGAGTAAATCCGAAGAGTAGGGAATCTTAAATATATATGCATATAAATCAAATTATATATATATATATATAAACCTTTGAGGGGAGGATAATAGAGGAGCTAGTTTGATGAATAGTGCAAATGGACCCCGAAAAGAAAGTCGGCGATGACTGAGGATAAAGAGAGAGAAAGGAAGACGACGACGACGACGAATGCTATCAATGCTGGCAAACGACCGAGGATGTTGCTG
This sequence comes from Biancaea sappan, assembly GCA_037074585.1. Lineage (NCBI taxonomy): Eukaryota > Viridiplantae > Streptophyta > Magnoliopsida > Fabales > Fabaceae > Biancaea > Biancaea sappan. The sequence continues at coordinate 67,171,170 of CM073492.1, forward strand.
ATGCTTTGATGCTAGCTGAATGGTGGGAAACTATGGCTAGTAGTGCTTGGAGATGAAGAAAAGAGGGGGAGTTGGTATTGAGTCAGACACATGGGTTGCTCTGATTGGGGGAGAGTTTTTTTTTAAAAAAAAATTAAAAGTCAAACCAGAGCCATCGGGTTAGGTAAAGGTGACCAGATCCCAATGTGGACGGGCAGGCAAACACTGGACACGTGTTGGGCAGTTGTCTGCTAAAAAAAAGAATGCAAAATGGTGCGTTCCATTAAATGACCCTGCGCGATCTGGGCTGTTGGATCATGTTGATCCAACAGCCCAGCTTCTCCCACCAAGACTCAACATGGTCCATTGCCTCTCTTCATCTGACAACCCTTGCTACGAAGGGCAGGCTGTTCTTTAGTAGAAGAGCAGCAATGCCAAGTCCAAGTAAAGGTTCTGAGAAGCCAGAACTTTTTTCTTGCTTCTTTTGCCATCCTGTTTGCTCATTTGTTTCTTTCTCTTGGGATTTTTGCAAAGGCAATTACTTCAAAGGAATGGAACAAATCCCTGCAATTTTGAACAATGGTAGAAAGCAAGTGAAGATCATATGAGGTACAAGTATGCAATTTGAATTTTTCTTAAGTGTCTATCTCAATTTCTAATTTTTTTAATGTTTAGATAGATAGCTAGTTGAAGTCCATTTTGAAGGGCCCATTCTTCTGTAGGATCTATATTTCCAATTCCTAGGAATTTGCCAAAGCCTAAGTACCAGGTTCCTAGGTTTGATCTGATCACTCCTTAAGTAGAAATGAAATTATTTTTCCCCGATTCATCAATATTAAGCTTATACCACCTCAATCTGGGTTTTTTTTCCTACAAACTGGCAGATGTATGAGAATCATCATAAAGTCTATGGTTATCTCCGGTGTAATTATTTTGACAAGATGACCATAATTCTGCCGCTTTTGAAATGATATTGACTTTAATGCTTTGAGTTAGGGGGTGTTTGTTTTGGAAGATTTTGTTGTTTCTTATTTGCCAAATAATTTTAATTCCATATAAAAAAATGGTTTGCCATGGTAAATGAAGGGAGCTGAGATGGGTATCATTACTATTTGTAGTCAACCATGAATGACAGTTTAGGGAGAAGAAATTTTGAGGGGGGTAGATGGATTCCCACCAGTGGGCAATCACAAAGGGCATGTTTGTGTGTTTCAATTTCACTGTTGTAGAGGGGACAAAGGTTACTGATGTTCGTAAGGGCTAGGTGAAGTCTGTTGTTAGTTGTAGTCCTTCTAAGAGGGCTTGCCAGAGGAAGAAATTTTGTCTTGGGTGAATTAGAATTTTCCAGATTTTTATCCAAATGACATTTTGTTAAGTTATTGATGGACATAAAGACTCCATTTTTTGTTAGATGCCATGATCTAAAGTTAGGTGTAGGTTGGGAGATCGAGAAAGAGTAATAGAGGAGATTTCTAAGGTGATTTGGATAGGGATAACAAAGGGAATGTCGTGAATTTTCCAGTTGGTACTAGAGATATCTTTTTCAATTATAGAGTCTACTGTTCTTGACAATTCATGTTGGGGAAGGGCGTCAAGGATGCATTGTCTTCTAGGTTTTTTGAGCCAAGTGTCAAACCAAAAGTTTGTTTTTGAACCATTTCCTATATAGATTTTGTGTAGATGAGGTATAAGGGTAGTGTTTGTTGAAGATTTTCAAGGTTTGAGATTTGTTTGACCTCTTGCTTTGCCATATGTTTTTGTATTTAATGGTTAGTATTTTTTACCCATTCTTTATCTAGAGAGTTAAAAGATCTCCATAGGAGGCTAAGGTATTGAGTTGTATTTATGTGTTCAGCTTTTCTTATTCCTAATCCTCCCATGTGCTTTGGTTTGGCTATTTTTTCCCAATTTATGGTATGAATTTTTTTCGCAGAATCTGAATGTCCCCAAAAGAAATTTCTAGTCCCTTAACTCAAAAATTTACCTATATTACGTGTAGAGTTCCCTCATGTGTAAAAAAAGAGAGAAAGAAGGGAGCATGCACTTACAAGCTTCGGAGAGACAATACAAGGAAGATGAATGACACCCAAATGAAGCCTTAATGTGGAGGAATGAGTAAGAATGGTGGGAGGAGAGGATGATTGTCGAGGAAAAGAGAGAGAGTGTGTGTTTGGGAGCAATGGATGAAACATGAATGGGGGAATAAAGCTAGAAGGGGTCTTTAGTCAGATAAAAGGGCATTTCAGTATTTCCCTCCATGTCCCCTTTGGTCCAACTCTCCTAAGGTCAACATTTTTAGCACTTCGAATAATTTTCCAAGCTAAGTAGCACATCCACGATATTCTATTCCAATTATAGCCAAATTTTTAACAATATTAAATTTCGTAGCGCCAAATGACCATGACCACACACACACATACACCTATTCCACAAGAGGGTTCCATTCCATAACAACTTAAAATTAATCATAAGCAAGCCATAATACACACCACATTATTAGTCATAATACACAAGTGCATAACTAAAGAAAATAGATTACTCAAATTTCCCGAGCATTACACTGGTAAATGATTCCTTTGTATTCTTTGCCTTTTTCATTGATGTTTTCTCCACTGTAGCCTTCTCTTTAGCTGTGTAATAACCTGAGTTGATATGGGCTCGTGTGAAGGGCTCTCATTGGGTGTGCCCAAAAATTTCAAAAAAAAAAATGATGAACAAGTGCCACTACAAAAAAAATTGACTTTCAGTGGTGACTTTTTGGTAACGACTCTCGGAGTTGCCATTGAAAGTCGACTTTTGGTGGCGACTTTAAGAGTCGTCACTAGAAGTCAAAAGTCGCCACCAAAAATCAATTTATTTTTAAATAAAATTAAAAAAATTAGACTTTTGGTGACAACTCTCATAGTCGCCACTAAAAGTCACCTTTCGTGGTGACTATAGTCTACCAAAGGTAGCCAAAAGACATTGTTTATTTTTATTTAAAAATAAATTGACTTTTGGTGGTGAGTTTTAAAATCGCCACCAAAATACCATTGAGTCGCCACCAAAACACCTTTGGTGGTGATTTTGAAAGTCGCCAGCAAAAGTGACCAAATGTCATTTTTGGCACTTTTTTTTTTACAAAAAATAACTTTTTGTAACGACTATAGTTGTCATTAAAGGTGACTTTTGGTTGCGACTATAAGCGTCGCCACCAAAAGTCTAATTTTTTTATTTTTATTTAAAAATAAATTGACTTTAATCGTTACCACCAAAATACCATTGTCGCCATTTGGTGGCGATTACCAAAAGTCATTTTTTGGCTTTTTTTTTGCAAAAAATAACTTTTAGTGGTGAATATAAATGTGACTTTTGGTGGCATCTTTGAAAGTCTCCACCAAAAGTCTAAATTTTTTTGTTTAAAAATAAATTGACTTTTAGTAGCGACTATTGAGAGTCACCACCAAAAGTCAATTTATTTTTATTTATATATGATTTTATTTTTTATCTTTTAATCTATTAATAATAATATTTTTTTTTGTTAAGTTAGATGTTGTTTCATTTCAGTGTTACGATGTTTTTGACTTAAAATACTTTTAACAGATTATATATATATATATATATATATATATATATATATAATATTTTGCCTTACAAAGCACAAATAAAGTGGTGGCGTAATGGCAAGACACACATAGTTGCAAGCAAGGGACCTAAGTTCGAATCTCAGATATGAATATGTTTGGTTTAATTTCAAATAAACTCTAATATTGCACAAAAAAAATTGAGTTATCCCGAGACAGCAAGTTAGTGGACCATCCAAGACCTACATAGGTCGAATGGGTCTTAGGTTGACCCGTCGGACCAATCTAAGTCTAAAAAAATTATTGTTGACTTTTGGTGACGACGTTTGGTGGCGAGTTTAAAAGTCACCACTAAAGGTTACTTTTGGTGGCGACTTAGTCTTTTAGTGGCGATTTCAAAGTTGCCACTAAAAGTAACCAAAAATCATTTTTTGGCACGAAATTTTTTTTCGGCAAAAAAAAAGACTTTTGGTGGCGACTAAAGTCGTCACTAAAGGGTAACTTTTGGTGGCGACTCCTTTAGTCACCACTAAACCTTTTAGCCGCGAACTTTCAGCAACAACTTAGTCACCACTAAAAGTTACTACCAAAGGTCTTAAGAGTTGCCACCAAAAATATTTTTTTTTGTAGTATGCATATAAACCTTTCAGCAACAACTTAGTCACCATGTTGCCACCAAAAATCTTTTTTTTTTTGGTAGTATGCGTGTAATATCCCAGGAGTCTATTATGTGTATTGGTGCACAGGAGACTTACTTATTGCGTTATCATATGACTTCTTGGGTGCAATGGAGTTGGATATGCCTATGTTGATCCCATGGGAAGGAGATTTAATTACACCTTTAAAAGAGGGATTTAATTAATTAAGAAAGAACTCGTGAAAATTCAAATGCTTGGTAATATTTTCTTGTGTGAATTTATTTCTTGTATTATCTTTGTAATTTTGGAGGTTGCTAAACTATTTTTGGGCATGCATATGCTTGACCGTGGTATTGAGACTTTTGCATGGGTGACATGAAGGAGTAGACATGGAACGTGGAGGGTCTTTGAGGAATGACTCAATAACATAAAAAATAATTTTCACAATTTTGACAAAGTGAGTGGAGATAGATAAAATAAAAAGGCAAATGTCTTAGGAAGTCGATTAACTTAGTAAATTTAGTGTAGTGTGATATTGGGACCCGCCCTAAGTGCTTCATGGAACTTAACACCCTTTTTAGGAACATGGGAATTTATTTATTTGTTGAGCTTATGGACAAGGATTTTTGAGAGGACCTTATAGTGAGTGCTGCAAAGTCCAAGGGATCTAAAGTGAGAGGCTTTATGTGTGTTTTCTAGTTTTGGGATGAGGCAAAGGAGGGTGTTCCCCCATTTTTGGGGAATAGCATTTTGGATGAAAATTGTTTGGATGGCTGGGATGAGTTGATGTTTGGTTATCTCCCAATTTTTCTAGTAGAAGATTTCATGTAAACCATCTTCTCTAGGGGCTTTAAGGGGGCTTATGCTAAAAAGAGAAGATTTTATTTCTTCTTCATTTGGGATTTTTAATAAGCTATCATGGTAGCTTTTGGTTAGTTTAGGGGTGTTAGTTAGAGTTTCAATAAGTGGAAAGTTTATGTTTTCAATTAAGTTACAATTATAGGTGTGTTTTAGGAAAATAAGGATTTCTTTTTCAATTTCATTTTGGTAAGTTATCCAGCTATTGTCTTTTTCTTTTCTTTTTTTGGATTTTTAAAATGTTGTTTTTCCTTTTTTTGTTGATTGCCATGGTATGGAATTAGGAGGTGTTTCTATCTCCAAGGATTAATCATTGGATCCTTGATTTCATTTGCCACATACTTTCTTCATTTTCAAGGAGGTGATTTAGATGAGTTTGAAGATTCTCTTCTAGGAGAAAGAGGTCGGTAGTGTTGTTTCTGCTTAGTCTTCTTTTTGTTCTTTTTACTTCATAGGTTATGTTTCCAAAATTTGTGTCATTCCATTTTTCAAGATCCATTTGGAAGTTTATGATTGTGTTAGTTAAGTCATTTAGTGTCCTGGTCTAGGAAGCTTGGGTTAGGAGGAGGAAGGAGGGGTGTTTCATCCAAAAGGGTTTGAATTTGAAAGGTTTGGTCCCTTTTTTAAAGTCATGGTGAGTTTTTAGAAGGATGAGACAATGATCAGAGGTCAAATGGAGAGAGGTGCAAAGTTTTTATTTCAGGGAAGTTGTGAAGCCAAAATGGATTAGAGTGGGCCTTATGTATCCTAGTTCTAATAATAGCTTCAGGTTGTCTACCATTAATACAGGTGAATTTTGGGCCAAAGAAGCCTAGATCAAGTAAGTCAATTATGTGGAAGATGGAGTTGAAAGTTTCCATTTTTAGTCTGCAAGGTGATCTTCCTCCAAATTTTTCTTAAGGGTGTGAAATTTCATTAAAATCTCCTATGACTAACCAAGGAAGATTTATATGATTTGCTATGATTGATAGTTTAATCCAAGTAAGCTTTCTAATATCAAAAGTTGGGTTGGCATATAAGGTAGTTAGAATGAAGATATGAAGTTTTACCTAAACTTTAAGGAAAACTTTGTGGAAAGAGGTAGAGATGGGTTCTATAGTTAAACTTTGATATTGTCCTATAGCTTTGAGCATAAAAATGCTCCAACAAGCAACTTAACACAATTAGGATGATTAAAATCCTTAACTTAGCTAAGAAGAATGAATTAAAACAAAGAAAATTTTGTCTCCACCATTTTTTCTTCCTGAAAAACTTTCTCTTCATCTCCATCAAAATTCTCCATTTTGTTGGTTTGAATCAATGAACTCTCCTTGGTGAAGTTAGGTACAGCTTGAAGAGAGAATTTAGCAATAGAAATTTTTGGTTAGGGTGTTCCATAGCAGTCCCTTTTCAACTGAAATTCAAACCAAGTTCGAGATAAAATCATTTCAAATTTTAGATTATAATTTCCATGGGTAAGTGTGTTTTAAGGGAACACTTTTCCTCTTGAATAAGTTCTTCAATTTCTTGTGGGATTTTTTCTAGTTTCTAGTGTGATTCACGATGGAAAAGCATGCTGAAAAATACAGTGTTATCGCTTGAGTTAAAATCACTGTTATTCAGACTTTTTGTCCTTGCTTGTACATGAGCTATAGTTTGAGAATTATAAATCGAAAGCTTAAGTGGTTACCAATAGAAAATTTGAGATTTGGTTGAGAGTTAGAAATCTTAGTCCTTGAAGTGATAAAATAAAGTATTTTCTTGCATACAAGGGACCGATACCTTTAGTTAATCTTGTGACTGATAAATATTAGAAATTTGGAATTGTATTTCTATTATATATATGTTGTCTATGGAGTTTAAATTATGCAGAACATACTGGGTTAATTATAGTTCAGTAAAACCAAGTTAAGGAATAATTATTCAAGTTGAGTAACTAATTGAAAGAAGAATGTTAACAATCATTTAAAATAAACTATTTGTAATACCCAAGGTTTTTCGTAGCTCATGTAAGAGGGTTTATCCTTACATGTGTAAAATTTTTTTCTTTGTGTATGTGTGCCTTTGAGAAAAAATTTTGAGATTCTCAAACACTTGAATGTATGCCCACGCATGTGCACGAATAATCTAACCCATGCTAGGTGAAGGCACAAGAGACCACATGTTGTTACTCGACATTTGTTGAGAGGAATCTTGCATGAGATCAAATAAAGGACCAAATTGAAAGAAAGGAGAACATTGAATAATCCTGTGTTAAGGGATAGATGAGGATCCTTTAGGGTGATTAGACCTTGTGAGGTTTAGGCAGTGTGGTTGGCACCATGAGATTGGTGGTAGAAGCCTTTTGTTGCATATGGGTCCGAGAGAGGGATTAGAACGAACAAACTTATGGAATCATGTTTTAATGAGAAAAATGAAGGTTTTGAGGAATGTTTAAAGTGATGAGCTATATGGGAGTGAGTTGACTTAAGTATGTTGTGTTTGAAAGTATGGATAAAATGTTTTTAAAGAGTTTTCGTTATTACCCTTGGACTTATGACCTTTAGTCAAGGAGCAAAATGGTCCAACCAAATGTATTGTCTCCGCCAAACCCTTAAACACTTAAACACCTCCCCAACCCACACACCACATACTCCCATTCTCGTCCCTCCCACTCCCTTCCAGGGGTATTGAATGATAAAATCTTTCAGAGATATTGAAGCAAGTCCCAAACATGTGCTGAAAAGTACAAGTTTATTTTTCTCTTAGATCCTTCAGACTTAATTTCTCTATGTAAAAGTAATTGAATGTAGGGATGGCAACGGGGCGGGGACAAGGACGGGGAGGGGAGAAAAAATCTCCCTCATCCCTGTTAAAATTCTAAAATGTAAAAAAGAAAAAGAAAAAATCAATAATACATAAAGAAGCACCATCAACACTCTAAGCAGTGCATTATAGTTTCAAAATTTAGAACAGAGAGGCTGAGAGTAATGCACCATAGTATCAAAATTTTAGAGGACTCAAAATGAAAAAGTCGTACCTGAGAGGCTGAGAGACGATGAGAGCAATGACAATGAGGGTAGTGAGAGCACAAACAGAGACAACGCGCATGAAATAGATGATCAAAGACGAGCAAGAACATATCAGAGATGGCGAGAGTGACGATGAGCATGAACAGAAGACCAGAGACGGCGAGCATGAACAGCAGTACATAACACCAAAGACGAGCATGAAAGAATGGTAGGGATGAAAACTGGTATGGAGAGGAAGATGATGACGTAGATGAGAACTAATATAGAGAGGAAGATGATGGCAAATATGGGAATCAGAGATTTGGGGACTAGAGAGGAAGATGATGAGTCGAGATCGTCACTAGTTAAATTGATTTAGGAATTAAGTTATTAGAATTTTATTATTTTTAATTAAATTAATTTAAATTATTTTAATTGTAAAATGATTAAAATATTTCTAAAAATATTATGATATATATATATATATATATATATTTTTAAGGATACTTTAGTAAATTTACTAAAATGCCCTTCAGGGACAGGGACCTCGCGAGGCGGGGAGTATGATTCTCGTTCCCATCATCGAATTTTCATCCCCATTCCTGTGGAGAAAATTTATGCATGGATCCCTGAACTCTGGTCTCCATTACTATCCCTAATTGAATGGTAAGAAAACTTGTTTTGAAACTCTTGAAAAATGATGGAAAATGTTTTAGACTGTTGGGAATGGTCTTTGAAATTTTTTAAAGTGTTGAAACATTTATTTTTGACCATCAGTGAGCAAGCAGTCGATTGGTTGCTCTTGAACAAAAATAATTAAAACCATCAGTAAGCAAGTAGTCGACCAGTTGCCTGCAAACGGTTGACAGATTACTCTTTGTCAAAATTTCAGAATTGACTGCAATATCCTACCAATTGATTGCTTACTAGCAACTAGTCGACCACTTGATGTAGAGAAAATTAATTATTTTGACAGAAAGAAACCAGTCGATTGTTGGGTGGCTTCCGATCGATCGGCACCTCTTTAAAAGGTACCTATCAACTGTTGGGGGTCAGCCAGTCGATCGCTAGCATGTTGACATTAGTTGTAATTGCTATTTTCATATCAGAATTGATGTAATCTCTTTCAAACGGCTCTTTTACACTTGGGATATAAATATGAGCTACATTAGGTGTCAAATCAATAAGGAGACATTCTATTTGTCTCTGAATCTCTAAAAAACTTTTCTTGCCAATCATGACATTAATTAGTGGTTCATCTTGTATATTTATTATACGAAAAAGAGAGTTGTCCAACCAACCTTCATCTTTCTGATTAGTTAACTCAAGGATTGCGATTCCTTGAATGGGTGTTTGGGACAAACACATTGTAAGGAAGAGAGAAACCCTTGGAGAGAAAAATTTCTATAATTGTAGGACTGGAAGTAGGTTTGGTGTTATAAGTTGAACCAGTATAAATTGCTATGTTTGATCTTCCTACACTCTCTCTGTTCATTTACTTGCACTTATTTTTGATTCCTTGCATTCTTAGAGTTCATCTTCATTGGGTCTTTGTTTTTCTGATTTAAATTGGTTTGCAAGTTTTAATTTCTCTTTTAACTTTCAACAAGTGTCCAAAATTTTTTTTAATAACCCGATTCACCTTCTCTTGAGATTAAGTCGTTTCTATCAAGCAGTACACAATTTGTATTTTACTTATGATTGATTTATTCCTCACTGAGTATTTTTCATACTCGCCCTCTCTTATGTACCCTTGTAGGTTCTTGTATAGTTGTTGAGACTCTATATAAGGAGTAGCGGAGTTTCTGAGTCGATGACCTAGCTTCAGGTTGATGGCAGTGGTCATAGTGAGGGTGGGGTTTTGAGTCTCTCTAAAGGGAATAGAACACCTAGAATTGTTGTGGTTTATATGATGGGAATGTCGGTGAATTATTTCAAAATTTACTTCCGCTAATTGAGGATATTGACTAATTAACTTTGTAATGGAAAGGAACTCTGTTTTATTTGGTATCAAATTCATCTTATTATATTTATTTTGTGTTTTGAAATGTGTGATGTTAGGCTTACGACAATGGAAGTAGAATCCACCTCCGTGTCGATTATGTTCTCGGATAGGGGCGTGAACATATATACACCAATCAAGATAAATACATCTTAAACTCTATTCATGGAAATCATGGGTATTACAATACCTACAACAGAAGATCCCCCAGTCAAGTAGCTATGTAGCTTGTAGTAGTCCAAGAAAACCAACTTGAGACTTGGGCTGGTATAATCCTATAAGCATGTTCCACACCTAGTCATGTACGGGGTACATTTGTGAATGGATACTTTTGAGATGTATTCATGACAAGTCAATACATGTTATGTTTTCTCTTGAACCCTAATGTAAACCTTAGTTGTGTGTGTGTGTGTGTGTGTATATATATATATATATATATATGCAAGTTTGAGTTGTTTAAAGAATGTCTCTTTAGTTATCATTTACATGGTTATGCATGTTTGTGGAATATCAGTATCTCATCAAACTTCAAGCTTATGGTGTAGGGTGGTTCACATTCGTGCCAGTCACATCTCCTCAATGAGAGAAATTCAAGGAAATATTTTATCAATTCTTGTACTTATAAAAAATAAAATTGAAAGACACATTTTCTTGGTTTTTTTTGCACTTATTAAAAACAAAATTAAAGGGACCTTTTTAAAAATTTTTTTATTCATGAAATATGAAATTTAGACATTTTAGATTTTTGCATTTAAGAAACATGAAAGTAAAGGAAATAGAAAAAAAAAATTTTTTTTGGGTATTGATCGCATTTAAGGCAATGGGAACCCTACCAAAAGGTAGTTCCTTCCAAATTTGTTCCTAAATGATATCAAAAAGTTTAAGGAGACTTCAAGTTTCATGTAGCTTAAATTCATTGCTAAATAATTCGGAGACTATTCATATTCATTGCTAATAATTAATTTTTATTAAAAAAGTAAAATGAATAAATTTCAGTGAATTTATGTATATATATAGGATTATTATGACATATATTTAAAACTTTTCAACTTTTGTTTTATGTTGGTACTTATGAAAATAAGATAAAAGCTTGTTTTTTTTTGTGAGAAACTATAATATAAAACTTATGTGAAAATTTAAAAAATATAATAGCAATATAAAAAATATAAATATTAAAATTTAAGTAAATTTTAAATTCTTTTGGTTATTTTAATTTTATATCAGCTACATAATAATTAAATTTTTATCATGACAATTTTTTACAATATGAAAAACACAAGAAATAAAAGCCATGTCAATCTGGCTCGGACCACTGCTACTGCTAGACCAAACACACCGGCTTATTACCTAAAAGCGAATTAGTGGAATAGCCGAATCGATCCAGAGCCCCTTGACCAGGATATAGATATATGGCTTTGAGGTAAACCACACGACAGGAGCTAGAGATCTTTACTGGCGCTGCATAGTGCCGACCGAAGCTCATGTCGCCGGCAATCTCACCGCCGAACCCATCCGCCGGTACCAGGCTTATTGACTTCCTCTCTTCTTCTTATTTTTTCTTTTTACACTGTTGTTTTCATTTCTTCTTCAAACTGTACGATTGAATTTGTAGATTAAAACTAGTTTCTGCGAGGGGTATTCCGGCACTACAGTTTTTAAATTTGCAGCTCCAAGAAATGTCATTTTTGTTATTGGGTAAGTTATGTTTGTTGCGAGTTATTGAGCTGTAGAGATGATGGTTTTAGACCATGAGTTCCATAGCCCTAGTTGGTCCAAGGATAGTCCACAGGTTTTTCTATTGCTTGACTATCTCTCGCAAGTTATGTGACCAGCCATTTCATGGTGAACGGGTTGAAAATGGATTTGAATGCGTTGATGAGCCTTTGAAAAACATGTGGCAGTCTTCAGATTCCAATACCAATAAAAATAAAAGCCATAATTTTAATTTTCATAGGGATGAGAGCTATAATCATAAAGACTTTTCGCTTAGACAGAGATTCTTAGAAAATGTGAAGTTTGATGCAAAGATGGTTCTTGAAATTCTTAGACAGGATGGTCCAGGAATTGATGCCAAGTTGGTTTTGAATGAGTTGCATGTAAGGCCATCAGGTCTTCTTGTGAGAGAAATTCTCTTTGGTATTTTGAAGAACATAAGCTGTGATAATAAGACCAGGTGTGCAAAATTGGCGCATAAATTTTTTGTATGGTGCAGTCAGCAGCAGACTTACTGCCACACTGCAGACTCTTATCACTTAATTATGAAGATATTTGCAGAGTGCGAAGAGTTTAAGGCAATGTGGAGGCTGGTTGATGAGATGACTCAGAAAGGTATTCCAACTACTGCACGTACTTTCCACATTTTGATTTGTGCTTGCGGTGAGGCAGGCTTAGCTAGAAAGTTGGTAGAGAGATTCGTAAAATCAGATACATTTAACTATAGGCCCTATAAGCATTCCTACAATGCAATTCTCCATTGTCTTCTTAAACTAAAGCATTACAAGTTGATTGAGTGGGTTTATCAACGGATGTTGCTTGAGGGTCTCCCCTCAGATATTTTAACTTATAATATTGTCCTTTATGCCAAGTACAGACTTGTAAAGCTAGATCAGTTCCAAAGACTGCTTGATGAAATGGGTAGAAATGGTTTTTCTCCAGATTTTCATACTTATAACATTCTTCTACATGTTCTTGGTAAAGGAGACAAACCGCTTGCTGCTCTTAATCTCTTAAATCACATGAGAGAAACAGGTATTGAGCCGACCGTTCTTCATTTCACCACATTGGTAGACGGACTCAGCAGAGCTGGGAATCTGGATGCTTGCAAATATTTTTTTGATGAAATGATAAAGAATGGATGCGTGCCAGATGTGGTGGCTTACACAGTAATGATCACAGGATATGTGGTGGCTGGTGAGCTTGAGAAAGCTCAGGAAATGTTTCATGAGATGATTTCTAGAGAACTAATCCCAAATGTATTCACTTACAACTCCATAATTCATGGATTGTGTATGGAAGGAAAGTATGATGAAGCATGTTCAATGCTCATAGAAATGGAGTCCAAAGGTTGTAATCCCAATTTTCTTGTGTACAGCTCCTTACTGTGTAGTTTAAGGAAAGCTAGAAAGCTTGATGAAGCACATGAAGTAATGAAACAGATGATGGAAAAGGGAAAGTATGCTCATCTTCTTTCAAGCTTCAAAGGGCACAAGAGATAGATATATATTTTCTGATTGGAGATGTTGACTCATGAGCCTACTTCTTGTTTAGCAGGTGTAGAAGCTGGAGAAATTAAGTATGTGATCTCCCTCTGCTTTTGCAGAACAGCTTATTTCTCAAGACCAAGGTGCATAAAATGTGTTTTACGTACATACGTAAGATCTAATTCTTTTCTTGGGCCTCTCCTTTTCTTTTATTTGTCCTGCTAATGACCTTCACTCGTGTATGCCGAAGATTTATGGAATTTGGATTCTAAACTGGAGCTGTAAAGATGACTACTTATGCTTTGTCTATAACTAGGTTTAATAGCATAGTGCACTGATTATCTTCTAGAAAGGTGCTCAACTCAATCAGTTAATTTTGTATACTAGTTGCCCTTCAGCTTTGAAAAGTGATAGATCCACCTGCTATAAATAAATGGGAAGACCCTTCATGTTAATTAGACCTCTTATTTTTTAGCATTATTTCTATTAAAATACCACATACTACATCAAATTTCAAATTTCAAAAAAATAAGAAAAAAGAGAAATAGGTGTGGTGAATGGAGGAGGTGCACATCACTTCATAGACCAGCTTTATATTGATACTAGGAAACTTTCCCGCGCTCCGCAAAGTGGTTATATTGTCTTGAATGTATTACTAAATTTGATTGAGAATTAGTGTAAATGGATTTAGAAATATATTATAATAATTTTTTTTTCACAATATTGCATCAATAATACGACCGTCCAAATTTTGATAAAATAATTTTTTGAATCCACAAAATTATATACTTTAATTATTATTGTGCACTAAAATATAATTCTTGAAGCACTATTTAAATATCACATGTGGTACCACAATTTAAATAAAGTGAATTGTCTTAAAATTCACAATTTTTTTCATATATATATATATATATATATATACACATATACACACACATGTAATTTCAACATAGTACTACTTATATTTCATATATAAAGTTCATAATAGTAGAATTAAAAATCCTACAAACATATTTTCCCCACAATAGTTGCATTAAAAATTTCTACAAACTTCTTTTTAAAGTTTTATTGACCATTGGCCACAAATTTTTATTGTAGAATGAAAAATTCTGCCAACACAATTTTTAGCATTTTTTTAAGCTAAGTGCTTGATCACATATGAGCTTGAAGAAAGATTTTTCAAAGTTAATAGGCATGTTAATAGAATTTTATAGGATATTATTGTATTTTTAAAACTCAAATATTAAACCTATGGAATTTTTATCAAGCCAAATAAAAAATGTGTACATTTTTATAACAACACACTTACATCTCTACTTGTTATAAAAATGATACCCAATATATTTTTCAAGACAACATGAAAAATATATGGCCAAAAATATATATAATTACCTTTACGAGTAGAATTTATAAAATTCTACAAACATTTATTTATAATTTTTCTTGCTCCAACTAAGAATGAAAAACTCTTAATGATCACTCTTAAAATCGAAACTCAAAAAATTATGGGCAATCTTTATAGAAATAAGAGATAATAGTTTCAATCCATGAATATGATATTTTACTACTTGATCAAATCATATATGCATTGCTTCACATAATACACATGCTTATTCACTTATAAATCATAACATCTAACCTCACACAGAATATTTCCAAACTAAATAAAAGACCTTCCAAACCAAAATAATATAGATATACAAGACATATAAGCAAAGGTTGAGTCTTGCAACATCAATGCACACTCGCCATGGATACTATGAAAGGTGAAAAACTTTCTGATTAATAAAATATTATTTTTTTATACACTACAAAAGATCAAAACATATGTAACTGGAAATCATGTACTTGTCACCATAAATAAGATGTAACACTTGAATTTCAAAGTTTATAAAAAATTCATGAGTTTTATACTCATTATTCCACAAAAATAATTATGCAATTCCTTGTATTATCACTAACAATTTCCACAACACCACCAAATCAAAATTATTTTCTATTTGTGATCAATGATTTACCTGATATTTGTTATAACAAGGACTAAACTGAAAAGTTTTGGAACTGTATTGAAATTCTAAAAACGTAAGTAGGAAGACAAGGAAAAGGGTAAATTAAGAGGAGTTTTGGGGTCAGTGGTTCAATTTGGAAATTTGTGGAAATTAAAATAAAACCCCGATTGAAGTTTAATGTTTAATAGGGTTTCTTTATGGCTTCGTTAGTAATATTATTTAAAGAAAAGTATACTTTATGTTTCTAATATTTACATGAGTTTTTATTCATGTCTCTAAATTTATTTTTTAATCAAATATATTCTACATATTTCAATTTTTTTTACATATGTCCTTTTTTTTAACACCGTAAAAAAATTAACAAAAATGCTAATTAGACTTTCCATATACCGAAATTTCATATTACCTTACATACCCAATAGAATGGCGACACGTGATATTAGAATTTGAACTTGGCACCTCATAGAAGAAGGAAGCTCTCTTAAACACTATACATTGATGCACATTTGATTTGTATATGCAAAATTCAACATATATAGTGTCACATCCCTAAACTCGACACATGACCGACACATATATAAATTTAAATTCACCGCCATAAGCCTAATTTTAGATCCCCATTGTACACATAACCTGATACATTCACAGACAGGCAAGAATTGTGTGAAACTGGGAATTTATAATTTCTTCAAAACAATCTGAATTTACATAAGTGAAGACTTCTATTGAAGTTTTCACATCTAATTACAGTACATTAATAAATTCCCAGTTTCCCCAATATCTATTTGATTATTGTCTCATAGAATACATTTCATAATTCAGTCAGATACAAACACAAAAGTATAACATTTAAGTTGATTTACGTGATTGACAACATAACCCCAAACTCCTTAGAAAACCTATCAGACTACAGAGCAACTCTAGAGTTATCAAAACATGAAGAAAAGAACAAGAAAAGAATCCAACCCCAGGGACAATTGGGATCTTGCATAACGGTTTAGCCACTCCTCAAGCAAAATTCTCTGTCAAACACCTGTTCTAATAAAATAATCAAAATGAATTAGTCACAGATTCAATGGGCAAGACGCTAAACTCGAAATAATTTTAACACCTATCCTTTTTATCATACGCATGTAACTAATAATGAAAAAAGCTTTCGACTAAGTATATAACATACCTACTCATACCATTATGTCTTTCAATATGCATCAATAACCATCCGTATCATCATATAAAATGTCACTGAGTCGATGACAAAAATATGCATCCAGAGATGTTCACACATACATACATAAATGCATGTAATATTGCTCCAAACTTGATGCACAATACAAAAGCTCACCTATAGCATATCTCAAATACGGTTTATATATCATGCATCAGTCACCATGGAGTCAAGAGTATAAATTCACAATCCAAGTAAGCCAAAACACGCCGCACATATATTCAAGGGTTTACAATCCTAGTTCAAACGTGTAATAATTACAATGCACATGATTACACATAGTTACTCATATCTTCTAATGCCACCAAAAGGTGAGTATATTCACATACACCCATATATACACGTATACAGCCAAGCCTCAATTTGTCCTAAACACATGAATTTACATGACTATCATGGTGGAAGCCTTTCTATAAACAATCAATCAACTTTGGGAGGTGACATACTTATATTAAGATCAATATACTTAAATTTATTAACAAAGCTATGTTTTCTGGACAGACTTCGGTTCCAGACTTCCCAAAATTTCTGGGAATGATTGTAGCTCTAAAAATCACTAAATTTGGTAAATTTTCTTATTAACATGTTAAATAACTACAGTAAAAATTTCAATGGTTAAATCCACCATTTGACGCAAAAAGAAGCCATGTTAGTAACCATTGGTTCGTGCAGTCTCAATTTTGTAGTGGCTAGAGAGTTACCTTAATGTCTTCAATAGGTGACAAAAAGTTTGGGACAAAATAAGGTCATTAAGACAGCGAAACAAATCCTTATTCTGATCTGGCCAGATTAATCCTAAATGGAGCTAAGTATTGTTACATAATTTATTTGAGAATTTCCAGTTTAAATTGCCAACATGTAAGGAGTTCCTCACAAAAATTTCAAGATCAAAAGACTTCATTTGGTCACTCACCTATTGTTTTCCGCATGCATAACCAGATATAAGACTTAGCAGCATCTATGAATTCGATTAAAAAATTTTCAAATATTAATTCTTACATCAGACCACTTAGTCACCTTTCAAGTGCCCATTACTATAATTTACATCTCTTATATAAATGACTAAGCCAATGACCAATTAAATCATTTAATAACCACAATAAATTTGTTACACGTTCTGTACCCTCTTGTCTTCATTTATATAGTTCAGCCAGCCTTGATTTAACAACACAGACAGCTACAATTCGCCATTTAATCATTCATACATAACAATTAAAGCTCACCCAAAAATTGTAATCAAAGAACAAATCCCAAAATATAGCAGAACATTTGCCTGACTAACGGTATTTGAGTCTTGAATTCACTATTATGTCTTAAATTCTCTCCTAAAGCTGACTTAAATAAGAGGATTAGAGCACCCAATCAGAAGCGCGTGCACACACTGCACTATGTTCTCAGTAAACAGAAAATTATGCAGAAAAGTAATTGCAAGTTTCTGTTTCCTACCTTCAATCAGTCTATTTTGCTGTCACGAGTTTTTCCTTCCCATCTCCATAGCTCCATCGTGCTCCCCATTGAA
This sequence comes from Biancaea sappan, assembly GCA_037074585.1. Taxonomy (NCBI): domain Eukaryota; kingdom Viridiplantae; phylum Streptophyta; class Magnoliopsida; order Fabales; family Fabaceae; genus Biancaea; species Biancaea sappan. The sequence continues at coordinate 67,189,135 of CM073492.1, forward strand.
GCTCCTCGGTCAATCTCTCATTCTCCTTCTCGCCATCACTGATTTGCACAGAAACAGACGAAGGAGGGAAAGAGGTGGAGGAAGGGGGTTTCGGCCGGTATTGTTTATATTGCTCCATTTAATTCCTAGGTTTCTCGGCTTTATAACAGAACAGAGAAAGGAAGAGGAGGAAGACGAAAAAGAGAAGAAAAGGAGACTAATCCTACCTCAAGAAGAAGAAGGAGTCGCCGTCGGTGATGGAATCCTCCGTCGATCTCATTCTTCCTCTCCTCGCTTTCCAACGCGCTATCTTCTCTCGTGGCAGCTCTGTTCTTTATCTCGAATGCAGGGGAGTTCGAAAAGAGAGGAAAGAAAAAAGGGGAGGCCTTCACCGGCGATGGTGGTGGCCGACTGTGGCCACCACAGCACTTCCTCCATCACTCTCGGTCTCTCCTCTCTCTCGCCCCAAGTCCGGGAGTGTGTGCATCTGAAGAATCCAGGAGCTTCTCAATATTGCAGTGGGAAATTGGAACACGTGTCTCTTAATGCCACATCTTTCCTTCTTATTTAAATTACGCAAACAACTTTTCTCAAATCAAATTTTCATGCGGGTCTTTTAAAACTTTTGTAATAAATTCCTAATTTTACCTAAAGTTTAAAAATTATTCTTTACCATTTTTTATCTCACATTTCCCATAAAAATTCAGATTTAAGAAATTTTTAAATAAATCTCTAAAAATCTGTTTTATTTCCTTTCTTATGGTAATTTAATCCTCAATATATTTACAAATTTATGATTTTAGATCCTCAAAATCTCTTTCTTTAAATTGAAGGCTTGTTGTACTATTTTAAAATCTAGGATATTACATATAAGAATTTAAGTTATTGTATTCAAAATTTAAAACAATATACATTAATTATTATATGTTATAAAACCAAAACGAATCTTATAATAAAATAATATGTTATTATTCTATATAACTCATTTTAAATTATATAAAAATTTAAAAAATTAATGAAAAATTTTATAATATAAATTTAATTATTATTTATACTTAATAAAAAATTAAATTTATATTAAAAATAATTATAACAATATTCTATGAATATTAAAAAAATTTTAATATGCATAGCATATTGTTATAATTATTTTTTAATATAAAGTTAATTTTTATTAGTATAAATAATAATTAAATTTATATTATAAAATTTGTTATTTATTTTTCTAAAATTTTTATATAATTTAAAATGAGTTATATAAAATAATAGCATATTATCTTATTATAAGATTTGTTACTATTTTATAGCGTATAATAATTGGTATATATTGTTTTGAATTTTGAACACAATAACATAAGTTTTTATATATATATATATATATATATATATTAAATTTCGCATATATTAGTCAAGGGTGTATCGATGGCTTAGTGGTTAAGAGAGTTCTTTCTTCCATGAGGTTCCAAGTTTAAATCCTCCTACATGTACTTTGTTGATTTTTACTCAAAATAAAACAAATGCCACGAGTTGCCATTCTATTGGGTATGCTAGGTGATGTGGAATTCCTCCACATGGCAGCTATGTGGGAAGTCCAGTCACCATTTTGACCAAAAAAATTTTGAAAAAAAAAAGTTTAACGACATGAACGAAAACATATGTAAACCTTAGGGACATGAATTATAATTTTCTCTATTATTTGAATCTTTGTTTACTAACCACTTATTCTCTCTCCCTCATCTCTTAATATATCCTTCACTTAGCTTCAAGATTCATTCCCCTCACCACCGCCTTTGCTGCAGTCTCTTTTGAAGGTGAGAAAGCTTTGACTCCTTTGTTGTAGATTTTGATGAAGTCAAACCCCTATCCTGAGGACAATTCTATTACTGAAAGCCGCCATATGTCTAAATGATTTCTTATCCATCTCTTTCTTTCCTCTTTCTTTGCTCTCCCTCTCCTGAATTGTTTTTCTCCTCTGCCTTCAACTTTCTTCAAGTTCTCTTAGATCAATTCTAGAGCTAGTGGGTGGCTGTGACACAGGGAAGATCATTTAGAGGTATGTATGGATATGAATTTCTCTTTTTCCCTTCCCTTTTCTTCATATACGTAGGATTTAGGGTTGGAATTGGTTAAAATCTTCTTGTTTGCAAAGAAAAATTCATTGGAAAGCTGTGAATATTACAATTTGGGTAATTTGAGGCTTTGGTGGTTGGCAATATGAAGTTTAGTTAGGTATTTTGATATGTGAGAGTTAGGTGAAAACTTTAAACTTATATGAGAGTTGAGATCTTTTGAGTTAATTTCTTTATGTGTTGAACTAGTTTTTAACTAGTAAATCGAGTAAAATTTCTAGTTTTGCTAGGGAATTTGGTCAGTTTTGAGCTAAAAGCTATGAGTAGAGGTGAATTTGGGTTTTTCTATTGAACAAGGACAGGCGCCTTGTTAACATCCTATATTTTCTTTTATTTAAGTTATATTTTCTTTAATTAAGTCAAGAATGATGTTAGAAATTAGTCAAATATATTTGTAGAAGCCTAGAAGAAAGTAATAAAGAAAATGCATGAGGTATTAGGAAAAATGAGCTAAGAGTAAAATGAAAATGACGTTCTAAGTGAAAGAATCGACTGACTGTATCAATCAGTTGATTGATGGCATCAGAAATCAGACTAGATTGCTGATATTTACAATTGATCAACTGATGAGAAGAGATCAGTTGACTAATTATTCTCTGTCAGGCTGAAATTTTAGGTTCTAAAGCAATCAGTCGACTAATCAAGAGAGATCTGTAATACCTTGAAAAATCCATGATTTTCAGGTATTACGTAAAGCTAATTTTATGGAAAAATTCAAGCAGAGGGAATTTTTCTTGTTGTTTGGGAAGGAAAATGTGAGTTTAAGAAGTGGCAAGGTTGTGTAATATTAAGTGGTAGAGAGTCAAGGAATATATTGATGGTACCGAGGACATTAAGGGAGTTAAGAGACTAGTTGAACTCAGAGAAGGACTAAAGTGAAATAAGGAAAACTGTGGGGCACCTAGGATTTAAAAACACTCGAGGTGGGGTGTTATGAATTTGCTTTTACCAGTCTTGACCAAGGGTCAATTGGAGGGCAACGTAGTAATTTCACCCTGGGTGAGTATATATAGGTGGCCCTGCCCCTTTTTCCTTATTTCTTCCTTTCTTCTTTCTCTCTTCACCTTTTCTCTCCTCTCTTTCTCTCTTCCTTCTCTCAACTCTCTCTCTACTCTAAATCCTTAACTGAGCTTCAAGGGATGGATCTCAGGCGATGAAGCTAGCCTTTAGGAGCCTAGCAATGTAGGGAAAACAAGGAATCGATGGAAGAATTCCTATTTCTCAAGCTTTTCCCATTTTCTAGTTTTAAGGATATTTAGGGTAAAATCGAGATTTGCAGCTTTGTTTCTTGATTAAAATTTAGGATTTTGGTGTCTAAATGCTCCTTAGACATCAAGGATGAGATCCCATAGAAGAAATCATGAAAAACGATGGAGAATTGACCAGATTTAACCCAAAATTAAGGCCAAATCGCAGGGTCGTAGTTGTGGCGTGGCACCCTACGTGTCACCCTTGAGTGGAAATGAGTGGTCTTGGTGCCCCAGGCACCATGTGTGGCACCTCAGGTGCCAAGCACTAAATTTTGGTTAGAAACTTGGGCATCTGGTACCTTAGGTGCCGGTCATCCAAGTTTTCTAGGACTAATTTTCAAATGACCATAACTCTCTTATCCAGACTTCGTTTTGGACAAACTTTATATCGTTGAAAAGCTCTTTAAGTTTAGTTTCCAATGGTATAAGTTTTATACAGAGATTCATTACTAATTAAGAGTTATGATAGACTAGATTAGTGGTAGAAAATTTCTCTATTTCGTAACCCTGATGGTTTTACCTAGTTACTTAATAGGGATGGTCGAGGCACAAGGCGGGAGCACCGAGAGCATTCAATCCAAGTGAGGGATCTACCTAGCTCTCCTATAGGTAGATATGCATATATGTATGTACATATATATAAATATATTGTTTTATATACATTTATTTATTAAATGTATTATGTGTAGGATATGTTGTGGGAATTATTTGGGATGTGTGGATGGGAATAGAGGATTGGTTATGGTGTTTGTTTGGAAACATTGCATCATATTCATCTGCATATTTATATTATAAAATGAGAGGGAAATAGAGCAGGAAGCTACCCATTGTGTAATATCGTTGAGTGGTGTTAATAGGTAGGCATACACATTGAGGGTTAATCCCTAATGTGGTGTAGAAAAGAGTGGGATATGCATTGCATCTCATTCATCTGCATATATATATTTTTGTGTGGCTGTGATTGTACTATTTTGTAGATGGGGTATATGTTCTAGTTAAGGGCATAATCCGAGAGACCATACGTATATTATAGTTATGGATATATCCCAATAGGCCAAACATATCTTAGGGATTTCTTGAGTTATAATCCGTGGGAACGTAAACCCTCATGATTACACTCTTGAAATGTGGTATGTGAGTGCGGACCCTTGAGTAGGGTTACGTACTTTGGAAGCATGGATCCTTGTGAAAGGATGCATGTATTTATTGTGTGGTGTGTATGTGTATGTGTTTGGGAAAGGATATGATGGGACGTGATACCATATACATGCCTATGGGCAGCTTAGTGTCATGCAGGATGAATTCTCGATTGGGTGTATATATATATATATTCTATATATCTGTGTAGTGTAGGGTTAACATTGGTGAGTCTGTGGTTTAAACTCACCCCTTCACTGTTGCGAGTATGCAGGATGGTCCAATCAAGGGCTCGAAGAACGAGGATGCCTCCCCATTGTTCGGGATAAGGTAATATATTTTATTACATTGCTCTAGAGTACTTTGTAGTCATATAGGCCACCACCTACGATCTGGTGACATAAATCTAGCCTTGAGAGAGTGTTTATAACACGCTGTCTGTGCCAGTCATGAACTCAGTTTGTGGGTCGTGACAGAAATGGTATCAGAGGGAAAGTTGTGGTTTAAGGCTAGAAATGGTATCAGAAGGAAAGTTATGGTTTAAGGTTATTTTGTCTGATACCAAAGATGGTATCAGAGTGTAGTTTAAGAATTAAGGTTTGGGTCTTCTATTGATTATAAAGTAAGGTAACCTTTGTGGGTCCTCCTCTATTGTTGTGAACCATGGTACAAATATAGAGAGACGACTCCACCAAAGGTCCTGTAGGATTTGTCTTTCTTTCTTTTCTATCGGGTTCCTCCTAAAGGACGTGTTTGAACTTGTGAGTGACTCAAACATCCACCTCTACCTCTTATGAGTTTGAGACACATTCTACGTGGTGAGAGGCATGAGTATTTCGGAGCTACAAGGGTAGATGTGGCAATATAGCGGGATGGAGAAGTGGTGATAACCTTGAATAAAATAGAGCTATGTGAGTATGGTCCTTGGTAGAAGCTTAGTTGAGCCAAGAAAAGGATGAGAGAAGAATGGAGAGGCTTGAAAAGCAGTAAGGATGAAAAGGGTAGAATCCCACAGAAGAATTTGGACGATTAGCGTGAAAGATGCCATATGAGGAAGTGGGTTAGTAAGTATAGAAATCATGCTCGCAGAGTATGAAGACTACACAAACAATGAATTAAAAATATGTGGAAGATTAACTTCATCCCTGTCAGGAAAGGGAGAGCTTATGGATGGGAAGGACTAAATGAGCGATGGCAAGGTCCCAGATTCTCACTTGAGGGATGCGAACGGTTCAGGAAGAAGTTCTTAAAACAGTTTCCTAGAGATTAGACACCGCATTCAAAGGACATCGGCACTCGTGCTATAGGTGTATCCTCATGACTTCAGTTTTGTGGAGTGGGTATGCGTGGGATCATGAGAGCAGATATTATCGAGTCAATCACCCTTGGGGGTTAGCCAGTGGGTTGACACTCGATGTGGGCTTGGTACAGCTAGTTATTGTCCATGACGAACTCTGTAGAGGGGAGGTTTGAGGTCATATTTTTAGGAAGCACTCGAATGGTACGTGTGTTGATTTAGAATGCGAGATAGGGAAATCTCTAATAGAGATAACCCCTGGTTGTATCAAAGTGGCTTAGTAGAAGCGTTGTGAGCAGGGTGAGTGGGATGTGCCTTGAGCGTGGCTCAAAGCCAAAAAGGGGGGAAGTTCTGTTGGAACTTCACTATCATTCTCTAGGATGAGAGAAAATGTTTCGGAGGATGGCAGGAGTGGTATAGTCCTATCCTTTCGGATGGATGCCTGGTGGGAAAAATATTCTTGTGCAGCTAAAGGGGAAGTTGCTGCACAAGAACTAGTAATGATGAATATCTATTTGATATAATCATGTCTGAAGTTTTGGAGGGAGAATGATGATATCAAATAGATATTGAAAAAGGAGGGAAGAATGTAATACCCCAAAAAATTCGTGATCTTCGGGTATTATGTAAAGCTAATTTTATGGAATAATTCGAGCAGAGGAAATTTTTCTTGTTCTGCGGAAGGAAAATATGAGTTTAAGAAGTGGAAAGGTTGTGGAATATTGAGTGGTAGAGAATCGAGGAATATATTGATGGTACAAAGGGCATTAAGGGAGTTAAGAGACTAGTTGAACTCAGAGATGGACTAAAGTGAAATAAGGAAAATTATGGGATACCTAGGATTTAGAAACACCCGAGGTGGGATGTTATAGATTTGCTTTTACTAGTCTTGACCAAGGGTCAACTGAAGGGCAACATATTAATTTCACCCTAGGCCAGTATATATAGGTGGCCCTACCCCTTTTTCCTCATTTCTTCCTTTCCTTTCTCTTTCATCACCTTCTATCTCCTCTTTTTCTCTTTTCCTTCTCTCTACTCTCTCTCTCTCCATTCCAAATCCTCAACCGAGCTTTGGGGGATGGATCTCGGGCGATGAAGCTAGCTTCTAGGAGCCTAGCAATGTAGGGAAAGTAAAGAATCAAGGTAGGAATTCCTATTTTTAAAGCTTTTCCCTATTTTCTAGTTTTAAGGGTATTTGGGATAAAATCTAGATTTTGGCTTCGTTTCTCTATTAAAATTGGGGATTTTGATGTCTAAATACTCCTTAGACATTAAGGATGAGATCCCATGAAAGAAATCAAGGAAAACGATGGAGAATCGGCCAGATCAACCGAAAACTGAGACCAGATCGTATGGTCAAAGTCGTGGCACCCTAGGTGCCACCCTTGAGTGGAAATGAGTGGTTTTGGCACCCCAGGTGTCATGTGTGGCACCTCAGGTGCCAAGCACTAAATTTTAGGTAGAAACTTGGGCATCCGGCGCCTCAGGTGCTGGCCATTTGAGTTTTCTAGGGCTGATAATCAAACTGCCATAACTCTCTCATCCGGACTCCGTTTTAGGCAGACTTTATAACGTTGAAAATCTCTTTGAGTCTAGTTTCCAATGGTAAGGTTTCATATGGAAATTCATTACTAGTTGAGAGTTATGATTGAAGAAGTGAGCAAAGGTCGGGATTAGTGGTAGGAAATTTCTCTATCTCGTAACCCTGATGGTTTTGCTTAGTTACTTAATAGGGATGGTCGAGGCGCAAGGCGAGAGCACCGAGAGAATGGAATCTAGGTGAGGGATCTATCTAGCTCTCCTATATGCAGATATGCATATATGTATGTATATGTATATTATTTTATATACATTTATTTATTGAATGTATTATGTGTGGGATATGTTATGAGAATTATTTGGGATATGTGTGGATGGGAATAAAGGATTGGTTGTGGTGTTTGTGTGGAAACATTGCATCATATTCATCTGCATATTTATATTATGAAATGAGAGGGAAATAGAGCGAGAAGCTACCCATTGTGTAATACTGCTGAGTGGTGTCAATGGGTATGCATACACATTAAGGGTTAATTTGTAATGTGGTGTGAAAAAGAGCAGGATATGAATTGCATCTCATTCATCTACATATATATATATATATATATTTGTGTGGCTGTGGTTGTATTTTTTTTTGGATGGCGTATATATTTTGATTAAGGGCATAATCCAAGAGACCATATGTATGTTATAGTTATGGATATGACCCAGTAGGTCGGACATATCTTAGGGATTTCTTGAGTGATAATCTGTGGGAACGTAAACCCTCATTGATTACACTCTCAAAATTTGGTATGTGATTGCGAACCTTTGAGTAGGGTTATGTACTTTGGAAGCATAGATCCTTGTGAAAGGATGCGTGAATTTATTGTGTGGTGTGTATGTGTGTGTTTGGGAAAGGATATGATGGGATGTGATACTATATGCATGCCTACGTAGCTTGGTGTCATGTGGGATGAATTCCCGATTAGGCGTATATTTATATTCTGTATATCTCTGTAGTATAGGGCCAACATTGGTGAGTTCGTGGTTTTGACTCATCCTCTCATAGTTTTAGGGTAAGGTAATATATTTTATTACATTACTCTAGAGTACTCTATAATCATATAGGCAACCACCCACGATCCTGTGATATAAATCTAGACTTGCGGCAGTGTTCGTAACACATTGTCTGCATCAGTCATGAACTAGGTTTATGGGTTCTGACAAGATCAGTCGACTAATTGTGAATTAGTCGACTATTGGGATGCAAACAGTTGACTAATTGCCTACTGGAGTACGAAAATAAGTCAGTTTTAACTGAAAAATCAGTTGAGAAATTGGCTAAAATACCCCTAAGATGCCAAGGAAGCTCAAAAGTAAGAAATTAGGGGTCAAAGAGGGATTTCTACACTAAAGGGGCTCTTTAGAATCTTTTAGAAGCAAGAAAAGAGAGAGAAATATTATTTCCTAAAAATTAGAGAAGAGAGAGATAGAGAAAATGTGAAGGAGAAGAAGAAGGCTGAGAAGAGAGCTCTAGTTAGGTTTTTAGCAAGAAAATCATCAAAGGTAAGTTTCTTAGTTTGATTTCCCTAGTTTAGATGGATTCTGGTGCTTGAGAATTTATACAATAACAATTTTTAAACTAAAAGGAAGAGAATAAAAGAAGAAGAGGTCTGAAATTTGAGAAAACAAGAGAAGCTAGAGAGAAACTAAAAAAGAACTCACAAGTTTCAGCTATAGGAAGAATCAAAGGTAGCTGGTTTTTCATAAAAGCAAGTTATTTATATGTATTATCATGTTTGTGTATAATATAACATAGTTTTATGATAAAGCCTTTCATGAATGTTTGAGAATATGAGTTCTCATGAAAGTAGAACTTGATTCCTCATGGAATACAGAAATTCCTTAGAGGATAAAGAGTTGTCTTCATGAGATAACTAGAAAATAAGTTATTTTAGTTATTTATCATGCTCTTTGTATAATTTAGCAAGTATGTACATCTTAAACCTTTCTATGAGTATGTAGAACCAACTTTCTCTTGAAATGTAAAGTTTATGTCCTTATGGGATGACAGAACCCCAGAAATTCCCCATGGGATGACAGAAATTCCTCATAAGATGTAAAAGTCCTTATGTGATGACAGAAATTTCTCATAGGATGTAAAAGTCCTTATGGGATGCCAAAACTCTAGAAATTCCTCATGGGACATCGAGTATTTTTCTTGAGAAAGTAGTTAAAGTATAATGTACTATATTATGAGAAAATGACCATATCATAGTTATATGTTTATATGATAGTTCTTTTATGTTTATGGAAGTGTGAATTATTTATTGAGAATTACTTTTATGGCTAAAATGGTTTTTGAAGTGATTTCTTAATGTAAATAGCTACTAGGATTATATATCTCATGTTTTATGTTATAACTAACCATTTTAGGAGATGAAGTAGAAAAGCAGGAGAAAGCAAAAGAATAAGCTAGTAGAGTTATTAAGTAGTTATTTAGCGAAGGAGGAGTTGCGTCACTTTTCTATGTAAACTTTTGGAGACTTAAGTCTATTTTGTACATGTGTATAGAAATAGAAGAGTTTTATGTAAATCTCTTGTGTTGTAGTTATATCTAGAAGAGAATTTGCATGAAATCATGGTTTTTGTACTATGGAGTATGCATACATAATAAGAAAAGAATTGTATTATGTTTTAAGTTACAATTTCTTGAGATTTTGAAGTACAAAACATATCAGTTGACTTATTACCCTGTATCAGTCAATTGATACATCCTAAATTTATGAAGTATGCAAATCCAAGGTCTATCAGTTGACTGATAGACATTCAGCAGTTGACTGATCGTCCTCTATCTAGTATGAAATTTTATATTGCAAATTGTTTCAAAATTGCCCTATTTTTATACAATAAGATATTTTAAAAGAATTTTCAGAAAAATCTCATGGCTTAGACCAAGACTTTCACTAAATACATATTACAATTTTCTTAAATTGCATAAATTTAATATAAATCTAGCAGACATTTCATTTTAGTATCATAGCATGGTTTTAGGCACTATGTGGGTAAAGATTGGGTACCAAGTAGCAGAAATATGATAGATACCCTTAGAACTTTGTATATAAGATTAGGATGATATGCATTAGTATGGTCTAAGTACCCTAAGAATCCCTACTAAATATTGCTAATAATCTCTTTTATGCCATTGAAATAGATGCTATGGTTTTATTTGTAGAATAGCCTTCCAGCAAAGGAGAGTTCTGGAAGAACTCATGGAGAACGAAGATATCCTAAAATTCCAGTTAGAAAGACAGGCAAATCAACGAGTAATTGAGTTGAATATCCTTGCCTCTATTCTGGAAGAGATAAGGGGTTTGAGAAAGGATATTCGCAAGATAAATGAACAAAATAAAAGAAAGAAGAGAAAGAAGAAGCAGGATACCTATAAATCCATGTAAATAGAAAGTAGTGGAAAGAATAAGAAATCCAAATATAAAACCTGAGCCCTTAAGGAGGTAAGATCTTTTATATTTAAGGAACATACATTGATAATGACAGGCCTTTAAGGAAATAGGTTGGTTTTGATGACAAGAAAGTAAATGTTAGCCTATCTTGTCATAGTTTAAGTACATGGAAATCACGTATGTATATAATAAGTAGTCTTTCCATGAGCCTGATTTCACAAAGATACATTATGGAAAATTTGAGTATGCACGATATATTCTAGTATGAGTACAAGTACTATATGTGCTTTATATGTTGTGTAATCCATTTTATGATAGCACTATTTCTTGAAGAATAGATAATGCTAGAATAACAAGAATTTTGAAAGGCTAACTGTAATTCACAAAAATGACTAGTATGTTATGCCAAAGAAAGTTATTTTGTGCATAATGAGAATGAACTTAGTGAACTAAAGGTTCACAAAGAGTTAGCAATCAAGAAAATTTAGTGAGCTAAGAAACCTTATTGGGACATAGAATGTGAAAGAAGTATTTCTATGATTGAAATGAGCTTGAGATAAATTTTCCATGCATATATACTAGATGAAGTCATAAATATTTGAGAGTATGCAATAAGTTGCTTATATGACATGTGAATTCCCTTGTATGATTTTGCTCATGTTTTATGACAAAGATTTAGTTGAAATTGAAATAATTGATTTCATGTCAATTTACTATTGGGAGTTTGAAGGCGTGCAATGGTTATTTCAATTTAGAAAGGTGGTCATATGTTAGCGTAAGACTAGAAATTAAATTATATGAATATTTATGATTGAGGGATTTGAATGTAAGTTTGAGATCTGATATGTGATGATTAGTTGTCCTATTCATATTAAGGATTCAAGATTGGAATTAGGACTTATTGATATCATTAGGAAAAACATAACTAAATTTAGATAGAAGCATACCAGACATATTTGAAGAATGAGGAAGTAGTGGAGTCTTGTTTGTAATGTATATCTAACCAGTATATTTTACAAATAGGAACCCATTATAATCCAAATTCATAAAAGGGAAGGTATGCTATAGTTTCATGAAAGGTTGAGTAGGGAAGTCCCCTCTAATCAAACAAAGACGATGGAGGTAATTATCTCAAAAGTGAATATATTCAAATTTGATTCACAGTATTTAACCAGTTGACTGAAGATCTATAAACAGTCAGTCGGTAATGTCTAAATAAAATAATAGTGTAGAATGTACATAAGAGAATAGAGATACTAGTGAATTATATGAAATTTTCATATTTCTGAGGAAGTGATACCTATGATGAAATTAGCATGACATTAGCTTGGAAGTTTACTTCTATATTCAACTTGGGAGCTTTGCTTCCATGTTCACTTGGAAATACTATTTCCATGTTAGTTGGAAATTATATTTCCTTGTTTCAGCTTAGAATCTTTCTAGCTTGAGTTAAAGGACTACAGTAGTTTTTCTCTAATGTTCATCTTGGAAAAGTGGTTCTGCAGACTTTCTTTTCCATGTCATGGTGTATACGACCAACTATTTTGATTCCATGGTTTATTATATATCATCTTGCTAATTTCCATTAGCTTATTGCATTAAACTAAGAATTTATATTACATGGACTGATTTTTATAAGATAAGTGTTTTTATTTAAAGTGAAATATGTTTTTCATGATGAAATAGTAAATCATATGAAATATAGTTTGTTTTTATCATACTAGTGAAGAAAGAGAAATTGTTCCATAGAAGAGAACAAGAGAATGGACTCTTATTCCAAAGGAAGAATAAGAGAAGAAAGACTTGTTCCATAAAGGGAAACAAGGAAATAACCATAACTCAATTAGGAACATAAAAGTGTGTTATGATAAACTAGATAGAATAGAATAACAACCCTAGAGAGGGTAAGAGCATATTTATTCCATAAGTGGATAAGTAGAATACACACTAGCTTGACAAAGAATAAGGCTTATGCATGTATAGTTTCTACAGAATAGACCATAAGCCTTATAACAAAATAAAATAAGAAACAATGTGTATATTGTAACGATAATAGGTATTATAGAAAGACCTATTTTTAGCATCAGAGTATCATGTATGATGTTTCTACATGTTAAATGATAAAAAGAAATTTCATAATTTGTTCTGGCTTGTATTTTGTTATGTTTGAATTCACCTTTGACATAAAGCTTGAGAACTTATCCTTATGAAGTTTGGAAATTTGTCTTTTATGATTTTGCATCCCTTTAGCTTGAAGAAAATTTTCCCTTCGTGAAGATTTGAGACTTGTTTCCATAGAACTGAAGAACTTGCTTTCCATAGTATTATGTATAATGATGAGTGATACAAGTATTCCAGCTAGCTTGCCAAATAGTTGAAAGAAAAGATATATGTTGAGTACATTTACTATGAGGTAAGTGATGTTCTTTTATAAACATTAATCAAGCAAGAGTTGATATGTTCAACATAGAAGCCTTAGTTCTTAAGAGATTGGAATCAAGGTCAAGAAGTTATGGAAAGCATTAAGTCTTATGTAAGAAGAAATATGAAACAAATAGAATTTTATTTTATAAGTGGAATAGAAGAGATTGAAAAGGTTTGTTTCATAAGAGAATAATAGTCAGCTAAAGGTAGAAATGATTAGTAAGACCTTTAGCAAGAAACTATTTTATAAGAGGACTTCCTCATGAACATATGATATATTATAAACTTAAGAAATTAAGTAGACCCATGATGCATTATAAACCTAAAAAGAAGGGCAAACTTATGAATAGAGTTATAGAAATTTCATGACAAGCTATGACAAATCTTCCATGATTATAAGAGAAAGTATTTTATAAAAGTGGTACGTTATAAACCTATATTTTGAGTTGACTCATAGTGCACCAAGAACCCTTATGATTAATAGACTCCTTGTACATTATGAACCTATAAGTAGAGTAAAGTTATGGTGCAATATAAACCCTTACAGTGGGTAGATTTATATAGCACTGTAAACCCTTATAAAATAGGCAGATTTATAGTGCACAAATGTTATGTTCTTATGTTGGTCTTTTATATTCATGGAAGTAATTATAATGATTTAAAGTGTTTTGCTTCATAATAGAACTTTTTCCCAAAGAAAGGGTAGAGCAACTCTTCAAAAAATGAGAGAGCTTATCTTATAACATGTTCATGTTTATGCTAGCACAAATTTTGAGGAAAAATTTTAAAAAGGAGGGGAGAATTGGAACATTCCATATTTTCTTTTATTTAAGTTCTATTTTCTTTAAATAAGTCAGGAATGATGTTAGAAATTAGTCAAATATATTTTTGGATTCCTAGAAGCAAGTAATAAAGGAAAGCCATGAGTTATTAGGACAAATGAGCTAAGAGTAAAAGTAAAATGAAGTTTTGAGTGAAATAGTCAACTGACTGTATCAATCAGTCGACTGATCACATCGGAAATCAAACTAGATTGTTGATATTTGTAATTAGTCGACTGATTATTTCTGTTAGACTGAAATTTTAGGTTCTGAAGCAATTAGTCGACTAATTGCAAATCAGTCAACTATCAGAAAGCAATCAGTCGACTAATCGCTTATTGGAATATGAAAAGAAGTTGGTTCTAACTGAAAAATCAGCTGGAAAATTGGTTAAAATACCTTTAACATGCCAAGGAAGCTTAGAAATAAGAAAATAAGGGTAAAAGAGGGATTTCCACACTAAAGGAGCTCTTTAGACTCTTTTAAAAGCAAGAAAAGAGAGAGAAATATCATTTCTTGAAAACTAGAGAAGAGAGAGAGAGAAAATGTAACAGAAAAGAAGAAGGCAGAGAAGGGAGCTCTAGTTGAGTTTCTAGCAAGAAAATCATCAAAGGTAAGTTTCTTAGCTTGATTTCCCTAGTTTAGATGGATTCTAGTGCTTGATAATTTATAGAATAGCAATTTTTAGACTAAAAAGAAGAGAATAGAAGAAGAAGAGGTCTGAAATTTGAGAAAACAAAAGAAGCTAGAGAGAAACTAGGAAAGAACTCATAAGTTTCAGCTATAGGAAGAATCAAAGGTAGCTAGTTTTTCATAAAAACAAGTTATCTATATGTATTATCATGCTTGTGTATAATAACATAGGTTTATGATAAAACCTTCCATGAATGATTGAGAATATGGGTTCCCATGAAAGTAGAACTTGATTCCTCATGGGATGTAGAAATTCCTCATAGGATGAAAAGTTCTTTTCATGAGATAACTAGAAAGCAAGTTATTTCAGTTATTTATCATGCTCTTTGTATGATTTAGAAAATATCTTAAAGCAGTCTATGAGTATGTAGAACCAACTTTCTCTTGAAAAGTAAATGGGATGACAGAATCCCAGAAATCTCTCATGGGATAACAGAAATTCCTCATAGGACGTAAAAGTCCTTATAGGATGACAGAAATTCCTCATTGGATGTAAAAGTCCTTATGGGATGACAGAACTCCAGAAATTCCTCACGGGATGACAGAAATTCTTCATGGTATAGTTCACTATATTGAAAGAAAATGACCATATCACAATTATATGTTTATATGATAGTTCTTTTATGTTCATGAAAGTGTGAATTATTTATTGAGAATTGCTTTTATGATTGAAATAGTTCTTGAAATGATTTCTTAATGTAAGCTAGCTACGAAGATTATATATATCATGTTTTATGTTATAACTAACCATTTCAGGAGATGAAGTAGAAAAGCAGGAGAAAGCAAAAGAATAAGTCAGTAGAATTATTAAGTAGTTATTTAGCAAAGAAGGACTTATGTCACTTTTCTATTGTGTCACTTTTCTATGTAAACTTTTGGAGACTTAAGCATATTTTGTACATATGTATAGAAATAGAAGAGTTGTATGTAAATATCTTGTGTTGTAGTTATATCTAGAAGAGAATTTGCAAGAAATAATGGTTTTTGTGCTATGGAGTATGCATAGATAATAAGAAAAGAATTGTATTATGTTTTAAGTTGCATTTCTTAAGATTTTGAAGTACAAGACATATCAGTCAACTAATTGCCCTATATCAGTCAGCTGATGCATCCTAAATTTATGAGGTATGCAAATCCGAGGTCTATCAATCGACTGATAGACATTCATTAGTCGATCGTCCTCTATCAAGTAGCAAATTTTATATTGCAAATTGTTTCAAAATTTTCCTATTTTTATACAATCAGATATTTTAAAATAATTTTCAAAAAAAATCTCATGGTTTAGACCAAGACTTTCACCAAATACATATTACAATTTTCTTAAATTGCATAAGTTTAATATAAATCTAGCAGATGTTACACCCTACAGTAGTGACAAGTTGGCCACTATAGTGGCCGTTAGGCAGAACAACATCCTTGTTCCTTCAATTTCACCATTGTAGCAGTGGCTAGGCAGAGAAGTTAGCTCTGCCCTTTGTGTATCACCATTTCAGCGGAGGTTTGATCGCTACAGCAATGTCTGGGTAGAGAGAACCTCTTTGTTATCAGTGCCGTAGCCTTTTCAAGGTTACTAAAAAGGGTCTTTAACCTTCTTCCCTTTCTCTATTCTTGTATTCCTCCATAGGTACTACATTGGATTTTCCTCCTTGCCCATTGGATCAGGATTTAGAGCTAGAACTCTCGAGTTTGATCGCTACAGCAATGTCTGGGTAGAGAGAACCTCTTTGTTATCAGTGCCGTAGCCTTTTCAAGGTTACTAAAAAGGGTCTTTAACCTTCTTCCCTTTCTCTATTCTTTTATTCCTCCATAGGTACTACATTGGATTTTCCTCCTTGCCCATTGGATCAGGATTTAGAGCTAGAACTCTCGAGTTTGTGTGTAGGTGAGTAAATGAACTACTGTGTCACCAAAAAAAAAAATCTTGGTATGGTATCTCCTTTCCTTTCTTTAGCCTACTTTTCAATGTAACCCCTATTTATATTTTGAATGGTTTTACAAACTTTCTTTATTCTTTTTTATATTTTTACACTTAAAAACTATGTGAACATATAACTTTTGACTTGAGATTCCTTATTCTACTTATATATTTTATTGTGTATGATATGATTTGAGACTTGAGGAAACCTAATGATTTTGAATTGGGTTCTTCTTTCTTGTCTTTTCCATGTTGTCGCACTTCAAAACCTGAGCACGTGATGTAATATTCCAAATTTTAAAATAGTACAGTGAACCTTTAAAGTTAAAAGAATTTTTTTAGGAATTTAAATTCTTGATTTTGGATATGTTGAGGATAAATTTGTAATAGGAAATAAAATAATAATAATGAACAAGTAGATAAATAAATAAAATGAGGAGAAAAAGAATCAAAAAGTAATATTGAGAGATATGAGTGAGATTTTATCAAGTAAGCTAGGGATCTAATTGAAAAGTAAAAGAATGGAGAGGAATTTTTTTATATTTAAGCCAAAGAAATTGTGTTGGAAAAAATAAGAACCAAACATATGGAACTCATTTTGTCTTGGCGGTGGAAGAAGTTCACTAGAAAAAAGAAAAAAAAAGAACTCATTTAGCCGAGAGAGATAGAGCAAAACCAAAGAAATTGTGTTGGAAAAAATAAGAACCAAACATGTGGAACTCATTTTGTCTTGGTGGTGGAAGAAGTTCACTAGAAAAAAGAAAAAAAAAAGAACTCATTTAGCCGAGAGAGATAGAGCAAAACACTACTTTGTGAGCTCTCTTTCTCCTACTCTATGTTTTGTCAATTATCTGAAAGAGATAGAGCAAAACACTACTCTATTTTTCCATGTAAAAATAGGGAGTTTTTTTGCCATCCTTTGGATTGCATTTGAGAGGAAGAACTGGAAGTAGGAGGGATCAAAACTTTTGGGCATTTAAGGAGTAGTTTGTGTGATTGAAAGGAGTGAAGTTTTAGTGGAGTCCTAGCCAAAATCGAGAGGAGAAAAGAGAACCCAAAAACAAAGCAATGAACAAACTCAAGGTAAAATCTAATCTTTTCTTTCTTCCTTTAGTTTTGGTTAGGGGTTGATCCAATATATCTTAATATAAGTTAGAAATGAAAGCATGAGGCTAAGTGAAGGAAAAACCAGCAAAGGAATGAAAAATAGAGCAAAGATGACATGAATAGTCATGAAAGGTTGAAGAATTTGAAAAAGCATCATTTTAATTCATGTTTTGCTTCGTTTTGAGATGGAAATGATCAAATATGTCCTAGAAACATCTAAGATGAAATTATAGGTAGGTTTGGAAATCAAAGTGAAACATATGAAAAGTTTACAGGGGTTGATTTAATTTTAGAACAAAATATATTCTTGGATAAGGGACTTAGATGAAGCTAAATATGATCTTAAATCATGCAAAAAACAAAAAGAAAATTTGGACCAAGGACCTAAGTGAATAAACAGAATAGTTCTTAATAGGACAATGAAATGTAAGATAAAATTCGGTTTTAATTCAATTTATAGACTATCTAGAAAGGGACCAAACTATATATATATAGTATAATTATTATATTTTAAATTTCACAAATAATTCTCTGAATCGGGACTCAATTGCAAATAAGGTAATATTAAATACTCAATATTTAGTAATTTTTTTGCAAATGAATTAAATTCATAACCATATTAAAATGAATTATTTTTCATTTTTAGTCAAATATTTTTTGTCCTAAAAATTTCTTTTGTATATTAAATATCTAATATTTAGTAATAATCTCTCATAATTCTTAAAAATATTAAATATTTAATCAGTAATAAATCAGGATGTTACAATATTGAAGCTATTTCTAAGCTAGAGTTAATTTTCTCAAATTTGCTTAGTGTGCAAAATTTTTAGGTTCAAATTTCATAACCGCAATTTGGTTCATCCAATATACCTTCTACATGAGGTGTTTTATATGTATACGTATGCATTCGCATTTACCAAATCAATTAAATTCACAACCATATTAAAAGCACTAAGAAAGCCATCTTAGAATAAAGAATAAAAGGTACAGAGTAAAGGAATCCCTCACCTTAACTCTGAGCTATTCATTCTATCCAAATGCCTGGTGTTTGGAAGTGCAATCCTTGCTTGAATCCTTTAGAGAGGCATCCTAACTAATTGGAACAGAAAACACATAAGCAAGGGAGGCAATTAGAATTCCAAAGGCTGTTTGATAGGGACTAGTCAACTGCCTTACCTATGGCAATCGACTAATCCAATCATATCAGTCTCATCTCGAGAACAATCGGTTGACTAATGACACTTTACTAGTTGACTGGTGTGCTACTGCTAGACCTATTTTTCCAACCCAGGATGTCACACCCCGAAAATTGGGCATATGAATAATCATACAAACTTAGGGATAACTCATTGGTAGCCCATAATTTACAAAGTAAATCACAATTAATTAATAAATAAACCCCTCTAGATACAACAAGACCTAGGTGGCCTATAGGATTTCAAAGTGTTTTTATAAGTTCAGATAGTATCCTTCGACTATATGGAGTATATCTCCAAGCTGCTAACCTCCAGCGGTTTCCCAACCTCCTCAGTTGCTAAATCTGAAACAACAATAGAGAGTGTGAGTTTTATAAAAACTCAGTGAGCAGGTGACTGTGCTGTAAAACAAGGCACAAGTGCAAATACCAGCATCACTACCATAATCAGAATAAATGTCTCTAGCACAAACCAGTACGAAATATAATATATATATATATGTATATAACGTACCTTACCACGTAACCAAAACCCGCAATTCAACACCAATCTACAATCTATCAAACAAACCGTTAAACAATCCTCAAGCAAATAAAAAACATAAGTAAACAATCACTCTAAAATGCATTATGTAATGCATGATGTATGTTTTCATTTTCCACACCTTTACCCACATACCACATTGAAGACTGAGCCTCAATGAGTTTTCCCTCTCGCAATGTGGACAAATGCAATATGCAAGGCCATTGAAGACCAACCCTCAATGAGTGTATTCCAAAGGCACACGCCTTTGAATATATCTACATCTTGCTGAAGACCAACCCTCTGCTTTCCACATTTCTTTTCTTTTCTTTTTTCTTTTTCATATTTAATATAAATGTGCAGATGATTATATGCAATGCATTTTTCACACAAACATCTCACAGCCAATTCACATCATTTCACTACTTCAAATACAATTAAACATAAAACCCATTATTCCATAAAATAAACCCCACAAGATAACTCCCACAATCATTCAATGCAATCCCTCAATCTAGTTATTTCTACTAATTAGGGAATTTCATTGATGATTTACCAGCTATGGTGTGAATGGGATTTATATTGACTTGGCCAAATAATTTATTAAAAACTTAATGGTAAGGTCATCCACTTACCTCGATGCTGATAAGGTTTACCACATAAGAAGTCCTATGAGACAAAGCCAATAAAGCTCTCAAGTCGCCTGGAACCAACCAAATCAGTAACTAAATAAACACAGAAAATCTTCACCATAACCCTGACCTTTGGTCATTCATTTGGTCATAACTCTTATCTGGTAATTCATTTACAAATGAAACTTATACCATTGAAATTAGACTCAAAGAGCTTTCCAATGATATAAAGTTTGTTAAAAACAGAGTTTGGATGAAGGAGTTATAGCCAATTGAAAAATAGACCAAGAGCTTTGGAATGGTTGGTGCCTGGGCGTCACTCCTGGCGCCTAGGTGACACACACATGCTTAGTGCCTGGATACCACACCTGGAGCCTGGGTGTCTAGCCTATTTCTTCCTATTCCCTTTCAGAAGTGTGGCACCTGGGTGCCATGATAGCGACAGAACGTGATCTGGCTCGTATTTGGCCAAGATCTGGCCAAATCTTCACCATTTTCTATGATTTCTTCCATGGGATCTCATCCTTGATGTCTAAGGAGCATTTAGACACAAAAATCCCCAATTTTAATCGAGAAACGAAGCCATAATCTCAATTTTACCTTAAATACTCCTAAAACTAGAAAATAGAGAAAACGTTCGATGAATTAGAATCCTTACCTCGATTCCTTGCTTTCCCTAGGTTGTTTGGCCTTCAATGGCTCACCCCACCACTGAAGAAAGGTTCTTCAAAGCTTGGTTCAAAAGGTAGAAAGAGAGTAGAGAGAAGGCAGAGAGAAAGAGAGAAGAGAGAGTGAGGAGAGATAGAGAATGTGGGAAATGAGGAAAAAGGCATGGAACTGCCTATATATATCTGCCTAAGGTGAAATTACTACTTTGCCCCTAGCTAACTCTTGGTTAACCTTGATAATGGCAAGCTCATAATTTCTCCAATTTGGGTATTTTCTATATCTTAAATGCCACCTAGTTCCTCATTTCACTTTAGTCCCTCTTTAGACCTCATAGGTACTCAGCCTCTTCTATACCACATGATTACTCTATTTCCATTCTTTGTCTCTCAATTCTACTTCCATGAAATTTCCTCTTCCTCTTATATTTCCTCAATTCTTAAAAATATCACCTGCCATCAAATACCCAGTTTAATTATTTATCTCCACCTCCATGAATAATATTTAAAAATAATAATTTAAATATAGAAAATTAAAATTAATCCAACAATTCCATTAATATAATAGAAATTTTCAATACAACAACTGTAATACCACCAATTACAAATTTCAAAATTGGCGGTTATTACATAGGAGCTATACGCCACTACTAGGTTTGGTCATAGAGCACCAGAGGGAGCCGGTTGACTGCTAGGTACACAACAGTTGATTGGGTGCTTGATAGTTACGAAAATCTTTCTACATAAACTTCCCAATCCCTTCAAATCCTTAAATCTTGATCATTTCTCTTAGTTCTTAGCTCTAATCCATCCTCCTAATCACTAGGAATCATCCTAAAACAAGGAAATCCAACAATATTCAAGATTTACCAAACAATCTTCCAAATTCTCAACCAAAAACCTAGTCTCCTTCCTAATTCTGAATTTTTATGTTCATTAGCCCCAATTCAAAAATTCTTCATGGTTTTCTCCAAGATTCTTGTTCCATTACCATCATTTAACATGTAAGATTATTTTAAATTGATACCCACTTTAAATTCATCCATTTGATCCTGAAATTCTCCAAAAAACACATAAATTCAAAAATAAGTAGGAAGGAAGGATTTGAGAGCTCTTACATCTAATTTCCTCTTCTTCAGTGATGTTCAGCTGTTAGAAGACCATGTCCACGCTGGAGAATGCCGGCTGGGAGCTCAGAAGGGTATGGCTCCTTGGAGCCAATGGTGAAAGGCAAGGGAGAGGGAGAGACAATGTGAGAGGGATGAGGGAGCAAGAGGGGGAGAGTGGTTTGTGAGGTATATGGGGCACAAGGTATTTATATACCCACTCTGAGGGAAATTACAAAATTTCCCTTAAGTCAGTCATTCACTCTGACCTTTCATGAGGGCAAAATTGTAATTTTCTCTACATTAAATATTATTTGCATTCCATAGCATTGCATATCCTTATCACTCACTTCCCAAATTTTGGTTATTCTCCTTCTCCACTGAAGGGCATCTTGAAACAATTATATATTAATTTAGACATTCCACGGACTCATGGCTCATTTCGTCTCCCTTTTTCTTTCTTTACCACTCGTAGAGTTTTTCTAAGGCACCAAACTCTTTTGTGCTCTTTGTCCTTTATGAAAATGAAAAATTTCTCGCATTTTTCCACATCGACTCTGATATGATGACAGCAATAACACCTAGGAACCTGGGATGTTATAGAGGACCTATGTGAAGGGGGTTGATCCTTTAAGGGGGAAGTCCCCAAGGGGACTTGCATGAATTATTTCAACGCACAACAATAAGTTAGAGCATTAGTGGCAAACCCCCAGTAAGGGAGTTAAAGCTTGATGATACCAAATTTCTTTAAGGGGAAAGTATTGTAATATCCCAGTATTACGACGTCGTAGGAAAACAGGAGCTCGAATACGTGTGAAAAGTTTTTCACAAATAAATGGATATTAGTAGGAAATTTTGTCATGTCTATCATTTAAATGTTTAGTTTATGCCTATGATAAATGTCTGTTAGTTATTTTTTTTGTGTGATTGTTATTTCTTTACGAGTTGTATAAGGGATTAAAGTGAAAAATAAAAATTTTGCTAGGGGTCAAACTACAATTATTTGAAATTGTGGCATGGAATTGAAAGTATTACAATAAGATAAATGTCCCCTAGGGGAATAAAAATTTTAAGAATTAAAGGAAAATTAAAAATAGTCAAAATAATGAAAAGAAATTACTAAGAATTTAATAAAATAAATATTAAGTAGGGAAAGTATAATTATTGGACAATTACAAGCCCAACTGGAGAATTAATAATTTTAGGGCCCAAATGAAATTAGCATAAGGTTAATATAGCTATATTAATTAAATGTAACCCAAGCCCAATGATGATTCAAACAAGGTAAGTTAGGGCCTAATTAGGAATAGGGTTAGCGTTAATTAAAAGGCCCATACTAAAGGACCAAGAGGTAGGCCCCATATACCAGTCAAAAGACAATTGGGAGAACTATCTTGCAAAGTGTGCCCAACTTGAGCATTTACGCTTGAAGCCCATAGGTGAAGAACTTAAGTGAGGCGTGAGCCCACTTACTAAGCTTGAAAAAAAATTTAATTAACCTTGAGTTCTAGAAGACTTTAGTTAATATAAGGATGTGATTAATATCTAAAACATAATATAAATAAGCAAGTGATTAAATATTAGATAATAGAACTTGGATAATATCTAAATAATAAATAAAAAGAGATCCTAATCCTAATGAGATAGGTGCGAATGTATAATAAATAATAAACCTAATAGGATTAAACCTCTAGAAACAAGGAAAAATAAAATAAAATAAATTAACATGGATCAATAATGTTTATGTTATAAATCTTGATGAAAATCCTTCTATAGACTCTATATGTTTAATTAGTGTTAGCAATAAAAGTTGGTTATGGCATAGAAGGCTAGCTCATGCTAGTATGAGTCTTTTGGATAAACTAGTTAAGAAAGAAATATTCGATTGATTGGTCCGTGGTTATCGACAAAAAAGATTTATCTAAGTCACTTTGTTTCTTTTGTCCAAGTTTCTTCTCTTTTTGTCTAACTCACTTCCTTTTTTCTTTGTGAGTTTCAGGAGTATCCCCATTCATAGGTCCGAGATCCACATCTATGAATTGAAAGGTTCTCTATCCCTTACTGTCTAACCAAGAGTGGACAGCTAATGTGTTCTGCTTATTGAATAGGGTTCTATGGTTGGTCCGCAACCCCTAGATGCCAAAGGCGTCCTTGGGGTGATCTCGTTGTTCCTACGGGGTGGAGATGATGGGGTCGGTACATGGATTTTCTTTCTTTTTGCCGCATTTCACTCAAAGGGTTGAAGGGTGATAGTGCATAAAGCTGTTCGCTTGTAGATGACTACTCAAGGTACACATGGACTCTCTTCCTAGATCATGAAGATCAAGCTTTTAAATACTTTCTAAAACTTACAAAGTTTATTCAAAATGATCAAAGCTTGACCATTGTGAGAATTAGGAGTGACCATGGTAGAGAAATTAACAACCATGACTTCATGCAATTTTGTGATGAAAATGGCATTGAGCATAACTTCTCATCTCCTAGATCTCTTCAACAAAATGGTCTGATTGAAAGGAAAAATAGCACTCTAGAACAGATGGCAAGAATTATGCTTAATGAAGCAAAACTTACTCAATATTTTTTGGCAATATGATTAATACCACTTGTTATGTAATGAATAGAGCCTTAATAAGGCCAATTTTAAAGAAAACCCCATATGAACTATATAGAGGAAGAAAGCCTAACATTTCCCATCTTTATGTGTTTGGTTGCAAATGCTTTGTTTTAAACAATAGAAAAGAAAATTTGGGAAAATTTGATGCTAAAACTTATAAATCAATTTTTATTGGATATTCTAACTAGTAAAGCATATAGAGTTTATAACAAAAGAACACTAATTGTTAAAGGGTCTATCCATGTTGCTTTTGATGAATCTAACCCTTCCCTCAAAGAATGTGATAATCAACATAAAGTTTTAGCTTTCCTTGAAAGATAATGTGGAAAAGGAGCAAGAAATTGCACTAAAAAATGATGATGATCATGATAGGGCTGCTAACTTGCCACAAGAAGAAGAGAACCCAGAAGAAAAGGAGAAACCACAAGAGGAGGAGCCACCAAGCAACAATGATGATCTTCCAAAGGATTGAAGGTATGTAAAAATCCATCCTAAGGAGCTCATTATTGAAGTTGCCTCACGAAGGGTAATGACTCAAAACTCTCTTAGGAATGTTTGTAACCACTTAGCCTTCCTTTCTCAAGTTGAACCAAAAAATATTGATGATGCAATTGTAGATGAATATTGAGTATTGGCTATGTAAGAAAAATTTAATCAATTTTAAAAAATCCAAGTTTGGGAATTAGTTCTTAGACCCAATGATCATCCAATAATTGGCACAAAATGGGTTTTGAGAAACAAACTTCATGAAAATGGAATAGTGGTTAGAAACAAGGCTAGCCTAGTTACAAACAGTTATGATCAAGAAGAGGGCATTGATTATGATGAAACTTTGCACCCACGACTAGACTAGAAGCTATTAGAATGTTATTGGCATTTGCATGTATTAAGGATTTTAAACTATTTCAAATGGATGTGAAAAGTTCATTTTTGAATGGCTATATCATGGAGGAAGTTTAAGTTGAACAACCTCCTAGTTTTGAAAATCATGATAAGGAAAATCATGTTTTTAGATTGAAAAAGGCTTTATATGGTCTCAAACAAGCTCCTAGAGCTTGGTATGATAGATTGAGCTAAGCCTTTTCAACAATGGATTTTCTAAGGAAAGGTTGATACAACCTTGTTTTTCAAAAAGAAAAAGCATGATTTAATTATAGTTCAAATTTATGTTGATGATATAATATTTCGTGCTACTAATGAAAGTTTATTCAAAGAGTTTGCTAAGATCATGCAAGATGAGTTTGAAATGTAAATGATGGAAGAACTCAACTTCTTCCTTTGGCTCCAAATCAAGCAAATGGAGAATGGAATATTTGTGAGCCAAACCAAGTATGCAGAGGAGTTGTCTAAGAAGTTTGGGATGGAGAATGCAAAACTTATATCCATATCTATGAGCACCTCAGCAAGCTTGGACAAGGATGAAGAGGGTCAACCTTATGACATAACTAAATATAGAGGTATAATCAGGTTTCTTTTGTATTTAACCGCAAGTAGGCTGGATATTATGTCTAGTGTTAATTTGCATGTGTGCAATGTTTTCAAACTTGCCCCAAGGAATCCCATTTTAGAAGTGATACCCAAGGCCTTCAAGTATTAATGTGTTGGTTTTTCGAATGAATATTTGGATGAAGGAAAACTTTTCACTTGCTTAAAAGGAAAATGGATGTATATGATTGAATTTATTGCTTATATATATGCATGAATATGATGTTTAATATAATGAAAATTATTCGTAGGATATATGTGATGAGTCGGAGAAATTTGATTTAGTTGAATAATTAAAGAGAAAGACCTATATGAAGAATCTAAAGTTTTGGGGAAAATTATGATTTTTGGAAAATAGTGGTGTTGGGTATGAGATGGGAGTGTTTAGATGATAATTGTTAAGTGTGGGAAAGTATTTTTGAAAAGAATATAATTTAATTAAGTTTAGTTGAGAAAATGTCTAAATTTGCATGGGTCCCTCTCTTGAAATTATGGAGAAATGAAAGAAGGACCAAGTTGCAATTGGAAATGAAATAGCTCTCCTATACTTAGTCAAAAAAGTGGACCACACTTTCTTATTCTCACATCTTTCTCTTGTTATCCTTTCATCCCTCTCTTTTTCTCTCACCATGCCCTAAGCTCCTATCCATCTTATGCTTTTTCTTTCTACCAAGACCACCACCTCAAACCCTTTGGTCATCTTCATCTACCACGGACTCAACCTTCTGATGGTTGGACTTCACTTGAGCACCTTGTGTTGAGGTGAGTTAGCTCTTCCCCCCTTTTTTTTGCATATTTTTGAGTTTAAGGATGTTAGGCTGAAATGTGTATCAAATGTGGTTGTTTAAGCTTGGATGTTGTTCTTAAATACTCTTCTATGTTGGGTGATACATTTGAAACAAGAAATTGGTGGAAAATCACCTTGAAAGATGGGTTTTTAATGGTTTGAAATCTATATTAGAAAAAGTTAGGTTTTGGGAGAATTTTGAATGAATTGGGATTGAATCTTGAAATTAATTTAGCATTGATGGTTGGGGATGTTTCTTAATGA
Source organism: Biancaea sappan (assembly GCA_037074585.1). NCBI lineage: Eukaryota > Viridiplantae > Streptophyta > Magnoliopsida > Fabales > Fabaceae > Biancaea > Biancaea sappan. The sequence goes on from CM073492.1 coordinate 67,216,143, forward strand.
TTGGGAGTGAGTCTTAGAAGCAAACAAAATAAATTTTGGTGAAGAACTAGACTGGGAATGGAAGAAAATTGAGAGAGAACCAATTTTTGTGAAAATAGGGGTTTCATTTTGCAATTCACTGCTGCAGTGGTGAAAGGAAAAACCTTCATTGCTTTCAGGTTCAATTTTCAAGTGGTCATAACTCTGTTATCTGAAATTTGTTTTTAGAAATTATTTTATCATTGGAAAGCTCTTTCAGTATAGTTTCTAATGTCATAAGTTTCATTTGAAAATTCCTTATGTTTTATAAGTTATGACCAAAGAGTGACCGAAGGTTAGAGTTGATGCCAAGCATTTTCCTCCCTTGTGTCCTTGACAAATTTTTACATGGTTTTCTCATAGGAATGGATTCTTTGATGCATCTTCCACATCTTTTGGGATGGAATTAGCTAGCTTGGAGTTGAGGTGAAGGAACTCCTACCCTACCTTGTTTGTTTCCTTTCTAGTCTTTAATATAAATATGTTACGCACAAACATTTGAGTGATGAGACTAGTACGAACACTATAAATGCTTTGTGGTTGTGGTTAGATGTTCCACGAAGTAAATACATACTTATGTGGAAATGTTCTAATCTTGCTTGTATGAGATCATGATATCAAGTTATGTGTGAGTCCATATCAATGGGTGTAGACATTAGGTTGGTATATTACATTGTGGTATACAAGCATGCCAGATATTTATATATTTCCTTGGTTTAAACATGACTTGTGTGCATTTGAGATAATGAGGAAAGAATCACATAGCCTTTTTAAAATCACTAAGGATAACCATAGTTGTGAGAGTTGGTTCAATGTGGAAGAGTCTGGGAGTGATTAAGGGAAAGACGTGTGATTACATTGAGTCTTGAATGAGTTTGATGTGATGAGTTACTTAATGTGGATAAATAGCTCTTTGTCATGTTGCATTTAATGTTCTATTTCCATGTGGATAAACTAATGACAGATGAGTTAGTGGTAGCTCGAAGGGTTTATAACACTATGATTGATCTCTTTATGCAAAAAGCCTACTTGGCTCCTGATGCGATTATATATATTAGTGATAGTACGAAGGGTTGAAAAGCTTTGTTAAACTACAACTAGTACTTATGGTGAGGAGTCTGTATGGCCCTCTCCATTGTGGACAAAGGGAGAAAAGACTAAGAAGCCTATGTGGCCCTCTTAGAACATAACCTATGTGTATATGGTATTTATTGATAACATAAGGAGAAGCCTATTTGGCCCTCTCCACTTTAGTGAATAAAAATATTACGAGAAACATGTGTGGTCCTATCGAATATGTAAATTATGAACATAGGGAAAAGTTTGTGCGGCCTTCTTTGCTATAGTTTATGACATCATTAAAGGAAGTTTGTATGGCCCTCATATTTATACTTCATTAAGGTTGTAATACCCTAGGTATTATAGAGTAATTGAAAGAGCTTATCTTTTTTTTTGTTTTGCGTGAAAATTTTCGAGAGCAAATGAGTATTTAAGAGAAAGCTTGAGTGGTGAGAAGAGGACTAAAGTAAAAGTGAGAAAGATGTTAAGTAATCCCATGTGATTGGGACAAGTAAGGATCCTTAAGGAGAAAAGAGCTTGGTGAGGTTAAATTGTGAAGCCGATGCTATGAGAATGGTGGGAAGGGTCCATAGCAGTGTGAGGTAGAGAGGGACAGTCACGTCCCACCTAGGGCACATGACTAGCACAAGAGTGAGCCTAACCTCACCTTGGAACCTAGTCCATTTTATCAAGCCAAGAAATCATTATAATAATAGATAATTGAATGTAAATAATCATTTAAAGAAGTCTTCCATTCACATATTTATAGATATCCAACTACGTAAAAAAAGAATTTATTGTTCATTGCCCTTATTGCATTTCATCATAACAAGTAAATTTACTGAAATATTTAGAAACATATCAACAATACGGTTACTTCATTTATATACATAGTCCCTCAATTCATAAATACGACAATCCAAATCCTAGGGTACCTACAAGATCACAGAGCGACTCTAGAGTAGCAAAGCAAAAGATACAAGAATGGGAGTTTAGCCATCCCCATGGAGTGTTTAGCTATGAATCCTTTACCTCTTATGCAAAGCTCATCTTCAACTAACAACTCTGAAAATGTTTATAAGAGGGTTATGAGTGAACCACATGCTCAGTGAGGGGACACACTATACTATGACAAAAATAAGTTATAGAGCATCATAATGATAACATGTATCGACCGTTCATAAACCAATTAAAACACAATACAATATAGTACAAAATAGTTCTTAGCAACATCTAAGTAAACCAACCACATTTCAATATCACATATTTTAGAACAATTTCCAACAATAAATAATTCAATCAATTACACAAATTTCCTATACAAACCAAGTCATCTAGGGTACCACTAGATCATTGCCCACAGCCCCTGTCACATCCACCCTTATTGCTCTATTTATAAATCTCCACCCTTATGGCTCCTTGTAGAATTATCCATGGGGTGCACCACCGTGACTCTTTATCACATCCTTGAACCAGCATGTGATCGACGTGGTAATAAGGTCATCCTTATACCGTAAGCCTAAATGCAAAGACAAAACTCCACTAGAACAACCACAAAAGAAAAGAAAATAAAATATTCTAGAATTTAGACTAATTCAAAATATAAATTCTATCGCCATATTATATAATGACTATAAGTTTATACAAAAGAATAATTGGCATAATATTCTAAATATTGCGATTTTGCCAAGTAACTAGGATCATTTAACACATCAAAAAGAATTAACCCTGGGTACATTACATGATCACAAAGCATCGACTAGAGATGACTACAAAAGACAACACGTCCAAAATTTTGAAAAGACTGACCTTGAAGAAGAGGAAGGTTGAAGATAGGAGAATCATTGCCCATCTACGAAACTGTCCATTTTTGCTACTAGCTCTGAAAAGTAACCCAAAGAAAAGAACAAAGTAAGTAAAATAACTACCCAATGAGAATTATCAATTAACATAAACCATAAATGAAAAGGAACTTATACGTATCATTATACCATGTTCCACAACCTTTAAGGCTTATTCACCATAGTTCATGAATACATAATACATTATACAATTAACCCAAGAGTATAAAAGAACATATATATATATATATATATTTACACATCCTTATACCTCCGAAGAATAAACCCCATACTTATTTCTCCATGAAAAAATAAAATCCCATCCTTGTGTCCCGTTTTGGCTTAAAACCAAAGCTATATACATATCCCATGTATATACATAAGCCCCATTCTCGTCCCTCCAAGAAAAGCCTCCAGATATCATCATAGCCTTTCCAATATAACCAAGTAACAACCACAATATACCAAACCAATCTCCAGAGTTCCATGAGTAAGATGTAATATAAGAATAATATAACCAGATAATATGTAATATCCTAGATATTTGTTTTAACAGTACAGTGATTTAGAAATTTAAACAAAAATTTAAGGAACAAAAATTCTAAAATTTGGGCATATTGAGGATTTATTTGGAATAAGAAACAAATAATAATGGGTTTTTGAGGATTTATTTAGAGAATTTTTTTTTGGTTCAAAAGTTAATTTATATGTCAAAGGTGAAGTTTAGAGTGATAAAAGAATAATTCCTAAAATTTAGGTAAAATTTTAAGTTTTATAAAATCATTAGGGACCCACATAATCAATTAAATTGAAAAGAGGTGTCTTATATAAATAAAACAAGAGGAAGGGTGAGGTGGCACTTGTGAAGGAAGCCATGTGCATCAACTCTCCATTACAAGTCCTTGGGGCTTGAATAAATATCTATACACATACACAATCTGAAATAGACATACACACACTTTCGGACTGTGACAGAAAGAGGAAAGGAGAGATCGAGAGATTGCGAGAGAGGAAAATGATGTGTTGGCCATCACCGGCCACCACCACCACCACCCCCACCGGCGGTGGCTTCAACTTCATTCTGAGGTGAGACTAAGGTTCTTTCTCATCTATTTTTATATTCCTTTTCTTTCTCTTTCCTTTTCATGGTGGCAAAATTTTTACGAAGAGAATTGAGTGAGGGTTTAAGTGGATGAAGGGATTCAAGTTATTAGTTCATTATTTTAGTTCCAAATTAGTTTAAACCACATTTGAGAAGTGAAGAATCTTGTTTTAACTCATGATTAGGTTCTGAGATTCTTAGTGGTGCAAAATATTCTGATTTGGAAAAGAAAGAGAGTGAGATGGAATTTAATGTCTGATTTACTCTTGCTTTGTTTAGAAGGAAATATGGGTGTTATTAAATTAGAATTCGTTGCAAGGTATGTGATTTTATGCTCTTGGGATCAAAGAAAATGGAAGGAAATTGAGAAACAGAGCTGTCACATTTCTGCAGAAATTTACTGATTTTCATTTACTGCTATGAAGTTTTGGGACTGATTGAGGCATTAAATAAGCTCCAATGATCATGAAATTTCGAATGCAACTAGAAATGTGTCCAAGAATACGCCTAAATTATTTCAAAATTTTCTAGGTTGGTTTAGCACCCCTAATGCACCTAAACAGGGGTCCGGATCCTCTGCTCAGAATTTGTCTGCTTTGAGTTTTAGCAACGGTTTTAACTGTTGCTAAAACTTTCGGCAACAAAAAAAACTGTTGCTGAAAGTTTTAGCAACAGTTAAAACCGTTGCTAAAACTCAAAGTAGACACCTGCTTGTTTTATTCTGAGCAGAGGATCCGCAGGCCCTAAACAGTAGCTAAAGTTTGAAGAATATGAAAATGAGACTGTTATAGCATGCTACTGTTTTTGTGGGTTTTGGATAACCAAATCAGTTCTTAAAATCATGAATTTTTTGTGAATGTGATCTGGAAAGTTTGAAGCTCATTAGAATTGATTTTCTTGGTCAAATAGGCATGGAAACAACGCTTGTTTAATGTAGAGTAAAGTCAGGGCAGTTTAGAAAATTGGTTTGGTTTTGGTAGTTAAAGCCTCTTTTTGATCTTAAATCTTTATGGCACTTAGCTGAGACATGAAACCAAAGATCTACAAAATTTTATTGCATTTGGATGTGGTTATGATGGCCTGTCAAGCATAGAACAGTACTTACGGCAGAATTGGATAGTTTTGGCATAGGATCACTAATGAGGTCTATAGAGGGGACGAATGAGGGAGTTTCAGTATGAAATTTTTATCATAGCATATTAACAAAGAAGGTTCTATACTGAGTTTCGTGAATTTTAGAGCTACAAATCAGTACCAGAACTTTTGTAAAGTTTAGTTCCGAATTTAGCAGAAAAATAGAACAATGTTAAATGCTTGGTGACTTAAATTTTAAAATGGTGTTTTTTCTTTCTTGGCATATTTTCTAGGTTTCTTACAAGTTCTTTGGTACCTTTCTTCGGTTTAGAGTTTAGGAGCCTCGCTCGAAATCAAGGTGAGTGGGTTGGTACTTACTATTGCTAAATGGTTTTTTTTAATCCCTTGCATCATAGTGATAACATTTGATGTACACTAATGTGAAAGGAATCATGGTTAAATTATAGCTTAATATTTATTAGGACTAAGATTTAATTGCATAAACTACATCCATGCATGAATATATGAAATGATGTATGTAAGGAAAAGTATTTGTTTGTTTGGGATAACCTCACATTTGGGAAAGTATGGATATGTTCATATCTTATCATTGTAGAAACGTTTTGGGAAGTGTGTGTATGTGTGGACATAACTTCCTATCTCTTAGATTGGGAATGAAGAGATGGAATGGTTAGAGCCACTACAACTGCCGAGTCACCCAGAATTGAATTCGTGGCAACTTGCAATATAATGGTCATCCTAGGTCATATCTCTCAAGGAGTCTTGCTTCTAAATTGTCTAATTAATTGTTCTAACACTAATCTACTTACTGATTAACTATCTAATTACCATCGTAGGGTGTTTGCATAATTAACATAATGAAAAACATAAACTAAAACCATAACAGAGCAATAAACACAAAGTAGAATAGAATCTGAAACACAGAATAGAAACGAAATTGGGAATACACTAACAAATGCAATCAGCCATAGAGTCCTAGAATTGTAACTATCATTATTCTTGTCTTCAAATTAATTCTAATGTTCTCTATCATTAGGTTTTCCAACAAATATTTCCAAGAGGCTTCCTAGAACTAGATTACATATAAGTTAAACCTAACTACATGCAATCTGATTAAGCCCAACCTAATCATGTTAGATAATTATCTAAGCCAAAAAGTAATAACAAGGAACATCTCAGATTTAAGCAATAAAATCAGTAATTATGTTCACAAAGATCTGACCAGAACTTAAACAAACCTAAAAACAGAGATAAAAGGCAAGAACCAAAATGAAACAAAGATAAACAGCACGAAACTTATCTGATTGAGCTCCAAGAATTCATGTTACAGATTCTACTTCTCCATGGACTGATTACAAGAATTCTTTAGCCTTCCATGGAGGCCAAAATAGAAGAAGATACAAGGGGGAATACGAAATACAGAAGAATGGAAGAAGATGGATCTTTTCAATAGTGGGAAAATGGCTTCTGGTGGTCTCTTAACCTAGCAAGGAGAGAGAACGATGAATTTGCTTCATTATTTGACTCCATGAGAAGTCCCTTTCTACTGCTGCCTTTTACTAATGCCTTTTCTGTCTACTGGTTACTTTTTTGTAGAAAGCATTTCTGCTACTACTGCCTTGCTGTGCAGAAATCAGAACATTGCAAAAATGAGGGCCCCACTGGTTGTCCAGTTAGCCCTACTCAACTCTAGTCAACTGCCATATCATCAAATGTGTCCATGTGGCATCTAAGTCAGTAAGTTACTCTCCAATAATTAAATCTGAAAATTAAACACAAAGATTAACGGGTCTCTAATCAATTAAGCTCATAAAAATATGAAATTAAAAGATATTAGTTCTATAATTATTTTAGACCCAATAATTACCAAAATATGATATAATAGGAGAGTTGGCAATATTAAAATAGCAATAGGACTAAGATAGAGACTAAATTGCATATAAAAATACCCAACATACATTTATATATGTATGAATATACATTTATACACTCACATATATTTATACCTTTGTATGTTGTATTATGAGTTAATTAGATTATATATATATATATATATGTAAGTATGTGTTACATCTGGATCAAATATAGAAAAGCATGAACATACATACATCCATACATTTAAGGATTGATGAAGAGTGTTTTCAAATAATTTAGTACAGACATATCTATACCTATTCACCACCATGTGAATGATAAGTAAATAATATTCAAGTACCATCGTGGATAAATTGTAGATACAATGGAGCTTCTATGTTTGAAACATGATATGAAATTGTGATTGAATATGGAAAGTGATATGAGTTATGTTGTCGTTAGAATTGTGAATGATTATTAATTATGTTTATGAATTGTAAATAACATGTGAATTGAGTTAAGATGTGGTTCATATTGATTGCTAAATTTATTTAACTATGAATGGTTGAGATATGTTGTGGATGAGCATTTGTTTATGATAAGAGGTTTTGATTATGATTGTGTTTGTGTTTGAGAAAGAAAAGAAAAATATGGTGGTGCACCCCATGGGAAAAATCCACATGGAGCCATAAGGGTGGAGACTTATAAATGGAGCGATTAGGGTGGATGTAACAGGTCTGCAGGCAATGATCTAGAGGTACTCTGGACGACCCAGTTGGTATGGAAAATGTGTGCAATTGATTGAATTGCTTGTTACTGTGAATTATTCTTAACTATATCATATTAAAATATTATTGATTTAATTGAATGTTGTTGAAAACTATTCTGCTCTATATTGTATCATGTTATAGTCAGTTTATGTATGATTGATTTATGTTATCATTATGATGCATTATATTTGTTTTTTGCCAGTGAAGTATTGTTCCCTCACTAGGCGCATAGTTGCTCATTCCTTCTTATTAACATTTTTTTTTAGATTAGCAGTAGAAAACTATTTTTTTATGCAAAGAGTCATGGATCTTTAACTCAAGGCCCCACTTGAATCCGGGGAATGATTAAAGTACCATCCTTGTAACCTTTGGTCTGTTATTGCTCCTTGATCTTGTAGGTAGCTGGGAATTGGAATCCTATTACTATAAGTTGGGGAAATAATGTATGTAAATGATTTAGTTGTATTAAAGATCTGGTTCCAGATATTTTATTGAATTAATATGTTGTGATGAAATATCTAAAATATATTTCTGTAATATGATTAATTATATTTAATTGTTTATGGATAAGCAGAATAAAGTTCTTCTTAGATGAAATTTATTTTTATTTGCCTATTTTGGAATATTTAGTATACAAAATTGTTAAAATGAGCTAGATTCCGAGTTGAGGTCAGACTCACTCTCATGCCGGTCATATGCCCTAAGTGGGACGTGACAAAATGGTATCAAAGCGTAGGTTTTAGGTCTCCTATAGACCACGGAGCAAGGTTACCTTGGTGGGGCCTTCCCCTATTGTCATGAACCGCGACATGACTATAGAGTAAGGATCCACTAAAGGCCCTGTAGGTGTTGTTGGTGTCAATCTTTTCATGTCATATTCCTCTATGTTTTCTGTAAGGTATTCTTGAAATTAAAAGTGATTGTTTAATGGTAGATTCTTGAGATCTCCATTTGTATATTAGAGGATCTCTTGAGTAGACATTCTAAATCAAAGTTTATGATTAAGTTATTATATAATGTCACCCAACTATGATCAAATATCCAAGGATGTTTTGAGATTAAAAGGAAAATTTATTGGAGGAGGAATGGATCCTCCTATCGAGGAGTTATCTTAATGAATTGTAGATGGACCAGGTCCAAGATAACAATAATTAAATAATGAGAAGAGAAAGTGGGATATGTGTTAAATTAATGTCTGAAGTGTTAGTAAATATTGAAGGAGTTATTGGTTCTTGAAGAACTTTTCATGATACTGGATGTTCCATGAGATACCTAAGGGTTCAAAAATAAATAAGAAACTTTTTAAGGGGAATTGTTGTAAAATGGAAATCCTTGAGTTTAGAGTACATGAAATTAAATTACATTTAATTTTGTTTTGGATGATAATAGTACTTGAAGTAAAACTTGAGCTTTGTTGTTTCTTTCCTTATGCAAGAGGATTCCTTTAGCATCAATAGTGGTGTTTTGTTGGAAAGTAAGGTCTATTTTTATGTTTGATTATTGGAATTGCAAATCGGTTAAGGAATTAGTGTGAAACCATCTAAATTAGATCTCAAATTAAGTTCGAATATGCATTAAGATTTGGGTATATTATGGTTGCATAATGATTAATTTAATTCATCTTCAAAATGCTGATTTGACCCGGAAACATTGTTGTATGTTGTAATTAGGAAAATATGGGATGTTTGGATTATCAAATAAGCTATACAAAGATTGGAGATTTGATAATCTAGATTGGAGATATGGGAAATTTGGTTTATGTAACATATGTATGGTTGTTTGGTCTTATCATTTTATTCTATGAAAGATATAATGAAATCATTTATAAGTGAGGTCATACTTTTTTTCCTATATTCATTCTTTAGAAAGTTGGTGTATTATTGAATACAGTCCCTTAGAAAATTTTGTGAAGTGCTAGCTTCTCAATTTAAATTGCAGTTGTTGAAAAGAAATTGATGAATAATATAGATTGATAAGTTAAGAAGTTGTATATGAAAAAGTTTTCAATTGTGAGAATAGTCTAGCGTTGTTATTCCCGAAATAAGGCTACTTGAGAGAATAAGAGGGAGATGTAAGAGATAGCCATATCTATTTAACACTTGAAGTTTTTAAGTAATGAAGCTTGGGGAGAGAACCTCATACCTAAGGATCTAGATGAGTCTCGAATAAGAATGAATTGGAGGGATTAATTTAAGTTATGGATGGTGTGTGAAGACTTTTGAATTAAAGGAAAGGATGCAATAAAAAGGTTATAAAGAAAAATGTTGGTTTTTTGCAACTTAAGTAAGCAAGAAAGGCAATTGTAAATTTTGGAAGTTGTCTTGTGTTGCACATGCCTTTTTCTTAAATTTGATTACCTGAATTATGACTGAAACTTTAATGTTGGTTTAAGATGTCTCTTTGTTTCTATGAGTTGATTATTGATTAGAGTTATATGGGTAAATTTTGTGAACTCAAAGAGAGAATGTGTTTGGAAAGATCTAAGTCCTTGGTGCAAAGCATCAATTCAATAGAGATAATAGAAACTAGCGCAAATTCTTGGAGAATTCTTTGGAAAAAAGTAACTGATTGCACTTCTTAACTAAGCAAGAGCGCCAAATGAGAATTTTATGGATATGCTTGGAGAATCCTCAGAAGATGCAAAGGGTGCTTTTACTAGTGAGCATGTGACACGAAAAGATTCTTTAAATTGTGAAGAGTAATGTTGTGATTCAAATACCAATTTAAAAAAAGAAGAAGAAGAAGAATGTAACTTTGAACTATAAAGTTAGAATAGGAGTTGTCAAATCGAAAAGAGTGCGGGAATTTATTTGAAAAGCTACAGTAGGGTATGTTCATGTTCTTATTATATTTTGAGTGACCTATTGAAGTTTCTAAATATTGAAATTTTGAAGGAGCTTCAGAAATGCTTTAAACTTGATCAATGGAAGTAAATTTCTATTACCAATGTCTAGAATGAAAATTTTAAAAACTTAAAGGCAAGGTGCGGTAAACGGTGGTGGAGATAATCATAAAACTAGTATAATACAAATTTTGTTTAGAAAGAAACTAGTAGAGAGTAAGGGGATAGCATGGAGGTGATGTTTTAACTATTAACCTTTTATTGAATAAAAAAAATTCAGGGACTGAATTTTTATAAGGAGGGGAGATTGTAATATTCTAAATATTTTTTTAAACAATATGGTACTTTAAAAATTTAAAGAGAAATTTGAGGAACAAAAATTCTAAAATTTAGGTGAAATTTTAAGTTTTATAAAATCATTAGGGACCTACATGATCAATTAAATTAAAAAGGGGTGTCTTACATAAATAAAGCAAGAGGAAGGGTGAGGGGCACTTGTGAATGAAGCCACGTGCATCACCTCTCCATCACAAGTCCTTGGGGCTTGAATAAATGTCTACACACACATAATCTAAAATAGTCACACACACTCTTTCGGATTGTGACAGAAAGAGGAAAGGAGAGATCAAGAGATTGCAAGAGAGAGAGAGGAGAATGCTGAGTTGGCCATCACCAGCCACCACCACCATTACCACCATTGGCGGCGGCTTCAGCTTCATTATGAGGTGAGACTAAGGTCCTTTCTCCTCTGTTTTTGTATTCCTTTTCTTTCTCTTTTTTTTTTTCGTGGTGGCAAAATTTTTAGGAAGAGAATTGAGTGAGGGTTTAAGTGGATAATGGGATTCAAGTTATTAGTTAATTATTTTAGTTCCAAATTAGTTTAAAACACATTTGAGAAGTGAAGAATCTGGTTTAACTTAAGATTAGGTTCTGAGATTCTTAGTGGTGAAAAGTATTCTGATTTGGAAAAGAAAGAGAGAGTGAGATGGAATTTAATGTCTGATTTACTCTTGCTTTGTTTAGAAGGAAATATGGGTGTTAGTGACTTAGAATTCGTTGCAAGGTATGTGATTTTATGCTCTTGGGATCAAAGAAAATGGAAGGAAATTGAGAAAAAGGACCGTCACATTTCTGTAGAAATTTACTGATTTTCATTTACTGCTATGAAGTTTTGGGACTGAATGAGGCATTAAATGAGCTCCAATGATCATGAAATTTGAAAAGCAACTAGAAATGGTGTCCAAGAATATGCCTAAATTATTTCAAAATTTTTTGGGTTGGGTTGGTACCCCTAATGCACCTAAATAGTAGTTGAAGTTTGAAGAATATGAAAACGAGACTGTTATAGCATGCTGCTATTTTTTTGATTTTTGGATAACCAAATCAATTCCTAAAATCACGAATTTTATGTGAGATTCTTAATATAGTGGGAATGTGATCTGGAAAGTTTGAAGCTCATTAGAATTGATTTGCTTGGTCAAATAGGCATGGAAACAGCACTTGTTTAGTGCAGAGTAAGTCTGGGCAGTTTAAAAAATTGGTTTGTTTTTGGTAGTTAAAGTCCTCTTTTTGATTTGAAATTTTTATGGCACTTAGCTAAGACATGAAACCAATGATTGAAAAAATTTTGTTGCATTTGGACATGGTTAGGATGGTCTGTCAAGCATAGAATAGTACTTATAGCAGAATTGGACAGTTTTGGCATATGATAACTAATGAGGTCTATAGAGGGGCCAAATGAGGGAGTTTCAATATGAAATTTTTATCATAGCATATTAACATATAAGAAGGATCTATACTAAGTTTTGTGAATTTTGGAGCTGTAAATCAGTATCAGAAATTTTGTAAAGTTTAGTTCCGAATTTAGCAGAAAAATAGACCAATGTTAAGTGCTTAGTGACTTAAATTTTAAAATGGTGTTATTTCTTTCTTGGCATATTTTCTAGGCTTCCTCTAAGTTCTTTGGTACCTTTCTTCGGTTTAAAGTTTGGGAGCCTTGCTCGGAATCAAGGTGAGTGTGTTGGTACTTACTATGGATAAATGTTTTTTTTTTAATAATCCCTTGCATCATAGTGATAACATGTGATGTACACTAATGTGAAAGGAATGATGGTTAAATTATAGCTTAATATTTACTAGGACTAAGATTTAATTGTATAAACTACATCCATGCATGAATATATGAAATGATATATGTAAGGAAAAGTATATGTTTGTCTGTGATAACCTCACATATACATTATCATTGTAGAAACTTCTTGGGAGGTGTGTGCATGTGTGGACATAACTTCCTATCTCCTAGATTGTGATACTTACTATCTCCTAGATTGTGAATGAAGAGATGGAACATACATTTTTATATGTATGAATATACATTTATACACACACACACACACACACACACATATATATATATATATATCTATACCTTTGTATGTAGTATTATGAGTTAATTAGATTTTATATATATATATATGTAAGTATGTGTTACATCTGGATCAAATATAGAAAAGCATGAACACACATACATCCATATTTTATTGAATTAATATGTTGTGATGAAATATATAAAATATATTTATGTAATATGATGAATTATATTTAATTTTTTATGGATGAGCATAATAAAGTTCTCCTGAGATGAAATTTATTTTTATTTGTCTATTTTGGAATATTTGGTATATAGAATTGTTAAAATGAGCTAGGTTCTGAGGTGAGGTCAGGCTCACTCTCGTGCTGGTTATATGCCCTAGGTGGGACATGACATAATAATTGAAATGTAACAAACTAATTTCTAGAGTTTTATGAGCAAGATGTAATATAAAGAAAATAGAACTAGTTTGAGATCATACCAAAATCAGCCATCTAAGTATGGTTTCTTAATTTAGCAACACATGGTTTCTTCTCATGAATAAGTGACTAATCACATGAAGGAGAAAGAGAGTCATAGCCACTCACCTCAATTGTAGATTAAATTTGCCTCTAATTTCCACTCAAGATGCAAAGGGTATTACATGGTAGCTCCCTAAGCAGATAGAAATTATTAACATGAGAAACATGGAAAGGTTTAAAAAGAAGAACAAGCCATTGCCGGCTTAGCCAGAGACATTGCTGGCCTAAGTGGGTAACTATAGCGAAATGTAGCAGTTACTGGACCATGCTCATTGTGCCGAGCTTCTTTGCCTGCCTAGATTGCCTAAGGCGCATTGCAGCGGGCATTCTAGTCTGTTGCAATAGGTAATTCACTTCATGCAGTATGCATCAGAGGAAAAAGGAGATCTAGCTCTCCTTGTTGCCCACCCAAACATTCTCCATGTTTCAAAAGGTTTTCTCTAGCCCAAATTCATTTTTTTGGACAGCAAAAGTAAGATAAATCTCTCAGCGATCAATATATTATAATCTCATATGATGATGACCTATCATTCATTCTTCCTATGACAAAGAAATACCCATTTCTCATATTCATCAAAAATCCCCCTTTAACCCAAGCTATATTAGCAATTCATCACAATGCCATCTTTTAAGAGCTTAACGTTAATAGAACCATGAAAACTTGTCATGTTTTCCCCCAAATCCAACTATTTACGCTATTCAACACCTAGGGCTTTCTGATTTGCAAAAGTGGAGAAGAAAAGATAAAATGTGCTACTTACAAGTTGACGAGTTCACCAAAGGGGGCAAGATTCACAACTAAAGCCACGATTTCAAGATCAAGTTGAGTGCAAAGGAAACATAGAGTGAGGGCATTAGGGGGATAGGGTCCGACGGATGAAGAGAAAATGGAAGGTTATAGGAACGTGAGTGATTCTTGAAGCTTCTAAATAAACTAAGTTAAAAAGAAATTTAAAAATTCCACCTATGTCTTTATGTCCCCAAATCCCACAATAGGCAATTCTAACATATAATAAACAAAGGCATCTTAGGTTTTCACACATTTTCTCTACCACCAAAGTCATTATTTGGTCCAAAAATAATAATAAACATCAAGTTCTCCCAATATTACACACTAAATAATTTACACATTAATAACACAAAAATTCACATATATGAAAAACCAAAGTTAAATTTCAACATTTCCTTAACTCAAACTTCATAAAATCGAAGACCCCAAAAATTACAGATGTTACACTCTCATTTATTTCTCAAACACAAGCATAACCACAATTTAAGATCTCACATCGTAACACAATATCATTCCACAATTTACACCAATCATCCATGGGTGAACAAGTTCAACAATCAAGATAAATCATAATATGCCACATCTCAACTCATTCACATAATTCACAACTCATGATACAATCTCATCACTTATAGAGCATCACACATTTATATATGAGTTCATGAAAATCCACAATTATCATTGCATTGTAGCAAGCTTAACATTTAGAAAAGCCATATTTTCTTACTTCAATCACAAATTAGGATGCATAGGTGTGTGTATATGTATACATATATATTTTGCCAAATCAAACATCCCAAGTGGGTATGGATATATATATGTGTGTGTGTGTATGTACATACACTTCTCGACTAACAATTACATATGATTGTTTACATACATATATATACATGTATACATGTGCCTTCTTAAATCCTAAATAATAAGCTTCAAGTGTTTACATGTGTATATATACTCCTATTTTCACATTTCCAAAGGATAGAAGATTGCATATGTACATACATACTTTCTAAATCTTTTTTGGGCAAATCAATTTAATATATGAATATATATACTCATATACACACATTTGGAGTTTCACCCTTGCCACCTGCATTCATAAGAGAATATAATCATGTATTTATATAGTCATACAAGTTTCACAATTATTTATATCTTAAAATTCCACTCAAGGCACAACAATAACATTATTTTGAACATACCTTGTATAGATTAATCCTATTTCTCTTTTAAATTTGGATGCATTACATGCTCTCACTATGATGCCAATGATCATCAAAGAAGAAAATTTAGTCATAGGAAGCATCATCCTACTCACCTTGGATCGGAGCAATGCTCCCAAACTCTAAACCAAAGGAAGGTACCAAAGAACTCATAGGAAGCCTCAAGAAGGGGATGAAGTCACCGAAGATGATAGTGGTGGCAGACAGTGGCCATAGCTCCCTCTTCCCCTCTCCTGCCAGCTCTTGTCTTTCTCTTTCTCCCAAGACCAAAAATGTGTGGGGAGGTATGTGTCTGAAAGAAAAGGAAAAAAATCTGAATTGTGTGTATATATTATCTAGAAGCCTCTAAATATTGTGATAGAAGGTCAGTACACCAGAATTCACCTCCATATGCCACATCCACTTGCTTTTGTTCAAATTCTATCAAATAGCTCTTTAAATGAGTTTTCAATTTGGTCCTTAAAAACTTAAAAAAAAAATTTCTACCCTTACTCAATGTTCAAAATTATTCTTGACCATTCCTTCTCTCACTCATCTCACTAAAAATAAATTCTCTTACCAAAATTTGAAAATTTTTACATAAGTCCTCAATAATCTATTTTTGCAAATTAATCCTCATTGTATGGTCAAAATTAAAAATTTTTAATTCCTCAAAATTTTTCTTTCCAAATTTCAAGACCCACTGCCTTATTTAAAAATTTGGGATATTATAGGGACCAAAGTGAACAAAAAATAAGATATTTGTATTTCAATGAAATATGTTGGGAAACAAGAATTTTGGTTTGTATCTATTGTGTTTACTGAGGTGAGGTTGGTGTCCTTACTCATTAAAAGATTCCCAAAATTTCCTCTTAAAGTCCCAATTAATTTTCTTCTTTTAGAGGGACTATTTTGAAAGGAAAGTAGACCCCACCTCCCCATGAAAGCATACACACATCCTCTTCACACCTTGTCTATCTCTCTCTCATGTTCTCTCCCTCTCCCATGTGTGCTCCCCTTCTTCATGGTCCAAGAGGGCATTTAGGAGTGGCTCCACCATCAACTCCTACAAGCTCCCCTCACTGACAACCACACCCTCACCAAAAAACTCCTTGATTCAAGGTAAGTTAAGTTTTCTTCTTCTTTCTTGTGAATTTTTAGATTTGAGGAAAACGAGAGTGAAGATGAGTGTTCTTGAGAGCTTAAGCTAGATTAATGAACCAAAACCCTTCTTAGATGTTCGTTTAACAATTTGGAATAAGAAATTAGAAGAATCCATGGATTAAAACACTCAAGTTGTGGTCTAGAAAGCTTGACAGAAAAATATAGAAGTTATGGTTCTAGAAAAGGCATTTTCATGGTTTTTGGCTTTGATTCTTGGTTTTAATCCATGATTTGAGTGTGTATATGTTTCCTAATCATTCCTAGAGCAAAACCATGGAAAGAATCACTGATTTTGGTGAGAAATTGAGCTAGGATTACAAGAAAACTGAATGGAGATCGGTTTTCATGTTTCTATGATGGTGCTACTACAAGCCATCATTGTAGCGGTAGAAACCGCTATTGCAACATGAGATTATAGTAACCACTGCTACAGTTGTGGTTGGTAGAGAGTTAGTGTATAAAACCTAGACTTCAACATTGCAGCACCAGGTCTAGCACTATAGCGGTAAAACAGAGTACTTCCCCATATGTTTTAATGTTAAAATTTTCCCTTTCATATATGGATGTTTAGGGATGGTTCCGATACCTCTTAAATGGATAAATTCCTTAGGAAAAACATGGAGGAACAATCAAGATCAGCTTTAAACCCATATAAGTAGTTAACTCTATTTAAGTAAGCATGAAATGTTATTTAGCTATGGTTTATTGAACTAAATGATATGTGTATGATAAAATCCCATGCTAGGAAAGAAATCTCTTAATGAGCTTAGTAATGCCATTTTGTGATGTGCATAGAAGTGTCATATATAATAACTTACATGACTATATTATGATCTTTTAAGAGAATGTGTACTAAGTGAGATGTCACATGTGATTATGTGTGACCTTGTGGAAGAGGGAGTAAACTCCTTTGTAATTCACCTTAGTACTCTAAAAGAGTGGCGAGTCAGTATACCGCAAGTGACCTAAGAGTAAGGGCCTGGTCAAGAGCTAGAGCTAGTAGGAGCGTAAGGCCTAGAGTATCAAGAGCTAGGACATGGTTCAAAACCTTTGTGGCAAGAATATTTGGCCATATGTCCCATGATCCTGAGTGCCTAAGGATGATGAACACATGACCTTAAGACCATAGAGTGAACATGGTCTAGTTTAGGGTAATTGATTTACCAAGTGTGTAGAAATGTATGAGGTAGGTATGGATGAATGTTTGAGACTGATGTGATGACCTATATGTGTGCTTAAGTGGGGATATACCCCATGTCCATAATTATATGTTTATGAGGTTCAATGGTCACAACGACTTAGCACCCGATGACTATAGAGACCAACAATGCATAGTCATCCATAGAGACTTATAAAGTATGGTGGCTTAGAAAGTTGGTGCATCACCATCCATAGAGGCCAAGAGGCTCGGTGGCTATAATGATTGAGGTGACTAGTTAAGTCATAGAGGATAAGAGGCTTGATGAATCCTAGCTACCACTAAGATTCTTCGATTCATAGAGGTCTATGAGGTTTGATGAATCCTAGAATTCTGAAGGTTCGATGATGCATAAAGGCTATGAGGCTTGGTATATCTCAAAGACCTAGTTTTGAGGTTCGTTGAATCTAAGACACCCTTAGGGTGAGGATTCATAGAGACCTAGATGTGTGCATGAGTGTGCATGAATGCATGTATGTTTGTATAGACAAATTTAGCGATTGAGAAGTCCGTCGAACCATGACAACCGAATGTGGTAAGGGTTCATAAAGACCTAGATAAATGAGAGTGTTAAGATTAGCTTGTTAGGTTTCACATGAGTGTTGTGTAGATGAAGTGAATGGTTTACCTTTAATGTTATATGAGGATATGTTAATCCTATTTCTTGAATGACTAACACGGGTATGTATGCAAGTATATATGCTTTAAGGTGTATGGCTAGACGTTATAGCCTACTTAAGCTAGTTTATGACCCAAGCATAGTGGGTGAAAATAAGGACATATACCACATCCTGAGTGTGAGGATGAGACCCACAGGCATGATGGATAGTTTATAGTGCATTAGGTAGGAATTGAATGAAGAAATGTAGGCTAGTACACTTGAGCCTAAGTGATATGACTATCCAGTGTATGCAATACTTTGTAGTGCTTCATATGTGTATGTTAGCAATGGTGTTAATCACCGTGTATCAATGTTACCTACTTACTGAGTTTTATACTCACCTTGTAGTAATATTTTCAATTGTAGTTTAGAGGTGGAGTAATCATGCAAGAAGCGGCAGAGGTTCGACGACATCTTCTCCTTGGTAAGTTCTTAGCCTTTCTAGAATAGTATGTAAGTATGCTTTGTAGTTATGTAGGTCTCCTAGGTCCTGATATTTTATGTTTGTGCATAAGTTTCTTTGTCAATAAAAGCTTACGGATGCTAGTAGGCATAGTATAATAGGCTTGCGGTCCAGCAAAAATATCCATGGTATTGTGCTGGTCATACGTCCGATTTCAATGTGTAACAAAGGTGAACTGATATGTGTGCTTATAAGGCAAGTCTCAATAAAATGATATGACTTTATAATATGATCTCCTTTCTTCTGGATGAATGGTTTAACTTTATTAATGCTTGGATGTGTTGTGTTGTGGATTTTTGATAGTGATGAAATAACTTGTAGGTATGTGCTTCCATATAATGAATGCTTGTTTGGCATCTTACTGTCACAATGATAAGAATGGAAATATGGTTATGAGATGGAGCTCATTTGGCTGAGTGCTACTACTGTGATGGAAATGTGTCAAGACCCTAACTTGCAGAAATCGAAACATGTTTGTGTTTATGTTGCAAACAATGTATGATAAATTGCATATATTAAATTGATTCGCCTAAAAGAATAATAAAACATGTGGCAAGTCATGTCACAGACAATGTATGATTATTCATGAGGAAATCAAAACATGTTTTATTATTCTTTCTCATCTTGATATGATGAAAGTTCACCCTCTCATAAACATTTTCTGTTGGTTGATATTTTCACAAAACCTCTTATTGAGGATAGATATTGCTTTATCAAAAATTCCCAATTTCTGCTATAAGTGGTCGACCACTAGGGTTCTGCTAGTTGATTGTTATGGTACTAATGCTTGCAATATAAAAGGAATTATGAGGTTCTTCAAACTCAATTCAGCCATGAAGCCAAATGTCTCTATCTCTCTCGCATATGAAGCTTTTGCCCAAGTCTCTCTGAGGGATTTTCTCAAGTTTCCTTTGATTTCTAATCATTCCTTCATCTTTTTCATGGCTTCTATGTCCGGTCTTAAGTGTGCTCGTATGAAGAACACCTCTAATCAACCTATTGGGGATCTTCTTAAATCTCTAGAACAGAAAACAAGGTATAGTGAGTCATTTGAGAGGAAGAAAGTATCGCCAGCAAGTATTTTGATTGGAAATACTTCTCCGAGCAAAATATGCAATTTATTGGATTGATGGATAATTTGGGCCTGAAGAATTTTGTTAAGTATAAGGATTTTGGTTTGTTGAAATTGTTAAGGCCTTTTACACTAACCAATAATTAAAAGTGAGGTAGAAAAGACTTTATTCTGATGTTAAAGGAAAGAAAATTATTATGGATGAAAAGAAATTTGCTGAAATTATAGGAATTTTTCCACCAAGTCCCGAAGATTTTTACTTTTTTGAATATCATAAATACATGAGTGCATCTTTTTATGGTAAGGCAGAAGTTTACAAAACCATGATAAGAGAAATTGAATATTCAGGTCAAGAAATTCGGGTTAGATATATGGAAGCTAGTGATAGTATTGCTAAGTGTAACAATTCATGAATTGGTAAACAAGCCGGGTAAATAGACTTCTGGGAGTGAGTCTGAATTCTTGCGATGACATGTTTTATGCCAGGACAACCTATAAATATTCCCTACTTCATAATGAGAAGAATGGAATCTTGTGCAAGAAAGAAATCACTTTTTCCCTATGCTGCAATTGTTTCCAAAATTCTAAAGGCCTTTAACATCAATCCACATTATCACAATAGAGAAGACTCCTTAACTATTGACAGTAACTCCTTCAGAAAAAAGAACTTCTCTTTTGTTAACAACTCTTGGAGAAGATTTGGAGAAATATTGACTATCAAAAGAGCATGAGAACAAAGGGAATCAGGTATGGATATTGATATGAAGTATGAGTATGATAAAGATGGAGAAGAAGAGATTCCAGCTGGTACATCCTTAGTAAACCCTATTGGTGACTCTTCTTGACTCTTAAATGAGTTGATGGACAACTCAGCATGGATGCTTTCCATGATAGGAGAGATGCGAGATAGTATAGGGGAGATGTGAGATCAAATGGAAATTATGAATGCAGGGATCTCGAATTTGGAATCAACTTCTTCAACTCCAGTATGTGGGAATTCAGGAGCTCAGTAACATGATTCATGATCTACGAAGAGAAGGAGAAGAGCTTGAGGATGATAGGATTGAAGAACCCTTTTTTTATGACAAAAGGTGGAGAATATTTATGTTGCTTCGATTATATCTATGCTTGTGCTTATTACATATCTTTCAAAAGGAAAATGGACATGAAATTTAAAGGAGCTTTGACTCTCTTAAATCAAAAATTGTTGTTCAAAAATTATATCTTATTTTTAATTGGCTTGTCATCATTAAATGTCTGTGATAGGTAGGACCAGTTTAATGGTGAGCCAAATGGACCGAACTCACCCCCTCACAATTTCAGGTACAGAATACCTCCCCTTTTGTTTAGTGTAAAGGTAGAATACCTCAGTTTATGATAAGTTATATAATTCTAGAAAAGCTCTATAATTAGGTAGATCACGTAACATATTATGTAAAGAAAAATACTCATGAGTGTAGTGAAGCTAGAAAACCTGTAGTTTAATTTGAAGGAAAGTTTGTTTAACTTTTTATGTATAGTTATGAAAAGGAAGATGACTTTGTGATCATCTACACTTACAAAAATTTTGATTTGTTTTAAATTAAGCAATATTTGAGATAAAGAAAGTAATAGTTTTAAGGAAGTCTTAGGCTTGCAACGATGTGGGGTTAAGCATCATCTGCGCTGGTCGTGGGCCTGGATTTGGGACGTGACATCATCAAGAAAGGGATGGTGTGAAGAAATAAATTATTTTTCTTGTGTTCTTGTGACAAAATAATTAAGATTAATGGAGAAAGCAATTATGACTTTTTGAAGACAAATATGCTTGTGTAAATTTCTGGTTAGAGTAAGATAATTACTTTTGTTATTATAGAGCATATGTTATGATAATTGAAGGATGAATAAAGGAAGAAGAAGAAGAAGTTTAGCTTGTCTCTTGAAAGATCAAAGTTCAAATTTAGGTTGTTAAATAATGTTTCATGGTGGTTGAAAAGATTATAATATAAATCTATAAATCAAAATTTTGTTTTAGACTGTTTATGGAATTAATACAAATTGAATTTGTGAAGGAAATGGGTAGTTAAAATTAGCAATGATTATTTATTAGTATGTTTGTTCATAGATGCCTGAATTTTGGGTGTTTAAATTTTAGTGTAAATATTTAATGAAATTATGCGTAAACCAAAGTAGAGAGTAGGGCTCTAACAATTCTCTTGGTGAGTGGCTAGCCTACTTTAATGTAAAACTTTTCCTTGAATTTTATATGAAAGGTACGCCGTGTAAATTAGTCAATTATGAGATGCATAGATTATGCTACAAATTTCAAGCATGCATCAACTAAGTACATTGTGCTTGATCATGTATAGGGATTAATTAAACAAGTAATCATGGCTTAAATTGGGAAGTTGTTTGATATTGTGGTTAATGTCTTACTTTGGATTGATGATAACATGTGCTGATGAATATAATACTTAATATTTTTGTGATTCTGTGAATGATGCTATATTGTTTTGAGTTACATTGTATATATGTGTTGTGGTGATGAGATTGTGGTGATTATACTGTGATTGAGTTGTGCTCATGATTCTTGTTGTGATTGTGTTTGACCAGAAAGGAAAGGCATGGTGGTGCTCCCTATGGGGAAAATCTACATGGAATAATAAGGAAGGAGATTCATATTTTGAGTGATAAAGTTAGATGTGGTAGGGGCAGCGGGCAACGATCCTGTGGTACCATGGATAACCCGGTTGGTATGGGAACTATGTGATTGAAATGCTTGTTTGTTTGTTGTGTGTCTCTGTGTTAAATATGGATGATCCCACTTAACTGTTATGAATTGTGTGAGATTGATTGGAATTGGAATGTGATACTTTCAATGTTGATATTGTCTTGGTTATGGTTGAGCATGATTACATGGATATATGTATGTGTATGTAAACATCTTTGTATTTATATTTTCATCATCGAATCGATGACGTTTTATATGATGATATTGATGTGTACTAATGCATATTGCAAGAAATAATGGTATGAGCAGGTATGTTATGTACTTAACCAAAACCTTTTTCATTATTATTTACATGCGTACGGTAAGAATGATAAGTATTAAGATTATTGAGTTTAGCGTCTTGCTAATTGTATCTGTGACTCATTTATTTTATTTAATTTTCTTAGGACAAGTGATTAACGAGAATTCTGCATAAGGAGTGGCTAAACTGTTTCGCAAGCCTAGGGTTGGATTCTTGTCCTATTCTTTTCTTTATTTTTGATAACTCTAAAGTTGCTCTGTAGTTTGACAAGTTTCTTATGAAGTTTGGGGTTACTTACGTTAGTCATGTAAATTGACTTGGATGTTATACTTTTGTGTTTGTATCTAACTATATTACGAAATGTGTTCTATGAGACAATACTCATATAGACATCGTGGAAATTGTGAAATTTTTTATGTTCTGTAATTAGATGTGAAACTCTAAGAGAAATTTTCATTTATATAAATTCAGATTGTCTTGAAGGAAACAATAAATTCCTAATTTCAAATGATTATTGCCTGTGTGTGAATGTATTAGGTTATGTGAACATTGAGGATCTAAAATTAGGCTTACAAAGGTGAAATGGGATTCACCTCCATGCTAGTCATGTGTCAGGTATAGGGACATGACAACCAGAGCAGCCAATTAACTGCTCTATACTCAACAGTTGACCGTTTTCCTAACAGACAGAAATAAATTGTCTAACAACCTCACAAGTCCTCTTTACTTCATCCCAATCACCACCAAGTTAGAGAATTGAATAGCCCAACACCAAACCTCATAAATAAAAGCAAGAGACCAGAAAAAACAAGAGAAACATCATACAACAAGAGTTTTCTAACAAAATAATCCAAAATTCCCAAAATTATGATTTAAGGAGAAATCATCCATGGTTACTAATTTTCCCACCAATCTTCTCACCAAAACACCTCTCAATTTCCATATAATCATGAAGCACAACTTAAAACTATACCTAAGCCCTCAACTCAAGAATTTACCTACATTACTCTTAGGGTTTTCCCATATGTGAAAATAGAGAAGAGTAAGAGAAAATAGACTTACAAGCTTTGGAAAAACCACCCAAGAAGGATAAAAAACAGCCAAGGAAGCTTTAGAGGAGTGAAATGAGCAAGATTGATGGGGGAGGACGATGGTTGTCATGAGAGAGAGGGAGAAAGTTTTTTAATATGCTAAAGGAGAAGTGAATGTGGTGAATGAAGCACACATAGGGTCATTTAGTCAGGTTTAAAGAATTATATAAATTCCTTCCATGTTCCTTTTGGTCCCGGAACGTCCTTATTTTACTATACTAAAATTTGAAAATTTTTTTAATCAAATTCTAATGCTTAATACTCATACTTTCAAAAAGAACATTCTACAATTGTTTTCAGTACAAATCATAATTTGTCATACATAATAATTCAAATTCTAAACATAAAATAATTTTACATTCGTTCAAAATAAATTACAAATCTGCCGTACATAGTAATTTGATATCTAAACTTTAAAAGATCTATAATTCTAATACTTAATAAACTTGAGTGCTCTTAAAGTGTTCAATCAATCTTTACTTACACATTTCCCCTTATACTCAGCCCCTGAAATGGTCAGCTGGAAAAGCACAAAAAAGTGAGATAAGGGTATCTCAGTAGCTAGCATAATTTTATAAATATATCATTTCAGTCATAAAAGCACTTATATCATAAAAATCAATCCATGTAATATAAATTCTCATTTCAGTGCAATAAGTTGATGAAAAATTAGCAAGCTGATATATAAATAAACTATGGAATCAAGAATAGTTGCTGGCACACTCAACGAGATGGAAAAGATAGTCTGCAGAACCACTTTTCCAAGCTAAACAAGGGAGAAAGGCTACTACAGTCCTTAAACCCAAGTTAGAAAGATTCCAAGCTGAAACATGGAAATATAATTTCTAAGCTGACATGGAAGCAAAGCTCTCAAGCTGAACAAAGAAGTAAACTTCCAGACTGATAACATGCTAATTTCATCATAAAAAAAACATATTTCACTTGAAATAAAACTTCATGGACATATATAATATTCAAGTAGTAAAACAAGATTTTATGAATTGCTAAGCTATCTGGACTTTGTAGTCTGACTTTTTAACTCAAATGGCTATTCAATCCATCTTAAAATTAGTTTTACGAATTCTGACTTATTCAAACAGTATACATAACCTTATTTAAAATCTTAAATAAAAAGATTCTAGAATATCATCTTTCCCTGATCTTCTTAAATTCTTAATTCTATCCCCATTTCTATTCACTAGGTTTCATCGTAATCTCATATTAAACCAATATTTTTCATAATATTTTTTAGATGATATGTATAAATAAATATCATTAATTTAAATAACATATATATATATATATATATGTATAAATCTAAAAGATCATATTTATACATAGTTAACTTTCTAAAAATAAACACACACATATATATATATATATTTACATGTATACATAAGTATATAAAACTAATTTTGATTATCCATATATATAAAATATATAACTTAATCAATTAATCAAATACTTATTTATTTGTAAATAATTTGTATACATGTAAACTTATAAAGTTAATACATACACTTATGTATCTAATTATATAAATATACTAAAGTAGCATAAGGATATATAAAAATATATGTGTATCATATAGCTAAATTTAATTATCCATATCCAAAAATATATGGCTTAGTTAATCAAATGCTTATAATTTTGTAAATATTAGATATATATATATATATATATATATATATAATTATGTATGTAAATTTCGGTGAACATATACTTATATATATGGCTATACTTATATATATATGTATATACACATATAAATAGAGGTGTAATAAAAATAACATTACTTGGCAAATATAAAATATACTACATATGTATTTACTCATGTATAAGATATAAATACAAGTATAAATATAATTTTATAAATTTTTACATAATGATATAAATAGCTAATTTAATTAAAATAACTTAATTTTTAGTTAACATATTACATAAAATTAGATTCTAGTTAAAACTAGATTTTTCTTAAATTTCTTTAATGAGTAATTACAAACTTTTCTATTATTCAGCTAGGTCCCGCTTGCAATATTTTCTCTTTTTCCTTTGCAAGATCTAAGTTCATAATTAGTTTCATCTAGGTCCCTAGTACTAGAATATATCTTTTTACAAAATTAAAACAACTTATATAAACCTTTCATTCCTTTCAGTTTAGTCCTTATTCTGTGTTTCACATTTTTGCTTGAGAGTCAGAAGCTAAAACCTGCCCAGATTTCTTTCTTATGTGTTTTTAGGACCTATGTGACCATTTCTACCCATAAAATAAGCTAAAGAAGTAATTTCCAACAGAACTCAAAATTTCCAAAAAGTTGCCTAAGATATCACGTGAAAGTAGAGATGTTTTGGACTAGTTTTTGCTTCTGATTTTTGCACTAGATTATTGCCACTCCTTCCTCTATTCTTGGGTAAGCTAGTCGCTCAATCAACTCCCCAAAATACCCAGAAAAATTGAGGAAAAATGGCTCCTCTTCTCGATTTTTCTGCTATGTTTTTATGCAAAAAAACAGAGTTTATTTGCTCTCTGTTTTGACAGCAAAAAATGGGGTGAAAGTCTCAATTTTTCACTGCATAAAAGGGTTCTAATCTCAGTTTTGATGTATAGAAAAAGAGAAGGGAAGCTAACCTATTTGTAGGAGTGAATAGGAAGCCAATGGTGAAGTCTTTGTCAAGGTTTTCTGCTGTCTTTAGCTGCCATGGAATTCTTTTCAGCTCTCGATTGTAGAAGACTTTACAGCTGTAATCTCTAGCAGATTGGGGGATATAGGCTAGAAAGGAAGCTTATTTGAGGGTGGCGTATTCAAATTCTCCTTTGCTCTCTATTCTAGTCGAAAATTTTGAAGCTTAAGAGGATAAATTTTGCTGTCAAGTCACTTAATACTTAGTAATAATCTCTCATAATTCGTAAAAATATTAAATATTTAATCAGTAATAAATCGGGATGTTACAGGTCCACCTCCCCCATGGTCAACATTTGGACACTTAGGATTATTTTTAGGCTAAGCACAACACAACATTCTAACTAATTGAAACCAATTATTTATCATCATTTTATGGTTAACCATAAGCAAGCCATTGTGTACACACAACATCATCAATCATTGTGCACAACAATTCATTTATCCATAGAATTTTAATTCAGAAAATTTAGTCACCGACTTTGATTATGCCAAGCCATCACACACAAATGCAATAATTAAAGAAAATAAATTATTCAAAATTCTCGGGCAGTATTACCCCCTCAAAGAAATTTTGAAATACCCACCAATTTTGAAATTTCGTAATTGGCGGTATTACGGTTATTGTAATGAAATTTTCCATTATTTTAATAGAATTGTTAGGTTAATTTTAATTTTCTATATTTAATTTATTATTTTTGTGCATTATTTAGGGAAGTGGAGATAAATAATTGAACCAAGTATTTTATGATGAGTGAGAAAGATGAATTTATTGGAGATAGAGCCAAGAGACAAGGAATAAAAAGAGAGTAATCATAAGGTAAAGAGAAGGCCGAGTACTTATGAGGTCCAAAGAGGGACTAAAGTAAAATGAGGAACTAGGTGGAATTTAAGATATAGAAAATACCCAAATTGGATAAATTATGAGTTTGCTACTATCAAAGTTAACCAAGAGTTACCTAGAGGCAAAGTAGTAATTTCACCTTAGGCGGATATATATAGGCGGCTCCACGCCTTTTTCCTCATTTCTCACTTTCCTCTCTCTCTCTCTCTTTCCTCACACTCTCTTCTGTCTTTCTCTTTGCCTTCTCTCTACTCTCTCCCCACCTTTTCAAATGAGCTTCAGAGAACCTTTCTCCGGTGGTAGGGCGAGCCATTAGAGGCCAAACAACCTAGGGAAAGCAAGGAATTGAGGTAGGGATTCCAATTCATCGAATGTTTTCTTTATTTTCTAGTTTTAGGGGTATTTAGGGTAAAATCGAGATTTTCACTTCGTTTCTCAATTAAAATTGGGGCTTTTGATATCTAAATGCTCCTTAGACATCAAGGATTGTTAACCCCATTGCTCTTAAAAATTTTCCTAAAACTTTTGATGATTAACAATCAGATTTAAATTACAAATTATCCCTTAATGCTCAAGGAATTTCTTTTATGTGGAACTTAGTTTGAAAATTTCTTGTGGAGATATAAAATTGTTATTGATGCCAAAAGCAAAGATCTCTTGAAAAATACCAGATCAGAAGACATCAGTCGACTGATATGCATGTAACAGTCGACTAATACCTCACTGTCTAATATTGCAAATTAGCATCGATAACAACAGTCGACTGATCCGCCTCTGTCTTAAATTCCAAATGTTGCAAGTTTTGATCAGTCGACTGGCTCCACAATATCAGTCGACTAATCTATCACTGTCTCATTTCGAATTAATCTCCAGTACCCATCAGTCGACTGATCCTCTTCCATCAGTTGACTGATCAAGTCTGAGCTTTTTGAACTTTTTAGACAGGAACAAATTGGTCGACTGCTGCTCTCTCATCAGTCGACTATCGAGGCATTAAAGAACATCAGTCGACTGATGATGCTGAATCAGTCGACTGCCGGCATGATGACATCAGTTTCAACAGCTATTTCATGAAGATTTTAGCTGATATCATCAAGGATACACCTCCAACAGATCTAAAACTTTTAAGGCCTATATATTAACCTTAGAGGCAGCCAAAGAAAGAGAACACATGAATTCTTAGCTCTGAATCTTGAATTGCTATATCTCTTGTCAATCTATTGAGTCTATATTGCTCTTCACTTGCACACTCACTCTGTTTTAGAGAGTCACATATTTTCTGCTCTTTCATTTGCTTGTATTGACCAAGGAAAGTGTTCCTTGAGTTTGTCTTTTGAGAGAAAACAATTTGTAAGGGGGAGAGACACCCTTGGAAAGAAAAAGTGCTCTGTTGTAGTAGCTCACAAGTGCCCTTTCTATTTAAACTTGTGGTTCATAGTGGAATACTCAAGAAGTGCTCTTGAGGACTAGATGTAGGCTTTGGTTAAGCTGAACTAGTATAAATATTTGTGTTCTTCTCTCTACTTTATCACTTCAGCTATTTAAAGCTTTGTATTTGATTTATTGCCTTCATTCTCATTCATCTTGATATATCTTTGTTTTGCATTTTTAATATTTTTCAAATAAGAATTTGATTCCACTTGAACTTCCAATTAGTTTTTTTAAAAACCCAATTCACCCCCTATTCGGTTCCAGCCATTATTCTCAATTGGTATCAGAGCTTAGGGCTCTTGATTAAAGACTTAACAGTCTAACAGTATACAATGGCTGGCCTTGGTGATTGCATTTTACATGAAGAAAGTTCTTTTACAAAACCCCCTGATTTTAATGGTAATCATTATAGCTATTGGAAATCCAAGATAAAACTATTCTTTAATGCAGTAGATCTAGATCTTTGGGATATTGTGGAAAACAGTCCCTACATACCTTTAAAGGTTGTTGAAGGGAAAAGTATTCCAATACCTAAAAAGGAATGGTCTGAATTAGAAAAGAAACTTGTTCATCTAAATGCTAAAGCTATAATGATTATTGTTAGTGCCTTGAGTCAAGATGAATATTTTAGAGTTTCTAGCTGTACAACTGCCAAAGAAATGTGAGATACTTTGGAAGTTACATATGAGGAAACTCAAGGGGTTAAGGAATCAAAAATTAGTACTCTCACAAATGAGTATGAAAATTTCAAGATGAAGAGTGATGAAAGCATAAGTGAAATGCAATTAAGATTTACTCACATCACTAACCATTTAAGAGCTCTTGGTGTGACTTATGCAGAATCTTCTCAAACCATCAAGATATTGAGGTGTCTCACTCCTGAATGGGAAGCCAAGAGGACAGCTATCATGGAAGTCAGAGGAGAATCCATGAAATCACTTACAGCTCTATTTGGAAATCTCCAAAATTATGAGCCAAAAATTCTGGAAATGAGGCAAGAGGATGAGTCCAAGAAAAAGAAGACTCTCTCTTTGAAATCATCCTCCTCCAAGAAACCAGAAGCAATTAGTGATGAAGAAGAAGAAGAGATTAATGAAGAAGATCTTGGTCTCTTTGTCAGAAAATTCAAACAATTTATAAGAAACAAAAACACAAGAAAATGGAGAAGAGACCAAGATAGTAAATAAGGCCCCACATGTTATAAATGCAAAAAGGTTGGGCATCTCAAATGGGAATGACCAGAACCTGACAGTGAATCAGATGAAGATAATGAAGAAGCTAACCTCTGCCTCATAGCAAAAAAAAATTCAAAAATTGGCTATACAGCTGGGGACTTCAAGCAATTCAAAAAAGGAGAAAAGTAAAGAAGTTGATCTTTGTCTCATGGGAAGAGATAATGAAGAGGTAACTCTTTTTGAACCCTTATATTCATTTGATGAATTGCAAGAAGCTTTTGAAGAATTGCATGATGAATCTATATAGCTTGCAAAAAAAAAATTAAGGTTTTCAAAACAAAAGATTTCTTTGCTTGAGAGTGAAATTTCGAGTTTGAAAAATGATCTCAACACACTCAAGAAAGAAAATCTGGACCTTGAAGAACAAAATTCAATTTTGATAGAAGAAAATGCAAGCATGAAATCATTGCTCAATTCTCCAAAAGATAATTGTCCTTGTTGTAAATGCAATGATTTAGAAAAGGAAAATAAGGATTTGAATACCACCCATGCAAAATTTACACAAGGAAGAGATAATTTGAACATATTGCTTGGGAAACAGATGTGTGCTTTTGATAAAGCTGGAATAGGCTACAAAACTAAAGCTAGGCAAAAATATTACAAGAATTTCTTTGTTCCAGCAACAATGTCAAATAGTCCCTTCATCACTTGTTTCTATTGTAGTTTAAAAGGACATAGTTCCAACTCCTGCTGTTACAAGAAAATGACTCCAAATGGAAACAAGAAAAAGTGGGTTGTTAAAGGAACAACTAACAAGGAAGGACCAAACAAATTTGGGTACCTAAAAAAAGTTGAATTTTCTACAAGTTTGCCTTAAATCTAAGAGTGAAAAATGGTACTTGGACAGTGGTTGTTCCAAGCACATGACTGGAGACAAATCCAAGTTTCATTCCCTATCTCCAAAAGGAGGCAAAGTGACCTTTAGAGGAAACAACAAAGGGTTGATCAAAGGTATTGGTAAGGTTGGTAAGAATTCTTCAACATCCATTGAAAATGTCTTATTTGTTGAAGGCCTCAATCATAATTTGCTTAGCATTAGTCAACTATGTGACAAAGGAAATAGAGTCATTTTTGGTTCATCTCGTTGCAAGTTGAAAACATCAATGATAAACAAATTAAGCTTGTTGGTCAAAGGATCAATAATGTCTATGTTATAAATCTTGATGAAGATCCTTCTATAGACCATACATGCTTAATTAGTGTAAATGAGAAAAGTTAGCTTTGGCATAGAAAATTGGCTCATGCTAGCATGAATCATTTGGATAAATTAGTCAGCAAGAAGGAGAGATTAGTCGATTGATAGTATTCTATTAGTCGACTGATCCTTAAATCTCAAATCTTTGAATAATTGACAAAAAGCAATCGGTCAACTAATAGTACACTATCAGTCGACTGATCGAAAGTCACAAAATTTATTAATGGGTAACATAGAGGAATAGGTTGACTGATAGTGCCCTATTAGTCGAATGATCCCTGAATTTCAACTACTGATAAGAGACATAAGGAATTCAATCGACTGATAATACCTATTAGTCGATTGATGAGCTACTGTTCTAACCTGATAAGTTTCAGAAGCAATCAGTCGACTTATTCCAATATGATAGTCGATTGGTTGCCCCAATTTCCAAAATTCCCAAAAATCAGTCACTCTTTCCAACCTAGAACCATTCAAACTTAAATCATATCACTTAAGGACTTACACACACATCAAATAGTCCAAAAGTTCATGCCCGAGGTAAGAGAATCACTAGAAATGACAAAATATCTAAGTGTTCTTCCCCAAACTCTCCGAGTTTCAGATTTTGTAAAATGTTTAACCAAAATGTGATTTTCCTCTCCATTAATCTCATAAAAACACCCATCAAGGTTCACAAAATAACAAGGGGAGAGTTTAAAACCGAACCCAACTCCCCATTTTTATTACGCACATAGGGCTTATAAGTTACGAAAATGAGAGGAAGAAATAGGGAAGAACACTTACAAGTCTTGAAACTTCACTTAAGGGAGAGGAAGACTAGCACCCATATGCCTAGAAGAGAGGGAGATGAAGAGCTACTAGGAGAGAGAGCACCAACAACCATGGAGGAAGTGAGAGCATAACAAGAGTGAATGAAGTGCAAAAGAATGTTTTTAAAAAAGCAATAAGGAAAAGAAATTTCCTCTATGCCCCTTTAACTCTCACTTTCCCAAAAGTTAACATCTCCCAAACTTAGTACACCTCAAGGTAAATACCACACTTCAAAACATATCAAATACTAGATATAAGCCCACGTCATAATTAAATAATCATATTACGAAAATTTAGTAAATGCCACAAACTACACAAGAGCACACACCTAAGAAGAAAATCACAAACCCTAAAAGCCTAGATGTTATAAATGAAAACCCATGGAAGAAATCATGAAAAACGATAAAGATTTAGCCAGATTTAACCCAAAACCGATGCTAAATCATGTTGGTCGTGATCGTAGCGCCCAAACACCACACTTTATAAAAGGAAAAGGGAAAGGTCTTGGCACATAGGCACCAGGTATGGTGCCCAGGCGCAAAGTGTGTGTGTGGCACCTAGGTGCCAAGCATACTGATGTCATGTTGACATCAGGCTACAGTGCGTATTTTAGTTCATTTTCAAACAGTCATAACTCTTTCATCTAGATTTTGTTTTAAGCAAACTTTATATTGTTAGAAAGCTTTTTGAGTGTAGTTTCCAATGATATAAGTTTTCATTCAAAAATTACTTATTGCATAAGAGTTATGACCAAATGAGTAACTAAAAGTCAGAGTTAGTGGTAAGAATTTTCCTCATTTTATTTATTTATAGATTTTGGTTAATTTTAGTGACTTGGGAGCTTCATTGACTTCGTCTCCTGAGATTTCTTATATGGTAAACCTTGTCGACATTAAAGTGAGTGGGTGACCTTGCTACTTGTTTTATAAAAAATTGCTCAAGTACAACATAAATCTCATTCACACCATAATTGAATTTATATTTATTAAATTTCCTAATTAATTATATTAACTAATTAATGAAATTTTGATTGTGATTTGTGAGACTGTTATGTGGAATATGTGTGGGAATAGTAGATTGATTGTTAGTTGTGGTATGTGGAATGTTGCATCATGTGTTTGCATTGCATATGAAAAGGTATAGTGTGGGAATGTAGATCCATGAGAAAAAATAGAGTGGTGGACCTCTGAGATAAACCCATTGAGCAATAATAGTCCAAGAGGAAAAATCTGGATTAAGTCTCAATGTGGTAAGCATGGGAAAGAGCAGGAAAAACATTGCATATTCATATTATGAGAGGGAACTAGCTAGTAACCCAAGGATGTGGATATTCTTGGGAAGAACATCAGAAATTAGGAACAAAAGAGTGGACCTCTGAGATAAACCTATTGAATAAATATTATCCGAGGAGAAATTCAAGACTAGGTCCCAACGAGGTATGCATAGGAAAGTGAAGGAAAACATAGCATGTGGTTACATGCATATTTATAATATGTTTGTGGTTATTTATGCTTATTTGTGCTTAGATGGGATTGATGTGGACTGCGAGAGTGTGGACTCACAACAAGAATAGTATGTAACAGTCACAGAATCAGGTATGCTTGTATTTGAGTATCTGAGTATGCATGTACGTGCTAAAGGTAATTATTTATACTGTGGTTGTGATTCTAGTAATTATTCTTGTGCCTTATTTTATTGCACAGTCATGTATTCATTGAGTTTTTGATAAAGGTATGTGCCTTATTTTAGCACAGTCATGTACGTGCTAAAGGTAATTATTTATACTGTAGTTACATTTTTCAGATATAGTAATTAAAGAGGATGGGAAACCGCTGAAATTTAGCAGATTGGAGATATACTCCATTTTTAACTAGAGAGTTCTTGATGAACCAATATTTAGGTCGTATGCCATTAGAAATACTCTGTAATCCTATAGGCTACCTAGATCTTACTGCGTTTTAGGAATTTTATCAATTTAGTTATAATTTACTTAGTAAATTATGTAATTTACAAATTGAATAGTTGTGGGTATTAGAGCTGTTCAACAAAATTATCGACTACCACTGAGGTACACCTTAATTTGTATGTTAAATCACGTTCCTAGTTTTTAGGGTGTTAGGTTAATTTACTTAAGAATGACATTTCTCATTATTGTAGGTAAATTACAGTCAAAAAGGAAAAAAAAACTTAAATTAGTAAGAAACATGACACATCCAACTTGCTATTAATTATAAAAATCATTTCAAATTTTAAACATTGCCTTACTTAAAAGTTAACATTTTCTTACTTAAATGTATTAAAATTAAATAGAGAAACTAAGACCAAGTTGATTTGCAACAATACTGTATTTGGGTCCAAACCAAATAGAGAAACTAAGACCAAGTTGATTTACAACAATACTGTATTTGGGTCCAAACCACCCCTCTGATCACTTAGAATTGTTGCCACTGAAGGTGATACTTTTAGTGGTGACATTAATCGTCGCCACTGAAAGTGACATTTTAGTGGCGACGATTAATGTCACCACTAAAAATGGACATTTAGTGACAAAATTTTATGTCACCTTTCAAGAGTTGCCACTAAGTTTTTTTTTTGTAGTGTGATAAGAATGTATGAATTTGGTTAGGCATTGGGTTTATAATACTTGAGCTTATGATGGTAGTACTTTATTCTTCTTGGTTTGGAATGCCCTCAATATAGGACCCCACATAAGAGTGATGGTAATTAATTGTGCTTATTTGATGTAAGAAACATAAGAAGTGAACAACCTCATAAATATATAGACCTATAGTCATTTATTATCCTTGTGTTGATTGGCTTATGGTCTGTATGATCTTATTCTTGTGTTCAGTGATGTACAAAAAGGGGATAACCCTACTCTTACACTCTACTGTTCTTTAATAAGTCCTTGAGTTTGGTTTTAGTTTAGATATTTAATTTGGTGATGAATGAATGAACCTTCACATATATGTCATCATGTAATAAATTTTCATCTTATTGGGATTGGCATGATGTATGTAATGAAATAACCATGATGGATAATTGGTTAGTGAATGCGAACTCTTGTGATGAGAGAATAATTATTTATATCTATATGAGCAAGCGGTTGAATAGTGCTACTTGACTCTTTTATGGGAAAACTGTGAAATATTTACATCTATATGGGTAAGCGGTTGGATAATGTCACTTGACTCTCTTATGGAAATCTTGTGAAATATTATCACATGCTATTTTTTTTGAAGACCTGTGTGGTTAATGTGAGTATGGGTGACCCCAATTACTAGATAGAGCATTGTGGGCAAAGTCCCAGTATTATTGGTGGAAATCATGTGACTAATTTTGATATATGTGACCCACATTCCTTGAGATGCTGTAATATGGGAAGAGTCCTAGAATTCAATTGGAAACTAGTGTAACAAATGTATACCCCTGTGTCGAGCTACGTAGACATCATTAGGAGGAAAAGAACTCTTATTACATATATAGATTGGATTCTGGTATAATATATTGTGTACCTTTGATTTTGGTAATTTATATGTGTTGTGAAATTCTAGATTGGTGTGGAAAGTGTTAGTTACAATGAACTTTATTGATGGTACTAGTTTGGTATTGTTATCTATAATTTGAGTATAAGATATGTGAACTACGTGCACAATATGGACTAGTGGTTATGGGTGGAAATTTCCATTGATTCTACCCTATGAGGGGCACTCGGTTCGTTTTCTTATCAGTCAATTATTTACTTCACTAAGCTTTAAACTCACACTTTCGTGTGTACACCTTGCAAGTTTCACGAGTAGTTGGTGAGCCTCTGTACTAGGAGTAGCAGAGTCTCTGGGTCTCCATTCCTTGAGTTGGGATGCCGACTCCATCATGATATGGTAGGTTAAGTTGCTCTACAGTTAGATAGAATATCTAGGAATTTTATAGGACACCTAGGGATTTTATTTTGGTATTGGAAAAGGATTGGAAATGTGATATGTATATTTATGTTGATAATAATTAATACTTTAAATTACTTATTGAAATGTATGATATTGTGATGGAAAAATACTTCAGAATCAACATGGTTATTTAAATAAGTTATCATACTTGTGGAAAGTGGAACCTTGAGTCATATCTTTTTAAGTATTTTGGGTTATGATCATTAGGCTTATAGTGGTGGACGGAGTCCACCTCCACGCTAGTTATGTTCCCAGATTTGGGTTGAGACAGAAATCATGTGGGTGATCATGATTGTAGACTTGCATTTCGTTACTTGATAATTGATGTTGAAACCTTATGTATGAGCTTGATAAGATATTGTGTATGGTTGAGATGATGATCTATGATATTAGAACCATATAGGTGACATTGAAACCATATAGGTGAATATGTTAAGGAATTTATATCCCTATATGTTATGTATGGTATTGAAAACATATAAATGAACATGTTAAGAGAATTGTAATTCATTATGTATTAAATGAGATTAAAATCATGTGGATGGACACAATAATGGATTTGTATTTCATTGTGTGGTGATTTGTATAAAATCTTGACTGTGATTGTGCTATGGATGAAACTTGGTGATACACCCCCAAAGACCAAAGAGTGAGAATTGCCAGGTGAGGACATAAACCATGGTCAAGGGAACAAAGTGTTCACCAATAGAAGCCGAGATTTGGATGTGTGCCTGATCCAAGGTCCTTAGGATAGATTTCCAGTGATGGTAGCCGATAGATGTTGAGGAGTGGCATGGCTAGAATGCAGGAACGATAATTCGAGACTGGTAGCTGGTGATTGCTTGAATGACATGTGATTGTGTGAATGATACGTGGTTACTGGTTGCTATGTGACTGTTGGGAAATTGACATTGTCATTAGATGTGATATAAATTATATCTCAAATATATTAATATGATATTATATCTGGATATCTGTTTTATTGCACATTCATCTGCTTACTGAGCTGTGGAAAACTCATACTTTTTGGCATTAACATTTTCAGGTCCGGTTGTTGAAAAGGAGCAATCGTCGAAGGAGTAACGGAGCTTCAAGTTTGACCTCACTTGCTTGTTGGGTGGGTCATAGTCTTTAATTTTGTTGGTATTTCTTGTAAATAACACTGGCAAAACGTGCCCAGGCCATTTTTAAATGGGCAACCCATTCCTAACCAGGGTTTTTTTTTATATAAAACAATTAAACAAATATATTATTCATAAATAGATATTGTATTATATGCTTCAATTGCAATTTACAAGAGTCAGGCGTGCCTTCCCCCTATATCCGTAAGGAGTGCCTTCCCCATATGGCCATATTCAATGCCTGGACATCATATACTAATTAACAGATGCATTGTGCAATTTTTTTTGCCTTTCAATTTATCCATGCACTACCTGCTGGCTGACCATAAAATATTCATGAGTATGAGAAAGACAATGGTACAAGCTTTTAGAAATAAGAATATATTAAGTACTTCATTCAAAATCTCTTTCTCACATATATAATTATATACAATAATATAATTTAATTATATAAAAAATTTAAATTTTTTTAAAAAAAATCGGGCCTGCTTGCAAGCCTCATCGGACCAAACGGGCCGACCCGTTCAGGCCTATTGTTAAATGGGCCTAAATTTGGATGTCTAAGCCCGCCTAAAGCCTAAATGTGGGCCAGCCAAGCTTGGCCCGTGGGCTAAAGCCATTCTCTAAGATTGCCATTCTCTAAGAGAGTAATGTTAGCTAATTACTTTTGTTTGAGCTAAGATTTCCATTCTCTTCCATCTTTATCAAAGATTGAATGATCCTAAATGATTATAGAAGCATTCTTTGGTGAATCTTTTATCACTAATAGTGGATTCTTTGAAAAACCTGCTGCCAAGAACCATTACATGAGGCAAAATTGATTGAGAAGCCAAGATGGTAGACAAAATCAAAAGAGGGAGAGAGTTAGGGCGTAGAGGAGAAGCTATTAGTGTGTGTGTGTTCCTTCCTACAAGCTGAAGTTTGTCTCCCATTTCCTTTTTTTCTTCTAAGCCACTTGTCAACATAAGTGAACAAGAGGGTGCCACATGCCTCAATCTTAACCCCACATGGCCAACTTTTATTTTAAATCCATAAAACCTCTTCTTCTTTAATTTATAACTTCACTAGGGTCCATATTTAATTTTTAAAGATCCAAAAATATTTTTTTCCAATTCAGTCTTTTGCCAAGGATTTAAATTCGAGATTTCTCCCTTTTTGGGCTTTCCTTAAAAATTTCTAACATCCTCAGAACAAATATAAATTACTTACATTCTCTTATAAAGTTTGCAATAAATACTTGAGTTATACAAGAAGTGTCCCATCTGTCCACATGTGAAACAAGCTCTTGGCTTACCAAAGCAAACCCCCTCGTGATATCTCCCACATTCCTGGCATTATGGTAAAGTACACTACTACTACAAACTTCCTTGTCCCACGGAGGACTGATCTCCTTGTGACCTAGTCTTCATTCTCGATTGTTGAGCGGTAGATTGAACTAAAGTAGTGGGAGCTAATGATGCTTGCCCCCGAATAGGAGGCTTGAAGGCCTCCAAGGTCCTACCTTGACTCGAAGGTCCTCCACTATACCCTCACTTGCATTTTCTTTGAAAGTCCTCCCTTCCCACTATTGTAGAATAATTGGGAAAGGTCACCATCTGTGTCCCCACTAGCTGACAAAGGGGATACCATAGTCCCAAGACAAATTGTCTTATCTTCTCCCTTTCATCCCACATCACATGTGGAGCATACCTTAATAGCCAGATAAACTTTGTATCATACTCATCCACCAACATAGAGCCCTATACCAAGTGTAATACTTGAGGTCTTCTAGTATTAGTGAATTTGGTATTTCGGTCAAGCAATTGGATGTAGTGGAAAATTTCATTTTCCAAATAAGGAAATCAAGGCTTGAAGTGTAGTATTGTATATGATGTGGTAAATGGCCGAGGTATGTGGGAGTGTGTGTATCACAAAAAAGATCAGATGAGTAGTGAGACCGTGGAGGGACTAGGGTGAAATGAAAAATACTTAAATGCTGCTTTCGTATGAAAAAGAAAGATAAGGCAAGAATAGGGTAGCGATGTACTGAAGGTGAAGAATTTGGGAATGAAAGTGTATGGAGGCTAGTGAGTGTAGAAAATATCTAAGTCGAGGAAAATTACGATATTCCCCAAACAGAATATATTTATATACATGCCCCACATACACCATTCGTCACTTCTTTCTCTCTTGTAACGCACTTATTTCCTTTCTAGACCCTAGCTCTTTCTTCTCTCCATCTCCTCCACCCAAGAGCACTACCCAAGCCTCCGGCCACTGATCTCCGACGAAAGTTTGAGTTTCCGGTGATCAACCATCAATGGAAAGAAGAGAAAATAAGGTAAGATCCCCATCCTTCTCTTTTGTTGTCTCATTTTCAAATATAAGGGTGTTGGGGTGAGAACATGTATTATTGAAAGTCTTAAGCTAGATTAATGGTCTAGAGCTCCTTTAGCATGCATAGTCGAGTGTATCTATTGGGGTAGGGCTAATTTTGGTGAGTCAAATGGACTAGACTCACTCTCTCACAGTTTCATATATAAAAGACAACATAGATCGATGACGTACGTGCCAAGGACACCTCCCCATTGATTGGGGCAAGGTAGAGCGCTTTAGAGTCATATCAAATTAAGTGATCTTAGTAAAGCTCTGTAATCAAGTAAATCATGCTATGATGTGTATTTATGTAAAGGATATAGTAGGAACTAGCACAAAAGATTATAGTTTACAAATGAGATCGTGTGAAGTTAAGTACAAATGTACTCATTTATTTGAAGGTTTATGAATGCTAATTTCATATGAAAAGGATTTTTCACCATTTTCAGTTGCAATTTAATTTGCTTTCAAATAAAAAGGTAGTTAACTTAATGGAAAGAATAAGGATTCTAAGTAAAAGCTAGGCTTGAGGCGATGCAGGCTAGGCACCGTCTGCGTCAGTCATATACCCGGTTTTGGGTTGTGACACCAAGTGTTCAAATTCTTGCGCCCTGGTGGTTTTAAGACTTATAGGATGAACGTCTCCATGAAAGCTAATTGAAATCCCTCCTAAGAAATAGGTGAAGGGTCTCTTGCCCGGTCTTCACTCCACAAATTCCACCATTCATTTGCCTTACCTTGGAGTTGGTAAGCTACAAATTCCACTTTTTTTGCATCTGAACACTTGAGAACCTTGCACGCCTTATCTATTCCATCCAAGAACCATTGGAGATCCTCATTAGCATCCTCCCCAGTGAACACTGGCGATTTCAATCTCAGAAATTAAGACACCTTTACCTCTCACTATCCTCCCTAGGTTGAGGAGGAGGTGGTGCAACAAGGCTTGGGGTGCTAGTGGTGCGTTCACAGTCGAAGGTGCCACTATCGAATTTAGTTCAACTGTGTGTCTCTCCATAAATATGGTTGCTAGATTGGCAACAGCTCCTAGAACATCAACCCAGCAATTTAGATTAGACCCTTTACACTTTTTTTTAATCATAAACCAATAAATTATTAGGATTATAATATTCAAGTTTTAGTAATTGCACATTCAAATCTAACCGAAGTTTTCTTAGGAAAATTTTCCTCAAAACTTTTTCTTCTTAAAACTATGTTAACTCAGGTCCTTCTTGATATTTTATTAAATTACAATCCACCCCCTTAAGGCTATAATTTCAATAAATTTCTTTCTTTTAATAAATTCTTGTACTCATTTGAGAGTCCTTGCACTTTTTCCTTAATTTCTAACTTAATCCTTAAAAATTTACACTTTGCAAAATAGTCCTTAGTCCAACTAGAGAAAATTAAATTTCATGTTATGTTTCTTGATTTGATCAAGTAGTTGTCCTCACAAGCTATAAGTATGAGATGTTTTGAGTAAACATTTGAATGTTTGTTAAGGGCAACAAATATGTTGGATGACTTGCATGAGACATCACACGAATACATATTCAAATTTCAGTGATAGGTCTCATAGCAGTTAACAATGCAGGCATCCTTAGAATTGAGGAACTCAAAGTTATCTTGAATATGAATCTTGTGTTTTGACTTTATTCCTTATTACCCACCATGGGTTGCTCTTAGG
Organism: Biancaea sappan; assembly: GCA_037074585.1. Taxonomy (NCBI): domain Eukaryota; kingdom Viridiplantae; phylum Streptophyta; class Magnoliopsida; order Fabales; family Fabaceae; genus Biancaea; species Biancaea sappan. Next base: position 67,257,571 of record CM073492.1, read on the forward strand.
GTGGTAACTGGGCACAGTATGAAGTATTTAAAGATATTTTAAATAGTCAACATGGGATTCACCACTCCTGATTGATAGAAGTATATTTATGGCCACTTGTCAAGATAATCGTTAATAAGTCTTTGGCCACTCCTGATTGATAGAAGTATATTTATGGCCACTTGTCAAGATAATCGTTAATAAGTCTTTGGCCACAGCAGACTTGTCATGAAGATGATCTTCAGTGAAATAGTTTAAAGTGATTGATCCCATAGGACAAGGAACTAACTACTTGGACTAAATGTGACGTAATCAAGTCTAGTGGGAGTTGACACATAAGCCATGATTTGAACCAAGTGGGTATAAGATACTGAAAAAACACATTGCATAGACACACTTTAGCTGATGAAAGGTTTAAAGTCAAACAACTGACTTTTCGATCAATTGGGGGTCACAATGTATTGCTAGATACCGCTCATGATTTATTTACAATCAAATGTTGATTGTGAATGGTCAACATAGCTGGAAACCTAATGGGCCACATGCATAGAAATTCATTAAGAACGTGAAACAGGCTTGAGGATTTGATCTTCAATTAGAGAATTAATTTAAAGGAAATAAGAGAATAAAATGAATAGGTATATGTTCTTATTCCTACCCAAACAAAATTTAAGCATGTCGATTTCTATTATACTCATACATTCTTAATTTTAAAATAATGGTAATTATAGACGGGCTTTAGTAAAGAACATGTTTTGACCCCAAACATAAACATATTTAAAAGAAAAAAAAATGTTTTCATCAAAAGGGTTATAAAAGAAAAATTGGTTTGATCCATAAACCCCCTTTTTTTTTCTCTTGGTGGATGTTTATATTTGGCATGAGAATTAGAATAAATATATTAAAAAATTTTTGAATTCAAGACAGAATTAGGTTTTGAATTTTGGTCAAGATCAAATCAACTACTTGGATTGTCCAATGAATTGATTGATTGTTTTGTAAATATCTTAAATTGATTGATTAATTTATGAGAAATCAATAGACTAATGAATCTTAATCAATATAAGACAAATTAATTTGATAGCCAAATAAATTGATTACGTTAGATCATAATTAATTTCTTAATATAATGTAGGAAATAATTTAATTAATTGATTAGTTTGTATCTTGATTAATTTCCTAATATGATTTAGGAAATTAATTAATTAATTAATTATTTTAAATCTTGATTATTTTCTTATCTTAAATTAGGAAAGTAATTGAGATTTGCCTAATTAGATTAGGAAACTACAATTAAAGAACATTTAATTCTAAACAAGGAAACAAGCAATTTTTAATTGTGATTAAAATGAAAGTAGAAATAATTCATGTAATGAAATTATTCTAACACCACATAGACCTTACATGTCGACTTCCATTATACATTTATTTTGATAGACAATGCATGATAGGATGTATGTTTGACAAGATGGCTGGTTGTGGACCTTTACCAAGTATGAATTGTTCATGCATGTTTTTTAAATTATGATTTTGGTAAATATAGTCTATGTACCCTGCCTCTCTCTATTTCTTTATTATACTTCTCTTCTCACCTAATTCCCCTCAAATGTAACTTGAGGTTTCTCATTAAACAATGTAATTAGATTACATAAGATTAGTATAGGAACGAAATGCAAGAAAGAAACCGTGGAGTTAGAGCCAAGGCCATATGAAGAGTAGACATAGAATTTCTATGTCTTCAATGTAAAATCATGCATATACCTAGATTTGACCTAGTCATCTCTTTTGGCTCAAAGAGTTTACTATAGATAAGTTCATAACCACGCCATATAATTTACAATCTATATATACGTAATGAGATCACACATATGATACATGTATAATTTAAAATCTGATGAAATTGATTAAGAAAACCCTCGAATAATATTAAAGCTAAAGTCTTCCATTAATATGGGGCAAACCAGAGCTCTTCTTAAAGCTTGGGTTGTTAGAGTCTCTCTAAGCTAAACATGTTCAAATCATTAAGATATAATCTTATGATTAATATGCTGACTTTAACTAGAAGCATTGTTTTGTTAGACTCTCTTCAAGGTCAATGTGGACAAAGACTAAGTTGGGTTATATACATATGATGTGTATGAGTCAAGAGTTGACAAGCCCAATAATTAGTGCATGCATCAACAGTTGATAGCACTACTTGATGGTTGCATACAGGATGTAATTGGTATGAGATACCTACCATTTGATCCAAGATGGCTTGTTGGGCTCTCTCCATGGTCATTCAAGGTGAGTTTTGGACACTGAGCCCACTAAGAGAACTTCCAATTGGTTCTCCCAGATCCAAAATAGGTTTTTTTGTGTTCATAATAAAACAGTAAGAGTAATAATGTATTATATTAAAAACCATATATCATGCATTCATGTACATACTTTAACATGCTCATGTTTTTACATCTAGGTTGATAGAATCATGACATCCACTGTGAATTTGAGATCAATTCTCGAGTCAAATAAGTTGATTGGGGCAAATTTCTTGAACTGGCTAAGGAACTTGAAAATTGTTCTCAAGGCTGAACGCATAACCTATGCTCTTGATGAGGTACTCCCTGAACCCCTGCTAATGACGCTAATGAGGACCAAGGGTTGGCCTATAAAAAGCGTATGGGTGATGATGAGTTAGCAACATGTATCATGTTGGCCTCTTGTCACGTCCCAACCCAGGCACATGATCGGCACGGTAAATGGGAAAATCACTCGAATATCCGTAAGCCTATTCTTATCTCAAACAACATTAAGCACCTAATATCCAAGCCAACCTATAACAATAAGGGAAGAAAAGCTCTTTGTCCAAAGAACATTTTTCATACATGGTAATAATTTCCAAGAAGCCTCCAAATATCTTTCATGCAATGTACATAAGAAAACATCATCTTATACTTTACTTTCACACACAAGATTACCTAAGCGGCCTACATGACTACAGAGCTACTCTAGATGAAAATTTAACTTACAAAAACTTTATAAAAACTTACCCATGGATAAAAAAAAGGGTTTTACCATAGGATGACACTACTCCTCACGTTACAATTTTATATCGTCCATCTGCTTAAATAAATAAATAAATAAATAAATAGTACAAATAAGTCACAGACTCAGTGAGCAAGACACAACTCAAAATAATTTTAATACCTATCCTCTTTACTGTAAAATGTAAATAATAATGATAAAGGAGATTTAGTGAGGTGCATAACATACCTGCTCATACCATTATTTCTTGCAATATGTATAAGTACCCAATGATATCATCATATAGAACGCTGTTGATTTGATGATGACAATATACATATAGAGTTATTTACACACACATACATACATCCATGTAATCATGCTCAACCATAACCAAGACAATTTCAACCTCGAAAGTATTCATTTACTTAAGGTCCCAAAAATAAGAATTTCTTAAATGTGGACCCAAGCTTCACTTCTAACATCACTATCAAGTTAGAGGTTTTCTATCTAAAATCCTTAAGTTTAAATTGAGACTAAAATTTAGCTTAGGAAGCTTTTAATTGAAAAACTATATTAAAATTTTTGTTCCCAAGACTCTTATTCATTCCAATTTCATGTTTACAACTTCGTCCTCCACCATATTCACACGTAACACGAAGAAATTCAAAACCAAGATCAAAATTCACTAATCTGGACTATAAATGGGCATAAATTAAATTAAATTTGCAGTCTAGATCGTGAATCAACCTTAGGTATCAATGCACTGAAGGAAAAAACCGAAACCGAGGGGGATAACATGGAGTAAGGACCACACCTTGATTCATGATGCAGCGGCAAACTAGCTAGACCACGCTGTTAGAGTTGCCGATGATCGTGATTCGTGGAGGAAGACGCACAACAGCTCCTTCTCGGCTCCCTACCGTCGCCCATTCTGCTTTCTCACGTTTTCGGCTTCAATTCGTGAACAGAGAAGGACGAAGAAGAGAACAAGGAAAGAAATGGGGAGACAGACGATTGGCCAGTGGCAACATTAGCAATCGTCCATGGTAGCTCACGATTGCTCGGCATCTCCTCTCCTCTCCCCTCTCTCGGCTTTTCTGCTGAGTTATTTCTCTCCCCCTCCGTCTCCATTCTCCCTACACGAAAAAAGGTCCGTATATGGCTTCTTCCGGAAGCTTCTTTACTTATTTAAACAAATAAAAAGAACAGAACACGTGCCCAGTCCTCTTCACGCCACATATGTACTTCTTAGCTAAAATTACATAGAGCCATCCCTTCTTAAAATATTTACTCACTCGGGCCCTTATGGATTTTTGTAAAGATTTCCAGTCACAACCCAAAATCCCAAATTTTTTTTTATGCCTCATCTTTCTTAACATATTTATTATTATTATTTATTCATTTACCATAATTTCTTTTTTTTATTTTTATTTATTTATTTATTTTTCACATAAGTTGCCTCTAAATTTGGGATATTACACCTCTATGATACCTAAGCTTTAGAAGCAACACAAGGTCGTGGATGCATGCACTATAATCTTCCATCTGAAGGAACTGTTTGATGAGCAAGCAAGAACCAAAAGGTTCAATGTCTCACATTCACTTTTTTTCATTCCAAGAAGCAAGAAGGGGCATCTGCAGTGTAACAGACACTTAAGATAAATGGCTACATTGAAAGGTTAGCAGCACTAGCTTTCACAATAGATCATGAATTAAGTGTTGACTTAATTCTCCAAAGTTTACCTAATAATTACACACCATTCGTAATGAACTATCAGATGAATCAGATCTCATCGATTATACCATAGCTGATTAACCTACTACTAGAGCTGATTAACCTACTCAAGGCAACTGAGCCTTCTATCAAGAAAGAGAAGAAGGTTGTGATGCTAGTGGATACTTCTAAGATTAAAGGGAAATTTTCCAAGGAGAAGAAACCCACTAAGGCTAAGGGAGGTATCAAGAAAAAGCAAGCCAAGAAGGCAGAGAAAGTTGCACCCAAGGGAACTTGCTTCCATTGTGGCAAAGACGGCCATTGGAAGAGCAACAGCAAGACTTATTTGGAGTCCTTGAAGAAGACAAAGGCATCTGATGCCGAAATTACTTTAGGTATTTTTGTTATTGAGATAAATACTATTTCTAGTAAGACTTGGGTATTAGATATCAGTTATGGCTCACATATATGTACTGATATACTGGGCATAAAGAACAATAGACAATTGACCAGAGGAGACCTACAAGTTGGAAATGGAGCAAGAGTTTCTGTATTAGATGTAGAACTTATGTATTGCCTTTATCGAGTGGTTTAATATTAAAATTAGACAACTATTATTTCATTCCATCCTTGATTATAAACGTTGTTTCAATTTCGAGTTTGAATAAAAGAGGTTTTCTTCTAACATTTAGTAACAACTGTTGTCACATAATGTTAGATGGTATTCTTTATGACATTGGAATGTTATGCAATGGGATTTATGTATTAGATACATCTAAGCTAATTCTCAATATAAAAAATGGCAATGCTAAATGCCTAAAACAAGATAATCAACTAACCTCATACTCATGGCATTGTCGTATGCGTCAAATAAGTGAGAAACGCATGAGTAAGTTACACAAAGGAAGTGATTTAAGGTTATTTGATTATGCATCATATGACACATGCAACTCTTGCTTAAAGGATAAGATGACCAAATTACCTTTTAGTGGAAAGGGTGAATGTGCAACTGACTTATTAGGTCTAATACATACCGATGTATGTAGACAAATGTCAAAGCATGCTAGGAGTGGTTATGTCTACTTCATTCCCTTTATCGATGATTATTCTAAATATGGGTATATGTATCTAATGAGATACAAATCTAAGGCCTTTAAGAAGTTTAAAAAATTTAGACATAAAGTAAAGAAACAACTTGGTAAAAGTATCAAGACACTAAGATCTGATCGAGGTGATGAATACTTAAACCAAGAGTTTCAGGATTATCTTGGGGACAATAGGATATCATCCTAATGGACTCCACCTTACATGCCACAACATAATGGTGTGGCTAAAAAGGGAAACCAAACCTTGTTAGACATGGTTAGGTCTATGATGAGTCATGTAGAGTTCCCTAAGTCCTTTTGGGGCTATGCATTCAAGACCACTGTTCACACCCTGAACAGAGTCCTAATCAAGGTAGTTGATGTTTCTCCATTCAAGAAATGGTATAACAAGAAAGTCATCTTATCTTGAAGATACGGGGTTATCCAGCGTATGTGAAGCAGATAATGTCAAATAGACTTGAGGTAAAATCTGACAGATGTCTTTTTGTAGGATACCCTAAAGAAATAAGAGGATATCAATTATACCACACTTTGGAACAAAAGGTGTTTGTTTCAAGGCATGCTGCCTTCCTAGAAAAAAAGTTCCTCTTAATTTAAAATAGTGAGAGTATGATGGAGCTTCAGGGAGTTCAAGATACTTAAGCAAACATAAAACAACTGCCTACTTAAAAGCCAATAGATACATAACATCTACTAGCTCAAGAGCTAGAGTCATTCACTCATTCAAGAAGAATAAAGGCTAAACCTTTAGTACAAACATAAATGCTTAATAGCTCTAGTGGGGTACATAGGGCTTTTGAGAGATATAGATTTCTCATAAGTAAACCCAATGATGTACTACTTATAGAAGATGAGGAACTTACGACCTACAAAGAAGTTCTGAAGAGTTCAGAATCTGATAAATGGCTTAATGCTACGAAATCAAAAATGGATTCTATGTACGACAGCCAAGTACAGACTTTGGTTGAACTGCTTGAAGGGATTAAGCTCATTGGATGCAAATGGATTTTCAAGAAGAAAACCAACATGGAAGGTAACATTGTAACCTATAAGCAAGATTGGTCACAAAGGGATTTTGTTAAAAGCAAGGTTTGGTTATGACAAAACTTTTTCATTGGTAGTCATGCTTAAATCCATTAGGATACTCTTGGCTATAACAGTTCATTCTGATTATGAGATATCGCTGAGGATGTATATATGATATAACCCAAAGGATTCACATCTAAAGAAAGCAACAAAGTATGCAAGCTTCAGAGATTCATCTATGGATTAAAGGAAACATCCAGGAGTTGGAACATCTGATTTGATGAGACAATTTCACAAAATCTAATTGAACCTTATGTGTACAAGAAGGTTAATGGGAATGTTGTAGGTAGATGACATACTACTCATAGGAAATGACATTTCTATCCTTGTGTCTATAAAGATTTTATTTTCCAAGAATTTCTCTATGAAAGACCTTGGAGAAGCAACCTATATATTGGGGATAAGGATCTATAGAGATAGATCTAAGAGGTTGCTTGGTCTTTCATCTATACATATAGATAAGATGCTAAATAGATTTAGCATGGAAGAGTCCATGAGAAGGTTCATTCTCATGATACATGGGATTACACTCTCAAAGTCTAAATGTCCGAAGACACAAGATGAAAGAACTTGCATGAGTTTAATCCCTTACGCCTCAGCCATGGGATTAATCATGTATGATATGTTATGTATTAGGATCGACGTATCATATGGTCTGAGTGTCACAAGCAAATATCAGTTTGACCCTAGTGAGGGTCATTGGGTGGCTGTTAAGAAGATCCTTAAGTACTTAAGAAGGACAAAGGATTTATTCTTAATATGTGGAGAAAGAGATCTCTATATAGTTGCTAGCTTCCAAACTGACAGGGATGATTCAAGATCCCAATCAAGTTACATATTCATATTAAATAGAGGTGTAGTCAATTAGAAAAGTTCTAAGTAAGAAATGACTACAGATTCTACCACTAAAGTAGAGTACATTGGGGCTTCTAAGGCAACAAAAGGAGCAGTTTGGATTAAGAAGTTCATCACTAAACTAGGAGTAGTTCCTAGCATTGTTGATGTAGTACCGGTCTATTACAACAACAATGGAGCCATTTTACGAGAAAAAGAGCCGCGGTCTCATCATAAATTCAAATGCGTACTTTGGCATTACCACTTGATTAGGAAGATCATTGGTAGAAATGATGTGAAAGTAGACAGAGTTCCCATTGATAGGAATCTAGCTGATCTACTGACTAAGCCACTACCCCAGTCTAAGTTAGAGACACATACACGCCTATGGTATTAGATACAAAGGTGATTGACTTTAGCTCAAATGGGAAAGGTGCTCTAAAGGCAATCACCTTTAGAATCAGCTATATAAACTCAATTATTAATTCAAAGAGGTTTTCTTTATTATTTATGTTCATATTCATAAACTCAAGATTAGATCGTAAAATAAGTAATGAAGTCCATGATAAAAAATATAACATGAAGGAAATTATAATGACGATCATAATGTGAGATTCCTATCATGTGTAATTATGTATATATCTAAACTATCTCTAGTCATAGGATTACCTAAGATTGGACATAAGTGATCCAGATAGACTAGCACATTTTATGCTTCTTGATTTGATCAAGCAACTATCCTCATAAGTTGTAAGCATGAGATGTTTTGAATAAACATGTGAATTCTTATTAAGGGTAACAAGTACATTAGATAACCTGTATGAGATATCACATGGATACCTATTCAAATGTCTGTGATAGGTCTCATAGCATCTAACAGTGCAAGTACCCTTGGACTTGAGGAACTCAAATTACCTTGGATATGGATCCTGTGTTTTGACTTAATTCCTTATTACCCACTATAGATTGCTCTTAGGGTGGTGATTGGGCACAGCGAGAAGCATTCAAAGATATTTTGAGTAGTTAACAGGGGATTCACCACTCTTGATAGAAGGAAGTATACCAATGGCCACTTGTCCGAATAATCACTAAGAAGTCTTTGGCCAAAGCAGACCTGTCATGAATATGGTCTTCAGTGACATAGTTTGAAGTGATTAATCCCACAAGGCAAGGAACTGAGTACTTAGGCTGGACATGACATAATCAAGTATAGTGGGAGTTGACACATAGGCCATGCTCTGAACCAAGTGAGTATAAGATAGTGAAATTACACATTGCATAGGCACACTTCAGCTGTAGAGAATTTAAAGTCAAATAATTGACTTTTCGGTCAATTAAGGGTCATGATATGTTGCTGGACATCGCTCATGATCTATTTACAATCAAGTGTTGATTGTGAATAGACAACATAGCTGGATACCTAATAGGTCATATGCATAGAATTTCACTAAGAATGTGAAACAGGCTTGAGGATTTGATCCTCAATTGGAGAATTAATTAAAAAGAGATAAGAGAATAAAAGGAATAGAAATATGAACATGGCATGATGCTTGTTTTAATGAAAGAGCATGAGATGTTCTTATCAATTTTTTCTAGAAATATGCTTTGATTTTTGCTCTGATACCACTATCGGATTTTAGAGATCATAGAAAAGAAAAATGATAAACATATACACATCAGAATATAAAACTTTTTTTAAACCCCATTCACCAATGGATCAACATATATTATCATTACATTAACCAAGTAATCAAGACAAAGATAAATACCTCTTGTAGCGTAATAACCTTTCAAATCCAAAGCAAATATCCAAAGTGGGATACCTTTAATGGTAATCTACACAAAAATACGCTAAGGAAAAACCTCTTTAGGTAACGAGATTCCTTCTCATTACCCTCTTGGATGAAGGAGAAGAAAACAAGAATGTTTCCTAAATAAGATTCTCAACAACTAAGAGAGTGTGTCTTGCGTGTGGCTTTCCCCATCACTCTTAAAGTAATAGGTGCTACAACAAACCCTGAAGCTCTAATTTCACTATCATAATCACTCTTGGAATAATAAGGGATTGACGCCCACTAAGAAAATTAGGGCTTTAGGGTTTGTTGTTGCACCTATCAATTTAAGAGTGATAGTGAAAGCCACAGCAAGACACGCTCTCTCAGTTGTTGAGAATCTTGTTTAGGAAACACTCTTGTTTTCTTCTCTTTCATCTAAGAGGATTTTCTCCATAGCTTCTTCGTGCTTTCTAGCACAAGAAGCGTATTTTTGTGTGGATTACTATTAGAGGTATCCCACTTTGGATACTTGCTTTGGCTTGGAGAGGTTGTTGCGCTACAAGAGGTATTTCTCTTTGTCATGATTACTTGGTTAATGTAATGGTAATATAGGTTGATCAATTGGTAAATGAGTTTTAGAAAGAGTTTTATATTTCACTGCGTGTATGTTTATCATTTTCTTTTCTATGATCTTTAAAAATCCAACAATTACCCCCTTCAAATAAAATTCGTCCTCGAATTTTCATGAAACATAAGCTTCAATCTCGTGGGTCGAACTGAAGCATATACTTGACCCATATTTATTCCTTTACAAGCACTTAGCACTTCTTGAACTGATATGTTCAATGATTCCATGTTCCTATTGTTTATCTCTTACAACCTCCACCGTACTTGATAAGAGTCTTATTATTAATTCCGAGTAATATCTCAAATGACATCATAAAGTGCTTCTATTAAGAGCTAAAACCTTTTAAAAATTTATCGGTGCTTATAGCACTCACTTAACACATGTCGTTTTTCATTATTCTCATTGAAGCAACCTTGTACATTGTTCTTCCCTCACAGTCTTAATAATACTTCAAATGATTGTGACTACTTCACCGACAATTAGCATATATCCTTATTCCATTATTATGATACTTGGCAGCACATGTAGTCTACCATTGTCTTCTTTTCATTCTTCCATTAGTATTACAATTTTTTTTTGTACATTATAGTTCTCGATATGTCCTTGCAAATTATAATACCTTACCTTTTCCTTAATTCCAGCTAATAATGCTATAAAATCTTATTGCTAACATCTCTAACCATGAATAATCTAGGGTGATATACTCTAGTGTTAGCCAATTTGTCACTAGACAATTCCCAAGCTTTCAGTGATAAAACATACATAGCTAAATCACAATGCCCTTGTTAATTTAGGTGTCTTAGATCTATCTCAACTCATGCGGAAAGCAACATGGTTGCTCCATGATCACTTAGTCGTGAAAACGACAATGTTAGAAGTTTATCAAGACATTCTTTTTATATTTTTGAGACTTTTACTACTACCTTAACTTTACTGGAACTTATTGCCTCTTGACTCATCGATAATGGATAACTCAGAAATCCTTAATGATTCGTATTAATCTTCTTGGAGTATGTCATAACATCGTCACGTAATATGATTGGCGACTTGTCAAAAAACTTGCTTGAATATCCCTTACATAAATTTAGGTAAGGTTGTTCCATTTCAAATCCTTTAATCAACAGAAAGCATAAGAAATTATAATGCCATACTACCTTGACTCACATCACGAACTCATGTAAAATGCATCATAGCAAAACCATATAATCCCTTATTTTTAAAAAAACAATGCCAACACTAAGATTGAATTCTTACATTCCTCAAAATTCAAATAAATTCCTCTGGTTTCTTAAATACACTTGAATGTTGATGATAGATTGTAATATCTGTGTGTTAAGGGTCTTTGACTTTTCTTTACCATAGTGGAATTATGTGAAGTTTGAGTAAGGGATTTATGGTATTTAAATTTTTAGGAACGTGTATAGATTTTGATGTTAATAATGTGTAAATTATTAGTATGTAATGTTTAGACAGCTTGATATTTGTTATAATTTTTGGTTCAAATATACAGTGATGGTGGTAGGGAAAATAAATGGAATATGTGATACCTTAAATTCTTAAGTGTTATAATTGTCTATTATGGGAATCAGGAATTTGAGGACATGGGTGGAATTTTTAAAATTCTTTGGCTGAACAGTTATATCTTTTCTGAAGCTTGATACACACACCTCATCATCTTTGTCATAACCCAAAAAATGGGCATGTAATTGGCCGGACGATGCCTAGCCTCACCACCTCAAGCCTAGCTCTTTCATAAAAACCCACACCTCTCATTTACTTAACTATTTTTCCATTCATATGCTAACATATGTAACATGCATATAATCAATATCTTTACATTTAGTTCTTCTTAATACAATCATAGTTCATTGACTAAGGTAAACATCAATATATACATACCTTGAACTTACATTGCATAATTAACTTGAAGAAGTAAATAGTTAATATAGGGTAAGAATTCCCTCACCTTTGCTTAGGCTTTTCCATCAAATTCTTTATCTTTAAAGATGGATTTGAAGAATTTAAAAGCCCTAAGAAGCTTCAATACATCCTTCGAAACCTGGGGTTCAAGACAACATGAGAGAGGGATCATATTCAACACTTTTTGGGCAAAGCACAAATGGTAGCACCTGGGTGCCTAAGCTGGCACCCAGGGTGCCATCCCCTTTCCTCTTGGCCATAGTTGCCATACCGTGGTGCCTGGGCACCCACTGCTGGGTAGTCATTGATGGGATCTGAAAATGAGTTCTAACCTTAGTCCAGCTTCATCATACCATAACCAAAGCTTTGGGGATGCATCCAAGGGTGATCTAGGGTGATTAAAGCTCATCTTAATCAATTGAAAACACATAACTTCCAGCAATATTAAAGGGGAGAAATTTCAAGAAATTCTTCCTATCTTCCAATTACCCAAGAACCCAAGTTTCTTTTAAGGATTCAACTATACTTAGTCATAGCTTTCATCTATCAACACTTTCAAACATCATTCCCAAAGAAATTTATTCATGGAAGTATTAAACAACATTTTCCCAAATTCTGTACCTTAGGGTTTCTTTCTTGAAGGGAAGGAAAATGAAGGAGAAGAAGAAGAAGAGGGAGAAGAAGGCTTACCTATTTAATCTTCCTCTTAGCTTCCATAATCTCCATTTTCCCTAAACTTGTCATAGATGAGGTTGAAAAGAGTGCTGGGCATTGTGCAAAGGAGGGGTTACGGGAAGATAAGAAGAGAATGAAGGAAAAAGGGTGATGTGTATATTAAAAGTGTAGCGTGAGGCCCACTTGGCTCATTTCATTTTGGTCCTACCATCAAAACAATATTTGCTTAATAAAAAGATGCAAGGTGTTTAATAAAGTTTGATCATAATTGGGGCACTCAACTATACTTCATAAAAATATACATAACACTACATTCCATTTCCACTCAAAACCCATAATCCTGTAATTGATCACTTTAGTCCCTTCTGACGTCTAAAGCCCATTCTAGCTCATATCCAACTTCTTTTAGATAACGGCTCAATACTTATCCTCGTAAGATTCATTTTTCTCATGGGTTCTTGTTCAATCTTTTATCATAAGTATTTCCAAAATTTCTTTCTTTTCACTTTAGTCCTTAGATGTACATATCCTCCTTATCTATGTTTTTCCTTTCCGTTGTAACTTTGCTTAACCCTTGACGTGTCTTAGGCCCTTTTAAACTTAGGATTCTTTGTTTTCCTAATTGGAACTCCTTAAATCATGAAAAAATTTCATCCTCATAATTAAGCCCTTTTTAAAATTACACAGTAATACCTAAGGTATTACAATCTTCTTCCTTCTTTCTTCGATATTCTCCTCTCCTCACATTCATACACCACATTTCTTCCTATGCTCAATGTGATCCCTCATCTACAGCAGTTGGCCATGATTCCTACTCCCCTTGGTGAACTTTTCAAGCTTGTAAGTAGAAATGTTCATCATCTTCTCTTATCTTTTTTGTACTTGGAAAACCTTAAGTGTTAGTGAAATAGGTTTTCTGATTTGGGAGAGTTTGGGTGAGAAATGGGTGTTCTTGGAAGTTTTAAGCAAGATTAATGATATAGAATTCTTCTTGGATGTTTATTGATCTAATTGGAACAAGAAACTTGAGAAATCTTTGGTTTGATACTTTGAATTTATGGGTTGGGAAGATGTGACAAAAAATGTAGAAAGAAAAGGTTTTATTGAAGATTTTGATAGGTTGATCTCTAATTCTTGGATATAACCTAAAATTTAGATATGTAGATGTTTTTCGAACATTTCTAGAGCAAAACCATGGAAAGAAACATTGATGTTGGTGGAAAATTAGCCTAGGATGAAGGAAAAACCATATTTGGGTCTAAAATAGCAAGAACAGGGCATACCATCCCACCTAGGTGAGCAAATGGCCACTAGGTGTGCTCATGGTAGTGTTTGGGTGTATTTTACCAGTTTAGGCAGTCATTTTCCTGCCTAGGCGTGCATGTGTCAATGAATTTTGATAATTTTTGTCAATTTTCAAGTGATATAACTCCCTCGTTCGAACTTCATTTTTAAAGAATTTTATATTGTTCGAAAGGTATTTGAGTCTAGTTTCTTATGAAACAAGAATTAATTGAAAAATCCTTAACATTTGAGAGTGATGGCTTAAATATTGAGCATGGGTCAAAATTAGTGATAAGGAGTTCCTTATTTTGTGACTTTGACATGTTTTTACATGGTTATCTCCTAGGGATGAATTGCTTGATGTATATTCCACATCCTTAGGGACTAGTCAAGGTAGTCAAGCATGGAGTCAAAATGAGTAAATCAACTTGCTTCTTCCAAATTTTATTGGACTTTAACTCCTATGAAGTTGGGAACTTTCCTCTCTTAAACTCAAAGATTCTGGTCAAGCAACTTCGAGGGTATGCATTCCAATTTATGATTAAAACTATATGGATAAATCCAAAATGCTAAGGTAAGGATTCTTGTTGTCTTGCTAATTGAGCAAATTAAAGTAATTGTGGTTCTTTGTTAAATTATGGATTGGTTAAATTAATTCAAGAGTTATGGATTTAAGTTCTATAAGTTGGTACGTCTTCCAATTTGAGTTAATGTGGTTATGGACTACCCTTGAGTTTATAAATCCAAGTATGAATAGTATTTTACTAAAAAGATTGTGCTAGAATGGCGTAGAATATTCCTTTCATATACCAACATTTTTTTCTATCTCTCAATCTTCTTCTTATGTGATATGATTTCTAAAATGGGAAAAAGTATGCTTAGTTGTCTCTAGTTGATAAAACTTCAAACCTTATATTGGTACATAATTATAAATCCCTTTGGTTTGACCACTGATGTTATAAATTATTACACTCTAACTTGTCTTACATTTGGAAATAGATGTTTCTGTTATGGCGTATCATTCCATTATGTTTATGGTTAAATTTGGGTCATAGGAAATTATTTATGTTGGATCATTTTTATCTTGCTTGGGCATAGATATATATTTTCTGGCATGTAATTCCTACTGTGGTTGTTGATGTAGGAAGATTTCCCAACATTGATTTATTGTTTTTGTACATTGCCTTGCATAGTTCTTTGTTGGCATGTTTTTGTGTGGTCATTATGGAATTGGCTATGAATGGATTGTTTGTGTTGGGTACTGGCATGTTGGATATAATGGTTGATGTGGTGCTAGGTATTAGTACATGTGGAGGCTATTCGGAGGCATAAGGATGGGGTTAGGTATGCATATGGGATATATGATCTTTGGCATTTAAGCCAAGAGGGGTTATAAGGATGGGGTTTATATATTATCTATATTATAGTGATATAAGGATGGGCTACTTATATACATATTTATTCTTACTTTTATTTTTATATTAATGAATTGTTCACATATTATTTGTGAGATTTCTTTATGTTCAATAATGTCTACAGTTAATGGTTTCCCTATATATAGAGATATGGTCGTGGTTAAATAGTTTGGAATGATTTCCCTATGGATTATGGTGCTTGATGGTTGGAACGCATTTGTTATTTAAATGGTGAAGCATTACTTTCTGTTTCTACAACATGCCATTTAATTGGTTAAGCTGTGTCTAGTGCCTACCATTAATTGTTAATATTTTTCTATTATTTCTTACTAATATTTATTTGGCAAAGAGTGTCTTTAAACCCTATAACATGTCTTTTGGTTTGAGATTTAATCACTGAGTATTTTTCCTTGGGTATTTTACAGAGTCTAAAGCTGTGGCGGTCGATCTTATGGAAGCATGGGGGTTCCCTTGATTCACTACCCCTTCTTGTTTCTAGGGTTATTTTCTTGGTCTACTTTTGAGTTGTTTCTTTTAAACTGATAGATGTTGCTCTGTGATCTTGTAGGATACCAAGGATAGTTGTATGTGTCATAAATGATCCTGGATGGCATATTATCATTGATGTAAGTGTTAATTTGTAATCATTTTTTTTGTGTAATTGGCGATATTCATTAAATTTGGAAATTTCGTTTGATTGTCCTTTATTCTTGTTTTGTTTCCTGTTAAGAATCTAGGCTTACGATGTAAGAGCAACCCTTTTTCACCATGTCGGTCACATGTTGGGTTTGGGATGTGACATAGATGAAATAATAGACTTGTCCACAATTGCTTAAATATCCCCTTTTATCTATTCATATATATAAGGTCTTGAGAGATTCCCTTTTTTATTCGTCACAAAGCTCAAGTACACCCCACAAAGGTATGCCTTCAAGGAAGAGGAAAGGTACATTTTTCCAAGATGACCTCAATATTAAAATCTATACCCATACTAGAAAAATTTCTAACAACTCTTAAGAACTCCTTCTCCCATCGGTTCATCACTCAATCTCAACACTTTTACTTCTATGCCATGATCTATTGCTAGAGTTCCCTATCATAAATAGAATCACAGCATTTGACCTGGTCGTCCAAGAAAGAAAGGACGTCGCTCTTAACTTTTAACTTCACTACCGTGCCAAGAAAATCAATATATCTTGTTATGTTGCTAGGCAGTCTATCTCCATAATAACATCATAATTGAATGGTTCCACAACTATAGAATCCACTGTGTATTTTCCTCCAACTACAGATGTCTCATAGTGATGATGTACACATTCAAGGACTTAAACTCCACTAGGATTCTATTTACCCAGACAGGAGTCATACCGTTAATCCTTGGTGTTGCCATCGAGGTGTAATCTCTCATGTAGAAGATCATAAAATTTGTTATTCCTTGATCAAGAAAACTCGCTTGTATTTTGAGGTAGTTCTTTGAGCATCTCTTTTGAGTCTCTAATACGGATTACATACTAGACTATACTAATTTATTCTGTTTCACTTGTTACAACTATCTTTGACTATCTTTACACCAAATAACTTCATCCCAACTTATAGCCAAGAAAAATTAAACTTATATCCCCTTATGGTGGTCCCAAATTCCCAAACAAGCATACACAACAAGAAAAATGCCATATACCCATAGTCACTTTTAGTGACAGTAAAAATATCATAAGTATAGACAGTGTATACCTACAGACAAATTAAAAAAACCATAGGCATAAATGGCCAATACTTATAGAATTTCTTTTTGTCACTAATACATATAAAAAATTATTTAAAAATAACAATTTTATTCACAATTTTTAAGATAATTCCAAAATCTTAATTCTTCTTAAATTAATTAATTTTTTTTATAGAAAGCTATCACCATTACCGACAATTATAAACTATGGGTAAAACCTATATAAATAATTTTTACCCCCTTCCATGATATTAGTTTAATTTTGGTAAAATAAATTTTAAAATTTAAGTTTCTTATTTTATTTAAAATAGTCACTTTTATCCATGACAAAAAAGTGTCAGGAAAAGCCTCCTAAAAAATTTTCACATTAGAGCATTAGTGCCAAAAAGTGACTAGCCAAAAAAATTTTTCAACAAAATTAATTTGCTACAGATGGACCCTAAAATTTGTACTCCTTCATTGTCTTTGTTTTTTCCCATTCCAGTTGCCTTCCCTTCCCCTTCTCATTCTAGATGTCATCGTTCCATCCCCGTACTACGTCATTTCAAAACTCGTCACCATTTCCTACTTTGTTGTCTTTCCCATTTCCCTCCATGTCGTCTTTCCCATTCTAGAGCTTGTCACCATTTAAAGGAAAATGACAGAGAGCACAATTGGGAAGGTCTAAGAACCAAAGGTGAATTCACCATTTAACTGTTCTTTACTTTCTTATTACCCAATTTTTAATTCCTCTGCTATTTTTAATGACCCAATTGCATGGTACAGGATTTGAGTCCCATATTGGAAGTATGTGTATAAATGAAGATCTTGGCTTTGTTGATTAGCAGATTTTATATGACCTAACACCTTGATTCATATTATTTTGGGATTTGCCATGAACAATGTCTAATGTATATTATGTGGTTCTACTTAATAATTTATATCCTAGACTTAAATTGATGGGCTCCAATGTTGTAATGTTAGTTAATTTGTCTGATATATACTTTTCTGAACCTTTGAGACTGTTTCTATGGTTAATTGGTTATGTTGGTTAAATTTTATGGTCCTTGTCCAACTCTAAAGGAAGACAATAATATATTCAATGGGATGCTTTCTAATCTATAGCAAGAGAGAGAAGGATTTGGTGAAGATACATATACTTATACTTTATCTTCTTTCTTTCTAGTGGTTATACTCTATTGCGAGACCCACACTTTAACAAAGGGCTTTCCTTCTCTGAAAATGGGATGGATGCCCACTTCTTGCACGGGCTTCTTCCCCTTGTAATTATTTCACAAGAAACTCAAGTTAGGTTAACTTTCTGACTAGAAGATATTCTGAATAATATTTTATTTAAATATTATATATTCAGTGAGATGCTTTCTTCCTCGTGTTTGATCTAGAATGAATGTTATACAAAGTACAATTTAGACAAAACAATGATATCAACAAATGATAATCTTTAGAGACATGTATTTCTAAATTCTTGTAGGTTTATACATGGGGGAAAGCAAGTGTGCTAGTATTGGCATCAGAACTTGTAAATTTCCAACACAAGTTAGTGACTCATTCAAAATATTTCTTTGTTATTTGGTATGGTACTTTGAGTATTGTACATGCTTCTAAGTTTTTATTCTTCCTTTTTTTCGGTATACACATTGTATTCATCCTAAGCTTTCTTCAAGGATCACATAGGAGTTCCATTACTAATGGAGCCCAACTTTGGCTATTATAGCTGTCAGGTAATATTTGTACTCTCTTCTGTTATCTACCCTTAGGAAAATTATAATGACTTTAGCTTTTGATAATATTTTTCTCTCTTTTTTTTGTTATCTACTCGCAGCCATAGGAAACTAATTATTGTCATCCATCCATGTTAAAGTATATGGTTACCCCTTTCCCCGACTCTCCCTTAAACACCTACACAAGTCAACCAACAAGGATATTGGATTACTAAGTCTCCAATTCTCATGCCTTCAATATTGCTTATTTTAGAAAAAAATCCATCTTTTAATATGTTGTTTTCTCATTATTCATCCAAATCATGAAACTGGAATTATTATTTCATACACTGTTAGTGGACTAAATGCTCCACCAACATCATCCATTGGCTTGACACAGTGGCATTCTCTTCCAATATAAACACATTGTATAGTTTCAAGTATTGAGTCTTACCCTCTCAATTGCTTCTAGTTTTAGTTCTTTTGGATTTAAATAAAAATAACTATGTTCCTACTTTTATAGAGGAATGGTTATTTTTTTTTTTCAAATTTCATTTAAGCAGGACATTCACATTTATGTAAATGCTTTTTTAGTTTAACTTTCTTTGTGAGCATTGGCTTTCTTATAGATTTTATGTATACTATTCCTAAGTTTGGTTTTATTTCAACTCCATAGAATACTTGCTCTATAGTAATTTTCATCAAGAAATAATTATTTTGCTATTTATTAAACAATCTTTCTGACATTTTCACACATGCTTGTCTCCAATTTATTGAACAATTTTTTTGACATTTTCACGCTTGATTGCCACTTATATACATCTATAGTTGTTGTCATTATATAGATCAAGTCAACTCACTCCATCCAGAGAAACTGGCAAGGAGATCCTTGTTCCCCACAAGCTTACATGTGGAATGGTCTCAACTACAGCTACAACAATGGTCTTAATCAACCCAGAATCACATCTTTGTAAGTCTACGATAGCATAACCGTACACTTAAAACTCTACAGAATTATATTAATTCTTTGGCTTTTGAATATATGCAACTTTGCCTATATACTTTTGTAGGAATCTATCCTCTAGTGGGTGGGTTAACTAGAACCATATCTCCCTACATCTCTAATCTCAAATTGATACAATATTTGTAAGCATTTGATTCTTTACAATGGGTTTAAATTTTAAACTGGCTACAATTATCCCATTACTCTTATTTATTAAACATAAGAATATAATTAATCTTCATGTTGTAAGGAGAGGATTTTGTGAGTTACTTATTTATGGTTCAAACTAAACTTTTATTTTAGTAAATTATGTTCTTTTTAATAAGATTTTGAGAATATTGATATAATGAATCACTTGCCTTAATTACAGAAATTTAGAAGGAAATAACAATCCTACATATTCTTAATGAGAAATCAAGGAATGGATCGCTTACATTAAGGTATGCCATATGTGTGCCCCATGTTTTATCTAGATTATTGGTTTGTCACATCATTCTTTATAGTTCTATCTAGAATCCTGTCTTTTATACAATTCTTGCAACTATTGAATAGACAACATGAAAATTGTGATACCTTAATGCATTTCTAGTCTTTCTTGAGTTATTTCAAGGGACTTATATATACTCTTTGTTTTGCAGTATCGGATCAATTTTTAACTAAAACTTATATGTCACCAATATGGTATTTGTATAATAATTTCAATGATTGTTCTGTTCTAGTGAACCCAAAATGGCTTTAAATTGTAACTTTTTATAGAGGCCTTTTTTGTTGTTGGGAATTTTTGGTTGGTGCTTATGTGTGTGAATGTCCTAATTAAATTATTGATGGCACTAAATGTCTAACTTTGCAAAAAAGTTTCAGTGGTAGTGTTAGTGGTGTTTTTTGGTTTAATCCAAATTCGACAACAAATAAAAGAATCGAGAGCGATGTGGTTTCAAAGTTATGCAATAATCTCGTCAATAAGCAGAAAATATGTCAAAAGCATTACTTAAAACATATAACTACATGAAAGAACGTAAGGCTGGAAATACACGTTTTTGTAGAAAAGTTAAATAAAAATGGTAAATTACAAAAAGTAAGTGCAGAAAGTAGATTGTAGAATGTAAAGTGCATAAAGGTAAATTGCAGAAAGTTAATTGCAGAAATGTTAAGTGCATAAAGGTAAATTGTAGAAAGTTAAATAAAAGCGATTAAAATGCTAGAAGTTATATGAAAACGATTAAAATGTAGGAAGATAAACGAAAGCGTAGTAAATTGCATAAAGTAAAAGAGACAAGAATGAAATTGTAGGAATGATAAGGACTTTGAATTAAATTGACTGGAATGTTAAAGTGGAAGGCATACTCTGATGTTAATCCGTTTATCTACTCGTGTGAGATGTTAGAATTTTTAATCAAGAGTTGCCAACCCGTTTTACATCAAAAAATCCTAATATTTATAGGCTTACTATGGATATAACTGCCTATCTATCTATTGGCCATGTAAGTGACATTTATTGTGCAAGCTAACTATAGATATAATTGCTTATCTATCTATTGGTCATGTAAGTGACAGTTATGTGCATATCACATATTATGATAAACTAGACATAACTGCCTAGGCCACTAGACATGTCTGCCTAAAATGTCTATCAAACAGCATATTTGACATCCGACAACTTGGTTGCACCATCACACTGTCAATCTATCCATCAAACAGCATACTCGACATATGACAACTTGGTTGCACTATCACACTATCAAATTGTTCGTTAAACAACATATTTAATGACAACTTGGTCATGCCATCAAACAACATGTCTTCGATATTTGATGACTTGGTCGTCAGTCACATGTCCATCCGACAACTTCACATAAACAGCACTTTTGGTAGCTTTGTTCAACATGTCCATCCGACAACTTCACACATCCAATACTCTCGATAGCTTTGTTATATCTTCAATCGACATTTTTGATAATTCTGTCTCACAATCACTTGACAACATTAGGAAGTGGCTGGCATCTTCCTCCATTTGACAAACACTTACTATCCGTCAAATTCACAAATGTCAATATTTTCAACAAACACTTACTATCCATTGAATTCATAATTGTCAATATTTTCGACAAACACCTAATATCCATTGAATTTACAACTGCCAATATATTTGACAAACATTTAATATCAATCAAATTCATAGCTGCCAAATTGTATAATCACTAATTGGCATTCTTATCAAAACACATACCTATGTCGACAATTGAAAATTATTGTCTAACAGGTAGTTACTTTGTTGTAAAGTAGTAGTGCAAATTATATCCACATTTTAAATTGAGACTATATTTGACTAACATTAATATGTTGACTGTGTACCCTACTCCTATTATGTTCATGCCCCTTTATTTTTCCACTGTATTGGATTTAGCTTAGTACATATCAATTTTACTATATGCCATGTGTATCACACTGATTGATGTGCTCTCAGGATTGAGACTAAAACTAAGTTTATGTTTCTTTGCCATATTCAATATTAAATGTATTCATCTGCTTTCTGCTATTAAACTTTTGGGATGTTATGAAATTTGAGTTTTGGATTAATGTAAAAAAAAGAATTGTTCTAGGAATTCACAATTTCAAATGGTTTTATATAATGGTGAAACCATCCTGTGGGTATTTACAAAAAATGTTTGCCATCATTTTTCTAAGTTTTTTCTGATATTCTATCTACTTTGTTCTAGGGAACAGCATCGATAGTCCTTGCTGGAATAGTTGTAGCTCTGAAGTTGGTAGAGGGAAATTTAGCTTAGTACCATGACAGCAGATGAGTACTTCAAAAAGCATCTTGAGTTGAAGGAGTTTGATGATGAGATTAGGAATGATTACTAGGTTATTGATTATAGTAAATTTCAGGCATTCAAAGTAGACATCTTTTTTAGAAGCTTTTGTCAATGTAATAGAATTATGCTTTTAAGTTACATGACTGACTTAGCATGTATGTTTTAGAAGAATATTGTATAGAAGTTATTAAATAGACTCCTTATTTTGTATGAAGATTATTGGAATTTCAACATAAAAATGAATTTGCAGTTACAAAAATACTTGCATATTTATTTATTTTGTTTGATGAGAATTGATTTATATAAAATTAAAATAACATGAAAAATAATAATTCACTAAACCTGTCACTGTAGGCTTTAGTAACGCCAAATTTCCATCACTACATGCTTTACTTACATAAAAAATCCATCACTATAGGCTTCTGAAATACCAAAAAACTTGCCATAACAGAGACAACAAAATATTCATGAGTAAATGTTCCACAACTATTCTGACAATTTACAAACTATAGGTATAAGTTACACCAACAGTAAAAAAAACATGGGTAGAAGTCAGGAAAAGTGACGGAATTTTTTATCGTGGGTATAGGTCACTTGGAGTTATACCCATAGATTTATGTCTTTTACTGACAGTTTTTTTCCATCACTGTATGGCATTTTTCTTGTAGTGGCAAAAGAAACTGTCATGATATTACTCATATATAACGTTTCTAACCTCTCTTATTTTCTTTCTCTCTTGTCTCTTTTTTTCTTTATTACTATTATTATCTAACCTCGAGTCCAAACAACATAATACTCTATGGAGATCTGGTTATACAACATAGTATCATGTTTAGTTCAAACTAAAAGTTCACCCATAGCCAATGTTCACACACAATTGCATAGAGAAAGATGAAAAGCACTCATACCTGAAGAACTAAGAACTATTTTCCTTATCTTTATCTCATCAGCTTACACTTTTGATTTTCTTTAAACTTCCATATTCTTGGCTTGCGATGCCCACTAGTAAACCCACCATATTTAAGTTTCATAGACTACCATCCATTTCTTTCCAACAACACATATGGGTACATATCTAAATAGCCAAGAAGAACTTGTATTCTACTCCATCACCTACATACTTATCATTTGCCTTATCACCCCCCAAATTCTTTGACTTAGACTTCCTTTGTAATGAGGGAAAGAAAACATCT
The DNA here is from genome assembly GCA_037074585.1 of Biancaea sappan. Lineage (NCBI taxonomy): Eukaryota > Viridiplantae > Streptophyta > Magnoliopsida > Fabales > Fabaceae > Biancaea > Biancaea sappan. The sequence goes on from CM073492.1 coordinate 67,281,431, forward strand.
TAAGTGAACTTTGCATAACTCTTAAGTAAACATCATCAAGAGAGCCACATAGGCTTTTCATAAGATATTACTAGTCATAGTGTGAGAGGGTCACACCGTTCTTTGAACTACCACTAACCCATTATTATCAAGAGAGCCACATAGGCTTCTCATATTATGCACAACATTCATCGATAACATTCATAACAATAAGTAATGTTGATACAAGAAGGGATTACATCTCATGAATAATATATAGAACATCCGTAGGCTTTTATAGACAATAGGATGTTCATCACATCATGTAATCCACTACACATCACATATTGTCAAGCATAAAGTGTATCACATAACTAATCCCAACAATTATTCTAGGGTTCTTCCAATAATGCACCATTTCCAACAATTAAGGTCACCATATAATATACCTGGAAGAGCCACCTAAGCTTACTTTGTGTTTCACAAGACACATAATTCATGCTCAAATAAAATAAGTACAGCACATAACATTATCCCAACACAATCCAATCATAAGGAGTAAGTTTTGATTCAAGAGAACACATAATAATTATCCAACTCACCCAATTATGGTAAGTGAATTCTATAAGCAAAGAACACTTACCACATCTTATTAGTGCATGTAAATTATTTCCATGCAATTTCTCCATGCCAAGATTAGTTTCCTAATTTGAAACAAGCTTATATAAAATCATTATATATGCAACAAGATAATAGTGGAGTTAGCCCTTCATATTTAAGTTTTGTCTATCACAATTTCCTCTATTAATTTATATATTCAACCAAATTACTTTACCACATATATAATGAAGATTTATCAATTATTATTAGGAATGATAAGGCCACTAAAATATCATAGAAATGGTGTTTATCCCTCACCTCAACTCCAAGCTACTCAATCCACCTCAGTCCTTGATGATTTGAAGTGCAACCCTTGCTTGGATCCTTTGGGGAGGTATCCTAAGCAATTTGAATTGAAAACACACGAGAATTTGCATGAAAAACAAGTTTCAGGAAGCTTTTTTCCTTGCCAGCACTAAGCGCACACTTTCTGGCACTGAACGCTAGCCACACAGCCTAAATTCAGGTTTTTCTAGCAGGCGCTAAGCACTGGCTCATAGTAGCAAATGAACACAATGTGATTTTTACCCTTTTTGTGATTCCTAACTCAATCCCCAACCATTTTTCATGATTCTTGTCATGAAAATTCACAGTATAACATTAGTAAACATCCCCAAACATCATAACCAAGTTATTTTTAGGATTCATTCCCAAGTCATCCCTTTATCATACCAAAACCTAACATTTTCCCCTTTTTGACAGCAAGATGAATATTCATGCTAGCAACCACCATTAAGTCACACTTTCCACCCATTTATTGTGATTTCACCCACCTAAATCTTTCATTTAGCGTTCCCAACACTAAAATACACCAACAGTAAGGGATTTAAGGCACCAACCAGCCCAAATTTCACAAATTTACCCAAAGCTAACTCTAGGGTTCACTAGTTGCGAAAATGAAAGAATAAACAAAAAAATTTAAGAACTATCCTTATATTCCCCTCTTCCAAGACTAGAGAAATGTAAAAGTTGAAAGATCCACATTGAGCCCCCAAGAGGACACAAGATGAGATGGATTAGAAGTGGGAGGAAGAGAAAGACACACAGCCATACGCACAAATAAATGAGAGATGGGTGAACTAGGGCTGAAGGGTATGGGTTTTTATTTAATTTCCTCACATTCCCAAATTGCCCTTCTTACCCTACATTCTCACCACCTTGTCCCAATTAAAAAGGAAAACCCCACGTTAAATTTAAACAAATACTGAACACGCATTTACCGTTTACACTAAATTTCCCATAGCAAAATCTACAAAGTTAAACACAAAGCATATGTAAATAATAATTTTCCCATCACACACTAGAAATCACATTTTTCACTTAAGTCTGGGTCCTTAAGCTTTAGTTGCCAACTCTTTCATCATGAACCAACCCACCAAATTTTCACAAGCTCAACTCATTTCTTTACAATTTTGCAATCAATCCCCTTATGTAACACATTCATGCTAATTTAATTTCGCTCAGTGCATCGCACACAATTTCAATTTAATTTTCATTAAATAAACATCATGTATCATCATGCAATTATTATGCAACATAATTTTCACTTTCCAAATCATTGCAATATTTACAATTTCAGCATATTGGTCCTTAACTCGGACTCAAATCATGTAGAAACATCCATCAAGCATGATACACCTACCCTACACTCACTTACAAATGTTAGTACTAGTACATCATAAAAGGCAATTAAGCATACATACATAGGCTACAACCATAGTCATTACACTTCCCTAGTTTAGAAACCTCTAGTTTCCCTTAGGTACTCATACATAGCAAAAAAATTTTCACCCACGTTCGAATAAACTCCCTTATCCAACCATGTAATACCTCAGGTATTACAAGAAACAACATACAGTGTTATATGACTGTCTTTAGGGCATACACACTAACATCTAATATTGTTGTTAACTTTCTTTTTTCATACCATGTTACTTAAACATTGCATTCATTTTTATTTTACCTAAAGTTTACAAGGTTGATTTATTTATAATTATTAATTCTCTAAACTTCTCTATTATGTTTTTGTGAATAGCATTGTTAATTTATTTATTGTAGATGAGTAAAATTATTAATTAATTTATTGAAAATTTAAATATTTTAAAATCAATTATCTAGATGGTTGCTGATTAACTAATGGTAGCATTAGTTATTTATTCCAAATTTAAAATTTTCAATATTAATTATTTAGATGATAGTTATAAAAAAATTTAGAGGATAGTTGATTGGCTAAACTTAGTAGTAGTATTAAAGGGAATGAGTGTGTTTAACTGATGTCACATCAAATTCACTTTCATTTACATGAGAAAATTAATGGTGCAACATTGCATTAAGCAATACATGATATCTGACTGAGATATATTTATTGGTTATTTTGTATTAAATGCTTCATAGTGGAAGCAAATTTATATGTAGATGGATGTTGGAACGTAGATAAATTGGAAGTCTGGGTCTTGAGGCAAGAATTTAAAGAAATTATAAAAAAAATATGTCTTGTTGTCAAGTAGAATAGATAGGCTTGTATGGGGTCGGTACTAGAACGAGGCATATACTATGAAATTGGGTCAGATTTGCTAGATAATTGGAGTAAAATATTCCTCCGGGGCTTCCCAATACATCCTATGAGCCTCTTAAAGGTTTTTGGTCTGGGACTTGGGCTTTAAAAACCCCGCCCCCAAATTACTCACTTTATGTTGAAAATTTGTTCAAATGCAATCCCCATAAAAGAAGATTTAGCAAAGAGAAAATGTACTCCTTCCCCTTTATGCCATCTATGCTTGATCGAACCTAAAATTGCTGAACATTTGTTGTTTTGTGAGATTGTGTGGTTTGGCAGTTCCTTATCATAAAGAATCCAAATAATAGGTTCTGAACGGTTGAGAAATGATGTGCTAATTTGTTAGGCCCTTGATTCGATGTTGGGTGACCAATGGAAGGCCACAGTGGCATGGTTGTGTTGGTACATATGGAAGGGGAGATGTATGTTCATATTTGAGAAGAGATTGGTTGATCCCTAGTTTATTGTCGAATTCATAGAACCTACATGGGTTGAGTTTTTCTAAAGCTAAGGCTAGAGATTGGGCTAAAAGAAAAGAAAAGTAAAGAAATAAAAAGCTAAGGCTAGAGAAGTTGATTATGTGAATAATGAATACCCTTCCCAAGTATGGTTGTCAATATCCAAATTCAAATCTTAAGATCTTATCATTTTAAATAACCAAAATGGTCACAATCCTATGTAAGATATAAATATGCAAAGATCTCAATAGGATCTTGATTTAAATCTTAAAATCTTACGATTTTACAATTTTGTCAATCTTATAATATTTTTGGATTTTTGTCATTTTTTATTTATTGATATGTTTCTAATCTATTAAGTCAATTGAGATGAAAAAATTCATTAAACCAACTTAAATCTTTACAATTATAGTCTTACCACTCATAATTTGTTTAATTTTTTACTTATTTTGGTGAAGGCTAACAATGAAATACAATATTATAAATTTTGAAAAAGAAAGTGTCTATTTCATGAAAAAAAAAGAGATTTCTAAATACAATAGAAAGTGAGAGTTGCTCTTTATTTTTTTTTCTTTTACTAATTATATAACAGTTGAGCTTGTTTTATTGAAATATAATAAGACTTTAAATTTTTTTATTATATACAAAATTTATGTTATTATATATATATATATATATATATTATTTTATATTTATTATAGGATCTCAAGATCCTCGATTTGTTTTTACGATTTGATCTATCATGTGTCAATTTCGATCCTGCATAAGATCTTGATTCTAGCAACCATGCTCTCATGTTTCCTGTAACATCCCAAATTATTATGGATTAAATATTTAATTTTTTTTTTGAGACTCTAGAAATCTCTTGAATGTCCTTGATGAATCTAGATTGTTCTAGAGGAATCTTGTATGTTCTAGAGATATCTTGTATATTCTTGAATTTCCTAGATAAGTGTAGAATGTTGAAGAATGGTATAGATAATTCTAGAAAATTTCAGGTTAGTTATGTTCTAGAGATATCTTGTATATTCTTAAATTTCCTAGATAAGTGTAGAATGTTGTAGAATGGTATAGATAATTCTAGAGAATTCCAGGTTAGTCTAGGTTTATCTTGAGTTATCTTGAGTTCTCTAAACATTTCTAGGCTTTAGAGAGATGTTGCCTCCCCTTTCCTTGCACCATTCACAACCAAGAGAGAGTGAGAAAAAGAGAATCCAGCAGCTTGGACAGAAGTAGAAAAATATTCTCTATTTTTCAACCATAAAATAGAGATTTTGGAAGAAGCAAATAGCAACGTTAAACTCGATTTTTCTGAGCTACTTTGAGGAGATTCTTCTATTACTAACCCACACAAGTGTTAAGGGAGAAGTGGCAGTGAATAGGAAGCAAAAATCAGAACCAAAACCAGTGCAAACTACCCCACGGTCAACGGTCAAAAATCGTGAAACGAATTTCAAGACAGATTGAATAGCTATTTGAGCTAAAAAGTCAGACTACAAAGTACAGGTAGCGTAGCAATTCATAAAAGCTTGTTTTACTACTTGAACATTTTATGTCCATGAAGTTTTATCTTAAGTGAAATATGTTTTTCACGATGAAATTAGCATGATATTAGCTTGGAAGTTTTCTTCCATGTTCAGCTTGGGAGTTCTGCTTCCATGTCAGCTTGGAAATTCTATTTCCATGTCAGCTTGGAAATTCTATTTCCATGTTTTAGCTTGGAATTTTTCTAGCTTAAGTTAAAGGACTGCAGTAGCCTTTTTCTCATGTTTAGCTTGGAAAAATAGTTCTACAGACTATCTTTTCCATGACGTTGAGTGTGCCACCAACTATTCTTGATTCTATGGTTTATTTATATATCAGCTTGCTAATTTTTCATCAACCTATTACACTGAATTGAGAATTTATATTACATGGACTGATTTTTATGATATAAATGCTTTTATGACTGAAATGGTATATTTATAAATGTTTATAAAATTATGCTAGCTACTGAGATACCCTTATCTCACCTTTTTGTGCTTTTCCAACTGACCATTTCAGGGGCTGAGTATAAGGGAAAGGTGTAAAGATTGATTGAACACTTTTAGAGCACTCAAGTTTATTAAGTATTAGAATTATAGATTATGTACGACAGATTTGTAATTTATTTCAAACGAATGTAAAATTATCTTATGTTTAGAATTTCAATTATTATGTATAACCAATTATGATTTGTACTGAGAACAATTGTAGAATGTTCTTTTTGAAGATATGAGTATTAAGCATTAGAATTTGAAAAAAAAAATTTCAGATTTTAGTGTAGTAAAATAAGGACGTTACATTTCCTCAATGTCTAATCCTAGACAGTGTCCCCCCAAATGGGAAAGTTGAAGATTAATGCAGATGTGCATTTAATTAAGGGTAACAAAGTTAGACTTGGAGTTATTTTTAGAAATTGCTGTGGCATTGTGTTGGAAGGTCTTTGTGCTCAGGTCAATGCAAGTACCAGTTTCATGTCAAATGCCTTGTCTACTATAAGGGCTCTTGAAATGGCAAAAAGTTTAGAGATAGATTGATGACTTTACTTTGGAATCTGGCTGTATAGAACTAGTGATATGCTTAAATGGTGACCTCGCTGGTGGTGAATGGAGGAGTTCTTCCATGTGGAGGATTCCTTTGCTGTGTTGGTTTGTTTCAATCTGTCAGTGTGATAGACTCATCGGCTTCGTAAGTTGGCTATTAATCATTGATTAGGCAAAGCTACCGTTAGGAGGGTTTTGGCCCACGGATCCTCTAGTGTTACATTCCTGTGACGTGAGATTTGTCCCGTCCATTTCACACGGCCGAGCAATCTATACCTTTTCATAAATGTGGACCATTTGATTATGCAAAATGGACAGTCTAGATCTCACGTTAGGTGACATGATGTTAGAGAATCGGTGCTCCTCTATTTGTGGGTTTGAGTTCCCATTTTTGTCTTTTTGTGCTTTTGGTTCCTATTTTGTTTGTTTTTAATTTTTGTTTACTTTGGTGGTGTTTGTTATTGTGTGTCTTGTCTTGTAATGGCCAGAACAAATGCAGAGTAAAATACTAAAATGTTGCTTCTTGTTGGTGTTGGTTAGTTTTCTTATATACATTTTGGTGTCAATCTCTTCTAGGAAAGAAAATTTTGCGTCCCCCAAAACTCATTTGAGTAGAATGCAATTTATTTCATGTAGTCTGGTCCCATTTCATTTTCTTTATAATTTAAAAGTTGGCATTGATTAAAAATGTTATTACATTAGTACCCTGTGATGTCATTTTATTAACATTTTGACAAAATTTGTTAAAATTTGACCCAAATTAGAAATTCTTATTTTCATATTTATTAGATTGGAATTTCTCTATTGACAAATTAAAATATCAAATTCGACACTTACAGCAATATGATCCAAAATTGATGCTAATACAAAATTCCTAATTGTATCTCCATTTTTTTGTGCGAAAATTTATAGTTTCTTAATGAAATTCCTAAATTCCTCCCTCGACTAGTTAAAATATCAAATTCGACACATATAACAAACTACCGCTAATCAAAATCCTTAATATTGTCCAAATTTCTAACTTTCCCACAAGATCTTTAATTTTGTTGGAATTGTTTAGGGATTAAATTTTCCAAAAGTCAAATTTAGCCAAATTTAAAGAATCTATAGATCATGTGCCGTGCATATGCTATTTTATATTAAAGAGTTAATGAAAAGATAGACAAGATGGCGATATGTTAACCATGTCAACTTCAAAATTTGAACTTTTAAAATCACATGATACGAAAGTGAATTAAAATGGAGCTAAATTGTAAGGTACTAAACTATATTTTATCTTAAAATTTTAAATTGATAAAATTTCAACTATAATATTTTACAAAATATAAGAGACTGGTTAGGATTTGTAGGTAAAATTACATTCACCAAAAAATTCCGTCTTCAATAATTACTAGGACTTTTTGAAAGTCAATTTCCAGGTTCTTTTTTAAAAACATTATGTATAAAATGCTTTTTTCTTCCCCTCAAATGACCCTACCATTTAATATTTAATTATAAACAATCTTTTCTTCTTATTTCTTATTGATTAATTTAGCAAAGCTACCTTGTTAGCTTCAGTTTCTCTACTTGTCGAGGTAAGACAAGTAGAGTGCTTATCTTATCTTGACCATCGGATCTTAATTTGACGGTTGAGAGTAGCTGACCATTCCAAAAAAAAAAGCCTCACTTGCGTGTAACTTCAACCGTCAAATTCACATATCTAACAGTTTAGATAAGACAAGCACTTTTTTTGTCTTATCTCGACAAGCAAATAAACTGCTCTCTACCTTAGTTAAATACATCAATTTTTTGTATACGCACACCATATGACATTGAATGAAAACAGATCTGAAGTTTATATTATCTTTATCAGAACCATTAGATTTTATATTCAACGTTCTATATTTCAAATAGTAATTTTGATATTTTTTTTTTAAAAAAAAGACATTGAAATCTGAACCTAGATAAATACAAGCACGAACTGGATCCGTTCTCGACATGAACCACAAGTCCCACTCTAATGCAACAATCCGTGGTTACAAGTTACAACTTAATGTCAGGTCCTCCCATTGCGGACATGATGAGATCAGCCATTGTAGTTAAAAGTAATTTCAACCGTTGTTTTCTGCCTCAAAATTCTCTTCCTCTCCGTTTTTCTCTCACCTCTCATCTCATTGCCTTCCCCAAAATAACGATCTCTTACTCCGTCTCTCAGTTCTCTGTTTCTTTCTGAATTGCTTTCCTTATCATTTTTCCTTAGGCTCTCTCTGTCATTGGCGACAACATGGTACGTTCTCCTTCTCTGTGTCTCTATAGATTTACGTTACTATCCACTCTTTCCAATCACTTCAATGGGTAAGAAGAAAACATGAAAAGCAATCGAATCATTGAAGGAAATGGCAGGGACATTGGAGCAATATGTAAATTACAGATGAATTATTGCCTACCTTTGTTTTTTGTTCTCAGATGACCATTATGAGACAAAAATTTCATTTTGGTCCCTCACAAAAGAAAAATTTCCAATATGGTCCTGCATAAAATTTTCTTTTCAATTTAGTCCTTTACATGTATATATTTCTCAATTTGACCTCCTTACAAATAAATATGTTATCTAGAGTGCCAATCTGTCATTATGTTATTAAAAAAATTAACAAATTTAATTTTGTATAACATATTTTGATATGTTACTACTTAACCAGCATTGTCACAAATGGTTTTATCAATAGCGTATTAATTGAAGGACATTGTAATAATTTTAGTTGAGAAAACAAATCGAGAAATATCCTGTCTATAAGGAAGAAAATTGAGAAATACTCTATATTTAAGGGACCAAAATGAGATGATAAAGCACCCTATTTATAAGGGACCCAGATGAAGTTTTAGTCACCATTATTATGTATCAGTTTTGTCAAAACAGAGCTTTGGGTTTTTCAAAATTCCTGTGTCATGCCTATCTGCAATTTGCTGGGCCAATATTTTTCCTTGTTCAGAGACTTATCAATGTCTAAATATGGCAAAATAAAAGATATGTTTTTTTTTCCAAAATTGAAACATTGACATAGGCGAACGCGGCGTCTGGAATGGCTGTGGATGATGAGTGTAAACTCAAGTTCTTGGAGCTAAAAGCGAAACGGAACTATCGTTTCATTATATTCAAAATTGAGAACCAAGAAGTGTTGGTGGAGAAAGTTGGAAGCCCTCATGAAACCTACGAGGATTTTACTGCATCTCTACCTGCTACCGAGTGTCGATACGCTGTCTTCGATTTTGATTTCATAACCGATGAGAACTGCCAGAAAAGCAAGATTTTCTTCATTGCATGGTAATTTTAAAGTTCCTCAAATTTCAAAACCCCATCTATCTATTCCTATATACTCTAATTTTCAATCAGCAAAGTTTGGTTTGCACAAGAAAATGCGCTTTCTTTTTAAGTGGTTTAAGTTTGAGTTCAATATTGTTTGACATGTGTAGGTCTCCTGATACATCGATAGTGAGGCAAAAAATGGTGTATGCGAGTTCCAAGGACAGATTCAAGAGGGAACTCGATGGCATTCAGGTGGAGTTGCAAGCTACGGATCCTAGCGAAATGAGTTTTGACATCATAAAAGCAAGGGCATATTAGTTGTATCTCATCTCATTATCCATATTTCGTTCTTTAATTTTTGCGCCATTCTTAAATTTCTTTTCTGATATGGTTTTCTTTCTTCCTTTTTTTTTTTTTGAATGTCCAATATTCTAAACTTGTAGTTTAATGTATTACTATGAAAACACTTTACCTTTCATGCATTTCAGATTTATTAGATGGCCTGATTACTGTATACAAAACATTCTTTTGTTATAAAAAATGCAACTGCGTTCCACTATGAACTAGCGCTTCTTTCCCATACATCTTTTTATTCTTGGTCACAACCCGCTTGTGAAAACAACATTAAAGATTATTGCAAGTTTTTTTTTTCCTTTTTTTCTTTTGGTTGCGTAATAAGAACTGTTTTACATGGCTCAGATAAGTAACTTAAAGTAAAAAGTGGACTTTCCCAGTAATATGTCTTCAACAGCACCACTTTTTGGCCTCTTGGAAAGTTTTATCTAAGGCTCAAGGCTACTTAAAGTATGCATAGCAAGCATTTGCAAATTAAGTTAAATATAATTCCAAGAGTGCCGCTAGAATAATGAGTGTGACATGTAAAATTTTGTAATCACAATGAAAGATGTAACTCTACTTCCTTAAATATATGAACTGAGAAATCATATAAAATTTTAACAAAAATTATACTTAATTGGAAAAATCTAAAACAAAAGTTTGTATTACTTACCATAGTGATAAAGGTTTGGCTTTTGATGAGAGCGGTTCATCTAGAACACAACGTGAAAGTGAATTTGCCTTCAGCTAAATCAGGAAATATGGCAGAACTCAGTGCTTATGTGTAATGTATGTGAAAATTCATGTTAACGTTGTGTGTGTCATGTGACCCATGCGTGTGTGTAGCATGAAAAGACCCATTTGTATTGCATAAATACTTGCAAGTTATGAGAAAAGTGAACTCTTTTGCATGAAAAATACATGTGTATGATGACTTTATGATAATTGTGAATTTCGGTTGAAGACACACTCTTTTTGTGCCTATGTGTATGTATCGGTCCTATAAACGACCAAACTAAAAAAGGATATATATATATATATATATAAATATATATAAATGAGAAACTTGATTAAAGCTTGAAGAAATGGAAAATTTACAATTATGGGTTAATTTACAATGATAAGATTAAATGTTTTGTATTGAGTGATGGAGGCGATATATATCCTGTGCTTGGAGATTTCCAAGTTTACTCCTAGTCCAATCCCCACTCTTTACTTTGTACAAGGGGTAAAATGGTCCTTATGGCTCATTCCTCTCCCTTTAATCTTTAGCCCTAGCCTCACGCACATACAATCCAGCAAAACATACACACACGTCCCTAATTGTGTCATGCCCAAAATTGGGCATGTGACTAGCACAACAAGTGAAGAAAATCCCCATTTATCGTAAGCCTAACAATCATCAAAGATAATACGATTATGCTCATGCACAACATTTGTCACGCCTTGAAAATCTGAGCATGTGACTGTCATGACATAGAGTTATCCTCTAAGCCATAAGCCTAAACTACTAATTCCAATTCCCCACGCAGCATATGTCATGCATAACAATGTAATATGTCAACTCCATTACATAAGAATAACAGACAGCGCAATAATTTATGCATGCAATTTGAAAGTTCCAAATACACATTATTAATCTCCTAGGTTTCAATCATTCCATGTTTATGCATGCATAATTAATGTAATACCAATGATTTTTCTTTTTTGTAATTTTTGCATTTAATTCATTTTGTGTATAGTGAACTTTATTTAATTTTATTTTTGGTGAAGGCGATGGATTTTTTTTTTCAAATATTTAAAAATTGGTATTGTGAAGGGACTTAGATGAAATGGTTAAAAACTTTAATGTAAATTTCATGTGTTGATGAACTTGTGTGGTGGCATGTGACCTAGTGTAATTTATTAAGGTAGTGGGAAGCATCTTGAGTGAATTTTGGCTAAGTGTGGGAAGTATGATAAGAGAGGGGGGGGGGCATAATGGTAATTTAGGGGGAGTCAATTTTATTAAAAAAAGAAAAAGCTAAATGACCATCGCTCCAAACTCTCCCCTTCTCTCCACCGTGCGTGCATCTCCTTCCTCTCTTCCCTCCATCTCTTTGTTGTGGTCGTGTGGTGCTAGGTTAAAGGGGTGTGTTTTTCTGATTCCATTAGAGAAGAACTCAAGGTATGTGCAAGAAGTTCCTCTCCTCTTCCCTTCTTTTCGTGTGGTCCCAAAACCCTAAGATAGTAATCCTAGTTTTCTAAAGTTATGTGTTGTTTTGTGCTCCCACATGTCTTCCATTATACCTCTGATTGTTTAAGTACTTTAAATATGCAATTTGGGTGGTTGGATTGCATTTATGAACAGGGAAAAGAGAAGTTGCTATCATAAATTCTTGTTATATGTTGTCATATATGGAAATATTTTGGATTTGAATGACAACTTTTTTTTTGGCTTTGACAAAAGTTTGAACTTGGTTTTTATGATACCTAATCACCTAAACTTGGCTTTTGGTTTGACCATAGAAGCTTTGGGACACAAGGGATGAGTTTTTGAGTTGGGAAAGGTGATTCTCAAGGGTTTTTGCTTGAGTTTAGGTGTGAGCACCCAATGCTCCAGGGCTGGCGCCCTAGGTGGCCACCAAACATAAGCAATGTTGGGTTTCAGGTATGGGAGCCCATGGTGTCAAGGTTGGTGCCCACTAAACAAAAGGGGATTTGTGAAGGGAGGGGTTGGCACCAAGGATACCCGAGAGCTCCAGCTTAAGGCTCCCATGGTTGGAGCTTTGAGGGGTGTTTTGGGTGAGGTAGCGCCATAGGCTGGGGGATTCCTAAGTGATGTTTGAATTTAAATCTTGTTGTTTTGCCCTTAGATGCTTCCATTAGTTACTTATACGTTGTGACAAGTTTCTTGTATTCTGATTGTTATGCTTTGAATCTCAAGTGAGAGACTACCTATAATATCCCAAATTTTAAAATAGTGTAGTGGACCTTTAAACTTAAAAATAAATTGTTTTGAGGAATTAAAATTATAAATTTTGAATATATAATGATGATTAATTTATAATAATAGATTGTTGAGGATTTATTTGAAATTTTTTTGAAGGAGAGTTAATTTTAATGGGAAGGGTGAGATAAGAAATGGTAAAAATAAATAAATAATTTTGAAACTTGCATAAAATTAGGAATTTTATTACAAGTTTTTAAGGACCTAATTGAAAACTTATTTTAATGTTTAACATAATTTGAACTAAAGCAAGTGGATGTGGCATTTGGAGGTGAAGCCACATGTACCAACCTTCCATCACAACATTTAGAGGCTTTTGGATAACTTATACACACACATTCAAACTTGCCTTCACTCACACACACATCCCGCAACAACCTTGGCAAAGCAGAGAGAGAGAGAGAGAGAGAGAGAGAGAGAGAGAGAGAGAGAGAGAGAGAGAGAGAGAGAGAGAGAGAGAGAGAGAGAGAGAGAGAGAGAGAGAGAGAGAGAGAGAGAGAGAGAGAGAGAGAGAGAGAGAGAGAGAGAGAGAGAGAGAGCAGACTTGCCTTCCAAGTGGGAGAATTGTTAGCGATATTTTATTTTTATGTGTATATATATATGTATATATTTATTTAGGGTAGTAACAATTATTTGGGTGGACTTACATATTAATTGTTGTATATGTGTACATATATTGAGACATATATATTGCTATTTATAATTAGGTCTAATTTAATTATTTTTATAAAGTATATTTTGGGTTAGACCTATTTGATATATTAAAGATAGTTTGGAGTGTTTGTGAATTAATATTATAATATGTATGTAAATACATGACCTAAATTAATAAAGATGATGGGGCATAATTAATAGATGGGGTTAACCCATTTGACTCAATAAGTTAGTTATGGTTCCCAGGGTTATAAGGATTTGGTTTTTAGGTTTTGAAAAAGTGTATAAATAAATGTTCTGTGTGACCTAATATTCATCACTTAAAACCTACTTTGTTAAAAATCATCCTTACTAACCTTGAAGAGTCTAACCTTTAAAGATTGATTGCTATGGATTAAGGTACGCTATATTCTCTACTATTCTTTGAGTTATTGTTATTATTATCAGTTTATCTATCAAGATCCTATTTACAATCCAATTATGATCAGAATAAATAACTTTGTGATTTTCGCATTTGAGTTTGATCATGGATTTAATTGATTATGGTTATAATTTTTGTTATAACATCCCGACAATTAGTATCAGAGCCTGGTTCTGATAGACAAATTGAGAATAATATGGATTAATATTTGAGTTAGGGTTCATAAAGGAGTTTGTTTATCGAACCCTAAATTTGTGTTTTAATGGATTATTTTTTTTATCCTTAATAAAATCGATGTGATTCATGTTATCTACTAATTGAACCATAAATTAATTTAAATTCATGTTGAGATAATGAATTAATTTAAATCCATGAGTTTGGGATTGCGATAATGAACATCACGTAAATGTTTGATCTGTATGTATATAAATTAGATTTATATATATATGAAGCGTACCCTTGTGATTTGAAGCTGGTGAGAGCTAAGAGTTTTTGGCTCTCTTTCGATTGAAGATGCTTGCTATGTAATTGAATATATGGAATTGGTAGTTTGGGTTTTTTTCTATGATTTATATTGATTGAGACATATATATGTGTTGTTACATATTATTTAATTGAATCATATATATGTGCTGCTACATATTATTCGATTGGATCATATATATCATTTGATTAAAATTCAATCAATATATTGATTTTAGATTTGAATTACATAATGATTCAATTTGGGCATGATTACAATATTGTGAATTGAGATATTTTGTTATCTTTGATTCAATTGGGATTAGTTTTTGTTAGGGTTTGTAAAGGAATTTTCTATAGAACCCTAAATTTTCATTTATTGAAATTTGCATGGTTGGAATTACGTAATTGAGTTTTCATGCTTATCGACATTCGATTATGTATTGCGAATGTGCCGCAATCGATGTGTGATTGAAAATTGCAATATATGATGATTAGTTTTTCATCATTCCGTTATGATCGCGCTGATTATTGTGATATATATATATATATATATATATAATTTGCTGATATATGTGATTTAGTGATTATGTAGACATAATTAAATTTGTGATTTATATATTTGAGATTATTTCAGTTACGTTGATTGACGTATATTTTTCAGTTATAAATCACATTAGGGGGTTGAATTTCTCTATCTTGATATATGTATAATTAAATATACATGGTATTAATTGTTTCATGACAGTATTTGGAGACAATGAATATTCGATTATTATTGTGAAGTATTATCACATTAACCATGAATTTGGAAATCAATCACGTGATTACACTTCATATTTATGGAATTAGAGATTTTAGTCAATTATGTATATATTTGGGATTGAATTTGTTTATCTAAATTTTATATATGCGTCTAAGTAATTTCATCATGAGTGCATTGATCAAAATTTGGATGTTTCTTATAAATTGGGATAACTTTTATCAGGAACCCTAATTTTTTAAATTTATTGTGTGTATTTTGGGTGAATTAAAATGGTTTTTATTGATTAAATTCAGAGTTTCATCAACTCTGTATGTGGTTTTTTTTTTAAGGTTTAAGATTCATGAAAATATTTTAAGTGTGATTTGGATCATTTGGAACAAAAAATTTTTTTTTAGAGGATTTAAATTAGACCATGTGGGTATTTCATGAATCATAATCCTGTTAAATTGTGTTTTCTTGTTATAATTAAGTTGATTGAACTATTTAGTTTCCAAAGTGACTACTTTAGGTAAAATTAATTTAATTTTAACAAGAAAAACACCATAAATGCCTATACATATTAAATATCTCAAAGGAGTTTAACTGGCCACACTAAGAATAGTTGTAAATGTGAGACATATTTAGAAAACTTGCTTAGGATATGTCAACTCAAAGGAAGGTATATATTGAGTTTGTTTATTTTTGTCTACATTTGCAAACTGTATGTGTAGATAGTGTCACTAACATGACATTTGTGTTGTCCAAAGACTTATAGATATTGTTGTATTAGGCATCTCTGTGTTTGGATGAAACCTTTTAAATTAGATATGAGTATGTGTTATTAAATCACGTGTACGTTTTTCTTAGCATGTATATTTTGTTGTTTTGGTTAGTATCTGCCATTGCGAATATCTCTGTAAATATGAACAATATTCCTTTGATGAATGGTACTAATTTCAAGAGGTGGAAAAAGCACATTATGATAGTGCTTGTCTATCTTGATTTGGACTATGCTTTGAGAGTTGAACGCCCTGCAGACCTGACTGGCAGAAGTACTGTTGAGCAGAGAACTACATTTGAGAAATGGGAACCGTATGAGTCTTCAAATCATGCAACAACTATTCCGAAATCCATTAGGGTGGGATTATAGAAGATCTGGATGCTAAGAATTTCCTTAAAAAAATCTTTGATCGATTCGCTTCTAACGAAAAGGTTGAAACAAGTACGATTTTCACTAAACTGGATTCAATGAGATATAAGGGTAAATGAAACATAAGAGAATACATCATAGAGATGTCAAACCTTGTCACTAAATTAAGGGCACTAAAGTTAGAGTTGTCTGAAGACATACTCATATGGTTTTAATCTCTCTTCCTCCACAATTCAATCATTTTAAAGTTTCTTATAATACACAAAAGGAAAAAATGAACACTAAACAAGCTTATAGCTCAGTGTGTACAAGAGGAAGAGAGTTTAAAACATGATAAGGTTGAGAGTACAAACTTAGCATCTACCTCTGGTATCAAGAAAACCTTTAACAAGAGGAAGCGAACTCAAGAGAAGGAGATTAAAGTTAAGGGAACTTCACAGCATAAAGGAAAACGAAAACAAGATTCGGGAGTTACTTGTTTCTTTTGTAAGAAGGCTGGGCATTTGAACAAGGAGTGTCCTAAATTCATTCCATGGCTTGAGAAAAAGGGTGTGCATGAGCAGCCAAAAGCCACGTAATGCTGAAAGATTCATCTATGTGGGGAATGGTGAAAGAGTTACTATTAAAGCTATTAGTCATTTTAGATTGTCTTTAGAGAACTTATATATATATATTGAATTTAGAGAATACTTTATTACACTATCATTTAGACAAAATTTAATTTCAGTTTCATGTTTGAACAAATTTGGGTATAATTGGTCATTTGAGAATGAAACTTTCAGTATTTTTTTAAATTCAAATATGATTGGCAATAGTTCTTTAATTGACAATCTATACCATTTAAATTGTGTGAAACCTAATAGCTTTGAGATTATGCACATTGTGAATTATGGTACTAAAGATAGCTATGTTATGAAACTTCTGCTAAATTTGGCATAAGCATTTGGGGCATATCTCTAAGCAGATATGGATATTTGTGGTAGAATGCATTAAGTGTAAACTGACAAAAGTTAAGGGAACAAGTACATCTAGAGCTAGTGAAACCTTTTAATTAATACATAATAACGTTTGTGGTTCATACCATACAGCTTTTTGGAATGAACAACAATATTTTATTAACTACATTTACGATTACTCTAGATAAGGTTATATGTACTTGATTCATGAGAAGTTTCAAGAAACAGTGAGTTGCTACTTTGTGTGATATTTTGAAAGGTCAAAGGGTTTTGAGTTTTATGACCCTTCGATTAGGTCCTTCTTTAAGACTAGGAATGTCAAGTTCATTAAGGATGTTGAATACAATGGAAGTGATAATATAAGGAATGTTGTGTTTGAGGTGGAATATGTTAGTATTCCTACTTTAGCCACGGGTATACTAAATCATGTAATATTTCCTGAAATAGCTGAACCTATGAATTTGGGTAAACTTGAAAACACAAGGAAAAAAGAGAGCATTCTTATTCAGGATCAAGAGATTCAATCTCTTGAAACTGAACCTGTTGGGCAGATACCATATGAAAGATTACATGCTTATTTACCTGAGAACAGATTAACTTAAAAGTTATTGGATACTCTTTGTTGATTATAATAGCCCGAATTCTTAAATAAGGCAATGGGCCTTCAAATTTGGAAAGAAAAATTTTGAGGCATTAAAAAATTTTAATTTTGAACATACAATGAGGATTGATTTACAATAATAGATTCTCGAAGACTTATTTGAAAATTTCCAAATTTTGGTAGGAGAATTAATTTTTAGTGAGAAGAGTGATAGAAGGAATGGTCAAGAATAATTTTGAATGTTGAATAAGGTTAGAAATTTTCTTCTTCAAGTTTTTAAGGACCTACTTGAAAACTCATTTAAAGAAGAGTTGTTTGATAGAATTTGAACAAAGGCAAGTGGATGTGGCATATGGAGGTGAGTTCATGTGTACTAACCTTCCATCACAACATTTAGAGGCTTCTAGACAATATATACACACATATTCAGATTTTTCTTTTCCTTCACACACATTTTTGGACTTGGGAGAAAGAGAAAGACGAAAGCTAAAAGGAGAGGAGAAGAGGGAAATGTGGTGGCCACCGACGGCCACCACCATAATCTCTGGCGTGTTCATCTCCCTCTTGAGATAAAATTAAACTTCTTCCTTTGTTTTTGTTTTCCTCTTCTCCTCTCCCCATTTCATCTTGGTTGAACCCTAGGGAGAAAAAATTGAACAAGGGCTCTGATTGTTGATGGGAGTTTAGCTACCAAATTATTTATTTTAATCATAAGATAGTTTAGAACACATTTAAGAGGAGAAAATCTGGTTTTAATTATAGTTTGGCCTCTGAAATTTTAATGGTGCAATGTATACTGATTTTAGAAAGAAAGGAAGGATGAAATGAAATTTAGCATTTGTTTATTCTTGACTTTTGTTTAAAAGGAGATATAGTTGCAAAAAAATGAACTAGTAACTTAAAACTCAAAGTTAAGTATGATGTTGTACTCTTGAAATCAAAAGAAATGAAAGGGAGGCGAAAAACAAAGTTGGGAACATTCTGCAGAATTTTTATGCTTGTCATTTACTGCTGTGAACAGTTTGGATTATTTGAGGTATGAAATGAACTCCAATGGTTATGAAATTTGGTATGAAATTAAATATAGTGTCTAAGAGCATGCCCAAATTATTTCAAAATTTTCTGGGCTGATTTGGTACCCTGAAAGTCCTTAGAACGGCAACTGAAATTTGTAAAAATAGGACATGACTAATCTGTCATGCTTCTAGTTTTCTGTATTTTGGATGACCAAATGAATTCCTAAATTTATGAAAATTTGTGGAAAGATTCTTTATAGTGTGATAATCAGATCTAGAAAGTTTCATGAGATTTTGAGAAGGTTAACTTTGTAAACTATCTATAATCATAATCTGAGCTCTCTGCAGAGACAAATCTGGGCAGTTTAGGAAACAGATTCGGTTTTGGTAGTTAAAGACCTCATTTTGATCTGAAATTTTTATGGAACTTAGCTAAGACACGAAACTAATGGATTGAAAAATTTCATTGCATTTGGACATAGTTAGGCGGGTCTGTCAAGCATAAAACAGTACCTATAGTAGAGTTGGGCAGTTCTGACATAGTGTCACTAATGTAACCATTAGAGGGGTTAACAGGTAGAGTTTTAAGTTGAGATTTTTATTCTAGTATACCAACACATGATTTAGTATGTGTCAAGTTTTGTGAATTTTGGAACTATAAATAAATACCAGAAATTTTGTAAAGTTTGGCTCCGAAACTAGCAGAAAAATAGAACAATATTAGATGCTTGGTAACCTAAGTTCTAAATTGGTGTTATTTCCTTTTAACCTTATTTTCTAGGCCTCCTATGAGATCTTTGGTACCTTCCTTTGGTTTAGAATGTGGGAACATGGCTCAGATCTGAGGTGAGTGTGTGATGCTTCCTATGACTAGATAGTTTTCTTTAATGATCAATGGTATCATAATGAGAACATGTAGTGCATTCAAATTTAAAGATTAGAGGATTAAATTATACAAAGTATGTTTGAAATTATATTCTCATTGTGTTTTGAATGAAATGATGAAATATCAATATTAGTGAAACTTGTGTGGTTATGTATGCATAACTATGTTCCTTGTTTTCTTATGAATAGAGATGTGAAGAGTATAAATGTTAGATGAGTGCATATGTGTGTATATATATGTTCTGTCACAACCCAAACTCGGCCTATGATTGGCACTGGGGTAAGGTTACCCTCACCTCGTTAGCCTATACCATACTGGACAACAATCAAATATTTACAACATACAACATGAACCAACAATGAAGTATGTTTAGAAAATACCATTATTTTCTTAAATGGCTTTGGTGAAAGTAAAATAATTAAATTTCCATCTCAACATTTAATCATAAAATATCATACAGAGAATGTTTATTTAACCAAATTCGACTTTCTAAGGAATGAACCATAGCCCAGGACCTATATCCAAAATTATATACAATATCCTAGGTGGCTTACAAGATCACAGAGCGACTACTAGAATACACGAAGGAAGTCAACAAGACTCAAAACCTCAAGGGCTAACTCGAGATCAAGGGTGGGTTGGTATAATGAAAGGTTGCTTCTCTGCTAGAGTAATGTCCCCTCCCACCACTGACTCTATACAAACATCAAATGAAAGGTAAAATGAGTTAATCCAGTTACTCAGTGAGTAATCATCAAATTTAAAACAACAATTAAAAGAATAATAATAAAGATTGATTTAAGTCAAACTATATAAGTTTACATTACCATCAAAATTCATACTAAGTGCCCCACCTTAGCACTGTATATAATATGTAAGTGCCACACCTCATCACTTTATAAAATAATTGAGTGCCACACCTAAATGACTAAATAAGGTAATTTCACATTCCATTATTACTTTAGCCACAACCCTACACACAAACACACACATACACACACACACACACACGCGCACACACACACACACATATATATAGTTCCAACAATTATCCATTACCATTCTTTAGCACAAAGGAGGTATTCAAGATAATGAATGTGTAAAACAAGGAAAATAAATAAATAACCCTATTCTTATATCACCAAGATATGAATAAGCCCCATCCTTATATCCCTTTTTGGCTTAAATGCCAAAGATATACATTTATCCCATATGTATACCTAACCCCATCCTTATGCCTCTGATAAGCCCCGTACATGCTAGTACCTATCATCATGTTAACCATTATAACCAATCCACACGTGCCAGTACCCAGTACCAATACAATTTAACCATGACCAGTCATCATAACCATTCATGAATATATCAATACAAACTTCTTCAAAATAAGGTAGAAGAAGGGTAAACTAACCTTCTATAAATTTTATTTCCGCTTTCAATAATCATACAAAAGGACCAAACAAGAGGTGGAAAACTGATTATGATATAATTACAATTTTACAATTGAATCCCATTAAAACTGTAACCACACACATAAAGATATATATATATATATATATTACTAGAATTTCAGGTCTTAAAGAATTTCTACTAAGCAATCATATAAATCATAGGGGCATGACCTTATTTACTCCCTAGGTTATATTTAGTATCTTTCTCATAAATCAAGGTTATAAAGAGGATTATTCTTCCTTAACATAATTAAAATGATTAACATGAAAAAGAGGTGGACCAATCTTTACTTAACCATAGGAGTACTCTATTTAGAGAGCATATATTTCCCAAGTCACAGATACCATATATTTAATCCAATAGATTTACCATAAGACTAAAACCATAAACATTAATAATTTAAAGTCTTAATATAACAAGAACCTTTGTGTAATTGCATAATAACACCAATAACCATGCACCAAGTACGTAATATTCCTACATCATTTGGGAACAACACTTTTACCAATTATAAGAAGAACTAACCAAATTATAAATATGACCATTAACATGTCAATATTTTTAAAGTTTAGAAGCGTACCATATAAGGCTTAGTACACATCCCATTTCTGTGTAGATGACATACTTGACCCTTTTTCTTTTGGAATTCGAATGGATTATAATAAATTGTAAGAAGAAAAGATCACCTCCACTCACCTTGATTAGATCCCATGCTTGCCTACCTTGGTTAATCCTCAAGTATGTGGAATATGTGTCAACTAATCTATCCCTACGAGATAACCATGTACAAACATGCAATATCACAAAATAAGGAACTTCTTATCACTAATTTTGACCCTTGCTTACTCTTTTAGTCATAACTCTCAAAAAAGAAGAATTTTTCAATTGAATCTTATTTCATGGGAAACTAGACTCAAATACGTTTCTAACAATAAAAAATTTGTCTAAAACAGAGTTTGAACGAGAGAGTTATGACATTTTGAAAAATGGCTAAAAACTGCAGAAGCTTTTTGTCACCCTCGCGCCTAAGCGGGCATATGTGACAGAATTGTGCCCTGTTTTCTCAATTTTGAGACCCCAAATGGATTTTTCTCCAACCCAAACCAATTTTCCCACCAAAATCAATAATTCTTTCCATGGTTTTACTCCAAAAAAGATTAGGGAACATCTACATACCCAAATCCTAGATTATATCCAAGAATCAAACTTAAAAATTATGAAAATTCATCTCAAGAACCCTAACCTCCAAATTTTTTTGTCATCACTTCCCACACATGATTTCCTTATTTTAATCTATAGATTCTACCAATTTCTTCTTCCAATTGAATCAATAAACATCCAAGAAGAGTTCTAGATCATTAATCTTGCTTAAAACATCCAAGAACACCCATTTCTTACCCTAAACTCCTCACATCCGAAAATGACAGCAAGATGGAAAAAGTGGGGAGTTTACCTTAACTTTTCTTTCCTCCAGTGAGGCTTGGTTGCCGAAAGCCCAGACTCTTTGCCGGAGATTGGTGGTCGGAGGCATAGGTGGTGATCTTTGTGGAAGAAGGAGGTAGAGAGAAATGACGCTTGAGAATGGAGAAGGAAAAGAAGAAATATGAATAAAGCATCATTAGGAGAGTATTTTATGAGCTTAAAAAAAAAAAAGAAGAAGAAATCCAAAATTGCCACCACTGTCCTCTTTGATTCTTCTTGACCAAAGTCAACCCAAACCATACTTAACCCAAAATTTAATATGAATCTAAATACCTCACAATAGAAAATCATCATATCTCCAAAATGAAATTCCAAAATTTCAGGTGTCAGAACAATACACAAAGGCACATTCATGAAACAAGGATCCTTACGATACGGATGTTACATGTTCATATCTTAAATTGATACCCTAAGAAATTTTGTAAACATATTTGTACATACACCTTTTTTATCTTTTAGAGAGGCAAAAGGGAAAATATATATATATGTATATATACACGTGGAAACTTATAAAGTTTTATGTCTTAAAATAATAATAGTAAATAAATATATGTATATGTATACATATATAAATTATGAATTAATCATGAGATGTATGTATATATATATGTATATATATATCAATATTTACCTTGAGTATTGTTGAAAGGTTTAGTTTGTTGAATATATGTATATAAACATATGCACACATAAGAAAGAGCATTTTAGCCTTGAGATGGAAGCATGAAAGTTATAACTATTATGTATATTGAGTTAGGTAGGATATTTTAAAATGCATGTAAAGTAGATGTAAACTTTTAAGTAAGCAATGAATAATGAATATTGAAATTATATTATAATTTGTGTATGATATGAGGATTATGTTGCAGTATGATAAGTTTGATTGTTGAACTTATCATTTGTGGAAAATTGAGATATGTTATGGATGAATAATTGCTTATGAATTGTGATATTGAATTGTGATTGTGTTTGTGCTTATGAAAGAATGGAAAGACATGGTGGTGCACCCTATGGGAAAATCTACGCAAGGCTATAAGGATGGAGATTTATAAATGAAGCGATAAGGGTGGATGCAGCAGGGGTCGCGGGCAACGTTCTAGTCGTACCCTGGACGACTCGGTTGGTGTGAAAAAAATTTGTGCAATTGATTGAATTGTTTACTGTTGTGAATTGTTTTGAATTAGCTTATGTGACAATATGATTAGTTTAATTAGATGTTGTTTAAAGCTATTTGGATTATATTGTATTATAATTGGTTATGAATGATTGATACATGTTATTATTATAATGCTTTATATTTGTTTTTCGTCGTAGCATGGTGTTGTCCCCTCATTAAGCATGTGGGTTGCTCATACCCTTCTTATAAACATTTTCAGAGTTGTTAGTTGATGTTGAGCCTTACGCAGAAGGTAAAGGATTCAAAGCTCAAGACCCCACTTGAATTCGGTGATTGCTAAACTTCTATTCTTGTGTCTTTTGCCTTACTACTTTAGAGTCGCTCTGTGATTGTGTAGGTAGCCTAGGATTTGGATTGTTGTATTTATGAATTGAGGAATTATGTATATAATTGAAATAAGCATATTGCTGATATGTTTCTAAATATTTCAGTAAATTTACTTGTTATGATGGGATGCAATAAGGGCAAAGAACAATACATTCTTTTTATGTTGTTGGATATCTACAAACATGTGAAAGGAAGACTTCTTTAGATTATTTTTTTACATTCATTTATCTATTGTTAGAATGATTTATATGCTAGCTTGATAAAATGGACTAGGTTCTGGGATGAGGTTAGGCTCACTCTTGTGCCGGTCACGTGTCTTAGGTGGGATGTGACACTGACTTTGCAGGATTTTATCACTACTTTGAGAATATTCTGTGATAGTAAGGCCGCCAAGTTGTTTTGTGAGAACAAGAGTTCATCTAGATCTAAACATTTAGACATTAAGGTTCTGGTTATGAAGGAAATAGTTCAGAGTTTCATTATATCTATAGACTACAGTAGTATAGACGATATGATTACGGATCCGTTGACTAAAGTTTACCACCTAGAGTATTTCATGAGCATGGCTTATTTGGGTGTGGTAAAACTTTTAGACCATTGAGTCTGTATTTAGTTTGTTGTCTTACAAACAATTTTGTTGGATATCCATTTGTGAACATTTTTATATATATGAATTAATGTTATTCATATATATTTTTGTGTGTGTTGAGTACTTTGAACATAAGTGATTGCTTTCTCTTGTGGTTTAGCATAAAGTTGAGAAAGTGTAGGAACTAGTTGGAAATAGGCATGAATAAAGATCATTTACATGTAATTTAAATACTACATATGCAAACTAGATCTATATCGTTAACTGTATTAGCATTATGATCACTGTTGGGTTTG
This sequence comes from Biancaea sappan, assembly GCA_037074585.1. Classification (NCBI taxonomy): domain Eukaryota; kingdom Viridiplantae; phylum Streptophyta; class Magnoliopsida; order Fabales; family Fabaceae; genus Biancaea; species Biancaea sappan. Next base: position 67,306,450 of record CM073492.1, read on the forward strand.
GTTTCAATATTTCTAGTTATGAAAGCCCCTTGGTTATGTGTTGATTTCGTTAATGGACCAAATTGTTGTAATATATTGGATTGGATAGCAAGTTGTGTACACTAATGTTTATATATATGTATAATATGTACATATAAAATATTCATAACCATATGTAGTCCAAGTGGGAGAATTGTTAGCGATATTTTATTTTTATATATGTATATATGTATATTTTTTTATAAATATATTAAGTGCTAACAATTATTTGGATGGACTTACATATTAATTGTCGTATATGTGTACATATATTGGGACATATATATTGCTATATATAATTAGGTCCAAATTAATGATCTTTATAAAGTATATTTTGGGTTAGACCTATTTGATATATTAAAGATAGTTTGGGGTGTTTATGAATTAATATTATAATATGTGTAGATACTTAACCCAAATTAATAACAGTGATGAGGTGTTATTAATAGATGGCGTCAACCCATTGGACCAACTCATTGGGCTTGATAAGTTAGTTATGGTTCCCAGGGTTATAAAGATTTGGTTTTTAGGTTTTGAAAAGGTCTATAAATAAATGTTTTTTGTGACTTAATATCCATCACCTAAAACCTACTTTGTGAAAAACCAACCTTCCATCATAACATTTAGAGGCTTATGGACAACTTATATGCACACATTAAAACTTGCCTTCACTCACACACATATACGCAGCAACTTTGGCAGAGAAGAGAGAAAGCAGCCTTGTGTGGTGGTCATTATTGGCCACTATCTCTCCTCCATGCTGGCTAAGCTTCCCCTTTCCTTCTTTCCCTCCTTTCGATCTTCCTTGTACCCAAGTTAAGAATAGAGCTGGCGAGAAAAAGAGAATGACAGTTTGACGGAAGGGCCTCGATAGGGAAGCGTGATAGCATTGTTGTGATGGGAAAGGACTCTATGACAACTAGGTGGTCCAATCGTAGGGAGATTGACTGGGAGGTAGACCACGATGAGTCAAGAACATAGTGGAGTCATCGAAAGGTAAGGGTCGATTCTTCCTTTATAGTTCATAATCAAATGTCATTTAAGTATTAATTGTAATATGGGAGCTGGAAGTGAGAGGTCTGGACTGAGTTAAGGCCGTGGGAGAGATTATAAATAGCTTTGAAAGTTTGTTTGTTGTCATAAGAGTTAGTGCATAATTTTCTGTGCAAAAAAGAAACTGAGAGTAGGAGACGATAATTTGAGTTAGGTTTTTCTATAATAATTCTAAGTTGTTCTTATTTATATTAAATGGATGACCCTAATAGAAATTGGATAACTATTGGGGGTGGGTTGAAGCTGATATTTGATTGAATTACAATCATGGATGAGACAGAATTCTAATTTTCCCTGTTGCCAAATTCTTCATGTTTGCTATAAATTAATTTTATGCAATTCTCTCAACTGTTATTGTTGTCATTTACTGCTATGAGTGGTTTGGATAGTTTGGGGTATGAAATGGACTCCAATGGTCATGAAATTTGGTATGCAATTAGATATGGTGCCTAAGAATATGCCTAAATCATTTCAAAATTTTCTTGGTTGGTTTGGTTCCCTCAATGGACCTTTAACAGTAGCTGAAAATTAGAGAATATGAAAATAAGATTGATCTAACATGCTACTAATTTCATGTATTGTGGATGAGCAAATGGGGCCTTAAAATCTTTACAATTTTATTGTAACCTCTTAATATGTAAAAGATCCAAACTGGAAAGTTTCATGACATTTGGAGAAGGTTAACTTGGTAGAACATTTATAAACATAGTCTAAATTCACTGCAAAGGAAAATCTGGTCACCTAAATGATAATATTTTGGCCTATAATTTTTATGACACCTATCTAAAACATTACCCTATCTCCCTGCAAAATTTCATTGCATTGTACATGGTTAATTAGGTCTAAAATGCATAACACAACACCTATACGAAAATTTGACAGCTTTGACTTAGGGTCACTAATGAGGTCAGAAGAGGGGACAAAATGAGGGAGTTTTAATCTGAAATTTTTACCATAGCATGTTAACATATAAAGAAGGTTTTGTATTATGTTTCATGATTTTTGGAGCTACAGATAAATACCAGAATTGTTTCTAAGATTTGGACCCTTAAAACAGAATAAGGTTGAGTGTTTGGTAGTCTTTGTTCTAATTTAGTGTTGTTTCTTGATTTACTTGTCCTCTAGGCCTTCAATAAGATTGTTGGCATCCTTCTCCAGTTTGAAGTGTAGAAACATATATTGGAATTAAGGTGAGTGTGTTGACGCTTCTTATGGCTAAGTTTTTTTTTTTAATGATTCCTTGCATCATAGCGAAAACATGTAATGTATCCTAATTTGAAAGGGGATGATAGTTAATTTATTTGCTGACATTTATTATGATTTAAGATTCAATTGTACAAACTATGTAATACCGGCCAATTTTGGAATCATGTAATTGGCGGTATTATGGTTGTTATATGAAAATTCCCATTATTTTAATGGAATTATTGGGTTAATTTTAATTTCCCATATTCAATTTATTCTTTTTGAATATTATTTATGGAAGTGGAGATAAATAATTGAACAGGTATTTTATTACAGATAATAATTTTGAGGATTGAGGAAAGATAAGAAGAAGAGGAAATTTTGTGGAGATAGAGTAGAGAGCCAAGGAGCAGAAAGAGAGTAATCATTAGGCATAGAGGAGACTGAGCACCTATGAGGTCTAAAGAGGGAATAAAGTGAAATGAGGGACTAGTTAGCACTTAGAATATATGACATACCCAAATTAGAGAAATTATGGGTTTTTCACCACTAAGGTTAACTGAGAGTTACCTAGGGGCAAAGTAGTAATTTCACCCTACGTGGGTATATATAGGCGGTCCCACCTTTTTTTCTTCATTTCTCTCTTTTCTCTCTCTCTCTCTCTCTCCTCACTCACTCTTCTCTCTTTCTATTTTCCTTCTCCCTACATTTATATCCAAATCCTCAACAAGCTTCGGAGAACCTTTCTTCATTGGTGGGGTGGGTCATTGGAGGCTAAAAAGCCTAGGGAAAGTAAGGAATCAAGGTAAGGATTTCGATTTCCTGAACTTTTCCTCTATTTTCTAGTTTTAAAGGTATATGGGGTAAAAATGAGATTATGGCTTTGTTTCTTAGTTAAAATTTGGGAATTTGGTGTCTAAATACTCCTTAGACATCAAGGATAAGATTCCATGGAAGAAATCATGGAAAACAGTGAAAATTTGGCTAGATCTGAGCCAAATCTGTGAAGAAAATGCAAGTTCAAAGTCGTGGCGCCTTAAGCACCACCCTTGAGTGAAAATGAATGGTCTTGGCAACCTAGGTGCCAAGCCCTTGAATTTGGACAAAAAGTTGGGTGTTTGGCGCCCAAGACACCAAGTGGGGAGCCTCAACCACCAGCCATACCGAGGGTTTTTAGCAAACTTTATATCGTTAGAAAGTTTTCTGAGTATAGTTTCCAATGGTATGTTTAAAAACTCTTTACCAATTAACAGTTATGACCAAAGGTTGGGGTTAGTGGTAAGGATTTTCCTTGTTTTATTTAGTTATTGATTTAGGTTCATTCCAGGTGACTTGGGAGCTTCTTTGGCTTTGTCTCCTAGGACTATTTATGCAGTAAACCTTATCGGTATCAAGGTGAGTGGATGACCTTGTCATTTAAGTTTTATTAAATTATTTGGCCAAGTCAATATAAATCCCGGTCACACCATAGTTAGAAATTCATCAATGAAATTCCCTAGTTAGAGGTAATAGCTAGACCAAGGAATTTCATTGAATGATTGTGAGAATTATTTTGTGGGATTGGAGGTTGTATGTTTAATTACATTTAAAGTGAAATAATGCGAGGAATATTGATTGTTGTGTGGTGATGGTTGTGGTATTATGATGATGTGGATGCATTGCATATAATCATTTTCATATCCATATATATTGGAAAGTTTGGAAATAGAGTAGGAAGCTATCCATTATATAATACCGCTGAGTGGTGACAATGGGTATGTATATGCATTGAGGCTAGTCTTCAATGTGGTGAGAAAAAGAGTGGGATAAACATTGCATAATGCATTTGTCCACATCGCGAGAGGGAATAGAGGGATGGACCTCTGAATAAACACATTAAGGGTTGGTCTTCAATGAGGTAATGTGGAAAGGATGTGGAAAATGCATCATACATCATGCATTGCATAATGCATTTTTGAGTGGCTGTTTACTTATGCTTTTTATTAGGTTGAGGATTGTTTTATGAATTGTTTTGTGAGATTGTAGACTTGCATTGAATCACAGATCTTGGTGCATGGTAATGTATGTTATATATATTTCGTACTAGTTTATGCTGGAGGTATTTACTCTGATTATGGTAGTGAGGTTGGTATTTGTATTTGTGCTATGTTTTTATTGCACATCACCTGCTCATTGAGTTTTCATAAACTCACGCTCTCAGTTGCTATTTTCATATTTAGTAGCTGAGAAGGATGGGAAACTGATGGAGGTTAGCGGCTTGGAGACATACTCCATTTAGTTGGAGGATTCTAAATGAACTATTACAAACGCTTTGTAATCCTATAGGGCAACTAGGTCTTACAGTATCTAGAGGGGATTATTTATTTAATTGTAATTTGCAATTTGTATAGTTGTGAATATTAAGATTATTCAGGGAAATGTACAGGCTACCACTGAAGTACACCCTATAATATATGTATGTTTATATGCCCATTTTCCAGGGTGTTACAAGCTACATCCATGCTTGAATGTGTGAATTGACCTATGTAAGGAAAAGTATATATATGTGTATGAACAAATATGAAATTGATTAATGTATGTGAGTGCATGTGATTGAGCTAATGAATGTTGACTAACTGAAGGATATATCTCTTACGGATAATAGTATATATGACAATTTGTATGTGAAAAGTCCATGGATACACATATGGGATGTGGTTGTGTTTTCCTATGCATATGTGTATATCTCCTTTGATTGTTAAGGTAGTGTAAGTATATATGTATGTATATATAATATGTAAGTCTTGAGGAAGGAGGAATTGTTTACAAGCATATGCATATACATACATGATTACTCGATGGATTTCATGAGTTGTATTTAAGGGTATGTATATATATGTATGTACTATTTCATATTTCGTTTATGAAGTATATATATATATACACATACATTTTTCATGATTTACACATAACAAGGATGGTTTGACCTATATTTGTATTCTAAGATATGTATGTGAATGACATTGTGGATAACATATGCATAGTTTGAATGAATACTTTGTATGCTAAGTGAACAAACATATAAATTTGAGCGTTGTATCTAAGTGATATACATTACTATGATATTTCCATGAGTTACTATATACAAGGTGGATTATGCTATACACACGTTATGATGCTGGAATGGTATTGATTCTATTATTGTTTGAACTATGATGTTTGAGAATGCTCATGAGTGTAATTATGTTTGTGTTTGATTGGAAAAGAAAGGCATGGTGGTGCACTCCGTGGGAAAAGTCTACACAGAGCCATAAGGTGGAGATATACATAGAGCGATAAGGGTGAATGTGGCGAGAGCCACGGACAATGATCCAGTGGTACCTTGGACGACTCGGTTGGTATGGGAAATTGTGTGATTATTTGATTTAGAATTGTGTAATTGATTGAATGGAAATTGTCTAATTGATTGATCTTCTTTTTATTATGAGTTATTCTAAATTGTGTAAATTGTGATATATTGGTTTATGGATAATTGGTACATATCAACATTATGATGTAAAATAATTTCTTTTCATCATAGCATAGGATTGTCCCCTCACTGGGCATCTGGTTTGCTCATACCCCCTTATTAACATTTTCAGAGTTTTTCTTGAAGATGAGTCTTCCGATAGGGAGTGATGGATATTCAGCTCAAGACCCCACTTGAATCAGGCAATGATTTTAAATTCTTATTTCAGTCTTTTTATTTTTTGCATTAGAGTCACTCCGTGATCGCATAAGTAGCCTAGGATTTGGATCACTGTCTTCATGAGTTGATAAATGATGTATAAAAATGATACAATGATTATGAAGAATATGTAAATGCTTTATTTAGTTTATTTGTTATGATAGTTATAAATGTATGAAAGAAAGATTTCTTTAAATGTCTATCTATATTTTATTTTTATTTGTTTATTTGTGGATATTGCATACACTAGATTGATAAAATGAATTAGGTTCCGAGATGAGGATAGTCTTACTCTCGTGCTAGTCATGTGTCCTAGGTAGGACGTGACACTACCGTTACTAAGATTTAATTTGGATGTTTACTGTTATTATTGAGGAGAATGTGATCTCTTTATGTTCTTTATTTTCCTTGTAATGAGTGTGAATTGGCTTAGAAGGGTGCCATGCTAAAATAGACTTTATGTGTAGCATTATACACCGTGTGTAGTGCTAAACTTCATGTTTACTATTGTTGATCTATCATAGCAAGGACGCTTGAAATACCACCTAATTGGGATGCTTGCCTTGTGAACATCATGTTTACTTTAACTAAATCTGTGTTTGATGACTTAATTGTGAAGGATAATATTTCAACTCTTACTTGGGATGGGAAGACGAGGATGAGGGCCCTTGGATGATGGGCTCATACACTTCTTGGCATATATAATCTTGTAACCCTCAAGGATGCTGTCTGAGTGAAGGACAGACAAAGATAAACCATAACTTAATCATCCTTGATAGCAGATGTCTATGAGATGGTGACATACATAGGAAATCCCTATACCCCCTAACTGTAAGTTGGCCTCGGCGACCTATTGCTTCAATGAGGCATGTGTTGAATTAATAATTTATTCATACCTTAAGTATATTACTAAGATGGATGTGATTTTTGACTTTATATTTTTTGTTTACATTTGCTTAACTATGTGATTCTTGTTGTGATAGTTGTGCTAGAGGATGGGATTGAGTTTATTACCCACTCCCTTTTTGTGTACTTCTTGCAGACTATGCTATAGCCAGTGAGTCTTTGCAAGAGGAGCAGTGGGATCTCAAATCACTATTTGCTGTTGGTTGGTGATTCTTTTGATATTTTGGGAGGGAGTCTGCTCTGTAGTTAGTATTTTGTGATGGAATGTGCTTTATACCATAGTTATTGGCTAAACTATGTTTTGAAACTATCCTTGACTTTATTTTGTGATGGAAGAAGGAAAGCTTGGAAACATAGGCAATTCTTTAGTAAACCACTATATTCATGATGAATGGCTTTTATTTGAATTGGCTTCCGCATATTATTTTTGCATTTGAAATATATATTTCATTTATTGTAATTAGTTCTTGTGTTGGTTTGGTCTTATGGGGTGGATCCCATACCATACCACTCACATAACCCAATTTAGGGAAATGACAATTAAGAAATACAAAGAAGCACATACAAGAATGATATTTATGCCACAAATATAACTCCACACACAAACCCCTCCCTCCTAGATGTCCACTTTGACTATAGAGCTTACTTTACTAATGAACCAAAATCAAGGACTTACGAAAATATTGACCCTTATGGCAAGCAGGGTTGGAAACTCTGAACGTCCACTATTCCACAGGGCAAATGTTCTTAAACACACTTAGAACATGTAAAACATGTATAATGAGATGAGATAAACATCTTAGTGAGTAGATAACTCTCTCACATAACAATTTATATAAAGTCAACAAATACTTCAATAGAAATCTTTATTTCCACCATTTAAGTGGTCTCACGCTTCATTTTTGAGGCACACATAGGCCATTTCAATATACAACACAATACATACATATATATAATACTCCAAATTACTTATGAGAGTTCAATCTCCAAAATGAACAAATACATCTACATTACTCAGTGCACGACAAAAAAAAATCAATATCTCTAAGCCTGAAGGCTAATCGTTGCCTCCTTTCCCTCATGTTGATTATATCTCTAAGCTCATAGACATATGCTAAAATCAATGTCATGTAATTTCACACTCTATCTCTAAGACACATACATGTAACTTCAAACACAACATAATATAAAACATGTATAAGTTCCAAACAGCACATGCCAATCCAATTTCCAACACAAATGTGTACAACTCAAATACACAATGCAATACAGACACAATGATTTAATATCTCAAAGCCAAAAGGCTAATCAATGTATCTTAGCCAGTAGGCCGTAAAATCTCTTAGCCCGTAGGCTACGTGGGCTATATTCTCTTATAGCCCGTAGGCTACAAGAACCTAGGCCTGCATGCCATATTATCTCCTATGGGATTCTCCACTCCATCTTCATTATTATCACAAACACAAGTATATTACAAAGTGTAGGTTACACTCTAAGCAACACATGCTATTCCAACCTTCATCACTAACCCAGTCATATTCATACTCAAATGCATAACTGTAATACCTATAAATTTCTCCCTTGGTTTCCTTTTATTTCTTTTATCTATCAAGACTTATTATGTGTAAATTGCTGGTATTGCCTACTATGGTTATTGGTGATTATGTGAATTTTGAATTTATTTTACAATATGTGTAGTAAAAAAATCTGATTTGGAATGAACATGGGGTAAGTGAACTATGAGAGACTCTTATAGGTATTGGCCATGTTATAAAAGAGGTGAGGCCCATATCCTTGAAACCTTTCCTCCTTATTTCTTTTCCCTCCTCTGTAATAGGTTTGTGTGTATGTATATCTCATTGGCTTGTTCACTCCCTGTCTCCTTCTTGTGTGGCTGGCTAGGTTGTGGTTGAGAGGAAGAGGAAGGGGCTATTGCTGATCTGGTTCTAAGGGGAGCTAGGTAAGCATTCTAACTTCAACCCTAACTTGCACTCTTTCTCCATTGAAGCTTGGATGCTAAATTCCTTCGTGTTCCATTGATGCCTATGGTTTTTGATGTAATAAATAGTTTAACTAAACATTTGGATGGTTACTTGGCATTAATGGTTTAAGAGAAAGGGGGGTTATGGTCATCAAAACCCTATTAAATTTTAATGAGATACAATAGGGGGTTTTTTGCAAATTACAACCCCACCTTGGGATTAACTTGGTTTAAGACCTGTTTTTGTAAGGCTAATCACCTAAATGTAATAAATTTTCAACCATGGGGACCTTGGAACACAAAGAGAGGATGATTGGCTCATTTTGGGAGGCCTTGACACTGGTCCTGATAATATGATGTTAGGGAGCCTGGGTGCCAGGCCTGGAGCCTCGGGTACTCAGAAGTTCCTTGAAACATAGAGTCGGGGGCCTGACGCCAGAGTCACCACCCGGGGTGCCTCAAGTGCCAAGTGATCTTTCGAGATAGAGAGTTGAGGCTTGGCGTCTGGTGGCGCCACCCAGGGCACCTTGGGCACCTACACTTGAGAGCTTAAGGGAGTCTAGCTAAGTTAGTGGTGCCCCAGGTGCCAGGTACCACCCCTTGAACCTTTTCTTACCTCTTGGACCTCAAAATTTCTTGTCTTTTATTTTGGGTGTTCCTATTATCGCTTGTTAACCCTTCATGCTCGCGTTTTTCTCTCTTTCTTTCAACCTCAGGTGAGGGAGCTAACTTTAATCAAATGATGTAGATAGTCGTTAGGTACACCACCATATTTAAGGATAGGTGTATTGTGAATTTACCTTTTAAAGAATTGAATTTATGAATTATTCGAAGTACCTTTGTTATTGATCTTTTGAAACAATCTTGTATGATATTGATGTTTATGAGAAAGATATTGGGACATTTTGCTCAAAATATATAAATCTTGTTGAGTGGTTTGAGATAAATTCTTGACATGTAAATACACTTTAATTATTTCTATTATTGCCTTGGAATGACGGTCATTCTTTAATCATTTCTATTGTTGCCCTAGAACGACGAGCATTGTTTAATCATTTATATTATTGCCTTGGAACCGCGGGCATTCTTTAATCATTCCAATTATTACCGTGGAACAAGGGCATCTCTAAATTATTATTTTGCATCTTGGAAATTTTCATGGAGGTAATTAAAGTTCATGAGCTTTTTACTGAGATTATTGCTATGTATGCTAATATGTGTATGCCCAATCCCTTATTCATGAATGATTAGGATTGACGATAAATATTTGCTCAGTTTTGGTGGTTCTCCCTGAATGGGGAATATATGGTAAGTCTTTTTTGATTAATTCACTGAGTAAATTTACTCACTCTCCTGTAAGTGTGTCCCTTGCAAATCCTATGATTATCGACGAGTCTCTGCAAGAGGAGTAGCGAGGTCTCACATCACCACAACTTGTTCATCTTCAGTAATTGTTTCTTTTGGTCTTTTGGGTTGGGAACGTCGCTTTGTAATCATTAGGACTCCTAGGTCTTGTATGAATGTCTTCTGTTTAATTATTTATTTTTTTGTACTCAATGAATATGACTAGACTATGTTTTGATCCTTTCCTTACCTTGTTCTGTGATTAGGAGGAAAGTTTGGAAACATAGGTTGTTGTGACAAGTGTACCATTGTGGTGATTTTATTTAATGAAGAATGTTTATGTGTGATTGCACCCATCTATTTGTTGATCTGTGTAGTTGAGATTTAGGCTTACGGTCAAGGAATGGTCCTTTGATCATACTGGTCACTTGCCCGTTTTAGGTTGTGACAAAGTTGGTATCAGAGGTAGTTTAGGTCTCTTAATAACTACAAAGCAAGGTTACCTTAGTGGGCCCTACTTTATTGTTATGAACTGCAGCGCAACCATAGAGTGAGGTTTCACTAAAGGCCCTAGGTTCCACTCTTTCCTTTTCGTGTCACTTCTCAGTAGTGTTGTTATGTAAATTTTATGGTGTTGATATTTTGTGTAGAGATCTTTCTCATGGAGCAAAATGACCCCACAAACGCAAATAATAGGGAGGGTGGCAAGAACGCCCCTAATCCACCTAATAATGCAAATTTAGTAATTAGACACCAAAGTGGAGAGGATCAAGCTGATAGTACCTATGGTTGGGAGGACCAATATCTGGTGGAAGGGGTTCCTAACCCAGTGTGGAACTGTCAGGCACTCTGAATGCTATTTTGTGGGCAGCCATAAATACCCTTCAAGGTGTCGTTGTGAATATCACTGCTGCTATTATAAGAATATCACCTGAGGCACCCATCCCTGTAAATGTGTCACAGGTACCCCGTGATCAAATTCCTCTGCCCCCTCTGAGAAGTGAATTAGGGAGAGGCTAATCTACAAGCTTTTCTTAAATTGAAGCCGCCTATATTCTTTGGGGAGGATCCTAACTAAGACCCTTAATGGTTCCTTGATGGGTGTGAGAAAGCATGTGTGGCTTTGAGGTTATCAAGTGAAGCTTCTATAGAAGTATCCATCTATAATCTACAAGGAAAAGCCTACGAATGGTAGAAGATGTGGAAATTTGATCATCCCCTTGATGCTTCCTTGAGGTCTTGGGAGGAATTCTCAAGGACCTTTATGGAGAGGTTCGTCTCGATAAGTCTAAGGGTGTCAAGGGCCCAAGAATTTAAGTGCCTAACTCAAGGGTTTGTGTCAGTTGACGAATATGAAATCAAGTTTTTAACCGATTGTTGAAGTACGCACCGTACATGGTGCGTGATGAGAGAGAAAAGATTCAACGGTTTATCTTGGGACTGCGGTATCCCCTATTCCAACTAGTGGGAACCTAGATAGAAACATTTCCAAATTTCTCAACTATGGTCGACTATGCTCAAATAATGGAATTGGACGAACAAAAGAAGGAGAATCTCCAGAAAAAGTGTAAGAGGGGATTTGAGGGAAAACCTCCTAGTCATAGTGGAACTTTTGGATTGTTTAGATCTCAACCTCGAGTATAAGGATCATTTGTGACCCCTTCCCTATCAGTATAGTCTTCGGGCCATGCTCCTTGGCAACAACTTGTATCCCAAGAGGGACAACCTTTAGTAACCTAAAAGCCATCTTCACGGGGGCCATTAGACCTCCTTGTCCAAGTTGTGGGAGGCCCCACACTAGTATTTGTTATAGAAAAGAGGGGAGCTATTTCTCTTATGGCCAAGTAGGGCACAGATGGAGAGAGTGCCCATACCTAGCAATGGGTCCAAGGCAAGGTTCAGCCCATCCTTCACATCCTCAGACTAGTCTTACTTTGGCCAACATAGCCTCTGCTTCTTCCTTTGTGGGCGGAAGCAGGATAGGCCGTAGAGGTGGTGGCAAAGGTCAAGGCGGTAGAGGTTAGTTTCAGATAGGGCATGGTGTGGCTCGAGTGTACGCTCTTACTAGATAGGATGTGCAGGCATCCAATGCTATGGTTACAGGTACTCTTTCAGTTTGTTCGTTTGATGCACATGTACTTTTTGATTCGAGCTCGACCCATTCCTATGTTTCTCCTGTTTTTGCTCGTCATTTTTCTAAGGAGCCGACTATTTTGGGAAGGCCCTTTTGTGCAGCCACCCCGATGGGGTAAACCCTACTGGTATGGTTTGGTTACCATTAATGTTGTGTGTCTGTGTGTGGAAGGGACAACATGGCAGATATGATATTGTTAGAGATGTTAGATGTTGATGTAATCCTAAGAATGGATTAGCTAGCCTCATGCCATGCCATGGTGGATTGTCATGAAAAATCCGTGAAATTTAACATGCCGGGGGCTAAGTCTTTTATTTTTCAAGGTGACTGAAGCGAAGTCCCCAATAGCATTATTTCCTTGCTTGGTGCCTGTCGACTCTTGAGAAAAGGATGCCAAGGGTATTTGGCCTTTGTGAAATATGTGGAAAAAGAAAAGGCAAACATTAATAGTGTATATGTAGTGAACGAATTTCAAGACATGTTTCCAGAGGAATTGCTCGGTTTACCATGGATAGGGAAATTGAATTTGCTATCAATGTACTACTAAGGACTAAGCCTATTTCTATAATACCACCTTACCGAATGGCACAGATAGAATTAAAGGAACTGAAGGAGTAACTTCAGGATTTACTAGATAAAGGATTTGTTTGGCCAAGCACCTCACCTTGGGGCGCACCAGTACTTTTTGTGAAAAAGAAGGATGGAACACTAAGACTATGCATCGACTATTGTCAATTGAATAAGGTTACAGTGAAAAATAAATATCCCTTACCATAGATTGATGACCTATTTGACCAACTGCAAGGCACTCAATGTTTTTCAAAAATTGACTTGAGGTTGGGGTATCACCAACTGAAGATTAAAGCTGAGGACATACCCAAGATAGCTTTTAGGACTCATCATGGTCATTATGAGTTCCTAGTGATGTCCTTTGGTTTGACAAATGCCCTGACCACTTTTATGGACCTCATGAATAGAGTTTTCAAAACCTTTCTAGATAGGTTTGCAATTGTGTTCATTGATGACATTTTAGTATACTCACAGAGTCCAGTTATGCACGAATAACACCTTCAAATTGTGTTATAGACCCTTAGAGAAAACCAACTATTTTCAAAATTCTTGAAATTTGAGTTTTGGTTGACACAAGTGGCATTCTTAGGTCACACCTTCTCTAAGGATGGAATCCAAGTGGACACAAGTAAGGTGGAAGTAGTGAGATAGTGGCCTTGGTCGACAATAGTGACAGAGATATGAAGCTTTTTAGGGCTGGCTAGATACTACCAGCGATTCATGAAGGATTTCTCTCGGATTGCGGCTCCACTCACTAAATTGAGGGGTAAAGTATGAGTGGACCGAATCTTGTGAAGATAGCTACGCAAAATTAAAGAAATGTTTGACAACGGCTCTAATGCTTACCCTTCCTATAGGTTCGGGGGGTTTTGCAATCTATTGTGATGCGTCTCGAATTGGACTAGGGTGTGTTCTTATGCAATATGGGAAAGTGGTGGCATATGCATCCCAACAATTAAAGAGAAATAAGTAGAACTACCCGATTCATAACTTAGAAATGGCTATGGTAGTCTTTGCTTTAAAAATATGGCGACATTACCTTTATGGAGAAACTTGTGAAATATACATCGACCACAAAAAGCTTAAAGTACATATTCGAATAGAGAGATCTCAACCTGAGACAACAGGGATGGATGAAATTGATGAAAGATTACGATTTCTCCATTTTATACCACCCTGGTAAGGCCAATGTGGTGGCCGACGCTGTCACATCCAATTTGGGCACGTGACTGGTACGGTAAACAGGAGACCACTTGAATATTTGTAAGCCTATTTTAAACTCAAGCAACACTAAAACACATAATATCTAAGTCAACACATACCAACAAAGGAAGAAAAACTCTTTGTCCAATGAATATTTTCCAGGCATGGTAATAACTTCCCAGAAGCATTCAACAATCTTTCATGCAATAGATATGAGAAAACATCATCTTATTCCTTACATTCAAACGCAACATAACTTAGCTGACCTACGTGACTACAGAACTCTAGAATGAAAATTTAACTTACAAAAACTTTATAAAGACTTACCCATTGAAAACAAAAAAGGGGTCTTGCCATAGGATGACGCTATCCCTCACACTAGTATTCTGCACTAGTCACCTGCTCTAAAATAGTAAATAGTATAAATGAGTCATAGACTCAATGAGTAAGACTATCTCTAGATAATCGATCCTTTTTATCATACACAGGTGATTAACAAGTAATAATAATAATAACAAATTTCAGTTAAGTACATAACATACATGGACATTCCCCTGTTTCTTTCATTATACTTCAATAGGCACCCGTATTATCATATACAACGTTACTGAGTAAATAATAAAAATAGACGTACAAAATGTATGAATGCACATATATACATATAATCATATCCCGCCATAATCAAGGTAATTTCAAGCTTAGAGGTATCACAATTCCAACCAATCTTACACAAATCATGGAAGTCAAATTGATTGTTGTCACATTCAAAATCAAAAGTACACAACCAACCAAACAAATATTTAAATCAAACAAATTTCCTGTACCAACTGGGTCGTCCAAGGTACTATTGGATCATTGCCCATGGCCCCCGCCGCATCCACCCTTATCGCTCCAAGTATAATCTCCACCCTTATGGCTCCATGTAAATTTTCCCATGGGGTGCACCACCATGCCTTTCTTTCATCAAACACAACCACACTCACAAAGGAAGATTTCAAATCATAATTCAAACACTTGATTATAACATGCCTTAACCATCCATAAATAAATAAATTGAATAATTCAAGTATGCCAAGACTCAATTCATTTTCCACATTATTTACAAACCATAACACAATCTCAACACACAAAATACAGCACATAGTCGAGAGTTTACAATAACTCCATATAAAATCTTCATCACATCATGACGATTTAATATACAGAGGAATCACAGCTTTCTTGCTATGTTAACCACAAAGTTAGAATACCAATATATATATTTTCCGAATTCCAAAATTAAACCTTTTAAGCAACCCTTGCAAAATATGTATAGCATATGTATACGTACATATACCTCATAACCAAATAGCATAAGTGTTTGTATGTATATACATGCATCCTTTAAGTTTCGGACTTAATACTTCATCTTTCCTATGTACAAATATGTATGTATATATATAAACATTTAGATATATAGTCTTCTTATCTCCAATCAAGGAATAAGATAAACATGATATATATATATATATATATATCCACACACAAGACTTAAAACTTATTATGTCTTAAAACTAATTATATCTCGGCCGTTGTTTCTCAAAGACTCAAACAAATTCACTTGAAGCATCATTGGGCAAATTTGCTTAGGATTAAATAGTTAGGAGGATAGCTCTTTATTGTATTATCTTTTTTCAACTTCACTTAGAGGGAAATCCCTCTTTAAACTATTTAAATTTCTCAAAAAGATCACACATGTTCTGGTTTGGACTGAATTTTGGACTCCAAACTTCCTGAATTTTCTGGGCCATAACTACAACTTCAAAATTTATGAATTTCGGTAGAAAATATCCTCAGCATGTCTAGAATCGAAGATAAAAATTTCATAGAAAAAGAATACAATTTACCCCTCCAAAACCTCACTTTTGTAACCAATGTACAGACTGTCTCTGCAGTCTTAGGATCTCGGTTTTGCAAGCCTTTGACCCATTATTTCAACTCCAATTCTCATGAAACTTAGTAGGCTTATGCTTCAGTGTTATAACATTCTTCCATAAAAAGTTCGTAGAAAAACTTGACCAATTGGACAGTATACCAAGGCTTTAAACAAAATTGGTCAGATTATTCTAATTTCTGGGTTTGGTTCTGTTTTTCTGATATTAGGCTTAGAAATACTTTCCCAAATATTATGAAGCTGTCCAGATCAATTCTACACATGCCAAGGGATACTTCATAAAAATTTCAAGCCAAAAAGATTTGATTTAGATATGTTTTTATCTCAGAATGCATATCAACAGTGAAGCTGTTTATTTTGGCTAACTATGTTAATTAAGGAGAAGTTTAGATACCAAATGGGATTGGGTCAAATAAGTCTTGGTAGAAACCTTCTATGACATCAACACGTGGGGCATACCAATTCTCAAGTGTATAGGAGCTCATCCAACATCTCAACCAGACCGAGACTCTAGTAGCAACAAAAAGGCAACAATCACATTAAACAATTTTAATTCCATGGTTCATAACCTTGCATAGTTTCTCAGTTTAAGCTACCAAATTAAAATAGAACTTTTTGGCTTAGCTACTTCATCTTTCTATTATAATGCTGCCAATTCTTCCACTACCAATCAAACATCCCAATTTTTTTCTTTTTGATTACATATATCATTTGGTCACCCAAATATAGACAAATCAAGGGTATATCACTTGCTGCACTTAAACAAAAACCTCTTTTTGTATATGTCACCCCTTCTTCCTTAAATTCTAAATTTAATTATGCAATCTCTTTGAATTGTTGAGGACAAAACAACCTAGGGACCACACACCCACATACAGTCCTACATGCAGTTTTTAAAGAAATTATGCAGAAAAAGGTTTGATTTAAATAACCTTAATCCTATTACAATTTGAACACATTTCTACATCTCCATTATATATATATATATATATATTAACTCTAAGCCAGCATTGATTTATCAACCAAAACAGCCCCAAATTCATAAAAATACTTCAATTCATTAATCTTTTCCCATTACTAACAGCCCAAAAAATGATTAACTCATAATAGGTTCAAATCTAAAATTTTGCAGAAAACCTTCTTCAATTCTTCACTCACATTCTTGATTTCACAATACCCAAGCTCTCCCTCTTTCCTCGACAGCCAACACAAATAGGTAATTAAAAAT
Source organism: Biancaea sappan (assembly GCA_037074585.1). Taxonomy (NCBI): domain Eukaryota; kingdom Viridiplantae; phylum Streptophyta; class Magnoliopsida; order Fabales; family Fabaceae; genus Biancaea; species Biancaea sappan. The sequence continues at coordinate 67,323,711 of CM073492.1, forward strand.
TCAGAGGATGAAATAAAAGAGAAATTATGTTAGCCACGCATGACTGCAATTCAATTTTTTATCCTAACAAATTTATGCTCTATCCTTCACTACCAACTAAGAGCTTCGAAGAAAAGAAAAAGGGAAAACGAGAGAAAAAGGATACTCGTAGGGAGATGATAATGAAGAGAAATGGTGGATTCAAACACTTATTCCTTTCTCATCGTTTCCTCTATACCTTGCATCTTTGTTTCTTGGCTAAGCAGTAGGAGAAGTCGAAGGAAAGGGAAGAAGAAGGGAAGGAGATGGTTTTTCAGGGAAGGGGATGATGGTGGTGGCTAACCGTGACCACCACAGCCCAATCTCTCACTCTCTCCCTCATTCTCGGTGTCTCTCTCTTCCTCCCAATGCCATGATCGAAGTGTGTATGCATGTATATTCTTTAGAAGTTTCAAGATGTCTGATGAGTAATCAAGATACATGGTATCATCTCCATGAAAGTTTGGGACACTTGGCATCATCTCAAGTGCCATCTTACCTAACTCCTTATTGAAATTATGTAAGACAACCTTCCTTAAAATAAGCTTTCATTTGGGTCCTTAAAATTTTGATAAAATTTCAAATTTCACCCAAAAATTCAAAATTATATATATATATATATATATTTCCATTTCTTGTCTGACCTTTTTCCATTAATTTAATTCTCCTTCCTAATTTAAGAAATCTTCAAATAAGTCCTCAAAAATTTTCTACTATTTTATTTCCTAGTACAAATTAATCCTCAACATCTCCATACTTAAACATTTTAATTCCACAAAATAAAAATTCTCTTCTTTCTCCTTTTTTATTATTATTATATTTTATTTATTTATTATTTTACTTTTTTATTTTTATTATTGTTTTAAGTCCACTGCACTATTTTAAAATTCAGGATATTACAGATGCCCTAAGTCACAAGTCAATAGGGAGCCTTGCTCATATAGCTGAGGCAAGAAGGCCTTTGGTGCATGAACTCCATGAATTAGAGGCTAGCAGTGTGCGGTTTGAGCTATCGGGGGTAGGACCACTTTTAGCCCACATCCACACTAAGTCTTCATTAATCAAGGAAGTGAAAGGCAAACAAGGTGAAGATCCAAACCCTGGCAAGATTTGCATAGAGTGAAGGAAAGAAATGGGAATGGGTTTTCTCTAGGGGAAGGTGAAGTGCTAAAATTTGAAGGAAGGCTATATGTGCCTAGTGTGGGAACCTTGAGGAAGATATTTTGAGAAAAGCACATAGTTCAGCTTACTCTGTACATCCTGGTGCCACAAAGATGTATCAGGATTTAAAATCATATATTGATGGGAAGGCATGAAGCAAGATGTGGCAGAATTCATAGGAAGATGCCTAACTTGCCAACAAGTCAAGGCAGAACACTAGAAACCAGGTGGACAACTTCAGCAAATCAAAATTCCTAAATGGAAGTAAGAGTGCATTACCATGGATTTCGTGGTAGGCTTACCACGTACCCTGGCAGGAAATGATTCAATTTGGACAATCGTTGACTGCTTGACCAAGACAGCCCACTTCATTCCAGTGAAAAACACCTTTAATATGGCTAAGTATGCTCAGCTCTACATTGATAAAATTGAGAGGCTACATGGGATCCTAGTCTCTATCATATTGGACCAAGGACCATAATTTACTTCATGTTTCTAGAGGACCTTCCAAAAGGCCTTGGGAACCTGAGTGGAATTAAGCACTGCCTTTCACCCTCAGACTGATGGATAGTCAAAGAGGACTATTCAGACACTTGAGTATATGTTGCGGTCTTATGTTATGGACTTTGGGGGAAGTTGGGAAAAACATTTGAAATTGGTAGAATTCGCCAACAATAATAGTTAACAAGCGAGTATCCAAATGGCTCCATTTAAAGCACTTTATGGAAGGAAATGCATATCACCGATAGAATGGTTCAGTATAGGGGAAACCAGGGTTATTGGGGCTGACTTGGTCCAAGAAGCGATGGTTCAGGTTAAGACCATTCGGGATAGATTGATAATGGCCCAGAGTAGGCAGAAGTCTTATGCAGATAAGTGATGGTGAGATCTAGAGTTCATGGTGGGAGATTTGGTATTTCTTAAGGTTTCACCTATGAAGGGACTTATGTGCTTCGAGGTATGAGGCAAGCTTAGTCTGAGATATATTGGCCCCTACGAAATCTTGAAAAGGATGGGTAACGTGGCTTATCGCCTAGCCCTACTAACAGAATTAGATGGGGTATATCCAGTGTTCCACGTGTCTATGTTACGAAAGTACCTTCATGACCCAAGAAATCATGTTGAATGAGAACTTAGTCTACAAGGAAGAACCTATGCCAATATTGGATAGTCAAGTAGAGAAATTGCCATCCAAGGAAATCCCTTCAGTAAAAGTTTTATGGTGAAACCACTCTCATGAAGAAGTCACGTAGGAAATAGAGGTGGATATGCGGTCTTGATATCTATCCTTATTCACTTAATCTTGTTTTGTGAAAATTCGAGGATTGAATTTCTTTAAAAGGGTGATATTGTAATACCTGTAAATTTCTCCCTTTCTTTCCTTTTATTTCTTTTATCTATCAGGACTAATTGTGTGTAAATTGTTGGTATTTCTTACTATGGTTATTGGTGACAATGTGAATTTTGAATTTATTTTACATAATGTATAGTAAAAAAATATGATTTGGATGAACATGGGGTAAGTGACTTATAAGAGACTCTTATGGGTATTGACCATGTTATAAGAGAGGAAGGGCCCATATCCTTGAAACCTTTCCTCCTTATTTCTTTTCCTCCCCTGTGATAGGGGCGTGTATGTGTGTGTATATCTCATTGGCTTGTTAACTCCCCTATCTCTTTCTTGTGTGGCTGGCTGGGTTGTGGTTGGGAGGAAGAGGAGGGGGCTATTGTTGATCTGGTTTTAAGGGGAGTTAGGTAAGAATTCTAACTTCCATTTCTCCTTCTACTTCTCTTTCTAGTAAACCCTAACTTGCACTCTTTCTCCATTGAGGCTTAGATGCTATATTCCTTTGTGTTCCATTGATGCCCATGGTGTTTGATGTAATAAATAGTTTAACTAAACATTTGGATAGTTAATTGGCATTAATGGTTTAAGAGAAATGGGGGTTATGGTCATAAAAGCCTTAATAAATGTTTGATGAGATAAAATGGGGGGTCTTTTTGTGAATTATAACCCCACCTTCAGATTAACTTGGTTTAAGACCTATTTTCTTAAGGCTAATCACCCAAATGTGATAAATTTTAACCATGGGGACCCTAGAACACAAAGGGAAGGAGATTGACTCATTTTAGAAGGATTTGTTGCTGGTCCTGATGATCTGATATCGAGGCACGTGGGCACCATGCCTAGCCCCTTGGGCGCCTAGAAGTTCCTTGAAACAGAGAGTTGAGGGCTTGACGCCTAGAGGCACTACTCGGGGCACCTCGGGCTGCCAGTGATGGTTTAAGACAGAGAGTTAGAGGCTTGGCACTTGGTGGCACCACCCAGAGGTGCCCGCACCTTAGAGCTTAAGGGAGTCTAGCTAAGTTAGTGGTGCCCCAGGTGCCATGGGCGCCACTCCTTGGACCTTTTCTTTCCTCTTGGACCTCAAAATTTCTTATCTTTTATTTTAGGTATTCCTACTATCACTCGTTAACCCTTTGTACTCGGGTTTTTCTCTCTTTTGTTTAACCTCAGGTGATGGAGATAATTTAATCAAATGATGTAGATAGTAGTTAGATACACCACTGCATTTAAGGACATGTGTATTGTGAATTTACCCTTTAAAGAACTAAACTCATGAATTATTCAAAGTACCTTTGTTATTGATCTTAACTCACGAATTATTCAGAGTACCTTTGTTATTGATCTTTTCAAACAATCTTGTATGATATTGGTGTTTATGAGAAATATATTGGGACACTTTGTTCAAAAGATATGAATCTTGTTAGGTGGTTTGAGATAAATTCTTGACATGTAATACACTTTAATTATTTCTATTATTGCCTTGGAACAGTGGGCATTCTTTAATTATTTCTATTATTACCTTGGAACGACGGGCATTCTTTAATCATTCCAATTATTGCCCTAGAACGGTGGGCATATCTAAATCATTGTTTTGCATCATGGAAACTTTCATAGAGGTGATTAAAATTCATGAGCTTCTTACTGAGATTATTGCTATGTATATTGATATGTGTATGCCCAATCCCTTATTCACGAATGATAGGATTGACGATAAATATCTACTCGTTTTGGGTGGTTCTCCCTTAATGGGGAATATGTGGTAAGTCTCCTTGTGTTAAATTCATTGAGTAAATTTACTCACTCCCCTACATATGTGTCCCTTGTAGATCCTGTGGTTGCTGGTGAGTCTTCGAGAGAGGAGTAATGGGGTCTCACATCACCACGACTTTTTCATCGTCAGTGATTGTTTCTTTTGGTCTTTTGGGTTGGGTTTGTAATCATTAGGACTCATAGGTCTTGCATGAATGTCTTTTGTGTAATTTTTTTTTTGTGCTCAATGAATATGAATAGACTATGTTTTGATCCTTTCCCCACCTTGTTCTGTGATCGGGAGGAAAGTTTGGAAACATAGGTTGTTGTGACAGGTGTACCATTGAGATGATTTTATTTAATGAAGAGTGTTTATGTGTGATTGCACTCGTCTATCTGCTGATCTGTATAGTTGAAATTTAGGCTTATGGTTAAGGAATGGTCCTTTGATCGTGTCGGTGACTTGCCCACTTTGGGTCATGACATTAACAATGATAGTAACTCAACACTTAAAATCATAATGGTCATACAATCATAAGAGATCATGTGATGGAGTCCCACTCTCCCTATTAACATCCCTTCCCTACTCCATGTACCGCTTCAATTTCCCCTATGCTTTTCTCCATGCATGTACTTATATATATATATACAACCATAACTATGTAATAGCAAGAGATACTCCATACATTCAAGCATGACAAAGAGTCAAAGAAACAATAATTAATAAGGGATTCCATCTCCATTTGTGTCAGAACCGCTACCTAGGCCGGGACTAGCACAGTGACGATGTCCCTGTTTGCTTTATCTCGGTACCTCGAGTTGTTACTTATGGTAAGTCTAACGAGTAACTTAAGGGTAAGGGAAAATTTTTTGGAACCAAATTAAACTTTTAGAATCAAAGTGCAATTTTTTATTTGAGGGCAAGAAATTTTGGAAATCATCCCAAGTACTTGGAGAATTACTAATATCTTAAATATTAGATTTAAGAACTCACTTGAATCTTTCAAAAGAATTATTTGAGGAGTATGATGAAATCAATAAATTGAAACTCATGGGTGTTTCTAAGTGAAGATTGAAGGTGGAAATTCTTCTGTAATGTTGTGGATGTGTGTGTAATATAATTAAGTTAAGAAAAATTTTAACCTTGCCTTCATTTATGGTTTGCTTATAAGACCATCCCATGGCATTTTGGTAATTTGGCATTCTTCTTACATACATATGTATATAGCTCACATACACATTAGACTTATTTTCTATCTCTCTCTCATGTATTTCCTCTGCATTCTTGTGCTTTAACCATCTCCATTGTCCACCATCTTTGTCCCATCTAAGAACCAGCCTCGGGCCTCCAACCACCACTCTCCTATGAAGGCTAGACATTCTAAAGACCACTCCTTACCAGAGCACTATGATCTAGGGTAAGATTCAAGAACTTTTCTCTCCTCTTCACATTTTTGTGATCTTGAGGTTTGGGGCTGAAATTGGTCTTAAATGGGAGTGTTTAGGTTTAAATGTTGTTTTAAAAGATGATGAGAATAGAACCAAATATTAATGGAAAAATCATGACAAAGTGGGATTTTCATGGGTTAGTAGTTTATATCAAGTTTGGAGAGAAAAGCCTAGAAACTTGAGAGAAAAGAGAGATGATTAGAGTTAAATCATTGAGACAAGTTGCCTCTTAGGATGCAAATAACTTTCTAGTGTTGCAATGTGAAAATACAAGCTTAAAATTGTGATTATTGGCTGAGATTTGGACTAGGTAGAAGAGAGAATCGAAGGAAGGACAAATTTCGTAGCAACAAAGGAGTTGCTACTATCACCCATCGATGCAATGATGGAACCCATCGCTATACTGCTAGTCACTGCAGTAATACTTTTGGTCATTGCAACAATGGACGGACAAAATGGTGACCATTTTGTCAGACTTCCTCACTGTAGTGATTGTGGGGGGGGCCTCAATGGCAAATTTCTCATCTTTTCTTATGTGTTTTCCTTCTCTAAACATTAAGACACACCTCCAAAGGAATTGGGCATCATTTACACATCAAGACACCAAAATTTGGAGTATATTGAATGGTTCAGAGTAAAGATGAGGGACTTTCACTCTACCTTGCTTGATTTCTCTCTTATATCTTATCTTAGATATATATGTATATAATCATTTTGTATAGGTTCAAGTTATGAGCTAAGCATGAATTTTGTAGATGTGTTATGTGTGGTGGCTTGATGGGAATGATCTTCTATATAGAAATATATATATATATATATATATATGGAACGTAATGTATATGGTTGTCTTGGAAATTTATGTGGATTGTAATTCTCAATGATGATTAAGGGCTTTGGTCAAGTAGTTCATTCCGTGTGATATATATACATATATATATATATATATATATATATATATGTGTGTATGTGTGTGTGTGTGTGTATTTCTTGAGAGTAATTTAGATGCATGGTTGTGATTTAGCCCATATGAATAGATAAAGGAGTGCTATTCTATAATTGTATAATTATGCACATCCATACTCCAAGATACAAAAGCACTTAGGAAGTGTATATGTGTATACATGGTTGACTATTCCTTGAATGCATGGTTGACTATTCCTTGAATCATGAGTAGTGAAACATGTAAGACAATTAACATCAAATATTGCATTTTAATTTCAAAGAAAAATACATGTATATTTGTATATACATCAATCCTTGAAGTTTATATTGAAAACTATGGACACACATATTCACATATAATTGTGTCATCAGTTACTATTCCATAAGTATAGGTATGGATTACATATTTATATATGAAAAGTTATATATACATATATAAGTAAGTACATGAACACACACCACTCGAGTGAACTCAAGAGGAGTGAGGTGCTTTCATGTATATGTATGTTTAAAAAGGGAATATTTACAACTATGACATTCAAGTATGAACTATGTTGATGTTGTTGAGGGTATGTGATAACATGCCTTGTAAATTTAATGCACGATTAAAATGCTGCATTATGTAAGAGTTAATATATAGAATCATCATGTGTGGTGATGCCATGTATAGTAAGGTATGAGATGTATATATGATAGTTGGCATGAAAGTATGATTGTGAAAGTATGCATTGTTGTGAATGACTATGGATGTGATTATGATTGTGCTTGACCATAAAGGAAAGACATGGTGGTGCATCCCATTGGAAAACTCTACATAGAGCATTAAGGGTGGAGATCTATATATGAAGCGATAAGGGAGGATACGCCGGTGGTTGTGGGCAAAGATCAAGTAGTACCCTGGATGACCCGGTTGGTACGAAAAACTTTGTGATTTGTTGATTTGTTTGTTATTATGATGTTTTGTGCTAGAGTTATTGATATTTATGTTATTTATGTTATGCCACGGTGTTGGAAATTAACGTAATTGAAAATATAAGGTCAGTGATTAACTACCAATATAGATGTATATTTACATACTCAATATGGTTGACCAAGTTTGAGTTAGTTCCTTCTTTTATATTATAGATTGGTCGGTTACTTGTGGATTGATGATATTTATCTATTATAAATTGTCTGCCCTTGTGTGGTCAACTATAACCTTATGTTTTGTGGCAGATTATGTTACCACTTCAAGTTCTCTTTGAATAGACCTACTATGGGTACAAGTAAGTATATCTCCAGGTACAAGTATGATCGCACATATACTTCTTCATACATTTGTATTATGTTTATATAGAGGTAAGACAAAGTTTTCTTCATTGGGTCAGTATGACTCATACCTCAATGTTTTAAGGTGTGAAGGGAGCATATCAATGGTATTGAGTATATTGACAGACTCCCCTTTGTTCGGGGATATGGTACAATCTTGTCTCTCCCTTTTCTTTTGTTTCGTTTTAGACATACTTCATAATCGGGTAGGTTAACTAGGTTGTGTAAGTCGAATAATGCTTGATTGCTACTGATGTTTACATATTGATTGACTGTGTGTATGAACTATGATTGGGCTAATACATTTGGAAATAAATGGTTCTTTTGACTTCTTTCATAGGTTAAAAGAAGAATTAACTAATCATTTTATGAAATTAAATTAATAAGATTGTAGAGCTTTGCCATAGGTTTTAGGTAGAACTAAGGCTTACGGGAGAATGTTTAAGTCCTCCTCCGTGCTGGTCATATGCGCAATCTTGGGATGTGACATTGTCACTGTAAGCCTTACAAACATTACTACCTATACCCCTCTTGTTTTAATTATGAAAAAGCATATAATTTAAACCTCAATTTTTATATCACATTATATTGACACAGAGAGTAGGGACATACTTACCATCATCATTCCCCACATATTATATTACACACATAAGCGACAATCAATACATATTTTTTCCACAAAAATAGGTAAGCAATCATAACTAGTTAGTTTTGAGATGAGGACGGACATGATCTCCACGCCACCCCATTCATAGTAATATGGGTAAAGATCACACAATATACATAACCCTTTAAAGGTAATCCAACTTAGAAATTTATCCCCTAGCATGGTTTGTTTTGTTAAATTATCATCACCATGTAGTTACCTATTATTATTCTATTGTATTTATTTATTTATTATTATATCTAGTTTGTCTTTGGCATTGTATCTATATCCTTAGCTCCTTTTATTATTGTTGTTGTATTATTTTTATCCCATTTATTTTGGCATCATCTTGTATATTATATTAGTATATGTTATATCTATTGTATTATCATTTGGTTATCCAAATCTTTTATTTGGATTATTGTTTTAAACTATTGCTAGAAAGTTTATCCAAAAGGATTTATCCTAGCTATACTTTTAATTCAATTATGCTCTCTATTATCTTTAAATTAAGTTTATTTATCCCTTTAAGAAAATATCAAATCGATAATTCCTTTCCTTCCTATTCAAGATAGACTCAAAACTAATAATCTAAAGTTAACATCATATCCTTTTTAAATAGATTCCACTGTCCTAAGTACCTATATATATAATTTCATAATATGATATAACCCAAATATGTTGCCACTTTCAAGACTTTTTAAAAGATAAAGTAACATCATTCCAAATCAAATTAAAGAGGAAGGTCCACACCATCTTCATAGCATCATAGCCATGCTTAATCATGTTCTTATTCCATAAAAATAACCAAACAATTTTTTAATAATAACGAAAACATGTAAATGCAATGAATTCCATGATAACATTTAAACATAACATTCTAACAATCATTTTCATAGTAATGTTGGCCAAATATGAATTTAATTAATAAAATCCATAAATTTATAATAATGTTTGAACAATAAATCAAATAATTTAATGATAGCCTATATTAAGTTCCTCTATGTTAATTTTAAATAAAAATTGAAAAAACCCTAAAATTGTCATCCTAGGAGTCCTACTAATCACAAGGCCCAAACTCATCATAAGATTCATATGGACCTACCTAACAATGGGAAGTTTTCACAAAACAAAACACTCTACTACTCTTCTACAGGGGGTTCCTTGCTTGCAACTAGATCTTAAAGGAGGGAAACACGAGGGTGAGTCATGGGGTAACTCAGTGAGTGTACGAACACTCAATAATAAGAACAAAATACGAAGTAGATTATAAAGAAAACACACAGGCTAAAATACAATTCAGAATATAGTTCAAGAACACATAACGTAATAAAGATGAATTCCACAGTCAATCATCAGATATACATCAATCGTGTTAGTACTCATTACTTGGACGGAGTCACCATTAGACCCTCTTAAGGCCCTTGATGATGCTCGCACTTAACATCATCATTGATATAACACCCACAAGTTTCTTAATTGCTCGGGCTATATCCTCTTATCGTGAGATAGCCTCTTCCCTATCCACTGAGTTTTATATCATGCAATACCTATAATTTTGAAGTGCCTCGAATGTTAAAGCTTTAGGCTGTTACTTGAACAAAAGTAGATTCATAGGACTAGAATAAATTATATATATATATATATATATATATATATTAATGTAGGGCGGTGAAGTTATGCATGATGTTGGTAACCTCTGGTAGATTTAATTATTATTAATCCACTACGATTTGTAATGGATTTGGTTGGCATCAGGCTTGCTTTAGGAATTTATGGCATGAAGGCCTAGTAATTAGTGACCTCAGGGAAAGAGATGCGAAAAATTCTTATTGAAGGAAAATGGATGTTTGTGATTGAATTTATTGCCCATACATATGCATGATTATGATGTTTAATATAATGGAAGATTATCCACTAACTGACGTGAAAATTATCTATTAACATGTAAATGCCATGAATTCCATGATAACATTTAAACATAACATTCTAACAATCATTTTCATCGTAATGTTGGCCAAGTATGAATTTAATTTATAAAATCCATAAATTTATAATAATGTTTAAACAATAAATCAATTAATTTAATGACATAGCCTATATTAAGTCCTTCTATGTTAATTTTAAATAAAAACCAAAAAAACCCTAAAATTATCATCCTAGGAGTCCTGGTGATCACAAAGGCCAAAGCCTTAACTCATCGTAAGATTCATATGGACCTACCTAGCAATGGGAAGTTCTCACAAAAAGAAATAGCCTGCTAATCTTCTAGAGGGGGTTCCTTGCTTGCAACTGGATCTTAAATGTAATACCCGCTATATTTTAAAAAAAAATTATGTGAACTATGATAAATTTATTCTGGGAAAAAAATTCCCCTGTCTATTTAATTTTGTATTCTTATGTGAATCTTATTATCTTGATTGTGCATGATATTGAAAATATGGATTTTCACTTATAAATTGAATAAATTGTGGGATATAATGGATGTTATGATAAAAAATTTATCCAATGGGTAAAATACAATTTGAGCATAAGTGGAATCTAGAATGAAACTAGGACAAAAATGACATTTTATATGAGAAAAATTCCCTTAGGGACTAAAATGAGAAGTTAAAAGTAAAACTGGTAGATGAAAACTAGTGGATGAAACTGGTAGATAAAAACTGGTAAGTAAAACTGGTAGATAGGATAGTATAGGGGAACGGTAGATGGAATAGTAATAAATAGTACCATAACTTCTCTTATAAACAGACCCTTCCATTTCACTTCTAAACTCACACCTTTAGTTTCTCTTCTCTTCTCTCCTCAAAAGTTTTCTTACTCTGACGTTAGGGCTTTGAAATTCTAGGTCTTTCCTCCTTAGCCTAGATCCATGGTAAGGATACTATGCCTTTTTTATGTCTTTCAAATTTTAGAAGTTATAAGTATGCTCTATGATTGCGACTTTAGCTAATCTTCCACATCAAGAAAACTATCCTTAGCTACCTATATGTTATTTTGATTCTCTAATTACCAAAATAGAATATAAACTATGAAGAATACATGTCTAGGAGAGTTCTAGCTAAGGAAAGACTTGGTACTTAAGTGTGTCCATTGTGACACTCCACTCTTTCCAGGGAACTTTCTTGGTGTACTCTTTTACGGCTTATGTTCACAATTCTCAATATATATAGTAACCGTATGTATGAATAGTATCTGTATGTATGAATAGTAATTGTATGTATGAATAGTATTCATATGAATGATAATCATATGTTTGAATAGTATTCATACATATGAATAATGTTTTGTACAAAAGCAACCCTGACTTTCTATATCTGATTTTTATGAAAATCTCCATAGCGGAACCTGAAATCCAGCTACATGCTTTTCCCTGTAACAATTCGAAAAAGTGATTTGGTTACGGAATCTATGTAAGTGAATAACATTGCTAAGCTAGTTTAATGTTATTAGTCAAAGTACAATATAAGTTCCATTTACAATATTATTCAGATATTAAGCAATCAATCTTTTAGATGACAGTATATGATGATTGGTATATTTTTATAGAAATTCAAAGGAATAAAAGTATGTATAAATTAATTTATTTCATGGTAAATATACTGTGATAAATTCTCACTATTTTATTGATGAGCAAAGATCTACGGGATCTAATACATGAGTTTGAAAGGGTTAGAGTCCCATACAACTCAGTGTATAACTATGAAAACCTATGCACAAAGAGTTTAATAATTAAATTCTCAGGTCACTCGATGTAAGTATCTACAGCATATTTATGCATAAAGAGTTTGAGGGTTAAATTCCCAGGTAACTTAGTGCAAGTATCTACGACACATAATGCAAAGTGATTGAGGGATTGTTCACCGAAGAAATCATACGCAAATTCAGATAAATGTAATACTATAATGAATGATAGATTTATTGTGTTAGTAAATGTGGTATTTGTACTGATAATATTCTATATGGTACAGTTATTTACTTACTGAGTTTTAAATAAACTCATACTTCCAATAACTCTCTTTTTAGATACAGTAAATAAGGAGCAAGATTTTCCGACTAAGGATTAAAAGCCCCTTGGAGTTGATCTCCATCTTTGTCTGGTGGGGATATCAATACTTATTAATGTGAATTTAAGGAATGCTCTGTACTTTGTATAGGTCTCCTAGGCTTGTGATGTTTTAAACATATCAGATTATGAGTACCTTTCTTTATTATTTCAGATGTCTATAAATTCTATTGTGTGGAATATATGATAAATGTTGAATATAAAACCTTTTGGAGTTTATGTAAATAACTCATGTTTGAGAATTTTATCAAATGAGCAGTTGTGGATATTAAGATTATCCAAGATTTCGGGATACCACTGACGTCTTCCCTAGAAATAGTATCTTTTCACATGTTCAATTTTTGGGATATAATATTAAAGGAGGGAAACACGAGGGTAGGTCATGGGGTAACTCAATGAGTGTACGAACACTCAATAATAAGAACAAAATATGAAGTAGATTATAAAGTGACCACATGGGCTAAAATACCATTCAAAAATAGTTCAAGAACACATAACGTAATAAAGCTAAATTCCACAGTTAATCATCATACATACATCAATCGTCTTGGTACTCATTACTTGGGCGGAGTCACCACTAGACCCTTTTAAGGCAATTAATGATGCTCGCACTTAACATCATCATCAATATAACGCCCCATAAGTTTCTTAATTACTCAGGCTATATCCTCTTATCATGAGCTAGCCTCTTCCCTATCCACTGAGTTTCATATCCTGTAATACCTACAATTTTGAAGTGCGTCAAATGTTAAAGCTTTAGGCTGTTACTTGAACAAAAGTAGATTCTTAGGACCAGATTAAATTTTTTATATATATAATAATGTGGGACGGTGTGCATGATGTTGGTAACCTCTAGTGGATTTAATTATTATTAATGCACTATGATTTGTAATGGATTTGGTTGGCATCAGGCTTGCTTTAGGAATTTATGGCATGAAGGCCCAGTAATTAGTGACCAAGGGAAAGAGATATGGAAAACTCTTATTCAAGGAAAATGGATGTATGTGATTCAATTTATTGCCTATACATATGCATGATTATGATGTTTAATATAATGGAAAATCATCCATAGGATATGTGTGATGAGTCGGAGGAATTTGATTTTGGTTCAATAATTAAGGAGAGGGACCGCTATGAAAGAATCTAAATTTTGGGGTAAAATTATGATTTCTGGAAAATAATGGTGTTTGATAAATAAATGAAGTTTTGTGATAGAAGTTGCTAAGTATGGGGAGAACTTTAGAAAGAAAATAGTTTAATTTTCATTAGATAAATTAACTGATTTAGCACTTAAGACCCACCTTAAATTCAAGGAGAACTTAAGGGAGAACCTATTGGCAACTTTTGAAAGATGGCATCTCTCAATTCTCAGTAAATATCAGCTCATGCTTCTTTTCCTCTTCATTTTTGTCTGCCTCTCCCTCTCTCTTTCTCTTGGAGCATTTGAGCTCCATTCACCAAAAACTCACAAACCTTGGATTTTTCTCTAGTGGATTGCTCATTTCTGGTCATCGATCGCTCACCTTTATGCTGAAAAGCTTCAAGAACCAAGGTAAGGGCTAGGTTTTCAAGTTTCCCTTCTATTTTTGAAATCATGAACCCTATGTGATAAAAGATGGTATTTGGTTTGAGTTGGGCTTTTTAATGGTGTGAAATTGGATGATTTTGGTTCCTCTATCCTCTTTCCCTCTTCCCTTGATGTTTTGGATGCCAAAGATAAGCAAGAAAACTTGATTTCAATGGCAGATTTCCATGTTAGAGTTCTTGGCAATTTTAACTTGATTCATGAAATCTATGCGGAAAATGTGTTTGTGGATATGTTTTTATGGGTAACACACTTGCTTGGATAGGAAACCTTGGATTTTGGTTTAGGATTGAAAGGAAAAGGTTAGAGGAAGTAAAAGACTCAAAAATCACATTTTTGCTATCATGGATTCTATCAAGTGGTGCTTCAGCACCAACATTGGCCACTGCAGCGGCACAAGATAGAAAAATGCTTTTATGCCAGTTTCCACCACTTGCCGCTGCAAAGCTGGTTTGCAGTATATCTCCTGGTCAGTTTTCAAACAGTCATAACTTTCTCATATGACCTCCACTTTTAGCAAATCTTATATCATTGGAAAGCTCTTCGAGTCTAGTTTCTATATATTAGTTTCATTTGAAAATTCTTTATCATTTAAGAGTTATGACCAAAAGAATGACCAAATGTTAGATTTGCTGTAAAGCATTTTCCTCCCTTGTGTCCTTGACATGTTTTTAGCATGGTTTTCTCATAGGATTGGATTCTTTGATGCATCTTCCACACCTTTAAGGATGAAATGAATAGCTTGGAGTTGAGGTAAGAGATAATCACTACTCTTACCTTGATCATGTATTAATTCCTCTAAAAATTTCTTGTTACTATCAAGATAATTGATGATGATTTAATTGAATGGTACAAATAAGGACCCTTAAGATTTAAGTATGGTGGTTATGTTGGTGGAAGTGTAGTACTTGAGTTGAAGCACATGTAAGTGGAATAGATGTAGAATAACATTTCAATTGTTTGTAATACTAGCATATTACCTTCAATGGATTAGAATAATTATGATTTCAGGTTTCACATATAATTAGATTGATTTGCCTACGAGAGAAGCACAATCTTGCGATTGTTATGCTTGTGGATTGGTTGGTTATTATTTAGTGAATGGTTAATAGATGATATGTGTTGTGCTTGTCTGACGTATTATTGTGATTTGGATGTAAATGGGTTTTAATATGCACTTCAGTTATACTATGGGGATTGTGTATAAGCCTATGAAAGGCATATGCCTATAAGAGGCATATGGTTTATGAGAGGCCTTATATTCATATATGGGAATGATAGTGCTTGTGAGAAGCCCAATACATATGAGAGGCACATTCTAAAATAATTGACTAGACATTGTTGATGGATTGTTGCATGTGTTTAGTGTGAGGCATTGGGGTTGACATATTTTATGTAATTTGCCTACATGATATTGGGATTTCTTTTGTAATGCTCCTGTAAGAGTCATGGTACGTGTGAATTTGTTTTATTTTACTAATAGTTCTTAAGGTTCTCTCTTGGTGGAGAATGTTATGCATGGATTTTCTTTACATGTTAGATTCATTTATTGTTTTGAGCTATAAATTTTGAATTGATGAAACTATTTAATGGAGACCCCTATGGTCAGTTGATATGGGAGTACCTGATTGCTGTGATGGTGCGTCGTAGGAATTCCTTAAGCTGTTTACATATGAGAATACCTGATTGTTATGATGGTGCATTATGGGAAATCCTTAAGCTGCTTACATATAAGAGTACCTGATTGCTATGATGGTGCATGGGAAATCTTCAAGCTGTTTACATTTAAGAGTACTTGATTGTTGTGATGGTGCATCATGGGAAATCTTTAACTTGTTTATATATATATATATATATATATAACTATTGTTTGAACTGAGTATATAATATGGGTTGCTGAGCAAGGATGGTGCTAACTATATGGTGTGTAGCAATTATTGGTAACGAGTTAGAAATCGAGAAATTGAGGCAATTAGTATTGTCTTGAAAGGTATGTGCTTTTATGTGATGGACATTGTCATAATTTTATGATTTTGCTGGGTCCAAAATCTCTGCTTGATTTTTGTATTTTGTGGAAGCAGGTGGACATGGAGGACTATATTGGACTATGGTTGTAGGCTTGTGTTGGTAAATTGTCGTATACTAAGTGTAAGATTTGTGTTGGCCGCATGTGTGGTATACGTTGATGGTGACAAGTGGGATCTTTTTTGGTCATACCACTGTGAGAGGTACCTAGTTTGTGCTTCTTTTATAATTATTTATTTTTCCCTCACTGAGTTTTATGCTCACTCTCTCTCTTGTACGCCTTTGCAGGTTTTTTGAGTAAGTGTTGAGTGGTTCATGCCACTACCACCGCCGAGTCATCCATAATTGTATTTGTGGCAACTTATAGTATAGTAGTCATCCCAAGTCATTCTCACTCTTGGAGCCTTGTTTCTAAATTGCCTAATTAATTGTTCAAACACTAATCTACTCTAACCTACCCTAATTACCTATTGATTATAGCCTAATTACCACCAGGGGAGTGCATAATTATGGACTAAAACATAAACTAACTGTAGCAAAACAGAAAAGCACAACACAGCATAAAATAGAACAGAAAAAAATTAAAGAACAACAGATACAATCAGCCATGGAGTCCTAGAAGAGTAACTGTCATCATCTTTGTCTTCAGATTAATTCTAATGTTCTCTATCATTATGTTTACTAACCAATATTTCCAAGAAATTTCCTAGAACTAGATTACACATAACTTACCTAACCCATATGCAATCTGATTAAGCCCTAACCTAAATCATGCTTGATAATTACCAAAGCAAGTTATTCTATTCTACTGTAACACCAACCAGTGAAAGTAAGATAACTTCTCATATCAGAGATGATAAACCAGAACAAAAATGAAATAGAAGAACAAGAAGAAACTTATCACATTTAGCTCCAAAAATTCATGTTACAAACTCTATTCTTCCATGAACTGATTACACAAGTGTTTTAACCTTCCATGGTGACTAAAACCCACAAAATAGAAGAGAAATACAAGGGGGAAGCAAAATACATAACAAAGGTGGAAGAAGACAACTCTTCAACAAGCACAAATGGGATCTGAAAGTGTTCTTAATATGCAACCAAGGAGGGAGGATGAAATTGTAATTTTGGAGTCATGTCCTGTGCTATCCCTTTCTGTTGTTGCTTTTTTTGATGCTGCTATTTGCTATCTGCTACCTTGCTGCTTCATATACATGTTGCTGGTTTCTATTTTTTGAAAGGTACAGAAATGCCTTTCTGGTTGCTGTTTGTATTTTTGGAAAGTGTAGACCAGTGGGCCCACTAGACTAGTCAGCCTAGTCAACCAGTCAATGCTCAGTTAGCAAGCCATGTCATCAAATTAGTCCATGTGGCATCCAAGTCAGCAAAACACTCTCCAAATAATTAAATATACAAATTAAGCACAAGAACTAATTGGGATAAATTATATAATTAAAGCATATTAGTTGTATAATTAATTTACACCCAATAAATCCAAAATATGATATAATAGGAGAGTTCACAATATTTAAATGCAAAAAAGGACTAAGATAGGGACTAAATTACATATAAAAATGTCTGATATCATTGAGCCTCTACACAAGGAGTTGTGGAGTCTCTAGGTCCACATTCCTTTGCCTTGGAAAGTTGTTATATATATATATATATATATATGGTGGTTGGGATGTTTCAAGTTGCTCCGTAGTTAAATAGAACACCTAGGAACTTTTGGTTGTTGTGATGATTGTGATTAATTATATATGAATGATTTTGCTTCCTTATAATGTACAAATGTTGTGATTTGAAAGACATTTCACAATTATAAAAATTGTCTATTTTAGAATTCCCTTTGTTATAATTGGTAATGGATTATTCATAGTGTCCTTTCAAGGTGTTGTGTTTTGTGTTAAGTGTTAGGCTTATGGTGGTGATGAGGGAATCACCCTATGTCTGTCATTGATGTGAGAGGGGGTCATGACATAACCTATGGAACTCATTCCACAAAATGGGGGGTACCAAACGACATCTCAAACATGCCATACAGCTTCTCAATCACAAAGATTCAACACAATCCCATGAAACTTATAATTTCACAATCATAATATAAATAATTTATTTATATGATTTTTTGGATATTTGTTCATTCCTCGTATTTGAAATTTTCTAAAATTCCATAAGTGGAAATCATTCATGTTAAAAATGTTATTATTCTTTAACGATGAACTTCGGGATATCAACCCAGTTCAACATCATAATAAACTACACTATGATCCTATTATTTAAGAATTCATCTACTCACCTAGATAACTTGCCAAGATTTTATCATTTTCTACTAAAATCCTTCAAGTTATGTGATGAAATTTCCTACTATTTATTTGAACAAGAAGATATTAAAACTAAAATAGAAAACTATCTTATTTCAATCTTGACCTTCACTCACCGTTTTAGTCATATCTCCCAAAAAGTGTGAACTTTTTAGAAGAAACTACATCTGTCTACAACTAGATGAAAGAACTCTTTGTTGATAGTTATTTCATTAAAATTGCAAATTTCAAGAGGGAGATATGATTGATTCAAAATACATGAAGATTCAAATCATTAAATTCGAGTTTGATTGATCTTACCTTGTCTTTAACTTATCTCTTCGAATGTTTTCTTGAGTTCTTGATTATGGATTGATTGTGCATAACCTAAAATGTGTTTTTGTGTTATTTTGTGGTGTAGGGCTAGTGTTTGTTCAAGAAAAAGAGAGAGAGAGAGAGAGATGAACCTTGCAAAATGTTTGATGATTTCCTTTTCCTTTCTCCTTCTTTAATCCCTTTGAAAAGAATGAAGGGAGAGAATTGGGGTTCTTCTTAGTGTTTGGCCGAATGGGTGGTTGAAGAGAGAGTCGTTGTCCATGTAGATGCTAGGCATTAGGTTAGTTTGAATTAGTCTAAATTAATTTAATGTAGGATAATTCTCTCTTTAATTAGTTAGGTCTTGATTTATCTTCTAGTTTTATTAATCTTTTACTTTACTAGTTATCCTTTCCTTTATTTTGAATTATTTTAAAGTTTAGTTATTTAAGAAGCTTTATCCCCTATTTGAATATAATTAAATAAGATATGATTTTTATTTTATCTTTATTTCTACCTCACGCCATCTCTCTCATTCTCCTACTCTCTATCTTTTTCTTTTTTAGTTTATTAAATCCTTCTCTTATCTCCCTTAATTATATTCTTAACTTCTTATTATTTATCTTAACTTAAATTAGTTTAAATGAGATTTGATTTTTAAATATTTATTTTGAGTTAAAACTTAGACTTAACATTGTATATTAGTTGGTTAGTTTATTTTTAAACTTTTAAGAACATGGCTAATGCCTATCCATATTAGATTAAATTATTTTTTATTAAATGATCCATTAAATTTATTATTCACTTACCTTAATAGTTAGTTTAAGGTTTAAACATTTAATTTATTTAAGATGTGATTTATTTCTATGGCTTATCTACCTTTATTATTTTTAATTTTCTAGATTATCCTAATTACATGTAAGATGGCACCTAATATATTTCTTTTATTAAAAATCTTCTTTAGATATCTCATATCCAACTCAAAATAATTATCTTAAATTTTCTTATGCTTATATCTTTTTTTTTCTTTTTTTGATTGCCTTATCTAATAGGTGGCCTTCGCGCCACTCATCTTTGATTGGGCTTAAATGAATAGCTTTTGGGCTTAAGTGATTAACTTAAGGCTAAATGGATAATTTCGTTTGGGCCCTAATTTTTATATTTGGGCTTAAGTGATTTTGGTTTAACTGGGCCTAGGCATCTTATGTGATTGAGTTTAAGTCAATTTATTCCTAATCACACTTTAAAGCCTCACATTAACTTTACTAATTTAATCTCTAACTTTGAGTAATTTTTCCTAACCCCTAATCAACTTTTATTTTTCACTTTAGTCTCTAAATAATCAAAATCACAATTTATGAATAGAATAACCATCATATCATACCACACAATCATGGATAATAGATGCCAATCACACATATTCTAATATCCATACTCAAACAAAATCATGCACGTACCCTACACATAAGAAATAAAAATAATAGACATGGTACAATTTTCCCACGGTTATCCCTTTTTTCATGAAAAATTCTGCACATCCGAACTTAGGCATTTTTTCAACATCATAATACCTGGGGTATTACATTACTTACCCTATGAAGAAATTTAGTCCCTAAATTTCAAAAACCACTAACTCCTATCTTACCAAGGTTACTAAGTTCTACAAAGTTCCCAAATTTTTTTTTGGTTTTTAACAATACATGTTCTAGCACATTACTTACTAATGCTTGGTCCTATAGTTCCTGCAAGCCCCTTGGGGACTTCCCCTTAAACAGTCAACCCCTACTATGCATCATGGGCCCTAAACCCAATTTCAACAACCTTTCATGTTTTTTTGGTGGTAGCAGTATCTCACACTACGAGCAGTTAGCTCAAAAAAGCCTACACAACCACTATTGAGAAGTAAGATGTTAAAGAAAGAAAGAATAAAATTAAAAGAAAAAAACTTAATAGGGCCTTCTGAGGATCCTTGTCCTATGGTCGTACCACAATTAATGACTATGACATCCCAAGTTTTTGGGTTTTATTTTTGGAGAGATATCAATATAGACGTGGAAAAATGCGGAAATTTTTTTTTTTTGCTTGCTTAAGAGGAAAATGGATGTATGTGATTGAATTTATTGTTTATAAATATAGATGAATATGATGTTTAAAAAAAAGGAAATTATCAGTAGGATACATGTGATAAGTCAAAAAAATTTGATTGTAGTCGAATAATTAGATAGAGGGACCTATATGAAAGAATGTAAAGTTTTGGGGTAAAATTTTGAATTCAAAAAATAGTGGTGTTGGGTAAAAATAAGGGAGTGTTGAGATGAAAGTTGCTAAGTGTGGGGAAATATTTCAGAGAGAAAATGATTTGATTGGTAATGGATGGGAAAATACCAAAGATTTGAACCTAAGCCCTTTTTGTTTGTGAAATAGATAACAAATGAGGGGCCAAGTTGCAAATTCTGAAAATAGCCCCCTCACTTAAACAAATCAAACCTCTCACTCTCATCTTATTCCTCTCTCTTGACTTCTTTCTCATTTCTCTCTTTTTCTTCTCCCATTGTGCCCTAGAACTCCAAACATCAAAGCTTCCCAAATATTGGTTTCCTCTTTAGTGAGTAGTGCTTTTCCAGTCACCAACAACCACCATCATGATGGGAAGCTTCAAGAACTAAGGTAAGATTTAGATTATTGAATATCTTCCCTATTTTTGGGTTTCATGCCCTAAATGCTGAAAGTTTGGGGTTTTAGAAAGATTTGGGTGCAATCTTGGAGTGTTTTGTTAGATTATCACTTGCCTCCTCTTAATCCTAGTTGTTTTGGAAAACTAAATGAGTGGGAAAATCTGAGTTCATGGTGGGTTTTATGGCCATGATGGAAAATTTGGGAATGAATGGGTTTTGGAGAAAATTTGGTTTGATTCTTGAAATTTATGATGAAAACAAGTTTGTAGATGTGTTATAATGGATTAAATATGTTCTTTGATGGCCAAAACACTTGGGAAATCTTTGATTTTGGTATGGAATTGAAGGGAGAAGGTTGGAGGAAGAAAAAGAGGCAAAAATTGTGAAAACAGTAGGAAGTTCTGCGTGTCACCGCTGCAGCACTGTGCTGTGCACTGCAATGGTGGTTTATAGAATGCCTTATGGTCAATTTTCAAAATATCATAACTTTCTTGTTTGAACTCAGTTTTTAGTAAATTTTATGTCGTTGTAAAGCTATTTGAGTATAGTTTCTCATGGAATAAGAGTCAATTGAAAATTTATTATCATTTGAGAGTTATGACTAAAAGAGTGAGCAAGGGTCAAAACTAGTGATA
Source organism: Biancaea sappan (assembly GCA_037074585.1). Classification (NCBI taxonomy): domain Eukaryota; kingdom Viridiplantae; phylum Streptophyta; class Magnoliopsida; order Fabales; family Fabaceae; genus Biancaea; species Biancaea sappan. The sequence goes on from CM073492.1 coordinate 67,345,936, forward strand.
AAGAGTCCATCATTTTGTGACCTAAACATGTTTTTACATGGTTACTTTATTGGGATGAATCCTTTGAAGTACCTTTCCACATGTTTTGAAGAGGATTTACTAGCTTGGAATTAAGGTGAGGGAGCTTCCACCTTATTTTATTTTGCTATTCTTAAGACTCTTGTAAATGCAGGTATAAATGCCTAGTGAGCAATGAGATGCTATGTTCACATGTTTGCACATATGAATAACTTCTTATGATTAATTATCTCGTTATAATCATTGGCATCAATGTAAGAGTATGTGATGCCTCCAAATTTAAAAGGAAGGGGGATTAACTTATATAAGATATGTCGTGATATTGTTGTCGTTGTGTCTTAAGTAGAATGTCGAGATATGGATAATTGTGAAATTTGTGTGATTACATGAATATGTGATTATGTTCTCTTATGAAGGAAGGTGGGAAGTGTGAAACTCCAAATGTGAGTATATGTGAATATATATATATATATTCACATATTAGATTGATTTTCTAGAAAATTTAAAAGGTTTGTATGTACATATACAATCTATTATTCTTGTGCAATTTGACCAAATAAATATATGTGTATATATATGTGTGTGTGTATGAATACATGTTATTATATGAAATTTAATGTTGTGATTTTAAGAAGATAAATGTGTTTATGTATATATACATATAATCATAAAGTACATATAGATACATATATATATATATACTTATTGGGTCATAAGAAACATGTACATATACATATATATATACTCATTTGTAAGATACTTGCAGGAAGACTTGGCTTGGATCTGAGGTGAGGGAAATAACTACTTTACTTGTTTGTTAATGTTTGTCATTATCCTTAGAATATTTATATATGTGTGTATTAGGAGTATAATATGCATAATTACTATGAATTGTATGGTGAATATAAGTTGAAGGGAGGGATATATGCTTGAGTCCAATGAACTTTGTGTATGGGATGTTGAAGTGAAAGGAAATATTCTTGTTTTAAATAAATATTTTAGACTTATAATAACTCATACATTATTAATTCTTGATTCTTGCAATTGTGAATGATGGCTGAAGGCTTTAACCAAGTGATGTTATGATTTTTCAATTGGAAGTGAGACTTAATTAGTTTTATTACCTCTTGGTAAAAATTGTTGTAGGCTAAGTCTCTTGTTGCATTATAAAAACATGAGATATGCCAAAGTTTTTGGTATTTACTCTTATTCCTTGTGCCGGAGTTATTGGCACTCATTTTGATCTTAAATGTGGATGTGGACTTTACTTGTTATTGGATATTTACTGGTTTGAGCTCATGATTGATAAGGGATTTGGTCATTGTGCTTTCTTATTTCCTTATTTTATCTTATTTTATTTAATTGACTTATTGAGTACTTTTTTGGAATTGGTTATTATGATGTGGTGTAGGGTACTAGCACGTGTGGTTATATTTGTTGACATGGTGCCGGGTACTGGCACACAAGGAAATAATAATCAATATAATGCTGGGTACTGGCATGTGTAGAGATAATGATTGATATAATGCCAAGTACTGGCATGTGTAGTGATAAGGATTGATATAGCGTCGGGTACTGGCACGTGTAAGGTGCTTGTCATGTTTATTTCATGCTATATTGTGAAACTTAATATGACTTGCTTCTAGATGATGTAGTTGTGGATAGTTATGTACTGATAGATTGTAATTTTACTTATAATGTTGAAATGATAGTATTAGGGAACCAAGGGCACGTGGTATATGAGAAATGGATCGTGGTTGGTTGGGAAAGAGTGCTAGGATTCTTTGTGGGGTGCCATGCACACTCTCTGGTTATAATTATTTGGTTTTGATGTCTTTTATTGCTTTTAAGTTCATTTGGATGTATATTATGCTAGGTAGAATTTTATTGGTGATTTGTGGAGATTAGACTCACTCCCTTATAGTTTCAGGTTTTGGAGGTGTTTGTTTCGACAGTTCGAGTAGCAAGGATGCCTCCCTTTTGTCTGGGGTAAAGTATTTGCCTTTTATTTACTATATTAATTTTTAGTATTGCTCTGTGATCAGAGTAGGCCACCTAGGTTTTATATATACCTTGTTTGGGTTAGTTGATGAAATAATAGGCTTGCGGTGGTATGGGTGATATGTCGTCCACGCCGATCAATTGCTCGGTCTTGGAATGTGACAACGACAATAAGAGAGGTCCCACAAAAGATGCCTAGCTTTGTGATAACTAGGAGACCAACCTAACTAGGCTCTAATACTTGCTACCCAAGCTGGGACTGACACAGTGATGATATCCCTATCACTGTAAGCCTTAGAGTCATTACTATTCGTACCCCTTTTGTTTTAATTATGCAGAAGCATGTATTCAAATCTCAATTTTTATATCATGTTATATTGACACAGAGAATAGGGACATACCTTGCATCCTCATTCCCCATATATTATATTACATACATAAGCAACAATCAATACATATTTTTACACAAAAACAAATAAGCAATCACAATCAGTTAGTTTTGAGATAGGGACGTACCTGATCTCCACGCCACCTAATTCACAGTAATTTGGGTAAAGATCACACAACATACATAACCCCTTAATGGTAATTCAGTTTAGAAATTTATCTCCAGCTTAGAAGGTCCATTTTGTTTAATTATCATCATCATAGTTACCTATTATTATTCTGTTGTTTTTATTTATTTATTATTACATATATTTATGTGTTTAGTATCGCCATGTATATATATTTACATTTTGTTTCAATATCCTTAGTTCCTTTTATTATTGTTGTTGTATTATTGTTATCCCATTTATCTTTTGCATTTGTTTAGGCATCACCTTGTAAATTATATTAGTATATGTTTCTATTTAATATATTTGTTGTATTATCATTTGGTTATCCAAATCTTTTATTTAGATTATTGTTTTAAACTATTGCTAGAAGGTTCATCCAAAAGGATTTATCCTAGCTATACTTTTAATTCAACTATGCTCTCTATTTTCTTTAAATTAAGTTTATTTGTCCCTTTAACAAAATATCAAATTGATAAATTATTTCCCTCCTATTCGAGATAGACTCAAAACTAGCAATTGAAAGCAAACATCACATCCTTTTTAAATAGATTCCATCATCCTATATACTTACTGAATATGTGTATTATATATATAATTTCTTAATATGATATAACCTAACTATGTTGCACCTTCCCAGACTTTTTAAAAGATAAAGTAACATCATTCCAAATCAAATTAAAGAAGAAGATCCACACCATCTTCATACCATCATAGTCATAATTAATCATGTTCTTATTCCACAAAAATAACCAAACAGTTTTTTAATAATAACGAAAACATGTAAATGCCATGAATTCCATGATAATGTTTAAACATAACATTCTAACAATCATTTTCATAGTAACATTGGCCAAGTATGAATTTAATTTATAATAACATTTATACAACAAATCAAATAATTTAATGACATAACCCATATTAAGTCTTTCTATGTTAATTTTAAATAAAAACCCAAAAAACCCAAAATTATCACTTTAGGAGTCCTGGTGATCAGAAAGACCTAACTCATCATAAGATTCATATGGACCTACTTGGCAATGGGAAGTTCTCACAAAAAGAAACACCCAGCTACTCTTCTAGAGGGTGTTCCTTGCTTGCAACTGGATCTAAAAGGAAGGAAACACAAGGGTGAGTCATGGGTAACTCAATGGGTGTACGAACACTTAGTAATAAGAACAAAATATGAAGTAGATTATAAAGTGAACACATGGGCTAAAATACCATTCAAAACATAGTTCAACAACACAACGTAATAAAGTTGAATTCCACAATCAATCTTCAAACATACCTCAATCGTGTTGGTACTCGTCACTTGGGTGGAGTCACCATTAGACCCTCTTAAGGCCCTTGATGATGCTCATACTTAACATCATCATTGATAGGGCACCCCATGAGTTTCTCTATTACTAGAGTTATATCTTCCTATTGTGAGATAGTGTTTCCCCTATCCACTGAGTTTCATAACCGGTGTAACTCATTCCACAAGAGGGGGTATCATATGATATCTCAAACATGACATACAGCTTCTCAATCACAAAGTTTCAGTACCATCACATGAAAGTTAAAATTTCCCAATCATGATATAAATTGTTTATTCATAAAATTTTCTGGATATTTATGTAATGCCCCAAAAAAAAATGGGTATATGACTGGACATAAAAATTACAAAGGAAATAAATATATATATTACATTTTCGTATTTCCCATAACATTGGGAAATATTGACAATGAAAATGCAAAGTAAATTGCAGCCAATTAAACAAATCCCTAAAATATAGCAAAACCTAGGTGGCCTATTTGTTTGTTGAGCATTACCATCAGCATAAAGCCCAAAAAAAATTGGTTCATAAAGAACCCTCCACAAAAATTAGAGTATATCTCTGAGCTACTAAACACCATTGGTTTTCCATCCTCCTCAGCTATTAAATTTGGAAAAGGTAACAACAGAGAGTGTAAGTTTATCAAAAACTCAATGAGTAAGTGACCGTTCAATAAAACAAGGAACAAGTACAAATTATCACAATAAATGCATTATGCAACAATCATATGTTTTTTTCCCCACATTTTCCCACGCTTATCTCATTGAAACCCTATTCGAAATTTTCCCTCAGACTATAATTACTCAACGGGTTTATTCTAGAGGTCTACCCCTCTGTTCCCACTTGTCCAACGTTCTTCCCAGGAATATCCATATCCTTGGGTTACTAGTTGGATTCCCTCTCATAATATGAATATGCAAATATAATATACAATGTTTTCCTACTCTTTCCCACACTAACTATTATTGCTCAATGGGTTTATCATATAGGTCCACCCCTCTATTTCCACTCTTCTAAAGTTCTTCCCAGAAATATCCACATCCATGGGTTACTAGCCTGTTCCCTCTCATAATCCATATTCTATATAACTCTTTCGCATATGTAATGCATTCACATATATAAACAGAACATAATCCACATATACAATAATTATTCCTTTAACTTAATCACACTCCACAGAATAAACCCATAATATATCAAACAAATTCAATCATGATGTGAGTGAGATTTATATTGTACTTGAGTAATTTTAAATAAAAACTCAATTAGCAAGGTCATCTACTCACCTTAATACCGACAAGGTTCATCGTATAATAAATCTCAGGAGACGAAGCCAATGAAGCTCACAAGTCACCTAGAACCAACCAAAATTGATAAATAAATAAAATAAGGAAAATCCTTATTACTAATCATATTCTTTGCTCATTCATTTGATCATAACTCTTAGCCAGTAAAGATTTTATAAATAAAATTTATACCATTGGAAACTAGACTCGAAGGGCTTTCCAACAATATAAAGTTTGTTAAAAATGAAGTTAGGAGGAAAAAGGTATGGCCATTTGAAAATGGACTAAGAACCTCAGTGTGGCTAGCACTTGGTGCCACACTTACACTTGGCACTGAGGCACCAAGGACTTTTCTCCTCCCTTTTCTTCTGAAGTGTGGCGCCTGGGGACTTTTCTCATGAGATTTGGCATAAATCCGGCCAAATTTCCACCATTTTTCATGATTTCTTCCATGGGATCTCATCCTTGATGTCTAAGGAGTATTTAGGCACCAAAACTCCCCAATTTTAACTGACAAACGAAGCCTCAATCTCAAATTTACCCCAAATATCCTTAAAACTAGAAAATAAGAAAAAGTTCGGGAAATTGGAATTCCTACTTTGATTCCTTGCTTTCCCTAAATTGTTTGGCCACCGATGACTCGCCCATCACTAGAGAAAGGCTCCCCGAAGGTTATTGGAGGATTTGGAGTAGAGATGGGTAGAGAGAAGGAAGAGAGAAAGAGAGAAGAGAGAGTGAAGAGAGAGAAAGGGAAGTGAAAAATGAAGAAAAAGAGTGGGCACACCTATATATACCCGCTTAGGGTGAAATTACTACTTTGCCCCTAGGTAACTCCTAGTTAACCTTAGTAATAGCAAGTCCATAATTTCTCTAATTTGGATATTTCTCACATCTAGGTGTCACCCTAGTTTCTTATTTCACTTTAGTCCTTCTCTGGTTCTCGTAGGTACCCAGCTTTCTCTATGCCTCGTGATTGCTTTCCCTCAATTCCCATCCCCTAACACTATTTCCATGAAATTTCCTCTTCCTCTGGTCTTTCGTCAAATATCAAAAATATCATCTACAATAAAATACTCAATCTAGTTATTTATCTCCATTTCCATAAATAATATACAAAAAAGAATAAATTAAATATGGAAAATTAAAAGTGTCCAAATGTTTCCATTAAAATAACCAAAATTTTCATTATAGAAACAGTAATACCACCAACCACATGAACCCAAAATTGGCGAGTATTACATTCTCCCCCCTCAACAGAATTCAATCATTCGAATTCAAAAATTCATCATAAGACTCAAAAGCCTCCACTTCAATCAATGAGAAGTGGCATTCCCCACCTTCCATCAAAAACCAAAACATATATACTGCCACTCATAAAACTCTGCGTTTCCCTATAACTAAAGTGAGAACTAAGATCCCTGATTATTATACAACTTTGATATATCGTAGAGATTCATAACTTTCCTCATACAGGGATGTGCACAAATTGCCCCAACGACTAAAACCCAAAACACAGAGCCTCTCACATAAAGCCTTGAAAGGCATCATATCTGTGCTATTCAGGTAACTATTACCATAATCAAACTTAAGGAACTTAAGGTGGCTTAAGTACCTACCACACATAAGTTCCTCTACCACTCAAATTCAAAAGCACCCATATACATATTCATAAATACAAAGATGCCCTCGGGATAATTATCCCACACGATATCCAATCACCTTGGAAGCATATACGTAATATGGCATCTCACTCGCAACCTTGATACCATTATATGCCATATCCCACTCATTAGCCTTACGAATTACATATTTACACTATACATAGCACAAACACAAGCCCACACACAAACACAAACCCACACACATAGTTCATAACATTATGAATGTATGCACCCTGCCCGAAGGCATTATCCTACTCATAGGTGATATCACACCCATAGGCAATATCCTGGCTCGTAGGCATCATCCTACCTTAAGGCTATATCCCCTCCCATAGGCTTGCTATCTGTCTAGTATGACTTTCATCCTAGGTTTCGGCTTATGCCAAACCACAGCAACTGCCATCTTAGCCCTAAGAGTGTACCATGAGACCTCATCCCATTCCCTATGGGTCTACGTTCCCACAAGGAATCCAACTATATACCTAGGCTCTTAGGTCATATCCATTATCATAATATGTGTCTGCCTCTTGGGTAGTACCCTCAACTATAACATATATCTGGTCTTCAAATTAGGCCCTTAACCATAATGTGCATTACCCATACAAAATATAAACAAACATAATCAATAACTACATAATGAACCCTTCCTATATTCCCATTTCTCAAGACTACCCCTCTTAGTCCCGGCCCACTTGCCCTACATTGGCAACTACCAATTTCAGACCTTAGGAGTATGCCACCCATTTTCTATACCTTTATCCACTAATCATTTAACAAATATAAATCTTACTAAAGACCTATCTCAGACTCTTATTCTCTCCCATATGTTAGCCTTTGAGTCTCGACAATGTCAGTTGGCTATAGTCACTAGGATGCCTATTTAGAGACCCGATTAATAAGATGAATATCCTGATTGGCTCTCTTAACGCAAACTCTCCCCCACCATGAGTCTTATCAGACTCATGGGTGTACTAAGCTTGTTCTAATTCCTGGTCTGTTGGGCCATATCCATAACCAATAATACGTTGATAGGAACATGCCTAACAGTATAACACAACAACCTATAGGCCAAGGCCTTTACCCAAATCCATGAAACTAATACTAAGCCCACTAAAGCTCACCTCATACTTCCCTATTACGTGCTCTTTCTAACCTCTAGTTTTGATAGGATTTCTTCTTGAGGTCATCCTCCCCAAATAAATTCATATTTAGGATCTCTATGTAATTACATATATACACACATTCCCTGCAAGTTCATTTACTAGTAATTATGCTTCTACACTTGTCCGCACATACTCCTCCTCAAACTAACACTTATACCAACCAGGTATTCGCTATAACATAAAGGAGTTTAGGTTTAATCTAAACTCATCCCAGGCCAAGATCATGACACCATTTCCTTACCCTTAACAAAGAACAACCTTGATGCCCACTTCACTAACTTACATCCTTTACCTCATTTAGTTGTACACAAACACCCAAGCATCTTACGCCTCTACTGATTTGTACACACTATAAAGTCATAGGCCTTTTTATCATAGAAAAGTGGGCCAAACCTCCGATTAACCCCTGATATCATCCATCTGCCATTACTTTTACTCTACTCAGATGGCACTCATGCTAAAAGCCTACCCTTAACACACTCATACTATTCCTAGGTCATGAGGTTTCTACACTCATTATAATAAAATCTCTTGTAAACTACCCTTTGCCTTATCTGACCTTTTCGATGTAAGGACCTCACGTATCCTTGCACCATACATCTATTGTATTCTCACTCAATGACTACCGAGAACTTGTCTCGTGAGTCTTTTCTTCTTTCTAAGACTAATCCCACCTACCTAAGCACACTCACCACACAGTGTCACGACCTATAGGTGCAACTTGATCAAGTTACCCCCAAAAGATTTATACTCACTTTAACCTTCCTTATGTTGTTTTCTACCTCACTATGGTGTTTCCTCTAAGAGAACTTCACAATCTAGGTTGATTCCCTCAATTGAGCCTTACCTCGCTAGCTTTCTCTAGAATGTATACTCAAGTACACATCCCAACTCTAATAACTCCATTTTCTCCTCCAAATTCCTCTTAAAATATATCTTCTGGCTGTAAAAGAAACAACCTTAGCCTACTTCCTTCTAATAGTACTCACTTGAATAGAGTCTCTAGCATTCTAAACATCGAGGTCGCCATCTTCTAGCCTGAGGACCACCCCCGACTAGAAAAACTACAACTACTTCAACTCTCAGGATGAAACTTATATCTTAGCCCTTAGCTCATCTCAAGTGAGCATTCTTCTCTCTCATACTCCCTTCTTCCTAACTTCTTTGTTTACCCTTTGACCTCTATGATCTAACTTCAACCTAAAATAACTTGGTTGAAGTACCTGCCCATACATGGCCTATCTAGAATGCCATCAATACTTAGGAGAATGGACTATACACCCATCCACATAAGTGTTTGATTCACAACATCCCAAACTCGTCACTCCACTTAACCAACCACCTAAGTCACAAAGAATGCCCACACACCTTGTGGGTAAGTGTTTCCTTACCCATAGTAAGATGCATTACAATACACATGTACATGTAATGTATTTAGGTTATATATAGCTTATAACCTTTTCCCACTTTTCTCCTAACAACAAAGTTTCCACAATTCATTAAAATATATTAATGAAAATTTGTGCAGAATATATACATGGGAACCTACCACAGAAATCCCACTAAGTTTTCTCCAATTTGTTAATATATATATATATATATATATATGAATATATATTTATAAAACCACTATGCATTGACAAGACAAGTCTTATCATGCCCTCCCGAATTAGTAACCGATACCTCGGTTTCCCACTTACCATTTATAACCCAAGGTTAGTTCATTGCAAACCAAATATAGATACATGTATGAATATATAAATATATTCTAGTAAACAATTAAGCTTACATACCACAACATACCAAACCAAAAATAAATTATCACAGATAACCATACATCACATGAGGAAACTCGTGTTTCCATAATACATAACCACACACACACCTATATCCCTATCAAAAATATTTATAACTACTCAAGTGGTAGTGTAGCAAAGTTACATCTGAGCTCATAAACTTATTGGGCTCCAAGGATTTCTCCACCATCTGGAGCTGAAAAGCTGCACATAAGAACAAACACTTCTCATGTTAAAAAAAATTATTTCCGACTCACTCCATCAAGGAGTAAGTCATAAAAGAAAAACTCAACATCCTATAATGCCTTTTATGGAACCTAAACCCATGGTCATGCTGTGCAGTTCACAATAATTGGAAAGGGCCCACAAAGAACACCAAGCTCTGTAATCTATAGGAAACCTAAACACAAACTTTCCCTTTGATGCTAACGCCCCAAAAAAATGGGCATATGACTTAACATACAAATTAAAAAGGAAATTAATTTACATATTACATTTTCTTATTTCCCATAACATCGGGATATATTTACAATGAGATTACATAGTAAATTGCAGCTAATTAAACAAATCCCTAAAATATAGTAGGACTTAGGTGGCCTATAAGTTTACAGTGCATTACTATTGGCATTAAGCCAAAAAAAGGGTTCATAAAGAACCCTCCACAAAAATTAGAGTATACCTTTAAGCTGTTAAACTCTAGCGGTTTCTCATCCTCCTTAGTTTTAAATCTGAAAAATATAACAATAGAGAGTGTGGGTTTATCAAAAACTCAGTGAGTAAGTGACTGTGCAATAAAACAAGGTACAAATAAAAATGATCACAATAAATACATTATGCAACAATCATATGCTTGTTTTTCCTACACTTTCCCATGCTTACCTCGCTGAGACTTTGTTTGAAATTTCCCCTCAGCCTATAATTACTCAACAGGTTTATTCCAGAGTTCTGCCTCTTTGTTCCCACTCTTCCAATGTTCTTCCTAGGAATATCCACATCTTTGGGTTACTAGTTAGGTTCCCTCTCATAATACGAATATACAAATGCAATATGTAATAGTTTACCCACTCTTTCCTACACTTACCATATTGAGACTCAGTCTAGATTTTTCCCCTCAGACTATTATTGGTCAATGGGTTTATCCCAGAGGTCCACCCCTCAATTCCCACTCTTTCGACATTCTTCTCAAGAATATTTATATCCATGAGTTACTAGCCAATTCCCTCTCTTGATCCATATTCCATATAACTCTTTCCCATATGCAATGCATTCATATACACAAACACAACAAAATCCAAATATACAATAATCATTCCTCTAACTTAAACACAATCTATAAAATAAACCCACAATCTATCAAACAAATTCAATCATGGTGTGAGTGAGATTTATATTGTACTTGAGTAATTTTAAATAAAAACTTAGTTAGCAAGGCCACCCACTCACTTTGATGCCAACAAGGTTTATCAAATAAGAAATCCCAAGAGACTAAGCCAATAAAACTCCCAAGTCACCTAGAACCAACCAAAATCGATAAATAAATAAAACAAGGAAAATCCTTATCACTAATCATAATCTTTGCTCATTTATTTAGTCATAACTCTTAGCCAGTATGAAGTTTTTAAATAAAATTTATACCATTGGAAACTAAACTCGAAGGGCTTTCTAATGATATAAAGTTTGTTAAAAATAAAGTCTAGATGAAAGAGTTATGACCATTTGAAAATGGACCAAGAACCTCAGTATAGCTGGCGCTGGGCGCCATACTCACCATTTGCGCTTGGGTGCTAAGGACTTTTCTCCTCCATTTTCTTTTGAAGTGTGGCGCCTGGGCGCCATGATCATGACTCATATCAGCCCTCAATTTGGCCTATTTCTTCCATGGGTTCTCATCCTCAATGTCTAATGAAGCTTCAATCTCAATTTTATCCCAAATACCCTTAAAACTAGAAAATAGGGAAAAGTTTGGGAAATCAAAATTCCTACCTCGATTCTTTGCTTTCTCTAGGTTGATTAGGCACTGATAACCCACCCCATCAGTGGTGAAAGGCTCTACGAAGCTCATTAGATGATTTAGAGTGGAAAGGGGTAGAAAGAAGGAAAAGAGAAAGAGAGAAAGAGAGAAGAGAGAGTGAGGAGAGAGAGAGAGAGGAAAGTGAAAAATGAAGAAGAGGAGTAGGCCAACCTATATATACCCGCCTAAGTGGTTCACGCCATTACGGTGCCGAATCACCCAGAATGAAATTCATGGCAATCTTGTAATATAGTAATCCTCAAGTCGTATTTACTCAAGGAGCCTCACTTCTAACCGCTAACTAATTGTTCAAAACACTCAAACACTAATTAAAACCTAATTAACATAAGAGGGTTGGTTGGTTATGACAGTAGCATACAACAAAATAGAAATAATAGCAGTAAACAGAAACAACAAACCAGTAAAATAGATTAACAGTAATAGAGAATTGCAACCAACCACTAGGATTTATGGGTGTGTAACTATCACTACTTAACTCATTGATTTAGTCTTATTCTCATTTCACCATTTGGTTTCTTTTTTTTGAAAAGAATTCTAGAGGAATTTCTAGAAATTATAATGCTTCTAACTATAGTCAAGAAGAACTTCATTAATCTATTGATAGATGCAACTTAAAAAGACCTCAACCAAATCAAGTTAGATATCATCAAACTAGCCATTTTGTTTTGCTTAATTTCTAATCAATTCAGCAAGGTTATATCTCACATATAAATTAGTTTAAGGCTCTACAAGTTCATATCAGAATTTAGTATCAACATAAACACAATAACAGAACAAAAAAGAAAATGAGATGAAATGGAGAATAAAAGACTTGTCTTGCACAGAAAGTTCAAGCTACAACATCCCAAGTTCCTAATGACTGATTACAAAGGGGATTTAGCCCTCCATGAGAGCAAAACCAGCAAAACAGCAGAGAGAAAAATAGAGAGAATATGACCTACGAATTTCTAAGTTACAGAAGTAAAGAATATATGTTTTGAGTTACAAAACTGAAGCCCAAAATGCCTAAGGAATATTCTACCCTAGAGGCCCTGAAGTTGACTTTCAAAAGGTACTGAAGGGTACTGTTTTCTTTTGCAGAAGTGGTAACCAGCAGACAAGTAGCAGAAGCATGGTGGGACCCACACTCTTTGAACCCCCTCCTTTTTCTTTTCCACTTTTCCCCCAGCCGTGTATATGTATATGCACCTTCATTGGGCTTCTGTCTCTTCCTCGTCTTCTCTTTGCTTGTGGCCAGCCAATGTATAGTTGTAAGTAGGGGAGATTTCCTTGCTAATCTAGTTTTAGGAAACCCAAGTAAGTCCTTCAACTTCCATTTCTCCTTCCATTTCATTTTGAACAAACCCTAGCTTTGAGATTTTTCCCTTTTGAAGTTAGGTGCTTTCCTTTATTTTTGTGTTTCAGTGTGCTTCCCATGGTTGTTGCTGGAATTAAATGATTCATTATGCATTTATGTAGTTGAGTTGCATTAAAGGCTTAGAAGGAGAAAGAGAGATGTGGTCATGAAATCCCATTGAGTACAAATGGAAATAGAATTTGGGATTTTCATGACTACATAGCTCTACCCTTGATTTAGATTGATTTAGAACTTGTTCTCTTGTGGCTAATCACCCAAATACACTCAAATTTGGACCATGAGAACCTATGGGCACAAAAGATTGTAATTTTGGTTCATTTTGGGGAAATTCTAGAGGAATGCTGCTATGTTGCAGTCATGGCACCTTGGGCACCAAAGCTGGCACCTTGGGCGCCAAAGCTGGCACCTCAGGCGTCAGGAAACCCATGAGGCCAAGAGTTTAGGGTTTGGTGCCTATGGGCGCCTTGCACCTTGGAGCAAGAGGGAATTGTAGTTGAGTTGTTGCGCCTTAGGCGCCATGGACGCCACCTTCGGAGCCTTTTCATGAATCTTGAATCTCAAAATCCTTGCCATTTTAATCTTTGGTACTCCTATTGTCACTCGTTCGCTTCATTATGTGCTCACATCCTATCCTCTTTCATTTAATCTAAGGTGAGGGACTTAACTATACTCATATATTAAGTATAGTATACATACATGCAATCATAAATAAGTATATATTGTGATTCTATTCTTTTGAAAGGACTCAATGCATAAATCATTAGATGTTACTACCATTAATTGGTCAGTATTGGGACAACCTTTATATTATGCTGAGATATAGGAAAGAGATATTAGACTCCTCTATTTAACAAACTGAAGCATTGTAAATAGTTTAAGGCAGATTTCCTTGTTGATAGGGCGTATAGATTCATAGCATTTATTTATATTGTCTTGGAACAGTGGACAAGAAATTGTTTACTTATATTATCCTTGAATGGTGGACAAGATATCATTTATTTATATTGTCCTGGAATGGTGGACAAGAAATCATTTATTTATATTGTCCTGGAATGAAGGACAAGAAATTATCTACTTATATTGTCTTGGAATGGTTAACAATAAATCATTTATTTACATTGTCCTAGAACGATGAACAATATATCATTATTTACATTGTCCTGGAATGGCGGACAATATAAGTATATTGATACTAGGAATGTATTACAATTGTTACACATGTATAATGAGGGATCTCCCAGAAATAGTTATTATTCATGAATGCTTCACATAGAGATTTTGATTTTGTATGCTTATGTATATAAACTTATTTCTCCTTTCTTTGAGTAATCGGAGTAGACAATGAATTAATGCATAATTACAATGATCTTTCCTTGGTAGGAAGTGTATGATATAAACTTATTTCTCCTTTCTTTGTGTCCCTTTGCAATCCTGTTGAGTGTCTGTAAGAGGAGTAGTAGAGTCTCTAATCTCCACGTCCTGCTGACCGTTGGTAATTATTTCTTGATCATTTTAGGAATGGCATTATACTCTATAGTCATCAGGACTCCTAGATCTTGCATGAATATTCTTTTGGGATTGTGTATTCTTTTGTAGTTTATACTTATTAGTAGACTATGTTTTGATCATTCCTTACCTTATTTTGTGATTAGAGAGCAAAGCTTGGAAATATAGGTTTGTTCTAGTAATTATACCATTGGAAATGAATATTGTCTAATGAATTGTACCTATGTGTATTTGTGCACTAGTAATTACTGCTTGGTGTATTGTGAAGTTTTAAGGCTTACGGTTTTGGGATGGTTCTCAGACTGTGCTAGTCACTTAACCTAAACCAGCTCATGACAAAGTTGGTATCAGAGGTAGGTTTAGGTCTCTTAATGACTACAGAGCAAGGTTACCTTGGTGGGCCCTCTCTTATTGTGGTGAACCGTGGCATAACCACATGACAAGGTTCCACTAAAGGCCCTAGGATAGTTTGGGATGGTCCTTCCTTTTGTGTCACTTTTTGGTAGTTTTGTTATGTAATCTTAATCGTATTGGTGTTTTGTGTAGAGATCTTCCTCATTGAGTGAAATGAACCTGTTAATACAAATAATAGGGAGGGCATTAGGAACATCTCTATACTACCAAATCCTGCAAATTTGGTGATTAGGCATCCAGACGGAGAGGATTAGGTTGATAGTGCCTATGGCTGGGAGCATCGAGACCTAGTGGAAGTGGGTTCCCAAGCTAGTGTGCCATTACTTGGTGCTCAAAATATTGATTTATGGGCAACAATAAATGCCCTTCTTGGTGCCGTCGTAAATATCACTACTGTTGTTATAGGAGGACAGATGGCTGCTCCCAATCTGCCTGAGGCACCTGCACCTATGAATGTGCCACAGGCATCCCATAACCAAATTCCCCCACCCCCTCTAGGGAAAGAGATGGGTGGAATGGCAAGGTTGCAAGCCTTCCTCAAGTTGAAGCTGCTTATATTTTCTAGGGAGGATCCTAACGAGGACTCTAATGGTTTCTTGATGGATGTGAGAAAATATGTATAGCTTTGAAGTTATCAGGAGAGACTTTTATGGAGGTGTCTACCTATAATCTTCAAGGTAAGGCTCATGAATGGTGGAAATATGGAAGATTAATTACCCTATCGATGCTTCCTTGAGGTCTTAGGAAGAATTTTCAAGGACCTTTATAAAGAGATTTGTTCCAATAAGTCTAAGGGTGTCAAGGGCCCAAGAATTTGAGAATCTAACTCAAAGGTATATAATGGTTGATAAGTATGAAATCAAATTCAATTGATTATTGAAGTATGCACCGTACATGGTACGGAACAAAAGAGAGAAGACTTGATAGTTTATCTTGGGTCTACGGTACCCCCTATGCCAACTTGTGAGAACCCAGATAGAGACATTCCCAAATTTCTTGTCTATGGTTGACAATGCTCGAATGATGGAGTTGGGCGAGCAAAAAAGGGAAGAATTCCAAAAGAAATTCACGAGGGGATTTAAAGGGAAATCTTCTACTCATAGCAAAACCTTTGGATTGTTTAGGTCTCAATCTAGAGTGCAAACATCACCTATAACCCCTTCCCCATTAGTACAATCTTCAACTTAAACTCCACAGTAGCAACTGATACCTTAAGGGGAATAACCTTTAGTAACTCAGGAGTCCACTCAGCAAAGGCATAATAAGCCTTATTCTCCGAGTTATGAGAGATCCTACACTAACATTAGTTATGGAAAGGAAGGGAGTTATTTCTCCTGTGGTCTAATAAGGCATAGATAGAGAGATTGTCCGCACTAACTGATGGGTTTGGGACAAGGTTCAGACCTCCTATCACACCCTCAAACTAGTTTAAATCCTGCTAATAGAGCCTCCGCTTCTTCCTCTGTGGGCTAGACTAGGACAGACCGTGGGGGTGATGGTAGAGGTCAGGGCGACAGAGGCCAATTTCAGGTAGGACGTGGTCTAGCTTGAGTGTATGCTCTCACTAGGAAGGATGCGTAGGCATCCAACACAGTGGTCATAGGTATTCTTTTAGTTTGTTCATATGATACTCATATACTTTTTGATCCAAGTTGAAACCACTACTATGTTTCTCCTGTGTTTGTTCGACGTTTCTCTAGAGAACTGGCTATTTTGAAAAGGCCTTTTAGTGTGGCTACTATAATAGGGGAAACTTTGCTTGTATGGTTTGGTTACCATCAATGTTGTGCGTCTGTGTATGGGAGGGATACAATGGCAGATCTGATGTTGTTAGAGTATTAGATTTTAATGTGATCTTAGGTATGGATTGGCTAGCCTCTTGCCATGCCATGGTTGATTGCCATGAAAAATCTGTGAAATTTAATGTACCGGGAGGCAAGTTCTTTGTTTTTTAGAGTGACAGAAATGAGGTACCCATCAACATTATTTCTATGCTTAGTACACATCGGTTACTGTGAAAAGGATGCCAAGGGTATTTGGCCTTTGTGAAGGATGTGGGAAAGGAGAAGGAAAGCATTAGTAGTGTATCTGTGGTAAATGAATTCCAAGATGTGTTTCTAAAAGAATTGCCCAGTTTACCTTTGGATAAAGAACTTGAAATTGCTATCGATGTATTGCCAGGAACTAAGCCCATTATATACCACTTTACCAAATAACTCCAGTGGAGTTAAAGGAACTTAAGGAACAACTTCAAGATTTACTAGACAAAGGATTTGTTTGACCAAGTACTTCACCTTAGGGTGCATTAGTACTTTTTGTGAAAAATAAGGATGGAACATTAAGACTAAGTATTGATTATTGTCAATTGAACAAAGTAACAGTAAAAAATAAATATCCCTTAACATAGATTGATGACTTAGTCGATCAACTTCAGGGTGCTTAATTCTTTTCGAAGATTAACCTAAAAGTCAAGATATCACTAGCTTAAGATTAAGGCTGAGGATATGCCCAAGATGGCCTTTACAACTCGTTACGATCACTATGAGTTCCATGTAATGTCCTTCGGTTTGACAAATGCTCCTGTCGCTTTCATGGATTTCATGAATAGGGTTTTCAAACGCCTCCTTGATAAATCGATAATTCTATTTATTAATGATATCTTGGTGTAGCCTAGAAGAACAAGAGCAACATCTTTGAATTGTCCCTTAGAGAAAACCAACTATTAGCAAAATTCTCTAAATGTGAATTTTGGTTGACTTAAGTGGCATTTTTAGATCATGTTGTTTCTAAGGATGGAATTCAAGTGGATACAAGCAAGGTGGAAGAAGTGAGACAATGGCCTCGATTTACTACAGTGATGGAGATATGGAGCTTTTTAAGATTGGAAGGTTACTACTATCGATTTGTGAAGGATTTTGCTCAGATTGTGGCCCCACTCACTAAGTTGAAGCGGAAAGGGGTTAAGTATGAATGGACTAAGTCTTGTGAAGAAAGTTTTACAAAATTGAATGAGTGCTTGACAACGACTTTGGTGCTCACCCTTCTTACTGGATCGATAGGCTTTGCAGTCTATTATGATGCATCTCAGATTGGATTGGGATGTCTCCTTATGCAATATGGGGAAGTGGTAGAATATGCATCTCGACAATTGAAGAAGCATGAGCATAACTACCTTATACACGACTTAGAGATGGTCATGGTAGTCTTTGCTTTAAAAGTATGGTAGCATTACCTTTATGGAGAAACTTGTGAAGTATATACGGATCACAAAAGCTTAAAGTATATCTTTGAACAAAGTGATCTGAATCTGAGAAAGCGAAGATGGATGGAGTTGTTAAAGGATTACAATTTTTTCATCCTATATCACCTTAGCAAGGCTAACGTGGTGGTTGACGCCTTGAGTTGTAAGTTAATGGGGAGCCTTACTCACATAGAGGAGGCAAGGAGACCTTTGGTGATGAATTTCATGAGTTAGAGGCTAGCAGTGTATGGTTTGAACCACTAGAAACGAGACCGCTTTTGGCCCATATTCCTGCCAGGTCCTCTTTGGTCAAGGAGGTAAAGAGCAAGCAAGGCAAAGATCCAAAATTTACCAAGATTTGTGATGAGGTGAAAGAAGGAAGAAGAAATGGGTTCTCCTTTGAGGTGGATGGAGTATTAAGATTCAAAGGAAGGCTATATGCGCCTAACATAGGAACTTGAGGAAGAATATTCTAAGGGAAGCTCATAACTCAGCTTACTATGTATACCCCAGTACCACAAAGATGTACCAAGATCTGAAATCAATATATTGGTGGAAAGATATGAAGTAGGATGTAGCAGTTTATAGCAAGATGGCTAACTTGTCAACAAGTTAAGGCAACTTCAACAAATTGAAATTCCTGAATGGAAGTAGGAGTGTATTACTATGGATTTTATGGTGGGCTTACCACGTTCCCCTATGGGAAATGATTTAATTTGGGTAATTGTAGACTGCTTGACCAAGACAACACACTTCATTCTAGTGAAGACCACCTTGAGTGCAGCCAAGTATGCTTAACTATACACCAGTGAGATTGTAAGACTACATGGAGTTCTAGTCTCTATCATATTAGACTAGGGACCTCAGTTTGCTTTGCATTTTTGAAGGGTCTTCCAAAGGGCCTTGGGTACCCGAGTGGACTTAAGCACTGCTTTTCACCCTCAAACTGACAGACAGTTAGAGAAGACCATTCAGACACTTAAAGACATGTTGTGATCCGGTGTCATGGACTTTTGAGAAAATTGGGAGGCACATTTGAAATTGATAAAATTTTCCTACAATAATAGTTACCAAGCAAGTATTCAAATGGCCCCGTTTGAGGTGTTATATGGAAGAAAGTGTAGATTATTGATAGGATGGTTCGATACGAGAGAGACACTGGTCATCAAGCCCAACTTAGTTCAAGAGGCAGTGATTAAAGTTAAGACCATCTGAGATAGATTGGTGACCACCTAGAGTAAGCAAAAATCTTATGCTGATAACCGATGGTGAGATCTGGAATTCATGGTTGGGGATATGGTATTCCTCAAGGTTTTGCCCATGAAAGGGCTTATGCGCTTCGGGGTATGGAGCAAGCTTAATTTGAGATATGTTGGCCCTCATGAAATTTTAGAAAAGATAGGCAATGTAGCTTATTGCCTAGCCCTACTAGCAAAGTTGGATGGAGTACATATGGTATTCCACGTATCAATGTTATGGAAATACCTCAATAATCCATCTCATGTCATTTGTCCCCAAGAGATCATGTTGAACAAAAACTTGGTTTATGATGAAGAACTAGTAGCGATATTGGATAGACAACTGAAGAAATTACGCTCTAAGGAAATTTCCTCAGTGAAGGTATTGTGGCGAAACCACCTTCACAAAGAAACTACATGGGAGGAAGAGGCAGACATGCGATCAAGATACGTGTCTTTGTTTGCTTAGCTTTATTTTATGGAAATTCAAGAACCGAATTTCCCTATGGGGGTAATATTGTAATACCCACAATTTTTCTTTTTCCAAGTAATTTTGTCTTTCCTCTTTTTTTTTATTTCTTGGAACTAAATGTACATAAAATTGCTAATATTTATATTTAATGGTTATTGTGGTGATTATGTCAATCTTGGATAATTCTAATATATGTGTTTTTCTGAAATGAAATGATATGAGGGGTGAGAGATATAAAAAGAGAATTTAATGAAGTGTGGCCCATAATATATTAGAGTGGTGGGACCCATATTTTTGAACCCCCTCGTTTTTCTTTTCCTCTTTTCCCCCAACCGTGTATGTGTATATGCACCTTCATTGGGCTACTGTCTCTCTCTCGTCTTCTCTTTGCTTGTAAGGAGGGAAGATTTCCTTGCTAATCTAGTTTTAGGATACCCAAGTAAGTACTTCAACTTCCATTTCCCCTTCCATTTTGTTTTGAACAAACCCTAGCTTTGAGATTTTTCGCTTTTAAGTTGGGTGCTATCCTTTCTTTCTATGTTTTGGTGTGCTTCCCATGGTTCTTCCTGGAATTAACTGATTCATTGTCCATTTAGGTGGTTGAGTTACATTAAAGGCTTAGAAAGAGAGAGAGACGTGGTCATTGAGTACAAATAGAAGAAGAATTTGGGATTTTCATGACTACATAGCTCTACCCTTGATTTAGTTTGATTTGGAACTTGTTCTCTTGAGCTAATCACCCAAATACACTCAAATTTCAACCATGAAAACCTTGGGGCATAAAAGATTGCAATTTTGGTTCATTTTGGGAAAATTCTCAAGGAATGCTGCTGTGCTACATGTTAGAAAGGTTCTCTAAAGGCAATCACTTTTAGCATCAGATGTACAAACTTAGTTATTAATCCAGAGAGGTTTTCTTCATTATTTATATTCATATTCATAAACTTAAGATTAGATCATAAAATAAATAATGAAGTCCATGCCATAAACATTGCATAAAGTAAATTATGATGCCGATCATAATGTGAGATTCCTATCATGTATAATTATGTATGTATCTAAACTATCCCTAACCGTAGGATCACTTGAGACTAGATATCAGTGATATAGATAGACTAACATATGTAATGCTTCTTGATTTGATCAAGAAACTGTCCTCATAAGCCATAAACATGAGATGTTTTAAGTGAACATGTGAATGCTTGTTAATGGTAACAAGTACATTGGATGACCTACATGAGACATCACATGGATACATATTCAAATGTCAATGACAGGTCTCATAGCAACTAATGGTGAACGTATCCTTGGACTTGAGAAACTCAAGTTATCTTACATATGGATCCTGTGTTTTGACTCCATTCCTTGTTACCCACCATGGGATGCTTTTAAGGTGGTGATTAGGCATAGCGTGAAGTATTTGAAGATATTTGAGTAGTCAACAGAGGATTCATCACTCCTGATAGAAGTATACCTATGGCCACTTGTCGAAATAATCGCTAAGAAGTCTTTGGCCAAAGCATACTTGTTATGAAGATGGTCTTTAGTGACATAGTTTATAGTGATTGATCCCACAGGACAAGGAACTGACTACTTGGGCTGGACGTGATGTAATCAAGTCTAGTAGGAGTTGACAGATAGGTCATACTCTGAACCAACATAAGATGGTTAAAAGACACATTGCATAGACACGCTTTAGCTGTAGAAAGGTTTAAAGTCAAACAAGTGATTGGGGGTCACAATGTGTTGCTAGATACTGCTCGTGATCTATTTACAATCAAATGTTGATTATGAGTAGCCAACGTAGCCAGAAACCTAATAGATCACACGCATAGAAATTCACTAAGAATGTAAAACAAGTTTAAGAATTTGATCCTAAATTAGAGAATTAATTAAAAGGAGATAAGAGAATAAAAGGAATAGGAATATGTTCCTATTCCTACCTAAACAAGGAAAAGCCCAAAACAAGAACCTCTTAGGCATCACTCTCTCAAAGAGATTGGGCTTCTTAAGATGTCACTTTAAAAAGCCCAATAAGGGAATGACACCTACTAAGGGAATTAGGACTTTAGAGATTTGTGGTTGCACCTATCACTTTAAATATGATAGCGGGGGCCACATGTCACCTACCACTCTTTCTCAATTGTTAAGTATTTGATTTAGAAACACTCTTGTTCTCTTTTCCTTCAACCAAGAGGATTTTCTCCATAGCTTCTTTGTGTTTGCTAGCATAAGAACGAGAAGAAACCCCATTACCTTAAGAGGCTTTTCTTTTGTGTAATTTCGCATGGATTACCAATAGAGTTATTCTATTTTGGAAACTTGCTTTGGCTTGGAGAGGTTGCTATACTACAAGATGTATTTCTGCTTGTCTTGTTTTTCATGGTTAATGTAATGGTAATATATGTAATACCCCGAAAATTAGGCATATGACTTAACATACAAAACTCAGGGATACCTCAGTGGTAGCCCTTACATTCGTAAATAGCCCTATTATCCACAATTAAGAAAGCATAAATTTACAACGAAATAAATTTACAAAATACTTTCTTTTATTTCCCACAACATCGGGAAATATCTATATAGAATTAAATGGCAAAGCAAATTGTAGCCAAATAATTAAACACCTAATACACAATAGGACCTAGGTAGCCTATGGGATTACAAAGCACTCTAAGAGGCATATAGCCCAAAAATTAGTTCCACGAATCCTCCACAAAGTGGAGTATATCTCCAAGCCGCTAACTTCCAATGGTTTTCCATCCTTCTTAGCTGTTAAATCTAAAAACAACAATAGAGTGCATAAGTTTATCAAAACTCAGTGAGCAGGTGACTGTGCAATAAAATAAAGCACAAGTACAAATACCAGTCTCACTACCATAATCAGAGTAAATACTATCAGCGTGAAAAAGCACAAAATAATAAAATAAAATGTACCATATTGTGCAACCACAATCTGTAGCTCCCATGCGAGACTACGTTCTCGCAAATTGACTGAAAAATAATCCTCAAACATATAAATGCATAAGTAAACATCTACATCGAAATACATGATGCAACAACCTATGCTATGTATTTCCTACATCTTCCCGCACTTACCACATTGAAGACTAACCCTCAATGGGTTTAATTCAGATGTCCACCCTTCTGTTTCCCATTACTTCCAGAAGACCAACCCTATGTTTCCCTTATATTCCATATTAATATGTAAATAATAATATACAATGCATACGAACAAACACCAAATGCTTTCACACAAACACGACATAACACATACCACATTAACTCACTACATAAATTCAAATAAACATTAAACTACCAATCCCATAAAATATAACCCACAACCAATCAATGAAATTCCTTAATCTAGTTATTACCACTAACTATGAAATTTTCTTGATTTATTTCTAACTATGACGTGAATGGGGTTTATATTGAACTTGGCCAATTTTTAATAAAAACATAAATGGCAAGGTCACCCAGTCACCTTGATGCCTACAAGGTTTACCATATATGAGTCCTTGGAAATGAAGCCAATGAAGCTCCCAAGTCACTTGGAATTAACCTAAATCAATAAATAAATAAAACAAGGAAAATCCTTACCACTAACCCTTACCATTGGGCAATCATTTGGTCATAAATCTTATATAATAAATAATGTTCAAACAAAACTCTGACCATTTGAAACTAGACTCAAAGACCTTTCCAACAATATAAAGTTTACTTAAAACGGAGTCCGAATGAAGAAGTTATGACCATTTGAAAATGGACCAAGAAAGGAGCCCTACATCAACATGCTTGGCGCCTAGGCGCCATGGTTGGAGCCTAGGTGCTACACACACACACTTGGTGCTTGAAGCACCACACTTGGCTCTTGAGGGACCACACTTGGCACCTAAGGAGCCATGCGTTAGTCCTTGCTCTAAAGCTAAGGCACCACGTCTTGAACATGCGATTTGGCCTCGATTTTGGGTCAGATCTGGCTAGATCTTCACCGTTTTCCATGATTTCTTCCATGGGATCTCATCCTTGATGTCTATGGAGTATTTAGACACCAAAATCCCCCAATTTTAACTGAGAAATGAAGCCACAATATGGTTTTTACCCCAAATACCTTTAAAACTACTAAATAGAGAAAAGTTCAGAAAATCGGAATTCCTACTTCAAGCCCTTGCTTTCCTTACGTTGCTTGGCCATGGATGACTCACCCCACCACCGGAGAAAGGCTCTCTAAAGTCATTGAAGGATTTGCAGTGGAGAGGGTAAGGTAGAGAGAAGGAAGAGAGAAAGAGAAAGGAAAAAGTGAGGAGAGAGAGACAGAAGTGAGAAATGAGGAAAAAGGAGTGGGGCCGACTATATACCCACCCAGGTGAAATGACTACTTTGCCCCTAGGTTAATCCCAATTAACCTTAATTGCAGAAAATTCATAATTTCTCCAGTTTAGGTATTTCTCACACTCTAGGTACCACTCTAATTCCTTATTTCACTTTAATCCCTCTCTGGACCCCTTAGGTACCCAACCTTCTCTATGCCTCATAATTACTCTCTCTTTATCCCCTGTCCCCTAACACTATTTCCATGAAATTTCCTCTTCTTCTAGTCTTTCTTCAACTCTCAAGAATATCCTCCACCAAAAAAAAAACCCAATCCAATTATTTATTTCCATTTTCATAAATAATATTCAAAAAGAATAAATTAAATATGAAAAATTAAAAAAAGACCAAATATTTCCATTAAAAATAAATGAAAATTTTCATTATAAAAAATGGTAATACCACCAATTGTGTGATTCCAAAACTGGGGGGGTATTACATTCTCCCCCTTAACAGAATTTGGTCCCTCGAATTCAAAAACTGATCATAAGACTCAAAAAGCGCCAAATCAATCAACGAGAAGTGACATTCCCTAGTTGTTATACAACTTCGATATACTGTGGAGCTCCATAAGTTCCTTCATTCAGGGATGTGCATAAATTGCCCCAGTGACCAAAACCCAAAACCAAAAGCATAAAGTCTCTCATATAAAGCCTTGGCAGGCATTGTACCTGTGTGGTTTTGGTAATTATTATTACCATAAACAAATTTAGGGAACTTAGAGTGGTTTAAATACTTACCACATATAAGTTCCTTCACCACTCAACCCCAAAGCACCCATATACAAATGCATAAATATAAAAATGTTCTTGGGATAATTATCCTGCACGATATCTAGTCGCCCCGAAAACATATACACGATATGGTATCTCGCTCGCAGCTCACGCAGATTGTATTTTGATACCATTTTATACTACTTCTTATTTGTTAACCTCATCAATCCCACACTTTACATTATACATACTATAAACACAAACCACATGCATATCTCACAATAATATAAAATATATGTACCCAGGTAGTTTTAGGTACATCCTTCTTGGTCCCAGCCCTTGTGCTCCATATCTGCAACTACTAGTTTCTGACCTTAGGAGTACGCCTGAACAACTCCACAGCAATAACCAATAATCATCTAACCAATACAAATCCCTTAAGAAGCTGGTCCTGACTTCCATTCCTCCCCGGATGTTAGCACCTGACTTTCCACAAGTCAAGTAGTTGTAGTCACTGGAATACCTATCCTAGAAAATCAACTAATGAGACAAATCACTCCACTGACTTCTAAAGTAAGCCCCCCACTATGAGTTTCACAAGACTTTTGTGTACACTAAACCTATCTTAACTCTCAATCCATTGGCTCATGTCCATGACCAACAACAAGTTAATAGGAACATGTCCGCAACCACAACGCACTAGCCTACAGGCCAAACCCTTTTACCCCAAACCATGCAACTAGTATAAGCCCATTAAAGCTCACCCCATACATCCCCAAATAGATTCACACTTGGGATCATACATATTTACGCTTTGACACCCATCTGCACGCACTTTTCCTCAAACTAATACTTAGACCACCCAGGCACTTGCTAGAACATAAGAGAGTTTAAGTTTAACCCAAACTCATCATAAGCCAAGCTCATGGCACCACTTCCTTACCCTTAACATAGAATACCCTCGATGCTCACTCTACTAACATATAAATATTCTCAACTACCCTTGGTCATATATAACCTACTAAGCGTGTTACATATTCACAAATATGTACACGTTATGAACTTAGGTACCCTTTTTACAAAAAGGTAGGCCAAACTTCCTGTTAACCTTCTACATCACACTATCACTACCACACCCACCCAACTCCAATGACCCCCATGACAAGAACCTAATCAAGACATACTCAAACTGTTCTAAGGTCATGTGACTCACCAAAATAGGAACTTTCATAAACTGCCCTTTTTCCTCATTCAACCTTCTTAGTGTAAGGACTTCACACGTCCTCACACCTCTCACCTACTACATCATCAATTAAATGACTATTGAGAGCCAGCCTCACAAGTCCTTACCCCCCAAGCCAATCTCTTCTTCCTAATCATATTCACAACATAATTTCATCCCTAACAAACCTCAACGGGACAGGTACAACATAATAAGTTACCCCTGAACAATTGACAGCTTACCTAAACCTCCCTTACACCAAATTCTACATCACTATGATGTCTTATCCAGGAAAACTTCATAATTTAGATCAGTTCTCCCCTAATAGAGTCTCTCCTGGCTAATTTTCTCTAGGTTGCATGCTTATACACATATCCCTACCTTAACTAACGTAACCACTTCAACGTCTAACCCAACAACTTAGTAGCATAAATCCCTTAAAATCCTCCCATAGAAACACTTCACATTCTTCACTACCTTAAAGGTGCCTAGGCGCCACAGCACCTTGAAAGTTGTTGGCTTTATGCAAAAAAGGCACCTCAAGAGACAGTGGTTCGCACCACTGCAATCGCCAAGTCGCTCAGAATTAGATTCGTGGCAACTTGCAGTATAGATGGTCGTCCCAGGTCATTTCACTCTTGGAGCCTTGTTTCTAAATTGCCTAATCAATTGTTCTAGATATTGATCTACACTAATCTATACTAATCACTCTAATTATATACTGACTATAACCTAATTACTATGGGGGTTTACAAATTAAGGACTAAAATAGAATATTGATCCTAAGCTATAACAAAACAGAACAATAACAGAACGTACAACCATAGAATAGAGACAGAATACAGAAACAAAATTACACAAATACAGATATGTAATTAGCCATAGAATCCCTAAAGTTACAATTATCATCATTCTTGTTCTCCAATTAATTCTAGTGTTCTCTATCATTAGGTTTTCTAAGTAAAATTTCCAAGAAACATCCTAGAACTAGATTACACATAAGCTAAACCTAACCAACATGCAATCTGATTAAGACCAACCTAATCAAGTTAGGTAATCACCTAAGCAAGTCATTTCCATTCTAATTGTTACACTAGCTAATATCACAACAAGCAGTAACAAAAATCCAAAGGAAAAATAGAATAGAAATGAAATAGATAAACAACAAGAAACATATCTAATTTAAGCTCCCAAAAATTCAGGTTCCAAACTTTAGTTCTCCATGGATTGATTACAAAACTCTTTAGCCTTCCATGGAGGCTAAAATACACAAAGAGGGGGGAAAAGGAAAAATGAAAATATAGAATTGTGGAAGAAGACAACTCTTCAACCCCTGCAAATGGCTTCTAGTTAGGTCTTTGTAGCTGCAAGAGAGAGATGAACGAAATTTGCCTCTTGTTTGACCTTAGGAGCTATCCCTTTCATCTACTGCAGCTAATACCTTATTGTTTCTATCTGCTACTGGTTACTTCTAGTTGCTACAGAAAGCCCATGCTGTTAAAGCAGAAGCTACTTTTCTCTTTGCTGGAAAGTGTAGAACAGTGGGCCCTACTAGTCAAGTCAACACTAATTGCCACATCAACGCCCAGTCAATGCCACATCATCATTTCGTCCATGTCAACAAATTACTCTCCAATAATTTATCTAAAAAATACATAATTGAATTAATTGGGATAAAATTATGAAATTGAACCATATTAATTCTATAATTAATTTATACCCAATAAATCCAAAAATATGATATAATAGAAGAGTTGGAAACATTAAAAATAGCAATAGGACTAAGATAGAGACTAAATTGTATATAAAAATATTCGATATCAGCTAGCCTTGGTGCTTAAGGTGCCAAGTGCTAAACTTTTTGCCCATGTCCCTCCCTTTAGTGCCTAAGGCACTAGGGCGCCAAGCCCAAACCCTTAACTAATAACCTGGCACCTGACCGCTAATCCCAGCACTTAGAGCGCCAGAACCTAGGTTTTCTGTTCTTTATCTGTTCTTCATGGATTTTGGGGAGAAATCTTCCAAAAATCTATCCTTTGCACTCTTTCTCTTCTTCTTTGGTTTTCTAAGTCAAAACATTGTTCATGAAGTAATTTAGAGCAACTAAAACTCAAAAAAGATGAACACCTACACTCGTCACTCCATATAACTACACACCTAGTGAAAACATTTCCTGTTCAATGACGAGATGTACTATAATACATGTATTCATGTAAAGTGTTTAGGTTATAAATATATGTTATAACTATTCCTTAGCCTTTTCTAGTAGTCTCGTTTCCACCATTCATTGAAAGATTTTAATGAAAAAGTGTGAAAAATATATACACAGACACTTACCATAAGAAACCCCAGCAAGTTTTCTCCAACTTGCAAATATATATATATATATATATATATATTCATACATCCACTATGCACCAGCAAAACAAAGCTAATAATGCCTTTCTAAATAACTAACCCATGCTCGAGTTCTACCCTTACCATTTACAACCCAATGTTTATTCATTACAAACCAAATATGGATACATATATGAAAATATACATATATTCCAATAAATAATTAAAATTACATACCACAATATTCCAAATCAAAAATAAATTATCATAGATAACCACAAATCACATGGAAATCTCGTATTTCCACAATACATAACCACACATGCACCTACATCCTTATCAAAAATATTTACAACCACTCAAGTGGTAGTGTGGCAAAGCTACATCTGAGTTGAGCTTATGAGCTCTCTATGCTCTGAGGATTTTTCCTCCATCTAGAGCCAACAAGCTGCATATAAGAACAAACATTTCTCATGTTAACAAAATTATTTCTGACTCACTCCACCTAGAAGTAAGTCATAAAAGAAAAACTCAACATCCTATAATGCCTTTTTTGGAACCTAAACACATGGTCATGCTGCGCAATTCATGATAATGGGTAAGGGCCCATAAAGAACACTAAGCTCTGTAATTTATAGGAGACCTAAACACAAACTTGCCCTTTGATACCATTTTGTAATGCCACAAAAATTGGGCATATGACTCAACATACAAAACCTAGGGATACCTCAGTGGTAGCCCTTATATTCATGAACAACCATATTATCCACAACTAAGAAAGTGTAAATTTACAACAAAAATAAATTTACAAAACACTTTCTTTTATTTCCCACAACATCAATAAATATCTATA
Organism: Biancaea sappan; assembly: GCA_037074585.1. Classification (NCBI taxonomy): domain Eukaryota; kingdom Viridiplantae; phylum Streptophyta; class Magnoliopsida; order Fabales; family Fabaceae; genus Biancaea; species Biancaea sappan. Next base: position 67,375,496 of record CM073492.1, read on the forward strand.
TACAATTAAATGGCAACGTAAATTGCAATCAAATAATTAAACCTTTAATACACAGCAGGACCTAGGTGGCCTATGGGATGATAGAGCATTTTAAGACACATATAACATAAAAATTGGTTCCATGAACCCTCCACAGAATGGAGTATATCTCCAAGCCACTAACCCCTAGCAGTTTTCCCATCCTACTCAGCTGCTAAATCTAAAAACAGGAATAGAGAGAATGAGTTTATCAAAACTCAGTGAGTAGGTGATTGTGCAATAAAAAAAAAGCACAATTACAAATACCAACCTTACTACCATAATCAGAGTAAATACTACTAGCACAAAAAATCATGAAATAATAAAATAAAATGTATTGTATTGCGTAACCATAATTTGCAACTCCTATGTGAGACTACATTCTCGTAAAATGATTCAAAAATAATCCTTAAACATATAAATGCATAAGTAAACATGTACATCGAAATACATGATGCAACAATCATATGCTATATATTCCCCACACTTTTGCACTTACAACATTGAAGACCAACCCTCAATAGGTTTAATTCAGAGGTCCACCCCTCTATTTCCTACTACTTACAGAAGACTAACCCTCTGTTGCCCTCATATTCCATATTAATATGTAAACAATAATATGCAATGCATTCGAACAAACATCAAATGCTTTCACACAAACACCACATAACACATACCACATCAACTCACCACATAAATTCAAATAAACATTAAACTACCCATCCCACAAAATATAACCCACAACCAACCAAAGAAATTCCTTAATATTTATTTTAACTATGGAGCGAATGAGGTTTATATTGAACTTGAACAATTTTTAATAAAAACATAAATGGCATGGTCACCCACTCACCTTGATGCCTACAAGGTTTACCATATATGAATCCCAGGAAACAAAGCCAATGTAGTTCCCAAGTCACCTAGTATCAACCCAAATCAATAAATAAATAAAACAAGAAAAACCCTTACCACTAATACTAATCTTTGGCCACTCATTTAGTCATAACTCTTATCTATAAGTAATTTTCAAATGAAACTTACACCATTGGAAACTAGACTCAAAGAGTTTTCCAACGATATAAAGTTTGCTTAAAACAAAGTTCAGACAAATGAGTTATAACCATTTGAAAATGGACTAAGAAAGCAGCCTACGTTAGCATGCTTGGCGCCTAGGTGCCACACACACACTTGGCACCTAAGGCACCATACCCAATGCCTGGGGCACCATGCCTTAGTCCTCCCTCTAAGGTGTGGCCCCTGAGGTGCCACACCTAGTGCCTAAGGTGCCACAATCCTGAACACACGATTTAGTCTCAATTTTGGGTCAAATCTGGCCAAATCTTCATCGTTTTCCATGATTCCTTCCATGGAATCTCATCCTTGATGTCTAAGGAGTATTTAGACACTAAAACCCCTAATTTTAACCAAGAAACGAAGCCACAATCTCAATTTTACCCTAATTACCCTTAAAACTAGAAAATAGGGAAAAGATCGATAAATCAAAATTCCTACCTCGATTCCTTACTTTCCCTACGTTGCTTGGCCATCGATGACTCGCCCCACAACCGAAGAAAGGCTCTCTGAAGTTGTTGGAGGATTTAGAGTGAAGAGGATGAGGTAGAGATAAGGAAGATAGAAAGAGAAAGGATAGAGTGAGGAGAGAAGAAAGAGAGAAAATTAAAGTGAGAAATAAGGAAAAAGGAGTGAGGCCACCTATATATACCTGCCCAGGGTGAAATTGCTACTTTTCCCCCAGGTTAATCCCAATTAACCTTAATAGCAACAAATTTGTAATTTCTCTAATTTGGGTATTTTTCATACTCTAGGTATCGCTCTAATTCCTCATTTCACTTTAGTCCCTCTCTGGACCCCGTGCGTAGTCGACCTTCTCTATGCCTCATGATTACTCTTTCTCCATCCCTTGTCCCCTAACACTATTTCCATGAAATTTTCTCTTCCTCTAGTCTTTCTTGAACTCTAAAAAATATCCTTCGCAAAAAAAAAATACCCGATCCAATTATTTATTTACATTTTCATAAATAATATTCAAAAAGAATAAATTAAATATGAAAAATTAAAAATGACCAAATATTTCCACTAAAAATAAATGAAAATTTTCAATATAAAAAAATCGTAATATCGCCAATAACGTGATTCCAAAATTGGCCAGCATTACAATATAGTTTGATCCGTCGATAAATGGGTTTTAGAGAAAATTTTAAACTTAGTTGCGTTTAATGATCTTTAAAACCCTACAGTGGTATCAGAGTCTGCCTATAGTTACCATTACATTAAAACGAAGAATGTATAAGTATAATAGAAATCGGCATGTTTAAGTTTTGTGTTTTTGAAACATGTCTATGGTGTGATGCTTGTTTCTTCTTCTTTAATTCTTTGTATGAAAGAGCATGAGATGTTCTTGTGATTTTTTGAAAACAAAAACATATTTTGATGCCAAATAAGAATTTTAAAAAGAAGAAAATATTTTATATTCATCAAAAGGGTTTCTTAAAAGAAAATTTGTTTTGATCTATAAACCCTAATTTTCTCTCTTAGGAAGATGTTTGGAGTGAAAATAAAAAAAATGAATTTAATTTAGGTTAAATCAATTTTGATTGATTTAGATCTAGATTAGTTTCCTAATATGATTTAGGAAATAAGGTAATTAGATTAATTGATTCAATATATGATTATTTTCCTAATTTGTTTAGGAAATAAATTAAACATGATTCTTAATCAATATAAGATCAATTAATTTGATAGTCAAATAAATTGATTGGTTTGATCAAGATTAGTTTCATAATATGATTTAGGAAATAATTTAATTAATTGATTAGATTATTATATATTGATTGATTTGCTAATATGATTTAGGAAATAATTTAATTAATTGATTAGATTTTATCTTGATTGATTTCCTAATATAATTTAGTAAATAAATAAATTAATTGATTATTTTAAATCTCGATTATTTTTTAATTTTAAATACTAGAATCTTTATTACCTTCCTAATTTAAATAAGGAAAGAAATAAATTTGGAATTGGGTTGAGATTTATTTATTTTGCCTAATTAGATTAGGAAATTAAAATTAAAGGGCATTTAATTCTAAACAAGGAAACAAGCAATTTTAATTGAGATTAAAATAAAAGTAGAAATAATTCATGTGATGAAATTATTCTAACGCCACGAAGACTTTAAAGGTTGACCTCAATTATACATTTATTTTAATATACAATGCATGATAGGATGTATGTATGGAATGATGGCTAGTTATGGACTTTTACCAAATATGAACTGTTCATGCATGTTTTTAAAATTATGGTTTCGATAAATAGAGCCTATGTACCTTGCCTCTCTATTTCTCTGTTGTACTTCTCTTTTACCTAACTTCCTTCAAATGTAACTTGAGGTTCCTCATTAAACAATGTAATTTGATTACATATGGTTAGTATAGGAACAAGACGCAAGAAAGAAACCGTGGAGATGGAGCTGAGGCCATATGAAGAGTATAAATAGAATTTCTATGTCTTCAATGTAAAATCATGCATATACCTAAGTTTGACCTAGTCATCTCTTTCGGCTCAAAGACTTGACTATAGATAAGTCTATAACCATGCCATTTAATTTACTATCTATATATGAGTAATTTGATCACACATATGATGCATGTCTAATTTAAAATTTTGATCAGACTAATTAAGAAAAATCCTCGAATAATATTAAAGCTAAAATCTTTCATTAATATGGGGCAAACCAGAGATCTTCTTAAAGCTTGGGTTATTGGACTCTCTCCAAGCCTGGCTTTAAGTTGAATAAGTTCAAACCATTGAGATATGAACTTATGATTAATGGGTCGGTTTTAACTAGAAGCATTGATTTGTTGGACTCTCTCCAAGGTTAATGTGGACAGAGACTAATTTAGGCTATATACATATGATGTATATGAGTCAAGAGTTGACAAGCCCAATGATTAGTGCATACATCAACAGTTGATAACACTACTCGATGGTTGCATACATGATGCAATTGCTATGAGATACCTACCATTTAATCCAAGATGTCTTATTAGACTCTGTCCAAGGTCATTCAAGTTGAGTTTTAGACATCGAGTCCCCTCGGAGAACCTCCAACGAGTTCTCTCGGATCCAAAGTAGGGGCTTTTGGATTGGTAATAAAATAGTCTAAGTAATAATGCATTATATTAAAACCGTATATCATGCATTTATGTAAATACTTTAACATGCTCATGTTTTTACATCTTGGTTGATAAAATCATGACATCTACCATGAATTTAAGATCTATTCTTGAGTCAAATAAGTTGACTAAGGTAAATTTCTTGGACTGGCTAAGAAACTTGAGAATTATTCACAAGGCTGAATACATAGCCTATGTTCTTGATGAGGCACTCCCTGAACCCCCTGTTGATGATGCTGATGAAGACCAAGTGTTGGCCTATAAGAAGCACATGGATGATGATGAGCTTGCAACATTTATCATGTTGGCCTCTACGACACCCGAGCTTCAGAAGTAACACAAGGCCAAGGGAGGTATTAAGAAAAAGTAGGCCAAGAAGGCAGAGAAAGTTGTACCGAAAGGGACTTGCTTCCATTGTGGCAAAGAGGGCCATTGGAAGAGGAACTCCAAGACCTATCTAAAGCCCCTAAAGAATAAAAAGGCATTTGATGCCGAAACTACTTTAGATATTTTTGTTATTGAGATAAATATTATTTCTAGTAAAACTTGGGTATTAGATATGGGTTATGGCTCACACATATGTATCGATATATAAGGCTTAAAGAACAGTTGATAGTTGACCAGAGGGGAGGTGGACCTACGAGTCAAAAATGGAGCAAGAGTTGCTGCATTAGCTGTAGGAACTTATGTATTACCTTTACCTAGTAGTTTAATTTTAGAATTAGACAACTATTATTTCATTACATCCTTGATTAAAAATATTGTTTCAATTTCTAGTTTGAATAAAAAGGGATTTCATTTAACATTTAATAACAACTGTTATCACATAATGTTAGATAGTATTCTTTATGGCATTGGAATGTTATACAATGGGATTTATGTATTAGATACATCTAGCCTGATTCTCAATATCAAAAAGGGTAATCCAAAATGCCTAAAACAAGATAATCAATTAACCTCATATTTATGGCATTGTCATCTAGGCCATATAAGTTAGAAACACATGAGTAAGTTACACAAAGAAAGAAACTTAGAATCATTTGATTATGAATCATATGACACATTCATCTCTTGCTTAAACGGCAAGATGACTAAATCACCTTTTAGTGGAAAGGGTGAACCTGCAACTAATTTATTAGGTCTAATACATACTAATGTATATGGACCAATGTCAACGTATGCTAGGAGTGTTATGTCCACTTCATTACCTTTATCGATGACTATTCTAGATATGGGTATGTGTATTGAATCAGATACAAATCTGAGGCCTTTGAGAAGTTTAAAGAATTCAGAAATGAAATAGAGAAACAACTTGGTAAAAATATTACGAAACTAAGATCTGATCGAGGTGGTGAATACTTAAACCAAGAGTTTTAGGATTATCTTAAGGACAATGGGATATTATCCCAATAGACTCCACCTTACATGCCACAACATAATGGTGTGTTAGACATGGCTAGGTCTATGATGAGTCATGTAAAGCTCTCTAGATCCTTTTGGGGCTATGCACTTGAGACCGCTATTCATATCCTAAACAGAGTCCCAACCAAGGCAGTTGATATTACTCCATTAGAAAAATAGTATAACAAGAGATCTATCTTATCTTACTTGAAGATATGGGGTTGTCCAGCTTACATGAAGCAGACAATGTCTGATAAACTTGATACAAAATCTAATAGATGTCTATTTGTGGATACCCTAAGGAAACAAATAGATATCAATTCTACCACACTTTGGAACAAAAGGTGTTTGTTTCAAGACATGTTGTCTTCCTAAAGAAAAAGTTTCTCTTAATGGAAAATAGTGGGAAGTTCAAGATACTCAAGCAGACATAGAACAACTGCCTGCTCAAGAGCTAATAGATACAAAGCATCTACCAACTCAAGAGCCAGAGCCATTTACTCATTCTAGAAGAGTAATGGCCAAACCTTCTGTATAACCACAAATGCTTCGTAAGTCTAGTAGGGCATATAGGGCTCTTGAGAAATACAGATTTCTCATAAGTGAACCCAACGATGTACTACTTATAGAAGATGAGGAACCTATGACCTACAAAGAAGTTTTGAAGAGTTCAAAATCTGATAAATGGCTCAACACCATGAAATCAAAAATGGATTCCATGTATGACAACCAAGTATGGAATTTTTTTGATCCACCTGAGGGGATTAAGCCCATCAAGTGCACATGGGCTTTCAAGGAAAAATTTGACATAGAAGGTAATGTTGCAACCTATAAAATAAGATTGGTTGTAAAGAGATATTGTCAAAAATAAGGTGTTGATTATGTCAAAACCTTTTCACCAATAGCCATACTTAGATCCATAAGGATACTCCTAGCCATAGTAGCTCATTATCATTATGAGATATGGCAAATGGATGTAAAAACAACTTTCCTCAATGGAAACCTAACTTATGATGTATATTTGATACCACCCGAAGGATTCATATCTAAATATAGCAACAAAGTATGCAAGCTTCAAAGATCCATTATGGATTAAAGCAAGCATCTAGAAATTAGAACATCCAATTTGATGAGATAATCAAAAAGTTTAATTTGTTACAAAATCTGAATGAGCCTTGTATGTACGAGAAGGTTAATGGAAGTGCAGTCATATTCCTTGTGTTGTATGTAGATGACATACTACTCACAGTGTAATACCCATCAATTTTGAGATCACGTGATTGGCGGTATTACGGTTTTTATAATGAAAACTTCCATTATTTTTAATGAAATTATTTATTTTAATTTTTTCATATTTAATTTATTCTTTTTGAAATTACTTATGGAAATAGAAATAAATAATTGGATCAAGTATTTTATTATGGATGATATTTTTTGAGAGTTAAGGAAAGACTAGAAGAAGAAGAAATTTCATGGAAATAGTGTTAGGGGACAGGGGATGGAGAGAGAGTAATAATGAGGCATAGAGGAGGTCGAGTACCTACGAGGTCTAGAGAGGGACTAAAGTGAAATGAGAAACAAGGGTGGCGCCTAGAGTGTGAGAAATACCCAAATTAGAGAAATTACAAATTTGCCACTATCAAGGTTAACCGAGAGTTACCTAGGGCCAAAGTAATAATTTCACCATGGGCGAGTATATATAGATGGTCCCACCCCTTTTTCCTCATTTATTCTTTTCCTTTCTCTCTCCTCATTCTTTACTCTCTCTTTCTCTCTTCCTTCTCTCTACCCCTCACCACTCCAAATCCTCTAACGAATTTGGAGAGCCTTCTCTGATTGTAAGGTGAGTCATCAGTGGCTAAGCAATGTAAGGAAAGTAAGGAATCGAGGTACGATATTGATTTCTCAAACTTTTCCCTATTTTCTAGTTTTAAGGGTATTTGGGGTAGAATCGAGATTGTGGATTCATTTCTCGATTAAAATTAGGAGTTTTGGTGTCTAAATACTCCTTAGGCATCAAGGATAAGAACCAATGGAAGAAATCATGAAAAATGAGGCTAAAACATGAGGTAAGGATCGTGGTGCCCCAGACGCCATACTTTAGAGGAAGAGTTGGTCATGGCACCCTAGGTGCCAGGTGTGGCACCTGGGCACCACGCCATACTGAGGCTTTTGGTCCATTTTTCAACTCCTTGATCCATACTCTGTTTTTAACAGACTTTATATCGTTGGAAAGATCTTTGAGTCTAGTTTCCAATGGTTTAAGCTTTGATTAAAAAATCTTTAACATTTGGGATTTATAACCAAATGAGTGATCAAAGGTCAAAGTTAATGGTGAGGATTTTCTTCGTTTTATTTATTATTGATTATGGTTTGGTTTTATGTGCTTTCAGAGGGTTTCATGGCTACGTTTTTGAAATGTCTTCCATGGTAAATCATTGATGGCATTGAGGTAAGTGGGTGACCTTGCCATTTATGTTTTTATTAAAAGAATTGGCCAAGTTCAATATAAACCCTATTCACACCATAGTTAGAAATAAATTAAGGAAATTCCCTAGTTAGTCGTAATAACTAGATTAAGGAATTTCTTTGATTGGTTGTGGGATATACTTTATGGGATTGGTGATTTAACGTTTATTTGAATTTAAGTAGTGAATTGATGTGGTATGTGTTGTATGGTGTTTGTGCAAGCGCATTTGATGTTTGTTTGAATGCATTGCATATTATTATTTACATATTTATGCTATGAGAGGAAACTAGCTAATAACCCAAGGATGTGGTTATTCTTGGGAAGAAAGTCAGGGAGTGGGAACATAGGGGTAGACCTTTTAAATAAATCTATTGAGGGGTGGTCTTCAATGTGGTAAGTACGGGAAGATGTAAGAAATACATAGCATATGATTGTTGCATCATCTATTTTGATATGGATGTTTACTTATGCATTTATGTGTTTGAGAATTATTTTTGAATCATTTTGCGAGAATGTAGTCTCACAAAAGAGTCGTAGATTATGGTTGTGCAATATTGTACATTTTATTTTATTATTTTGTTCTTTTTCATGCTAGTAGTGATTATGGTGGTGAGGTTGGTATTTGTACTTGTGCTTTATTTTATTGCACAGTCACCTACTCACTGAGTTTTCATAAACTCATGTTCTTTATTGTTGTTTTCAAATTTAGCAGCTAAGGAGAAGGGAATAACGTTGGAGGTTAGTGGCTTATGGAGATAAACTCCTTTTTTTGTTGGAGGGTTTGTGGAACTAATTTTTGGGCTATATGCCTTGTAGAAATGCTCTGTAATCCCATAGGCCACCTAGGTCCTGCTGTGTATTAGAGGTTTAATTATTTGGCTACAACTTGATTTGCCATTTAATTGTATATATATATATATATATTTCCCAATGTTGTGGGAAATAAGACAAAGTATTTTGTAAATTCATTTTGTTGTAAATTTATGCTTTCTTAGTTATGGTTATTAAGGTTGTTTAGGGAAATTATGGGCTACCACTGAGGTACACCCCAATGTGCATGTTAAATCATGTGCCCATTTTTTAGGGCATTATATATAGGAAACGATGTTTTTATCCTTCAGTTCATGAAGATTTGGCTTTCCAAGAATTTCTCCATAAAAAACTGTGGAGAAGTAACCTACATATTGGGGATAAGGATCTATAGAGATAGATCTAAGAGGTTGCTTGGTCTTTCACAGCTACATACATAGATAAGATGCTAAAAAGATTTAGCATGAAAGAGTCCAAGAGAGGATTTATTCCCATGACACATAGGATTACACTCTCAAAAGCTATGTGTTCGAAGACAAAGGATGAAAGAACTCGCATGAATTTGATCACCTACGCATTAGCCATGGAATATGTAACATCCAGATTCATTACTGATTAAATATTTAATATTTTTGAGAATTATGAGAGATTATTACTAAATATTAGGTATTTCATATTTAAGAGGAATTTTCATACAAAAGAAACTTTTAGGACAAAAATACTTGACTAAAAAGGAAAATAAAATATTATTAAATACTTAGTATTTAATATTATCTTATTTTTAGTTTTGTCCCAATTCACAGAATTTTTTGTGAAAATTTAAAATATAATAATTATACTAATCTACATAAATATATATATATACAAGTGATCTTGTTTGTAAAATAGTTTTGGTGCTAATAATAATATGTATATATATAATAATGATATATATATATATATATGTTAATGAGATTTAAAATAACATTATATATATGCATATACAAGTGGAGAAGGCAACACGTAACAAACAATACATGCACAGCAGAATGAAGAAGCCTCTCAGCCGAAGAAAAGAAAAGTTGATAGCACATAACTTCAAAATAGAAATTGAACACACCACTCTCAAGTAGGCCTCCATTCCAACCTATATCATAACCATTTCGGTGTAAAGCCGCATTTTTTTCATAGCCGAGAAACATGATAGCTAAATCCTCCAACTTGTAGCTAAAAACTTTGACTCTCGGACATCACCATTTGCCTCTGAACCTCTCCTAGAAATAGGCTAGCCTCCCATCCCTTTTCCTCACATCAAAACTGAGATTAAAGCCTATTCTACAATGAAAAGCCAAGACTCCCACCCCATTTTTCTGCTGTTAAACCGAAAGCAAACAAACTCTTTTTTTTTTTTGCATAAAAGTAGAGCAGAAAATCAAGAGAGTGTAGGGACTTTTAGACCTCATTTCTTTGAGTGTTATTGTTAAGTGACTAGCTTAGCCAATATTATAAGATGAAGTTCTAGTAATATAGAGCAAAAACCAGAAGGAAAATCCAGTGCAAAACACCCCATTTTCACGTGATATCTCGGGTAAGTTTTTGGAAAATTTGAGTTTTGTTATAAATTGCTTCTTTTGCTTAGTTTATCAGTAGAAATGATCACATAGGTCCTAAAAACACCTAAGAAAGAATTCTGGGTAGTTTTTAGCTTCTAACTCACAAGCAAGTACCTGAAACACAAAGAAGGGACTACACTAAAAGAAATGAAAAGTTTGTATAGGCTATTTTAATTTTAGAAAAAAAATTATATTCTAGGGTTAAGGACCTAGATGGAGCTATATATGATCTTAGGTCATGAAAAGGACAATGGAAAAATATTACCTAAGGGACCTAAGTGAATAAAAGGAAAGTTTTTAAGAGAAAAATGAAATTTAAGAAAAAATTCATTTTTAACTGAAATTTGATTTTATTGAATAAAAACTAATTTATTTTGATTAAATTAGCTATTTACATAATTATGACGATATTTATAAATTTATACTTATATATGTAACTATATTTTATAAATATATATATGATATATTTTTGTACTTCATGTATATTCATAAACTATGTCATCTATGGTACACATATATTTTTATATGCTTATGCTATTTTACTATATTTATATACTATAATATATATACACACCAAATTAGATACATAAGTGTATATATTAACTTTATAAGTTTACATGTATATAAATTATTTACAAATAAATAGGTATTTGATTAATTGATTAAGCTACATATATATATATATATGGATAATCAAAATTAGTTATATACATATACATGCAAATATATGTGTGTGTGTGTGTTTATTTTAGAAAGCTAATTATATATAAATATATCCATTTAGATTAAGTCTTATATATATATATATGTATGTATATATATTATTTAAATTAATGATATATATATATATATATACATACACACATCATCTCAAAAAAATATATTACGAGAAATTGTGGCTTAATATGAGATTAAGACAAAACCTTATGAGTAGAAATTTGGGATAGAATTAGAAATTTAAGAAGATCAGGAAAAGATAATATTTTAGAATCTTTTTTATTTAAGATTTTAAATAAGGTTATATATACTATTTGAATAGGTCATAATTCATGAAACGAATTTCAAAAAGGATTGAATAGCCATTGGAGCTAAGAGTCAGACTGCAAAGTCCAGATAGTTTCAGCAATTCATAAAAGCTTGTTTTTACTACTTGTAGATTTAGCAATTCATAAAAGCTTGTTTTTACTACTTGTAATTTAGCCATTCATAAAAGCTTGTTTTTACTACTAGCAGTTTTGCAGTTCATAAAAACTTGTTTTTACTACTTGAATATTATATATGTCCATGAAATTTTATTTAAAGTGAAATATGTTTTTCATGATGAAATTAGCATATTATCAACTTGGAAGTTTACTTCCATGTTTAGCTTAGGAGCTCTGCTTCTATGTCATCTTGGAAATTCTATTTCCACGTCAGCTTGGAAATTATATTTTCTTGTTTTAGCTTGGAATCTTTCTAGCTTGGGTTAAAGGATTGCAGTCGATTTTCTCTCATGTTCAGCTTGGAAAAAACAGTTTTGCAGACTATCTTTTCCATGTTGTTGTGTGTGCCACCAACTATTCTTGATTCCATGGTTTATTTGTATATGAGCTTGCTAAATTTTCATCAACTTATTGCACTAAATTGAGAATTTATATTATATGGATTGGTTTTTATGAAATAAGTGCTTTTATGACTGACATGGTATATTTATAAATGTTTATAAAATCATGCTAGCTACTGAGATATCTTTATCTCACTTTTTTATGTATAAAGGGAAAGGTGTAAGGAATGATTGACTTTGTATTATGAACAATTGTAGAATGTTCTTTACTTTTTAAGGAATGCAAGTATGAGTATTAAGCATTATAATTTGATTTTATTAAAAAAAAATTCTCAAATTCTAGTACAGTAAAATAAGAACGTTACAAAATTTGGTTTTAGAGCAAATATTTAGGCACCTTATTGGTAGAACTAGGATACTTTTGATGATGTTTGCTATATGTTTAATTAGCTTGTTTCTATGATTTAGAAATACAACCTTTTAGTGTCTTGTAGAATGACTTCATTTAAGAGAACCCAAGTCGAGAAATCAGCCTATTTGATCTGTGGAAACATTTCTATCTGCAATACTTTTGTACATGCACTATTTGACTCTAGAACGACATTTAAGAATTATGCTTAAAATTTTAAGAGGAAAGGAAATTGTATGCCAAACTTAGTAAATATGAGTTTTGGTTAAGTGAAGTGAAATTCTTAGGACATGTCATTTCTGGAGAAAGAGTATCCATTGATCCTAGTAAAGTAGAAGCCTTCTTATATTGGGAAAGACCAAAAACTGTAGCATAAATTAGGAGTTTCCTAGGATTAGCTGGTTATTATAGAAAGTTCATCAAGGGATTCTCACAAATAGCTCTACCTTTAACCAAGCTAACAAGGAAAAATCTGCCTTTCATTTGGGATAGTAGGTGTGAAGAAAGTTTTCAAGAATTAAAGGTTAGATTAACATCAACTCCAATATTAATTATATCTGACCCTCAGAAGCCTTTCGTGATTTATACAAATGCATCTCTTAAAGGTTTAGGTTGTGTGCTAATGCAACTAGGAAGATTAGTGGTCTATGCATCTCGACAATTAAGACCACATGAACAAAATTACTCTACTCATAATCTAAAACTAGCAGTTGTAGTCTTTACCCTTAAGGTTTGGAGACATTATTTGTACGATGCAAGTTTTGAAATATTTTCTGACCATAAGAGCCTTAAATATCTTGTTGACCAAAAAGAGCTTAACATAAGGCAGAGGAGATGGATTGAATTTTTGAAGGACTATGATTTCACTCTTAAGTATCACCCAGGCAAAGCCAATATAGTCACCGATGCTTTAAGCAAGAAATATGTTCACTTAGCTATTATGATGCTTAAGGAGTAATAATTCTTAGAGGAATTTAGAGATATGAGTCTCAACCCTAAGAGTTTGAAGATAAGTGCCCTAGTGATTAGAAATGAACTAGAGGATTTAATCTCAGAAGCTCTACCTAAAGACATTTACATCAAAGAAGTAGAAGAGTTAATGACCTTAGGTAGAGAAGAGAATCTTAGATTCATAGACAAAGGGTTACTAAAATTTGAAGATAGAGCATAGGTTCCCAATCAAGGAAACCTTAGGGAAGATATCCTAAAAAAAGCACACCAAAGTAAGTATACTATCCATCCAGGAATAAAAAATATGTACCATGACCTAAAAAGAAATTTTTTGGTGGCCTGGAATGAAGAAAGAGGTAACAGAATTTGTTAACAAATGCCTAACCTATCAGAGAGAGTACAAGCTGAACACCAAAGACCAGCTAGTTCGTTACAACCTTTAGAGATCCCAAAAAGGAAAAGGGATAGCATCTCAATGGATTTCATTGTAGAATTACCTAGAACTTCTTTAGGTCATGATTCCATTTGGGTAATAATAGATAGATTGACAAAATCATCATGTTTCTTAGCCATCACTACTACCTATACCCTAGACAAGTATGCCTAGTTATACATAAAGGAGATAGTCAGATTGCATGGTGTTCCATGTGACATCATATTTGATATAGACCCAAGGTTCACTTCTAGATTTTGGAAATCTTTATAAGAAGCCATGGGTACAAAACTGAAGTTTAACACTACTTATCATCATCAAATAGATGATCAAACAAAAAGGACAAACCAGACCTTAAAGGATATGTTAAGGGCTTGTGTGACTGAATTCAAAGGGAATTGGGATAGATTCTTTCCATTAGCAGAGTTTGCCTACAATAATAGTTTTCAATCCAGCGTTGAGATAGCCCCATATGAATTTCTATATGGAAGGAAGTGTAGGTCACCTATCTATTAGGTCGAACTAATGGAAAGAGCATTGATAAGCCCAGAAATAGTAGACCAAACTTCAAGGCAAATTGAAATTATTAGGGATAGATTACTTACAGCTCAGAGTAGTCAAAAGAGCTATGCAGATAAGAGAAGAAGGCCCTTAAATTTTGAAGAAGGTGATCATGTTTTTCTTAAAATATAACCAATTACAACAGTTAAAAGATCTATAAAGTCAAAGAAACTTAGTCCGAGATACTTAGGCCCATTCCAAATCCTTGAAAAATTTGGCAACACCGCTTACAAATTGGCCTTAACCCTCTAATTGGGCAAATATTCATGATGTTTTTCATGTGTCTCAACTTAAAAAGTACATCCCAGAACCTCGACATGTCATTAAACATGAGAATGTACATTTACAAGAAAACATGACAATAGAGATGAGACCAGATAGAATCATTGATACATGACTCAAATCATTACAAAATAAGCAAATCCCTCTGGTTAAAGTAGTCTGGAGAGGATTATCCCAAGAGGAAGCAACATGCGAAACTAAAGAACATAGAAGAAAACATTATCTTGAGTTATTTGACTAAGGTAATTAAAATTTCTAATATATGCCTAATCCTTTTAATTGTATGCTTACCGAATTTTAGGGACAAAATTCAAATTTTTGGGGGAGGTGAGTTGTAACATCCTGATTTATTATTGATTAAATATTTAATATTTTTTTAGAATTATGAGAGATTATTACTAAATATTAGGTATTTAATATTTAGGAGGAATTTTTATACAAAAGAAATTTTTAGGACAAAAATATTTGACTAAAAATGAAAATAAAATATTATTAAATACTAAGTATTTAATATTATCTTATTTTCAATTCAGTCTCCGATTCACAGAATTTTTTGTGAAAATTTAAAATATAATAATTATACTAATCTATATGAATATACATATATATATATATATAGAATATAAGTGGTCTTGAGCATAAAATAGTTTTTAGTGCTAATAATAATATGTATATATATAATAATGATATACATATATGTTACTTAGATTTAAAATAACATTATATATATGTATATACAAGTGTTAGAATTTGAATTTGATTTAAGGAATGCAAGTATGAGTATTAAGCATTAGAATTTGATTTTAATTAAAAAAAATTCTCAAATTTTAGTACAGTAAAATAAAGACATTGCAGGATCAATCACATATGCTATGTTATGTACTAGACCTAATGTATCATATGCTTTGAGTGTCACGAGTAGGTATCAGTCTAACCCTGGTGAGGATCATTGGGTGGATGTTAAGAATATCCTTAAGTACTTAAGAAGGAAAAAGGATTTATTCTTAATATATGGAAAAGGAGATCTCAAGATAAGCAGGTATACAGATCCCAGCTTCCAAATCGATAATGGTGATTCAAGATCCGAGTCAAGTTATATATTCATATTAAATAGAGGTGCAGTCAATTGTAAAAGTTCTAAGCAAGAAACAACAGTAGATTCTACCACTGAAGCAAAGTATATTGCAGCTTTTAAGGTAGCAAAAGAAGCGGTTTGGATTAAGAAGTTCATCACTAAACTAGGAGTGATTCCCAACATTGTTGATGTAGTACCAGTCTATTGCAACAACAATGGAGCCATTTTATAAGCAAGGGAGCCACTGTCTCATCATAAATCCAAACACATACTCTGGCATTACCACTTAATTAGAGAGATCACTGGTAGAAACGACGTGCAAATAGAGAGAGTTCCCACTAACAGGAATCTAGCTAATCCGCTATTAAGCCACTACTCCAGTCTAAGATTGAGACACACACATGCTTATGGTATGAGATACAAAGAGGATTGGCTTTAGTGCAAGTGGGAGATTGTTAGAAAGGTGCTCTAAAGGCAATAATTTTTAGCATCAGATGTACAAACTCAGTTATTAATCCAAAGAGGTTTTCTTCATTATCTATATTTATATTCATAAACACAAGATTATATCGTAAAATAAATAATGAAATTCATTACACAAAACATAGCATGAAGGAAATTATGATGACGATCATAATGTGAGATTCTTATCATGTATAATTATGTATGTATTTAAATTATCCCTAGTCATAGGATCACCTGAGACTAGACATCAATGATCTAGATAGACTAGCACATGTTATGCTTCTTGATTTGATCAAGCAGTTGTCCTCATAAGCTATAGGCATGAGATTTTTTGAGTGAACATGTGAATGCTTATTAATGGTAATAAGTACATTGGATGACTTGCATGAGACATCACATGGATACCTATTCAAATGTCAGTGATAGGTCTCATAGCCGCTAATAGTGTAAGTATCCTTGGACTTGAAGAACTCAAGTTATCTTGGATATGGATCCTGTGTTTTGACTCCATTCCTTGTTACCCACCATAGGTAGCTCTTAGGGTGGTGATTGGGCACATGAACTATTTGAACATATTTGAGTAGTCAACAAAGTTCACCACTCTTGATAGAAGAATATACCCTTGGCCACTTGTTGAGATAATCACTAAGAAGTCTTTGGCCAAAGCATACATGTCATGAAGATGGTCTTTAGTCATATAGTTTATAGTGATTAATCCCATAGGACAAGGAACTAACTACTTGGGCTAGACGTGATGTAATCAAGTCTAGTGGAAGTTGACACATAGACCATGCTCTGAACCATGTAGGCATAAGATGGTGAAAGGACACATTGTATAGACACGCTTTAGTTGTAGAAAGGTTCAAAGTCAAATAACTGACTTTCTGGTCAATTTGGGGTCACGATATATTGCTAGATACTGCTCGTGATCTATTAACAATCAAATTTTGATTGTGAATGGCTAACATAGCCCAAAACCTAATGGGTCACACGTATAGAAATTCACTAGGAATGTAAAACAAGTTTGAGGATTTGACCCTAAATTAGAGAATTAATTAAAAGGAGATAAGAGAATAAAAGGAATAGGAATATGTTCCTATTCTTACCCAAACAAAGAAAAGCCCAAAACAATAACCTCTTAGGCATCACTTTCTCAAAGAGATTAGGCTTCTTAAGATGTCACTTTAAGAAGCCCAATAAGGGAAAGAGACCTACTAAGGGAATTAGGGCTTTAGGGATTTATGGTTTCATATATCACTTTAAATATGATAGTGAGACCCACACGCCACTACCACTTTCTCTCAATTATTGAGTATTTGTTTTAGAAATACTCTTGTTCTCTTCTCCTTCAACCAAGAGGGTTTTCTCCATAGCCTCTTCATGCTTGCTAGCACAAGAATGAGAAGAAACCCCATTACCATAAGAGGTTTTTCTTTTGTGTAATTTCACATGGATTACCATTTGAGGTATTCTATTTTGGATACTTGTTTTGGCTTGGAGATGTTGTTGCACTACAAGAGGCCGTTGCACGACTGTAGTTTGATCCATCTATAAATGGGTTTTAGAGAAAATTTTGAATTCCACTGCGGTCTATGATCTCTAAAATCCTACACTACAGTCGTGGTGCCTTGGGTACTAAAGCTGGCACCTCAAGCAACCAGTAAACGAGTGAGGCCGAGAGTTTAGGGTCTGGCACCTGTGGGCACCCTGTATTTGGGAGCAAGGGGGAATTGTCATTGAGCTGTGGCGTTCAGCACCACCTCCTAAGCCTCTTCATGAATCTTGAATCTCAAAGTCCTTGCCATTTTAATAGTAGGTACTCCCATTGTCACTCGTTCGCTTCATCACGTGCTCACATCCCATCCTCTTTCATTAATCTCATATAAGGAAGTTAACTGTAATACTCATGAATTTTAAATTCACTTAGTAAACGTATTAATCTTATTAAATATTCATATGTGAAATTTTGGGATTAATTTGAAATTTTGTGAAATCATAAAAAATGTTGGATCCTCTAAAATTTCAATGTGAGAAATTTACAAGAAAATCCTCAACGAAGGACTTTGGAGGATAAAAGAGCTCGAGCAGGTTGAATGAGGAAGTCAGAGTTTTGACAATGGTGGAAACAGAGCCAAAACAGTGGATGGGTTGGTGAGAGGGACTAAAATGAACTAAAATAAAATTTGATGTTTTAAACAAAATATGTTGAGAAATGGAATCTTGATGTTTATGTGTGTTTCTATAAGTGTGACTTGGTGTCCATACAGACTATTTCTTTAAAATAATTCCCAATACCTCATTTAAGGGACTTAAGTGAACTTGTCCAAATTTAAGGGACCAAGTGAGAGAGGAGGCAGGCCTTACACTCATTTAAACCCACACACATTAGATATTTCCATACATTCACCCACTCTGAGCCTTCTTGCTCCCTCTTATGCTCTCTCCCTTTCCCTTCATGCCTTCCTTCTCTTTGGCTGAAAAAAAAAAAAGGCATCTATGGTGGTTCCACTATCAACTCCAGCAAAGCACCTCTACCAGTGACCTTCTTCATCACTGGAATCCCCCTTCTTAATGTAAGAATCAAGATCTCTCCTCTTCTTGAACTTCTGCAAGAAACCCTAGGTTAGGAGTTCTAAGAACCATGAAATTTGAGTTGGGTCTTGAATGAAATTGTTTTCTTATATTTCCAATTGAAACAAGGACTTGAAGTTCGAGGAAATCATGGTTGAAAGCTTTTGTAAAGGAAGAACAAGATTTGAAATCTCTAAGGAAGAACCTAGGTGAATCTTGAGTAATTTTGTTATAACCCTGAGTTAATGTTAAAATTTCTCTCTTTGAATATTTTTTAGGGTCCAAAACAAGTATTTGATGATCCAAATTAACTCAAATGAGTGTTGGAATGACTTGGGAGGCCAAAGGATGGATTTTGGGTACCAAATCTTGTTCTATATGAGTCTACCCAATCTAGGGTGCTCGGGGTGCCCATGTGACCGAGAAGAAGAGCCTTGGCGCCTAGGGGCACCACGGTAGGCACTCGGGGTGCCAGCCCCAGCTAGCAAATTTTTTTATAATTAAAAGTGTCATACCTCTCTCATTTAAGCTCTGTTTTTATCAACTTATATACTTTTGGAAAGATAATTAAGTCTAGTTTCCAATGAACAAAGTTTAATTCAAAAATTCTTTACCATTTGTGTTTTATGATCAATATAGTGACTGAAGGTCATAAACTTTTGGAACTATGTTTGCTAGTTATCATTGTTGATGATGTTCTGAGTTCATTGTAGTATGAAATGACCTCATATGACCTTGAAATTTTTATAAGGTATTCCTTGATAGGTGTAGATAAGATCTGGATGGTTTCATGGTGATTGGGGAGCAATTACTATGCTAAATATTGGAGGAATTGAACCTACCTTAGAATCTAGAGAAATTTGGCCAGTCCTAATTAAGGCTATGCTTTGATGTCCTATTGGTAATATTTTGCCCTGAAAATTTTATGGGATGATGTTATAACATTAAGGTATATATCTACCAAGTGTCATGGGATTATGGGTTGAATTAGTGGGTCAAATGCTTGCAAAACCGAGGAACTAATTATGCAAAATTAGTATGGATAGTAGTTGTGAAAGTAATGTTTTGAAGGGGCAAATGTTATTATTTCTTTCTGAAATTTTTATCTACTGGTCTAGACATGTTAAGATGTTCTCTACCATAATTCATATATTTTAGAGCTATGGAATTTTCCTAGTAAATTAACAAAGTTTAGGGTCCAGAAATTGATCTTAGTCAGAGTATGTGGAGAAATTAATTGTTTAAGAGGCTTACCTCTATGCTGAGTAGGAAAAGGGTGGATAATACATAAGGGAACATTCTCATGCCTTTTAGCTGCATAGTAAGCCCATCCAAAGACATTTTAAATAGAAAAACCTTTCTCTTCAATTTAAATACAATTCTAAAGCATTTGATACCTTACAAATGTTGGAACATTGATAAATTATGAAACTGAAATTATTACTCTTGTATGAACAAGAATGGAAGATTACTTTACTCTTGCCTCTTGTTATCATTTTTGTGTGTGTGGAAATTACTACCCATCCTAATGTTTGGGCCAATTATATATAGCAAGTGTGGGAGGTTCTATCCTCCCTTGTTTGTGGTTATATATAGATATATAAATGCTAGAGTTATTTCATATTTGCCCTTGCTTGCAAAGTGATAATTCCATTTGAAAGGGACTAAAATGTATGAAACCTTGGCTTAATTATATGAGTGAAAATCTTTCTATGGATGAAAATGTGTTTATACATAGTCTATTATATTATGTGTTTTGCCTACCATTATGTATTATATTGAGATGTGAATATATGCGTGGATAAGAATAGACTCACTTTACTTCATGGAAAGTGAGCAAGTACATATAGTGAGAAAATATATAGCATACCAAATTTTGGATGTTCAATTGCTATGGGTGCATTATGTTTCTAAACATTCTTACATGAATTTTTATATGCATATATATATATACATGCAAATTGCATAGGGTCTAGTTGTATGCAATGGTGTGTGATGAGAGTTATCAACCATCCTTATAGGTGTAAACATGTCTAATGAAAGGCATCATCATGGTTTTACTCATTAATTTTTATGCTTTAAATTTGTAAATGTCCTGGAACGGTGGACAAAACTTTAATTATTCATAGTCTCTATCTTAGAATGGTGGATGAGACCTCATATAATTACTAATAGTCTCTGCCTGGAATGGTGGACATGTCACATCCCAAGATCCGGACATGTGACTGGCATAGAAGATGAGCTTCACCTTACCTTTGTAAGCCTGTCTAATATAATTCTATTTCCTATTTTCACTAATTGGCAAAATAAAAATGTAAATATATTTAAAATTATCTATAAATTTTATATTTCATTGACAAAACTAATTATATAAGATACATGATTTATCAATACAGTTCCACTATGTAATATATATTAACATATACATATTCAATCTTCTTCTATCAGTACATTTTCCATCCTACGACAACCTACCCGATTACAGAGTCTCAACTAGATTCTTACAAAATAAAATTGAAAATTAACCAGTAAACTTTACTCTAAATAAATTGGGACTTTATCACCATACATGACTTGATAACGTGTCTTCTTTCGCACCTAAAAATGTCTGGGTGTGAGTAATTGGTTCATGCCACTATGATGTCGAATCGCCCAGAATTGAAATCATGACAATTTTGTAGAATAATGGTCCCTAGGTTGTTTTCACTCTTGAAGCCTCACTTCTAACCACTAACTACTTGTTCTAAGCACCTAAACACTAATTAAAAGCTAATTAACACATGGGGGTTTTGGTTGTGATAGAATCAGAAAAATGCAATAAGGAACAATAAACAGCAACAGCAAACAAGACAGTATAAAGAAGAAGAGTTGAACAGTAACAGAAGAATGCAACCAGCCTTGATCTTTTCTAAAGATGAAATCTTCCTAGTTCTCTTTAAATGATGAGTACTTGTTCTATTTATCATCTAATTTTATAAATCATAAGGTGTCTAAAAAGAACTTGTAGACTAAATCCCATCAAGTTATGATCAAGAAAATCTCCTTTAACATAATCTTAATGTGATTCCAGTAAAAGTAGTCAGATTTATGCAAGGTAACCAACATTGCACACTAGTTCCAATTCAGTTACCATTTCAACCAGATACAGTAACATTCCTCAGATGCAAAGTGTATAAAACCAGTAAATGAAAATACTATCCTAACCAGAACAATATAAATCACAAACCAAAGGCAAGGAAGAAATAGAAATAGAATAAATAAACAAATACTTATCTCATTAAGCCCATCAACTTAGATTACACTTTAGTTTCAGACCAGGGCTGATTACAAGGGATTTTAGCCCTCCATGAGAGCAAAAAAAAACCAAAAAATAGAAGGGAGAAAAGAGAGGGAGAAGTGATCGACGAAATACACTAAGTAACAGAAGCTAAGATACAAACTAAAGTCTGAAAGCCAACTAAACTAATGCCCTCTAAAAAGCTAATGGAAACTAACTTTGCTGCCTTCTCTTCTGATTTCTGATATGGGAGGACATGGAAGTTGCAGTGGAGAAGGTACTTCTTCCTAAAGTGGTATGGGTGGTTGCTAATTTCATCAAAGTTAGAGGAATGGGATGTAGAAAGTTGACCTGAAATGCTGCAGCCCTGGGTCCCACACGTCCATGTCATCAGGTAAGTAGAAAAGTCTGCCAAGTCATCCCAGAAGGTGCCACATCAGCACCCAGTTCATCAAGAATGCCATGTTAGCCCCGCATCATCAGGAAATCTCCAAAATTAATTTTGAAAATTACACAAGAAGGATTAAATTGAGTCTTTAATAATTTTAAGTCCTAAAAGATGAAAATAATTCATTTTCCATCTAAAATTAACTTAGACCCAATGAAACACAAAGTGTAATAAAATTGGAAAAATTCTAAAGATGAAAATGTAAGGAGACCAAGATAGGGGTTATGATGTATATAAAAATGCTAGATATCAAATCCCCCACACTTAGTCTTTTGCACTCCTGGGCAAAATCAACTAAAAGCATCAAAGGCACCAAAGGAACACAACAAGAAGCATAGAAAGTATGTAATTATGAAATAGTTTAAGCTTGAAAAGGTTTAACGCTCGGAGAAAACTAATCTTAAATTTCTAGAAAGTTCAAGTATCATGGCAATTTTGTTGACAAGAATGAATCCAAGTAAAAATCCACTCACAAGGGGAGGTGTATATGCTCTATTCTTTCAAGTGCTTTATTATCTTCCCTGATTGCTGCTGTTCTAGAGGCTGGGAAGATTTTTTCTAGGAACATTTTCTTCAATTTATCCCATCTTGTGATTAAGGTAGTTGGTAGGTAGTAAAGCCAATCCTTGGCTGCCCCATCAAAAGAGAAAGGAAATGCTATCAATTTGATCTGTTCTTTTCCAACTCCATGTGGTCTCATGGTAGAGCAAACAACATGAAATTCCTTCAAGTGTTTGTGCAGATCTTCTCCTGCAAGACCATGAAAATTGGGCAGCAAGTGGATTAGACCATATTTTAGTTCAAAATTATCATCCAACTCAGGATAATTTATGCACAATGGTTGATAATGCACATCAAGTACAATCAACTCTTTAATGGATTGTTCTTACCTATTTTGAGGCACTTGTGCATTTTGATTATCCATCCCAGTTATCCCAGCTGACTCAAAATCAGTTGAATCCAACACAATATCATATTTGGACTCTGACTCTACTTCTACTTTTACACTATTAACAGCAAGATCAATAAACTCAGACAAAAGTTTAGACACTATGCTACTCCTAATGTTATTCCTTCTCGCTAGCCTATGGAAGGTCCTATCAATTTCAGGATCAAAAGGTGGTAAGTCCATATCAAGAGACCTTTTCATACACTAAGAAGGGAAAAATTCACAAGAAAACAACAAAAACACTGAAATTGGCAAAATCAATACACTAAGATCCAACTGATGAAAATCATAAAAAAATGAAGTATCTCAAAAAAATCTAATTTTTCTTGGAAAAATCCTTCTCAAGTTGGAGGAACTAATGCAAAAAATAGAATTTAAAATTTCGATCTACAAAATCACACTAAAAATCACAATTAATTAAAAAATTAAAAAATAGAAAAAGAGGGTCTACACGATGGAATTTGGAAAAATGGTGACCGCATACTGTGCCAAAGGCAGAGTAGGGGTTGAACATGCTTAAAATGTCAAAAACTAGTGGTCTACCAAGTTTGAGGTCAATCGAAAATAGTTAAGTTTTTCGCCAGTAAGGAAAATGGCTAGTTTTAACTAGTTTCTGAGAAAGAGACTCCAAAACTTATAAACCACTATAGCAACACTAAACAACTGAAATTAAACAACAACACAATGGAACAACTAAATTAACAACTAAGAAGTGAATTGGCTGCCTGACAACAGCACCAAAATTCTGATTCACGCTACTACGATGCCGAATCGCCCAGAATTGAAATCATGGCAATTTTGTAGAATAATGGTCCCCAAGTTGTTTTCACTCTTGGAGCCTCACTTCTAACCATTAACTAATTTTTCTAAGCACCTAAACACTAATTAAAAGCTAATTAACACACAGGGGGTTTCGTTGTCACAGAATCAGAAAAATGCAATCAGGAACAATAAACAGCAAAAGTAAACAAGATAGCAGAAAGTAGCAGAGTTGAACAGTAATAGAAGAATGCAACCAACCTTGATCTTTCCTAAAGATGAAATCTTCCTAGTTCTCTTTAAATGATGAGTACTTGTTCTATTTATCATCTGTTTTATAAATCATAAGGTGTCTAAAAAGAACTTCTAGACTAAATCCCATCAAGCTAGGATTAAGAAAATCTCTTCTAACATAATCTTAATGTGATTCCAGTAAAAGTAGTCAGATTTATGCAAGGTAACCAACATTGCACACCATTTCCAATTCAGTTACCATTTGAACCAGATACAGCAACATTCCTTAGATGCAAAGTGTATAAAACCAGTAAATGAAAATGCTATCCTAACCAGAACAACATAAATCACAAACCAGAGGTAAGGAAGAAATAGAAATGAAATAAATAAACAATTACTTATCTCATGAAGCCCATGAACTTAGATTACACTTCAGTTTTAGACCAAGGCCGATTATAAGGGATTTTAGCCCTCTATGAGAGCAAAAAAACCAGAAAACAAAAGGGAGAAAAGAAAGGATCTATGAAATACACTAAGTTACAGAAGCTAAGATACAAACTAAAGTCTGAAAGCCAACTAAACTAATGCCCTCCAAAAAGCTAATGGAAACTGACTTTGTTGCCTTCTCTTTTGATTTCTGATATGGGAGGACATGGAAGTTGCAGTGGAGAAGGTACTTTTTCAGAAAGTGGTATGGGTGGTTGCTTCGTTCATCAAGGTTAAAGGAATGATATGCAGAAAGTTGACCTAAAATGCTGCAGCCTTGGGTCCTACACGTCCATGTCATCAGGCAAGTAGAAGAGGCTGCCAAGTCGTCCCAGAAGGTGCCACATCAGCGTCCAGTTCATCAGGAATGCCATGTCAATGCCACATCATCAAGAAATCTCCAAAATTAATTCTGAAAATTACACAAGAAAGATTAAATTGAGTGTTTGATAATTTAAGTCCTAAAAGATGAAAATAATTTATTTTCCATCTAAAATTAACTTAGATCCAATGAAACATAAAGTGTAATAAAATTGGAGAAATTCTAAAGATGAAAATGTAAGGAGACCAAGATAGGGGTTAAGATGTATATAAAAATGCTAGATATCAGTCATATTGACCCAGTGAGGAAACCACTACTCTACCACAACCACACACAATATATCCATTCATCTAAATATATATATATATATACATACAGTTAATTTCATGCTAAGACATGTCTCAGTATAGTCACAACATCAAGTAAGATTCATAGGACAGCGCTAACAATACATTTTAGCCTTGTCACACATATCATACCATCCATACATTCCAAACAATCACAAGGCACACAATATCACAAATTCCCGTACCAACCGGGTCGTCCAAGGTACCTCTGGATCGTTGCCTGTGGCCCTCTCAACATCCACCCTTATCACTCCAATAATAAGAGGTAACCCTTATTGCTCCATGTATATCATCCCATGGGGTGCAACCACCATGACTTTCCTTTCTTTCTCAAACACAAGCACAAGCACAATCATATACTGAATGCACATCTCAATCATTCTCAACTCAAGCTATAGTACAATCAGCATAATTCTAGACTTCCAGCATCATAATATAGATGCAACATAATCCATCATTAGCATCATTCACAGTATTACAAATAAATCAAGTATTATATTCCTCAACACATGCTATCATCAATCCAACACATTGCCATGAGAATAATTGTCATCATATCAACAACTCACATACAATTACATATATCAATCATTATAATCATTTTTCACGCACATGCATAACCTTTATATTCATAAGCACACAAAAGATAATTCAAATCGTTATATCCATATTAATAAGATTAAGTATATACGAAAAATACAACCAAGGCAAAGTAGAGATCCCCTCACCTTGGATTCGGGCCAAATATACTCTATAGTCGCAAAGAAAGGATACCATAAATCTCACCAAAAGCCTAGAAAACAAGTCAAACAAGAATAGCATCAAATCAGAACATAAGTTACCAAACATTTATGCTTGTTCTGTTTTGAAGCAAATTTCGAGTCCATTCTTTAGAAAAATTCTGGTATTGGTCTAAAATTCTACAAATTGTGAAATTTAACACAGGACCATCTGTATGTGTTATTATACTAGGATAAAAATTTCAGATCAAAATTCTATCGTTTAAGCCCTCTAAATACTCTTTTAGTGACCACAGGTCAGAACTGTCTGATTTCTGCATAGGTTCTGTTTTTCTGTTTAATAAGCCTACCAATTCTTAGCCAAATGCTATGAAATTTGGTAGATATTTAGTATATTGTCTTAACTAGATACCATAAAAATTTCAAGTCAAACTAATGTGATTTAGCCACTGAACAAGGACTAAAATCCAATTCTGTTCAGATTTGTTTCTGCACAGAATATAATTCCGTTCTTTAGTATTTCACCAAACTAAACTCTTTCAACTAGCATGAAACTTTCCAGATTAGATTACCACAACATAAAGAATCTCTGCACAAAGTTTCATAAATTTAGTTGATTTGGTCATCCAAAAACACATAAAACCAGCAACATACAAAGCTGTCATATTTTCCTTTCATGGCCCCTTAGTGAAATAATTTCAGCAGCAGTATTTTAATTCCAATTGGAACTCAACAAGCAATACAACCATGCACCATCTTAGCATTATCTAATTTTTTGAATCAACCATTAAACTTTCACAACTTTTACACAACAGCACCAAGTTTCATGAACCCAAATTTCTGACTTAATTATGTCCACACACCAAATTGATTTACTGTAGCATTTGTCTCTTGGTTTGTACCCTCCTTTCCTTACATTCTGTCCATTTTAATTAGTTCATCCTATGCATAGCTTCCATGAATCTCCAGCAACCTAAAGTATAAACCAAGAAAGAAGAGAATCAAGTTCAATTTCCATAGAAAAATATCTATTTTGCACTGTTACAATATGGCTGATCCTGTTTTGCTGCACCAACTATTCTAATATGAGAATCATACCAAGTTACCATCTATTTGATGTTTCAGACTTTATACTTTGGAGATACATTAGAACTTTTATACACAAAGATAGACCATAAGTTGATCATAGAATATAAGTTTTCTATTTTTCCCCAAGTCTCTATAGTTTTCTCATTTGTACAAAACTACTCCCATGATCCTCACCTTAAAACAACTTTATATAATATTTCAAAGGCCTCTCCAACCCATCACAATTTACAATTTTAAAGAAAGAACCAACGTTTACAGCAAAGAATCTTCACCATGACAAGAGTTTAATTTAAAACCTCATACCAAGTTTTTCTTAACATTTCCACACTCTCAATTCAGCTCACAATTACAAATATTTACTCAAATGCATCTTAATAAGACAAAAATGATCTGCAATCATGTAGAAAAACCTAATTTACCTCATAGTTTCATAGTTTCATGCTATGTTTTTTTTCCTCTTTGTTATCCATAAATTCAGCAGCTCAAACCAACAAAAGAACCATCTCCTTAGGTATCATTCTCCCCACTGTACAGACCATAATTGCGCCATCACACACCATGAAAGATTAGTTCCGAGCCAGAAACCACATCATATAGCCGCAGACTTGGTTGGAGATCCCCTCAAGTCTCTTGAAGCTAATCTTATCACCCTTCTTTTCTTTCTCGTCTGCAACTCGTCTTCTCTCTCTCTTTTTTCCTCTCACTTTGTTTTTCTATGAATATTCGAAGGAAGGAGAAGAAGGAAAGGGAGAACCCCGCTTTCTGGCGACGACGACAGTGGTGGTGGCAAACTGTGCTCAATCTCGCACTCTCTCCTCCATTCTCAATCTCTCTCTTTCTCCCAAGCCAAACCGAGACGTGTGTGCATGTGTGTCAAGAATGGAGGGATCGAGAAGATTATATTGTGGCTTCTCTTAGAAGCCATATTCCATGTGTCACACTCCCTCAAAGCCACATGCTTAATTCTTTAAGTAATTATGTAAACTACCCCCCTTGGAAAAATATTTTCACTTGGGCCCTAACGAATTTTATAAAAATTCCTAAAATTTTATATTTTACCCAAAAATATTTCCATCACTTCATATCCATATTTTCACTAATAAAATAAAATAATATAATAAATAAAATTAAAAAAAGTTCTTGTAATTAAATTTTCTAACGAACCTCTAATTACTTTTTAATTATTCTTATTATCATTATTTCATTTTATTTTCAAATTTCAATTTAGTCTTCAATGATTTCCAAAATTTATAATTTAAATCCTAAATATTTTTGTTCCCACATTGAAAATTTCATATACGTTGTAGCTGGAGGTTAAACTTGGTGATCAGGTCGTATCACAAGTGTCAACGTTTAGGTATTTGGGATCAATTATACAAGATGATGGTGAAGTTATTAGAGATGTGGAACATAGGATACAAGCTGGGTGGTTGAAGTGGAGAATGGCATCAGGGGTTGTTTGTGATCGGAAAGTACCTGATAAACTCAAAGGAAAGTTTTATCGTACTGCTATAAGACCAGCGATTTTATATGGGAGTGAATGTTGGGCAATGAAAGGACAACAAGAACATAAAATTGGAGTGGCGGAGATGAGGATGTTGCATTGGATGTGTGGTCATACACGAAGAGATAAGATCCGTAATGATCATATACGAGGTAGAGTTGGGGTGGCACCTATTGAGGAAAAAATGGTTGAAAATCGTTTATGATGGTTTGGGCATGTGCAAAGGAGACCGTTGGAAGTGCCAGTTAGGAGAGTTGAGCAGATAGTTTGGAGCCCTATGAAAAAAGGTCGAGGAAGACCAAAAAGGACACTTAGAGAAATTATTGAACGGGATCTTTTAGTAAATGAGATATCTAAAGAGTTGGTCATTGATAGAGCTCAATGGCGTCGTACGATCCATGTAGCCGACCCCACTTAGTGGGATAAGGCTATGTTGTTGTTGTTGTTGTTGTTGTTTCCAAAAACCTCAGGCATTATAGGACAATACCTCATTTAATTACTAATAGTCTCTATCCTGGAATGATGGATGAGACCTCATTTAATTATTCATAGTCTCTGTCCTAGAATGGTGGATGAGACCTCATTTAATTACTAATAGTCTTTGTCCTGGAATGGTGGACAAGATCTCATTTAATTATTCATAGTCTCTATCCTGAAACGGTGGACGAGACCTCATTTAATTACTAATAGTCTCTGTCCTGGAACAGTGGACGAGACCTTCATTTAATTACTAGTAGTCTCTGTCCTAGAACGGTGGATGAGACCTCATTTAATTACCGTCATTGTCCTGGAATGGTGGACAGTATTATTTCTTTTTTGTCCTAAATTGGTGAACAATATTGAGATTATGAAAATGTGTGTTTATCTGTAGGTGTTACTTTTGTTGGCTCTAGCCTTGATTATATATATAAATAAATCACATTTTATCAATTGATGTATTTTGGATGAGGGTGTTATGTTTGCTTACAAGTTTTGGTATAAAATATCAAGCTAGGCCTTTAACCATTGGTCCTAACCTTGTTTGGTATCTATGCTGCCATAGGTTGTCTTTATCTAACTGTTTAGTCTTGCAGTGAGCAATTATGTTGGTACGAGAATAACTATGGATGGGACCTAATCTAAGGTTCCATCACTTCGAGTGGTACACAAGTTTCCTTTTAAATTCCTGGTTGTTATTCCTCACTAAGTATTTTTATCTCATTTCT
Organism: Biancaea sappan; assembly: GCA_037074585.1. Classification (NCBI taxonomy): domain Eukaryota; kingdom Viridiplantae; phylum Streptophyta; class Magnoliopsida; order Fabales; family Fabaceae; genus Biancaea; species Biancaea sappan. The sequence continues at coordinate 67,405,633 of CM073492.1, forward strand.
TCCTCTAGTGTACCCTTTGCAGGTTCTGTGTTAGCAGACAAGTCTCTGTATGAGGAGTAGCAGAGTCTCTGAGTCTGTATTCCTTTCTTGGAATGATGGTATGTCTACTTATTAGGTTTTATTTTTAAGTCACTCTGTAGTTAGATAGAACACCTAGGAAATCTTATGTTGGTTGTAATAAGGGACTTATACATATTATATTTATTTCACGTATTATGGTTTGAGATTAGGCTTACAGCGGTGGATGAAGTCCACTTCCATGCTAGTCATGTTTCCCAGGTGGGGCGTGACATTAACTATACTTAAATCTTAAGTATAGTGTACATACATGCAATCAAACATGAGTATATATTGTATTTCTATTCTCTTGAAAGGGCTCAATGCATAAATCATTAGATGTTACTACCATTAGTTGATTAGTGCTGGGACAACCTTTATATTATGTTGAGATATAGGAGAGAGATATTAGACTTCTCTGTTTAATAAACTAAAGTATTGTAAATAGTTTGATGCATATTTCCTTATTAACAGAGCATATAGATTCATGGCATTTATTTATATTGTCCTGGAATGGTGGAAAAAAATCATTTACTTATATTGTTATGGAATGATAGCCAAGATATCATTATTTACATTGTCCTGGAATGGTGGACACAATCCATATGAGCATATTGATACTAGGAATGTATTACAATTATTACACATGTATAACGAGGGATCTCACAGAAGTGGTTATTATTCATGAATGCTTCACATAGAGATTTTGATTTTGTATACTTATGTATATAAACTTATTTCTCGTTTCATTGAGTAATAAAAGTAGACGATGAATCAATGCCTAATTACAATGATCCTTCCTTGGTAGGAAGTGAATGGTAAGTTTCATTTTTAAGTTTATCTCACTGAGTAGTTCACTCACTCTCTTATGTGTGTTCGTTTGTAGATCCTATTATAACCGGTGATTCTCTGCGAGAGGAGTAGTGGAGTCTCTAATTACCACATCCTATTGACCGATGGTGATTATTTCTTTTGATTATTTTGGGAATAGCATTCCGTACTTTGGTCGTTAGGACTCCTAGGTCTTGTATGATTATTCTTTTGGGATTTTGTATTCTTTTGTAGTTAAGACTCATTGGTAGACTATGTTTTGATCCTTTCCTTACCTTGTTTTGTGATTGGAGAGGAAAGCTTGAAACCATAAGTCTGTTCTAATATTTGTACCATTGGAAATGAATGTTGTCTAATGAAATGTACTTATGTGTATTTGTGCACTAGTAATTATTGCTTGGTGTGTTGTTAAGTTTTAAAGCTTACGGTTTTGGGATGGTTCTCAAACCGTGCCAGTCACTTAACCCAAACCAGTCATGACAGAAGGTACATGTGTATATATGTATATGTATACACACATATAAAATAAATATATATAATTGTTTAGTGAAAAAGTGTATGTACATACACATACACAAACACACACATATATATATACCTAATTTGTGATATGTTTGTTTGGAAGGTTTAGTTGGGCAAATATATAAATGTATACACACATATGCTCACCTTAACCTTGTCATTGAAGTAAGAAAGTTGTGACTCCTCTGCATATTAAGTTTGTTATGATGTGATAGAAAATTATATATAGAATAAATGTAAGCTTCCAAATTTGCAAAGTATTATGAATGTTGAAGTTATATTATGGATTGTGAATGGTATGTGAACTGAGTTGAGATGTGACATAATTTGATTGTTGAACTCCTTTATTTGCAGATAGTTAAAGTATGTTATTGTTGAATAATTATTCTATGATATGAGCTATGTTGTGGTTGGAATTGTAAATGGTTATAAGCTATTTATGTGTGTGACTGGAATGAATGGAAAAGACATGGTGTTGCACCCTATGGGAAATACCTATAAGGAGTAATAAGGGTAGAGATCTATACATAGAGCAATAAGGATAGATATGGTGAGGACTGCGAGCAATGATTCAGTAGTACTCTAGATGACCCGATTGGTACAGAAAATTATGAGATTGAATTGTTTGAATGTTGTAATGAGCTGATCTAGATTGCATTATATTGTGTTACGATTGGCTTATGAATGATTGATACATGTTATCATTATGATGCATGATATCCATTTTTTGTCATAGTGTAATGTTGTCCCCTCAATGGGCACGTGGCTTGCTCATACCCCTCTTATTAACATATTTTAGATTTGACAATTGAAGGCGAGTATTCGATTAGGGAGTAATGGAATTCTCAATTCAAGACCCCACCTGATTTCAGAGATGATTTAAATCCTATCCTTGTATCTCTTATTTTAATACTCTAGAGTTCCTCCATGATCGTATAGGTAGCTTAGGATTGAGATTTTTGTCATTGTAAATTGAGACATAATGTATCAGAAAAAATTCAATTGTACAAAAGATTTGCTTCTAAATATTTTATTTATTTAATTTATATGTCATGATGGAATGTATGAAATATATACATGGTGGTGTAATTATTGTATTTAGTTAATTATGGATAATTAAAAGACAATTCTCCTTAGATGAAACTTATTTTATTTTTCTATTTTAGAATATTATGGATGTTGATTAGATAAAATGGACTAGGTTCAGAGGTGAGGTCAAGCTCACTCTCTTATCGGTCACGTACCCTAGGTTGAATGTGACAGGGAGAACCATCGTCCATACAGATGCTAGGAATTAGGTTAGTTTAAATCAATTTAAATTAATTTAATGTAGGATAATTCTCTCTTTAATTGGTTAGGTCTTGATTTATCTTCTAGTTTAATTAATCTTTTAATTTACTTGTAATCCTTTCCTTTGTTTTGAATTAATTTAAAGTTTATTTATTTAAGCAGCTTTATCCCCTATTTAAAATATCATTAAACAAGATTTGATTTTCCTTTTACTCTTATCCCTACCTCAAGCCATATCTCTCATTCTCCTACTCTCTATCTTTCTTCCTTTTTAGTTTATTAAATCCTTCTTTTATCTCCCTTAATTATCTTCTTAATTTCTTATTATTTATCTTAACTTAATTTAGTTTAAATTAGATTTAATTTTTAAATATATGTTTTAAGTTAAAATTTAAGTTTTAATATTATATCTTAGTGGCTAATTTATTTTTAAACTTTTAAGTAGAAAGCCGACACCTATCCACATTAGATTAGATTTTTTTTATTAAATACATTAAATTTATTATTCACTTATCTTAACAGTTAGTTTAAGGTTTAAACATTAATTTATTTAAGATTTGATTTATTTCTATGGCTTATCTACCTTTATTATTTTAAATTTTCTAGATTATATGTAGGGATTTATTAAATTCTATTTCTTTTATTGACAATTTTTTTAGATATCTCATATCCAAATCAATCGAATTATCTTAAATTTTATTATGCTTATCTCACGCCTTCTTCATTCCCCTTTTCTTTTTCCTTATCTTTTTTTGATTGGCATATCTAATTGGGAGGCTTCATGCCACCCATCTCTAATTGGGCTTTAAGTGATTAACTTAAGCTTGATTTCCTAATTTCGTTTGGGCCCTAATTTTTATATTTGGGCTTAAGTGATTTTGATTTAACTAGGCCTAGGCATATTGTGATTGAATTTAAGTCAATTTATTCCTAATCATCCTTTAAAGTCTCACATTAATTTTACTAATTTAATCTCTACCTAGTCGTCCTATTTTGACTGATTTTGCCTAACTCCTGATCAAGTTTTTTTTTCACTTTAGTCCCTTAATAACCAGAATCGCAATTTATGAATAGAAAAACCATCATATCATACAACACTAATCATATCACATGTTTCATGGATAATAGAAGCCAAAAACATATATTCTGACATCCATATCAAACAAAATCATGTATGTGCCCTAGGTATATAAAATTAAAATAACAAACATGGTACAAATTTCCCACAGGTATCCCGTTATTCATGAAAAATTTTCTGCACATCCAAACTCAGGCATTCTTTCAACATTGTAATACTTGGAGTATTACATTACTTCTCCCATAAAGAAATTCAATCCCCGAATTTCAACAACCACTAACTCCTATCTTACCAATGTTACTCAGTTCTACAAAATTCCCTACCATTTTTTGGTTTTTAACTGTACATCTTTTAGTACATTTCTTACTAGAGCTTGGTCCTATGGTTCATGCAAGTCCTCTTGGGGACTTCCTCCTTAAAGTCAACCCTTGCTACACATCTTGGGTCCAAAACCAATTTTCAACGACCTTCCGTGTTTTATCGGAGGCAACAATATCTTACACTACAAGCACACAACTAGAAAAAGCCAATACAACCACTATTGAGGAGTATGATGTGAAAGAAAGAAAGAATAAAATTCAAAAAAAAAAACTCTATAGGGCTTTTTGCAGATCCCCGTCCTATGGTCGTACTGCGATTCATGACAATAGGGGAAGTCCCACAAAAGACGCCTTGTTCTGTGATAATTAGGAGACCTACTAACTAGACTCTAATACCAACTTTGTCACAACTCGCTGCCTGGGCCGGGATCGGCACAGTGATGATATCCTTGTCACTGTAAGCCTTAAAGTCTACCCTTACCCCTTTTTTGTTTTAATTATGCAAAAGCGTATAATTCAAATCTCAATTTTTATATCACATTATATTGACACAGAGAGTAGGGACATACCTGGTATCCTCATTCCCTATATATTATATTACATACATAAGCGGCAATCAAATCATATTTTTCAACAAAAACAGGTAAGTAATCACAACTAGTTAGTTTTCAGATGGGTACGTACCTGATCTCCACGCCACCCAATTCACAGTAATATGAGTAAAGATCACACAACATACATAACCCCTTAATGGTAATTCACTTAGAAATTTATACCATAGCATGGTTTATTTTGTTTAATTATCATCACCATGTAGTTACCTATTATTATTCTATTGTATTTATTTATTATTACATCAATTTATGTGTTTGGCGTCACCATGTATATATATATATTTTTACATTGTGTTTCTATATCCTTATCTCCTTTTATTATTGTTGTTGTATTATTGTTATCCCATTTATCTTTTGCATTTATTTATTAATATATTTGTTGTATTATCATTTGGTTATCCAAATCTTTTACTTGGATTAATGTTTTAAACTACTGCTAGAAGATTTATCCAAAAGAATTTATCCTAGCTATACTTTTCATTCAATTATGCTCTCTATTATCTTTAAATTAAGTTTATTTATCCCTTTAACAAAATATCAAATCTATAAATCCTTTCCTTCCCATTAGAGATAGACTCAAAACTAATAATCTAAAGTTATTATCATATCCTTTTTAAATAAAGTGCATCGTCCTAAGTACTTACTACGAATTTGTATATACATATATATATATATACATATATATATATATATATAATTTCATAATATGATATAACCAAACTAAGTCGCCCCTTCCTAAACTTTTTAAAAGATAAAGTAACATCATTCCAAATCAAATTAAAGAGGAAGATCCACGCCATCTTCATACCATAATAGCCATAGGAGGTATACAAAGGAAATTAATCATGTTCTTATTCCACAGGAATAACCAAACAATTTTTTAATAATAACGAGAACATGTAAAAGCCATGAATTCCATGAAAATGTTTACAGATGACATTCAAACAATCATTTTCACAGTAACGTTGGCCAAGTATGAATTTAATTTATAAAATCCACAAATTTTTAATAATGTTTAAACAATAAATCAAATAATTTAATGGCATAACCCATATGAAGTCCTTCGATGTTAATTTTAAATAAAAACTTGGAGATCCCCAAAATTATGATCCCAGGAATCCTAGTTATCAAAAAACCTAACTCATCCTAAGATTCATATGAACCTACCTAGCAATGGAAAGTTCTCACAAAACAAAACACCCTGCTACTCCTCTAGAGGGGGTTCGTCACCTGCAACTGGATTGAAAGAAGGAAAACACAAGGGTGAGTTATGGGGTAATCAGTGAGTATATGAACACTCAATAGTAAGAACAAAACAAGAATTAGATTATAAAGTGAAGACACGAGCTAAAATACCATTCAAAACATAACTCAAGAACATAAACCGTAATAAAGCTGAATTCCACAATCAATCATCAAACATACATCAATTGTGTTGGTACTAGTCACTTAGGCAGAGTCACCATTAGACCCTCTTAAGGCCCTTAATGATGCTCACACTTAACATCATCATCAATAGGCCATCCCAAGAGTTTCTTAATTACTTGGGCCATATCCTCTTATAATGAGATAGCTTCTCCCTTATCCACTGAGTTTTATAACTGATGTAACTCATTTGGCAGAAATGGGGACCACACGACATCTCAAACATGCCATATGGCATTTCAATCACAAAGATTCAACACAATCATATGAAAGTTAAAATTTCAGAGTCATAATACAAATTGTTTATTCATATAATTTTTCAGATATTTATCCATTCCTCGTATTTGAAATTTTCTAAAATTCCATATGTGGAAATCATTCATGCTAAAAATGTTATTATTCTTTAACGATAAACTTCGGGATATCGACCCAGTTTAACATCATAATAAACTACACTGTGATCCTATTATTTAAGGATTTCTCTAATCACCTGGATTCCTTGTTCTACCAAAATCCTTAATGTTCCGTGATGAAATTTCCTATCGTTTATTTGAAAAAGAAGGGATTTAAACTAAAATAGAAAAATTGTTTTATTTTGGTTATGACCTTTGCTCACCATTTCAGTCATATCTCCCAAACGATATGGAATTTTAAGAAGAAACTGGTCCCATTTAAAGCTAGACGAAAAGGGATTTATGTTGACAGGTAGCTCGTTAAACTTTGAAATTTTGTAAAAGCAATATGATCGATTAAATGTACGTGAAGATTTAAAGCATTAGATTCAAGTTTGATTGATCTTACCTTGTCTTTAACTTATCTCTTGGAATGTTTTCTTGAGTTCTTGATTATGGATTGATTGTGCAAAACCTAAGAGCTGTTTTTGTGTTAGTTTATAATGCAGGGCTAGGGTTTGTTCAAGAGAAAAATAGAGAGAGATGAACCTTGCAAAGTGTTTGGTGATTTCCTTTCCTTTTTCCTTATTTAATCCATTTTAAAAGAATGAAGGGAGGGAATCAGGGTTCTTCTTAGCCTATGGCCTAATGGGTGGTGAGAGAGAGAGAGATTCGTCATCCCTATAGCTACTAGGAATTAAGTTAGTTTGAATTAATTTAAAGTAATTTAATGTAGGATAATTCTCTCTTTAATTGGTTAGGTCTTGATTTATCTTCTAGTTTAATTAAATCTTTTAATTTACTAGTAATCTTTTCCTTTGTTTTGAATTAAGTTAACGTTTATTGATTTAAGAAGTTTTATCCCCTATTTGAAATATCATTAAACAAAATATGGTTTTCCTTTTATCCTTATCTCTACCTCACGCCATCTCTCCCATTCTCCTACTCTCTATCTTTTTATTGTTTAGTTTATTAAATCCTTCTTTTATCTCCCTTAATTATCTTCTTAACTTATTATTTATCTTAACTTAAATTAGTTTAAATTAGATTTGATTTCTAAATATTTTTTATTTAAAATTTAAACCTAATACTGTATCTTAGCTAGTTAGCTTATTTTTAAACTTTTAAGTGGATTGCCGACGCCAATCCACATTAGATTAGATTTTATTAAATAATCCATTAAATTTATTATTCACTTATCTGAATAGTTAGTTTAAGTTTTAAACATTTATTTATTTAAGATTTGATTTATTTCTATGGCTTATCTACCTTTATTATTTTCAATTTCCTAGATTATCCTAATTACATGTAAGATGGCGCCTAATTTGTAGGGATTTATCAAATTCTATTGCTTTTATTAACAACCTTATTTAGATATCTCATATCCAACTCAAACTAATTATCTTAAATTTTCTTATGCTTATCTCACGCCTTCTCCATTCCCCTTTTCTTTTTTTTTTATTGGCTTATCTAATAGGTGGGTTTCACGCCATCCATCTCCAATTGGGCTAAAGTGAATAGCCTTTGGGCTTAAGTGATTAACTTAAGCCTAATTGCCTAATTTTTTTTGGGCCCTAATTTTTATATTTGGGCTCAAGTGATTTTGATTTAACTAGGCGTAGGCATCTTATGTGATTGGGTTTAAGTCAATTTATTCCTAAACACCCTTTAAAGCCTCACATTAACTTTTCTCATTTAATCTCTACCTAGTCGTCCTAATTTCACTAATTTTTCCTAACCCCTAAATAATTTTTATTTTTCACTTGAGTCCCTTAATATCTAGAATCGCAATTTTCAAACAAAATATTCATCATATCATACAATATTGATCATACCATACATTTCATGGATAATAGATGCCTATGATACATATTCTGACATCATACTTACACAAAATCATGCATGTACCCTAGACATATGAAATTAAAATAATAGACATGGTACAAATTTCCCCAGGCATCCCTTTATTCATGAAAAATTTTCTACATATCCGAACTTATGCATTCTTTCAACATCATAATACCTGGGGTATTACAATTTGACTACACTAAGCCACTCCTAATTATCTCTAACAGTTGTAACTATGCTATGCAATGGGATGCCATACAACGTACGATCCTAACTCCTCTCCTATATGGCTAATTGCATCTCCATTCAAATGTTATTATATATATATATATAAGTTTTTACGTGTAGTTCTCCAAAATCACATTAACTCACATGCATGAAGATGTTTTCATAACTTTATCATTTCAAGCAGAAAATACATCCGAGTAGGTTAGCTACTCACTTCAACTCTAAGCCATAGTCTTACTGTCACACCCCTAATCCGGGATATGTGACCAGCATAGAGTGGAATCTATTCCATTACCGTAAGCCTAGGCCAACTCAATTTACAACTAAAATAAAGGTAAAACACATCACCTATAACAATAATATCTAAAAGTGAATTTAACTAACAAGAATCATACCATTAGGAATTTATAGTTTACAAAAAGAATGCCCATGTTTCCAAGTTTTCCTTCTCCAGCACAAAATATAGTGTAACAAAAGTTCTAAAACATGATTGATCCAACAAACCGAAGTATGAATTACAATCCATCACCATATACGCTACACAAATCCTAGGAGTCCTATCAATACAGAATAGACATCCCTCCCAAAATATACCGAAAGAAAGTCACCAACCTAGCAACAAAAAAGGTTTAGTGAGAAGATGCCCTGCTACTCCTCATGCAAAGACTCATGACCTGACACAGAGTCTGCCAGAGGTACACCAAAGAGGAGTCAACAATAATACTCAACAAGATATAACACTACAAGGAAAAGTAAACATTACTGTGTGCCTCTTGTAGGAGGATGGGAAATTACAATCGGTCCTATCCACCAACATAATCCATCATACCTGCATCAAATACATAACCAACAGAAATACATAATAGCACAAGGGAATCATAATCCATATCCAACTCATTTATACAAGAGTACAAGTACAGGAATAGGATAGTTATTCTTCACATCGCCACATAGGTGTTGGACTGCCGAGGCACCATACACGCTTTGGTGATTTATTAGTTTCCATTGCCACCATCTCTTAGGCATTTGCTCTCAAGTGTGGTTTAAATAAAGTTACCATCGTCTATCCATCACTTAGACGGCATCATCAAGGGTTTAAGACAAATACTAACTCCAAGCATACATCCCATACCACAATCGCAATAGCAAGTCCGATACTTGATAATTTGAACAAGACTGCATATCATCACTGATATTGATTTAATTATAATAATGATATACAAACATTCACCAACTAATGTTTTCTTACACTAATTCTTTTATACTGCTGTTTTATAAACCATCCATGAATATTTTAAGTGAAAGTTAAATGTGCAAAAATGTTTTGTGACCTTGGCATGGATTGAGGCTTGGGAAATTTATTTTCCATGGACTGAGGCTTAGATTGAGGGACTGCAAGAACCCTTCTTCCATGGTTTAGGTGTCATGCCCCAAAATCAAGCACATGACCGGCACGATAGCACAAATCCCGTGCTACCATAAGCCTATCTAATATCGTTATATCTAATCCCTTTTTTTCCCAATTTCATTGTTACTTATCATTAAGCATACATAATATAATTAGAAATTCATGTATTAACTCACATATCTAAAACATGTCTTAATCATGCATCATGTAGAAGCCATACAACAAAACAACTTAGATTTAAAAAACAATTCAGAGTTTGAAGTATATATATATATATATATATATGAATATATATAATAAAATAAAGACTAAAATTTGGAAATATTAATTAAATATAAATAAACATTTAAAATAGATATTAATTAAAACAAATATTAATTTATAACTGAATATTAATTAAAATAAATAAAAATAAATATCAAATATTAGTTAAAATAAATATTAATTTGTAATATAAATAATATAAATTATTATGACCTGATGCCATATACACACAAGGAAAAAGGAAAACTTACTTGGATTCCTCGCAATCTTCCATAATTAAAAAATAATATTTGAATTTAAAAGGAAAATAGGAACTCACTAATATTCAAATAACGTATTATCTCACTCCAATGGAATTTAATTTATAATAAAATAAATAGAAATAATCCTTATAATTAACTAGTCTAAATAAAACACATTATCTAGTAAAATAATCGATTCACCCTAGACCCCCTAGATGTCCTAATCGACCATAGAGTTTCCTAAACATAATAAAATAAATACCAATGGCTCAGGACCCACCCAACATTGGGATAGTCTAACGGCGAATTTAGTCATCTTGTGAAAATTCCTCTTCCTCTGCTTGATCTAAAAAAAAAAAAAGGAAAGCCAACAAGTGTGAGATAAATATCTTAGTGAGCGAGCCAATCCCCACCCTAATAAAATCTTCTATGCAAAAACAATAAAATAAAATCATAGGCGAGAATTGTTGACCACATTGCATTCAAAGCCTTTCATAAATCTTGATGATCAACAAATAAATTTAAACAATCTTTTATTGTGCTTTAATGTCTACTTTTTCAGGAAAATACCTCAAGACAAAAAGAATTTGTTAAAAGCTCAAGTTGAGGTCTTTTTCTTTTTGTCTCTTTTAGAAAATCTTGTAAAAACTTTTGAATGGCAAGAGAAATTATTTGTAAATCTTTTAAAAGTTGAAAATGGATTCTTGATCCTTGGAATTTATAAAAACTTTAGAAATACATGATCAGGAGCCATCAATCAACTAATGCACATGCAATAGTTGACTAATCACTCTCTAGCTAAAAAATCAGCTAAAGATCAATGTCCATTAGTCGACTAATTAAGTTTCAATAGTTAACTTATTAGTCATTGTCTTAATTTCAAAAAGGTCTCCAGTAGCCATTAGTTGACTGATCCCATTACATTAATTGACTGATCACTTCTGAAAAATTTTAAACTTCAAGATAGAGACTCATTAGTTGACTAACAGCTAATCATCAGTCGACTAATCAGTCACTGTCTCAAATTTAAAAAGACATCCAATAGCCATTAGTCGACTGATCACTTCTGAAAGAATTTCAACTTCGAGACAGAGACTCATAAGTCAACTAATAGCTAATCATTAGTTGACTATCGTCTCATTAAAGAGCATTAGTTGACTGTCTGGGTCAATTAGTCGACTGTTAGCATGATGACATTAGTTCCAACGACTATTTTCTGAAGATTTTAGCTGATATCATCATGGATCCTCTTCCAATGAATCTCTAATATTTTGGGCTATATATATTGACTTCAGAGGTTGTCAAATCAACAAGAATACATTCTATTTGTCTCTAAAACTTGAAAAGTTAATCTCTTGCCAATCATTTGCTTCTAGAGTGCTTATCACTTGTATACTTACTCTATTTTAGAGAGTTATTTATATTTTTCTCAATCTTTCATTTGTATTGATCAAGGAAGGGTTCCTTCAGGCTGTGATTAAGAGTAATCTTAGAGTGAAGAGGAGAAACACTCTTGGGAAACAAAGTTCTCTGTTGTAGTGGCTCACAAGTGCCCATCTTTTACAAACTTATGATTATAAGTTGAACACTCAAGAAATTGTCTTGAGGACTAGATGTAGACTTGGTTTAAGCTGAACCAGTATAAATATTTGTGTTAAACTCTCCTTCTATCTTCTTTTTAATTATTTATTGCTTTATCTTTGATTATTTGCACTCTTAAATTATTCATCTTGTCTTTGCTTTGTTTTTCACTATCTTAAAAATTTGGCTTTGCTCTTAAAATCTTTTAAACTTTCAAGTCTTCAAATAATTTTTAAACCCAATTTACCCCCTCTTGGGAGCTAGCCATCTCTCTCAACTGGTATCAGAGCTTAGGCTCTTGATCAAAGACTTTACAGTCTAAGAGTTGAATTATGGCTGGCCTTGGTGATTACATTTTGCCTAAAGGAAATTCCTTCACTAAACCCCCTGGTTTCAATGGCAATCATTACACTTATTGGAAGTCTAAAATGAGCTTATTTTTTGACGCAGTAGACCTAGACTTATGGGATATTGCAGAAAATGGTCCCTATATACCTATGAAGGTAGTTGATGAGAAAAATGTTCTAATACCCAAAAGTTAATTGGATGAAACTGAAAAGAAACTTGTGCATTTAAATGCTAAAGCCAAAATGATCATTGTCAGTGCCTTATGTCAAGATGAGTACTTTAGAGTTTCTAGTTGTGCTAATGCTAAAGAAATGTGGGATACACTTGAAATTGTACATGAAGGAACTCTAGGAGTCAAAGAATCAAAAATAAGCACTCTCACCGATGAATATGAAAATTTCAAAATCAAAAGTGGTGAGAGCATTAGTGAAATGCAATTGAGATATACTCACATTACTAACCACTTGAGAGCTCTTGGTGTGACCTATACAAAACAATTCCAAACCACCAAGATTCTAAGGTGTCTCACTTCAAAATGGGAAGCAAAGAGGACAGTCATTATGAAGGTTAGAGGAGAATCCATGAGCTCTCTCACAGCTCTATTTGAAAATCTCCAAAATTATGAATCTCAGATTTTGGAAATGAGACAAGAGGAAGAAACCAAGAAAAAGAAGACTATCTCCTTGAAGTCAATCTCCTCCAAAAAAGTAGAAGCTAACAATGATGATGATGAAGGAGAACTTGACATCAATAATGAAGATTTTAGCCCCTTTGTCAAAATGTTCAACCAATTTCTAAAAAACAAGAACACTAGAAGATGGAGAAAAGATAGAGAAAACAACAAGGAAGGTCTTACTTGCTATGAATGCAAAAAGAATGGACATATCAAATAGGATTGTCCAAAATACATCAAGAAGCAGGAAGAAAAGAAAAGATATGACAAAGGCAAATAGAAAGCCTATGTCTCTTCAATTTGGAGAGAAAATGAATCTGATAAAGAAGAGAACGAAGAAGCAAATCTTTGCCTTATAGCAAGAGACAAAGAAGAGGTAACACTTCTTGAACCCTCTCATTCTTTTCATGAAATGCAAGAAGAATACACAATGAATTCTTAAAGCTTGCCAAAAAGCTAAATATTTCAAAACAAAGGATTTCCTTGCTTGAAAGTGAAATTTTAAATTTCGAATTTCAAAAATGATCTCATCAGACTCAAGGAAGAAAATCTGACTTTTTGAAAAACAAAACTCCCTCTTACAAGATGAAAATGAAAGCTTGAAAACATTGTCTACTTCTCCAAAAGAAGATTGCCCTTGCTATAAATGTATTGACCTTGAAAAACAAATTAAGGATTTAAAATCTACCCTTGAAAAATTTACTCAAGGAAGAGATGATTTGAACATATTGCTTGGTAATCAAATATATGTCTTTGACAAAGCTGGATTGGGATATAAACCCAAAGCTAGTAAAAAATACTATAAGAATTTCTTTGTCTATGCAACTATGTCAAATAGTCCCTTTACTACTTGTTTCCATTATGGATTGAAAGGAAACAGCTCCTACTCTTGTTAGTACAAAAAGAATACTTCAAATGCTAACAAGAAAAAGTGGGTACCAAAAAGAACCTCTAATAAAGAAGGATCCAAACAAGTTTGGGTACCTAAAGTGAAGTCTTAAATTTATGCTATAGGTATGCCTCAAAGCTAGGAGTGGGAAATGAGACTTGGATAATGGTTGCTCTAAACACATGACTGGTAATCAATCCAAATTCATCTCTTTAGCTCCAAAAGGAGGCAAAGTGACCTTTGGAGGTAATGACAGAGGCTTAATCAAGGGTATAGGTAAAGTTGGTAAGAATTCCTCAACTTCTATTGAAAATGTTTTGTTTATTGAAGGCCTCAATCATAATTTACTTAGCATTAGTCAACTATGTGACAAAGGCAATAGAGTTATTTTTTATTCAACTCGTTGCATAGTTGAAAACATTAATGATAACCAAATTAAGCTTATTGGTTAAAGGATCAATAATGTGTATGTTATAAATCTTGATTATGATCCTTCTATTGACTCTACTTGTTTGATTAGTGTTAGTGATGAAAGTTGGCTTTGGCATAGAAGATTAGCTCATGCTAGCATAAGCCTTTTAGAAAAACTAGTCTTAAAAGAACTTGTAATTGGCTTGCCCAAAATCAAATTTGAAAAGGATAAGCTTTATGATGCTTGTCAAATGGGAAAGTAAGTTAAAAGTTCTTTCAAGTCTAAAAATGTTGTTTCAATAACTAAACCTTTGTAACTACTCCACATAGACCTTATAGGGCCATCTAGAACAAAAGGCCTTGGAGGTAACTCTTATGTGCTAGTTGATGTAGATGATTACTCAAGGTTTACATGGACTCTTTTTCTTGCTCATAAAGATCAAGCCTTTAAATCCTTTCTAAAACTTGCTAAATTTGTTCAAAATGAACAAGGCTTAACTATTGTGAGAATTAGAAGTGACCTCGGTTGAGCATTTCACAATTATGAATTCATGGAATTTTGTGATGAAAATGGAATTGAGCATAACTTTTCATCTCCTAGAACCCCTCAACAAAATGGTGTTATTGAGAGGAAAAATAAAACTCTAGAAGAGATGGCAAGAACTATGCTTAATGAAGGGAAACTTCCTTAATACTTTTGGGCAGATGCGGTTAATACCTCTTGTTACATAATGAATAAAGCCTTAATTAGGCCAATTTTAAACCAAACCCCATATGAGCTATATAAAGGAAGAAAGCCCAATATTTCTTATCTCCATATATTTGGTTGCAAATGTTTTATTTTGAACAATGGGAAAGAAAACTTAGAAAAATTTGATGTCAAAGTTGATGAATTGGTTACTCTAACACTAGTAAAGCATAGAGTTTACAACAAAAGAATTCTTACTATTGAAGAATCTATACATGTTGCTTTCAACGAAATAACTCCTGTCTTAAGGATTATGATGATCAAAATAGAGTGCTAGACTTTTTCAAGGATTTATCTTTAAATGATGAAGTGGAGAAACAACAAGAAGTTGCTCTAAAAGAGGACATTGACTATGAAGAGAATGCCAACCTACCACAAGAAGAAGAACCCTCTAAAAGAAGTGAGACCTCAAGAGGAAGAGCCACCATGTAACAATGATAACCTTCCAAAGGGTTGGAGGTATGCAAAAAGCCATCCTAAGGAACTCGTCATTGGTGATACATCTCAAAGGGTAACAACTAAAAACTCTATTAGCAATATTTGTAATCACTTAGCCTTTCTTTCACAAGTTGAACCAAAAAATATTGATGATACAATTATTGATGAAAATTAGGTCTTGGCCATACAAAAAGAACTAAATCAATTTGAAAGAGGCCAAGTTTGAGACTTAGTCCCTAGACCTAATGATCATGCAATAATTGGCATAAAATGGGTTTATAGAAACAAACTTGATGAAATGGAGTAGTGCTTAGAAATAAACTAGACTTATTGCAAAAGGTTAAATCAAGAGGAAAGCATTGATTATGATGAAACTTTTGCACCCGTGGCTAGGATTAAACCCATTAGAATGATGTTGGAATTTGCATGCATAAATGATTTCAAACTTTTTCAAATGGATGTTAATAGTGTTTCCTCAATGGCTATATCATGGAAGAAGTTTATGTTGAACAACCTCCTGGTTTTGAAAACCATGATAAGCCTAATCATGTTTATAAACTCAAAAAGGCTCTTTATGGTCTCAAACAAGCTCTTGCAGCTTGGTATGAGAGATTGAGCTCATTTCTTTTGGAAAATAGTTTTTCTAGAGGAAAGGTTGATACAACTCTCTTTTTCAAAAAGGAAAATCATGATTTAATCATTGTTCAAATTTATGTTGACGACATGATTTTTGGTGGTACTAACGAAAGTTTATGCAAGGAGTTTGCTATGATTATGCAAGGAGAATTTGAAATGTCAATAATGGGTGAACTCAACTTCTTCCTTAGGCTCCAAATCAAATAAATGGAACATGGCACATTTGGGAGTCAAACCAAATATGCCAAAGAGTTGCTCAAGAAATTTGGAATGGATAGTGCTAAACCTATTTCCACACATATGAGTACCTCAACAAATTTGGACAAGGATGAAGAGGGTATACCCTATGACATAACAAAATATAGAGGTATGATCGACTCCTTTTTATATTTAATAGCTAGTAAACCAAATATTATGTTTAGTGCATGCATGTGTGCACATTTTCAAACTTGTCCCAAGGATTCTCATTTTAAAGCTGTGAAAAGAATTTTTAGATACTTGGTTGGCACATCTAAAATGGGTTTATGGTATCCTACTCAGACATTGATTTTATGGATAGCAAAACTAATAGAAAGAGCATAAGTGGAACTTGCCAATTCTTTAGTAACTCTCTTGTCTCTTGGTTTAGCAAAAAGTAAAATAGTGTTGTTTTATCCATAGTTAAAGCTAAATATATTGCAGCTGGAAGTTGCTGTGCTCAAGTTTTATGGATGAAGCAACAACAAGAAGATCTTGGTGTTTCCCTTGAAAATATACCCATTAGATGTGATAATACAAGTGCTATATATCTGTCCAAAAATCCTATACAACACTCTAGAACTAAACATATTGAGATTAGACACCATTTTATAAGAGATTATGTTCAAACAAAAAATGTCTCTTTTGAATTTGTGCAAACGGATTTTCAATAGGCTGACATTTTTACAAAGCCTCTAGCTGAGGATAGATTCAACTTTATAAGGAGAGAACATGGGATGGCAAATCTAAATAAACTCTAATTATTGTTTTCTGTTGCATTCACTTTAGAATTCTAGTTCTTTGATTGATCCCCATTACTAACCTAAGCATCGGAGTGTCCACTAAAAGTGTTTTGTAGGTTTGAGTCCTCAAAATATCCTCTAAGGCACTCATCTCCTAAAGCTGCTGCTAAGTCATCATATTTGTGGTTCTACAATGAATTACTTGACTATGTTCAGCTTATCAGTCGACTAAATGCTCAACAGATGAAATTTTTCAAACTTTGAAGGAATCAGTCGACTATCTTCAGTGAATCAATCGAATAATTATTCTCTGCCAAAATTTTTATTTAAGTATAGGAGCCATCAGTCGACTAATCAAAGGCAATCAGTCGACTAATGAACGTCTGTCCAAATTTCTTCTTAAGTGTAAAAGTATTCAGTTGACTAATATCAATCAATCAGTCGACTAATGACCCTCTGCCCAAATTACTATTTAGAGTATAAAAGTCATCAGTCGACTAATCGAAAGCAATTAGTCGACTGATATATCACTGGTCACTAAAAATTGGAATGAGTGCCAGGCACTAGTACTGGCGCCGAGCATTTGTACAAATGCCAATGCTTGGCTCAGTGCTAAACACTGAAGCACTTTTTCTATAAGCACCCGAGAGCCAATAGTTGACTAATCAGCCCTTGATAGTCAACTAATTCAAGTCTGCATTAAAATTCCTAAATCAGCTATGATTAGTAGACTAATTCACCTCTAATAGTCAACTTATGAGTAATTTATTTGAATAAGTATAAGAGGAAGGTCAAACTTTCAGTGATTCATTTTCAAAATACTCACTACCTCTCTCTTGTTCCTTCTCAGTCATCAAGGTCTCTCTACTCTCCAAGGCATCTCTTCTCTAGTTTTCTCCATTTCAGGCTCAAGATTTGAAGACCTCATGGTTTCTTAGGGTTCTTCACCCGATTAGGTTTGGATTTCACTCTTTATCTCTATGTTTTCAAATTTCTTCACTCTCCTCCAATAATGGCTTCCTCTTCCAAACGTCCTCGCACTAAGGCTTTTCAAGCCGACCAATGGGAAATCTTCTAAACCCTGATCAAGTGCAGAAATTTAGGTTCAAAAAAAGAAAGGTAATCCCTAGTAAACAGCTTGACTGGAATTATTTTTCTCTCAAGAACTTTGAATTTATTAGGTTGCTGAACGTCTTTGGACTGAGAAACTTTGTTAGTTGTAGAAGTATCTGGAGTGAGGAAGTGATTAAAACCTTCTACACTAACTTTGAATACAGTGCTAGACATGGGAGAATTGTTTCTACAGTAAGGGATTTGAGAGTGGAAATCACTAGGAAACCTTGGCTAGAATTTTAGGTATTCCTATACCTAATCCTGATGATTTACACTTCACAGAACTCCCTACACCACTTAATCCCATATTCAACAACAAGCAAGAAGTCTTTAATACCATTTTGAGGATAGATGATTGGGAAGGTTAGGAAGTCAGTGTTAGTGAGATGGATGCCAATGACAGAATTTTTTTGAATGTTATAACCCATATCTTATTTAATAAGTCTGAAAGTTTTGCAAGTCCTTTTGAGTCAGAATATTTTGTTATGGCTTGTATCATGCAAGGAACGACATTCAATATCCTCATTTCATCATGAAACGAATGGAATCGTGCACTCGATGAAAGTCTCATCTTCCTTATGCTGGCATCATTACTCGAATCCTTAAAGATGCCAATACAGATGCCTACTTTGGACGAATGATGAAATCCTCTGTCATCGATGAAAATTCTCTAAGGCTGAGGATGATGTGAGGAGGATGCAAAATTGGATGAAGAAGAAGAAGTGCCCCCTGCACTACCTGTCCATGGCTTCCAAACTGGGGAACAAACCAGATTGCTAAATGAGTTGCTTGATAACTCAACTCACATAATGGGCTTGCAGCACACTATCCAAGAGAGTATGGCATCTCTTAACACCTGCATCTCCTCTATAGAGTCCTCTTCATCTTTGCAGACAAGGTAAATCCAAGAGCTAAACAACTTAGTTTGCAATCTTCACCCAAGGGATTGAGTGGCCTTGAGGATCGAGGATGAAGACCTCCCTTCTTTTTGTTAATGACAAAGGAGGAGAAGATTTATACCTTTATGATGTTATTATCTGTTGAACTAACATTAGAACCTTTTATATTATTGAACTTTTATGATATTAATGATATTAATGCTTTTGATATATAATTTCACTGTTGCTTATTTGATATAATTCTGTTGTTGCTTATTTAATATAATTCCGTTGTTGCTCATCTGATTATATAACTCTGATATGTTGCACTTATTTCACAGGATATAAAATTCAGGGGGAGTCTTTCCCTCCTTGAACTCAAACCATTATTTCAAGATATCCTAACATATTTAAATCTATTTGTCATCACCAAAAAGGGAGAGATTGTTGACCCCATTGCATTCAAAGCCTTTCTTAAATTTTGATGATCAACAAACAAATTTAAATAATATTTTCTTATGCTTTGATGTCTATATTTTTCAGGAAAATATCTCAAGACAAAAAGAATTTGCCAACATCTCAAGTGTCTTTTTCTTTTTGTCTCTTAAAGAAAATTGCGTAAAAGTTTTTGAATGGCAAGAGGAATTAGTTATAAACTCTATATATAAGTTGGATATGGGTTATTGATCCTTGGAACTTACAAAACTTTAGAAAAACATGATCAAGAACCATTAATTGACTAATGTCCCTGCAATAGTCGACTGATCACTCTCTGGTTAAATTTTAGCTAAGGATCAATATCCATCAGTCGACTAATTGACTTTCAATAGTCGATTGATTAGTCATTGTCTCATACTTAAAAATACCTCCAATAGCCATTAGTCGACTAATCCTATTGTATTAGTCGACTGATCTTTTTTGGAAGAATTTCAACCTTCAAGACAAAGACTCATCAGTCGACTAACAGCTACCTTACAATCAACTAATTAGTCACTATCTCAATTTTAAAAAAAGACCTCCAGTAGCCATTAGTAGACTGATTTTATTTTATTAGTTGACTAATCAGTTTTGGAAGAATTTCTACCTTTGAGACAAAGAGTCATCAGTCGACTAATAACCAACCATCAGTCGACTATCGCCACATTAAAGAGCATTAGTTGACTATCGAAGCTCAATCAGTCGATTACCAGCATGATGACATCAGTTATAACGGTTATTTTCTGAAAATTTTAGCTGATATCATCATGGATCCTCTTCCAATGGATCTCTAATCTTTTGGCTATATATATTGACTTCAGAGGTTGCCAAATCAACAAGCATACATCTAATTTGTCTCTAAATCTTGAAAAGTCAATCCCTTGCCAATCATTTGCTTCTAGAGAACTTTATCATTTGTAAACTTATTCTGTTTTAGAGAGTTATTCCTATTCTTATCAATCTTTCATTTGTATTGATCAAGGAAGGGTTCCTTGAGGCTGTGATTGAGAGCAATCTTAGTGTGAGAGGGAGAGACACCCTTGGGACACAAAGTTCTCTGTTGTAGTGGCTCACATGTGCCCATCTTTTACAAATTTGTGATTATAATTTGAACACTCAAGAAATTGTCTTAAGGACTGGATGTAGGCTTAGTTTAAGCTGAACCAGTATAAATACTTGTGTTAAATTCTCTTTCTCTCTTCTCTTTAATTATTTATTGCTTTATCTTTTATTATTTGCACTCTTAAATTTTCATCTTATCTTTGCTCTATTTTTCACTATCTTAAATATTTGGCTTTGTTTTTAAAATCTTTTAAACTTCCAACAAGTTTTCAAATAATTTTTTATATAAACCCAATTCATCTCCTCTTGGGAGCTAGCCATCTTTATCAAATGTGGTAAGTGTGGAAAAGAGTAGGGAAAACATTACATATCATTATTTTTCATATTCATATTATGAGAGGGAACTGGCTAGTAACCCAAGGATATGGATATTCCTAAGAAGAATGTCTTTAATTGGAAATAGAGGGTGGACCTTTGGGATAAACCCATTGAGCAATTATAATTTGAGGGAAAATTATGTATTCAGTCTCAACGAGGTAAGCATGGGAAGATGTGGGAAAATAAGCATATGATTGTTGCATAATACATTCAATGTGATCATTTGTGCTTGTATATGTTTGGGTTGAATTAGAATATTGGCTGTGATGTGATGTGAATTGTGAGAGTGTGGACTCACAAGGAAATTAGCACATAACGGTCATATAATCAGGTACACTTATGTTTGGGTATCTGTACATGTATATGCATGCTAGAGGTACTTCTTTAAATTATGGTTGTGATTCTGGTATTTGTACTTGTGCTTTATTTTATTGCATAGTCATCTACTCACTGAGTTTTTGATAAGTTCATACTCTTCGTTGTTATTTTTTCAGATTTAGCAATCGAGTAGGATAGGAAACTAGTGGGAGTTTTACGGCTATGGGGATATACTTCATTTTTGTTGGAGGGTTCTTAAGGAGCCAATTTTTGGGCTGTATGCCAATAGAGATGCTCTGTAAACCTATAGGCCACCCAGATCCTGTGATATTTTAGGAATTTTATTAATTTGGTTGTAATTTGCTTTGTAAATTATGTAATTTACAATTTGTATAGTTGTAGAATTAGGGCTGTTCAGGGAAATTATGGGCTACCACTGAGGTATACCCTAATTTGTATGATAAGTCATATGCCCTTTTTTCAGGCCATTACACAAGCCCACCAAAACTCATTATATACTTTTACAACAGTTCATCTATTTTTGTGTAATGACTGGGCTTATCCCACATAGCATCACCCAGTAGGCCAGGCCCTACAGGCCTTCTGATAAGTACTGTCTCCCTTGCAACAGTAGAGCACAGGAAAATAGACCAAGGAAAAGCATCAGTGTGGCGCTTGAGGGAGTAGTGGCGGCACTCCTACTACAGTAGTATGAATTCACCGCTGTAGAGGTGAAACATAGAGAAACATGCAGGCGAATCTATTACTCCAACATTGGGTGCTGGCTGGTGTTGTAGCGGTAAGAATTCACCGTTGCAGTAGTGGAAAGCAGAAACATGATAGCTTGAGAATTTGTTGTTTCAAAATTCACTTGCTTCTTTGACACTTTGATCTCTTTTTCTCAACATCACCAAGGCTTCTTATCTTCCACTAATTCCTAACTTTTGGGCCTGCACTTAATTCCCGAAAATAATATATATCACTAGTAAAGAATTGGAATTTAAGATAAGAAATGTGCAAGAAGCCTTTAAAACTCAAAATGTGATTAAGAAGACAAATTCAATTCAAAACAAGCATATTAGGTAAGGTAGAGATGAAATTCTCATATACAATGCATGAATTTAATGTTAACTTGAGAACTTAACACTCCCCCAAACCTGAACCTTTGCTTTCCCACAAGAAAAGCTTCCTATGAGAAAAATTTTGATCTGAAAATATGCGACCAGAACTATAATACCCACCAATTTTATATTTATATAATTGACAATATTACGGTATTTAAATGTTTTTATGGGAATTACGCTATTTTTAATGCAATATTTAATAGTGTTATTTTTATTTCATTATTTCTAATCATTTAATATCCATAAATTAGAGGAATACTTTTGGTAATTTATTTATGGGTTTAATATTATGTGATTGGATTGGGTGATTCGTGCTGTTGTGGTATTTTCTATAATGTGTGGAAAATTGTCAATGAGGGATTAATTGGAATTTATGTGATTTAATTATGGTTATATGGAAATGGGTCAAGTGGGTTAGGCACGGGTCTATGGATCAACCCATAACCCACCACCCATATAAGGTTCCTTTCTACCTTTACCTTTTCACTTTATAACTTAGTGAATTTTAGGCAACTTTGGAGAAACCTTATTCTTTCTTCTGTCTCTTCAATCCAACTTGTGTTTTCATCGATTAATCTTCAATTTCTAGTTTCCTTTGGACAATTCTAATACTAAAGGTAAGATTATATCCCATTAATCTCCTTTAAATTTTTAAATTTGTCCATGCCCTAGTGATGTTGAGTTTTTGAAGGTTTTTCATGAAACTTTGTCTCTTTGTCTCCTTTCTTGGATTTGTTCAGTTGGTTTTGTTACAATCTAGTTCATGGTGGTAAAACAAACAAGTTTCATGGATTGGAATCCAAGAACATGTTCTTGAGAGATTTCTAAGAAATTTGGGGAAACTCATGAAATTCGTTTATTTTGTGTTTTAATTGTTCTAAATTGCTTCATGAACATTGTTTTGACTTAGAAAACCAAATAAAGAAGAGAAAGAGTGTAAATGATTAATTTTTAGAGGATTTTTCCCCAAAAAATGTGAAGAACAGCTCAATAATAGAAGAACCCAGATTTTAGCACCCAGCGCCAAGTTTCCTGAAGGAAAAACTTGACTTGGCACCTAGGCACCAAGGTACACTAATGGACGAGTGGAGCTGGCACCCAAGTACCCTCGAGGAAGAAAACATTATGTTTTCTTATATGTTGTGGTGCCCAGGAGCCATCAAGGCAGAGAGGAATGTGAAGTGTACATTTTGAGGGGATTGTTGAGGGATTTTGATGCCTAGTTGTTAGGACTTCTTTTAGGTGCTTTGGTAGGATTAATTAGCTCCATTTTGGGACTTCGAGTATGATAAAAACTTTATTGAGGCAAAGGTGAGTGGTGGACCTTGCCAAAGTTATTTTATTTCAAGTACAATGTAAATCCCTCCTCCCTCATTTGTGGAAGATAAGTTGATTATACTTCTAAATAATTATATAAATTAGCAAGTGGAATTTTGTGTGGATTATTAATCATGGTTGTGATGTGGCATGTTATGTATTGTTGTTGCTATATCTATTCATGACACCTAACATAAATGGAAATATGTGGGAAAGCAGAGGGTTGGTCTTTTGCATGATGTGAATATTCATAAGGGGGTTAACCTCTAAAATACACTCATTGAGGGTTGGTCTTCAATGGATAGAGTGGTAAAATATGGCAAGCATTACACTTCTTTGATTGCATATTGGTAATCTGTTTGTGATTATTTAAGGTTTGCTATGAGTTTGGTCAATTTCCATTGGTCACGGTGAGTTACTGTATTTATACTTGTGCACTATAATCATTTTTTTTGCACATTCTATTGCTCACTGAGTTTTGATGAACTCATACCCTCTGTGGTTACTCTTTTCATATATGAAGACTGGAGAAGAAGAGTTTCTGCTAGAGAGTTAGCGGCTGTTTTAGAGTTATACTTCTCTTTGTGTTGGTGGGTTCATGGAACCAAATTTTGATAAGTGTAGGATAACGCTCTGTAGTCGGTTAGGCCACTTATGCTTGGGGTGGGAAACTGTACATTATAAATTCGATAGTAATTTATCTTTGTGCTAAATTTGCTACATTCTGATGTTGTAGGATTTTTTATAAATATATGTATGTACAATATTCTATTTTTATGATAATAACTGGCTTGCGTATTGCTAGTTGTGCATAACTAGGACTATTTGTTGTGGTAGTAGAATATTCACACTTGTTAAATGGATTTAATTTAACTCCGCCTATGTTTTATAGCCGGTCCCAAGCCCGGATAAAGGAGGAGGGTTGTGTTAGGCCCTCGACAGCCAACGTAAAACTGTGTCGAATTTCTCATGAATATGGATCAACAACAATATTTTGCTAATGCTAGTACGTTGCCCGGAAGCAACGCACTGTATGGCTCAACGCACTGTATGGCTCGAGTACAGTGACAAGTGAGCTAGAGCCGCTGCATCGGCACCCGGATGTAGAGTTAAATGAGCAAGGGTCCACTAATACTAGGTCGTTGCCCAGAAGCAACGCGCTGTATGGCTCGAGTACAATGTCAAATGAGCTAGAGCCACTGCATCGTCGATTGATTGTAGTGTCACAAGAGCTTGTTTCTGGAAGGTTGAGGGTAAAGAAGCTAGTCGAGGAGAACAAAATCAGGATTGCTACGTGGAATGTTGGAACCATGACAGGGAAATCCATGGAGGTTGTGGACACTATGTAAAGGAGGAAAATTAACATCTTGTGCCTTCAAGAGACTAAATGGGTTGGAGAAAAGGCTAAGAAATTTGACTGTTCAGACTTCAAGTTCTGGTACACTGGAAAAGTAAGGACAAAGAATGGTGTAGGTATTATGGTTGACAAGGAATGGACACCAAGTGTGGTGGAGGTAAAAAGGATTGGGGATAGGATTCTATGCTTAAGGATGATTATCGTAAGAGATACTATCCACATCATAAGTGCCTATGCACCACAGGTAGGGACGGATGCATATCTTAAAGAAAAGTTTTGGGGAGATTTGGAGGGATTGGTTAGAAACATACCTTTAGAAGAGAAGATTTTCATCAAGGGGGACCTTAATGGTCATGTTGGGAAAGAAGCAGGACAGTATGAGAGGGTCCATGGTGGCTTTGGTTTTAGGGAGCTTAACGAGGAAGGACAGTCTATATTGGATTTCTCAATGGCTTATAATTTCAAAGTTGTCAATCCCTGCTTCAAGAAGCGAAAGGAACATTTAATCATATACAAGTGGAGCTTCAAGGTCACAGATTAACTTCTTTCTGGGAAGGAATCCAGATAGAAAAATCTGTCAAAATTGTAAAGTTATTCCTGGGGAACCCGTGGCAACTCAACATAGGGTTTTGGTCCTTGACGTGGTTATTAAGGGTCGGAAACAAAAGCATCGTCAGGCGATGAACCCTAGGATCAAGTGGTGGCAGCTAAAGGGGGAAAATCAACAGACTTTCAAGAGAAGATTATTGGCGGAAGGATCTTGGGAGTTACGAGAAGATGCTAACACCATGTGGGAGGAGATGGCCAAGAAGGTTAGAAAAGTAGCTAAAGCACTTTTAGGAGAATCAAAAGGTTTTGGACAAAGAGATAAGGAATCTTGGTGGTGGAATGAGGCTGTTCAATAAAAGATCAAATTTAAAAGAGAATGCTTTAAAGCTATCCATTTGTGCAATAACTCGGAAAATTGAGAAAGGTATCGGAAGGCTAATAAGGAGACAAAAAAAGCAGTAAGTGAAGCACGATCTAAAGCGTTTGAAGAGTTTTACAAGGATTTAGGAATGAAAAATGGGGAACAAAAGATTTACAAGATTGCGAAGGCTAGAGAGAGGAAATCTAGAGATTTGGATCAAGTAAGATGTGTTAAGGATGAAGAAGGAAAAGTTCTGGTTACAGATAGAGATATTAAAAACAGATGGCAGGGTTATTTTCATAAGCTCTTTAATGACGGAACGGAGTCGACTTGTGATATGGAAGAGCTAACAACCTTGGAGAGAGAACAAAATTTGGCATATTATCGCAGGATCAAGGTTGATGAGGTCAAGGAAGCTCTTAGAAAAATGGATAATGGTAAAGCTGTTGGTCCCGATGGTATTCCTATTGAAGTTTGGAAGTGTTTAGGAGATAAGGGTACTATCTGGCTAACTAAGCTCTTTAATGAGATTTTAAGGTCTAAGAAAATGCCTGAGGAATGGAGAAGAAGCACTTTAGTGCCTATTTACAAAAACAAAGGAGACATTCAGAATTGTACAAACTACCGTGGGATTAAGCTCATGAGTCACACTCTAAAATTATAGGAAAGAGTGATTGAATGTAGGTTAAGAATCGAGACGAGTATTTCTGAAAATCAATTTGGATTCATGCCAGGACAGTCTACTATGGAAGCTATATATCTTCTAAGGGGGTTGATAGAAAGGTATCGAAGTAAACAAAAAGACCTGCATATAGCATTTATTGACTTTGAAAAAGCCTATGATCGAGTACCAAGAGAGGTGTTGTGGAAAGCCTTGGAACATAAAGGTGTACGGGTTGCGTACATTAGAGCTATAAAATATATGTACGAGGGGGCTATGACTAGTGTGAGAACGTCTGGAGGGGAGACTAGAGACTTTCCTATTAAAATTGGCCTACATCAGGGATCATCCTTAAGCCCTTATTTGTTTGATCTGGTTTTAGATGTTTTGACAAAACACATCCAAGAAGAAATCCCTAAGTGCATGCTTTTTGCAGATGACGTTGTTCTTATAGTAGAGACAAGGGAAGAGATTAATTTTAAACTTGAGTTATGGAGAGCTATTTTGGAATCGAAGAGTTTTCATCTGAGCAGGAGTAAGACCAAATATATGCATTGTAAGTTTAACAAGTGACAAGCTAGGAACGAGATGGAGGTTAAACTTGGTGATCAGATCGTATCACAAGTGTCAAAGTTTAGATATTTGGGATCAATTATACAAGATGACGGTAAAATTATTAGAGATGTGGAACATAGGATACAAGCTGGGTGGTTGAAGTGGAGAATGGCATCATGGGTTGTTTGTGATCGGAAAGTACCTGATAAACTCAAAGGAAAGTTTTATCGCACTGCTATCAGACCAGCGATTTTATATGGGAGTGAATGTTGGGCAATGAAAGGACAACAAGAACATAAAATTGGAGTGGCAGAGATGAGGATGTTGCGTTGGATGTGTGGTCATACAAGAAGAGATAGGATCCATAATGATCATATACGAGGTAGAGTTGGGGTGGCACCTATTGAGGAAAAAATGGTTAAAAACTGTTTAAGATGGTTTGGGCATGTGCAAAGAAGACTGTTGGAAGCGTCAGTTAGGAGAGTTGAGCAGATGGTTTGGAGCCCTATGAAAAAAGGTCGAGGAAGACCAAAAAGACACTTAGAGAAATTATTGAACGGGACCTTTTAGTAAATGAGATATCTAAAGAGTTGGTCATTGATAGAGCTCAATGGCGTCGTGCGATCCATGTAGCCGACCCCACTTAGTGGGATAAGGCTATGTTGTTGTTGTTGTTAAATGGATTTAATTTTCTATGTGTGACAAACTGGTATCAGAGGAGGTTTTTAGGTCTCCTAGGTATTGCAGAGCTAAGTATTCTTTGTAGGCCCTTCCCTATTGTCATAAGCAGCAGCATGACAATGACCATAGGTTTAGGTTCCATAAAAGGCATTATATAGAGTTAAGTGTTCCTTTTTACTAAGCCACTCCTAGGTGGAGCAGGTTTAGATATTTTGTTAACATGTGTAGATTCCTATAAATTTTGATGGAGGACGAGAATTTTTGAAATGAACGTGCTCACAGTGAACATGGTTGTAATGTTATTGATTCGGTCCAAGGTGATTCTTCAGTTAATCTACAGCATGATTCACTCAGGCATACTGAGAATGAATTTGTAGAAGAAGTTGAAGGTTCAAATTAGAATCCAGCCCAAGCATGTGGTCCATATCCAATAGTTGACGCTTCAGTCATTGAGGGGATAGTTGATATGTTTATAACTCATACAGAGAGCATTAAAGCTAAGTGGGAAGCAAGGTTTGCAGCTACATTTCCAACAATAGTTCCTACTACTACAGAAGCACCACTTGTAGCCCCAGTGCCACCACTTCCTCTAGTTAGAGAAGGTACTGTAAAAGATATTAAGATGACTAAATTCTTAAAAATGGGACCACCAATATTATTTGGGGAAGACCCTCAAGATGATCCACAATGTTTTCTTGATGATTGTGAGGAAATTTGTGACGTATTAGGATGTTCGGATGTAAGGAGAGTAGAAATGGTTGCTTTCTAATTAAGGGGACTGTCAAAAAAGAGAAAGGGAAGACCCCAAGATGCACCGCCAATCCATTGCCGGAGTTTCGTAAAGCTTTTATGGACCAGTTTCTTCCCAAGACTCTGAAGGTGGCTAGGGCAAAAGAGTTTGAAGAGCTAAAAAAGGGACTTATGTCTGTTGATGAATATGACGCCTAGTATTTTGTTTTGCTAAATGTGCTCCAAATATAGCAGCTACAGAAGAGGAAATGCTCATAAGATTTGTTGAAGGACTCCAAGAATCTTTGTATGATCGGGTAGGCTCTATGACAGAGTATTTTACTTGTTATAAAGATGCTATGGAAGTGGCTAGAAAAATGGAAATGAGAGGTAAGGGCCGTCAAGAGCCTCCTAAGGGTAAAAAGAGAAAACATGAAGTTCACTAAGTATGGAGAAAGTTTGGGAACTCAGATTTTCTATTCCCAGTCAAGTCGTTCCAATGATATCCTCAGGATCTACTACATTTGCAGGTAGTGTGTCTAGGCCTCATTCTGAATCTAGTGGAGGTTGTTCATTTACTGCCATGGGAGTTTTCAGGGAGGGTGAGAGAAGCCTCTTTGTGCGATATGTGGAAGATTCCATTTTGGAATATGTTTTTGGGAAATAAGCCAGTTATAGGTGCTTTAATTGTGGCCAGTCAGGTCATTTTCGGAGGGAATGTCCTTAATTATTGTCAGAACCTATTCAGGGGCCAGTGTATCTTGTACGTGTTCAGCCTACTACTCCTCCTATGCCACAACCGCTGATTAATCCAGTAAGAGGTAGGAACCTATGAAGAGTGGTTGGTAGAGGCCAAAGAGGTTGAAGACAACCTACCATGAGTCGAGGGACTATTCAGGTCTATGCTTTAACCCGACAGGATGGTCAAGCATCCAATGCCGTGGTAATAGGTGTTTTACCAGTGTGTTCATTTTCGGCACATGTTTTATTTGACCCTGGGTCTATACATTCTTATGTATCATCATTATTTGCATAGAAATATCCATTAGGACCTGTTAGACTTGAGGAACCTTTTTTGGTCGGTACACCGAGGATACTCTTGTAGTGAATTCAGGGTACCATTCTTGCAAGGTCCTAGTAAAGGGGTTAGAGACGGAGGCAAGTCTTATGCTCCTCAATATGGTGGAGTTTGATGTAATTTTGGGAATGGACTAGCTTTCTTCATACCATGCTACTGTGGATTGTCATAGAATGATTATTTTTGTCAAAGTACCAGGACAATAGGAATTCATGTTTCAAGGGGACCGATCAGATGTACCTCTTAACATTGTATCCTGAATGACTACTCGATGAATGTTAAGGAAAGGTTGTCAGAGTTTCCTAGCTTTCGTCAAGGATGTGGAGAAAGAGGAAAAGGTCATAGATCAGGTACCAATTGTTTGAATTTTTTAGATGTATTCCTAAATGAATTGCCTAGTCTACCACCTATACAGGAGATCGAGTTTGATATTGATTTGGTCCCAGGTACATGACTAATTTTAATTCCTCCTCATAGGATAGCACCTGCTAAACTAAAAGAACTTAAGGGGCAATTGGAAGACCTGTTGGCTAAAGGATTCATTCATCCTAGTTTCTCACCATGAGGTGCCCCTGTTCTTTTTGTAAGAAAGAAGGATGGTTCCTTGAGGCTATTATTGATTATCGACAGTTGAACAAAGTCACCATAAGGAACAAATATCCTTTACTAAGGATAGATGACTTGTTCGACCAGCTCCAGGGAGTTCAATGTTTTTCTAAAATCAATCTCAGGTCAAGTTATCACCAGTTGAGTATTAATGAGGATGATATTCCAAAGACTGCTTTTTGAACACGTTATGGGCATTACGAGTTTCTAGTAATGTCTTTTAGTTTAACTAACACACTGGCAGTGTTTATAGATCTCATGAATAGAGTGTTTAGACCTTTTCTTGACAGGTTTGTCATTGTTTTTATTGATGACATCCTGGTTTCCAAGAATCCTTGTCATTATGCGGAGTACTTGAAGATAGTGTTACAAAACTTTAAGAGATCACCAGCTTTATGCCAAATTCTCAAAATGCAAATTTTGGACAAATCAGGTGACTTTCATAGGCCATGTTATTTCACAAGAAGGTATTTATGTTGATCCTAATAAGAATAAAGCTGTTAAGTAATGGCCTAGGCCAACGACGGTATCTAAACTCAAAAGTTTTCTCGGTTTAGTAGGATATTACCAACATTTGTACTGGATTTCTCTAAGTTGGCTCTTTCGTTGCATAAGCTAACTCGGAAGAATGCTAAGTATATTTGGGATGATGCTTATAGGTAAGGTTTTGTTAGACTTAAAGAGCGTTTAACTACAGTACCTGTTCTTGTTTTACCATCAGGATTAGGAGGTTTTACTATGTATTATGATGCTTCTAGAACTAGGTTAGGATGTGTGCTAATGCAACATGGTAGGTTATAGATTATGGCTCTCATCAGCTCAAGAAGCATGAGCACAATTATCCTACCCATGATTTGGAAATGGCAACTGTTGTTTATGCCTTAAAGACTTGGAGGCATTATTTATAGGTGAAACTTGTGAAATTTTTACAGACCACAAGAGTCTCAAATGTATTTTTGAACAAAGGGATCTCAATCTAAGGCAACGTCGATGGATGGAGCTTTTTCAGGACTACGATAGTTCTATCCTCTATCATCTTGAGAAAGCTAATGTGGTAGCAAACGCTTTCAATGGGAAGTCTATGGGGAGTTTAGTCCACATTGCCACGGTAAGGAGATCTTTAGTTCAAGAGTTGCATGAACTTGAGGCTGATGGTGTGCTCTTCGAGATCACAGAGTCTAGTGCATTTTTAGCCCATTTTAGAGCTAAATCTTCTTTGGTAGAGAGAATTAAGGCATCTATGATTAATGACCCTGTTATGATGAAAACCAGGGATAAGGCAAAGGCAGGTCTAGCACCAGATTTCTCTATAGATAGTGAAGATGTTTTATGGTTTAAAGGTAGAATCTATATACCAAGTATTGAATAGTTAAAAAGAGAGATTATGAAGGAAGCTCATGGTTCTCATATGTGGTTCACCCCGGTTCTACCAAAATGTATCGAGATCTGAAGCAAGTCTATTGGTGGGAGGGAATGAAGCATGATGTGACCGATTTTGTGGTTTATTGCCTGACATGCCAACATGTAAAGTTCGAACACCAGAGACCACCAGGAAAGATGCAAAGATTAGAAATTCCTGAGTTGAAATGGGAAAGAATCACCATGGATTTCATTGTAGGTTTGCCTAGATCACGGAAAAGGTATAACTCTATATGGGTCATTGTAGACTAGCTTACCAAGTCATCGCATTTTCTTCCTGTGCATACCACTTATGGTGTTGTGAAACTTGCTCAGCTCTATGTGAACAAGATCGTTAAGCTTCATAGAGTACTAGTGTTTATTATCTCAGACCGTGGACCTCAATTTACATCTCATTCTAGAGAGTTTTTCAGTAGGCACTAGGTACCAAGGTGGACTTAAGCACAGCCTTTCATCTTCAGATGGATGGACAATCTGAAAGAACTCTCCAGACGCTTGAGGATATATTGAGGACTTGTGTTCTGGATTCTGGAGGAAATTGGGAGAATTATTTGCCACTTATTGAGTTTGCCTACAACAATAGCTACCAAGCTAGTATTCAGATGGCACCTTATGAGGCCTTATATGGGAGACGTTGTTGATCTCCTATTGGTTGGTTTAAGCTCGAGGAAGCTAAAGTTATAGGACTTGATATGGTACAAAAAGCTGTTGAAAAGGTTAAGCTGATCAGAGAAAGATTGCTTACGACTTAGAGTAGTCAAAAGTCATACGCGGATAATTAGCATAGAGACTTAGAATTTGTTATTGGAGATATGGTTTTCTTACAAATCTCACCCATGAAAGGGTTGATGAGATTAGGTAAGAAGCAAAACTTAGCCCGAGATATATAGGTCCCTATAAGATTGTGTAGAGGGTAGGTAACATGGCATACCATTTGGCTTTACCTTTAGACTTGGAAGGAGTTCATCTAGTCTTCCACATGTCTATGCTGAGGAAGTACCTTCCTTACCCTTCTCACGTTATTCAACCTCAAGAGGTATAGTTTCACGAAACTCTCACCTATGAAGAGGTACCTGTAGCCATTCCTGACAGATAAGTTAACAAGCTTTGCACTAAGGAAATTCCTTCTTTCAAGATTTTTTGATGGAATCACTCTCATGAAGAGTCTATATAGGAAGCAGAAGAAGAAATGCGGACAAAATATCCACACTTGTTTAAGGCTTAAGGTTAGTTTTGAATTTAGGGGACCGAATTCTTTTAAGGGGGTGGAATGTAATTTCCACCAATTTTATATTTATATAATTGACAGTATTACGGTAGTTAAATGTTTTATAGCATTATTTTTATTTCATTATTTCCAATCATTTAATTTCCATAAATTGGAGGAATACTTTTGGTAATTTATTTATGGATTTAATATTATGTGATTAGATTGGGTCATTCATGGTGTTGTGGTATTTTCTGTAATGTGGGGGAAATTGTGAATGATGGATTAATTGGAATTTATGTAATTTAATTGTGGTTATATGGAAGTAGGTCAAGTGTGTTGTGTATGGGTCCATGGGTCAACCCATGACCCACCACCCATATAAGGTTCCTTTCTACCTTTACCTTTTCAATTTCTAACTTAGTGAAATTTAGGCAACTTTGGAGAAACCTTATTCTCTCTTCTCTCTCTTCATTCCAACTTGTGTTTTTACGGATTAATCTTCAGTTTCTGGTTGCTTCTTGCATCTTTGGACAATTCTAAGCTAAAGGTAAGATTACATCTCATTAATCTTCTCTAAATCCTTAAATTTGTCCATGCCCTAGTAATGTTGGGTTTTTAAAGGTTTTCCACGGAAACTTTGTCTCTGTCTCCTTTCTTGGATTTGTTTGGTTGGTTTTGTTATAATATAGTTCATGGTGGTAAAACAAACAAGTTTCATGGGTTGGAATCCAAGAACATGTTCTTGAGAGATTTCTAAGGAATTTGGGAAAATTCATGAAATTCATTTGTTTTGCATTTTAATTGTTCTAAATTGCTTCATGAACATTGTTTTGACTAGGAAAACCAAAGAAAGGAGAGAAAGAGTGCAAATGATCAATTTTTGGAGGATTTTTCCCAAAGAACAACTCAAGAACAGAAGAACCTAGATTTTGGTGCCCAGGTGCTAGGGTTCCTAAAGGAAAAACTTGACTTGGCACCCAGGCACCAAGGTACACTAGTGGACAAGTGAAGTTGGTGTCCAAGCACCCTCCAGGCAGAAAACACTATATTTTCTAATATGTTGTGGCACCCAGGCACCCTCTAGGCAGAGAGGAATGTGAAGTGTATATTTTGAGGGGATTGTTGAGGGGTTTTGATGCCTAGTTTTTAGGACTTCTTTTAGGTGCTTTGGTAGGGTTAATTGGCTCCGTTTCGGGACTTTGAGAATAGTAAAAACTTTATTGAGGCAAAGGTCAGTGGTGGACCTTTCCAAAGTTATTTTATTTCAAGTACAATGTAAATCCCTCCTCCCTCATTTATGAAAGATAAGTTGAGTATACTTCTAATTGATTATATAAATTAGCAAGTGGAATTTTGTGTGGTTTATTAATTGTGGTTGTGATGTGGCATGTTGTGTATTATTTTCGTTGCATCCATTCATGACACCTAACATAAACAGAAATGTGTGGGAAAGCATAGGGTTAGTCTTCTGCATGATGTAGAATATTCAGAGGGGATTAACCTCTGAAATACACTCATTGAGGGTTAGTCTTCAATGGGTAGAGTGGTAAAATATGGCAAGCATTACACTTGTTTAATTGCATATTGGTAATTTGTTTGTGATTATTTAATGTTGGCTATGTGTTTGTCAATTTCCATTGGTGACGGTGAGTTACGGTATTTGTACTTGTACACTATAATCATTTTTCTGCACAATCAATTGCTTACTAAGTTTTGATGAACTCACATCCTCTGGGTTACTTTTTTCAGATACGAAGACTAGGGAAGAGGAGTTTCCACTGAAGAGTTAGCAGCTCTTTTGGAGTTATACTTCTCTTTGTGCCATTGGGTTCATGGAACCAAATTTTGATAAGTGTAGGATAACGCTCTATAGTCTATTAGGCCACCTAGGCTTAGGGTGGGAAACTGTACATTATAAATTTGGTTGTAATTTATCTTTGTACTGAATCTGCTATATTCTAATGTTGTAGGATTTTCTATACATATGTGTATGTATAATATTCTACTTTTATGATAATAACTGGCTTGTGTATTGCTAGTTGTGGATAACTAGGACTGTTTGTTGTGGTAACAGAATATTCACACTTGTTAAATGGTTTTAATTTTCAAGGGCATGACAAGGAGGAGTATGGATCTGAAAATATGTGAATTAAAGCAAGTCATGCCTCATCAAACCATTGCTCAAAAGATTAAACTCAAGAGTTTGCAATCTTAAAAATTCCAATGATAAGTGATAACCCAACCACAAGAAAACTTAAAATCAAAGCTTCACCTCTTTGGACAATTTATAACTCAAAAATTTCAAAACTAAATTGCTTATTTGTTCTCAAGGGCATCGCTTTATTTTGATTCTCAAGGGCTTTGTTGTTTTGTTCTCAAGGGTATCACTTCCCTAATTTTTTTTCCTTTGGAAATTTGGCTTATTATTCATTTTGTTTTAAATACAGCAGCCTACCCCTTATTGAAACTTCCAGCTATCCCCTTATTGAACCCTTTTTTCACTAGCCCCTTATTGAGCATTTTTCTTCGAATAAAAGAATATGATCTAAAAACCATTCACAAAAAAGACACGAACACCTTTTTTGTTATTTTGAAGAAGTTGGGTTAACACTCATAAAAATATAAAAAAACTTAATATTTGCAACCTCAAGAGGTAAATCTTAAATATATTCTTTTTATTACTTGATTTGACTTGCTAAAGAATTTCAAATTTTTCAGATTTCAAAATTTTCAAAGAAAATTCCACCTATTACACATATGCATATGAACAGAACAAAACCAACCAAAATTTTCTCAATGAAGGAACCCACAAACATGCTAAAGCTCTCCCCCAAACATAAATCTAACATTGACCTCAATGAGCTAAGGAGGGTTTAAAACATGAGACTGTAGAAAAAAGGTTGTGCACAGCAAAAATATTCAACGTTGGCAGCACAATATCAACAACCAAGCATAGTCATAAGCATAATACTATACCATAATCCACCGCAGCAACATCAATTCCTAAGGAAACAAAGTTCACACCAAAACAACATCATAATCACAGCAAAGCATAAAAACTACTAGAAAACAAGCAATGACACAACAAGAACAAAACAAAACAATTAAAACTAAGAAAGCAAGGAAACTTAGGTTGCCTCCCAAGAGCGCTAAGTTTATAGTCCTCAGCCAGACTTTACTGATGCTTGTTCAAGCTGGATCTTCTAATGTTGGCTGCTTCTTAAATGCTTTTGACTGAGTGGCAACCATTTTGGCAATGTCAAGAGGTTTTAATTCATGGAGATCATCACGAATCTTTGCATCGACCTCTAAAATTCCTAGTGCTCTCCTTGTTCTTTTCCCCACATCTTCAGCATCCTCCAAGCAATTTTACTCATCCCATCATGGAAATGCCCATGAGATTCCTTATCAATCATCTTCACAAGGTAGCACTCCTCCGGGTCATCAGAAACTTTGATTGCCATGTTCATGGTTAATTCACCTTTATGAACATTTATAGTTCTTCCCATAGCTAGAAAAGGTCTTCCCAAAATGATTGGGATCTCCTTGTCTTCCTCATAGTCCATGATAATAAAATCAGCCGAAAAAATCAACTTATCCACCTTGACAAGTACATCCTCAATGATTCTGTTCGGATAACACAACAAATGGTGAGCTAGCTAAAGTGTCACTATGGTGGGTCGAGCATTTCCTAAACCCAATTTCTTGAAAATAAAGAGCGGCATCAGATTCACACTTGCTCCCAGATCACACAGTGCTTTTCCAGTAAAATTTTTCCCAATGTTGCATGGGATCACAAAGCTACCAGGATCTTTCCTTTTGCTAGGCGACTTCTTTTGGAGAATGGCACTGCATTCTTGAGTCATAACAACAATTTCAAACTCACACAATCGCCTTTTTCTTGACAAAACTGTAATATCTCAAATTTAATTACTGTAAAAAAATGAGCTAAATAAATAATCAAGCAAGTAAATAAGGATAAAATAGTAATCATGAAATTTTTGAGAAATATAAATAAAATTTTATTCATTAGACTAGGGGCCTAATTGAATGAAATGAAGAAGATATGAGGACGTTTTACAAATTCTAACAAAAGAAAAAGTAAGAAAGTGATGTGTGTGAGGTGTGTGTATATGTAGACGAAAGAGAGGAAAAGAGGGAGAGATAATGATGAAATAAAAGATAGAAAAAATCATGTGGGGTAATGAGGAAAAGTTAAATGATAAAATATATATATATATATATATATATATATATATATGTAGGAATGTGTTATGGGAGTGCACGGTAGGAAGGAAAAAGAAAGAGAAAACAAGAGAGAGAGAAAGAGAAAAGAGAAAAGAAGAGACGAAAATAGAAAAGAAAGAAGAAGAAGAGAGAAGACTATGGGAAATATCAAAGGAAGAAGGAATTTAAATCCATATTTAAGGCTCATTCTTCATAAGGTAATTAGTCTTCCATAAAAGCATGATTATTTATAATTTATGATATCTATGTGCATAATCAGTTTTTACAAAATTTTATTTATAAATCTTGTTCTACATAGTGAATAAGAGAAATTTAATTATTATTAGTGTGATGTTATGCTTTTATGGCTGAAATGATCTCTTCATGTATTTACATGTTTTTAATACAGTGACTAGCTACTGAGATATTTTATATCTCACTTTTAGAAAATTGCTCATTTCAGGAAAAATGGCAAAAGGGAAGGCTTAATGATATTAATGATGAGATTGAAGTGTAGAAATATATTTTTTGATAGTTCATGATTCAAAGATGTAAAGAGAATATCAAAAAATATGTAATTTATTCAAACTCAGACATAATTAGTGAAAATTATCCTGTCAGTTTTTCTGTAAGGTTACTATTCACTTAAATAGTAAAATTTATGAATAGTGAAATTCATAATTATTTGAAAAGAAATTATTCAAAAAATTATCTAATAAATCGATTTAGAGAAGTATTATTATTTTAAAAGGAAATAAAAATGCGGGATGATACAAAAACATCCTTCATGAACTTTGCATAATTGGGCATTTGTTCCAATGCCTCCATGAATGGGATGTTGATATGAAGTTGCTTCAAGATCTCCAAGAATTTTTTATATTGCCAGTCCAAATTGAACTTTTTATGCCTTTGAGGAAAAGGTAGTGGTGGAATTAAATTTTTAGCCCTTATGTCTTAACTTGTATTTTCACCCTTACCTTTAACACCCGAAGTATATATTCTCTCGGTTGCCTTCTCTTAAGGCTTAACAACTTCTTCATTCTCTTCTGCACTGATCACCCCTTTCTTCTTATCATGTGATTTGACCACATCGGGAAGCTCTTTGCTACTCCTTAAGGTAATGGCCTTGCAATGCTCCATGCCTTTTCTTCTTAAATTATTTTTTGTGTTACTTGGGAGACTACCTTGTTCCCTTTTCTTCAAAGCACTTGTAAAATGGCCCATTTGAATTTCTAGATTCTTGATTGCAACACTTTGAGTCTGACTTATTGCCTCAGTCCTCTCCATAAATTTCATGAGCATTTCCTCCTTAGATGACTTCTTTTCCACTTAAGATAGTGGAGCTATATTTTATGGAGGATCGTTATTCTGGTTGTTAAAGCCTAAAGGGTAAGATGGCTTACCAGAAGATGAAGCCGAGGGATTCACGCAGTGAATATTACTCCAAGAGAAATTAGGATGATTTCTCAAGCTCAGATGATAAGTGTTGGAATAATGGTTGTTCTGATTCCTTTGCACATTACCCATGTACTTCAATTGTTCCACTGAAGAAAATTCCTCACAACAACCATTGACGTGAGCCCCTCCACAGAAATCATAATTTACTTATGGCAATGCTATTGCATTCACCTTTGTTGGTTCTTTTTCTCTTGCAGATAGCATGTCAACTTTATTGGTTAATGCTTTATCCTGAGCTAACAAAGCATTCAGGGTTTCTAGTTCCATGACTCCCCTCCTTGAAGCATTTCTGGTCCAGCTTGAAGCATTCTGGCTTGCCCCCATGGTCTCTATTTTCTCTTTCACTTGAGCAATAAATCTTGGGATCAAAGCACTTCCAGTTACAATATCCAATTTATCTCGAGTCTTATATGTGAGACCATTGTGAAAGATGGTAAGCTGAAGACCATGATTAGGACACTTCATCAGAAGATCCTTGAACCGTTCCCAAGCCTCATAAAGACTTTCGCCTTCATGCTGATAGAAGGTCAAGATCTCATTTCTCAATTTGACTGACCTTGATGGAGGAAAGAATTTGTTTAAAAACTTCTTCTAGAGTTGATCCTAAGTTGTGATACTCCCTTTTAGCTAAGCATTCAACCAACTATTTGCAGTATCCCTTAAGAAAAAGGTGAATAGACGAAGGTGTAAAGCATCATCACTAACTCAATTCAGCATAACCATATCACAGATGTCCAGAAAATATGTGATATGGTTATTTAGGTCCTCCATAGGACTTCTCCCAAATTGATTTTGTTGGACCAAATTTGTTAGTACCGCTCTAATTTCGAAGTTATTTGATTCAGTCGGGGGTTTCACTATGCATAAAGCATGTGCATTATTATTGGGTGAGGCATAGTCCTACACAGCTCTGTTGTCTTCTTGATGCAAATGTGTAGCTCTATTTCCTCCATTGTTTTCCATACTTCCAAGATTCAAATTATCCTCTGCCATTTCCTTTTGAGAACTTTGCCCCTCTTGAGTTCTTCTAGCTCTAGCTTCTTTTTTATTTCTTCTTGCAAGATTCTCAATTTCAAGATCGAAAAGAAGATCAGCTTGATTAATGGTACCTTGCATGCACAGTAGGGAGATACCAATTAGCAATGAAAAATGCAGTAGCAAAAATCAACACAAGAAAAACTAAAATGACTAAATAATCAAACAGAACAAAACAAAAAACAAAACAAAACAATACAAAACAAAACACAAAGCAAAGAAGCATTTAAGCTCGCACTTTCAAATTTCTTTGGATATTAGCACAAATGTTAGTCCCTGGCAACGGCGCCAAAAAACTTGCTTGCAATTTAGCAAGTGCACCAGTCGTACAAGTAATAAAGAGTGAGTAAGATATCATTCCCATGAGCACTAAGTGGCTAACTACCCAAGAAATTTGATGGAATTAGTTAGACGAATTTGTTTGGATTGAAGTCAACTCTAACTAGAACTGAAAGAGTAAAAAACTGAAAGAGTAAAATTCATTACAACAGAAATTATTTTTATGATTTTTAATAAATTGACAGTAAACACACTCATGATTGAAGAAATTAATATTAAAAGGCCTAGAGTCGCCAATCCCTTTCTTTCATCCTAGGAATCTCAACACCTCTCTCATGCACTAACAATTCTATCAAAAGCCTATGTTAACTGTAGGTTACTCTATTAACTTAAAAGAATCCTTCGGGATCTCAATTAAGATACTTAACGCCCACTCAATTCCTTAAGTGAGTTAAGTCTGTACTAAACAACCTGATTTGCTAATTGAGATTAACTAATATTCCTATTAGCTAACAAGAAAATTCTTAAGTTAAGATCAACGCACACGTCCTTCCGAAATAGTATTCTACTCTCACATCCCTCTCCCGAGTTCAGTAAAAGCAACAAGTTAACCGTGGAGTGATCAAATCCATAAATAACACCATTAAAATGAATAGAAAGACATATATTAATTAAATCAAAGTGTCAATACAAAGAGATAGGAATCCTATTCTGGAATCAAGTTCGTAGCAACTCTAGAAGGAAAACCTAGCTACTCATAGAATATAAATGACAAAAAATAGAAATAAAGATAGGAATAGCCATGAATCTGAAGTTGGATGATGGATTGAGCCCAAAGCCTCGAAGATCAGGTTCCCCTTGCTCTCCTCAGCCAAAACGGTGTTTTCCACGTGGAGGAAAATGTCATGTCAACTGACATAGCCAATAGGATTGTGACATGTGACATATGAGTGATTTTAAGAAAATCAACCAAGTGCAAGGGTGAGGAGTCAAACCCAAGGCCTCATGGGTGTGAGAGCAGCCTTCAACCACTGAGCCATTAGTCACCTTTAATATTTATATGTGAAATTTAATATGCATAGGAACTTCTATTATTGTATTCACAATTCAAAATAATATACATCAATTATTATATCTT
Organism: Biancaea sappan; assembly: GCA_037074585.1. Taxonomy (NCBI): domain Eukaryota; kingdom Viridiplantae; phylum Streptophyta; class Magnoliopsida; order Fabales; family Fabaceae; genus Biancaea; species Biancaea sappan. The sequence goes on from CM073492.1 coordinate 67,446,866, forward strand.
ATAAAATAATAACAAATCTTATAATAAGAGAATATGCTATTATTTTACATAACTCATTTTAAATTATATAAAAAATTTTAAAAATTAATAACAAATCTTATCATAAGAGAATATGATATTATTTTACATAATTCATTTTAAATTATATAAAAATGTGATTATATAAAAATGTGAACAAATTTAATAACAAATCTTATAATATATAGTTATAATTATTTTTAATAATATTTAAATATCATAAAATTTAATTATTATTAATAATTATAATATCAAATCTTATATTATAAAATAATTTTAATATGCATAGGTTGTTGTTATAATTATTTTTAATAAGATATGAATATTATGAAAATTTAATTATTATTTAAAATTATAAAATAAAATATTATATTATAGAGTAATTTTAACAAGTATAGCATATAGTTATAATTATTTTTAATAAGATTTAAATATTATAAAATTTAATTATAAATTAAAATTATAATATCAATCTTATATTATAGAATAATTTTAATATACATAGCATATAGTTATAATTATTTTTAATAAGATTTAAATATTATAAAATTTAATTATTATTAATAATTATAATATTAAATCTTATATTATAAAATAATTTTAATATGCATAGCTTGTTGTTATAATTATTTTCAATAAGATATGAATATTATAAAAATTTAATTGTTATTTAAAATTATAAAATAAAATCCTATATTATAGAGTAATTTTAATAAGTATAACATATGATCATAATTATTTTTAATAAGATTTAAATATTATAAAATTTAATTATTATTTTAAATTATAATATCAAATCTTATGTTATAAAATAATTTTAATATACGTCGTATATTGTTATAATTATTTTTAATAAGATATAAATATTATAAAATTTAATTATTATTTAAAATTATAATATCAAATCTTATATTATAGAATAATTTTAATAAGCATAGCATATTTTTATAATTATTTTTTAAAATAAAATTAATTTTTATTAAGTATGAATAATAATTAAATTTATATTATAAGATATATTATTAATTGTTTAAATTTTTATATAATTTAAAATGAGTTATGTAAAATAATAACATATTCTCTTATCATAAAATTTGTCATTATTTTGTAACATATAATAATTTATGTGTATTGTTTTAAATTTTGAATACAATAACAGAAGTTCTTATTCTTATTTATTTATATATATATATATATATATATATTAAATTTCACATATAAATATTAAAGGTGACTGGTGGCTCAGTGGTTAAATGCTGCTCTCACACACTTGAGGCCTTGTGTTTGACTCCTTCCCCTTGTACTTAGTTGATTTTTCTTTAAAACCACCCATATGTCATGTGTCACAATCCTATTAGCTATGTCAGTTGACATAGCATTTTCTTCCACGTGACAAATGATATTTGCCATGTAGGTCAGCCTAGTCAGCATTTTCGGTTAACTTTTTAACGGTGTTAAAAAAATGGCATATTTAAAAAAAATTGAAACATATGAGACATATTTAATAAAATAAAAAGTTAGAAGTATGAGTAAAAATCGGGGTAAACATTAAGGATATCATATATACTTTTGCCATGAATGAAATGAAAGATTGAATTTAACCTCTCTTGATTTGAGCAAGGAAACATTGGTTTATATTATATTTAATAATTGTTGTGGATACCTTTGCTCATTGAGTTGTGTTGTTTAGGCTTATGATGTGAGGATAGTCTGGTTACCTTGTCGGTCACATGTTATGTTTTGGAGAAGTGACACCATCATATTCATTATTTCTTCTTATTAAGTCATTTAAGTCAAATTAATGTGGAAATAATACTAATAAGAAAATAACATTTTAATAAGATAAGTATTTAAACACATTCTTACGATATATCATCAAGTACTCAATTAAGATCAAATATTCAATCATAATTCTTATATTTTCATACATTTAAATTTGTATTCATTTCTTGAGAAATTTTTTTGTAGGCATAAATCTAACACTTCAATTTTAAGCACAATTAATCAAATATTTATATCTAATAAAATAAAAATAGAAAAAGTCACCTGTAAAAAAATTATTGAGTTTTTTTCCTTCTCTTTTTCTTTTTTTTTTAATTGTGCCACCTGTGCGGGAGATTGAATTTGCCCATCTTGTAAGGAAAAAAGAGACTAGTTTCTCTTTTTGATGTGGTCTCCGCCATTGCAGTGTCTTGCAGCTTTGATCCCCTGCTACCGGTGACAGTGGCGATTTGATGAACCCGGAATAACAGGGAATAAAGATTGCAAGTATAATTATTTAATAAGGGTCTCATTTTTAATATGCTACATGCGGACGCGCCTGAAGACATTTGTTGCTCCCCACGTGATAAATTTCGGACAGCAAAATGAGGCAGCGGTGCGTTCATATCGTAATTATGAATAAAAAAAAGGGTAGCATATGAGAATAATTGAGGAATTTGGATTTAATAATAATTATTTTAAACTAAGCTTGATTTTACAATTTGGACGGGGAAGACAGATGAAGAAAAGCTTGAAAAGGAATCGACTTGGGCGTCAACGCAGTGGTGGACAAGACGGCGGTCTGAAAAAGATGAGGATGAGAAAAAAAAAAAAGACAGGAAAGACTCAAAAGTCTTTTTTTATAATTTTATAAGTAATTTTTTTATTTTATTAAATATAAATATTTGATTGGTTATAACTAAAAGACTAATTCTAATATATTAAGTTTGTGTTTACGAAAAAAAAAAAATTTTTTTTCCACCATCGCCTACTTGATTTTGAAAAGTTTTAATTACTTATTTTTTTAAATAAAAAAATATTTACTGTCAAAAAAATGAAGTATTTAGCTGAGTTTTTGCACATATAAAGAAAAACAGTAGTAAAAATCATTTTTCTACTATGGAAAAGAAACAAAATAAAAACTTTAATACAAAAGTAGAAACATAAAAGTCATTATGACAATAATTGCCTCTAACCCTTTTTTGCATAGCTTCTGAAATACATGTCCTTGAACTTGACAATTAAAAACACTTTTTTAATACATACTACTTATAATGATGAAAATGGTTATCAAATGATTTTGCCACAAAATTCTTGTTCTCTGACATGCATTGTAGAATTTTTTTAAAAAAGAATATTCTAAGATACAAAAAAGTTGGCAACCATCCCCAATCAACTTCAGTATTTGTATAATTTTACGACACAGACCGTAAAATGTTACATGTAAGGTCAAAATATGGGTCCGGCAACCAAATAATTAGTTTATAATGCAATAATTTCAAATTTTGAAGAACATTTACATTGAAATTACAGTATCAAAATACCTGATCTTCATCCTTCTCCAAAATGAAAATTCCTTCAAAGAAAGGCCATTGAACCATCATCTCTAAGAAAACTAACTTGGTGTTAGATTGATATTTTTAATGTTCAAATTGTCAAAGATACTTGTGTATCTGACAAGATTCTTAAATGATTGTCTACAAATATAATTTAATACTATTTGACGAAATTGCCATATAACCTATATGGATTCAACAAAAAAAATACGTCGAATGAGGAATTCGACGGAGAATCTAACAAAGAAATTCGACAGAGGAGAACATATTTGACGGAAATCAGCTTGAAACAATTCGCAATAATATTATCAAGTAAAAGACTGTCGAAGTAAAATTGTCAGAAGCATACCATTCGACAAACTAGTTAGACGATAATTTTCAATTGTCGACAAAATTGGGAATTCGAAGAATATTAAGTGTTTGTCGAATGAAGGAAAGTGCTAGCCATATCCTGAAGTCATCAAATCAGCTGTCAAATGAACATGTTAATCGATGACCAAATCGTCAAATAAGTTGTCGGATGAACGATTGTGTGATGTTGTTGGATGGATATGTTGATCAACAATTAAGTTGTCAAATAAGCTGTCAGATAGATATGTTGATTGACGACCAAGTCATCAAATGAGTTGTCGGATGAACATATTAATCAAAGACCAAGTCATCAAATGTCGAAGGTATGCTGATTGATTGACGACCAAGTTATCGAATGTCGAATATGCTGTTTGATGGACAGATTAGGTAGACGTGTTTAGTGACCTAGACAATTATATTTGGTTTACCATACTATGTAATTTGTTGTAAACATCACTTATGTGGCTTAGGCAGTTATGTTTGGTTACAATACTATGTAATATGCACAGTAGCTGTCACTTATGTAGCTAATAGTAAATAGATAGTTATTTCTATAATTTGCCTATAAATATTAGGATTTCTTATGTAAAAAAGGTTGATAATTGTTGATTAAAAATCTTAACATCTCATATAAGCAAATCAAAGGATCAACATCAAAATATATCTTTCACCTTTAACTTTTAGTCAATTTTAATTTCAATTCATCTTTTATCTTTACTTTCTCATCTTCATCTTCATCTTCTCCTATTCTATTTCTGACTTCTTCCCCCTATTCTATTTCAAACTTCTCTCTATTCTATTTCTAATTTCTTCTCCTTTAACTTTCATTTATTTTTTTGCAATTTATATGCTTTATTTATTTTTCTGCAATTTATATGCTTTCATTTTTTTTCTACAATTTATTTATTTTATTTAACTTCTTGCATTTTATTGCTTTTATTTACTTTTTTGCAATTCATCTCTTTGTAATTTCTTTCAAACCATTTTCTCAAACTATCTTCAACCTTATTCTCTTTATTTTTGTAATTACTAATAAGTTACATGCATCATTTAACACATTTCTAATGTATAACTTTATATTTCAAACGAAATTACCGTATAACTTTGAATATCTACATTGCTTTCGATAGAATCAAATATTTGTTGTTAGATTTGGCCTTTAACAAAAAATCACTATAAACAAATTAACACGTCTGGTGAAACATTTGTTGTCGAATTTTGGTTAAACCAAAAATCACCGTTAACACTTGGACAAAGGCCATTCTCTTCAAAGAACTTTCTACATCTCAACAGGACCTATTCACGGGATCCAGACATTGCTTCCATTAATAAACAAGTAAAACTTCCGTTATATAGTTTTAGCAGGAAACAACTATTTCATGCCATTAATAGAATCTTCTAAATAGCACAAGTCTCAGACTCTGAACAAACTACGAACTACTTGAAGGTCATTTCAGTCTGGCTGGCAGTCCTTTCCGCAGCTAGCCACCATTCCTCATCTTCATCCTCAATTATCTCCTGCTTCCAGCGCAAATTGGATGGAATCAATATAATGTGTTCATGTCAGTCCGGAATACATATATATATATATATATATATATAAACTTCGAGCAATACCTATATGACAATCTTAAAGTTTTTTCTCGTGATTAGTGGTCTTTTGGTTCTAATACTGTTTTTCTACACGCATATGATTTTCTATGCAATAAAGTATATGGCATTTTCTTTTCAAAGTTAGAGAGAAAATGCAATTGCAAAAGAAAGTATGCAATCAGATTACTAACCATCGTGCTTGGCTCTGTCTTCCTATGCTTATTCTCAACATCCTCAACAGCTTTTAATGCTTCTAGCCACCAAGAACCATTGGGGCTGTCGGCAATGTCATCTTCATAGGATAGGAATTTTTGTGCCTGATTATCATTTACAAGCTGAAGTCTGAGATCATCATCTACCAGCTGTTCATGATCAACCATCCCAAATGAATTAAATCCAACTAAAGAATTCTTGATCACATCAACTGGTATTGGTCGCAAGGGAGATCTGTAACCTGGTACCATCAATAAGCTTGTTAAGGATGACTTGGAAGGGTCTTCAAACTAATGAATTAATTGTAAATATAATTTATATTAACCTCTGCAATCAGGATCATGACATTTCTGATAATATTCTGCCCTTCTGAGATCAATAACATACATCACTGAAACAGTAGAAGTATTAGTAAGTTGCAATCACATTAGAATAATGAAAGACAAGATGAGCCAATACTTATTGAATACGGTAACCAATGAAATGAATTTTCTGAACTTACAAGCACAATCATATGACAAGGAACTTAAATATAAATAAAAATTTTATTCAAGAAATTTTTGCTGATGGTTTATAGACTTACCATGATTGCTTTTATGCTCTCTGCCAATTCTCTCACAAAATCGATTTCTTGACATGCTGTAGATCATCAGTCCAAATTCTGAGAACCAATACCAACATCGAATCTTTCCTAAAATTGCACCAGCATCAACAGGTTGACCAAAGATTATATTCAACTTCAAGTATAACTTGACAGTTAGATAAAAATTGCACCAGTTTGACCAAAGATTATATTCGACTTCAACTATATAACTTGATTAGGTAAAAGCATAAAACCAAAGATTGGATAGCTAGTAGCTCCTTTAGACACCTGAGAGTTCAGATTACGTTAGTTAAAGACTCCATGGAAAACAATATTTAACCCAATTTTAAAAAAACAATTAAAAAAGTCATTATTAGAAGGGGAGAATCAAATCATCATCTCATAGAACCTATAGTATATTTCTCTTATTAGGTTAAAGGGTAAGTAAGTAATTTTCAGAGGGTGAATTTATTATAAATAATGAAAAGGGAGTATGAGTGGGGAGCATTTGCTCTGCTTTTGACCCTCTCCCAAAACTAACTCCTACAAAATACAGAATATTATGGAGAGGTAGCTCCTACAAAATACAAAATATTATAGTGCATTATAGTGTGGTCTTTCTATTAATTGGCCTGACCTGTTAAATACCAAGATACTACAGGAACCAACTGATATGGTGGAGGTTGTCAAAGCTTGTATGCACTCTGTCGAATCTTCGTTTACAGCACTGGACGTAATTCGTGATTCTTTCACCACTTTACAATGAGTTTGACTACACTCCATCTTGCTCCCTCCAACTCTTCTTTCAGCAAACGCAAACATCTCTAAAAAAATTTTTTTTTTTGATTATTTAATTTTTTTACCTAACTCCGCCTATGTTTTATAGCAGGTCCCAAGCCCGGATAAAGGAGGAGGGTTGTGTTAGGCCCTCGACAGCCAACGTAAAATTGTGTCGAATCTTTCATGAACATGGATCAACGACAATATTTTGCTAATGCTAGGACGTTGCCCGAAAGCAACGCACTGTATGGCTCAAGTACAATGACAAGTGAGCTAAAGCCGCTGCATCGGCACCGGGATGTAGTGTTAAATGAGCAAGGGTCCACTAATACTAGGTCGTTGCCCGAAAGCAACGCGCTGTATGGCTCGAGTATAGTGTCAAATGAGCTAGAGCCACTGTATCGTCGATCGATTGTAGTGTCACAAGAGCTTGTTCTTGGAAGGTTGAGGGTAAAGAAGCTAGTCGAGGAGAACAAAATTAGGATTGCTACGTGGAATGTTGGAGCCATGACAGGGAAATCTATGGAGGTTGTGGACACTATGAAGAGGAGGAAAATTAACATCTTGTGCCTTCAAGAGACTAAATGGGTTGGAGAAAAAGCTAAGAAATTTGACTGTTCAGGCTTCAAGTTCTGGTACACTGGAAAAGTAAGGACAAAAAATAGTGTAGGTATTATGGTTGACAAGGAATGGACACCGAGTGTGGTAGAGGTAAAAAAGATTGGGGATAGGATTCTATGCTTAAGGATGATTATCGTAAGAGATACTATCCACATCATAAGTGCCTATGCACCACAGGTAAGGACGGATGCATATCTTAAAGAAAAGTTTTGGGAAGATTTGGAGGGATTGGTTAGAAACATACCTTTAAAAGAGAAGATTTTTATCGGGGGGGACCTTAATGGTCATGTTGGGAAAGAAGCAGGACAGTATGAGAGGGTCCATGGTGGCTTTGGTTTTGGGGAGCTTAACGAGGAAGGACAGTCTATATTGGATTTCTCAATGGCTTATAATTTCAAGGTTGTCAATACCTGCTTCAAGAAGCGAGAGGAACATTTAATCACATACAAGAGTGGAGCTTCAAGGTCACAGATTGACTTCTTTCTGGGAAGGAATCCAGATAGAAAAATCTGTCAAAATTGTAAAGTTATTCCTGGGGAACTCGTGGCAACTCAACATAGGGTTTTGGTCCTTGACGTGGTTATTAAGGGTCGGAAACAAAAACATCGTCAGGCGATGAACCCTAGGATCAAGTGGTGGCAACTAAAGGGGGAGAATCAACAAACTTTCAAGAGAAGATTGTTGGAGGAAGGATCTTGGGAGTTACGAGAAGATGCTAACACCATGTGGGAGGAGATGGCCAATAAGGTTAGAAAAGTAGCTAAAGCACTTTTAGGAGAATCAAAAGGTTTTGGACAAAGAGATAAAGAATCTTGGTGGTGGAATGAGGCTGTTCAAAAGAAGATCAAATTTAAAAGAGAATGCTTTAAAGCTATCCATCTGTGCAATAACCCGGAAAATTGGGAAAGGTATCGGAAGGTTAATAAGGAGACAAAAAAAGCAGTAAGTGAAGCACGATCTAAAGCGTTTGAAGAGTTTTACAAGGATTTAGGAAAGAAAAAAGGGGAACAAAAGATTAACAAGATTGCGAAGGCTAGAGAGAGGAAATCTAGAGATTTGGATCAAGTAAGATGTGTTAAGGATGAAGAAGGAAAAGTTCTGGTTACAGATAAAGATATTAAAAACAGATGGCAGGGTTATTTTTATAAGCTCTTTAATGACGGAACGAAGTCGACTTGTAATTTGGAAGATCTAACAACCTTGGAGAGAGAACAAAATTTGGCATATTATCGTAGGATCAAGGTTGATGAGGTCAAGGAAGCTCTTAAAAAAATGGATAATGGTAAAGCTGTAGGTCCCGATAGTATTCCTATTGAAGTTTGGAAGTGTTTAGGAGAGAAGGGTACTATTTGGCTAACTAAGCTCTTTAATGAGATTTTAAGGTCTAAGAAAATGCCTGAGGAATGGAGAAGAAGCACTTTAGTGCCTATTTACAAAAACAAAGGAGACATTCAGAATTGCACAAACTACCGCGGGATTAAGCTCATGAGTCACACTCTAAAATTATGGGAAAGAATGATTGAATGTAGGTTAAGAATCGAAACGAGTATTTCTGAAAATCAATTTGGATTCATGCCAGGACGGTCTATTATGGAAGCTATATATCTTCTAAGGGGGTGTATGGAAAGGAATCGGAATAAACAAAAAGATTTGCATATAGCATTTATTGACTTGGAAAAAGTCTACGATCGAGTACCAAGAGAAGTGCTATGGAAAGCCTTGGAACAGAAAGGTGTACGGGTTGCGTATATTAGAGCTATAAAAGATATGTACCAGAGAGCTACGACTAGTGTGAGAACGTCTGGAGGGGAGACGGGAGACTTTCCTATTAAAATTGTCCTACATCAGGGATCATCCTTAAGCTCTTATTTGTTTGACCTGGTTTTAGATGTTCTGACGAAACACATCCAAGAAGAAATCCCTAAGTGCATGCTTTTTGCAGATGACGTTGTTCTTATAGCAGAGACAAGGGAAGAGATTAATTTTAAACTTGAGTTATGGAGAGCTATTTTGGAATCGAAGGGTTTTCGTCTGAGTAGAAGTAAGACCGAATATATGCATTGTAAGTTTAACAAGCGACAAGCTAGGAACGAGATGGAGGTTAAACTTGATGATCAGGTCGTATCACAAGTGTCAAAGTTTAGATATTTGGGATCAATTATACAAGATGACGACGAAATTATTAGAGATGTGGAACATAGAATACAAGCTGGGTGGTTGAAATGGAGAATGGCATCAGGGGTTGTTTGTGATCGGAAAGTACCTGATAAACTCAAAGGAAAGTTTTATCGTACTGCTATAAGACTAAGGATTTTATATGGGAGTGAATGTTGGGCAATGAAAGGACAACAAGAACAAAAAATTGGAGTGGCGGAGATGAGGATGTTGCGTTGGATGTGTGGTCATACAAGAAGAGATAGAATCCGTAATGATCATATACGAGGTAGAGTTGGGGTGGCACCTATTGAGGAAAAAATGGTTGAAAACCGTTTAAAATGGTTTGGGCATGTGCAAAGAAGCCCGTTGGAAGCGTCAGTTAGGAGAGTTGAGCAGATGGTTTGGAGCCCTGTGAAAAAAGGTCGAGAAAAACCAAAAAGAACACTTAGAGAAATTATTGAACGGGACCTTTTAGTAAATGAGATATCTAAAGAGTTGGTCATTGATAGAGCTCAATGGCGTCGTGCGATCCATGTAGCCGACCCCACTTAGTGGGATAAGGCTATGTTGTTGTTATTGTTGTATTTAATTTTTTTACCTGTTAAATCTATAAATCCAATGGTGAAGATCCCTCCAGCACTCCAGCAGCTAGAGGGATCCTCATAACTTTACAAGAGCAAAGCTATTCTCCAAAACTTGTTTAGCAAACTCGACCAATTAAATGGTAAGCAAGTTGACGATGGTTCTTCTCTTCTACACCCATTGTCTTGTGCATCTTCTTCTGTGGCATCTGTTCTTGTTCCTTCATCGACGGCGGTTTCATCTCTGTTCAATTCTTCATTGCCTTGTCCATTTTTTTTGTGGCAGCAGCGAAGTCCTTTACGTCAGCAGAATTAACTCAGCAACCTATTCCTTTGCCGTCGCAATCTACTCAGAAGTCAGTTTCGACCTAGGCTTTAAGTGGGTCAAGTCCAACTTCTCTGTCTTCTTTGCAATCTTCGTCGACTTTAGTAGCTGGTCTTCCACGAATCAATGGTTATTGTGTGGGTCAATTTGGAGCTGAAATATCTCCAGGAAGATATACTGGAGGTCAATCGGATAAGGGAGTTGGAGCGGGTATCCAAAGTCATTGCTAGAACCCGTTGTATTTTAGTATACCCAATACAACTTGGGCTTCACAGACCCAGAAGTCTTCAAATGCCGTTGGGTCATCACCTTTGCACGAGTCAAGTAGGTCACAGCATTCTGGATCGAATAGAAACGCCTCATCCATTTGGTCATCAGCGTCACACGACGTCATCACTCCAAAGGTTGGCGTCGCACACACAGGCCATGCCGTGACGGGGATTCTAAGTGAAGATCAAGCTAGAGCAATGCACTCAAAGAAATTGAGATGGGTTAGGTATCTAACATATGCAAAGTTGATGAACAGGAAGAATCAGGGGCTGCGCGTCAAGTGGAGAACGATTTTGTCCTCTGCACCAGTGTGTCAATAAGTCATTGCGACTTCTAATTCTCGATGATGATGAGATTCTTGTTGAAAATAGGGAAATCTTGGCTGTGGAGATTGACAAGAATGAGGAAGCAACTGTACTGAATTGCAATTTCATTAGTTTCTTGGGCATATCTGATCCTGATGGTGCAAACTCTAATACTATTCGTGGGGTAATGGGTGTCGTCTTCAAGGAATATAATTAATTCAATGGGCCAGAAGATTTCCATTATGGCTGTATTTGTTTTGGGCCAAGCCCACTCGCTGATATTTCAAATATGGCTGGATTTGTCTTCAGAGCTGATGGACAAGACAAAGAATGAAGCTCTTTGGTTATTTTCGTTGCTGGAAAAGACTAGAATAGGATGACTAAAGCTTTGCTATGACAGTCTTCTGCTACTTCTGACCTTGCTCAGCGAAACGCTGTTGTCTTTTTCGTCAATGGTTTCCATCTCAAACAGTAAGCTTCTACGATTAAGACCGACCTTGAACTCGTCCTTTCCGCCCTTGTTCTCTTCTCTTTCTTCTCCTCTGCTGAGGATTCATCCTTCATTGTCGTTCGATGCGCAGTCCTAGTTTCTGTCCTTGTTGCTACCAATCCGCGGCATAAAACCAAATCTTAGAAGGCCGCACATGAGACACCCTAGAGGCATTCTAGATCTACAAATGGGTGGAGCGTGCTGGGCTGTTCATCCATGACCAAGAAACCTCTCTGAAAATGATCCAGATGTTGGGTTGGTCCTTGAAGCTTAACCATGCTTGGTGACAATGGAGGCGGAGGAGGCTCGTGGAGGTTTGCTGGGTGGGAAGATTTTGCCAACTTCTTGGAGCCCACGTTGTCATTGGTAAACGCGAGTTGGCTTGCGACCTTTGGTGTGATGTGGTCAAGGGACAGATGAGGCTTGGGCTCCAGCGATGCAGTCTCTACTTTCATTTTTTAGTCAACTCTGTTCTATTTTTGGTGGTTTTTTGGGCTTTTTCAACCCACCTTGTATTATATGGGTTTTTGTGGCAGCATTGTATTTTTTTTTTTTTGGTTGCTTGAAGACTAGCCCTGATCTAGGTTTAGGGATGTATTGCCTCTAATTAGTCTTCTTTGATACTGCTTTTAGGATGTGCTTCCTTAAGTATGTATCTTTTTCCCGTAAGTTCAAGCGTGTGATGTAATAATTGATCTTCAGGTCCTGATAAATCTTATGTATCTTCGGCTTTATGCCACTTTAATGAAATTGAATTTTGTCCAAAAAAAAGGATGAATGTAATTTTTTTTTCTTTTTTTTTTCCTATTTCAGCCTTGAGGACAAGGCTGTGTTTAAGGGGTGGGTATTGATAGGAACATATAGTATATTTCTCTTATAAGGTTAAAGGGTAAGTAAGTAATTTCTAGCGGGGTGAGTTTATTATAAATAATAAAGGAGTGTGAGTGGGTAGGAAGGAGAATATTTTGGTTAGGGTAGTGAAGCAATTGCTCTACTTTTGGGATGGGCAGAATACTTCAATATTCTGTATTCTGTAGGAGCTAGCTCTGGGGGAGGGTTCTTGTAATCTTTCATTTTCCTTTAATATTACAGTTATATTACAGTGTGATTTTCTGGGTTTTATCATCATCTGACATAAAAATTTAGCAGTTGAGACTAAGAGAGTGTCCACAAGAGATACCAATATGCATTCAGAACAGTAGAACGGATTAAGAACCTTGAATTAGACCAACAAGCAACACAGTCACAAACACTACAAAATACTAATTGAAATTATTTTGTCACTGCATATTCGTATGCTAGGATAGTTCTTTCTTCAGATCTGAACTTGTATTGCCCTTCAGCAAGAGGGGAAGATTAAAAATAGTAAATATAACTGAAAGAAAATCAAACTCACAATTTTGTTCCATTTATTAGTGCAAACATGCTTATAATCAATATCATAAGCTTTAACAGTGCGTCACCTGAGATATTCCCAATAGAAGCAATGGACTCTACAAATTTGTCCAGAAACGGGAATGGTGATTTCCCCACAAAGTATGCTGTCGGAACATCACTTCTGCAAATATTCAGCATATGTTCTGGAGGATACTGGTGACAATTTTCATTATTATAATTGACCTGCCGAAAAAAAAATTTCAATGGTTTAACAAAACAAATTTGAAATTCAAGAAAGCTGCATAATGTTCTGTTTTGTTTTATTTGCATGGTAAAAAGATTAAGTCGTTAACAGAGTAGTATTCACTATTCAATACCAGGATACAAGCAACCCTATCTTCAGAAAATCATATGATAGGCTTAAATGTACCAGTGAACTGTCAGTTTTTGAAGCATTAGATTCAGCAAAAAAGAAAGACATAAAGAGCTTCGAACTGATTAGTAAAATGTTTGAAAACAGAGATGAAAATGAAAAGTGCAGTTCAATGGGAAACTACAATATGAAAGCCCAAAATTACCTCTGTATCATAATGTAAGGTCTTCACACAATCAGATTCTGCTTTGCAGACTAAAAGCTTTTTGCAGTCAACATCCATATTGCATATCAATGATGCCATGAAAATGTCTTCTTGGCCCTGCCATTTAAAGACAGTTAGACTGATAAATAACCATCAAGAAAAATGAGTTTACACAAAACCAATTAAAAAAAATCACAAACACTAATTTGCTCAAGATAATGCATTAATTACCATCATTTCCTACATCGTATTTCATCCTACAACTTTTGTATTGTTTCCAATTGGACATCTTAGGTGATGAACTGATACCAAAAACATGCTATGATTCATTCCATGCAGCAAAGACAACAATTTGGAAATTTATAAGGTGTAAACAAGCTCAGAACAATGACTGAATCTTCCAGAGTATTTATGTCACCTTGTAATGCCTGTTATTCTTCACTCCTAATATTCTTATTCAACTAGAATTCAAATTTCATCATATTTATTTAAGAACCTCATTTGCTAAATTGTTTTAATGCACTCCAATTTGAAATGTTGATAGTAGATAAAGAAAGGACCTACCAAGTTCTTACACTTGAATCGCCCTGATGGTAAAAGCACTGAACTTTTCCCTGCTTTTGAAGATAGAGGTAGACGGAAACAACGATTCCGAGAATATACAGCAGTGTCCACAAAAAGCTGGCTTGCAGTATCACCAGACCTTGAATCCTTCTTTACAAACAATTTTTCAAATCTTCCATCCTTTTCCCTTGCCTTTAGAATTTGTGAGCATGTCTGATATTGTTTATAAGTCATCACAGAGTGACAATAGTTGATACTTTTACTAAAGAAAGGCCAGAATAGATGCCGTAACTCCAATAAATTCTTCTTTTAAAATCTTTACAACAAAACTTCTCAAAAAACTTCATGTTGATTATCATTGAATTCAACTTATTTATAAAACCACTTTAAGTTTACACCAGTAGCTCAAGTGATAGAAAATCACCCTTGTTGTAAATTGTCTATGAATATACTCGGACAGTCAGACTTACTTCAGAAACAAATGCTCCTACATGAGAGTTATCCTTAAAAGCAGTCTTTGGTATGCGAATGATTAAATGGCGAGAGAACTTCTCTGCAGGTAAAATTAATAGGAGATAAAAGGTATCCCTAACAGTCATGGTTAGAAATCAAAAATAGTGCCACGGCAGTCCTCTACAAGCATTAACTCTATAAAACAGAACACAAGGAACACCTAAGATCCAATGAGCAATGCTCTTTATAATAATGAAAAGAACCTTGAAGAAACATTTACTAATTACTAGAGGGCAGAGGATCACACATTGATGGAAAACCATTAAAGACCTATTCTAGACGCAATAAAATTTCTAGAAACTAGTATTTCAGGAAAACACGTATCTTGTAAATTGATGTTGTATTTATGAACCTTAGAACACTCGTCAATTTATTTACATTGGAACCAACTTATGCATTTAGGACTTAGTTCATGCATTAAATTCTCTTTGTATCCAGACTCCCTATATAAAGGGGTCCCTCATATGTTTGTAATTAGATTTTGGATGAATTAAAGTTCCTATCTCCTCCTTCTTTCTCTCTGTTTCTCCCTTCTCTCTCTCTCTCTCTCTCTCTCTCCCCCTCTCCTCTCATTGTTCTATATGACACATAAATGCTATTAAGCATTTTAGGGTAAAATTACAGCAAATTCAATAATAATATTACATAAGTTTCAATGCTGTGGTTGACAAATCACAAATGCACCAATAAGATAGAACACCACTTCATAATCTTAAGCTCAGACAAATCGAACACCAATCCTCAAATGGTTGTCAGTTGTCAGTATGTGTCTTATATCATTATACATTGAAATAGCCACATGTTCATGTTCTTGTTCTTCCTTTTATTAGATTAAGTCAAAAGGAGGGGGGGGGGATGTGAAGGTGCAGGTTACAAAACTACAGCATACATCAACAAAGGAATTGATCTCAAGAAAAAAATTCATACCGTCAGTTGAAGAGTCCAGTTCTACTATCCATTCCTGGTCTCCACATATCAAATATTTTTCATTTAGGGCTTCTAGTGTTGTTGAGATCAAGAGATCCACCATTTCATCTCCTTCCTTTCCTACATTGACTCTCTTATTGAACTCCAAATCAAAATAAAGGTGGCATGGTAAACCCTGAGAGCATAATAATATTGAGTTTGTGAAATAAAACATGAAAATTGACCACATTAGTCACTGTAGTACTGTACGGCTTCCCCAGTGAAATTATTGACCATAAAACACTCAAGAATATTACCTCTTGAATCACTTCATAATGATGACGAAATTTTGAATCCATATTTTTGTACCTGAAAGTACACTAAAAAACATTGTGAATATGCAGACAAAAAAAAATTCTTTACCATTAGAAGTAGTAAATTATTAATCAGATGAAAAAGAAAACTACAAGCAGGTAACCTTTTCCAAAATTCTGTATATGTAGACACAAGGAACCTTCTTTGTCCACTAAAATGGTCTTGATAACTGAAAATACGAACATCTTCTTGTCTTTTTGCGAACTTCATTGCTTCATCCTGCCTTGGGAATGTAACCCATACTTTCTTTCTAAAACATACATAAATCACGAGTCAAGCACACTACTCATGTTGAGACAAAAGGTACAAAAAGAATAAACTCATTGAATTAGAGAAGGCAAACAGTGAACTAGCATCACACGAACACCTTAAATTCGATTTATTTTGCTCAGAGAGATCAAGATGTATCTCATGTAACAAGCGCCATAAGCGAACTGGTCTTTTGGGAGGCACTCCATGTGGAGATCCATAAAATACAACTGGAGAGATCTGCTTCCCACAACTAAAATTTTTTGCTTTTGCTATAGCTGATTTAAGCTGAAAAGACAATGCAAGGCAAATTAGTTTGACATAAAAGTAGAATTTGATTGTTCTACTACACCAAAAGTAAAAGGAGTGTAAGCATTGTCAGCAGAATCAAGTAAATGGCAGCAATTTCTAAGCAACACTGGGGTACATCACAAAAACAAAGGGAGTCAGCTAGTTGGTAAATTACTTTCTTAATGGAAGACTGTGCATTTGTTGTGCGGCTGAATGGAGAAGTGGTGGATGTTGTAGGGTTTTCCTGTTCTTGTCCAACTGGTTTTGGAGTTGTAAGGTTAGAATGTGATGAGATGTCACATGTTGAGCTCCCTTGATCCAATCTGCTTTTAGTTCTTTTTCTTTCCCTCATGGCAGATGCTGAGAACACAAAACAATGTTATCTCAGAATTAGTATAATCATATTAAGGAAAAGCAAAGCTATTTACCCTATAGAAATCTATATGTAATTTGTGCAGATCATTACTTTGATAAGCAACTAGCCATCCACCAGCCTACAGGTGCAGCTGTGCTTTTCTGCATGTGTGTCTGAGTAGTATTACTTAATATGAAAAGCATAACTTATTTGCCACGCAGCTTTTATTTGCTGCCACATTAGTAACCTTTTCTCATCATTTTTTTTAAAATTCTATTCCGTTTCAAAGTTAGATGAAATTATGGTATACAAGGAAAGATAAGAACCCATGATCAAGGAGAGGTCTATTTTCATCTAGATAAATATGACTTATGGAAAACAAACAAACAAACAAAAAAAATCCACTGGTCTGGATCGACAATATACAGCATAGAGGCACAATGGGTAGAAGTGAGAATTTACTAAAAGGGGGAACAAGCGAGGACGACAAGTAATGCCAAGAACAAAATGATGTCGAAATGAGAAGTATATGCCAACAAAGAACACAGTTAATTACATACTTCTAGAATGATAGAATGGTAATATTTTAGTTCAGAAGAAAGACCATCAATAGCTGAATATGAATGTTTGAACGCCAATAATCAACTTAAAGGCAAACAATATTCAGACGGTTGATACGGGTGTAATCACTCTTTAGGATGAGGAAGCAAAATAATCTAGATAAAGAAGAAAATTGAAAACCGTTTCTTCAAAAAAATAAAAGGATTAAAGAGGGAAAATTGATTGAAAATATTAGTCACCTAATGCAACATAAGTAGCGCGACATGGAGCTTTAAGCTTTAGAGAAAAATGAAAGCTTACGAGGAGGGGACACACCGCACTTGAAGCATGCGAACAAGCGATCAACATCGTCCATGGCGTCTGGCGACAATTCTCTTTTCTCTCCGATGTCTGCTTTGCCACTCGGGGTACAAAGGAGAGTATCAATTTTCCGTTCATCTTATGCGTGGGGGCGGGAATTTAAATTTGGAGGAGAGCCAAAAGCTAGAAAGAAGGAAAATTTGGGGCCAGAAAATTTTGAAAAATGAAATAATAGATAAAAGAATGAGAGTAAGTTCCAAAATTTACACAAAATTTTATTTATGTTTTTAAGATTTTTTTTTAGCTCGTTTATGTGTTATATCTTTTAATTTTTGTCATATATATATTTTTTTTGTAATTCTTTTAGTTAATTTAATTGAAATGTTGACTAGATTGTCACATGGTAAAAAGTATCTGTCATGTGTATTCTTTAAAAAAAAATTTTAATTTTTTAAAAAAATATTTCAATTTATTCACTTAGATCTTTAGTCAAAATTTTTCTTTTCTCTAATTTGTTATATAAATTTGTTTTCTACTTTGTTTAAGCCCCTAGTTTAAGAATCTATTTGTTCTTTGTCAAAATCATCTCCTACAAGCTTTTCAATTTGTTTAATTTAGTCTCTGTTCTTTACTTTCATTTTTTTTACGGTTTGATCCTCTAAATCAATCCATAATTTCATTTGTAATCATAATATGATTCAGTCTATCATTTCAACCCAAGAACAATATAAGAAATGAATTAAAATTTAAGGTTTCAAATATTGCATATCTCTGTCTCATAAAAGGTAAGCTTTGACAGTTAAATTTTAATTCATTTCTTGTATTGTTTTTTAGTAGAAATGATAGATTAAATCATATTATGACAAAAGTGAAATTATGGACTTATTTGGAGGACCAAACCTTAAGAAAAAAAGCATGAAAGTGAAGAACATGGACTAAAGTGAACATATTAAAAAGTTTGTAGGGGATGATTTTGACAGAGAAAAAATATTTTTAAACTAGAAAACTAGACGAAATAAAAGACGAGTTTATATAAAAAATTAAATAAAAGGAAAATTTTGACCAAAAACCTAAATGAATAAACTAAAACTTTAAAAAAAAAATTAGTTTTTTTAGGGAGTCCACAGGCTACCACTTGGTAGCCCAGTCAACATTTCCATTAAGTTGACTGACAAAGTTACAAAAAATGGTATAAATGACAAAAATTGAAAAATGTGGGATATAAACAGGCCAAAAAAAAACCTTAAGGGCATAGGTGAAACTTGGTATAAATCTTGGAGATATAAAGTACCTTTTTTGCAAAAAACAAAAAAAGAAAAAAAAAAGGGAGGTGGGTGAGGAGAGCTATAGAATGAATTTCATAGTAACTCATAAGGATGGTAGTAAGGAGGGGAATTCAGGATTCTTCTCTTACGGGTCGTCGCAAGCGGGGAAATTTTCCTATTGGCAAAGGAGAGGGAAAAATTATTTGTCAATATTTTGGGGGTAGGGATGGGGATCACACTTTTCATCGTACAAGGTCCCCGTCCCCAAAAGGACTTTTAGTAAATTTACTAAAATTACTAAAATGTCTTTAAAAAATATAAATATAATATTTATATAAGAATATTTTAATAATTTCATAATTTAAATTAATTTAATAAAAAAATCTTGATTCCCAATCCCAATTTCCCATTCTCCCTCGTGCTCCCTAATTTTCCAATCTCACTACCATCCCTAATCTCCATTCTCCCTTGTGCTCTGTTAGTTCGTCCTAAATCTCCCTCTCTCTTCTCATCGTTCTCCATTAGCGAAGCTTCCTGAATCTGCCTCTCTCTTGCTGTCATGCTTTGTCAATCCATCTCTAAAGATTGAAGTTTCATGAATCTCCCTCTCTTGCGCCATCGTGCTTCGTCATTCCATCTCTAAAGATTAAAGCTTCCTGAATCTCCCTATCTCTCTCTATCGTGCTCTATCCCATCTCCCTCACTTAGTCACTCTCAGCCCCTCTCTTGTGGTCTTGTTGTCGTCTCCTTCACACCTCACTCTCAATCTTACCCCTTTCTTACCATTGTTGACCCTTACATCTTATTGTCAGTCTTGCCCCTCTCTCATAGTCTTGCCGTCATCTTTTCTCATTCTATAAGTTCTAGTTCCTATTATTGCCTCTATTGTTCCCAATCTATAAGAGGGACTGATCTTTTAGACCAAAAAAAAAATTTGAGTCTGGGTTTGGAGTTTTCTTTTTTGATTTTTTGGTTTTTTTTAAGAAAACTTTTAGTAACCCCACAGAAAGGCGGGGATCAGGGATGGAGTTTTAAATTTCTCCCCATCGAGGATTGGGCCCTGTTGCCGTTCCTAATAACTCATTGATGTGATTCAGAAGAATCCATTCACCAGATTGGGATCAGCTCTTGTTCATGCAGGAACATGAGCCATTAGATCCAGCTGATTTTGTGGTTTTGGAGTGTAATCCTTTTTTTAATTTGGTGATCCTTAACATGGAAATCTAGTCTATTTCATCCACACACAAGAAATTCATTCTATTTCATGGAAATATAAGAAATATGGCATGTATAATGAAATTACAATCATGAATTTTGATATTTTATTTCAAAAATTAAATTCTATTTTTATATATTTAATAAATCGGATAAAAAAATTCTTCAATTAACTCTTTATTAGTGAAGTACTAAAGTTAATATTTTACATAACACATGTTTCTTTACAAAAATAAAAATAATTAAAATTTGTTTACTGTAATTTTTGAAATCAAACTAAACAATGAGGCAAAAAAAAAAAGATTACAATGTCATTAAGATAGCATTTGTTTGTACTTAATAAAAGTCTAAATCTAATTTGTTTAAATTTCAAACCATTAAGTTCGTATGTCTTTTTATTTTTATTAAGATCTTTATAGATCTAAATATATCTTAATAAATCAAATCAAAGGACAAGTCTAAAAACTATTCAAATTTAGTATTGAGTCTTGTGTTACTTTATTTGAATATTAAAAAGAGTTTCTAAAAAGATTTGAAATTGCATAATGTTGAATTTAAAAAATTACTTCAACCAAATAAACCAAATCTTATTACTATTATACAAGAATGAAATTTTATGTATAATATAATAATTGTAAATCATACTATTATTTGTATAAAATGATTTTAAATTATAGAAAGATAAAAAATTAACAACAAAATTTATAATATTAAAGATAATAATTAATAACAAATGTTTAGTTACTAATTTATTTGAAAATTATTTAAATATGACTTTTTTCATAAGTTATATGCATTTTAGGTGTTGAAAAAATAAATAGTCTTAATTATTTAGTATCCAGATTCAGACATTTTAATCTTAAAAGAAAAAACAAATGAGCCCTTAATGTTTTGTGAAAAATTGATAAAATTAAAATTAAAAATAGTTATATATTGATAAAATTCATGATTGTAATTTCATTCTCACATGCATACCCCTCAAATTGCCATGAAATAGACTGAATTTCATGTGTGTGGATGCTTCAAATGAATTAATGTCACACATGGGGTACTAGTTAAGGATCACCAAATTTAAAAAAAAAAAAAAAGATACTCCAGAAATGCAAGATCAACTTGATCTAACGACTCTTATTAGAATAGGAGGCTCTTGTTCCTGCGTGAATAGGAGCCAACCCCAATCCCCATTAACCACCTCTTTATACACTATCACTTATTTAGAGCAACGTGATTAGCTCCAAGTACAATATTTATTTTTGACCATTCAGAAGATTTAGCCCGCTATAGGGTTTCCAAAATCTCATAAGCTAGCCTCAAGCTTAGAATGATGCCTTTAGAGAAAGCATATGCAATATCATTTTCACTTGCTAGGTGTTCTACAGTCATAGAAATCAAGTTATCTTTCAAGGTTCGAATTCTAATCCATGGAAAGCTTTAAGTAGCTTCATCAACATGAAAAGGCCTATATAAGTGCTTTGCTCTTGAAGAAAAAGGAAACACAACCAAAGTCAACGTGATCAGAGAATAGTCTCTCAACCTGAGCCTAATTTTCCTATCGTACCTTGTGACAACATTGTTTGAGGTTGGAAGAAAGCAAGGATGACTATCAATGTGATAGCCCAAGAGAATGAAATCTATAAGTTTGAGGAATGGATATGATAGAAGAATTTTTTAGGTGTTAATTATCATGTTTTCTAAGGTTTGACCTATCGGTTGAGTGACTCAAATGTACTAGTCAACTAGGTGGTATCGGGTTCTTGCAAGCCACGAGGAACTAGCTTATTGGTAGCCCCAAATCGATTAATTAGTTGGTCTCAGGTATGCAAGGGCCCTAGCTCCAATAACAGGCCGATCAACCAACAGGTCCTAATTGATCGACCGTTAGCATCAAGGATAAGCGATGGGGATTATTTTTAGGGAGCAAATTACAAGTCTATCCCAAATTTTAAACCTCTCCAAGTTTTATGAACATAAGATGGAATGGCAAAATGGTCTTTCAACACAGGGAACTCTTCAAAACCTTAAGATTCCTCTTCCTCTCCTCTATTCACACCTGGTTCTCTTTTTTCTCTCAAGAAATTTTCTCTTCTCTTCTTGTATGGCTAGCTACTAGGAGGAGGGGAAGTTGATCAATTTGCTCACTGAAATCTTGTTCCCAACCATTGTAGGTATTGGGTAAGAGAGTTCTTCCTCTTGTTTCCCTCATTTTCGGATCTCTTTATTTCCTTCCATGGTTTTCCTTATAAACCTTTGAAATGATGTTCTTAAAGGTTATTTGTGAAGCTTGGAGTTGTAGCAAAGCTACCCACTCCTTTTTGTTCAATATTTGATCCCTAAGTCCTTAATTCCCCAAGTGTGATACAAGTTGTTTAAGTTGCCATGGAAACCTAGAACTAGGGTTTAAGATTCTAGTTAAGATTATGTTATGTGATGGAAACCTAAAATGTGAATATTTTTGAGCTAGAAGAGTGTTTATGAGATTCTATGGCAAGTTAAATTTTTGATTATGTTCTATGGTTTATCATGTTGTAGAGGTCACTTGAGGATAATCACTTGGAGGGGTCAAGTTGTGGCAAGTGTAGTTTACCTTTGTCATTAGGTACCTGGTGAGTGAACTTCACACCCTAAAGATGTAATCCACATGAGGTATGACAAAGGGTTATCCCTATAAGCCTAACATTCTACCTATGGGATACCCTACCCTTAAGGTCATGGGAAAACATGAAAGGTCTCTTAAATATTTAAGGAATATACAGTGTCACATAAAAATTCATTCATGGAAAACACTATGTAACATCTGTGGAATTTATGTGTTAAAATCTTGCATGTCTATGTGAAATTGGACATACAAACTTTGTGTAAGGGACTGAAATGAAATAAATGTGAAATTTTGGCTAATTTGATGAAGATTTGAATTTTCTTGTGAATTTTGCATTAATTATGATGATCATGTGATTTATAATCTTATGGGATATTTAGATGAGGCATGATGTGTTTAAATTAATTTGTAAATGTAAAGTTCCACTTTGTCGTAGTGTGGCCATCCCTCTCTCTTATAGACTAAGGGCAAAATGGGGATGTCACGACCTGCTTCCTGAGCTTGTGATCAGCACAGTAATGACACTTCCCATTATTGTAAGTATAAACCCTTCCCGAAATACCCCATATTTTTAATATAACGACATGGAGATTTCCATACATTAAAACAAAATAAATCAAAAACATTTAAATAATTGAAGGTGCCTAATGTCACCTTACATGCATAAAACACACAATCTCCTTTTCGAAATAATTAATAGTGTAACGTAAACCCTCTTACAAATGAAAACATTTTCAAAGTAAAATCCCATTTTTCGAAATAAACTCAGCATCAATTCCTTCTTTCAAAATAAATAGGTTTCCAATGAAATGTTCCTTTCAAAACAGATAAATACCCACGTAAATCCATTTGGTAACATTTCGAAAATAGAGGGATAACGTCACCCATATGCAAAACGTAAATCCATATTTTTGTAATACCTGTGAAAATTTTACCTGGTCAATGTGTGTGTACCATTTTATGCTTATGTGCGAATTTTGGGAATTTGTTAAAAACCATGAAATTTTAGGAATTTGCAAGGCTTAAATTTTTCTTTCTCTAAAAAACCACCAAGGGCTTTGCCTAGATTTGAAAATAAATGATAATAAATTACTATTGATCCTCTTTTAAGAATTTTATAATCTTCAAGAAGGACCTGAGTGAATTAAAAATAAAAGAGGTTGTGGCTTTCTGAATTTGAGACAAAAGGAAAGTAGGGCACATGAGGATGGAGACACTTGAAGTGCTCTTAACCATTAGATGAAGTGTAGCTTCTAATAGAAGCCAATTAGGGCTCCCCTTTATGAGGGAGAAAAGGAAAAGTTAAGAGAGAAAGGAAGGCAGCACGGGTCAGAATGAGAGGCGAGAAAACTCCATACACCCCAGCTCCATTCCACTTCTAGTGGTGCCATCACTGGCCAGTGGTTCTTCTTCTTTATTTAGGCAATAGAAGTAAGGAATTCTCGACAACCAAGCTGAACATAATAGGTAAGTGTGATCTCTTTTTGACTTAAGTTCTTCCACCACTTCCTATGCGTGCTTTTGACCAAAGAAGAAAGGAAATAAGTGGGTTTTCCTTATCTGATTTCTGTGAGGCTAAAAGGGGAGTGAATGTAGTTTGAGGCTAAGAGACTCGAGGGTAGTAAGGAGAAAAGGAAGCAGAGCAATCGAGAGGTAAGGGAACCAACTACATAAACCATTTCTTCTATAAACTTCCTGAATTAGACTCTCCTTTGTATTGTTTATTAGTACTGGGTGTTGAATAAGGGAGATATTTAGCAATACAAATGTGTTTGTATGAGTTGCTATTGTGTATATATTTTCCTTAAGGTGGAATTTCTTGTTCGATTCATCAATGTATGAGTTATATGTGAAAATGAGATTGGAAGAGTTTATCTATGTACTTAGGCAAGAATTTGGTATATATGGCAGTAGCAGTGAAGGGAAGTGGATTAATAAATATAGAAAGAGTAATGATTAAGCCCAAAACAGTATTATTTGATTTAGTAGCGAACTAATTAATTATGCAAGGATTGTATTATGGAATTGAAAATGCTCAAGTAGGTTTGCTATCATTTTGTTGCTATGGAAACTTTGGTCTATTTGTGACATTTAATAAGCTCCAATTGATTTGAAATTTGGTATGCCACATGTATTGATATCATAGAAAAGGCTTACAAAAATTCATAAGAATCTAACTTCAATAGTATCCTAATCTCACTTGATTAACATTGTTGACCAAAGTATGATAGCTTCTCTACTGAGTTGATTTTTGAGATAAAAACAATCCTAAATCAAGTCCTTTTGGCTTGAAATTTTTAAGAGTATCCTTTGGCATGTATAGGCATGATCTGGACAGTTTCATAGTGTTTGGGAAATTATATCTAGGTCAAATGTTAGAGAAATAGAACTTATCTCAAATTTTGGAATAATCTGACTAGTCTTAGTTAATGCTATGTTAGACTATCCAATTGGTCATATTTTTCTTTGAAATTTTATGGAAGGATGTCCTCACACTAAAACCAAGTTTCATGGGAATTGGAGTTGATATTGTAGGTCAAATGCTTGCAAAACTGAGACCCTGAGGCTATAGAGACAGTCTAGCCAATGGATGCGGAAGCGAGGATTTGAAAGGGCAAATTGTATTATTTCTCTCTAAAATTTTTATGTAAGATTCTAAACATGTTATGGATGTTACATACCAAAATTCATAAATTATGGAGTTGTGGTCACTGCCCAGAGAATTCATAAATTCTAGAGTTTGAATTCTAGTCTTAAACAGAGCATGTGTGTTTATGTGGAGAAATTTAATTATGTTAAAGGGGATTTACCTTTAAGCTAAGTAGGAAAAAGGTAGATAGCACATAAGGAAATATTATCTTAGCTTTTAACTCCTACGTAGGCTCATCCAATGATGTTTTAAATGGATACATTTTGGGTCTAGTAGAAACAATGAAGTGATCTTAATGGAAATGCCTATTCCCTCAATTTAGGGAAGCAAATTTTAAAGTGTCTTGATATCCTATTAGTGTAGGAGCCTTGGTAATGTATGGAAGCGTAGGCATTGCTCTTGAATGGGTAAGAATGACTTGTTTAAGTATGAATGTAAATGACTTACTATGATGTATTGTTAAGAAAACTCGATGTCGTTGAAGGTTGTGAAGGTGACTTATGTGAATGATAAACATCATTCCTATCTTACCTTTCGTGATTTTCTACACCTCAATTAAATCCTAAAATTTTCATGGTATATATGATATTAGCGTAATTGGATTAATGTTTGAACTAGAGATGGAAGTGGTTATGACTAAAGCTTGAATGTGGAAATTACTTTATTCTTATCTCATGTTATTATTTCACATGTATGAAGTGTCTTGCAAATGAGATAGCTTATTTATTGCATGATTGGTAGAGAGGAATAACTCTCATTTATTTAGTAGCTTGAGTGATCTCACCATTCATAAAATAAATAATAAAATTCTTATTATATGGTAGTGTTAAATAGTTAGCTTAATGTACCACTTGGTAAGGGACGCTACCCAAGACCAAACTTATTTATGATAAGCTATTTCCATTATCATCTGGTTGTGTAAATAGTGGCTTTACTTAATCTTGTTCCTACTAGGAAACATTATTCTTGTCTTGATGGTATTGTGTTAAGATGTCTTGATTATGTTGGAATATGAACGTATATAAATTTAGTACCCTGCTTGCATATGGAATGTGTGTAATGTTATGTTATCATTTGTTGTAAATGTAACACACCTTATGTTTGATACCGTTTGTTTAGTGATCGGTGTACTTGATAATCCTTTTATCAGAAATTATGTAAGAAGCCTAATTGGCTCATTTGATGAGAATGGATTAGTAGTAGTATGAAGGTTCAAGTAGCCCTCTCACACTATGATTAATAATACTATGTGAGAAGCCTATTTGGCTCACTTGATGATGATGGGTTAATGATAGTACAAAGAGTCATGTAGCCTTCTCGCACTATGACTAACGATATTAAGAGAAGCCTTTGTAGCCCTCTCTAATATGGAAACAAGAATGAAATGAGGAGTCGATGGTGCCATCTCAGGTTGTAACCTATACGCATATGGTGGATAATGAGAACTTAGTGGGAAGCCTGTATGGCCCTCCCAACTACGATAGATAAAGAGTATAGTGAGAAGTCTGTATGGCCCTCCTAAGTATGAATAATGATAACAGAATGAAACCCCTTATATAGAATAACGTGAACACCTTTATGGTGAAGTGAAGTATTGTGTGTATAAACTTAGTTTTCTTTAAAATTGGTGTGGTATCCTAATTGTGCTAAGTTGTGTGTGTACTTTAAGTGGAATAGATTCCATTATAGTAGTGGTGTTGTAGTGACAACCTAATACTGTGTAGGTTATGTGAGGTGGTGATGGAAGATAGGGCTCTCCCTACGGCCCTATCCTTGTAGTGTGCACCTATACGTCTTTAGTGCATCTAGCGAGCCTCTGTATGAGGAGTAGCGGGGCCTACGAGTCCTCGACCTTTTCTAATGAGAGTGGGTAAATGTAGTAGTAATTTTATAGGTTGAGTCGCTCTATAGTAGAATAGAACACCTAGGGTTACAATGGATGTTGGTGTATGATACTGATATTGGTTTATTACTTATAAAGCTTTGTATGAGTAAATGGTGAAAATTAAAGGATTTTTTTTAAATATATTTGTAACACCTCGAGTATTATGAGGTAATCAAGAGAGTTTATTTTCCAAGCATGAAAATTTTTCGTGAATAAAAGAAAATTTAAGAGAAAGCTTGAGTAGCGAGAAGAGGACTAAAGTGAAAAGAAAAAGAAATAATTTCATGTGGTTGGGATGAGCAAGGTCCTTGAAAGGAAAAAGGGCTTGGTGAGGTTGAGTTACGAAGCCAGTACTATGAGGATAGTGGAAGAAGAGCCATTATATTGTATGGGACACTGAGAGGGACCAAAGTGAACAAAGCATGAGAAATTTGTATCTTAATAAAATATGTTGTGAAATGGAATTTGGTGTATAAATGTTGTGTTTTACTGAGGTATGGTTTATTGATTGATTTAAAATTTTGTGGCATTAATGGAACTTGCTTCATTGAAGGGACCAAATTGAAAAGAAAGTGGGCCCTGCACTCTTTAATAATGCACACACATCAGATTACACAACACATTCATTTGGGCATCATGATGGTCTCTCGTCTCCCTTTCATTTTCTTCTTCTCCTTGCTCCTTCTTCCAGTATCCATGGCTAAGAGGGGCTTCAAGGGTTGTCCACCTCCATCTTTGGTGAAAACTCCGACCAGCCATGACCTTCATTCCCATTGAAAAGCTTTAAGGCTTGAGGTAAGTTGAAATTCCTCTTCTCCTTTCTCATTTTTTCATAGCAAGACCCTAAGGTAAAATGTTGATGAATCTTTGGTGATTGGAAAGTTTTAAGCTAGATTAAAGATCTATAACCCTTCTTGGTTGTTTGTTGAACAATTTGGAACATGAAATTTGTAAAAGCTATGATTAAAAACAATGAAACCATGAGTTAGAAATTAATGATAGAAAATGAGAGAAAACTAGGATTCTTGAGGGAAATTTCAAGAATTTGAGCTTTGATTCTTGATTATGACTTAGGATTTGGGTGTGGGAATGTTTCCTAGACATTTCTAATTAAAAAAACCATGGAAGGAATCATGCATTTTGATAAAAAATTGAGCTGGAATCAAAGAAGAGTCGAAAAAGGGGTGTTTTTCGCATTTCTACATTGTGGCTTCTGCAAGCCACTATTATAGTGACCAAAACTGCCGTTACAATGGTGGTTACTGCAGCAGTGGGTAATGGTCACTTTAGAGGTGGTTGGTAGAGAAGTTGCCCTATTTTGAGAAGTTTTAGCGCTGCAGAGGTGCGCTGAGCCTTGTAGCTGCAAGGTGACTTCTAAAGCTTGTTTTTTCATGTCTTTTATCTTATATATGGTATTCCAAATGTTTAGGATGCCTCTTGGAAGGATCTAAACAAGGATCAGACTCTTATACATCAAAGTTGAAGAGGATTAGCTAACTCAGAGTCCAGGTAAGTAGTTAACTGATAAGTCCTTAAAATTAATTAAATCATTGCTATTAAAAGTGGATTTTTCCCTTTCTCTTAGCCTTATTTTGCTATCTTTTAGCATGTTTATGTCTTTATTTTAATACAGTCCCCTTAAATAATTTAGTTTTCATTTTATCTAAATTAAAGCACATTTTCTTACCCTTTTGAGTGATTTTTGTTATGATCTTTTGTAGGTACAAATCTGAGAGAAAACAAGAGAAGTTGAAGACAATTACTATTGCCTAGTAGGCTAGCACCTAGGCGCTAAGCCCCCTTGCTTGAAATTGCTCTCTGTCCAGATGACGCCTAGGTGTCAGACCCTAATATTCCCTGTACAGGCTTTTAGACTTGGTGCCCATATGCACAACCACGAATCTGACAGTATAAAAGCAATTTTTAGGTTTCTGACCTAATTTTGGATCTGAAATTTTGGGATTTCTTGGTTGCCAGTAGAGGAGAGTTATTTTTGAAGTTGGTTTGAGAGGAAGGAGACCTTCCCACTTGGGATTAGTCCTCCTTCCTCCATTTCTTCTCTCTTTTCTTCATGTTCTCTTAGTTTTATGTTGTAATTTCCATTTTGTTGGTTTAAGTAGTTAGTCTTCTTTTCTATTTGTTAAGAATCCTAATTTAAAGTAGATTTCATATAATTTCTTGAATTCTTGTAATCAATGGTTAATTAATGCATGTTTATTCATACTAATCTTAATGTTTTCCTTTAATTTGGCCAATTATTGGGATGTTATGGTGTTTTTGCTAAACTTGGGAAAAAGGAAGTAGAAACTAGGCCATTGGATGAGTAGTATGAGTTCTTGAACCTTAAAAGTAAAGGGATTGATTTGTTAATATTATAGGAATATAAACATTAGCCTCATATAATCAAATTAAGGCTTGTTCATCAATTTAACTTGATTTTCACATAAGTGATTATGGAATATTAGGTTATTATCTTAGTTGAGGTTTGGGAAAATCCTTCTAAGAATTATTGTATCTTAGATTAGCATGTACAATCGGCAAGAACAAGAGTGAGAGAATGATTATGAAACCTATAAAAATGAAAGGTTGGGGTTGATGTAAATTGACTTTTATGAAGTTTTGTTGTTGAATAATTCATTTTAATTCAACTCTTCTTGTTAGAGTAGACTTTACTGATTTTAATGTCTCTTGAATGATTAGCTACCATTCAATGAGATTTGGATATTGTATCTATGTTGGGGATAGCTTAATATGAAGCTGACATTGTAACTTCTACCATAAATCAAATTAATCTAGGAATAGATAATCTTATTTATGTGGTTTTTATGAGTTCCTAATCTTAATCACCTATTTGTATGATTAGACTAAAGAATTAGACAATCCTTTGGGTTAGGTAGTTTATTTTTCCAAGGAGTTAGGTTTAAGCAATTTTTGAGAACTTAACCAACATAAAAAAACTTGTAATTGGAACGAGTCATTCTTTAGCAACTCAAAAATTAATTTGTCTATGAATTAATCAGATTAAAAGTCAAGTGAAGTCAATCCCAAAAACCCTAGTGTTTTGTTATTAGTATTAATTTAACCCTAGGTTTTTGTTAGTAGTATTAATTTTATTTGTTTAGTTTCTAGAATTATGCTTTTATTTAAATTTGCTCCATGGATCGTCTAGATAATATTTTACTTTAGTGTCATGGGTACTTAGCACCTCAATCCTCGTGGGAACGATACTTTTACTCACTCTATATTACTTATGTGATTGGTATATTTGCTAAATCACTAACATTAACTATACTTAAGTAAGGAAGAAATGTTATTGGTTATGGTTTATTAAACTCATTTATATGTGTATCACAATATCCCATGTTAGAAAAGAAATCTCTCAATGAGATTAGTTAATGGCATTATGATGTGCATGGAAGTGTAGTATATGACAACTTACATAATTATGTAATGATCTTTCTAAGAGAATGTGTATAAAGTGAGATAACACATGAGAATATATGAGACCTTGTAGAAGAGGGAGTAAACCCTTTCTTAGTAATTGACCTTAGCACTCTAAAAGAGTGGCAAGTTAACATGAAGCACATGCTTATTTTATGCTTGGGACTGTATGTAGGTATGTTACAACCCCTTAGGAGAAGAGTTAGATATATAAGTTGAGCATGGCATGAGCTTAAGTCATAGTGAGTAGTCATGCATGCCTAGAGGTTTATGACACCTAAAACAAAATATTGCCAATGACATTAACCAAAAGGGTTTAGTGAAGCCACAATATAACAACATAGTCAATATGTTACTTAGTGAGGTGAATAGGTGAAGTGCATGCATATAGCATGATGATAGCAACATGGACATGTGTTGAGTAAAAGTGGAATGCCAAGGGCATAGGAAATCAAAATAACCTATGAGTGAGATTATTCAAGACTCTTGAACTAAAGAACCATTCCCAGGCATAAGTGTCATGTCTAGAAATGTATGTTGTTCTAGACTAATTCCTAGATAGAGAATTTTATTCCTAAGTTTGGCAATGTAGAAACACATTGCCAAGGTTTAGAAACATAGTCATGACTTAGACTAGGAGAGTGGGTGACTCATATGTAAATAACACAAATTGTTACACGTATGTGCTACATGTGGATCTTGATGCTTGCTTAGAAGGCTCAAGACTAATTGACCCTAGAGTAAGGGCATGGCTAAGAGCTCAAACTAGCAAGAGCATGCAACCAAGTAATCTAAGAGACCTGAAAGTAAGGGTGTGGCTGAGAGCTAGAGCTAGAGCTGGCAAGAGCGTGAGGTGAAGGGACCTAAGGACAAGGATATGGTCTAGAGTCTTTATTCCAGAAATATAGGACTGTAGGGCCCAAGGGCCATAACATGGCCTAGGGATAAATTGCATGAGTTCAAAGACCATAGAGAGAACATGGTCTAGTTTAGGGTAACTGATTTACCAGAGATGTATGGATTTATGAATGTATGAGTTATGTTTGAACAAATGCTTAGAATTTATGCTATGACTTGTACATTATGCTTATTTTGGGGGTATACCCTATGTCCATGATTGTATGCTTATGAGGTTCGATGCTTAGGGAACAAATTATTCACCGGTAGAAGCCGAGATTTGGATGTGTGATCTAGGGTCCCTAGGATAGACTCCTAGTGACAATAGCTGATAATTGCCCAGGAGTGGCACGAGCTAGGATCTAGGAAAGGTACTTAATCTGGGACCAGTAACTAGTGATTGCTTGGATCGGTTGTGTGATTGTCTGGATAATATTGCGATTATATGTGAATATGAATTTTGGTGTGTGATTTCATTATAATGTGGTATGGTTGTCTATGTTGTACTATTGATGATATTTTATTTCAGTATTGGTATGTTATGGTGTGATGGAACACATACATATATATATATATATATACACATGTATGTTTTTGTTGTGGTTTATTCTTGGATGAGCTTGGTGAAAGTGATCGTGCCAAGAGATGAGGGCACGTGGTACTTCCTTAGCAAATCATGTTTGGTAAGTGTGAAACAAGGTATTAATAATTGATCTAGAAAGGCATGCTCGATATTGTTTTACTGATATATGGTGGATATATATATACATACTTTGCAGGATGGGAAGAATTGCCGGGGTACTTTGTGGGGTGCCTGTGCATATCTTTCTGGCTAGATTTAATCTTTTATACTACTCTTTCTTTGGTTGGTATGATTATCTGTTTATGCTAGGTAGAGATATTTTGGTGAGTCATGTGGATTAGACTCACCCCCTCATAGTTTTAGATTCTGGAGATAGTCCGGTGTGACGATGCGAGTAGCATGGTAGCGGGGATGCCTCCCCTTCATTCAGGGTAAGGTATTTGGATTTTGCTTTCAAAGTTAATCTTAGTATGCCCTGTAATCAGGTAGACCACTTAAGATTTTGTATATATCTGTTGGGTTTGTTAGTGAAATATCAGGCTTGTGGCAGTATAGGTGACATGCCGTCTGCACCAGTCATAGCCCTAGATCTGGGCTGTGACATTTTAGGCTTACAATACCAAGGGGTGTATCCCTTTGTATTATGCTGGTTACACGCCCTAGTTTGTGGGTTGTGACAACTACAGTCCTTAAAATTTTTGAATAAAAATTCCCAAGTCACCCTTAAGACCCAAAAATTTATTTTTATTTCACCCTTGTCATATTTTCCCCAAAATATCTAAGAGTTCCACTTTGTCCAATAGTTTTAAACAAGTCCTAAAAATTTATTATCATTATTGTCAGTTAAGTCCTTCATAAGGACTTATTTGGAATTTCTCAAATTAAAATGGAGATTCCAAGATTTCTATGGTTTTATGTAACATCCCATGTTTTTGGGTGTTACAGGGTATATCGGTGTGAATGCGAAGATATGCAGAAAATATTTTTGTTTGATGGAAGAAAATGGCATAAAGGAGTCTGGCACCTAGTGGAAATTCGGTGAGTGGTAGGAAGCGAAAGAGATGGAGTGAGCTATAAGTTTAAGGAGGGACTAGATTGAAATATAATTATTTTACAAAACTCTTTAGTGGAGAAGGAAAAATAAATGGGAATTGGGAAATGAGTAATGGGGATATGGGGTGCTCTGGAAATGAGAAAAACATCTGAGTTGGAGGAAGTTACAATTTTTCTTACACGAGAGGTCAGGTCATGTGATTGACTTAAGGGCAATTTGGTAATTTCCCTCATGGTGTATTTATATATATATATATATGTGTGTGTGTGTGTGGGTGTGTGTGTGTGTGTTATGCCCCAGCACCTCTAGCACTTATTCTCCCATACTCTTCTCTATCTCTTATGCATCTTTCTCATCTCTCATTCGCGATTCCAAGGAGCCCTACTCTTCCGAACTCTTGGCCATTGTTCTCTGATGTAGGCATGATCCTTCGGCAACCAAGCATCATCGGAAGAGCTCCATTAAGGATGCTTCTCTAAAGGATTCAAGTAGGGTTTGCATATCCAAACACATGATATTGGGATTGAATGGATAGCTTGGAGTTGAGAAGAGGGACTTCTCTACCTTAACTCTTGTTCATTTACTTCTTCATCATAACTCTCTTTGCATATTTGGTGATTGTAATAAATTGTCATGCTATGGTGATCTGCATGTGTAAATTCCTGTGTGTAAAGACCCCTCACCTATGGGAATACTTGGATGGATTTCCTTGTGTGTGCAAAATTAGATTAAAGTGGAAAAAGGGAGATTTTGTGCTAGGGAGATTATATGGATTTGATTTTTGCATGAAAAATAACTTCAATGCCTTATTCCTGTGAGATAATGAATGCATGAGTATTGGTTGTATGGGTTGGGGCTAAGACTTTGACTAATAAATCATTTTGCGAGAAAACAAAAATGTGTATATGTTGAGGATATATAAATACATGTGTCAATGCACATATTCATACCTTTGATATTGGAAAAGCAATTGTAAGTGTGTCATGTAGATGCATACTCATATATGACTTGGGTTACGTACTTATACACATATGCACAAAGGTGTTTGTATATCATATCATAAAGACTACTCGAAAGATATGTAAATATACATGTAAGTGCCAGACCATAAGGTCGTGAGGGAAGGGTTGTATATATTCACACGTGCCCCAAGATTTCATAAACGTATACTCAAGGGTATAGCTATGAATATTCGTATATATGCATATATGCTTCACCTAATCCTCAGATAAGATGCGAGCATGGTGACCACCCATTTATGATGAGGTTCATGCAGGTTGGTGTGAGTTGCATTAATACTTAGTGTGGAATAACATGTGGACATTTGGAAATCTGGGAACCTCTATATGTGTATAGAAATGGATGACTGAGTTATGCAAATAAATGGTCAATTTATGTTGTGATTAGGTAGATTCTGAGATTGATCTGTGATGATACTTACCCAGCGCTGAGGTGTGGCACTTGAGATACATACTCGATGTTGAAGTGTAACATTTGAGATACATACTCAGTGTTGAGGTGTAATACCTGAGATACATACTCAGTTTTGAGGTGTAACACTTGAGATACTCACTCGGTGCTGATGTGTGGCACTTGATATACATACTCAGTGTTGAGATGTAACACTTGAGATACATACTCGGTCTTGAGGTGTAACACTTGAGATACATACTTGGCGTTGAGGTGTAACACTTGAGATACTTACTCGATATTGAGGTGTGACACTTCAGATACTTGCTCGGTGCTGAGGTAAGGCATTCGAGATAATTACCTTGTGTCATGGTGAAGCACTTGTGGTTGTATTGTGTCGTGGCGTGATACTTATGCTTATCTATGTTGTTTCAAAATTATTGGGATGTGAGGATAATTTAGATTTTGTTATAGTCCCTCTTTCATATTGAGGATTGGTTAGTTACATATATGCATTGGTTGAGGGCATAATCCAACAAGACCCGTTATGGGTTGAGGACGTGATCTAATAGACTAGAGACTTTAGGTGATTGTTTGAATAGTAATGATGTGGTGGTGAATATGTATTGTGGGAATATGGTTTCCTTTCGATGTGGTGTGGTTAACTATGTTATTTGATTGATGGTATTTGTATTGTCTTTCAGTATATTCTGATTATGGTAAATCCCTAGTTGTGGGTAAGTAACGTGGGTACCTGTTGTGGAATCATTTATGCTTACTTGACTTGCATCATGACGACCTTGGTGGAAGTGATCGTGCAAGAAGGCGAGGGTACGTGGTACATTAGAAGGCAAGCATATGGTAAGCATGGAATTAAGGCACCATCATTGCATGGTAATGGTTTTATTCGCATTGTCTATGGATGCTTAATATTATATATATGTTATCGGGGTTGGAGAGAATTGTCAAGGTACTTTGTGGGGTGCTTGTGCATATATCCTAGCTGAATTTTATTAAATGCACTTTATCTGTCATATAAATGTGTGATCATGCTAGGTAGAGTTTTATCGGTGAGTCGTGTGGATTAGACTCACCCCCTCACAGTTTTAGGTTATAGAGATAATTCAGGTTGACAATTCATTTAGCGTGATAGCGTGGAAGCTTCCACCTTTGTTCGAGGTAAGGAATTTGTTTGTTAAGTTTGAAGTTAATCTTTAGCATGCTTTGTAATTAGGTAGGCCACCTATGTTCTATGTGTATCTTGTTGGATTTGTTAGTGAGATATCAGGCTCATAGCGATGTGAGTGATACACTAACCGTATCAGTCATTGTCCCAGGTCTAGGATGTGACATTTTACTAAATTTCAAATTGGCCCCTAAATTTTAACACATTGACCGAGTGAATTAAAATTCATAGGTATTACATAAAGCTAGTAGGCGTGAATCCCATTAAAGACCAACCCAAGTGTGATGTGAGCCCACTTACCAAATTTGCCAAGAAAAATAATTAGCTTAAATCCTAGAAGGCTTGAAATAAGATTTGTATAAGGATATCTTAAACCTAATATAAATAATCAAGTAATTAAATATTAAATAAAAAATATAAAAAAGAAAAAGAATATTTCAACCTAACTTCTAGAAGGATAAATTAAATAATAGTAATTAAACTAAAACAATATAATCAAACCTAATGGGATTATGATTAAATAATAAAAATATTACTTAAATAATACCTAACAAAACAATATATTTATTAATGCTTAATCTATTTTTTAATAGAACAAATTTGTTCTCCAAACAATAATTTCTAAGACCTCAAACAATAAAATCTAAATTACTTTTTTTGGTATATTACAAAAATAATTATATTCTTATTTTTTAATTAACTATAAAGTTAATGATTAACAATTTTTTTAACATAGTACAAATTATTTTTATACTAATTAGACTTATGGGTCTCTGAGAGAATGATATTAGACTTCTGTTTAGCATCAACAAGAGTTATCAAAATAGATCCACTTTTAGAGTAGGCTAGATTTTGGGATTATTGGCCAGTTTTGAATCGGGTTTTTAGGTGCGGTCCGGGTAAATCGTAGGTTACCTTTTTTTAAAAAAAAAATTTATGAATTAAACATTCCTTTTTTTCTCCTGATTCATTTTCCAGTCCTTTTTATCCTAGTAGTAGGACACAGCAGCCAGTAGCTGCATGTAGTCACGCAATCCTCATCCTTGCGTCGTTGTTGTCATTTGTCACTGTCATTCTTCTCCCTTTTCCATCATGCAGTCCTCATCCTTACAGTCACCGTCGCATCGTATAACATTAGCAGAGCCTCAAACAAGGAAATCCTGCGGCATTTTGTAAGTGTAATATCCAAGATTTTAAAATAGTACGGTGAACTTTCAACATTAAAAGAGAAATTTTTGAGGAATTAAAATTCTAAACTTTTGATATATTGAAGATTAATTTGTGATAGAAAATAAAATAATAATAGATTTTTAAGGATTTAGTGGAAACAAAATTAGGTAAGTTATGTAAGGACTCTTGAGATATTGCAAAGTTAAATAAAGAGAA
Source organism: Biancaea sappan (assembly GCA_037074585.1). Taxonomy (NCBI): domain Eukaryota; kingdom Viridiplantae; phylum Streptophyta; class Magnoliopsida; order Fabales; family Fabaceae; genus Biancaea; species Biancaea sappan. Next base: position 67,484,107 of record CM073492.1, read on the forward strand.
TAAATTTATTGAAATTATAGCTTTAGAAGGTGAATTGAAATTTTACAAAATATTAAGAAGGACTCTAGTGAATAAGAAATGATGGAGGATGGAGCTTAAAGAAATTAAGCCAAAAAATTTTATAGTCAGAATGGAAAAGTGGAATACACATGTTGAACTTATCCTCTACCAACAATCAGGGAAAGCTTTAGAGTGTTTTAGTTGCAGAGGATCCTCTCTTTAGTGGGAGTCTCCTTATGGCTGTGGACCCCACCCAAACAATGGCTATGGACAGTTAGCCAAGGAGAGGATCCAGGTATGTTTTAGTCAAAAGTGCTATCCTCTTCGATCAACTCGCTCTCTCTCTCTCTCTCTCTCTCTCTCTCTCTCTCTCTCTCTCTCTCTCTCTCTCTCTCTCGCGGTGTTGTCCATCGCGTATGTGAGGATTCTTTGGCCAAGTCCATCAATGCAAGTGAGAATTTCTAATGCAGTGGGGCTTCCTTGGGTAGGTTCTCAGTGGCAAAACACAATGGAGTTGTAGATATAAAGAGAAGAAAAACAAAGTAAAGAATGGAGAAAATAAAGGACAAAGCCGAAGAGCAGAAACAGAATTGAACTTAGTTCGGTAAGCAAGAAATTTCTGGTTCTGTTTAAGGTAAATCCATTCCTCCATCTTGCATTTGTATGTATGTTATCCTTTCGATTGAGATTCTCCTTCAAAATCTATTTGGGGTTTGATTAAGGGAATCTTTTAGTGAAGAAGAGTTAATTTGAAATTTATATTTTGAAATATGGGTATAGTGAGCTGAATACGCTCTGCATCATAAGACAAAGAGCAGAGAGCTAAGGTTTGGGAATTTTCTGCATAATTTGTTAGATTGTTTTATGTTTATTTTTGATAAATGACATTGTATAAGTTGTTGGGCATTGATTTTTTGGATTATAATGTTGGTGAAATGATTTAGGCCAAGAGATATGCACAAATCAGGCTAATGTAGAATTATGGAATCAAATTGATAAATTGGACTTAATTCATGCATTCTTCCTATTACTTCTAGTATAACTAAATAAAGAATATAAATTGGAAAGATGATTTGAAGCCTAAGTTATTACTGTATTAGGTTGGCCGGTCATAAACTATGATAGCGTGAGTAAAGATTGTGCAACAAAACCATGAAATTAAATTGATTAGATAGACTTTATTTGCACCTTCTCTTTTGTTACTTCTAATACAACATGTATAAGGGACATAAACCTTAACTGTATGAGCATTAGGAAAGAAATCTTAGGTCTGTATGATGTTAAATTATAGACAAGAGGGAAAACAAGGATAGTGCAATAGCTGTTTAGTTAATTGGGCTGTGTTAATTGCTTATCTTTTATTGTCATGTTGTTTGACTTTGTATTGTGGTGGTCAAATGAAGACCTAAAATCTTGAAATTTTTATGGGAAGCCTCTGACATATTCTTAATGAATAGTTTTAGAATTCCTAGAAGTGTTTTGTCTTATCAAGTATGATATAAAGAGCATGTAGTTTAACTCTTGAACAAATTTGACCTATTGGTGAAGAAATTTCATTTCACTGTGTAAATGATCTTATTTTGTCCTAATATTTTTCTATCACCTAGATAAGATAATAAGATAACTTCCTACCAAATTTCATTGTATTTGGACATGATTAGCTAGGTCTAAAAAGCATAAAACAACACCTATGCAAAAATTTGACAGCTCTGACTTAGGGTCACTAATGAGGTTTGTAGAGGGGTCAAATGAAGGAGTTTTAATATGAAAGTTTTATATTTTTGGAGCTATAGATTAATACCAGAATCTTTCTAAAATTTAGACCCGAAAATGGCATCAAAATATAACAAGGTTGAGTGTTTGCTAGTCTTTGTTCTGATTTAGTGTTATTTCTTGCTTTACTCGTCTTGTAGGCCTTCAATAAGATTTGTAGCATCCTTCTCCGATTTGAAGTGCAGAAACTTAGCTCGAAGTTAAGGTGAGTGTGTTGATACTTTCTATGCCTAAGTTATTTCCTTATTAATCTCTTGCATCATAGTGAGAATATGTAACATATCCAATTTAAAGGATAATGATATTTAATACAAAAGAATATGGTTGAATTCACGTTGTTAATATCCTTTGAATAGAATGGTGAGATATTTAAATAATTGTGAGACTTGTGTGGATGTATATATGTAACTACTTTATCTTGTGTATGGAAATGTGAAGAACATAATTCTAAATGTGTATATATATGTGTGTGTGTGTGTGTCTGTGTGTGTGTGTTCATGTACTAGATTGATTTATAAGGAAATTTAGAAAGTGTGTATGCACATATATATTCTATTATTCTTGAGAAGAGTGAAAAAAAGAAGAAGAAATATATGTGTATATATATATGTACACATGTAGCATAAGAAGTTTCATGTCTTATTTTAACAGAGCATATGTATGTATATACATATACATATATATATATATACATAAAGTAATATTTACGCTTGTTTAATCATGAAGTGTATGTACATACACATATACATGCACCCACCTATAAGATACTTGACGAGAAGGTTTGTTTTTGGTGAAAAAATATATAAATGTATACACACACATATGCGTCCTAACTTTGTGATTAAAGTAAGAAAGTTGTGTGTGTGTGTTTTTTTTCTTGGATGTTAAGTTCGCTTTAATATGACGAGAACTTTATGTAGAATAATTATGAGCTCCCAATCACATGATGTATCATGAATGATGAGATTGTATTATAGATTGTGAATAAATTATGAATTGAGTTGAGATATGATTTATTTGATTGTTGAATCTATTCATTTATGGATGGTTGAAGGATGATATGGATAAATAATTGTTTTATGATATATATGAGATATTGATTGTGATTATGCTTGTGTTTGAGGAAGAAAGGAAAGTCATGGCAGTATACCCTATGGGAAAAATCTATATGGAGTCATAAGTGTGGAGATTTATAAATGGACTGATAAGAGTGAATGCTGCAAAGGTTGCGAGCAATGATCCAAAGGCACCTTAGACGACCCGATTGGTATGTGAAATTTGTGTAATTGATTGAATTATTTACTATTGTGAATTGTTCTAAATTATGTTATATTGATATGTGATTGATTTATTTAGATGTTGTTGAGAACTATTCTAGGTTATATTGTATTGTGTTATAATTGGTTTATGATTGATTGATGCATGTTATCATCGTGCTGCATGATAATCGTTTCTTGTCATAGTTTAATGTTGTCCTATCATTAGGCACGTGGTTTGCTCATACCCCTCTTATTAACATTTTTTAGAGTTATAGATCTTTAGTTCAAAACTCCACTTGAATCCGGGGATGATTTACTGTTCATTCTTGTATTTTTGTGTTACTATTCTAGAGTCGCTCTATAATCCTATAGGTAGCCTATGAACTGGAATTCTGTTATTGTAAGCTGAGAAATTGTGTATATAAATGACTCAACTATATTAAAAATTTGGTTCTAGATATTTTTATTGAATTGATTTGTTGTGATGGAATGTATAAAATATATTTATGTAATATGATTATTTATATTTAATTATTCATAGATGCGTTATGAAAATTTTTCTTAGATGAAGTTTATTTTTATTTGTCTATTTCTTTGAAATATTATGCATATCGAATCATTAAATGAATTAGGCTTCGAGGTGAGGTCAGACCCATACTTGTGCCAGTCATGTGCCCTAGGTGCCCCTAGGTGGGACGTGATAGTAAAAGGAGTCATGGGAATTCAAGAAAGCAAAGTGTCGTTATCAAAAAAAAAAACAATGTTATGAAGCTCCCAAACACTTGAGCTCAAATCTTCTCTAAAGTCCAAACTAAATCGAAAATGGCTCTACAAGTGCACTTCCTCTTCTCCTTTACCCACAGAACCTATCTTCATCCGCATCACACCCTCCTCACAGTAAGATCTCAAAAGCCCTCTAAATCCTCAAAACCCACCACCAATTTCAACGATATCGCGTTAGTTTCGGCTCTGAGACAAAAAATCAAGCTCACCTAGAAGAAAATTCACTTTCTAAACATGATGTAGGAAGACCATTAGGAAGGAAGAGACCTTGTATATTCAAATTGAGAAAGCGAAATAGACCAAGTAGAGTAAAGCTTGACATGAAAACCTTATTACAAGAACTTCAATATGTGCTTTTTAATAATGATGCAATCAACTCATTTCGAGAGTAAGAAACTTCTTCACTTTATCTATTTGACATCTTTGAAACTTTTTCTTTAGCTTAAAAAGATCCTATTTGTTTCAAAATTAATTGTAGGAAACATTGTGCACTACTTAAGGGACAAAGATGACAATGTAAATTAACACAATATGAAATCCAAAAGACTCATAGTCAAACATTTAATGCTTGGTTTCATGAAAGGGTAAGAACTACAAAAATGGATATATAATGACCTAAAAATCGACATTGTTCTTTTATGAATAAAATGTTTTAGAAGCATGCTTAGAAGAACAAGGAAGTGTACTAGTTGCAAATGAACTTAAGTGGTTGTCACGTGATCCATCTGAAGTAGCTGAAAGGTATACCAGATATCTTGTCATGTCCCACTTAAGATACGTGATCGGAATGAGAGGGAGCTCATACTCCCCTTGGAACCTAATCCAACTTATCACACTAGCATATATAAGGTTTTGGAATAGACAATTAAAAATAAATTTTTATCCAAAGAAAACTTTCTTCCAATTATACCTTAATACTCGAATACAAATAATTATACCATTATGTATATATTTCATACTCCATAATGAACAATGAGTTAAATAAATATTTAGAAACTTATCTTTTACATAATTAAGTCATTCATACACATTGTTTCACATCTTATATAACAGAAGTCCAATCCTTAGGCTACCTATACGATCACAATGCGACTCTGAAATAGTAACTCAAAAAATACAAGGATCGTCCCCCAATTCGAATGAGATCTTGAGCTAAGGATCTCTTCCATTCAGCCCAAATACTCTTCTTCAAATGCCAACTCTGAAAATGTTAAATAAGGGGTATAAGCAAACACGTGCCTAGTAAGGGGACGACACTACGCTACAACATAAAAATAATTAGTGTCATAATGATAACATGTATGAATTATCCATAAAATCAATCACATCGCAATATCATACAATTCAGGCTAATTCACATCAGTAACACATCAATCAATTACACAAGTTCCCGTACCAACCGGATCATATTTAAATCTCTACCCTTATGACTTCGCATAGTTATTCCCATGGGGTACACCACCATGTCCTTTCTTTCTCTTTGAAACACAAGCAAGTTTTCAAAACATAACACAAATATTCATCCATAACACAACTTAACCATTCATAGATGAACAAATTCAACATATACCACATCTCAATTCAATTCTTATATCATATATGACTCATAGTCGGATCTCAGTATGCACAAATGCATCACATTATATCGAACATAAAATACAGATGAGTTACAATTTGCTTATACCAATAACAAAACTAGGATACCTATGTGTGTGTATATGTTCATATATATCTTTGTCAAGGTCAACCTTCTAAACAAGGAATCTACAAAATGGTATAACATCTGTGTATGTACATATATTTCATGATTAAAGAATTATATACATTCATTGGTTATAGGCATGTATATATATATTTATATATATATATATGCATGTATTTCTTTAAGACTTAAAGCTTTATATGTTTTCATATATATATATATAACACATATATTCCTCTCACATTTCCAAGAGATAATAGAGTGCATATGTACATACATACTTCCTAGCTCTTCCTTGTGTACCAATTTAACTCATGAATATATATAAACATACACACACACATTGGAATTATTTTCTTCACTCCTCTATTCATGAGGAAATATAGTTATGTGTATGTAACCAAAAATTTTACAACTATTTATATTTCATCATTCTACACAATCACAATAGCAACATGAATCCAACTATAAGCTTACATATATTACTCATCTTTTTTTTTTTTACATCTAGATACACTATATGTTCTCATTTTTTATGCAAAGGGTCACTAAATAAAATATTTAGCTATAGGAAGCATCACCCACTCACCTTAACTCCGACCTAAAGTTCTATACTTCAAACCGAAGAAGGATACCAAAGATATTATTAAATGCCTGGAAGACAAGTAAAGCAAGAAACAACACTAAATCAGAACAAAGACTACCAAACATTTAACTTTGTTATGTTTTAAAGCCACTTCAGGGTCCAAATTTTAGAAAAATATTAGTATTAATTTGTAGCTCCAAAAATCATGAAATTTTGTACAAAACCTTCTTTATATGTTAACATGCTATGGTAAAACATTCCGATTAAAACTCTCTCATTTGGCCCCTCTTAAAACCTCATTAGTGACCCTAAGTCAAAGCTGTCAGATTTTCGCATAGGTGCTGTTTTATGGTTTTTAGACCTAGCTAACCATGTCCAAATGCCATGAAATTTTTCAGGGAGTTGGGGCAATATCTTGGCTAGGTGACATAAAATTTTTAGGCCAAAATAATATCTTTGGACAACCAAATAGAGCCAAACTCCCAACCTGTCCAGGTTTGTCTCTACTTACATTCAGATTATGTTTATAAATATTTCACCAAGTTAACATCCTCCAAATGTCATGAGACTTTCTAGATTAGATTGATGGCATGTCAAGAGCACCTCCTAAAAATTCTGAGATTTTTGGACCTAATTTGACTAGTCTAACACAGCATTTGGTAAAATTAATCAATTTAGTTTGAAATTTGAGATAGGTTCTGCTTCCCTGTTTAGTAAACCTATCAAAATTTAACAAAACACTATGAAATTTGGTAGGTAATTAGTATGATATTTCAGCTAGGTGCTATAAAAATTTCAGATGAAAATAATATAATTTAGCCACTAAATAAGGACTAGGATCTAATTCTATTCATGTTCACCTCTGCCCAAAATTCTGCAGCAATGGATTCTATTCTGTTTCACACCTAAATCTGTCTCCATGCTTCCATGTTTCCCAAACCACCTCAGACATTTATTTAGCTACTCACATATCATGTTTAGCATTCAAAGAGGCTTTATGGTTCAGATTCACACAACGCGAAAAGCAAAAAATTGATTATGTCAATACCACAGAATTACGCAGAAAACTCCAGCCTTAAAACTCCTATTCCCAAAACTTTTCCTCTCTTTATTATGCTCTGCTTTTTATCACTTCAAAGACTAAGGTTTCTAATTAGCAATTTGACCTTAATTTTTTTGTTGGTAATCATTCAAGCTTTCGGTTACTAACTCCCAAATAGCAGCTCGTGTATAAGCAAGAACAAAAGGGAAGAATTAAATCTAACAACAGTATTTTAAACTTACCCGATAGCAATTTTCTTTTTTTTTTTTGCTTTCTATTTCTATGTTCAAGCTTCAATCTGTATTATTCTGAACTGCCAGCCAATGTTTCTAGCCTTTTAATCGAGACAAGCAGCTACGGTGAGAGCAAAATACCCAGAAAATCCAATAAACTTGCTCTCCTCATCACCAACTATTCTACTCTGTAAATGATGGTAAAACAAAGTGCTTCTTTTCCCTTGCTCTAGTTCACTCACTCTCTCTCTCTCTTGCTCTTGTGTAGAATGGAGGAGGAAAAAGGATGGCTACGGGATTAAAAAAAAGGAATGACAAATGCTTTTTGTTCTAGATATTTCTCTCACCGCCAAGAATGGAGTGGAGGTTGTGGCTTCCACGTGTGATACCTCCATGTTGCCACTAAAGTCCTCATTTAGTTAAAATATCAAGAGACTTCCCCCATTTTTTTTTTTCAATTAGGTTCGATTGTTCATTTTTATAGTTCTCAAAATTAATTTATAACTCTCTCCTCCTTGTTTATTATTTTATTTCTCTTATTTGTTAATAATAATAATAGTAATAATGATTTATTTCATTTTACTCTCCTCCTTGTTAAAATTATATAAAACAAACTTCTCTAAAATAAATTTTCAATTAGGTTCTTAAAAATCTTCTAACAAAATTCAAAATTTTACCAAATTTCCAGAATTATTCTACCATTCCTTACTGCAAATTAATCCTCAATATTCCTTAAAATTTTCTTTTAATCTTGGAGGTTCACCGTATTTACTTTAAAATCTGGGATATTACATATCTTGCTAATAGTTTTAGGTTCCATACACAAGAGAGAAAGATGCTTGAAAACTCATAATAGTGGTGCTATTGTAGCTAATGATATTACAAGCTATTCTAAGGCAAAGTCTGCAAGCGATAGATCATATAAACTTGACTATTATGGTGCCTTAATAGACGTGATTTAACTAGATTATTCTGGTAGATATAAGAAAATACTTTTTAGATGTAATTGGGTCGATCCTAACAGAGGTTGCAGAAAAGATAAATTTGGAATAACATTTGTAAATTTCAATTATTTGAAGCATAAAGGAGATGATATTCGTGACGACCTTTTTATTTTTGCGTCCCAAGCTCAAAAGATTTTTTATGTAGAAGATAAAAGGCAAGGGGATTGGCTTGCAATTGTGAATGCCAAAGTTAGGGATATGTATGACATGGGTGACAAAAATTCCAATAACATGGAACAAATGGTTGAACGGAGGAGTGAACAATCAAATCAAATTGCATTAAATGTTACACATGTTGAAGATGATGGATTAGAGACATAGTTGAAGACAATGAACCATTGGAAGTTATACCAAATAAACAATTATTGGCTTCTTATAACAAGCATACGATTTTAGAAGAAAATTTTTGAAACACTCAATTATATGATATTAAACTATAAAAAAAGGAAAAATATTTATGTTTTAATTTATTGTATTTTAACATTACAAAAAATTTGGAAGAAAAGTCTATCAAAGGCTTCAACTCTTGAGGGAGATTGAATTTTTTTCATAGTTGAATATTTGTTTACCTTAAAATCTGTGTTGTGTTTCTTACAAAGATGTATAGGATCTTGATTCATGTATCATTTTAGGATGAACTGAAAAATGTCATGAATAAAAAGGGAGCCTCACAATATTCTCAAAATACTCAAAGCTATAAATCTTGGAAGGATGATGCATATTCTAAAGTCTTGGGACTTGAAAAGGAGGATGTGTGCGTTGTTAAGGAAAGATTCCAAATTCCAAAAGCATTGCTACTGACTCATTCAAGGACAAAGAAGTAAAGGCCAAACTTAAGACTGTTGAAACTATATTGATAAATGTTTTGACTTCAATTAAAGAACAATTTTTTAGAGATCAAGTTAATGTGATTCTACTAGATGCTACTCAAGAGGTTTAATACAATTCTAATACTATATTTGTAATATAACTTTATATTTAAAAAAAACTTATTAATAGAATGTTTATTTGTTATCTTATATACATGTTTTAGCTAATGGTACCAATGCCCCCAATGGCAATATGAGATTCTCAAGTTCAAGTCATCCTAATGAAAATTAAGATGGTATATCTATTTAGCATTTTGTGAATTAAAGTTGGTCTTGTAAATTTGTTATGTTCCATTTTGCTATGTATTATCATTTTTAAAATTGAATTTATTAACTTGCAGGAGAATATCAAAAGCAACCAATTTTCAAGTATTTAAAGTGGACATCTTTTATATGAGATTTTTTTGGTTAATGTAACAGCTTATAAGCATTTACATGACTCACTTAGAATTTTTTTTTTTTAGTTTCTCTTATTTGATTGTTGTATTTTTTGGAAGAATATTGTATAGAGTTACTAAATAGACTTCTCATTTTGTATGTAGATTATTAGAATTTCAATATAAAATGAATTTAAAGTTTGATTGCTTATTCATTTCTCTATTTTGTTTGATGAGAATTAATTTATTGAGATGAGAATTAATTTGTTGAGAATTGAAATAATAGGAAATGATAAATAATAATTAATAAAGGTTGTCACTATAGGCTTTAGCGATATCAAAATTTTTATCACTATATTTCATATTTACACCAAAAATCCATCACTATAATTTCATAAGATACAACCACTACATCTTTTAGTGACAACAAAATATCGGAGAGTAAATGGTCCATAATTATTCTAACAATTACAAAACTGTGAGTATAATGTACACCAACAGTAAGAAAATTCATGGGTAAAAGTCCAAAAAAGTGATGAAATTTATTACCATGGGTATATGTCACTTAGAGTTATTCTCACAAATTTATGTCTTTTACTAACAAATTTTTTCCGTTACTATATGGCTAATTTATGTAGTGAGCTTAGAGTTGGGTTTGAGATTTTAGAAGTAGAATGGTAAACAAAAAAAAAAATTGGCAGGCTAAAAATATGAGGAACGAGCCTTTGAAATATGAACTCATTTAAAAAGTAAGTTTATCTAACTAGACTAACTTTTTTTAGACGTATTTTGACATTCTAACATAAATATTTGTTGATTTAAAAATTAACTAATTATTACATTATATACAATTTATATATTTTTTTAAAAAATATTTAATATTTTTTTAATCAGTTCCGTTTTCTTGTCATGATTAATTTTGTTTATAATAAAAACAAAATTGAAAAAGGGAAGTTAAAAAGAAAGGACGCCACGTTTCAATGTCTCATCTTCCCCAGTTCGTTTCTCTATTTAATTGGGACATGTGTGTGCCTTCCCCGGTTGCCAATTACATTTTGATAGAAGCTTCTTGAAAATAAGTGATAAAGAAATGTCTTCCATCTTGTCTTCTTTTTCTTCTTCTTCTTCTTTATTTTTTTTTTCCTTTTTTCTGATTGAATGAAGCCAAATTAGGACATACTTTCATTTAAGTAAAACAGTTCCAATTTGATTCTTCGTCTTTATTTGAATGTCGATGATTTTAGAAAAACAACACAAGTTTACTAACTTAATTATGATGTGAGATCTTTTTTCTGTTAAAAAGGTCGCTGCCGCAGACAGATAAATTATTCAAAGCCAAATCAAATTTGATGTACACTAACTAGTAAGCGCGTCCAAGGAAAGACAATGCTTTGACCCACAAAAAAAAAAAAAGGATAGACAATGCCATATGTCACACGCACATGCATGTGTCCTATAAATTCATGGAAACCCCAGTTTCCCAAATGCGAAACCGATATTAGCCACACTTCCCCTTCCATCTCATCACCTGCTTTTAATATTTGTATCTCGCACTCGCATTTCGCATTCGCGTATCCTCTTCTCAAACCATGGAGGATGCAACACTCACTGGACTGCTAAACGGGGTCTTCGGAAAATTCCCCACTCGCCGAGCCATATCTGTTACCGGAAGGTTCGATCTCACTTACTCTTCCCTTCACAACCTCATCGAACGCGCCGCTTCTCGCTTACTTTGTGCCGGAATCAACGCCGGCGATGTTGTGGCCCTCACCTTCCCCAACACTGTCGAGGTCTCCTTCTTTTATATCCTGGTTAATGGTTGTTTTCTTGTATTTTTCAATTAAAGTTTTTTTAAAATTTTCTTTTCTTTTTTATTTTTTTATTTTATTTTCAGTTTGTTATAATGTTCTTGGCCGTAATTCGAGCACGAGCCACCGCTGCGCCGCTGAACCCAGCCTACACGGCTGAAGAGTTCGAGTTCTATTTATCTGATTCCGAATCGAAGCTCTTATTAACGTCCCAAGAAGGAAACAAGCCGGCTCAAACTGCGGCTTCTAAGCTGAACATCCCCCACGGCACGGCTTCGCTTACCAAAAACGACGACGCTGAGGCTGAGCTCAATCTCTTGCTCAGTCAATACGAGTCAAACGTTAATTCAGTTAGCGAACTCGTCAATGACCCGTCCGACGTGGCACTCTTCCTCCACACTTCAGGCACCACCAGCCGCCCCAAGGGAGTGCCGCTGACTCAGCTCAACTTAGCCGCTTCCGTGAAGAACATAAAGTCCGTGTACAAACTCACTGAGTCTGACTCGACCATGGTCGTTCTTCCACTGTTCCACGTTCACGGACTCATGACCTCGTTACTGAGTTCATTCGGAGCCGGTGCCGCGGTGGCGCTCCCGGCGGCGGGTCGTTTCTCGGCTTCAACATTCTGGTCAGACATGGTGAAGTACGACGCCACGTGGTACACGGCGGTTCCTACGATACATCAGATCTTGTTGGATCGCCACCTCAGCAACCCGGAACCCGTTTGTCCGAAACTCCGGTTTATTCGGAGCTGTAGCGCGTCGCTCGCACCGGCCATATTGGCAAGGATGGAGGCGGAATTTGGAGCACCGGTTTTGGAGGCGTATGCGATGACGGAAGCCACACATCTTATGTCGTCAAATCCGTTGCCTGAGGATGGACCACACAAGCCCGGATCGGTGGGGAAACCCGTGGGTCAAGAAATGGCTATATTGAATGAGAATGGTGAAGTCCAAATGGCTGAAGTAAATGGAGAGGTTTGCATTAGGGGGCTGAATGTGACGAATGGGTACAAAAATAACCCAGAAGCCAACAACGCAGCGTTTCGAGTTGGTTGGTTTCATACGGGTGATCTTGGCTATTTTGATTCAGATGGGTATTTGCATCTCGTGGGTCGGATCAAGGAGCTCATTAATCGCGGAGGTAACTCAAAAATTATATTGTTTGCGCAGAATTTGAAACTGAGAGTTAGAAGGTTTTATTTTCCGGTACCAATATGGGAAAAAAAAAATATATATATATAATTTGAAATTGCGGGGAAAAAATATATTGAAAAAATTGATGGTTTCATTAATTGAATAAATCATTTAATCCAAGAAATCTAAGGAAAAAAAATTACATTGCAAAAGTAAGTCATTACTTTTTAGGGATTGAATATTTATATTGAAAAAATACTATATCCCTTTCACCTGTCATTCGTTTTATGTCAATTTTATAGCAGTCAAATTTGCCAGCTGATAAGGAATAATTTGTACGGGTGGTAATTGACCTTGAAAAACGAAGGATTTGGTGGTTCTCTTGTAAGTTTTGGCTGTTTTGAAATCTCCACCTCAAAAATTTTAGGTTCAAATTTCGAAATTGCCCTTTTGTACGGAAGAATATTACTATACTTTTTTATTCCTTGACAAAGGGATTTAATTTGAACCGTGAATCTTAAATTTAAAATAATCTAATTTTATAATCATACTTTAATCTAATTTTATAAGCATACTACTTGATGTACAAACTTAATTGTAATACTATTATTCTTTTGAGTTTATATGAATAATTATTAGTTATATATTCTAAGCCACCTATCTAGTTTTTGTCTGAATTTCTAAGGCACTGTTAACAGGGTTCTTAGATAGCTAATACGTTAGAATCATGCTGATGAATTGATGATTGATATTGTTGCAGCCTCATTTGTTCAGATTGAAGTGTATTGGTGTAATAAGAATTTCATCTTTTTTTTTTCTTATTTTATAACAATTATCAAAGTTATTTTTTCTTATTTTATAACAAATATCAAAATTTTTTTTTTCTTGCTTTATACCCAGTCATATGGCATAAAAATTGTGAAATTGTCGGCAAATTTCGTTCATATGTTATATCTGTCAGTATGAACGTAACACTATATACGTTTTTTCAGGGGAGAAAATATCACCGATTGAAGTGGAAGCTGTCCTTTTATCTCACCCAGACGTTGTTCAAGCAGTTGCTTTCGGAGTAGCAGATGTCAAATATGGAGAAGAGGTAATTTTCTAAGAGAAAACTTAAGTATACTATTTAGATATTTCTCACTAAATTGTTTCATAAAAATATGATACATTTTATACACTTTAACATCATATGATCAAATTTTTGTTAAAACAAAATTATATGTAATAATTTTGTTAACTGAGGTAATAAATTTTTGTAAAAAAAAAATACTTGAACTGTTATCCTACTTCCCATCACCCTGGCCTTTCCAACTACAATAGCGTCGCAATCTGCAGTAGCCCCGGCAAAGGAATTTGACATTTGTTTTTCTCCCAAAAAATGAGAATCATTAAGGCTTAAATGCATATGTAGATTACTTTAATATAGGCTTGTTATATAATGATCTTGGTCATTACTTTTGCCCTTGACAGATAAACTGTGCAATAATCCCCAAAGAAGGATCAAAGGTTCATGATGAAGAGGTCCTAAGGTTTTGCAAGAAGAATCTTGCAGCCTTCAAAGTGCCCAAAAAAGTCTACTTCACTGATTCTCTGCCCAAGACCGCCACTGGCAAAATTCTAAGACGTCTTGTAGCAGAGGAATTTTCCCAAATTTTATCTGCTTAAGTCTTGTATTATGGAAGCCTAAATATCTGGTCAAGAAGAGAGGGAGGGAGCCAGCCAACTATAATTGATAAACAGTTTGATTGCGTTAAAGTGTAAAAGTTATATGTAGTACATGTCATCAAATGTGTGTACACCTCATTAGGATTATATGTTTAGGTGGAAGTATTCGTTAGTTAACCGTTTTTCTTTTTGTGTTTTTCTTCTTTCTGTCATATTGCTGTAATATTTCATCCGTGTGAGAAAAATACTGCTTTTTCTCATAAACTTTTTCTTTTGTACTCTGATTTTTAACATGGTACCAGAGCAACGAGTTTACAAAATTAAAGATCTCTTACTTTCTTTTCCTTTTTTGTTCTTCTTGCGATTACTGAAGTACAAATCTTATTCCAAATCTTCAGATTTCTTTTTCATTTTTGAATGGCGACTACCGGAAATGGGAACTCGCAGAGGAAACAGAGTAGTTATGTGATGTGGGTTCTTTCCATCTTAGTAATAATGATCAACCAAGAATCTTGATCGTGACTGCTTTTTTTACAGGCACCAATTATCTCACATGGAGTACTTCCATTCAGATTTCCTTGGGTGCAAAAGACAAGTTGGGTTTCATTAATGGAACAATCAAGAAACTAGATGAAGGAACTGCAGATTTCCTAAAATGGCGTAAAGCTGATTTTGATCCTGCATTTTGGGATCTTTGAGACAAGATTTGGCAGAATCCTTTGTATATTGTTGTACTGCAAGGATTTTATGGGATGGATTGAAGGAACAATACAATGAAGGTAATGGACCGCAAGTTTATAAAATTCAAAGGGATATTACATCAATCCAGCAAGGTAATACCAAATTGGTTGGCTATTTCCGCAAATTGAAAAAACTCTAGGAAGACTTTAATAATTTGAGACCCTTGCCACATTGTGATTGTGGAGAATGCAAATGTGGGAAACGAAGAAGCTAATCGAAATGGATGCCTCGATGAAAACCATCCAATTTTTGATGGGTCTCAATGAAGGCTTTGATGCTGTCTGAAACTAGATCCTCATGCAAGATCCCCTCCCCGATGTAAACAAGACGTATGTGATGCTCTAGAATGTTGAAACCCAAAGAATAATTCACGAGAACCTTGAGGAAGTGCTTGTACCCAGTGCTATGATGGCCAAGGCACAAAACTTAGGAAAAGGAGGCAGCAAGGCAAATTTCAAAAGAAGAGATGGGGAGAGGAAGAAAGATAGATACTGTGAATATTGCAAGACTCAAAGTCATACCAAAGAGACATGTTTTAAATTGAATGGATACCTTGAGTGGTATATTGAACTTGAACTGATGAGGAACAAGAAAGAAAGGAAAATTGGTAAACAAATAAACATGACAGAAACTACAGGATTTCAAGAAAGACTAGTTGATGCTAAACAAGAACTGGCTAGAATGTTCAAAGCAAATCAAAATGGGAAAGAAGGGAAAGTGAATTTCATTACTTTTGACTTTGCAGGTATGGCAAATTGTAAGTGTGATGAAAGAGAGAAAGGGGCCTAAATAATTGACACAGGGGGCTTCGAATCATTTTTGCACTGATAAAACCTTCTTTGACAAATTGACTTTCACGCCCCAAAATTGGGCACGTGACCAGGATGGATGGTGCCTAACCCGCACCATTGCAAGCCTGACGTTTACTTAGAACCTTTATACCTTTCATTTATTGAACTTTCTTTAGGTTAAAAGCAAATCGAATTTGCTACTGAAACTAGTCAAACTCTCTTTTCATTTATAAACTAGCATTCATAATATTTAAATACGTAATGTCTTTACACTTAGCTGATTATAGTCACAATTATGATTCATAATCTTTATATTAGTTCTTACTATCTTTTACATGAGCACACATCATAGCATGACCTACCTAATTACAGAGCTTTACTAAGATTACCTAACTTATCATGACTCTAAGGTACTCTACCTTTCCTGAACAATGGTGAAGTGTCCTCGGCTTGCACGTCATCAGTTATGTAGTCTTTTCTACTTGAAATTGTGAGGGGGTGAGTTCAACCACTTGACTTACCTAAAATAGCCCTACCTTAATAGATACATACGACTATGCATGCTAATGAAGTGGCATGAATAACAGGTGTATGAATATGTGGATATTCATAGATTACCGTGCATCATCCTCATTCACATACCAAACTTTATAAAATCAAAGTTCTCATACAATGAATCAAATATATGTACATACACATAGCATGATAAGACTACAACATTGGTGCGTATAATTTATAGCACATATAAAATTCCAGCAAGTATACTGGGTCGCAACAAGTAATAAAGTGATAAGTAGAGTATCGTCCCACAGAGATTGAGGTATCAAATAAAATTCAATTAGACTAAGTGAAATGCTATTAAGACTTATGAAGGAAATTTCAGAAATTACACAAAAAGGGGGGTGATGATTGAAACAATACAATATAAATAACTGAAATTTAAATAACTAAATAGAAAACAAAACATAGAAAAGATGTGGACTGGTCATAAATTCCATGGAATTGTATATCATTATCCTTTCCTTTGAATATTCTTGACTAATTCTATTATGTAATTTTCAATCTAAAATTCTCAGAAAATCTTCTAAGACTGAATTATATTAAAATTATAGTTAGGAAGATCTTCACTAATCTATAACTCAAATATAATCCGATCAAGTCCTAATCACATCAATGCCCCGCAATCGCATATGACATGTTATCTCTTGTCCTACTCATTACAAATACATAGCAATCGCATACATGTATAAATAACAAGCTTCATAGGACAATAAATAAAATAGAACTTTGGCCAAGAAAATACTCATTGGTCCAAATGAATTAAAGTACAATTTCCATTTCATCAAATGACCGACTACACAAGAAAATGAGATTGATTTCGTTGGTCTAATCCGATTAATTCATAGACAAATTAATCTTTGAATCATTGAAGAACAATTCAATTAAATTACAATCCATTCAATATTGGCCAATTTTCTAAAATATGATTGAATCCAAAAACCTTGAAATTACAATCTAACTTAAACAAAATAATTGACTAAAATCTTAGATCAACCATTCAATTAAGTTATGAAGCTCAAGAAAATTATTCAAGCCACACAAATAAAACTATCTATATCTAGATAATCTAATTTATGGTGGAAATTACAAGGTCAAGCTCAATATCCAACTAAATCTAGCATAGACATCAAAATCCCAAACTCATTGAAGGTTAATCAAGCATTCAAGAGGAAGAATAATCGGTAAAATCCATTCCATTAAACGAAAGTGCATTAAAATCGAAATTGTCCAGCAATAAAACATTATAGAACCCAACTACATCAATCTTTAAACATCAGAAAATTACATGGAAGAGAATAAGAACATGACAGAAATCTACAAAATACAACAGAAAACTAACAAACTATGAAAGAAAATAGAAGAAAAGGAAAGAAAATGGGAGAAGGAGAGCCATTCCCAAGTGAGAAGGCTTCCTCTCCCTCAAAACCAGTTAGAGAGTTGCCTCTGTGTTGCTTACAGCCACTGCTGCTCTAGGAAAGAAGAAAAATGGTGCTAGGACTTCCCATCAGAAAAATGACTTAGCTCCCTCAATAAATTTCGGTTTTGCAAATATAAAACTGATCTAACACATGCCTAAAGGAATATTCTGTCCTAGATGCCTCCTTGGATGCTTCTTCCATGATGTGGCAGCACTTTGACAGCAAAACAGCAGCAGAAAGTAACAAACAGCAGCAGAAAAGTAACAAACAGCAGCAGAACAGCATGACAAAATTAATATTTCAGCCATGCTTTTCTGACCTACGAAAATTAATGTTTCTGCCCAAAACTTCTGACTACATGGCATTGAATAAGAGTTCAAGTGGGCCCCACATCCATCACAACCTAGTCAGCATCTGCATCACCTAAAAAGTGCCACATTAGCATCCAAATCAGCATCTTTGTCCATGTCAGCACTTTTCTCTCCAAAATTAAAATTTGTAGGAATTAAATTGAGCATTTTACAATTCAAGTTCTAAAAATATAAAATTGAGACACATTCAATCCATAAATAGTTTATACCCAATAAATTCCAAAACATAATAAAATTAGAGAATTGACAAAATTAAAGAGGCAAAAAGGACTAAAATAGGGACTAAAATAAATGAAAAAAAAGCATGTTATCAAACATACATCATTACATGTCAAGTCCAAACTAACCACGAATCACTATAGATCTCATGGACCACATGCCACCGGGCTCATAGACAGGAATCTTGTTTTGCCAACCTTATAGGCTTCATGGACCACGTTTCACTGAGTCTCATGACGTATCCAAGGCTAAAGCATCAAGGGAAGTCCATGGGCCTCATGGACCACATGCCATAGGGCTTCATGAGTGGAAACATCGTTCTACTGACTCATTGGCTTCATGGACCATGTGCTATGAGCCTACTGGAACATCCCTAAGAGTCACACATTCTGATTTGAGATTCATTCCATATGCCATAATACCAACCATACTAGGACACAACAATGCCAACCAATCCATAATACATAATCCACATATCTATTAGTTTACAAGGAACATATTATGCATAAAGTGCCAATTGATTAAATTCCAATCTTCCATTCATCAAGAAGATTGATTCAAAAATTATCACTTAGCATTTAAATACAAAAATTTATAATCAATCTTTTCCAATTCATAATCAAAAACCACACACATGTATGCTTATTACGTTCTTAATCATATGAAGATTTATGCACAACAAACATCTCATCAACTTTTAACAAGTTTTATTTTACGAATTACTACTTGGTCTATAGATGCAAAGATGTCACATTCAATTATGCTCATCCAATACTGACCAAACGGGATTCATGCATACCATCAATTCTAGATATCTTTCTTATATGATTTATTAGGAAAAAGTAACAATTCTTAAAAGAGAGCAATCAAGGCAAGGCTAAATCCCTCATCTTGGTGTGAAGCACTTCGACCCTTCAAGAAATCCCCCAACGAAGCTTCAATCCAAAACAAAACCTGTCGAGTATGGACAAAGCACCTTAGCACTCAAAATCCCAAATTTCACATATGAGCAGGGCGCTATGGCCTTTCTAAGGCCAATAGCGTCACTTATGTGGTGGCGCTTGGGCACCAGCACTTCTATAACCTTTTTTAGCTTTTGTTTTGTGGCGCCTTGGGTGGCAGACTTGGTACCCTGTACACCATGGTTTGCATCAACGAAGGAGGGCTCGACTTTTGGTCCAAATCTTTCAAATCTTCACCATTCTCCATGATTTCTTCAATGGTGTTTCATTCCTAAAGTTCTAGGATCAAAATGGCACTAAAATCCCAAGCTAACCCCATGGTTTTAAGCTTGAATCAACAAATGTTCATCATAATCCCTAACTTTCACCATTTTCATCTCATATCTATTAACCTCATTCCCTTTATGATCATTCCCTTAATTCTTTGTTCTTTCTCAAAAATTAACATTTTAGAACAACAATCCCACATCAATTTATCCATGGAAACATTTTACATCATTTTTCCCAATTTACTATCTTAGGATTTGCATCTTGGAGGAAAGGAAGAAGGAGGAGGAGAGGGGAAAACACTTACCAATCTTCCCAAGCTCTCATAGCTTCCATCCTTGAGCAAAATCTGAGACTGGTCATTGGAGGAGATGTGGGAGTGTGGCTGGCTGAG
The DNA here is from genome assembly GCA_037074585.1 of Biancaea sappan. Lineage (NCBI taxonomy): Eukaryota > Viridiplantae > Streptophyta > Magnoliopsida > Fabales > Fabaceae > Biancaea > Biancaea sappan. The sequence continues at coordinate 67,504,071 of CM073492.1, forward strand.
AAGGGGAGGGAGAGCTTACGGGAGGGAGAAGAAATTGAATGAAAAGAAAATGATGATGGGTATTTAAGTGTGTAGTGTGGGGCCCAGTCTTTTCCTTTCATTTTGGTCCTTCTATAAAAGACAAAATTTGATTAAGAAATGCAAAGAATTTAGAACAACTTGATCATAATTAGGGCACTTAACTATGCTTCCACAAAATACACATCATCACATCTTATTTCCACTAAAATTACAATAATTTCATATTTGTTCACTTTGGTCTCTGTCAGTGCTTCAAGATCCACTCTAGCTTCAATCCAACATCTTTATGGTACCAAACTCATGGTTTCATCCTCATAAGATTTATTCTCCCTCATTGGCTCCTATTTGCCCCTTTCTCAAGAGTATTCCACATTTTCTTTTTCTTTCACCTTAGTCCTTAGACATACTTCTTACACTCATTACTTATGTTCCTTTTTCGATGCTATTTTACTTAATCTATAACATGTCTTAGTCCTTATTAAACTTTAGGACTCTTCATTTCCCTAGTTGGAACTCCTTAATTCGTAAAAAATTTTCACCCTCATGAAAAATACCTACTTTTAATAATATCGTAATACCGAGACTATTACATTACTTCCCCCTTAAAGAAAATCGATCTCCAAATTTCAACATTTCCTATGAACTTGCTTGTACTGAATACCTTTCTTGCATCCAGATGGCTAACTCATGAGCTAAGCTCATCTCCTGGGTCTAACAAACGAGTGACCCTTGTTTTTCACTCATTGCCTGTATCTCATTCAACGCTTAGGTCCACTTTCAACTTCACCTTTAAAACCCTAAATGCTTCTCATTACAAAATTTGTGTACTAGTCAATCTCTTTTGTCTTAGTCATATAGCTTATATCATTATGCTAACAGTGCACTTCTAGAAGGTTTCTAGCTCTCAGAATGGTGGGACATAGAAGTCTATCTCTAATTCTGATTTTCATTCTATCGTCACTGACTGCTCTACAGGACCACATAGCATTCCTTTTGATGCTCGCTTCATCTAGCTAGACCATTTAATATGCTTTCTTTCCCTTGAGTGAAACGAGGTGAAGTTTCTTTGAAAATTTCCCTTTAGGCTTAACGTCACAAGACTTTCTCACCATGTTCGTATTATCTTAGTTCCATCTTAGGGGAACTAATGCTAACATAAATTTTAACATCACAGGTTCTCCCATCAGATTATAGCACTGAGTACTCAGTTTCGAGCCTCACTCTTCTTGTAATTAATAACTTGTGCTTTTAGGTTGGTAAAGTTCATTTCTAACTTTTCCATCACTGACAAGGGCATATGATTTGTACAACCAAAATTTCCTGATGCTAGTTATGTTGACAATATCCTTTGCCAATCATGACTGAAATTACTAATAGAACTTGAAACTGCTCTATTACTACCATTACTTGTTAAGCTCACAAGCATCCCTAGAAAGCTTGATGTTCTCTTAAATAATTGGGTGGGAGAATCAATCATACACATTTCTTCTCTTTTCATGTTTGCCTTTGGCCTTTTCATGAGGGTTACGTTGCACTTCTCCCTATACTTGCTTTGTTTAAAGAAGTTTGAATAGGAATAAGGGTTTCCAAGGAGTTTAAAGTAACCTTACTTGAGTTTCATTTCTTTTCCGCATTAAGGCAAGGTAGGATCAACTTCGTTGTCACAACCCAAACTAGGCACGTGATTGGCACGGACGATGCCTAGCTTACACTGCCACAAGCCTAGCTTTTACATAAAACCCTTATACTATCCATCAACTTGACTATTATTAGATTCAAAGCAAATTGAGTTTGCAACTGAAATTAACAAATTCCTTTACATTCATAATCTAGCATTCAATTAAAATAACATCTTTACATATGGCTTAACATGATTACAATTACAATTCATAGTCTTTGTGCTAGTTCCAACTATCTTTTATATGAGTACACATCGTAGCATGGCTTACCCAATTACAGAGCTCTACTAAGATTACCTAACTTAACATGACTCTAAAGTACCATACCATACCTGAACAATGGGAAGGTACTCTCACCTCGTGTGGCGTCGACTATGCAGTCTTCTGTACCTGAAAGTGTGAGGGGGTGAGTCCAACCACTTGACTCACCCAAAACACTCCTACCATGGCCCATAAGTGTATAATATATATATAGATATAGCCAGGCATGCGGCAGGAAAAATGCAGACAACAAATATGCAGATATTAATGCATACACGATTACGAAAAAGCTCGTAAATTATATATATACCTTATTAAACATGGGTCAATCTTGGTACACATTAACATACTAAACAGTAAAACTTAATACACTTATTCATATTGTTTCATCATAAACCATAATTCAACTTGCAATTTGTTAACATGAATATCACATTTGGAATCATATCAAATACAAGAATTTGACTGCAAACCATTTCATCACAGTCATAATCATAACAAATCACATAACTATTAAGCATGCTTAGTCGATTGGGTACTATTGACCATCACCGTAACTGGCTTTGATAACCCACCAAGCCCTCTCAAAGAACTTTGGGTCACTAGGGAAACTCGACCTACCATGCACTTTCACTCAAGGTGACATTGTGGGTCAAAGGCTTGCCAAGTCACTTTCTCCACTGGGGTCGTTGTGAGTCCTACTCAACTTAGCCCCTCATAATGGCCATGTGGTTGCGGGAAATAAATCAACCGCATCATAACAGCTTAGACAACACTTTTGTATGCAAATTACCCAAAGATCTATGGCAACACAAGTATGCACATAATCAATCAAACACATAAATATATATAATGTGCTATCAATATATTTACTTAATGTTGCTTCATCACCCAAAGGTTTTAACTTATACATATTCAATCATCACATGTATTACACATCATAACCAATCCATAATATTCATAATATTCATCTATCGAAGCATATTGCATTTATAACAACTCATCATCAATTTATATTTGAATTACACTTGACTTGCATGTGTGACCATCCCATTGGGTTATTTTTATTTTAACCTATATAAAGGAATCATAATTGTGTACTAATGAATTACCTCCTATATTCTCATGGAATCCTCATCTCATTATGTCATTTCTATTTTTAACTTATGTAAGGAGATCATAATTCATCATCCTCATCTTCATTACATTCTAGTCTCACACGATCCTAGTTTAAATTAGACAACAACATACATGCCTATGCACACACACACACACACACACACACACACACACATATATATATATATATGTAGGAAGCACCAAGATAGGATGAGAATTCCCTCACCTTTTCTCCAAGATAACCATTGCATCCCTAAAACATATGGAAGGCACATCAAAGGATTCGTTCCTATAAGACAACCATGTAAAAACATGTCAATGTCACAAAATAAGGAAATCCATATCACCAATTCTGACCTTTGATCACTTCTTTGGTTATAACTCTTAAACGGTAAAGTATTTTCAAATGAAGCTTATACCATTGGAAAGTAGACTCAAATATATTTCCAATGAGGAGTTCGGATAAAAGAGTTATGACTATTTGAAAACTAAGTTAGATCAAGAACTATGCATCAGCCCTTTTTTTGTTAGGTGGCACCTGGGCACCAAACACTTCATTACAAAGCCCTCTAGCTATGTGATCTTGGCATCTGGGTGCCAAGGGTGGCACTTGGATGCCAAGCCACTGGGTAACCATGGATGGAGCTTAAAAATGGCTCCATCCTTAGCCAAACCTTCCTCATTTGGTCCCAATCTTCCATGGGTTCATCTAGGATATTTTTAGGCAAGTTAAAGACACTTAAAACGACCCAAAAATTCAAAAACTCAAGCACATTCCATGGGGAAGAGATTTAAAGAAATTCTTCCTAAACTCATTCTTTCAACAACCTATGATTCTTCCAAAGATTTAGCTCTTTCTAGCAAGAGTTTTCATTTTTCATCATTTTAGAACAATAATTTCATACTAATTGCTCAATGGTAGCATTATACATTCCCAATTCTAGCTTAAGTTTTTGTTCTAGAAAACAAAAGAAGAAGAAAGAGAAGAAGAAGAAGAGCAAATGCTTACCACTTTGTTTTAGCTTTCCACGGCTTCCTTCCCAAGCTCTTGATGTGCATGAAAGATGAAGGAGTTAGCGTAGAAAGGGGGAATTAGTTAAGAGGGAGGGGAAGGCTATGGAAAATAAAGGAAATGAATGAGGAAAGAGATGATGATAGTGAATGTTTAATGGAGTGTAAGTGTGGGCCCCACCTTCATTTCTTTCATTTTGGTCCCTTTGATAATCTTCTTAACTAGGGTCTTGCAAAGGGAATTGGAACAGCTTACATAGGGTACCCTACTACACTTTCATAAACAATTACACATCATCACATCACATTTTACTGAAAATACAATAATTCCCGCATTTATTCACTTTAGTCCCTCCTGTGTCTAAAAGTCCATCTAGCCTTATGTCTAACCTCATTAAGATAACGACTCAATATTATCCTCGTAAGATTCATTCTTCTTCATGGGTTCTTGTTTGGTCTTTTTTCAAAAGTATTTTCATAATTTCTTTTCTTTTCTTTTCACTTTATTCTTTAGACGTACTTCTTATACCCATTACCTATATTTTTCTTTTCTGTTGCAATCTTACTTAACCCATGATATGTCTTAGTTCTTATTAAACCTTAGGACTCTTTGTTTCCCAAATTAAAACTGCTTAATCCGCAAAAAGTTTTCATCCCCATAATTATGCCATTTTTAATTACATAGTGATACCTAAGGTGTTACATTCATAGTCTAACTTTCTTATCTCACATTAGCCGAATGATTAGGGCTCCAATTCTTGATCCCTAATAGCAAATCTTTATGTCATGAGTATTCTTGACATGTGACATATAAGCATGCATGCATTATATTAACTACCATGGAGCTTTTCTAATTTTACATACTCTCTTAGATAAAAGTCTTAAGCTTATGGAAGGATAACTTCTAGGACACTAAACATCCTACCATTCACTTCATTTCCAAGCAATTTTTTTTTACACCTGCCTCGACCATGAGAAGGCACTTGGAGAAACGTCATTTGAAACTTGTAGCTCGAACACTCAAAAAATAATCAAACAACTCACTTTAATATACTTCAGTTTGTGGCACCTTTGGTGCCATGTGCCCTGTACAAAGGTGGCCTCTTCAGACCAAGGTGCCTTGGGTACCTACCTTGGCTTTAGGGCCTAAACTCTTGACCACATTGGGCGCTTTAGGCACCTTACTTGGCGCCTTAGGTGCCTATGGATGGGAAGATGACTATGATCAAGAAGAAGCCTCCAAAACCTATGCATTTTCTTTTTCTTTCCTTCTAAGACTCACCTATATCCTTTGAAATCCTTGACACTTAATTCGACAGTAGAAAGTATTCCAAGTGGCCAAATTCCAATACTCTAAAAGTCATATGCATTTCTTCCTTAAAATTCTCAAATTCCATCTTTTCCTCTCTATGGCTTTCAACCTTGATCCTTTCTCCCATTACCTCATAGTACATACTTGTGGCTTTTCCTATCCTTTGTTTAAAAACTATAACAACATGTCAAGATCTTAGGTCATACTCCTCATGCAGTATGCATGTCTTTATAACACACTACTTGGTCACTAACAATACCTTCCTTTTGGAACCTCATGAAGCCAAAACTCAACACATTAAACCCTTGGTTATTCAATGAGACGTGCTCGATTTACTTCTTACTTGTCTACTCTTCAAGACCTTCCTCACTTATCCTTAACTTCTTAAGCATGTTCCTCTGACTTTTTCCTTCTCCTGAAGGCATCTTAAGGGGTCCTTTGGATTTTCTATGCAAGAATCGTAGAACTTGCATACGTTAGGCTTCTAACCCTAATTCCTTCCCATGAGGTTTACCCATGAGTCCTTTGCCTACTCTTAGCAGTAAACTGTTAGCTCTTTTCAAATTCTTCCTCATAATTTTGAGATAAAAGACATCACAAATTAACATTGAGAAAACATAGACATTGAGTCAATAATGGACTCAACACATTCCTCAAAAGAGACAAGACATAAAAAGGAAGGAGAATACATCCTATAGGGCCTTTGATGGAGCCATCTCTCTATAGTTGTGCTGGGGTTCACAACGATAGAGAATGACCCATTAAGGTTACCTTGCTTTATAATTTGTAGAAGACCTAATCCCATTACTCTAATACCAACTTTGTCATGACCCAAAAATGGGCAAGTGATGTCCGCACCGCTGCAAGCCTGACTTTTACTTAGTACCATTATGATAAAAATGGTTAGATCCCAAGAGGGGGTGAATTGGGTTTTATATAATTTTTGCAAAACTTAGTTGAAAAGTTAAAATGATTTTTTGGAAATGCACAATGCTTATATCAGTAAATGCAAACTAGAAGAATAATATTCTATCAAGATGAATTGATGTAGAGCACAAGGAAATAAAGAGCAAATAAATAAGTTAAGGAGTAAGGGAAGAGAGAATGAACACAAGATATTTATATCAATTCGGCTATTCCCAAGCTTACATCTAGTCCTCAAGCAAACCACTTGAGTATTTTACTAACAAGCTTGTAAACGATTGGTGCTTGCAAACCACAACAAGTTCGACACAGGTACTTGTTGAAACTACTATAGAGAATTTATAAAACCAAGCTTCTCAACTACGCAAACCAATGATAAACTCAATCACTCTTCTAAGGAATTTTAACCACCTTAGGAATACAACTTAGAAGGATAAAAGATGTGAGAATACAAAGATACATTCTCTTCAAGAAGTAGATATTACAAATGAGGTTTACTTAGGAGTAAATGAGTGGCAAGATAATTTGGCAAAGTAATAGTAGGAATTTTTAGCCTTTCTTCCTTAGTTTTAGACTGGGTATAACTCATATTTATAGCCTAAGTTGAAAAATAGCTGTTGGAGGTGTTTTACAAAAGATATCAGCTGACTTGTTAAAAAACTATCCGTTATTGCTTATTTCAGCTTGCTGGAGGTCGACTACTCTACCACGATAGTCGATTGGTAGCTCTTTAATGAGCAACTAGTCGATCAGTCGAGGCATAACGGTTGACTGATAACTCTCTATTACCTAGAATTAAATTATTCTAGAACTTATTGGTCAACTAGCACATATACATTAGTTGACTGGTAGTTGCTATAATTAAATTTAATTCTAGACGGAGTTGCACTAGTCGACTGCTAGAGGACCAACGATCAATTATCAAGTTTTGAGTCTTTGTTCCAAAATTGAACCAGAAGGCTATTGGTCAACTAATGCTCATACATTAGTCGACAGGTAGCTACTGGACTTAGAAAAACTAATTCTAAGACTCAATAACCTTATACTAACTTTTGTAAAAACATTTTCCAACTAAAGTAAGGTTTTAAAAAAAATTCAATAAACTTTTAAACCTTATTTTTTTGCCATCAAATACTTTACATGAATTCTAACACTCAAGATACTAAAAGCTATTTTACTCTTTTCTTGCTCTTTGTCTTAGTGCCTTGGCTTGATCCATATATCTTCATATTCCTGAAGCATAGGAATATATATACATCTTGTTTGTTTATCATCAAAATAATATATATATATATATATATATATATATTCCAAAGCAATGGGGTTCAACGAAAACTGAATTTGCTACTGAAACTAGTTAAACTTCCTTTTCATTTAAATAAGTAATGTCTTTACACTTAGCTTATCATAGTCACAATTATGATTACTAGTTCCTACTATCTTTAACATGAGTACACATAGTAACCCAATTACAAAGCTTTATTAAGATTACCTAACTTATCATGACTCTAAGATACTTTACCTTTCCCCAAACAATGGGGAAGTGTCCTTGGGTTGCACTCATCAGATATGTTGTCTTATGTACCTGAAACTGTGAAGGGGTGAGTCCAACTAATTGACTCACTTAAAACAACCATAACTTAATAGATACATGCTAATGGAGTGGATAGAATAATAGGTGCATGAATATGTAGATATTCACAGATAACCATGCTTCATCCTCATTCATATACCAAACTTTATGAAATCAAAGTTCTCATACAATTAATTGAATATATGTACATATACATAGCATGATAAGACTACAACATACATCATTACATGACAAGTCTAGACTAACTACAGATCATCATAGACCTCATGGACCACGCCTCATAGGCAAGAATAATGTTTCACCAACCTCCATAGTCTTCATGGACACATGCCACTGAGTCTCATGACGTATATGAGGCTAAAACATCTCACATGCCACTCGGCCTCATGAGTGGGAACATTGTTCTACAGACTCAAAGGCTTTATGGACGATGTGCCACCAAGCCTACTAGAATATCCCTAAGAGTCACACATGCATATGTGAGATTTATTCCATATGCCATAATACTAACCATACTGGGGCGCAACAATGCTAACCAATCCATAATATATAAACCATATATCAAAGTTTACAAGGAACATATTATGCATGAAGTGACAACAAATTCCATTCCTTTTGATCTTGCAATTACCCCTCATAGGCAGGCACATGCTCTCACTCCTCAAATACTACTTCTCTCCTTATTTGTATAGCACTAGACCAAAAAAAAAAACCCTCCTGTGTGGTTGATAGATTTTGTTAGTAATCATATATCTAGTCACACATCTTTAGAATTACCTGTTCAAAGTTTATTTGATGCCCATGCAAATTTTTTAGCAAAATTTTCAAGAGTTCAGGAGGCCCACAATTACCTTATGGCTAGCAAATCACCCCATTAGGTGCAGGTAATGAAGGATGAGTTAATGGATTTGGAAGAAAACCAAACCTTGGAACTAGTGGATCTATATAAATGAAAGAAGCCCATTGGTTCAAAGTGGGTATATAAACTTAAGCTTAATGCAGATGGAATAGTGGAGAGCTTTAAGGAAAGACTTGTTGCAAAGGGATATAATCAATTAAAAGGAATTAATTATAATGAGAATTTTTCTCCTGTTGCCAAAATAGTGATTGTAAGGATGTTTTTCTTTTTTGTAGCTATAAAGGGATGACCACTTCACCAAGTGGACATCAACAATACTTTTCTCCATGGTTTTTTAAAAGAAGAGATATATATGGTTCCTCTCGAAGGTTACTCTAAGGCAAATGAAGGGCAGATCTGCAAGTTAAAAAGGCCCTTATACGGGCTCAAATAGGCCTCATAGTAGTAGAACATGAAATTCACGAAACACCTAAGAGATTTTGGCTTTGTTTAGTCTACTGCAGATATGTGTTTATTCATATATGCCTCAAACAAAGGATCACTATTTTTTACTAGTATATCTTGATGATCTCCTAATTTTAGGAACTTTAGAAGAACTAATAGAAGAACTCAAGCAAACTTTGCGCCAAGCCTTTACCATTAAGGACCTAGGGTGTACAAAATTTTTCCTAGGCTTAGAAGTGACCAGATTAGAAAGTGGAATATGTGTAAATAAAAAAAAATATATTGCTAACATTACATCTGCCCCTAGCCTACAACTGCAAAAGGATGAAGGTGAACCACTCGATAATGCATCCTGATTTCGTAGATTGATTGGAAGGCTATTATACCTAAACTTTACCAGACTAGATATTACCTACGATGTGCATCATTTAAGCCAATTCATGCCCAAGCCTCGTAAGCCTCATTGGCAAGCCACTTTGCACATGTAAAATATCTTAAAACAAATTCCTCAGTAGACTTTTTTTTTTCCTGCAACAACCTCTTTTACCTTGAAGGCTTATTGTGATGCCGATTTGGAAACCGGTAAGAAGGCACGTCGCTTTGTTACAGTGTACTACATTTATTTTGGAACAACTCCTATTTTGTGGAAATCAAAGAAACAATTGACAATTTCAAGGTCTTCAGCTGAGGCAGAATATAGAAGTTTGGCCTCTACAGTGTGTGAGCTTTAATGGGTGACATATCTTATGAAGAACTTTGATGTTTACCCGCAGCAACCTATTCCTCTCTATTGTGAAACCAGGTTGCCATTCATATCTCCTAAAATGCTATTTTCCATGAATGCACAAAGCATCTTGAGATAGATTGCCAAGTTGTTAGGGAAAAATTCAAGGCGAGATTTGTGAAACCAGATCATAGTTCGACTAAGGAACATGTTGTTGATTTGCTTACAAAGGCTTTGTGAGTATCCGTGTTTAGTTTTTCTGTTCTCCAAGTTAGGCATGATTTCTTTTACTGTAAGCCCAACTTGAGGAGGGGGTGTAAAAATATGTTGTACATGTCATCAAATATGTGTACACGTCATTAGGAGTATATGCTTAGGTGGAAGTGTTTGTTAGTTAACCATTTTTCTTTTTTCATTTTTCTTCGTTCTGTCATATAAATACTGTGACTTTGTTGTAATATTTCATCCGTGTGAGAATAATACAACTTCTTCTCATAAACATTTTCTTTTGTACTTTGATTTTTAATAAAGGTCTATATGATTCTGCAGTTTTTCTTGCCAAAAAACTGATTTTTCGTGTGGGTTTTTTTTTTTCATAATGATAAAGAGTTGCAAACGACTTCTACTTTACAATTCTAACGTAGTAATCCACACAATGGGAAGAGATAAAAGATGATTTTATAAAATTAAGTAATAAAACCGATAGCAAGAGTAAATCTGACAAAAGCCCAGACGGTAAAGGAGTTAGAATGTCGTAGTTAAGATATTTTGTTTGAAACTATACAAAATACTTAAACAAATGTTAGTGTCAAATATGGATGTGACGTGCCCATGTATTTTTGAAAAGGAAAAAGTAATTAGCTTTCAAAAAAAATTAATTTTAACTAGTGCCTTTACCAGAATTTAATTTAATAAGAAAACTTTGAATTTTTTTTTAAATTTTAATGGTCAATGTATAGAGAAAATTAGGTTTGAAGTTGATTTGTACAGGAAAGGTGTTAGATATTTTTGTAGATATTGTATTTTGTTCGGACCATTTTATTTGTTTTTTGAAATTAAAAATGAATTTTAATAAAAAGGATACCCAAAAAGTTAACTGAATTTTAATATTTGTGAAGTGGGGTAACTTTGCTTAATTTGACCACTTATGTTACATTATGTGGATCTTTGCACATGCGCGAATTTTTCTTTTTTTCTTTTTGGATAAAAAACTACCTAAGATTTCAAGCATCAAGACATGCACAAGTGTCAATATTCTAAAAATTGAACTATACCGGTTGGTTCAACCGGTCAGACCAAGAACCAGTCTTAGTTTCGGTTTGGAAGTAACCATTGAACTGGTAAGGGAATAAATTAGTGTAAAACTGGTTTGATTGGAGTTGAACTGGAAAAATTAGCCAAACCAGGGTTGGTCAATTCAATCACTGTTAAAAAAAAGCTTCAGCACGTGGCGACAGCTGAAGAAGAAGAAGAATGGGTTTTTTTTTTTTTTTTCTGTTTGTCAAGCGAGAGAGAGAGAGAGAGAGAGAGAGAGAGAGAGAGAGAGAGAATGGCCTCCCCAATGTCAAGTCTACTTAAGTTACGCCATCACCATCTCCATTGCTGTCATCTGTAGCTCGGTCTGATTAGCCTCGAATACCACTATAAATGTCATCCTCTGTCTTTCTTTTATACTTTTTGCAAGTGAACATGAACTCGAAGGGAGGAAGAAAGAATTGAAAAGATTAGGAACTACATTTAGACTAGGAACTAAGAGTTTGGCCAAATTTAGAGATTAGAACAGAAAGGGAAATTGAAGCCAAAGAACATAGTACTGGATAAAGAGAGGTAAGTGGATTTGAATTGTTCTGTTCTTCGAAAATCTCTCTTTCATCTTTCATGAATAAAGTTGATTTAATTTATTTTAAATATGATTAAAAACAAAATCATGGGGATGAATTGGGAACCAGACCGAGAAGGAACATGTGTCACGGCCTTATTCGTAGGCACGTGACTGGCACATAACAACACTTCTCTGTTACTATAAGCCTAACTCACTCTTAATATACCCCATGAAATTACATGTATCAATGTGGAAATTTCATAATTTGAAATAATAAATTTAACAATAAAATAATAAAATAGGGACTAACATCAATCCCTTATAGAAGACGTGATCCTTTCCAAAATATTTATAAGTCAAAACATGCCTTAATTTATATAATTCAAAATATCTAAATAAACAAGATTTAACAAATCTAGATAAATAGTATTTAAACAGATCAAATGTTGTCCCAAACCCTCCCTAAGTGACCTACACAACTACAGAGTGATCTAAGATAGACATCATAAAAACGAACGAGACCCTACTAGACAACGGAGAAGGTCAGCAATGAGCACCGCTACTCTTCATGTGGGTGTTCCTCTACGAAAGTTGGATATGTAAAAAAAAACAATCACGGAGGGTATGAGTTATCATAACTCAGTGATAAAATGGCGTTACCATGACCAAATTCAAAGGCGTCAAATATCATACAAATATGTCTATTGGGGCACAACGTCAATTAAACTAGGGTTCAATCATTCCTTACACATTTTCCATTAAACTCAGCCCCTGAAATGGTCAGTTGGAAAAGTACAAAAATGTGAGATAAGGATATCTCAGTAGCTAGCATGATTTTTCTTAAACATTTAAAATATATCATTTCAGTCATAAAAGCATAACTTCATAAAAATCAATCCATGAAATCTCAATAGCGAGCTATCTCATAAAACATGTGAAATTCAACAAGCTCAATAAGTTGATGAAAATTAGCAAGCTAATATATAAATAAACCATGGAATCAAGAATAGTTTGTGGCACACTCAACGACATGAAAAAGATAGTCTGCAGAATTACTTTTTCCAAGCTGAACATGAGAGAAAGCCTACTGCGGTCCTTTAACTCAAGCTAAAAAGATTTTAAGCTAAAACATGGAAATATAATTTCGAAGATGACATGGAAATAGAATTTCCAAGCTGACATGGAAACAAGGCTCCCAACCTGAACATGGAAGTAAACTTCCAAGCTAATGCCATGCTAATTTCATCATGAAAAACATATTTCACTTTAAATAAAACTTCATGGACATATATAATATTCAAGTGGTAAAAACAAGCTTTTATGAATTGCTAAGCTACCTGGACTTTGCAGTCTAACTTTTAGCTTAAATGGATTCATTCCTCCTTAAAATTCGTTTCACGAATTCTGACCTATTCAAATAGTATATATAACTTTATTTAAAATCTTAAATGAAAAGATTTTAAAATATCATATTTCCCGATATTGTTAAATTCCTAATTCTATCCCAAATTTTTGCTCCTAGGGTTTAGTCTAATCTCATCTCAAACCAATGTTTTTCATAATATTTTGAGATGATGTGTATAAATATATATATATATATATATATATATATATATATATATATACTAAAGTAGAATAAGGATATATAAAAATATATGTGTATCATATAGCTAAATTTAATTATCCATATCTAAAATATATGGCTTAGTTAATCAAATGCTTATAAATTTGTAAATAATAGATATATATGTAATCTTATGAAATCGACGTATACACTTATGTATATAAATAAATTTTGGTGAACATATACTCATATATGAGTATACTTAGATGGACATATAAAAATAGAGGTGTAATATAGATAACTTATGAAATATAAAATATACTACATATGTATTTATTCATGTATAAGATATAAATACAAGCATAAATATAATTTTATAAATTTTCTATAATGATATAAATAGCTAATTTAATTAAAATAACTTATTTTTTAGTTAACATATTACATAGAATTAGATTCTAGTTAAAACTAGATTTTTCTTAAATTTTTTTAATGAGTAATTACAAACTTTTTTGTTTGTTCACCTAGGTCCCTCTTGCAATATTTTTCCTTTTTCGTTTACAAGATCTAAGTTCATAATTAGTTTCTTCTAGGTTACTAGTCCTAGAATATAATTTTTCTAAAATTAAAACAACATATAAAAACTTTTCACTTCTTTCAGTGTAGTCCCTTTTCTGTGTTTTTCACATTCTTGCTTGTGAGTTAGAAAGTAAAACCTACCTAGATTTCTTTCTTAGGTTTTTTAGGACTATGTGACCATTTCTACCCATAAACTAAGTTAAAGAAACAATTTACAACAAAACTCAAATTTCCAAAAAACATACCACGACTTCACGTGAAAAGAAGAGGCGTTTGGACTGGATTTTCCTTCTGGCTTTTGTTGTATATTACTAGAACTCCTTCCTCTAATATTGGGTAAGTTAGTCACTCAACCAACTGCCCGAAACACCCAGAAAAATTGAGGAAAAATGGCTCTTCTTCCTCTTGGGTTTTTTGCTCTATTATAGGTGCTGAAAAGAGTGAACTAGCTCTCGGTTCTACACTGGTTTCTCAAGAAAGAAAACATTTTTGGCTTGCAGAACTTGGCTCACTCATTGAGGGATCTAGTCGTTGTCGTTTGAAGCTGGAGATTTGTGGATTTGCTATCAAACTTTTCTTTTCCTTAGCCAAGAGCATGGAAGCTTCTTTATTCTACTGTGCATGTGATGTTTATTACGTGCTTTTCTTCCATTTTGTTATCAAGTGCTCTTAAAAACCGTGAGCTATCTTTTCCTTTCTCATTTACTAATATATATATATATATATATATATATATTATAGTTAATTTTACTAATATATATTTATATATGTGTCATTATAATATATGCATATTATTATTAGCTCCAAAACTATTTTATGCACAAGACCTATATAGATTAGTATAATTATTTTTTAATTTCTATTTATAATTTTTTGAGTAGGGACTAATATTGAAAATAAGGTAATATTAAATACTCAATATTTAATAATATTTTATTTTCTTTTTTAGTCAAATATTTTTGTCCTAAAAATTTCTTTTGTATAAAAAATTCCTCCTAAATATTGAATACCTAATATTTAATAATAATCTCTCATAATTATTAAGAAATTAAAAATTTACTGAGTACTAAATTGAGATGTTACAAGTGCCCCTCGGGAGTCAATGCTCAACTCAGGCTCTGCCATTGTCACAGCCCTTGATCCGGCATATGATCGGCATAATATAGAGGATTACACCCCATGAGTATTATAAGCCTAAATTGTAATATCTGTGATTTTGAAATACTCTAGGTGGGATACATACCTTATCTTTTAGTACAATTTTTTTTTTGTGTGTATATGTACTTGGAACTCATTTGTGCTTTGTTGTTCAATCCACTTTTCTTATGTGATGGTACTTATTTTTGGATGGTCTAAAATCTTTTTATATGAATGTGTATGAGTCAATGAGAAATTGGTGTAGAGCCCTTACTCTTGTACCAAATTATGTGTGTGGTTCTATACATGAATAATGCCTTGATCTTGTGACGAAATGAATTATAGTGGGAGTTAGTTGATTTATTTCATAAGTGCCCTTATAGGGACTTATATGAAATGTAAAATAATATGTGGTTTATGAGGATAATTGTGATTTATATGTGGTGTGTATAAATTTACCATGTTATGTTAATTATGTAGCTTTACAATTAGAAAGAGATGAATGATGACTATTTTGGGGCTAAGTGTGCAAAGTATAAAGTGGAAAGGTCAAAACGGAAATAAGCAAAGTTTAATTTAAAAAGGTAAGACCCCTTCAGCCTCGTTACATCTTTTTTTTTTTTTGCTGAAAGGGAATGTTGGAACATCTCTCTCTTCCTCCCTACTTCCTTCATGTCCCATTTCGCTTCTCCTTGAAAGATTGGCTTTGGATCTTAGTTAGGTGGACATTTTCTGACTTAGGAAAGGTAGAAAACCAAGTGAGTTCTTGGATTTACTCTCTTCTTCCTCTCATTTTCACATTCCTTGAACCCTAGAGTTGGAATTGGGTAGATTTGTGAAATTTGGGTGGATTGATATATGTAAAGAATTCAATATATGGCCTCTTCATTGGGGTGGGATATCTAAGTGTGTGTTATCTTATACTGGAAGTGAAACTCAAGAATGGTGTGAGTCCAAATAGCCTTGTGATAGGCTTATACTAACTTGCTTATTACATTGGAATGTTAGATGAGTTGGTGGGATCATAAACTACATATATGCACTTAGAGATTAAAGATATTAAAATTAAGCTTATGTGATGACTGAATCAGAATAGTCTTGTGTGTTTCTTTTGGTTGTGTAATATATGGCCATGTAAATGAAATTATAGGAGTCATTTGGGAGGATATGTTGTACTGAAAGGTGGAAGCATAATAATTAAAATTGTTGAAGTACATGCTTTGAATTAAACATAATCAAAGGTTTACCTCTACCCTTAATTGAATTGGAAGGATAAATTTACTATACTAATCAAGATGAACCTTGCTATAATGGTATTGTTAGGATCCTGGTGTGTTGGATGGTTTCCTCTTTATGTGTGTAAGTATTCCTCACACGAGTTGGTTTGGTATGTGATATGTAAGTGTTGTATTTTATAAAAGGAAAGAGGAGGGGGCTAACCCCATTCTTATGCCTTAATGTGCTAATAGGAACTTGTGAGTTTGATTTTGAATTGGAATTCAATATGATGTATAAATGATTTTGTGTGTATGTATAATCATGCAAGCAATTATTTTCCTGTTGGGATATGCATGATGAGTATGACGTAACAATGTTACTTACATGATTGATTGGTGAATGTAATATATTGTAATAGAGGAATGATACTCTCAATTGTATTGTAATGTAACATCATTGTATCTTGGTTTAATTATCATAATTAGAATTGAATTTATGAATTGTTGAACCTTTTAATTGGAGACTTGTATGGTTAATTTGAATATGGGTGACCCTAATTGCTGAGACAATGCATTGTGGGAAGAGTCCCAAAATTTTATTAATAGTCGTGTGGCTAGTGACCCCAATTGTTGAGACAGTGCATTATGGGAAGAGTCTTAGAATCTTAATAGCCGTCGTATGCCCAATCTGGATATAGGTGACCACAATTGCTGAGACGATGCATTTTGGGAAGAGTCCTAGAATCCAAATGAGGGTCGGTGTGACAACATAAGGGCCAATGTGGACGCCCATGTGGTAGATTGATTATTTATTGTGTGGAAATAGGGATTTCTAGTATAATTTATTTTATATATGGTAATTTAAGCATGTGTTGTGAATTTCTGAATTGGTTTGGAAAGTGTTGGTTATAGTGAACTATATTGATGGTATTGGATTGACAATCTTATGTGTATATTGAGCGTAGATTATGTGGACCATGTATGCGGTATGGACAAATGGTATAGGTGGAGTCTTCCATTGATTCCACCCTTGTGTGGGGTACTTAGTTTGTATTTCCCTTCAGTTGATTGTTTCCCTCGCTGAGTTTTATGCTCATCCTTTTTTTGTGCCCCTTGTAGGTTCCTCGAGTAGTTGGTGAGTCTTCGTACAAGGAGTAGCAAAGTCTCCAAGTCCCCATTCCTTTGATTTGGAATGTTGGCTTCGTCATAATAGAGTTGGTGGGTGGAGTCGCTCTATAGTTAGATAGAACACCTAGGAATCTTTGTCTTGATGGTGAACTGGACTAGGACATCATCTTCATGTTTTAATTATTATCATCTTCATGTTTTAATTATTATCATCTTCATGTTTTAATTATTACTCATTTTTAATTATTTCTTCAATGGATAACATTATTATTTAAAAGAAAGAATAAATGACTCTTTTATGTTGGAACCAAATCACTACTTTGTGATTTTCTAAGTGTGTTGGTTGTGTGTTGTTAGGCTTATAGTGGTGGATGGAACCTACCTCTACGCTAGTCATGTTCCCAAACTAGGGCATGACATAAACCATCCATTAAACGCAAAATCAATAGGAACATAAAGATTTCTTGAAAATATACTTTCATTTTCAACATAAAAAATATTCAATACAAAATCTTGTTCCAAAGCATTCCAATTCAAGTGTGTATGTGAATATGAGTAGTGGAGATTTTAGACACTTGACAAGTTTATGGTAGTGATTTTGTGATAAGTTGAATTCTGAGTGAATTACCCTTAAATACTTGACAGAATAGAGTGTATACACATCCCTTGTGAGGAGGCTAATTACTTTAATTCATTCTTGTCAAATTAAATTGCCATGATGCTTGGAACTTTACAAATTTAAGATTCATTTTCTTTAAGTGCTAAATCTTTTTAAATTTGGACTATTCCTTTCATGCATGCTTTCCATGCTTTCTTTTGATGTTCTGAATATGTTTTGAATTAGATTTTGCCCAGGAGTGCAAAAGGCTAAGTGTGGGGGATTCAATATCAAGCATTTTTATATACAATTTAGTCCCTATCTTAGTCTTATTGCATACATTTTCTTGATAACTCTATGATTCTATTATGTTTTAGAATTAAATGAATGTAATTTAATTATGGACTAATTGTGCTTTAATTTTGTAATTAGAGAGCAAATTGATGACATGGATGAGGGTACATATGTGGGAGCTGATGTGGCATTTTTTGGATGATTTGGTGCTGACTATGATATGCTGATGTGGGCCCCACTGCTGTTTTGAATTAGAGCAGCAATTTAGCCTCTTTTGCTTTCCAAAGTTTACCCAAAATGGCAAATTCGCATGTCAACTCTCTAGTGCAGAAAAGTCCCTTCAGCAGCCTCTATTTTCATGCATTGCTTCTGCCCAAGGTGCTGCACTTGCTGTAGCTTTTCAAATGGAAAATGATAGTACAAACCAGTGCATTTTCATCCTCCAAGGGGCTGCTACAAAGGAGAACAGATCAGATTTCGTTTAAGGGAGAATAGACATCTTCTTCTTCCTCTTTTCTGTAATAGTTTAGGTTTTTTGTAGTTTCTCCTCTGTATTTTCGTTTTAGTCCTTTTGGAGGGCTAAAACCCCTTTTGTAATCAATCAATGGTGGATCTAAAGGATGTAATTTGAATTCCATGAACATATAAGTGTTTTTGATTTAATCTATTTCATTTTGGTCCCTATTTTTCCTCTTGTTTTCATATCTATATCTTTCTCTGGTTAGAAGGAATGTATAGACTTGATTTCTATTTTTAATAGTTTTATTAGAGTTTAAGGCTTGCTAGACTTCTATGTTACGGTTGCTATGCAAGAGTAGTAAGTCAGACTAAAATGAATTGTTAATATACGATTGAGGGATAAGATTTCGGTTAGAGTTTAATCGGGTTACATTAGGTTATGATTGGCGAAGATTTTACTAACTATAATCTTAGTGTAATCTAGTTCTAGGAGGTTTTCCTAGAAATATTATTTGACAACCAAAATAATAAATGGAGTTGGAACAAATTTAGAGAATGGAATACGGATGATTACACTTCTAGGGAAACCGTAGATTGATTACATATGTCTGTGATATTGTTCTCTTCTGTCCAGATTCGGTTTTGCTGTTGCTATTTACTATTGTAGTTTAAATTTTGTTTTTAACCTTAATCTGTCAACAATCCCCCTATGTACTTAATTAGTGTAATTTGTGTTTAGAACAATTAATTAGTGATTAGAAGTGAGGCTCCTTGAGTGAATACAACCTGAGGATCACTATACCGCAAAATTGCCATGAATTCAATTCTGGGCGATTTGGCATCGTAGTGACGTGAACCAACTCTCACTAGCATCCCCAATTCTTGGCCCTCGATAGTGTATAATTAAAGCCCTAAATATAGTTAACTCAACCATCAGCATGAACATGTAATGACTTCATCATAAAAGATGACAATTATCCTAACATGATTTCAAACATGTTTCCATATCTAATCATTATCATTCCATTCGTATTCATTTCACATCATATCCTAAATTACTCATACCAACATGGAACATGATGTTAAGTTCAAGGAGTGAAGTGTGCAAGGTCACCTATTTACCTTGGTTTCCAAGCTAAACTTTTACCATGGTTTCGTGTAATGATTTGGAAGGAAAGGCGTCCCAAGGTTTAGAGTTGGTTCCTATTAGTTAGATGCATGAGAAAATGAAATGATTAAAATCTTAAAAATGCAGGAAGCTAAACTTTGACCATGGTTTCGCATGATGATTCGAAAGGAAAGGCGTCCCAAGGTTTAGAGTTGGTTCCTATTAGTTAGATGCATGAGAAAATGAAATGATTAAAATCTTAAAAATGCAAGATGCCAAATGGTCGACTGACCCCCTACTGGCAGTCGACTGACCCTTTACTGGCAGTCAACTAACCCCCTACTAGCAGTTGACTGACCCCCTGCTGGCAATCGACTGATAGGGACCGATAGGGATTTAGCTAGCCCTAACCTGTGAGCAGCTAGTCAACCAATTATATCCTACCAGTCGACCGGTACATCTCTATCCAAAATGCCATTTCTTTTTAGAAGTAATCGGTAGACTGACAGGGACTTACCATTCGACTAATGAGCCTCTACCAAGATTGGCATTCATGACTAGAAGTAACTGGTTGACTGATAGGGACCTACTAGTCAACCAACGCGCCTCTATCAGACCTAGGCAGAGAGCACCCTAGGTAGCCAGTTGACTGCTATATACTCGACAGTCAACTGTTTGCCCAGCTGACACAAAAATAAGCTAAGTTTTAACCTCTCCATCTATTCCCACTTTATTTAATCTCAAAATCCAATATTGCTTCCATGTTTTGGCCATTATAGCAATTATTTAACCTATAAGAACACATTTAAAACTTATTCCCATCTTGGATTTCAAGAATCAATCTCAAAATTTCGTAAAACCCTAGCATTTTTGTTTTTTTGATATGGATATGGATTTCAACATGAAAATCAACCATCTAACCCATTTTAGATAGCCAAAACATTAAGGATTGAGGGGGGAAAGGTTGAGGAACCATTATCTTTCAAAAACAATCCAAGGAAATACCTAAACCACTTTAAGAACCAAGTTTCAGAACCTAGGGTTCTAAAGTGAAAAAATGAGAAGAGAAATCCAAAAATTTAGATCTTACCTAGGTTCTTGAAGCTTCTCGCTGTGATGGTGAACCAAGTTTACCGGAGATGCACTACCCTGTCGAAGAGAAGACTAAGATTTAGGAGATTTAGTGGTTGGGAGGTTTTAAATGCAACAAGAGAGGAAGAGAAGATAGTGTGGTGTGTGAATGAGGTGAAGGAAGTAATGGAATGATATTTTCCTAAGTGTGGGAAGGGGCTACTCTCCTAAATTGCCATTTGGTCCTTTCTCAATTCCTTCGTGAAATCAAGAAGGGTCCTAAGTGCAAATTTAGGTACTTTTCCCAATTAAGCGAATCAAATTATTTTTTGTCTTTAGAATACTCCCCACACTTATCAATTATCAACTTAGCACTCCAATTATTCAGCAATTATAGTTTTACCCCAAATCCTTACATTCTTTCAATTAGGTCCTTTTCCTAAATTATCCATTTTGAATTATGTTTTCCCCCGACTCATCACACATAACTATGAGAAATTTTCCATTGTTTTTTAACATCATATTCATGCACATGTATAAGTATTAATTCCAATCATATATATCAATCATAGACTCATACCACATAATCACATCATGTAAACACAAACAAACCATGCCACAAGAATCACAAAATCCCAGGGTGTTACAACCATCCTATCGTGAGGGTCGTCCTCCACCCATTCACTAGAAAGGCACCACCCCTCAGGAGTCAACGCTCAACCCGATCCCTCTTCCTCCTTGTAGTGATGAGGGTACCAATCAAAACATTCAATCTCCCCCCACACTCACATATATATAATCAATCTAGAGCAAGAATGCTTTCATAAAATTAATTAGGGGAATTACATAGAACATAATTAAAATTTTATCTTATGCATGTAAATAACAAAGTCATACACATTCTATTACCATCTATATATCAAATAAAATTATGTTCTTATTTATCAACATAGTTACATCCCTCTTACAAATATTGAGAGACTTCCCACTAACATTATTACATAACATATTATGTTAAAATTAAGTTAGGGCAAGGTCATCCACTCACCTGGATTCCAATGCTAAATTTTCTCCTATTTGTGTGTTATTTGAAGGGAGAATGTGTGTGCATAGGTTTAGGATCGATCTCTAACAACTACAACATAATAGTTTGCAAGACAAAATTAAAGTTAAAAGTTTTACCCAACCTAATCCTTCAATCATACGAATGACAATGAATGTATGGTTGAATTAGGGTTTCAGTTCTTACCGTAATCTTTCAATTTTCCTGACATCAGGAATAATTACTAGTGATGTGTTATTTGAAGTTTATGTGTAAAGGTGTGGCATGTCATGTAGGTGTGGAGGCTAGGGTTTACAGTCTCCTTGAGGTGGCATGTATACGTGATCTAGGGTTTCTAGGGTTTTGGCTATTTAGGTGGAGTGTGGACATCTAAGGTTATGTTCGATTAGAGACGACTTTGGTTTTGAATGTGAGTATGATATCTAGGGTTTTTGGAGTCTTTTAAGTGTGCTTATGCGTAAGAGGCATCTAGGGTTTGAAGTCTTTTAGGAGGAGTTTATATGTGAGGTTTCTCGGGTTTTTGGTCTTAGGTGGAGGTGTCTAGGGTTTCTAGGGGTGTTGGTCGCCCACTTGTTTAGGTTAAGTAAGATTCTTTTCTTTCTCCCGTATTTTAGGTTAAGTGTAGTACTAGGATTCCTCTTTTCTTGTATTTTATTTATTGTGTAGCTATCTTCCTTTATTATGGTTTTTAATTTATCTTTTATTGTTATTATTATATTTCCATTCCTTATTTATTCTATTATTGTCACAACTAGCTTCTCAAGCATGTGACCAGCACAATTTTGACACTTTCCCATTATTGTAAGTCTAACCCATCCCCAAAATACCCACATATTTCAGATATCAACATGGATGTTTCCATAATTTAAAAACAAAATAAATTAATAATAACTAATTAATTGAAAGAGTTCAATGTCACCTTATACATATAAAACGTAAAGTCCTCTTTCAAAATAATTAAGTGTTCAATGTAATCCCTTTTTCAAGATACATGAGTGTCATAAGTATGCTTTAAATTCAAATATTCCAAATTGTTCAAGAAAACAAAATCTCACAAATCTAGATAAATAGAATTTAAACAAATTAAACATGGTTCCAAAATCCCCCTAAATGTCCTATGCAACTACAAAGCAACCTACAAATATCAAAACATAAAAGACAAGGCCTACCAGGCAACGGGAAGGTCTAAAATGACAACCACTACTCCTAAGGCATCGTAGTCAGATCTAAAAAAGAAAAGTGAGTCATAGAGAGTGAGTTATCATAACTCAATGAGCGAGATGGCTCTACCAAAACAAAATCCATAGGTGTCACAAATCATAAAAATATGCCTATCAGGCCACAGTCTCAAACCAAGATTTTGTAAGTAAGAACACATACCAATTAATCAGCACAACATCACATCACTAAACCAACAAGCCTGATACTTGTAAATGGCAAGGTGCCCCTTGGGAGCAAGCTCAACCTGACTTCCCAATTTCCTCTAGTCATAACACATAACATCTTCTTACTGGTAGGGCGCCCCACGAGAACAAGCTCAACCTAGGCTTCCCTATCCTATCATGAGAGTCGTTGTCTCCATACTCACCAGCCAAGGTGTCCCTCAGGGGCAAGCTCAACCCATGGCTCATGCCTTACTGTGAAAGGGGGTACCATCTTGCACAATCACAACCACACAATGCAAGCACATAATAATTCAAAATAACAGTACATCCACATAAATTAATAACGCATGTATACCAAATAAGTATATTCAAAATTCAATCCCTAATTTCAACCTACATGTGACATACAAAATCACCTATGTCGTTTCATGTCTTATACATAAAATAAAAATTCCATCTTTTTCTGTAACCTAACCATAATACCCTATAAGTCTCGGGAAACTACCTACGAACATACAGACATAATATATGGTGTTAAGACTAAGTTAAGGTAAGGTCATTCCACTCACTTGGATTCCATGCTAATTTTATTGAGTTTCATATGTTATTAAAAGCTAGAGGATATGTAAAATGATTTGGGATCAATCCCAATGACTATAACACAAAAAGGTTGCAAGAAGAAATCAAAAACCACAAAACAAGTAAGCTGCTTGTTATTGCTTTTAACCTTAGGTCACTACTTAAGTCATATCTCCTAATTGGTAAAAAAAATTCAAATAAATCCTTACTCATTTTAAACTAGATATAAATGGCTTTCTAATGATATATAATTTGCTAAAAACGAAGTCTTATTGGGAGAGTTATGACCAATTTAAGAGTTGTAAAAACAAAAGTATGATAAATAGGGATTTCTAGTACTTGCCTTTGTTTCTTGGAGTTTTCCAACATCAGAAAAGACCTCCAAAGATGTGTTCCTTGAAGCTTATGTGTAGAGGGTGTGGCGTATTGTGTAGTTGTAGAGGCTAGGGTTTAGAGATCCTAGAGTGGCTAGGTGGCGTCTGTGATTTGAGTATGAGTGTACCTTCTAGGGTTTATGCTTTTGTGCTTCACGTCTAGGGTTTTGGGTGAAAGGGGAGACTGCTAGGGTTTCTAGAATGAGAGATGTCTTAGGTGTCTTAAGGGTTTAGGGTTAGGTCTCTTGGAGTTTGTGGCCATCTGTAACATTCAGGTTCTAAGGGTCTGTGATTTTTGTGTGTGCACTTTGCATGATTCTTGTGTTACCAAGATTTTTGAGTTTATGATTATTAATTATGATGTGTGTGCTTGTATGTCTGGTATTTGAAGTTATTGTGAGATGTGGTGTTTATTTTAAATATGGCTAAGTGTTGAGATGGTTGACTTTCAGGATTAGTGATCAATTTCCTCTCAAAGTTCTCAATCATAACAACTCAGCCATTCCTAAATGATTGACCCAGTAGTGCAACTATCTCACAGGTTTTTAGGTGTTACACTCCAAATCTAGACTAACATTCGACTATCCACCTTATGAATGAACACCCTCATGTCCCCACAACATGCATGATTGCCAACTAATACACTAATTACCATCCTACTCACGTTTCAAAATTTAAAGCAATACACATTAGAGACTCAGATTAATCACCTTAATTCACTTATTATTATGTTTATAGTTTCAGCTTTTTGGTCCTGTTGGGTCATACCCTCAACCACAATCCATAATGACCAACATATAACACAAGTTATCACAAAGATAATATAGAATAATTCCATCACACAATCCATTATCCTATTACAAGGGAAGTTCATAAGCGATTCACATCCTCAATTTCACATCATGACACAACATTCAACAAAGGTTGTTCCATTGCAGTGGCCCATATTCCATTTAAGGTCAAACACAAGACCTTATGTCACAACCCAAAATCCAGGCACATGACCAACATGGCATCAGGTTATTTTCCTATGTCATAAGCATGATTCTCCTAGCCCCGGTTCCCATGCAACATGTAATATGCAAGACCATAAAAATAATTGATTGAACATGTGGAAATAATAATTAAATATGCCATGTCAAGAGTACCCTACATGCATCCCTTCCCTCCTAGGTATCATATTTGTCTATAGAGCTTACAACCCCCTATGACAACATAGCGAAATAAGACCCACAAACTCCGACCTTTAAGATACGCAAGGTTGGAGTCCTTGAACCTCTACTACTTAGTGGTGATATCACATATTACACAACCTGCAAAATGTAACAACGAAATTAGATAATCATCTCATTGAGTAGAGATCTCCCTCACAATGGTTTATGATAAATTTTATAAACGTTCACGAGAAACGCAAACTAGGATCTTCATTCTCACTATTGATAAGATCACTCGTCCCACTTTGTGAAACCACTTCTTGGAATGGTTCGATAAGTATCTCCTATGTATGGAGCTCTGACCAGACATGGTCATTTAGTCTCTGGTATAAGAAAGTACAATAGTGCCACTCATACATCCAAACTCAAAACATCCTATTTAAGGTTCAAAGACCACTAATTAATTCCTTGTCTATAGGCTAGTGATGTCTCTAAGCCCATAGAATATTAGCACCTCCAAGCCCCGTAGGCTTATAGCATCTCCAAGCTCGTAGGCTAGTCGACTCCATGGCTCTCAATCAATAAATTCACACCCTAGTCTAACCCACACTCGAGGAACTACTACTATACAAGTCTCCACATACGGTGCCCTCATGAACAAATGGTATTTACAAACTAACTACCAACCTAAATGCACTTAAGACAAACTTGTAGTGCAAGTTTATCACAATCCTTAGAAAGCTGGATCACCTAGGCTCCCTAAAGTATTACGACCCATAGGTCGTACTACATCTTGACTCATAGGATGTATCGTCTTCTGACAAGCAAACATAACGCCATATTGTGAATTTCCACTCCAAGAAACACATTTCCAATTTAGACTCCATTGTAAGCATATAAACTTAAACACAAAACAAACTAGCAAAGATAACATCACTAAGGCTCAAAGGTCATCATAAATCTCCAACCCGAAGGCTAAATAATCTCTTGACCAAAAGGCCATAAAAATCTCCTGGCTCACAAGCCACTATATCTCCCGGAGGATATTACCTTACCTCGCATATAGCACCATCACAACACAAGCACACATAATAAATTTTACAATATCAATGCCAAACAAAAAGGATTTCTTAACAATTTCCTACACAAGGGAAGTCCCTTACACTTCCAAATATCACAACAAGGAAACAAAAGGTAAAATAGAAGATAAATATTTTACCATAGATCCTCCAAGCCTGAGGGTTAATCTGTTCAACCTTTTATGCTACAAGGTCATAAAATCTCTAAGGCATGAGGCCCTATAACTCTTATGGCATAAAACTACCAAATCTCCTTAGTAAAAGGCCATACAACCTCCATTGTATGAAATAAATTAAACAAAATAATTACCTAATAAGTACAAGTAGGAAATTTCATGGACCACATTAAGCAATTAAATTGCAAGCAGTTTTTCATCATCTGATTTTACCATAGGCCAATCTCAATCTCCTCGTTACAAGTTTATTTCTTCTCCGAAGGAACTCCTACCAAACATACAAGCATTTATCCCACTTGTTGGCACCTCACATATGCAATTGAGCAAATATCATAATTCAAAATATAGCTCGTAGAGCCTTACTAATAAAGCTTATACTCAACTAGGTGTTGACCCATTTCTACACGAAAAGGCCATAGTCTACTCCCCCCCCCCCCCCCAA
Source organism: Biancaea sappan (assembly GCA_037074585.1). Classification (NCBI taxonomy): domain Eukaryota; kingdom Viridiplantae; phylum Streptophyta; class Magnoliopsida; order Fabales; family Fabaceae; genus Biancaea; species Biancaea sappan. The sequence continues at coordinate 67,531,248 of CM073492.1, forward strand.
CAACTCCTGAAGCTCCTGGATACCAAGCCATAGCAAACCCTCAACATTAGACCACCAAGAAGGGCATGTCAGACCATGGCGCCTTAAGCACATGAAATGCCACTATACGGCCCCTAACTCCCCTTGCTTTAGGCTAGGGCGCCTAAGGTGCCAAAGGCCTGAAGCAAGCAACACCTCAGGTTACTTTGTGCCTTGGGCACCTAGCCCTGCATCAGAACAGCAAGCCTAATTTCTCACCTCTGTCCACTCCAATTCATCAACTTCTCCTAGTTTTGTGTTCCTATGGTTTGTTCCAACATAGATAAATGATTTTAAACCAAACTCAAGCCCTAAAACTCAAGCAATCATCTCTTAAAAAGTCTAGGGTTCTCTATATCCAAAATTCAAGTTTTCAAACTTCTTAAGTTTACTTTCCATCTTCCAATATGATTTTCTCCTTCCACTCCACTCCTCTGCCAAATCCTAGTGCCCCAAATACTTAAGAATCAAGCCTAGGGTGAATTAGAAGCATTAAACACCCATAAATACCAAGATTCCTCAAACTTGTCATCCTAGGTTTTGGAGGGAAGAAAAGAAGGAAGAAAAGAGGAAAATAACTCATTCTTACCTCTATCCAAGCTCTTGTTGGTGGTTGGGGTAGTCGCTGGAGTGAGCCCTTGCAAGAAACCAAGGTGGTCGTGGGTTGTGGTGGCATGTCATGGTGAGAGGAAGGAAGAGTGAAAGAGAAATGGAAATGTCTGTGAGGTGCTGAAACAAAAAAAGGGGGATTTGTGCTCATATATTTTAAATCCACTTGCTCAAAATTACCATTCTACCACTCTTGCATAAAAAACGGAGTTCAAGGCAAAATCGGGTATTCTATTAAAATATGTACCACATATAATCCCTGACTTGGTACACCAATTCAATTTGCTCAGTAGCCCCATCATTATCTTAAACTCCATTGTTCGTAATTAATACATAAGAAGCCTTCCTTTTCACTTTAGTCCTTCTTACAACCTATGAGCATGTAAGATCTCCTTGGATGGGGAAACCCCATCCTCCTAACGTATCCCACACAGCACCATATCTCTACCACCCTCTTGGTTATACTTCAAGTCCACCATTCACCAAAATTTCCCGAACACTCGCTTTCCCCATTCTTTCAAATTGGTCCCTCTTTAGGAATTTCCAAGGCATAGTTAATACTGATCCCCACGTTTACTCCCATGTACATTACAAGTGCACACTCCATTTTTAAGTAACCTCTAGAGCCCACGTACTTGCTTATATCCCTGATATTTTCTTGCATACCCTGCAATAACCTTTTGCACGAACCCATATCGGCCTAGGTTATTACATGCTACCACTAATTCCATGTTGTTTCAAAGGTAATGTCACCATATATCAGTTATATTCTAAGATATTAAAAATTAGGATAATTATATCATCAAGTTAAAATAGTATCATCCCTTACCCAAAGTATCACTAAAGATCACAATCCACCTGACCCACTAAGTTATCATCTAACTCGTGTCATGCCCACACGGGCGTTCTACGTCTTACCTCAACTCTCGTTTCATGGAGTACACCACCATATCTGAGCCTTTCATAAACCCTACACACAGCCTCATCCACTTACATACAATCATTAGACAAAAGAAGTTATTAGGTAGGCAATATAATAGGTATTTCTCCTTATCCAACTTAGAGGTAGAAATTAATCCTCACTAGATTTGAACTCAGGACTTTCATTTCATGTTCCCTAACATCCTAATTATAAATCATCCTCAAACTAAGAAGGACCTTTCCAACTCATAAGGGTAAATCCAGCACATTTCACACAATAAAGGCATAATCATGCGTCCTAACACAATTTAGTCATGAAATCCCATCCCTAAACTCATTTCTGCTAGGGTATACCATCTGGGTACTCTTAAGGTGTTAATTAGCAACAAGCAATATAATTATCACAATTCCTTCATGTAAGGAGTAAAGCTGGACCTCTACATATTCAATTGTGGTTTGAAAATACAAGGAAACCACCATAACACCAAAAAAAAAAAAGATATGAACCAAATTCTCACACTGGCCATTAAATAAGTGCTCCCCCTTATTCTTAAAGCTAAATCCTTATCCAATCTTTGACCATACTCGAGTTAACAAATTTTTCTAGAAACAGTATGCCTCATACATTATATGTAAGTTTCTTCAAAACAAAATATTCATAGAAAAATAAACAAGTTGCGATATTTTTCCCTTTCATGCAAGTATGAATTTTAACTTTTATCATTCCCATCTCTACTACTGCTCACATGTTACACCATGTGCATATTGCAACTAAGGCAACAAAATTTAATTCAATCAAGGTCACATCATCCATGTTCAAAGAAAGCTTCACATTCCAGTGAAATTACTATCATTTCATTAGGGAATGTACATGACACCCTTTGTCACATTTTAGTGCCATTCCAATTACCATATCCTCAATTCATGTATTATCCAATTAAATAAACGATTCTAATCAAATTCAAAGAGTTCAGAGGAATGTGAACAACATTTACGGATAGTGCTGCAAACTTTGAGAGAACACCAATGCAATACCCTAGGTATTACGATGTCGTAAGCAAGCATGAGTTTGCGCATGTAGAAAAATTTCTCGTCTGTAGATAGGTGCTTGTGGGTAACAGCTAGATACCCGCTTTTGTCCACGACTAGAGGTAACAAAAATTTAGAGGACCGAATTTTCTAAAGGGGGTAATAATGTGATACCCATAGTTAGCGTTTGCTATGTCTGTTAAAAATTTCTATTTGCCTTTGGATTTTCATCTGGGTGTTCATGTGAAAAGCATAGTTACACATTTAGTTGCATAAATTGTGTGATATGATGTGATTCTTACCTTATGAATGAAATGTGATTTGGGCTAGAGGGACCAAGATGAAAAATGAGGGACTAAAAATGAAAAATAAAACTTGGTTAAGGGTTGGACAAAATTACACTAAATGGAACTAATATTTAGGGATTAATTTAATAAAAAATTATTTGGGGCTTTAATTTTGTTTAGATAATATTAGGATAAGGCCTACATAATAATTCATTAAGATATAGTTAGATTTTTAGAAAATATAAATAAGATAAAGATAATATCTAGATATTGACCATTTATACCTATAGTTTTTACATAAGATATGAATCTAAATTTTTATAAGATAATAAGAATAAAATCAAGTTAAAAGATATAGGGAGATTTGGTTTCAAATTAAAATGATTCCAATGGAAATTAGTTAGAATAATAAAATCAAATCTAGGAGATACGATTAGATTAGACACTCCAACAAATTTTTAAAAAATAAAAGCTAAGCAATTCTAGGCATGTGAATTCTCTAATGAAATAGGTAGGATTACAAATAATATTAAGTTAAGATCAATAAAGTACAAGTACAAATTCAAATTTAAATAAATGGGATTTAAGATTCAAACTAAATTAAAATTTCCTAAAGATAATTGGATTAATAAAATAAATCCAAACCACAACTGATTCCTTGAAAGTAGGCGTTGGTTCACTAAAATAAGATAAAGGGAATAATATAATAAAATAAAGTTGGATAAGAAGCTGTAATTAAATAATATAGGTGCTAAGATTGTAGTAGGAAAAGGATAGAGTATTAATAAATAAAATAAAGGATAGATAATACATCCTAATAATATAAGTAATATTTTGATAGCATAACAAATATTAAAAGAAGATAAATATATATACTAGCTATCCTAATTCTAGAAACTAGGCGTCAATCCCATAATCCAAATTATCTCATATCACAATTAAATGGTCAATATCTAGAGAATTTTTCTTTTGTCACTAATACATATAACAACTATTAAAAATAACAATTTAATTATAATTTTTAAGATAATTCAAAATCTTAATTATTCTTGAATTATTTTTTATATATATAAAACTATTACCTTTACCCACAATTATAGAATGTGGGTAAAACTTATATAAATATTTTTATCCTCTTGTATAGTATTATTTAAAGTAATTCTAAAATAAATTTTAAAATTAAGTTTCTTATTTTATTTATTAATTTTTTAATTTAAAATAGTCATTTTTACCCACAACCAAAAAGTGTAGGTAAAAACCTCCCAAAAAAATTTCATATTACCACTCATAATTGCCAAAATGGGTAACCCAAAAATTTTTTCCCTCAGTTAATTTGCTTTCTTTGAGCCCTAACAATTTTGAACTGTATACTACACTATTTCACTCCCCTGTCATATTTCCCATTGTAGGTTCCTTTCCCTTCCCTTTCTAATTGTGAAATCTGCTCCAAAACTCGTCGTTTTCTCCCCTGTACTACGCCATTTTATTCTCCAGGTTCATTTCCCTTCCCTTTCTGATTATTTCCTACTCCATCATTCTTTGAACCCTAATAATTGCGAACTGTGCTGCACCATTTCACTCCCCCATCTTCTTTCCCATTCCAGGTTCTTTCCTTTCCTTTTTTGATTGTGGAATCTACTTCAAAACTTGTCATTCTCTCCCCCGTATTGCGCCATTTCACTCGTATAGCGTTCCTTAGCTGGCCCTCGACAGTGGTGCTAGGTGGAGCCACGGTTGAGTGGAGAGTTTACTGGTTTTTCATATGCTTTGATTACATTTAAACCATGTTCGTTATTATTAATCTGGAATACCCCCAATTCAAGAAAAAGAGAAAAAAAAACTCAAACTTAGTTGTTTATTCTTTTGGTAAATCGGAGAAGTGGCTTTGTCTGGTTCTTCTTAGTGACATTTGAGTATAACGATAATGTAGAGCTGGTAAATCGGAGGAATTTACTGGTTTTGTGACATTTGTAATTGTCACATCGCTATACCCAATATGTGATCGACATGGAGGTGAATCCTACTTCACCTCCATAAGCCTACCCTTAACTCTCCACTATTCAAATAACATGATATACATACAAAGACAAGAACTTCCTTCAAGAATAACCTGAATTTATATATCTAAATACTTCAATTAAAATTTCTTATCCAAATACAATACATTATCAGATTTTCACTATTATTGTTTAAGCTTTGTCACATAAAATACATTTCAAAATTCAATCAAACATAAAGTACAACATTTAGGCTAAAACATATATTCAACATACATAAACCCAATCTTCCTATGAAACCTATTAGACTACAAAACAACTCTAGAATCGTCAAATACAAGAAAAGATGAGACCAACCCCAGGAGTGATTATGGTCTTGCAACTGGACTTTCTTACTGTTCATACAAAATATTTCATCGACAACCTATGAAAAATGTTAAATAAGATAGGGTGAGTCACAGACCCAATGAGCAAATAACTTTATTTTAACAAAATGGAATTAACACTACATACCTACCACACACACCTATCAATAACAATGAAAGAGAATTCCAATTAGGTGGATTAACATACTTGCATGTCTCAATATTCCTTTATCATGTTTCAAACACTCATCCACGATAAAATACACAATCACACAAAGTAAATAAAATAAACAGGTCTGTAATGCTATGAACATAATGCACATACAATTCGAATTGGGCAATAACTAGAACAATTATAACATCAGAGGTAATGCAATGACAATCAATTTCACACAGACCACAGAATTCAAATTAGACCACCAATAACCAAACCACACAAAATGCACAACAGTTAATAATTATTTCAATCACATAATTTCTCATACCAACCGGGTTGTCCAGGGTACTACTGGATCATTGTTCGCGGCCACTATCGCATCTACCCTTATCACTTCATGTGTAAATCTCCACCATTATGGCTCTAAGTATATTGTCTCTATGGGGTGCACCACTATGCCTTTCTTTTCCAGTCAAACACAATCACAAACATATTCATAAGCAACACACATCTCAGCCATCCACAAATAATACAGTATCATCTAAGTACTACAATCACATAAGCTCATGACATGTTTCACATTTAATCCATTATAGGTATGCCATATTAATACAACGTATATTTAATAATTCCCATGTGCTACACCAGCACAATATCTCATGTGCTACACAAGACAATAATCTCGTATACTACACAAGCACAACATCTCGTTGTTAAGCAAGCACAATTATCTCATCTACTACACAAGCACAAATATCTTCAAAGTATGCCCCACACCATGGTGCAATAGATCATGATGAATGCTATACCTCGACACTATACAATCACAAGCTTCTAGTAAGTTACCAGGACAACCACCTTACTACACCAAGAATTTTCATAGCATTGTTAACTTATGTCCATTGGAATTTGGTAACTCAGTAGTACTGGTAACGAACATACCGACTCATTAGTTAAATAGTCCTCTTGAATCTTTTTACAAATAATGTTCTTAAACTCTCAAATTCAAAGTGTAAATTTAATAGAGAAATAAGGTTATTCCACTCACCTCGATTCCAAGCTATATTTTACCATAAAATGCAATGACTTGAAAGGTAACAAATTCCAAGGTATTAGGATCGCACCCTATTAAATAAATGCATAGAAAAGAAGAATTAATCATCATATCACAAACACTTCCTGAAAGGCAACCGATCAACTGCCCCACTTAACTAACTGGCTCAACATTAGCCAATCTTGACAGTGAGCAACCGGTCAATTAGGGCCCATCTATTAGTCAACCAGTGCATCTAGTAGGAATTCCCAATCCAACCAGAGGGTAACCGATCAATTGTAAGTCCCTTATCAGTCGACTGTGCATCTCTGCCCAATGTGGGCAACATACCAAAGGTCGCCGATTGATTGGTCTCCCTACGACGGTTGACTGGTTACTATCAGATTTCTAAAACCAGCTTTCTAAAACTCTTCAATCCCATTCCCAAATCATTCTAACTCAAATCCCAACTTTAACACAAGGCATACTTAACTCAAGATCCACTAAACAATAGGAAATACACACCCAAGCTAGAGAAAAATCACCGCAAGAGTTAAAAACCAAGAAATTTCCCAAATCTCCCCTTTTTCTAATTTGATGAGAAATCACCCAAGATTCCACAAATAATCTCTCAAAAATACTCCTCATGGTTCATAAAACAATAAAGGAAGGGTTTAGTACCACACCCAACTTCCCATTTTCAGAAAATCCAATTCTTCCCACCTAGGGTTCCTGAGATGTGAAAATGAAAGGAGAAGAGGTAGAGGAACACTTACCAATCTTGAAGCTTCACTCAAGAGAGGAGCAAATTTCCACCACCAAGAAGCTTCCAAGGGAAGAAGATGAAGACCTTTGGGAGGGAGAGAGTGTCGACGAGAGAGAGAGAGAGAGGAGGAAAGAATGAGGGAATGAATGAAAAATGTTCATCAAGAGAGAATATATGCTTAAAGAACAAATCTCAAAATTCCCTCTATGTCCCCTTGCTCTTCTTCCAAAGGTCAACAATCTCCACACTTAGCCACACGGGATTAAAACACTATACATCACCATATTTTCCAAATTTTCAAGCACACACACCATAATTAAATAACTAAAACTCAAAATTGTTGGTATTCCAAGATTCGAGCAAAAGTACTCACAAAAATCACAGAGCTCTAAAACCCGAATTTTACATTACTCAATTGTGTAAATTATATACCTTTGTTGTGGATTCATAATGCTTTAGTTAGGTCAGGTCAGGCTTACAATGTGAGGGTAATCTCACTATCATACTGGTCAAATTTGTAGTCGGGATGTGACACAAGTCTAATATTGTATTTTTCTCTTTTTTAAAAATTAATCATGCAATTTTTTAAAAAGAAAAAAAAAACACAAGATTAATTTGGACTGTTGGATGAAATCATCCAACGGTTCAAATCCAGTGCTAGAGGGAAGTTGTACTTGGAGGGAGATTCATCCACAGTGTTTTATGAGTGTGGTTTTCCTTTAACGTTGGATCTAAATCTTTAATCCTACATTTTTTCTTTTTAAAAAGTATATAATTATTTAAAAAAATATAAAATTAAACTTGTTAAAATTACTTATATAACTTTTTTAAAAAAATATAAATTAATTTAAATCGTTAAATGCATGAGAGAAGCCATACTTTCTCCCTCAGTCCATTCATTTTTCTGTCTGTCCTTTTTTTTATTTTTGGGCTTCAACTCAAACAATCCCTCTTTGCTCCTACTGTTTCCCGTACACCGTATCTCATTCACCTCTCTGCACAGAAACGTTCACGCCCCTCCGTACAAAAGGAGAAGGCACCATCGAAACAGTGGAAGGGACCGACACAAATCTACGCCTCCCTCTGCTCCATTAATCCACGCTTCAAAGAAGCAGGAAGACCCTTTGCTCCTTCGGCTCCACAAGTCCTCCATCTACAGCCGACCCAAATCGAACCCCTTCCCCCTTCTGCTCTCTCACCTCCCGTCAAGTTCTCTTACGCATAGATTGCAAAGTGAAGCAGTAAACAGCGTCGAGTGGGCGTCACTTTGCTACCTTCGGCCATCGTTGTTCCTGGAGCTTCTGGATTCGGTTCAGAGAGGTAAGAACATTCTCTTATTTCCTCCTCTACTTCATTTTCTGAAATATAGAATCATTTGTTTTGGTTGATGGTTCTTTGAGAGGCTTCTTTTGGGTTCTGCGTAGAAGAAACTCATAAATTATGATATGTTTTGGATTCTTACATAAGGAAATTGAGATGAATTTTAAGGAGTGTTTTTAGATTATGTTTTGAAATTAGTGTGGAGAAGCTTCTGTTTACGGTCTTGGCTCTGTATGTGAAGTTTTACTAAAATTTCTGTTTAAACTTATATTTGTTCGTTAAATCCGCTTGGAAGTGGGTTTCTACTTTGGTCGATTCTCACATAAATTTAAATGTGTTTTCATCTTTTTTTTTTTCTTTTTAAATCTGTCCAGTTGTATTAGCTGTACAGTGTACAACTCTTTCTGGTTGGGATTTGAGCTCATTTTATGTATAGAAGGGTGCTTAAATTTTGCTTGGAAGTGTTGCTTGCTGTCCCATAAGTTTTTGGATGTTTTAAACTTGTTTTTAACTTGTTGAGTGTCAATTCTGTTCTAAGAGTGTTGCTCACGGTCATATGAGTCCTAGATTTTTTTTTTTTTAGCTTGTTTTTATACCATAAAGACTGAAACTAATTTTTACTTACTTCTGGACTATGTTAAAGTCTTATTGACGGTTTATATTGTCATTCTGTTTTGTCTTCTGTTTGACAGTTTGAGTTTCTCAGGATGCTTGCACTGACAAATTCTCCTCTATTTATTGTTAAAACGTATGAAGCTGTTAAAATTCCAACAAGTACAAGAAGCACTGTGGTAAGATCCTGATGTCTATGTTTATGTGAAATTAACTTTGTTTCTCATATTTTCCTGCATTTTGGATCATCCATTAAATTAATTAATATAACATTTTTTCTTATTCTATGTCCAATATGGCAAACTTATATGAGGATGGAGTGTGGAAACCCAAATTTCTGGGTGAAATATTTATTAGCTCTATTAAGTGTGCCATGTGAAAAGAAAAAAGTCCTGACCTTTAATGTCCTTTTCCTTTTTGTTATCAGGTATGTGCTGCAAAAGGTCCAAGACCAAGATATCCTCGAGTGTGGAAAACCAAAAAAAGGATTGGGACCATTTCGAAGGCTGCCAAGCTTGTACAGACTGTAAGTTCTTCATTGTCTTTTCTATAGTTATTTAATTCATTGGTCTAGTAATTTAAGCTCGAGTTATTTTTATCATTAGATTAATTTGATGGCTGCAGCTGCACATTCATTTTGTGCAGAAAGTTCAAGGTCTCTTAAATTGATGATCAGAGTTTTCTGAATGTTTTGCATTTCTCATGAAGTAATGTCTCCTACGGTTCTTTTATAGATTAAGCAATTGTCAAATGTCAAAGAGGAAGTTTATGGAGCTCTTGATTCCTTTGTTGCATGGGAATTAGAGTTCCCTCTAATCACAGTAAAGAAGGCACTTAAAACTCTTGAAGACCAACAAGAGTGGAAGCGGATAATACAGGTATTTGTAACTAACAGAATTATTTTCTTCTTTTTCTTTTAAATATTCTCGTGCTTTTATCTTTCTTCTACGACAAAAGGGCATGCAGCATGTTCATGTACATATCAAGTGGGTATCAGTTGATATCTCTAAAATGGAGGTGTGGGCCCCAGACGTAGTTTGTTTGGAGTGATATTTCAAGAAAACTACATGTTATTGTAGGTGACAAAATGGATGTTGAGTAAAGGTCAAGGAAGGACAATGGGAAGCTATTTCATGTTACTTAATGCCTTAGCAGAGGATGACAGACTAGATGAAGCTGAAGAGCTTTGGACAAAGTTGTTAATACAGAACTTAGAAAGCTTGCCTCGTAAATTCTTTGATAGAATGATTTCTATCTACTATAAGAGGGGCATGCAGAAGAAGATGTTTGAGGTATTGTAGTTCTGCTTCCATTGAATATTTATTTATAGTGTGCTTTGGTGATACCTTATATTCTAGAATTGGTTTTAGTTGCTTCTAGTCATAAAGTATGTGTTTTCTAGCTTGTTAGAAGTTACTCTGCTTCTTATATGTGTCTAGTCTAGAGCTGAAGCGTCTGCTAGTGCTCCCCAATATCTGCCAATTTTGAGTTTCGTTAACACCTTATGTTACAGACCGAATATATGCATTGTAAGTTTAACAAGCGACAAGCTAGGAACGAGCTGGAGGTTAAACTTGGTGATCAGGTCGTATCACAAGTGTCAACGTTTAGGTATTTGGGATCAATTATACAAGATGATGGCGAAGTTATTAGAGATGTGGAACATAGGATACAAGCTGGGTGGTTGAAGTGGAGAATGGCATCAGGGGTTGTTTGTGATCGGAAAGTACCTGATAAACTCAAAGGAAAGTTTTATCGTACTGCTATAAGATCAGCGATTTTATATGGGAGTGAATGTTGGGCAATGAAAGGACAACAAGAACATAAAATTGGAGTGGCGGAGATGAGGATGTTGCGTTGGATGTGTGGTCATACACGAAGAGATAAGATCCGTAATGATCATATACGAGGTAGAGTTGGGGTGGCACCTATCGAGGAAAAAATGGTTGAAAATCGTTTAAGATGGTTTGGGCATGTGCAAAGGAGACCGTTGGAAGCGCCAGTTAGGAGAGTTGAGCAGATAGTTTGGAGCCCTATGAAAAAAGGTCGAGGAAGACCAAAAAGGACACTTAGAGAAATTATTGAACGGGATCTTTTAGTAAATGAGATATCTAAAGAGTTGGTCATTGATAGAGCTCAATGGCGTCGTGCGATCCATGTAGCCGACCCCACTTAGTGGGATAAGGCTATGTTGTTGTTGTTGTTGTTGTTGTTGTTGTTAACACCTTATGTTACATTTGATTGTTGAATTGAGACTAAGGAATTGGAATGGAAATGACTAACATTTTCATGTTTAGTTACAAGAATCCCATTCCTTTGTGGGCCATTCCCTCCTTCATGTGAGGAAATAAGCATTTCTTTACTTATGAGAAGCCATTTCACTATAGTACCCTCATAAAAATAAGAAATTTACATTCTCATCCTCTTAATTCATAACTTTTTCTGTATGGCAATATATTAAATATTAAATTTGAAAAATAATATTTAATGTATTGCTGTGTAATATATTAAAAAATTTATTGTATATTCATCATATTATTAAGACCCAAAAAATTGTGAATGCTAGGGTTACTTTGTTTTTTGAAGAAAACAGAGAAATAAAAATTACTTTTGCTAAATTTCTTTTAACAGTGTTATTATATATAATGTTTGTGGAATTTTTTGCACCCATGGGTATTATAATCATTTACTTATAATTTCTTTCTATTCGTACACAAATTTTCCATTCCTTTCTATTCCAGGAATCATATGAGACCTTAAATATGATTTTAATCTTGCAATTTTTTGGTATAAAGAGTATGATTTACACATGCCAAAACTTATCCTACCCCTGCAATAGAGTCCAACCACTGCTTCTACTTCGGACTTTTCAACCCTGATCTTTATGACTCCCTAAATGTTAATATTATAAAATCTGAATCACAATGTTGTAATATTAAACGAAAACACATGACCTGAAGGTCCTTTACTTGCCCGTCCTGACATAATAAGGCTAAATGGGTGTTTTTATAAAGAAATTCTGTACTTAACACGTCATGGATATTTGCTTCTTGATTTCTCCTATAGGTATTTGCAGACATGGAGGAGCTCGGGGTCCGTCCTAGCATTTCAGCTGTCAAAATGGTTGGAAATGTCTTTCAGGAGCTGGGTATGCAGGACAAATATGAAAAGTTGCACAGAAAATATCCACCACCGACATGGGAATATAGATACATCAAAGGAAAGCGTGTTAGGATTAAAATAAATCATCATGGTGATTCAAATCAAGTCGATGAAGACACGGTGAGGCAAGAAGAGGATGAGCAGAATGCAAATGAAAACGAGGATGAGGTACCTGAGCAAACTCCAGATGCAATTTTTGAGAAATTCGAACAGGATACTAATGTAATTTATGAGGAATTTGGACAAATCTCAGATGATTTGTGTGAGAAAATGGAACCAGTTGTAGATATACAAGGAAGAAATCTGACATAATGTCAGGTAACTAACTGTAATGCTTACCACTTGCTATAATCAGTTGAGCATTGGTATTCAATTACTTTGAATTCTCAAAATGTTACATCTATGTATGGGAGGATAATGCGGCAACACGAATGTCCTTGATTTCTTGATCAACAACAAAAACTTGTCTTTACTCTTTAATGCAAATCTATTTACTTTTGTTTCGCCCAAAAAAAAAAATTTACTTTTGTCAAAACTTAGTCAAATACAATCTGTATGTTTCTTTGAGATATTATAATCAAATATTTTCTTAATTTCCTACAAGGCAACCTTCCAAGTATCCTTCAGAAAACAATTTATAAAATTTTTTAATATAAAATAGATAAATTTTAAATTTTCTATTTAATATATCATAACTGATATAAAAGCCAAAATCCAAAGAACTCTTCCAACTTACGAAAGTATACAATTTATTCCTCTCAAATTTAAAAGTTGACAACGAACTTCTAGATTTTCAACTAAGTGCAGTATAATTCTTCGGTTAACTTTTATTTTTTAAATTTCTTCAATCAAAATCCAAATACCACTTATTCATGTAAGCTAAAAGAGGTCAAATAAGAAAAAATATATATATCATATGGTCCCAAGTGGCAAACAATGCTCTTTTACTGTCATTTCTCTTTGTATTTCTTTTTTTTTTTTTGTGCAGAAAAAAATTTCTTCAGATGATAAGTTAGCCATATTCCTTTATTATTTCACCTTATTCAGTCAAAGTATGAAAAAGTTATATGATGAATTGCAACACAAAATTAAAAGTTGAGTTTAAAAATGTGAAGGGATTAAATTATAAAAGACTAAGTTGAAAAATGAAACTTTCATTTTGACCTAATAAAAATAAGAATTATACTTGAAAACAATTTTTTTATATCTTTAGTATCATGTTATCCAATAAAATAATGACATGCAAAAAATTCTTCCAAAAAACCCAATCATCTAATATTCAAAGTTATAAACTTACTCCAATGTTACATTTGGTTGCTAGAATTGAGTTAAGGAATTGGAATGAGAATGAGAATTGCTAACTTTTTCATGTTTAGTTGGTGGAATTCTCGTTGCCTCAAGTAAGGGAATGTAGATTCCAAGTTCAAGTGAGGGAATAATTTTTTTCATGCTTCTAATATAATGATTTGACTCTTACATCCTCACAATTAATTTGTAAAATCACACTTATCGTAATTTATAACTTAGAGGCAATATTTATTTTAATTTTTATGCTCATTCTCTATTTTAATAAATTATTTTATTATTTTCATGTATTATTTAAATAAAATAGTTAGTTGACATAATTTAATCATTTTAACATATTCATAATATTAGATTGTGTGGCTTAATCCGTTACAATTTAATTCATATCACTTTTTTGGAATTTAAATAATTTTTTAGTAAATATAAACAAAATTAAGTACAAAGAATATTTTTATAAGGATGGATAAAAATGATTAATAATTAATTTTATTTATTTTAAAAAATTAATAAAAATATTGTATCTTCTAGAAAGTCAAAAAAATATACTAGAATTTTTAAAAATTTCTTAAGGCTTGAAGCATGCATGCAACTTGCAAATTTTGGAGTTGAGTAGGGAAGTTAATCCTCACTATTAGCAGCATGGTCAAAATATATTAAAAATTATTTCATATATTTTGTTATCAAAACATTATTAAAAATGCTAGTAACTTATTGATTATTAATTATAACTATGAACTATTTCATAAATTTTACTTCCATATATCTTATATACAATATTTAAAATATTTAATATGTTATTATGTAATATTTAATATTGTGTATATTAAAAAATTATATTCAATGTCTTTCTTTAATTTATGTCAATATTCTTTTATATAATATTTATATAACCTTTTTGTATTTATGGATATTATAATAATTTTTTCACAATTCTTTTTTTATTTCAATACAGATTCTTACAATCAAATAAGATGAAAGAATGTTTTTTTTTTATTCTTTTTCATGTCTAACCAAATATAAAAATAAGAATGAAATTTTAATTTTCATTCTTATTTCAATTCTAATTCGAATTCGCACGATTTAATTCTAACAACCACAACCAAATGCAACCTAAAACCCACAAGCTTGTCATTTCTCATGAAAATAACAAAAATATAAAAATAACACCTAAATTATGTCCTAATAATAAAATTGATGGCCATGCTCAATTTTTTGTAAATAATTTCTAACGCAATTATGCACAATATGGCATTTAAAACGCTTCTTTTATTCTGCAAATCATGGAATTATGTTTGCGACAGTTTTGCTACTTTAATCTCCTTTAACAAATTCAAGCACAACGTCAAAATCAGGCTCTAGACCCTCATTTGTATTAACACCATTGTGCAAGCGTAAACTATAGAAAGGGAATATAAATCAAAACGCGACGTTGTGCCGCTTGCGGTGCGTGGATATTCCATCATCCTGTTTATAAAAGAGCACAAGACTTTCTTTCTCCCGCAGAACTCTGTTACTTCAGTCTGTAAGTGCCATTCCATATAAATCATTATTTACGGGACATAAAAATGAGAGTACATTACATTCATAAAGAGAATCCAAGCTCCAACAAGGTGGCTGCAGATCGTTATGTTATGCCTTTGAAGGTGATTCACTAGAAGTGACTGCAGGAGTGTCCTCTTTTGGTTTTGATGTAACAGCCTCCAGCGTCTTGTAAAATTCTTCAGGAAGAGGGGGAGGACGGTGTTGAGGAACATGCTTAGGAACTGGCGCATCGTTTTCAATCACCTCACATTCATAATCATCAGGGACACCCCATGGATCCCATTCTGCAATCCAACATAAACATATTTTATAAGTAAATCCATCATTTCTCATTAACAATTGATGCAAAAAGACTTCAAGGGCGAAAGCTCAATCTGATTTTTTGTATTCTTTTTTTAATTTGTACCAGTGCAAGACAGATAACGGCCAACAAGATGACTTTTTCAATATTTTGAATTATATACGTCCGGAAATTTGAAACTGTTTAACTAATTAAACAATGATAATGAAACGATAAAACTTCAGAGTTGCTTACTAATCTTTTTTTTGGGGTAGAAGTTGCTTACTAATCTAAATCACAGCAGTATCTGCATCAATGAGTCGAAATCAAGATAATTCTAATTCAAAGTATAATTTAATAAAACACACTTAAGACTGAATAGAAAATTTTCAATTTCACCCCAAGTACTCAACAGAGATGAAATCCTTATTCAAGCATTGACATTGATAGAAACAGAGGAAGAAAACAGTACAATCAAGAAAATTGATTGAAAACCAGTGTATTGATATTCCAGAGGTCAAACCTCCTAACCAGAGCCTCAGCTCCTCAGGTAAGCTACAGTATTTTCCTACTTACCTTTTCTTTCTTTCCCCACGACAACATAAGCTACTACCTTCCCTATACACGGCAGCATACAACCCATAACAGACTCACGCCCACCACAGCATAACATATTCACGCACAACCACTACAGCATAACAGACTCATCATAACAAAATCATAAGACCATTTACCCTTTTACCCTTTTCCTAGAGTACACCTTCCATGTAATAGGTTTATCTAACAGCACATCTTTTACCCCATCATTCTCTCGGACCCCATCAGCACCATCCCCCACAGCAACAGCCTTGTCCTCAAGGCAGAAAGATGGAAATTGGCTTCTGAACAAAACTTCATCCTCCCAAGTTGCATCTTCCACAGCCTTTCCTTTCCATTGAATTAACAAGTCTCTGTAGGTTTGTTCCTGTACAGTTTTATCCCTCCATGCTAATAGCCTTTCCAGAGTAACAACTGGGACAGCGTCTTCATTCAATTCCAAAGGTAAGTTGGGGAGAGGCATGGAGTTACCAACAGCCCTTTTAATTGGGAGACAAGAAAAACCGGATGAATGCGGGATGATTCAGGTAGCTTCAGCTTTTAAGATACTTCCCATACTTTTTCTAAAATTTGGTAAGGCCCAATAAACCTTGGTGCTAACTTCTGATGGATCCAACCAACCACAGAATGCTGTTTATGTGGCCTTAATCGGAGAAAAACCCATTCACCCACTGTAAAATGGATGTCCTTCGCTTCTTATCTGCATAAAGCTTTCATCTGTTGTTGTGCCCGATAGAAGTTGTACTTAAGTTGGCGAAGAGCCACATCCCTATCCCTCGAATCTTGAGCCACTGCCTCCACTCTTGTCTCCCCTTCCATAAAATGTGCGATGCACAGCAGTGGACTACCATAACAACAACAACAACAAAGCCTTATCCCATTAAGTGGGGTCGGCTACATGGATCGCACGACGCCATTGAACTCTGTCAATAACTAACTCTTTAACGATCTCATTTACCAGAAGATACCGCTCAATAACTTCTTTAAGTGTCTTTCTTGATTTTCCTTGACCTTTTTTCACAGGACTTATCTGCTCAACTCTCCTTACTGGCGCTTCTAATGGTCTTCTTTGAATATATCCAAACCACCTTAAATGGTTTTCAGTCATTTTTTCCTCAATAGGTGCCACTCCAACTCTCTCTCGTATACGATCATTACGAATCATATCTCTTCTTGTATGATCACACATCCAACGCAACATCTTCATCTCCGCTACTCCAACGACCATAAACTGCCTCAAAATAAGTTGTGCCCGTGGAGATATGGAAGTGTTATTATACCAAAATTCCGTCCACAAAATCCAATGGGACAAGTGCGAGGTTGCTCAGAAGCAAAACATCGTAAATAAGTTTTAAGAAATCTATTGATTACCTCTGTATGTCCATCCGCCTGTGGATGATAAGTAGAGGAGGACATTTTTAGTCGTCCCTTGAAGCTTAAAGAGCTCCTTCCAAAAGATATTGAGAAGGATTGGGTCCCTATAGCTCAAAATAGACTCCGAAATACTGTGCAAGCGTACCTTTTTCTCTAGCAAACAATGCTGCCACGCTCTTAGCCATATAAGGGTGTTTGAGGAGGAGAAAATGGCTGTATTTGGGCAACCTGCCCACCACCACCAAGATGGCTTCATAAATGTTACTCTTCGGCAACCCAATAATGAAATCCATCGATATATTGCTCCAAACTTAAGTGGGAATGGGCAACTGCTGTAATAATCCATAAGGTGTGGTCACTGAACTTTTTTGTCGTTGATAAATGTCACAAGCTCGAATGAATTCCTTCACCCTCTCCTTCATGCCATGCCAATAAAGATTAGCTGCCAACCACCTATACGTGCGAAGAAATCCAGAATGTCCCCTTTGAGGAGAAGAGTGGAACTCCTCTAAAAGTAAAGGAATCATAGCAGAAGAAGAAAGATGACCAATTTATCCTTATAAAATAACTTTCCTCCACATAAAGAATAACTCAGTTTGGCATCAGGATCCTTCAGTACCAGTTTGGCATCAGGATCCTTCAGTACCTCTTCTATGATATTGGCCGAGACAACACGACTCTACATTCAACTTCCTCAAATTGATGCCACATTATTTTCCATTCCCACCTTGTAACCTACACCAAATTGAAATCCAAGTAATTTTTCCATCCATTCTTGCTGATTTTCAGTGGTGATTCACTGCTCTATCAAATACTTAAGACTTTTTTTATCTGTATAAATGGGAAATCTCCTCCCCAACAAATCTTGCCTCCAAAGTTGAACAGCCAACACAAGAGCCATGAGCTCCTTCTCATAAATGGATTTAAACATCCTAGAGGATGTTTTTGCTGCATAAGGACTGCCCCAACACCCTTACCACTAGCGTCACACTCCACCTCAAAAGGAATTGCAAAATTTGGTAGCACCAACACTGGAGCTAAGGTAATGGCTCTTTTAGGAGTTTCAAAAGCTGTTAATGCCTTCATGTTCCATTGGAAACCATCTTTCTTGGTTAACTCCGTAAGCGGCTTGGCAATCTAACCGTAATTGGCAATAACCTATGATAGTAACCCATAAGACCAAGGAAATCCCTTACTCCCTTCACGTTCCTTCATGTTGGCCAATCAACCACATTTCTCATCTTCTGGGGATCTACAACCACTCCTTGAATAGAAATTATATGTTTCAAGTATTCCACTTGTTGTCTCCCAAAAGCACACTTATTCCGCTGATGCTAAGTGTTGCAAGTGTTGTTCCCGATCCTTGCTATACACAAGTATGTCATCAAAGAACACCAAAACAAATTTCCTGAGGAATGGCTTGAAGATCTGGTTCATCATGGACTGGAAGGTAGCAAGCACGTTCGTTAATCCAAACAGCATTACCAAAAATTTGTAGTGACCATCGTGTGTCCAGAAAGCCGTCTTGTGTATATCTTCCTCTGTCATCCGAATTTGATGATAACTGGACTTCAGATCTAGCTTCAAAAAGAATTGAGCTTCGTAAAATTTATCAGTTAACTCTTCTTCCACCAGTATAGGATACTTATCCTATATGGTCGCCCTATTCAACACTCAGTAGTCAAAACACATCCTCCATGAATTATCCTTCTTTCTTACTAAAATTACCATGCTGAAGAAAGAGCTAGTACTGTTACAGATAATACCTAGTGCTAGCATTGTGCTGATTTGTCTCTCAATTTCATCTTTTTGATAGTGAGGGTACCGATAGGGGCGTACACTCACCGGACCTGTTCCCAATTGCAAGATTATGGAATGTGTGGTCGACCTTTTGGGAGGAAGTCTCTCAAGTTCCTTAAAAACATCAGCTTACTTACTTAAGAGGTTCCTCAACTCTATTTGTTGGCATGGCTCCAAATTCTCTTGTTGTTCTAGGTCTGTTTCCCTTTTCACTGGCCACTTTAACCCTTCCACATGCCTCATCTCATCCTATGTGATACTCTGATAGTAGTAATCAAATGAGAATCTCTCCCCCTCTTCTTTGGATCACTATTACCCTTGAATTTCACCATCTTCCCATCAATATTAAAAGCCATTGACATCTCACCCCAATCCATGACCACCTTTCCAAGAGTCTTCAACCACACTACTCTAAGGATTACATCCATGCCTCCCAATTCTATCACATATGCGTCGATGTCAAATTCAGACTCATCCAACTTAATTTTTATTCTCGGGTCTCCTAGCCAAACTCCCATCTTATGTGATTCATCAATTGGTAATCCCAAAGCCAAAACCACCCCAGGATAGACAAAAATTGTGGCTGGTGCCACTATCAATTAAAACCATGACAAGAATTCCCTTCACCCATCCTTCCAACTTCATAGTTTTCACCCCTGATGGCGCTTCATTTAGAAAGCCAAACACCCCCACTGTATTACACTACAACGCATCTTCAGTGTTCTTCGTCTGCTTCAATGGCCACCACTTCACGTTCATCATTAACCTACTCATCGTTCCCCAAAATTACCAGCAGCAACTGCTTATCAGAACAGTGATGAAATGGATGATATTTTTCCCCACACCAAAAACATGCCATATTCCTCTACTTTTCTCCTGTAATGGTGGTCGACGCTCCATGTTTGGCTTGTTCATAGTAGATTTCGATGACGACACAACTGAAGAAGGCGCATTTTTGTTCACAGACCTGTGCGAGCTCCAAGACTGAACATACGATTTTGGGTCAGGTTTTGCTCCATTCGGCCGCCCATCCATGAGCCCACACCAACCCCTGTATCACTTAACGCCTTTGACCGGTCTACACATGGGTTAGGGGTGTTCATAGGTTCGGCTTAGTTCGGTTTTGAGCCTTAACCAAATCGAACCAAGCTAATCGATTTTGTAAAATTATGGACCTATTCGGTTTTAATTTTTGGACGGTTTTGTTTACAATAATTTCTAGTTTTTAATTTCAATAAAATATATATAAATATAAAAATAAAGAGACCAAATTAATTAAAAAAGAAATCAAATTAATTATAAAATATATATATATATAATTAAATAATTTTGTTCAGAGAAAAATATATAAATATAATATTATATATATAAAATATAATTTTTTTTAAAAGAAAGTTGAATTGGTTCGGTTCGGTTGAACCGAACCAAACCAAACCAATTAAAATTCATATCTCAAAAACTAATTTGGACCGCTTTTTGGTTTTGGTCAATTTTTAGTCAGTTTGGTTTGGTTTTGAACACCCCTAATGTGGGTTTTAATAAAACAAATTGGAGTACCTGATTGATACCTGAGTGAACGACTACTAATACCCTATAATGTGTTGTCTTCTTCCCTGAGTGCCTGGAATTCCGCTTCCACGTCCCTAGTCAACTGCATCGCTTCATACCTATTCTTCGGCTTGTGCACTCTCATCTAATTCCTCACCTCATACTACAAGCCTTCAATAAAGTACCCCAAAAATTGTTTTCGAGTAATCAGCCACATTGAGAAGAAAAAAGCTCAAAAGTTGCAATAGAAGTTAAATATTAGCCTTTTGTATTGTTCTGTTTTGTTGCCACTGTAGTCCCTTCTTAATACGGTGTCGTTTATGTTTTGATTAGTTACTGTTGCTTTTACTGAAACGGTGTAGTTTTTGGGTTTACTATCTGCTGTATATAAACACTCGTATTCAAGTGTTTCAGAAAATACAATACATTCTAGAGTTTCTCTTTCTTGTTTCCATCTCCTACCCATAAACTTTCTGTTGGTATCAGAGCGCGAAAGATCCTGGATCTTGAAATGGCTTCGCAAACTAACTCGTCGTCGACCATGGGCTCGGCAAACGCTGCGACTGAACAAGTTTCTTCAGCCACGTTCCAGAACAAGATTCCCCTCACGACAACGCTCAGTGAGGCTTGCTCTGTTAAGCTTGACCGAACAAACTACCTTATGTGGACCTCGCTAGTTCTTCCTGTGGAAACCAACTCGACGAATTTATTCTTGGAACCAACCTGTGCCCAGAGCTGTTTATCTTCAAGGGGAACAAATGCAAGATTAACCCAAAATTTCAAGAGTGGGTTACTCAGTTACTATTGGGCTGGCTTTACAATAGTATGATGCCGGACGTCATCTCTCAAGTTCTTGGATGCAAAGTCATCACAAGAATTGTGGAATGCTGTTGAGGAATTTTCTGGTTCTCAGACGCGTTCACGTATCACTTTGTACAAGAGTGAATTGCAACGTTTAAGAAAGGGAGGAATGAAGATGGATGAATATCTTCAAAAGGTTAAAGAATTGGCAGATAACCTTTTGATGGCAGGATTCCCACTGTCCAATGATGACCTCGTCATTCAGACTCTCTCAGGCCTTGATTCTGAATATGGACCAATTGTAGTCCAACTCGCTGACAGAACAAGACTTACATGGGTTGAACTTTAGACTTCTCCAATTACATTCGAAAGCCGGTTGGAACAATGGCCTGCATCAGGTTAGTATAGTTCCGCAAGTGCTAATGTTGTGACAACCAAAAAGAACTCAACCAATTCCAATCAGAATTGGAGGGGACAAACAACACGAGGGAGAGGAAGATAGAATTGTGGAGGCAGAAGTGGTGGAAGACAAAATAAGCCTACCTGTCAATTATGTGGAAAGGTAGGCCATACAGTCGTCAGTTGTTTCTATAGGTTTGATCACAGTTTTTCTAGCGTGTCAGGTGGCAATTCAGAGGCTGGTAAGGATTCTAATTCATCTCATTCTACCTATCTCATCACCCAGGACAATCTTGATAATCAAGATTGGTACTTGGATAGTGGTGCATCAAACCACGTCACCAATAAACCTGCTGTTGTTGAAAAAGGTATGATCCCTCCCTGTGAAAAGTACCTTCTTGTTGGAAATGGAGAGAGTAAATATTGAAAAGGTTGGGAAATCTAGAATTCAGAACACTTCTCTTGAATTAAATAAGCTTATGTTGGTCCTAAAGATTAGGAAAAATCTGATCAGTGTGTCTCAGTTATCATCTAACAATAATGTGCCTGTTGTTTTTGATTCTTGTGGTTGTGTGGTGAAGGACAAAACAACGGGAAAGATACTGATACAAGGAATGCAATTTGAGGGGCTGTACAAGGTCAACGGAGCACAAAAGGCTGGCTGTTTTCTGATCTCAAAGGATGAAAAATGTTCAGAAATAGAATTGTGGCATAGAAGACTAGGCCACCCATCTAAAAAAATCTTGAATGATGTACTAAAAGAATGTAATCTAGAAAAATTCAGCAATAAAGAACATTTCTTTTGTGATGCTTGCAAATTGGGAAAAATGCATTCTCTTCAGCAATAAAGAAAAATGCATTTCTTTTGTGATGCTTGCAAATTGGTACTCTTGATCGAGTACAGATGCTGTGAAAAGTCTTGGAATAGAAAGATGTACGGGTTGCCTGTATTAGAGCTATTAAAGATATACATGAGGGGGCTACAACTAGTGTGAGAATGTTTGAAGGGGAGACTAGAGACTTCCCTATTAAGATGGCATACATCAGGGATCATCTTTAAGCCCTTATTTGTTTGACTTGGTTTTAGATGTCCTGACGAAACACATCCAAGAAGAAATCCCTAAATGCATGCTTTTTGCAGATGATGTTGTTCTCATAGAAGAGTCAAGGAAAGAGATTAATTTTAAACTTGAGTTATGAAAAGCTACTTTGGAATCGAAGGATTTTCGTTTCAATAGGAGTAAGACAGAATATATGCATTACAAGTTTAACAAGCGACAAGCTAGCAACGAGTTGGAGGTTAAAATTGGAGATCAAGTTGTATCACAAGTGTCAAAGTTTAGGTATCTGAGCTCAATTATACAAGATGACGACAAAATTATTGGAGATATGACACATAGGATACAAGTTGGATGGTTGAAGTGGAGAATGGCATCAGGAGTTGTTTGTGATCGGAAAGTACCTGATAAACTCAAAGGAAAGTTTTATTGTACTGCTTTAAGACCAGCGATTTTATATGGGAGTGAATGTTGGGCGATAACAGGACAACAAGAACATAAAATTGGAGTAGCAGAGATGAAGATGTTGTGTTGGATGTGTGGTCATACAAGAAGAGATAGAATTCGTGATGATCGTATACGAGATAGAGTTGGTGTGATACCTATTAAGGAAAAATTAGTTGAAAACCGTTTGGGCATGTTCAAAGAAGACCGTTGGAAACGCCAGTAAGGAGAGTTGAGCATATGATTTGGAGCCCTATGAAAAAAGGTCGAGAAAGACCAAGAAGGACACTTAAAAAAGTTATTGAACATGACCTTCTAGTTAATGAGATACCTAAAGAGTTGGTCATTAATAGAGCTCAATGGCGTTGTGCGATCCATATAGCCAACCCCACCTAGTGGGATAAGACTTTATTGTTATTGTTGTTGTTGTAGCCTTTTAAGAGATCTGAAACAGGAGCTGACCAACCTTTAGACCTTATTCATATAGATCTTTGGGGCCCTACTCCAGTGCAATCTAGCTCAGGACACAAATACTACATTTCTTTTCTTGATGACCACAGTAGGTTTCTGTGGCTTTTCCCCCTTAAAACAAAAGGTGAGGCTATCCAAGCTTTTGCACATTTTAAGAAAATGGTGGAAAACCAATTTGAAAGGAAAATAAAAATTGTACAAAGTGATGGAGGATCAGAATTTAAGCCTTTTTTGGATATTGTACAGCAAAGTGAAATTATTATGAGGCATTCATGCCCTTGTACTTCTGTGCAAAATGGTAGAGTGGAGAGGAACCATCGCCAAGTTGTGGAAATGGGTTTAAGTATGATAGCCCAAGCCGGTGCACCTTTTGAGTTATTGGTGTGATGCTTTTCAGGCAGCAACAAGATTGATAAACATGTTACCTACTACTGCTCGTAAGGGAGAAATTTCTTATTTTGTGTTGTTCAAAAGAAAACCTGAATTTAAAGAACTAAAAGTGTTTGGGTGTGCTTGTTTTCCATACCTAAGACCATATAACCAACACAAGCTGAGTTTTTGCTCCATTAAATGTGTTTATCTTGGGCCTAGTATGAATCACAAAGGATTCATGCGTCTCTCATCTACTGGTAGACCCTACATTTCTCGTCATGTTATGTTTAATGAGTTAGAATTTCCTTTCAAGAGAGGTTTTCTTAATACTGAAAGACCGGAAGAAATTAGAGAAGTCATTCATGTAGTTCCCATTCAATCTTGTTGTGAAAATAAAATTGATAATGATGTTTCTAGTGTTGTGCAGAGAAATAATGAAGTGTTGATTGAAGATAACACTAACTCCACTGCTGTAGAGCTTTCTGAACAAACAGCAAGCAATCTAAGATCACAATCAAGTGTTGAAGGTGAAGGTTAGTGTGATTCAGCTACTGAAAGAAGTAGATACAGATCTGCTTCTACTCATCCTGTGGTCACCAGACTAAAAAGTGGAGCTATTCAACCAAGGTCAGCATTTGTGGGTTTAACAGAGTTGAGCAGCAGCATTACAGATCCAACTGATCCCTTTGAAGCTTATAAAACACCCCATTGGAGAAAGGCCATGGAGATGGAATTTGATGCCTTGAAAAAGAACAGCACATGGGATTTGGTTCCTTATGATGGACAAAATTAGTGGACTGCAAATGGATATTTAAGACAAAATTAGCTGCTGATGGGAGTATACAGAAGCACAAGGCTAGGCTAGTAGCCAAACAGGACCCTAGTATAAGTGTTGGAGAGACCTTTAGTCCAGTTGCAAAGCTGACCACAGTGAGAGTAGTGCTTACCATTGCAGTTTCTTTGAACTGGACTGTCAGGCAAGTTGATATAGACAATGTCTTCTTGAATGGCAAGCCTTGTATGGGCTTAAACAAGCCCCAAGGGCCTGGTATGACAAGCTAAGAAATACTTTGATAAAATGGGGGTTCAAAAATACAAGGAGTGATCATTTCTTATTTGTCTTACATACTGGAAGCAATGCAAAATAATTTTGGTGTATGTAGATGATATGTTGGTGACAGGACATAGTAGAAATTTGGTTGATATGTTTATTAAACAACAGAACACTGCTTTTTCTCTTAAAGATCTTGGTGAGGTGCATTTTTTCTTAGGAATTGAAGTGTTGAGGGATAGAAGAGGTATGTTTCTAAACCAGAAGAAATACGTGACTGATTTGGTGGAAAGATTTGATTTGAAGAATGCTTCCACGTGTCCTACACCTCAGACACTTGGGAAGCATTACACTAAATTGAAGGAAGAGCCTTTGGAGAATCCTTCTATTTACAGAAGCCTCGTTGGAGCTTTACAATACTTAACCAGTACCTGGCCTGACATTTCATTCATTGTAAACCAGCTTAGTCAGCAATTGAGTGCCCCTACTACTGTTGATTAGGTGAAAGCCAAGCGTGTACTGAGGTATCTTAAGGGTACTGCTGGTTTTAGTCTACACATCAAGCCATCTTTTGTTTTTTTCTCTTGCTGATTTTTCAGACACTGATTGGGCCACTGATGTAACAGATAGGAGGTCAGTAAGTGGCTATTGTGTCTTCTTGGGAGATTCATTGGTGTCTTGGTCAAGTAAAAAATAGGGAGTGGTTTCAAGGTCAAGTGCAGAAGCTTAGTACAAGGCTGTAGCTTCATTAACTAGTGAAGTGGTATGGTTAAAGTCTCTCTTCAAGGAGTTGGGGTGTCCTATTTCAGGAGTTCCTATGTTGTGGTGTGACAACCTAAGTGCAAACAAATCCAGTTCTGCATGCTAGAACAAAGCATGTAGAAGTTGATCTTCACTTTGTTAGAGATAAGGTGCTGGGACGAGAGGTTGCTATTGGTTATGTTCTTAGTTCGGATCAACCAGCTGATTTGTTCACAAAGCCTATTGCTGGTTCCAGATTTGGTTTTCTCTGTGACAAACTTGGATTGGTTGAAACCCCTCCTAGTTTGAGGGGGACAGTTAAATATTAGCCTTTTGTATTGTTCTGTTTTGTTGCTACTGTAGTCCCTTCTTAATACGGTGTCGTTTATGTTTTGATTAGTTACTGTTGCTTTTACTGAAACGGTGTAGTTTTTGGATTTACTATCTGTGGTATATAAACACTCGTATTCGAGTGTTTCAGAAAATACAATACATTCTAGAGTTTCTCTTTCCTATTTCCGTCTCCTACCCATAAACATTCTGTATATAGTCCTCCATACTACCAGTTTGTCATAAGTCCTTCAATTCTTCAAATGGGTTATCCAATTTGCCAACCCCAAAACACATTATCATTGCCTCTTTTAAGTTCTCCCAAGTGGCAATGTCAGTCGACTCTCACCAGTCACCATAAATTATACCAATGAATAATTGCACCCTCCATGCTTAATTTGGCAAGCTGAAGTCTGAATTCTTGGTCCCCCTTCCTCATTTTGAGAAGGTGATTCTTCTGAAAACTTCTTTCCCATCATTTTTTTAATCTTATTTAGTACCTCTGACTTCAAATTCTCTAATCCCCCTTCCAATCTTTCAATGCGTGTTTCCAAGGCATCAACCATGTCTGACATTATTGGAGGCATGGAAAAGATACTGGCTCCCCTAAATAATCCAACAGGTCAGACCAAGTTGATAGAAACAGAGGAAGACGACAGTATAATCAAGAGAAAATTGATTGAAAACCAATGTATTGATATTCCAGAGGTCAAGACCTCCTAACCAAAGCCTCAACTCCACAGGTAAGCTACAATATTTTCCTAATTACCTTCTCTTTCTTTCCCTACCATAACATAAGCTAATACCTTCCCTAGACACGTCAGAATACAACCCATAACAGACTCACACACACACCCACTATAGCATAACAGACTCATCATAACAACCCTTTTCTTAGAGTACACCTTCCATGTAATAGATTTATCTAAAAGCACATATTTTACCCCATCATTCTCTCAGACCTTATCAGACATCCAGACAGACAATAATCAAGTTTAGAAAGCCATATGTAGTCTTATATTCAAAGTAGTCATTCCAAGACCAAACCTTTTTGTTATTATCAAATTTCCAAGACCAATATGATGGAACCTATACCCCCAAATAAGACAAAACAACCTTGTTATTATTCAAAGAATTACAAGCCACTCAAAATGGGTTAAATCGGATACAAACCCACACAAACAGAACATAAGCAACATAAGATGACAGAACTTGAACTTATTAGCTTTCGAGAGACTAGTATCTCCCTCCCAAGACTACCAAAAATGTTCTCCACCTGTACTCTGGCAATGCCCTCTTGATAAAGTCCCCAAACATTAGTTAGTTAGAACTGCTTAACTACCTTCCCACATTCAGCACCCCTTCTTGATTTTTCCTATTATAAACCCTCAATCCATTAAATAACTATTCTATATTTTTATTTCTTCATCTATAATACTTCATATTTACATTAGTCTCATCACAATCCTAGCATTATTATACCTAAAAGTTCACATCTAACTCTGAGGCCTCATATACTTGGAGTTTGGTGTTAGTGTGTATGGCCTGAAGGCAATCATATAATAGTGTATGTTATTTCTTATTAATAAAATGTAAGACATATTATCTTCATTTATGCTACAAATAAGATACTGTCCTTAGACTTAAGAGCTCTGAAGAAGAGGAATGATATGATCATCTCAAGAGACCTCACCTTCTTCATGATCCTTAAGTCTAGAATGATTCCTAACCAAAGGATCAATTAGAATTAGGACAACTTTAATCTATTTAAGGTTAGTACATGGCTACGCCCCCTCATGATGATAAGAATGACATATTCCTATGACAATAGTGTAGGTGACACTAAGAATAACATGTGGGTACTTATAGCAAGTATGAGTTGAGCGAACTGACCCAATCAATATTGACTTATGGAGTTTTTCATTAACATATCAAACAAGTAAATAATTTCCTTCATGTCTATGAAATATTCATGAAAAACAAAGGCAATCTTATCGATTACTTTTCCGTTTT
The DNA here is from genome assembly GCA_037074585.1 of Biancaea sappan. Lineage (NCBI taxonomy): Eukaryota > Viridiplantae > Streptophyta > Magnoliopsida > Fabales > Fabaceae > Biancaea > Biancaea sappan. The sequence goes on from CM073492.1 coordinate 67,559,650, forward strand.
TGGTGATTTTGCTTCCATTGCATAATCAAGAAATTGTTCTTATTTCATAGCCAAAAAATCTCTTTCATTCATTTGGGTTCTCTAAAATTTAGGAATTTGTTCCAAAGAGCAATGACCAACTTCCCAATCTAGGATCATTAGGCCCTGTATTGACAATACTATATTACTATACTATTTTACGTTATAGTCCATTACAACTGTTATATGAGAAAACAACACAGGCACTCAGACATCTTCAATGTAATCTATGACTACTCCATGCAGTAATCCTTATTATACTGATCACTTCCTAATCATAATACTAACAAAACTTCAATTGCACTGAAACTGGAATTATAAAATTAAAAATAAAAATTGGGGGTGAGAGGGGGGGGAGGGGTTTGCTAGACCTAATGAGAGGATTTATATTATAATTTTAAATTAGGACTGGGATATCTCTCCTCTGATATGGCTATTACCATTCATGTCTTTAATTAGAGCCACAGTCCTGCTGGTACTACAATTTATGAAATAAGTCCACGAGGTGAAAGTTCAAGTTTTGAATCAAACTTTAAATAGCCATTTGATAGATTAACTTCTCTCAAGACCAAGGCATGTTGTCTGAGGAAATCAACTAAAATTTCTTCCAAAGCCACCTTTTCCTTTTTGTCTTCACTTTATTTTCCTGATTTCTAGGAGTAATCAAACATAGCACACTTTCACATTATTTTCTTTTTCTTTGTGAGAAAATGGGGAAAATGTTAATTTCCATTCAAGGTGAATTAACTCAACCTAATTCTCCACAAGCTTGACACATTACCATGAAACCGTTCAACTACGGAAATACAGAAGAATTTACAAAAGAAATGGAAGATTAACATTTAACAAAACGAGGATTCCATCCTAGTGTTGCCAATGAACATTTCCACGAAGATAAAAATGAGAAAGAGGAACAACATAACAGCATGTAAATTCAATGTCCTCGATGAACAATACACAAGTGAATGCAAGTTAATCAACATACTCTTCCATTCTAATTAGCAAGCACGTGCTTCATAATGTTCAAATTTAAATCGATACCAATCATTTTGGCAATGAGCTTGAGCTCATCTTGAGCCTCCTCGATGAGCTCCTCCACCTGGCCACAACCAAGGCGCTTCTCGACCATCTCCCAGTCTTCCTCTTCTTGGCACACCTTGAGCCTGTGCCGCGTGAAGCTCTCCACAGCTTTGCGGTAGCCTTCGTCTTCAGGGACGGCCTGGATCTCCTTGAGGGTTTTGATGTAGAGGCCGATGAGCACTTCTCGCGCGTTCCGCACCACATCCAGCCCTACAATCCCCGTCGTCTGCTTCACCTTGGCCATCAATGGCCGTGCAATTGCCCGCAGAAACATCCTCCCGTGCTTGCTGTGCGTCCCACTGAATCACTGTCTGCGCTTTCGCTCAGCGAGTATCACTCTCTTAAACGTCTCGATACTATAGGGGAACCATATTTAAAAAAATGAAAAAAATTAAATTATTTATTTTGATTTTAATGAAAGCATGTTTTTAACATAATCACAGTTATATTCACAAACAACCAAATTCATAGCCAATGGCAAAAGTGAGATGTACTTAAATTATAAATTATTTATTCTAATCATGATTTGATTATTAAAATGATCTTGATAAATAAATTAACAATAATAACATAGAACATAGAAGAACGTATCTTGATTTATAATCGTTAATCTTTAAAAAGCTAAGCTTTTCAAAGTTAATATGAGTGATTTTTTCAAACTAAGTTGTGTGATGGATATTAGGTCTCATACACATATTTGTAAATGTTATCAAAACCTAAAAACTAAATTTATATAATTTTGAAAATCATAATCAATTTATCAAACTCAATGTGTTAGCCCAATGGGTTAAATCATTTATTAATAACACTTCATTACTATTATTAATTTGAGTAAGGTATCTATATATATTATAATATTAATTCACAAATACCCCAAATTAACTTTAATATATCAAATAGATTTAGTCTAATCTATAATTTGAACCTAATTATAAATAGTAATATGTATATATTCCAATATATGTACACATATATAATAATTAATATGTAAGTCCATCCAAATAAAATTGTTATCACTTAATATATATATATATATAATATAAATTAAATTGCACTAACAATTCTCCAATTGAGCTACATATGATTTTGAAGATTGTATATGTATATATCATATGTAATACATGTGGATTTTTGTTTGGCTTGCGTAATATGTTTAGTTCATTTGTGTCTCTGCTCGTGAATTTGAAGACTAATTTGGTATTTATTGGAAATACAAAACTCTGGAATTTCTAATTATTTGTTGGAGTGCACTTTTCTTGCATGTATATGTGTATGCGTATGGGTGGTGATAATAGTAATAGAAATAATTAATTAATGGTAATTTAATCCTTGGCACTTGTGGTTTGTGAATTTTATTAAAATGCCATTGTATAGAGACCTATGTGAAGGGAATATGAAAACGTTCTTTGATTCTATGGAAATTTAATGTAACACCATGGATTTAGGAGAAATTTATTGCAAGCACTTTAGATTTTGTATTCCAAATTTAAAAGAATAGGTGTTCACATAAAAAAAAAATTAGTTCATTGTTTCTCATAGACTCAAATGTCATTACTAGAAACATCATTGGATGAGTATGTTTAGTATTAAAAAGCTACGATAATTGTTCTTTATGTGTTTTCTATTTTTTGTTTCACTTGACTTAGGAGGTAAATCCTTCTTAATACCATTTAACTTCCTCAAAAAGGCCATACATGTTCAGTTTAGAACTGAATTTTAGACTCCAAACTTCACAAAATTTTTGGGTAGGAACTATAACTCCAAAATTTATAAATTTAGGTAGATAATATTCATAATATGTCTAGAATCTTAGATAAAAATTTTAGAAATAAATATTACGATTTGCCTCTTCAAAACTTTATTTTCACAACCAATCTCCAAACAATCTCAAAATTTCAGGGTCTCCATTTTGCAAGCATTTGGCCCACTATTTGGACTCCAATTTCCATGAAACTTGGTATAATTATACTTTAGTATTATGGTGTCCTACCATAAAATTTGCAGAACAAAATATAACTATTTGACCAGTCTAACAGAGCATTAGGTAAAACTAGTCAATTTAGTTTGAAACCTGAAATAGGTACTATTTCCTTGGTATTTGACCCAAATGTGATTACCCAAATATTATGAAACATTCTTGTTTGTATCCATACATGTCAAGTAAAGTCTCATAAAAACTTCAAGCCAAAAGGACTTGATCTAGATAGGTTCTTATCTCATAAAATACATCAAAAGCAAAATTGTCTTATTTTGGTCAACAATGTTAATTAAGTGAGTTTAGGATACCTAATGAGGTTGGATTCTTATAGATTTCAGTAAGCACTTTTTATAACATCAACACAAGTGGCATACCAAATTTCATGTCTATTGGAATTCGTTTTATAATGCAAATAGTCCAAAACATCCATAGCAGTGAAGGATAGCAAACATGATATTCTATGATGAGTTTTTGGAACTTTCAATACTTTAAAACAAAAATACAACTCGAACTCTTTGTCTCATATCATCTCAAGCTTAAGATTTCAATTTCTAAACATTCAGTTATCTTTTATATTTCTAAATAGCAGAACATAGCTGTCACGCTCCAAAATCGGACACGTGAATATAAATAAATTCTAGGGTATACCTCAGCACTAGCCCATAAATTCTCTAAACAATCATAATATCCACAATTATGCAAAACGTGAATTTTCAAAAAAAAAATTAAATTGCATAGTTTACAAAGTAAATTACAACCAATATAACTACAAATTTCCTAATACAGTAGGCCTATAAGATTACAGAGCGTTTCCTAGACATATAACCCAAAAATTGGTTCCAAGAATACAAAAATGGAGTATGTGTCCAAAGCCGCCAAATCTCTAGTAGTTTCTCATCCTCCTCAGCTGCTATGTTTGAAAAAAATATAACTTTAGAGGGTGTAAGTTCATTAAAACTCAGTGAGTAGATGATTATGCAATAAAATAAGGCACAAGTACAAATACCAAAATCACAACCATAATTCAATAAATACCTTTAGCATGTACGGGCACAATTAAATATATACATAAGCATACTTCTTCGTGCAATCGTGATGCACTATTCCCACACAAGTCTACACTCTTGCAATTCTACATCAAACCACATCCAATACTCTAAAGCATGTACAAGCATAAATTATTTATACATACAAAGTATGATTATGCAACAACCACATGCCTTCTTACTTGTGAGTCTACGTTCTCACATATACCTTATCAAGTTATTATCTAATGGAAATGTGCTAAGGATCAACGTTCCCTTAGACTTTAAATCCTTGAGGTTCATCACAAAGAACTCAGCCAAATTTGAGACTACTACTCAGCTTAATCTTATGGGTCTACATTTCCACAATCAGTCCTGGAGGTTCATCACAATGAACTCGGCCAAATTCAGTACTACTACTCAACTTAATTTTATGCTCATGGGTCCATCTATCCATAATTCTCTTTTCACATGCAATGCATTCACACAAACACAATACATCAAACACAACAACCAATTCACTATTATCAATACATCCACATAATATCCTCTCAAATCACAACTATCACAATACACAATATAACTAACTAGGGAGTTTAATAATATAAATTCAATTATGTTGTAAATAAGATTTATATTGTACTTGAGTAGTTTAAATAAAAACTTAAAAACAAGGTCACCCACTCACCTCAATGTTTGCTTGACTATACTTTGGTCTTCTCAAGAATTTGTATAAAATGTTGGAGGGAAATTGTGTCCACTCCAAGCTAGCCATGCAATCCCAAAAGATGTGGAAGGCACATCAAAAGATCCATTCCTATAAGGTAATCATGCAAAAAATATGTTAAGGTCACAAAATAGAAAAATCCTTATAACTAATTCTAACATTTGGTCATTCATTTAGTCATAACTCTCAAAAGGTAAAGAATTTTCAAAAGAAACTTATATCATTATAAACTAGACTCAAAGAGCTTTCCAATGATATAAGATTTTCTAAAAACAAAGTTCAAATTTAAAAATTGGGTTAATATGTTGGCTTCCATCGCTTAGGCAATAGAACCATCACCTAAGTGATGGATTGACATATAGTAATTGCTCTTAGTCTCCCTGTCACTTAGGTGACCACCCATTGCTTACTATAGTCTAGGTAATGGCTACAGAATGAAAATTCTGTAGCAATCTTTCCCTATTTTTCGTTCCTCTTCCAAATCCTTTCATTCTAGCATTTATAAAACTATTTTAACCAAGATTTAGGTTCCTAACTCAACATATAACATCCTCAAACATATTTTAACCCAAGATCAACAACAAATCTAAACCCAAAATCCATATTTCCTTCAACTAAAGCATCAATGAAGAAAATGGAAAAAGAAGAGGAAGGTGATGCTTACCTCTAGCTCTAGAAACTCTAATAAACCGAAAATGAGGAATTAATCGAAGGAAATGAGAGATAGGAAGATGAAGCTAGGAGAGAGACTTCCTCTCCTTGCTCTCTGCATCTCCCCTACTTGCGAAAAAATGAAGAAGGAAAGAGAGAGAGAAGAGTATAGATGGGGTGGTGGGTCAATTACAAGTATTCATACCCAAATGCCCTAAACTCATATGATCCAAATATAATTATTTCCTGATAATTATATTAGTCCCTTTAAATTTTCTCTTTCTCTTGTCTTTCCTCAAATCTCAAAAATATCACTTGCAATAAAAATACACAGTCTAGTCATTTATCTCAGTTTTCACAAATAATCATTCGAATAGAATAAATTAAATATAGAGATTAAACATGACTAATTTAAATTAAATTATTTTAACCTGTAAAATATCGTAATACTCCCAAACACGTAACCTTAATTTTGGCGGGTATTACAATAGCCAAGGGTTGTACAGAAAACTCAAATTATTAGTAAATTCCTAATTTAACACTTCCCCCTTTTGGTTTTCAAAATGCATAATTTCCTCTTTGCTCAAAGCATAATAGAACTAGGATTTCATTCATTTTCTCAATGGCCAAGCTGAGGTATCAGTTTTAAAACACCAATTTGGTAGACAAAAAAAAAATCATCCAACTAAAATTCATAAAGGTCAAGTTCAGTCCGCTTACCTCTCGAGCTGAGCTCTATTCAACTTTTCTTCTCGATTTTTGAATGCTGCTTTTTTGCCTAGCTAAATCATCCTTCAATTTTTGATTTACTCATCTTTTAGCCTAGATATTCTAAGAAGTACTATTTGTCTATTTCTCTATTGTTGTCTCTCACAAGCTTTATATGTCTGGATCAGCAAAAGGGCTTTGCAAAAAAGAAAGAAAAAGGTGAAGAAGAATTACCCACAATGAACGATGATAGAGAACGATGGGCTCAACAACATATCACCACTGCTGTCAAGCCTATTTCATTATCATGGATCGCCATGAACCTCCACTATCCACCACCTCGAAGAAGGATGACCACTTGATGGATGGTAGCATTGCCGAGAAGAAGTAAAGTTGAGGTCGAGAAAGAATGTGAGTTTGAACTAATTCTTTCTTTCTTTTTTCTCTTGGGAGCTTCTAATAGCACGGTGGAGAAGAGAACACCACGTCTCCCACTCCCAACCTCATGCTGAAATATTTTTTGCTTAAATTTCAAATAAGCTCATTTCCTTAAATTTCTAATTCCCCTTGGTCCTTATTTATATTTCTCAAAATTTTAATATTAGTCCCCAAAACTAAAACTTCTTGTTTATTACACTTCTATTATCTTTACCATAACATGTTAAAAGCTCCATAAATTTTAAATCTTTCAAATTTGCAATTCTTAACTATGGTTTTACTCAAAATGGTCCCCACAAGACTATGTTCACTTTGGTCCTCGAGCATAGCATTTATGATGGCAAACTTTTTGTGCAAGAACCAAAGTTGGTTTCTTGATGGAAAGAAAATATCCTTAATTTGTAATTAAAAAAATATGTATATATATATATATATTATTGAGACTTTAGATTAATTCATAAATTCAATCTAGTCCCAAAATTTCTCAAGTCCACCCTGAGAATCCATTGTAGACTCCCACTAGATTCCTCGAGTATTACAATACAGATGCTAAGAGTTTCCTTAATAAGATCGCTGACAGATTCGCTCCTAAAGAAAAGGTCAAAAGAAGTAGGTTTTTGACTGAATTTGTTTCAATGAGATATAAGGGTAAAAGATACATAAGAGAATACATCATGGAGATATCAAACATTGTCACTAAATTAAGGGCACTAAAGTTAGAGTTGTTGGAAGATATACTTGTGCACCTAGTTTTGATCTTTCTTCTTCTATAGTTCAGTCATTTTAAAGTTTCCTATAATACACAAAAAGAAAAATGGATATTAAACAAGCTTATAGCTTAGTGTGTACATGAGGAAGATAGGTTAAAACACAACAAGGTTTAAAGTGCAAACTTAGAATATACTTCTCGTACCAAGAAAACCTCTAGTAAGAGTTTGAATTCGAGAGAAGGAGACTACAATTCAGGGAACTTCACAACATAAGGGCAAATATAAACGAGATTTGGAAGCTACTTGTTTCTTTTGTAAGAAAGTTAGACATTTGAAAAAGGAGTGTCTCAAATTCACTACATGACTTGAGAAAAAGGATATGGTACTTAACTTTGTCACTTTTGAAGTTAATTTAGCATTAGTACCTAATGATACCTGGTTGGTACATTTGGGTACAATTACTCACATACATATATCTATACAAGATCAATAAGTAGCTAAAAGCCACTTGATCTTGAAAGATTCATCTATGTAGGGAATAGCAAAAGAGCTCTTGTTGAAGCTATTAGTCAATTTGGATTGTCTTTAGAGAATAGATGTATTTTGAATTTAGATAATACTTTTATTATACTGTCACTTAGAAGGAACTTAATTTTGGTTTTATGTTTGAACAAATTTTGGTATAATTATTCATTTAGAAATGAAACTTTCTATCACATCCCAAGACTGAGCATGTGACCAGTACGGAGAAAGACTTAACCACTCCTATGTAAGCTTGATCGACTACTCAAAAATCCCCGAATATCAAATTTTCAAGTCATTTTTTAATGTTAATTATTCATAGAGTAATATTATTAAGCTTCCAAGTTAAAACTTCTCTTTTCACAATTTCCAGCTTATTGACAATTCTCTTCCTTTCAAGCCTATTTAACCTGTCAGTCATTCTTAATAACTTAAATGTATCAAGCACATCATTGACATACTATCAAATTTTACTTGACAAAATTTTCAATCTTTTCATTCACACAATAATTCACTTTCTTCATGTCAAACTGTAAAAGTTCATGAATATATATATATATATATATATATATACAGTCCAAACCTTCTAATCAGTACATACAATTCCTAATTAACCTACCCAATTACAAAGCCACAACTAGATTCTTATAAAATGAAAGTAAAGACTGACAAGTACACTTTACCCCGAACAAGTGGGGAGTACATCACTATACGCAACTCGATAGCTTCTCTTCTTTCGCACTTGAAAATGTTAAGGTGTAAGTCATACTAACATAATAAGAAAACCACTACTTTACCATAAACCACACATAATATATCTATTCATTTATATATATATATATATACATAGTCAATTTCATGCCAAGACCCATCTCAGTATAACCACAACATTAAGTACGATTCATAGCACAACACTAACAACATATTTATGCCATGTCACATATATCACATCAACAATACATTCCAAATAATCATAAAGCACACATATCACAAATTTTTGTACCATCTAGGTCGTTCAAGATACCTCTAGATTGTTGTCCGTGGCCCTCACCGAATCCACCCTTATCACTCCAATAATAAGAGGCCATCCTTGTTGCTCTATTTCTCTCATCCCATAGGGTGCACTGCTATGCCTTTCCTTTACAATTAAACACAATCACAACCAAGAATCTTGAACACAATTCAGTCACAGTATAATTAGCTTAATCCCAACACCACAACGTATATACAACATAATCCAAAACAATATAGCATCATTCACAATATCACAAAAATATCAAATATTATATTCCGAAGTACATACTATCATCAATCCAACACCTTCATTAGTTACAATAGACTAGATACACAACTATGATCTAATCACATCAACAATAATCATGTATTCATCATACTATTATCACAAGAACGATTGTCATTATATCAATGACTAGTTCAATCTACACAGTCAAATACAAACTACAATACATACATGTGTGCACACACACGTGAGCCATGCCTTTCTCGTCCTAATTCCAGAGGTAGAGTTTATACGTGTGTATACACACACACACACACACACACACACACACACACACACACATACCTATTTAGATATATGAAATAAAAAAATCTAAGGATGTGTATATGTATACATGAGTTCTTACATAATCGGTTCACGAGTTGGCACAATTATGCATATACATATACATATAAGTCTTGAGTCCAGCTAACGAGATTTATACCTATATATATACACATATGCATGTGCCCATTTCTCCTACCCATAAAGTCAATAGTTAAAGAATTACGTACACACATACACACACCAATAAACAGCCTTACAAAGTTGGTGTAAATGCGTATATATATATATATATATATATATATATATATATATATATATATATATATATGTATACACATGTACATAGCTACAAATACATACACACATATACATGTAGGTGTTCACCACTGTGCATAAGAACCAATCCAAAGAAGCCAAAAATATATTCTATCACATCGATCTTTCCTTTGACCAAAGCCTACAATTGTCATCCATCAAAACAACTCACATATAAATACATATATCAATCATCACAATCATGTTCTCACACAAATGCATAACATTTGTATGCATAAGCACATAAAAGGTATTTCAAATCGTTATATCCATATTAGTAGGGTTAAGTACATACTGAAAATACAACCAAGGCAAAGTAGAGATCCCCTCAGCTTGGATCCAAGCCAAATATACTCTTTAATCCCAAAGAAAGAACACCAAAAATCTCACTGAAGGCCTAGAGAGCAAGTCAAACAAGAAATAACATCAAATCAGAACATAAGCTACCAAACATTTATCCTTGCTCTATTTTGAAGCAAATTCAAGTCATTCTTTAGAAAAATTCTTGTATTGATCTACAACTCCAAAAATGGTGAAATTTGACACACAACCATCCTTATGTGTTGACATACTAGGATAAAAATTTTAGACCAAAATTCTATCAATTGGCCCCTCTAAACACTCTTTTAGTGACCATAGGTCAGAAATGTCTAATTTCTATATAGGTTCTATTTTTCTGTTTAATAAGGCCTATTAAATCTTAGCCAAATTCTATGAAATTTGGTAAACAATTAGTATAGGGTCTTAACTAGGTGACATAAAAATTTTAATGCAAAATAAGATCATTCGAGTAGTCAAATTAATCCTGAATTGAGCTAGGTACAACATGTATAATTTCTTTGACCATGCAAAATGCTTTTGAAAACTTTGAAAATTTCCAGTTTAGATTGCTAACATGTAGAGAGTTTCTCATAAAAATTTCAAGATCAAATGACTTCATTTAGTCACCAAAAATACAAAATTTCAATAAACTCGCACATTATAATTTAAAACATCCTTGTACATATTTACTTAGCTACTAGTTTTCCAACTCAAAATTATAACCATTATCTTCTTATTTATCACATGCTTTGGCAAAATCAAATTCGATGGCATTCATGAACTTTTACTAACAATATTTTGAAAGCTATTTCCACTCATTAGGCACCTATTCTATTTTACTCAACACTTTTGGACAACACTCAGTCTAAATACATAAGCAATCCCATATTTTAGTATATGAACTAGCATTTGTAGCAAAATGAACTTAAAACACCATCTGTTATCCTATTAGATAGCTTAATCTCCCTTACTCCATTTTTTTTGACATTCCTCCTCGATCAATTACACAGTCAGCCCCTCAAATCAGAATCTATACTGCCAAAACTTCTTCTAGGACAAGGGTTAGCTAATTTCTTAGAATCATTTATCCCGTTAATTCCCTTTCAGCTTGGGTAAATTTTTTTGCAGAAATTTTAAAAGTCCCTTAACTAGAATCCTCTTGACCAACATTCAGTCATGGTTTCTAATGTATATTTTCTGTCATTATTTCCAACCAATACTGCAGAAGAAATTATGTAGAGAGAAAGATTATAATTACCAACTATCCTCCACAGTTTCAAGTTCAACGTTTCTTATTTCTATTTTAATTCATCCAGCAAAGTCAAGTAACCGTAAAGCTTAGCAATCAAGTCTTAATCTCTCCCTTAATATTTACTTGTATCGATGTTAAGCACACTAGCAACAATACACCCACACGCAAGCAAAATAGAACCAATTTAGTCTAGAAAAGTTTAGATTTAACTTACCACACAAGAAACCATGTACAATATTTACTTTATAGAAAATGCAGGAAAGAAGCATAGTTTACTCGTCTCATATAGTCATGACCTAAGTCTAGAATTAAATATAGGCCCAACTTCAAGCCCACTTCTTAAGTCCACTAAATGGCACATATGTAAATAAGAGAAGTACTTGAGGGCAATTTAACAAATTAATTAGAAAATAAGGGTAAGTACGTAATTTTATTCTTGGCCCCTTTTTGGTAACAATAGATCTGGACCCTCCAAATGATGGACGACTGAGATCGTAAGCTAATGGAGGTATGTTTGGAAATCACTTTTACTTTTCCAAAAAGGGTATTAATCTGATTGTTCATATTAGCTCATTAAGGGTTGTGTTTGCAATTTCCCTTTTGATATATATTGCATAAAACTTAGACTTGGTCATAAAAACTACAAACTCCTTCAGACCTCTTTCTTTCTCTCGTCGACCGCCACCTTTCTCTGCTAGGGTTCCGTTGTGCACAGTGGCAAAGCTCCTCCGATGACTAATCCAAGATACTTCCACCAGTTATTTGGCCTTCCAATTCACGCTACAGTCTTGATTTTCTCCTCCTCGCAGTCAATGTGGTAGATCTAAGAACACAAGGTCACGGTCACCTAAAAATAACAACAATTGAGATATGAAAGAATAAGATCAAAAGAAAGAGAGAAGAAGAAAGACGAGATAGAGATATTCGACAAGGAAGAGAAAGGTGGAAGAGAAAGGTGGAAGAGAAAGATTTCTGAATAGGTACATAGATTTCATTCATATTTTGTCATTCAATACATTTGCCTTTAAATAATAAAATTCTTCTACTCCTAATCCTCCATATTTTTGGCAGTGTGTCCGAGACATAGAGAGGATTCTACAAAAAAGATAGACCATGATACATGACTACAAGATCTCTAGATTTTTTTTAATTAAATAAATACTTGTAAAAATTAGAATAGCCTATGTACTAAAATTCAGAATTGTAAAGTAGTCTAGCTTATGTAAAATATGAATTATAATGGACTAGAACATCTACTGATGTGTGATGCTAATGATGACGTCGGCCCTAATGGTGATGTGGCTAACATATGGACTATCTGAACCAGTTGGTACTGCTGACATGGTGATGATGAACATGCATGATTTATTTTTTTCCTCTATTTTCTGTGATGCCTAATATTGTTGATGATGGATGTGAATATCTATATACTGATGTGGATAAGTTGATAACACCCTATGATGCTCAATGCTAAGGGTGAAGGCACTTCCAAGATGTACTAATGTATTCTCTCGTGATGCTTGATGTGCGTTGAGTGACATGTGTCAAGGGTACTGGTGTACTCCTCTAACGCTAGATGATGTGTTGCCTATTGGGATGGGTTTATGTTTTCTTCTGATGTCTATTGGGCTGGGCCAAAATGCATGTGTTGTGCTTTTTTTGTGTTTGATGTTGAGTATGGTATACCAAAATTGAGCTCAGTAACCTATGGGCTGCCAGCGATGATGAGGCATATCCTAATTAGATGACGTATGCTGAATTTGAACCTACAAAATAAAAAACTATGTTAAGAGATAAATGTTGCCTGATGATGATGTAAACTGCTTTAGGCCATGTGAAGGCACGTGACAGATACCTCTTAGCATGACCTTCTGTTCTGAATTTCTTTTCCTCTACTTTTAGACACAGTATTTTCAAGTAGCAATTTGATTCTTTATTCCCAAGCAAAATTAGTGGTTCATGACGGGAGATGCAGAATGAGATTACTGATTTCTTCTTGTCATTCTCCCTTTTCCTACATCTCTACTTTTTAATCAGATGATAAGGGAGAATGAAGGCAAAGGAAGAAGAAAGATGAAGGTTTCCCGCGTGGTGGCCAATAGTGGCCACCACATCGGACTCCTCTCTGTCACCATTGTCTTTCACCCTCTTAGCTTGCATTTCTCACGAAGAAGAGTCCCTATTCTGTGTGTGTATGTTCTGTCGTGGCTTCATCTAGAAGCCTCCAAACAAGTTGATGAAAACAATGGTACACATGGTTCCATTACTCAAGTGCCACATACTCATCCTCTTGTTAAAATTACACAAAGCAACCTTTCTCAAACTAAGTTTTCATTCTGGTCCTTAAGAGTTTTGTAAAAATTCCCAAAGTTTAATATTTCTCTCAAATTTACTCCAATGCCTTAGTCTATTTTTTGCTAAATAATTAAATAAATAAATAATTGGAATCTTCAGTTATCTCAATGAAACTTTCACATAGGTCCTTAAGAATACATTATTGTAAACTTTTCATTTGCAACAAAATCCTTAATGTTTTTCCCAAAATTTTGATTTAAATTCTATAATTATACGTCAGGTTCAACCAAAGTAACAACCCTTGGAACCGGGGTGTTACACTTTTAGTATTTCTTTAAATTCAAATTTGATTGGTATTGGTTCTTTAATTGATAATTTATATCGTTTAAATTGTGTGAAATACACTAGCTCTAAGATTTTATATACTATAAATTATGGTACTAAAATTAGGCTATGTGATAAAAATTATGTTAAATTATGGCATAAGTGTTTGGGACATATCTCTAAACACATAATGCAAAGACTTATATTGGATGACATTTTACATATATCTAATATGATGATATGGATATCTGTGTAGATTGTATAAAGGGTAAACTGACAAAATTTAAGGGAACATGTACATTTAGAGCTAGTGAAACTTTGGAGTTAATACATATTGACATTTGTAGTTCCCTACAGCTTCTTGGAATGGAGAAACAACATTTTATTAACTTCATTAATGATTACTCTAGATATAGTTATATGCACCTTATTCATGAGAAGTCTCAAGCACTGGATGTGTTTTAGATTTTCAGAGCCGAAGTTGAAAATCAACTAGGCAAGAAATTCATGGCAATTAGATTTGATCGTGGTGGTGAATTTTATGGTAGATATGGTGGATTAGGTGAACAACATCTAGGCTTTTTGCCAAATATTTGGCTAAGTGTGAGATTGTACCTCATGCACCACACTAGGCAATTTTAGTCAAAAATGGTGTATCTGAGAGGCAAAACTGCACTCTTAAGTATATGGTAAGAAGTATGATTAGTCATTCTTCTTTACCAAAATCACTTTGGGGATAGGCATTGAAGACTACAATCTATATCATTAATAGGATAAGAACTAAAATAGTGTCAAAAACCTCATATGAGTTGTTGACAGACAATAAACCTATTATAAGATACTTGTATATTTGGGGTTGTCCAGTTGAAGTTATGCCATATAAGCCTAATGAGAGGAAGCTAAATTCAAGAATAGTGAGTTGCTACTTTGTGGGGTATCTTGAAAGGTTAAATGTTTTTAAGTTTTATGATCATTCGACTAGGTCTTTCTTTGAGATTAGAATGTCAAGTTTGTTGAGGATTTTGATTACAATGGGAGTGACCAGATGGGGGATGTTGTGTTTGAGGAGGAATCTATTAGTATTCTTACTACAGGCAGGAGTACACCAAATCATGTAATTTTGCATGAAATATTGAACCTATGAATCATGGTGAACCCAAAAACACAATGGAAGGAAAGAGAACTCTTATTTAAGATTAAGAGATTCAATCTTTTGAAACTGAAGTGTCACGACCCAAAAATCCTGACACTTGACCGGTACAAAGTCTAAGGATATGCCCTCCAAGACCTATAAGCCTATAGTCAACTTGGTTGCTCTTTAATTCATCATGAACATACTTAAGGGTTACATGATTTCTTATATAAGGAACTCAAAAGATTTCATATGTGCATTTAGTTCTAAAGAGATAATCTGCTCTATGTCAACATTATGATGGTTTATAAACATAACATGTATGTTAAATAACATCACATGACTGAAAATTCATGAAAGCTATGGCTCTAAAGAAGGAACACATCATTTATTTAATAATCATCTTTTACTAGACATCCCCTAAGACCTAGATGACCTATACGACTATAAAGCATTCTAGATCGAACATAAACATGACATACACTTGAATACTGACTTGAGACAAGAAGGGCCACCTTGTGAGAATTTGCTACTCCTCTAACTGATGCTCCCTTCCTCTACAACTAAACCCCAAGCAATGAGGAGTGAACACAATATTGGATCAACTAAACGCGTCCTTTTTTTATACCTGAAATTGTTAGGGGTGAGTCTATAGACTTGGTGAGAAAATTATGCCCTACCATAATCACAGGATATAATAATTATTATATATATATACACACATATACATACTCAAGATAATGCAGAACAAATCCAGATATGCCCTTACATGAGTAATAGACTGATAAGGATTTTTATATCACTCACATATCGAGCATTCATAACTATAGCATAAATGAACGAAACGTAAAACAAATATATATATATAGGTCATCGTGCATATGGTAAATATAGGAGTGCATTTAGACGTATGCAAAATGTAGGAATACCTTTAACTCATTCGCATAACACATACCATTCAACATTTTAGGTAACACAAACATGTACATGGCATCACAAACTTGCATGAGACAATCATGTTTCTTAATCAACGAGTACAAAACAATTGACATCTCAAGGAAACATGCAAAAACCACAAGCAGTTATGTACACAAATCCCTATCATGGGTTGCACACATCATGTTTACTTGCCACCATCTTCACTACAACTTGCCCAAAAGCCAATCATTCATCCAACAAACAACGTAAAGTGGTGCATGGCCAATGGATACATATGTACAAGAATTCCCTATGCTTCAATACCTTCCCTATGCTTCATTTGTACATACTATACCATATAGCCCATGAGACATGTAGCCTTCCCTATGCTCCAATGCCTTCCTTATGCTCCCAACTTGCCTATAGGCTACATCTGCCATCAATCACAAGTATAATGACATCCAATTTGGCATTCAATATCAACATTAACATTTCAAGCCCTAACCAAGCAACCTATCAATCATTTAATGGCAACTTGATTACAGTTCCTTAGAGGGTACCAAACACCCATAATCAATAATGATGAATCGCATATGACCTTGATTTATAATTTTTCATCATGATGTTATCACACCATTGGGGTGGTCTTATAATATCACACACAATAACAAAACCATGACATTCATCAACATCATTAATAATACCTCAATCATCAAATTACGCACTCATACCATTGCCACGTTAATCAACATTTTCTATGCGTTTGTCAACACATGTTAACTCAAAGTATAGTATGTATCATCATCACTTTGACACTTCAAGGAATTCATATGGTATAAGGCAATTATTTCCATTACTTTCATGCATTAGAGTCATAATTACATGTAGGCATAGTAATGGTAATTCCCCATACATAAATGTATTTACTCATGCATAAAGATGTCATAGCTCGGGCCTAGGGCTATGACCAGTGCGCACACCGCCAAAAGCCTGATATTTAATCATCAACCTAGCAAGATATATATAAATCCTAAGTGGCCTATCCAATTATAGAGCATACTAAAGATTTAAACTTAAAAGATAAAATACCTTACCCTAGACAAAGGGGGAGGAATCCTTGCTACAGTGCTACTAAATTGTCGAGCTGAACTAACACTAGACTTGGAACTATGAGGGGGTGAGTCTACACTACATGACTCACCAAAGCATCTCTACCAAGCATAGATAAATAATTATTCTTACTAAGGAAGTAAATAATACATAAAGGATTAAATCTATCCAAAAAATGTGCACATGCACCCCACAAAGTACCCCAACAATTCTTCCCATCCCATAGTATACATAACCAACATATACCAGTAGTTGTTACATAGTAAGGGTAAAAGAATACAATTACCAGTACGTCGATTTCATACTCACCATACACTGTCCAATTCCAAAGTACTACATGCCCTTGCCTCCTAGCATGATCAATTTCACCAACCTCATCCAAATACCAATCAAGTACGAACACACATACATATATGTATATATAATTTCACACTAGGCACCCACGTTACTCATCCGTAACTAGGGATTTGTCATAACCAGAATATACCGAAAAATAGTACAAATGTCACCGATCAAATAACACAATTAATCACACCATACTGAAAGGAAACCACATTTCCATAATACATCTCCACATCACTATCAAAACAATCCATAACCAACCGAGCAATCATATAACTAATCCAAGCAATCACCAGATTACCAGTCCTAGATTACATACCCTTCCTGAATTCTAGCCCATGCTTACTTGGCATTGGATGAGTATCGTCACTGGCAATCTATCCTAGGACTCTAGATCATGCATACATACAAATCACATCCTAGTAATCATTAGATTATTGGTCCCAAATTACATACCCTTCTTGGATTCTAGCCCATGCTTACTCTGGCATCGGACAACTATCATCACTTGGAGTCTATACTAGGACTCTAGATCATGTACACTTCTATATCCTAACTTTTTTCTGTGTACACTTCACTTCCTTGACCTTGGTTCATGCCTTCAATTGACAATCCCCAATTCACGGCCTTCAAGAGTCCCTTGACCTTGGTTCATGTCTTCAATTGGCAATTCACAATTCATGGCCTCCAAGTGTGTATCACTAAAGCCTCATTCACAATCACAATTGTTATCACAATTTCATATAATTCACCACATATTGAAATATAAACAATCATCATACCACCAAATTCACAGCCAAAGTATGCCACACAGTCACAATAATAACATCTATCAACCACATAATCTATCCACAAGGTTCACACAACACATGGGAACCATCCCTATTTTCACATAAAAGGACATTTATCATAATGCCACATATTGGTCTGAATCACACATATCACATAAGTCTCTAGTTTGTAGCATACATATACATCCCAATCATTCATGAGCAAGGGTGATTGTGTATGTAGGTGTATGTACAATATGTTCCCAAAACTTGATTGTAAAGAAATTTGTAAAATTTGAAAGGGAGTGAGTGTATATTATATGTGCCCCTAGAGGTGGTTTATAAGATGACAAGACCTCGCAAATGCATACATATACCCTTCATCAATCTTAATATAGTAGGGTTATAGTAACATTCCTACATGTATCAATATATCTAGGTTTCACCCTATACTCTACTTGATGAGTAGGACCAGGCCTATGTAAGTATACATACCCTTACTAAGAACGTTCGCACTAATATACCATAATTTGTACATATACACATATGCACTCGATACATTATATCATGATGCTATATATGCATATCCATTTATGGCTATAACCTTAGTTCAAAACTAAGCAATCACACCCATCATCATACCTTAGCCAATTTCCAAAGTTTTCCCTAGCATGCCAAATTCCCATACTAGTAAATTCCACAGCCACGATTGATTCACCCAATATATTTCATACATAAGGGTATATACATACATACATTCACATTGCTATAGCAAAATAATTCATACATATCACTTAAAAACACAATGAAATATTTTTTGAAAGAACAAAGGAGTAAGGTAGAGAAATCCCTTACCTCTACTTGTAGCTATCTATTCCATCCTAAAAGGTGTGGAAGATGCATCAAGAAATCTAATCTTATGAGAAAATCATGCCAAAAACATATCGAGGACACAAGGGGCGAAAATGCTTGGCGCTAACTCTGACTTTGGTCGCTCTTCTAGTCATAACTCCTAAAGTATAAGGAATTTTCAAATGAAACTTATATCATTAGAAACTAGACGGAAAGAGCTTTTCAACAATATAAGATCTACAAAAAAATGGAGTTCAAATGAGAGAGTTATGACTATTTGAAAGCTAACTAGAAGATGCACTTTGAACAAGCACTACAATGGCCACTTTCATCACTGCAGTGGTGGAAGTTGATAGAAAAGCATTTTTCTCTGCCTTGTGCTGCTGCACCTCCACAAAACATAACCCATGACAAAAAAACACAATTTTGTCTCTTTTCTTCCTCTAATCCTCTCATTTCAAACCCAAACTAAAATCAATCCTTCTTATAATGTTTTTGGCCACCCAAATGAGCATTTAACCCATGAAATTACATTCACCCACTTGTTTTTAACATAAATTTCAAGAATCATACCAAAATCTTCCAAAACATCCCCAATTTAATTTTTCTGCCATGGTTACTAAATCCACCATGAAACTCAGATTTTCCACTCGTTTGATTAGCCAAAACAACTAGGATTGAGGGAAGTAAGGCTAAGAAACCATCATCATGCAAAAATACACCAAGATTACACCCAAATCACTCGAAAAACCAATTTTTTAGCACTTAGAGTTCCAAGGTCCCAAAATAAGAGGGGAATTTCAAAATTGTGGTGCTTACCTTGGTTCTTGATGCTTCCCATCATGATGTGGACCGTCGATGGCTAGAGAAGCATAAATAACCATGAGAGAAGCTCAAGCTTGGGAAGATTTGGGGTAGTAGCTTGAAGAAAATATGAGAAGAGAGAAAAGAGGAGAGAGACATGAAGATAAGAATAGGAATGGGGGTTTTGACTTAGCTTAAGTGTTGGGGGAGATATTTCTCAAAATTGCAGAGACATGAGAAAGATAAGAATAGAAGTGGGGGTTCTGACTTTGCTTAAGTGTTGGGGGAGATATTTCTCAAAATTGCCACTTAGTCCTCCCTTTATTTCTTCCTGAATTTTTAAGATGGGGACTTGGGTGCAATTTAAACAATTTACTCAAATATGAACAAAATTTTTTTTTCAAAAATGTTCCCCACACTTAGCAACTCTTCATCTCCACACTCCATCTAATTCCTCAACATCCCTATTTTCTAGAAATTATAATTTTACCCCAAAACTTTAGATTCTTTCACATAGGCCCTCTCTTTAATTATTCATCAAAAAAATCAAATTTCTCTAGCTCGTGATACATAGGATAATTTTCCATTATATCAAACATCATATTCATTCATATGTATAAGAAATAAATTCAATCACATACATCCATTTTCCTTTTAAGCAAGCGAAAAATTTTCTCACATTATTCCACATCCATACTGATATCTCACCACCAATAACAACTGGGAACTCAGGGTGTTACAAAAGATGGCCAATAAGTCTCATCATGCATCGTTACATACTTCAACACAAACATTATGTAACTTGTAAATATATGCATACATATCAATGCTTGGTTACATAATGTATCTATTACAATTTAGACATCTATATATTATATGCTTTATATTTTATTTTCTTTGTGTGGCACTCGTTAATTGCTTTTTTTTTAATTTATATAATGCAATCATGCTTGGAATCCTAGCTTGGTTATAGGGAGAACATGTGTGTATATATATATATATATAAAATACACAATATACATATACATAAAGAAGCAACCAAAGTAGGATGGGAAATTTCCTTTGCTTAAGTTACCCTGACTGAATCCACTCAGATAAAGTTGGAGGACAAATAACAAAAGGATCAAAGTAGCAAGGAAGGGGATTAAATTCTCAATCTTTAGGGAAGCATTAACTGGTGGCACCTAACCTAGGGTGCTAGGGCTGGCGCCTAAGGCACCCATGGCTGGACAGCCATAGGTAGCTGCCAAACCGTGGCACCAGAGTTAGAATTTGAGGAGCCTATGGCTGGGCTACCACAGGTTTATATGAGATTCAACTCTAAACCACTCCAATCTCTCCTCTTTTGATCCCCAAGATTAGGTTACAATGGGGTGTTCAAAATGCCATAAAATTAGTTCCAAATCACATAAAAATGGCATCCAATCATCAAACACATTTTCATCAAGATTTGTCTATTTTCTTTCAAGAATTTCCTTATCATTTCAAAATTCAGTACCAATCCAACAATTGAAGCCTCTCCAAATCAATTCACAATGCAACATTTTAGAAGACTAAAAGAGAAGTAGTTAGAATTCTACACCATTTAATCATCAAGACCCACCCAAGAATTTTTCATGACAACCTAATAGAAAAAGTAGTGGAAAAAGGCTCCAAGATTTCACCCAATAACTAAAGGATCAAAGTAGCAAGGAAGAGGATTAAATTCTCAATCTTAAGAAAGCATTAACTTGTGGTGCCTAACCTAGGGTGTTAGGGCTAGCGCCTAAGGCACCCATGGCTAGACAGCCACAGGTAGCTACCAAACCATGGCACCAAAGTTGAAGCTTGAGGAGCCCATGGTTGGGCTACCATAGGTTCATATGAGATTTAGCTCTAAACCACTCCAATATCTCCTCTTTTGATCCCCAAGCTTCAATAGCCCTTATTAGGTTACAATTAGAGCTGTCAAAATGGACTAAACCCATTAGGCCAAGCCTGGCTGGCCCTGTAAATGGGGTAGGATGGGCCAATATTTTTGTGGCCCGTATTTAATAAGGGTTTTTAGCCCAACTCATTTAAGCCCATAGGGCTTAGGTGGGTTAGGATGGGCTTGGCCCATGGACTTTTTTTTATTTAAAAATATTTTAATAAAAAATATTTTAAAATATTAGTACTTTGGGTTTGTATTTTTTTTTGTGTTACTTAAGTCATAAGTTATCAAGGTTGTCTCAGTATAAAAAAATTTAATGTCATAATCCAAAAGAGAGGCTTCTAAAATTAAAAGTATAATGCCATAATAGCTATAATTTTTTTTTTGTTTTGAATATTTGACAATAGCCTATGTTTCTTTCTCATTGAGCTTCATTGAACAAAGATGTCATGTATAATATTTTTTTATTTTGTTATGCATTATATTTAAATTTATAATATATATTCAAATTATAGTAAAAGTTAATTATTTTTATAAAAAAATATGGGCCGTCCCAACCCAACACAGGGCCCTTGAAGGGTTGGGCTGGGCCATGATTTTTAACATAATTAATACAAAAGCCCAGCCCAACCTAACCCATGAATAGTGAAAGCCCATGTGGGCTTGGACTGGGCCAATCCAAGCCCATGTGGGCTTGGATCTCATTGACAGCTCTAGTTACAATGGGGTGTTCAAAATGCTATAAAATTAGTTCCAAATCACATAAAAATGGTATCCAATCATCAAACACATTTTCATCAAGATTTGTCTAGCTTCTTTCAAGAATTTCCTTATCATTTTGAAAATCAGTACCAATCCAACAATTGAAACCTCTCCAAATCAATTCACAATGCAACATTTTAGAAGAAGAAAAGAAAATTAGTTGGAATTCCATGACATTTAATCATCAAGACCTATCCAAGAATTTTTCATAACAACTTAGTGGAAAAAGTAGTGGAAAAAGGCTCCAAGACTTCACCCAATAACTAAAGGATCAAAGTAGCAAGAAAGGGGATTACATTCTCAATCTTTAGGGAAGCATTAACTAGTGGTGCCTAACTTAGGGTGTTGGGGCTGGTGCCTGAGGCACCCATGGCTGGACAGCCACAGGTAGCTGCCAAACCATGGCACCAGAGTTGGAGCTTGAGAAGCCCATGGCTAGGCTACCACAAGTTCATATGAGATTTAGCTTTAAACCATTCCAATCTTTCCTTTTTTGATCCCCAAGCTTCAAGGGCCATTATTAGATTACAATGGGGTACAACATTTTAAAAGAAGAAAAGAAAAGTAGTTAGAATTCTATGCCATTTAATCATCAAGACCCACCCAAGAATTGTTCATGACAACCTAGGGTTTTCAACTTCATCAAGACCCACCCAAGGAGAGGAATTCCACTAACCAATTCCTCTTAAAGCTAGCATGAAACCACCTCAAGTGAAGTGTTGGCTGTGGCTGATTAAGCAAGGGACTTTGGTATGGAGAAGTGTTTGGTGCCTTAGGGAGAGGAGAGAAAGACTTGGGAAAATATTTAAGTGTGGGTATGTAAGAGTCAAAATAGCATTTATAAAATATTTTAGGCTCTCTTGGACAAAAATGCCCCTCCCTACTAGAAACTTAAGCATCAACAAGGTGCGTGGGATATGTTTTGTCTAAGTCTTGACTCACCCAATTAAACTCCCTCAAATTACAACCTTAATTTACAATTAGACCAAGCACAAAAGAATTTCAAAAAATTTCCCTAAATTGAATTTCTTTTCAGTTTTGACCCTCATTGGATATTCACTCCTTGTAGCCTTGTATGCCTTTACCCGACATGATTTCACTTGGTTGTGTATGTGTTTTAAGTATGCATACCTGACACGATTTCACTTGGCTGTGTATGTGTTTTAAGTATGCATTTAGCTTATAGAACCTCCCATTCCCTCTCAAGTACTCATTTATTCAAGAAAAATTTTCACCCATATGAAAATACATTCTTTTAATATTTCATAATACCCGGGGTATTACATGAAGAATCTTAACAACTTCATGTTAAAGTGTCATTACGAAGATCCAATAGAGAAAGGAAAAGTGCATGTACCTCAAGTTGAATGGAAGTAAATTTGTGATACTAGTCCTGTGAAACCTAAGGTCCTCAGGTATGAATGTGTTTGGTTTTTCGGATAAATAATTAGATGTGGGAAAAATTTTCATTTATAAGAAAGGAATTCATGGTTGGAAGGTGGTATTGTACATAAAATGGTGAGTAGCCAAGAAATGAGGGTGTACATGTAACATAAGAAAACCAAATAGGTAATGAGACCATGGAGGGACTAGGGTGAAATAAAAATAAATAAGAAATACTCTTGGGTAAGAATGGAAATAGTTCAAGTTAAGAAAAGTGGCGTGCTAAAGGTTGAGAAATTGGTCATGGAAATGTGTAGTGTATTGTATGTGTTGAAGAATACTTGAGGTAATAAAATTACAATTTTTACCATTGCTAAATTGATCAGGCTTAAACCAAAGGAAAAAATGGTAACTTTTCTTGGATGAGTGTATAAGGTACACACATACATTTTCAACCATTTTTCCTCTCCTCATCACGCAAACCATCTTTCTGCAAACCCTAACTCACCTTTTCTTCATCTCTTTTACCAAGACCACCACCTAAGCCTCTGGCCATCATCCTTTGGCAAAGGTTCAGGTCTTTGCCGACCAACCACCATTGGAAGGAAGAGAAAACAAGGTAAACTTCCCACTCATTCTTTTTCTACCTAATTTTCATGTATGTGAGTGTTGGGGGTGAGAATGAGTGTTCTTGGGAGTTTTAAGCTTGATTGATAATCTAGAACCCTTCTTGGATGCTTGTTGAACAAATTAGAATAAGAAATTTGAAGAATCTATGGTTTAAGACATTGAAATTGTGGTCGAGAAAGTATGACATAACAAAATTGAAAATTAGGGTTCTTAGAGGGAATTTTCATGAATTTAAGACTTGATTCTTTGATTTCATTTATAATTTGAGTGTGTATGTTTCCTAATCTTTCCTAATGCAAAACCATGCAAAGAATCTTGAGTTTTAGTGGATAATCGAGCTAGAATCAAAGGAAAATCGAGTATAAGGCGTTTTTCGCATTTTCTGCAAAGTGGCTTCTACAAGCCACCGCTGCAGTAGTGAAAGTCATTACTACAGTGGTTGAATTGCAGTAGCACCACTACAGCGAGGGCTGATGGCTATTATAGCGGTGGTTGGCAAAGAGCTAAGCTCTGTTTAGTGGATTTTAGCACTGTAGTAACTTCCAAAACTTGCTTTTTCATGTCTTTTCCCTTAGGTATGCTATTTCAAATGTTTAGGATGCCTTTTTGAAGGATCTAAACAAGGTTCTCTCCCAAACATCAAGAATTAAAGAGGATTAGCTAGTTTGGAGTTGAGGTGAGAGATCTACCCTTGCCTACGTTGTTTTCTTTTTCAAAGAAACTACTTTCTTAGCATGATTACATTATGATAACATGTTGTTAATTGATGGGATGTTTGGCATACATATGCATGAATTTCTATATGGCTAGAGATGGACTAAAAAGTTTGCATGTAATTTTGTTGTATATGAATTACAATATTTTCATGGGGCATAAGTGTATGTTAAAGCTTATAGAGTGGCTTGCACATAGCTTGCCTAAAATTAATGGATGTACATATGTGGAAGTATGAACTCACTAATGAAAATGTACATAACATCACAAAGGTGTGATAACCACTTTAGGGAACTCATAAGGACCTACTATGAGTACCCCATGATAGACAATTCTTGGAATTCCTTTGAATTATGAAATACTCGTTTGTATACTTATACACATGTACATAGATGTAACTATATTATGCTTGTGTGATTTATTGATAAAGCAACATTGGTATGCATTTATATGTGAAATGAATGTGTGCATTGATTGGATTGGTACATGTGGCCTTCGGACAAAGTGTTGGAAGCACCAATTTTTTGTCATGATTGTCATTTAGAAAATAATATTGATGTAGACATGTATATTTATACAAAATGGCTTAAGCCATTATATATTGAAGGGTAAACATGTTGGATTTTAGAGGTCATAGAACGTAGCAGAATTTAAAACTTCTTATCTAAAACCCATTTACCAAAGGACAAACCTATATTACTATTACATTAACTAAGTAACCAAGACGAAGAGAAATACTTCTTATAGCACAGCAACTTTTCTAAGCCAAAGCAAGTACCTAAAATAAGATACCTCTAATAGTAATTCACATGAAATACACTAAGGAAAAACCTCTTCAGGTAATGGGATTCTTTCTCGTTCTTGTGCTAACAAGCACAGAGAAGTTATAGAGAAAATCCTCTTGGATGAAGGAGAAGAAAACAAGAGTGTTTTCCAAACAAGATTCTCAACAATTGAGAGAGAGAGTATTGCATGTGGTTTTCACTATCACTCTTAAAGTGATATGTGCTACCTTAAACCCTAAAGCCCTAATTCCCTTAGTGAGTACCATTCCCTTATTAGGCTTCTTAAGGTGAGAGAAAGTGCGGCCAAGAGGTTCTTATTTGGGCTTTTCCTTGTTTAGGTAGGAATAGGAACATAATCCTATTCTTTTTATCCTCTTATCTCCTTTTTTTAATTAATTCTCCAATTTAGATAAAATCCTCAAGCCCATTTCACATTCCTAGTGAGTTTCTATGCATGTGACCTATTAAGTTTCCGGCTATGTTGGCCATTCACCATCAACACTTGATTGTAAATAGATCACGAGCGGTATTTAGCAATACATTGTGACCTCCAATTGACCGAAAAGTCAGTTATTTGACTCTAAACCTTTTTGCAGCTAAAACGTGTCTATGCAATATGTCCTTTCACCATCTTATAACCACTTGGTTCAGAGTATGGCCAATGTGTCAACTCTCACTATACTTGATTATGTCAAGATCAATTCCTTACCCTATGGGATCAATCACTTTAAACTATGTCACTGAAGACCATCATCATGACAAGTTTGCTTTGGCCAAAGACTTCTTAGCGATTATCCTGACAAGTGGCCATGGGTATACTTCCTTCTATCAGGAGTGGTGAATCCTCTGTTAACTACTCAAATATCTTCGAATACTTCATGCTATGCCCAATCACCACCCTAAGAGCGACCCATGGTGGGTAACAAGGAATGGAGTTAAAACACAAGATCCATATCTTGTTAGCTATTATGAGACCTATCACTGATATTTGAATAGTGTAACACCTGAGGATTTTGGAAACAACTTGCAAAAAAACTTTCAACCCAGAATTTAGAAATTTAGGTAATTAAATTTTTATTTTTTGGAACCATTGAGGACTAAATTGAAATTTCAAAATTTTAGTGAGATTTTTGGTTTTGGAGTGGGATTGTCAAAATAATCCCAAGTAGAGTGTTATAGAACTTGTGGGATTACCTATATCTTAAATATTACATTTAAGGACTTATTTGAAATTTTATAAAGATAAATGTTGATTTTATTTTAATGGAAAGGAATAGACAAGTGGTAATACAATAATAATAATAATAATAATAATATAAATAAATGAATAAGTAAATAAAGAAAGAAAAAGTCATAAAGAATTTTTAGAGGTAAGAAAATAATTATATCTATTTGGTTAGGGACTTAATTGAATAGAACAAAAGAAAGGAGGACTTATTAGGATTTCAACCAAAAGGGGTTTTGGTGGCAAATTGGAGAATAAACACATGGAACCCACTTTGCCTTTGGTGGTGAAAACATATCAGTAAAGGAAAGCAAACTCTAAGCATCTCATTTTATTTTCTGAAGCTTCCTCTTTCTCCCCATTTCGTGTGACGGCCGAGAGAGAAAAATTTTGGAACTTCACCATCTCACTTGTTGTAAACCTCCTTCCTTACTTTCCCTGTGAGCGAGCCTAAGAGAGAGAAAACTGAGAAACTCTATTTTGCTGAGCATAAAACAAAGTATTTCCTTCAACCTTAAGTGAGAGAACCCAAGAGAGAAAGTAGCAATAGATACTCAAAAAACTTTAGGAAGTTTTAGACCAGTTCGTATGAAGTTTCTCCTATTGAGGAGTGTACCGTGATGGGAAACAAAGCAAAGACTGAAGGGGGAAATATAGCACAGAACTTGCAGTCATTGATGGCGAAAAGTAACAGATTACTCTTTTCTTTCTTGGTAGAAATCATCCTCTTGTCTTGTACATAAAATTTTTTGGTTTAGATTAAATTATAGGTTGTTTAGAAGCAATCTGAATTAAATAACAGTCAAGGAAATTTCTGCTGTTATGTCTTTTCTTTCTCTTTTAGTTAGGTAGTGTAAACATGCCTCCATGTTAATTTTGAACAACTAAAAATAGGATTTAAAAGCAATAGGACTTGAAATAATCTTTTGCCTAAAGAAATTGGATGAGAACCCATGTTAACATGTATCTTTTGCAGAAAATTTTGGGTAGATCAAATAAGGAATTAATGAGGAATTGAATTCATTAATCAAAGAAAAATGGTTTGGGTTTTGTCTTAAAAAAAATCTTGGTCATGATAAACTTGGATAAGAGGGATGGTTTTGTGTTCTAACTAAGGATGAATTTTAAAAAAAATAGAAATATGATGTAGTGGAAAAATTTATATGGGCCAACAGAGAGAAAGGATTGATAAATTGATTAGTTATAAGAGGAACTTTGATCAAACTATCTTGGATTAAATTTGCCATTTTAACTCTGTATTTAGGATTGTTTAGAGCGTGTTAACTGAGACTAAACTTTAGAAAGGTAAAGAGAAAAGCCACAAGTGGCCAAGAAATTTAAGTGTAGCATTTTGACTGGAAATTTCTGCATAATTTGGTGGGTGCTGTTATGATTAGCTTCTTTGTTTAGTATTGTTTGAATTTGAATCCAAAGGCTACTTAAGGTGAAAATGAATGCTGAATATGTGTTGACCAAATCTTAGACAAGATTTATTTAGCCAAACTCCAAAGAAATCATAATCTGATTTTGTGCAGAGGCTAATCTGGTCAGATGTGAAGTTTATTTCATAGTTTAGGGGATACATGAACTTATTTTGATTTGAAATTTTGATGAGGAATTCTTGAAACCTTACTTATTCAAACTGGAAAATTTTTAAATTTTTGCAAGTGTTTAGTTTGGTCAAATAAATCGTGTAAATAATACCTAGCTCAGTTTAGGATTAATCTAACTAGTCAGGAGTTAGGCCTTATTTCACTGAATTAATGATCTTGTTTTGCCCTATAAGTTTTTTGTCGCCTAGAGAAGATGTTAAGGTAACTCTGTACCAAATTCCATGGCATTTGGAGTTGAATTAATGGGTCAATGAAGTAGTTTTCTAAGCTTATGTGAGACCGAAACAGAACTGATATCTGGTTGCTAAAAGTGTTTGTAGAGGGGTCAAATGATAGAATTTTGATCTGAAAATTTTATCCTAATATGTCAATACATAAGATGGTTGTGAGTCAAATTTCACAATTTTTGGAATTGTAGATTAATACCAGAATTTTCCTAAAGAATGGACTCGAAATTTGTTCCAAAACTGAACAAGGATAAATGTTTGGTAGCTTATGTTCTTATTTGATGTTATTCTTGTTTGACTTGTTCTTTAGGCCTTCAGTGAGATTTTTGGTATCCTTTCTTTGGGATTAAAGAATATATTTGGCTCGGATCCAAGGTTAGGGGATCTCTACTTTACCTTGGTCATATTTTTCCGTATATACTTAACCCTAGTAATATAGATATAATGATTTGAAATGACCTTTATGTGTTTATGAATATAAAGGTTAAGCATGTGCTGATATAGTACTTGATATTTTTGTGATACTGTTAATGATGCTATATTGTTTTGGATTATGTTGTATATATGTTTTGGTGCTAGGATTGTACTGATTATGCTGTGATTGAATTGTGCTCATGATTTCTGGTTGTGATTGTGTTTGATTGAAAAGGAAAGGCATAGCGATACACCCCATGGGATGAGATAAATAGAGTGTTAATGGTGGCCTCTTATCATTGGAGGGATAAGGGTGGATGTGACGGAAGCCGCAGACAACGATCCAGAGGTACCTTGGATGACTCGATTGGTACGAGAATTTGTGTTATTGTGTGCCTTATGATTGTTTGGAAATGTATTGTTGACGTGATATATGTAACATGGCAAAAATATATTGTTAGTGTTATGCTATGAATCGTATTTAATGTTGTGATTATACTGACATGGGTCTTAGCATGAAATTGATTACGTGTATATATATATATATACACACACACATATATAGATGAATGATATATTGTGTGTGGTTGTGGTAGAGTAGTGGCTTTCTCACTGGGTTAGTGTGACTCATATCCCAACATTTTTAGGTGTGAAAGAAGAGAAATATCGAGTCGCGTTTGTTTGGGGTAAAGAGTACTTGTCAGTCTTTACTTTTATTTTGTAAGAATCTGGTTGAGGCTCTATAATTGGGTAGGTTGTTCTAGGATGGAAGATGTACGGATGAAATAAGATTGAATATGTATGAATATGTTGATATATATATATATATATATATATATATTATCTAGTGGAACTATGTTGATGAATCATGGATCTTTTATAATTAGTTGTCAGTGAAATGTAAAATTGATAGTTAGTTGTGAACATATTTATATATTGATTTTGCAAATTAATGGAAATAGGGAGTAGAGTTATGTTAGGTAGGCTTACAGAGGTGAGGTGAAGCTCACCATTCGTGCCGGTCACATGCTCGGATCTTGGGATGTGACAAATAAGTATCCATGTGATGTCTCATATAGGTCATCCAACGTATTTGTTACCCTTAACAAGTATTCACATGTTTACTCAAAATATCTCATGCTTACAACTTATGAAGACAGCTGCCTGATCAAATCAAGAAGCATAAAATGTGCTAGTCTATCCAAATCACTGATGTCGAGTCTCAAGTTATCCTACGACTAGGGATAGTTTAGATATATACATAGTTACACATGATAGGAATCTCACATTATGATTGTCATTGTAATTTCGTTCATGCTATGTTTTGTGTCGTGGACTTCATTACTTATATTACGATCTAATCTTAAGTTTATGAATATAAACATAAATAATGAAGAAAACCTCTTTGAATTAACAACTGAGTTTGTACATCAGATGCCAAAGGTGATTGCCTTTAAAGCAACTTCCTAACAAAACATGTACTAAGGGATTGAGGATTTATGAAAATAAATGATGATGAAATCTGCAATTGAATTTGGAAAACCTCAAGTCCTAGTACGTGTAGATATGGGATAAGGGAAGAGAATTGCGAGTCTATGTTGTAGCAATCATGAGGGGAAATGTTTGGGTATTTATGCTATAAGGTCATGTGTTGATAGACACATTACCAAGAAAAGCACGTGAAATGAGGGAAATTCATGGTAAAACCACATGTGATGAAATAAGGGAAGGAAAACAGGATACAACTCGGAAAAAGCCATGATATCTATTTTATATTTCGCACCCCATGTGTAGACGTACATAGTGGGGGCGTGTGATGAAATAAGGGTGTACGGTTAGGGGTTGTGGATGGAGGAATGGTAGTGAAGAAAGAGCACGGGAGGTGCTATTTGTGTAATGACCTTGCATTTATTGTAATGTTTGAATATGTTGTGTTATGGTAAATAGACGTATGTATTCTTTCATATGGTGGGCATTACTTGACCAATCTCTATGCTGACTATATGACATTGTTTGTAGAGCACTTATGTGCTAAGTATATGATGTAATAGAATTTGATGCTATATGGCACTTGACGAAGTACTTGTTAGGTACATGTTTCCAATATGATGAACGCTAATATAGTATGTAATGGCATCATGCATATAAAATTCATTAGAAAGAGAATAAGAATATGAGTTCGAGCTCTATTGGATGTGTACTGGTATTGTGATGGACATATGGTGAGCTTGCGTCTTTATGGTTTTGCACTTAATGCTATTCACCAATTATTCTGGGTTCATAACATGAATGATGTAGGATTAATCATACGGAGATTTGGACATTTCTTAAATCCTTCTCATACTGGTATGATGAAAGTTCACTCACTCATAATCATGATTTAGATATATATATGTCACGACCTAAATTCTAGGCATGTGATCGGCACGCTAATACAAATACGTATCACTGTAAGCCTAATCGATATCTCGATTTCTACCCCTTTTTGTTTATTTATAAATATGTATAACATGCATTGTTCCCTTTTTATTTATTAAATAGTATAGCTTTCATAAGTATTTAGAGTTTAACAAATAGACAAACCAAAATTAAGCAAACAAGACAATCTTATTTTAAATAATTTAAATAATCTCAACTATTACACGGCTTCACATGCCTTCACTAGTCTTTTATATATATATATATATATATATATATATACTTTATAAACCTATAGGCTTAGTAGCCTGTTTGTAAGTTCTTCAAGATAACATATTAATCAGAAGTTTCACTCATAGGATCGACATACTAGAAAATATTTCCCCTTGAACCCTTCAGAGATTTAGCAAGCCACTACCTTAATCTCTAACTTCTGAATTCTTTGATGTAAAAAATTTATTAACACAGCCTCAGATACGTTGGAACTTCAAATATTATTGATATGGAGTAAATTTACAGATATTGTAAGTGAGTAGGAGGGATTACAGGGAGTTCAGAAAGCTCAGGTTCTCAAGCTTCTGAGTAGATGTGGTGGTTGCTTCTGCCTCTAATGCTAATGGAAGTAGGATATTTATACTAGACTATTTGAGTTAATTTAACTCAGGTTTACAAAATCATAGTTACTTTTTCTAGTACGGGTTAATTCCCGTGACTCCTTTTAGTCTTTTCTACTTTTGTCATGTCTATCTGCTTTTGGTTGTCTCCTTCTGTTACTATTATGGGATTCCTTCTTCTTTTTTCTTTGTACTCTTGTGCCGACGATATTGTTTGCTGATTCTTCTTGTCTTGTATTGTCGTTTTGTGCCTACGGATTACTGCTACTGATATTTTCGCTTTCTTGCTTTTTCTCTCTCTTTTTTTTTTAACTCAATTACAGATATGTCTATACTGGGCTCCTCATAGTCTTGGGCCTCTTGTTCTGAGTCTTTACAATATTTACATTTGTGCCCTGAGTAATCTAATAATAATCTACATATTCTTTTCTTTGTGGGCTCAGACAAATTCATATAATTTTTCTTTATTTTTTCAGCCCAAAGATTAAAATCTCTAGCTAATCTACTGGTCTTTCCTACTGAATATATACAAGTTGTTGGGCCGGTAAAGTAGGTCCACTGCTGTTCATCGGCGTTTAAAGTTCTTGTAATTTCTTGCATTATTATGGCCATCTCCTATGCTCGGATATTATGTAGTTTGAATTTGAGGTCTTCTTCGTCTTGAATAATGTCCTTAACTTCTTGGTCACATTTGTAGGACTTCTTTGTAGTTCCCATTTTTATCAGATTTATTGGAGGATAATATTTGTCAGGTGTTATTTCACATATAGTGGAATAGAAATGAATGTACATTTGGTATTGGGTAATAATTTTTGAATAGTGCTTGGTAGACTCAATAATATGCTGAAGTAATTCAAATAATTCTTTGAGGTCTTTAGAGGGATAAATGGTTTGGATGAAACCATAATTGAATAAGGTTTTTACTAATTTTGGATTGGTTCCTGGCATTACTATTGTTTTGTTTAGTGCATAATGGGAGGCATATCTAATGGTGTTGGTAGGTATTGACAAAGTACTGGTCTTTTTTATCAATAGTTGAAAATATTCATACTGTTCTTTTCTTTGGAAATTGGTAGGGTTCGAATCAGGTTTATTGGGCTTTTTAGAAGATTGGGTTTGGTCTTTGATAATCTGAGAGAAAGAAATTACTTGCGGTGGCACCATCATGGCTGGTGTCAATAGCTTTGGTTTATCTGGTTTGGATTTACTGGTTCCTAGTTTGGATTGAAGATCAGATACTATTTTTTCAATATTCTCAATTCTTTTTGTCAAGCCTTCTGGGCCAGATGATATTGTAATTTGGTCAAAAAGACCTTTAATACTATTTGAAAGATTATTGAGCTCTGTGGTCATTAATCCTTGAAGCATGGAAATACTTACTTCCAAGATATTTGTCTTTAATTTTATTTGCTCAACAAGAGATAACTCTTGGTTAATATTCTCTTCTACTGGAATCTCTGGCTGATTATTTTCCATAGTTGCACCTGCTAAGATAATCAGCAATTAAATTATTTTGTCCTTTAATATATTCGATATTGTAGTCATATGCTAAGTCCATTTGCTATTTGATTAGCATTTTATTACTTAATTTACAAGTATTTATTCCTTTATCAAGCCAATGTTTAACTTGAGTATTATCTGTCTTAATAATAAAATTCGTATTTACTATGAATAGTTCAAATTTTTCTACTGCCTTTACTATGGCTAAAAATTCTTTCCAATTACTATGATATTTACTTTGACTTTCATTAAATTTTCCACTTGAATATCTAGTAATGTAATGTTTTCCTTTATATTCATAATATAAAGCTGCTCCCCAATAATTATCTGATGCATCGGTATAAATAATCCACCTAATATTTGTCATTTTTGGTATATTTAATTTTGGTATATTTTTACACAAATCTTTTATTTGATTCACTACTCTTTTTGTATTAGTATCCCAAATCCATTTACTTTTTTCTCCTGCTAACTTTGATATTTGTGCTGTTAATTTTGACAAATTTGGAATATAATGTCTAGCTTGGTTAACTAGTCCTAAAAATGATTGTAATTCCTTTTTATTAGAAATCTTTTGAAATTCTATTACTTTTTTACTAATGTGTTCTTGGAGTTGAATTCCTTCTGGTGTTATAATCTGTCCTAAAAAGGATATAGTATTTTTTCTTAATTCTGTTTTTTGAGGTGATATATTTAATCCTTTTGTTTCCATGATCTCTACAAATCTATTTAAGTGGTCTTCATGTAATTGTTCATTTTCAGAAAATATTAAAATATCATCTATATATACTATATCAAACTCTCTTATTGGAGCTAATAATTTAGTAATATATTCTTGAAATATACTAGAGCTATTGTTGAATCCCATAGGTAATACATTCCATTCAAATAATCCTTCTGAGGTACTAAAACCTATATAGTTTTTACTTTCTTCAGTTAATTTTATCTGATAAAATCCTGATTTACAATCAAACTTACTAAATATGTTTTTTCCTTTTACTAAGTTAAATAACAAATCCATTTTTGGAATAGGGTATCTATTTTTAATAACTATTTGGTTTAATCTTCTATAATCAATTACCATTCGTGATTTTCCTCTTTTTTGTTCACTATGTTTAATTACTATCATTGCTGGTGATGAGTAGTCAGATTTACTTTCTTTAATTAAATCATATTTTTTAAGCTCAGATATATGCATAATAAATTCCTTTTTCTCAGTTTCTGTCCATGGTTATGGATTGCAATTTACTTGTTTGCTATAATCTTTTTAGTTCTATGGTTGCTAGAGGTTTAGATTTTTCCCAATGTACTAAAGGATTTTCACTGTAATTTTCTTTTATCCTTTGCTCTATTGTTTTAGTTATCATTATTGATATTTTGGGTAAGTTTTCCTGAATTTCTATAGCTTTATTATTTGGTATAAACTGAATTTCATTATCATTATATTTCTTTTGAAAAATTTCATCTTTTCGTCTATAGGGTCTAATTATTCTTATTCCCCATGCTTGGTGCTTACAGGGTGTTGTGAGAATTAATACTTTTTGATGAAAAGTTATTGGGTAATATTGTTCTAAGAAATCTAATCCTAATAATAGGTCACAACTAATTTCATTGTATTGATAAATTTTGGAGATTTTTAATTCATAATTTCCTATTTGCACATATACATCTTTTGCAACTAATTCTAACGTGTGAATTTCATTTCCTGCACTAGTCATTCTTAATGGTGTATTTTCTTTTTTCTAATATTCTGGTGGTAACACATTATATTTTGCTGTTGTTAAATTTGCTCCTGTATCGACTAATGCATGATACTTTCTTGATCTATATTTTTTATAATTGATTTTGACTAAAATATAATATAACATTATATTAATTGTACTTTGGGAATTATTATTGTTTGGTAATTTATTGTTTTTAGTATTTCATTAGTCCTGATTCTATAAGGTCTAACTTGGTTTAAAAAGTCTTTTCCTAATATCATTTTATGTTCTGCATTATTATTAATCATATTGTCTACCCATAATTTTACTTGAATTGTATCTCTTTTATTAAATCTTAAAATAGCATTAGTCATTGTTCCTATTTCATCAATAATAATGTTGTCATCTGTTAATTATAATTGCATATTACTATGTTCTTTTGTTGGGTCTATTATTGCAATTATTTGTTGCCATTCATTATTTTTTCTAATTTCTAATAAGACTAAATTCTTACTATTGGTTAAATCTATTTGAGAGGTTGGTCTTATTTCTGGTAATCTTGAGGTTATTAATATTTCAGCTAATCTCATTCTTTCTATATCAGGGTAACTTCTTTGACTTGTTGTTCTTCTTAAATATTAGTTACTTTGACTGCTTTGTGGTCTTTCATATTCAATACTATATCTTGGTTGGTTTAAATTTATATTTAATGATCTATTTTCTAATGTATTATCAAATTCTGTTCTTCTTCTTACTACATCTTGGTTAGTTATTGTATTATCTAAATTAAATTGTATTTCTGTAGGTAATGTTATTCTTTGATTATCTAAAGGTATTTCTCTTAATACTGGTGCAAAATGTTTATTAATTGATATTCTTCCTTGTCATTTTTTATAAATCTTATGTTGATTAGTAAATATTAATCCCACCATTACTTGTATACTAATGATTTTACTATGTAGAGGCATTTTTATTCCTTTTATTTTATGATATATATTTAATATTTTATCCATATTTCCTTCAGCTCTTGATATTGCAAAATTGGTATTTACTGTAAATTTTAATTTTTGATATATTAAATTTCCACTAAGTATTCCTAATATGCTATCCTTAACATTTGTTATTCGTCCATCTGTTCATACTAATTCTACTGGTGTATCTATTCCTTCCTTAAAATAAGCTTTTACTAATAATTGTACTCCTTGGATATATATTTTTGATACTTCTTCTTTAAATGGTAATTTTGATATTTCATTTTCTATTAGAGTTTTATTTATTAATGGTATCCTTAATACTCCTGTTGATAATTCAGATTCTATTGGTTGTTTTTTATCTAATATTACATAGGCATATTTTTTTTTAATTTTTCTTTATTATTTTATTAACTTTACTAAATATATTTTCTTGTTTTAAATCTTGTGTTTGTAAATCTAAATTTATTTTTGCTATTTTATCATACTGTTTTTCATTAAATATTATTCTAATTTCAGATATTCCTTCTTCAGGTTCTATTTGTTGGTTATATAAATCATAGTCCTCACTTATACTACTAGCTTCTCCTAATTCTGTATTCATCATATATATACTATTTTCTTGATCTATTTTAGAATACTCATATTCACTAGTATATTCTTTTTCTGTTTCAGATGAATTATTAGTGATTTTATATATTTTATAAATTTCTAAATCATTATCTTCTATTTCACTTCCATATTTTTCTAATGGTTCTAGGTTATTTTCATAAGTCATTTCTAGTATTTTCATGGTTTTCTTATTTTTTGGTTTAAGGCAATTAGTTGAAATATGTCCTAATTCTCTACAATTATAACATTTACATGTCTTAGGATTTTTCTTATAATCTGTTCGTTTCCTGAAATATTTCTTATTCTTATAGGGTCTATATTTTCTACTTTCGTAATATTTTTTGTATTTGTCTTTGGATATTTTTTGAATTTTATTTTCTTCTAAATAATTTTTTCTTTTTTCTATGTTTTGTTAATTCACATCCCCATTTATAGTATATATATTAACCAAAGAAAAGATTAATATAAGGAAATATCACTTAAATATAAATAAATATTAATTGAAAAATGAATAACAATTAAAATAAATATAAGTAAATATCAAATATTAGTTAAAATTAATATTAACTTATAATGTAAATAATATAAATTATTATGACCATACATCATACATTCACATAAAGGAAGAGGATAACTTATTCGGATTCCAAAATTCTCCCATATTTATGGTTCAAATAAATAAATACGTCCAAATCATAAATACGTCCAAATCATTTTTATATTCATCTAAATATCACCAAATTGCAAAACTCGTTCAACACACTTGCAAAATAAATTCAAATCCATTAACTCTTAAGCATAATTAAGTATGAAACTGAAATAAATGGTTCAAATGCCCAAGACCCCCTAGATGTCTTAGTTAATCAGAGAGCTTTCTAAAAATAATAATAAAAAAAAGTAAGCTAATGAGTGTGAGATAATTATCTTAGTAAGTGAGTCAATCCACACCTTAATAAAATCCGCTATGCCAAAAATAATAAAAATAAAAGCATAGGCACACATCACAAATTAGAAGGAAAGGTACCTACCAGAAAATCTGCAATTCAATCAAACAACTCATATAAATGGAACTAGTACTCATCAATGGTAAAAGTACTAGAGAGCGCCTGTATGCTTACTCAACCAACCTCATCAAACCCGCCACAATGCACAACCTCATCCTTTATTGTCAGGGTGCCTCATGAGTCGCAATCTCAGACTCAGGTTCATCTCCCTATCGAGAGAATCATTGTCTCCACTCTTAGAGGTCGAAGCCATCCTGTCACCCAGAGTTCCCGCTTGACATAAGAGGGGGTACTATCCCACCCAAACCCAAACAATGTTAATCCAATTCAAAAATAACATCAACATAAATCATCAAATCCATATTCACAAGTGTTTATAAGGTTTTTTTGGTCTAATCGAGATTCAACAACAAACCTGTGTCAACTCATTTTTTCGGTCGAAGGCCAAAATCTGACAACAAATACTTGATTCTATCGATGACGATTGTGTTTCCAAAATTATGATGAAATTATGGCCTAAAATGTACTTTTTTTGTAGAAAAGTTAAATGAAAACGGTAAAAACAGAAAGCAAGTATAAAAAGGAAATTGCAGAATATAACGTGCAGAAAAGGTAAACTACAGAGAGTAAAGGGCAGAAAGTAATCGACAGAATGTAAATTGTAGAAGGTTTAAAGTGCAGAATATAAATGAAAGTGAATAAATTACTGGAAGATAAATGAAAGTGAATAAATTACTGTAAGATAAAAGAGACTGGAATGTAAAAGACTTTCAATTTAAATGACTTAAATGTAAGGTAGAAAGCATACTTTGATGTTGATCCTTTAATCTGCTCATGTGAGAAGTTAAGATTTTTAATCAAGAGTTGTCAACCCCTTTTATAATGATTAAACAAGTATCTATTGGCAAATGACCAAAGTAACTGCCTATCTAGCTATTTGCCACATACATGATGGTTTAGAATTACATTTCCTCAACATAACTACCCAGACCCATGCACATAGCAGTTTACAAGACCTGAAAAAACTACCCTAGCCAGCTAATAGCAGAGTAGCTCTTTGACGGCTTCAACCTGATAGATTCCCTTGCGTTCGGCATTTGACAAATGACTTATGTTCAAATGATAAACCCTAGTCTCTAGACATAGATGACTTTTTCAGACCATATATTTGCTTGTCGAGTGACAAGCTTTTGACAATTTTGCCTTGTCATACACAAGTGTTGTCATAAAGATGTCCATCTAAACTTTTCCGTCAAATTCTCCCTTGTCGAGTAATTGAATTCCGTCGAGTAGCCAGACCATTGCTTTGACACTTAGTCAAATGGCACTAATTTATTGCAACAGTGAGGACGATTATTTGTCGGTCAAGCAAACTTGGTCTAACAAATATAAAAGTTATATATTTTTTTAAAAATAATCATCCCACAGATGCCCCCCCAAATTTTTATTTTCGATGGACACTGAGAGAATTAAAATTTAAACGACCTCGTAACTACCACCAGATTTCTAGGGACTTGGCTCAATATCATGATTATCCCTAATATGGTAGCCTCATTGTACTCTTGACGTCTTGTGTGCCCAAAGCCTTTAAAACCCTAAACCCTAGTTGTCAGGCCTCTTACTCTGCCATTTTGTGCCATTCACAATCTTCCCCTTTTTAGCATTTTCAGCAACCTTCATCCCCAAATTAGTCTGAACGATGGCCTCTTCATCCAAAGTTGGAACTTCTTCAGCTACTAAGCAAGCTGCTGCTACCAAGAACAAAAACATAATTCGTGACCTGATCATAGATCCTTCAGAGATGTGGCTGAAATCTAAGGTAATAATCCCCATTACTGATTCTTCTTTTACTCCCTCATCTGCTTTACTGGGACCTATACTATCCCTAGAGACTTTCCTGACAAACCTCCAGTCGATTTTCCCTTGCAAGACACCTGACGAGGCTATTCTTACTTCGGGCTCATCCATACCTATCCATTATTTCAAGAAGGCTCAGAGGATGTTCCAGACTCCACCTTCTCGAGTTGACAGATACCATATCTAGCTCGACAAAGTACAAACCCAGAAAGGCGAATTTTGGAAAAAGATAGGTGTTTCATCCAACTTTCCCAACATACCATCAGAATCCACCTTGCTATAGTGGGAGCTTCAATCTTTTTCTTGAACAAGACCACAAATGATTTCCATTTTCTGTACGGCATGATTGGTCGAACAGTCTTTGACATAGCAACTATCATGGGTCTTCGACAAGATAGGGAAGTCATTCACCCACACCTGTGACTCGTCAAAAGATAGAGGTTTATTCTTCCAAACATACCTCTTTTTCTTCTTTTGTGGACTTCCACCACAAAAGTTTAAATGAAGTGTCAGATGAAGAGCACGTTGCCTTCCTTCTACTTTGACCGTTAGCTTATGCATTTGGCTCAAAATCTATAACTATGGCCAAATCACTTCAGCCCCTAGCTAACGTCATCCATGAAGGCACTCAACTGGCCCTGAATCAATGGCTCCCTGCTAATCTCTTCCAAAGTATAAGTCAAATGGTTGACAACATCAGAGCTTAGACGAAGAAGGAAAATGTCAGAGGCCTCATCTGGCTATTGCAACTGTGGTAAATGCTATTTTAGAACCACGCCTATCAATCCAGCCTGTGAATGAAAAATTGATGGGATACATGTCTGGTTCATATGGAACAAAATTTTGCTATCTGGTTTGTGATTCCCTCACTGAGAATGAAAAACAAAACTTTCACTACTTTTTTAGAATTTTTCATTCAATTACTGATGGTTCGACAAAAATAAACTTTGCCCTTTTCACTGAGCGCCAGAAGGGTCCAAAATGGTTTATTCGACCAACAACATCTGAGAAGGAAAGTGTCTCAATTTGGTTAAAAATCTCTGTCAACAAGTCATCTTTGGAGCGGCTTCTGACACAGAAGATGCCAACTTCTATGTGTACTTGCTCAATATGGTTACTTGACAAATGGGCCTCTATCAGTCAATCCTAGTGCCTTACTTAACTACGCCAGAAGATCATTTTATCGATGCCCATATCTCT
Source organism: Biancaea sappan (assembly GCA_037074585.1). Lineage (NCBI taxonomy): Eukaryota > Viridiplantae > Streptophyta > Magnoliopsida > Fabales > Fabaceae > Biancaea > Biancaea sappan. The sequence continues at coordinate 67,601,053 of CM073492.1, forward strand.
AAAGAGGAGAATGTTAGGCAACTGATGAAAAAATGACAAGCATCCTCAATGCTTCAAGCCTGTTCTTTTTATAGTTTCACAAGGAGTGTCCAAATGTTTTGTCGACTGGTAGTCAAAATACTATCAATCATTTCGTCAAAGTATCAAAACATGTTTTGATATCATTGTCAACTCTCCTATGTAGGTCACAATCCAACGATGAAAACAAAAGATAGCATTTAGAGGAAATTCGAGCTTTCGAGAAATACTATAAGATAAAGTAGGATCCTCGCTACAACTATTGGATTGTTTGAACGTGGAGGAGATCATAGCCAAACAAAAAGAAGAACATATGGTTCGACATGGGTTCAAGAATTTAGACTTTTTGGTTGTTAAAACTTCACAAGGGTTTGTTAAAATAGTTTCTTTTTGGTTGCTCATTTTGGTTTAGTTGATGTATTTCCTGAGAAACCGACGAGAGTAGGTAACTTTAAAGTTGTCAAAAGACATGGGTTTATCACGAATCTTTTTTGAACAAAGAATGATGAGGTTACTTTCACTTGTCGGTTTTCCTTCCCTTTTGAACAATCTAATGCTATGATGATTGCTAGCGAGTTTCCCCATGGTATTCAATCTTTTACTTCAAGGCCATGAACATCTCTGACCACTGATATTTATAAGTTTATCTGGAGCACTTCCTCTAAAGGAACCCTTGGCTTACAAGTGACCATTAGAGCAAATGGTCATCATCGAGTCAGAGGAAGAAGAAGAAGATTATCAACCTCTTCAATAGAGAAGGAGGAGACTGGTAAAAGCAAGTGACCAATCAAGGGCTGTAGCAATTGACCGTCCAGCTACTACTTTTCCTTAAACTGATATATCTGAAGCAATTACTAAGCCAATAGCTCTATCAAAAAGAAAAATAGTCTTTTCTAACACTGACCATGCTACCAAGAAATCTAAGGCATGCAAAGGCTTAGTGGTACCTAACCCCATTGTTGAGTTTCAGGTATATTTATCTGTCGAGCATTATGATTTGTTGAAAACGAATTGTTCACTGTTTACTTGGGCAGGATGAAGAACCTGCTGCTAAGCATTTGAATTCTCCTGCTATATCCGTCGACCCAGGCCTGCAAACCCAAAGAGTATGATCCTTTGACAAAATTTTCTTTGACATTGAACATGCACTTCATCTTAAGACTGATATATTTTTTGTTTAGGGCGAGACTCTACTTAGAATTCTTTAGGGCGAGACTCCCACTGTAGATAGGTCTATCGAAGGTGCTCCACAAGCTGAAGCTCTTCCATTTGAGGCTCTAAAAATATCACTACTAGTCAAGACCTAACGACGAGAGTCTACTATCGAAGCGGCTAAAGCTTTTCTTATCAAATATTAGAGACTGTACATTCTCCATTTTGACAATCTTCATCACCTGAAAAACACAACAAGGCAGTAGTGTCTTCTAGTTCCCAACGATTTGAACAAAGCCACACTACTGTCAACTTGCCCTTACAAGATAATCTACCTCTTGTGATTTGTGGCAATTTTAACATGGAGGCTCTAATGGCCGATGTCTCGCCTATGTCTCTCGTTTCTAGCTCAATTCACCTGACGGACCAAGAAGGATCTTCTACCCGTCCAATTGCTAGTGGTTCGGACATAAATGCATTGATCGATCTTCTATCAGGTAGTCTGACTTCGTCGATTTTTTCTGTGATTCCAAAATGATTTTCAACAGATCCAAAAGCTGAAGAACTTATAAAAGAGTTGAAGACCTTCTTGGATTACTCCTTCGAGGTTATTGCTTTTGATAAATCATTGAGAAGCAAAATCCAAGTTATCTTCAATGAGCTTAAACCAGTTAGATCATAACTTCCTATCTCCTGTCGAAGCCGTCATTTGACCTTTAAAGATTTTATGAACGATTTGTCCAACAAAGCTCCAAACTTCAATCAGATAATGTCTACTTATACCAAGAAGATGTCAGGAAAAGAAATTGTTGTTGATCAACTAAAGATCTGAAAGCAAAAATAGACCGACAGAATGAGATGATCGCCAAGATAAAGGAAGGCTGCCTACTTGCCACTAGCAATATTGGCCAATTTGAAGAATACCTCATTGTGTTAAAAGAGAAAACTAGAAAAACCAGAGAAGATTTGGCATCAGCTAAATTATTAGAAGATAAACTTGCCCATACTTTGACTAAACGTGAAGTAAAACGGGAAAAAATAATAGAAAGTGCCATGGCTGTTGCAGTCAATGCTCAAGCTTTTGCTGAAAAGATCAAGTCTTTGGAGACTGAATACTTGTCTGCCTGTGCAGACAAAGAGACATTAGCTGATGTCTGGGAATGCTTGTGCTAAATGTAGTTGGTTAGGGTTGTCTAATGGATTTTGTTTGATGTATTATCGGTCTTTTTAATCTGACCATTTTTTATATATATATATATTCGATTGATTTTACTTTACACATTGTCAGCATGTATGACTTTAAGTATTTGCCATTGATTGATTTTACTTTTACCCCCGAGTTAACATCATCGAGAGTATAAGCGTTTCCTGAGAATACTTGTGTAATTATAAATGGTCCTTCCCACTTTGGCGACCACTTACTATATTCTCAACAATATTTCTTAATAGGCAAAATTACCTTCCATACCAAGTCACCTAAGTTAAAAGCTTTAAATTTAACACGATGGTCATAAAATTTTGTAATCCATTCTTTTGTCGAATTAAATTTTCTAAAGCAATTAATCTTTCATTAGTAATTTGTTCAACTTACCAAACATTGAATCCCAATAACTTTCAACTAGTAACTCATCTTTTTTTTGAATGCGAATCGAATGGAGATTGATCTCGACAGGCAAAATGGCATCATGACCATAGACTAATTTGTATGGTGATGTACCTGTCGATTCTCTTGGCGAGTTTCTATATGCCATAGAATCTGATCAAGGGTGTTATAACAATTTCTATGTTGTCGGCCAATATGCTTTTTTAATCAGGCTTATAAGAATTTTGTTGATGGCTTCAACTTGACCATTCGCCTATGCATAGTATAGTGTAGACGTGATCAACTTGATCTTCCTAGAATCAGTATATTCGACAACTCCCTATTTAGTAAAGATGGTTCCTTGATCAATTGTCAGAGTTTGAGGAATTTCAAATCTGCAAATGATGTGATTTTCAACGAAATTAATCACATCTTGTTGGGTGACATCTTTTAACACAATCGCTTTGACCCATTTGTTGAAATAGTCGACCCCAACTAAAATGTATCTATGCCTCTTCGACGAAGGAAGCTGTATCTAGCCAATTAAGTCAAAGCCCATCTATAGCCAAAGTTTAACAATCAAATGTAAATCACTAGCTAGAATGTTTTGTATGTGGCCATGTCTTTGACATTCTTCACAAGACATAGCAAACATTATACAATCCTTAACTAGCATTGGTGTCACATCCTAAGATCTAGGCATGTGATCGGCACAGATGGTGAGCTTCACCTCACCTCTGTAAGCCTGTCTAACATAATTCTATTCCCTATTTTTGTTAACATGCAAAATCAAAGTATAAATATGTTTACTATTAACTATTAATTTTGCATTTTATTGACAAAACTAATTATACAAGATCTATGATTTATCAACATAGTTCCATTATATATTGCATTTCAACATATTCATACATATTTAATCTTATTCCACTTATACATTTTCCATCCTAAAACAACCTACTCAATTACAGAGCCTCAACTAGATTCTTACAAAATAAAAGTGAAGATTAACAAGTAAACTTTACCCCAAACAAATAGGGAATTGATCACCATACATGACTCGACAGTGCCCTTTCTTTCGCACCTGAAAATGTTGGGGTATGAGTCATATTGACCTAGTGAGGAAACCACTACTCTACCACAACCACACATAATACATCCATTCACACATATATATATATATACACATGCAGTCAATTTCATGCCAAGACCCATCTTAGTATAACTACAACATTAAGTAAGATTCATAGCACAGCACTAACAACACATTTTAGCCATGTCACGCATATCACATCATCCATACATTTCAAACGATCATAAGGCACACAATATTACAAATTTCTGTACCAATCAGGTCGTCCTGGATACCTCTGGATCGTTGCCTGCGGCCCCTGCTGCATCCACCCTTATCATTCCAATAATGAGAGGCCACCCTTATCACTCCATTTATCTCATCCCATGGGGTGCACCACCTTGCCTTTTCTTTCTGGTCAAATATAATCATAACCAGGAATCATGAGCATAATTCAATTGCAGTATAATCAGCACAATCTTAGCACCATAACACATATATACACAACATAATTCAAAACAATATAACATCATTCATAATATCACAAAAATATCAAGTATTATATTCCTCAGCACATGCCACCATCAATCCAACACATCACCACGAGAATGATTGTCATCATATCAAAACAACTCACATATAAATACATATATCAATCATTACAATCATTTATCATGCATATGCTTAACCTTTATATTCATAAGCACACAAAAGGTATTTCAAATCGTTATATCCATATTAATAAGATTAAGTATATATAGAAAATACAAACAAGGCAAATTAGAGATCCCCTCACCTTGGATCCAAGCCAATTATACTCTATAATTGCAAAGAATAGATACCAAAAATCTTACCAAAGGCTTAGAGAACAAGTCAAACAAGAATGACATCAAATCAGAACATAAATTACCAAACATTTATCCTTGTTTTGTTTTGAAGCAATTTTTGAGTCCATTCTTTAGAAAAATTATGGTATTGATCTACAATTCCAAAAATTGTGAAATTTGACATACAATCATATCTATGTGTTTAAATACTAGGATAAAAATTTCAGATCAAAATTCTATCGTTTGGCCCATCTAAAGACCCTTATAACAACCATAGGTCAGAACTGTCTAATTTCTACATTGGTTCTCTTTTTCTATTCAATAAGCCTATCAAATCTTATCCAAATGCTATGAAATTTGGTAGATACTTAGTATGATGTCTCAGCTAGTTACCACAAAAATTTCAAGTCAAATTAATGTGGTTTAGCCACTGAACAAGGACTAAAATCCAATTCTGTTCAGATTTGTTTCTGCACAGAATATGAGTCTATTCCTGAGTGTTTTGCCAAGCCAAACTCTTCCAATTGCCATGAAACTTTCTAGATTAATCCTTTTACATATTGAGAGGTTTTCATAGAATTATAAAGATTTTAGGGCCTCATTTAGTCATCCAAAATACACAGAAAATATAGCAGACCAAGTCAGTCTTGTTTTTCTTATTTTTCAGATTTCAACTACTGTTTTAGGTGTAATAAGGCTACCCAACCAACCTAGAAAACTCTAAAAGAATTTAGGCATATTCTTGGATACATTACCTAATTGCATACTAAATTTCATGACCATTGGAGTTCACTTGCATTGAAAACAGCCCAAAACTTGGAAAGATGTTGACAACACTTGAGTTAGATTACCAAATTTTTAATCCTTACTTCTACTTGTTAGTCCATCATTCCCATATGCATTGACAATATAGAATTGAGTAATATTAATAAACCCTTACCAATGACATTCAAAAAAAAATAGTTTCTTATTAGTTCATCAAAATCACTTTCACAGCCCGTTTCACTCTCACAACTCAATTTCCACTTCATCTTTAAACATTTAAAGATTCTTGAAATTAAAGAACCAAGAATAAACTCCAAAACGGCCCTCTTTGTTCGTCTTTTATTAATTCTTCCCATTTCCCAATTTCACTTCCATATCAGACCTAAATTTTCAACAGAAATATAATTTTCATCATAATATTATTCAAAATTCTACATTAATAAATTATGCAGAAAACCCAACATCTTCCTCTCAATATTCATAGTTTTCCTGTGTCATCTGTTACTCTATCCTACTCTCGGCCACTCAGCAAAATTTCAACACATACTCAAGTTACCAATTCAAGAACACAATCACTAAATTTATAAGGGACCTAAGCTAAAATTCAAGTTGGGAGAACATAGGCATGGGTAACAAATCATAGCACATTTGGTCGAAGAAATTGCAGAAAAAGGAAAAAAGGATTCCTCACCAGTGAACAAACTCAAATGGCCGACGGTGGGACTGATTGTCGGACGTTGCATAACCAGACGATGCCGGTGAAGTAGCCAAGGATGAAGATTGAAGAAAACCGTCCCTCTCGCACACCCACAATGCTGTCTCACCCTCTCTCACAACTCTATTCTCCATTCGTGTAGCAGAGGAGATCAAAGGGAAAGGAAGGAAAAGAATGTGGGGAATCTTTAGGCAATGGTGACGATGGTGGGGGTGGACGATGGCCACCATAACTCTCGGTCTCTTTCTCTCTCTCTCGTCCTCATTTTTGCTGTCTTGCTTCCTGTATGCGTGAAGCTTCAAGAGGCTTATGTTCTGGCTTCTTTTGGAAGCTAAATTCTTTTCTTTCTTTTCTTTTTCTTTTTTTTTTAAATCTAATGGTGTAAGATGACACAAGCGTCATCATCTCCAATGGCCACATATTCGCCTTTTGCTAAAATCTCACAAGACTACATTTCTTTAATTCACTCAGGTCCTCCCTGATTTTACTAAAATTTCTAATTTTTCTCAAAAATCCAAACTTATTTTGATACTCCTTATTTCATCTTTTCCAATAGTATAAAATCTCCACACATCTATATAAAATTTTAAATAGGTCTTTTTTAGAATTTACTATCATTTTTGTTTCCAAAAATTAAAATTTAATTCCCTAAATTTTTAAATTCCTTGTTTAAAGTTCACTGTGAATAGCCTAAAAACCTCGGGCATTACAGTTGGCCAATAGAATCTTCATTGTCAAAGGATCCACTTCATTTTTTCACCTGCTTGATGAGCTCCACGGATGCCTTGATGGACTTTCGACAAGGCAATGTATGCCTCTGACTCACTTAAGCATTCTTCCAAATGTATGTCGACAATCATTCTATATAATTGTCCACCTGACAATACAAAATTTAATGCCCTGCATTTGAGTTTTCATTCTACTTTAGAACTCGGGTTTTCTAAATAAGCAATGATTGCTTTCTCCAATTATGACTTGTATGGACACTATTTTGTAACACACCTCTTTCTTCTAAAGGGTACAAAAGTTCTCTAATTTCTATTAAATCCGACAAATTCTTTTGAGAAATTTTGTATTCAGAAGCTATTTGAGCCAAATCATTAGCTTCTTCATTTGACCCTCTTGGAATGTGTTGGACAATTACTTCATCAAACTTTTTAGTTAACTTACTTGCTACAGCACAATATTTTATCAAATTTTGATTAACATATTTGTATTCTCGAGTAATTTGTTTAACAACTAACTGGGAATCTCCAAGTATATGCACCCTCTATGCTTTCATTTGACAAAGTATTTCTTACTTGATAATTAAAGTTTTGTACTCAGCCTAATTGTTAGAACAAGAATACTTAATTTCAAACATAAGTTTAGTTGGAGTTCCCTTAGGGGATATAATTAAAATCTTGATGCCACTCCCTTTTTTGTTCCTTGAATCATCGAAATAAAGATGCTAAGGTTTTAATCCAACAAAATTTATGTCATTATCAACGTCTAAACTAGGATGGTCGACTAAAAAGTCAGCCAACACTTGGCCTTTGACGGCTTTCATAGGAACATATTGTAATGAAAATTCTGACAGCGCAATCCATTTACCAATACGTCCATTGAAAATAGGTTTGGATAACATAAATTTTATTATATCGGTCTTCAACATAACAAGTACATTACAAGGCATTATATAATATTTCAGCTTGGTCCAAGAGAAATACAATGATAAGCATAACTTTTCAATTCACTATATCTTGTTTCTACATTATTTAGGACTCGACTAAGGTAGTAAATGGCTCTTTTGACATTATTCTCATTATCTTGAGCTAGTAAACTTCCTATCGTTTCCTTAGAAGCTGAAATATATAACTTCAATAGCTGTTGTAGTACTAGTGACATCATAACCAAAGGGTTCATAAGGTAATGCTTAATTTGATCAAAGGCTTCTTGGTGACAAGGATCCCAGAAGAATTCTTGCTCGGCTTTTATCTTGACCAAAGGTGAAAAGACCTTGGTTCTACCTTATAAATTGGATATCAATATTCTTTAAAAGTTCACCTTCCCCAAGAAAGATTGTAATTCCTTCTTATTTGTCGATGGGGTGGCTTCCAAAACTGCTCTAGTTTTGTTCTTGTCCACTTCGATGCCTTTTTTATGGACTAAGAATCCTAGAAATTTGGCAACCGACACTCCAAAAGTACATTTCTCCAGATTCATTTTAAGGTTGTTCTTTCATATTCTTTCAAAAGCTTGCCTCAAATATGTGAAGTGATTTTGTGTAACATCCGAAATCATTATGGAATAAATATTTAATATTTTATTATTATTATTATTTTGAGACTCTAGAAATCTCTTCAATGTCCTTGATGAATCTAGATTGTTCTAGAGGAATCTTGTATGTTCTACATATATCTTGTATATTCTTGAATTTCCTAGATAAGTGTAGAATGTTGTAGAATGGTATAGATAATTCTAGAGAATTCTAGGTTAGTCTAGGTTTATCTTGAGTTATCTTGAGTTTTCTAAACATTTCTAGTATAGATAATTCTAGAGAATTCTAGGTTAGTCTAGGTTTATCTTGAGTTATCTTGAGTTTTCTAAACATTTCTAGTATAGATAATTCTAGAGAATTCTAGATTAGTCTAGGTTTATCTTGAGTTATCTTGAGTTTTCTAAACATTTCTAGGCTTTAAAGAGATATTTGAATATTCAAAAGGAATTTTCCACTTGCCTCCCATTCTTAGCTATAAATAGCAATATCTTCTTCCCCTTTCCTTGCATCATTCACAGCTGAGAGAGAGTGAGAAAAAGAGAGTACAACAGCTTGGACAGTAGTAGAAAAATATTCTCTGTTTTTCAACCATAAAATAAAGATTTTTGGAAGAAGCAAATAGCAACGTTAAACTCGATTTTTCTAAGCTACTTTGAGGAGATTCTTCTATTACTAACCCACACAAGTGTTAAGGGAGAAGTGGCAGTAAATAGGAAGCAAAAATCAGAACCAAAACCAGTGCAGACTACCCCACGGTCAACGGTCAAAAATCGTGAAACCAATTTCAAAACAGATTGAATAGCTATTTGAGCTAAAAAGTCAGACTACAAAGTACAGGTAGCGTAGCAATTCATAAAAGCTTGTTTTACTACTTGAATATTTTATGTCCATGAAGTTTTATCTAAAGTGAAATATGTTTTTCATGATGAAATTAGCATGATATTAGCTTGGAAGTTTTCTTCCATGTTTAGCTTAGGAGCTACGCTTCTATGTCAGCTTGGAAATTCTATTTCCATGTCAGCTTGGAAATTCTATTTCCATGTTTTAGCTTGGAATTTTTCTAGCTTGAGTTAAAGGACTGCAGTAGCCTTTTTCTCATGTTTAGCTTGGAAAAATAGTTCTACAGACTATCTTTTCCATGACGTTAAGTGTGCCACCAACTATTCTTGATTCCATGATTTATTCATATATCAGCTTGCTAATTTTTCATCAACCTATTACACTGAACTGATAATTTATATTACATGGACTGATTTTTATGATATAAGTGCTTTTATGACTAAAATGGTATATTTATAAATGTTTATAAAATTATGCTAGCTACTGAGATACCATTATCTCACCTTTTTGTGCTTTTCCAACTGACCATTTCAGGGGCTGAGTATAAGGGGAAAGGTGTAAAGATTGATTGAACACTTTTAGAGCACTCAAGTTTATTAAGTATTAGAATTATAGATTATGTTTTTAAGTTTAGATATCAAATTACTATGTACGACAGATTTGTAATTTATTTCAAACGAATGTAAAATTATCTTATGTTTAGAATTTCAATTATTATGTATAACCAATTATGATTTGTACTGAGAACAATTGTAGAATGTTCTTTTTGAAGATATGAGTATTAAGCATTAGAATTTTAAAAAAAAATTTCAGATTTTAGTATAGTAAAATAAGGACGTTACATTTTGCTTATCTTCTAACTTGACAATGACGTCATCAATGTAAACCTAGAAATTTCGCTATCACATTGTGGAAGATGGCGTTCATCATTCTTTGATATGTGACCCCTACATTCTTTAAACTGAAAGACATGACAATCCATTCATATGTCCTAATAGCTTCGGGGCATATAAAATCGGTTTTCGACATGTCCTCCTCAGTTATAAAAATCTTATTATAGTCTGTATAACCATCCATACAACTTAGAATTTCATGCCCAGATGCAGCATCTACTAATATATCTGCTATAGGCATAGGATATTAATCTTTAGGAGTCACCAAATTTAAATTCCTAAAATCAATACATACCCTTAACATGCCATTTCTCTTAACAACTAAAACCACGTTAGAGAGCCATTCGACATACCTGGTAATGAACTTAGCTTTGAGTAGCCTTTCCACCTCTTCTTTGATTTTCAGCACTACTTTAGGAGCAAATCTCCTATTTGCCTATTGACAGGTCTGCATCCTTCTTTGAGTGGTTCGACAAGGTCTCTACTTAAACCAGGCATCTCATTGTAATCCCAGATGAAGTAATCTCTATATTCGAAATGAGCATGACAAGTTTTCCTTTAAAATCCTTTGGTAGAAATGCACTTATAAAAATGGGTCTCTTATTTTCTTCAATGCCCAAGTTCACTTCTTCCAAAGGATCTTCTGCTTCGATATTTACCTTTTCATTAGGCCCCTTTTCAACTCCCAAAGGGCCATCATTAAAAATATAGTCTGACAACATACCTTCTATTGTGTTGACTGCTTTGTCAGCCCAATAGGCCAATAACCTGTCCAATTGAGTCTTAAGACTCATGGCTATCAATAGCCTCTTCTATACTTGGCCGATTCTTGTCGGCTCTATCTATCAATTTGACACTAAATTGATTCATTAGATAAACTTCCAAAGCATCTTTATTAATCACCCATATTCTGTCACAACTGGTCTAACATTCGGAGTGTAAATTCTGAAGTCGACGTGGAGTTGTTGCAAGTAACAGGGGTTGTCATCCGCTTCGAAGACCTCCACTCATCCTTTTCTATTCCAAAGGATCAATTTTTGGTGCACAGTTGATGGGATAGCTCCGAAGGCATAGATCCAATCTCTCCCTAAAAGTACATTGTAACTAGACTTTGAGGGAATTAGCACAAAGAGGGTAGCCTTTTCAACTGATCTGACGCCGATGTTTAGCATTGCTACTTCATCAAAAAGAGAAGATTTGCCACTAAAATCAGTGACAACCATGTCTGTCTAAATTAAGTCGGATTCATTCTTCCGTAGCTTCTTTGATGTGGCTTTTAGTATCATATTGATGGCAGCTCCACCATCAACTAGGATCCTATTAGTTAGCTTTCCTTCCACTGAAACTTTGATATGCAGAGGACGTAAATGTGCCTTTTGCACGTCGGTTCGTTTCTCAAACTTGGCAAAGTCATCAAGTCTTGCATCCCATTCATCTCCTAGACTGCCAAATCCTCAATGTATGTCATCTTCTATAAATAACCAATCTTCTATCAAATCTTTAAGGTCCTCCTCATTTTCTTTGACATAGAACTCATAATGAGCTTTATATTCTAGTGGTATCATCGAGATGAAATTCTGATTTATGGTGATAGGGTGTTCATCTATATTCTCTTTTTCTCTGACTTGCTCATCTTCGTCACTTCTGAACTTTCCTTTAATTGGGTCCTAGTCATCTTCATCTATGAATAAACCACATTCATCTGTAAAAGGCCCAAGCTTGAAGTAATCCCTATCCACTAGACAATCATCAGATCTTACTTTAGATAAAGTTATGCCCATAGCCGTGATTGCATCGTCTAGATCCATGTCAAAGTCTAAATCGACCTCTTTGTCATCATTGAAACCTAAAGGATCTTTACAGTCGTTAAGGGCTTTGATGACCTCGTCGACCGACATATCCATGTCAATCGCATGACATTTAGGTTTGAAATAGACGAGTTTCCCTCTTTGTTTAACCTTAGATAAAGTTTCTCTCTTTTGGTCCATGTTAGTTATGAGATCCTCCAAGACTGCCTTGACTTCTTTGTGAAACCAATCCTCAAAGTTTGTCCTTTTTACTTCTACCATGGCTACCTGTTTTCCTTTATCACATCTGGCCTTTTCAGTCTCAACCAGCCTGAATAGCCAGCTCTTCTTGAGAAGAGAAGGAAGTATGTTCTCGTCAACAGTTGATCTTGGAGGTACCAGCTGCATTGATTTTCGAACCTTTGCAATCTCTGCCTCAAGCCATGCACTCAAAAGGTTCAGCTGAAATTATGTACTCTCCTTTTGTGTTTTAAATGTCTCTTGTTGACTTACGTCATCATTTTAAGCTACTAGCTTAGTTTTGACCACCAAACATTTTTCTCTCAAACCTTATGGTTCCCCTTTGATTCGAAGTGCATCTGCTAAAGCTCTTTTTCTTTGTGCTTGTCTATATCTTTCTAATCATCTTTTCTGGCTTTTTGACAATAGTCGACCAGATGTTCCAGGATCTCTTTGACCAAATGGCATTATTTTGTCATGTTGATAATCTTCATTCCATAAAGGTTGATTCTTCTAGAATCTACTCTTCCTGGCATAATCTTTATTTGCCATTGCAAAGTTATTGTACCATTGGCCAACCTTCATGTTTGCAGGTGGAACTCATGTTTTGACATGTCAGGTATGGTCTTGGGAACTTGGTTTATTACTCTCAACTAACTCCTTCAACTTTTCAATCCACCAACCACTAGAATGTGGCTTATATGAGTGATGAAACTGAGATCTTGGTGTATAAGATGGTATCCGTCGAGAATTTTTCTTATAAAATTTCTCTTTCTTTTGATCTCAGAGTAATCAAGCATTAGCCATTGCTTTTCTATGAGATGCTATGGCCTCTAGATCATATAAATGAACAACCTTGGGCACATCTTGATTGCCACTTTGTCTCTTTTTCTAGAGATAAAATCTTCATATGTTTCCTATGACTTTTGATAAATATCAAAGTTATCAAAGTTGTCGATCATAGGATTATCACTGTCATGTAACTCATTTGAGTTACTTTCATCCTTCATTTTCCCTTTTCCTTTTGCGTTGATCACGCCAATATTCAAAGGAATTTAGTTGTTAATCTCAGCAACATTCGTCTAAAAGGTATTGGTGTCAACCTTCATATCTGTCTTTTTATCAGCAAACTTTAATCTTCCTTCTGTCAGATACTTTTGAATTAAGTCCCTAAAATATACACATTCGTTAGTCACATGACCAAATATATTATCAAACTTACAATATTTTTGGTCTTTAATTTCATTAGGCTTTAACAACTTATGATTATCCGACAATTTTATCTTTTTTTCTTTTAATAAAACATCAAAAATTTGTTCAGCTTTCATTATGTCGAACGTATACACTTTTCTATTGACATAAGTCATCTTTTCTTTGGCCCTCATCAGCTTTACAGCCTGTCAAGTGAAAGGAAGTCTATTTTTAAGCTCGGAAAAATTTATATCATACTCATTTTCTTCCTCTTCATTGGATGTTTCCATCTCAACATAGTTTACTTTTTCTCTTTTGAGGAATTTCTTTTGTTTTTGCACTTTTTTAGCTTTCAATTATTCTATTTGTTGAACTTTGCCCCCCAGTTGGGCAAGGTCAACTAAATGTTGGTTTACAAGCATCTTTCTGATATAATAATCTAAGCCTTCAATAGCCTTTTTGATAATCTCAGCTTCGAGAATTTGAGTAAAATACCTACTCCTCATCTGCCTAAATCTTGCCAAATAATCTTCAACAGATTCATTGCATAATCTTTTAATATTGAAAAAAATCTATGAGCCCAACTTTCAGATCTCTTCTAAAGAATTGGTCATGGAAACTTCTCTCTATTTATGCCCATGAATGAAGAGAATTTGACCTCAGTGTCGAGAACCAAGAAAAGGTATTCTTTGTGAGTGAACTAGGATAGAATCTCATTTTGAGTGCTTCGTCTGTCACTAGATCTCCTATTTCAATGGTATACCGCGTGACATATTCGACGATTGATTCACTACTTTCTCTAGCGAACTTAGATAATTTAGGAACCTTGACCATTCCCCTAGGGAATTCTGCCTGTTGAGCCAAATCAGGGAATACTGAGGTGAAATAAGGCTAATTGTTATAGCCCACGTTGAAACCACATCTATTAAGGACCTATTCGATAACTTGGTTTACATTATGTTTGACCTGATTCCCTACAGGATTTTGTTGGAATTCTCTTACGGCATTATTTACCTGTGACTCATTCTGATGCAACACCTATACTTGACCATGCCTCAATTGAGGTTGGGGTTGGTCTTGTCCTTGTGCTAGGTTATTTTGTTTATTCTAACCCTGATCTTGAGCCATGATCACTTGTTCTTGTTGAGCATTCTTAAGCACAACAATCCCTAAGGCCTGAGTTAGTCTACCCATTTGTAAGGCTAGCGTATTACACACCTCATTTGTATTTTCCATACGGGTCTAAGCACAACACTCATTTGTTTGTCAGCATACTTACCATGTCGTGATTACTTTCGTCCATTCACTGACGAATGTTAACCAATGAATTTACTGTAGATGTGGTGCCAGTATTTGGCATATCCCTCAACATATTCGAGAAAACAGGTCCCAAGTTTAGTCTTTCTTGTTGAAACACAGTAGGAGTGCTTGTTTCTACCATATTTGCCAATGCAGAACTAACTGCTTGGCTTTGAGTTGTCTGATACAAGAGATTGGCTAATTGATTTCCAATCCTAAGTTGGGTCATTACAGGAGGGACGTATCTCTGAGGCAATCCATATTGAGGTGCAAACCTTGTTGTTTAGCTGCCTACTGGGTTTGGTGAAACTGATGTCGTCCCAGACTGTTGTTCCAATACAAAACTCCTTGAAAGGTATATGTTTGGTACAACGTCTATAAGATTAATAGTTGTCGAAATTTTTGTAACTACTAGTACATCTACCGTGATTACGACATTTAGTGAACTTGTCACTTGATTAGTGATGTTTACATTACTTATGATGTCAGAATTGTGAGTGTGAGAAGAATAAGGTATGAATCTACCACTTCTCAAATACATATATAAAACAAGTTACTCTGAACTTGTCCCACTGGGCGTACCAATTTATTTACAGGGTTTTTTGGTCTAATCGAGATTCGACAACAAATCTGTGTCAACTTGTTTTTCAGTCGAAGGCCAAAATCTGATGACAAATATTTGATTCTATCGAGAACGATTGTGTTTCCAAAGTTATGCGGTAATCTCATTTATGATGAAAGTGTGGCCTGAAATGTACTTTTTTTTGCAGAAAAGTTAAATGAAAACAGTAAAAATGGAAAGTAAGTACAGAAAGAAAATTGCAGAATATAACTTGCAAAAAAGGTAAACTGCAGAAAGTAAAGAGCAAAAAGTAATCGATGAAATGTAAATTACAGAAGGTTTAAAGTGTGAAATATAAATGAAAGCAAATAAATTGCTGGAAGATAAATGAAAGCGAATAAATTGTTGTAAGATAAAAGAGACTTTTGAATTTAAACTTGACTGAAATGTAAGGTGGAAAGCATATTTTGATGTTGATCATTTAATCTGCTCGTGTGAGAGATTAGGATTTTTATTCAAGAGTTGCCAATCCTTTTTACAACGATTAAACAAGTATTTATATGAAAATGACCGAAGTAACTACCTATCTAATTATTTGCCACGTACATGACGGTTTGTAATTACATTTCCTTAACATAACTACATAGACCCACGTACATAGCAGTTTACAAAACCCGACAAAACTACCCTAGCCACATGATAGTGGAGTAGCACTTTGACGGTTTCAACCTGACAGATTCCCTTGCCTTCGACGTTTGACAAATGACTTATGTTCAAATGATAAACCCTCATCTCTTGACATAGATGACTTTTTTAGAGTACATATTTGCTTATCAAGTGACGAGCTTTTGATAATTTTGTCTTGTCATACACAAGTGTCGTCACAAAGATGTCCATCTAAACTTTTCCGTCAACTTCGCCCTTGTCGAGTAATTGAATTCTGTCAAGTAGCTAGACTAGTGCTTTGACACTTAGTCAAATGGCACCAATTTATTGCAGCACTGAGGATGATTATTTGTCGGTCAAGCAAACTTGGTCTAACAAATATAAAAGTTATATATTTTTTTAAAATAATTGTCCAACAACAAGATAATCATAATTACTTTAAAACCATGATCATTTCCTATTTTATTTTTCTATTACTTTAACACTTAAGATAATATTAAAGAATAGCTAATTTACTCACTAAGAGTCCAACGAATCCTTCTGATCAACCGATCAAAATATCGTTGATGTGAAAAAAATTTTCATGTACTATGGTTTTTTTTTGAAATAAAAAAGGAGAGAGTTTAAGTTAGAATTCATGTTCTTGTTATTACTTGTAACCAAAAGGAAAATTAATTCTGGACTTACTTTTGTCTCTTTGGTTCCCTTGGTGCTAATTGAAGCTAAAGTGTGGATGTGTTGGTGTATGTGTATGTGTGTGAAGAGGAGGTTGAGGAATGTGATTGAAATTATGTGATGTGATTGGTGAAGGACAAAGGGGTGGAAGATTGGAGGATTATGTGTGGCGGTTGAGTAATAGGTGCATGTTGGAGCTTTCGACGTTTTGGTGTTTGTGTGTGTACTTGGTGAGTGGCCAAATAGTTGGAGAGGGAGGAAGAGAGAGTCTACGGCGACTAGATGGTTTTAGGAGTTAGTGTTCCTTAATTTTTTAGGACTATATTTAAATTTTATTTAGATAATTGTTTAGGGAATTTGAATTGAGTAAGTTAACTAAAAAGAGTTTGAAGTTTTATTCTAAAAGGTCTGTTACTTGGTTTAAGATAATTGGAGATGATCTTTGATAAGGAATACTTTAACAATGAATTAAAAGGATAAATTAATAAACAAATTTTATTATATGTGATTTGTTAGTTTTAGGAGGATCTTAAATAATTGTTTAGTTTATTTTGATTTCTTTTAATCTAATATTTGTTAATATTATTAATATCTATTTAATTATTCCTTGTAATATTTCGAAATCCTCTGTAGCTCATAGGATTAGTATTTTAGTTGGTTACTTTATCAACTTGTATTTTTATTAATTTATCAATTTTATATTTTTTATTAATTCTTTTTTGTTCAAATTTCAAAATTCAAACTTAAACATCCAATCCTAGATTGTGTTAACAAAAACTAATATCTTACTTCAAATATTGGAAGGTATATTTTAGATTTTCACTTTTCATTTGTTTTCATAATTTATTAAATATGTCCTTTCATACTTTTCTTGCATATAATTATTTAATTTTTAACTAATAAGCTATAAATTAAAAATTAAAGTTAATTTTACCAAATAAAGCCTATAAATAAAAGTACGCTCTATTATTTTTTAAGGTATCATTATTGTCAGTTTGTTTATCAAAATTTTTTAAATAATCAAATCATAATCAAAATAAACTATTTGTGATTTCAATTATCTTCTATATTTTGGATTGATCATGAATCTGATTGTTCATGGTTATAATTTATGTTATAACATGTTTACATTAAAATGTTCGAAGAATTAAGAAAGACGGCAAGAGGTTAGGAAATGTTTTAAGTGGATTTAATTAATAAAAATATCATCGGAAGGTAACCCAACAATAATTATGTAAACTTTATGTTAAAATAATAGTGTGAACGCGTAGAGTGTGAATGTTTGATCATCATTTGCCCAAAATGTGAATGGAATGATTACATTGTTGCTCAGGTACGTAATTTCCGGTCACTTTCTTCGCGGTTTCCTCATCATATTATTTTCTTTAAACATTTCCTGGCTGTTTCCTAAAATACTATTTCGCGTAGACTTTTAAAGTCTTCGGCCCTACTCCTTCGGCCCTACTTTCACTCAATCTATTTCTTTAGTAGACTTGAGGTCAGTCTCGTTCTTACTCGATTCTGTGGCTTATATATTGGAGTCTCTCCGATTCCCCTTCTAGACTTCTCTATCACAAATCCTTTCTTGATCTTCCATGGCTTCAGATCTCGGATCGAAAATCAAAGAGGCACTCTTTGATGACCACTTCGAGCTCGCCGCTGAATTGCTTACTCAGGCTGTTGCTTCCGATCCACAGAACGCTGAACTCTATAACGACCGAGCCCAGGCCTACATTAAACTTAATAAATTCAAAGGTATTACGCTGTCTTTGCCTGTTTTTGATTTCTTTCTTGTTTGTTTGCCGAGAAAAAACAAGGCGTGTTATGGATCCTTGGGTCTGGATTTTTTTTTTCCTTTTTAATGGACGTTCCACGAAGATATGTCGATCCTACACTGTTCTCTCTGTTTTTCCCTGTTGGCTTTATGCTTGTGTGTGTCTGTGTTGTTGAACACATGGTTCCTTTTTTATTTTGGGCTTCCCTTTGCTCGTGATGTTTGTTTTGTCTGTTCATTTAGAGTAAAATCACTTTTTGTCACTGGAAATGTGCCTCGATAACGGTTAAATCTTTAAAAAAATGAATATTAATTACTTGTATTCTTGAATTTTAAAATTATTGTATAAAATAGTCTTTTAGTCTATCACCTGATTTTGAATTTTAGATTTAGAATGCCTCGTCACTCCAGGTCTTTGCCACACCATTAGATAATGGTATACGTGTGTGTTTGGAAACTCGTTGAGAAAACTTATGTTTAAGTAAAATTGATTTTAAGAATTGATTTTGAACAGAATTGATTTTACACGAATGTGATTTATGTTTGGAAACTGTTATCAGAAAAGTGATTTTGGAAAATGAATTTTGTTTGGATATTGATTAGCAAAAGTACTTTTAAATGTGTAATTACCAGAAAGGGTATGAATTTTATAATATTTTATTTCATTTGGCTATTAACACTAAAATATTAAAATTTATGAATGTTGTAATAAAATGAATTTATTTATATCTAAATTAGTTTTAACTATTTTTAATAATTATTTAAAGATCACTCTTGGAATTAAACAAAATAAGATCATCAAACTCACATGAAAATATGTAATCAACAAAATTATTTTTTGATAACAAAATTATTAAATTAATTAATAAAACTTTTTTGCGTTAAAAAAATAAATAAAATCAGATAAAAAAATAAATAAAATCAGATAAAACTAAATCATTACTACTCTACTACACCTAGCATTTGAGACTTTTAACACGGCAAGTCTCATCTCATATCCCAAAAAAGAATATCATGTCGTATTATCACATAAGCATCAGCAAAGGGAAGAGAAAGAAATGATATATGTAGAGAGAAAGAAGAAGAAATGTCTCAGAGAAAGAGGAAGAAAAAGGTCCCAGTGAGGAGCCAAGTTAAGTGAGATCACTCTGCGAATCTTTCTCTCCTTTGTGTTTGTATGATTTCTTTTTTTTTTTGTGAATCCTTCTCTTTTTTTTTTCTTTCTATGTATCTCTCTCTCTCTCCCTCCCTCTTTCTCTCTCTGTCTGTAATTTTTTCTGATCTATGGGAGGAGGGATAGTGGAGGGAAAAAAAAGAGAGCAGATCACGCAGAGAGAATCGATTCTCAGAGAAGCTCCTCAGTTCCACTTCTATTAAAACCAAGGTTTAGGTGACAATCGATTTTGTTCCGAAAATTCTGTCGTTTAACCAAACATGTTAAAATGGAGATAAACGCAATTTTAGAGAGTCAAACGTGCGTTGAAGCTATGTTACCGCTGAACCAAACACCCTCTACATGAGAAACCAAGAAGTGAGTTTATTTCCTCATTTATTTCTTAGAACATTATTCTTTTACCCTCTCGCATTGTGCATTTGTGTCTATGAACTTATTTCACAATATTCCTTAACGTTGTGACATTTGAATTGAACCTACTTGTCCATGTTTTTCTTTAATTGTAAAAGTTCGTTAATGATTAAAATGCTATTTTAATTTCTCCTAAATACGATATTTTTTAGTTTGATTTTTAAAAAAATACTTCCTCAATTTAGTTATTCACAGATAAAATATTTTTTAATTTAGCCCCTCAAAATTGTCTTTTTAATTAATTTGGTCAATTACAAATAAATATTTTTCAATTTAGTCCTTCATAACTAAATATGTTATTAATAATATCTTTATGTTAATTTGTTAATAATGAAATTAATAAATGTGATGATACCTAGCATACATTTTAATAAGTCTTTTAGTTACATTATATAACATGTAGATTGATAATAGAAGGATATTTTAGTAACAATTTTATATGTTAGGAGTCAAATTAAAAAAAAATATCTTACATATAAATGACCAAGATGCGAAGGCACTCTACGAAGGGCTACAGTGAAAAATACTCAGTCTATAAAGGACCGAAATGAATAGTCGTTTGTTAATTCTAGTAACTAAGCGTAGATGCTTATTTTTCAGAGGCTGTTGCGGATGCGAGTAAGGCAATTGAGTTGAATGATGCACTGCCCAAAGCCTATTTGCGCAAAGGGTGAGTACAATACTGAGTTTTAAAAAAATTTTTCCTTGCTGGAAGAGGCTCATATTGAAATTCAATTAGACTTTAGACTGATGATGTTAAAATAATGGATAATGTGTCAAGAATATAAAGATTGTAATACCTTTCAGAGTGTGTGTGTGTGTATATATATATATATATGAAATTTGGTAAAAGTATTTTTCACATCCCTACCTTAACTTTTTTTTCTTTATATTAGTTATGTTTTATATGTTGCATTTTGTTTTAAATTTATCTTTTTTTGAAATATGCAACGTTAGTAAAAATAATAAATTTGAAATAAAAATAAAACATATAAGATATAATTGATATAAAAAAAGAATATAATGAACGAAATTAAAATTTGGTATAAACATTAAACGTAAAAAATACTTTTGTCAAGAAATTTTGATTTGATTTAACTGGCATTTGATTAAATTGAGGTCAAAGAATTTAACTTGCATTTGATTAAATTTATATCCTATCTCATATAATTTTCCATCTACTTATATCTTTTCCGTTGTTGGTCCAGTGTGCGCTTAGTTAATAAATTTCTAGATTTGATTTTTATTTCCTGTTTTGGTTTCAGTATTGCATGCATGAAGCTCGAGGATTATCTAACTGCAAAGGCAGCTCTGGAAAAGGGTGCTTCATTGACTCCGGATGGTCCTGAAATGTCAAGATTCACAAATTTAATCAAAGAATGTGACGAGCAAATTCCTGGTAAGCATTTTATGAGTTCTAATATGTTGTTCTATGTGTCAATGTTATGTGATTCATATATTATATTGTTTAGATGTTATTATTCGGACTTGGATTCTCTTCATTTGTAGCAATTTTTATAATTGCAACCATCTGTTTTAAATCTGATAGGTCATGATTGCAACCGTCTGTTTCCTTCAATAATAACCATCTGATCTACAACAGACCGTCATGATTGGAGAAAACCGACTATCCATTTTCTGTCAGAAATAAAGAGAATCCAAATCCTATTATTTTGTGTGTACAAAGATGTTTAATAGCTTATTTAAAAATTTGTAGTTAAACTTGTCAAACCTAATTCATTATATATTATATTTGATTTTCTTGTTTGACCATAACTCAAGTAAAACTAATAAATTTTGAATTATTGTCTCTGGATTGTATGAATAGTCCGATTTTAAAAACATTGTATAAAACAAATTGTTTCCCTGTGGTTAAGCTGTTATTATTGTTTTTTTTTTCTTCTTCATTTCGTTCGAGTTACATGAGATCGCATGATTTTACATGTTGACTTTTAGGAGGGAAAATGTGAAAATAATGAAATATTTTCAAGTTTAGCGATTAAACTGACGAAATTCATACTATGTTGGACAGAAGAAACTAGTTCTATGTCATCCGCACAGGATATGTGTGTGGAAGATATTCGGCCAGATAAGGATCTTCCAAAACAGGAGACAGTACCATCTTCTAAACCTAAATACAGGTTAGTGCCGCTCTTCTGGTTTGAAACGTAACATTTTTATTTCTCAAATTGTCATAAAAGCTAAAAATATTACATATAATATCAAATAAAAGGTTATATATAATATCTCCTTAAAAAGAAAACCTGTTAGCTTGTTTAAGTATTTCCATAACTTTTTGACGTCTAGAGCACTTTCAAATAAGCCTTTACAAGTCTGGCATTGCTTATATAATTGGTCAGTTCTCGATTGAAAGGAAATATATTGTTTGGTCAGATACATGTTTAATGATTGAAGGATAATAAGTTTGCAGGAATGATGTCTTCCAAAAGGCTGACGAGGTAGTTGTAACCATATTTGCAAAGGGCGTCCCAAAGGATAGCGTTGTTGTTGAATTTGGTGAACAAACGGTATGGTTTACAACTTATGTACTTTCCAGTATTCTTACACGAAATTAGTAGGGCTTTCAAATGGCCAGTCCAAGCTTTGCAGGTTCAATGGTAACGTGGGTTGGTTTTAGTAGGACTTTTATTTTATTTTTTAATGTAATTTTAGACTTCATTTTATTTTTAACGTATTTTATTTTAAATGAAAAGCTATTAGAAGTAGTTTTATGTCACTTTCCTTAGTTTCACGGAGAGATTATACCTCTTAGCAGGGGCAGACCCACGTTCATACGTTCATTTCAGGGCACACATGTACCCTTGAAAGTTTGGCTAAAATCATAGTTTTAAAGATAATATTTTGAAAATTTATATTTTGGCCTTAAATTTTAATTTTTTTTCGTTTTGCCTCCTATTTTTTATTGATTTTAACATTTATATATTTTGATCCCCTGACCTAGAAGTGTTAAGTCCGCCCCTGCCTCTTAGGTTGTATAAAAGCGCATTTTTTAACATATAAAATATATCATAAGCTATATTCGCTGAGCTTTTCACTCAAGAGATTTTGTTCTCTCTTCCCAACGAACTAATACCATAGAAGATTGTATGTTATCTTTTCCCAAAACTAACTAGCAGTCTAGCACCATAAGTCAGAAAATGAAAACACCTAAATCTACCTACAAACACCTCCCAAACAGTTCTTAACTGGGGACCCAAACAATTAAGTTGGGTTATGATTGCATTTTGAGATGAAAATCCACTCTGTTACATCAAGGGTTGTGGGTTGGGCAGGGCTAGTTTAGGGACTGGTTTTTATTTTTTATTTTTAAATTTAATCACTTCAATGATAAAAATTAGATACAAGAATTATAAAACTTAAAAAATTAAACTAAATTTCTAAAAAAAGTAGACTAAACTCTAAAATTAAATTAGAAAAAAAAAAACAATAGGACCAACCCACTCCAAGTAAAGAACTAAAAAACTTTCTATAATAAACAAGTAACGGATGTCATTCTAGACTAACTGTCTTCTTTTTGGGTCTTTTGTAGCTAAGTGTCAGCATTAACGTCCCTGGTGAAGATGCTTACTATTTTCAACCTCGCCTATTTGGGAAGGTATTGATGGGAACTTTGTATATTAAGCTTTGGCCACTGAGAGAAATGCAGCTTCTAGTACTATATTCTTTCTCGTAATAATATGGATACCAGAGATGTCTAGGAATAACGTCTTTTTAGTAATACACTAAGTTTATCTAAGCCACATCTGTTATTATTATGGACATGACTCATGAGGTTAATCTTCGATTACTTCAAACAGATTATACGTTCCGGATGCCGATATGAAGTCTTGTCTACAAAAATTGAAATTCGCCTTGCAAAAGCAGAGCCTATCAACTGGACGTCGCTGGAGTTTACCAAGGAAATTACAGTTCCACAAAAGGCCTGTGTATCCTCAGGTAACACAAATTAAATCTTTCTGATGATTGTGATGAATCATTCAAATTCACTTTTTGATCACCAACAGAAAGGATTAGTTTCTCGCAAAGTGACAAATTCAGGTTCAAATTCTCATTGAGAGAGGTGCTCATATTTAGTATTTAATAGTGCCTTGAGCAAAATTACTTCTAATAAAAAATACTTGTGAAAAAAAAAAAATCACTTACTGATCGATAGGTAAATATTTTCTTTGCAATTAACTTTGCAGTTACCGGAGGTCAAAGACCTACCTATCCATCCTCAAAACCAACCAGAGATTGGGATAAACTTGAAGCCCAAGTAAAGAAAGAGGTCTGTCCGTATCAAAACATCAAAATACCGTAGTGTTTTGCTAGTTGATGCTCATCCTTCTTCGGACATTCTCCATTGCAGGAGAAAGAAGAAAAGCTTGATGGTGATGCAGCATTGAATAAATTTTTCCGGGACATATATCAAGATGCAGATGATGATACAAGAAGAGCAATGAGAAAGTCATTTGTAAGTTTGTACATAAGATTATGCACATCTATGACGCCATCTTCTTCGCAAAATGTTTTGACATTGCATCATTGAAGCTAAGCCAACCCTGAATGGACTTATAAACAATATTTTTTAAAGCAGACCAATTATTGTTATTAATCCGATGGTAGTTGAATTGGGAAACTGATATTAATTTAATATATATATATATATTATATTTAAATAAATATAATATAGTAAATTAATAAATATTTATATATGCACATAATTGTTGTTCTTTTGTTTTCATTCCTCATCTTTTTCGTTGTGACAAAAATATTGTTATGGTAAGTTGGAAAAAAGAAATAAAGAGAACAGCATATTAAAAAAAAGTTTTGAATCAAAAAGGGAGAAAAAATTATTAAGTCTCAAATTCTGTGAGAAGTGAGAATTGAAAAGTATTATTAAGTCCCATGTTACTTAGATTAATAAGTGGAGGGAAGTACTCATTTCATTTTTTTAAAAAAAAAAAGTTTCTGGAAGTTACAAATTAAACAAAGGTTAGCTGTCAGCCAAAAAAGTGGCTTAAGAAGGCTTGCTTTTGGAACAAAAATTGGCTCAACAAAGTTTGGTTTTGGCGACAAGATTCTTTTTTGGAACAAAAAATTGGTCCAACAAAGATTGTTTTGACAAAATTGCTGGTCAAACACTTTTTCAATCGATTTGATCAATTTTTTAACCGGCTAGTTCTGGCATTTTTCAGACTAGACAATGGATTTGTCTATCGATTTTCCAATTGGACCTGCAATTTATTTGATCTTGAAATTTATGCTTATAAACATGTCATGCACACTTCTGTATATTTTGTATCTTACCTGTTTAATTTGTTGTAGGTGGAGTCTAATGGAACAGTACTGTCTACAAATTGGAAAGAAGTGGGATCAAAGAAGGTGAAGGGAAGTCCACCTGATGGCATGGAGTTGAAGAAATGGGAATATTAAGTACTTTTCTGAATCATAGATAGTTTTTCGTATATATATTTTTGGTGTGTGATGTGTGATTGCACTCTGGATGCTTGTTAGTCGTTAGATGCCCCTAAATAGAAAGGGATAGTCATCAACTGAGTTTTGGTCTCCTATATGAACGCACATGCTATTCCGTTGACAATGTGTTTGTTTTGTGAATATAGTGCTGCTGCTTTGGCTTTTGTTTTAGTTTTGACTAAATAATTTAGTATCTCAAATACCATTCTCCTTTTAATTTGGTTATCTAATGATAAAGTCTCTCAATTTCTTATAAAATCACTTATCTCAAATTATTTTTCAAACATCTTTATTTCTAATCAAAACGGTCCTTTCAAAAGTATTTGTGGGCAACACTTAAAGCAAGTCCTTATTATTAATTAATGGTAACTTGAGATTATATATTTGTCCAACAATAAGGGCCATTTTGATTAGTAAAAATGTTGAGAAACTAAATTGAGAAGTTTTTATTTTTTATAGACTAAATTAAGAGAACAATGATCTTTCAAAAACTAATCAGAAGGTTTTATCTTTGAAAAGTCATACTAAGAGAAAAATTCTTATATAGACTTGCCGCACTTGAAATGTGATGTACCTGGAGTTTCCAAAACTTATATTTAGCTTCTTAAAAGGAAGAGCAAATCAAATGGAGTTCAAGAAAACACAAATAAGAAATGAAAACTTAAAGAGATAAAGGTAGAGGAAATTAAACACCAATATTTATCATGGTTCAGCTTGATAACTCAAAACTATAGCCAGTCTCCAAGATTACTCTTGATATTTTCCACTATAGTGACAAGTTTCAATAGTTACTTGTGCATCACAGTACAATCCACTAAGAATTATTCCTCAAAAGGGTTCTCTCCCCTTTACACAGTGATTTCTCCAATCACTCACCTAAGTAACTCAAATCTTTGAGTAATCAAATCAGAATGATTGAATATAAGTTGTGTTAAACTCTCTTATACAAAGGAAATAAGCAGATAATAGCACACTAAGAGCTTTGAGAGGCAATAGAGCTTAGGAGAAAGATGTCACGTCCCAAAACGAGCATGTAACCGGCACGGTGAGAGGAGAATACCTTGCTCATCATAAGCCTAAACTTAGCACACAATTTTCGCATAGCATATCTGACATATCAAATCATAACATACATTTACAAGTTCAATATCATTAGTACTATAATTTCGGTGCCTTACACATGTGTAACACATCCTTAAGCTTCCTACACTCATAAAATTAGGAAGATTATGTTAGAAGGTTCGTAAGAAATTAGGATTTAGAAAATAGGACTTTTGAGTAGTTAGAAAACAAGAAAACATGAAGTTATATAAGGGCAGTCGACTTTCATGGAAGGAGCAGTTGACTGATTGAATTAAAATGTGTAAAATAAGAAGTTTTGTCTAGGTGGTTGACTATAAGGCCCAACAAGTCGACTGATTTTATAATAGAGCTCAAAACACAAGGTTTTAGTTAAGCAAGTCGATTGGTAAGGCTCAAACAGTCGGCTTATCTTACAATTTAACGCTGCAAGTTGCTTTGTTTCTCATTTTATGAGCTGTCAAAGCTAGATTCATTGAATAACAAATAAGATAAGTGATTAGTAGACGCCAAGGGATGTATTTGAGAATCCTTAAGAGTGAAGTAAAAATAAAATAAGGAAGCAATTAGGATAAACATGATTATATGATTGTTAATACAAGAACAGGGTACGTTAGCTAAGAACTAAACTAGGAATGGATTTTTGTAAAATCTAGTTAGTTCCTAGTTAGAAAAACAATACTTAATGGGGAAGGAAAGCAACAAGTCAGAGTCTATAACTAGGTAGTGAAGAGTGTAGGCTTGGGCATCAGTAAAATAGAGAGAAGTGTGTGTACGAAAGAAAGGGAGAGAGAAGTATTGAATGCTAGGTTGAAAATTCAAGGAACGGATGATTTAGCACTAGAAATTTAAAAGAAGGATCAAGACATCAATCTAAGGTAGTTATTTTCATAAAAGCTTATTTCAAAATTTATGTTTCTCTTCCATGTGTTCTTCTGAACTATTTTTATATTGATTCTATGAACTGCTTTTATGAACTGTTTTGTGAACTATTTTATGAACTGTTTTTCTACGAGTGATTTCCACAAATCTTTATGAAAGGATTTCTAAGATGTTTTATGCGAAAAAGATCAAGTCATGGCTAAGCTTTATGAATCAAGAAGATTTTCATGAAGTTTTCAAAGAAAGAAAGTGAAAGTTAAAGCAAAGTATGGCATGCTCAACATCCTGAAATGAGCTTGGGAATTTATTGTCATATATCATAAAATGATCTTAGTATGAAGGTCTACAGCAACCTTCTTTCCATGTATAAAATTAGCTTGGCTTGAAAGACTCCATGCTTTCTCTCTTTTTAGTTCATGTGATCACTCAACACCACCATTCTAAAATGAGCTTGGTAGCTATGCTATCATGTACCTAAAATGATCTTGGTAGCTCTGCTATCATGTTATTGAGATGAGTTGCCATGGTTGCTAAAGCCTTCATGATGAAGCTAGATTTTCTTTAAAGGATTCTAAGGAAAGTGGAAGGTATCATGGAATAAGTTTTTCATATTTGAACTATTCTGCTTTTATGATTGAAAATGGTATAAACTGTTACTTTGAAAATATTACTAGCTATTGAGATGAAAATCTCACGTTTTCCTTAGCCATTTTTAGGATCAACTTCAAAGGGGAAAGAAGGGTAGATTAATTAGCAAGTTTATGCTTTTGGAGTCTTTAGAGAATTGATGGAAATATGAGATACTATGATGGATTATAGACTTTTGTAATCAGACATATGATTCTAAATTATGTAAGGAATATTTTGGAAATAACATTACTTTGGGTTGTCTATATATGATGACACTAGTTGGAAAGAATAGCATTTATATTTTCCACTATAAATTATTAAGTTACAGATAGGACTATAGAGGAAGCAAGGCAGTACAAAATTGTTGTTTTAAAAGTGGTTGATAGAGATCTACTAGTCGACTGGCTACTCTATACTAGCTGACTGGCTCACCTTTAACTAATCTGCAACTGTGACACAGAGACAAAGTAGTTGATCGGTTTTCCTTTAACAGTCGGTTGTTCTGCCTCTATTCAACAAATAAAGAATTTTCTTGATTTGTACTGGCTACTATTTTTGAAGAAAGGATTTATGAGGAAGTCTCATCTAGTAAATAGTTTCAAAAGAATTAGATATAAGTTATAACCAATTAGAAAGGACATTACACAAAATATCAAGCAACAAGAATAGGAGAAATTTAGATTTGTTACATAATTTATATGAAGGATGAATAATTAGGATTAATAAGACTCAGAAATAAGAAATGTTACAACATGCACTAACTAATCATTCAATAGTTTTTTAGTATCAATTTTACTCAAGAATCAAATGAACACCATTTTTCTTTTTATACAAAATCACACATGTTAACCTAGTTGTCCTTTGTGATTACAGAGCGACTCTAAAGAAAACATTCACAAGAAAGGTTTATAAAGGACCAACCCCAAGAGCAAAAAGTGGCTCTTGATGCAAGGACTCCACTATTCCTCAAGCAGGGACTCTTCAATGACCACATGCTTCGAAAAGATATAAGAAGAAAGGGGTGAGTATAAAAACTCAATGAGCAAGTAACTCTTCAAATAAAATCCATTTTTGCATCATTTTCAAACATGCATATACGATCAATAAATAACTCATGATCATTATGCTAGTATCAATCACATGTACTCGCATCACAAGTTTATCCAATCACTTATAGCATAAATTCCATTGAATGAGATGGCCCAAAATACTCGTTGTCATTGCTGAAGACCATGGTTTACTGGAGAAGGTCATTTTATAGTTAGGACATCTCAATTTTGCTAGAGGTTCCTCCTTTTGGTGTATGATCTTTCAACTTATACATGATACATTATTGAAATACTTGAATTATATAATTAAGTTTCACACTATTTCTGTTGAAAGAATGCTTCCTCAGTATTACCACAGATATTTTAAATGTTTTATATCATAAGTGTCATTATAGTAGCTTATTTACTCACTAGGTGTATTCCCCTAATTTCTTTCTTTCTTTTCCTCCAGATAGTTAACATGAATATGAAGCCCTACCTGAAGAGTAGCTGAATAGTTGGTCTATAGTGAGCCAACTGATCCTTGGGCCTAGTATATTCCAAAGTTGATATGTACCTATGTATATACTTTTGACTAGGATCACTTTGTAATCCTATAGGCAGAATCCCTTCCCTTTTTGTGTTGTGCAAACAATATAGTTTTGGTTTTGGATTTTACGCATCATTATAATACCGTTCATGTGTAGGAAATTGATATAACCTTATGTTGTATGAAAGTTTTCAATATTGAGACTCTCGTTATGAATGTAATTACATGTTGCTAGCTTCAACTTTCGTGCATGTATTTTTTTGTATAGCATATTCTGGAGTGTTCATAGGATTCAGGCTTACAAGAATGGGGTGGACCTATCACATCCCTAAAACATAACGTGAGTTGCACGATAATAAGATTTCCCTTACACTGTAAGCCAAACAACAAACAAACAAATATATCCACAAAAAAGAATGTATATACCAACAACAAATATCAAATTTAATGATCAACTCTTCTTGTACAAAGCTCAAGTGAAGGTAAGACTATCTTTCATTTCATTCATTGGATAATAATGTTTCATACAAAAGAATGTTGTCACTCCAACAACAATTCCAAAAGAATGAGCCATGAACCAGGACCAAGTTACAAAATATAAAACAACTCTAGGTAACCTACATAATCACAAAGCGACACTGGGAGATTCAAAAGAGATTAACATGCTCAAGCAACAAAGACAAACCCAAGGATCAAAAGAGGGTTGGTGTACTCAAGGGCCCACTACTCTTCAAGAGGATTGCCCAATTTGGCTACAAACTCTAAAAAGATCCAAGAGTGAAAGGAGAATGAGTAAATAATATACTCAGTAAGTAAACAACATTATTAAATGAGCTTTTAAGAATAATGAACAATCCAAGAGAATTCCCATACTCTCAAATATTTAAGTAGCAATTCAACTATAACATGAGTATGAATACAACCAAGTGCCAACACCATGGCACGAAGTAATCATGTCAAGTGTCATACCACGACATTACATAGTTATAATGAGTGCCAAACCTTGACACAATACAACACAATAAGTGCCACACCATGGCACAATACAATCACAATAATCCAAGAAATTATAATTGCAACAATATCAATATATATATAACAATATGCAAATCATTCTTGAACCCATGCTTGCATTGGAAACCATAACTTCGATAATTCAAGTTAACAAACACACCAGCTTATTGATTAATTAGTACTCTTGAATCTTGATAGGTAGAATGTTCATAAACCTCTTACATTCAAGTATAAAGTTGATTAAGGAGATAAGGTTGTTGTACTCACCTCAATTGTAGCGCAAATACTCTAGAACCACCAAAATGTTGAAAAAAGTGTTGGGAATGAGCCTCCTAAGGACATGGATCACACTATAAGCAAAAGAAGGACAATTCCAAAGGAAATAAAGGACAATTGCCCGCCATAGCTATCACATCCTAACCCGACATGTGACCAGCATGGTGGTAATGTTCCCTTACCCCATAACCCTATACCGTACATCGCGACAAAACAAGCATTCACAAGATCACTTATAGAACAACAGTGAATTATATTTCAATGATAACAATTATTCCTTGAACAATTTTGGTGAAAGTAAAAAAATTTAATTTCTGCCTCATTCCTTTAATCATAAAATCTCATACAAAGAATATTTATCAAGCCCAAAAATCAATTTCCAAAAGAATAAACCATAACCCAAAACCAACTACAAATTTATATACATCCATCATAGGCAATCAACATAGCCAAAGAGCGATAACTAGAAGGACAACAATTAATTAATGCAATCCAATATGACAAAGAATAACTAGAAGGACAACAATTAATTAATGCAATCCAATATGACAAAGAATCAACCCAGGGACCAAGAGTGGGTTCGCGAGTTGGAAACCTGCTACTCTATAAGGGAATAACCTGCCTCAACTATTGACATTAAAAAGGGCCAAAAGTAAGACGGAGTGAGTAAATCAATTACTCAAAGAATAAAAATCAAATCAAATCAATGATAGGCCATAGAAATCGAGTGCATAACTTTACCAAATAAATAATATTAACTAATAGAAATCAAATGCGTAGCCTTGCCAATTTATAATAAATACCAATCCAACCAATTAACCACAACCATAAATATCATTCCAACCAATTAACTACAACCATAAATATCATTTTGACCAATTAACCACAACCATAAATATCATATAAGAGGAAATATATGCAATTCACGTAAAAATAAATATATAATTCCATCCTTATGTCACCGAGATATAATAAACCCCATCCTTATATCACCCAAGATATAGTAAAAGCCCCATCCTTATGACCCCTCTTTACTTAAGGCCAAAGATATATATATATATATATATACATATACCTAAACCCCATCCTTATCCCTTCGAAATAACCCTCCATTCAGTTTGCCATACTGGAACCACCACAACCATATATCAACCATAGAATACGGCACTAATAAAGAATTATTCATAATAAAGTACAAGAAGTATAAGCCAATAATCTAGCATCTTCCAACATTGATAAGCCAAGCCAAATAGATCCATAGAAAAATGAGATTAAGGTATAAAACATTACCAACTAGATCATATTAAACATCTTTCTCACAAAAGAAAAATTTATGAATGTGGTTATTCCAACTTAACTGGAAGAGCAATTTATTCTTTATGTAGCCATAAGGATGTACCATACGGAAAGCCTATATTTCCAAAGTCACCAAGTGCCATGTCACTAGCACCACATAATTAATCCAATACATTTACCATAAGGCAAGAATCACAATTATATTTAAATTATTATCCTTTACAACTATAATAATGATACTTGCAATTAAAATCCCAGGGTCACCCATAACTCCTGAATCTAAAAAATCGACCTTCAAAAGTAAGGAACTCAAGTGCAACTACTTTACTTCACCAACGATATAACAAATACCATGTCTTACATTCTCAAATAAAAACCAATAAGCCACCATCATAAATAAGGGCCTACCGCTTAATAGGTTAGCCATTATCCTTTGAGTCTAAAATAGGAAATTCTTACATTCTTGAATATAGGACCTAATGTAAATTGAGAGAGATACATTGTCTTACTTACCCTATTGTAGTACCATTTACCTTAGAATCCACCAAAGCATAAAGAAAACAAACCAAATTATTACCATATTTCCATACCAATAACCAGCCCAAGTAATTCCATTAACATATAGATAAATAAGAATGTAAGATCTACCATATAAAACCAAATAAGCATCCATTTCATTGTAGATAGCTAAGTTTGTTTTCTTTAAAACTTGAAATGGAATGTAGGCATTTGTGAGAAGAGAAAAATTCGTCTTCACTGAACTTATTGTGATCAAGTTATCTTAATTTCACTTTTGAACAAGAAAGGGAGATGAGAGGAAAAAGGCCATTGATGGATGTTCAAGTTACTTTCAAACACCCTTGAATCAGTGAAGAGTTTGTATAGAAGCAGCCTTAAAGAAATAAGATTCAAGAATATGAGATAAGAGTTGTAAAAAAAAAATGAAGGTAGCCTGGTCTTGGCCAGGCATGCACCTAGGTGGGCTAAGCAGTAGATTTTGCTGCTAGCCACTGCTTAGGACGTGCCTAAGCAGGCTGGCCGACACAGGGCTCCCTTGCACTTGCGAAAATTCAGCCACCAAGCTCCTTTAATGAGATCTTAACCATCCCAAACCATAATCAAGACTGATCCCCCACTAAACCCTTCCAACAACAGCAAAAAGAGATTCCTAAGCCAAGTGAAACAAAATCAAACAAGGTCAATTCATGGTTATCCCCAAAAATTTTGATCTGTGGAGAAATCCCCAAAAGATGCAGTTTCCCCATGAATCTTCCTTCAAAACAACAACCAAAGACTTCCATGATAGTAAAGAAAAGAACCTCAAACCGTCCTTAACCTTCTAAAACCATGATTCAACCCATCCTCACCCAGGGTTCCATTAACTATGAAAAGAGAAGAAAGAGAAGAAGAAGAAAAGGAACCCATTTACTTGAATCTCCACTAAGGATTCAAGAAGGCATCCTCCAAGCAGCAGAAAAAGAACGTGTTGGCTAGAGCTTGGTGTGGAGAAAAATGGAAACCAAGGGAGAAGAAATGGAAGAAGTGGAGAAAATGTGTGTGTCGAAAATGCCTCAAGGAAAAGGAAAGAAAGATGCTAATATATCAAATGAAGAGAAAGGGGAAAAAAAAAGAATTTCCAAGTGTGTCCTTTGACCCATAATTATAAGTCAACACTTCTCATTTCTTTAATTTAATTGAACCTAAAATACACTTACAAATAACATATAGTCTTAAATAAAAATAAACCATTCCATAATCAAATTTTTAAAATTTAAGCAAATAAGTCCCACCATGAAAACATAGGAACACACACATAAAAATTCTTCAACCAAAAATCAATTAAATCCCATTTAAAATATAACAACACAACATAAAATATTTCTCACCAAAATTTCAAAGAACAATAATAGTATAAAATTATAAAATTTCCATCACTTAGGCATCACCACACACCCAAGAGCACACCCAAAAAAGTTAAGGGCCCTAAGACATGGATGTTACAATGGCGGGCTATGCAGCCAACTTTCTACAGTGCATTGCATTGCCATGCGCACATTGCATCGGGTGCAATAATTGTCTATTGTTGTGCACTGCCATGTGCACACTGCAGCAGGCAAGTGACAAACCAGCACCCTGCTCCAGCAAAAACAACCCCTTTTTCCCAACTTAATGTCTCCCAACCAATTCTGGCTTCACATAAAAACATAACCCAACCCCAAACCTTTTTAATGACAGCAAGGAATCCATCAAATTAAGGAAAATAACATACACCAAGAGTAATCTCAACAAGACAGTCAAAGTTTCATGAATTTTTTTTTTGATTTAAAGGAATTCTTCAAGGCCATTGATTTTCCAACAATTTTGCTATAAGGAGTCCAGATCCACATAACCATCCAGGAACAATTTACAACAACATCCAAGCCTTCTAAAAATCGAATCAACCCAAATCCTTTCTAGGGTTTTACAATGTGTGAAAATAAACAAGAGAGGATGGAGAAGGGTTCACTTACAAGTTCAAGGTGTCACCTAGAAGGAGGAGAACCACCGAAGATAGCCACCACAAAGAAATTGAGGAGAAATCAAGGAAGTGAGTTGGGATACAGAGGAGGAGGGACTACTAAAAGAGAAGAAAATGGAGAGAAGTTGAGCATGAATAAAATGCTTTAGGAACCAAAATCTATATTCTAAAGAAGTTTGAAAATTCCCTCCTTGTCCCATGACTTTTACTCCCAAGGTCAACTCGTCTCATACTTAAGCAAAATTAAAAGAAAGGAGACTACTCACCATTTCCACAATATATAAAATTTCTTTTTCACCTCAAAGTTCATACCATTAGGAACAAACAAAAAATACTTAGATACCAAATATTTCAAGAGCAAATCAAATTAATAACCACAACCACATTAATTTAAGTACCACAATTATCATGCAAAGGTGCACACAAAAAAAAAAAATCAAAGACCCCTAGGACCTGGATATTACAGAACCCATGTATCATGCCAGTCATACCCTATAAGGGGGTGTGACATATTTCATGTGATGGAACAAATTGAAAAATATCTATATGTGAAGGACCAAATTGAAAAATATCCTTTGGTTAGAGGACCAAATTGAAAAAATAATTTATGAGTGATGAAATTCATATATTTCATATGTGAGGGACCAAACTAAAAAGTCAAAAGTATACTTCATGTCCCTAACATTTACACCTATTTTCATCTATGCCCCTCAACATTTTTTTGGGTTAGCATGTCCTACATGTTTTATTTATTTTCATATATGCTCCAAAACGAAAAAAAAAAATCCCTTCTTCTTCTTCTTCTTCTTCTAACTCTCCTTACTCTCTCTCTATGTCTTTCTATCTCCATCCCTGGCCTCCCCAATGCTGACATCTCTCTCTCTCTCTTTGAACCTCTCTTTTCCCCCATCACTAGCATCTCTCTCTCTCTCTCTGAATCTCTTTTCTCTACATCTTTCTCTCTATATTTATTTGCAAAGAGAGACGCAGAGAAGAGAGATTCAAAGAGAGAGATGCCAGAAGCGGAGCAGAAGAGAGATTCAGAGAAAGAGAGATGCCGACAGTAGGAGAGAAGAGAGATTCAGAGAAAGAGAGATGCCGGCAGCAGGAGAAAAGAGAAATTCAAAGAGAAAGATGTCGGCAATGGGGGAAAAGAGAGATTCAGTGAGAAAGAGATGCCGGCATTGGGGAAGGTCAAGGACATAGAAAGAGAGAGAGTATTTTTTTTCATTTTGGGGCATATTTGAAAATAAACAAAACATGTAGGACATGCCTAACCTAAAAAAAGGTTGAGGGGAATAGATGGAAATAGGTATAAATGTTAGGGACATGAAGTATACTTTTTCTAATTAAAAATATCTATTTGTGAAGGACCAAAATGAAAAGATTATTTTATGAGTGACTAAATTGGAAAATATTTCATGTGATAGGCTAAATTGAAAAATATCCATACGTGAAGGAAAAATTGAAGAGATAATTTTATGAGTGACTAAATTGATAAATATTTCATATGTGAGGGACCAAATTGAAAAGATAATTTTATAAGGGACCAAAATGAGAAATGTCATTTGTTATGGACCAAAATAGATTTTTATTTTTTGATAATTATAAGTAGGGAATATGGATAAATAGTAATTTTATGTCAAGAAAATATTCCTACCAAATGGGAATTTATTATTCCCACCTCCCCTTATGGGAATGAAAAATAAGAGTTTTGTAGAATGTTTGATTCTTAGTAATGTTATATTCTCAGGAACGATTTTTTAAAAACATATACCAAATATGGGAATGTAATATTATAAAACATTCTTGGGAATAATTTAACACTCCCGCGTATCAAACGCCCCCTTAGTGTAAAAGCTTTTAAGGTTGATCCTTTTTATTGAAGAGGTTGTAAATGTCATAACCCAACCCGGGGCACATGACAAACATGGAACCTAAGGAGGCATCCTTCCATGATTCGTAAGCTTGACCTTAACCCCAAACCAAATGTCTTAAATCATGCACATGAGTAAAAGTAATGAAATGTAATCATTTAAGAAAATCATTTATCACTATGCATTCTACAATAACTTTACATCTAGGTGACCTATACAACTACAGAGCATTCTAAAATGAAAAATCAAATAA
Organism: Biancaea sappan; assembly: GCA_037074585.1. Lineage (NCBI taxonomy): Eukaryota > Viridiplantae > Streptophyta > Magnoliopsida > Fabales > Fabaceae > Biancaea > Biancaea sappan. Next base: position 67,637,838 of record CM073492.1, read on the forward strand.
GTACCAACGTACTGAACCTTTGTCAAGAAGGTCGCCTCCAAGAATTTGCTACTCTTCTAATAGATACTCCTCTTCTGCAAGATTTGAAAATATTAACCACAGAAAGCATGAGTTTGAAAAACTAAATAAGTAGATAACACGATACAAGCACATGAGAAAATATATTAGGTAATAACATCAACATTCACATGTGTACAAGAATCATAGTAAGGCATATGAGGAATCACAAGAAATTGATTTACAACATACATGCATATGTAAGTACATACGATAGGCTACAAGACCTTTACATAAAGTACTACTCCAAATACTCCACATCATATTCCCATATTCAAACATCTTACAGGTCATACCTTCTTTACTTAGGGATACACTACCCTGGCAACTCATAATATCCATATTTCATTCTTGCAATGGCATAACAACTCAACAGACGAAACTATTACAATTAAAACCATAACTAGGCAAAAATCCATGTAAGATTCCCCCAATATACTCAATGCAACACAATATCAAATTATCACACCAAGAACATCTTAAGCCATATGATGTGACATCATTATACCGTGAACACTCAACTCACAAAGAGTCCACTGAGCCCTACAAGGAAATGACATAATACTGTGCTCAACCACAACCACAACTTAACTCAGCTCATAATCACAAAATAGGAGAGTGCATATTTCAACAAGTACAAGTTTCCCTATAGATCTCATTGCACAAGATAACGTACTAATCAATATAATGTTGTGGTATAAAAAATCAATCACGTGCAATGAATTTTTTTTTACCACAAGTTAAGAGTTCTTGCCACATGGGATGACATTCCCATAGCACAATATAAGATCATATAAGCGTGTATACAAATATATACAGGTATGTTTTAGACCTTCATCACCAAGCAACTAGTGCCTGTGAGATACGTAATTACAAAGTATGATCTCAACTCCTCCCCTAGGTGTTATTCACGTGTTTATATGATTTCTATTCCCTTTACCAGACAACAAGTTTCCCTTGTTGCCATTCATGATAATACCCAAAAGTGTTCTATTTCTTGCCATACCAAATTCCCTACATTACCTAATTATCATGCTTAACCCCCCTTGAGTCTCATCACTAACTATGGTTACACCCACTAACTTCCTAAGAGTCATCATACACACATAGGATATTGGAGCACCCATCTACCTTGGGTCTCCTAGTGATCACCCTTGAGTCAGATATACTCTCAGCATGCTTTCACTATGTGGGATTTCCTCATTTGGGCATACACATTGAGCATGATTACTTACCCTTTTTCATTCCACTTACAAAGTTCATACCTGAGTCCCTAAGATGGTATTCCATCTCATCTCTCCCTTAGGCCTTACCTAATCTCATGCAAACATGCAACCAATGCATTACCACAACAAATTTCAAGACATCTTAGATAGGGTTAGCTGTTTACCTCATTTCCAAGCTAAAATTATTGTCCTCATCTGCCTTAATTAGGAATTAAATGATCCAAGGTGATTGGGAGAAGAATACCTATTGATTTCATCAAGAAAAGAAAGTAAATATGTCAAAGTCATAAAATAGAAAAATTCTTGCTATTGTTTATGACTTTTGGTCACTATTTTAGTTGTAACTCCTAAACAGTAAAGAATTTTTGAATGAGACTTGTCACATTGGAAACTAGACTCAAAGAGTTTTCCAACAATATATAATTTGCTAATAATGAAGTTCAAACAAGCAAGTTATGACCATTTGAAATAGACTAAAATTTTTGCTGCCCTAAGCCATCTGCCTGCTTAGGTGCGTGGGACATATCATATGCACACCTAAGCATGAATTTGCACGCTTAGGCGAGTATAGGGCAGAATAGCACCTCTGTTCTTCACCCAAATAAGTCCCAAATCTCCCAAATCCATTCCTATATTCGTCAATCCTCCTCTAATGCAAAATGGCCATCAAAACATGTTATAATCTTCCAAATACACACTTGACACCATTTAGAAAATATCCTCAAATCACATTATTCAATCCTATGAATCCAAATTACCCAAATTTCGTAAATATCATACCCAACACCTATATCAGTTTAAATGCATGGTTTCCCTAATTATTTCTTCATCAAACAAGTTTAAAATGATGCCAAGTACAAGGAGGAAGGTTGGAGAACAAGACCCATCAATTAATTTCATGATTTTAATCATTTTCTACCCTAAGGTTTGACAAATCCTTAAACCAACAGAAATTCAGAAAAACTCAAAACTCACCTTGATTCATGGAGTTTTTTTATAAGAGAATGCTTACTGAAGGTTGTCCTTCACTGAAGATGGTGATGGTGGTTTGGTTTTGTCGTGGAGAGGCTGGCTGTGGCATGAGAGAAGAAAGACCAGTAAGAGAGATGAAGTGCAACATAAATGAGGTGTGTGTGTGAGTTTTTTTTTCTTTTTTCTTTTCCCTTATGTATGTGTTTTTAATGAGTGTGTTAGGGACCCAAATTGCAATTTTGCCCTTCAAGTCAACACTAAGGGGTCAAATCTTGGAATTTCATTTTAAGATAATTTGCTTGGGTACCCCAAATCATATCTCAACAAAATCACCACAACTCAAATATTCTCACAAAACACATTCATTAAAAAATTTCCCACCTTACTACTCATTTTAGATAAAATTCATGATAGTAGATTTTTTTTCACTTTAGTCCCTTTCACAAGCCCATACATGCAAACAAGCTTCCTTTGGCCTCCCCATGACATTCACTCCCATTTTCCATGTACCTCAATACACCACACCACTCTTTTCCATCAAAACCCACAATTTTCATCTCATTTCCAATTTTCAGTTTAGTCCCGATCCAAGGACTTACTTGCACTAACTCCACATTTTAAGTTTCAAAGACTCTCAATTTTTCCACTCATGCCAGAATCAACTCCTTAGCCAACCATATAATACCTAGAGTGTTATAGTAAATATTGTGAGACTCTACTTGTTATGAGTTTGCTAAGGTCTTAAAAAAACTAAGCGAATTTCTATTGTTATAGTAGGGTGCTGATACTTTAGCTTAAGGTTACCATTTGTAATTGTTGTATTACTCTATTTATAAAATTATCTTGCTTTTTGCTTGAAAAGATGATATAAAATATTTTTTATAGGAGTGTTGTCACGACCCATTTTCTGGGCACATGACCGGCACAATGATGAATCTCTCATCACTGTAAGCCCTTCGATAAATTCTACCCGTGAGTTTAAATTATCTATGTTATCAAAATAATAATTCCTTAATAAATATGAAGAAAGTATATCAAATTTTCTTATCTGAAAATCATAGAGATGATTTGCATGTAATAATAGATTATCAATTTAAAATACATTATTATACTAACATACAAGCCAAATGCCAAACTCATGACCTAGATGTCCTAGACGATTACAGAGCAACATAATCTATAACGATAGAGGGGCCTACCCGACAGCAGGAAGGTCCAAAGTGATCTACTCCTCTAGCGAATATTCTTCACTATCAACCTGATCTGAACAAAAAAAATTTTATAGAGAGTGTGAGCTTTTAAACTCCGTGAGCGAATCGGCCTCGCGTTAATAAAATTCAAATACATTACCAGTCATGCAAGTATATCCGAAGGCTCATACTCAACCAATAGACATAGTTAGAAACCACATACAAGAAGATAAAAATACATCCAATTCAACAAATGTTACTAGTACTCATCAATGGCAATATATCCCGGAGAGCACACACAGGCCGGCTCACCAATTTTGTATATTTTCGCCATGACGCACAACCTCATCCTCATAGCTAGGGCGCCTCACGGATTTATCACCAATCCGGGCTATATCCCTACTGAGGGAATCGTTGTCTCCACACTCGTTGGTCAAGACACCCTTTCAACCGGGTTTTCCGCCTTGCCGTGAGAGGGGGTACTGTCCCACTCAATCACAATCAATAGTACAGCATTTCATATCATAATCAGAAGTACAATGTAATATTCATTTATATAACAGGTATAATATATAACTATATTATAGATTTATAAACCACAAATCAAGATAACAATTAAACGATTTTTGAAAAGATTCAAACTTCACATCATCATGAGATACTTGCTTCGTCTTATCCATACTTCTGGATTAATTATCTCATTAGATTCGTCATTCTGAATCCAATTTCCCCCTATGAATCTTGGGAGTGTCCTACAACATACTTTTTATCACCAGTAATGCTAAAACTCTATTAAAACGGGGTCGTTTCACTCACCTGGATTTCGTACGAGTATCGCTTCTCTAAGTCGTTACAGACAAGAGTACTCAGGTGAATTTCAGTATTCCGCTACAGAGATTTTCATGAAAGATTAGAGAAAACAAGTTAGGATTGCTTTCATACAGACAATGTTCATACATACGGTACTATTCATATGTACAGTAACTATTCATACGTATGGATACTATTTATACGTACAGATATTGTTCATACATATAGATACTATTCATACATATGGCACTATTCATATATACGGTCACTATTCATATATACGGAGATTGTTTATATCAGAAATAGATACTACAATCTGTAAAAGAGTACACCAGGTAAGTTCCCAGGAAAGAGTGGAGGGTCACAATGGACACACTTAAAAACCAGGTCTTTCCTTAGCCAAAACTTTCCTAGACATGTATTCTTCACAGTTTACATCCTATTTCGGTAATCAGGGAATCAAAATAATATGTAAGTAGCTAAGGACAGTTTTTCTAATGTGGAAGATCAGCCAAAGCCGCAACCACAGAGCATACTTAAGAAAATAACTTCTAAAATTTGAAAGACATAGAAAGGACATAGTATCCTTACCTAAACTGAAAAGGAAAGACCCAAAATCTCAGAGACCTAGCATTGTAGTAAGAGAAACTTAAGGAGGGAAGAAGAGAAGTTGAAGGTGTGAGTTTAGAAGTGAAATGAAAGGACCTATTTATAGGAAAAGTCAACGGTACTATTTGTCACTATACGCTAATAAAATATTCAATTTACTATTCATGAAAATGACATTTCTAATAAAATATTTCACGCATTACTGTGCAAAACGCGGAGGCGGCTGAATTATTGGTTACTATTGGAACTTAAAGGGAAAACTATCCTTTCACCTTAAACCTTTAAGTTTCTTTTCAATTCAGTCCTTTCACTTTAGTCCCTGAGGGTATTTTCACCCATAAAACGTCATTTTCTCCTACGAACTTCTTTCTAGTTTTCTCTTATGACCAAACCACATCTAGTACTTGACATTTCAATTGTATAAGTGAACAGTATTGTATACATAAATAGTATTATACATGTGAACAGTACCGTATACTAGCATAGTAACCATAGTTTGCAAATACGCATTTATATTTTATTTTTCTTGGGTATTACATTATCACCCCCTTAAGAGAATTCGGTCCTCCGAATTCAAAACTCACCTCAAGACTGAAATAAATGTGGTTACTTCGTCCATATCTCATTCGTCCAATCTCTTTCTTCCTAAACCTCATCACACCCTTGGTGAGATTTACAAGAACACTATACCATCGACTGTGAACTGTAGACCGCATTACTTTTACCTTTTCTAAACAGCAAACAATCTCTTCCTCATCAGTTTGATCTTCTCCACAACCTTTTATACCATAAAGTGTCTCATCCTCATAACCTTTACCAAACTCAAACCACCTAATCAGAGACGAACTCTGTCTCTATGTAAAACCTCAAATAGGTGTCGTCTTCAAAAGTGGCACGTGGTCTTTCCAGTTCACATTGAATATCGAACACATGTTTCCACACACATAGCTTATAATGTTTACAAATACAAGCACCCCACCCAAAGGCGTCATTTTGGCCGTAGGCAATACTCTTACCCAAAGGTGATCCTTCTACCTTAAGACGATACTCTCAGCTGAAGGCGTCATACAAAAGGAAAAATCACATGAAATCATTACATAAATCTCTAAGAAGAACAATTCTAGAAAATGTGTTAAGTAAATAACATACTCCTCATGCATAATTATAAAATAAATATATATAGAAATTCCTCTCACCTCAATGACTCATATAGAGTCGTACCCCTTTAATGATTAGGGCAAACTCATAGTTCTCTATGTATAAGTTTATAAAATACTTATTTAGCATTCCTCCATAGCTCAGAAGTGCAATGAAATATCATTTTAGTAACTCTGCTCAGTCAAAAAGATATTATCATACTCTGCTTTAGAATCAAGTATGAAATATAACAAGTCCAACATCTTCTCATTTCTCAAGTTCTTTAAGAAATCACTTCAACATAGGAGATCTAAATACTAACTTAAATTTTATTTCTAGTACATAGATAATTTTAATACGTGAAGCTTAGACCAAATATAGCTTTAGGTACAAACAAAAGAAAGAATAAATTAAGGATGAGGAGACTTTTGAAATGTATAAGGTGCTCCAGGTCTAAAAGAGGAAGGTGTTTCAGACCTTAAGGAGGAAGCTAATCGTTGTAGCCTAGAAAGGGTTTCTGGAGGAAGCGCCTGAGAAATTTGGCGAAGAGCAGAAGTCACTCCGTTCATACAGTCAATACACCTTGCTTGTTGGTCACGAAAATTTTGAGTTGTAAATATTGAATCTCTATCAACTCGATTAGCTAGTTCCCCGAAACGATGGTTTATCAGTTTCTCTTGGTTTTCAAAGAGACGATTTATTAGTCGCTTCTGGTCCTCTGTCTTGTATTCCAGGCTCTCTATCTTACGCTCCAGGTTTTCTATCTTACGCTCTAGGCATGCAAGCTTATTTTCTAAGGATGCTGCAGTACTGTCCTCCTCCAACTCTATTACATCCCTCTTTCTCTTCTTAATTTCTGGTGACCTGTCTACAGGTCTCTTCCCTTTGTTGTTTCTGAGACTTAGATTTAAATCAAGCTCTACATTGCCAGTCTCAAAATTCAAGTTGAAAGATTTATTATCGGCCATTGCTCTAGGGATTTCAGAAATAAGTTGAAATGAGAAAGGAATGAAGATTGAAGAATAGGTATGTAATAAAGGAAGTTCGCTTGGTGTGATGAGTGGGGTAACGGGCGTACAAGATTTATAGACAACCCGAAGCCCCTGGAGCTAAAGCCACCACAACCTATACGCCACTCGCTAGGAGGTTTATAGATCACATACATTGCAATGCCAGCAATTAATGTCGGACATGCAGATAAATAGTAAATATAATTTAATGCAATTAACATAAGTCAAAGATTTCCTGAAAAAAGTTTCGGCTAATCTTGACCTTTCTCAAAATTTTGACTAACTACGCTTTTCAGTTTGAGATTTTCTCCCTCTAAACTTGTTTTATCTTGTAATCCCATATCACGATGTCCCTCTATGATCGGGTAGTCTCATATTAGCCTTATCTTAGATTCTAATTGGTGTCTTTACTCTGGACTTACACATAATATATATTTTAAAACAAAGTTAACTGCTTACGGTCACATGCAGTAAGCATTATCATGATGCAAGAAAATCATTGCTTTTCATTTGCCCACGAGAGCATTATATGTAAGTATGTGTAACCATGAAGATGTATTATCCTCTACACATTTCATTCTATCCAAGTCATTTTGATTTCTCATTCTCTATGAGTATATGTAGGATCATCACATATTCTCCTTGATCGTAGCCTTCACTCATTATGCATGAATAACATACATACATGTAATTACAACATGATTCAATCAGTTCTGTATATTATACTCAACTAAAGGCTCTCAAGAACAACACAACAAAGCAGAGAAATACATTTCAGTTCATCATAAAAGCATCCAAGGCAATCTTTAATGGCTACATCGTCAACTTCTTTGAATTTCAGAAAATGCCAACGGGAGAAATGGGAAAACCAAGTAAAATCGGCCACAAATCCACCGAATATTGACTTTCGTGGTTTTAGCATTAATGCGATGCGTTGTTGGTGTGCACGCCTATCCTAGACTTCTGGCTTCCAACTTGTAGAAATCCATAGGTTGAGCGTGTAAGGGTGCGGCGAAGAGATATCTTCTTTGTCTCTAAGTCCTAATTTTTATCTATAAAAACCATCCCAGCGTTCTCAGTTACCACACCACAAAGAGTAATAATCTCTGAGCCTACAATCTCCTAGCATTCCTCTCGCCTCATACTCTTACAAAAATTTCTAAATTTTCCAAATTATGGCCACAAGGAAGTACATTGATCTCACAGTGGAGGCCAAGGAAGAAGAACTTGACTTAAACTTAAGTTTAGGCAGGGACAAGGGCAAAAGGCCTCTCGAAGGATCTCAAGAGAATCAAAAGGAGAAGAAGATGAAGAAGAATGAGGAAGTCGAGGAGATTAGCACAGGTCATAGCTCGGAGGACAAAATCGCTTATTTAGAGCAGGAGGTGAAGAATCTCAAGAAGATGATAGAGGATCTGGAGAAGTTAACCAAATGCAATAACGCGGCAATGACATCGAGAATAGATAGGTTCTTCTATTGGTCCACCCAGTGCTTCTACAATCAACAGCAAAAAAGTGTTGATTGTATGAATGGAATTTACACTACCCTCCGCGACATTGCTCTGTCTCTCGCCCCAAGGAATGGTAGAGGGGTGATGATACAATACAACCCTCCTAATCCAAGACCACCTCGCCTTTAGATTACTCATGCACGAGTAAACTCTTTTTTTTTTGCAATGTAATCCTTCAGTTTTTTTTAATGCAAGTGGTTTCTTTTATTGGACGGTATTCTAAAATAATAATAAAGAAAAATAAAGAAAATTAGCTACACAAAATCAATCATGAATTCAGCTTATAAAACCCACTATATAAAAATTTGATCCGACAGCAACAGAATCAAAACAAGTAATAACCTTTCCTTTACTAAGTTCAAAAGTATAGCCACATCTGTCTAAAACTAAAACTGAGAACATATTTCCTAAGAAGAAATAAGTTTTGAAGGGAAAGGAAATAGAAACATCCTACAGGACCTTCAGTAGAGCCGTCTCTCTATAGTTGTGCCCGAGTTCACAACGATAGAGGAGGTCCCACTAAGGTTACCTTGCTCTATAATCACTAGGAGACCTAACAACCATGGCTCTGATACCAACTTTGTCATGACCCATTTTCTGGGCACATGACCGGCACAATGATGAATCTCTCATCACTGTAAGCCCTTCGATAAATTCTACCCGTGAGTTTAAATTATCTATGTTATCAAAATAACAATTCCTTAATAAATATGAAGAAAATATATCAAATTTTCTTATCTGAAAATCATAGAGATGATTTGCATGTAATAATAGATTATCAATTTAAAATACATTATTATACTAACATACAAGCCAAATGCCAAACTCATGACCTAGATGTCCTAGACGATTACAGAGCAACATAATCTATAACGATAGAGGGGCCTACCCGACAGCGGGAAGGTCCAAAGTGATCTACTCCTCTAGCGGATATTCTTCACTGTCAACCTGATCTGAACAAAAAAATTTTATAGAGAGTGTGAGCTTTTAAACTCCGTGAGCGAATCGGCCTCGCGTTAATAAAATTCAAATACATTACCAGTCATGCAAGTATATCCGAAGGCTCATACTCAACCAATAGACATAGTTAGAAACTACATACAAGAAGATAAAAATACATCCAATTCAACAAACGTTACTAGTACTCATCAATGGTAATATATCCCGGAGAGCACACACAGGCCGGCTCACCAATTTTGTATATTTCCGCCATGACGCACAACCTCATCCTCATAGCTAGGGCGCCTCACGGATTTATCACCAATCCGGGCTATATCCCTACTGAGGGAATCATTGTCTCTACACTCGTTGGTCAAGACACCCTTTCAACCGAGTTTTCCGCCTTGCCGTGAGAGGGCGTACTGTCCCGCTCAATCACAATCAATAGTACAGCATTTCATATCATAATCAGAAGTACAATGTAATATTCATTTATATAACAGGTATAATATATAACTATATTATAGATTTATAAACCACAAATCAAGATAACAATTAAACGATTTTTGAAAAGATTCAAACTTCACATCATCATGAGATACTTGCTTCGTCTTATCCATACTTCTGGATTAATTATCTCATTAGATTCGTCATTCTGAATCCAATTTCCCCCTATGAATCTTGGGAGTGTCCTACAACATACTTTTTATCACCAGTAATGCTAAAACTCTATTAAAACGGGGTCGTTTCACTCACCTGGATTTCGTACGAGTATCGCTTCTCTAAGTCGTTACAGACAAGAGTACTCAGGTGAATTTCAGTATTCCGCTACAGAGATTTTCATTAAAAGATTAGAGAAAACAAGTTAGGATTGCTTTCATACAGACACTGTTCATACATACAGTACTATTCATATGTACAGTAACCATTCATACATACGAATACTATTTATACGTACAGATATTGTTCATACATACAGATACTATTCATACATATGGCACTATTCATATATACGGTCACTATTCATATATACGGAGATTGTTTATACCAGAAATAGATACTACAATCTGTAAAAGAGTACACCAGGTAAGTTCCCAGGAAAGAGTGGAGGGTCACAATGGACACACTTAAAAACCAGGTCTTTCCTTAGCCAGAACTTTCCTAGACATGTATTCTTCACAGTTTACATCCTATTTCGGTAATTAGGGAATCAAAATAATATGTAAGCAACTAAGGACAGTTTTTCTGATGTGGAAGATCAGCCAAAGCCGCAATCACAGAGCATACTTAAGAAAATAACTTCTAAAATTTGAAAGACATAGAAAGGACATAGTATCCTTACCTACACTGAAAAGGAAAGACCCAAAATCTCAGAGAACTAGCATTGGTGTAAGAGAAACTTAAGGAGAGAAGAAGAGAAGTTGAAGGTGTGAGTTTAGAAGTGAAATGAAAGGACCTATTTATAGGAAAAGTCAACGGTACTATTTGTCACTATACGCTAATAAAATATTCAATTTACTATTTATGAAAATGACATTTCTAATAAAATATTTCACGCATTACTGTGCAAAACGCGGAGGCGGCTGAATTATTGGTTACTATTAGAACTTAAAGGGAAAACTATCCTTTCACCTTAAACCTTTAAGTTTCTTTTCAATTCAGTCCTTTCACTTTAGTCCCTGAGGGTATTTTCACCCATAAAACGTCATTTTCTCCTACGAACTTCTTTCTAGTTTTCTTTTATGACCAAACCACATCTAGTACTTGACATTTCAATTGTATAAGTGAATAGTACCGTATACAGGTGAACAGTACCGTATACTAGCATAGTAACCATAGTTTGCAAATACGCATTTATATTTTATTTTTTTTTGGGTATTACAAGTGTCTATGTAATATCTGTAAATTTTAATTCACTCAGTGAATGTGTTAATTTTATTATTTGTTTATATGTGAAATTTTGGGGCTAATTTGAAATTTAGTGAAACCATAAAATTTTTGGAATCTCTAATTGTCATTGTAAGTTATTTCCAAATAAATCCCCAACTTAGGACTTAATGGAAAATAATGATAATAATTTTTGGGAATTTTTATTTCAAAAGCTCAAGGACCCAAGTGAATTAAGAAAAAAAAGAGGTGGTGACTTTATGATAATCTAGCCAAAAAGGAGGGGAGCATATGAGATAGAGACACTTGGAGTGATCTCATCCATTGAATGAAATTGGCTTTTCTTAAAAGCCAATTTGATGCTTCCATCGGTCAGAAGGAAAAGAAGGGGAGAAGAGAAATGAGAGAAGCTGAGAAAGAGAAGACAAGAGATAGGAGTGAAAGGCCACCATGCTATCTGCCATCCTCTGGTTAGGACTCCACCAGCAACACCTCGCCTTCCCTTCTCCATCTTTTCTTCTTTATGTGAAGATAGAGCTAGCTGAGAGCGAGAGAATTGGAGACGGGAATGCATGGGAGTCTACTGTGATGTCTCTCACTCTCAGCAGTTGTTGGCCTCCATGGTTCCTATCATTTTGAGCCATCAAAAAGGGGAAAGTATGCTAGCAATGGTGGACAACAAAAGTAACTCAAAGTTGGAGCTACCCTTCCCTGCAGTTTGAGATAGAAAATGATAACAACAAGGAGAAAGAAAGCCAAGAGGTAAGGGACCAACATCATAAACTCTCTTTTGAAATTTTCTGATTTTTTACTCTCCTTGTATTGTTTAATTGTTTTAAGTGCTAAACAAAGGAGAGAATTAGCAGTACACATGTGTTTGTACAAGTTGTTACCATGGATACACTCTACTTAAGGTGGAATTTCTAATTTGAGTAAGCAATGTATGAGTTATATGTGGAAATAAGTTTGGAAAAGTTTATTTATATGAACTTGGCATTTATGGCAGTAATAGTGAAAGAAAATGGATTAACAAATGTAGAAAGAGTAATGTTTAACCTAAAGAAAAGTGCTATTTGAATTAGTAACCAAAACTAATTAATTATGCAAGGATTGTATTACGGGATTGGTGATGTTCAAGTATATTTGTTGTCATTTTTGCAGTTATGGAAACTTTAGTCTATTTGTGACATTAAATGATCTCCATTTGATTTGAAATTGGTATGCCTCTTGTATTGATCATAGAAAATGCTTGCAAAGGTTTATTAACTTTATTAGACCTCCCAATTTCACTTGATTGACTTTGTTGTCCAAAATAAGATTTCTTTTTTGTTGGTATATTTTCTAAGGTAGAAATATACCTAAAATAAGTCCTTTTGACTTGAAACTTTTTATGAGGCATTCCTTGGCATGTGTAGTTATGAACTAGATAGTTTTATAGTGTTTGGGAAGTCATTGCTAAGTCAAATATTAGAGAAATTGAAACTATCTCAGAAATCAGAACAATCTAACCTATTTTAGTAAAAGATGTGTTAGGATGGCCATATGGTCAAATTTTTCTTCGAAATTTTTATGGAAGGATGTCATAATACTAAATATATGCCTACCAAATTTCATGAGATTTAGAGATGATTTAGTGGGTTAATGGTTTACAAAACCGAGACCCTCATGCTATAGAGATAGTCTAGGCAATAGTTGTGAAATGGTGGTTTTGAAGGGGCAAATTAAAATATTTCTTTCTAAAATTTTTATCTAAGATTCTAGATATACTAGGGATGTTATTAACAAATTTCATGAATTTTGGACTTGTGATGGCTGTCTAGTAAATTCATAAAGTTCAGAGTCTGAAATCTGGTCTTAAACAGAGCATATGGAGAACGTTTGAAAGGGGACTTACCTCTAAGCTAACTAGGAAAAGGTAGATAAAACATAAGGAGATATTCTCATGGTTTTTACTCCATAGTAGGCACATTCAATGATGTTTTAAGTGGACGCATTGACTCTAGTGAAGCATGGAAATCATCTTAATGGAATATCTTTTCTCCTTATTTTGAAATGAGAATTCTAAAGTGTCTTGATATCTTGCTAATGTTGGAACCTTGGTAAGGCATGAAAGTGAAGATATTGTTTAAGTATGAATATGAATGAAATGATACTGTATGTTGTCAAGAGGACTCAATGATGTTGAATGCTATGAACAAGATCCATGTAAATGACAAAATTACTTTATTTATGTCTCATATTATTATTTTTGTGTGTGTGGAAATTACTTACTATCCTAATGTTTGGGTCAATTATATATATATATATATATATATATATATGCTAAAGGAGTTGTCTTGACTATGTTGTGGATCATATGCAAATGAGGGAGTTCCATCCTACATGGTTGATTACTCATATATATTCATATATTAATTGAATTGCAAGGAAGCTTGAGAAGTGAGCATGTACACATATATTCTTTATCTCCTTATGTCATGCGTATTTTAATTGTTAAATATGCACTTTTAATTCTTCAAATTTACTAGTTGGATGAATTATATTGGAGATATTTTCACTGTGCTTTGTAGACCCTATATAATGGAGACCCTAATGGTTATGAAAAATAGAAGTTGATTATTTTACTTGTTTGTATGTGAAACGTGTATAATGGATAGGTTGTATTTATTAATGATAGGAAAACAATTGCGATTGTAAGAAATAGAATGAGAGCCTGTGTGGCCCTTTTTATTTTGAATACTCGGGTTGCTTGTGACGGTGCATCGTGAGGAATTCTCGATTTATATTTATATGGGTAAGTGGTTGGTGATGGTGCCACTTGACCCTCTTATAGAATATGTGAAAAGCCTATGAAGGTAAATTGGTTTAAGTGACCTAAAATGATAGGTAGATTTGTCAATGAAAGGTCTAGCAATGAGTTGCAATGTGGCTAAATGACCTTACTCCTCACTAATGCCACATTCCGGGATGCCACCTTGTGAAGGAAAGGTGATGAACACCTTTATAGTAGCCTTGTGAAGGAAAGGCGGTGAACATTTTATAGTGTATATATTTTCTCACATGTATATATATGTTGTTGGGAGGGAAATTCTTAAAATGGATAATCCTGTGAAATCATAGGTTAGCATCATGCACACATTCTTGTGTTGATTAAATCTTGTGTTGGATATGTGTGTATTTATAGATATACATACATGTTTATGTATTATCAATTGATGTGTTTTGGATGAGAGCATTATACTCATACATGTGGTTTGTATCGTATTTTGAGCTGGGCCACTTATTATTGGTCGTGACCTTGCATGGTAACTATGCTACCTTAAGATGTTTTCATTTTATCGGTGTGATTGTGTAGTGAATGAGAGCGTTGGTTCGTGGTAATTATGAATTAGACCCTGTTCAAGGTCTCATCCTTATGAGGGTACACATGTTACATTTTTTTTTCTCTTACTGAGTATTTTTGCACTCACCCTTTTTTGTGTACCATTGTAGGTTCTTATTTAGTTGGTGAGACTTTACATGAGGAGTAGTGTCACATCCCAAAAATTGAACATGTGAAAAGATACTACTCATTTGATAAAATTCTCAAACATAAGTTATTTACATATATTCTGTAAGGTTTTACATTCAACCTTAATAATTCATTCCACACGACAGAATTATATTCATTTGATAAACAAATATAGGCATACATAATCTGATGTATTTATCTCAACACAAGCCTAGGAGACCTATAGAAAGTATAGAGCGTTCCTAGTATTCACATTAATAAGTACTGGTATCCCACCAGACAGAAATAGAGAATAACTCCAAAGGGCTTCTAATCTTCAATCGGATACTCTTCTTCCTTATTTTCTGTATCTGAAAAGATAATCATAGGGAGTGTGAGTTTATTTAAAAACTCAGTAAGTAAATAACTGTACTATATAAAATATCAAAAGTACAAATACCACATTTACTCATATAATTAATTGTCTTATACATCGAGTAGTATGAGACTCTAACCTTTTCAAACCCGTGAATAAGATTTCATAGATATACACCGAGTAGTATGGGACTCTAACCCTTTCAAACTCGTGAATAAGATTTCATAGATATACACCGAGTAGTATGGGACTCTAACCCTTTCAAACTCGTGAATAAAATTTCATAGATATACACTGAGTAGTATGAGACTCTAACTCTTTCAAACTCATGTATAGGTTTTCATAGTTATGCACTGAGTAGTATGGGACTTTAACCCTTTCAAACTCATGTATTAGAACCCGTAGATCTTTACTCATTAATAAAATAGTGAGAATTTATCACATAGTACAATTTCCATGAAACAAAATAATTTATACATACTCTTATTCCTTTGAATTTCTGTAAAAAAAATATACCAATCATCATATACTATCATATGAAAAATTGATTGATTAATATCCAAATAATATTGTAAATGGGACTTATATTGTACTTTGACTAGTAATATCAAACTAGCTTAGCAAGGTTATTCACTTACCTTGATATTTGTCCAAGTTTAACTTGTTCCACACTAGAATTTGTGTAGGAAAATTTCCTAGTAAAATATATTACAAGGAAACATAAGAGAGGAAATAAAATCACGAAAATATGCAATATTTTCTGATTGCTACAGTAACGGTTCGCTACAGTGACGGTTCGATACAGTGATGGTTTATCAAAATCTTCAAGAACAAAATCTCCTCTAATCTTCTATATAAATTTAGACTTAAGGAAAATAATGAGATTAAAGCTTACCTTTGATCCTTACAAGGCTTTTGAACCGAACAAATAATCAAAATTCTGAAGTTCAAGGAAAAGATTTGAGAAGAGGATGAAGAAATGAGAGAAAATGCCACTGTTCACTTTTGCTTTGCTTCAGAAACGTGAATTGTGAAGGGAGTAGGAAGTTTTTATTTTATTAAGGGTTTCTAATGGGTTATTGAATAACCCATGAGTATCCATAAATAATATTCAAAGAGAACAATTAAATATGAAAATTAAAAATGACCAAAATAAATAACTAAAGTAACGTTGTAAAATTCTAAAATACTCTCAAGTGAATTATATTCCGAAATTAACGGGTATTACAAGTAGCAAGGCCTTTGAGTGTTTGATCCTTTCCGAATACGGGTTGAAGTTAATGTTGGGTATGTTTGGGTTCTTCGAGTCGCTCTATAGTGAATAGAACTCTTAGGATTGTTGTGAATATTGTGAGGAAATTAAAAAGGGTTAATTTACATTCTTCCGCTAGTTAAAATTTCTGGTTATATTCGATTTGACTATTAATATAATGGAAACATGTTATTTTATTATTATATGCTAAAGATGTGTATGTCAAGTGTATGTGATGTCAGGCTTATGGTAGTGGTGTAGACCATGCTGCCATGTCGGTCATGTTCCTGTATTTAGGAGTGTGACAGTCTGAACCTCTATATATCATGGTATGGTCTTTGTACTCTTATCATTTCTACTCTTATCTTTGCAACTTCTTTATTTCAGCAACTTGATTGTATTCTATAGCAACTTTGAGAGAGGAAAAAAAAAGGTTTTTGAACGTTTTCAAAGTATAAGTATTCCAACTTATACCTTTCAAACAATACTTTGGAAACAAAATACAACAAAGTTTTAAAAAGAAGAAAAATTTCATAAAGTTTTAAGTACCCAATTCATCTTCCTTCTTAGGTACTATTTTGAAAGTAAAAATTATGCAAGACATTACAGGCAAAAGAGGAACAAATACAATTTTTTTATGCAATACAACTAGTTCTTCTCAAGATGCCATTTTTTTTTTGTACAGGACATAAAGATGAAGAGTTAATATAAGAATGACTATGTGTGAATCACAAATACATAGCACAAATCAAAATACTTATACAATATTAAAAATTTGATAAATGCATCAAGTAAAAAAAAATTTGTTATTGCATCTAAGATTTATACATTGTAGAAAACAGAAAAAAATACAACTAGGAATGGCAACAGGGCGGGGGCGGGGGCGGGGAGTGCCTCCCCCGTCCCTGTCCCCGCCCCAAGTTTTCACCCCCGTCCCCGCCCCCGATCCCCGTCGGGGAGTAAAAATTCTCCCCACCCCCATTCCCCGCCTCCTCGCGGGTCCCTGTGGGGACCCCGCTGGTTATTAAAAAAATTTGAATTTGCTTTTTCATCAACAAAAAAATTGCTTTCTTGCAAGAATCTTAGCTAGAATGATATTAAGATCAATTCTAAAAGCCCTAACCCTAGCTTCGAATTCAAGATCATACTCATCTATTAATCAAATGATGCTATTTCTGTAGTTCAATCACTAACTTTTACATCTAAAAAACCCTAATCTTGACTGCCTTTAATGTACGAACAGAACAAGGAAAGAGCCAAATCAGGAGAATGAGAAAAATCAAAATTGATGGTTGACAAAAATTGTAGCAAGAAATCAATACATTTTAAAGCAAATCAGAGGAGAATCAATTACATACTTTATGGACTGAGGGAATAAGATATAGGATAAATCAGTGGAAGAAATATACCTGAGAGCACGAACAAAGATGACAACAGCACGACCAGACCAGAGACGGCGAGAGCAATAGCGAGGGCACGAACAGAGATGGCGAGGGTGGCGCGAGCAACGGCAAATCAGAGAAGACGATGGAGATGAAGACATTTAGGCTATGGAAATATTCGCCCATGTCTAAATGGAAATTTTTGACATCTCATCAAGCAGAGACGATGACGACAGCGGGGGAGCAGAGCAGAGATGATGATGACGGAAGGAGGAAGGATGCGAAAGTCGACGATAGCGAGCACCAGTAGAGATCCAGAGACAATGGCGACAGTGAGCGGTCACGACTGAAGGAGAATGGCGAGAGAGGAAACGACAAGGTCACCATTGAAGGAGAACGGCGAGAAATCAGAGTCCAAACTTCAGAGATTCAGAATGAAGCATAAACAGCGGATGAAAGGATTTGGGATTAGGGTTCAGGAATTTTAATTTTTTTTATTAAATTAGTTTTAATTGTAAAATATATTAAATATACTTATTATTATATTATATATATATATATATATATATATATATATATATATATATATAATTTTTTTATGGGCATTTTAGTAATTTCACATGAAATTACTAAAATGTCCTCGGGGACGGGGACCCCGCGGGGCAGGGAATGTGATCCCCGTCCCCGTCCCCGTTTAACTTTCGGGGGATTTTTTTTCCTGGCCCCGTCCCCGTGGGGGAAAAATTCCCTCTTGTGGGGCCCCGAATACAGAGATTCCCAAATTCGGATCCCCATTGCCATCCCTAAATACAACACAATAAGACAAGAGCAAATAAGCTTTATATCAGTGGGTGAGTAGGAGAAGAAAGAGGGATAGATAGAGAAGATGATTTCATTTATCAAAATGAAGATGGATGTTTGAAGTTGGACATCACTGGTCACTAATCAACCAAAGATAGATTTTCTTGACTCTCAAGAAAGAAAAAAAAATCTCAATTTACAGCTTTACATTATAGTTATGAATACTATAATTTGTCTGAGCATATTGTTAAGATTTAAAATGTAAAACTTTAAAAATGGTAAAATATAAACAAATAAATAAATTATTGAGAAATCAAAAACAAAGAAATATGAGAATAAAATTTATTTGTTATGATGTAGTTTTTAATTTTATAAAGATATGAATCATAATGATAAAATAGGATGTCTTTTTTGCTTTATTTTGTTAAAAGCCAAAAAATAAAAAATAATATTAAAAATCATAAAATGAAAAATTTACTCAAAATAAAAGGCATGGAAATTTTAAAAACACAAATAAATGACCCCCATTTTTGTATGCAAGAAAAATCTATCCCAAGCTTCTTAATTTTCATCAATCCAAATCTTTATACAATACCAAAAATAAAAAAAAAAAACTAAGAAAAAAGATAAACCCGTCCTCTTTAATCCCTTATTAAGACCCATCTAGGCCTGTCATATGAGTTAACCCAAACTCAAATCCGGTCCTACCTTCCTTAAAAAAAAAAAAAGCTGCACCAAAACGCTTTGCTTCCAAACGGCAGGTCGGGGGGGTGCGTTTCACACGGCAGCGAGAGGGAAGAGAAACGCACAGCAGGAGACGAACCGGAGACGCACGCATTGGAAAGTGACCAGAGGATAGAAGCATCTGGGGAGAGCAGACATTCGACGTTTCGAGTTCAGAAAACGCAGAGTGAGAGGAACAGATCGAGAGAGGAGAGAGCTTGAGAACATGAAGACAGAGTAGTCACACCCAGTAACAAAACAGAGCATCAGATCCTGTACATCTTTCGATTGAGAAAGGTAAAATTACTTTGTCCCCTTCTTTTGATAATCCTGATGCTTTCAAATTGCAATTGATATTGTTAGGAAAATTTGAATGAGCAAAGACGCTTTTAGGAATGAATGAACGAGGAAATGGTGTAGTGCCGACTCGAGATCTTGAATTGGGCTCTGGTCTCTACTGTATTCATTTGTTCCACACAATTTTGCTTCTCTTTGGATTTTTATTTTCTGTTTTTCTGTTTTTCTGTGAATGCACCTTTTGCCAAACGATAAAAGAGATGGTTTAAAATGTTCTGAGTTCGTAGTTGCGCATTTAAAGTCAAATTGATCTTTGAGGTTCTGGAATATTAGCTTCAAGATTTCAAGATGCGAGTTTGGTGATATTCATATGCGCACTTTATTTTCAAATAGGTCTGATTTCTAGTGCAAATATGGTTCTTAATTTCAGATTTGAAGTCATTTTGTTAATTTCATGAATTTCTGTTCACTTAATAACTATTCAGTAAATTCTACCGATTATAACTCTTTTATTGAAATTGTCATTGAGATAAGATTTATTTGCATTTTAGTTTGTACAGTGAATACTCAAACTTATGATTCAGTTGGTCTTTTGTAGCTAGCAGTTTTCAGGGTTCATTCAGCTTTTTGACAGCTATGAGTATTGAAGAAGAATATCATGGCCGTTGTTATTGAATAGAAAATTATCTTTATATTAGTATTGAATAGAAAATTATCTTTATATTAGGAAGACCAAAAAGGACACTTAGAGAAATTATTGAACGGGATCTTTTAGTAAATGAGATATCTAAAGAGTTGGTCATTGATAGAGCTCAATGGCGTCGTGCGATCCATGTAGCCGACCCCACTTAGTGGGATAAGGCTATGTTGTTGTTGTTGTTGTATTAGTATTGAATCAGATTGGACGTCTTTAAAACAATTTAATTATCCACATGGTATCAAATGCAAAGTAACTGATGGTTCAAGTATTCTGAAAATTAAATTTTTATAGCATGGTACCCCTGAAGAGGATAGTGGAAAATATTCTAATGAAGCCCAAATAAAATACCTTGAGGAGAAGTCTTAGTGCTAGTTGAACCTTATATACAAAACCCCAACTGGTTCTTTGAGGGCAGTTAAAGTGCAATCAAAAGGAAACAAAATAGTGAGAAAGGGGAAGAGGCAAGAAGGAAACTTTATGAGGTAGCACATTTGGGCTAGAGGCTTCTGCACTAAAAGATTGGCAAAATATAATGAAAGAAAAATAAGATATGCATCAAACAACATGCTTCATTTGTCCAATCACTTCATTATTTCCCTAAACTCGAAGAGTTTGAACTATTTAGGGTTTATTTCTCAAATCTGTTTGCATTACAGATGTTTTTGATTCAAACTATTATGGATAAAGAAAATAAAATTAGAGGGGGGGGGGGGGAGATGAAGGAGAAACTAGAGGTTAAGTGTGAGAGATAAGATGGGAGAGAGAAGAATATATAACATGTTCAACTATTTTGGTGTAACATGTTCCACACTCCGTCCATCTTCAGTTTAAAATCTTTCGACTTTGGTGTTGTCAATTTGTTCTAGGCTTGAATGAATTTCATTTGCAATTGATTTTGGAGATTTGGATTTGGATATGGCACTAGATTACTTTGACGCTAGTACCCCATTTTGAGTGCGAGGAATTGGAAACTGCTTTAGTGGAGTTAAGTTTTAAGGCTTTACATATGGGTTTTAAATAATTTATCCGTCTTAGTCCGCAATACTTTCCTGTTCTTAATCCTGGAATGAGAAAAGAGTAAGAAAACTAATAGGAATTAGGGTGAATATTTAAATCATGAGATCTTGCATCAGGTACCAGCTAGTTACCCAGCAATTTGTTGTCTGAGCTCTTTGTTCGTAGACTTCATCTCCCTTACTTATGATTGGCAATAAATTGGGTTGGTAGGTATCTTTTTCAATAGTCCAAGGTCCTATCCTAATTTTAGTATCGGCTTCACAACAAATGTTTACAATATCTGAAGTAGACGCCATTCTCATTGACCAAAACCCAAAATATTCAGCGTATATGCAGTAGAACTATTAGTTTCCAGAAATTAGAATTACAATCAGGACAGGAAATACAATATTTAAGCCTCATTTATTGCAATTAGGGGATCAATTTGGGTCGAACACTATGAACCATGTTCTGGATTACTTTATTGACAATAATGCTATTGGAGTCATTTGGTTTGTATTGAAAAGTTACGTCTGACTTAATGTGTTCAGACTTCAGAAGATTCAAAATGTAAATGAA
This sequence comes from Biancaea sappan, assembly GCA_037074585.1. Lineage (NCBI taxonomy): Eukaryota > Viridiplantae > Streptophyta > Magnoliopsida > Fabales > Fabaceae > Biancaea > Biancaea sappan. Next base: position 67,659,782 of record CM073492.1, read on the forward strand.
TATTTTATTTTCCATTGTGTATTTACTGGCATCTTTTTTGAATGTCTGTTTTAATTCCATTTATATTTGCGACAAGGAGAGGCCTGACACATCAAAATTGGATTATTTGAAATAATTTATTAATTTATATGGGGATTTATCTAGGGTGTTTATGGCATAGATAGACAATATTCTTGGGAATTTTCAATCTTGACAAAATAGTCACCCTTTTTTGGGAATGTTTGAACAAATCAAATGCATCATCACCAGTAATGATTCTCCCAAGAATATGAATTCAGGAAAGTTTTAATGAACTAAATGCCTCCATAGCTGTAACAGAATGACAGGATTCATGGCAGGGAGAGTGGAGGGATACATCAAGTATAAATTGATAATTAGAATGTATGTTTAACAATCAGTTATGGAAGAAAAAATTTAGGGCATATTTTTGACATGAAGGGAGGTCTATGTAATTCAACCAAATCATAGAGAAAGACTGTACATTTTATCTAAAAGTAATACGACTCATCTTTTTACTTGAAATCATTGCAAGTTGCAACTAAATTATAAAATGATATCTCAATTGCATAGCTACCCCAATTTGCTTTTAAATGTTATATTCCATGCTTTGTTCAATCTAGCCCAAAAATTGGCCATGGGTGCCATACTGTCATATGATCTTAGGCTACTGAAGAACCAATATAATATCCGCTTCCCCAACCATTGGCTTTTGTAGGCCTGCCCACTCCATCAGCTTTCTCTATGTTTTCTCTCCGCCATTGACATTGGAGGGAAATAGCAGCACTTTTTCTAATCACAGTCATTGAAAATATTTCTGCATGATTTCTCTTTTGTTCTTTCCAATCTGATCATCTCTTTTTGGGTTTGGATTTTCTCATTCTAAGTAGTAGCAAATAATATATATACATATATATATATACATGGTAGAGATCAAGGATTACAAAATCGGACTGGACCGGCTGGTCGAACTGGTCTGACCGGTGACCGGCGGGGGGTCCGTTTCGGTCTGGGTGAGAAATCGGTCTGAGTTTGAACCGGTACGGAATCGGTTCAACCTGTTCCAATCCGGCCAAACTGGTGGAACCGGTCGAACCAATTCCTTCTTTGGAGAAAAAAAAAAACGCAGCAGATGGTTTGTAGCAATGGGATGGCGGCGAAGAAGAAGAAGAAGAAGAAGAAGAGGAAAAAAAAGCAGAAGCAGAAGATGACACCGAAGGAGAAGAAGAAGAGAAAAAATAAAAGAAAAGCAGATGAGATGCAGAAGATTGACATCCATGGCAGTCGGCAGCGAGAGAGAGAAGATGAGAGCAGATGGAGAAATGAAAAATAGAATTGAAAGTGATGGAGAAATATGAAAAGCCACTGACAAGAACTTGGCGTGTAGACTGACTTGAGAAGTGAAAAAGTATAATGACAACTAAGAGAGAGAGAGAGAGAGAAAGAAAGAAAGAGAGAAAAATGAAAATGGCAACTTAGTCTCCTCCTTTCTTCTGGATGTCTATGTTAGGAAACTGGTATTGAAATCCAATATAAAAGATAACAATAAGGAAACATCAACTTTCACTACTCAGATATTAAGAGAAAAAGAAACAAGGTCAACACCCCAGTATTAGACCTTCAACCAGGAAACACTCCTCACTGTAAGTCCCCAGACAATACAGATGAAATCGTCAATGAAAAACTCCCATCCCCAAAAGCAAGACACCCCCAACTATTCTTTATTCTCCCTAACGCACTCCCCCTGCCAGCTCACCAACAAACCATAACAAACTCTAACAGACTCAAAGGATAATTACCAAGACACCCAAAACTACCCTTGACAGCTCATCATTTTCTCCTTCTCGAATACACCCTCCAAGTTAGAGGTTTATCCCTTTTTTCAGATAATAACATATTTGCATTCCCCTCATTATTAAGGTCTCTAACATTACCCCCCCTGTGAGAACAGCCTTGTCCTCAAGGCTAAAAGAAGGGAATTGACTCTTGAGTAATAGCTCATCCTCCCAGGTTGCATCTTCTACTGACATCCCTTGCCATTGGATTAACCATTCTCGGTATTGTGCACTTCCCTCAGGCTTCATCCTCTAGGCTAAAACTTTCAACGGCTGAGTTCGTTGCTCTGAATCTACTGCCATGTCAGCTGGTAGATCTGGTTCACCCACATAATTACCCACCGCCTTCTTTAATTGTGACACATGGAAGACCGGATGAACTTTAGATGTAGGAGGCAACTTAAGCTTATAAGAAACCGATCCCACCTTCTGTAAAATTTGATAAGGCCCAAAAAATTTTGGAGCTAATTTCTGGTTAATTCGCTGAGCAACCGAATGTTGCTTATGAGAACGTAAACGCAAGAAAACCCAATCTCCAATTTCAAATTGCACATCTGTGCGTTTCAGGTCCGCATGCATTTTCATGCGATCCTGAGCACGTTTAAGATTAAACTTGAGTTGCCTCAAGGCTTCGTCTCTATCCCTCAATTCTCTAGCTATCGCCTCCACTCTCGTTTCTCCCTCAGTATAATGCAGTAAAGTAGGTGGCTGTCTGCCATACACCACTTCAAAAGGAGTAAGACCAGTAGAAACATGATATGTAGTGTTGTACCACAATTCCGCCCAAGCTAACCAATGGGACCAGATTTTAGGTTGTTCAGTAGCAAAGCATCTCAAATAAGTCTCCAAACATCTATTGACCACCTCGGTTTGACCATCCGTTTGTGGGTGATAAGAAGAAGACATATTAAATGTTGTCCCCTGTAGCCTGAACAATTCTTTCCAAAAAATACTGACAAAAAGAGGATCACGATACTTACAATAGAATTAGGAATTCCGTGTAACCTTACCACCTCTTTGGTAAAGATCTCAACAATGCTTTTAGCAGTGTATGGATGTTTGATGGCTATAAAGTGACTATACTTTGACAGTCTATCAACAACTACTAAGATAGCTTCAAATCCTCTGCTCTTTGGTAATCCTGTGATAAAGTCCATGGATACATCCTGCCAAATCTGTTCTGGTACTTGTAATGGTTGTAAAAGCCCATATGGGCTGATAGCTAGGTACTTTTGTCTCTGACATGTATCACAAGCTTTCACAAAAGCTTGAATTTGGCCCTTCATTCCCTTCCAGTACACATTCGCTGCCAGTCTGCGGTAAGTACGCAAAAAACCCGAGTGCCCTCCAGTAGGAGTAGAATGGAATTCCCTTAACAATTTGGGAATGATAGTAGAATTGCTTGGAATCACTAATCTGTTTTTGTAAAATAATTTCCCCTTCACCAAAGAATATCCAGACCAAGATGAAGAATCAGTTTGTAACTCCCTTACAATCTGCTGTAGCAGGGTATCTGCTGCAATCTCACTTTCAACTGCTGTCCATTCTTCCCACACAGGATACGAAATTAAACTATGACATTCTCCTCCTCCTTCATGCTGTCTTGAAAGGGCATCCGCAGCTTTGTTCTCTTTTCCGGCCTTGTAAATTATCTCAAATCGAAAACCCATTAACCGTGCCATCCACATATGTTGATTTTCAGTTGTAAGCCTTTGTTCCACCAAATGTTTAAGACTTTTCTGATCAGTATAGATAATGAATTTGCGTCCCAACAAATATTGTCTCCAATGTTGTACGGATAATGCTACAGCCATTAGTTCTTTCTCATATACTGATTTCAATAAACTCGCCCCTGTCAACGCCTTACTATAAAAAGCAATGGGTCTTTTCCTCTGCAATAGGACAGCCCCTATACCTCTGCCACTCGCGTCACATTCCAGCTCAAATGTGGAATTAAAGTCTGGTAGTATCAAGACCGGAGCTGATGTTACTGCTCTCTTTAATTTCTCAAAGGCTTCTTGCTGATCCAAATCCCAATGAAAACCATCTTTTTTTGTTAATTCCATAAGAGGCTTAGCCATATGACCGTAATTTGCAATGAATCTCCTGTAGTACCCTGTTAAGCCCAAGAAACCTCTCACTCCCTTTACATTCCTGGGTACTGGCCAATCTGTTACACTCTTCACCTTATTTGGATCCATGGCTACTCCCTCTTCTGATATAATATGGTCCAAGTAATCAATTTGTTTTTGTCCAAATCCACATTTCTTCATATTAACCACAAAGCTGTTCTCTTGCAGTACAGTAAGGATAGTGGTCAAATGCTTTAGGTGGCTCCTCCAGTCTTGACTGAAAACCAAGATATCATCAAAGAAAACCAACACAAATTTCCTAAGGAATGGTTTAAAGATTTGATTCATGGCCGATTGAAAAGTGGCCGGAGCGTTAGTCAATCCAAAGGGCATTACCAAGAACTCGTAATGACCCTCATGAGTGCGAAAAGCAGTCATATGAACATCACTCTCGGTCATCCTAATTTGATGATACCCAGATTTAAGATCTAGCTTCGAAAAATAGTGAGCACCATGCAACTCATCTATTAATTCTTCTACCACCGGAATAGGATATTTGTCAGGGACCGTTACTTTGTTGAGGGCTCTGTAATCAATACACATACGCCATGTATTATCTTTCTTTTTTACCAGAATTACTGGACTAGAGAAAGCACTGGTACTGTTTCTTATCACTCCTTGTTCTAACATGCTCTTCACTTGTCGCTCAATTTCGTCCTTTTGATATTGTGGGTACTGATATGGACGTACACTGATAGTACCAGCATCTGGTTGCAGAACTATAGAATGGGTCATTCCTCGTAAGGGAGGTAATCCCTTAGGTTCTTGAAAAACCTTGGGGTGTGCATCTACTAAATCCTTCAACCCCCTCTGCTGGTTTTCACATAAGTCAGTTCTGCTAAGTCTTCCTCCATCCTTTTCCATAGTCCAAAGTAATCCATCAATCCACTGTAATCTATTCCCAATGATACTATGCAGAAAGTCAGTCTCCACTCCTACCTCTCCGGCCTTTTGTCCCACTGTTGAACTACATAACTTAATTTTTCTCCCATTCTCTATAAAGGATAAAGACATTTCCCTCCAATCCATCATGACTTTACCTAATTTTTCAAGCCAAGTTACCCCCAAAATTAGATCCAGTCCCCCCAACTCCATCACAAAAGCTTCCACATTAATATCCACCTCACCCAATCGCATTCTAAATTCGGAACATTTTCCCTGAGTTCTGATTCGATGCCCATCACCCAACTTAACATTCAACAGTTGCTTTCCATCCACCTTCAAGCCTAAAACCGAAACCACTGTTGGTGATACAAAATTATGACTGGCGCCTGTATCAACTAGCACGACTAGCGGAATCCCATCCACCATTCCCGTCAACTTCATCGTTCTGGGACCCTCCTTTCCCATCAATTCCTCTGAGACTCCACACAAACCCACGATCTTACACTCCACCAAAGGCTCAATTGAAATCTCTTCCAAGTCAACTGTGAACACCTCGCCATCATCATTCACCCTCTCATCATCTCCCAACACTATTAGCCTTAGTTGAGGATCCGCACATCTGTGAAGGGGGGAGTACTTTTCTCCACACCGAAAACAAAGGCCCTTGGCTTTGCGTTCATTCAACTCGGCCAGTGGTATATGCTTGAGACTTCGATCCCTCTCGCCAAACACCCGTCGATCTATGATCGGTCTCTTCGCAGTCGTCTGGGTGGAAGAAGTTGGATTTCGTGCCGAATGTGACGATGACCCGATGAAAGGCCCAGTCAAAAGCTTAGACCCGCTTTGGTTTGCTCCATACTCGAGAGACCCTCCTGATTTGGCCTTAAAATTAGACGCAGCATTTTGGGCCGACATCAAATTAGTACTCAAGCCCGTGTTTGGTCTCCCACCTATCGTGGACCTAGTTTGTCGATAGCCCAGCCCATATCCTCCCTTCCTGTTTCCAGTAACATCATCTTCCTCCTCATCGGGGTTGAGCTCTGCTTCAATATCTCTAGCTAGCTGCATCGCCTGGTAACGGTTTCTTGGTTTCAACGTACGTACTCTCCTTTTGATCTCTCTGCATAGACCTCCCACAAAATAACCCAAGAACTGTCGTTCTGGTAGACGCCCACACTGGGCCGAGAATAATTCGAACTCTTCTATATACTCGTCCACCGTTCCTTTCTGCCTAATCTCTTTCAGTTCTTCAAACGGATTGTCTAACCTCCCCATGCCAAATCGCGCCAACAGTGCTTCTTTAAAGCCTTCCCATGTCACTTCTTCCGTAGACTCCCTCCAAAGGCTAAACCAGTGTATGGTATGACCCTCCATACTCAACTTGGCAAGCTGAATCTTAACCTCCTCCGACGTACGCTGTACCTCAAAGTAGGTCTCTGCTCTCATAATCCACGCCATAGGATCGAATCCTTCGAAAGATGGCAGGTCTACCTTCTTTGCGGATAATCGAAACTCCTCCAATCTATCACTCGCAACTCTGACGACATTAGGGGCTGGAGGCACTGTTTGAACCTCATTGCTACCAGAAGATTGTCCTCCGTCAATTTTCTTTTCCAATAAACTCTTTATCTCCACTATTGCACTTTGCATCACTTCCATCCTGTCATCCATTTTTAACAGCTCTTCTTCCACTCTACTCAATCTCTCCTCTACTACCTCATTCCTAGTTGACATTTTACGTGGCATAGAATAACCCTAGTATCACTGGCTCTCCCTCGCTGAATCCGGCAGGTCGGACCAATGTTAGGAAACTGGTATTGAAATCCAATATAAAAGATAACAATAAGGAAACATCAACTTTCACTACTCAGATATTAAGAGAAAAAGAAACAAGGTCAACACCCCAGTATTAGACCTTCAACCAGGAAACACTCCTCACTGTAAGTCCCCAGACAATACAGATGAAATCGTCAATGAAAAACTCCCATCCCCAAAAGCAAGACACCCCCAACTATTCTTTATTCTCCCTAACGCACTCCCCCTGCCAGCTCACCAACAAACCATAACAAACTCTAACAGACTCAAGGATAATTACCAAGACACCCAAAACTACCCTTGACAGCTCATCATTTTCTCCTTCTCAAATACACCCTCCAAGTCAGAGGTTTATCCCTTTTTTTAGATAATAACATATTCTCATTCCCCTCATTATTAAGGTCTCTAACAGTCTATCACGGTTTCACCTTGAAAGTTGAAATTTGAATTTTGAAAGATAAATCTGACAAATATACAAGTTTTTATCAATAAAATATACACGTTTTCTCCTTTTGTAAAAAATAAAAATTAATTTGCAACATTTATTATATATATATAATTGATAAAAATGTGTATATATTTGAAATTATATATTTTTTAATTATATAAAGTGGTATTTTAATATTTTTAATTCTATATTTTATTTTATTAATATTTTTTAAATACTACCGGTTCAACCACGGTTTGACCACGGTCTGACCATTAAACTTTGAACCGCGGCCTTCACCGGTTCAAGAACTGGTCCGTTTTAAAAAACATGGTAGAGAGTGTGTGATTGTAGGTATGAAAACAGAAAGCAAAAGAGTGGAGGGGACAGGTGAAAATTGTTAATTGTTTCAAGCACATCAAGTCTAAATATTTTGTAAATTTCATCATGGCTCTCTATTTTTCTCATTTTCATCCCTGCCAATCACACCATTAATTCTGTGGTGTCCAATTCTGTACTGCTGACACATCACACATCAGATGCCTGTGCTGGCCAATCATTAATTACTGTGTTTATGTGATTGACAGGGTTTTGAATTACTCTGTCCTACATCTCTGTCAATAAAAAATGCAATTCTTTGGGGCATCAGAGATCAGTCCCTCTCCACCTGCTCCAACAGCATCAGGAAACAATGCCCATATGATGTATGTTTTCAATAGAAATGGAGTATGCTTGCTCTACAGGGAGTGGAATCGCCCTCTTCGGACCTTGAATGCCCAGCAAGACCATAAATTAATGTTTGGCCTACTCTTCTCACTTAAGTCATTGACTGCCAAGATGGATCCAACTAGGTATGGTTACCTCATCTGGGTTTTAATTACCAGCAAAATCTTGTTCTCTCTTTTTTTTTTTTTTTGCAATGGCATTTTAGTCCCATGTGGAACATACCATTAGATTCTACTTATTTAGTTTCTGAATGCAACAAGTAACTCATTGCCAAAAAAATGGTGTAAGAATTCATATGCTAGTGGTCTTATATTTCTTGTTCTTTAGTGCAAGGAAGTTCAATGGAAATTTACATTATCTGTTGCATAAAGTGCCAATAGCCTTCCTTTGTATAATTACCTTAAATTCTTTCTCGCTTCTGTATTGTGTAGGTTAACTCTTCAAACCAAATTACCTGTAGCCTTACAAATTTTTCTAATGCAGTGAATGGGGATACCTAGAAGCATTAAATTGCAGAAGGAACTAGGTTAGACTGAGGTGACAAACTTGAAATCTAAGTAGTAGGGCTTAAGCTTTGGTCATTAATATTCTTCAGGCATTGTTGCCCAAACTAGTGTAGAGCCAGACTCAGCCTAATAGTCAATCTCTATGTTAGCCTTTTACAAGGATGCAATGTTAGCATTAAAATTCATGATACCTCTGTTATACAATATATATATATATATATAAAAATTTGGGACTCCTTTGTTTACTAGATTGCAAAAGGTGCATATATATAAATCTGAGACTCCTTTGCCCAAACTGACTGCCTAGCTTCTGTGCAAGGCTGTTTGGGAGATTTAAACATGGGTTGTTGACAGGTACTGGTAATGGGTTTTCTCTGTTATGCTGTTAAGTGGTAATTAGGGAATTTTTAGAGGGGTGAGTTTGTTATAAATGGGGGAGTGGGAGTGTGAGAGTGTGTGGAGAATCTTTTGGAGTGTGTGTAGGGGCATTGAGCTTTGGAGGAGCATTAGCTCTAGAAAGGAGGCCTTGGTCTCTGGTCTTTATCTTTCTTGCTATTTAGTTTTCTTTGCTGTTCTGTATTTCCCTCACTACTAGTAATACAACTTCAGTCTTTTCCTTTGATTATAATCTGGTTCCTATCAATGGTTCGACCTGCTGGATACGTCGAGGGGAGCCAATGTCTTTTGTTCCATGCCACCAAAAATGTCAGACAGGGTTGACGCCTTGGAAATACACATTGAATGATTGGAAGGGGGATTAGAGGATTTGAAGCATGAGATATTGAATGAGATTAAGAAAATTATTGGAAAGGTCTTAGAGGAATTACCTCTTCAGGGAGAGGACGGGGACCTTTTGTTGGGAGTAACTCAACTCTTAAAGATTCTTCTCAGCCGTGGGTGGTGGTTTTGGATGGTTGGGATGAACTTAGACTGTCAACGAAGAAGGTTGAGCCGAGACATATTTCGAAGTGTAGCAAACATCTGACGAGGTTTGACTACAGTTACCCAAGCTAGGCATGAAGGGAGCCACTATACATTGGTTCAATTTGTGGCGAGAGTCTACTGATTTAGTGATGTGGGACAATTTGAAAGAGGCGATGATATTGCGATTTGGGGCAAGGAGGCTGGATAATCCATTTGAGGAGCTGAAGGATTTGCGTTAGATCGGTAGTATGGAAGACTATATTATGGTGTTCGAACTCTTCTCTTCTCAGTGTGGGCATCTACCAAAAAACCAATTCCTCGGCTCCTTTGTTGCTGGCCTTCGACTGGAGGTGAAGAATTGAGTAAGGACAGGTATGCAGCGATGCAATTGTCTCGTGATGTTGAGGCTGAACTTTTGATGCTAAATAGAGAGGATGAAGACGACGCTAAGGGCAAAGGAGTGAATCGAAGAGTGTCTTGGGCTATTGGGACGGGTTGGGTTGTTAAGGCTAGACTATATTAGGAAATATGGGCCATAAATGACAACCATTCAAGTAATGGACATGCCCAATCTAAAGCATTGTCATCTGGGTCTTCAAACGGGTCGCATTTCGGGTCTTCAATGTCATTTCCTTTGCTCGATGGTTCAAGAAACTTTACGTTGTAGGGAAGCCATTTTTGAGGGTTGATGACGTCAACCACGGTGAAGAAATCATCGGCAAAGGGATCTATGGTGGATCGAAGAGGCAACAATGGCAAAAACAGAGGAACACGACACTTGACGTATGGTGTGCTACTGGACTGTAAGGAGAAGGGGTTGTGTTTTCCCTACGGTGAAAGGTTTCACCCTCTTCACCGGTGTGTTGATAGCCAACTAAGACTAATAGTTTTAGGGGATCATGAAATAGTCAATGAACAAGGTAAGGTGGTTGCGTTGGAGCTTGAAGACGATGGAAGAAACGGAATAGGCTGATTTGTTTTATGTTTTTTTCCAATCCTAGCCTTGGGGACAAGGCTAATCTCAAGGAGGGGGTAATGATAGGTACTAGTAATGGGTTTTTTCTGTTATACTATTAAGAGGTAATTAGGGAATTTTTAGACGGGTGAGTTTGTTATACATGGAGAAGTGGGTGTGTGAGAGTGTGTGGAGAATCTTTTGTCAAAGTGTGTGTAGGAGCATTGAGCTTTTGAGGAGCATTAACTCTGGAAAGGATGCCCTGGCCTTTTGCCTTTATCTTTCTTGCTATTTGGTTTTCCTTGCTATTATGTATTTCCCCCACTACTAGTAATACAACATCAGTCTTTTCCTATCAGTTGTCCTTGTATTAAGGGGGTAAGGAAAATTATTGGGAGTTTTGGGGGAGTGTCCTAGTCACTTGAAGGTCTAGGGAGTTTTGTAAGGCTTCCGACAAACTGATCATCAATAAAATTGCATCATTCAGTCTTTCTTTGTGTGTTTGATAGGTATTGGAGTTGGGCTATTCTGTTAGGTTGTTAGAGGGTAGAAAGGGAATTTTAAAGGACAAAATTAGTTATATATGGTAGAGATGTAGGAGAGAGGGGGTACACAGAGAATATTTCAATTTTATTGTAGGAGCTTTTTTGGCTCCAAAGGAGCAATTTTTGCTCTGGTAGGAGGCTTAGGTCTTTGGTTGTCTTTTTTTCTTTCTGGTCAGTGCTTCTTTTGGTCCCACTTTTAATAATAATAATTTAGTCCTTCCCTTGGTTAATTTCTGGGTTCCTATCAATTGGTCTAACCTGCCAGATTATCGGAGGGACGACGAGACTATTGAAACCAGCGTGTTGACGAGTTTCCATGCCACCAAAGATGTCTTACTGGACAGATGCTGTGGAGACTCGTATGGATAGATTGGAAGGGTTTGGAAGCGATGAAGCAAGGTCTGGAAGTGATGAAGCAATCAATCATGGCTGAGATGAGTTGTCTTTTGGGGAAAAAAGGGGATGAAGGTCAAGCTAGAGGACACTCTTCTGAGAGTAATGAAGCCTTTGAAAATCCATCTTTGTCGCTATGAGTGAAAGATTTGATGATTTTCGTTTGTCCACAAAGAAGGTTGAGTTGTCGGCATTTGATGGCTCAGACCCAATGGTGTGGATTACAAGAGTTGAGACATATTTTGAGGTGCAACGAACGTCCAAGAAGGTGCGGATATAACTTGCAAAACTAAGTATGGAGGGTCACACCATACATTCGTTCAATTTTTGGAAGGAATCCACTGATGAAGCTACTTGGGCCAATTTTAAGGAAGCTATGGTGGCTTGGTTTGGTGTGGGAAGACTCGATAATCCCTATGAAGAACTGAAAGAAATAAGGCAGAACGGAACCGTCGAAAACTACATTTCAGAATTTGAGCTATATTCTTCTCAGTGTGGGAGACTCCCTGAACTACAATTTATGGGTTATTTCATTGGAGGACTGCTGCCTAAAAGTAGGATCTGAGTTCGAAACCTCAAACCCAAGACCAGATATCATGTGATGTAGCTTTCATGAGACGTGGAGCTGAGATGCTAGCTCTGAAAGGTGCAAACGAATACGATGCAGGTAGCAAATGCAAAGGAATAGGTCGAGTTATGAAGGTTGGGTTGGGTTCAAGGTCATGGGCCGCAAGTGAAGGTAATGGACAGGGCCAATTTCACACACCTACTGCTAGGTCTTCAACTTCAAAAGGGTCCTCGGTTGGGTCTGATATGAGAAAACACACGCACAAAGCTTCGATTGTTGCAGCGTCTTAGGGAAGCCTTCTTCGAGGAGTGACAGCATCGTCCATAGTGCGGGAGCTGCTGGCGAAGCAATTTGAAAGAGAACGAAGGAGGAATCAGGACAAGAATAGGGGAGTGACACACCTTTCATATGAAGAGTTATTGGAGCGCAAGACCTGAGGACTCTATTTTCGTTGCAGAGATAAGTTCCATCCTCTTCACTAGTGTGTTGATAGTTGGCTGAGATTGATAATTTTGGGTGACCAAGGAACCATCAATGACAAGGGAGAGGTGGTGGCATTGGAAGATGATGGAGTGCACAAATTGAGCTGACTATTACTGTGTTCTTTTCCTATTTTGGCCTTGCGGACAAGACTGATTTCGAGGAGGGGGTGATGACAGGTACTGGAGTCGGGCTGTTCTGTTAGGTTGTTAGTGGGGTACAAAGGAAATTTTAGAATGACAAAACTAGTTATATAAGGCAGAGAGGTAGGAGAGAGGGGGGGTATGCAGAGAGTATTTCAGTTTTATTGTAGGAGCTTTTTCAGCTCTGGGGGAGCAATTTCTGCTCTGGTAGGAGGCTTAGGTCTCTGGTTGTCTTTTTCTCTTGCTGGTCAGTGTTTCTTTTGGTTCTGTAGTTCCCACTTTTGATAATAATAATTTCGTCCTTCCCTTGGTTAATTTCTGGGTTCTTATCAGTGTTTGTGTTATTTTTGTATCCTGATTCTTCTAGAATTCCATGTCTTGTCTGTTGTATGCCATATGACAATCAAATGCTTCACACTTTACATGTTTGATTATTTGATTGTCGTAATTATCACAGCTCTTAGTTTTATTGTTTATCATAGCAGGTCATATGCAACTATTTTATCAAAAGAAAAAATGTTAATGAATTTATTATAAGACTTGTTTCATTGTTGCTGGTCTATTACTTGCATATTGTAATATTAGGTTTAATTCTTCATACTCTATTTTTTGTGCAGTGCAGAGAAAGGAAACCTTGGGGTGCCTCAGTTACCTGGCCAAGGTTGTTCCTTTCATAGCTTTCGCACTAATACATACAAACTTAGTTTCATGGAAACTCCTTCTGGAATAAAGGTCAGTTACAATGGTATTCCTGTTTTCCTTGAACATTGTTAAAGGTCCCTCTGGATGCAGCCAGTGCTCAAATCTGAATTGGATTTGTTTTGCACCTTTTCTTGTAAATCTGACCTCTTTGGTACAATGATTAATGGACATTTATAGCTGTATGGCACGAAGTACTCATTTGTTAGTTACTTAATAGTCAGTGGTGGCTGCCATGGATGAATGTTGTGATGGTGTGGGGCTTCGTAGGTATAAAACCCCCAAGCCTAGTGGCCTCAACTTAGTTGGGTGGGCTGCTTTTGTTATGGCAGCCATCAACTATGTCAGACACTATTGAAAGTCGTAGGTCGATGTGGTTTCTCTGATTTGTCCTCAAGTTTTCTGATGGAACCCAATTCACAAAAATAGCAGAATAGGAACACAGAATTCCAAAATTGTAAGCTTTTATTGAGAGAACCTCTCTATTATGGAACAAGAAAACAAAAGAAGGAATCTGGAAAATAATTCCTTAGGACTTCAAGTGGCTAGGACACTCCAAACAACCATAGACTTTTGAGTGGCTAGGATAGTCCCTCTCTAAAATGTTCCCTCGCTATAACATTGCTCAACCCTCCTTAAAAACCCCTCACAGATAGTTAGTGGTTAGTTAGATATGACTAACCCCTCTAATCACTGAGGCTTATCATTACCTTCCCCTTTAAGAGTCACCTTGTCCTCAAGGTGAATTTTAGAAGTTGCGCTTGGCAGCTTCTTTCCAATAGAATCTGAGCAACCATCACCAGGTACCTCATATGTTGTGCCAAATTCCAATAAGAAACTCTACACAATGTGAAGTCCCTCTAGTTGGATATTCTTCTTACCTTTCACCTAGTTATTGAAGAAGGAGATACTCCCCTGTATCTTGGATCATGACCCATACGAAGTGAATTTTTTGTGTTGAACACCCATTTTGACACATACTCTTCCCAGAATATATGCATTATAAGTTTAACAAGCGGCAAGCTAGAAACGAGTTGGAGGTTAAAATTGGAGATCAGGTTATATCACAAGTGTCAAAGTATAGGTATCTGGAATCAGTTATACAAGATGATGGTGAAATTATTGGAGATATGGCACGTAGGATACAAGCTGGGTGGTTGAAGTAGAGAATGGTATCAGGAGTTGTTTGTGATTGGAAAGTACCTTATAAGCTCAAAGGGAAGTTTTATTGTACTGCTATAAGACCAGAATTTTATATGGGAGTGAATGTTGGGCGATGAAAGGGCAACAAGAACAAAACATTGGGGTAGCGAAAATGAGGATGTTGAGATGGATGTGTGATCATACAAGACGAGATATGATCCGTAACGATTGTATATGAAGTAAAGTTAGAGTGGCACCTATTGAGGAAAAAATTGTAGAAAATCGTTTAAGGTGGTTTGGACTTGTTCAAAGAAGACCGTTGGAGGCGCCAATGAAGAGGGTTGAACAGATAATATGAAGTTTTATGAAAAAGGGCCGAGGAAGATCAAGAAGGACACTTAGAGAAGTTATTGAACATGATCTTCAGGTGAATGAGATATCTAAAGAGTTGGTCATTGATAGAACTCAATAGCGTCGTACGATTCATGTAGCTGACCCCATCTAGTGGGATAAGGCTTTGTTGTTGTTGAACACCCATTTATCTAACAGTATAAGTGAAAGGAGTGAAAAAACAAGATAGAAATATTGTGCAGTCTCTACTAGAAGTAATGTCAGCAATTTATTGTACTTGATGATGCTTGAATCAAAATCCTTCATTCCGACATATCTAGTCTCTACGGAAGAACTTTTCTCAGAAGCTGGAAATACATTCCAACCTCAATCTTTCCTTGCCTTTTGCCAGTTAAATGCCATAGATGAGAGAGCAATTCGACTTTATCTAGTCTCCAAATGTTCCATGATGTACCCCTACTCATGTTCTGCCCATTGCGAATAATATTGAAAAAATTGTCTTCCTCTTTATACTTCATGAGAAGCGTCATAGCAGGATTAAAATTATCCTTGATATAATAATTGAGAGTCCCAATATCAGTATTAACTCTGCCGTCAATCAAGTTATATGCTGCTTCAAGAGACCTAGATTTCAATACATCAACATTACTAGCATGTACTCAATATCCTTCACTCAACTCACTGTTGTTTGTGACATCTAGTGACATCAATCTATTGGCAGCAGTTTGGTTTTCTTGGTTTGAATTAATTTTCCCGGAGTCCCCTCATTTTTTTCTTCATTATCCTCTTCTTTGTCCATGATGAGAAGCCAAAAGAGATTATTCTTTCTCCTAATGACTGCTCAAAACAGTTCTGCAGAACTGACGCGAAGCCCCAATCACATTTTTCTTGCTTTCTCGGTATTGGATATGCCATGTTCAACCTCTGGTCCGTTTGATGTGGTGACGGAACAATTGCAGCTTCTGTTCTGCAAAGCATTGTGTTTGTGCGACTTGGATTAGGGTGCTTTTAATCGGGTCAAGTCCTTGGATAACCTAGAGTTGTGGTTAAGATTGGATTGACTAAAGTGAGTCAAGAATTGGGTTAATTCACATTTTTTTATTTTAAATTCTTGAATACAACCCAAAAGGTTTACTTTCCTGAATTTGGGTCAAGCTGCTTTTATTTGCTTTCGAACAGAGCCCATTAGGTTTGCTCTTCCCAAATTCAATTGGGCTTCGGCCCAAACCGACTCTAACCCAACCCAAGATCCACTTTATTTTCAGTCTTGTCGTCAGTGTCTCCTTCTTCGACCAAGAGTGAGAAGCTTCTCTCACGATCTTTAGTCCTCTCTTCGCAATGGAAGCAATGTTCCCATCCTTGCATTCTAGCTCTTTCAATGCTGGACATGATAGGAATTTCCTCTTCTTTCTTCTCTTCTTTGAATCCTCTCTTGCACATTGTGTCGATCTCCTCCTGTTCAGCCACAACATCGTTCTTCCCCTTGCTGTCTTTTTTGTCTCTTTCTGCCATTAAAACACGCAGGTCAGAGGCTTGTTGAACTGTTGCACCCCCCAGTCTGATCTTCTCTCCTTTAACATCTTTGGTCAACCAATATTTCTGTTCTTCCTTAATTTTTGTTTTGCCTCTATCCTCTGAAGTTGGAAGAAACTCCAGTGATTGCTCTTCTTGAAGGGTAGTTTCTGTTAATTTGTTCCTTCTTCCCTTGCATGCCCAAGCCTCACTTAGCTTGAGTACCATTTTCTTTACAGTAAGTACTTCTTCTTTAAGACTCGTAACATCACTCTTGAGTTTCGCTACATCCCCCTTGAGTTATGCCAAATCATTTTCAAGGTTATCAACTCTACTCCATTCTTATTTCTGTCATCTCTTGATCGAAAATTGCTCTGATATTTGCTGTGACTATAAGAGTGGTCTCAATAAAATTTCTAGATGGATTCTTATTGGCGCTAGCTAGATATGGCTTTCATTACAATTTCTTTGATCCAAATCTGTTTGAAGATATTCAAGCATTTGAGTTGGTTGATCCCTTTGTTTTTTAGTTTCTAGTTGTTGGCTTGTTGCTACTGAAGGATTATTCTGCGATTCTGATTTCCTAATTCCTAGTTTGCTTTGTGTTTATGTAAGCAAGTGTTTTGTGTATTTAATTTATGATTTCCTAATCCCTTGTGTTTTGTGAGCAATTGTTTTATGATTTCCTAATTCCCTTTGTTTTTCAAGTTCTCAAAATTATGCTGTGTGTTTATGAATCATGTATTCTGATTTGCTGCTGTTGGCTACTTGATTTCTAATGCTATTTGCTAGTGTTTAATCTATGATTTGCTGTTTTGATTTGTTGCTGTTGTGATTCTGAATTTCTGTTGCTGGCTACTTGCTCTATTTGAATAGGAGTTGTTAATTTTAATATAATTATAGTCTCTTATCAATGGAATTTGAATCTCAACCTAGTCAACTTATATTATTTTTGCAATATATATAATATATGATAAGTTTTATCGGTGAACTCTAGATATTTTTGCAATGTTCTATATTTTTTTTATATTTATTTATGAAATTTTATAGAATCTTACAATTGGATCTTTTTTATGGCCTTTCCAATTTTATGCAAGATCTCGATCTTAATAATCCTGATATATACATATATAAATGCGTATATATATATATATAAACATACGCATGTAAACAGGCATAATCATAAAGATGGATTCATATCTGAATATGCATGCATGCACACCCGTACACACATACATATGTAGATGTACATAGTTAACTGCAATGGATCATTTGATAACCAAAAAAAGATTTAAAGCGAGTCATAATTAGTTATATAGGTCAAATTTGACCCCACCCAGCCCATCCACTTGCAACTCCTAGGATATGCTTTGCAGTGCAACCCCCATTTACTATTCAATGCATATAATGAGGTATAATGAGGTAGGATATAAAAATCAGATACAAAAACATGGTATGATGCAAACATGTTAGCTGGTAATATATATATTTTATGCTTGATGCATGATTGAATAAGGATAATGTAAGGTTACCATGTCCTATTCTATGTTTGTTGTTGTTTGGAGGGGAGAAGTTTTATATTGTTTAGACAAAAATGTCCTCTAGAATGCTCCAAGAACAAAAAACAAACAAACAAATCCATCTTGACAATCAAACAAATATGATATACAGCTAACATTTCACAAATATTATCAAATAGTTTCTTATTTGTGTTTGTGGAGTAAGATATTATTGTAGGAACATTTTTATTTATTCGCTATTGTTAATGGGACATGATTTTCATGCTTCGTGCAGATTATCTTGGTGACTCATCCAAGGACTGGTGATCTGCGGGAATCCCTAAAGTACATCTACAACTTGTATGTTGAATACGTTGTCAAAAATCCGCTGTATACTCCAGGGTCTCTAATTAGGTAATTAAAGTAATATCTGCCTATCTACTAAATCACATGTGCCTATTGAACATGCGGTCTAATACAATATGCAGTCTCATCATTTAGTACCATAATTATGGACTGGCACATTTGGCCATCAAAATCCTTACTCTTGCTTAGTCCTTGCTCTCTAAGCAGCACCTAATACTAGTAGATAGAATAGGAACGAGGCCATTAATATCACTGCATTAAGTGGCCACACTATCATATGAACAGTGTACATTTCACTGAGATTGGAGATTTGAAGTTGAATGCGTCTGAGATGAACAGATCTGATCACTGTCTGGTCTGTTTGCGAATGTCATCAGTGTAATGAATAAATTGTCTGGCAAGGACTTATATTTCTTCCCTTCATAAGTTGCATTCGTTTTGTATCCAGATGGTACATTATATTTTAACAGGACTAGAACATTTTCCTTCATTGCTCATCAGTTTATCTTGTTCCCTGTATTTTTTCCTTCCTGCATATATGTTGTTTCAGCATCTGGGCTATCTTTTGATATTTGCTCTTTGAAGTGTATAAGCTCTTTAATCTATCGAAAATACGAAGACTCACGATGGGTCTGTGTAGGTCTGAACTATTCAATACAACGTTGGACCAGTATGTGAGAGGCATTGCATAGAAAGCTGAAAGATAGTTCCACCATCTGCTGGTCACAGCAGTTGTTCATGCTCAGGCCGTACGTGTGATCTGTTTATTTGGAGTTATTGTTTCTTAATTTGATATCGAATTTGGAATATTGATGGTCTGATCATGTTGATAGGTGAACTTTGTTTTATTAGGTTTGCACCATGCGTCTTCTGGTAACTTCTCTGGCATCGATAGGGTAAATGCTGGGAATAATTATCCCAGTTCAATTTAAAGCAAATTCCCCGTTCGTCTTGGTTACTACTTTAAGATATTACTGTATTTTCTAATTACCATGATAATGGTACGAAGTATCCACTACAGTAGACAATGACTAATCTTCATCGGGGATCCTGAAGAGCACCAGATATTACTGTATTTGACAGCATGTTGATAATTTTTTGTATGGTGAAAATCCATTCTCAAGACATGACTATATATGACAGCTTGTCCGCTACTTTCTCGCGAGGTTTTGGCAGGCTACATTTAAAAGAAAAAAGAAAAGAAATGGAGACTAGGTACATTTATTTAAATATTTCTAAATATATTCTACTAAAGGAACGTGGATGAAATTTTACGATTATTTGTTTAATAACTAGAATGTGACTCGGGAAGTATTGTCTTTAAAATGTAAAAAATTGTCTGAAAGAATTTTAGATTTTTTATAATCTATCTTTTATTATATATTTATATTTAAAAAATATATATTGAATTTTTTTTGGCACACCATATTGAATTTTTTTCTTTCTAAAGGGATTAAATATTGAAATTTGTTTTGCTACGTATCCTTCAGATGATTTTTCGCAATAAGATATTTTAGATATTTAATGAGCTAGACAAATAAATAACAAAAGATATAATTAGTAATAAATATTATAAAATCAAGTTTTAAAAAATATTGAAATATGTTATTAAGGGTTTTTGATATTGTCATCAATTTTTTCTTTATGACATGGTACTTAAATATTGCACTCATTACAAAATGTTTGATTTATTTATAATTAGTAATGTTTTAAATTTCTTTGTAATGTTTTTGTGAGCAACATTATTAATTGATTTATTGTAAATTTAAATTACTTATAATTAATTATTTAGATGGTTGCTGATTGATTAAAAATAGTGGCAATGTGAAATGTGAAATTATTCATTTTAAATTCAAAATTTTCAATATTAATTATTTAGATGATAGTTACAAAAAAAATATTTAGATAATAATTGATTAGTTAAAATTAGTGACAACATTAAAAGGAAGGAGTGTGTTTAAGTTTAATTAACGTCACATTAGATTCACTTCCATTAATATTGAAAAAAAAAATAATAGTTCAACATTGCATTAAGAGATATATGATAGTTGATTGTAATATATTTAATATTTATACTGGATTAAATGTTTCAGAGTGAAATCAACGTTATATATTATATAGATAATTGACTTCTTCCATGAACTCTTTTCTTGGAGGTTTATCGTCGATATCGTCCAAAATCATAGTTCTTCTAGAGCGAAAGACGCTTTTTATGTCGATTTAACAGTACATAGAATTATAATCTTTGAATTTTTGAGAAGAAGTCAAACCTATATTGCTAATAATAGAAATATTTTATATATTTACGGAGACACACAGAAAAGGATTCCTATGTGCTTGTACACACGCCTACTTAAGCAAATGCCTATGGTGCGTAACCGGAACCCGTGCCTGTGACTGGCACAGACAATGTGTTACTAGCACTGCTGCAAGCCTAGAATTAGTACCGCAGGATCATAAGTGGTGGCCTATTTGATTACAAAGAATACTAGAGTAATATAAATAAATAAATATAAATTACCTTATCCCGGACAATGAAGAGGCATTCTCGATCCACGAGCCTTTGCCCAGACCGCCCTGCAAACCTATAATTGTGAGGGGGTGAGTCTAAACCAAGGACTCACCGCTACTAGCCTTACTTTACATAGATATACAAAATATATATATGTATAACCTAATCGGGAATATACCCTGATAACACCAAGCTGTCCGAAAGCACGCATATGGTGTTTTCCCCAAACATATGTACAAACCACACAAGCAATATAAATTATGCAGATGGATGAGATGAACCACTCTTCTCCACATCATGCAGAAGACTAACCCTCTGCTTTCCACACTTTTCCACTTCCCATAAAATAAATATGCAAATGAATATAATGCAATATTTCCACACAATTGCCATCTACACATCCCACACAACAATCCCAAATAATCCCCACAACTAATTCCACACATAATACATTTAATAAATAAATGTATATAAAAAAATTTAAATATACATATATATATATATATATACATATATGTATATATCCGCCTATAGGAGAGCTAGATAGCTTCCCTCACCTAGATTCCACACTCTCGGCGTTCCCACCTTGCGCCTCGACCATCCCTATTGTAAGCAGGTAAAAACTATCAAGGTTACAAAATAGAGAAATTCCCTCTACACTAATCCCAACCTTTACCTACTTCTCCAATCATAACTCCTAATTGGTAATAAATCTCCAAATAAAACTATACCATTGGAAACTAGACTCAAAGAGCTTTCCAACGATATAAAGTTCACCCAAAACAGAGTCCGGATGAAGGAGTTATAGCCGATTGAAGATGGGCTAAAGTTTCCCATCACATGCCTATCGCCTGGGCGCCAAGCCCTTCTTCTTTCCCAAAACCTTCTGAACCTTGGCGCCTAAGCGCCATGATCGCAACCTTCCGTGATTCCTCTCGAATTTGGCACAGATCTGGCCAAATCTCCACTGTTTTCCATGATTCCTTCCATGGGATCTCACTCTTGATGTCTAAGGAGCATTTATACACTAAAGCCCCAATTTTAATCAAGAAACGAAGCCAGAATCTCGATTTTACCATAAACACCCTTAAAACTAGAAAAATAGGGAAAAACTTGAGAAATAGGAATTTCTACCTCGATTCCTTACTTTTCCTACGTTGCTTGGATCCTAGAGGTTCGCCCGTAGCCCGAGATCCACCCTCCGAATCTCAGTTGTGGAGTTGGAGTGTAGAGAGAGAAAGTAGAGAGAAGGAAGAGAGAAAGAGAGGAGAGAAGGTGAAGAGAGAAAGAGGAAACGAAGAAATGAGGAAAAAGAGGCGAGACCACTTATATATACTCGGCCGGGGTGAAATTACCATTTGCCCTCCAGTCAAGACTGGTAAAAGCAAATCCGTAAAATCTCACCTCGGGTGTTTCTAAATCCTAGGTGCCTCACACTTTTTCTTATTTCACTTTAGTCCCTCTTTGCATTCAACCAGTCTTCCAACTCCCTTAATGCCCTCGATACCGGTAATACACTTCTCGACTCTCAACCACTCAATATTCCATAACTTTGTCGCTTCCAAACCTCATATCTTCCGTACACACCACAAGAAAAATATCTTCAGGCCAAAATACTTCACAAAAATAGCTTTACGTAATACCCGAAAATCACAGATTTTTCGGGGTATTACAAAGATATATATATGTGTATGTATATATATTGTTACGCCCTAATTTTTGGAGCATGGCTGGCACAGAGGTGGACTCCGTCCACCACTATAAGCCTAATCTCAAGCCATTAACACATGAAATAAATATAATATATATGTGTTTATTTTTACAACCAACACAAGATTTTTTAGGTGTTCTATCTAACTACAGAGTGACTTAGACACCCAATTATTAGATGTACCAGCATTCCAAGATAGAGGAACACAAACCTGGAGACTCCGCTATTCCTCATATGAAGACTCACCTTCTAACACAGAACCTGCAATGGGTACACAAAGTGAGGGATGAATATGAAAATACTCAATAAGGGAAAAACAACCAGAAATTTAAATATGACTTGTTTATTGCTCACAGAGATAAGACACGAAGAGGGACCTCATCCATTAACGTAAGACCAAGGACTTACCTCACATAACTTGAGTAAAGAGTCTTACCATACACACACAAGCATCACTTAAAACATGCCTCATGAGTGGATCATCAAACTCATTTCAATTCGTTTTTAGAATAGACTATTAGTAGGCACACATGTATATATATATATATATAATTAAGGTTGGGGTTCCTACAAGAAGAGAGCCCATAGATAATCATACACATTTATGATTTTAATATTGTCCATCATTTCAGGACATTTAATTCAATAATGCTGTCCATCATTCTAGGACATTTAAGTTAATAATGTTGTCTACCGTTCTAGGGCATTTAATTTAATAATGATGTCAACTGTTCCAAGACATTTAATTTAATAATGGTATCCACCGTTCTAAGACATTTAATTAATAATATTGTCCACCGTTCCAGCACATTTAAGTTAATAATGCTGTCCACCATTCTAGGATATTTAATTTAATAGTGATGTCCATCGTTCCAAAACATTTAATTTAATAATATTGTCCACCGTTCCAGGACATAAAATTTTCAAGCATAGAAATGGATGAGTAAAACCATGATGATGCTTTCTGCATTCATCCATAACAAGATATTCACCTATATAATTAAGTCAAGATTTCATACATTTTAGACCCCTTCAAATGGAATCATCACTTAGCAAAGCAAGGACAATATGAAATAGCTCTCTAGCATTTGTATATATATAAAATTGGCCTAAACATTAGGAAGGGTAGTAACTTCCACATACACAAAATGATAACAAGAGACGGGAATAAAGTAGTTTGCCATTCTTGTCTATACAAGAGTAATTATTTCACTTTCATAATTTACCAAGGTTCTAACATTTGTAGAATATCAAACGCTTTAGAATTGTATCTTAAATTGAAGAGATAGATTTTTCCATTTAAAATATCATTTGATGAGTTTACTATGTAGCAAAAAGGCATGAGAATGTCCCCTTATGTATTATCTACCCTTTTCCTACTCAACTTAGAGGTAAGCCCTTTTTAAACAAATAATTTCTCCACAAGCTCCGATTAAGACCAATTTCCGGACCCTGAACTTTGTGAATTTACTGGGCAACCATCACAAGTTCAAAATTCACGAAATTAGATAGACAACATCCCCATTATGTCTAGAATCTTAGATAAAAATTTCAAAAAGAAAAACTTTGTTTTTCCCCTTCAAAACCACTAAAACACAGATGCTGCCAGACTGTCTCTGCAGCTTGTGCAGCATCAGTTTTGTAAGCTTTTAACCTACCAAGACAATTCCAAAAATTATAAAATTTGGTACATAGACCTATTTATGTGTTATAAACTATGGTAAAAATTTCAGCTTAAAGCTCCACAATTTGACCCCTCAAATGGTCACTTTAGTACCCATACATTAGAATTGCTTAATTCTGCTATAGGTTCTGTACTGTCATGCAATAGACCATCTTAAACATAACCAAGTCAAATTAAATTTTCCAAATCATTAGATTTATATGTTGAATAAATACGATAAAAATTTTAGGTCAAAAGGAGACATTTAACTACCAAAACCAAACAAACTTCCAAACTACACAATTTTCCTCTGCACTAAACTAAGTGTTGTTCCTATGCTCATTTGACCAAACAAAATAATTTAAAAGACCTTGAAACTTTCCAGATCATATTTCCACTATATAAAGAATATTTCCACCAAGTTTCATGATGTTAGAAGTTGGTTTGGTCATTTAAAAGCACATAAAACTAGAAGCATGACAAATCAGTCATGTTCTGACTTTTACAAACTTCAGCTATCATCCCATAAAATTTTGCAATAATATAGACACATACTTGGATATCATACCTCATTACATACCAAATTCAAATCAATAAGAGCTTATTTAGTGCCACAAACAGATCAAAGTTTAACAGTAGCCATGACAAGAACAATACAGAGTAAGATTTCAATTCTCTAAATTTTAACCTTGCACACTTTTCTCAGTTTTGGCTACCAATTCAAATAGTACTCATCATTAGCTAAGTATTACCATTATACGTTTGTTAACCCGTTTTCATTCACTACTACTACCATAAGTGACAAGTTTATATAGATGAATTCTTCCTAACTCCTTTTCACAGATAATTCATACATTCCTTACCCAAATCAAAAATTTTATACTCAAAGATATATATATATATGTGTGTGTGTGTGTGTGTGTGTGTGTGTGTGTGTGTGTGTGTGTGTGTGTGTGTGTGTGTGTGTGTATCATTCAGGCAACAACCCACACAACATATATAGACATACGTTACTAAATTTTCTCCTACTTAGCTCTCAGCACAAGAACAATGCGAGATATACTCCAAAATCAGAAATAAATTGGCAAAAGGAGGTCATAGGTTCAGTCCCCCTTACCTCTCAGCTTCCTTTCTCCTTATTGTCTTTGATTTTTGTCTCCAACCATAGGGAATGGTAACTTCAACTCTGAGTTACTGCTGATGTCAACAAATGTCAGTGTGTACTCTCCTTCTTACAGCCCAATCATCGGGAACCATGGAGGATAGCAATTGTGAGGACAAGAGGTAGCACAACAAGCTTCCATGCATCCACATCTCCATTCTCTTACTCTCAGCTAGCTCCATTTTCACGTGAGACAGAGAAGAGATTAAGGAAAAGGTAGGGGAGGTGGTTTCTAGCGAGGATCTGGTCGGAACATGGTGGAGGCCATGGTGGTTCTTCACTCCCGTCTCCATTCTTCTCTCTCTCAGCTGCCTTCCTTCCTCTTTTCCCTTTTTTCTAACTAAATGGGAACTTGAATTGGGTTCTTTGATAAGCCAATTTTTTCCATCCAATGGATGAGAACACTCCAAGTGTCTCCATCCCATGTGTCTCATTCTCATTTGGCTAAATTTTCATAAAGTCGCCATTTTAATTCACTTGGGTCCTAGAGCCTTTCAAATTCAAATTTCCCAAATCACACTCAATGTTCAAAATTATTTTTGTTTTTCCATTGTCATACTTCCCAAAATAAAATCAAGAACTCTACTTTGTCCAACGGTTTCACACAAGTACCAAAAAAAATATTATGATTGTTTTAAGTTAAGTCGTCCATTGAGGCTTCATTTGGAAGCTTTTTCACAACAAAGAAAAATTAGAGATTCCAATATTTTAGGGTTCCACTAAATTTTAAATTTACCCCACAATTTCACATATAATCATATAATAAGATTAATATATTCACCAAGTGAATTTAAAAATTCACGGGTATTACATTTATATATATGTATAATGAATATAATATATATACTTGTTTGGTCATGAGATATATGTACATACTCACACAATTACCTACTTGTAAGATACTTGTTGGGAAGGCTTGCTTTGGTAAATATATAAATGTATCTACATGCATATGCACCTTGACCTTGTGACTAGAGTGAGAAATTATGAGCTTCTAATTATGTGACATATTCTGAATGATGTGATTGTATTATGAATTGTGAATGACATGTTAAATGAGTTGGGATGTGGCATACTATGATTTATCTTGATTGCTAAAATTATTCATCTATGGATGGTTGATGTAAGTTGTGGATGGATATTTGTGCTATGATATGAGATCTTGAATTGTGATTATGCTTGTGTTTGAGAAAGAAAGGAAAGTCATGGTGGTGCACCCCATGGGAAAATCTACACGGAGCTATAAGGGTGGAGATTTATAAGTGGAGTGATAAGGGTGGATGTGGCGAGGGTCGCAGGCAATGATCCAGTGGTACCCTGAACTACCTAGTTGGTATGGGAAATGTGTGAAATTGATTGAATTGTTTGATGTTGTGAATTGTTTTGAACTATGTTATATTGAAATGTGATTTATTTAATTGAATGCTATTGAAAACTATTCTAGATTATATTGTATTGTGTTATAATTGGTTTATGTATGATTGATGCATGTTATCATTATGAAGCATGATAACTATTTTTCATCATAGTATAGTGTTGTCCCCTCATTAAGTATGTGGTTTGCTCATACCCCTTATTTAACATTTTCAGAGTTGGCAATTAAAGAAGAGTATTAATTTAATAATATTTTCAGAATGTAAGGGATTCTTAGCTCAAGACCCTTATTGAACTGGGGAATGATTGTTGTATTATTTCAAATGACTACTATAAAGTCGCTCTGTGATTGCATAGATAGCCTAAGAATTAGATTCCTGCTATTATAAGTTATAAAATAATGTACATGAATAACTCAATTATACTAAAGAGTTGGTTCTCAGGATTTATTTTATTTATTTGTTATGATGGAAGAAAGGTTTCCGTAATAGATTATCTATTTTTATGTCTAGATTAGAATGTTTCATATGCTAGCTTGATAAAATAGACTAGGTTTAGAGGTGAGGTTAAGCTCACTCTCGTGCCAGTCACGTGCCCTAGGTGGGACGTGACAAAATGGTATCAAAGCTTAGTTTTAGATCTCCTATGGATTACAGAGCAAGGTGACCTTGGTGGGACCTTTCCCTATCATCATGAACCGCAACATGACTATAGAGCAAAAATCCACTAAAGACCCTGTAGGAGTTGTCAGTGTCAATTCTTTTGTATCATATTCTTCTAAGTCGTTTGAGAGGTATTCTTGGAATTAAAAGTGTGTGATTGTTTATTTGTAGCTTCTTGAGTCCTCTAAATGCATTAAAGAGGACTTCATGAGTAGATACTCTTAACTGAAAGTCTATGAGTAACTTGGTATATGATGCCTTTCGTTTATGATCAAATACACAGGGATGTTTTGAGACTAAAAGGAAGATAAGAGAAGTACTTGAGTACAAGTTTTGTTGTCTCTTCTTGTGAAAGTTATTTCCTTTAGTCCAAGATATGCATTTTGTTGAAAAGTAAGGTATATTTTTTGTGTTTGTATATTTGAATTGTAAATTAGTTTAGGAATTAGAGAGAAATTATCTAAGTAGGACCTCAAATAAAGTTTGAAGAGGCATAAAGATTTGGTGTTGCATGGTTACATAATGATTAATCTGATTCATCTTTAAAAATCGTGATTTGAGCCTAGAAAACCATTGTGTGCTATAATTAGGAAAATATGGGATGTTTAGGTTACTAAATGAATTATACAAGAGTTGGAGATTTGACAATTCAGGTTGGAGATGTGAGAAATCTGATTTATGTAACACATATATGGTTGTACGGTCTTCTTATTTTATTGTATGAAAGATATAATGAATTCATTTAAAAGTATGGTGATACTCTTCTTCTACATTCATTCTTTAAAGTGATGTATTCTTGAATATAGTTGGATATCATTTTCTGATGGAGGGCTAGCTTTTCAATTTAAAGTACGGTTGTTAAAAAGAAATTGATGGATAATATAAACTGATGAGTTAAGAAGCTACATATGAAAAAGTTTCTAATGGTAAAAGTAGCCTAGTGCTGTCATTTCCAAAATGAGGCTAATTAGGGAAAATGTGAAGGAGATGCAAGAGATGGTTACATCTACTTAGCATCCAAATTTGTTTAGTATTAGTGGGAAGAGAATCTCATACTCGAGGACCTAGATGAATTTTCTCAATAAGCCTTTGAGGACAATTTCAAATAAGAATGAATTGGAAGGATTAATTTAAGTTATTGATTATGTGTGAAGACTTTTGAAATAATTAGAAAGATACAAAAAATGAGTTGGGTTTTGGAGGTAAGAACTGAAAATGTCAAGAAAATTTAAGGGCCCAAAGGATTAATATTTGCAAGTGAAGTTTTATGCAATTGGAATAAACAAGAAGTAAGTTTGTAAATGTTAGAGGTGATTTTATGTTGTATGTGCCCTTCTAAATTGTTTATCGGGATCATGATAGGAAATTTTGATGATGGTCTAGGATGTTTTCTTGCCTTTATGAGTTAATTTTTTTTATTAGGACTATGTGGGTGAATTTAATGAACAGTTGGGATGATACTTAATTATATAAATGCTGGGTTTGTAAATAGAGTGTAGGTATTGAGTATGCTAATTTGAAATGGATAAATTGATGAATTACCTATAATTTTACCTTGAGCATAATATAGAAATGGTTGATGGAAATTGGGAGTAAATCATGTCAAACTATTCAGTTATATGGTAAGAAGTATCAAGTCTGTCAATAAAAGAATGGAAATCCCTCTAAAATTTGTTGACTTAGATTAACAATATAAGTCTTTGGATTTACTCTAGTACTTGAAATAATTGGATCCCTTTTGCAGAAATATGTCTCTATTTTAGGTGTTTGGGAGAGTTTCTTAGATTTAAGATTATGAAGATAAAATGTGGGAAATATGGATGTAAGTTAAGTTAGTGCTAACGTAATAATTGGGAGGAAAGAGAGAAAAGCTCTAGTGGTAATTTAAGAATTTCATGGTCTAGTTGTACGAGTATTTCTTTTGTGTATTGTCGGGTTATGCTATAGAATGATAATTGTGAGGTAATGATCTATAACGACTAGAGTATAGTTAGACTTAGTAATCTGTCTCATGAAAAGTAAAGTAAGTAATACAAAGGGGAAAAAACTAGGCTTATAATTCTGATCTTTCCTTTAATTGGAGTTAAATTAGTTACCCATTTTAAGTAAGTAATTATAAAGACATGAAGGATAATGTTGTGAATCACAAGTTAGTTAAAGAACCATTGGGATGACCTTTAACATCGGGACATGAGTTGTTAAGTTAAAGGGAGTGCATAAATTTGCTTGAAAAGTTACAGTGAGGATGCCTGATGATAGTGTTTAGCTATTTTAGGTGTCTTAGACTAGTGTAATCAGAGAAGAGAACAACAGGATATGTTTACATTCTTATTAGTCTCTAAACATGGAAATTTCCAAAGGAATTTTAGAAATGTTATGACCCTGATCAATGAAATTAAAATTCTATTGCCACTTTCGTAAGCTTACGTTGTCTAGGGTGGAAAGTTTAAATCCTTTAAGTAAGATATAGAGTATTGCATAATACAATCTTCATCCAAAAAGAACTACTGAGGAGTAAAAGAGATAACTTGGAGATAATGTTTCAATTGTTGACCTTTGATTATGGACGAGTATCAAAATTCAAGGACCAAATTTTTATAAGGAGGAGAGATTGTAATATCCCGGATTTTTAAAATAGTGTAGTGAACCTTCAATTTAAAAAAAAAATTTGGGAAACTAGAATTATAAATTGTGGATGTATTGAGAATTAATTTGCAATATTAGATTCTTGAGGACTTACTGGAAATTTCTTATTTTAGGAGGAGAATTAGTTTTAGTGGGAAAGTTGACACAAGGAATGCTAAAAGTATAATTTTTGAATTCTAGGAAAAATATGGAATTTTTACAAATTTTCAAGGACCAGGATGAAGTAAAAAGTTTCAAGGGATGCATAATTATGTTTTTTTGTCAAAATAAAAATTGGTGGCAGCTCTAATAAAGGGCACATATATTATACTACTCTTAGGATTTGATCAAGAAGCTTTTCCACAATTCAATAAGGAGTTCTGAATTATCACCATTTCCTATTTTTGAGTATCTTCTCCTTGGCCGAACCAAGTCTCGTCTCGGTCTCGATCTTGAAATCCCTTGCACGTGAGTTTGCTATTGTTGAGTGGGCTGTTGGGGAGGTGGACGCAGGACAATGGAGGAAATGGTGCTGCACGATGAAAATGGAGCTCCCGTCTCCTCTCTTCTCCATCGTAGTGCTTGCACGTAGGTGGTTTCATATTGGCTCAGCTCTTTAATCATGGTTCACGGTGAAGAAGGGTAGTGCATATCAAAAATTATGGTTTAGTTACGGGTATATATGGACTAGTGGAAGTTCTCAGTCTGAGTTTGTAGATAGAAAACAAAAAATGAAGGATGGAAATAAGAAGAAGATACCAAGAGCAGAAACAGAGTAGGAAATTCATCAGGTGGGTAATTCTTCTCAAACCAGAAGATTTGGTTGATAGCAGTTCAAAGAGAATGGGGTAGTAACTTATCACAGTTTGCAATAGAAACAAGTGGGAGGCGAAATGCAGAAACAAATCATCGTTGACAAGAGGCCTTCAATAAGATCTTTGGCATCATTCTCAAGTTTGAAGTGTAGAAGTTTAGCTCAGAGTTAAGGTGAGTGAGTCGATGCTTCTTATGACTAAATATTTTTCTTTAACGATTATTAGCATCATAGTGAAAGCATGTAATGCATCCAAATTTAAAGAGAAAGAGGAGTAGCTTATACAAGGTATGATTGAAATCATGTTGTTATTGTGACTTCAGTGGAATGTTGAGATATAAATAATTGTGAAACTTGAGTGATTACATGAACACATGAATATGTTCTTTTATGAATGGAGGTAGGAGGGTGAAACTCTAAATATGTGTATATGCGTGTATATATATATATATATATATATATTCATATATTAGATTAATTCGCCAAAAGATGTAAAAAGTATGTATCTACATATATATTTTGCTATTCTTGAGAAATGTAAAAAGGAAGTATATATATATATGTATGTACCCATGTAAACACATGAGTTTTTTTTTTTGTAAACTTAAGAAGAGATATAGGTGTATGTATGTATATAAATATATATATATATATATATATATATATAAAATGAATATAGATATATATACTTGTTTGGTCATGAGATATATGTACATACACATACACACATTTACCTACTTGTAAGATACTTGTTGGGAAGGCTTGCTTTGGTAAATATATAAATGTATATACATGCATATGCACCTTGACCTTGTGACTAGAGTAAGTTGGGATGTGGCATATTATGGATTGTGAATGACATGTGAAAAAAGTTGGGATGTGGCATATTATGATTTATCTTGATTGTTGAAATTATTCATCTATAGATGGTTGATGTAAGTTGTGGATGGATATTTTTGTTATAAAATGAGATCTTGAATTGTGATTGTGCTTGTGTTTGAGAAAGAAAGGAAAGTCATGGTGGTGGACCCTATGGAAAAATCTACACAGAAGCATAAGGGTGGAGATTTATAAATGAAGCGATAAGGGTAGATGTGGCAGGGGCCACGGGCAACGATCCAGTGATACCCTGAACGACCTGGTTAGTACGAGAAATGTGTGAAATTGATTGAATTGTTTGATGTTGTGAATTGTTCTAAACTATGTTATATTGAAATGTGATTGATTTAATCGAATGCTAATGAAACTACTTTGGACTATATTGTATTGTGTTATAATTGGTTTATGTATGATTGATGCATGTTATCATTATGATGCATGATAACTATTTTTCATCATAGTGTAGTGGTGTCCCCTCATTGAGTATGTGGTTTGTTCATACCCCTTATTTAACATTTTCAGAGTTGGCAACTGAAGAAGAGTATTCATGCAAACTATAAGGGATTCTTAGCTCAAGACCCTTATTGTATCGGGGAATGATTCTTGTATTATTTTGAATGGCTACGCTAGAGTCGCTCCATGATCGTATAGGTAGCCTAGGAATTGGATTCTTGTTATTGTAAGTTATGAAATAATGTACATGAATAACTTAATTATACTAAAGAGTTGGTTCTCAGGATTTATTTAATTTATTTGTTATGATGGATATGAATATATGAAAGAAAGGTTTCCTTAATAGATTGTTTGTTTTTATATGTCTATATTAGAATGTTTTACATGCTGACTAGATAAAATGGATTAGGATCCGAGGTGAGGTTAAGCTCACTCTCATGTCAATCGCATGCCCCAAGTGGAACGTGACACTAACTTTTACTTAGAATCTTACGCTTTTCATTTACTTACTATCTTTGGTTAAATAATTTAAATTTTTGCAATTGAGGCTAATGAGAATCTCTTTTCATTCGTAATCTAGCATTCGTAAACATTTACATTAAATAATATCTTTATACTTAGCTCTTCATAATCACAATTATAAATCATAATCTATGCTAGTTCCTTCTATCTTTTACACAAGTACATATCGTAGCATGACCTACCTGATTACAAAGCCTAATTAAGAATACCTAGCAAGACATGACTTTTAAGTACCTTACCTTACCCCAGTTAATGGGGAGGTGTACTTGACGCATACATTGTCGGGTTATGGAGCCTTTTATACCTAAAATTGTGAGGGGGTGAGTCCAACCACTTAACTCACCATAAACAGCCCTACCACCAAATTATCTTTAAGAGTAGAGAAATGCAACTCATTTCATCACTAATTCTTCTACATAGCTTACACTTACCCCGTTTTACTCAAAAGTTCTTGGTCGAACCAACCCATTATTTAAATTATCCATTTAGACATAAACAAATCAATCTATTAATCCTCTTACTATCAGAATTTAGTTCTGAACAGAATTGAATCACAAAATGCAGAAGGAGAAAAGATCTAATCGAGCTTCTTACCTCTTAACTAACGGAAAGGTATATATTATACTGTAATTCAACTTAGAATCACACAAGGGCTGAGCTCATCAGAAAGTTTGTCCTGACATTTTACCTTATGACCATAGAGATGATGATTTCTTACGGCTCTAGGTACTCATAAGAAGATCCCCATTTGCGAAATCATTGTTTAGAAAGATCCTTTTTCCTTATTGTGACATCATCGTTTAGAAAGATCCTTTTTCCTTATTAACTTGATGGGTTGCTTCCATCAAACTCTATTATTCATCCTGCCACAATGTTCCCTGTGGTAATGTACTTGAATAGCTAAAACTGAAGATAGAGTGAGGGCTTTCTCCAAGCCAACACTTTTACTTACTATCTCGGGTGTCTCTCATTATCCTGGAGGCATTCTAAGCTTACGCCTTCTAGAACATGCTACAAATTATGGTCTAACTGTACTTATTCTAGAAGGATGAACAAGACTCGAAAGGAAGAAGGAAACATCCTACAGGGCCTTTAGTGGAGCCTATCTCTATAGCTATGCTAGGGTTCATAATGATAGAAAAGGACCTACTATGGTTACCTTGCTCTGTAATCAATAGGATACCTAATATCTTTTCTCTGATATCAACTTTGTTATGATGCAAAACTAAGCACATGACCGGGATGAATGGTGCTTGGCCTGCATTATTGCAAGCCTAACTTTTACTTAGAATCTTATGCTTTTCATTTACTTATCTATCTTTGATTAAACAATTTAAATTTTGCAACTGAGGCTAATTAGAATCTCTTTTCATTCGTAATCTAGCATTCGTAAACATTTACATTAAATAATATCTTTACACTTAACTCTTCATAATCACAATTATAAATCATAATCTATGGTAGTTCCTATTATCTTTTACACGAGTACACGTCATAGCATGGCCTAACCCATTACAGAGTCTAACTAAGAATACCTAGCAAGACATAACTTCTAAGGTGCCTTACCTTACCCCTGTTAATAGGGAGGTGTAATTGACGCGTACATTGTCAAGTTATGGAGCCTTCTATACCTAAAATTGTGAGGGGGTGAGTCCAACCACTTGACTCACCATAAACAGCCCTACCACCACATATACAATCAACTATGCATGCTACAGAAAGGATATGTGTGACAAACACATGAATAAAGAAATATTTACAGATATCAATGCATTATTATTAAGAACATGTGAAACATATTCACAGTCACACAACCAATCATTTAACATGCTTCTTTGACCCTTACTTGCAATAATGCTATAGGGCTATGCTAGAGACATGATACTATAGGCATTCATTCATATATCAAATGTTCACAACTCATCAAAGATATTCAAATGAAATTCTTAACATTAAACCATATTCATAACCATATTAGACAACTATCAAACATGCTTAGTCGATTGGGTCACGTGGGCCATTACCTTAGCTGGCTCTGGTAATCCACCAAGCCCTCTCTAAAAGCATCGAGTCACTAGGAAAACTTGACCCACCAAACCCTTTCACTAACGATGGCATTGTGAATTGAAAGCCCACCAAGCCACTTTCGCTACTAGGGTCATTGTCAGTCCTACTCAACCTGCCCTTCACCATGGCCATGGGATTGCGGGAAATGAATCAACTGCATCATGAAAGCTTAGGCAGCATAATCATAAGAAAAATTGATCAAACACATACATACACCTAACATAGCAGACATAACAACAATTCACAACATCAACGCTCATGAACTTAATCATATGGTCATATCATATATCATTCAATTATATCAATCGTATATACAATCAATATCGATCAATATTCCACAATGTCAATTTATAACCCTTAAGATTCACCATGTAAGTCATCTTAATTCCATTACCAAATGTATGCCAACTACTTATTACCGCAAATGTGTCTTCATGAAAATATATGAAGTATACCATTCTCTTTTAATTTATGAGGATGGGAGAAAGTATGTGTGTGTATATATGTATATATACTTATACATATATCTATACCTACATTTCTAGATAACTCGCTCATGACATAGTAGCATGTGTATGTATACATACTTTGCCTTCCATATAAAATTCATGAGTTGTTAAATACTTACATATATACATATGTATCCCCTTGAGTTTAACCCGTGAGATTGCATGCATATATGTATACTCATGTTTCTATGCACAATATTCATTATGTAGTCAATATGTGTATACCTACACACATCCACAAATTACCTTCATAACTTGGTATAGATATATATATATATATATATATATATATATATATTTAAGTATACACACATGTAAGCATATAGATACTTCCACTAAGCATTAGAATCAATCTAATGGAGTTTCCTATATATATAAGCATACATATATCACACAACATCATCCTAAAGTCTTTCATCATCACTTGTGGTCATAATCTCATACAGTCCCGTATAACAAGAATAACGTGTATGTACTTACTTCCTTTGAACATCTAAGCACAATATATTCGTAGTAGTCATTAGTATCTCATCACTTGAATTTGTATGCAGAATATATTTATATTAAAGCCTAGAATGGAAAACAAACAAAGTAAAGTAGAAGCTCCCTCACCTGAAGTTCGAGCTAGATTTCTACACTTTATACTCAAAGAAAGATGCCAAAAGCCTCATCACAACCCTCTTAGCTATGCCTCTTTATTTGGCTTTCATCTTTCCTTTGTTACCCATTGTTCTGTTACCCTTTATCTTCTTCCTTTCCTGTGGTCATCCCATCTTGTTGCCGATGGAGGATGTAGCAACGCCATTTCTTTTCTCTATTAAAGCTTCTTCGTATTACCTCGTTCTCACTTTCTCTCTCTCAATTGCTTTTGTCTTCGATTCAGATGAGCAGGGGAGATCAAGGGAAGGGAAGAAAGGTGAAGGGGAAGGGTTCAGCTAGTGATGAGATGGTGACCGACGGTGGCCACCAATTAACATCTCACTCTCCGCATCATCTCATGTTGATTCTCTCTCTCGCTCTTAGTCTCTATTTGTTATTCAAGAAGCAGAGGAGTTCGAAGGAGAAGGGAAAAAGTAAAGGGAGGATTTTCTAGCATGGTGGTGGCTGACGGTGGCCACCACGATGAGGTTTCTCTCTCTCCCCCTTCCAGCTATTGAGCTATCTTTCTCTCTTCTTATTCATTTTGCTTCCCTTCATCGTGGGCGTTAAAATGGTATTCAAGAGGTTTAGGTTGTGACTTCTCTTAGAAGCCATATCTAAAGGTGAGGAATGGTCCATGTGTCATGTTCTCCCAATGCCACTTGATCATCCTCAACTAAAATTACTCAAAGCCACACTAACTTGCCATATCAATTCACTTGGGTCTACATGGACTTATAAAAATTTCTGACATTTAATATCTCACCCCAAATAATTTCATCACCTTATAATCTTTCTTTTCACTAATTAGAGATCTTTGCACAATTTATAAAACTTTCAAATAAGCCCTTAAAAATTATTATCATAGCATTTCCATTCTAAAACTTAGTTCTCTTTTAAAAAATTTCATAAATAAAAAAAATTTCCTTAAATTTCAAAGAACTCATCACGTGTTGCTTCAAAAACCTAGGGTGTTATAGAGATATTCACTGTGGAAGTGTACCATGGTGGCTAGCTCACAAGAGGAGTATATATTGAGGGTAAAGTTGACTTATAGAACTCTTGTGACTTTGATAGATGGAGTTACTTCAAGATTTTGGACTTAATTAAAGAAGAGTATGAGTATTTTGAAGTAAAGTCAATGTGGTAAAAGGCTCTGAGAGATTCAATAGAGCAAGGGTTGAAGATGCTGATAGATAATAAAGGAGCATTGGAAATGGTAGGCATTGCGAATAAGGAGCGATAAGTTAGAAGGGCCTACTCTATTAGTTGACCCATATCAGGACCTAGAGGAGGACCCACTCTCACTATCAAATGCACATACTTCCCCACATCCTAATAAGGAATGTGGAAGGAAAGCAAAGGTATAGCATTTCTGTTGTAACTTTTAAATTATATATGTGGTGTAGCTTTTAAATTGTAAATGTAACTTTTAAATTGTATAAGTGGTGTCACCTTTAGATTGTAAATTTGTTGAGCAATTTTAAATTGTATAGCATTGCTTTGCATAAAAAATGTATGTGTTGTAACTTTGACTAATTTGAATTATAAACTCGTGTAAGTTTGACTTTAAATTATTTAACAGCACACTATGTATTGTAATTAATAATTTAAAGGCTATACATAAATTGTTTGTTTGTAATTAATAATTTAAAGGCTATACATAAATTGTTTGTTTTCAATAGCACACTATGTACTACATCGCACTTGCTAGAGAACAAGCATCGCTATTGTTTTGTGCATTATATAAGACAATTGTTATATAAGTTATTCTATTGCTACTGTTTTGTGCATTATATAAGATAGTTGTTAATGAGTTTTTTAACGGCACACTATGTACTATTTTGTTTTTCTTCATTGTTTTAGAATAATCAGTTAATTACAGTGCTATTTTGTATAAGAGTTGTTCCATTATCATTTTTGGTTTATTCTCATTCATTATTATTTGTTTTTAACAGCACACTATGTACTACATCACACTTGTTAGAGTAACGAGCATTGCTATTGTTTTGTGCATTATATAAGACAATTGTTAATGAGTTTTTTAATAGCACACTATGTACTATTTTGTTTTTCTTTGTTGTTTTAGAATAATCAATTAATAATTATAGTACTATTTTATATAAGAGTTATTCCATTATCATTTTTGGTTTATCCTCATTTATTATTATTTGTTTTTAATAGTGCACTGTGTACTACATCGCACTTGTTAGAGTAACGAGCATTGCTACTGTTTTATGCATTATATAAGACAATTGTTATATAAGAGTTATTCCATTGCTATTGGTTTGTCCATTGCTACTGTTTTGTGCATTATATAAGACAATTGTTAATATGAGTTTTTTAATAGCACACTATGTACTGTTTTGTTTTTCTTTGTTGTTTTAGAATAATCAGTTAATAATTACAGTACTATTTTATATAAGAGCTATTCCATTATCATTTTTTGTTTATCCTCATTTGTTTTTTTTTTTAACAACACACTATCTACTACATCACACTTGTTAGAGTAACGAGCATTGCTACTGTTTTGTGCTCAACAAGTACACTGAGTATAAGTTCCTTTCCATCTTGGATTTGAATTATTCTTTTATCCTTATTTAGAAAAGAAAAGGGTTATTGTCTATGGTAAATGATAAATGGTAAACTAACCACAATTGCCATTACATTAAGTGGGGAATGCTACATTAGTTTTCTAACTTAACATTTAATTTTCTTGGTTGTGGACATGGATTGGTTAGTGCCATTGATACGGTGATACTAGGAGCAGCTAGTCAATTTTGTGTACGTCACCTATAAAACAATTTCAGAAAAAAAGAAATTCCTTGGTGCCCATCTAAAGAAGCTAGTATGGAAAGTCGCAAGTGCCACCTATTCCCAAGCATGGGAAAAAGCAATGCTTGAAATAAAGAAATATAATGAGGAAGCATATTTGCATTTGATCAAGATTTCTCCACGGCATTTGTCCCATCCCAAAACACGGCATGTGACTAACACGATAGTAAGGCTACCCTTACACCGTAATCCTAAACAACACAACTCAATGAGCAAAGTTATCCACGACAATTATTAAATATAATAAAAACCAATCTTTCCTTGCATAAATCAAGAGATCTTTCATTTCATTCAATGAGCCATATAGCTTTATACAAAAGATTAGTAGGCATCCCAACAATAATTTCCAAAGGAATAACCATACTCTAGGATCAAGTCACAAAATACATGCAAATCACCCTAGGTGACCTACCTGATCACAGAGCAACACCTAGAGGTTCCAAAAGAATTATCAAACCACAATAACAAAAGACCAACCCAAGGATCAAATGAGAGTTGTGGACTCGGGAGTAGCTACTTTTCAAGAAGATCACCCATTTCAGCTACAGACTCTGAAAAGATCCAAGAGCAAAAAGAGTGTGAGTAATTAAATACTCAATGAACAAACAACAATATCAAGAGCATTAAGGGATAATATCCAAGCAAATCTTCACATTATCAAATAAATTAAGTAGCTTCCTACACTACCAAGTGCCATACCATGATAGAAAACATTTATATCAAGTGCCACACCACGACACAACATAATCTCAATGGTGCCACACCTCGACACAATACAATTATAACAATCAAGGGATTCATGAAAGCCACCAAATAACAATTCTTAACAATACACTAAACATTTTTTAATTCACATTCCCCAATGGAAGTCATGTCCTCAATAACTCAACTAATCAAACTTACCATTCATTAACCAATTACCACACTCTTGAACTTGATAGTAATAAAAATCATAGACCTCTTGTAAATAAGGTTTGAGTATAATTAAAGAGATAAAGTTATTTCACTCACCTTGTTACCAAGTTATACTTTACCGTATGATGTTATAACTCGGAAAGAAAAGACATCCCAATGTTTTAGAGTTGCTCTCTATCTATTAAGTGCATGAGAGAGGAGAAATTAATTAAATTTCCAAAATGCTTGTCTGGGTAACAACCAGTTGACTTCCCTCTAGTTGGCAGTCAACTAGCTAAGCACAACCAATCCTGATACCTTACCAGTCGACTGGTACATCTCTACTTAATAATTGCTAGCCAAACTTTAGAGGAATCGATCAACTGGTGATACTTTACCAGTCAACTTGTGTGTTCTTGCCCAAGATTACTAGCCGAACCCGAGAGCAGCCGGTCAACTAGTGATTCCTACTAGTCGACTGGTGCATCTCAGCCAGGTCTGCGCAGAGAACACCAAGACAGCCAGTTGACAGCACATCACTCGATGGTCGACCAGTCACCCTGCAGACACAAAAAACCAGTTGCTAAAACCCCTAAGTCCTTTCCAAACTCCAAGCTAACCCCAAATTCCATTCCAAGGCTTTCCCATGGTCAGTAAAAGTGACCTCTAAACTAAGCAAAACAATACAACATAAGAGTAACCCAAAATCATCTCAACATTTCCCAAACTTTTTCCCAATTTTTGATGTAGCACAATATACACAAATCCAAAGTTTACCATCAAATTTTTATACCTTATTAAGCTCAGATAGATTGGCTTCAAAGACCAAATCAACCCAATTTCTCTTTAGGGTTTTCTGAATATGCGAAAGACAAGGAAGAGATGGAAATAATACTTACAAGATCTAAAGAGACCACAAAGAAGGAGAAAATTCCCACCAAAGAAAGCCTTGAAGATGTAAAGAAATGGAAGTAAGGGGAATGAGTGGCACCGGTGTGAATGAGAAGGAAAAGAGGATAAGAAAAATGAATGTGTGTGTATGTGTGTGATTGCACCAAGAATAGGGGGTAAAAGGGTTTGAGAAATATACAATTTCATAATTTCCCCCATGTCCTTGACCCACTATCCCACGATCACATATCTTAGACTTAGCCAACAATTGAATAAAATAGCATATTTCACAATATTCCAACAATTCAAACCAAAAGTTTGACAACATTAAAATTCATACCATCATAGCTAAAGGAATTGCTAATTACCAACATCTCAAGAGCAAATATATATATATATATATATATAAATTAAATACCGTGATACCACTAGTTCAAGTCCCATAAATGTTACACATGGCACACACACAAAATCACAAACCCTTAGGACCCTAATGTTATAGACTTCCCCTATTAAGAAAATTCGATCCCTGAATTTCTTACCTTAAGAATCAGACAAATAGGGATACATTGACTTCATGGCTTCCTCAGGTTCCTACGTGGCCTTCTCATGAGAATGATTTCGTTGCAAAACCTTCATGGAAGGTATCTCCTTAGATCTAAGCTTTTTCACTTGTAGGTCTAAAATGGCTACCAGAAACTCTTCATAAGATAAGTCTTCAATATGCTAAAATAACGTGAGAAGGGTGATGAAGGTACTTTCTTAACATCAAAACATGGGATACCGGGTGTACACCTTCCATGTCCACTAGCAGAGCTAACCGATATGCCACCTTGCCCACTCATTCCAAGACCTTGTACGGCCCCATAAACCTCAGACTGAGCTTCCTTTTCACCCCAAATCTCAACTTACCCCTTATAGGAGATACCTTCAAGAAAACCATGTCTCAGACTAAAAATTCAAGGCCCCTCCTACGATTATCCACATAGACCTTTTGCCTACTTTGAGTCACAAGGAGTCTCTTACATATGAGTTTCACCTTTTCCATGGCATCATGAACAAAATCAGGGCCGATCAACTTCGCCTCACTAACTTCAAACCAACCAACAAGAGATCTACACCGTCTCCCATACAAAGCCTTAAAGGTTTCCATCTTAATGCTATCATGATAACTGTTGTTGTAGGCAAACTCAACCAAGGGTAAATAAGTCTCCCAACTACCTCCAAAGTCCATAATACAAGACCTCAACATATCTTCCAAGGTCTAAATGCTATGCTCAGATTGGCCATCTGTTTGAGGATGAAAGGCTATACTCAAATCAACCCAAGTACCCAAGGCTTCTTAGAATATGCTCCAAAATTGGGATGTGAATTGAGTGCCTCAGTAAAAAATAATTAACGTGGGCATTCCATGGAACTTCACTATTTTAGTTTTGTATAACTGTGCTTATTTAGCGGCACCATAGGTTGTCTTCACTGGTAGGAAATGTGAAACTTTTGTTAGTTGATCAACAATGACTCAAATCGAGTCATATCCCTTAGGAGAATGGGACAACACTATCATAAAGTCCACGGTGATGTTCTCCCACTTCCACTCTAGTATTTCTATCTGCTGAAGTAATCCAGAAGTCCTCTTGTGCTCCGCCTAACTTGTTGACAAGTTAGGCATCTAGACACATAATCGGCAATGTCACGTTTCATCCCATCCCACTAGAACAAAGATTTCAGATCTTGGTACATCTCAATGATACCTAGATTTACTATAAAAGCTGTCTGATGGGCCTCCTCCCTAATCTTTCTCCAAAGGGATTCCACATTTGGTACACATAGTCGGTCTTCAAACCAGAGTACCCCTTGTTCATTTAAAGAGAAGCTACTCTCCTTACCCTTCTCTATTTCATCCCTGACCTGCACATGAGCCAAAAACACACTCAAGTTAGTGATCTCAAATCACACCCTGTCCACCTTTAGCTCATGAAGCTCATGTATCAAGCATCTCCTAAACTTTGAGATATGTGCTAAACTGCCCATGGATTTATGACTAAAGGCATCCGCCACTGCATTAGACTTTCCCAGATGATAAAGAATCGCGTAATCATAATCCTTGAGGAGCTTTATCAACCTCCTTTGCTCAAAATCAAATCCCTCTATTGGAAGATGTACTTGAGACTCTTATGATCAGTATAGATCTCACATGTCTGATCATATAGATTGTGATGCCAAATCTTCAGAGCAAAGATTATAGCCGTCATCTTAAGATCATGTCTTGGATAATTCTCTTCATGCCATTTTAGTTACCAAGATGCATAGGCTATCACTTTGCCATAATGCAAAACACACCCCAAACCTACCTGGGACACATCACAATACACAGAGAAACCCCCCTCTCGAGGGAAAAGCAAAAATGGGGATAGTTTTCAAGCATTCCTTTAGCTTCAAGAAGCTCTCCTCACATGCATCCATCTATACAAACTGATTAGTCTAGTGAATAGGGTGACTAGCTTTGAGAAATCCTTAACAAACTGACGATAATATCCTGTCAATCCTAAGAAACTCCTGATCTCCATCACTGTGGTTGGTTGAGGCCATTTCTAGACCGCTTCCACTTTATTAGGGTTTACTTGGATCCCTTCTTTGGAAATCATATGCCCTCTGAATGCAACTTGCTCCAACCAAAACTCACACTTGAAGAATTTAGCATAGAACTGGTGTTCTCTCATGGTTTGTAGCATAATGCTCAAAGGCTACTCATGCTCTTCTGGACTCTTGGAGTACGCAAGAATGTCATCAATAAATATGATAACAAATTTATCTAGAAAGGGTTTGAAAACCCAATTCATTAAATCCATGAAAGCCACCGGAGCATTGGTCAATCCAAAGAACTCATAGTGTCCATAATGCATACAGAAAGTGGTTTTGGGCACATCCTTTGCTTTGATTTTCAATTTGTGATATTTGAATCTTAGATCTATCTTAGAGAAGCATTGAGCCCCTAGAAACTGATCAAACATATCACCAATTTTTGGAAGAGGATATTTATTCCGGACTGTCACTTTATTCAATTGCCAATAATCTATGAATAATTTCAAGGTCCCGACTTTCTTTTTCATAAATAAAACCAAAGCGCCCAAAGGGGAAGAACTAGGTCGGATGAAACCCTTATCAAGGAGGTCTTGTAACTGTTCCTTAACTTCTCGAAGTTCCACAAGAGCCATCCAATACGGAGGTATAGAGATGGTTTAAGTACTTGGAATTACCTTGATGTTGAACTCTATATCACTATTGGGAGGCAAACCCGGTAGCTCTTTTGAAAAAAACATATAGGTATTCCCTCACAACCGACATGTGGTCAAGACACACCATGTCCTCTTTAACATTCCAGACAAAGGCCAAGAAGCTCTGACACCTCTTCCTTACTTCTGTCACCTTGAAAGAAGAAAAGGGGCTTGGTTGGTATACTGAATTTCACAGACTTGCTATGGAAATTTAAAGTTGCATGACAAAAGGACAGCCAATCTATACCAAAGATAACATCAAAATTTGTCATACTTAGCAACATTAAATTCTCCTTGGTATCTTTTCTTCCCACCACAACACGTCAATCAAAATATCCTGAATCCACAATTAAAGTCTCACCCATCGGTGTAGTAACAAAGAAAGGTCCACCGATACTAATCGGTCCTTAAGCAAACCATTTTACAAATAAAGGGGATATATAAAAGTAGGTAGATCTTGGATCGAATAATACACGTGCATCATGAGAACACACAAAAAATATACATGTCACAACGGCATTCAAAGCCTGACCCTTGCCTCTCTGACCTCTGCCTCTACCTCTACCTATACCACTTTATCCTGCTAATGAAAAAGAGGCTCTACTAGTTGGAGCTTATACCTATTGAGAATGAGAGGGGTGTACTGACCCTTGTCCA
The DNA here is from genome assembly GCA_037074585.1 of Biancaea sappan. Taxonomy (NCBI): domain Eukaryota; kingdom Viridiplantae; phylum Streptophyta; class Magnoliopsida; order Fabales; family Fabaceae; genus Biancaea; species Biancaea sappan. Next base: position 67,703,827 of record CM073492.1, read on the forward strand.
AATGCATTGACTAAATGAGGAAAATCTCTTTTCATATGGCCCTGCTGACCACATTGAAAATAACCAAAAATGGTCTTATAGCACACACCTACATGGTAACCCACACTCAGAACACTTAGGCCTGCCACACGCTAAAGATGAACCACCCTTGAACTCTAATCTAGGGCAGGAGACACTACCTAAGGATATAGTTAGAGAAGAAGATACCACAATAGTGAATTATCTCTAACCCAAAGGCTTTGAAGTCCTAGAAGTGCCACATAACTAGAGGACTTCTCGTCATTCCCATGCTTCCTTTTTCTTTTTAAGTCCTCATCCATCCTCATCTTTATCATTCACTTCCATGGTTCTAGCCTTATCCACTATAGTCATATAGGAAGGATACATCTTTATTTTCTCACAAACTGGCGTAGACAAAGATAGAGGCTCAACGCAAACTGACAGACCTTTTCTTCTTCATTCGGAATCATATGAGGTGTATACCTCAAAAGATGTATGAGTCAGGTGTCATACTTATCCACCGTCATAGCACCGTGCTTGAGATACTTAAACTCCCTTGCTTGAGCAGTTCTCAAATTACTTGGCACAAACCGATCAATAAACACCTTTTGGAATTCATTATAAGTTACTTGAGAGGCATCACAGGCTAGACAATCTAGTTAAGTGGTCTACCATTCATAGTAATTACCTTGAAGTTGATCAGTGGAAAACCCCACCCATAAACTTGGATCTCATCTCAATGCCTTGCACTCTTTTTATATCCCATCAAGGAACCACTGTGGGTCTTCACTTAGATCTTTACCGGTAAAGGTGGGAGGCTTGAGGTTAAGGAATTCTGACAAGGGTAGATCCCGAACTACCCTTCCCTTGGATGAGGAAGAAGGGGAGGTACTGGATATACTGGTGGAGCTACACTAGAGGTAGGTGCCACAGAAGCATTGGTAGCGGTTGCTTGCATATCCCACAAAGCAGTTAAGGTAGCTAAACTTCCTTGCAAGAGCATGGCCATATTGACCATTAATGTAGTTGAATCAATTTGAGATGCTTTGTGTGGTAGAGGAGGTATCCAAGCTGAACCCTGAACACCTTACCCATGCTCTTAGCATGTTCCTCAAGATTTCATTCTTGGATTAATCGAGTGAGTGGTATGATGAGGCCCCATCAAAGTCTGTGTGCTCCCACATTTCTAAAGGATCTCTGGTTTGCATTGGAGATCCTCAAAATCTAAAACAACATAATTCACTTTAGCTCTAAAAATACATAACCACTATGCAAGATAGTATGAAACGAAAGAAAAGACATAACCACATCTACAGGGCCTTTAACTGACCCTCACTCTATGATCGTGCCACGGTTCATGACTATAGAGGGAGGCCTGGCCAAGGTTACCTTGCTCTGTGACCCATAAGAGACCTAAAATTTATGCTCTAATGCCACTTTGTCACATCCGTAAAATACAACATATGGCCTACACGGTAGTAAAGCCGACCTTTACACCAAAATCCTAAACAACATAACTCAACGAGCAAAGGTATCTACAACAGTTATTAAATATAATAAAAACAAATCTTTCCTTGCATAAATCAAGAGAGGATAAATTCGATCTTTACTTTCATTCATTGAGCCATATAGGTTCACACAAAAGATTAGTAGGCATCCTAACAATAATTTCCAAAGGAATAACCATACTCCAAGATCAAGTCACAAAATATATACAAATCATCCTAGGTAACCTACGTGATCATAGAGCGACACCTAGAGGTTCCAAAAGAATTATCAAACCACAATAACAAAAGACCAACCAAACGATCAAATGATGGTTGGTGGACTCAAGAGTAGCTACTCTTTAAGAAGATCACCCACTTTGGCTACAGACTCTGAAAAGATCCAAGAGCAAAAAGAGTGTGAGTAATTAAATACTCAGTGAGCAAACAACAATATCAAGAGCATTAGGGAATAATAAATAATCCAAGGAAATCTTCATATTATCAGATAAATTAAGTAGCTCCCTACACTACGAAGTGCCACATTATGGCATAAGATATTTATATCAAGTGCTACACCATGGCACAACATAATCTCAATGGTATCACACCACGACACAATATGATTTCAGCAAGTGCCACACCACGTCACAACACAATTACAATAATCAAAGGATTCATGAAAACCACCAAATAACAATTCTTAACAATATACTAAACATTTTTTAATTCACATTCCCTAATGAAAGTCATGTCCTAAATAACTCAACTAATCATACTTACCAATCATTGATCAATTACTACACTCTTGAATCTTGAAAGTAATAATAGTCGTAGACCTCTTACAAATAATGTTTGAGTATAATTAAAGAGATAAAGTCATTTCACTCACTTTGTTACCAAGTTATACTTTACTATATGATGTGATGACTCAAAAAGAAAAAATGTCCCAATGTTTTAGAGTTACTCCCTATCAATTAAGTGTACGAGAGAGGAGGAATTAATTAAATTTCCAAAAATTTTATCTAGGTAACAACCGGTCGACTGCCCTCTAGCTGGCAGTCGACTAGCTAAGCATAACCAATCTTGAATGAGAGAAACCGTTCAATTGGTGATACCTTACCAGTCGACTGGTATGTCTCTACTTAATAATTGCCAGCTAAACCTGAGAGCAATCGGTCGACTAGTGATATCTTACCAGTTGATTGAAGCATTCCTACCCAAGATTACTAGCCCAACCTGAGAGTAGCCAGTAAGCTGGTGATTCCCTACCAGTTGATTGGTGCATCTCAGGCAGGTCTGGGTAGAGAGCCCAAGGTAGCCAGTCAATCGTTCATCACTAGACAGTCAACTAGTCACCCAGTAGACACAAAAAACCAGCTGCTAAAATTCCTCAATCCTTTCCAAACTCCAAGCCAACCCCAAAATTCCATTCCAAGGCTTTCCTATGGTCAGCAAAATTGACATCTAAACTAAACAAAACAACACAACATAAGAGTAACCCAAAATCATCTCAATATTTCCCAAACTTTTTCCCAATTTCTAATTTAACACAAGATATACACAAATCCAAAGTTTACCATCAAATTTTTATACAAGAATACCTTACCAAACAAAGAAATCTTCTATAGATTGGCTTCAAACTACACCAATCCCTCCAAAGACCAAATCAACCTAATTTCTCTCTAAGGTTTTATCAATATGCTAAAAATAAAGAAGAGATGGAAAGAAGGAGAAAATGCCACCAGGGGAAGCCTTGAAGATGTAAAGAAATAGAAGTGAGGGGAAGGAGTGGCACCTGCGTGAATGAGAAGGAAAAGAGGTGAAGAGAAATGAATATGTATGTTTGTGCCCTTTGTGCATAATTGCATCAGGAAGAGAGAGGGGAAAAGGGTTTGAGAGATATACAATTCCATAAATTCCCCCATGTCCTTGACCCACTTTCCCAAGGTCACATATCTTAGACTTAGCCAACAATTAAATAAAACACTATATTTTATAATGTTCTAACAATTCAAACCAAAAGTTTGACAACATCAAAATTCATACCATCATAGCTAAGGGAATTTACTAATTATCAACATCTCAAGAGCAAACATATGTATTTAAATTAAATATCATAATACCACTAGTTCAAGTCCCATAAATGTCACATAAGGCACACACACAAAATCACAGACCCTTTGGACCTAGATGTTACAACATTGGAGTAGGGCGTTCTTTAAGGCAGACTCTAAGTGTGATGTGCTACTGAACAACATGTGTGAGAGGTTCAATGCCGTCATTCTTAGTGCTAGGGAGATGCCCATTGTGTCAATGCTAGAGGATCTCAGATTGTGGGTGATGGAGAAGTGGGTAAAAAATATGAAGGATATTGAAAAACTTCCTGATGGAGAGGTGCTTCCAAGAATTAAAGCAATGCTTGGTCTAAATTAAAGGGAAAGCAGCAAGTGGTTACCAACATGGGCCAGGTAAAAAAAGTATGAGGTGATGGTTCCTATAGAGAAGTTCATGGTAGACCTTGAAATCAAGACCTGTATATTCAGACACTGGATAGTTACCGGTATTCCTTGTCCCCATGCGATTAGTTGCACAACTACATAGGAGAGAGACCTGAAGACTTCATCCCATCATAATTCATGAAGGAGTAGTATCGAGCATGCTTCTAATATATGGTGCACCTGACAAATAGCCCAAATATATGGCCGTCTACCCCATACGATGATGTCCTCCTTCCTCTATATAGGAAACTTATTGGATGTCCAAAGAAGAGAAAAAAAAAAGGATGTTGATGAAGAGTCTCAAAATATGAAGTGAATGTCTCGTAGAGGGTATGCATAACGATGTAGAAATTGTAGAAGCCTTGGATACAATAGGAGGGTGTGTAAATTACCAGGACCATAAACATCCTCATATTTTGTGTAGCCATCACAAGCTCAACCAACTATACCAACTTTTGTATTAATTATAATAAACCTTTTGCAATATTTCATAACCACATTACATCTTACCATTTACTCTTGTAACCTTGAAGAGCCTATAAAGGAAAAAGATGCCAATAAGATGTCCAAGCACTCAGGAACAACCATCTCAGACTGCATCTCTAGAAATTAAGACTTTTACCTCCTAAAGTCTAACTTAGTTAATGTTCAATGCTTTACTTATTTGATGTCATGTGGCTGAAAATTATTTTACTGTAACAACGAGCTCGACCAAAGCTAGTCTGAAGGCATAACTCAGCCATCGACTTCAATTGCTCATCCTCTAATTACAAATCTAGCTACCGCACAGCCATTGACTCCATCCAATTCTCAATAGCAGGCATACCTCTAATTTAATTGTCTATGTTGTTTTATCATATCACATTTTACTTCTTCAATTGTAATTGCATATTTGGTTAATTTAGTTGCATAAATTATAACTTAATTATTTTTCATATATATTTATAGACTTCACAGACTCAGTATATTCACTGAGCACTAGAACAATGTACAAAACCATGGCAAGAAGGAATCCAAGACGATAAGCAATAGTGAAAAGTGGTGCAACTAGCCAACTCTCACAGTACAATGCTCCATGACTTTTAGATTAGGGAACCTTTTTTGGCAATTTTAGATTTGGGGACTATTTTGTATTTATGTTACTAGCCACTTTTGAGTTATGTACAATACTTTTTGAATGTTGTTCTTTTGGATACTATTTGATGGATACTTTGAAACTAAATGCATTTTATGGCCACTTTTGAATTAGGTGCAATACTTTTGGACACATTTTATGGATACTTTATGACTATATTTTATTTAAAAGTATACATTTTATGGATATATTTTTTTTTAATTTAGATGAATCAATTCAGGAACATTTGGATTGACAAGAATAAAGGGGAGGAGGAATAGAGCACCAAAATTTACTATTGACTTCTTTTTATAAATATGTCTTTTTTAAATCCAATATTTCTTTTTTTTAAATATGTCTAAATTGAAGAAAATAATATAAAGGAAGGGAAGGAAATAATTGACATTGGAGCATATACAAAACATAAGTCCTATAGTTTAAGAATATAAAGAAAGTTCTTAAAATTTAACTTTTACTTTTATTCATGTTCTTCCTATTAATCTTGATTCAAATATATATCATTGGAGCATATACAAAACATAAGTCCCATAGTTGAGTCAAATGGAATTAATCGACATGAATTTTATCAAGTCCCATATTTACTCCTTAATGCATTTTAAGGAGTAAATTCAATGGTCAGGAGAAAATACATAACCTTCACCACTAGGAGTAGATAAATTCAATGGCCAGCCAAAAAGGGGGCATTAGTTTGTTAAATAAAAATGATCTAGATATAAAAATCTTTCATTGCAAAAAATACATAATTCATCAAAATGGATGAAAAATGTTCCCTCATAATTCATAATTCATAATTCATAATTCATAATTCATAATTCATTAGTATATAATTTTTCTTACTCCAATGATGAAACATCAGTAAATAAGTTGTCCTACATTTCTTACAATACACAATTCATCCTCCTTAGTAAATTTAGAAACCATACATTCACAATCAAAGACAATATCAAAATTAAGATTAGCAACTTCTTCATTCTCCTTTCTTTCTTTAATTCATCTTCAAGAGTCCTAATCTTCTTCTTAAGATGATACATGGCCAATGCATTATCTTCAATTGGAGGATCTGACTAAACAAAAAAATCACAGCCTCCTTTATCCTGTATATTTAACATCAATATGGTTGAAACTGTATATTTAACATCAAGTAAAACACAATAAAATTTATTATTTAATTGACATTCATATCATATCGCATAATTTTTGCATCCTTAGAACCGTTGACCTGGATTTTCTACTGTGCATGAAGTCACCAATCGAGCATACTCACTATAATCACATATGAATCTTCCCTTTTTGCGAATGTAACTTGAAGCCTGGGATGCCATTGGTGCCATAGTTGACAGAAAAATGACAAGTCAAATTTATTAGTTACCATAATGAATTGTGAAGAGACTTCAAAGTCGTTACCTCACTAGCAAAGTCTTCCAATATCATCATTGGACTAAATTAATTCAAGATATAATATTTATAAATTGTGATACATTATATGAGCTACAAACTTTTTAATTCCTAAGACTCTTGCTAATTGTGATATATTATACAAGTGCAATTAAAACCATAAATAGAAAGAAACAAAGAACAAAAAGTATTACAAGAGTAGAAGACTCTTGCTAATGAGAGAAGTACCTACAAAAGGAAATACATTGTGAAACCTATAATTGGAGCCACACATTAGAAAAATAGTTTAAGAATGACATGAAAATCTCATGTACAGAACAATAGCAACATTATGAGATGATACCCTAGCATCAATTCAAATACAGTAGCCATCAAGTGAACTAAATATACAGACAACAATTTGAGATGTACATCAAGATTTTTTACCTGCTAGTTGAATAAAGAAGCTAACCAAATCCAATTACCATAATCAATTGACTTATTGATTTTTCTTCTACAAGTTTAACCCTAAGATAGAAGACAGATGTGCTGCAGTGAGCTATCAAATCTCATAGTTTAACCTTAACTCATTTTGACTCGAATAAAACTTTCTACATTTTGCCTTACAATGAAATAATAAGGTTCCTAGCACAAAGGTTTAGGATTTGGATAACAACTTTCCCAAGCATAGAATGGTACTCATTTGATCTCTTACCAAAATAATGGAAGTTAGGTTTCAAATTGAAGTTAGAGTTCAGATGGACCATCACTTAGGGTTCAAATTAAAGTTAAGGCCAAAATAATTACAGAATCTAAGAGGGAAAGAGAGAGAAAGAAGGAAAGTACATTGTTGTTGGGCTACCGTCCATGCCACCCTCGCCGGTAGTGATGAAGTCAGTTGTTAACCAAGACGAAGAGTAGATGAACATGACGTCGTCGCATACTTCATAATGAAATTTCTAACTTTTTGAAACCTAATTTGTCTGCATCTGAAGATTAAAAGTAGTACTGTTAAACGGGCCAGCCTGGATCAGACTGGATTGTCACAAGCCAAGGTACAAACAGGCCTAAAAGGGTCGGACCGTTTAGTTCCGTGATCCTATGTACTTAACCCAAGACCGCCTGCTTAGGACTGCGGGCCACCTTTTTTTTAATTTTTTTAATTTTCTTAATATTAAAATAATATATTTTAAATTTTTTTTGGTAGAAAATCGATAATTTTTTATTAAAATAAAATTTTACATGTAAAACTTTACTTCTTAAATATTTTTAAATAACCAATAACTTGAATTTTTCATATTTTCTTTCAAAATTAACTATATTATATTTAAATTTAAAAATTCAATATTTATTTTTAAAAAATTACAAAAGTTTTTATAATCAAATTTACTATATTTATAGAATATAAGGTTATAAAATATAGAAATGTGATAAAATGAGATTATTTATACTAAATAATAATTTTAAAAACAAAACAAAATATTAAAAAAAAAAGTTGGCTTGTTTAGGCCCTTTTTAAACCCTAAACCCTAAACAGGCCTAAACTTCTCAACCTAGGACCGCCTATTTACTGGCGGTCCTGGTCTAGCTCGTGGGCCATAAGCTTTTTCCCTGGCACTAATTAAAAATCATAGTGGTAGTTTTGGCATTTCACAACAAGGGTTACATGTGGCACATGATGTGGCTACTGATTTTATTTCATGTCCCTAACATTTACATCTATTTTCATTCATGCCCCTAACATTTATTTTTGGTCAAATATGTCCCACATGTTTCAATTTTTGTCATATATACCTTTTTTTAATATCGTCAAATTGGTTAATAGAAGATGTTGACTATTTCCTTTTTTTTTAAAAAAGATATTCAATGAGCATAAGGAAAATCAATATAACATCAGCACAATGCCAATATGATTAGCAATATACTTCAACATCAATTTAACTCATAAACTATTGAGATAATTGTCACATCCCAAAAATTGTGACCGGCATGATAATGATTATCCATCACACCGTGAACCTAATGGAAGTAACAATTCATAAAAAAAATGTTCAACTCTATGAATACTAAGTACCTGTACATGGAAACTAACCTTTAAAATTAATTCAAGCTTATATCATTTAAATATACCATAGATATTCCATATTCCATCAATATATATGCTAATATACTAACATTTTCCACAATGCCACAAAAGGATTAAACTAAGTTTACAATATCTCCAAATAAAAATAACATCAAAGTGTCAACTTTTAAGTAACAAGTTCATAAGAAAACAAAATAAAGTATCATAATTCCACATAGCCCATCCATAAAATCCTAGGAGGCTTATGTAATCATAGAGTGACATCTAGAATCCAACAAAATGGTTTAAATCTCACAGGACACAAAATGACCAACCCGAGATACAAAAGGGTCGATATGGGATGAGTCGACTACTCCTTTGGACAATCTCTTACGTCAGCTACGGACTCTGAAATGTTATAAAATAACAGGATAAGTAAGGAAATATTTAGTGAATGGATAACATCATCTAGCAAAATTAAATCTCACATCTAGTATCATAGAGATATCAACAATTCAAAAGTTCACATCAGTTACAAATAACAAAAGAAGTATAAATCATACCATGCATAACATAAGTCTTGTACCAACCAGGTCATCCATGATACTAATGGATTGTTGCCCGCGGCCCTCCGGCCGCAACACCCTTATCTCTCCAAGAAAGAAAAGTCTCTACCCTTATAACTCCTTTAATTCCTCCCATGGGGTGAACCACTATAAACAAAACACAAACAACAATAATCATCATATCATAATTACAATTGTAACATATATTCAAGTTTTCAGCACAACATAACTAGTACAATATCCACTATATTCATTTCTAGCTAACATGGCCAACACATAAATTTTCCAAGGATGGCTTTAATCATCAATAAATAAAAGCAAAATATCCTAGGAAGGAAATACTCAACAAACAAATTATTAAGCACAAAAAATATGAATACTTAAATTGAATTCAAGCGCATGTCATTTTCATCCTTACCTCCATGATGCAAGATGATAAAAGTTTCAAAGAAGAGTAGGATAATGTTATCACACTCACCTCAAATGTGGCACGAACTACCTTTACTATTGCAAGCTATTTATATGGATAGTGCTAGGAGATGGTTCCCAAGAACTCCCTAAAATATAATTAACATAGCGAATAAAGAATAGATTAAAGATTGAATTTACCCATATGTTAAACTAAAATTTTTCATGAAAATATGCTGCTGTAACAGTCAAAATAATGCCAAGGACTAATCTAAAATTTCTACAAAAATTAAGCTCAACCTTATAGCAAACAAAGGAACAGGGACTAATATGCAAATTCCCCATAGGAAGAATTAAAGGAGTTATAAGGGTGGAGATTTTTCTTTCTTGAAGATACAAGGGTGAATGCGACTGGGAGGCTGCGGGCAACGATCCATTGGTACCGTGGACGACTCGGTTGGTATGGGACTTGTGTTATACATTGTATGATTTATACTTCTTTTGTTATTTGTAACTGATATGAACTTTTGATATCTCTATAATGCTAGATGTGAGATTTAATTTTGCTAGATGATGTTATCCATTCACTGAGTATTTCATTACTTATCTTGTTATTTTACAACATTTCAAAGTTCGTAGCTGACGCAGGTGATTGTCTAAGGGAGTAATCAACTCATCTCATATTGACCCTCTTGTATCTTGGGTTGGTCATTTTGTGTCCTGTGAGATTTAAACCATTTTGTTGGATTCTAGATGTCGTTCTGTGATCACATAAGCCTCCTAGGATTTTATGGATGGGTATGTGGAATAATGATACTTTATTTTGTTTTCTTATGAAATTGTTACTTAAAAGTTGACACTTCAATGTTATTTTTATTTGGAGATATTGTAAACTTAGTTTAATCCTTTTGTGGCATTGTGGAAAATGTTGGGATATTATCATATATATTGATGGAATATGGAATATCTATGGTATATTTAAATGATATAAGCTTGAATTAATTTTAAAGGTTAGTTCCCATGTATAGGTACTTAGTATTCATAGAGTTGAAATTTTTTTTTTATGAATTGTTACTTCCATTAGGTTCACGGTGATGGATAATCATTATTGTACCAGACACAATTTTTACGATGTGACAAAGTGGTATCAGAGCTTAGTCTTAGGTGTCTTATAGGTTATAGAGCAAGGTAACCTTGACTAGGCCTCCCTCTATTGTAATGAACCATAGCATGATCATAGGGGTGAGGGCTAGTTAAAGGTCCTATAGGTGTTGTTGTATTTTCCTTTCATATTCCTTTTTCCTTGTAAGTTGATATTAATCTTTACCTGAAAGAAAGTGTATGGTGTTGTTGATAGATCTCAATGCAACCTAGAGGATCTCGAGAGGCAGTGGAGCGTACAGGCTCTGATGGGGCCTTGTTGTGACCTGCTTTTCTTGCCCATGAACTAGATCAGGAGGAACATGGTGAGACTGAGCACCGGCAAGATGAACGAGGCTCGCCTCAAGGATGTGCACCAAGACACAGGGCATAACCACAGATTGATCTAGCTATTTTATTGACCAATTTGACCACCTTACTAGAGGGTCAAACAACATTACAAGGAAGCTTTGTCAATCTGACTGTATTGTTGGAGAAACAGGTTACTACAGCAAATGCCCCTATTCCTCCTATTCTTGCTGCAGTTCCTCTGGCACATCTAGTAGTTCCCCCACCTCTTCCTGTTAAGGATAAGGCGGTACGAGGTATATCATTGTCAGACTTTTTGAAGCTCAAACCCCCCTTCTTCATCGTGGAAGACCCAAATGAGGATCCACAACGATTCCTTGATGGAATAGAGAAGGCATGCGAGGCTTTGAAATGTGATCCTCGATTTTGAGTGGATTTCACTACTTATCAGTTTCAAGGAAAGTCTCATGAATGGTAGGTTACTTAGTAGAGCAATCGAGCTCCTGATGCTCCTCTAGTTGCTTATGATGAGTATTTTTCGTAGAGAGATTTATGCCGAGGAGTTTGAGAACTTCAAGGGCTAGAAAATTTAAGTATCTTGATATGATCTTTCCCAACAAGTGTATCAGGTCGCACAAGTAGTAAAGTGAGAGAAAGAGTTATCGTCCTCAAGGATTAACTTTTAGCAATTACTAATTTCACTAGTTTAAGTTATATTTGGACAATTGAAATGGTTGGGTAAACTGAGATTAAATTTCATTAAAAGCAAACTAGATTAAGAACAAGAAATTACTAACACAACGTGAAAGAACACGATAACAAAGCGGGTATAGGGGATTGAATTTGTTTGACTCCTAATCTAGTTGATTCATAGACAAACCCACCTTTGAGTCATAAAATAATACTTCAATATAATTGTAAATTCCTTTTTTAGTTGATTAAGCTCTCTAAAATATTTGAACCCAATGTCTTGGAGAAATAAACCTTCCTTACTCAAACAAATAACTAATGTCTTAGTCCAACTATTTGATTCGGAGTTTAAGCTTGGCAACTTATAAAAATCATGCAAATAAGGTTATCTATGTCTAGTATAACCCAATCTACGGTAGAAATTACAAAGTCATGTTTATATCAAGCTATGTCTGGCATTAACACAAACCCTAGATTCATTGAAGATGGTAGCTAAGCATCCAAGAGAAATTAAAAGCAGTAAATTCTACACCAAATATCATAATTGCATTCATATTAAAGCATTCAAGTACAAAGCTTCATAGGAAGTGAAAATACATCAATCCCCTAACCCTAGAGGTTTAGTTACATATGATGGAAGAGAAGAAAAACATCACAAATACATAAAATAACATGATACAAGAGGAAGGAGAGAAAGAAATAAGCATCAAACTCAATGAAGAAGAGGTCTCCCAACTCCTCCAATGTGCCCTAGCAGAGCCCCTTGATCTCTAGCCAAAAGATCTCCTAAAATTCTTTAGAAATCCAATTTATAGGTTTAACCACGTGCAAGTCAGGATTCGGGCACCTAGGCGCCCTGTGTGGTTCCTAGGCGCCAAGCAGAAAATAAGCATAAAAACATGGATTGGCACCTGAGGCGCCACCTTCAGAATTCGAGACAAAGAGTTTAGGGGTTGGTGCATGAGGCGCCAGCCTTTAAGCTTGCTGCAACACAGCACTTGTATCAGAATTCTTTAGCTCTCTAACTTGAATCATACCAAAATATACACCTACATGAAAATACAACAAAGTGCATTAGAAAGCAAGGAAAACAGGAAATAAAACAAGGAAAATAAGGAAACTATAATGCGAGAGAAAACTAAGGTAAAAGGTGCAAAAGGAGAGCAAAATAGGATCAAGAGGAAGAAAAAGCCTAATAAAACCATAGGAAAATAACCAAAATAAAGGACTTATCAACTCCCCCAAACCAAGACTTTTGCTTGTCCTCAAGCAAAACACTAACAAAGCACAGGAAAATAAGAATTAAACTAAGCCTAAGGTTTTTTGAAGATATAAAAAAAGTACTGACCAACATGAAACATTAAAACCAAAACAAGTCAGTTTCATACAGTATCTCAATAAAACTAATTCGGCAATGGGTAAAGAATTCAAAGAAAGAAGGTGAGAATTTTCAAAAATTTTAAAGACAAGTTGCAAACACCCTCACTTTCTCAAATTACTCTTTCAAAAACTTAAAAATTTTTCCTTTTTACTTGATAATTTTTGGCTCTCAAGAAAAACTTCTCAATAGGTAGAAACCTTAAAGAAAAAGCGATTGAAGTGAAGACAGTGTGCCTAACCCACACATCTCCCCCTCAATCAACGCAAAAGGAAAGGAAAGTGAAAATAAAACACTTTGTCCGTCGCCTTTATTTGCCAAGAAAATGTGATTACTGGATAGAACAAGTGTTGTGCGCCCAATCCACACTACGCTTCCTTAACTTAAATCACACTTCGATTTATTTTATTTTAATAGATGCATTTTTTTGTTTTCTCTTTCTTTTTTTTCAAGAGAAAGAAATCCCTTTTTGAGTAACAAATTGTCATAAGTAAAAACCAAAAATTTTCCATGATTTTGAAGAGTACATTTTAAGAAAATTAAGAAGGTCAACAATTTTTTATTAAAAAGTTTAAAAATTTTCAATTTAATCCAAACGTTCTGAAAAACCCAATTTAAGCTAGATTTTAAATAAGATGACACTGCATGAAATTAATTGAAATTGGGACAATATAAAATCTGTAAAGCGATGGAAAGAGGCTGGGTGAGGAATGGTCAGTGAGAATGCCAAGAAAAATAGAGGAAAAGTGGGCTGCACGGCAGAGGGTGACAGGTTTTAGAGAAAATCGGGCTGCTAGGGCATGAGGAGAAGAGAAATGAGGCTGAATGGCTGAATTTCACATATATATGGACGTGGCGCCTAGGCGGCCTATGTGACACCTAGGTGCCACGTTGAAAACTGAATATTTTGAAGACGGGTTGCCATGGGCGCCCAGTGTGCGCCTAAGGTGCAGGCCTACCCGAGAGTTAGGCCCATGGCACCTGGAGGCGCCCTATGTGGTGCCAGCTTGATAGAAAACCAAAGATTTATATTTTTACAGCATACCCCCCAAAGCAGCCCAAGCAAGGTTCAGGCACAGAAATATGAAGATTGTGATTCACAAAAGTTGCAACAACTGGCACAAAATGTATCAATCAAACAAAAATACTCAATTCAAGCAACATGGGCAACTTAAGCACCTCATTCTTATAAGATTTCAGCCAAAATTGCAAAAATTAAGCAGCAAACACATAAATAAGGAAGCAACAACAACACAACCAACAACAGCAATAGCAGTACAACACAGGAAAGCGGTAAATGACTGAAATTAAAAGAGAAAGGGTAAAAGACTTTGGTTACCTCCCAAGAAGTGCTAAGTTTATAGTCTTTAGCTAGACTTTACCCAGTTTCCTTAACCCAGATTGGTGGGAGCTCCAGAAGTCCCTTGAAGCTGAATTTCCTTACCTCGAACCCGCTACTATTTTGTCTTATCTTTCTGAGTTGCATCTCTCTTGGATGGAGTCACGTTAGGACAGTGCAGTATGGCATGATGAAGTGGTGTGGCATTTACTAGAGTTACTTGCTCAACAACCGCTAGTTCTTCTTTTTTTGTTACAACCTTCCTCCTTAGCTAGAGGTTTTTCATTGTCAAAAACCTTGAAAGTTTCTTGCTCTTCTTGGACCGTCAAAGTAAGTGTTCCTTATGCTATATGAATAACCACCCCTGAAGTGGCCAAGAATGGCCTACCCAAGATGAGTGGGATTTCTTCATCCTCGGCCATATCTAAAACTAAAAAGTCTATAAGGAAAAAGAATTTCCTACTTTGACTAGCACATCCTCAACCACCCCATATGTTAGTTTCACTTTACCAATACTGAGCTTCTCAAAGATAGACAAAGGCATGAGATTTATCCTGGTTCCTAAGTCACATAGAGTCTTCTGAAATGTTTCACCCCCTACTGTACAAGGAATGGAGAAGCTTCCTGGATCCTTAAGCTTAGGGGGAATTTCCTCTAAATGATGGCATTACACTCTTCATTCAAGGTGATCCTCTCCTCATCCCCAATTTTTCTTTTCGTTGCCAATAATTTCTTCATAAACTTGGCATATATAGGCATTTGCTCAAGAGCCTTTGCAAAGTGTATGTTGATATGGAGCTTTTTGAAGACCTCTAAGAATTTACTGAATTGCTTCTCATTATTTTTCTTATGGAGGCGTTGACAAAATGGCACCTTGAGGGGTGGTATAGAAGGCTTTGTGCCACTTGTCTTCTCCTTCTTGTGTTTATCTCCCATACTACTTGGATGAGTGTTTTGACTCCTTGAGCTTTCATCTACAGCTAGCTCTTCATTCTCTTTAACCACTACCTCTTTTCTAATGGTTGGCTCTAGCAATCTTCCACTCTGAGTGGTTCTGGCATTCACGTGCTCCCTCGAATTTACAATTGTATTGCTAGGCAATGAGCTTTGAGGTCTATTTGAAAGTTGTCTTGCTATTTGTCCCACTTAGGTCTCTAGATTATGGATAGAGGCTTCTTGATTCCAGAAACTGACCTAGTTTCTTCCATGAATGTGAAATTTGTTGCATGAAAGAGGTAGTTTGCAAGGTTAATTTCTCTAGGGCACTTCCCAATAAAGATATTTTCTCATTAGTTTGTGATTGAGAGGGGGAGTTCTGATGTTGTTGAGGTAGCTTGTTAGGGGCATTCAGATTATTTTGATTTCCCCATGGGAAATTTGGATGATTTCTCTACCTCGGGTTATATGTCTAAGAATAAGGATTGTTTTGACCCTTGTATTGGTTGCCCATATAGTTGACTTGCTCGGTTGTGGAGTTAAACATGTTTCCTAGACAATTCTCATTAGAATGGCTAAGAGACCAAAAATCACAGATGATGGTCAGATGGTTAATGGAATTTACATTTGATGCATCGAATTTCTTGTTTAGTTCAACCATCTATTGGGTTATCAGCTTGTTTTGGGCTAAGAGAGCATCCAGAGTGCTCACTTCCAACATTCCAGCACTCTTCTTGGCTAATGTCCTCTCCTCATGGCTTTGGTAGTCATTGCAAGCCATAGTAGCATATAAATCCATTGCTTGCTCGGGGGTCTTACGATTTAGAGCCCTACTAGCTACTACATCCACTACTGTTCTTATTTAAAGAATGTGGAGTTAAACATGTTTCCTAGACAATTCTCATTAGAATGGCTAAGAGACCAAAAATCACAGATGATGGTCAGATGGTTAATGGAATTTACATTTGATGCATCGAATTTCTTGTTTAGTTCAACTATCTATTGGGTTATCAGCTTGTTTTGGGCTAAGAGAGCATCCAGAGTGCTCACTTCCAACATTCCAGCACTCTTCTTGGCTAATGTCCTCTCCTCATGGCTTTGGTAGTCATTGCAAGCCATAGTAGCATATAAATCCATTGCTTGCTCGGGGGTCTTACGATTTAGAGCCCTACTAGCTACTACATCCACTACTGTTCTTATTTAAAGAAGAAGTCCATCATAGAAACTCTGAGCTTGAATCCAAAGCTCAAATGAGTAGTGAGGGCATTTCCTCAAAATTGAATTGTACCTCTCCCAGGCTTCACTTAAGGATTCGTTCTCTTGTTGCCTGAAAGTAGTGATCTCTTCTTTGATCTTTGAAGATCTAGATGGAGGAAAATACCTAGTGAGAAATTTCTGCACTAAATCCACCCAAGTTGTAACACTGCCCTTGGGCATAGACTCCAACTAGACAAGTGCCTTATCCTTCAGTGAAAATGAAAAGCACCGGAGTCTAATCGCTTCTTCACTAACCTTATTCAACTTCACTATATCACAGATTTGCTGGAAGCACAAGATATATGCATTGGGGTCTTCAAAGGGATGCCCACCATACTAATTTCTTCGAATCAATTGAAAAAGGGCTAGGTTTAGATAAAAGTTATTAGCTTCCACTAGTAGTGGTGCTATACTAGCACTACACCCATCCACAATTGGGATATTATAGTCCATAAGAGTTCTTAGCAGTGGAAGAGGATATTGCTATTGATTTTGATCTGTCGTAGTTACTGGTTAAGCTTGTTGAGCTTGTCTAGCTTCTCTAGTTTGCCTTCAGAGTCTGCGAACCGACCTTTTAATTTTTGAGTTAAATTCTAATGAACTTGGGTCGGTGGTACCTCACATAAACCAAAGGTTTGTGTAAGATAAAGAATATAAACAAAAACAAAAGTATGAACTAGTATAAAAGTAAGATTTGAAGTATAACTATGAACAGAAAAAGCAAGGTCCAAACTACAACCCTACTAGCCACTTTTAATATTGTTAAACACCGTCATTCCCCAGCAACGGTGCCAAAACATGATGCAATCTTTCCTGATAAGTGTATCAGGTCGCACAAGTAGTAAAGTGAGAGTAAGGGTTATCGTCCTCAGTGATTGACTTTTAACAATTACTAATTTCACTAACTTAAGTTATATTTAGACAATTGAAATGGTTGGGTAAACTGAGATTAAATTTGATTAAAAGCAAACTAGATTAAGAACAAGAAATTACTAGCACAACGAGAAATAACACGATAACAAAGCGAGTATAGCGGATTGACTTTGTTTAACTCCTAATCCAGTTGATTCGCAGACAAACCCATTTTTGAGTCATAAAAGAATACTTCAATATAATTGCAAATTCCTTTTTAAGTTGATTATGCTCTCTAAAATATTTGAACCCAATGTCTTGGAGAAACAAACCTTCCTTACTTAAACAATTAGCTAATGTCTTAGTCCAACTATTTGATTCGGAATTTAAGCTTGGGAACTTATAAAAATCATGCAAATAAGTTATCTATGTCTAGTATAACCTGATCTATGGTAGAAATTACAAAGTCATGTCTATATCAAGCTATGTCTAGTATTAATACAAACCCTAAATTCATTGAAGATGGTAGCTAAGCATCCAAGAGAAATTAAAAGCAGTAAATTCTACTCCAAAAATCAGAATTGCATTCATATTAAAGCATTCAATTACAAAGCTTCATAGGAAGTTAAAATACATCAATCCCCTAAACCCTAGAGGCTTAGTTACACATGGTAGAAGAGAAGAAAAGCATCACGCATACATAAAATAACACGATACAAGAGGAAGGGGAGAAGGAAACAAGCATTAAACTCAGTGAAGAAGAGGTCTCCCAACTCCTCCAATGTGCCTTAGCAGAGCCCCTTGATCTCTAGCCAAAAGATCTCCTAAAATTCTTTAGAAATCCAATTTATAGGTTTAACCACGTGCAGGTCAGGATTCGGGCACCTAGGTGCCCTGTGTGGTTCCTAGGCGCCAAGCAGAAAATAAGCATAAAAACATGGATTGGCGCCTAAGCACCCTATATGGTGCCTAAGGTGCCACCTTCAGAATTCACGGCAGAGAGTTAGGCGCCAGCCATAATTTGTCAAGCTGAGAGTTGAGGGCATAGTGCCTGAGGCGCCAGCCTTCAAGCTTGCTGTACCACAGCACTTGCATCAGAATTCTTCAGCTCTCCAACTTGAATCATACCAAAATATATACCGATATGAAAATACAACAACGTGCATCAGAAAGCAAGAAAAAAAGGAAATAAAACAAGGAAAATAAGGAAACTACAATGCGAGAGAAAACTAAGCTAAAACTAAGGTAAAATGTGCAAAAGGAGAGCAAAATAGGATCAAGAGGAAGAAAAAGCCCAATAAAACCATAAGAAAATAACCAAAATAAAGGACTTATCATATCTCAAACAGGGTTCAATGACAGTCGATAAGTATGATACCCAGTTTACATGACTTTCCAAATATGCACCTCATATGATTCCAGATGAACAAGAGAAGATCCATCGATTTATCTTTAGTCTCTGTCTTCAGTTACATCAATTTGTAAGTATACAGATAGAACTATATCCCTCCTATGCGGCTACAGTGCATGGAGCTAGAACAACTGAAATGAATAAAAAGAACGAGAATGAATTCAAAAGAAAAAGGAAACATGGGAATAAGGGGAAATTTTCAGGATACAGTGGGTTGTCAGGGACTTCCAGACCTTAGAGTAAGGGGCAATCTGCTCTTGTGATACAGTCTACTCTAGCAACATCTACTAGTAGTATTTCTAGACCTAGATCTGATTATAGGGGAGGTTCATCATCTACTGGTCAGGTGGCATCTTATCAGGGGCATGATAAGCCCAAGTGTTCCGAATGTGGGAGATTTCACACAGGTACTTGTTATAGAGCTAGTCTGATTTGTTTTCGTTGTGGCCAGGTAGGTCATATGAAGAGAGATTGTCCTTAGTCGATAGACACTTTGAGACAAGGATTGGTACACTCGTCTCAGTATCAGCAGATGGTAGCTTTTGCTAGCAAGACTCTTTCCTCTTCAGCTGGACGAAGTGGTATAAGAGAGGAGGAGGCAAAGGATAAGGAGGACGAGGTCAATCTGTAGTTAGCCGCAGCCAGGCCAAAGTGTATGCTCTCACATGCCAGGATACACAGGCTTCGAATATAGTTGTGACAGGTATTCCTCTAGTATATTCATTTGATGCTCGCGTATTATTTGACCTAGGATCTACTCATTCATATGTATCTCCAATCTCTTCAAAATAGTTTATTCAAGATCCTATTAGAATTTATAGATCTTTTCTTGTTGGTACTCCTATGGGTGAGACTTTGGTAGTAGATTCAGGGTACTATGATTTCCATGTCTTGGTTGGTGGTAAGGATACCGAGGTGAATCTGATGCTATTGAATATGATGGACTTTGATGTTATTCTTGGAATGGACTGGTTGGCTTCTTATCATGCAACCCTTGATTACTATAATAAAGTGGTGAAGTTTAGCATTCTGGGTGAACCTACCTTCTCTTTTCAGGAGGATAGGAGTGACGTACCTAATAACATCATTTCTATGATTCATGCTAGACGTATGTTAAGGAAAGGATGTCCAGGTTTCTTGGCCTTCATTAGTAACATTGAAGAAGATATGGTGAATCTTAACTATATACCGATTGTAAGGGAGTATCCAGATGTTTTTCCTAAAGAATTACCTGGATTACCTACTGATCGTGAGATAGAGTTTAATATTGAGGTGATTCTAAGCACTCAGCCTATTTCTATACCCCTTACTATATAGCTCCTACATAACTTAAGGAGCTCAAGGAGCAGTTGCAGGATCTCTTAGATAAGGGTTTCATTCGACCCAGTTCTTCGCCTTAGGGTGCCCCGGTATTATTTGTAAGGAAGAAGGATGGAACCTTGAGATTATGTATTGATTACTGATAACTAAATAAGGTGACAATACAAAATAAGTACCCCCTCCCTAAGATTGATGATTTATTGGATCAGTTGCAAGGAGCTTAGTATTGTTCTAGATTGATTTGAAATATGGGCATCATCATTTAAAAATGAAAGCAGAAAACATGCCCAAGATTGCCTTTTGTACATATTATAGGCATTATGAATTCTTGTGATGTCGTTTGGGCTAACAAATGCTCCAGTAGCCTTTATGGATCTTATGAACCGAGTCTTTAAACCGTTTTTGGATAAATTCATCATTGTTTTTATTGACTATATTCTGGTATAATCGAAAAGTCCTGAAGAGCATGAACAACACTTACGAATAGTATTATAAACTTTGAGGGAGTACTAGCTTTATGCTAAGTTCTCAAAGTGTGAATTTTGTCTGGAACAAGCAGCTTTCTTGGAACAAGAGAGCTTCATAAAGCTTAAGGAGTGCTTAACATCAGTCCCAGTGTTTGGTTTACCTTTGGGTTCGGGTGGTTTTTCTGTGTATTGTGATGCATTCCGAGTGGGATTAGGGTGTGTTTTGACGCAGCACAGCAAGGTGATAGCTTATGCATTCTGAAAGCTTAAAAAGCATGAACAGAATTATCCTACCCATGACTTAGAGATGGAGGCCGTAGTATTTGCTTTAAAAATATGGCGCCATTACCTGTATGGTGAAACTTATGAAGTGTACATGGATCACAAAGAGTCTCAAGTACATTTTTCAACAAAACGATTTGAATTTGAGGCAGAGGAGGTGGATGTAACTTCTTAAGGACTATGATTGTACAATTCTCTATCATCTTGGGAAGGTTAATGTTGTTGTAGATGCTCTAAGTCACAAATCATGGGAAGTTTGGCACATATTGCTTTGTATAGGAGGCCACTGATTCACGAGTTGCACAAATTGGAAGCTAGTGGAGTGTTGTTTGAAATTTCAGAGTCGGGCTCATTCTTAGCACATATTCTAGTCTAATCATCTTTGGTTGAAGATGTGAAGTTGGCTCAAAGGGAAGATCCAATTCTTTGCAAGTTAAAGGATGAAGTTAATGGGGGTAAAGATAATGGGTTTTCTCTTGATCAATACTTCGATTTGAAGGTCGATTATGTATGCCAAATGTAGGATCCTTATGGAGATGAATCATGGAAGAAGCACACTGAACAGCTTATATTGTACACCCTAGTATTAATAAGATGTATCAGGATTTGAGATCATTGTACTAGTGTTACAGAATGAAGAGAGACATTGCTGATTATGTTTCTCATTGCTTAGATTGTCAACAAGTTAGGGCAGAACATCATAGAACCCTTGGTTTGCTTCAGCAAATGGATATCCCAGAGTAGAAATGTGAAAGTATATAATGGATTTCGTTGTGGGGCTAACTCGTTCCAAGAAAGGATATGATTCTGTGTGGATGATTGTAGATCGTTTAACAAAAATTGCACACTTTCTACCAGTAAAGACAACTGATGACGCTGCTAAGTATGCTTAGTTGTATATTGATGAGATAGTTAGACTGCATGGAGTACCTACCTCCATTATTTCTGATAAAGGCACACAGTTTACATCTCACTTTTGGAGAACTTTTCAAGAAGCTTTGGGCACGTGGGTAAACTTAAGTACAGCCTTTCATCCTCAAATGGATGGCCAGCCGGAGCGCACTATTCAGATCTTGAAAGACATGTTGAGGTCTTGCATTATGGATTTCGGAGGTAGTTGGGATATGACCATGTATATTGATGGAATATCTATGGTATGTTTGAATGCTATGAGCTTGAATTAAATTTGAAAGGTTAATTCCCTTGTACAGGTGATTAAAATTCATAGAGTTGAATTTATTTTATGAATTGTTGTTTTTATTAGGTTCACGATGTGAAGAAAATTCACTATCGTGCTAGTCACATATTTGGGATGCGACAATAATATATATATGTGTGTGTGTGTGTGTGTGTGTTCAAACTAAAATGTCAGAAACATAAACCACAATATCTAAAGATTAAACCAACTGAAAACTTAACAACTAATGTCAAAAAAAAAACATAAATAACATAAGCATAAATATTCTCCCCCTTTTGTCATTGCAAAAAAGGGGTCTTCAGTCTCTCAAGACCTCAAGGCACCTCTCCTCCTCCTTAGCAAAGATCACGAACCAAATCAGTGAGCTCTCATATCTTCACAGCTTGAATTGATGAAGTGGATTCCAAGTTAGAGATTCTTGCATTTGTGAGCTCCAATTAGTCTCTCATCTCCCCTATGTTATCTTTCACATCCCCCAACATAGAAAACATGTGCTAAGTTGTCCATCAATTCATTCAACAAATGGGTCGTGTGCTATGAGGATTCGAAGTGGATGGACCAACTAGAGTTTCTTCCTCTTCTTCTTCATTCTCTTCATCTAACTCATCTTCCATATCAGCATCAGCTTCCATTTCTCTTCTTTTTCTTGCCCTCTTGATGGTTAAATTTTGTCCCAATCTCCTCCAAGTGTTATTAACAAAGGAGAAGTTCATCCTCCTCAAGGAATTATAGTTAGTAATGCCTAAATCTTCCCTTTTGTTGAAATTAATGTTGACATTACAAGCCGTCAATAACTTGAGATAAAAGCTACATAGGGTAGAGGAAATTTCTTTCTAGCAAGAGGCCATCCTATGCATAAGTTATTTTGTGGCTGAGTGTGCAAGGAGTATGAAGGGAGGATAATTTAGGAATATTGGAAAATGTTTAAAACTCAAAAGGGCTTTAGCCCTTGCCTCACACTCATTTTCCTTTTCATGTTGTACTCACACATCTTTCTCCTTTCTTCTCCCCTCTCGTGCACTATTCTCTTTCCCTTGGAAGTTGATCTTGAATCTTGGTTAGGGTGGCCTTTTTTGACCTTGGGACAGTGGGAATCAAGGTGAGTTCTTGGATACACTCATTTCTCTTCTCATTTTTTCATCACTAAAAACCCTAGTTGGAAACCTTAACTTTTCTAGCGTTTCCAGTTATTTGGTACATCCCTTTCAAAATGTCAATAAAGTGTTTGATAGCTTGAATACATGATTAAGAGTTGTTTAAGTGCATTTATTAGAGAGTATTTGTAATACCCATGGAAAAATAAAATAAAACAAAATAGAAATGTGTGTTCATAAACTATGGTTATTATTCCAATATGTGATACTATTCACCTATATAACACTATTCATGTATATAGTACTGTTCACGTATATAATCATCATGCCAAGTACTAGATATGGATTAGGCATAAGAAGAAACTAGAAAAGAATTTGTGAAAAAAAATGACGTTTTATGTGAAAAAATTTCATAGGGACTAAAATGAAAAGGACAAAAATGAAAAGAAACTTAAAGATTTAAGAGAAAGGATAATTTTCTCTTTAGTTAACCAAAATCTTAGCCATCTCATGCAAAACTTTTTGCGAAGTAAACTAAATTATTAAAGCGCACAGTGAATTAAATTATTAAAGCACATAGTAAATTGAATATTTTATTGGCGCATAGTATCAAATAGTATCATTGACTTTTCCTATAAATAGACCCTTCCATTTCACTTCTAAACTCACACCTTCAGCTTCTCTTCCTTCATCTCCTCAAACTTCTCTTGCTCTGGCACTAGGTTTCTGAAATTTTAGGCCTTTCCTCCTCAGCTTAGATCTGAGGTGAGGATACTATGCTCTTTTAATTTTCTACAATTACTTAAAGGTTAAATTCTTAGTATGCTTTATGGTTATGGCTTTAGCTGATCTTTCATATCAAAAAAGAATTTTTCATGATTTCTTAAAATATATCCTTAATTGCTAGTACTAGAATGAGTATGATTTTGTAGAGATACATGTCTAGGAAATGTTCTAGCTAAGGAAAGACTTGGTACTTAAGAGTATCCTTTGTGACCTACCTCTCTTTCTTGAAAATTTACCTGGTGTACTCTTTTTTAGCTTATATTCACTATTTGTGATATTAATAGTATTTATATGAATAGTAACCGTAGTATGAATAGTATATGTACAAAGACAACCCTAACCTCATTTCTCTGCCTTTTATGAAAATCTCCGTGACAGAACCTAAAATCCACTTGTGTGCTCTTGTCTATAACAACTCAGAAAAGTGATTCTCGTATGAAATCCAAGTGAGTGGACGTATTCTAATAATAAGATCATAACATGATCCATCATGTTAGTGAATCGGGTTGAAATCCTGAGTTTCACTAGTTAAAGGTAACAATGGATATTAGTGAGGACCTTGACACTATTACTTTCAAATATTAAGGAAAAATGCATAAACAGTTAATAGATAAATTCAATATACTTACTATTGATTTTACTTATAAGTGCTACATGTATTCATGATAAAATTGTGATGTGCACTGTTAAGGCCCTGATTGTGATTTTGGGTGGTACTCCCCATCTATGGTCAGCAAGATTCAAATCTTTTGGCTCAATAAATGATAGGGGAGACATAGTTCCTCACAGTAGGATGAAAATTGCGGTAGCTCGGGTGCTTTGTTAAACCCGTAAGGTGCCTTACTAGTTAAATGAAATTGTGTGTGGTATCACAAAGGTATTAAGAGAATCGAAGGTTGAGTGAATAGCTCTTGAGGTGGATCTGCCTAAAGTGATGAGTACTATACCCAAGATATGCATTTGTTTGTTTATGGGAAAAAAATTGATGATTTTTGGTGTATTGCCTACTTGTGTCCCTGGGTGATTTTATAGCTTTCAGGTTCATTATCATGATTGATTTTGTATTTTGTTCTTATTACTACATTTATCGTACATTCAGAGAGTTACCCCATAACTCACCCTTATATTTTTCTTCATAGAAGATGGATTCATATAAAATTTAGGAAGAAGTAGGTTGAACTAATTAACCACCTTAAAAATTATCCAAGTCATCTCAAAATTTACCAATTAACTGGGATTTAAAATTCAAAACCTCACCAAATCATAATTATGTTCCCATTTGTACTTGAGTAAAACTCAATGTAAATTAAGAGAGATAAAATGTCACCTCACTCTTTATAATACCATTTACCTTTGGAATTTCCCAAGCATGAGGAAAACAAACCCATAGTTTAGGAATTTCTAGCCTTACCGTAATAATCCAAATAAGCATTTGAGGCGAATTAGAAGTTCATCTCCACTTACCTCAATTGTAGCTCAAAGATATCTCAAACCCACCAAAGTGCTGGAGGAAAGGTTGGAAATGAACTCCCTAGAGACAAGAAATTACATATGAGTAAGGAGACAAGATTCTAGGAAAAAAAAAAAGGAAGCTACACTTCTCGAGTGGAAGCCAGCTGTGGCAGGCATGGTCTCCCGCCTAAGTGGATGCAACAGCAACAAGACTGCTACTGCTGCTAGCAGTTGCACACTGCAGCAAGTGGCTACAACCCTGCATCAGTGAAGATCAGTCCCTCTTCTCTCTCTTTTTTTTTTTGAATTCTATATACTTCTACCATAGATTGATGTTTACCACCCTTTAACCTTTCTAAAGATAGCAAAAGAAGTCTATAACTCAGTAGAAGTAATACATGACCAAATTAAACCATGTTCTTCCCCAAGCCTTTTTCCATGAAGTAAGAGACTTCTTATTTTCTTCTAATTAAATAAAATCAACACAAGAACTTGGGTTTCCAAATAATTTTCCTGTCTTCAAATACACTTCAATCTTACTTAGAATTAAGGAGATGAGTTGGTTTTTAAAGATCACCTTCAAATCATATGTCCATCCTACTCAATCCTTAAACTTTCAGTCATGGCAGGAGAAAAAAGGAGGGAAAATGAAAAGAGAAGGGAGGAGGAAGATCGATCCTTAGCTAAGAAGATGAAGTCATTGACAACAATGGTGGTGGTCGACATCAGTCTCTTAGCTCCCTCTCTTCTCTCTTCTTCACTAACCTTTGGTCTTTCTCTCTCTCTCCAAGCCCTTGCCTGATGTGTGTGTGTGTGTATAAAATAACTAAATTTTTATGTGCTAAAATGGAAACATGGGACATATGGCTTCATCTTAAGAGGAGTTGGGACACATGGCATATTCTCAATGTGTCACCTCACTTTCTCCTTGCTAGAATTATACAAAGCACCTCCCCTTAAAACAAGCTTTTATTAGGGTCCTAGAACTTTAATAAAAATATCAAATTTGACCTAAAACTCAAAAATTCCATTTTTACCATTCCTTGTCTCACTTCTCCCTTCAAATAATTCCCCTCAAAAACTCTCTTTTCTTTCTTCTTTCTTCTTTCTTTTTATTTTTTGAAATTTTTGCTTAAGTCCTCAAAGATTATTTTCTCTTATAGGGAAATCTCCAATTTATCTGTACTTGTAGATTTAATCAAAATTAAAGATTCTCTGGACTATTCTAAAATCCTAGGATGTTATAATTTTGGCTAAGGAAAGATTTGGTACTTAATAGTGTCCCTTGTGACCCACCTTTCTTTATCTGGTGTACTCTTTTCAGCTTGTATTCATTATTTGTGTGTGAATAGTATTTGTATGAATAGTAATTGTACATATAAATAGTACTATTCAAAGACAACCCTAACTTTTTTTTTCTGACCTTTAAGAAAATCTCCATAGTAGAACCTAAAATCCACTCGCATAGTCTTGTCCATAACAACTCAGAAAAGTGATTCTCATATGAAATCCAAGTGAGTAGACATATTCTTAATAATAGGATCATAGCACGATCCATCATGTTAGTGAACTGGGTTGGAATCACTAGTTAAAGGTAACAATGGATATTAGTGAAGACCCTAACACTGTTATTTTCAAATATTAAGGAAAAATGCATATACGATTAATAGATAAATTCAATATACTTATTATTGATTTTACTTATAAATGCTACATGTATTCATGATAAAATTGTGATTTGCACTGTTAAGGCCCTGATTGTGATTTTGGGTGGTACCCCCCATCTGTGGCTAGCAAGATTGAAATCTTTCGGCTTGATAAACGATAGGGGAGACATAGTTCCTCACAGAAGGGATGAAAACTATGGTAGCCCAAGTGCTTTTTTAAACTTGTGAGGTGCCCTACTAGTGAAATGGAATAGAGTGTGGCATCACAAAGGTATCAAGAGAACCGAAGGTTGAGTGAATAGCTCTCGGGGTGGTTCCACCTAAAGTGATGAGTATTATTGTAATGCCCTGAAAAATGGGCACAAGAATATACATACATTATAAGGTGTATCTCAGTGGTAGCCTATAAATTCTCTAAACAATCCTAATATCTACAACTATGCAAATTGTAAATTACATACTTTACAAAGCAAATTACAGCCAAGTAAATAAAATTCCTGAAACACCACAGGACCTAGGAGGCCTATAGGATTACAGAGCATTTCTATTAGTTCATTTAGAACTCTCCGAATAAATATGGAGTATGTCTCCACAAGCTACTAACTTCAGTGGTTTCCCATCCTCCTCAGTGGCTAAATCTAAAAATAGCAATAGAGAGCATGAGTTTATGAAAACTCAGTGACTAAATGACTATGCAATAAAACAGGGCACAAGTGCAAATACTAACCTCACTACCATAATTAAAATAAACATATCAGTACAAAATAAAATATATATATATATATATAATGTACCTTACCAAGCAACCCAAACTCACGGTTTAATGCGAGTCTACAATCTCACAAGTCAATCCATAAAACAATCCTCAATCAAATAAAAACATAAATAAACATCCACACTGAAATACATGATGCAGCAAACAAATGTAATGTGTTCCCATATCTTCTCGTACTTTCCTTCTCTTGATATGGGTATGTAAATGCAATATGCAATGTTTATCCCGCTCTTTCCACACCACATTGAAGACCAACCCTCAATGTGTATGTATACCCATTGACACCTTCAATCGGTATTACTCAATGGGTACCTTCCCACTCTTACCTCATTGAGACTGTCCAGAAGTTTACCTCGGACTATAATTGCTCAACGAGTTTATTCCAGAGGTTTATCCCTTTGTTCCCACTCATTCCTTTTCTTTTCTTTGTTTATGGAATGCATTCACATAAACATCAAATACATTCACATAAACACCACATAACATATGCCACATTAATTCACTATTTCAAATACAATTAAACATAAAACTCTCATTCCCACAAAATATATCCCACAACCACTTAATGAAATTCCTTAATCTAGTTATTAGCACTAACTAGGGAATTTCATTGATTTAATTCTAATTATGGTGTGAATGGGATTTATATTGAACTTGGCCAAATAATTTATTAAAAACTTAAATGGCAAGGTTACCCACTCACCTTGATGCCGATAAGGTTTACCACACAAG
The DNA here is from genome assembly GCA_037074585.1 of Biancaea sappan. NCBI lineage: Eukaryota > Viridiplantae > Streptophyta > Magnoliopsida > Fabales > Fabaceae > Biancaea > Biancaea sappan. The sequence continues at coordinate 67,732,445 of CM073492.1, forward strand.
AAGTCCCAAGAGACGAAGCCAATGAAGCTCCCAAGCCATCTAGAACCAACCACAATCCCAAATAAATAAACATGGAAAATCATCACCATAAACTCTAACCTTTGGCCACTCATTTAATCATAACTCTTATTTGGTGAATAGTTTTACATAAAACTTATAGCATTGGAACTTAGACTCAAAGAGCTTTCAAACAAGATAAAGTTTGTCAAAATCGGACTCCGGACGAAGGAGTTATGGCCATTTGAAAATGTACCAAGGAATCTCAATATAGGTGACGCTTAGTGCACCACCCATGGCGCCTGGGGTGCCAGATGCCCAACTTTCTACCCAAACTCATATGGTTGGTGCCTGAGGCGCCACACCTAGCACCTGGGGCTCCAATACTAAGCTTTTCCCCTCAAACGTAGTGCCTAGGGCACCACAGGCGCCACGACTCTGAACAGACGATTTAGCCTCGATTTTGGGTTAGATCTAGCCGGATCTTCACCATTTTCCATGATTTCTTCCATGGGATCTCATCCTTGGTATCTAAGGAGTATTTAGACACCAAAATCCCCAATTTTAACTGAGAAATGAAGCCGAAATCTTAGTTTTACCCCAAATACCCTTAAAACTAGAAAATAGGGAAAAGTTTAGGAAATTGGAATTCCTACCTCGATTTCTTGCTTTCCCTACATTGCTAGGCCAGCAATGACTAGCCCCACTATCGGAGAAAGGTTCTCCAAAGTTGTTGGAGGATTTGGATTAGAGAGAGTGAGGTAGAGAGAAGCAAGAGAGAAAGAGAAAGAGAAAGTGAGGAAAAAGAGAGAGAGAGAGAGAAAAGTGAAATAAGGAAAAAGATGTGGGACTGCCTATATATATCTACCTATGGTAATATTATTACTTTACCCCTAGTTAACTCTTGGTTAACCTTGATAGTAGCAAATTCATAATTTCTCCAATTTAGGTATTTTCTATATTCTAAATGCCACCTATTTCCTTATTTTACTTTAGCCCCTCTTTGGACCTCATGACTACTCTCTCCCTATTCCTTGTCTCTCAACTCTATCTCCATAAAATTTTTTCTTCCTTTTCTTTCCTCAAATCTTAAAAACAATATCCGTAATAAAATATCCAGTCCAATTATTTATCTCCATTTCCATAAATAATATTTAAAAAGAATAAAGTAAATATGGAAATTGAAAAATAACCAAATAATTCCTTTAAAATAAATTGAAATTTTCATTACCACAACCGTAATACTGCTAATTACGTGATTCCAAAATTGGCGGGTATTACATTTCACCCCTTAAAAGAATTTGGTTCTCCAAATTCAGAACTCACCATAAGCCTTGAAAGGCACCATGTTAATTGATGAGAAGTGCATTTCCCACCTTTCATCGAAAATCAAAGTACATACCCTGCCACTCACAGAACCCTGGATTATCCAATATTAAGGCGAGAACTAGTATTCCCAGTTGTTATACAGTGCCATTATATCGTGGAGCTCTATAACTTCCCTCACTCAAGGATGAGCGTAAATTGCTCCAATGATCAAAACCCAAAATATAAAATCTCTCATAGAAAGCCTTGAAAGGTGTCATATCTATGTCGTTCTGGTAATTATTATCACAAGCAAACTTAAGGAACTTAGGGTGGTTTAAGTACCTACCACAAATAAGTTCCTCTACCACTCAACCTCAAAGTACCTACATACAAATGCATAAATATAAAAAAAAAATGCCCTCAGCATAATTATCCCACACGATATCTGGTCACCTTAGAAGCGTATGCTATAGTACCTCGCTCATTGTCCCCGATGAACGTATTTTTTATACCATTGTATATTACCTCTCATTAATTAACCTCATCAATCTCACACTTTAAGCTATGCATACCACAAACATAATCCACACGCATACCTCACAATAATATAAAATATATATATGCACCCCGCCCGAAGGCGTTACACGTTCATAAGTGATATCCCTCCCATAGGCGATGCTCCACCCTTAGGTATCACCCCATGATTGGCAGGTTGCCCCTTGTGAGTCAAGCTCAACCCAGGCTTCCATATTGCCATCATATCCACTATCCACAGCCACATCAATAACAAATAAATTATTCAAACAAAAACCTATGCTATCACATACATAAAGCTATATACATATAACACAAATAATCCTCTCATAGATCTACGATCCCATAGGATTCTCACTGAAAAATCCTGTCACATGAGTCTATGATCTCACGGACTGGATTTCCTTATGAAGGTATATATCCTCATATTCCTATTCCTCAACCCTTTTTAGCTTTCAGATGTATCCCCTATGGTCCTAGTCCATGTGCCCCATATTGGCAACTGTCGATTTTTTTACCTCGGGAGTGCACTTGAATAACTCCCACAGCATTATACAATAACCATCTAACCAACACAAATTCCTCAGGAGGTTGGTCCTGACTTCCATCCTTTCCTAGATGTTAGTACCTAACTTTCCACAATGTCAAGTAGCTAAAGTCACTGGAACGACTATCCTGGAAGACCAGCTCATGAAACGAATCGCTCTACTGAAAAGAAAATTTTTTTAACATAAACCCCCACAATGAGTCTCACCAGACTCTTGTGCGCATTAAACATGTCCCAACTCTCGATCCGTTGGGTCATATCCATGATCAACAATAGGTCAATAGAAACATACATCCATCCACATCACACTAACCTTTAGGCTAAGGCCTCAACCCCACGTACACTATCTAGACCAAGCCAACTAAAGCCCATAACATACTTTACCACCGCACACTTACTCTAACCACTAATTCCAATAAGATTTCTTCCTTTGGATTAGAAGTCCCAAGGAGATCATCCTCTTCTAGATAAATTTACATTTGGGGTCTTTACATAATTATGTATGTACATATATTCCATGCATATTCACTTGCAATTAATTACGCTTTAACATACATCTGCATATATTCCTCCTCACACTAACACTTAGACCATCCAATTAGCTAGCCCCACAAGCCTATTGGTAGGTACAGTCTCCTCTAAAGTTCATAGACTCTTTCCGCAAGAGAAGGTGTACCTATAACTATGCCATGGGACCATCCAATTCTAGGATTTCCTATTATACACCACCATCCCTCAATTCAGTCCTTCAGGACTATAGGTCCTAAAAAGGTCATTCTGCCTAAATAAACCCTCATTCGGGATCCTTACATAACTATACATATATACACACTCCATGTTTATTCATATGTAAGTCATTGTGTTTCTACACATGCCCAAATGCATTCCCTCTCAAACTAACACACATGCTCTTAAAGTACTCACTCTATCACCAATGAGCTTAGATTTAACCTAAACTCATCCCAAGCCACATTCATGGCACCATTTCCTTACTCTCAACATAGAACACGCTTAATGCTCACTCTATTAACTTACGTCCTCTACTTCACTTGGTTGTATGCAAACACCCAAGCATCTTACATATCCACTAATATATACGTACTATAGACTCATAGGCCTTATTATCATAGAAAGGTGGGCCAAACCTATAATTAACCTCCAACATCACACATTCACCACTGTTTCTATTCAGCTAAGATAGCATACATGCCAAAAGCCTACCTAATGTATACTCGGACCATTCTAAGGTCGTGAGGTTTCTACTCCCTCACTGTGATAGAAACTCTCGTCAACTACCATTTACCTCATCGAACCTTCTTGGTGTAAGGACCTCATGCATCCTTACACCCCACGTCCAATGTATCCTCACTCAATGACTACTGAGAACTTGTCTCGTGAGTCTTTTCTTCTTTCCCAGACTAATCCCACCTACCCAAGCACATTCATCGCACAATATCACCATCTACGAACCTCCAACCATACGGGTGCAACTTAATCAAGTTGCCCCTAAAGACTTACAACTCACTCCACCCTCCCTTATGTCACCTTCCACCTCACTAAGGTGTCTACCTTAGGAGAACTATGTTGACCCTAAGGCTATATGCCATAAGTTTTGATGATGACAAATGTATTTGAATAATAGCATTGATATATATATAAAGATTAATTATCATATATATGCTACAAGTACTTAAGCATGATTATGTTATTTAATATGTATGTTGCATATATTGAATCATGCTATTAAACTAACCATTGGGTTTGCAAGTAAGATATATTTTATAGGTTGGTTCAAAACAAGAAGAGTGAGCATTGTATTGAAGAACAAGGAAAAGCAATATCATGCTTCACTCAAGGAAAACAACATGCAAAGATGAAGCTCCAAGAAATGAAGAATTAGAAGATTTGAAGTCTTGGAAGCTTAGATGCATCAAGATAGGCTATGTGTTTACATTAGGTATATTTTATATAGGCTAGTATACTTGTGCAACTCAATGATTTAGATTTGCATACATTGGCTCAATTATTTTGAACAAAAAGATAGTGAGATATGAAATTTTACAAAAGTTAATTTTTGACCTTTGGTCACTCTTTATATCATATATCATAACCTAAAAATCAATTTTTCAAGTATCTTAATCTCATTTGATAGTAGAGTCAAAGATCTTTCCAAAGGTATATTATTTATTGAAAACGGAGTCCAAATGAGAAATATATGACTATTTAAAATATAGTTTGAAAAACTAAAAGTTGATTATTCTTTTTTGACCTATAGTCAGTATTTTGATTATATCTTTTAAAATAAAAATAATTTTTGAGTAAAACTTGGTTCATCTGAAACTAGACTCCAAGAGCTTTCCAACGGTATATTATTTGTTTAAAACGGAGTTCAAATGAGGGAGTTATGAATTTTTAAAGAAAGCTCAAAATCTGGACTGCACTATAAGTGCTGTAACGGCTATATAACGGCTATATAACGGCTAGTTTTGTAAAATCTTATATATATGACCTTAGATACACGATTTTGAGTAAGAACAAAGTCCTACAATGTGACATTAACTTCTTATATCATCTTTGAGAGAAAGGAAAGCATTCTTGAGCCAAATCTTGCATATTCTCTATCATTAGAGTTATTAGAGCTTCATTTGTTTTCATCTACTCTTTAGAGAGAGTTTCTTTGTATTGTTGATTTTGATCAACACATATATTATTCTGAGTTGAGGTTCGCAAGTACCGGTGTTGGAAGAACTTGGTTTGGGTTGAGGAGGAGCCCGGATTCATAAATTCTTCATTGTGGTTTCGCAAATACCCGGATCAAATTTGCGTGGTTGTAGTGGTTTGTAAGTACCCGGATTAAACTTGCAATTATAGTGGAAATACTCAAGTGGTCTCTTGAGGACTGGATGTAGGCTTGGATTAGCCGAACCAGTATAAATCTCCGAGTTTGCTTTCTCTATCCCTTACTCTTTAATTTGTGCATAGTGATATCTATTCTTTAATTCCTTGATCTTTATAATTATTTATCTTGACAACACATTGATTTTCTGTATTGTATTTATTATCCTAAGCATTGTACTTTTACAGAAAATCATTTTAACTTCCAATTAATTCTTGTGAAAAATTTATAAAACTCAATTCACCCCCCTCTTGGGTTCCAACCATTACTTTCAAACTACACAATCTAGGTCGTTCTTCCCTAACTGAATCTCAAACTGACAGATTTCTTTGGAATACATACTCAAGTATGTATCCCAACTCTAACAACTCACATTCTTTCCTCCAAATTCCTCTTAAGGTATACCTTCTGGAAGTAAAAAATAGCCTTAGCTACTGTCTAATAATAGTACTCACTTGAATTGAGTCTCCCATATTCTAAACATTGAGGTCACCATCTTCTCACCTAAGAATCACTCTGACTAGAAGAATTGCAACTACCTCTACTCTCAGGATGAAACCTATATTTTAGTCCTAAGTTCATCTTATGTGAGCATTCTCCCCTCTCATACTTCCTTCTCCCTAATGTTTGCTTTACTCTTCGGTCTCTATTATTTGACTTCAATTCAAAATAACTAGGTTGAAGTACCTGCCTATACACAACCCACCTAGAATGCCATCAACACTTAGAAGAATGGACTATACATCGATTCACATAGGTATTGATTTACAAGCTCCCAAACTCGTCACTCTGTTTAATTAATCACTTAAGTCACAAGGAATGCCCAAATACCCTGTGGGTATGCATTCCCTACCCACAGCAAGATGAATTACAACACATACATTGTAATACCTGACAATTTTGGAATTTCGTAATTGGCGGTATTACAGTTGTTGTAATGAAATTTTCCATTATTTTAATAGAATTGTTGGGTTAATTTTAATTTTCTATATTCAATTTATTATTTTTATGTATTATTTAGGGAAGTGGAGATAAATAATAGGACCGGGTATTTTATGGAGAGTGATATTTTTAAGAATTGAGGAAAGATAAAAGAAAGAGGAAATTTCATGGAGATAGAGCTCAGAGACAAGGAATATAAAGAGAGTAATCATAAGATAAAGAGAAGGCCGAGTACTTATGAGGTCCAAAGAAGGATTAAAGTGAAATGAGGAACTAGGTGGTATTTAAGATATAGAAAATACCCAAATTGCAGAAATTATGAGTTTGCCACTATCAAGGTTAACTAGGAGTTACCTAGGGGCAAAGTAGTAATTTCACCCTAGGCAGGTATAGGCAGTTCTACGCCTTTTTCCTCATTTCTTACTTTTCTCTTTCTCCTCACTCTCTCTTTTCTCTTTCTCTCTGCCCTCTCTCTACTCTCTCTACTTTTTTAACTGAGCTTCAGAGAACCTTTCTTCAGTGGGAGGTGAGCCATTGGAGGCCAAACAACCTAGGGAAAGCAAGGAATCAAGGTAAGGATTCCAATTCACCGAACGTTTTCTCAATTTTCTAGTTTTAGGGGTATTTAATGTAAAATCAAGATTCTGGCTTTGTTTCTCGATTAAAATTAGGGCTTTTGGTGTCTAAATGCTCCTTAGACATCAAGGATGAGATCCCATGGAAGAAATCATGGAAAATGGTGAAGATTTGGCCAGATCTAGGCCAAAACCGAGCCAGATCGCATTCTATCGTAATCATGGCACCCAAGTGCCATACTTCTGAAAAGGAAGAGGAAGAAAGCGCCAAGCATGTGCGTGGTGCCTAGGTACCAGGAATGGAGCCTAGGCACCAGCCATTCTGAGGCTCTTGGTCTATTTTTCAAATGGCCATAACTCCTTCATCTGGACTCCATTTTTTAACAAACTTTATATCGTTGGAAAGCTCTTTGAGTTTAGTTTCCAATGGTATAAGTTTAATTTACAAATGACTTACCAGATAAGAGTTGTGACAAAATGAATGACCAAAGGTTAGGGTTGTGGTAAGGATTTTCTGTATTTATTTAGTTATTGGTTTGGGTTGGTTCCAGACAACTTGGGAGCTTCATTGGCTTTGTCTCCTGGGACTTTTTATATGGTAAACCTTATCGGCATCAAGGTGAGTCCATTTAAGTTTTATTAAATTATTTGGCCAAGTCAATATATATCTCATTCACACCGTAGTTAGAAATTCATCAATGAAATTCCCTAGTTAGTGGAAATAACTAGACTAAGAATTTCATTGAATAATTATGGAAATTAATTGTGAGATTTAATTTGTGGAATTTATTCTATGAATTTGGAAGTTTATGTTTGTTTGTACCTCTAGTTAATTATATTTTTTAGAAAGTTGAATTATAAGTGGAATGTTTATCTTTGTTGTGGTATGGAATATATGTGTAATGAGTGGATGGATTATTGTGTGGAAAATGCATCACATATCATCATCTGCACATTTATATTACTTTTGAAAGAGAAAAGAAAAGAAAAAAATGTGGAAAGTAGATGGTTGGTCTTCTACAAGATGTGGATATATTCAAATGTGTATGCCTTTGGAATACACTCATTGAGGGTTGGTCTTCAATAGGTAAAGAGGGGGGATAGGCCTTGCATATTGCATTTGTACATGTCACAAGAGGGAAAACTCATTGAGGCTCAGTCTTCAATGTGGTGTATGGGAAATAGTATGGCAAATGTAAACATACATCATGCATTACATAATGTATTTTGGAGTGATTGTTTACTTATACTTTTTATGCATTTGAGGATTGTTTTACAGTTTGTTTGTGAGATTGTAGACTCGGGTTGAACCGCGGGTTTTGATACGTGGTAAGGTACATTATATATATATATATATATATATTATATTTCGTACTGTTTTGTGTTAATGTTTTTTATTCTAATTATGGTAGTGATATTGGTATTTGTACTTGTACCTTGTTTTACAGCACAGCCACTTGCTCACTGAGTTTTTATAAAACTCACACTCTTTATTGTTGTTTCAGATTTAGTAACTGAGGAGGTTGGGAAACTGCTGGAGATTAGTGGCTTGTAGACATACTCCATGTAGTCGGAGAATACTATCTGAACTTATAGAAACACTCTGTAATACTATAGGCCACCAAGGTCCTACTGTATCTAGAGGGGTTTACTTATTTAATTGTAATTTACTTTGTAAGTTATGGGCTACCATTGAGGTATCCCTAGGTTTGTATGATTATTAATATGCCAATTTTTCTGGGCGTGACAAAATGGTATCAGAGGGGAGGTTTGAGTTTAGGTCTCTTATAGATTACAGAGCAATGGTGTTCTTTGTGGGCTCTTCCCCATTGTCGTGAACTACGTAGCATGACTATGGGTTTAGGTTCCATAAAAGGCACTATTGGATGTTAAGTTTTTCTCTTATGACTTACTCCTCGGTGGGGTGAGTCATAAATAATCTTATTATCATAAGAAGTGCTAGTACTTATATGCAGGTGGTTGGCTCCAGATAGAGGAGAAATCCTTGAAGCATAGAGAGCTCATAAGCTCAATCCAGATGTAGCTTTGCTACATTACCATCGAGGTGGTTCTAAATATTTTTTATCAGCATGTAGGTGCGTGTGTGGTTATGTATTGTGGAAATACGGGATTTCCATGTGATGTGTGGTTAACCGTGATATTTTATTTTTTTTTTCGATTTGGTATGTTGTGGTATATAAACTTAGTTGTTTACTGGAAGGTATGTATATGTTTATATATACGTATCTGTAATGGGATTGTAAGTGGTAAGTGAGAAATCGGGATATCGGTTATTAATTTGGATGGTATGATAAGACTTGTCTTGTCAATGTGTGGTGATTTTATGAGCACATTTATATATATTAGGAAGTTAGAGAAAACTTGCTGAGATTTCTTGTGGTGGGTTTCTGTTTATGATTTGCATAAATTCTCATTTATATATATTTAATGAATTCTGAAAATTTGGTTATTAGGAGAAAAGCGGGAAATGGTTATATTATATCTATAACCTAAATATATTACATATATGCATGTATTATATTGTATTTTGTCGTGGTTAGGAAACGCATACCCACAAGGTGTGTGGGCATTCTTTATGTTTTGGGTAATTAGTTAAGTGGAGTGAAGGACTTCTTTTATTGGTTTTGATACAATTTAGTTCATGGTGGCAAACAAACTATTTTCATGGGAAAAAAATAGTTCTAGTAAGGATTTCTAAAGAATTTGGGAAAATTCATGAAAATTGTTTGTTTTGAAATTTAATTGCTTTAAATTGCCTCATGAATATTATTTTGACTTAGCAAGCCAAAGAAAGAAGAGGAAGAGTTAAATAGATTTTTGGGAAATTTCTTCCCAAAATTCATGAAGAGCAGAAAACCCAGGTTATCTGATGAGGGTTTGGGCTTGGTGCCTCAGGTGCCAAGAAGGAGTTGGTGGCTGAGAGTTTGGGGCTTCTTTTAGGTGCTTTTATGTGATTACTTAGGATTTTGTGAATCAACACCTATGTGGACGCGCGTATAATCCATCCTTCTAAGTGTTGATGGCATTCTAGGTAGGTCGTGTGTAGGCAAGTACTTCAACCAAGTTATTTTGCGTTGAAGTCAGATAATAGGAACCAAAGAGTAAGAGGGTTGCTAAAAAGAAGGGAGTAAGAGAAAGGAGAATGCTTACGTGTAAAGTGCTAAGGGCTAAGATATAGGTTCCATCCTAAGAATTGAAGTGGTTGTAGTTCTTCTAGTCAGGGTAATTCTCAAGCTAGAAGATAGCGATCTTGATGTTTGGAATGTGGAAGTCCAAGTGAGTGCTATTAGTAGGCAGTAGGCTAAGGTTGTTTCTTTTACGATTAGAAGGTGTACCTTAAGATAAAGCTGGAGGAGAGAGCATGAGTTGTTAGAATTAGTAGTATAGGATTTAGTTTAGGGAACCAATTTAAGTTGTGTAGTTCTTCAGAAGGAGACACCTTAGTGAAGTGGAAGGCGATATAAGGGTGATTGGAGTGAGTTGTAAATCTTTTGAGGCAACTTGACTAGGTTGCACCTATATGGTTGGAGGTTCGTAGGTGATGATACAGTGCTGTGAGCATGCTCAGGTAGGTAGGATTAGCCTTTGAGAGAAGAAAGGACTCATGAGACAAGTTCTCGATAGTTAATGGGTGAAGATACAGTCGGTGTGGGAATGTGAAATTGCATGAAGTCCTTACTTGAGAAGGTCAGATGAGGTAGAGGGTAGTTTATGAGTGTTTCTATCTCAGTGAAAGGGTAACCTCATGACTTTTAAATGGTCTGAGTATGTTGTTGGTAGGCTTTTGGCTTGAGTGTCACTTGAATAGGGTAGAAGAGATGGTGGATGCTTGATGTTGTAAGTGAATGGGAGGTATGGCCTACTTCTCTGTGGTAAGAGGGCCTATGAGTTTATAGTGTGTACATATTGGTGATTATTTAACACACTTGGTAGGTTGAATTTGATCGAGGATGATTGAGGATCTTTGTATACTGGTGGAGTCAGCATCAAGGGTGTTCTATGTTGACGGTAAGGGAATGGTGCCATAAAAATGGCCTGGGATAAGTTTAGGTTAAATCCAAACTCATTGGTGTTAAAGTGAGTACCTTAAGAGCATGTACATTAGTTTGAGAGAGAATGCATTTAGGTGTGTGTGGAAACGCGATGACTCACATATGAACATACGTTGAGTGTGTATATATATGTAGTTATGTAAGACCCCAAATATAAATTTCTTTGGGGAACTGTAGAAGTAGGCTTAGTTTAGTTTCATAGACTAAGTTAGAGGCTTTGGACTGTAAGTTAGTGTGTTTCAATTGCAGACATGTTCTTATTGACCTATTGTTGGTCTTGGACATGACCCATCAGACTGAGAAATGGGATAGGTTTAGTGTATACGAGAGTCCGGTAAGACTTAGAGTGGAGGGATTTACCCTAGAAATCAAGGGAATAATTCATTTCATGAGTTGGATTTCTGGGGTAATCATTCCTGTGACTTTAGCTACTTGACATTGTGGAAATTCAAGTGTTAACATCCAGAAAGGAATGAAAATTGGGACCCACTTCTTTTTGTGAGATTTGTTTTGATTAGATAGTCATTAGTTAGTGCTGTGGGTGTGGCTCAGGTATATTCTTGAGGTCAGAAACCAGTGACTGCTAATATAGAGCACAGGGACTAGGATGATAAGAAATGCACCTAAAAACACATGGGTTGAGGAACAGGCTTATGGGAATATCCAGTCGTGAAATCACAAATTCACATGATAGGATTCGTGAGTAGGAATCCTATGGGATCGTAGATCTATAGGAGGATTGTTTGTGTGGTGTGTATGTGGCTTTATGTATAATTTATTTTCTTTTTATTTATTTAAATAATTTATTTTTATTGTTATGGTTGTGGATAGTGGACATGATGGAAATATGGAAGCCCGGGTTGAGCCTAATACCCAAAGGGCAACCTGCCGATCTTGGGATAACGCCTTTAGGTCGGGTGCATATATTTTATATTGTTGTGATATATGCATGTGGATTATGTTTGTGGTGCATATAATATTACGTGTAGGATTTATGAGGTTAATGATTAAGAGATAGTACATAATGGTATCAATATATGCTCCGTGTGAATCACGAGCAAGATACTATATTGTACATATGCTTCTGGGACGACCAGATACCGTATGGGATAATTATCCTAAGGATATTTTATTTATTTATTTATTTATTTATGCTTTTGGATGTAGACATTTCTAGGTTGAGTGGTAGAGGAACTTAAGCGTGGTAATTACTTAAGCCACCCTAAGTTCCTTAACTTTGTTTGTGGCAATAACTTTCAGAACGACATACAGGCTTTATATGAAAGGTTCTGTGCTTTGAGTTTTGATCTTGGGGCAATTTATGCTCATCCTTGAGTGAGGGAAGTTATAGAGCTCCACAGTATATTGGAGTTGTATAACTGGTGGGGACCTTAGTTTTTAGTTTTTATTTCTATTTTTATTCTAAAGAATAGGGGGCTTTATGAGGCAGTATACTTATATTTTAGTTTTCGATGGAAGCTAGAGAGTGCCACATCTCATCGATTATCATGGTGACTTTTGAGGTTTGTAGTAAGTTTTTGAATTCGGGGGACCATATTCTTTTAAGGGGGTAGAATATAATACCTGCCAATTTTGGAATTTTGTCATTGGCGGTATTACGGTTGTTGTAATGAAATTTTCCATTATTTTAATGGAATTGTTTATTTAATTTTAATTTTCTATATTTAATTTATTATTTTTGTGTATTATTTAGGAAAGTAGAGATAAATAATTAGACCGGGTATTTTTTAACGGGTGATATATTTAAGAATTGAGGAAAGATAAGAGAAAGAGGAAATTTCGTGGAGACAGAGCCAAGAGACAAGGAATATAAAGAGAGTAATCATAAGGTAAAGAGAAGGACAAGTACTTATGAAGTCCAAAGAGGGACTAAAGTGAAATGATGAATTAGGTGGTATTTAAGATATAGAAAATACCCAAATTGGAAAAATTATGAGTTTTCGGGGCAAAGTAGTAATTTCACCCTAGGCAAGTATATATAAGTAGTTCTATGCCTTTTTCCTCATTTCTCACTTTGCTCTCTCTCCTCACTCTCTCTTCTCTCTTTCTCTCTACCTTATCTCTACTTTCTCTCTACCTTTTCAACCGAGCTTCGAAGAACCTTTCTCCGGTGGGGGGCGAGCCATTGAAGGCCAAACAACCTAGGGAAAGCAAGAAATTAAGGTAAGAATTCTGATTCATTGAACGTTTTCTCTATTTTTTTAGTTTTATGGGTATTTAGGGTAAAATCAAGATTCTGGCTTCGTTTTTCGATTGAAATTAGGGATTTTGGTGTCTAAATGCTCCTTAAACATCAAGGATGAGATCCCATGGAAGAAATCATAGAAAACAGTAAAGATTTGGCCAGATCTGGGCCAAAACGGAGCCAAATCGTGTTCTGTCGTGATCGTGGTGCCCAAGCACCACACTTCTAAAAAGGAAGAGGAAGAAATAGGCTTGGCGCCTGGGCGCCAAGCGGCACCAGGCATGGCGCCTAGGCGCCAGCCATTCTGAGGCTCTTGGTCTATTGTTCAAATGGCCATAATTCCTTCATCTGAACTTCATTTTTAACAAACTTTATATCGTTGGAAAGCTCTTTGAGTCTAGTTTCCAATGGTATAAGTTTAATTTGAAAATGACTTACCAAATAAGTGTTGTGACCAAATGAATGACCAAAGGTCAGGGTTATGGTGAGGATTTTCTGTATTTATTTAGTTATTGGTTTGGGTTGGTTCCAGGTGACTTGGGAGCTTCATTGGGTTTGTCTCCTGGGACTTCTTATATGGTAAATCTTATCGGCATCGAGGTGAGTGGATGACCTTGCCATTTAAGTTTTATTAAATTATTTGACCAAGTCAATATAAATCCCATTCACACATAGTTAGAAATTCATCAATGAAATTCCCTAGTTTGTGGAAATAATTAGACTAAGAATTTCATTGAATGATTGTGAAAATTAATTGCTGGATTTAATTTGTGGAATTTATTTTATGAATTTAGAAGTTTATGTTTGTTTGTACCTCTAATTAATTATATTATTTAGAAAGTGGAATTATGAGTGGAATGTTTATCTTTGTTGTGGTATGGAATATGTGTGTAATGAGTGGATAGATTATTGTGTGAAAAATGTATCACATACATCATCTGTACTTTTATATTGCTTTTGAAAAAGAAAAGAAAAGAAAAGAAAAGAAATGTGGAAAGTAGAGGGTTGGTCTTCTGCAAGACGTAGATATATTCAAAGGTGTGTGCCTTTGGAATATACTCATTGAGGGTTGGTCTTCAATGGGTAGAGAGGGGGGATAGGCCTTGCATATTGCATTTGTACACATCGCAAGAGGGAAAATTCATTGTGGCTCAATCTTCAATGTGGTGTGTGGGAAGGGTGTGGCAAATGCAAACATACATCATGCATTACATAATGCATTTTGGAGTGATTGTTTACTTATGCTTTTTATGCATTTGAGGATTGTTTTATGGTTTGTTTGTGAGATTGTAGACTTGCGTTGAACCGTGGGTTTTGATGCGTGGTAAGGTACATTATATATATATATATATATATTATCTTTCATATTGTTTTGTGTTAATGGTTTTTATTCTGATTATGGTAGTGATGCTAGTATTTGTATTTGTGACTTGTTTTATAGCACAGTCACCTACTCACTGAGTTTTTATAAAACTCACACTCTCTATTATTGTTTCAGATTTAGCAATTGAGGAGGTTGGGAAATCGCCAGAGGTTAGCGGCTTGGAGACATGCTCCATGTAGTCGGAGAATACTATCTGAACTTATAGAAACGCTCTATAATCCTATAGGCCACCTAGGTCATGCTGTATCTAGAGGGGTTTACTTATTTAATTGTAACTTACTTTGTAAATTATGGGCTACCACTGAGGTATCCCTAGGTTTGTATGATTATTAATATGCCCATTTTTCGAGGCGTGACATACATGTAATATATTTAGGTTATATATATATATATATATTATGACCATTTCCCACTTTCCTTCTAACAACCCAGTTCTCCACAATTCATTAAATATATTAATGAAAATTTGTACAAAATATATACACAGGAACCCACCACAAGAAATCCCAGCAAGTTTTCTCAAACTTGCTAATATATACATATATTCATAAAACACCACGCATTGACAAGACAAGTCTTATCATACCCTTCCAAAATAATAACTGATATCTCGATTTCCCACTTACCACTTACAACCCCATTATAGATACATATATAAATATATACATCCCTTCCAGTAAACAATTAATTTTACATATCACAACATACCAAACCAAAAATAAAATATCATAGATAACCATACATTACATAGAAATCCCGTATTTCCATAATACATAACCACGCACACACCAACATCCTTATCAAAAATATTTACAACCACTCAAGAGATAATGTAGTAAAGCTATACCTGAGCTGAGCTTATAAGCTCTCAGTGCCCCGAGGATTTCTCCTTCATTCAGAACCAAAAACCTAGACATAAGAACAAACACTTCTTATGTTAATAAAACCATTTCTGACTCATTCCATCGAGAAGTAAGTCACAAAAGAAAAACTCAACATCCTATAATGTCATTTACGAAACCTAAACTTATGGTCATGTTGCACAATTCACAACAATGGGGAAGGGCCTACAAAGAACACTAAGCTTTGTAATCTATAGGAGACCTAAACACAAACTTCCCTTCTGATACAATTCTGTAAGCCTCGAAAAATAGGCACGGGAATAAACATACATTATAGGATGTACCTCAATGGTAGCCTATAAATTACCTGAACAATCCTAATATCTATAACTTATGCAAATTGTAAATTACATAATTTACAAAGTAAATTACAGTCAAGTCAATAAAATTCCTGAAACACCACAGGACCTAGGTGGCCTATAGGATTACAAAGTATTTCTATTGGTTCATTTAGAACTCTCCGAATAAATATGGAGTATGTCTCCATAAGCCGCTAACTCTAGTGGCTTCCCATCCTCCTCAGCTGCTAAATCTGAAAACAGTAATAAAGAGCGTGAATTTATGAAAACTCAGTGACTAAATGACTGTACAATAAAACAAAGCATAAGTGCAAATACCAGCCTCACTACCATAATTAAAATAAATACCACTAACACATATCAATACGAAATATAATATATATATATATATATATGATGTACCTTACCACGCAATCAAAACCCACTGTTTAATGCGAGTCTACAATCTCACAAGCCAATCTATAAAACAATCATCAATCAAATAAAAATATAAATAAACATTCACACCAAAATACATGATGCACCAAACAAATGCAATGTGTTCCCACATCTTCCTGCACTTTTCCTCTCTTGATATGGGTATACAAATGCAATATGCAATGTTTATCCCGCTCTTTCTACACCACATTAAAGACCAACCCTCAATGTGTATGCATACACATTGACACCTTCAATTTGTATTACTCAATGGGTACGCTTCCCACTCTTACCTCGTTGAGACTATTTGGAAGTTTCTCGGACTATAATTGCTCAACGGGTTAATTTTAGAGGTTTATCCCTCTATTCGCACTCATTCCTTTTCTTTTCTTTGTTTATGGAATGCATTCACATAAACATCAAATACATTCACATAAACACCACATAACACATGCCACATCAATTCACCATTTTAAATACAATTAAACATAAAAATCTCATTCCCACAAAATATATCCCACAACCATTTAATGAAATTCCTTAATCTAGTTATTAACACTAACTAGGAAATTTCATTGATTTAATTATAACTATGGTGTGAATGAGATTTATATTAAACTTGGCCAAATAATTTATTAAAAACTTAAATGGCAAGGTCACCCATTCACCTCAATACCGATAAGGTTTACTGCATAAGAAGTCTCAGGAGATGAAGCCAATGAAGCTCTCAAGCCACCTAGACCCAACCATAATCCAAAATAAATAAACACGAAAAATCCTCACCATAAATTCTGACCTTTGGCCACTCATTTGGTCATACCTCTTATCTAGTAAGTAGTTTGTAAATGAAACTTATACCATTGGAAACTAAACTTAAAGAGCTTTCAACGATATAAAGTTTGTCAAAATCAGAGTTCGAACGAATGAGTTATGGCCATTTGAAAACAGATCAAGGAATCTCAGTATGGCTAACACCACCCATGGCGCCTGGGGTGCCAAATGCCAACTTTCTACCCAAATTCATGTGCTTGGCGCCTATGGTGCCATGACTCTAAACACACAATTTAGCCTCAATTTTGGGTCAGATCTAGTTGGATCTTCACCGTTTTTCATGATTTCTTCCATGGGATCTCATCATTGATGTCTAAGAGTATTTAGAAACTAAAATCCCTAATTTTAACGAAGAAACAAATCCGAAATCTTAGTTTTATCCCAAATACCCTTAAAACTAGAAAATAGAAAAAAAATTCAAGAAATCGAAATTTCAACCTCGATTCCTTGCTTTCCGTACTTTGCTAGGCCACCAATGACTAGCCCTACCATTGGAGAAAGGTTCTCCGAAGTTGTTAGAGGATTTGGAGTGGAGAGGGTGAGGTAGAGAAAAGGAAGAGAGAAAGAGAAAGAGAAAGTGAGGAGAGAGAGAGAGAGAGAGAAAAGTGAGAAATAAGGAAAAAGAGGTGGGACCGTCTATATTTATCCGCCTATGGTGAAATTATTACTTTTTCTCTAGGTAACTCTTAGTTAACCTTGATAGTGGCAAATTCATAATTTCTCCAATTTAGGTATTTCTTATATTCTAAATGCCACATATTTCCTCATTTCACTTTAGTCCCTCTTTGTACCTCATGACTACTCTCTCCCTGTTCCTTGTCTCTCAACTCTATCTCCATGAAATTTCCTCTTCCTCTTATCTTTTCTTAAATCTTAAAAACAATATCCGCAATAAAATACCCAGTGCAATTATTTATCTCCATTTACATAAATAATATTCAAAAAGAATAAACTAAATATGGAAATTAAAAAATAACCAAAATAATTCCACTAAAATAAATAGAAATTTTCATTATCACAACCGTAATACTCCCAATTACGTGATTCCAAAATTGGTGGGTATTACAACTATACCTAAGATGTGCATTTGTTTGTTAATGGGAAAAAAATGATGATTTCTGGTGTGTTCTCTACTTGTGTTCTTGGGTGATTTTATAACCTTCGGGTTCATTATCATGATCGATTTTGTATTGTTGTCAAGTAGGTTTAGTAATCTTGTGTCTAGATTAGAGGCTCTGTTGTCATTGGGACTCCTAGAAAGTTATTTTGGATATTTCAGGAATTTTATATAATTATATTTGGAATTAATAATCTGGATAAGGATGATGTTATGATTATTACATGTATCTCTACAACTGTATGTAATGAAATTATGTACAAGTATGTATTTTCATAAGTGTAAGTAAAGAACTCCACATGCTGTGGTTGGTGTGGATTTAAATAAATTTAAGGAGTATCTCAGTGAAAAGGGTAGCAATAATAGAAAGGTTTACAATAACGAAGGATGTCGTTACCGTGTTGGTCACAATCTAGTTAGTGTCATGATAGTATTGATGATGAGGGGTTGGTGGCCATCATAAATTTCCTTGGATGTTGTCATACATCATACTCTTGCTATCATGGATGTAAAAGTTAAAAAACTTGATGAAACAATTTCATTTTGAGGTTGAGAGAAGGTTAAAAATTATTTTTCTTGAAGCTTTACTACCCAAGAATGTTTCTTAACAATCCATGGGAGCTGGGGGGCACAAATGATGGATTTGAACACCCAAAAAAACATTGTTTTCATGATGTTAGAAGTGCGCCACTACTGCAACACCCCACTTAATACTACAGCGATGAGTTACAGAAGCCTCAACCTCATCTTTGTTGTCTAGTGCTATAGTGCCAAGTTTGGGGACTACATCGGGAGAGTCTGCACCATTCTAATAACTTTAAACGCTTCATTTCACCTATTCTCATCTTGGAATGGTAGGATCGAACCCTTAAACATTTGTGGTGATTTATTTCGAGTATTTCGAGTCATAATTCATACATACCACCACTTAAACCTTTGAGGTGAGGAACTATCACTACTTGAACTGAGATTTATTTATGTAATTGCTTTGTGAATGGTATAATTATTCATATTCATTATCTAACATTGGAGTAAGTGTAATTTGACTTAGGTGGGATTTATTCTAATTAATTATGTATTGGTAATGATATGAACTCTTGTCCAAATAGTTAAGTATCGTACTTGTTACTGTGATTGTGTTGGGGGATGTATATTGTATTGTTATTTTAAGAGAGATGATATGTGTAGTGAAATGTTTGCTTCATGGAATACTATAATTGTGTTGGAAAATTATGTGGTAAATTTTCTAAATAGCGAAGGATGGTATTATCACATTTGCTTGGAAGGGAAAGCAAATGTAAAGGCTCGTGGATAGTAGGGCATATACGTTCTTGGATACATAATCCCTTAAACCATCGAGGATGTCGTCCAAGTGATGGGTAAACGGTGATAATTTTATTTAAACTGTACTTGGCAGTGAATGCCCATGAGGTGGTAGCAAGGAAAGTCAATAAATCATCCATGTTTGTGTGGTGCCTCGGCGGCCCAATGCTCAATGGGGCAATGAGAAGGATAATTGTTCTATTACTGTATTTGTATTCTTGTATAAATGAGTTGGATGTGGATTATGGTTCTTTATGCTATTAAGCATATTTGTGTTGACTATGTGTTCAATGTGAGTGTGATGGCTTGTGTTGGCGAATGGGACCGATCGCAAGATCCAATCCCTAGCAAGAGGTTCATAGTAATGTTTACTTTCTTTGTAGTGTTATCACTGACTAAGTATTATTACTCACTCTCTTTTTGTGTACTTCTTGTAAATCCTGGGTCAGCGGATGAGTTCCTGCGCAAGGAGGGGAGGGGACTTCTTCTCACCAAACCTTTTTGCCATTGGGTTGGTGATTATCTTTTTGGTATATTTGGGAAGAGATATCCGCTCTGTAGTTGATAGGACTTATAGGATCTGTGTGATTATGTATGTGATAGAATTGTAAATCATAACTTAACATTCTGATTGGGTCGTGTTTTAGAACATTCCCTGAATTTGTTTTGGTGTTGGAAAAAAAAGAAAAGCTTGGAAACAAGGACATTCTTTTTGTAACTGCAAATTTCTTATGGTATTGTTGTTAATTAAATGATTAATTCTCACGATTTTCTCAAGATTTGATTCCTAGAAATTTTCAGGGAATAACATTAGTCTTTTGTCTTATTCGTTGACTTCTTCATAGATTGAATATTGACTCTGATTTTCGTAGAAATTGCGTTCGTTTATCATAGACGGATATTTTTTAATTTAATTCTTTACAATTAAAATTATCATTAATAACATCCTTCTATTAATATGCTATTAATAAAGTTAGCAATTGTTATGATATTATTGGTTTTAATAGAATATTTTAGTCATTATATAATACATAAATTGATAGTCAATTGAGTATTAGTTTCATTACCAGTATATTGACAAAATAAATGTTATTTAAAAAATGATTTTATTTATGAGAAATCAAATTAAAAAATATCAACTTGTAAAACACCAAATTAAAAAAGTAATTCTATTAAAAATGGAATTAACAAAAAAAAACCCTATGAGGAGGACCAAAATGAAGTTTTAAGAGAGAGTAAATTACACTTACATCGATAAGGTTTAGCCAAATTAAATCTAATACTCTTCCTATTTTAAAAATTACGCTACACTCCCCATCAATTTATTTTCTGCTATTGTAATTAATTAATTTTTTAAACATATTTGATCCTTCCAAAAGTAAAATTATTTAATTATTAATTAAGATTATAGTCTTTTATTAAAACTTAATATTAGTTTATTTATCATCAATATTTTATTAAGAATAACTTAAATTACGGTCTCATCATGTAGTGCAATAGTTATAGAGCGCAAATTGCAAAATTTAATTTTTTGACAAAAAGTAAATTAAAGGGAAGGTGTACGCAAATTAATTACTTCATGATACATCGACGTTATAGTCCCAAGTCCCAGCACATGTAAACCCACCTTACAACTCCTTCCCTTCTCCCTCTCCCACTCCTCCATCTCCCTCTTCCATGGCAGACCACCAGGCGCCGCGGTCGCTGCCTGCGTCCCCGTCGCCCAAAGCCTACAAACTAACAGCCTCCTCAATCTCCTACACCAAAACAACCACCAGCACCCCCTTAATCTTCAAAGGCTGTATCCCGACACCCCCGCCCCCACCTTGTTATATCCTCAAAGATGTCTCCCTCACCGCCTACCCGTCCCAAATCCTCGCCATTGTGGGCCCCAGCGGTGCCGGCAAGTCCACCCTCCTAGACATCCTCGCCGCCCGCACCGCCCCCTCCGCCGGTTCCCTCCTCCTCAACTCCTCCCCCCTCAACCGTTCCTCCTTCCGCAAGCTCTCCTCCTACGTCCCCCAGCACGACGCCTCCCTTCCACAACTCACCGTTTCTGAGACCTTCTTCTTCGCTGCCCGCCTCTTAAAGCCCGAGGCCCCCGACACGGCTGCCGTGGTTTCCTCTCTTCTCGCCGAGCTCAAGCTCACTCATTTGGCCCACACCAGGCTGGCCCTTGGGCTTTCGGGCGGCGAGCGAAGACGGGTCTCCATAGGCCTCAGTCTCCTCCATGACCCGGCCGTGTTGCTTCTGGATGAACCCACTTCGGGTCTGGACAGTACCTCTGCTTTTAACGTCATGCAGATCCTGAAATCAATCTGCGTTTCCCGTCACCGAACCATTGTCCTCTCCATTCACCAGCCCAGCTTCAAGATCCTATCGACCATTGACAGAATCTTACTGCTTTCGAAAGGATCAGTTATTCACCATGGAACAGTCGCTTCGCTTCAGGTGTTTCTTCACTCTAATGGCTTCTCTATCCCTCCTCAGCTCAATGCCTTAGAATACGCCATGGAAATACTAAACCAACTCAGTGAGAATAAAACCATTAACAATATTGATAATGCTCCTCCTGATCCTGAAGAAGAAAGTTCTGCAAGTTCTCCAAATTCTCCTCGACCTGAGAATTTAATTTTCAGTACCAGAAAGATGACAAGTTACAAGAGCTCGAGGATCCACGAGATCTGTACGCTGTACAGCAGGTTTTGGAAGATCATTTACAGAACTCGGCAATTCTTTGTGACAAACACATTAGAAGCGCTTGTCGTGGGGCTTGTTCTAGGCACAATTTACGTTAACATCGGATTCGATAAGGAAGGGATCCAGAAAAGGTTCGGTCTTTTTGCCTTCACTCTCACTTTCCTCCTCTCTTCCACCACGGAGACATTACCCATCTTCATCAGCGAGAGGCCAATCTTACTGAGAGAAACATCAAGTGGGGTTTACAGGCTATCCTCGTACCTCATCGCGAACACACTCGTCTTCTTGCCTTACTTACTAGCAGTTGCTATTATATACTCTGTTCCAGTCTACTTCTTAGTGGGTCTCTGTTCTTCTTGGCTTTCTTTTGCCTACTTCGTTCTGGTCATATGGGTCATAATCCTAATGGCAAACTCATTCGTCCTCTTCTTGAGCTCACTCGCGCCAAACTATATAGCAGGAACTTCACTCCTCACGGTGCTTCTCGCAGCGTTTTTTCTATTCTCTGGCTATTTCATCTCAAAGGAAAACCTTCCTAGATACTGGGTTTTCATGCACTTCCTTTCAATGTACAAGTATGCTCTTGATGCACTTCTTATTAATGAGTACTCATGCCTGGTCACGAGATGTTTGATTTGGTACAAACAGAATGATGGGGAGTGTATGGTTACCGGAGGCGATGTGTTGCAGAAAAGAGGGCTCAGCGAGACACAGAGATGGACCAACGTGTATGTGTTGATTGGTTTCTTTGTGTTGTATCGTGTGCTTTGTTTTTTGGCTTTGATCAGAAGGGTTTCAAGATCCAAAACCTGAATAAGGCATAGATATTATAAATATTTAGTATGAAATTTCTTAAGTTGTTTCAATTGATGGGTTCGTTTTGCTTTCATCTGATCGCATAAGTGTACAATTTGATATACAGCCATAATGAAAGTTTATTGTATGAATATGAATGAAGAGTGTCATGTTTCCATTTTTCCTGAGACTGACGTTTCAATTGCATACATAGTACATACTACTCAGTCGCGTCACGAACCAATATGCAAACATTGACTGGGGATCCAAAATCTGTCAATTTTTATTGATCTATTGAACCAAGTGTGGTCCGCTCCTGAAAATTTCTCTGCCAAGATAGTACATTTAAATTCATTTAACAATATATAATATGTATCTTTAAAAAAATGCATTTTTCCCTTAAAACTCTGCCTTAGGTGCAATTTATTCCTGTAAAATTTTAAACTCAACAAATAATCCTTTTAAACGTATCAATCTGTTTAAAATGGCCTGTCCTTTAATCTTTCTGTAATACTGACTAACAATCAACAATGACTAAACAACTTCACTCCACATCAGCCAAAAAAAATAAATAAATAACACAGTGACAGATACAGTAAAACATTTGTAAATCAATAATGTTAGGACTTAGGATTAATATTTTATTAATTTAAAGAGTATTTTCTCAATTCAGCGAATATAAATTTAATTACATAAAAAATTATTATATATTTCACTAATATCCAATGTATATATATATATCATATTTCGTAAATTAATTTCTTTAAAAAAAATCATTGTACATATATATTTATGAAAATAAGTAAATGATATTTATTATTTTTAGTACTTAAATAATATTTATTGTATTGACTAATTAAATAAAGTTTAATATAAGTCACTTGTATCTACAATTTATTATACTAGAAGAGTGCCTATAGAGTGCTTTCTGGATTCAACGAATATAAATTTAATTACATAAAAAATATTGTGTCAATCATTAATATTCAATATATATGTATTATATTTCGTGAATTAATTTTAAAATAAAATTTATTGTACATATATATTTATGAAAATAAGTAAATGATATTCATTATTTTTAGTACTTAAACAATATTTATTGTATTATCTAATTAAATAAAGTTCAATACAAGTCACTTATATCTATAATTCATTATACTAAAACTAAATACATATTTAATGTATGATGATTAAGGGAACTCTATATAAACAACATAGAAAAACTCTTAAAATCATACCCAACAATGGCTTCTCATCTAAAGTGTTCAAAAATCAACCTAGATTTAAATTCACCTAGATTTAAATTTTATGGAAAAATAAACATCAAGTTCATATTTTACTAAATTATCATACTTATGTTTGTAATTTAAGAGAATTATTAATTTATGATATTATCAGGACTATAAATTTATATAAGAGTCTTTTTAAAAATTATTATGCTATTAATTTATCAAAATTACTAATTCTATAAACTGGCCCAATTTAAAATTGAAAAAAAATTATTTTAAGGAGATTATTAATTAATCGAGTATTAATTTATGAAAGTACCACTCAATATCCATCCATAAATTAAAAGCCCTACAACCACCCAGGAAACCTGCATTCTCAACATTGACATTAAAGGGATTACCACCATTCTCGTCGATAAATGAAGTTTAAACATGAAGATGATGTTACAAACACAATAGGAGTATGAGTTCTTTGCAAGTCGGATCCGTGCTTAGTACACGAAAGCTGTGCAATCAATGTGGGCTCTATCAACTTATGTGAAGCTCACACCAATACAGTTCTTGTGCGTCAAGTGCAATACTTAATGAACAAAAAATCAGTGCGCACACAATAGAGACTAGAGGGAGAAAGTCGAATGGCCCCTTGTCTACCCAACACATGCTTGTATTTTACTCTGACAAAATCTTAATATGATGTTTGTATTTTACCCAAGTCATCAAAAAGGTTAATTTCTCTCCACTTTCGCTTTCTGGTCAAAACGAATTTCAAGGAAGATGGAGGGCCCGAAATTTCTAAATGCCAATTTATGAACTCTGAAAGCAATCAAGGCTCCATTTATCCAGACTTCCCACACTCTGCTTCCACCGACCTGTACTCTGTTCTCTTTCAAAATGTATAATGGTTTCATCTTCAACCACTTCCTTTATATACGCAACGTAGAGATGTGCTGAGCAAAAGTGAGGAGCACTGAAAACGGGGGATTCCTACTCCAAAAATCCAGCACCAAAGGGGAAAAAAGTGACAGAAAAAATGACGAGTTGAAAATACATCTCTAGCGTCCTCTCGTACTTTAGTGACCACGAGAGATTGGGTCTCTTCTCTTCAAATATAAAGAGTAGAGTACTTTTTAACATTTAGATTATCAAATGTGCTCATTTAATAGTGTAGATTTTTTAAAACAATCTTTATTAATAAATGTTAAAATATTAATATTTTTTAAAGTTAAAAAATTACAAAAAATATATCTTTCAAATTTTATTTTAAAAAAATATTTTTTATTTTTATAACTATAAAATAAATAAATATTATTTGAAAAAATCTAGATCGTCGAATGAGCTCATCTGACGGTTTAAATATTGAAAAGCACCCTACTCTTTATATTTAAAAAGTAGAGGCCCCTAATACGAGCAAGAGAAAGCATTCCAGAAGCTACCGATGACAATGGCAGAAGTTGAGAATACATCTCTAGCGTCCTCTCGTACTTCAGTGACCACAAGAGATTAAGGTCTCTTCTCTTCAAATATAAAGAGTAGAGTACTTTTTAACATTTAGATCGTCAAATGTGCTCATTAAATAGTGTAGATCTTTTAAAACAATCTTTATTAATAAATGTTAAAATATTAATATTTTTTAAAGTTAAAAAATTACAAAAAATATATCTTTCAAATTTTATTTTAAAAAAATATTTTTTATTTTTATAACTATAAAATAAATAAATATTATTTAAAAAAATTTAGATGGTCGAATGAGTTCATCACGGTTCAAATATTGAAAAGCTATTGAAAAGCACCTTACTCTTTATATTTAAAAAGTATAGGCCCCCAATACCAGCAAGAGAAAGCATTCCAGAAGCCACCGATGACAATGGCGGTGGTCCTTCTGCCGTCATTGTTGAGAATATGGATTTTGTGGGTGGTTTCATGGTGAGAGAGCCGTTTATGGATCGGGGCTTTTGATTTGAGAATGGATCTTGGGTCGGATCTTGGATTGTTATGGATGAGATTACGATATCTGACTCAATTGACAATTGACACTTCCTTTTTGTTTTGATTTGGAGTAAATTTGCCAACTCATGAGTTAACGTAATAGAAAATTTAATGGAGATAACTTTTTGCACGGATTGATAAGTTTAGAAAAGATATTTGTCGAGAAATGCACATAAGATAAACTTTATAACGGAAAAGTATTTTTTTTTCTTTGGAAAAAAAGACAGAATAATAAATTATTTATGATTATTTAAACTTATTTCTCTTATAACGTTCCTGGAATTTTTGTATAATTTGTTTCTGGCAATTTCATGCTAGAATATGTTAGATTTAATAACTAATTTAGTTTTTGAGAGATTATAATTTTTAATTTAATTTTTAAAAAATTAATTATTTTAATTTAGTTTACAAGAATTATATTTATTTCAATTTAATTATTTTTGTTGCTAAAATATAAAATTTAATGTTGTCAAAAATTATTTTAACAAAAAGAGTAATTAAATTAAAGTAAATACAATTTTTCAATAATTAAATTACAATTACAATACTTATCTTTTACAAATAAATTAAGATAATATAACTTTTAAGGATTAAACTAATAATTTTTTCAATATGTTACTATAATTCGATAAATGCTTACTATTTTTCAAACCAATAAGTAAAGACTAGAGAGTGTATATATATATAGCCGAAAAATATAAAAGAGAATCAGTTTTTTTTCCCCTGGCTAATTATATTCGAATTATCTCGTTCCTCATTTATAATTTATAATCAAGTCTCTTCTCTGCGGTACTTGCATTATTTTATGTGCAGTCAAAATCAAGAATCTGCCTCTTTAATCACTATTGCTTTCTTTAATCTATTTTCTTATGCAAATAATTTGACGGACAGCCTATGGAGTAGAAGAATCAACGTAATATATTAATGGCTGAATGTAAGGCGGGGTCCATCACATCTATTATTATTATTTTATATAATATCCTATCGACAATACTGGCTGTATTTGATATGTTTTGTGAACAAATTTTTAGTTTATTTAATTAGATTATAAGTTTGTTTAACTAAAATAGATATATTTAACAAATAAATTTATTTAAGTATCTTATAATTTATTTTAAAATATTTTGAATAATTTATAATTTTTATACTTTTCTTTCTCGTTTATTATTTTATTAAAATTTTAATTCTATCCTTATTTTTTTATACATATAAAATATAATAATATACATATATAGTTATATAATAATAATTGAAATTTATTTAATTAAATAACAAAAAATAATGTATTTATTTTATATTATTTTAAAATTATAAAATATTATATAAATATATAATTTTATATTATTTTATAGCTAATTTAATAGTTATTTTTATTAAATATTTTTAATTTAATAAATTAATTTAATAATATTTAACTAAAAATTAATTTTTAAACATTGGTTAGTCAATACTTAGCTGGGTGGCTTTCGTATGAGTAAAATGTAAGAATAAATTAATCATTAGGAAGGTCAGAAAAATCTGTAATGGATTGATTCAATATTGTAGTATATTTTAAACTCTGCTTTGTGTCACGGGTCTGTTTAGTTATGGGAACACACAGTCACAAACTGAGGAAGAAGCCAAGCGAGTCTGGCTCATCGCGAAAGAGACTTTGTCGTTTGGCTAGATTCTAGTTTAATTACTTCTATTCATTCCTGTACTATATTATACTGTTCATGTTCACGGATTTTGATTTGTGGCCTCCCGTGAAACCCATCTTCCCCTTTTTTTTTTTTCAATCGAGTAAAAGGCTAATAATGGCGTATTGTTTCATTAAATTGAGAAGAGTAGCATCATTGTTTGCCAGAGTACATGATGAAGCCGGAAAATGATGAAAAATGATGTCAGAATGAAGGGATTTAATATCCTTTGCCAAGATGGTGAGCCTCCACGGATTTTTTAATTCTAGTATGGTATTACAATTTTTAATATTAGATTTAAAAATAATTCTTTTTATTTTCAAATCAATATTTTGAAATAATGTAAACTCGATCTTCATGTCTTTCTCCATGTGACATCAAATCTCTAAATCAGAACTCAATTATTTAAAGAAAGTTTTGAAAAAAATAATTTTTTAAATCAAAATTTATTTGTATAACAAAAAAATAATTATCATTATATCTAAACATATTATTACTATAATTTAGTCTTGACTTTAAATATAATAATTGATATATAAATATTACAACTAGGGATACCTTTACTAATAAGTAAAAATACTTTTTACATCCTTAAAATTTAAATTAAGTTTTAATTTTATCCTAAACTTTTTTTTATGTTAGTTATGTCCCAAAAAATATTGAGTACGCAGTCTACGTTTGCATTTCTCAGATAATACGTCACTTGCCACTGTAATGCTCCAATAATTTGTATGAATATTTAAAATCTATTATGAAGTTTAGTGAAAAATTTAATTGCGTGAAATATGTTTTCTTTCTTTGAATTAGTAAAGAAAATTTGGGAATAGAAATTTTAATTTTTAATTTAGGAAATTTTTTATAAATTTTTAAGGACCTAAGTGAACAAATCTTAAAAGCTAATGTGGCTATGCGCAATTTTATAGAAAAAGAAATTGATGGGGCCCACACATACAATTATTAGTTTCTCTTCTCCTTCTTCCTCCCGAGGCAATGCATCATTTCTTCGTTTCATTTTCATCTTCCTCTACAATCCTTTCTTTAAGTTCTTCCAGTGATCTGATATTTTCTAACCATACTTCCGATTCTTAGGAGTTCTATAAGCAAAGAGGTAAGTTTTATCTGCTCTATTTCTCTTTTTCTCCATTTTCGGACCTATGGAAGAAAATTAAGATTTTGAGTTTTAATGGATGAATTTAAGTGTGGATGTTAATGTAAAACATTCTTAAGTGATTTATGATGTTATTAGAACAAGAAATTTCGTAGAATTTGGATATTTGAAAAAGTTAGTGTTCTTGATGAAAATTTGAGATTTGAGCTTGGATTGTTGGTAAAAATTAGGGGTTTTAGTGTTAAAATACTCATTAGACATTGAGAAACAAAACCCATGGAAGAAATCAAAAGAAATGTTGTTTTAGATATGATTTTAGGATTTTTGGATGAAGAACACGAAGAACATTCGAAAATTTTCCCCAGAAAATACTGTTCACCGAGAAAAATTTTCCAGATTTTCTCGGTTACTGTAGCATTGACTTTAGTCAACTTTACTGTAGCATTGACTTTAGTCAACTTTACTGTAGCATTGACTTTAGTCAACTTTACTATAACATTGACTCGGTCAACGTTATTGTAGCTGCGTTCCGGACTAAGATACTGTTAGAAAGTTCTTTGAGTCTAGTTTCTAATAGTACAAGTTTCACTTGAAAATTCTAATGTATTCTTTATTTTTTCATCTTATTTACATTTTAGGAAATCTTTGAGAGTTATTTCCTAACACCTCATAATTTAGCTGCAAAGGGAAAGGTAGTTAGGGCCACATTCGAGGTGAGTGTGATAACCTTATCTCATCTATATTTCTTCAAAAGTTTTGTCATCAAGTATCATAAAGAAAATTGAGAAGGAGGACTTAAACGGTATGTTGTGTATTTATTTATCAAGGACTTGTATTCCTTGTATTTAAAGGTATTGTGGATTTCAAACCTCTTGTTTGATTAAATGTTAATTCTTATAAAATATGTAAAGTTAATGTTGATATTACCGTTATTATGTTGAGGTTGTGTGAATACTTGCGTTATGGTATGACGTGGTTATAATATTTTCGTGGTGGTGCACCCCACGGGAGAAGTTACAGGAGATATAAGGGTGGAGATATATCTTTCATGGAGAGATAAGGGTGGATGCGGCCAGGGGGCCGTGGGCAACGATCCACTGGTACTGTGGACGACCCGGTTGGTACGGGATTTGTGTTGGCACTGAGTAATTTATACTGTGTATATCATTGGTAACTGATGTGAGTTTAATTCAATGATATCTTTATGATACTATTTGCTAAATTACTTTTGATTGATAATGTTATCCATTCACTGAGTATTTCATTACTCATCCTATTATTTTACAACATTTCAGAATCTGTGGCTGACGCTGGGGATTTTCCAGGGGAATAGCGAGTTTATCTTAAACCAACCCTCTTGCATTTTCGGTTGGTTCCTTTGTATTCTATATCTTGTAAGCTCTAGAAGTAGCTCTGTGGTCACATAAGCCTCCTAGGATTTTCTTTTTTTTTTGTCGGACTATGTGTAAATATGAATATTATGTATGGTTTCATTGTACGGAAGTTAAGACCTTGATGATGTTTTTAACTTAGAGTTAATGTGAATCGGACTCACTGTTGAAGATGTGACAGCCACGTTGACTCAAACTTGATATACCAAAAATACCCTTAATGTAACGTAATTCCTCCTTAATTTTGTAGATCAATCGCCTATCTTTTGCATCATTACTGCCTCTCTTCCCTTCCACCGTCACCTTTCTTTTTCGCCTTCCATCATCATGTAATACTTATGGGATTTATCATACATGTATGTATATGTGTTGTATTTATAACTTGATTGTGCTATCTATAGATGTGAGTTCTTGACCTCCCACGACGTCTCATTGCAATGGAAAACACCCAAATTTGAGGTAAAACTTAAAATACTGGTTGATTATTCTGTTTTCAGTGTTAGTGGACCCTAGGGTGTAAACTTCGGTAGTATAGGTTCTTGGTTGTGAATCTTGTCACCAAAATTTCCTTGGAGTCTTTGGGGATGTTCTAGGTGTTGATTATGCTAAATGAGTGGAAGAAATTGGAAGATTGGGGTTTAATATTGTTTGGGCATCAAGCATTTACGAATTTGCAAAAAATTTGGGGATTCTGGGTCAATGTGTTGATAATCTTTAATAGAGATTGTTTCTATGGTATTTTGGTTAGCCCTAATGTCCAAAATAGGTTTGGAGAGGTTGGGAATCGTTTGGGAGCTCAATGTAGAAGCAAAGTGTGGAGTGTGAGCATGCTGTCATATGCACGCTTAAGTGCGCATTTGGTAAAGAATCAAGTTTCTCCGTGTGGCATCAGATGCTTGTCTAAGCGTGCTAGAATCATCCCTCATTTGCATTTTAACCCATTTTTATTATCTTTTACCACATCCTTCCATAGGAAACAATTCCATTTCATATCATCGACATCGAATGTGTTAATTTGAGGAGGAAAGAAGTGGCTTGGACACCAGGTGAGTAGCTAACCTACTCGGATGTTTTTCTAACAATATGGAGATCTCCAGGCATCGTCATACATATGAGTTAACACGATCTAGAAGAATCAAACATAAAACTAATTGTCTGTGTATGTGGAATGTATGTGAATAAAATGCAATGAACCATAATAGAGAAGAGTTAATGTGGTGCATAATGTGATGTTCCATTGTGTGGCATTATGATTACTTGTGGAATAGCATAGTAAATGGGCATTCCAAAGTATATACCAACCGTACATTTGAGAAATTTCAAAGGTTGTAAGAACAAATTCAATACACATAAATTCACACAACTTAAAAAGCGTAAAAATATCCCTCACCTTGTTTTCGAGCTTGATATAAGTAAAAAAAGGCCACAAACAACCACCCAAACAATTGTTAAGTCACTTATGAATTGAAACCAATTGAATTTTAGCTTTAAAGAAACTTTTATAAAAGCTCTAGCTTTTGCCACCCTGGGCGCCACATAAGCCCCTCCAAGTCCCACACATCCAACAATAGATGCCTTGGGTGCATAACGATTCATCTTCACATTCCCTTTTGTTTGTTGGCCCCTGGGGCACCAACATTTCTTCCTCTTTGTTTGGTGGGCACCCACCACTGAGCTCACATGTCCCTCTTCGAAAAGGATCCCAAATCCTCCCCTTTTGGTCCCAAACCTTCATCCATAGTTCAACTATCCCAAAGGGCCCTCAAATGATGTTTGTTGGTCATTAAAAATCCTTCTAATTCGCCAAGGAAAGAGCTAAAAGAGGAAATCACAAACAATTCAAAGATTCCATAAGTAAAGCTTCAATTTCAAACATATTTCCTTTAGCCCATTCCATTTGCCTTTCCACCACCTAAATCAATTTCAAAACAACATAAATATATTCAAAAGGAAGCAAGATTTTAGTTTAAGTAGCTCCTAATCCATTTCCCTTCTCATATTCTATTATAAGGTTTCAAGAATCCAAGAACAAGGAGGTTAAAGAAAGTCTTGCACTAACCTCTTGAAAAGAATATTCCAGTGAGCCCATGGTCACTAGAGAAAGGGTCCCTTGCTAGAGTGGGAGAAAGCTAAAGTCTTGATGAATGAGGGAGAGGAGATGGCATCCCAACTCCCAAGCACAGAGAATGAGAGAGTGAGGGTGGCATGATAAATGAAGAAGGGGAGCTTTAAGTTGAATATATTCACTTACATGGACCATTTTGCCCCTCTCCTCCCTTCTCGTTTACAACTACACACCACCCCACTCACTCGTTCAGAAATATTTCCCCTAGCTCACCAAGACACAAACACCAAAATGTTTACCACAAGTTTCCAAAATAACCACATTTAATTATTTCCTCTTATTTAAGTTCCTGCACAAGGGCCTATTTGATAAAATTCATAAACCACACGTGCCCAAGATTAGTTTACCATTATTTAATTATTTCCATTACCATCACCACACATACACATATGCACGCAAGAAGAATGCACACTTACAAATTTTAACAAATTCCAACATTTTAAAATATAAATAGATTTTCAAATTAACCCCAAAATTCACACATAGGCATATAAAGAATGAATACGTTGACTGAGTGGAAATAAAATTCCAACAAGTATTACAGTTTATGCTTGATTAATAGGCGATATGGGTAGTTTTATGCCTTTTTCCTTATTGTCTACTCACTAAGATTTTGAGTCTCACCTTTTCTCATGTACCAATTTTTAGTTTTCAAGTTCGTCAAGGAGCTCCTACTTGAGGAGTAGCAGATGTCCAAGTCCTGACCCCTCTCTCGCATCTTAAGGTTGGTGTTTTGGTTAAAGTGTTCCCTCTTTTGTACTCAAGAGGTGCTCTGTAGCGATCTAGGACTCTTATAGGTGTATTTTGTATCTAATGTAATGAATTGCAAGACATACAACTATTCTTTTAGGCATGTTTCTGTATATTCCCTAGTGATGTATGGTATGGGAATGCATAGAAACATGCATAACTTCTTGTATGACCCCTGAATATCAATTATATAATGAATGTTGTACTATGTTATTTTATGTTACCTCATGATTTGCATGTTGCTATGGTTCATGAGTAGAGGCTTATAGTCATGGTTAGAAACCATTCATTTTGTTGGTCTCGTCCCCAAATTGAGGCCTGACAACTTGTTTTCCTATTGGGCTAAAGGTTTTTGAAAAATTGATGTCAGGTTTATGATGAAATCCTTTAGCAACTAACCAAGCTTTAAAACGCTCTAAGGATCCATATTGCTTATACTAAACTCTAAAAATCCATTTTGAGCATACTATATTTGTGTGAGGCTATGTAGGAACAAAGGACCAGGTTTTATTATTTGTTAATGCCCCAAATTCTTCTTTCATAACTTGTAACCAATGATCATATTGTAAGGCTTCTATTACTATAATGGACACCACAACATTATGTTTTGATGAGGCAGCATTATTAGATGAAGTGATTACACCAACAAATGGAGGTTTGGGTTTATAAAGTCCCTTTTGACTTCGAGTAACCATTAGGTAAAAAGGAGCAGATAAAGGAATTGGTGCAATAGTGTCATGATTAATCTATTCAGTTGTTGTAATAGGTTTTGCATTTAACAAGGAAGGAAGGGCATATCTCATGGAGCTAGAGGTATTAGAGTTGCTATGTTGTGTAAAGTGAATATCATAATCAATATGAAGAGAGAGAACTAACTTGGAAGGAGTAGAATGTGCTGTTGCAGAGGAGTCTTTTGATGGGCCTTCATTTGGAGTAATTGAAAAAGCTATAATAGAGTCAACACTAGAGGACAACTGAATAGAAGAGAAAGGAAATTGATCAGTAGAGGAATTTTTCTAACTTTTGAATAAAGTGGGATAAGCAAAATCTGCATGATCAAATATCACATGTCTTGAGAAATAAATTCTCCTTTGAGGAGATAAACATTTAAATCCTTTTTTTTAATTATTGTAGTAACCAAGAAAAACACATTTGGCATAGTGGAATTGCATTTTTTTTTGGTTATATGGAGTCAAGCTGTAATACCCCCAGTATTACGTTATCGTAAGAAAGCAGGAGTTCATGCACGTAAAAATTTTCTTTTCGCAAATAGACATGCAGCCACATTTTTTTGAGATTAGGGATAATAAAATTTGGAGGATCGAATTTCTTAAATGGATAATACTGTAATATCTGTGGTCAAATTTCTCCCTCTGTTTGAAATTTTCTATCTGTCGATATGAGTTCATCACCATGTTTGTACATTTCAGAAAAAAATATATATTAAAAATGATGTCAAAATGAAGGGATTTAATATCCTTTGTCATATGGTAAGCCTCCACGGATTTTTTAATATTAGTAAGGTATTACTATTTTTTTATTTTAGATTTAAAAATATTCTTTTTATTTTCAAATCAATATTTTGAATAAATTTAAACTCGATCTTCATCTCTTTCTTCATGTGAAATCATCAAATCTCTAAGTTATAACTCAATTATTTAAAGAAAGTTTTGAAAAAATAAATTTTTTAAATCAAAATTTATTTGTATAACAAAAAAAAATAATAATTATTATTATTATATCTAAACATACTATTACTTTAATTTAGTCTCGACTTTAAATATAATAATTGATATATAAATATTATAACTAAGGAATACCTTTACTAATAGGAAAAAGTACTTTTTACGTCTTTAAAATTTCATCAAGTTTCAATTTCGTTCTTAATTTTTTTTTTTTGCATTAGTTATGTCTCGAAAAATATTGAATAGGTGGTCCATATTCATACTTCTCAAGTAGCACGTCATTTGTCTTATGGACTCAAACTTAATATACCAAAAATACCCTTAATGTATAAGTAATTCCCCTTCTTAATTTTGCAAACCCATCACTTATCTTTTCCATCATTGTTGGCTCTCTTCCCTTCATCATCTTCTTTCTTCTCCACCTTCCATCATCATGTAATACCTATGGGATTTATCATACATGTATGTATATGTGTTGTTTTTATAACTTGATTGTGCTATCTATGTATTTGATACCTTGGAGGAATGGATAAATGATTTTTATGATGTGCGGGTATTTGTGCAGGGGTTGTTATTATGATGTGCTAATCTATTTAAGAGAATCTTTCTAATAAACCCTTGATGAGATGCTAAATTGAAAATGAGAAGAAAACCTTGTAATTGATGTGAAAGTGTGATATGGAGTTGTTTATGCTGCGGTGAACTTTATTTTGTATGTTGGTATGAGTTTGGTGGGTATCAGGAGTCTCATTATGACCTCGAGGATTATGGAGGAGGAGTAAAGGATTGAGGGGCAAGGGAGCAGTTGGTCACCCTAACTCCTCGAACTTAAACTCATAATACAGACATATAAGATATACACACCCCCACATGTTGCTTTCGTCACTCTCAATGCCTTTGCCTTTTCCTCCCTCAAAGACACCAAAATCACTCAAAGCTTTCCACCATTTTTTCCTTGGTGAGTCCTTGGCCTCCCACGACTTCTCATTACAACAGAAAAACCCCAAATTTGAGGTAAAACTCAAAACCCTTGTTGATTATTCTATTTTTAGTGTTAGTGAACCCTAGGGTGTAAAATTGGGCAGTATAGGTTATTGGGTGTGAATCTTGTCACTAAAATTTCCTTAGAGTCTTTGGAGATGTTCTGTGTTGATTATGCTAAACGAGAACAAGAAATCGAAAGTTTTGGGTTGAATATGGTAGGGCAAGCATCTACGAACGTGCAAACAATTTAGGGATTTTGGGTCTATGTGTTGATAATCTTTAATAGAGATTGTTTCTGTGGTTTGAGTATATGATTTTGGGATGCTTTCATGGTATTTTGGTTAACCCTAATGTCCAAAAGAGGTTTGGAGACATTGGGAATTGTTTGGGAGCTCTTAGAGTGTAGAAACAAAGTGTAGAGTGTGAGCATGCTGTCATTAAGCATGCACTTGGCAGAGAACCAAGTTTCTTTGTGTGGCGTGCATAACTGCATATACTTGTCTAAGCGTGCTGGAATCATCCCTCCTTTGCATTTTAACCTGTTTTCCTAATCTTTTACCATATCCTTCCATAGGAAACACTTCCATTTCATATCTTCCACATCGAATATGTTAATTTGAGGAGGAAAGAAGTGGCTCAGACCCTAAGAGAATAGGTAACCTACTCGGATGTTTTTTCTAAAAATATGGAGATCTCTAAGCATTGTCATACATATGATTTAACATGATCTAGAAGAATCACACAAAACTAATTGTGTGTGTATG
Source organism: Biancaea sappan (assembly GCA_037074585.1). Lineage (NCBI taxonomy): Eukaryota > Viridiplantae > Streptophyta > Magnoliopsida > Fabales > Fabaceae > Biancaea > Biancaea sappan. The sequence goes on from CM073492.1 coordinate 67,768,995, forward strand.
TAGAATGCATGTGTATAAAATGCAATGAACCATATTGGAGAGGAGTTAATGTTGTGCATGATGTGATGTTCTCTTGTGTGGCATTATGATTACTTATGGAATAGCATAGTAAATGGGCATCCCAAAGGATATACCAACCATACATTTGAGAAATTTCAAAGGTTGTAAGAACAAGTTCAATACACAGAAATTCACACAACTTAAAGAAAGTTAAAAAAAAATCCCTCACCTTGTTTTCGAGTGAGATATAAGTCCGCAAAGGCCACAAACAACCACCCAAACAATTGTTAAGCCACCTATGAATTGAAACCAATTGAATTTTAGCTTTAAAGAAACTTTTATAAAAGCTCTAGCTTTTGGCGCCCTGGCCGCCACACAAGCCCCTCCAAATTCCACACATCCAACCATGGGCAACTTGGGTGCCTAGCCATTCATATTCTCGTTCCCATTTATTTGTTGGCACATGGGGCACAAACACTCCTTCCTCTTTATTTGGTGGGCACCTACCATTGAGCTCAAGCATCCTTCTTCGGAAAAGACCCCAAATCCTGCCCTTTTAGTCTCAAACCTTCATCCATAGTTCAACCATCCCAAAGGGTACTTAAATGATGTTTGTTGGTCACTGAAACTCTCCTAATTCACCAAGGAAAGAGCTAAAAGAGGAAATCACAAAACAACTCAAAGATTCCATAAGTAAAGCTTCAATTTCTAACATATTTCCTTCAACCCATTCCATTTGCCCTTCCACCACCCAAATCAATTTCAAAACAACATAAATATGTTCAAGAAGAAGCAAGATTTTAGTCTAATTAGCTCCTAATTTATTTCCCTTATCATATTCTATTATAGGGTTTCAAGAATCCAAGAGCAAGGAGGTTAAAGAAAGTCTTGCACTAGCCTCTTGAAAAGAATATTCTGGTGAGCCCACGGTTGCCGAAGAAAGGGTCCCTTGCCAAAGTGGGAGAAAGATGAAGTCTTAATGAATAAGGAGGAGGAGATGGTGTCCCAAATCCCAAGTACACAAAGAGAGAGAGGGTGTGTGACAAATGAAGAGGGGGAGCTTTAAATTGAATATATTCATGCATATAGACCATTTTGCCCCTCTCCTCCCTTTTCATTTACAATTACACGCCATCCCACTCACCCGTTCAGAAATATTTCCATTAGCTCACTAAGACACCAACACCAGAATGTTTATCACAAGTTTCCAATTATTTGCTCTTATTTAGGTCCCTACTTAAGGGCCTATTTGATACAATTCACAAACCACATGTGCCCAAGATTAGTTCACCATTAGTTAATTATTTCCATTACCATCACCACTCATATACTTATGTACGCAAGAAGAATGCACACTTACAAAGTTTAACAAATTCCAACATTTTAAAATATAAATAAATTTTCAAATTAACCCCAAAATTCACACAGGCATATAACGAATGAATATATTGACCAAGCGGAAATAAAATTCCCACAGGTATTACAGTTTATGCTTGATTAATAGGCTATACCAGTTATTTTATGCCTCTTTCCTTATTGTCTACTCACTAAGATTTTGAGTCTCACCTTTTCTCATGTACCAATTTTTTGATTCTGAGTTTGTTGAGGAGCTCCTGCTTAAGGAATAGCGGATGTCCCAACCCTTCTCTTTCATCTTAGGGCTGGTGTTTTGGTTAAAGTATTCCCTCTTTTGTAACTTAAAGGTGCTCTGTAGCAGTCTAGGACTCTTATGGGTGTATTTTGCAACTAATGTAATGAATTGCAAGATGTGCAACTATTCTTTTGGGTGTGTTTCTCTATATTCCCTAGTGATGTATGATATGGGAAAGCCTAGAAACATGCATAACTTCTTGTATGATGCTTGAATATCAATTGTGTAATGAATGTTGTACTATGTTATTTTATGTTATCTCATGATTTTCACGTTGTTATGGTTCATGAGTAGAAACTTATAGTCATGGTTAGAAACCATTCATTGTGCCGATCTCGTCCCTAAATCGAGGCATGACAACTAGTTTCACCACTAGGCTAAAGGTTTTTGAAAAATTGATGTCAGGTTTCTGATGAAATCCTTTAGCAACTAACCAAGCTTTACCATTTGGCATATACTTAACTCTAAAAACCCATTTTGAGCCTCTACATTCATATGAAGCTGTGAAAGAACAAGGAACCAAGTTTTATTATTTGTTAATGCCCCAAATTCTTCTTTCATAGCTTGTAACAAGTGATCATATTGTAAGGCTTCTATTACTGTAGTGGGCACCACAACATTATGTTCTGATGAGGTGCACATCTCATGGAGCTAGAGGTATTAGAGTTTCTATGTTGTGTAAAGTGATGATCAGAATCAATATGAAGAGAGGGAACTAACTTGGAAGGAGTAGAATGTGCTATTGCAGATGTAATACCCATGAAAAATAAAATATAAATGCGTGTTTATAAACTACTATTACTATTTCAGTATACAGTATTATTCACCCATATAATACTATTTACGTATATGGTACTGTTCATCTATACAATCAAAATGTCAAGTACTAGATGTGGTTTGATCATAAGAGAAAACTAGAAAGAAATTTGTAGGAGAAAATGACATTTTATATGAGAGAATTCCCTGAGGGACTAAATTGAAAGGAAACTAAATTAGTAAATTGATTATACTAGTAGATGAGACTAGTAAGTGAGACTAGTAGATGAGACTAGTAAGTGAAACTAGTAGATGAGACTAGTAAGTGAAATTGGTAGGTGAGACGGGGTAGATGGACTAGTACCCTTAAATTTTCCTATAAATAGACCCTTCCATTTCACTTTCAAAATCACACATTCAACTTCTCTTCTTCTCTCCTTAAGATTTCTTGGTCCAACGTTAGACCTCTGAGATTTTTGGCCTTTCCTTTTCAGCTTAGGTAAGGATACTATGCCTTTTTTATGTCTTTTAATTTTAGAAGCTATTTCCTTAAGTATGCTATGTGGTTGCGGCTTTGGCTGATCTTCCACATCAGAAAAACTGTCCTTAGCTGTTTATATGTTATTTTGATTACCGAAATAGGATGTAAACTGTGAAGAATATATGTCTAGGAAAGTTCTGGCTAAGGAAAGACCTAGTTTTTAAGTGTGTCCATTGTGACCCTCCACTCTTTCCTGGGAATTTACCTGGTGTACTCTTTTACAGATTGTATTCTCTATTTCTGGTATGAATAGTAACCGTACGTATGAACAAAATCTGTACGAAAACAATCCTAACGTATTTTCTCTAATCTTTCATGAAAATCTCCATGGCAGAACACTGAAATTCACCTGAGTACTCTTATTTGTAACGACTTAGAGAAGCGATACTCGTACGGAATCCAGGTGAGTGGAACGACCCCGTTTTAATAGAGTTTTAGCATTACTGGTGATAAAAAGTATGTCGTAAGACACTCCCAAGATTCATAGGGATAAATTGGGTTCAAAATGACGAATCTAAGGAAATAATTAATCCAGAAGTATGGATAAGACAAAACAAGTATTTCATGATGATGTGAAGTTTGAATCTTTTCAATACAGTTTAATTGTTATCTTGATTTAAGGTTTATAAACCTATAATATAGTTACATACTATACCTATTATATGGATGAATATTATATTGTACTTCTGATTATGATATGAAATACTATGCTATTGATTGTGATTGAGCGGGAGAATACCCCCTCTCAAGGCAAGGCGGAAAACCCAGTTCAAAAGGTGTTTGACCAACGAGTGTGGAGACAACGATTCCCTCAGTAGGGATATAGCCCGGATTGATAACGGATCCGTGAGGTGCCCTAGCTAAGAGGATGAGGTTGTGCGTCATGGCGGAAATATACAGAATTGGTGAGCTGGCCTATGTGCACTCTCTGGGATATATTGCCATTGATGAGTACTAGTAACATTTGCTGAATTGGATGGATTTTTATCTTTTTGTATGTAATTTCTAACTATGTCTATTGGTTGAGTTTGAGCCTTCGGATATACTTGTATGACTGGCAATGTATTTGAATTTTATTAACGTGAGGCCGATTCACTCATTGAGTTTAAAAGCTCACACTCTTTGTGAATTTTTTTATTCAGATCAAGTTGCCGGCGAAGAATATCCATTAGAGGAGTAAATCACCTTGGACCTTCCTGCTGTCGGGTAGGCCCCTCTTTTGTCATAGATTATGGTGCTCTGTAATCGTCTAGGACATCGAGGTCAGGGGTTTGGTATTTGGCTTGTATTTCAATATGATAATGTATTTTTTATTGAGAATCTATTATTTTTAATTAAGAAAATTTGATATATTTTCTTCGTATTTATTAAGGAATGATTATTTTGAGAATATAGAGATAATGACTAATAATTTAACTAATGGGTAAGAATTTGTCGAAAGGCTTACAGTGATGGGATATTCATCATTGTGCCGGTCATGTGCCCAGAAAACGGGTCGTGACAAAGTTGGTATCAGAGCAAAGGTTGTTAGGTCTCCTAGTGATTACAGAGCAAGGTGTCTTTAGTGGGCCTTTCCCTATTGTCGTGATTGTAGCACGACAATAGGATGAAGATATACCAAAAGCCCTATAGAGTTTAAAATTCTTTTCTTTCGTGTCTCTCCTTAAAGCATAATAGTGACGATACATATTATTTTTAATTGTAGAATAAGTTTAGATGGCACCAAGAAATCAAACGCTTCTGGAATCCGCACAAGATCTGGCAGGGCCCTGGTCCCTCCAGTTGCTCAGTCAGCAGATGCAAGGCTAGAGATGCCTAATCATGCAGAAGGTAACCATGCACAAAATAGAGAGATGCCCACTAAAAACCCTGAAAGAAGTGGTGGAGTACCATCACAAATCGACGCGACTGTAGTGATTGAAGCATTAGCTGCAATGCAGAACGAGGTAAATGGGCTGAAGGAACTTCTGATGGGACAGTCATCTGAAGATAACTCACAGGCATCAGTACATGCTACAAGAGTGCAAGAGATAGACCAGATGCCACCCCCACCCCCTCCTCAAGATTGGGTAAGGATAGAGGTCAAGATCTCAGAATTTATGAAGCTGAATCCGCCAACCTTTGCAGGAGATGTTAATGAAGACCCACAACGTTTTCTAGATGATTGTGAGAAAATCCTTGACACGTTGGAGTGCCCTGAACCTCGAAGAGTGACTCTTGTTACCTTTCAATTAAGAGGTAAGGCAGACCGCTGGTGGCGAACATAGAAGAAAGGCATGGCCAGAAATTCCCCACCCCTCAAATGGAAGGACTTTAAAAGAATTTTTCGAGAACAATTTATTTCGGAGAGTATACGAGAACCAAAGATGAATGAGTTTGAGACACTCCGGCAAGGAGCACGAACCGTCGATGAATACGACAATCTGTTTGTGGAGTTATCTGAATATGCTACTCACATGGTCCTAACTGAAAAAGAAAGGATCAGACGGTTTATTAAAGGCCTTCGAGAGTCTCTATTTGACAGGGTGGGATCGAAGATACGAGATTTTTCATCCTATACAGAAGTCGTCAACATCACCCGTATGATGGAAGAAAGAGATATGCATAAAGAAAAATGGAATAACAAAAGAACAAGGAAACAAGATGAAAAATCACGCTACCACGGAGAGAGTTCTGCACCCACTAAAACCACTGGACATGTAGCCTCTACCGCTAGTGCACCACAGCGTCAACAAAGTGGCACAGGGGGTCAACAAAGGCCCTGGTGCTCTAAATATGAAAGAAACCACTTCGGAGCTTGTTTTACCAACAACAACACTAAGGTCTGTTACCAATGTGGTCAACAGGGCCACATCAAAAGAGATTGCCCCCAACTCCTCACGAGATCTGGCCAAGGATCAGTACACCCTAATCAATCAGAGGCCACTGTTGCCAACAGAGCCCCTATAACAGTAGGAGGCAATAGAATCAGAAGAGGTGCTGGTAGAGGACAAGGTGGTCGAGGTCAAGCTTCAGCAGGCCGAGGGACCGCTCGAGTATTCACTTTAACCCGTCAAGATGCTCAGGCATCTAATACGGTGTACCCTTCTGATTGAATCAAATTTTGTACATGTTTTGTTTGACTCTGGCTCTACGCATTCCTATGTGTCACCATTCTTTGCTAAGAACCTTAAACAAAAAGTTGTTAGATTAGAATGTCCGTTCTTAGTAACTACGCCTACTGGAGGCACCCTACTAATAGAACGAGGCTACCAGGCTTGCAAGATAAGAGTCAGAGAAATAAATACAACAGTAGACCTAATGCTGTTGGATATGACAGACTTCGTTGTCATCTTAGGTATGGATTGGCTAGCATCTTGTCATGCTACTCTGGATTGCTATAATAAGATAGTTAAGTTCAATATTCCAGGGGAACCCTCCTTCGTATTTCATGGTAAACGTGGTGAGATTTCTAGAAATCTTATATCATTAATGTATGCCCAACGTTTATTGCGAAAGGGCTGTCAAGGATACTTGGCATTTGTTAAAGATATTAAGAAAGAAGAACTAAAAGTAGAGGATGTCCCAGTAGTCCAAGAGTTTGTAGACGTCTTCCTGGATGATCTACCAGGTGTACCCCCAGATCGAGAGATTGAGTTTCAGATAGAGCTACTCCAGATACTCGCCCAATCTCTATACCCCCTTATAGGATGGCGCCAACAGAATTAAAAGAGCTAAAGACTCAGTTACAAGACTTGCTAGATAAAGGCTTTATAAGGCCAATGTATTCACCTTGGGGATCTCCTATTCTATTCGTGAAAAGAAGGATGGATCGATGAGGCTATGCATAGATTATAGGCAATTGAATAAAGTAACTATCAAAAATAAATACCCGTTGCCTCGTATTGACGACCTCTTTGATCAACTTCAAGGAGCCAAGTATTTTTCAAAGATTGACTTGAGGTCTGGTTATCACCAACTCAAGATCAAGGAGGAGAATGTGCCTAAAACAGCCTTTCGTACCAGATATGGGCACTACGAGTTCTTGGTAATGTGATTTGGATTAACAAATGCACCAGCTGCTTTCATGGATTTAATGAATAGGATTTTTAAATCCTTCTTAGACAAATTCGTTATTGTCTTCATAGACGACATTCTGGTGTACTCAAAGACTTCAGAAGAGCATGAACAATACCTTCGTATTGTGTTGCAGACATTGAGGGATCATCAATTGTATGCCAAATTCTCTAAATGCGAGTTTTAGATTGATCGCGTGACTTTCTTGGGACATGTGATCTCCAAGGATGGCATCCAAGTAGACCCAAGCAAAGTAGAAGCAGTCAAAATGTGGCCTAGACTCACCTTCATCACGGAGATTCGCAGCTTCTTAGGATTGGCAGGATATTATCGTCGTTTCATCCAAAATTTTTCCCAGTTAGCCGCCCCTCTCACACGTCTGACTAGGAAAGGAGTAAAGTACCAATGGGATGATGCTTGTGAAGAAAGCTTCTAAGAACTTAAGAAAAGGTTAATTTCTGCACCTGTATTAGTCTTACCCTCAGGACCTGGAGGTTTTACAGTGTACTGCGATGCATCAAGAGTAGGGTTAGGATGCGTTCTCATGCAGCATGGCCAGGTAGTGGTATATGCATCGAGACAGCTTAAGAAACATGAACAAAACTACCCCACCCACGATCTGGAGATGGCAGCAGTAGTTTTCGCCCTAAAGATATGGCGACACTATCTATACGGAGAAACCTGCGAAATCTACACTGACCATAAAAGTCTAAAATATATTTTCGACCAAAAGGACCTAAACTTGAGGCAAAGGAGATGGGTAGAATTACTAAAAGATTATGATTGCAATATTCTTTACCACCCAGGCAAAGCGAACGTGGTGGCAAATGTTTTGGGTCAAAAATCTATGGGTAGTCTAGCCCATATAGCAGTGACAAGAAGACCATTGATCAAAGAACTACAGGAGCTGAGAACAAAAGGTGCTACTCTCGAGGTTACAAGGATAGGTTCATTTTTAGCCCATATCAGGGCTAGATCTTCCCTTGTAGACCAGATACGGATATCCCAAATAGAGGATCCTGAGCTTGTCCAAATTATGGATAAGGTAAAGAATAATGAAGCGAATAGTTTCACACTCGATGATGCAGGAGCCTTGCGTTTTGAACAACGGTTGTGCGTACCAGATGTTGGAACTCTTAGACGAGACATCATGGAGGAAGGCCACAATGCTGCATATGCTGTACATCCAAGAGCCACCAAGATGTATCAGGATCTGAAACAGATCTACTGGTGGAAAGGAATGAAACAAGACATAGCAGAATTTGTGTCTCGTTGTTTAACCTGTCAACAGGTTAAGGCTGAGCATCTAAAGCCAGGAGGCTCGTTACAGTAATTAGAGATTCCTGAAAGGAAATGGGAACGAGTGACGATGGACTTTGTTGTTGGTCTACCTCGCTCCACAGGAGGTTATGACTCAGTTTGGGTCATTGTTGACCGACTAACCAAATCAGCACACTTTATTCCAGTCAAAACCACTTACGGTGTGGTGACGTTGGCACAATTGTATATTAAGGAAATAGTGAAGCTACATGGAGTACCCATATTTATTATTTCTGATAGAGGTCCTCAATTTACTTCTCGTTTCTGGAGAAGTTTTCAAGAAGCATTAGGTACTCGAGTGGACCTCAGTACCCTTTTCACCCAAAGACAGACAGACAGTCAGAGCGGACGATTCAGACGCTAGAGGACATGTTACGAGCTTGTATCCTAGATTTCAGTGGTAGCTGGGAGAAGCATTTGTATCTCGTAGAGTTTACATATAACAACAGCTACCAAGCCACTATTGGGATGGCACCCTATGAGGCCTTGTACGGGAGACGTTGCAGATCTCTGATCGGTTGGTTCGAGGTAGGTGAAGTGAAAGCATTAGGACCTGACTTGGCCCAGGATGCCCTAATCAAGGTTAAAACAATACAGGATAGGATGCAAGCAGCTCAAAGTAGACAAAAGGCATACGCTGACCACAGACGATGTGATTTGGAGTTCTCAGTCGGCGATATGGTATTCCTAAAAGTCTCTCCAATGAAAAGTGTGTTGAGATTTGGAAGGAAAGGAAAGTTGAGTCCTAGGTACATCGGGCCTTATGAGATTTTAGAACGAGTGGGAAAAGTGGCTTATCGGCTCGCCCTACCTATGGAACTGGAAGAGATTCACCATGTTTTTCACGTATCCATGCTGAGGAAGCACCTTCCTGACCCTTCTCACATACTTCACCCTTCTCACAATGATTCTATCCTAGTAGATGAAAACTTGTCATACGAGGAGGTACTGGTGGCTATCTTCGATAGTCAAGTAAAGAAACTCTGATCTAAAGAGATTCCATCAGTCAAGGTGTTGTGGAGGAATCAAACTCACGAAGAATCAAACTCCGACATGCGTTCTAGATATCTGCATCTTTTCACGACTTGAGGTAATTTAAATTAGGAGGACCAAATTTCTTAAAGGGGGTGATAATGTAATACCCATGAAAAATAAAATATAAATGCGTGTTTACAAACTACTATTACTATTTCAGTATATGATACTATTCACCCATATAATACTATTTACGTATATGGTACTGTTCATCTATACAATCAAAATGTCAAGTACTAGATGTGGTTTGATCATAAGAGAAAACTAAAAAGAAACTTGTAGGAGAAAATGACATTTTATATGAGAGAATTCCCTAAGGGACTAAATTGAAAGGAAACTAAATTAGGAAATTGATTATACTAGTAGATGAGACTAGTAAGTGAGACTAATAGATGAGACTAGTAAGTGAAACTAGTAGATGAGACTAGTAAGTGAAATTGGTAGGTGAGACGGGGTAGATGGAATAGTACCCTTAAATTTTCCTATAAATAGACCCTTCCATTTCACTTTCAAAATCACACATTCAACTTCTCTTCTTCTCTCCTTAAGATTTCTTGGTCCAACGTTAGACCTCTGAGATTTTTGGCCTTTCCTTTTCAGCTTAGGTAAGGATACTATGCCTTTTTTATGTCTTTCAATTTTAGAAGCTATTTCCTTAAGTATGCTCTGTGGTTGCGGCTTTGGCTGATCTTCCACATCAGAAAATTGTCCTTAGCTGTCTATATGTTATTTTGATTACCGAAATAGGATATAAACTGTGAAGAATACATGTCTAGGAAAGTTCTGGCTAAAGAAAGACTTGGTTTTTAAGTGTGTCCATTGTGACCCTCCACTCTTTCCTGGAAACTTACCTGGTGTACTCTTTTACAAATTGTATTCTCTATTTCTGGTATGAATAGTAACCATACATATGAACAGTATCTGTACGAAATTTTCTCTAATCTTTCATGAAAATCTTCGTAGCGGAACACTGAAATTCACCTCAGTACTCTTATCCGTAACGACTTAGAGAAGCGATACTCGTACAGAATCCAAGTGAGTGGAACGACCCCGTTTTAATAGAGTTTTAGCATTACTGGTGATAAAAAGTATGTCGTAGGACACTCCCAAGATTCATAGGGGTAAATTGGATTCAGAATGACGAATCTAAGGAAATAATTAATCCAGAAGTATGGATAAGACGAAACAAGTATTTCATGATGATGTGAAGTTTGAATCTTTTCAATACAGTTTAATTGTTATCTTGATTTATGGTTTATAAACCTATAATATAGTTACATACTATACCTGTTATATGGACGAATATTATATTGTACTTCTGATTATGATATGAAATACTGTGTTATTGATTGTGATTGAGCGGGACAATACCACTTCTCAAGGCAAGGCGGAAAACCCGGTTCAAAGGGTGTCTTGACCAACGAGTGTGGAGACAACGATTCCCCCAGTAGGGATATAGCTCGGATTGATAACGGATCCGTGAGGCGCCCAAGCTAAGAGGATGAGGTTGTGCGTCATGGCGGAAATATACAGAATTGGTGAGCTTGCCTATGTGCGCTCTCCGGGATATATTGCTATTGATGAGTACTAGTAACATTTGTTGAATTGGATGGATTTTTATCTTCTTGTATGTAATTTTTAACTATATCTATTGGTTGAGTTTGAACCTTCGGATATACTTGCATGACTGGCGATGTATTTGAGTTTTATTAACGCGAGGCCGATTCGCTCATTGAGTTTAAAAGCTCACACTCTTTGTGAAATTTTTTTATTCAGATCAAGTTGTCGGCGAAGAATATCCACTAAAGGAGTAAATCACCTTGGACCTTCCCGCTGTCGGGTAGGCCCCTCTTTTGTCATAGATTATGGTGCTCTGTAATCGTCTAGGACATCGAGGTCATGGGTTTGGTATTTGGCTTGTATTTTAGTATGATGATGTATTTTGTATTGAGAATCTATTATTTTTAATTAAGAAAATTTGATATATTTTCTTCGTATTTATTAAGGAATGGTTATTTTGAGAATATAGAGATAATGACTAATAATTTAACTAATGGCTAAGAATTTGTCGAAAGACTTACAGTGATGAGATATTCATCATTGTGCCAGTCATATGCCCAGAAAAAGGGTCGTGACAGCAGAGGAGTCTTTTAACGAGCCTTCATCAGGAGTAATTGAAGAAGCTATAATAGAGTCAACATTAGAGGACAATTGAATAGAAGAAAAAGGACACTGATCAGCAGAGGAATTTTTCTAACTTTTGAACAAAGTGGGATAAGCAAATCTGCATGATCAATATATCGCATGTCTTGAGATATAAATTCTCCCTTGAGGAGATAAACATTTAAAGCCTTCTTTTTTTTTTTTCTAATTATTGTAGTAACAAAAAAAACACATTTGGTGGAGTGGAATTGCATTTTATTTTTGTCATATAGAGTCAAGTTGTAACACCCTCGATATTATGTTCACTACAAAAAAAAAATGATAGTCACCACCAAAAGTCTAAAAGTCATCACCAAAGACTTTGGGTGGCGACTTTTAGTGGCGACTAAAGTTGTCGTTGAAAGTTCGTGGCTAAAAGTTAGTCACCCTTTAGTGGCGACTACAGTCGCCCCCAAAAGTCATCTTGTTGCAAAAAGAAAAAAAACAAAATTAGTGCCAAAAAGCAAAGTCCCCACCCAAAACAACCTAAAAGTCACCATCAAAAGTCACTTGTCATTTTTTTGGACCCGGATTGGTCCTACGGGTTGACCCTAGACCCATTCTACCCGTGTGGGTCTTGACAGGTCCACTAACTCACTGCCCTAGGTGAGTCGATATTTTTGTGTGTAATATTCAAGTTTATTTGAAATTAAACCAAACACATGCATAACTGAGATTCGAACCTGAGTCCCTTGCTTTCAACTGTGTATCTTGCCATCTTGCCATCTTGCCACCACTTCATTTGTGCTCTACAAGGGAAAAACATTTTCTATATATATATATATATAATCCGTTAAAATTATTTTAAGGCAAAAAACTCACAAAACTAATATGGAACAACATCTAACTTAACAAAAAGTAAATATATTATTACTAATAAATTAAGAAATAAGAAAAAAATATAATTATATATATTAATCTATTAAAATTGACTTTTGGTGGCGATTATGGAAGTTGTCACTAAAAATCTGACTTTTGATCAAAAGTCTGAATTTTTTTTGGTTAATTTTATTTTTAAAAAATTAACTTTTGGTGGTGACTATTAGAGTCACCACTGAAAGTTTGACTTTTGGTGGCACTACCATAGTCGCCACCAAAAGTTTAATTTTTTATTAATTAAATTTTAAAAAAATTATCTTTTCGTGGAAACTATGGAAGTTGCCATTGAAAGTCTGACTTCTGGTGGCGACTATTGAAGTCGCCACCAAAAGTCTAACTATTGTTAATTTCATCAAAAAAAATTTTTTTTTTGAGAGTTGGTGGCAATTATGGTAGTCGCCATTGAAAGTCTGACTTTTGATGGTGACTCCAAAAGTCTGATTTTTTGTTAATTAAATTTAAAAAAATTGTCTTTTGGTGACAACTATTTGAATCGCAACCAAAAGTCTGACTATTGTTAATTTCACCAGAATTTTTTTTTGAGTTTTGGTGGCAACTATGTGAGTTACCACTAAAAATTTGACTTTTGGTAGCAACTCTCAAAGGTCGCCACTGTCACCATTGAAAGTCAATTTTCTTGTAGTGGTTATCGTGAGAAAGCAGGAGCTCAGGCATGTGAAAATTTTCTTTTCTCAAATAGACAGGCACCCATATTTTTTTGAGATTAAAGATAAAAAAATTCGGAGGACCGAATTTCTTAAAGGGGGTAATACTGTAATACTACTCATGGTCAAATTTCTTCTATCTGTTTGAAATTTTTTGTGTACCAATGTGAGTTCGTCACCATGTTTGTACATGTCAAAAAAAAAGATAGATTTCCTCTTTTAGCTCCATGAATGGTGTGGTAGGATGGGTGATATATGGTGTGATGTCAATCCTACATATGAAAAGTGATTTGGGCCAAAGGAACTACAGTAAAAAAATGAAAGTGAGGGACTAAAGTGAAAAATTAAAAGTTGGCTAAGGATCAAACTAAAATTACTCAAAATGTAGGGAATAGGAATGGGAAGTACTACAATAAGATAAAGGGGAAATCCTAGAGGAATTAAAAAAAAGGTAAGATTTAAAAGAAAATTAAAAATAGACAAAATAATGAAAGAAGTTCCTAAGAATTAAAGAAGATAAATGTCGGATAATTATCTTATTGGATACTTAGGGAATTAATAAACAATTAAAACAAATATATATATAAATAACAACTCATCTAGGCGTGCAAGTTAAAATATTTTATGATGTCATTTATTCAATTAGAAATAATGAGATTAATGGAGATATGATTAGATTTTAGAGAAAATAATAAAGTTAAGGGTAATGTAAATTCAATTTAAATCCAAGAAGATTGAATGATCAAAGAATTATCATTGAAAGAAAATAAAAGGATAATGATTAAGTTATATTAGTAAATATTAAATTAAGTTAGATAATGCAAAGACAAACTTAAAATTTAAATCAATTAAATAATAAGTAAATATTGTGTATATATATACATATATATGGAATAGTAAGTAAGGATAAAGATAAGGATAATGAATAATAGGATAAGTAAGAGATAATGAAATATACCAGATAAATGAGTTGAGTTGAAAACAAGATGACATAATTGGGTTAGGATAAGTTGGATTAAACCCTCTTGGATTTATCTTCTTGAAACAATATTTTAAATAAGAATCAAAATTAGAGATTTGGATAACTAGATAACAAATAAAAGGTTAAATTAAATCTAGTAAAGATAATTAATGGAATAATTAAATAAAACTAATAAGATCTAATTTCTAAATCTAGATAAGCATCCCATCGATATCAAACACCAAAAAAAAAGGGAAAGAAATATATAATACATAATATAATAAGCAATATACTCAAATGTATATATATATATATATATATATACGCACACACATATTTCATGAGATAGGCGTACACTTGGTTATTTTGTGCTTAACCAACAAATCCTAATAGGATAGGCATGCCACACCTAAATGAGATAAATAACATAAATAATTAGGATAAAGCAACTAAATAGAGAGACGATACACCAAATCTAATTTGTTTTAAAATAAACTACGATAACTAAAGATATAAAATCTATTTCAAACCCAAATTTAAAACTAAATAGATTTAATAATTAAAACCTCTCTAAAAAGATTTAACCTAATTACTAATACACACACCAAACACTTGTTGCCGCCATACTCTCCTCTTCAATCATCCGACTCTTACCCATCGTGCACCACTACACACACACCAACACACTTCAATTTTCCACCTCTTCATGCAGACACCCACACAATATCCAAATCTACCAAATCAATTCTTCAAGCTCTCCACCTAGCAACCACACAAAAAGAATTCAATTTCAAATTGGCCACTTCTCTCTCATCTCAACCTCTCAGCCAACCCATTCTTTTCTCCCTACCAACCAGCCTCCACCAAGTAACCTCCTCTCACCTTCAATCACATGCTTCAATATACCGCCACACCTCTTCCCAAATACACCTAAGCACCTCAACTCCATTTGTAAACATACACACTATCAAGCCATCTCTATGTCTCTTCACCAATCGTACACCCAAGCACCCGCAAGCTCCCAAATCACATCTTTTCTCTAAAAACTCACTTAACATACAACATTCATTAAAATTCAAGATCGAAGAACACTTGAAGGAAAACACTCTTCGACATTTTAGAAGCAAAAATGGTAAACATAACATTCGTCATCTAAGAGATCTTAGTGGAACACAGTAGAGACCTAGCGAGGAATCCGGGTGAGTAGTTTGATGATTCCCTAGCCCTACCTTAGCATTGTAGGGGAGATAATATACGGTTAGGTTAAGTTTATTGAGAACATAGTGACAACATAGGAACAAACATTGGTTTGATGATTGTATTATTGTGAATGAATATGATATCGTGTGAGATGGTACATGAACATGGAATATCGTGTATTGCATCATGATTTAATTGTTGGGGTTGGGTAGGATTTCGGGTACGACTTCCCATAATGGGAACTTTCATGCATCATAGTTGCATTATAATGATTGATTGTATGGTGTTGGATTGTGATACTAGTACCCTCCCCTGGAATAAGGAATAGGTATTGGAGCAAATTGAGCAAAGACTCCCAAGGGTCACCATGTCAAAGTACAGGTGATAGATAGATCTTACGATAGGATGGATGGAACCAGGCTAAACTGTGGCCTTTGGCATGTTGTTTGACTTACAATGTATTAGGGTTCGGGTATGGTATCACCATGCCGCTCACCAAGTTTAAAACTCATACCCTCTATATGTATATTTTCTTGTACAAATTATCCAGTTACCAAGGAATTCCAGTACGAGGAGTAGCGGAGAGCACCATCGCTCTTCCTGTTGTGAGGTTGGGCTTCGTTTTGTTTTCTATGTCTTTATTTCGATTCATCTTCTTAGGATGCTCTGTAGTGTCATAGGTCGCCTAGGAGATCCATTTGGAACATTGCATTTTGTTTATATTAATTGATTATTACATTGGAAAAGTTTATAAATTAAATTCATGTTTTCTTTCTCAATCGGATCCAATAAGTTTAGAAACAAAAATAGTAATGAATCAAGCTAAATAAAGTCACATTTAACTCATAAAATATTTCCATAATGAGTAAGGAAACCTCAGCTTCTTAGGCGAACATATTAGGCTTACAATGACATAGGGATTCGTCACTATACCCGAAGTTGGGTTGTGACACAAGCAAGGATAGGCAGCACAACCAAATGGATGTAATGAATTATAATCAACTTTTTTTTTATAAAGAAGAAGAAAAGGAGATTGGTCATTTAATAATGGAGTAGGTAAACAATTAATTAAAAAAGTAGCAGTACTGAAAGCTTCCCACCAATAAAATAAATGTAGTTGTGCTTGAGCAAGGAGTGTTAAGCATGTTTATGTGATATGACGAATTTCCCTCTCTGCTCTTCCATTTTGGGGTGAGGTATAGGGACAAGTGAAGTGATGTATGATACCTGGTTGTTTAATAAGTGAAGCAAATCTTGATACTCACCTCCGAAGTCACTTCGTATAATTTTAATTGGAGTATCAAATTGTTTTTCAATTAAGGTTTTGAACTGAATAAAAGTGGGTAGAGCTTCACTTTTATTTTTTAGAGGGTAGATCCATGTAAAGCGGCTGAAATCATCAACAAATATTATATAATATTTAAATCCATTTTTTAGAAGGATGAGGAGCAGGTCCCTGTAGGTCTGGATGAATGAGTTACAATGGTTTGGAAGCAAGGGATTCATATATTTGAAAAGGTAGTTTGTGACTTTTTCCATACTGACATGCTAAGAAAAACTCTGGTTTTTTCTTTATTTGTATATTTGGATTACAGATTTTAAGAACAAATGATAAAACTTTGTAGGATGGATGCAACAGAGTTATGTGTAAATCTAAAAATGACATTTTAGAACATGAAATTGAAAAAGCTTGACGTATGCAATTACTAGATTTAGTGTCAAGTTGATAAAGGCCATCTTTAAGTCTCCCTTGCAACAACACCTTTCTCATAGAGAAAAGAGTGGAATCAAATTCAATGGTAATGTCATTTTGAGATATTAATTGTGAGATACTAATGAGATTTTTCGAAATTGAGGGACTATGCAGAATATTTTTAAGATTCATTGGTTGTGTTTTGTCAAGAGTATTTAGCTTGGAAGAACCTATATTTTCAATGGGTATGGATTCACCATTAACAACAACTAGTTGGCTTTTACTAGAATAGTTTGTGGTTAGATCAAGGTTGTTAAGCTTGTTGGTAACATGGTGAGTTGATCCACTGTCAAAATACCAAGATTGGTTGGCCACATCGTGAGGCTGCATAGGGATTTGTTGCAGTTTTTTCTGTCATATTTGAGCCTCCTTTATGTTGATCAGTAGGTATAGTGCCCATGTAACTCTGATTATATTTGTAGTAACAGATGGGGACAGGTTGGCCAACCTTCCTACAAACTTGACAAGTAAGTCTAGAGGTAATTGATCTTCCTCTTCCTCTGGATCTGCCTCTTCGGCCTAAAGATCTTCCTCTAAAATTATTTACGTTGCTATCACTAGAAGAGTTGTTAGTTTTCTATAATAGGTTTGCTGTAGCATTAATTGACAGATTTTGGAAAATTTTTAACTACTCAAGTCTAATTCAAAAGTGAAAAGTGAAGTTTGGAACTCAATCCATGACATATTTTCTTTTTCTTGCAATTGAACAACAATTGGTGTGTGTAATTATAGAGAAGATGATTTGAATTTCGTATATATTTCATTCATAGACTACGGATATATATACATAGGGAATCATAAAAATAATCCCTACAATCAAACTCTACAATCAAGCTAATCAATCCCTATAATTAAGCATATTTACAGACAATATTATAAATCCTTATAATTAAGCGTCTATATCGTAACACTCCCCCTCAAGCTGGATCATAGATGTTAATCATGTTCAGCTTATTACAAATGTAATTAGTGCGAGCTCCATTTAAGCCTTAGTAAAAATATCTCCCAACTGGTCTTCTGTTCTAACATATCTTGGAGTAAAGAAATGATCTTCAATCTTTTCATGAATGAAGTGACAGTCGATCTCAATGTGTTTAGTTCGTTCATGAAATACAGGATTATAAGCAATATGAAGAGCAGTTTGGTTGTCACACCATAATGTTGCTGGTAGTGGGGTCTCGAAGCCAACTTCTTTCAATAGTTGGTATATCTATACAATTTCACATACTGAGTTTGCCATAGCTCTATATTCTGATTTTGCAGTTGATCAAGAAACAATATTTTGCTTCTTGCTCTTCCATGAAACTAGATTCCCTTCTACAAAGACACAATAACCAGTAGTAGATGTCCTATCATCTTTGCTCCTTGCATAGTTTGCATCAGAGTAAACTTCAATCTTAGTGTGTCCATGATACCCATAAAATAATCCACGTCCTGGGGCTCCTTTTAAGTAGCAAAGAATTTGTTCTAGGAGTACCCAATGGTTGACATTCAGAGAGGACATAAAGAGACTAACTACGCTAATTGAATATGCAATATCACGGTGAGTCACGGTCAGATAACTCAATTTTCCCATAAGTCTCCTGTCACGTCTGAAAAAGTAAACCCATGCAATAAGCGTGAATATTTCAAAGCACATCAAACAATCCTAGTTATCCATAACTAGTAGTACATAAGCCAGTCATTTTTATATAAGTAGAATAATATACATACATATATGTATAGAAAATCTTACAATATCAGAACACAACAATTTCAATACAACAGTAAATTACAGTCGAATTTATAATGTATAGTTCCCAACCCAAGCCTAGGTGGCCTAACTGACTATAGAGCAACATCCTAAGCTTAGCAAAATTTGGTTCTAAGAACCCACCAACACCAAGAGAAGTATAACTCCAAAGAGTTGCTAACTCTCCATCGGGTACCCCTCTTCTCCAGCCTCCGCCTCTGAAAAGAATAACCATAGAGGGTGTGAGTTCATCAAAACTCAGTGAGTAATAGACTGTGTAGAAAAACAGTTATAGTGCACAAGTACAATTACCGTAACTCACCACCATCAATGAAAGCTATCCAACATAAAAGAAATATTAAATAATAGTGATAGATTTCAAATATGCAATCAACCATATGAATGCTTGCCATATTTTACCTCGCTACCCATTGAAGACCAACCCTCAATGAGTGTATTCCAAAGGCACACACCTTTGAATATCCACATCCTGCAGAAGACCAACCCTCTGCTTCCCACATCTATGTATTTTGTGTCATGAGTGAATGCAATGATTCTAGAACACAACACAGTACAACGCAATATTAATAAATACACCATTTATTGTAAAGTAAACATTCTATCTACTGTTTCGTTCTATTTAATATGACCAAATAAAAATAAGACTAATTTATCTTTCACAAATGAGGGAGGAGGGATTTATACTGTACTTGAAATAAAATGAATTTGGCAAGGTCCACCACTCACCTTTGCCTTACAAGTTTTACCATTCACAAAGTCTCGAAACAAAGCCGATTAATCTTACCAATGCACCTAAAAGAAATGCCAAAACATAGGCCTCAAGAATCTGTCGAAAACCCATAACGAAACACTCAAAATCCCTTTTTAGCTCCAAGGGCGCCTAAGGCACCAGCACCTAAACTCTCTGCCAAAGTTTATGGACTTGGCGCCTAGGGTGCCATGCCCTAAACTCTCTATCCAAAATATTGCTCTTAGCGCCTGGGCGCAAGAACCCAGAACTTCAGTTCTTCGTAGTTCATCACGGATTTTGGGAAGAAAACTCTTAAAAATCCAAATTTTCACCCTTTTCTCTTCTTCCTTTGAGTTCCTAAGTCCAAATAAGGTTCATGGAACAATTTAGAACATTTAAAACGTAAAACAAACGAATTTCACGAATTTCCTCAAATTCTCTTGAAATTTCTCAAGAATGCGTACTTGATTTTTAATCTGTGAAACTTGTTTGTTTTACCTTCGTGAACTAGATTAAAACATAATCAACCGAACAGACTTAAGGAAGGAGACAAAAAGGCAAAGTTTTCATGAAAAACTTCCAAAACTCATTTAACCCACGGTAAAGGAAAATTCAAGAAGCTAAGAGAGATTAACAAAATGTAATCTTACCCGTAGTCCTAGAATAGTCCCAAGATGAAGAAAACAACTAGAAATCGAAGATTGATCGGTGAAAAGATCAAGCTAAGTGAAGAGAGAGAAGAAAGAATGGAAAGGTTCAACTTGGCCAAAACACTCTAAGTGTGAAAATGAACAAGAAAAGTAAAAGGAAGCCATATATAAGTGGTGGGTCATGGGTTGACACACGGTCCCCACATCCAACCCACTTCTACAGAATCATAATTAAACCATACAAATTCCAATAAATTCCTTGTTCATAATTTCCCATATATAACGTAAAATTACTACAACATTACAAATCACCCAATCAAATCACCTAATATTGAATCGAAAAATAAATTACCAAAAATATTCTACCAATTTATGGAAATTAAATTATTGGAAATAGAAAAATAATGGCAATGCTACAAAACACTGTAATAAAAATAACGCCAATTTCACAAAAGCAAATAATTACCGTAATACCGTCAATTATTATAAAAATAAAATTGGCGGGTATTATATCTCCTATACCTCTCAGGATCATTAAATGGCTCACTGTCATCCTTTGCAAGCTGTATGTTAGGAGGCATAGGGGTACTCAATGGCTTAGCCCCCATCTTTCCTATTTATGTCAACAAGTCAAGAACATACTTTCTTTGGGAGAAGAAAACTCCCTTCTTATTTCTCAAAACTTCAACCCCTAAGAAATATTTCAAAGGTCCCAAATCCTTTTTCTGAAACTGTGACTACAAGGAAGTTTTAAGGCTAGAGATGCCAGAACTGTCACTCTCGGTTATCACAATATCATCAATGTATACCACAAGAAGAATGATACCATCCTTAGACTGCCTATAAAATACCATGTAATCAGTCTTGCTTTTCTTCATTCCATATTCGAAAACAACTTGGATAAATTTGCCAAATCATGTGTGAGGGCTTTGCTTCAGACCATATAGCGATTTATGAAGTCGACATACTTTCCCATACTCTCCCTAAGCAACAAACCCAGGTGGTTGCTCTATATAGACCTCTTCTTGAAAAGTACCATGAAGAAAAG
Source organism: Biancaea sappan (assembly GCA_037074585.1). Lineage (NCBI taxonomy): Eukaryota > Viridiplantae > Streptophyta > Magnoliopsida > Fabales > Fabaceae > Biancaea > Biancaea sappan. Next base: position 67,790,195 of record CM073492.1, read on the forward strand.
CATTTTTAATATCCAACTAGTGTAGTTGCCAGTTATGAGTGGCAGCCAATGAGATCAATAAATGAACTAAGGTAAGTTTGGCAACTGGAGAAAAAGTATCTGAATAATCAACACCATAAGTCTGAGCATATCCTTTCGCAACAAGACGGGCCTTCAACCGAGCCATAGAACCATCAGGGTTGACTTTAATTGTAAACACCCATTTTCACCCAATAGCTTTCTTTCCAATAGGTAAATCCATTAATGTCCAAGTGTTGTTATAATCCAGTGCATTGATCTCTTCTATCATAGCATCACGCCACCTAGGATGGGCCAAAGCTTCATGGACAGTCTTAGGAATGGACACAGAGTCAAGGTTAGCCAAAAAAGAGCAAGATATAGAGGATAAATGATCATAAGAAACAACTGAGGCAATAGTATAAGTACAAATACGTTTACCTTTGCAAAGGGAAATAGGGAGGTTCAGATAAGCTAAACCAGATCTGGCGATGAAACAGATGATGGAGGGCATGAATCAAAGTCTGTAGCCTATTGTCGTCAAGTGTAAACATGAATAATTGGTGGGCGAGTGGGTGACAAAGAAGGTGTAGAAGTGCCTGTGGATGGAGGAGAATAAGGAACAGTGTAGACAAGCAGATCATCATCTTCCCCCGAAACATGAGAAGAAGAAGAAGTAGAAAAGAACAGAATGTCTTCTTGGAAAGTAACATCAACAGAAACAAGATAGCACTGAAGAGTAGGAGAGAAACACATGTATCCCTTTTGGAGATGAGAATAACCAACGAAGACACATTTAAGAGACTTAGGATCTAACGTTGTGACCTGGAGTTTGGTGTCCCGAACAAAACAAGTGCTACCAAAGATACAAGGCTCAATAGGAAACACAACTGTGGATGGGAACAAAACAAAATACGGAAATTTTCCACCAAGAATAGAGGATGGCATGCGGTTAATCAAAAACCAAGCTGTGGAGACAGCATTAGCCCAAAAAGGTTTAGGAACATGCATTTGAAACAAAAGAGCTCGAGCAACTTCAAGTAAATATCTATTCTTATGTTTAACAACTCCATTTTAGGCAGGTGTGTCAACACACGAGGATTGATGCAAGATGCCACGCTAAATCATGTAAGATTGGAAAGACTCATATAGATACTCTTTAGCATTGTCACTCCTCAAGGTTTGAACAGAAATATTAAATTGTGTTTTAATTTCTGCATAAAAAGCAAAAAAATGTGAAAAAACTTCAGAGCGACTTTTCATTAAATATAACTAGGCAATAAGAGAGTGATCATCAACAAAGGTAACAAAATACTAAAAACCTACCTTACCCACAATAGGACAAGGACCTCGAACATCAAAATGAATTAATTCAAAAGGGGACGTAGCCCGTTTATTAACCCTAGACCATAAGGGAACACGATGGTAAAGATGATAAATGTCGAAATTGGGGATAGAGTTGCTTGAGAATTGGAATATACGGATGACCCATATGATAGTGCACATTGAAAGGAGAAAATGAACTAGAACACGCCAAAGATCTTAGTGTCTGAGTATCAAGAGTGAAGAGGTCGCCAGACTCATGCACTCTACCAATAATCTGCTTCGTCGTAAGAACCTGAAAAATACAATGAGTAAGAAAGAATGAGACACTACAATTTAGGGCACGAGTGAGTTTACTAACAGAAATCAGATTAAATGAAAAATTAGGTAAACTCAGCACTAAAGGTAAAGATAAAGATGGGGTTGGGTTAATGGTGCCAGACCCAAGGACATGGGGTGTAGAGCCATTAGTTATAGTCACATGAGACAAATGGGCATGAGTATCAAAAGTAGAGAAAAGACTAGGATTACCTGTCATGTGGTTTGAAGCACCAAAATCAATAACCCATCTGGATGATGAAGAGATAAGACATATGGGGGATTTACCTGTATCAGTAAAAGCAGCAGTAGGAGTAAAAGGCTTAAGTGATTCTTGATATTGAGTGAACTTGGAAAAGTCATCAGCAGAAACCACAATAGTCTTATCAACAGATGAGGCAATGTGGGCAGCTCATCCTATCTGATTCTTGTTAAGAAGTTTCTTGCAAGGGCATTTTGTATGCCCCAGCTCATGACAGTAATAGCACTCAACTTCACTGGACTCCTGACTCTGATTTTCCATATTCTTGTTACGATTGTACGATCCTCCCCATGAGCCACCTCGAGATTCACCACGACTAACAAGAGCACTACTATTATTAGTAGTGATTTGAGAAGGTTGTGAGTTTTTTGTACGAAGAACTCTAGCAAAAACTTCTTGCAAAGGAGAAATTTTAGATGCTGAGAGAATTTGGAATTTGACTGTTTCAAAATCTGGGCACAAACCTGTCAGGAAACTCATAACTGCCATTTTCTCTCTTTGTGCTTACTGAACCTTAATATCAGAACTAAAAGGGAGAAGTATATTTAGTTCTTCATAGGTTTTCTTAAATTCCATGAAATAAGCAGTAAGAGACTTGTCTTGCTGCTTTCCTCGATAAAAAGACTTACATACCTCGTAGATGCAGGATATGTTTCCTCGTCCAGAATACAAAAAATCCAAATACTCGATTAATTCTTTCACAAATTCACAATGGTTAATCAAACCAAGTACCTCTATGTCAATAGAGTTCTGAATCTACAAGAATAGTCTCACATCATCACGTAACCACGCTTTTCGGTGTCATCACTAAGGGGATCTGAGATGAGATAATCATCCTTCTCAATGCTCCTCAAATATACGCGAACGATTTTACTCCAATCTAAATAGTTGGAGCCATTGAGTTTGTGCTCGTAATCTTCGTCATCACAGGGACTACCTCAGCCATAACTATAGATTTACTGTTTGCCATAGGTGGAAAAAACACATAGCAACACACAAACAAAACCAAAATAAATGGATTCACAGTCACAGGCCTAGAACAGTAAACCAAAGGGAACCAAATCCAACCAAAAGTCCAAACAGCAAGGGAAACGTCGAAAAGGACTGGAAGTCGCTAGAAAACAAACAAAAATACCGGGGAGGAAAAACGGAGATAAAGACGACGTCTCACGCGCCGGCCCGTGGATCCACTGGTAGAAAGAACAAATGGCGCGTAGAGGTCACATGCACCGCCGATGGCTTCAGGACTCTCGGGGTTCGCTGGCCGGTGAAGTCTGAATGTCTTTGGGGTGATGGTGAGAACCAACAACCATCGTAGATGGGTGGGCTCTTTTCACGCAAACACAGGAAGCAAAGGCAGGAACGAGAAAATATCCCTAGCCTCTGATACCATGTAATTACAAAGAAGATGATTTGAATTTCATATATATTTCATTCATAGACTACGGATATATATACATAGGGAATCATAAAAATAATCCTTACAATCAAGCTATACAATCAAGCTAATGAATCCCTATAATTAAGCATATTTACAGACAATATTATAAATCCCTATAACTAAGCATCTATATCATAACAATTAAGTGAAAATATTGAGTGAACTTGGCAAAGTCATCAATAGAAACCACAATAGTCTTATCAGCAGATGAGGCAACGTTGGCAGATCATCTTGTCTGATTCTTGTTAAGAAGTTTCTTGCAAGTGTGTTTTGTATACCACAGCTCATGACAGTAATAGCACTCAACTTCACTGAACTTCTGACTCCGATTTTCCATATTCTTGTTACGATTGTGTGATCCTCCCCGTGAGCCACCTCGAGATCCACCACGACTAACAAGAGCACTACTATTATTAGTAGTGATTTGAAAAGGTTGTAAGTTTTTTGTACGAAGAACTCTAGCAAAAACTTCTTGCAAAGGAGAAATTTTAGATTTTGAGAGAGTTTGGTATTTGATTGTTTCAAAATCTGGGCACAAACCTGTCAGGAAACTCATAACTTCCATTTTCTCTCTTTGAGCTTGCTGAACCTTAATATCAGAACTAAAAGGGAGAAGCATATTTAGTTCTTCATTGGTTTTCTTAAATTCCATGAAATAAGCATTAAGAGACTTGTCTTGCTGCTTTCCTCGATAAAAGGACTTACATACCTTGTAGATGCGAGATATGTTTCCTCATCTAGAATACAAAAAATCCAAATACTCTATTAATTCTTTCACAAATTCACAATGGTTAATCAACCCAAGTACCTTGATATCAATAGAGTTCCAAATCTGTAAGAATAGTCTTGCATCATCACGCAACCACGCTTTCCAGGTGTCGTCACTAAGGGGATCAGAGATGAGATGATTATCCTTCTCAATGTTCTGCAAATATACGCGAATAGTTTTACTCCAATCTAAATAGAATACAGAGAAGATGATTTGAATTTCATATATATTTCATTCATAGACTACGGATATATATACATAGGGAATCATAAAAATAATCCCTATAATCAAGCTATACAATCAACCTAATCAATCCCTATAATTAAGCATATTTATAGACAATATTATAAATCCCTATAATTAAGCGTCTATATCGTAACAGTGTGTATTTTGCATCTAAACCAGAGAGAATTTGAGTACAGAGGTCAATAGATGAAAGGACTAAACCAGCCATATGCAAGTTGTCTACAAAGTTCTTCATCTTATTCAGGTATTCCTCCATTTTAGTTGAGCCTTTTCTGGTTCTTGAGAATTCGCCCTTATACCAAAATATTTTGGCTTTGGTAGCTGCTCATGTAGGCTCTTGAACTCAGTCCAGAGCTCTTTGCTGGACTTGCAATGAATTAATTAAGTTGCTATGTCAACTGAGAGAGAACAGAATAACCAGGTCAACAATAACTAGTCAGTAGCAAGCCACTCCTTGAATTTTGAATTATCAATTTGCTAGTTACCCTCTTATACAAGTCATGGTGGACATGGTAGTGTGCCATCAATGAATCCTTCCACATGATTCCCTCAAATGACTGAGAGTGTCATTGCCTTCCAAAGTGGGTATTTGTTCCTGTCCAACTTGACAAGAGCTACTAGATTTAGGGTGTTATTGTTGCCTTGTGTTGATCTTAGGCTAGGAGAAGAAATTTGGGTTGTGTTGGATGATTGTGAGGGAGAAGCCACTAGGATCAAAAAAGCTTTGAGCTGTAAGCTCTGATACCAAGTGAATAAAATGAATTTTTGACAATAAAGGCTCTAATGATTTGCTTCAGAGCTTATGGATTGTATTTATAATGAGTGTTTACAAAGTATGTACAAAACGAATAAAATGACTATGGATTGTATTTATAATGAGTGTTTACAGAGTATGTACAAAACGAATAAAATGACTGCTTTACACTTGGCAATGAAGCAACAGAAATAAAAAATCTCATGTGAAGAGTTTGTTAGCTCCTCCAGTGTGTAAATTTGTTAGGCAATGTAGATTGTGCATTGTTGCTGGTATTTACTGATGCTGATTTTGTATTTTTGTTTTATGATATTTCCTTAAGCTTTCTACAACTCTCTGATTTAGTTTTGCTGATATTCCTTTCATCTAGTAGAAGAGATTAATCTTTCATAAGATGTTGAACTCAAATTTGAATCTTTATTAGAAGAGAGATGCATACTTAGTAATCCCATAATATTTCAAGTAGATTTACCTCTAATAGTTGTAAAAAAAAAAGAAGGGAGATTTTATTCGTTTTATTCCAATACATATTGTCCTCTTCACGAACATACTATTCTCTCACGCCTATTCATTTTTCTGTCTTTCCACCCCATAAAATATATTATGATTTTCGCATCTGTCCTCTCTCAAGTTCACAGTTAACAACACTCACCAACCAGTAACCATCCTCGTCAGCGACACTGACAATCATGTATATCTATCTATATGTTACGAGAAGCACTAGAGCCATCATTACTTTTTCATTTTCGAAATAGTTTACATCATGATTTCTTTGGAAATTTTGGAATATAGTTGCTTAAATTTGGTTAGGCACAAACACAAGGGTATGATAAGAAATTAATTGGGCCCAGAGTTTAATTCATAACCAAAATGCTCATATATAACCGAAAAGACTTCTTGGCCTAAAAATGAAAGGAAACAAAGCAATGTTTTTGGAACCGGCCCGGTCATTGACCCGGGCTGGCCTCCGGGTCACCGGGTCACTGGTTCAACCGCCGGGTCACCGGGTCAATTGTTGAACCGGATAAATAAATTAAAAAATATATATACATGTATATATCTTTAGAAATAAATTAAAAAACATGTAAAATAAATAATTTATATGTAAATTTCAAACTTTAAAATCATAAACATGCATAATAATTTAAACATAAAATTATAAATATTAATAATTATTCATAAAGTCATAAATAATATCATCCAAACATAATAATATGACTAATATGCAGAATATTAATTTTTCTTAAGAATGTATATTTAAAATTCTCAATCATATTCAATGACTTAAATCATGAAATTTTTGTTGTGAAAATTATGTTAGAAAAAACTTTTATATTTATCAACTTGGTCTAGTTTTATTTTTCTAAAAATAATTTTAATTTAATTTTGTTGTGCCTATCTGAATATATGAGAATATGTTAGTCACAAAATTAGTTGGGTTAGTTTCAAAAATTAAGAGATTGTTTTAAAAAAAAAGATAATAAAATAAAAAATTTTTAAAAAATAAAATTAAAAAAAATTAAAAAATTAAAAAAAAAAAAAAAAAAAAAAAAAAGAGACCCGGGTCAACCCGGGTCGGCCGGGTCGACCGGGTCTTGGCCGAGTCGATTGCGACCGGGCCAAAAGTGATGATCCGGACCGGTCCCGGCCCTGGGTCACCAGGTCCCGGATCGACCCGTCGGGCCGGTCCGAGTCCCAAAACATTGAAACAAAGACTTCTTTGTTTTTTCTTTTATTTTTTTTGGTTGGGGAATCAGACATACTTTATACAGATGTGACGGGGTACTGTGTTTTGAAAAAGTGACAGCAAGCTTACCAATGGTTTTGATTATTTTATGAATTAAATATCTAAAATTTAACGATCCATTAACAATAATGTTGAGGTTTCACCAAACTTTGAGTAATTTTTGAAACTGATTGCCAGTATCTCTTCAATGCTTGTACTGGAGGTTGCTGCACAGATCAGATCGAGGGGTTATAGTTTGGAGCTTGCTGCTTCGAGCTTGTTGTAATTGCTTTTCATTGATTCTTTGTATTTGATCAATTGGACTAGCCTGAATGAATGTCTTGTGCTTATTGCTGTTTCAGCTAGCCTCATTATCTGGCCTTTTTCGTCTCTAAGCAATGAAATTTTGGGCTGCTAGCCCAGTTTTCAACAAAAATAAAATGTTAAGGAAAATTACAATTAGTCACAAACTTAGTCTTTAAATTTTAAAATAACACTCTATCCCACTCAAGTATAATAAAAAGTGAAAACACGATATATCAGTAAATTAATATTTAAAAATCATACAATTCGTTAATGATACCTTATTTTTCGATCAATTTTTTTGAATTTTTTTTCCTCTTCATAACCTCTAGCTTGCATTTTTCTCCTAAAATCATATAATTTTTATAAGTAAATTTTAATTAATAGGTACTGTTTATACAAATTAAAATTATTTTGATACATGAAAAGCATATTTTATGTTTTCAACGTTTATACAAATTTTTCTTTTGTCGTTAACTTTTTTATTTTAGTTAAATATATTTTATATATTTTATTTTTTTAAATATGTCTTTCTGTTTTAATGCTGTCAAATATATTAACAGAAAATATTAACTAAATTTTCATGCAATATATATTACCTATCATATCATTTGTCATATAAATCCATATTCAAATTTTCAAAAATTCTCTTAATGATAATTAAAAAACAATCTCTCTCTTTTCTTCTCTCATGTGTTCATGTGAGTCAAACTTTTCTTTTATTTGGATCTTGGTTTTTATGACTCACACAATAATTCATAAACATACCTAGATTCATGTCTGCGAATTCGACTCTATTTATTTCCTCCGAATTTCTGCTTTTAGGTCTCCTTGATGATCAGAAGAGAAAAAACAGTAATCGTACTTCTACTTTTATGAACAACGTTCTAAACAACGTTACTGTTACCTTTAAATTTGAAATCAAAGTAAAACTGGGTAACTTACCTTTTGACCCTAATAAGTTTTTTAATTACGTAATAGTCTATCAACCATCACAAGAAAGCTCTAATATATTAAAAACTTATCATTTAGATCCTTCAATGTTATATTATGTAAATTTAATAATTAATGCTATTAAACTAAATTAATCTAACAGTTCCTCCTCCCTGTGAAGTCCACGTCCACACTATTCACCCTCCAGCAATTTACAGAGTGTCACGTCATGCTCTCAACATCTTTGTTTTCGATTAAAAAAACTGAGGAGTCGGGATGGAGGTAACAGATGGAGACCGTTCAATCCCGCGTTGTTGACATCTCTGTTTTGGGAAAGAGAAACAAAGATGAACAAAGAGCGAGAATTATCCTTTTTTGTTTACTGCAACTGACAGAGAAGGTAAGAGATTGACGGACCAGCAGAGAGAGAGATGCGAGTGAGGGATTCCAAATTTGTTGGTGTAGCCAAGCTCCCTCTCTTTTGCATCTTTCGCTATGGAAAGTACATGTGCTATGAACAACTCACAGTGCCAAATCAACCATTTAGTTCCCATTATTCATACCTGACCACAAAAATTACAGGAAAAAAAAAAGGAGCTATAAAAAAAGGAAATAACTTAATGGAAGGTTTAGCCAAACAGAGCAAACCGCAGAAAGGAAAACCTTGAATATTCCATCCTCCGATTCATAGACAAATTGCTTTCATAAAGGAATAGAAAAACTCGTTGTGATTCACCTTCCTAGGTTTCCTTCGAATCTCATAGTTTCAAGCTTGCTCTGTTTTTGACCAAATAGATGCTTCTGATGCATTCCTATTATTCTTACCTCAATTTTCTCTTGTTTCTCTTCGTTCTTCCTTGAGTTCTTTCTTTCTTAGTTCTTCGTGTGTTGTACTTCTATTCTATCTCTTACTCTCAAGTTCTCTTCTCTCTCGTCACTTTCTCACCTCTGCTCCATTCTATATCCCTCTCAAGCTCTCATCTCAGGTCTCTGATCAATGATGTGATAGTTGGCTATATATATAAATATATTGGTCAAATTATATTGACCTCCTTTGGGTTTAGTTAAATTACAGATGCAATGCTCTGCTTTTGGCAAGAGGAAGCCAAATGGGTTGCAAAAAGGATTAGAGCGTTCTGTGAGATGGAGAGACTGTGATGGTGAGCTGCGAAGGGAAGAGGATAGACAGTGAGCTATTCTTTCTTTTCTTTTCTTTTTTATTTTAAATTATCATTAAGGATATTTTTGAATTTTGGGTGTAGGTCTACGTGGCAAATGATATGGCAGGTGATACGTGATATGTGAACAGCTCAATCAGTATTTTTGTTAGTATCTTTGACGGTGTTAAAAAAGAATACATTTAAAAAAATGTATGAAACATATTTGACCAAAAAAAATACACACGACATAAGTGAAAATTAATATAAACATTAAGAGTATGAAGAATACTTTTGGCTTTTAATAAATATAAAAACATTTTGCAGTAATTAAAAGATATCTTTTAAAACAAATATTGGCATAAATATTTGGTCAATCAAATCAATTAAAACCAAATGAGTTTTGACTTTATGGTAGTGTAGTTATCTTTAACATTGAAATATCGTAGTGTCAAGTTAAAAAAACTATTAATAATAATAATAATAATAATATTATTATTATTATTATTATTATTATTATTATTATTATTGAATGTAAGAATTTAATACATTTTCAGTATGATCTATTTTTGACACGAGTTACGTCATTTAAAGATTAATTTGACATTTCAATAAATGTTCATCATTCTGTCTAAGGATTTTTCTAGAATGTTATTGCATTGATCATAATATTTTTAATGTTAAAATGCACAAAACCATGAAATTTAGGATAAGTGCATGAAAATAATTTTTTCAAAAAAAAAAAAGTAAAAGCCCAAATACATTTAAAAAAAAAAGGAGACTGGAAGCCGAAAAAGCTAAGAGAACATGAGAAAAATCAAAGATACCTCTTGTGTTCAAAGCACTGTCAGAAGAATTGAAGAGTACATAATGGAGGAGGAAATGTGAAAATGGACCATTTTATTCAATTCCTCCCATTTTCACTCATCCTCGTCCAAAATATTTTTCCCTTCTACGTGGGCAAAAATGAGGAGTGAAATTATCTCATTTAGTTAACATGAGAGAAAATCTCTCCATGATTCCTAAAAGAGATCCAAGGACCTCTTAAGAAGATGCCCATGTCACACCGCCTCTGAAACAGGTTGAAACTAGCAACTAAGACAATGATAAATACAACCGCAGGAGGTTCATCAAACAAAAAAACTCTCATCCCCAAAATGGGACTATTACCGGCACGGCGCGGTTCTCTCGTCACCACCACAAGCCTAACATGAAAACAAACTAGTGCATAACTTAAAGATAATACATGGGTCCCATCTGATATAATCATTTTATTTTCATAAAATTCCTTTCCATCAAGATTTTATTCATTTGAAGAAATATTTAACACATGAATGGCAAAAATGAATCAAAGTATAATACAAAAATTTCCTTCATAGCCAATACAATATTCTATCTAACTATAGAGCGACTCAAACCCACAAATACTGTAGAACCTTAACCACCAACCTCGAAGCCAAATGGGTGGCAACCTCGAAGATTCCACTACCCTTCACATGGAGACTCGTCAACTACTCAAAGAACTTGCAAAGGGTACACCAAGAGGGTGAGTATAAAATACTCAATGTGTCACAACCCCCATCTGGTTCAATGACCGACATAGAGGTAGATCCCACACTACCACTGTAAGCCTAACAATACATAGCTAGCATATCAAACAAAAATGATACAAAAATTTCATTGTGGCTTAACATGAAAATTTTGTTTATGAAACCACAATGGCTTGAGAAACATCGCTTTCATATCAACAATATTCAAATAGAGAAGTAACTATTTCGCAACGATAATTTAAAAATATTTAGCACAATCCAAATCATCTCACTACAAATATAAAAATCTCTAAGTGTTCTATTTAAATACAGAGTGACACAACTGACCAACATTAATACAATTAATTTTACAACCCAAGACTGAAAGGGGTTGAAGACTCGAAGGCTCCTCTGCTCCTCATATGGAGACTCGCTTGATACTCAAAGGCCTGCAAAGGTACACAAAGAAATAGGTTGAGTATAAATATATTCAGTGAGAGAGAATTCAATCAAAAGTAAATACAAACAATGTACCACTTATAAGGATAGAGCTTTAGAAAAAGTCCCATACTCCACCACATATATTATCACCACATAATTTGCATGATCTTAGGATACCAACACAATATAACTACTACAATTCAAACACAATTATACCACTATTATACCTTGTTATGAGCACAACACTAGCATACAATCTCACAAGGTATATGGCTCATATACAGACTATCACCATTAGGATTATCACACCAATTATAATAGAAAACAAGACTTTCACACAAGGGTTTCCATTCCATTATCGCCATTCATTATTAGGAGGGCCATATGGGCTTCCTATTATGTTCTCATCTTTCACGATTAAGAGGGCCACACAAACTTCTCACTATGTTCTCATATCTCATAGTTGAGAGGGTCACACAGGCTTCCCTCTATGCTCTCAATTTCATAGTTGAGATAGCCACACAAGCTTTTCACTATATCCTCATCTGTATACTCGTGAGAGCCACGATGACTTATCATCATGTGCACATCAATCATATATTGAGAAGGTCGTATAGGCTTTCCATTATATTCTTGTTCTCATAGTGAAGAGGGTCACATAGGCTCCTCATATAAAACCATTAGTCATAGTGCGAGAGGCTAAGCAACTCTCCGTATTACCACTAATCCACCCTTATATCATTAGTCATAGTGTGAAAGGGTCACACAGCTCTACATACTATCGCTAACCCATCCTAATCTAGAGAGCCACACGACTTCACATATAATATTATTCACATTTGGAAATCATAAACAATAGATTTGACAAGTATGAAGTGTATCACAATTACATTATAAGATAATTAGAGTGTAACATCACTACCTCTAATAACCATTCCAAGGCTCTACCAATAAATCACTGAATCTAGCCATTGGGGTTACCCATATTCAGATTAACCATATAAGTTTCCAATAAATGTTCTCAACATATCCCCATTCATAACTAGAGACAATAATAATTCCTAACACAAGAATAAGGTTTTATTCGTAGACACACATATGAAATCATGTAAACATTCTTCCAGATATGCTACCATCACAACTTGTAGAAATTTGTATAAGAAATAATTAAATCACTTAGTTTCAAGGTAGAAAAATTATATATCTCACCTTTGATTTGAGCTATGCTTATCTATCTTGGGTAGTCCAAATTAACGTGGAAGTTATATTCAAGAATCCATCCCTAAGAGAAAACCATCTAAAAGATGTCAATTCATAAGATAGAGAAAGGCTTACCATAAATTTTGACTTTTGATAACTCTTTTGGTCATATCTCTGAGAAGGTAGAGAATTTTCAAGTGAAACTTATCAAGTTATGACTTTGAAATAGACCAAAAAACAACAAAAATTCTAAAAGCTAGCTCTGTATCTTGCCACCACTGTAATGGTGCAAGTCAGAATATGTAATATCCTAAGAATTTATATGAATATTTAAAATCTATTTGAAGTTTATTGAAAAATTTAATTACATGAAAAATGTTATTTTTGAATTAGTGAAGGAAATTTGGGAATAGAAATTTCAAAATTTTAATTTAGGAAATTTTTACAAATTCTCAAGGACTAATGTGAAAAGAAAAGAAAGTATAGAGGACTTTTGAGAAATGACCAAATAGGAACCCGAGAAGAAGAATGAGCTTATAGGAATGCGTTATGAGTCCGGTACCGAAAGGATGATGAATTCGAGGTTAAAGTGGAGTCTGAGACATTGAGAGGGACTAAAGTGAAATAAGGAAATCTGTGGGGCACCTAGGATTTAGAAACACCTGAGGTGAGATTTTATGAATTTGCTTTTGCTAGTCTTGACTGAGGGTCAACTGGAGAGCAAGTGATAATTTCACCCCAGGTGAGTATATAGGTGGCCTCACCTCTTTTTCCTCATTTTCTCCTTTCCTCTCTCTCTCTTCACCTTCTCTCCTCTCTTTCTCTCTTTCTTCTCTCTACTTTCTCTCTCTACACTCCAACTCCACAACCAGACTTTGAAGGGTGGATCTCGATCTATGGGGCGAGCCTCTAGGAGCCAAGCAATGTAGGAAAAGCAAGGAATCGAGGTAGAAATTTCTATTTCTTAAGTTTTTCCCTATTTTCTAGTTTTAAGAGTGTTTGAGGTAAAATCGAGATTCCCGCTTCTTTTCTAGATTTAAATTGGTGCTTTTTGTGTCTAAATGCTCTTTAGACATTAAGGGTGAGATCCCATGGAAGAAATCATAGAAAACGGTGGAGATTTGGCTAGATTTGAGCCAAATCCGAGAGAAATCGCAAAAGGTCGCGATCGTGGCACCTAGGCGCCAAGGTTTGTTGGGGAGGAAGAAAGGATTGGCGCCCAGGCGCCAGGTGTGGTGCCTAGGCACCAGGCTTGGGTTGGCGCCCAGGCGCCATGAGTGGCGCCATGCGCCAGGTGTGCCGAGAAATCTTAGTTTATTTTCAATCGGCCATTTGGGTGAACTTTATATCATTGAAAAGATCTTTAAGTCTAGTTTCCAATGGCATAAGTTTCATTTAGATATTCATTACCAGTTAGGAGTTATGATTTGAGAAGTGGATGAAGGTCGGGAGTAGTGGTAAGGAATTTCTCTATTTCGTAACCCTGATAGTTTTTATCTGGTTACAATAGGAATGGTCAAGGTGCAATATGGGAGTGCCGAGAGCGTGAAATCCAGGTGAGTGGGTTAATACTTGCTATGATTAAATATCTTTGTTATTGACTTTTTGCATCATAGTGAAAATATGTTGTATATCCAAGTTTGAAGAGGATGATGTGGGACAATGAGACATAAACAATTGTGGAACTTGCCTGGTGATTCTTATTTTCTCATGAATGGAGGTTATATGATGGATTGTGAATGGCATGTGAACTGAGTTGAAATGTGTCATACTCTGATTGTTGAATTCATTCATATGCGGATAGTTGAAGTATGTTATTGTTAAATAATTGTTCTATATTATGGGTTATGTTGTATACATGCTATGTTGCTGGAACTATATTGATTATGTTGTGACTTGAATTGTAAATGACTGAGTTGTGTATGTGGCTCATGATTATGATTGAGGATGTTCTTATATGTGATTGTGATTGTGATTGACTAGAAAGGAAAGGCATGGTGGTGCACCCATGGAGAAATCTACGTGAAGCTATAAGGGTGGAGAATATACATGGAGCGATAAGGGTGGATGCGGCGGGGGCCGCGGGCAACGATCCAGAGGTACCCTGGACGACCCGGTTGGTACGGGAAATGTGTGAAATTGATTTCACTGTTTGCTGTTGTGAATTATTTGAATTATGTTGAAATGTATTTGATTTACTTGGATATTGTTGTGAAGTATTATGAATTACATTATATTATATTATGATCGATTACGTATGATTGCTGCATGTTATCATTATGATGCATAATATTTTTTTTTCATAGTGTTGTGTTGTTTGCTCACTAGGTACGTGGTTTGCCCATACCCCTCTTATTAACATTTTTTTCAGAGTTGACAGTTGAAAGTAAATACCTATACAAAGAGTTATGGATCCTTAGCCCATGATTACCTTTTCATTTGTTCAGGGTAAAGGTATAATTTTTAGGTCTTATTCTAAGTTGTATTAATCTAGAAAATCTCTGTAATCGGGTAGGTTTATTCAGTGATGTAATGTGAATAACTGTAGTGTGTATAGAGAACTCGGTTTAGCCGTATTTTCTTATCTTTTGTGAAAAGATGAATAATTCTCTTATTTTAATTCTTAAATTATGTTATTTAGATTAATTGTATTTAAAAGAATGGTATGATGCTTAAGAGAAAGATAGGCTTACGGAGGTGAAATGAAATTCACTTTTCGTGCCAGTCACGTGCTCAGATTTTGGGACATGACAGAATACCAATCCAAAAGTGCAAAATTTCACACTAAACCCATACCAAATGAACCCCTTTCGTCCCCAAGCTTCCATGGGTCATTTATCGCTCTTTTAATCCATAAAAGCTCAGTTTAAAACATACCCGAATTTTTCCCAAACTCAAAAATAAAGATTGATTTCACCAAAATTCAAAATTTCCTTCCCTATGATAGAAAAATCTTCCATGTTAGTACACATTTTGTTTTTCCTCAAATCCTCCAAGTTTAATTTGTGAATAGTCACAAAAAATAATAGATTTTGGTTTCAACCATGTTTCTAAGTTCATAAGAAAAGATTCAATGGATTAATTCCTGTAAAAACCACAAATTTCCCATTATACCCACCCTAGGGCTTGAGACCTACGAAAAAAAAAGGAAGAAGGGAGAAGAAGAGTTTTCCTAGATTACTCACCTCTAATTCGTGTATCCCAACTAAAATAGATCTACCTAAAGGATTTCCTTCAACCTAAACCAAGCAATGCTAGAAGGAACTTCGAAATGGTGAAGGGAGTAGGAAAGAAGAGAGCACACGGCTTCACAAGAGAGAAAGAGAGAGATGCAACGTGAGATATTAGGGCCAAAGGGAAGCTCCGCATTTTATTTTCTTTTAAAAACAAACTCCAAATTTCCACCTTGTCCCTCACCTCATATTCTCCACACTTAGGTTAAATAACTCATTTTCTTCACATTCCCTCCCTTACCATTTAAACTTAATAAAGAACATAACAAGATAACTTGCACACAACAATAATTTCTATGCACAATGTTCACACAACTGAACTTCTCCACTTTTCACCATAATCATACCCTCTTTTCACTTAAGTCCCTACACAAGGGCCTTCCACTAGAATGCATCATGGTCTCCATCACAAAGCAATCCAATATGACACTTAGGTCATATAACATACATAAGACTATTTAAACACCAAGTTTTGCATAAGAGTGGGGTTTATGTTTAAATTCTCACCACATTATAACACCATCCATGTTTCAAGAAATTTAAATGAGCTATAAGTCCTCATTCACATGCACAATTAAACATAGAGTAAAAGTTACACAAAATTTCTCATTACGTTATATTCATTCATTTAAAGAGGTTTATAATAGCCCAAATCCACATTAGCATATGAAGTGGAGTGAACACATCAACTAAAATAGGAAAATATAGGGTCACTAGTATTGCTTCCCTATTCACGGCAATAGAAACTTTCCCTTGTAAAAATCTAATAGGGTGTACAATATCATTCTGAGCATCTCAAAACTATAGGTAATACACAGTGAGACATAACTCAACCCAAAAATTAAAACACAAATTGTCACATCCCTCTACAAAATATGTGACCAGCACGGAGGTGAATCCCAATTCACCTCTGTAAACCTAACTTTAAATTCCCATTGTACATATAGCCTGATACATTCACATGCAAACAATAATCATTTGAAACTAGAAACTTATAGTTTCCTTTTAAACAATCTAAATTTGTATAGATGAAAACTTCTATTACAGTTTCACACCTATTTATAGTACATAAATAAAATTCACGCTTTTCATGATATTTATTTGAATACTGTCTCATAGAATACATTTAATATTTCTACAAACACAATAGTATAACTTTCAAGTCGATTTTACATGATTGGCACACATAAACCAAGCTCCCTAAAAACCTACCAGACTACAGAGCAACTCTAGAGTTACAAAAACATAAAAGAACAAGTCATGAATTCAACCCCAAGAACAATTTAGGGTCTTGCAAAAAGGTTCAGCCACTCCTTACACGAAATTCTCCCTCAAACACTTGCTCTAAGAGAATTAAATAAAATAAATGAGTCATAGACTCAGCGAGCAAAACATTAACTCAAAATAATTATAATACATGTGCTTTTTATCATGCACATGTAACAATGATGAAAGAGATTTTTGTTAAACACACAACATACCTGCTCATTCTATTATTTCCCTCAATATGCATAAGTACTCATCTGTATCTTCATAAAAAATGTCATTGAGTTGATGATAAAAATACACATACAAAGATGTTTACACACATATACACACATCCATGTAACATGCACAACCATAATCAAGACAATTTCAACCTCGAAGATATCACAATCCAATTTCAGTCAGTCTCACTCAATTCACAGAAGTTAACTTGGGTTAACCACAACTAATACAAAGGCACAAAACAATTAAACAAGTATTTCAATCACATAGTTCCCGTACCAATCAGGTCATCCAGGGTACCATTGGATCGTTGACCGCAGCCCCTGCCGCATCTACCCTTATCGCTCTAAATATAAATCTCCACTCTTATGGCTTCAACCTCGAAGATATCACAATCCAATTTCAGTCAGCCTCATTCAATTCACAGAAGTTAACTTGGGTTAACCACAACTAATACAAAGGCACATAACAATTAAACAAGTATTTCAATCACATAGTTCCCGTACCAACCAGGTCATCCAGGGTACCATTGGATCGTTGACCGCAGCCCCTGCCGCATCTATCCTTATCGCTCTAAATATAAATCTCCACTCTTATGGCTCCATATAGACATTTACCATGGGTTGCACCACCATGACTTTCTTATTCTTTCCAATCACAAGCACAATCACATACAAGCAACAAATATATTTAAAACATACCAAGAGCATGCCACAAAGTCCACACATGCTTAGCTCAACTTATTGTATTCATATAACATCACAAAACTCACAACATTCAACCACTAATCAAATGTCCTGTGTTTCAACAAGTCAAGGAAATCAAGTACATTTGATACTAACATAAACAAACCAAAATCTATAGATTAGTCATTGTAATTTACATTTTGAACACGAATAACTTCTATCTAACATACTATAAGTATATTCCTTATTTTATAATTTTTTTTAGCAATTATATTTCAGTTCTCCATTCATATGGCATGTTTGCAAATAGTAATGAAAAATATCTAGGGAAAACATATAAGAGTAGGCTAGCTACTCACATGTATTAACCCACATCAACCATTTCAATTTCCTCATATACACAAGTATCTCTTTTATTAACACACATACAAACATATCTCAATTCATTGTACTCATTTATACAATTAGGATTATGTTATATGTGTACATATATACATATAGAAGTTACATTCAAGACAAGATAAAGGCCTACTCACCTTGTATCCATGCAAACTCGCTTGATTTACTCAATTCGTGAGGCTTAACCGAAACATTAACAGTACATGAGCTCATTAGGAAGTTTCACCATTCTAAATCTTTAATTAAAATTCTAAGCTTACTTTACTTTTCACTAAACAATAACAAAAAAAAAACAATATTCAAATTTCAACACCATAATATGTGAAAACAATTTGTCAATATTACAGTTTAATATAATTCTATAATTCAAAAATGAATTTTAATTTCCACAACCAATAAGATAATCTAGCACTTCTTCAAATGTACAATTCATATATATATATATATATATATATATTCATATACTCCTTCTAGCTTTAATGACCAATTAATTTAGTTTCTTTACTCATAATAAACTTCTCTTTACCTTCACAACAAAGTCTAATCTCTTAGAAAATAATGAACACCGACTTTCTATCTATCCTTTCTCCTATTACTTCCAATCACTTAGTTTCAAACTTTCTCAAATTTATCCTAAAACTATCTCCTCCAACTAATTTGGTGATAATTTATAGAAACAAGAATGCAAGAGTGTACTTCTACAATACATCGGATTTGATATATTATTTCGACTTAAAATCATTTTCAAATTCATAATTAGGCTCAAACAGACATTATAACCTTCCATTTCTTTACCTAAAGTCCCAAAAATAAGAGTTTCTTAAGTATAGACCCAAATTCCATTTCCAAGATCACTATCAATTTAGAGGTTTTCTGTCTAAAATCCTAAAATATAATTTGAGACTAGAATTCATCTTAGAAAATTTCCAATTGATGAATTATGTTAAAATCTTTGTCCCTAAGCCTTCTATTTCTCCAATTTCATTTTCACAACTTCATATTCTACCATACTCATACCCAACAGTAAGAAATTCAGAATTAAAACTCAAATTCACCAATATGAAGTGGAAGTGGGCAAGAACTAGATTAAATTTGTAGCCTAAGATATAGAACAACTAAGGATGCCAACAAATTGAGAGAAAGAGCCGAAATTTAGAGGAAAAACACAAAAGGAACCTCACCTCGATCCATGGTACAATAGCAGATGGTGAGGTTATTCTCTGGCGGCTAGACCACGTCGTTAAAGCCATGAAGATGATGGTTCATGGAGGAAGATGCACAGCAGATCCCTTCCTCAATTCCTCACTGTCTTCTATATGTTCCTTCACATTTCTACTTGAACCAGTGAATAAAGAAGGACAAAGAAGAGAACGAAGGAAAATGGGAAGACAAATAGCGGTGGCTGGCAGCAACATGACAACGGTCCGTGGTGGCTTATGGTGCTTACCGCCTTTTCTCCTCTCTTTTCTCCCCTTTGGTCTCTCTCTCTCTCTCTCTTTGTGTATGATGAAAATGGGGTTATATTGGTATATTGGGCTGAAGCTTCTTCAAGAAGCTTATACTTCATCCAATGGTGGAGATTTAATACATGTGGCACCCCATCCTAGTGCCACATACTCCATTTCTTTTAAAATTACACATAATCAATTTTCCTCAAACAAATAAATCCCTTTGAGTTTTATAAAAATTCCTCTTATTATTTTTTTTAGGATCTAAAATTGTATCATTATACGTTGTCTCAACCTTTTAGATATTTCCATAAGCTCCTTTTTATAAAAAAATATATTTCAAGTAGGTCCTTAAAAATTATTATAATTATTTTAATTCCTAAAGAAAAACTTCTTTTTTTTTTGAGGTCCATTATACTATTTTATAATCTAGGATATTACACAAACCGTGTACCATTCGCAGCAATGGGACTATGAACGAGTCCCATCCCCAACCACAACTAAGCCATATAACAATCACTACACAACCTACATAATTAATTTGAAATCCCAAAAACAACACAACCACCACAAAGCCATACACTCACAATAAGATTTCACAATGTAATCCATCACTTGGTCAACCATCACAAAATTAAGACACACATAGAGTGAATACACAAATCGATTTCATTAAATCAAATGCAAGATTTATTTCATTGTCACACATGCATCTTCTTTATCGCTACATAGGCATTTTAGGGCCACTGATCCATTTTATTCCCACATACAAAACATATACACAATCACACATTTCAACACCAAAAAGTAATTCCAACACATAAAGAGTTATCTAACACCCTCCGACCATAAGGGTTACTTTGAACATGTAAGAATATATGTCAATACAGTCCGACAAATAAAGATACACCCATTACATTTAATCATGCAAAGGAGTTATATCTTATTTCACAACTGGTCCAAGCCATTTATACCAACTCTATGCCAACACTATCACTAAGCAAGGATTATTCAAGGGCAATGAAATAGATACAACAAACAGCTAAAATAAAAGTTACACTTCCCTAAAAGACCATCCCAGGTTTAGTATCATTTAAATTGTGTTCTCATCACGTATCATAGTGCTTCAAGTTTAATAGTGTTTCCATTATAAGCCCTTCACTTTTCATAACGTTTCCAAGATATAGGAAACAAAATAAACCACCAAATTAAGAGGAAAATAATAATCTTTTCCTTATGGTTAATTGAATAAGTAAAAACCTTCCCTTTATTGGGGTGTGATCACCAATCAAGTGTAGGTAGAGTAAATCCCTCACATTAGAATTTGATCACAAGATTTTCATCTCTCGATTATACATTAATCCAAGTATACTACCTTCACATATTATAAGAGTTTCAATTGATAGAGGTGGTAAAATCACACAATTTAAGGTAAAAGTGGTGCTTATCCCTCACCTCGAATGATGACTCAATCCTTATCCAAATCCTTTCTTGGAAAGATAAAAGAAGAGTTTAGACCCTTGGAAGTCCATTCCTACTCATCCAATACAAGAAAAAGTAAGGGAAAGAGTCAAAATATGAAGAGGGGAATTTGGCTTACCGTTATAACACCCAAAGAGATCAGGAAAATTCCAATTCTAGTTGTTGTCGCTGCAGTGCCAGCCAGTTAGCAGGTCCACCACTATAGTGGCCATTTGTACTACTACAATGGTGGCAGACAATTTTGCACTTTGAATTTGTGTAAAAACCTTCCCAAACGCATATATCCTACTCCCAAACTTCTATAGACCAATCACCAACACTTTTACTCATTAAAATTCATATTAATCAATTCCCAAAACACTTTTTGGCTTAGAAACAAGATTGGATGCTCAATGTAACAACCCAAAAATCCTTAACCTAAGAGACAAGGAAGGAAAATGAGTAATTTAAGGATAAAGAGATGATAATCATAGGAAGAGGGAAGAAACTAAGTCAAATAAAGAAATATTCTTACAACAAGAAGATAGTCAACTACCTAATAGATTGAAGTCAACTGGTCAACTTGAGAAACCTATACTACTTAACCTGATGAAGTACTTAACTGCCAGGAAGCCAACGATTGATTGGTTTGTTGATAGTTCAGCAGCGTAAGAGAAATAGCTTAATATTTATTAAAAAACCACCTGAAATGATTGAGGCAACAGGTGAATGAGCGCCTAGGACTTACTTTCTGGGCATGGTAGAAGATATCAACTAAGGAAAATATTATAAAAGGCAAAACCACCGAATGAATTAATGGAAGGTTAGAAATGTTGTCAAGAAATAGAGCATGCATAAAGGGTTGGTTAGAGAGTTGTTAGGAAGAAACAAAACTAGCAAAAATCTAGTTAGAAGATTACTTAATGGGAAATGTTAATAAATAGAGAAATGTTAATAATAGAACATAGTCAGTAAACGTGAGAAAAAAAAAACAAAGTGTGCAACTGTGGTATGGAATTTGCAAAGAAAGCAGAAGAATAAGCATTAGCAGTAAAAGGGCGACGGGAACAAAGCCTAAGGGAAGATAGAGCAGAAAAATTGAGGTAGTTAGTTTAAGAAAAGCTTCTTTTCTTGAAATTATACTTTTACGTCTATGAGCTATTTTGAACTGCTTTTTATTGACTGATTTTTATGAACTAATTTTCTATGAATTGATTCTCCATGAATCTTTGAGAAATATTTTCATGATGTTTTATGGACAAAGGAACAAGTCATAGCTAGTTTTATGAATCATGATGATTTCCATGAATTTTTCAAAGAAAGAAAGTGAAAGTTAAAGCAAAGTATGGCATGCTCAACATCCTAAAATGAGCTTAGGAATTTATTCTCGTGTATCCTAAAATGATATTGGTTTGAAGGTCTGCAGCAATCTTTTCATGTATAACATTAGCTTGGCTTGAAAGACTATAACATCCAGGTTTTAAGGGTCTCTACTTTTTGTTCATGTTGTTGCGTGGTTCTCATGATACAAATATTATTGGGTCAATAGTCATTAAATTATATGGTGCGCGCTTGAATGCTTCGAAAAAAATTTTAATGTGTGGTGTTTCAACCTATGTGGCTAAGTGCTAATTTGTTACTTTTGGGATAAAGGTCCTCCACTCTCCCGTCAGCTTTCTCTCTCTCCCTCTCTAGAGATCTTGTCCCTTCTTACTTGGAAGCTCCTTGGTGGTGGCATTTGGACCTATCTTGAGTGAAGCTTCAAGATTGGTATATGCATCTCTTCTTCTTCTTCTTCCATTTTCACATCTCTTTAACCCTAGATGGGAAATGTGGGTTTTTCTAAAAATGGGAAGTTGGGTGTGCATTAGAAATCTTCCATTGCTCTCTTTTGAAGTTTAAGAAGAGTTTTGGTGTCTTATGGTTGAGGATAACCTAGTTGTGGGTGAGTTATATTTAAATCTGAAATTTGGGAAGTTTTGAGAAAATTCTTGGCTTCTATGGTGATTATTTCATCTTGGATGTGTGTTTCTGAGTTATTTAGGTTGTGTATATATTATTGTGGGATGGGGTTTTGAGTTAGAATGAATTGATGCTGGGTTCAAGATGATTGTTGCTAAATTTTTCGAGCTACTAACACAATCAGTCAACTGTCGCTATGAGACTAGTCAACTGATTGCATCTGAAGCCTTATTCAAACCGAGCAGTGGCGAATTGGTCGACTGATTACCAACGATCAATCGACTGGACGTCTTCTAGTGGGAATGAAATTTCTAACGAGGTGCATCAATCCACTGATAGGTCAACATCAGTCGACCGATTGCTGTCTGTCACCCTATCTATAAATTGGTATTTGAAGCAACCGACTAATGGGTGATAATCAATCGACTGGCTATTTCTACAGAATTGATTAGTCAACTGATAGGGATAAGGTAGTCACTGACGACTTTTGGAATAGTAGATTGATGATTAATGGACCTTTTCCATATGTATGACTATAGGGTATCAATTCTCTGGCCTTGGCATCCTTACTATTCCGAGTATTTCACATATGGTAAAATATAAGCTTGGAATCAAGGTGAGCAGGACAACTTTACTCCTCGAATTTTCAATTGGACTTTATATTCAAGGAATTCATATATGCTTTATGTTCTTAATCCGAGGAGTTGTGATGAATAAATTATTCGGTAAGTTATGTCATTTGTAGTGGTGATACTATAACTTCCTATGTAAAGGTAGATGATGGATTTTACTTTATTGATAGTGATATAGCCTGATATTTCCTTAATTGCAATCGTATTATGATTTTGGTTATGGGAATCTCTTGGTAGATGTATGATAAGATGCTGTCTATTATTTTGCGTAACCATTAATATCTAATTAATGATATGGAATAGAATTTCTTTATTCACATATTTGGCCAATGAATTTGATTATTCATCCTTATGAAGAGAAGTTTTTGGTTATTTGAGGTTATCAGATCGTGTTGTTAGGCTTATGGTGTAAGTGGAGTCTCATTACTGTGCCGGTCACATGTGGCATTCTGGGGATGTGACAAAGACTGCAGGTTTTCTCTCCTTGTAGTTGATGTGATCACTCAACAACACCATTCTAAAATGAGCTTGGTAGCTATGCTATCTTGTATCTAAAATGAATTTGGTAGTTCTGCTATCATGTTATGAGATGAGTTTTCATGGTTGCTAAAACCTTGATGATAAAGTTAGATGTTTTTAAAGGAATTTTAGAAAAAGGTGAAAGGTATCACGGAATAAGTTTTTTGTTTGAAACTTGTTGCATTAATTCAGCTTTCGCATGGATTAATTTGTGTTCCAACTTGATACTGTGCTTTTATGACTGGAATAACAAATTTTAAACTGTTTTGTTAACTCTGCTAGCTACTGAGATATTCTATCTCATTTTTTTGTGTTTTGAATTTCTCCATTCCAGGGGACTCATCTAGGGGAAAGCAAATCAGGAATATTAAGAATGGCAATATGTAGACTAAGTTTTGTGTAGGAGGTCATAATAGCAGTAGTGCCAAATTTTGGTTAAACTTTGGTTATGGCACTTCATAAGGTCTGGTCTTGGCTTTTTAAATAATCTTGTGTGTAAACAAAACTTCTATATGTGTATAGATACTAAATACTAAGGACTTTTTGGTATATAATAACATAAAGTTTAGCTCAGAAATTTGTCATAGATTTTAGTATGGGATAAGAATAACATGAAGAACAGCATTGTCAAGATCTCAATCTAAATCTTAAGATCTTACGATTCCAAACAATTCGAATAATCTCGATACTATGTAAGATCTAAATTTGCTAAGATCTCGATTTAAATCTTAAAATCTTATGATTTACAATTTTATTGATCCTATAATATTTTGAATTTTTTATCATTTTTTTACTTTTTGATATATTTCTAATCTATTAGATCAATTGGGATGGAAAAAAGTTATTAAACTAACTTAAATCTTTACTAATATTATACAATTATAGTCTTACCAATTATAATTTATTCAATTTTTAACTTAGTTTAGTGAAGGCTGACACTGAGATATAGTATTTTAAGTTTTGAAGAAGAAAATGTTTATTTGGTGAGAAAAAAAGAGGTTGCCAAATATAATAGAAAGTGGGGTTGCTCTCTATTTTTTCTTTACTAATTGTATAACATTTGAGCTTGTTTTATTGAAATATAATGAGATTTAAATGATTTTGTGTTATTTACAAAATTTATATCATTTTATTATATATATATATATATATATATAGTTTTATGATTTTCATAGCATCTCATAATTCTCGATTCAATCTTATGATTCAATCTATCATGTACCCCTTCTGATCAAACATAAGATCTCGATCTTAACAACCATGGTGAAGAAGGCAAGGATAAACTAATAGTAGAAAATTCTATTGAGAAATACAAGCTATAAGACTTAACTAGTCGACTTGGAGCCTGAAACCACTTGACCATGCTACTTCTGGATAGCTCAAAATTGCAAATAATAAGCAGTTAATTGACCGGTAAGACTCAACAGTCAACTGCTTGCTTCGGTTTAGTTTTTAGTAAGTGTTTTTTTCCTTTTGCGATAAGTTGGTCCATACCTCTTACTCTAAATTAATGATAGTCAGATGCAAAATAACATGTAACAAAGAGAATTGATAATCATAATAGGTTAAAGGCAAGATCTTAAAAAAATGAATATAGGAATATTTGCTGATAAGTTAATTAAGCTTAGGATTATGTTTATTTAAAACAAAAAGGGGTAAATTAGTGACAAGCAAAAGTTTTCCTTAAGCAATAATAGAAAGAAACTACACAGGTTATTATTGTCATGACAATAAGAAAAGAAGAATACAAAGAGCGATTATGTATATGAAAGGAAATACTTTGGGAAAACTTTAGGTTAGTACACTAAAAAAGGTGCCTAAAAATTTACAGAAAAATATAAACAACGTTATAGAGCAAATAAATTTAAAGAATTTATGAAAAATCTAATAGAAGTCAAGACGTTACACTCAAAATTCACAAATCTTACACATGAAAGAAAAATTCATTTATTTGCTCAATTCAATCCTTCCATCCCAGAGTATACCCATTCATGATATATATCATATCTGAATACAAATTGTATATCAGAATCAAGATTGCCTTTTTATTTTTTTTTTGAGAAACCTTCTATTTAAGAGTATATAATATTGATTGGGTAGAATGTGATTAGTCTTTTTTTTTTAATGATTCGTCTCTAAATCGAGTCACTTTGAATATATGGATTCAAAAAGGACTTTTTTATTCTTTATTTGTGTTATTGATTATATATTTTATTATATAATATATTATTATATAAATTATTTATTATTATTATTATTATTATATATAATATTAATCTAATTATAATAATATAAAAATATAGACTATAGACAAAAATATATAAATTAGATAATAATAATTTCTAATAATTTGTTATTTTTAGTATTCTTTTTTTGATTAAGAGTTTAAGAATATTTCTAGTTTCGATTTTTCTAAATAAATAAAAAATAGAATAGAAATTATATTCCTACAATATCGAGTTAATTTGGATTTTGGTTAATACTTTTTTACTTTAGAAATTTTCCATTCATATAAGGAAAAATATGGATTATTATATATTGATTGAATCAATGACTATTCATGATTTCATAATTGAATCAGTTACATACTAACCCCAAACTAGAGGAATGTTATGGTAAAATTTTGTTTGAAATGATGTGGTAAAAAGTAATATGCGACTTGAAAGACATGATTAGATTAGCTGTGGATTCTTATGTCCACTATTTTTCTATTATATAGAAATGATGGTGCTCTTGGCTCGACATCGTTTGTTCTGTTCCACTCGATTGAATTAAATCCTACAGAGTGTGAAATGATGTAGGTACAATTATAAAACTAATCTCATTCTTTATACGAAAGAGTAGTTTGAAACTATATTAAACTATACCATGAAACTATACTATATATTATTAATTATTAAATATTATTAATTATTAATATTATATAATTTAGGATATTTTAATATAAAATAATAAATAATAAAAAATAGAATATAGAAACTTGATATAAATAATAAATAATCTATATAATCTATTTTTAATGATATATTAATAATATAAATAATATATTTAAATCAAAAATTTATATAAATTAATAAAAAAAAATTTTATTTGAATTGAATTATTCGAATTGTACAATCGTCAATTACTGACATTGGTAAATGGCCCAAAGCAATTTGATTATAATTCAATTCGTGATGACCATAAGTCGAAAGTTCATATTCTTGAGTCATTGATAAACAATTTGTTGGACAATACTCAACGCAGTTACCACAAAATATACAGATCCCAAAATCAATATTGTAATTAAGCAATCGTTTCTTTCAAATATCAGTTTCTAGTTTCCAATCAACAATGGGTAGATCTATAGAACATACACAAATACATACTTCACAAGCAATGCATTTATCAAATTCAAAATGGATTCAACTGTGGAAACATTCCGATGGGATTAATTTTTCACAAGGATATTGAATAGTTACCGGTAAACGATTTGCGTGAGATAAGGTAATCATGAAACTTTGACCAATGTACCTTGCAGTTCGTACTGTGTGTTGAGCATAATTCATGAACCTAATTACCATAAGAAACATAGCATGAATATCTATGAATATTTTTGTTTTGTTTCTTTCTCTTGTTTGATACAAGTTATGAATATAGAATATCAATCTTTTACAGTGAAAACAGTCAAAACGAAGTTGTGAATAATAGATTACTGAGAGAAATAGGTAAAAGAAATTTCCATCCAAGATTTAATAATTGATCCATTCTTAGTCTAGGAAAAATCCATCTTGTTGTGATAGAAACGAACAAGAACAAATAAGTTTTAGCTAATGTAATAGAGATACCAATTGTAGCTCCAAAAACTCCACATGCTTTATTTATTTTTGTTTATTTCAAAAAGCTCAGAAACAATTATGTAAGGAATAGATATATTCCAACCGCCCACGTAAAGAACTGTTACAAATAATGAAGAAAGTAATAAGTTTAAATAGGAAGCAACGTAAAATAAACCAAATTTTATACTCAAATATTCAGTTTGATAACCTGCTACTAATTCTTCTTTTGCTTCTGGTAAATCAAAAGGTAATCTTTCACATTCTGGTAGGGAAGAAATTAGAAATACGTTAAAACCTATAAGTTAACGCCACAAATTCCATCCCCAAAAATAATATTTTGATTGCGCGTCAATTATATCAGCTGTACTTAAACTATTAGATAATCCTAGTCGGTGATAACATTACTATTCCCATTGCTATTACAAAAGCGTACATGAGATTTTCACCTCATATGGCTCCTCAAAGGCCATAAATAAATCTAAGGACCAGTGCAGTTTATCTTGATATATCCCTAGGATAGATAGGATTCAAATTTATTGGATGGTCCTGAATTAGACCAATGGAATTATGTCTGTTATAATAATAAATACAAAAGGTACTTCTGAATTGATCTCATCCCTTAATAATTTGAATTTGTTGAGTAATAATTAAGTTCCTCAATAAAATACTCCTTTAGAATTAGCAATAAGCCATCATTTTTATTACGTATAAAAATTAGACACTAGTTTATGAATTATAACATAAATTGTATCTCCATGAATATGGATATAAGAAAGAATCCAAAGGGATCCCTCTTTTTTTTTTAATTGTATTATTCTTTCTTTCTTTGTTCCCATTCTTCTTCTTTTTTTTTTATGTGCAAAACAAAAGGGGACTTAAAAAAATTAAAGGATTATTTCGTTTCTGATAGTCATTTGTTTAATCAGCGGATAGAGCATACTCTGGATCGAAATTGTGGGGAGTACTGCCTGATTATTTCTACTAACTTAAAGCCCCAATTAGTATTCTTTTTATATTATGCAAAAACGCTCTTTTGGAGAATTTACATAATTTCTATTACCAGTCTTTTGTGTATCTTAGTGTTTCTAACCATCCACTCATTTTTTATCAATCCCTTTTTCCTTTATGGTAATACATGTATGGTAGTTCATACAAACGGTGGTGAAAACTCAATAAGGTTGGTCTTTTGAGCCCGCTTCAAGATAGGATGATTAATCAATCAATTGTGGGGTAAACACTTTCTTTGCTTATAATTTTTTTCACTTAATTCTTATACATAGAAAATAAGACTCAATATTTTTATTGCGGATTCAAATGAAATTCAAATCTATATCAAAATATTATATATTAAATATAAATATTTAATTTTTTATACAATTATATTATTTATAATTTATATTATAAATTTATATTATATTATAATTTGATATAAATATATAAAATAGAAGTTGTTTTATTTCACTCATATAACTATATGATTTAGTTCATCAATCCGAATTCCAAATAAAAATAATGAAAATCATGATATCTATTCAATTTTGTCTACCCTTTTCCTATAAAGAAGAAAAGAAATAAAAACAAAAAAAAGGAGCATGCAAAAGTTTATGTCTCAACGAATCACACGTAGAGATATTGATAACACACATAACGTTAATAGTATTTCAGAATTAATCAATTGAGCAGCAGCCAGTAGACCAGCCAAAAAGGAATATTTATTATTTGACCCATATCCTGACATAAGAAGTCTAATGGGAGCAATACTCGCAATAACAATCCATAAAAAAAACACCGATATTGAGATCAACTAAAACAAAGTTATAGCCAAAAGGAATTATCCTTTATAACGATCAAGACTGGTAAGCCCATTGGTCCACACAATTGTCCATGTACCACACAATTGTAACGATCTTACAATTCTCGATTCAATCTTATGATTTGATCTATCATGTGCCCCTTCTAATTATACATAAGATATCGATATTGACAACCATAGTGAAGAAGGCAAGGATAAACTAATAGTAGAAAATTCTACTGAGAAATACAAGCTGCAAGAGTTGACCAGTCGACTTGGAGCTTAAAACCAATTGACCAGTCTACTTCTAGATAACTCAAAACTGCAAATAATAAGCAATTAATTGACCAGTAAGATTCAACAGTCGACTGCTTGCTTCGGTTTAGTTTTTAGTAAGTGTTTTTTTCCTTTTGCTATAAGTTAGTCCATACCTCTAACTCTAAATTAATGATAGTCAGATGCAAAGTAACATGTAACAAAGAGAATTGATAATCATAATAGGATAAAGGCAACATCTTAAAAAAAAATGAATATAGGAATATTTACTGATAAGTTAATTAAGCTTAGGATTGTGTTTATTTAAAACAAAAAGGGGTAAATTAGTAACAAGCAAAAGTTTTCCTTAAGCAATAATGGAAAGAAACTACACAGGTTATTATTGTCATGACAATAAGAAAAGAAGAATACAAAGAACTATTATGTATTTGAAAGAAAATACTATGGGAAAACTTTATACACTAAAAGAGGTGCTTAAAAATTTACAGAAAAATATAAACAACATTACAAAGCAAATAATTTAAAGAATTTAAGAAATATCTAGTAGAAGTCAAGACGTTACACTCAAAATTCACAAATCTTACACATGACAGAAAAATTCAATTATTTGCTCGATTCAATTCTTCCATCCCAAAGTATATCCATTCATGATATATATCATATCTGAATACAAATTGTATATCAAAATCAAGATTGCTTTTTTTTTTTTGGAAAACCTTCTGTTTAAAAGTATATAATATTGATTGGGTAGAATGTAATTATTCTTTTTTTTTTTAATGATTGGTCTCTAAATTGAGTCACTTTGAAGATGTAGATTCAAAAAGAACATTTTTATTTTTTATTCATGTTATTGATTATATATTTTATTATATAATATTTTTATTATATAATATATTATTATATAAATTATTTATTTATTATTATATATTATTATATTATATATTATTATTATTATATAAATTATATATAATATTAATCTAATTATAATAATATAAAAATCAGACTATAGACAAAAATATATAAATTAGATAATAATAATTTGTAATAATTTTTTATTTTTAGTATTCTAATTTTGTTTAAGAGTTTAAGAATATTTCTAATTTTGATTTTTTAAAATAAATAAAAAATAGAAGAGAACAAATTTACTGGTGTTACTTCTTCCTGCATAGATCTATATAAACCATGCATGTGTAGAGACAAATTCATGCAAGAAGGCAGTCCAATCATTTCTTTTTTTTCTTCCAAGGAACGAGCTATTAAAGCGGATTATGTTGCATTCCCTCAATCCGTTCAATGAATCTTGAAAAGTGTTCGCGTTGTAATGCAAATCGGTCGATCAGTGGCACTGCAGTACTGCATTTGTTTTGTTTTGTTTTGTTTTTTTACTTCCCTTTCATTTTCTTGTAAATTTTTGTGCTGGCCTAGTGTGGTTTGGATGTTGCTGGTCTGTGCTTTTAATTGAATTAATCTAAGCATTTATTTTTCAATTGATGATAACTGTGGCTTTTGAATTTAGACCCAAGGCCAAAACCTCAAATTAAATATGCAGTACAAATGTACAATGGAGCTATGTAAAAGATTAATAAGCAAACACATTTTAGAAGGCAATTTTATTCATTCCACATTCGAGCTTTTGGGCTCCAGCATGGATGATTCCATTTTTTTTTGTTTAACTAAAGAAATTGGGCTCCTTCGTTCACATGCTTGTGATTTGGTCCAGAAATTTTTAAAAAAAAAAGAGGTGAGATTGTGTTGACGGGCTTAACGATTTAGCTTGCCAACTTTCCCTTGGTGAGCCGAAAAGCATATATCTAGTCTATTTAAAAAAAAATGTGGATAAGCCAGTTTTTATCTTGTTCATGTCGGTGAAGTTGACCATTTTGACAAGGTTAAAATTAGATATTATCCATAACTAAAGAAACAACATAATGTGAGAAAAATTACATAAATTTATCTAGATTTTTGCTCTTAATTATAATTGCTGTTTATAAAACTAAATGAATTGGAGGAAAAAAAATATAATTGGAGGCTAAATTAAAATAAGCAGGTATATTTTTCTCTCTTCAATGACTTAAACTTGTCGGAGATGACATGTACTTTAGAAATAGAGAATATATTGTAATAGAACAATTAAATTAGGGGGTGAATTAAAAAATTTAGTTTGTTCAAGGAAAAGATTAATATAGATAAATCGAATTAAAATTGTATTAAAAAATATTTTACTTTAATTTCAAATGCAGATACTGACAATAAAAAAATTCATTTTTGTAAGCCCAAATAAGAAAGTGGCAGTATTTAGTATAAGACGTTTTGAGAAAGCATTTGGAAAGAAGGGGAAGAGATGCAATGAACTGAAGAGAATGGAGTCCAATTTCCAATTAAAATGTTTCCTGAGAATTTGAGTATCCCAAGCAAGAAAACTGATTCCGGAAAATAGGATCAATTGATTTCCGCATAAACTACATATAATGCCTCAATTGAAGGCATGCGGGTCCTCCGTTTTTCCTAAAGAAACAAGTATACGTTGTTGAAAGGCCACCACGTTGTTGAAAGGCCACCGATGCTTTATTTTTTGTGCATACTTTCATAAACTTATTTGAAGAAAAAAATTTCAGGGACCAATGCTTTTTTTTTTCTTAAAATAGGTTCATGAAAGCAGACACAAAGAAAAAAAGAAAAAAAGTATTGGAAATTATCTAAATTTTTCTTTTAAATAGGTCCCTAAAAACATGCACAAAGAAAAAAAGTATTGGTAGTCGTTTATTTCAATGACTAAGAAGAGACAAGCATAGTGTTTATTTCTTTAGGAAAAACGGAGAAACTGCACGCCAATTGCAATTGAATGCCATCCTAATAACTGTAACATTAAATTATTGATTTACTCTATAGTTGTTTCAATTTATTTTTTAAAATGATCAAGTGTCATATTTTAGTTTATAAAAAATTATATTTATCTCAATTTAATTATTTTTGTTGCTAAATTACAAAGTCAAATCTTAAATTTTTATTGTCAAAATTACTTTAACAAAAAAAAAAGAGATAAGGCTATGCACAGGTTGGGCTAAGCTTTTTTGTCAAGCTAAGATCCGGATTGGGAACTCCTTAGGTCCAAGAAATGGACCTAGTCCTTGGACCCAAGGACTGGGTCTAACTATTCCAACTGGGTTAGACTCAATCTATGAGAAAAAAATACATTTATTCTATATGAAAAATTCCAAAGCATTCTTGAATTTGGGGGAGAGAGAGAGAGAGAGGAATAAGGATTGCCTCATGCGCACACAAGGCATTTGGAAGCCATTGGATCAGTTTTAACCAATGGCTCCCATTCATTCAACTTTTTTTTTTAATTTTACAGGAATTAACTGATCCAATGATGATTGTAAGCACAATAATAAACATAAAATGATAATTGTAAATTTTTTTAAAAAAATGTTGGAAAAATGCTGGATGATTAGGAGTCGTTGGATTAGTTGATGCAACAGCAACTGATCCAACGGCTTCCAGAGATCTCCTGCATGTAGGAAGCAATCCTTATTGGAAAGAGAAGGGGTGAAGTGCTAGCTCATGTTTGTGTAGCAGAGAGGAAAAGAGAGACACTAACTACTGGCTTGTGCTTGTGTAGTATAGATAGAGAGAGAGAGAGAGAGAGGCTGCGAGCAAAAGAAGGAAGTTGCGAGAGAGAAAAAGAGGGAAATTATGAAAGAGAGAGAGAGAGAAAGAAAGAGTGTAGTTCTTATCTTTATTGAGGTTGCTTCAAATCAACAGCCTCAATTGCTCACTTGCTTTGTATTTAGCCCTTAGAGATTTTGATTTGGAATACTAAATATGAATGGGAAGGAAGACCAAATAGATTGATTTAGAAGGTGGAGGACGATACGACACCCACCCAGGCAAAAAAAGTTCGATGCTTGTCTTATAAGGACAAACATTATGCTTTATTCTTATCTGAACTGTTGAATTTCATATACAACGGTCTATATTTCAAACAATAATTTTGGTATTTTTTTTATTTTTTAAAAAAGAACATTGAATTATAGATTATTAGATCTGAAATATAACAGGTCAGGTTCCTCAGTTCTCTTAGAGTGGAGACTTGGGAACTAGCCTAACCCAAGAGAAAATCTCTATAAGACTCAGGTCTCTGACCCATGTCTCTTTTTGACCTAATCCAATTGGCCATATTGATCTGAGTTGATTGAGTTGTCCAAGTCGATTGATACCCTATCAAATGATCAAATTGAATATTTGATCTCTAAAGAATTAAATTATTGAAACTGTATTTGTTTTAGAACTAAATCAATAATTTATTGTTGTTATGACACAAGGATCAGCTAAGGAAACACAACAAATCTACCATTGTTGGAGCACAAAAACTGTGTCGGTTCCATGTTCGTGTATTGTCTCTTCACTCCTTTTGGATGAATTGTACTTCCTCTTAATTTTGATTCTTAAGACAACCTAAACCTTGTGTCCTAGCTTTTTAACATTCGAGCCTAAATTGGTTCAAAGAACCTCGTTCTCCCCATCTCGACATGAATTCGCTCATACAATGCAATAATGAATCTCTTTCCCACCCCCACAAAACACCTCGTCTCTTTCCTTTTGTTTTAGTCTGAGACATAAGTAGATGTTTTAGAAGGGAAGGGGACCGCTTTGCCCTATTGCTACTGAGTAAAGAATCTGAGGTTCTGTCACTAAAATCAAATGGGATTCTGAGACTGAGGAACAGTAACTTGGAATTTACTCATTATTACATATCAATTCTTCAATTTATTTTAAATGTACTTCATCATAAAAATGAATGATAGTAATTTTTATTATACTTTAAAAATAGGTAAAAAAATACTTTTGGTCCCCATACTTCTAGCAAAATTTGATTTTAGTCCCCATATTTTGAAACTCTAATTTTGGTCACAATAGTTTCCAAAGTTGTTGAAGTTGGTCCTGTCATCAATTGGTGTTAGTGAAACCTTTGACAGTGCTCGGCAAGGCAACTTATAGCTTATAAGCTAATTTATAACTTATTTGACTAGCTTATAAGTTCGTTAAAAGTGTTCGGTAAACGAGCTTATTTTAGTAGTTTATAGCTTATTTTAATAGTTACTTTGAGTAACTCATAGCTTATAGTTTAAAGTTTTTTGTTCCTATTTTGCCTTTATTATTTTTTCATAATACCCATTATGCCCCTTACTTTATTATATCTTATTTACTCATCTTTTATTACCTTTATATTTATATAATATATTATACATATATAATATTATATATATATATATATATATATAATAATATATGATAAAAATATATAAATATATTATAAATATATATAATATATATAAAAATAATAAAATATGTAAATATATTTTATTATATATAATAAAATATATAAATATATATTTTTAATGAATTTAATTAATTTAATTAAAAACAAAAATGATATATTTATTTATATTATTTTGGAAGCAATCCTTATTGAAAAGAGAAGGGGTCAAGTGCTAGCTCATGTTTTTCTAGCAGAGAGAGAAAGAGAGACACTAGCTATTGGCTTGTGCTTGTGTAGTAAAGAGAGAGAGAAAGAGAGAGAGGCTGCAAGTGAAAGAGGGAAGTTGCAAGAGAGAAAAAGAAGGAAATTATTAAAGAGAGATTAACGACATGGGGGGAGAGAGAGAGAGAGAAAGAAAGAGTGTAGTTCTGATCTTTATTGAGGTTGCTTCAAATCAACAGCCTCAATTACTCACTTGCTTTGCATTTAGCCCTTAGAGATTTTGATTTGGAATACTGAATATGAATGAGAAGGAAGGGCAAATAGATTGATTTAGAAGGTGGAGGACGAGACGACACCCACCCAGGCAAAAAAAATTCAATGCTTGTCTTATAAGGACAAACATTGTGCTTTGTTCTTATCTGGATTGTTAAATTTCATATACAATGATCTATATTTCAAACAGTAATTTTGGTTTTTTTTTTAAAAAAGAACATTGAATGATAGACTATTAGATCTAAAATCCAACAGGCCAGGTTACTCAAATCTCTTAGAGTGGAGACTTGGGAACTAGCCTGACCCAAGAGAAAAACTCTCTGAGACTCAGGTCTCTGACCCATATCTCTTTTTGACCTAATCCAATTGGCCATATTGATCTGAGTTGATTGAGTTGTCCGAGTCAATTGATACCCTATCAAATGATCAAATTGAATATTTGATCTTTAAAGAATTAAATTATTGAAACTGTATTTTTTTTAGAACTAAATCAATATTTTATTGTTGTTATAACACAAGGATCAGCAAAGGAAACACAACAAATCTGCCATTGTTGGAGCACAAAAACTGTGTTGGTTCCATGTTCGTGTATTGTCTCTTTACTCCTTTTGGATGGATTGCACTTCCTCTTAATTTTGATTTTTAAGACAACCTTAACCTTGTGTCCTAGCCTTTTAGCATTCGAGCCTAAATTGGTTCAAAGAACTGCGTTCTCCCCATCTCTACATGAATTCGCTCATACAATGCAATAATGAATCTCTTTCCCACCCCTACAAAACACCTCGTGTCTTTCCTTTCTTTTTAGTTTGAGACATAAGTAGATGTTTTAGATGGGAAAGGGACCCCTTTGCCCTGCTGCTACTGAGTGAAGAATCTGAGGTTCTGTCACTAAAATCAAATGGGATTCTGAGATTAGGAATAGTAACTTGGAATTTACTTATTATTACATATCAATTCTTCAATTTATTTTAAATGTATGTCATGATAAAAATGAATGATAGTAATTTTTATTATATTTTAAAATAGGTAAAAAAAAAACTTTTGGTCACTATACTTCTAGCAAAATTTGATTTTAGTCCCCATATTTTGAAAACTTTAATTTTGGTCACAATAGTTTCCAAAGTTGTTGAAGTTGGTCCTGTCGTCAATTGGTGTTAGTGAAACCTTTGGCAGTATTCGACCACCCAGTTTATAGCTTATAACCTAGCTTATAATTTATTTGACTAACTTATAAGCTCGTTAAAAGTATTCGGTAAACGAGCTTATTTTAGTAACTTATAGCTTATTCTAATAAGCTACTTTGAGTAGCTTATAGTTTATATTTTAAAGTTTTTGTTCCTATTTTACCTTTATTATTTTTTCATAATACCCATTATTGTAACACCTCAAAATTTCACAAAACTATCTCCAGCATAAAAGATTTTTAAGATAAGGTTCCTTAGTGAATAATTATGGCAATTTTCAAAACCTTAAATTTCAAAGATCTCAAGTCCATAATTAAAAGCAACTAGGAACCATTGATATCATCGCAGGTCTTACATCACTGTCATTTTGACATATATACACATCACTGGAGATTAATTCTTAATTATTTTACAATAACTATAAAATCTAGAGTACAACTACTGTCTCCACGCTGCAACCCCGCTATTCCCACTTTGATTTGCACTTGGAAATGGTTAATACAGCGCAAAATCATGAGACATAGAAATCTCAGTAGCTAGTAGTTAATATTTGAAAACAAAAACCATTCCCAGTCATAAAAGCAAGTTCATCATAATTTATTTCATAAATTAATTCATAGGTCAGTTCATAAATCCATTCATAATTCAATTCAACTCATCTATGCCACTGTCATGCAGAAATCATCGCTTGGTCTTAGTACCCCAGGAGTCGTTTTCACCTCTAGTGGTGCCAAGGGTTATTACTTGGTCTTATTACCCCAAGAGTCTGTTTCACCTCAAGTGGTGCCAAGAATCATCATCTTCTCAGTGCTTACCACCAGAGTTTAATTATACCCTGTGGCCAAAGGTCAGCAAGACTGACACTAGCATTGTCATGCATAGCTGCTTCCGACCTAACCATGGCGAGTCTTATACTGGTGCATACCGTCATACCCCAGATACTTGGCGTACACTGCCTTAGCACATGAGTATCATGATAATACATATACATACATAACATTGCATAGAGTCAAATATTACATAATTCATCAATAAATCATTTTCAGTATAAAACAATTTCAAAATATATGAACAACGCTTTTATGAAATGTAACTGGCTACCTGAATTTACCGTCTCGTATCGATTCTGCTCGAAATTATTCCAAGGTGCTGATAAAATAAATTAACTATTAAAATCCTAATATTGAATACTTAAAATACTATTCCATTTTTAAATGCAATTTCTATGCACTAAATACTAATTACATATTATTTGCAATCCTATTTCTAATCCCAAATTTAAATAAATATAACTAGCTAAAAAATATCCTAATTTATTCGCCCAATTTTCAACTTATTTCCTTTTTCCTCAACAACCTTGAATTAATTCACTTTAGTCCTTAATGCAAACTTTAACCATATAAATAACCTTCAAAATTTGGTAAATTTCATCAAATTCTAACTAAAATCCCATATATACTAAATCTGGACATTTTCAGAAATTTTACTCTTTCCTTCCAACTTTTCATTTCATTCACTGAGGTCCTCAATAATTATTTTTCCCTTACCTTTTTCATGATCTAAGACCATATTCAGTTTCATCTAAGTCTATAGGTCACAAATATATCTTGTTCCAAAATTACAGCTACTCCTACAAACTTTTGATTTTATTCACTTTAGTCCCTATCATGCATGCATGTATCTAAACTCCATGTTTTTCCATTCTTTTTGCTGCATGGTTCTCCCAAACTCATCTAAAGACTCTAAAAGCCATGTTTAATTATTTCTAAAACACATACATACCTAAAAGAAAGGATTTAAAGCTTACAAAAGATTCGATCTCACTTTTATCTTGAAAATTTTTTGCACTATGTTCAATCTTCTCTTGATGTTGTCAAGGACTCTTATACACCCCCAAAAGTCACCTTGTTTTGCCCCTTAAGTCTGTATCTAAAAGCCTCCAATAAGCCTTCGGTTTGGGTTGGAAGAAAATGATGAAACACTTCCTCAAACACACTTGGAATTTCCTATTTTTAGTGCATAAAACAGAGGAAATTTTGTAGTCTCAGTCTGCATTATTTACTCAAGGGAGTATTCTAGTTTTTGTTACAAAAATGAGGCACAACAAGCTTGCTTCCTTACGGGTTCTAACCAGTAGAAGAAAGGCTCATAGATTGGAGAAGAAGTCCCTCGGTTAAAGGCAGGAGAAACTCACTCTTTTCCTCTCGGTTTCTGCACAAACTCATAACTTTCTCTTGTTCTCTCTCAGGTTCTCTCTTAGTGCAGCCAAGAAATGAAGGTAAAGGCTATATAAAACATGGATGTGCCTCATGTGGCTGTACAATAGAGATATAGATAAGATTGCTGCACTTCTCAGTTTTCTACAGCAGAACAGGAGGTGTCTTTTGGGTTGTTGCAGGAAATGTCTCTCGTTCTTGGGTTCCCACGCATGGCAGCAAGGGAATGAAGAGATGAGCCCCTTTTTGGAAGTCCGTGGCTACCTAGCTTGAAGACAGATCACCCAACTTCCTATGGGTTCAAGTGCAACAATGTGATTTCTGTTCTTAGCTGAGCTATGTAGTCATGGAGTCCATTACATGCACTTTCCCACACCAACTTTTCAGCCTTCTCTCTTTCTTGTCCTTAACGTGGAGAGCATGGTTTGTTGTTGCCATGATGGAGTGTGGGGCCAAGAGCATCAAAATGTTGCACAATGGAGAGCTTTGGTGGTGCCACATAGATGGGAGAAAGCTAAGGTGGATGGGTGATGTGTGGTCATCCCTCATTGGTCCATGGCTTTTGGCAAGGAAAGAAAAAAAAAGGTTCACGTAGCATGTTCTGCACTTTCATCAATATTTTTCCTTGACCAAAATGCTAAAAAGTCCCCTTCAATTATTTAGCCTTTGCAAAATGGGTCCTTGGTCATCAAGGAAAAATTTCAATTTGTTATCTAAAATTATTTCTCCTAATTTATTCTCTCTAAATTTTAATTATGGTAGAGTCACTTCATTTTCCAATCAAACATTTTCCTCTCTACATATATATATATATATATATATATACATATATATCATAATAGTCCTTCAAACACTAATTTATCTAGTAATAAATTTAAAATTGGGATGTTACAATTATGCCCCTTATTTTATTAGATCCTATTTACTTATCTTTTAGTATATATTATACATATATAATATTATATATATATAATAATAATATATGATAAAAATATATAAATATATATATATATATATATATAGAATATATATAAAAATAATAAAATATGTAAATATATTTTATTATATATAATCAAAAATATAAATATATATATTTTTAATGAATTTTATATTTATAATAATTTAAATTAATTTAATTAAAAACAAAAATGATATATTTATTTATATTTTTTTAGAATTAAAAAATATATGCTCTTTATGTCATTTTACACTTTTCAGCTATTTCAACAACTACTTTTACCGAATACTTTTAATTCAAATAAGCTAGCTTATAAGCTATAAGCTATAAGCTATAAACTAAAAAATAGTTTATAAGCTATCAGCTCGCTTATAAGCTATCCGTTAACTTATAAGCTAATTTTACCGAACAGAGCCTTTATCTCTAAGTGTTGACTATGCATTCCACTTGGCTGCACATTTCAGCTAGCTTATAGCTTATTTGACTAGCTTATGAGCTTGTTAGAAGTGTTTAGTAAAAGAACTTATTTTAGTAGCTTATAGCTTATTCTAAGAAGCTACTTTGAGTAGCTTATAGCTTCTGTACTTTTCTTCTCTTTTTATCATTGTTATTTTATTAAAATACCCATTATACCCCTATCTCACATACATATTATATATCTATATATATATATATAGTATATGTATATATATATATATATATTTAATTAATTATATATATAATAATTTAAATTAATTTAGTTAAAAAACAAAAATTATGTTTATTTGTATTATTTTGGAATTATAAAATATATGTCTTTTTATGTCATTTTACATTTTTCAGCTATTTCAACAACTATTTTTACCAAACACTTCTAATTCAACAACTACTTTTATATTTAAAAATCTGTGTTTTGAATTTTTTTAATATAAATATATATAATATTAGAAACAAAAATTAATTCTTATTATTTTTTATTGAATTTATAAATTTATATTTACAATATTTAATTATGTATATTATTTTTTAATATTTTAAGTATCACTGGTTCAATTGTAGTCCGACCATTGACTATTGAACTGCTACCTCAATCGGTTCAATAATCGATCTGATTTTCTGATCTTTGATATATACAAAAAACCTTCAAAATTTTTCTAATGTTTTAGTGTGTTTGGTTTGACATTTAAGCTTTTTAAAAATTACTTCAAACTTTCAAACTTTATTTTGATCATAAAAATAGTCGTTTGATCTATTGTTTATGTCACTTCGCAAAATATATTTTCTTTCTTAAATCTTTGTTTGCCAAAGCAACCTTAGCATACTTTTAACCAAAATTGAATTTGAGAATTA
This sequence comes from Biancaea sappan, assembly GCA_037074585.1. Lineage (NCBI taxonomy): Eukaryota > Viridiplantae > Streptophyta > Magnoliopsida > Fabales > Fabaceae > Biancaea > Biancaea sappan. Next base: position 67,831,753 of record CM073492.1, read on the forward strand.
AGTTGATCCAAAATTAAGTTTATCCAACTTTAATACAAAGAGACACTAGATCCCTGTGTCCACAATTCATTTATTGACCTTTTTACAAACACCCACTTTCCAGCTAATAACAACATTTCAAAAATCATTCAACCTCCCACTCATTGCCGTACACATACTCTGAATGCTATTTCAAACAGGTAAATTCAAATAAATTTCTTGCTTGAAATCTCGAATCTTCATTTGTTATTTAAAGCGAATGCAGTATGTAAATATTGAATTACATCATAAATTAAGATTAAATACTTTTGTTTTGCAACATAATAAAAGAAGTGAATGAATTGAATGTAGGAAAATTGATTCAAACACCTTTTACCCCCATATAAAGTGAAAAAAAAAATTAATCCACTAGTGTTCTATTATTTTGTTTAATGAAAAGATAAGAATTTTAAAAAAAAATCTTAAAATAATTTTTCCATATAAATTATTATTATTGTTATCATTAGAAAAAAATTTATTCAGGAACAAACGTAACTGATGTGATTTCTGGAGGGAAAACACTTAATCGATTTTCTGGATAGGTTGAAAGAAACAAACAAAGAAAACCAAATCACTCAATTGATAAGCCACAGGGCGCCACAACTAAGAGAAATGGGTTGATCTCGCCACACTCAAGAAAGAAGAATGTGAGTGATAAGAAATCTAGTTGCTCTCGCCACTAACCCAAGTTAGATAAGAGAAAGAACTCAAGAATCCTCTTGAAAGCAAAATGCCAATATCTCATATATGATTCAAGGATGGTTTGCAACATATGGCAATGACCCTTTTTATAAAGAGTCTCCAAAACAAAAAGACAAAAGACTCCAACTAATGTATTAAATGCATCAACTAAAAGTCAAGTAGTGTAGGCTAAATGTCAAAAACAATAAATGCATAGGTAGCTAAATGTCAAAGATAATAAATGCATAGGTAATAGACTACAACTATATTCAACAAATGCAACCATCCCACATGCAATCTTATTCACACTTTTTCCACTTTCAACAATGTGGTTAAGCCCAATCCAAGCCCTTTAGCCCTTGAACGAGTTAGAGGCCCAATTGAAGTGTTCTCCCTTTCTTGGGCTGCAATTGGGTTATCTTTGATTACATCATCCTCCCCTGGTTGAAATGGATTTGGCCTCAAATCCAAGTCCTCTCTATCTTCTAAGTACGGAGAAAGATCCCTCACATTGAAAGTAGTAGAAACAGCATAGTCTTCAGGCAAATCAATTTTGTATGCATTATCATTTACCTTGTCTATGATACGGAAAGGACCATCTGCCCTTGGCATTAATTTAGACTTTCTTTGGTTTGCAAATCTTTCTTTTCGAAGATGAACCCATACTAAATCTCTAAGACTGAATTGAACAAATTTTCTTCTCTTGTTGGCAGTCTTCTCATAGGTGGAGTTCTTCTTCTTAATCTATTGTTTTATGTTCTCATGTAGCTTCTTTATCATGTCAGCCTTCTTTTTTCCATCTATGCATTCTCAAGTCTCAAGTGGTAATGGTACTAAATCAAGTGGGCTCAATAGATTAAATCCATAAACTACTTCAAAAGGAGAGTGTTTAGTAGTACCATGTACACTTTTATTGTAAGCAAATTCAGCATAGGCCAAGCATTCATCCCAACTTTTCAAGTTTTTGCCAATGATAGTTCTTAGCAAAGTAGAAAGCATTCGGTTCACCACTTCAGTTTTCCCATCAATTTGTGGGTGACAGGTAGTACTAAAGAGCAACTTTGTTCCTAGCTTCCTCCATAAAGTCTTCCAAAAGTAGCTAAGAAATTTGGCATCACGATTTGACACGATACTCTTTGGAATGCCATGAAGTCTCACAATTTCTTTGAAAAATAAATTGGCGATGTGCACAGCATCATCGGTCTTATGGCATGGAATAAAATGAGACATTTTTGAAAAATGATCAACAACAACCATGACCGAATCTTTACCTCTTTGTGTCCTTGGTAAGCCTATCACGAAATCCATGCTAACATCAGTCCAAGGTTGATCTGGAACAGGTAGAGGTGTATAAAGTCCATGGGCTGCTTCCTTGCTCTTAGCTTTTTTGTAAATAATACACCTTTCAATCACATGATGCACATCTCTAATCATGTTAGGCCAATAAAAATACTCTTTCAGCATCTCCAATGTCTTGGTTTCACCGAAATGCCCAGCCAATCCTCCTCCGTGAGCTTCTCGTGTAAGTAATTCCCTTATAGAACAGTTTGGAATTACAAGCCTCCCCAAGCGAAATAAAAAACCTTCAGATCTATAAAATCCCTTATATGCCATTTTCTCCCAAGCGAGATAAATTTCTGCAAGTGTCAAATCTTCCATGTAATGGTCTTTAATAGATTCAAATCCCAACAATTTAGCATTCATCATGGAAATTAAGGCATATCTCCTTGATAAGGCATCTGCAACAATGTTGGTTTCTCCCTTCTTATACTTCAACACATAGGGAAAAGCTTCAACAAATTCCACCCACTTTGCATGTCTTCTATTCAGCTTGCTCTGACCTTTCAAGTGTTTGAGTGATTCATGGTCTGTGTGAATTACAAATTCTTTTGGTAACAAGTAGTGCTGCCATGTCTCAAGAGCTCTAATTAAAGAGTAGAACTCCTTATCATAGGTAGAGTAGTTAAGACTAGCTCCACTCAACTTCTCACTAAAATAAGCTATAGGACGCCTTTCTTGAAGAAGTACAGCTCCAATTCCCACTCCACTAGCATCACATTCAATCTCAAAAGTCTTAGAAAAATTAGGCAAAGCCAATATGGGTGTATTGCACAATTTTTCTTTGACAAGCTCAAAACTTCGTTGGGCTGCATCACTCCATTTGAACTCCTTTCATCCCTTAATATATTCAGTTATGGGTGCTAAAATGGTGCTGAAATCCCTTACAAATCTTCCATAGAAAGAGGCAAGCCCGTGAAAACTTCTTACTTCAGATATGGTTCTTAGAACGGGCCATTCTTTGATAGCTTTCACCTTTTCTTCATCAACTCCTACTCCTTGCTGAGATACTACAAAGCCAAGAAAAATCATATGGTCTTGACAAAAGTAGCATTTTTTCAGATTAGCATAGAGTTTCTCCTTTCACAACACTTCCAAGACTTCCTTCAAATGTTGCACATGCTCCTCATAACTTTGACTGTAGATCAAAATATCATCGAAATATACAACAACAAATTTTCCAATGAAAGATCTAAGCATATGATTCATCAATCGCATAAATGTGCTAGGGGCATTAGATAGCCCAAATGGCATTACCATCTATTCGTAAAGTCCATGTTTTATCTTGAAGGCTGTCTTCCACCCGTCTCCTTCTTTCATTTGGATTTGGTGATAGCCGCTCTTCAAGTCAATTTTGAAAACACCTTGGAACCATTCAGCTCATCCAACATGTCATCCAATCTTGGAATTGGATAGCGGTATTTGATGGTAATCTTATTTATAGTACGGCTGTCCACACACATTCTCATAGAGCCATCCTTTTTAGGGACTAATAATGTAGGCACAGAACAAGGGCTCATGGATTCCCTTACATAACCCTTTTCAATCAACTCATCAACTTGCCTTTCTAGCTCCTTAGCCTCCTCTGGATTCATTCTATATGCTGGCTTATTTGGTAAGGTAGCACCGGGCACCAAATCAATTTGATGCTCAATTCCTCTTAAGGGTGGCAATCCCTTAGGTAGCTCATTCAGAAAAACATCCGCAAATTCTTCTATCAACTCACTCACAAGCTTAGGAAGCTTTTCTGCAAGTTCTAGATTCATCTCCTTGAGAATTAGCAATAATACAAAGTCATCCCTTTTTATTGCCTTCTTTAACTCATTCTTAGAAGTAAAACAACTAGACTTCTTCTCCTCGATTTCATCCTCTTTCGGCTGTACTTGTATTGGCTTTAAGGGTGCCAACACAATCTTCTTTCCATTTTTCTCAAAAGCGTAGGTGTTTTTGAAGCCATCATATAATGCTCTTCTATCAAATTGCCACGGCCTCCCAAGTAGAAGATGACTAGCATCCATAGGGACTATGTCACACAATACATCATCTTTGTAATTCTTCCCTATAGAGAAAGGTATCTTTACTTGTTTGGTGACCTTCATCTCGCCATGATTATTCAGCCATTGCAGCTTGTATGGACGAGGATGATTGATGATAGGTAGCCTCAATTTGCCAACCAAGGTAGTTGAAGCAACGTTAGTGCAGCTCCCACTATCAATTATCACGTTACAAACTTTGCCTCCAATAGTGCACCTTGTTTGAAAAATATTCTCCCTCTGTTCTTCTTCTACCTTGGCTTGGATATTCAAGGTACGTCTAATAACCAAGGCAGCACCTTCATCAGTATACTCAACAACTTCTTCTTCTTTAGAATATTCTTCCTCTTCACATTCCTCCACAATATCTTCATCTTTACTCTCTATTTCCCCTTGTTTCTCTTTCAAGATCATCACTCTTCTATTAGGACATTCGGATGCTATATGGCCATGACCTAAGCACTTGAAGTACTTAATGTCTCGGCTTCTTTTAGAGGGTTGGTTGTCTTCTCTCTTCTCCTTCCCCGTAGAACTTTCAGTTTTGTTTGGCTCCTTCTTCCATATCTCCTTATTACTCCCTTTGGTAGCGTTTGAGGTTTGGGAAAGTGTTTGGAAAGGTTTACTCCCCAATGGTTTAGACACTCCATTGTTTCTTCCATAAACTTTCTTTTTCTGTCTCTCCACCTTAATTGCCAATTTAATTACATCTTCTAAGAAGACATAATTCTTAACTCTACTAAGTCAGCAACTTCTCTGTTCAAACCACCAAGAAATCGAGCTATAGTTTGCTCTTGGGGTTCATTCAGCTTACACCGAATCATCAAAGTTTCAAATTCTTTAACATAATCTTCAACACACATACCTCCTTGCCTCAAGCCTTGAAGCTTAAAATAAAGCTCTTGCTTGTAGTAATCAGGTACAAAACGTCTTTGCATGAGCCTTTTCATCAATCTCCAATTTTGAACTTCCTCCTCTCTATTTCTTCTTCGTTGATTCTTCAAATTTTTCCACCATAGATTCTCATAATCAGTGAATTCAATGGCTGCAAGACGGCATTTGGTAGCTTTTGAATATTCTTGATATTCAAAAATCTTCTCTACTCGTTGCACCCACTCCAAGCATTCTTCAGGAGAACTTGTTCCCTTAAATGGATGAATCTTCATTTTGATGTTGGCATCACGTTCCCTCTGTTGCCTTCTTTTCCTAGGTTGTTCACCTTCTTCAGCTTCTGATTCTTCTCCATGGTGTTCAACATAAGCTCTTCTTCTTGGTTGTTGTTGTAGCTCCATAAATCTTGCCATTTGAGTGGTTAGTTGAGCTATTTGTTCCATCATTTCTTCTTGACCTCTATGTAGGCCAACAATTTGAGCTTGTTGTAGGCTAAGCCCAAAAGGAACTTCAGAACTATTTTCTCCTGTCATAGTGATTTTGTAATTGCCGGTTTAAGTTTGGTGAAGGTAGGTTCACTCTCTAAGTGTTTACACTCGGATTAACAATGAACAGAACGATGAACAATGAACAGTAACGATGAATTTTTTTAAAATAAAAAAGCTGGAATAAAATAGAACAACACAAGAATAGAAATAAAGATAAAGATGAACAGACCAGAAAATTAGCCTTCCATGTAGGTGGCAGATTACAAAATAAGAAAAACTAAGCCTTCCATATAGGTGGCAGAATACAAAATAAGGAAAACTAAGCCTTCCATGTAGGTGGAAAAACACAGAATAAAATGCAATAAAATTAAGCTTTTCACGAAGGGGCAAAACACAAAACAAATAATAAAACCTGAATTGAAGTGGCTTTGATACCAATATGATGTGATTTCTGGAGGGAAAACACTTAATCGATTTTCTGGATAGGTTGAAAGAAACAAACAAAGAAAACCAAATCACTCAATTGATAAGCCAAAGGGCACCACAACTAAGAGAAATGGGTTGATCTCACCACACTCAAGAAAGAAGAACGTGAGTGATAAGAAATCTAGCTGCTCTTGTCACTAACCCAAGTTAGATAAGAGAAAGAACTCAAGAATCCTCTTGAAAGCAAAATGCTAACATCTCATATATGATTCAAGGATGGTTTACAACATATGGCAAGGACCCTTTTTATAGAGAATCTCCAAAACAAAAGACAAAAGACTCCAACTAATGTATTAAATGCATCAACTAAAAGTCAAGTAGTGTAGGCTAAATGTCAAAGACAATAAATGTATAGGTAGCTAAATGTCAAAGACAACAAATGCATAGGTAGTTAAATGTCAAAGACAATAAATGCATAGGTAATAGACTACAACTATATTCAACAAATGCAACCATCCCACATGCAATCTTATTCACACTTTTTCCTTTCAACAATGTGGTTAAGCCCAATCCAAGCCCTTTAGCCCTTGAACGAGTTAGAGGCCCAATTGAAATGTTCTCCCTTTCTTGGGCTGCAATTGGGTTATCTTTGATTACATCAGTAACCTACGGTGAGTTTTAATGATTTGTTGGCTGGTGGTAAGCAACATAAATAGTACTAAGTTTATAGTAATGCAGTAAGTGAAAATAGAAATAATTTCTTACTTAATTTTAAACAAAATAGAAGGAAAATTTATATCAGTGAAGTATTCATTGACCCAAAAAAAAAACAAATTGAGGCCAGTAGAGAGAGATAAAAAGGCGTGTTAAAACCAGTGTTCTGTAAACCAAACCGATCAATTGGATCGAAAAATTGGCGAATTGGCCAATCGTCCGGTCCGAATTAGCCAAAAAAAATCAGAGATCCATCGAATTGGAAAAAAAGGGCAAACCAGCATCGAACTGGCCAAATAGGTGAAAATCGGTGGGTTCGCTGGTTCTACTAGTTTGAGACAAAAAAAAAAGAAGGCGAAATAGTCAATGGCAGCAAAGAAGAGGAAGAAGAAATGATGACAGCGACACTCAATGGGAAAGTTGCTGAAGATGGCAGCGACGATGTTGACTGTCAGAGATGGCAATGATGAAGAAGCTATTCAGTCCCCTCTATCATAGCCGCCGTGCTCCTCGGCCTCGCCTTCCTCAACCGTCTTCTCACTTAAGATATTTCAGCTAGAGCTCTCTATGAAGGATGTATTGATGCAGTCATGAAGATTGAAGGTTAAAGAAGAGAGAAGATGAAGAATTTGAAAGACAACTCATGAAGGATTAGAAATAAATGTTGCATGTTAGGTTATGTAAATCACTCATTAGGCTAGGAAACCGAGAAGTAAGGGAGCTAGTATCTACTGATTATTTAATCTAAAATTTTGAATTAAAACTTTTTTTAGTTTTTATATTTAATATAAATATGTATAATAATATTTTTAACAAAAAATAAATATTAATTCTCAATTTATTAATACAAGATTTATATATATATATATATATATATAATTACTACTAGTTTGACAACAGTTCGATCACAGTCTGACCACTAACCCTTGAACCGATGCCTCAACGAATTCAATGACTGGTCCAATTTTCTGAACCTTGGTTAAAACAGGAGATGCTTCTAGGTGTACTTTTAGCCTTTGAGTGAAACTATATATAGGAAAGTTGTTTCTCTTGTCACCATGCAAAAGTACCCTTCGAAAAGCATGCATTTTACCATTGTTTTGATAACCGGATCAGACCAGCTAGTTTGACCGGTCAGACTGAGAATCAATCATAGGATCGGTCCGTTTAACTCCTTCAAACTGGAGAGCATTCAAACCGGCTGAGAATCGGTTCAACTGGCTTTGAACCGGTGGAACCAGCCGAGTCAATGGTCTAACCGATTTTTTTTGTCACTTTGCTTTCTTTTTTTTGCTCATTTTGCTTTTTTTATTTTATAATTAGGCGTTGAAGAAATTAAGAATCAACCAATTATAAAGTCAATTGATGAAATAATGACTGATAAATGATAATTTTTTTGGTTAGTTGGTTTATTTTTGTTGTTACTTGTGAACATTTATTTGAATATATAATCTTGTCAAAACACCTTTTGTGTAATTGAATATTAAATATTATTTTTTAATTAATTTTGTATTTTCATATATATGAATTATGATATGTTGATATGTAATTATATAGTTATTTCACTATTTTTATGTATATATTTTATTTTTTATTTTTTTAATTATTACCGGTTCGACTACGATTCAACTGTGGTTCGACCATTGAACTTTGAATTGGTATCCCTTCTGGTTTAATGACCGATCTGGATATGAAAACTTTGTATTTTATTGAGATTTATCTGCCAAGATGAAACCAAATTGAGAATGGAGATGGTCTGTCTTTGTAAGCCTAACCTATCTTTAAGCCACAGACCATACATACAGAAGATAGAATCAACAACAGAAAAGAAAGTTCATACATCAAGTGTTCTATTCTCAGTCCAACACATAGACAAATGTTAACATCATATCCACAGGAGTTTAAATACACATAAGACACCCAAACAATGTGGTTGAGCAACTCTAGCTAATCCAAATCATTGGTCTCAAACACAATCATAGGATACAAGTCCAAGGAAGGACCAAGTTCCTCACATCTATTTAAAACAAAAAGATAAATGAATGAGTTATACAAGCCCAGTGAATAAATAACTATATTATAACATGCATGGGACAAGCATCACACAAAATATTGAAAAAGGCAAAAGGTTCTTTTATGTCCCTAACATTTACACTAATTTTTATTTTTACACATAACGTTTGTTTTTGTCATTTATGTCTGATATTTCATTTTTTGTCAAATATGCTCTTTTTTAACACCATAAAATAAGTTAACAAAATCTGTTGACTAACTTTCAACATGGCAAAATTCTTTTGCCACATCATCTGCCACGTGACCAACAAAAGGGTACTTTATGTGCCTAACATTTACACTGATTTTTATTTATACACTTAATATTTGTTTTTGCCTATTTATGTCCCATATGTTTCATTTTTTGTTAGATATGCCCTTTTTTTATCATTGTCAAATAAGTTAAAGGAAATTACTGATTGAGCTCTGACATAGCAAAATCCTTTCGCCACATCACCTACCACATGGCCATATAGACTAGAATGACAAAAATGCTCCTCCACCATATAACATTCACCTTCACTCACACTACCCTCATCTTCCTCCTCCCATCAACAACACCTTATTTTGTGTGTGTGTGTGTGTGTGTGTGTGTGTGTGTGTGTGTGTGTGTGTGTGTGTGTGTGTGTGTGTGTGTGTGTGTGTGTGAGAGAGAGAGAGAGAGAGAGAGAGAGAAAGAGCTTGAAGGGAGAAGAGAGAGCACAAAATCTATGTTCTATTCGGAGCACCTCCCCCATCTCCCCACAAAGTTCTTCGCTCACTCAACTCTCTTTTCCCTCTTTCATTTTTGCCTCACCAACACACACTCTATTCACATGGTTTTTCTAGCACTACATGCAAGCAAAAAATAGAGAATCGAGTAGGACTTATAGAAACTGAGACTAAGAAAGAAAGAGGGAGAGAGGGAGAGACAACACAAAGCATGCAAGAGAAAGTGTGAGAAAAAGAGAGAAAGAGACTCAGGAAGAGAAATGAGTGATATCCCCAAGCTGGAACCAACTTTTACTTTGTTCTATACTTCTCTTATTTTTAGTCTACATACCCAAGCCTGAACCAGCTTCTACTCTGAACCAATTTCTTTACTCTATTTATGTTCTACAAACAGGGGTTTCTAAGGCTCTGCATCACCTCTACTTTACCATCTTCTACTCTATTCTACACTGTACTAAGCCACCTCTTCCGTACCAAGCACTATAACTTACTGCCCATAGAAGGCGCCGTTCATGTGATCTGTGCTCTTAGTGTACTATAGGAAAGCGTTCCTAAAAGTGATTACATCGGCGACGTCAAACCACCTAATCTGGTAGAAGGCCCTACCTTCGACCTTGTCATAGTAGATGTTGAGCTTCTTGTTAAGGTTATTGGTGGTAAAGTTAAGGACAAGGTAGTATTAGAGGGTTTTATTGGCGTAGTAGAATTGGGTGAGAATGGCTTTGGAGACGTAGAATTTGAAGGAGAAAGGTTGGACGACAAGCCAGAAGATGAGGATGACGAGGCCCACAACGATGACGATTGTTGTAAGGAGCTTCCAGAGGACGTAAAGGCAGCAACTAGCACGGTGAGGTAGGTGAGGTGCTCTGAATAGAACATAGATTTTATGCTCTCTCTTTTCTCTTCAAGCTCTCTTTCTCTCTCTTGTAATAAGGTGTTGTGAATGGAAGGAGGAAGATCAGGGTATGTGAGTAAAGGTAGAGGTTATTTAGTGGAGGGTCATTTTTGTCATTCTAGTCTACATGGCCATGTGATAGGTGATGTGGCATAAGAATTTTTCCATGGAGCTCAATCAATAATTTTCATTAACTTATTTAACAATGTTAAAAGAAATAAAATATCTAACTAAAAAGAAAAGAAAAATGTGGGACATAAATGGACAAAAACAAACGTTAAGGGCATAAATGAAAATCAGTATAAACCTTAAGGACATAAAGTACCATTTTGTTGGCCATGTGGTAGATGATGTGGCAGAAGAATTTTTCCATGTTGGAGCTCAGTCAGTAGATTCCATTTATTTGACAGTATTGAAAAAAATGCTTATTTGACAAAAAATGAAACATGTGAGACATAAATGGACAAAAATAAATGTTAGAGGCATAAATGAAAATTATTGTAAATGTTAGGGACAGAAAATATCATTTTGCCTATCTAAAAACATGCAAGTTGTAAAGACGTGAAGAAAATATTAATTTTTAACCAAAGTTTAACTAATGTCAACTAAGTTCGGTTCCTTTCCCATGTCTCCTCTGTGATTAATGCTAAATTCATGGTATCCAAAGCCACTTGTCATTTTTAATAATATTTAGCTCTTGAGGATATTCTCTTAGGGATTTTCGAGGCCTACCTCATCATTATACCCAAGGATTCATAGTATCTTACCTATATCTCATCTTCCACTTGCTATTAAAAAACAGAGCAATTTTCATTTTCTAGTTTATATTAAGACCAGTCAACTGTCGTATTTAAACCAGTCAGCTATTTCCCTATTAATTTATGTTTTTTCTATTTAAGACTTACTAGTTAACTGTTACTTGGTGGTAATCGACCATTTCAAATGTTTTATGATATGTTTGGGATGTCACACTTTCTACCAAGCCTCAAGACAAATGATTTGGTAATTTTCATGCAATACTTCATCCAAGAAACGTCCCGTAAGCAGGTAAGCACTTATGGTCCACAATAAAAATCCCTCATGTTGAAGCTAAGTTTTCTCCCTACATAGTAGGTGTTAACCCCATGGTCCAATACCAACTTAAATGATCAATTAATTGTCTAAGATATATATCTAGGCTCTTAATTAGTGACTTAGGACCTGAGATTACCAAAGTTAGGAATTTTTACTCCCTATTAGTACACATGCTACTGGTCAATATGAGTATGGTGTGTCTAAGCCATCAAATAGATTGAACACATTTGTGCACAGTGCAAGCTAATGTCTATAATGGTGAACCTTGACAAAATCTATATAAAAAAATATCCTATTATCACATTTTGGACAAAGACACCTTATTTGACCATTTGAAACTAATTGTGGTTGGGATGTTACAAAGGCTATGAATTGATCCATTCCTTCAAGGAAAATAAGGTTTATTCCTTCTCTACTTGAGTCATGCCAATTATACATCCACAGTTGGTTAACCCTCATTGTCTTCTACATCACAATAATAATTCAGAAATAGGTTATGACCTATACTTAGATTTAGGAATTTTGTTAAGGGACCAAACAAGTAAGTTTATGTTTGAAACTTCTCTACTAAGTAACTAGCACATAAAACATTTAAGTTTGAAGATGTAGTACATATTAAACTTAAATTCTAGAAAGTTTCATGGAATTATAAATTGGTATAATATTTTAAACATCCTAAAATTGTGACCATGCAAAATCTTTATCTCTCACTTACAACTATCCACAAGAAGAATATGAAAGTAACACAAAGGCAAAATCCATAGCAATACCATCGCTATTTTGTTTCTCAAAATGTTAGCAATGGAATTCATAGAAAATGGAATGGATTACTCTATCAGTAATAATAGTTGCTATTTCACAGCGCCAAAGTGATGAAATTAATCTGATGCCATCTAAGGATGGCAATACCCACCCGAACCTGGCTGATCAAATTCACCCTGCCCCGTTCGGGGTAGGTTTTTCAACTGTTTACCAGGGAACGGGGCGGTTCAGGGATTCCCTAAAAATGTAGTTGCAGGTTCGGGGCGGGGACAGGGTAGTGCCCTCCCTGCCTTGCACCCACCCTGCATATGTGTATAATATTTATATATTTATATATATAATATTCATAATATAATATATTTTACATTTAGTGGAGAATAACTTTACATTAAAATATAATATTTAGAACATCACTTTGCATTAAAATATAATATTTCCCATTTTCTGGCGGCATGGAGCATCAAGCCAAGACCATATAGGGATGGCAAATTTTCAAAGCCCGCGGTGCTTTAAATATCTAATGCACTTAGCACTCTGAATCACAGCTCCCCTCGATTCCAAATTATCAATGCCCACAGTGCTTGCTTCTCTAGCTCCTTGTCTAGCCTGATGCTGTTGTCTCTGTTGCCTTCTCTGGCTTCTCACTCGCAGCTTGTTGTCTCTGACTCCTTAGCCTTCAGTCGTCTCTGTTCCCTTGCTTTTTTTGGCTTCTCACTCGCAGTCGTAGCTTGTCGTCTCTATTTCCATTAGCCTTTGGTCGTCTCTGTTCAGTCGTTCTCTTGAACTCAAACCCTAACTCGAATTCGAAATCCAGCCAGTGCTCAGACCAGAAATGAGTTCTATTTCGGGACGGGGCAGGGTAGGTATTAAAATTTCCTACTGATTTAGGAATGGGGCAAAATAAAAAAACTTGTGGGGCAACGAGACAGGGACGGGGCAATATATAGGTGCGCAAGGCGGGGACGGGTAGTACAAAATCCACCCCGATTTGCCTCATTGCTATCCCTAACACCATCTTTTGCTAAAGCTTTAGTGATGAATAATTTGCTACTGGAAGGACATCAAGAAATGGCAAGAAAAGTACACTAAGGTCGTTAATAATTAGCAACTGAGCAGTCATTGCTAATAGGCTATTGATAATTAGTGACTAAAAATGGTTAGGTTTACAAGAGAAATAATGAGATAATAGAATCCAAGTAGCTAGCATCACACTTCATTGGGAAAATACCATTTCCAACCTAAAAACATGTTAAAAACAAATGTCACATGGCAGTTCATATATGCATGGTTTCTCTCTCTTTCGTTGGGCATTACATCTCGTAATCCTCAGCTATATGAGTGTTACGTATAGCTGTTGCCATATACATTTCTCTTTACCCTTTGGGTTACTCAACAATAGAGACTCAGTTGAGCATTACGTATTGTTGTCCTCAAGGTCCCTTATGCTAGCTGTTTACTATCTTTCACTCAGGTGCTTAAATAACCAAATATATCATGAACATGAATTTCATACATCTAGTAACTTAAGTAATCATTCAAATAAAGTTGAACATATTTTTATGCGAGAAAAGCTAGCCACTTCTTTGAAAACAAAGCCTTTAGATTAGTTTTCATACTCTTTTTCTAGTCTCCTATTCCTCTGCTAGTTCTCCCTCTAGTTTTCTTTCTGGTTTCCTTCCTCTAACCTTAAAAACCTCACATATATTAATTTTAACATAGAAACAGTAGGGTTTATGATTTAATTCTTGACTTTTAGCTTACTTTTTGACTCTTCCAAGCTAAAGATATTAATTTCCACTTGATTTCTAGTTGAATACTCATTTTCTCAGCTTCTCTCTCTCTCTCACCACCTAGTTCTACTCCATTCTCTGTGTTCTCATGTTTTTCTCTCCTTTCCTACATATACCTATGACTAAACACAACTAAAATTACCTTTCCTTCCCCTCAGTTTTCCTTCAGCCATTTTAGCGTATTTAGGGGTCATTTGGTCTTTTCTTACCGTTTGAATGACAAATGTTTGCCGCCTTAAACATTTCTAAGAGCCTATGGTCGATTGGCTACTTGCTAATAGTTGATTGCTTACTCTCGGCCTAATTATTTTTTTGGATTCTAGACTTGCCAATTGATTACTTGCTCTCCAACGGTTGACTAATTACTCTTTGTTTTAGTTTTCCCCTATTTTAAGTTCCTTTTTCCTTATCCTTTTTTTGTCCTATAGCTCCTTCGTACTTTATATATCTAGAGTTTCATTCTCTTCACTTTACGAAGGTCTTTTTAGCTAGGATGATGTAGTATACACCTGAAATTCTAAATTGTGTCAAGTTGTCAGGTATGCCCAATCATGAATTGAAACTGAAAGTAGGGGCTCTAATTATGTTGTTAAAAAACATTGACAATTCCCTGGGTCTTTGTAATGTCACTAAATTAATAATTACCAGATTGGGATACCACGTCATAGAACCAATAGTATATATGTGCTAGGGAGAATATTGGTGAGATAGTGACAATTCCAAAGATGGTTATCATTCCATCAAATTATAGACTGCCCTTTAAACTTAGGAGAAGACAATTTCTCATTATATTGTATTTTGTGATGACAATTAATAAAAGTTGAGGCCAATCACTTTCATCCATATGATTGTATTTAGCAATCCTCGTATTGACTTGTGAACAATTGTAGGTTGTTGTTTTTATAGTTAAAAAAAAAAAGAAGTGGTTTGAAGATCCTTATTCTTTACAAAGGCAAACCCTTCTAAGTAGGCTATTAACGTAGTCCAAAAGGAAGTCATCAATAACGTTTGTTAGAAACGTTGCATAAGTCAATGTATGCGGACCAATCAGATGTCATATGAAAATTTGTTATGCTCATTTATGTAGACATGTACAATTTCCATTTATATACATGAAATATCTATATTCCACAGAACAAATAGGTGCATCAAACAAGTCAATTTCTAGATTAATAAAAAAGTATTCAAGGAGACCCGCTTCACCTAATTTGTGTCAACTTTTATTAAAAAAATTCAAATATGAAAAATTGTAATTTTTCCTTGAACTTTTTTATTTTTTTAAAAAAGGTAATATATGGTTGCAATATTTTTGGAGTACAAAATTTATGTATTTTTTTGTTTTTTATTTTTTGATGTTAAGATTAAAAAAAAGAGCAACTTTTTTTTTTATTTTTTTCAAGTTAACGCATTTTGATAGAGAAGTTTATAATTTTAAATTTTTGCTATGGCATTTTTGTCTTATTATACAGCGCAATGTGTACGACGTTGCAACAGACAAAAATGTCATAATAAGATTACACATTTTTTGTGATTTCTTTTAGGATTTTATCATTTTCTATAACATTTATATACTTCAATTGAAATCTTGTACTTTTTATAATACTACAATAACAACAACAATAATAGTAAAGTAAATGAAAATCTTTGAAGTTGAGATGGAACTTTATTTGAAGTTCCATACCAACAAAAGAAAATATATCCTTTAAAAAAAAGTCTATCACACTTATAAAAACAAATAAATAAGTTTATTCTTTAAATATCACATTTTAATTGATCATTTAGAAATACAATTTTTTATTTAGTTCTCTATATATTTATTTGATTAATTTTTTGGTTAAAATAAGATCCTACCTGACCATTAATTAATATGAAATTGTTCACATATTTTTAATTCTTAAATGTTTTTGTACAAAAATTAGATATTGGTTCATCAATAGGCCATAAATAACTATTGAATAAATCATTTTAATCTGAAAAAAAAAAAATTAAAGACTAAATTAAAAAAATGTTATTTTTAAATAATCAAATAAAAAATAATAGTTGCTCATAGACCAAATCTTTAATCTACCCTTAAAAAGAAAAGTTAGAATTCGCTTTATGTTTTAAATCCATCAAACAATCAATCCTTAGAGAAGGAAAAAAAAAAAAAAAAACTCTCATATTCAAGTTGACAGCCAAGGCAAGATAAGATAATCTAAGGTACAAATTTTTTTTTTTGAATAGCATTAAAATAATCGCATCCAACCTATATTCAATCAATTTCTCAAAAGTAGAGATAAATAAGTTTCAACTCAATAATTACGGAATCTCTATAATATTAAGAATTTAAATTTGTAAAAAAATTGTAAAGAATAATAACTTTAATAATAACTCTAAAAAATAAATTTATCTTAATTTCATATTTAAAAGATTAAATATCTTAATTTAATTTTAAAAATATTATATTTATCTCAACTTAATCATTTTTATTAATAAAAAGATTGAATTAAAATAAATATAATATTTTAAAAAATAAATTAAAATATTGTATCTCTCAAATACTAAATTGAGATCAAATCAATTAATAATTTACTTTTAATATATCAAATGGGAGTTAGTTTCGAAGTGAAAGAATATAAAGATAGCGGGTTTAGGATATATATATATATATATATATATATATATATATATATATTAAAAAAGTAACATTAAGCTCAAATGAGAGTGCAAATAGACTGATAATCCCAAATTAGAGGCGACTTTGATTCTCTTCATAATTGCCCATCTATTTACACCGACCACAACAGAAGGCTGTCTCTTTTTTTCTTTTTTCTTTTTTTTTTCCTTTGATACCAGAATAAACGGATTAAAAACATAAGAGACATATTTATTTTTTTAATGAACAATTAAATTTAAAATTTAATTGTCTAAATTTTAAATTTATTATTTTATGTTTTAAAAAAAATATTAAAATTTAGGTCATTAAATTTTAAATCCAAAAGATAACCATGCTACTTACACAAAGGGATCCAAGTTCGATACCAAAAGGCTGCCTCTTAAACTTACTCATCATCACACCTAAACATCATTAACACCACCAACTGTTTCTAAATTTCTTTTTCTTTACAAAAAAGAAGACAACCAAATATTGTCTATCTCTTGTGTAGTTTCTTTTGTCACCATCGACTGCTACAATATTTTTCCTGCAGTTTCTCTTTCAAAATCCGAGAAACACAGAGTCACATGTTTGACCCGTCATCTGCCTCGAAAGAAGAATCTGAATCCAAAGTTGATCAGTAGAATACCAAAGATTAAAAAGTTGAATAAATTACCAAATTTACTGTCAAGTTTTAACATGTTCACCTCTGGAGTTGAAAGATCTCTTGCAATGCAGAATGGCGCTTTGGATCCCATCATGCTGCTCCAACCACGAATCATCACTCCTCTTCACCGGAGAATCTACTCCGGCGGCCCCTGATGCCAATCTGCTCTTACCCAGACGCTTACGTACCGCCGGAATATTCCTCTGTCTCTCCTTCCTCAAGGAGACCGACGGCGACGACATTGATGAATCCGAAGATGCCTCCCCAGAAAACTTCACTTCCTCGCTGTACCTTTTTGAGAATTTCAAATACAGAGGCTTAATCAGCTTAACATACTTCTGCAAAACATCCTTAGAGAATCGCTCTGGTTTTGACTTGCTCCCATAGCTTCTTGAGCTATTGTTGCTGCTTAGTGACGGAGAATTATAACGGGATTCTTCGACCATATTTAGCTTCACTTCAAAGAACTTAGTCTCACCTGTTTTCTCCTTGGGCTTCTTGAAAATAGAAATTCTGAAGCTCGGAGCCGATTTGAGAAGAGAAATGGGAGATTGGGGCTTAGAAATAGGCTCAATAGGGTGGATTTTCCTCTTGGAACTTGACTCATTAGAAGACAGAGGAAGATGCTTTCCTTCGCTTTCTCGCATGGTTTTGTCTTCTGGTTCGCCGGTGTTTTTGTCTCTGCTTGTGTTATCTTCTTTGGTGTCAAAATCACCAACAGTGAGCTCCAAGTCGAAGAACGAGTCTTCTTCGTCGGACTCATTGTCTGTTTCCCCCAGTACGTGAGGAATAGTGCGATTTGTAATTTTGACATGCCTCCAGAACTTGAGGAAGTTCGGAGCATCCATGGAGGGAGGTAGAGAGAGACAAAAAAGCAAATAGGACGAAGAATTTCAGGTTTGGAGGAAGGAGAGTGGTTTTTGTTTTTTCTTAGTACTTTTTCTTGGGGGTGAAGTGCTGAAGTTAAGGGTTTTATAGAGGGTTAAAGGAGGGAGAGGAAACGTGGGGCAATGAACAAAATAAAAGAGGCTTTTTAAGCAGTTTTCTTTTCACTTCGTTTAATGGTTATGCTTGGAAGAGCATTGAAAATGGTGCTAGAGGAAGAAGAGAGATGTTTCTTTATTTTGCTTTGTGGTGGAGAAATGTTGGCTTTTTTGTTTTTAGTTTGGAGACGTTTTGTTCTCTTTTGTTCACATTTTCGTGTATGAGGGACTAACCAGTCACCACGTGACAGTAAGAGAGAGAATAGGGAAAATAGGATGAGCTTCAGTATCTGACTCTGAGCTCACAGGCCACAGATAAACAATTCCCACACGTAAATTTGAATACTGGTAACATCTGTTAAGCCAGCCTGCGGTTTTTCATCCACGAATGAAAATTACCATCTCTTGGTGCTAGGAGTATATTTTTTTCACTTCCCTATTTTACTCTGATTAAATATTTGAAAAATCACTAAGAAGTGACTAAAGTTTTGTAATAACTAAATGATATTTGGTTCAGTGAGTAAAATCAAAGTTTTACTGAATTGATTCTGCCAAAACCTTAATTTGTCATGAAGTTTTACAAAATTGATTTTACTATCTGATTAGGTATATATTTGGAAAATCAGTTAGAAGCTTCAAGAATAAAGTTTTGTAACTATTAAATGATATTTGGTTCAGTTTAAAACTAAAGTTTTACATAATTGATTCTACTCAAATATTGATTTGTCATTAATTTGCTTTTACCCAATGCTTGATTTGCCAAAAACCTAAGTGTGTGTTTGGAAAATAGTTAAAAAAATTTAGGTTAGGGCAAACCATTGTTTGCAGAATCGATTTGGGGGAAACATAGTGCATGTTTGGGAGAGCGTTGGCGGTGAGACTAACCACAGTTACACTGCCCAAACGTAGCTTGAAGAAAAACTGGCATGTTTGGTTGGCCGGAGGAGTAAACCACATTTCAAACTTTCCAACCATGGTTGCTTCAACGCATGCCAATGTTGCGTCTGTGATCATCAAACATGGTTGGCTACAAAATATCCTATGTTGCCCTTCCTATTTCTTGTGCTTCTCTCGTGCTCGCTTGGCTTCTCTCAGGTACTCTGTTTTTGGTCATTAACAGAGGTGCACAAAACCGCCTATTGCAACAAGGTGAATGACCAAGGGACATGTTCGTCGCTAGCAAGAATCTGACCAGGGGATGGTGGTCAGCGAACAGGGGCACATAGCACCACAACGACAAGGCCTGATGGTCAACAATGGTGGTCACGCATGCTCTATTCTCGTGGCAGTGAGCAAGGGAAGACGATTTGGTGAAGGAGACAAGTTAGATTTTAGTGGGCTTTTATTGTGTTTGGACCCCTTATCTGAAAAACTTGTTGCAATAGAGTCCCTCTCAAATCTCTTGAATTTCAATTTGATTCTTCGAAAGCACTTTTCCTTCAAAAAGGTCCTTGAATCTTATTCTTTTGGGTATTATTATTATACATTTTGACATATATATTTTTCACACATTTTTTATTTTATTTTTCCTTATTGTAAATTTTGAATTTCTTGAAAACCAAAAATTGACCCAGATAAAATAATATATTGAAAAAATTGAATTTCTTTAGGGTGCACTGATTTTATTTTATAATTATAATTACAAATAATTAAATAGTAATATTTGACAAATAAACCATAAAAATAATTTGGTGCACTTTAAATAAATGAAAATAAATAATTATTGTACATTAAAAAATAAAATATAAAATATCATTTTCTGTTAATTACACATTCAACACCATGTTTGCAAACTAGCATCCAAATATTATATTCTGCACTTCACACAAGTGCATGTCCTAGTCCTTACACATAATTTGTGCATTCATTAGAATACTCATGATTATGCACTTTCAATCTTTCACTTGTGAAATTAGGTATATATATATATATATATATATGTATGTATATCAATCATTCACTCTTAAGGTGTGATACCCGAGGCTTTTGGCTATCAGTGTATTGATTTTTCAGATGAATATTTGGACGTGCAAATTTTTTTTACTTGCTTAAAAGAAAAATAGACGCATGTGATTGAATTTATTGCTTATACATATGCATGAATATGATGTTTAATATAATGGGAATAATATGTAGGATATGTGTGACAAGTCGAAGGAATTTGAGTTTAGTTGAAAAATTAAAGAGAGGGACCTATGTGAAAGAATCTAAAGTTTTGGGATAAAATTGTGATTTCTGAAAAATAGTGGTGTTGGGTAGGTAAATGAAGTGTTCAGATGAATTGATTGGGAAGAATGTCTAATTTTGCACTTAAGACCCTCTTGAATTCATGAAAAACTTAGGAAAAGGCCAAGTTGAAATTTTAGAAAGATAACCTCCCCAACACTTAATAAAAATTTGGATTCTCTCATTCCCTCATTCCCATTCCTTCATTCGACTCTCTTTTCTCCCTCTCTTCTTGATGCTCCAATTGACATTCATCCAATCTTCCAAAACCTTGGTTTCTCTCCAGTGGGTTGCTCGTTTTCGGTCAACAATGACTCATTTTCACGGTGGAAACCTCAAGAACCAAGGTAAGGCTTAATTTTTGAATTTGCCCTTTCATTTTCGAACATTGGAACCCTAAGTGCTGAAATTTGGTGTTTGGTGTGAGTTAGGTGTTTGAATGATGTTAAAATTGATGTTTTTGATTCTTTAATCCTCCTTCCCTCTTTCCTTGATGTTTTGGCTGCCAAAGATTGAGAGAAACTTGATTTCCATGGTGGATTTCAAGCTATATCAGAAAAATAGGAAATGTTGGGCTTTTTGGAAACTTTGAGTTTGATTCATGGAATTTAAGATGAAAGTGAGTTGTAGATGTGTTTTTATGGGTAAAACACTAGCTTTGATGGCAAAACACTTGGGAAACTTGAGATTTTGGTTTGGGATTGAAAGGACAAGATTCGAGGAAGAAAAGAGATAGAAAATCGTGATTTTGCTATCTTGGATACTATCATGTGGCGCTGCAGTGCCACCATTGGCCGCTGCAGCGGTATTTGATAGACAGAAAAACATTTATGCCAGCTTCCATTGTTGCAGTGCTGGTCCGCAGTGTGTCTTCTGGTCAGTTTTCCAATAGTTATAACTCTCTCATCCGAACTCTATTTTTAGCAAAGCTTATATCGTTGGAAAGCTCTTTGAGTCTAGTTTCTAATGATATAAGTTGATTTGAAAATTATTTATATTTTAGGAGTTATGATGAAAAGAGTGACCAAAGGTCAAAGTTGGTGCCAAACATTTTCCTCCCTTGTGTCCTTGATATGTTTTTGGCATGTTTTTCTCATAAGATTGGATCCTCTAATGTGTCTTCCACACCTTTTGGGATGAAATTAATTAGCTTAGAGTTAAGGTGAGGGAGCTCTTATCCTACCTTAGTGATTTCCTTTCTAGTCTTTATTTTAAATATGTTGTGAACACACATTCGAGTGATGAGACTAGCATGAACACTATAAATGCTTTATGGTTGTGGTTAGATGTCCCAAAAAGTAAATACGTATTTATATGGAAATGTTATAATCTTGCTTGTATGAGTAGTTTCCTCATGATAGTAAATTATGTGTGTGAGTCTATATTAACAGGTAGTAGACATTAAGTTGGCATATTGCATTGGGGCATACCAACGTGCTAGATATTGATATATTTCCTTGGATTAAACAAAACTTGTATGCATTTGATGTAATGGGAAAAATAATCTTATAGCTTTCTTAATACCAACAAGGATGACCACAATTGCGAGAATTAGTACAATATGGAAGAGTCTTGGAATGATTAGGGAAATGGCATGTGACTATACTAAGTCTTGAATAAGTATGATGTGATGAGTTACTTAATATAGATGAATTGCTCATTGTTATATTGCATTTAATGTTATATTTTCATGGTGTGAGATGAAATTCTTTGTGTATTAAAGATAGTTACTAATGAGGTAAACTAAACATGATTGGATTAATAGTAGTACAAAGGGTCAATGACTCTTATCACATTATGACTGAACAAATGGTAAAATAGCCTAAATGGCCTATAGATACGATTGGATTAGTAGTAGTATGAAGGGTCTATGACTCTATTGCACTATGACTGACCAAATGGTACAATAGCCTAGATGGCCTACGGATATGATTAGATTAGTTGTAGTACGAAGGGTCTATTACTCTATCGTACTATGACTGATTATCTTATGTGAAAAGCCTACTTGGCTCCTGATGTGATTATATGTACTAGTGATAGTATGAAGGGTTGAGCAGCTCTATCGCACTATGACTAGCACTTGTAGGGAGAAGCCTATGTGACCCTTTCCACTGTAGATAAAGGGAGAAAAGACTGAGAAGCCTATGTGGCCCTCTCAAAACACAATATATGCTAATATGGTATTTACTGATAACCTAGGGGAAGCCTATGTGGCCTCTCCACTATGGTGATTCAAAATATAACAAGAAGCCTGTGTATGGCCCTCCCTGCTATAGTTCATGATATCATCAAAGGAAGCCTATGTGGCCCTCCTATTTATTTCATTAAAGTGAGATGATGTGTATGCTTATGAAGCAAGTTTCAATAAAATGATGTGACTTTATTTTATGACCTCCTCTCTTTTGGATGGATGAGTTGATTTTATTAGTGCTTGGATGTGTTGTGTTGTGGAATTTAACACTAATGAAATGATGTGGATATGTGGGTTGGGATAAAGAGCTTGCAGCAGTGTGGGTTAGGCACCGTCTGTACCGGTCGCATACTCAAGTTTTGGGATGTGACATAATGCATGCTCAATATGTAGTGAGAAAATTTGGAAAACAGTTTAAGAGTAGGGCGAGCTACTCACCTAATTAAGGAGTCAAACCTACTCAACTATGAAAGCCACATAGCCAACCCACGAGGATTCCATTCCAATAGATCTTGATCAATATATGATTTCAGCCATAAGGAAGAGAAAAAGAAGTTAAAACCATAGGGAGATGATTAAATTGTACCCTAAACCAACTACAAAATCATTCATCCCAAAACAAACAAAAACCAACTAGAATTTTGCAGAATCTACTTTGTTTCTTATACCTATCCCATGATTTGTTTCAAAATTCACTTCTTAGTCCCTACCCAATCATGCAGATCAAATAAGGTTTAGCCAATTACTCCAAACATAAAACCATCCCAAAATTCGCAAAGCCAATCCAAATTATCACTTACCTAACTCGACCAAAAATAACTTTCCAACAACTAAAATCAATCTAAAGTCACCATTTAACATTTATACACTTTAATCAAAGTTAATTATTTAATGTAAGCAAGAATAACCCCGATACATTACAAAAAAGACTCAAAGTACCAAGCTCTAGCATCGGTTTACATGGTCTGTCTTTACTTATCTTTCAAAACCCAAAAATTGAAATTGAGTCTTAAAATTAGTATCCAAATTTTACTATTTTCCTATCAATAACGAAATAATTTATCACAAAGAAGGGTATTTAATCTCAACTAGCAAAGAAGAACCATGAGTTTGATTTCCTTACCTCTCGGCCTCATCCTTGTTCTTTCTTTCTCCCTACTATTCTTAGGTCATGTAGCTCCAACATCTCAGTAGATTAACCAACTTTAAACTTGTTCAACACCCAAATAGTAAAAATTAGAATTTATTATTCATTATAAATAGAAACAAACTCAATTTTAGAAATGAATCAACCTGATGCACCCTCTGCTCTTGGTTACAAAGTCCAAATTTTGCTCTCCTAAAACAACCCAAAACTCCCCATAACAGACACCTCTTTCCCAAAATAGAATCGTGATAGCCAATATGTATTAATCACAAATTTTAGAAGAGATTGATGAAACAGAAAGTGTGTCAGCATCTTACCTTGATGTTTTGCTTGACTACCTCTTTAAATCCTTAGGTTATATAGTCGTCGACCCTAAAATCCTTCCTCCATTCTCAATCACTCGATTTCAACCCCAAATTTTTGATTAGATGAAATTTGACACCCTCCTAATTACACTCTAGCACAAAGAGAAAGGACGAAAAGAAAATCTGAAACAAAGCCATCATTTCTCTCTCATATTGCTAGCCCATCGTCGTTGTTATCATCTGTTGACCACTACCTCAAAGAAAAACTGACCATTCCACAAATGGTAGTATCATCGAGAATGGGTAGTGTTGAGACAGAGGGTGTGTCGTGTATGTGAGATCAAGACCTTATTTTCTTAGAGTTTTCTAATCGCCCAGATGGAGGAGGGAGTGACACATGTCTCGCTCTCCAACTCACAATTGTAATAGTTTTTGCTTAAATTTTGTAATGCTATTTCCCTTTAATTTCTATTTCCATTTAATTTCTATTTCCATTTAGGTCCCTTATCTATTTTCCTGAAATTTCACATTGCACCCAATTTTATTCCATCACCTATTGTACTATCTTTTTCACAATTATTTGATAACAAGAAAAAATTTTAATATGTCCTTTGAATTTCACCCTCACAAGTGATAGGATAAACACATTATCCTAAACACCTCAAAATCGTATGTATTACAATCTAGAAGAACAGTTCATTTCCCTAAGAATTTGTTATAACTGATGGTCACAAACCTTGATCTGATCTAATTAGGTTACTTCCAGCAATGATGTTGTCTTTGGAAGACCCATCAAAGTTAAGCTTGAACCAATCTTTGGTAGATTTTCTCCATGCAGAATCAATAAAAACAAAGTTTGGATAAGAAGTTGGATTTTTTGGAGAGATATTGGTTGAATACCATAATTTTGTTGCCTTAGAATTGATTTTTTTTTTAAATTTCATTATGAGTAGTCACGTTAGGAAAAACTTTTTGATTTATAGAAAGCCAAAATCTTCTTATTGAGTAGGTAAAAATAGTTTGCCAAGGTATTCCTTTCAAGGTGTGAGAAGAGTTTTTGGCATTTTGCTCTAGACTTTCATCATAATTTTGGGAAAAGAGTGCTTGTGGAGGTAGGAGAGAGTGCCAGATTGGTTTTATTAGCTGGCAATCTCTTAGGGCATGAAGATGTGTTTCAAGTTTAGTAAGATAGACAGGACAGACAATAGATGGAACACACTTAACTTTGTGGAGAGTAGTATTGAAGGGGACATATTTTGTTGAAGCTTGCCAAAGAAAGATCTGTTTATATGGGTGATAATAAGTTTTCCAAATCCAAAGAAACTTTTTTGTTGCTTGCGCGTTAGTCTGGGTATCTTTGTTTATATAGAGGCCAAGGATGAAATGGTAGGTAGATTTTGTGGTGAATATCCCATGTTTTGAAGGTTTCCAAATTGATTGATGTTTTAGGGGCGACTGAGTATGGGCAATAGAGAGAGTAATTAATTCTAGTCTAATCTAGGATATAGAAAGGAATTATGTTAAGATTCTAGATTTTTTTGTTAGAGGAGTCTAGTAAAATATTGTTCACTGTTTTATCCTAAAGGTTTTTTGGGATAGAGCTAATAAGAAAGGAGCTTAAATTTTCCTTTAACTAGGTGTCAAACCAGATGTTAGTAGATTTGCCATCTCCAATGACCTTTTTGATGAAATAATTATAAAGATGGAAGCATTTCTGTATATTGTTGAAGGGAAAAGATTTGGTAGTTTTGCGATTTTGGATATGATGGCCATATTTGGAGGTCATAACACGAGTCCAAATTTTCTCATGGTTGTTCTTTTGGTTCCAAGTAAGTTAATATAAGTAACGTTTTGATGTCTAGCTAGTCTAATTCCTACTCCACCTAAAGATTTCGATCTTGCTATTCTTTCCTAGGAAATAGCATGCTCTTTCCTATTATTTGAGTCTTCACCCTAAAAGACATGTCACAGCCCAAACTGGGGGGCTATAACTGGTGCAGACATCGTATCATCCACATTGCTGCAAGCTTGATATTTCACCATCTAACCTAAACAAGAAATATAAATCCTAGGTCACCTACTCAATCATAGAGAATACTAAAAGAAATAACTTAAGCTAACAGAAATTACCTTACCCCAGACAATGGGGAGGCACCTTTGCTACTCAAACTACTGAACCCATCCATCCTCGATACCTAAAACTATGAGGGAGTGAATCTAATCCACTTGACTCACCAAAACATCTCTACCTAGCATAAATATACGAACAAAAGCTACAAGCTTAAAAATAAACTAAACCAGATAAGTGTGCACAAGCACCCCACATAATAACCCCAGCAATTTGATAACATGCAATTTTTCATATATATTAGCCCCTATTTTAGTCCTTTTCACCTCTTGAATCTTGCCAAAACTCTAGTTTTATAATGTTTTTAATTATTTCAGGTAAAAGTTAATTATAGATTTATGTACTTTAACTCCATAATTTTACTCCAAAATGGTTCATTTATGTGTTTTACAGAGTTTAGAGGCATCTGGGCTTGAATCGAACAAGAAACATAGAAACAGAGAGTAAATCAGAAATGTTGAAAAAAATGGCCTGGCGCTGGCACCAAGAAACCAAAGCCTGGCGCTAGGAACAGTGAGTCAGTAGGATGACGTGGTACACAGTTTAAAAATTAGGTTAAGCCAGCGCCCAACGCTGGGATCGCAGTGCCCGGTGCTGGCACCACAGAAAGCCATTATAAATGTAATTTTTAGGTTAGAACATAAGGAACTTTGCACTAGACTTTAGACCCGCGATTGTTGTAGACAGAGGCGGCTTCCAGAGCTTGGTTTGAGGGAGAGGAAGCCTTCTCACTTGGGAATGGCTCTCCTTCTCCCATTTTCTCCCCTTTTCTTCTATTTTCCTTCCTAGTTTGTTAGTTTTCTGTTGTATTTTGTAGATTTTTGTCATGTTCTTCTCTTCCATATAAATTTATGAGTTTAAGGATTGATTAAGTTTGGTTTTATGAAGCATTATTGTTGAACATATTCAATTTTAATGCATTTTCGTTTAATGGAATGGATTTGACTGATTATTCTTCCTCTTCAATGCTTGATTAACCTTGAATGAGTTTGGGATTTTGATGTCTATGCTAGATTTAGCTAGATATTAAGCTTAACCTTGTAATTTCCACCATAAATCAGATTATCTAGATATAGATAGTTTTATTTATATGGTTTGAATAATTTTCTTGAGCTTCGTTACTTAATTGAATGGTTGATATAAGATTTTAGTAAATTATTTTAGTTAAGTTAGTTGTAATTTCAAGGTTTTGGATTCAATCATATTTTAGAAATTGGCCAACATTGAATGGATTGTATTCTAATTGAATTGTTCTTCAATGATTCAAAGATTAATTTGTCTATGAATTAATCGGATTAGACCAACGAAATCAATCCCACTTTCTTATGTGATGGGTCATTTGATGAAATGGAAATCATACTTTAATTCATTTGAACCAATGAGCATTTTCTTGGCCAAAGTTCTGTTTTATTTATTGTCCTCTGAAGCTTGTTATTTATACATGTATGCGATTGCCATGTATTTGTAATGAGTGGGACAAGAGATAGCATGTCATATGTGATTGTGGGGCATTGATGTGATTAGGACTCGATCGGATTATATTTAAGTTATAAATTAGTGAAGATCTTCCTAACTATAATTTTCATATAATTCAGTCTTAGAAGATTTTCTGAGAACTTTAGATTGAAAATTACATAATGGAATTAGCTAAGAATATTCATAGGAAAGGATGATGAAGTACAATTCCAAGCAATCGATGATTGGTTGCACATCTTTTATTTGTTTTAATTATGTCTTAGTCATTTAAATTTCTACTATTTATTTTGCATTCTTTTAATCATCACAAACCCTTCTTTTTATGTAATTTCTGTGATTTTCCTATAATAAGTCTTAATATCATTTCACTTGGTTTAATTAAATTTTATTTGACACTTCAATCTCTGTGGAACGATACTCTAGTTATCACTTTATTACTTGTTGCAACCTAGTATACTTGCCTTTATATGTGCTATAAATTATACACACCGTAATTATTCTCAACCCGTATGCACAATGCAAAGCATCAATAGTAAATAAAATATACTATCATCATAGAACAAACATTGGTACCTTAATTCCACGCTTACCATGCATGATCCATTTCCAAAGTACCACGTGCCCGTGGCTTCTCAATACAATCATTTCAGCATATTTTGCCCATACATAATTCAAGTGTATATATATATATATATATATATATATGTTCCAACACATAAATAATTCCACATTAGAAACCCACTAACTAGGAATTTTCCATAAACAATTACGTACATTAGCCCTTTTTATCCAACTAAGCAAACAAACCACCTAACCCAAACATTCTCACATGCCACAATATACTGAATCCAAAATAGATATCATTGATCATATAACATAGTTAATCATGCCACACTATAAGGAAAAACCACATTTCCAACAATACATATTCATACACAACCACTTCACCATCCAAACAATCACATAATGAACTAGGTAAGACTAGAAACTGGTCCCCAGATTTCCATCCCTTCCTGAACTCTAGCTCGTGCCTCTCCTCAGCATCTATCAGCTATTGTCACTGGGAGGCCTATCCTAGGAACTCTGGTTCATGATGTGTACCTATGAATCTAGTCCCGAATTTCCATCCCTTCCTAGAATCTAACTCATGTCTCTCCCTGGCATCTGTTAACTATTGTCACTAAATTGCTTATCCTAGGAACTTTGGTTGATGATGTGTACCTCTCAACTGGCTTTTTTGATGCAACCCCCATTCTAAGTCTTACTAGACCCCAGGGGTGCACTAAGCCACAAGTCACTATTGTCGATCTGTTGGGTCATGTCCTTAATCAATAAAAGGTGCTTTTGGATCATGCCCTAACCATATAAAATCTTCGGTCTATTGGGTCATGTCCGCAACCAATACCATGTTTATAAGATCATGCCCTCAACCACAACCACAAACAATCAACATAACACACCAAGTCCATAACCAAAGTATGCCACACTATCACAATAATATCACATATCAACCACATAATTCATCTAACCATATATTTAACCATCTACAAGGTTCATATGAGATGGGGGAACCATCACCATTCTCATGTCATAGGGGCATATATCATAATGCCATATATTTGTCTCAATCACACATTTTGTATAAATCTCTAGTCAGTAGTGGACATAGTCATTCCAACCCTCCATGAGAGAGGGTGATTGTGTATGTAGATGTATGTACAAATACATTCCCAAAACTTCACTGTAAAAAAAGTTTGTAAAACTTGATAGGGAGTAAGTGTACGTGTACATATATCCATGATGATAATTTATGGGTTGACTAGATCTCACATATGCTTACACGTGTACCCAATCAATTTATAGTACTTGTAAGAATTAGAATAACACTTATGCGTGTAGGCATATGTGTAGGGGTCAACTCACTTTTTACTTAACAAGTAGAAATGGGTTCATGGAAATACACCCACACTTGTTAGGTATCCTCGTACCAATATACTAAGAATTTGTACATAATCCTACACGGTCAATGACATCATACCATAGAACAATACACACAATTAAACTTGTGGCGATAGCCTTAGTTCAAAGTTCCTTACAACTCATGCATATACATACACCACACCATTTCAACATCCATTATTCCATATCTATAGGCATACAAGCCACTTTTATACTATAACCAAATTCTTAAATTTCCCTAGCTTGCAAGGTTTCCATGCTACTCAAGTTCTATAATCACAATTAGATTCATCCCATATATCTCATACATGAGGGGTTTCATATACGTATACATATGCATTCATATTGCTATAGTAAAACAATCCATACACATCACCCATAGCACAAGAAAACAATCTTAGAAAGAAAGGACAAAGAAGCAATGTAGATAAGTTCCTCACCTCTACTCCAAACTAGCCATTTCATCCCCAAAAAATGTGGAAGACACATCAGAGGATCCATTCCTATGAAAAAATCATGTAAAAAATATCAAGGTCACAAGAGAGGAAAAAGCTTGGCACCAACTCTGACCTTTGGTCATAACTCCTAGACAATAAAGAATTTTAAAGTAAAACTTATATTTTAGAAACTAGACTCAAAGATCTTTTCAACGATATAAGATTTTCTAAAAATGGAGTTTGAATGAGAGAGTTATGATCATTTGAAAACTAACTAGAAAGCATTCTGTGAACCAATGTTGTAGTGGCAAATCCTACACCTTTCTACCACTGCAAGGGCTAGTGGTAGCACTACAGTAGTGGGAGGTAGATGTGTAGCTCTAAATTTGCGAAAAATGGACCCTTCTCAATTTTCTCTCATTCTTAACTCAAATCTTGACCATTTTACATGATTTATTCCATCAAACTTCAATTTTAGATAATAGAAAACATCCCCAAACTTGAAATCTAAGTTGTTTTCAAATATTCCACCCAAAATCACCATTTTCTCTATAAAAACCTAGCTTTTTTCTCTCAAATTCTGACATAGAGTTCAATTAACTCAAAATCCCTCTTATGAAATGAGTTTCTATGAATTTCTAGTTCCAAATTTATCAACATAGCTAAGGGAAGGATTAAGAGCAACACTTGAACTAAAACACTTCCACTAAAGACCTAAATCATCCCATTTTCCCCCATATATGAAAATGTATAGAAAAGGGAAGGAGTGTGTTCACCTATGATTTTATCCTCTCTAGTAGTGTTTGGTTGCCAGAGAATCACGTCCATGCTGGAGAATGGTGGCCAGAGACTTAGTGAAGTGGAGCTCGATGGTTTTGGAGGTGTGTGGTGAAGGAGAGGGGAGTTAAGGAGTGAGAGAGGAGGGGGCACGAGAGGAGAGAAATATGGGTGTCGAATGGTGTAGCCAACATATATATATATATATATATATATATATGAAGTTTTAGGAAATTACAAAAAATGCCACTGAGTCAAACATCCAGTGAGGGCAAAATTGTAATTTCACCAACTCAGGTATTTCCCACATTCTCAAGACGCTATACACATCCATCATTCATTTTTCCATAATTAGCACATAAAACCTTCAACTTTTCCAATCATCTTCCCCTCTCCTCTAAAGGGTACCACTTAACAAATTTTATTTCAATTTAGTACGTGTGGCTCCATTATTCTCCCTGTGCCACAATTACTTCCTTGTCCCTTACCACGCATCAAATTTCTCAAGATTCCACACCTCTCTGTGCCATCTCCCTTCCTCAAAATCAGAGAAATTTCCCCATATTTATACTTGCACAACTATTTTATCTACAGTAACAATCAAGAACTCAGGGTGTTACAAGAAGTTCCTTGCAATTGTGTCAATTTTTGTGAGGATATTATTTGGGAGAAGAAAGGAGCTCATTATGTGGTTTGATAAGTTCATTAAGGTTGAGTTGATGAGTTGTGTTCTACCTGCCTTTGAGAGAAGTTTCGATTTCCAGCCTCAGTCATTTTCTTTGTAAGAAGGTTTTAGAGGGTATCCAAGATATGTACCTAGGTCGCTGAACTGTCTAACACTAAAGAGGTTACTGAAAAGGAGAAAAGATTGTTGGGGACAATATTAGAGAACCACACTTTAGATTTTATAGGATAAATTCCATTCCACTAAGAGAGGTGAAGGTGTAGATTACATTGTGAATAGCTTGAATACTGGGAATGCTTGCTCTACTATTGTATAAGATATCATTAGCAAATAACAAGTGAGAGATACTAGGGCCACCATTTTTAAATTTGAACGGTATCCAAATCTTTTGATGGATTTGATCTTGAATTAATTTTGATATTCCATTACCAAGATAAAAATGTATGGTGGCAAAGGGTCACCTTTGCAGATACCCCTGGTAGGGTTCAAAGAAATATTTTTTTTCCATTTATTATCAAAATATAGGCTATGTTAGTGAGGCAAGACATAATAAGCCGGATGAACTCTTTAGGGAAATTATATAAGTGAAGAATTTTTTCAATGAAAGACCAAGAAATAATGTCAAAAGTTTTTGCTATATCTATTTTAAAGATGAGCCATCCATTTTTTTTTTTTGAGTGTTTCATGGAATGAAGGGTTTCTTGGTCTATTAGGAAAAGATTAGAGCAATGTCTTCTTGGAGTGAAGGCTCCTTGGAAGAGAGAGATAAGAGAATGTAAAAGAGGCTTTATTCTATTAGCTAAGATTTTTGTAAGGATTTTATAATGTGTTTGATAGAGTCCTAGTGGCCGAAAGTGACTAACCATATGAGTATTCTCATTTTTAGTAACTAAACAGAGAAGAGTTGTTCCTCAAGATGTAGAGATGGAGTTGCTGGAATAGATGGATTAAAGTTCTGAAATTATTTTTTGCTTGACGATATCCCCTTTTTTTAGGCCATTTCTCCTCGGGTTTTGAAAGGGTGTAAACTATCAACAACTTTCCAAATTTCTTGTTCATCAAGAATTCTAGTGATGTCCAAAGTCATAGATATGACAAATGAATGAAAAAAATGAGTAGAAAGCAGTTCTGAGTGTGGATCTATCGTTCACACCACTACGATTGTCGAACTACCCATAATTAAATTCTGTGGCAAGCTTGCAATTAGTAATCCCCAGGTCATATTCACTTGTGGAGCCTACACTAATGTCCCTAATTAATTGCTCAAACACACAAACACTAATTATAGAACATACAAATGGGGGTTTCTAACATTCTTACATAAAACACTTATGAAAATAGTACTTTAATAAAACAATGACAATCAGAAGAGCATGTAATCAGTTAATGGATTCCAGAAAGTGTATCTATCCTTATTTGTAATGCTCATGAAATAAAATAAAATAAAATAAAATCAAAAGGTGTGTTCATGAATTACGATAATTGTTCACTATACGATCATCATGATGAGTGCTAAATTTGATTTGGAGAATATGATCTCCCTGTCTATTAATATTTTCATATGCTTATGTGAATCTTATTACCTTGTTTGTGTATGTTGATGAAAATATAGATTTTCACATTTAAATTGTATGAATTATGGGGTGTGATGGATGATATGATCCTATGAGTGAAATATGGGCAAAAAGAGGAGAATAGAAAGAAATTGGAAAATAAAATGACGTTTTATGTGAGAAAATCCCCTTAGAGACTAAAATGAAAGGACTATATTGAAATGAAACTTAAAACTTTAGGATGAAGGATAATTTTACCTTTAGTTCTCAATAGTAACAAATAATTCAATCGCCTCATGCAAAACTATGCACTAAATAGTAAACTAAATTATTAAAGGGCATAGTAAATTAAATTATTAGTGCATAGTAAATTAAATATTTATTAATGTATAGTGTCAAATAGTACCATTAACTTTTCCTATAAATAGGTCTTTCTATTTCACTTGTTCACTTACACATTCAGCTTCTCTTCCTTCCTCTCCTCGAATTTCTCTAACTTTGACGCTGAGTCTATGAAATTCTAGACTTTTCCTACTCAACTTATATCCAAGGTGAGGAAAAGTCCCTCTATTTTCTTTTCTTACAAGTACCTGAATGATAAATTTTTAGTATGCTATGTGGTTGCAACTTTGACTGATCTTCCACATCAAAAAAGAATTATCCTCGGTTGCTTGAAATTATTTTGATTTCTTGTTATCGGAATAGAATGTAAACTGTGAAGAATACATGTCTAGAAAAGGTTCTGGCTAAAGAAAGACTTGGTACTTAAGAGTGTCTATTGTGACCCACATCTCTTTCCTAATAAACTTATCTAGCATACTCATTTACAACTTATGTCACTATTCCTGGTATGAATAGTAATCGTATGTATAAATAGTACTTATACAATATTTATGGATAGTATCCATATATATGAACAGTACCCATAGGATATTCTTGAATAGTACACATAGATATAAATAATGTTTGTATACACCCATGACAAAAACAACCCTAACATTATATCTCTGACCTTCCATGAAACTCCCCATAGTAGAACCTAAAATCCACCCGCGTGTTTTTCTTCGTAGCAACTCAAAAAAGTGATCCTAGTACAAAATCCTGGTGAGTAGATGTAATCTTAATAAGAGGAACATAGCACGATCCATCACATTAATGAATCAGGTTAAAATCCCAAGTTTTACTAGTTAAAGGTAACAACGGTATTAGTGAAAACCCTGACGTTGTTATTTTCAAATATTAAGGATTTTAACAGTTAATAGATGAATTCAATATATTTACTATTGATTTTACTTGCAAATGCTACATGTGTTCATGACAAAACTATGTTGTGCGCCGTTAAGACCCTGATTGTGATTTTAGGTGGTACCCCCTATCTGTGGCGAGCAAGATTGAAATCTTTTTGCTCGATGAATGATAGGGGAGACATAGTTCTTCAATGTAGGATGAAAATTGTGGTAGCCCGAGTGCTTTGTTAAACTCGTGAAGTACCCTACTAGTGAAACGGAACAATGTGTAACATCACTAAACATCACTAAGGTATTAAGAGGACTGGAGATTGAGTGAATAGCTCTCGAGATGGTTTTGCTTAAATTGATAAGTACCATACCCAAGATGTGCATTTGATTGTTTGTGGGAAATTTGTTGATTTCTGATGTGTTCCCTACTTTTGCTCTTAGTTGATTTTATAGTCTTCAAGTTCATTATCATGATCGATTTTATATTTTGTTCTTATTACTGAGTTTATCATACATTCACTAAGTTACCCCGTAACTCACCCTCATGTTTTTTCCCCTTTTCAGATCCAATTGTAGATAGAAACTCCCTTCAGAGGAATAGTAGAGTATTTTGTGCAAAATAAAGAATCTTCCCATTACTGGGTAAGTTCAATGATCTCGTGCTGGATTAGGAGCTCTGTGGTCATTAGGACTCTTAGGATATCATTATGGATATTTCAAGATTTTTCTTATAATTATATTTGGAATTAATAAACTATATAAGGATGATATTGTTACGATTGCTTACTTGTATCTTTGTAATTGTAATTAAGTTATGTACATGTATGCATTTCCATATGTGTAAGTAAGGATGCCAATTATGCTTTTAACAAAAACTCCACATGTTTCGATTAGTGTGGATTTAATTAAACTTATGGATTATACACTTCCCTCAAATTGAACTCAACAAAAAGGGTAGTGTCAATAGGAAAGCACAGTAATGAGGGACATCGTTACTGTGCCGATCACAGGTCCAAATAACGAGTTGTGACTTTATTCATATCTCAATGTTTATTCCAGTTCTCTCTATCACTTGATTGCATACTAAAATACTTAGAAAAATCTCCTAAGATTAGACTTCTATTATGATAAAGTCTGAAAAATCTTCACTAACCAAAACCTTAATGGATTTCATTTAAGTCTTAAGTAAAATCATGCTTTGACAACCGTCTAAACAAGTTGTGTTCATCATTCTTAACATACCAACTGATTATAAAAAGAGAGATCCTCAAATAAAGCCATAAAATCAGAGAATAGAATTTATGAAGCTCTTAACTAGAAACAAAATGAAATTTATAAACCAGAGGCATACAACGATGAATAGCATAAAAGAAAAGAACAAGAACTTATCTCATTTGCTCAAGAATTTAAGATGCATTGTCTAGTACTCCAAAGACTGATTACATAATGAAGACTTAGCCTTCCATGAAGGAAAAATACAAAACAAAGAAGGAGACAAAACTACACAGAGAGAGAAAGCTACAAAATTCTCAACTACTGAATGAAATACCATTCTAAAAGCAAAAGAAAACTAATTCAAAATAACTTTTGATGGAATATTTTTTTTTTCTGATGCCCTTAGTTGACTTTGTTCAACCCCTTTTTCTGCTATTTAGCTGGTTTAATGATGCTGTCCCTTTTTTAGCTTCCTTTTTCTAGTTTTACAACTTAAGTAGAGTAAAGAATAAAAGAAAAAGGTGGCTATAGAGGGTTCTTTATGGAATTTAGGGAGAACTTTTGCATTTTGCATGCTTAGTCAAGACACTTTACAGTAAATGGGACCCACATGCCTAGTCAGCAAGTTAGTCAACATCCACGTCAGCAAAAGTGCCACATTACTGCGTCTATGTCAGCACTTTCATCTAGGTTAATGCCATGTCAGTGTCTAATTATTTAAGCTTACAAGATCAGGAATGAAATTAATTTCGGTCTAATCATTCTCGAGTTAAAAATCAAAAATTAAATCACATTTGAGCCATAATTAATTTAGACCCAAATAATTTAAAACATAATAATATTAGAGATTTTCCATGGATGAATATGCAAAAATGCTAAGATAGGGACTAAAGTGAATATAAAAATGCCAGATATCAGTCCATCATATCCAATGCATAAATGTTTTTTAAATGAGTTAGGAAAGTTGTTTCATTATCCTTTGGGTTAGATATTAGACTAAGGTCAAAATTCTGAAGAGTTGAACTTTTATTTTTTCTTCTTTTATTAAGGGCCATGGTGTGAAAAAAGCAGGTGTTTCTATCACCTAAAGAAAGCCAGTTAATTCTAGATTTCATCATCCAGATGTTTTCTTCATATTCTAGAAGGTGCTTCAGGTGGTTTTGGAGGGTTTTTCTTTTCTAGAATTAAAAGTTGAGGATCATATCCCTAGTTGTCACTCTTCTGAATGCTAAGAAGTCTAGCCTTGGTTTTTTTGATCTTATAGAAAATATTTCCAAAGGTTTCCTCATTCCAACTCTTTAGAAGGCTTTGAAATATTTTTATGGCGTTCGCTAAGTTTTGTTCCTGGTGTTGCCAACATAAGTAGTTAAAGAGACAAAGGAGTGATGCTTGATCTAGAAAGGTTCAAAGCGAAAAGGCTTATTTCCAAAAGAATATCCTAGGTTGGTTCTTAGTAAAATCAGGTAGTGATCAAAGGTAAGGTGATGGAGGTGGAAGACCTTAGACTCATGGTAAAGATTTAGTCATTTAGTATTTGCATGAGCTATGTCAATCCTAGTTCTCACCAAAAGCCCTTCCTGCCTATAGTTTGTCCAAGTAAATTTGGTCCTACAAATCCTAGGTCTTAAAGTTTGGCTCTATGTAAAAAAGAATTAAAATTTCTCATTTTTGTTCTATTTGGAGGGCATCAGCCAAATTTCTAAAAAAGGTTAGAAATTTCATTAAAATCACCCATAGAAAGTTTATCCCAGAGTAATTTTCTCACATTAAAAGTGGGACTGGCATAGAGGGTAGTGAGGATAAAAATATTAAAGCATACCCAAATTTTGAAGTGAATCTCATGAAAGGTAGTGGCAATGGACTCTACGATGATGTTATGTGGGTTCCATAAAAAATCCCACTCGAGAGGTATCATGGTCACCACTGCACCTAGTTTCTGTAAGGATAACCAGATCAGGGTGATAAGAGTTGCACAAATCTCTAAAACATCTTTTGAAGTCTGCTCTTGCAGCTCTTCTAACATTCGAACCAATAATATTCATAAGGGAGAAGTACAAGAAGGTGTTGGCATCCAAAGAAGGGAGGGGCTGGAAATAGGATAAAGGGATGAAGTGTTCAAGGTAGTCTAGGTAGCTTGTTTCAAGATTTAGCTCATAGGTTATTAGCATGTCAATGTGCTCAAGTTGTGGGTGGGGAGTGAAGGTAGTTGCTAACACTTGGTTTCCTCTTAATTTTACCAAGGTTCCTAGTGGTTCTATTTCGATATAGGCTAGGTTTGGGGCTTGGTGAATGTCCTTTAGATGGTTGTCCATCTGGGTAGAGGGAGGGTTTATCAAGGTCAATGTATGTACAAAGGTTAGAGTTAGTAGTGCAGTTTGATAGAGCATGGGATTCGTGGTTTGAAGGGTTTAGAACCTGGTAGGGCTGAGAGAGAATACTAGAGGAATTAATTTAAGGGTGTAGATATGGCAGATAGATAGGGGATGATTTCTAAGTTATTAAGTAGGATATTGTCTGGTTGGACGATAAAGAAGATGTTCATTAACATTAGATTTCTAAGATATTGTCTAACAATATATTGAAAAATCATATTTAGTTTCACTCCAATTCCATGACCCAGACTACCCAATATAGGATTCCAGTCCATGGCACCCATTCCTCAGACCAAATATTCCAAGTATCACACCCTTTGTTTTTTTTTTTTTTTAAACTTTCACAAGTATTTTTTTATTAAAAAAATTTTTATTTGAGATATTAATAGACACTTAAATATTGACATTTTTTCTAATGATAACTCACTTTAATTTATTACAAAATTAATTCTTTTTCTTAGACATAACTCCTTTTAGTATTACCAAGTATCACCAGAGTATAAGACAAGACAACAATTTCACCATGCTTAAGAAGATCGCTAGCATTAGCCTTCGTGAAATACAGTTACCACTAGCTCTCTCGCCACATTACTGACACTCACATTTTCAAATAATAAAAGGTTTTATAATGTGAATGTTGAACCTAAAATGCTACGATCATAAATTAATAAGCGCAAGACTTGGCAAATTTGGTCATTCAATACCAATGTTTTTGGAACCAGCTCGGCTATTGGCCCAGGCTGACCTTCGGGTCATTGGGTCACTGATTCAACCTTTGAGTCACTGGGTCAATTGCTGAACTAGATCAATAAATTTAAAAAATTAAAAATTATATATATACTATATATGTTTACAAATAAATTTTAAAATAAGTAAAATAAATAATTTATATATAAATTTTCTACTTAAAAATCTTCAAGACATGTTACAAATATATATTTATATCAATACTAACTTTTTTCTTAATAATTTAATTGTTTAGAATTTTTTTAAAAATATATAATAATATTTAGTAAAATATTAAAAATATATATTATATATAAAAAAAAGTAAAACTAATTTTATAATTTAATTTGATTGTTTTCTTATCACAGATCAGATTGATCAGATTAAATCCACAATTTTATCACATGGTCATACCCAAAATTCTATCACTAATTAATCATCATATCACTAAATTACTAAATCACTAAATCCACAATTTTATCACATAATTGAATCAATAAAATCACTAAGTTACTAAATCAAAACATATATCAAACAGATCAAAATTACGCCACACGATCACATTCACACCACACGATCATAAATCAAAAATCACGCCACAAAATCATTATTCATCATATCATAAAGATATTTTAGACTTCATTTCAGATTTTGAAGCCTCGCCTAGTGTCTTACTCAGAGTCAAATTTCGATTTTGAAACTTGTAAAGTGAGACTTCTCACTCTCTTTTCTCACACTACATGGTACAGAGTGCCATCAAAATGCACACACATCAAAAGCAAACATTAAAGAGAGAGAGACACAGAGAGGCGAGTGAGGTGAGGCCATGAGGGTGAACCGGTCCTGATGAAGTACAGAGAGACTGAGGGTTAGCCGGTGAAGGTGTGACCGCGTGAGCCTGTGAAGATCCACAAAGACAGAGCAAGAGCGGCATAGGCCTAAATCGAAATTGTGAGTGTGATGCAAGAGTCTACGTTCTTCGCTTCTCCATGATTTTAGATCTGCGTTCTTCACTAGGGGGAGAAGAAGAAGAAGAACCGATCTATTCTTCTCCTTCTTCCCTGGTCGATTCTTCTTCTTCCTCTTCTTCTATTTTTTATTATGTTTTTCTTTTTTTTGTTTTCAGCCAGTGGGTCAACCAGGTCGGTGGTTCACTAGTTCTGGGTCTTATTCGGGCTAACTGCTGGCTGGTCTAAAAGGGTGATCCAAACCTGGCCTGGCCTCGGGTCGTCGGGTTCTAGTTCGAACCATCGGTCCAGTCCAATTCCAAATACACTATTCAATACGTTATTGAATCTATTTATATTTTTAAAATTTTTAGAATTAAGCTTACACAATATATATACACACACATATATGATTTTATATTCATTACGTCTAGTGACTATGTTGTTAGTTTATAAAATTTAACAAAATTAAAAAATAGTAGGGATGTGATTATGTGGCTTCCCTTATTTTCAAGTAACGTGATGGCATCTTGTGTATTGTAAATTATAAGTATATTGAATGATGCGATATATTTTGAATACAAATATATTAAAGTTAGAACAAATTATAGTTTGTTATATATATAGTGTAGTTTGGTCCAATTTTATTTTAATACGATGTAATTTAAAAATTAATAATTTGAGGTTTAAAACATAAATATATAGATACTCTGGTATCATTCCGTTAATTTACAAAGGAATCACTTAAAATTTTCCATAAATTTTTATTTGCCTAACCAAATTTCTAATTTTTTTTGAATTGAAGACTAGAATTCCTTCTTTAGCCGTTTAGAATTTCAACTGAAACCGAAGGGAAAGCAGTTCTTTAAATTCCTACAAATAACAATACTATGGGGAAAAAAGAGTGAAAGAAGATTCCAAACTTGCTCCTAACTAAATATTAATTTGTCCAAAATCTAA
Organism: Biancaea sappan; assembly: GCA_037074585.1. Classification (NCBI taxonomy): domain Eukaryota; kingdom Viridiplantae; phylum Streptophyta; class Magnoliopsida; order Fabales; family Fabaceae; genus Biancaea; species Biancaea sappan. The sequence continues at coordinate 67,872,250 of CM073492.1, forward strand.
ATTCCTCCAACTATTTTCTAAACAAGCACTTAATTAGAGTACTTCTATTGATAAGATGTAGTAGATTCCTGTATGATTGGCCGTAAGGCGAATTCTCCTTCTCGTTGGTGAATTACTCCGTATGTGCTATTTTTATCAAAGAGTTAATGAACTGATACCAAAATATACTAAATGCTAACAGTTTATATCATGCCAAATTACAGAACAGTAAACTATAATTTACCTTCAAATATTTTATTAGTATAGTAACTAAAGATCTTTGCACATATTTTCTCGGATCTGCTTCGTCTATTAGAATTTTAAATAAATATATTACTAACGTTTGATAGGTAATATATTTATTTAAAAAATATTTTGAAATTTAAGTTGTTAATTATGAAATCTAACGATTCAGTGTATGCCAAGCTTCTTGTTTAGCTTTTGGAGCCAAGCAGGGGATCTAAATCCCCGAAGCCAAGCATGATACTTAGTTTAAATTTGAGTCATTAGATTTCACAAGTAACGATTCAAATTTCAATTTTTTTTTCATTCTTTTTAAAAATAACATCCTTAAATTTAGGTAATTGGTTGTAAAATCCAACAGTTCAAATTGGGCCAAATACCCTGCTTGACTTTGAGGCCAAGTTAGGGATCCTCACAACTAATTGTCTAGATTTTAAATTTTTTTTTCATCTTTTTAAAAATAGCATCATTATATCTGAGTTATTGGTTATAAAATCTAACGGTTCAAATTGGGTCAAACGCCCTATTTGGTTTTGAAGCCAAGTTAAGGATCCTCACAACTAAAGATCCAGATTTCAAGATTTTTTTTTCATTTTTTTAAAAATAGCATCCTCAAATCTGGGTTATTAGTTATGAAATCCAACGGTTCAGATTGAGCCAAACACTCTGCTTGTCTTTGAGACTAAATAAGAGATCATCTTCCTGACTTTGAGGCTATGCAGGAGATCCAAATCCCAGCAATGTGTTCTTACTCCCTTTTTTCTAAAAAAAGAAATACGGTTAGTCTAAGTTAATCATTATGACCAAATTGAAATTGGTCAATAAAATAAAAGTGGTGAACTTGGAGCGCGTGGAGTAATAGCTTTTAGGAAGTCACACAGAGAAGAGAAGATGGTATAGGGAAACCTCCAAAAAGGGTAAATGGGGAAGAAAAGGAAGCGAAAGAGAAAAAGGAAAGGAAGGAAGGAAGGGTTAATTGAAAGAGAAAGTTTCATAAAAATAAGAGAGAGAGAGAGAGAATTGCAGATCAGCAAAAGGAGAAGTTAGTAAGTTCACACACTCAATGCTTTATTTTTACCTTTCTTCACAGAGGGGACCCCCAATTCCCAAAAGAAGAGGTTGTGTGAGTCAGAAAAATTGGGTTGTTTTACAAGAAAAGGCTTTGGCACGCCATGTTCTGTTGCTTTTGGGGTCCCCTCTCTTACTTCACTTTGCACAAGCTTTGAATAGGTCCAACTTCAACTCTTGGTTCCTTTGAATGAGCACAAGGGTCCAACTCTTTTGCTATAAAAGGTTTGACTTGTAATCACGGGTTTGAGTGCTCTTACACTCTATTTTAGAAGTTTATTTTTCGGTAAAATATTTTTTATTTTTATTTTTTAAAATGTATTCCTTCAAACACTAAAAATAGTTTTTTGGGATTTTTTTAATTTAGGTCTATTTTAAGAAATTAAATCTAAACAAACACATTTTCGAGTTCATTTTCTAATTTCAGTGAAAATAAAAATAAGAAATGCCTAAACTAAATAGATGCTAAGTATTTCAATTTTGTCTTAATTAGTTTCATCCCTCTATTTAATAAAGTGACTTCTACCAATAAAAAATTTGAGATTTAATAGAGGTAAATTTTGTGATTTAGCAATAAAAATTAAAAAGAACTAAGTTGAGACAAATACAGTTTTTTAATGACTAATTGAGACACTTATCTTTTAAAGACCACTTAAAAATAATTATAATCTTTGATGGATTAAATTAATAATTCACTCTTTATTTTTCAATTTTTAATAATGTTTTTATTTTTATTTTATTTTAGATTTCAATTTAATTTTTTATTAAAAATTAAAAAATTTAATTTTAAATTATGATTCGATTGGATCTTAAATTTTAAATAACCATTTTTAATTTATCTAAATATAAATAAAAACAATACTAAACTTTTCAAACTGTCATATAATAAATATTCCTTTACTTCTGCCATTTCTTTTAGATTGATTAGATGGACTGCAAAAAAGCTTGCAAATGTCGGATATTTTCTTTTCATCATATATCTTATACAAAATAACTCTACAAAGAACCAAAAGAGAAGTATAAATTGATCGGTCACAATTTGAATTGTCCAATATATATATATATATATATATATATGTATAGAACTACAAGAAATTTCAAGATATGTATACCATTAAATCAAGTCCTTTAATACAAACATATACATGAAGCAGTTCAATATCACATCATTAATTAGCATTTTATAAAATATTCTAATCATCAAGTGCATATATGCTTGAACAATTTTATTTGAATTTCATGTCCATGAATTATGAACATAGAAAGATGTCAATACAACTCAAGAAATAATAACCATTTCATTAAATATAGAAATCAAATTCCTTCATCAAGACATAGTAAACCAACCTTCGAGTATCCTAAAAATTAAAAAATATGCACAATACCAATGTGCAAAGCTTTGAAATCAACTGAGTTCTGTTTTATATAAAGCTTCGTTAAATTTGAAGTCTTAGATAACTGATAAAAATTAATCTCATAACTGAATGCACGATTATTGGAGAGATGTCTCAGATTAATTGTTGAATATATTATTTTCTTATTTTATTGATTTGTTCCTGATTCATAGCTCTCCTTGTTTTAGAATATTGCTGTCTCCTTGTCTGATTGTAATAATTTCTTTCCTGATTCTTATGGATCCCCCTCTTGTATATATAAACATATATTCATTGTAAATAAAGAAAGGGTATAATTGTTCTACAAATTGCTTTATGGTATGAGAGAAAAACAATGCTTGACAGCCAAACCCTCCTGGGCACTCTTCTTCTTTTTTCTTTTTTTTTTTTCTCCTTTTCTCCGCAACCGTGCTTTGAATGCTGCCTCTGTTTCCTCTCCTACACCACCCGTGTAACTCCAGAAATCTAGGGTCAAATTTTGGATCCCAAACTTTGAGAATTTTTTTAGTAGAAAATACAACTCCAAAAATCATAAATTTTGTTGGACAACATCCATGGAATTTCTAGAATTTAGAGTAAAAATTTCAAGAACAAATATGTTGTAAAATCTGGAAACCTGGACAGTGATAATTTGAGTTGCATCTTTATAGTAGACATTGTCCTTAAGAAAAGTATTCTGCGACACAGCTAATAATTTGCGTCTACATAACTCCCTCCAAGATTAAACAGATTCTTTTGAGAAAATTCTCAAGCCATAGAACAACAAAAATTTAAAAGCGTAACCCAAAAAGTGAGAGAGAGAGAGAGAGAGAAGAGAGAACTACAAATTTGTTTTCTGTGTTGGTGTGTAAAATGAAGGGGAGGAGACCTCCTTTTGTAACAGCTGAACCATAATGAGACAGACACAAATTTTAATTAAAATTAAAAATATTGTTTCAAAAATTAATAGGCAGTTTCAAAAAATTAATGGGTAGTTTCGAAATATTTAAAAAATAATAATCAAAATTGTTAGCCCTTAATTTTTTGATATTTAAACAAATTAATTCAATAACAACTAAATTTGTCGCTGTTCAGGTAAGCTAAAATGAAATAATAAAAAATATTATTTCTGCAAAGAAAAACTAAGTCGATCTAATTTATCGCATGCGCAGGGAGCAAATCGGGTGATTTGTATTGCACTGACCTGGGATTGTGAGCGTGCGAGCCTACCACTTCCCTTAGCCCTTTATTAGCCCACTAACACAAGTTAGTATATAAAGGCTCTTCCACTCCTTGTTCTAAGCAATGTAGGACTTAATATTCTTTTTCGAAATGCAAAGCCTTTGAAAGACTATTTTCACAACAATCCCCCACATATTTCAAAAAAATTTTTGGGTTATGTATATGGGTATAATGCATTAATCCAGTGTCTCTTTTTAGACTATGAACCAGATCTAGACCGTTAAGATTTAATTCACAGAGTAGTCAGTGAAGCATATAACTTCTATGAACTAACATACTCTTAGTCGTAAGATAGTAACCTTAACGGTTGCATCTCACCCCCTACATTTTTGCTATCAACGTCATTGTGTGCATTATTTTGGCCATGCGCGTGTTTAGAATTCATAAGTGCTCTAGAGATTTCGCCACTGTTTCATAGGAGCGGCCCCACTCCACACTTATATAGGTGACTTCATTAAGTGTATCTATAATGAATATACTACCCACGACGTAGGACTTTGAAGATTATAAAGAATTTACACTCAACTTACAAGTCAATGCATTTTAGCACTTTCACACTTAACACCATAGGAAATGGGCTGAGAAAATAGTATTAGCAGAATTAACATACGACTTGTTATTACCCATATGAACCTTTTTCATGAGATCTCTAATCACAAATGTTGGGTTTCCACTACTGTTAATTTCCTATTGGCTTATGTCCAATTCCCCTCAATGTCTTATTACTTAGACTTCTACCCAAGAGTTTAGTCAAATGATCGGCCAGGTTCACTTCTAACCTTACATAATCGATCGATATAATACCATCATTTAGTAATTGCTTAACCACATCGTGTCTCAAATGGATGTGTCTATTCTTACCATTATAAATTTTATTCTTTGCAATAGCTATTGCTGCTTGGCAATCATAATGCAAAGACATAGATGGTGCTAGTTTTATACCTAAAGGTATGCATGCCAAGAAGTTTCTCAACCACTCAGCCTCACTACCAACTAACTCTATACCTATAAACTCTGACTCCATGATGGATCTAGCTATAAGGATTTGCTTAGCTGATCTCTATGACACTGCTCCACCATTAATGGTGAACACATATCCACTAGTGGATTTTGTCTCATTTGAATCTGAAATCAAGTTAACATCATTATATCCTTCTAATACAATGGGAAATCCATTATACTTGATACCATAACTCATGAAACCCCTCAAATATCTCATGAGTTTCACAAGAGTACCCCAATGATCTTCGTTGGGATTGTGTGTATACCTACTCAATCTACACACAATATATGCTATGTTAGGACGGGTAAAGCTCATCAGATGCAACAGACTCCTAATGATCTGTGCATATTCTAATTGAGCAACAAGCTCACCCAAGTTTTTCCTCAATTGGATGCTAGAATCATAAGGAGATAACACTAGTTTGTCATCAAAATGACCAAACCTTTTGAGTAATTTTTGAACATAATGTTCCTGTGATAGTATGACACTATCATCTTTTCTTATGATATTAACTCCAAAAATCACACTTTTTTTACCCAAGTTTTTCATATCAAAAATTGATACGAGAAAATTTTTTGTCTTATATATTATATTCATGCTAGTACTAAAAATTAGCATGTCATCAACATAACTGATAATCACACAATCAACATCAATTATTTTTGTATACACACATCTGTCTATTTCAACAGAAGTAAATCTGTCATGAATCAACTCATGATTTAATTTTTCATGCTATTGTTTGGGTGCTTGTTTTAATCCATATAATAATTTAGGAAGTTTGCAAACTTTTCTCTCTTTACCAGGAAGAATACAACCTTCAGGCTGTTCCATTAAATTTCTTCCTCCAAATCACCATTTAAAAATGTTGTTTTAACATCCATTTGATGAACATAGAGCTTATATATTGAGGCTAAAGCAATTAAATTCCTATAGATGAAATTCTAGTGACAGGAGCATAAGTGTCAAAATAGTCAATGTTTTGTTTTTGAGTAAAACCTCTGGCTACTAACCTAGCTTTGAATTTATCAATCGACCCATCAGGGTTATATTTTCTTTTAAAAATCCATTTGCAGCCAATTGTTTTTGCTCCTCGTGATAAATCCACCAATTCTTAAGTTTTATTTTTTAGAATTGAATCTATTTCAATTTTAATTGCTTCTTTCCACAATTTTGCATCAGGAGATGTAACAGCCTCAGAAAAAGTTCTAGGTTCATCATTAATAGTAAATGCATAGAAATCATCTCCAAAGGAAGTTGCATTTCTTTGTCGTTTGTTTCTTCTTAAATCCTCGTGGACATTCTCATATGAACTTAAATTCTTTAATTCAAATTCACTTTCATTGTTTTACATAGATGTATTAAGAGAATTCATATTTTTCAAGGGAAAAACATGTTCAAAAAATCTTACATTTTTTTTCAGCAATAGTATCACAATCAAGCACATCACTTTTCGAAACAAGAATCTATAAGCAGAACTATGTTCAGCATATCCTATAAACATGCAATCAGACATCTTAGAGCCTAACTTCCTTTTCTTTGGATCAAGCAACATAACTTTTGCTAGACACCTCCACACTTTCAGATATCTTAAACTACGCTTATAGCCTTTCCACAACTCGTAAGGTGTCCTACTAGTCTGTCTATAGGAAATCTTATTTTGTAGATGACAAGTAAATAGTAAAGCCTCATCCCATAAATTCTCTGGTGCAGAAGAACTAACTAGCATAGTATTCATCATTTCTTTTAAAGTTCTATTTTCCCTTTTTGCTACCCCATTAGACTCAGTTGAATATGAAGGAGTAAACTCATGAATTATTCCTTCATTCTCACAATAATCATTAAAGATTATATATTTACCTCATCTATCTGATCTAATCTTTTTTATTCTTCTATTTAATTGATTTTCAACTTCGGCTTTATAAACTAGGAAAGAATCAAAGGCTTCATCATTACTCCTAAGAAGATATACCTTAGTGTATCTAAAAAAGTCATCTATAAAGATTACATAATACTTTTTACCTTCTCTAGTCATAGTTTGTTTTAAGTCTCCTAGGTTCCTATGTATACTATGAAAAAGTTTCCTAGTTAACTTTGATTCAACACATGTTTCACATTTATTCATATTCATGTTATTAAAACCACAAATCAAATTAGTTTCAAGCATTTTCTTAATATACAAAACACTAACATGTCCTAGTCTAGCATGTCATATTTCAACAAAGTCAATTAATAAGCAGAAGATTCACTTTTTTCATTAGCAACATTGAATACAAAGAGTCCTTGATTACAATAGCCTTTCCCTACAAAAATATTGTTCTTTATCATTATGATCTTGTCAGACTCAAATAATATTTTAACCTCAGCTTTTCCTAACAGAGCTACAAAAATTAAGTTAGCTCTAATGTTAGGCATATGCAAGACATCATTTAGTGCCAATGTTTTGCCATATGTGAGTTTGAGAAGAATTTTTCCTTTCCTAAGAACACTAGTGGTACTAGAATCACCAAGATAAACATGTTCTTCTCCATCCTTGATTAGAGTGTAGGACAAAGCTTTTTTGTTTGCACAAATATGCCTCGTAACTCTAGAGTTTACCACTCATTCCTTCACATTGGCAACCAAAAGAGCCTCAGAAATGACCGTAACAATAATATCATCTCCTTCAACCAAGTTTACACTTGGCTTAAGAGGATTGTCATTTCTTAGTCTCTTTCTGCATTAGGCTGCATGATGTCCTTGTTTTTCACACACAAAGTAGTTACCTTTTTTCTTAAAGGCGAGGTTAGATTCTCTAGGCTTGTAATCAATTTTCTTGTTTTTATTTTTATTCTTACGACTAGATGTACCTTGCAACAGTAGTGGGAACAGTAGTATCATCAATGTAATGGGCTGTGATGGACATGTATACTTTATTTTGATTAGTTGATGTCCACATATCAGTTGTTATTGCAATACGGCCTGAGTTCTTTGCAAGTAATTTCATTACTCTAGCCTTCTCACTCTCATATAGTTTCATAACGTCGCCCTTTATTGTATTGCGAGAATTTACTTTGAACATTGGTTGGAGAGAATTGACAAATCTCCTAAACCCGACTTGATCAACCATAGCAAGAGGATACTCATGCATTATAATCATTCTTGCAAGTTCCCTTCTTGCATTATCATGATTAAATGTGAATGTGCCAACCATAACTGATTCACCCCTAGTTCCTATTGAAAAGGAGGATTGTTGCAAAGTATTTATAATTGATTGTCGTGGACCCTTCACAGTACGAAGCTTACAACTCTTAATGTGGTCATGTAAATGTTTTGTGCCTTGTTTAGTGTCCCCACCAAGTTTCTTATTGCAATATTTGCATATTGCTTTCCACTTATCATCTATTTTCTCCCTTTTAAAGTGTGCCCAAGCTTGTGAGGTCAATCGTCTTTTATTTGGACTTCTTTGTTCACTAACATCTTCTTGTTCTAAATCAATGCTTACTTCATTAGGGAGAGGAGTTTCATTTTCATTTTCTTGTGTTTCTTCCATCGGATCTGAAATAGGTGCAAGTAGAACTTGCTCCTTTTCCATAGGAATATTAGATGATTAATCTTCAGCCATCTTTAAAAAAACCAACCTAAAAGAAAATAACTCAATGTATTTAAATGTAATCATTTATAATAATTACTAAAGATTCAAAAATCTAATTTTTCTAAATATCATTTCCAAATGAATTAATATGGGCTAGGATAGTTTGGCTTTCAAAATATAATTCTAGATAGGTTAATAAAACATTATATTCATTATAAATCTCAAAAGAAATCAAACAATAAAAAACTTAAAACTCTTAATTAGTCTGACCCCATTGCCATCCCTAGAATTCATTATTCAAGACTGAAGGTTTACTGAGTTATTTATACACTCAAGAAAGCTAAGATTACTGAACAAGAATACATCACAACAATATCAGTTGGAATCATAACTATCAACTGTCAAACAACTCTATATACTCTAACAAGGAGACGTAACAAGTTTTAATGTATAAAATCTAAGATCACCCAAGGAAATTACTCTGATATTTTAAGTGATTATTGATTTAAATCTAAGATCCAATTTTGAATTACCTTTTACCACATATAAATACTGAAAATGAAGATTGGCAATATTAAACTCAATTTAAAAATTAATCATACTTCTTGTATTAAACTCTAAATTATGTTAATGTTATTTCACTCACTTACCTTGTCTAAGAGCAGCACGATGGACTGACCGAAGGAGGAAGCCACCCACTGACCCACAGCATGCCGTACACACGGCCGGAGGGGTCTAGTCCTTCCCTGGACGAAGACGAGGGTCGGCACCACACCTCTCGTCTCAGGCACGGCAGGGAGGAGTCTTCTCGTCTCAGGCAGTAAGCACGCCTCACGCCCCACGGCAGAGTCACACGCAGTCGGAACTCGAACAGATGCGAAGACGAGATGATGAGATCTAGTGAAGGCTGGAAGTGGAACACTCGAAACTGAGATGGCAGAGTCGCACGCAGTCGGAACTCGGGCAGAGGCGAAGCCGCGAAGAGCAGTCTTGCACGCAGTCAGAATTGGGGGAAAATGAGCAATCAGTCAATTAGGTTAGGGCTTTAGAAATATTTTAATTTCTTTTTTATTTAATAATAAAAGTATTATTATTTTATCTTATAAAATTACTAATTTACCATTGACATTTATATTAAATATATATATTTTTAGGATATTTTAGTAATTTCATACGAAATTACTAAAATGTCCTCGGGGACGGGGACCCCACCGGGCGGGGAAAGTGATCCCCGTCCCCGTCCCCGTTTAGCTTTCGAGGGGTTTTTTCCCCCGCCCCCGTCTCCGCGGGGGAAAAAACCCCGATCACGGGGCCCCGAATTCGGGGCCCCATTGCCATCCCTAATAGTTGCGTTGGGTGCAACAGTAGCAAGAACAGTAGTATCACCACCAGCAGCAAAAGCAGTAGCAGTAGCATTGGTTTCCAAAATGTCCTTAAGATTGTTGTAAAATCTAGAAACTTGAACAGTGATAATCTGAGTCACGTCTTTATAGTAGACACTGTCTTTAAGGAAATTATTCTGCAACCACAGCTAAAAATCTACATCTACAGAACTCCCTCCAAGATTAAACAAATAATTTTTGAGAAAATTCTTAAGCCACAGAACAACAGAAATTTAAAAGCATAACTTGAAAAGTGAGAGATAGAGAGAAGAGAGAACTACATATTTGTTTTCTATGTTGGTGTGTAAAATAAGGGGGAGAAGACCTCCTTTTATAGCTGCTGAACTATAATGCGGTAGACACGAATTTTAATTAAAATTAAAATACTCTTTCAAAAATTAATGGGTAGTTTCAAAATATTTAAAAATATTTAAAACAAAAATAATCAAAATTGTCAGCATTTAATTTTCTGATATTTGACCAAATTAATTCTACAACAACTAAATTTGTCTCTTTTCAGGTAAGCTAAAATTAAATAATAAAAGATATTATTTCTGCATAGAAAAACTAAGTCGGTCCAATTTATCACACTCACAGGGGGACACATAAGATGATTTGCACTACACTGGCCTAGGATTGTGAGCGCACAATAACTTCTCTTAGCCCTTTATTAGCCCACTAACACAAGTTAGTATATAAAGGTTCTTCCCCTCCTTGTTCTATGAGACTTAGTATTCTCTTTTGAAATACAAAGACTTTGAAAGGCTATTTCACAACAAAATATCATGTTTTTCCCCTTCAGACACATTATTTTTTGAACTAATCTCTAGACTATCTCAAAATTCTAAGGTCTAAATTTTGTAAGTAATTAACTTATCATCTTAATTCAAATCACTATGAAACTTGGTAGGATTATGTTTTATTGTCACAAAAATCTGCCATAAAAATTTCAAAACAAAATATGATCATTTGACTAGTTTAACAGAGCCTTAGATAGACATGATCGGTTTAGTTCCAAATCTGGAGTAGGTACTGCTCCATTGGTATTTGACCAAGGTATACATATCTAAAAATTATGAAAATTTTCAGTTTGCATCTATACTTGTCACGCCCCAACCCGGGACCGTGACTAGTACAGAGATGGAATCCACAGCACCACTATATGTTTAATATCAACACATTACATCACGCAATATAAGTATCATAGGAAAATTTTGATGCAAGCAGATATCAAGGTTATCTGAAACACACGTTGTATGTTTCATGAAATTTCATTTCCATAATAAAATCAACAAAGTAAAACACATTCAATACTTCAATTAGCAAAAGCAAATGAGAAATAATTCCTCTATTTCATCACATTAATCACAAAATTCATAGATGTTCCATTCACTACAGAGTGACTCAAACCTCGTCATTGCCGTAAAGCCAAAGTCACAAGGGCAATGGACTCAAAGACTTCGCTATTCCTCACATAGAGACCCTTTGGCTACTTAAGAATCCTACAAGGGTATACAAAGAGGGTGAGAATAAAAATACTCAGTAAAAGATAATTCGACTGAAATTAAAATACAAAATGTTTAGCGCTTATGGGGATAGAACCTTAGGAAAGTCCCATCCATAACTACAATCCTACATCACACATATAATCACCACATAAGCTACATAGTGTTATGATATCAACACAACATAACTACTGCAGTTCAATATACCCAACACTTGTATATAATCCCACAAGGTACATAATATATGCATAAATTATCATAAGCAAAGTCATCACACGAGTACATAAGAAAGTCCATATTTTCACACAACTATTAGTCATTGGCCACACTGTAACACTAGGAATATATGAGAAATTTGTTACAAGCACTCTAGATTTTGTATCCAAATTTAAAGAATTAGGAGTTCACATAAAAAAATCAATTCAGTATTTCTCAAAAATTCATGTGTTTATTTGATATTTGGTGAACCAATTTGAAACATCATTAGATGAGCTAGCTTGGGATTAAAAAGCCACATGAATATTTGCTAATGTATTATCTCTTTTTCTTCTTAATTTAAAAGTAGAGCTCTTTTAGTAACAGAAATATCTAAATTTGGTCTAATATGTTATGTTTAGAACTGAATTTTCGGATTCCAAACTTGAAGAATTTTTTGGACAAAAGATACAGCTCCAAAAATCATACATTTTGGTAGACAACATCCATTACATGTCTAAAAGCATAGGAAAAATTTTCAAAAATAAAAATTACAATTTGCCCCTTCAAAAGAACTATTATCTAAACCTAAACCCGAACCACCCAACCCACTCTTTAGCAGGTTGGGTTGGTAGGTGCCTTTTTTTTTTTCCTCTTCTTCTTTCTACAACACTTGAAGGGAGATTTTGTTAACATTAGCTCTGCCAAAAGAATAAGGATAAAATTCACACCATTAATCAATACTGAATAAAGAACGGAGGCATTCTTGGTTCACCAATTACACTACCAATTACAGTAACCAATAACTGCAAGTCTGCAACACTTCAATGAAGAACAATCAAAGAGACATTTCTAGTTCACGAACCAAAAATTTCTACTTCTCTAACCAAAAATTTTTGGTTCTAAGTTCGTGAACTAGAAATTCTGGTTCATATCATACGAACCAGTCCACAGATGACAAAGAGAGAGAGATTTTGATGGAGAAGGAAGGAGAACTCACAAGTTTAGTGGAGAGCAGGCCAAGAGCTATTTCGTGGTCATGGAGATTGGAGAGGAGGGGAGTGAGATTGTGAAAGACCAGAGATGACGAGTGAGTGAGAACCTAAAGTCACGAACCTCAAAGAAGGGGAACGAGAGACCAGATATAGTGCTGGTCACCGAGTGAGAACTGAACTAATAAGTTGAGAGAAACTAAAGACTTGAGGGAAACCTAGAGGCAAGGTTAAGTGAAGTGAAGTTCAGAGCTAAGAAAGACAAAAACTAAAAACTCTAAAAAAAATACATAGAATATATAGGTCGGGTTGACGGGTTAGGTTGAGAATTTTTCAACTTGTCACCCGACCCACCAAGGGTCTGGTTCAAAATTTTTGACCCAACTCAATCCAAATAGGCAGGTTGGGCAGGTCAACCCGAAGCATTGCTCACCCGTAGTGGTGTGCCATATGTACTGTTAAGGATATTAGTATGTGTAATTGAGCCTAGGAGGGACTAAAATGAAAGAAAAATTAGTATGGGTTTTGTGTTAAATTGAGTAGATTAAGAAATAATTATGTTCACGAATAGGGTTTCGCGAAATGGAAATTTGGTAGTGTATATGGGCCAGATATTCGAAATACGAGAACTTCCTAAATTTTTCTTCTTACGGCTTTTACTTTCTCTTCTTGGAGGGGCATTATGGTCATTTAGTCCTTGTATACATATACATATATATCAACACCCATATAACTCTACACGCCAAAACACTACTCTTGTGCACCTGTTCATGCCAATTTCTTGTCCCTTTACCTTCATTCTCATTTTAGCCCAAATCTCCCTTGAGCTCTCCATTTCTCAGATCTTTGGCATAGAACCATCCTCCAGCAATCAATCCTCACCAAAAAATCATGGATTAGAGGTAAGAATCATAACATTTCTGAAATTTCCTTGAAATCGCACATGATGAACTCTAGGCTATATTCTTAAGAAATTGATGAAATAAATGATTGGGTCTTGATCTCCTATCTTCCTATATGTAGTTTGAGTCTTTTGAAACTAGGAATTTGAGGAAATTGGTGAATAACTTCATATTTGGGGCTGACATAGGTAAGGTGTGAAAATTGGGGTTTTTTAGGGTTCTTATGCTTGTGAAAGGAAATCAAAGATGTTTTTGAGGGATTATGATGAGTTCCTAAGGTGGATGAGACACATTCTTAGTGATAAAAATGATTTAGGAGGCTAGGGATGGATTAGAGGGTCTTTGGGCATTAGAAATGCAAGAACAGAGTAACAACTCCATTGTCTACCTGGGGCTGTCCTCTACCTGCTTAGGCGTGCATGTGGCAGAGAACCCCTTAAAGTTTTTAGTCTATTTTCAAATAGATATAACTTTCTCATTCAAACTCCGTTTTCAAAGAATTATATATCGTTGGAAAGCTCTTTGAGTATATTTTTAAATGAGATATGATTCATTTGAAAATTCTCTACAAACTAGGAGTTATGACCAAAAGAGTGACCAAAGGTCAGAATATATGGCAAGATTTTCCCTATCCTTTGATTTTGACATGTTTTTACATGGTCATCTCATAGGAACATATTCTTTAATGCATCTCCCATATCCTTGGGACAAGGTAAATAAGCATGGAATCGAGGTGAAGGGATCTCTATCTTATGTCATTTGTATTGTTTTTCTATAAAATCTTACTAAAATGAGTTGAAAGCTTTGTATATCTCTTGTGTGCTGATTAAAGAGAATTTATACAATGTGTATGACAAGATAGGTAATTGATTGATAGGTGTGATTGCTTGTGAACTAATGTGATGACTATTAAATGGAGTCTTTAGCCAACAAATTATTGTATGCATGATAACATGCTTGAGATTATTGCTTAATATGTATGTATATATTCACACTCCTAGTGTGAATGCATAGGGTTAATGTGAGGTATGTTGTTTGATGATGGCCAACGAAATGTGAGTTCCATGTTCATATATATATATATATCATTCATTGTTTAGTTATGTGTGTCTATAGAGGTGTTCACTTCATTATTAACAATAAACTACTTGAGAGGTATGTGTGTGTGCTTGCCTATCTTCCCTTTAAGGATTAGGAATGAGGAAGAGTTACTCATATTTATATACATATGTATACAAACATATTTTTAGATGCAATACAATAAGTTGAATTTAGGAAATACATATGTATAGATATATGCATGTGATGGCTCGTGGGTCATTATAAAAAGCATGTACACACATTTACACACTTCCAAAGGCTTTACAATATATACACTCAATTAAGTGTAGAGATATAGATATTTATACACACATATCTATACCTTTCACCTTTGTGATGGGGAAAGAAGGGAAATGCAACCATATATGTGATTTGACTGTTGTGTGCCATGAACTATTAAACTAATATGTGGCACTACGAAGCCATCCTTGTATTTGAGGTGTAATGTCTTTTGGGTACTGATATGAGCCCTATGAGTATGTGAGTGGGACAACATTATTGATTTAATTTGTTTTCAATTTTCTTGCAAGCATGATAATGAAAAACATCCTAACTATAATGAAAGAGCTACTTAAAGGCTCTCCAAACTGGTATGTCCTTGAACTTCTAATCATGGAGATACTCTTGTTAGCATTATTTGGCATGGTAGACTGTTATTTGGAAATTTATGATTTTGGATTGCATCTCTTATGCTATGGTATAAGTATCAATTTATGCTATGGATGATGTGTTATATTGTGGTTACGATTGGTTGTGAATGAAACTTATGGTGAAACTTTGTGGAGGAAATTAATGAGGAATAAGGATGAGGTTTAGGCATATATATGAGATATATATATATATATATATATCTTTGGCCATAAGCTAAGGGACGATAAGGTTGCGGTTTATTTTTCTCGGTTTCATAAGGATGGGGAAAAGGCATATACAAATGTATGTATATATCTCATTGGTACTGCCTCTTATATGCTCATGTATGGTTTTGGTCAGTTGACAAGGTTGTAAGTAAGAATTCATTTGGTAATACTTGTTGCTTGATGATATTTAGTTGGCAGTGTTGGATAGCTATGACTTTGTGCATTGCAGCAATATGTGATATCGCCTTGGGATTTTTGTAAATTGACCTACAATGCGCTTATGTGAGTATATCTCCAAATGTATGTATGATTACTTATGTACTTTCTTCATACTTATGTATATTGTTTATGTGTTGTGGTAGGATAGTTCTTTTCCTCACTGGGTCAGTATAACTTATACCTCAACATTTTCAGGTACAAAGGAAGCATAGCGGTAGTATCGAATATTGTGTCTGGCTCCCCTTTGTTCAGGAAAATAGTACTGTCATAACCTATTATCCGGGCCAAGACCAACACAATAATGATACTTTCTCGTTACTATAAGCCTCTTATTCTTGCTACCCCTTTTATTTTATTCAATTATGCGGAAGCATAAAATATTCTATTTAATTATTCCATTGTATTCACATAATTACTTATTTAAAAGAAATTACATTTTTAATAATTACTCCTACAAACATTTTTAATAATAACTAAAATGTATCTATCTATACCTTCAATTCAACATCTAAAGAATTTTATAATTCAACATATAATTATCAATCATAAAAATTCATCAAATATTAAACCAACTATTTTATAAAATTAAATTAAATTAAATTAACCAAAGCATCATATTATTCAATCGACATAAATAATGTCATTATAAAAATTACCTAATTTATGAAAATTCTAGTAATTATATTTATTTGTTGAATTTCAAATAAAAATCCCTATCCCGATCCAAAGTGTTCTAATGACTACAGAGCACCTACTAAACTCAAAAGACTCAACGAACCTTTCGCGAAATGAAGGGTTCGCGATAAAACTCCCTACTACTCCTCGAGATGGGTCTCTTCCTCTACCGCTAAAGCTAAAAATATAAAACAATGAATGTGAGATAAAAATTTCAGTGAGCGAGTCAATCCCCACCTTAATAAAATTTAAATATGTTAAAGAATCATAAAGTAAATTCAAAGTAAATTTAAAGACATTCATCATGAAATTACAAGAACAAATACATACCAAAAACGCGACAACCAATCTCAACCAACTAGTGGCATGACGCCCTATAGGTCCTCACCCTACCATGACGTTGAGAACGTCCCATCGGCCAAGACACCCTTCAGGTCCTCGCCATGGGAAGTCGTTACCCTCAATCACTGGTTAAGATGCCCATGGGATCCGTTGTAATGTCTATACTATATATGAACACTTTGGGTAATGTAATAAATTTTGAAATAAAATGCTTATAAGATCTCTGAATTTTTGAAATAATTGGCTTTTGATGTAACTGAAAATACAAAATTTCAGATTTGGTATTAAGCGATTAGTCGACCAATTCTTGACTATCAGTCGACTGATCGATTAAGGATTTATTTAAATTTGAACCCGTGAAGTATCAGTCGACTGACATAGACTGATCGGTCGACTGATGTGCTAAAGACTCTATTTTTCAATAAAAAGCAACTCCAAGTATGGTAAGATTCATCTACTAAAATTTACCTATAATTCACAACCATACTTAAATTTTCATTTATAAATTCTACTAAAATATCAAGAGCTTAATTACACATACATGATATGACTTCAACTTACAAAACATGATATCCTATACATTACATGATCTTTTTCCATATTTCTATTTTAAAGAAGTAACATGGTCAATTACACGACATATACTTATTTCTTTTTCTTTCCCCTCTTTTTCTGCCTTAGCTCCTAAAATGGTAAGTTATCATAAAACAAGGTGAGACGTAAAATCCCAATAGCTAGCATATTGTAAAGCATTTTCACCATTTCAGTCATAAAAGCCATTCTAATAATGTAAACCATTTCCAAGAAATGAAATGTCATCATATGAACACACATGCAGAATAAGTTATACTCAATTTAATGCACTATGCATGGCTCTTCGTCATTAAAAGTAATTCATATCTCATGAGGAATTTCTGTCATCTCACGGGGAATTCTATAGTTCTTTCATCCCATAAGGACTTTTACATCCTATGAGGAATTTCTGGGCATCCCATGAGGTTTTCTTGTTCTATCATCCCATGGAGACATGTAATATGCTTTTCATGAGAAAGATGTGTTCTATGCATTTATGAAGGTTCTAAAATAACAATCATGCATTAAAGCTAATAAAACATAATAAATATATATAAAATACATAGCTTTTATGAGAACTAGCTACCTTGATTCCCTTAAAATTGAAATTGAAGTATTATCTTCTAGCTTTTTCCTTCTTTCTCTTTTCTTTGTCCTGAAAATTTCCTTTCTATCATTTTTCAAGCTTTAGGATTAAGTTAAACTAGAGGAAACAAGCTAGAAGCTTACCTATGATGATTCTTTTGCCAAAACCTTGCTAAAACTTCTTTCTCCTTCCTTTTCTTCCTCTTCACGTTTCTCTCTCTCTCTCTCCTTGCTAAATTTTCAAAATTAGCTCTTATTTCTCTCTTCTCTCTTCTAAAAGAGTCTTAAGGGCTCTATTGGAGTAGAAATTCCCTTTTTAACCCTAATATCTTATTTCTAAGCTTCAATAGTATACTAGGGGTAATTAAGTAAAATTTCTCCCCTTGAACTTTAGTTAAACCGACCTATTTTCGTATTTCAGCATGTAATCAGTCAACTGATTTCCTCCCGATAGTCGACTGATCCTACAGTCGACTGATTCATACTAATTAGTCGACTGATTTCATTAGAACCTAAAATATTAGCTTGACAGAGAAGAATCAGTCGACTGATCACTCCTCATTAGTCGACCGATTGCAGATATCAGCAACTTGGTCTAATTTCTAATACGATCAGTCGACTGTTTATTACAATTAGTCGACTAATGCCTTTAAAAATCTCTTTTTCCTTTATTCTTAACTCAAGTATCTTAATTTCTCATGCCTCTTTTTTGTTACTTCATCCTAAGTATCCAAAAACACCAATTTCCCAATTTCTAACATTATTTCGAATTTAAACAAAGAAAGAATATAACTCAAATGCAAAGAAATTATGGGATGTTACAGCTGTAGCTCAACCCGAGTCCTCACTTTATCTCGCCCTGAAGAAAGGGTACCACTCATACAAATCAAAGCATCCAAATGGGGTTCACAAAATCCATAGCAACACAAAATCGTCTTGAAACATAATTACAATAAATATCACCATTTACCCCACTTATTTATCATAATCCCTACAAATTTGGGAGTTCCATCCTATGGCTCTCCAAAAGACACAAGACGTTAGAATCATTGTAAGAATCAATAAGATCACTCACAAAATAACCAATAGTCACAATAATCAAATTCATACAAGGATAAACGTTATTAATATTATCTCCAATGGTAAAAGATATTCATCACATATCATATGATCATCTTTTCCTCTAACATTTCCCGTTAGCAAATTTACATCAATACTCGAATTCATGCTTTTTCAAAATAACTTTTCCGAATTCCTAATTGAATGCTTTCTTTCCTAACCATGAGTTTGCCTACCTTTCTACCTTATTACTTTAACACTAAAATAATATTAAAGAGGGGTTAATCCACTCACTTGGAATCTTGTGATACGGCACCGTTGCCCCGAGTAGAATTCTGGAATTGAGGGAGTATGAATATGAACTTACAGATTTACTACAATTTATGTTTAAATATAGTTGTGTTAGGGTTTTCTTTTTAATTTGAAGTTCAAGTGGTACCACTTTGAGTGTAAAAGAAAATAACTGAGAATAGTATTATTCTTACCTAGTTGTGCAATTTTAGAAGAATGTTCTTGAAGTTCACGATTTTGACTATGGACATGCGGAGTGTATGCTAAACCAAGGTAATTTGAAAGCTAGGGTGGTAGGTTTATGCTAGGCGTCTAGGGTTACGTGGCCTTGTGTGCAAGAGTGAGTGGCAGCTAGAAGAAGAAAGAGAGAGAGAGAGAGAGAGAGAGAGAGAGAGAGAGAGAGAGAGAGAGAGAGATAGAGAGAGATTCATGTTTCTTTTCTTCCTTCAGTGGTTGTATGTTGGGACTTGGGTTCTCTCCTTGGCTCCCCTTTCCCTGGCCCTCTTGAGCTATCAGATGGCTATGGGATCCACAACCATCCAACAGCTTAGGAAGGTTAAGGAGGGTCAAGGATAAAGAGAGAACCCTCTCCCCATATGATGTAGTTGTTCTTAATGAGAATCTAGGTTAAATTGATTTAGTCATATCTTATTTGTTATTTAATTTAATTTAATAAGAAGGAGGCACATGCCTACTCCTTAGGTTAGTGCTTTTAGGGCACTTCTATTAATTTATTATATGTATATTTTATTTTGTTTGGTTAATTTATCCTAAGAGTTCCCTATAGGATTATTATTATTTTAGAATGAAAATAGGCTTCTTAGATTCTATCTATTCTTAATTTAGGTTTTTTATTATGATCTCCATATTACTTATATATAATCCTTCTTCTATTGTAGTTTTAATACTTATTTACTTAATCCCCTTATCCTCGATTATCATATCTTTCTTCTTGATTATCCTAGCCCACACGACCATCTAGAGTAAATCATTTGTTTGATCTCTTTAATTACTGTTCCTTATTTTTGATCACCTATTTTATTATTATTATTATTATTATTATTATTATTATTATTATTATTATTATTATTATTATTATCCTGAACGCCTATCCTGGAGGCTTATTTTCCCATCATGTATTTTATTTATTTGTTCATTGATATTTTGAAAATCCACTTAAATATATAATCATAGATTTGTGTAAATAAAATCTAAGATCCAATCTAGATTTAGGAAGATATAATTTTAGATTTGTTTATTAGGATAATTTATTCACAAACCTAATATTATATTAAATTAAGTTAGTTTAGGTAATTATTTATTATTTAACTCTTGAATTATCCATAACTATTATTATCACTAACCTCATTATTTCTTTAATTGTTACCAACCAATTATTCAGGCCTTCTCCTATATTTTTCTATTAAAGTGACTTGTTAATTATCCTATTAATTAGATTCTTCCAATTTTAATTAATTTATTTTCCCATTTATGAAAATATTTTCTAGCAACATTATTCTTAGATTTAAAAGTCGATTTTCATTTCTTATTTCACATTTAGGTTTCGTAGAATATTCCATCCCTTTTCTTACCTTTTATTTAACCTTTCGTTATACTCCAACAAACTTTTCATTTTTCACTTTAGTCTATGTATAGCTTAGCACAGTGTGTTGCTAGTTTGTAGCCCGAAATCACATATCATCTCATCATCACATCACAATATCATCACCTGCACACATATTTCACACACAATTTATAAAATCGATACTTGTGAAATAAAATTCAACAGTCTATAGGAAAATTAAACAATGGGTATTACAATATTATTTCCTTTAAGAAATTCAGTGCTCCGAATTTAACTTACCTGTAGTCGTAAAAAGGTATGGATACCTAGAAAGCATATCGACATTAGCTTCCCTTTCTTTCTTTATTTCATTAACTAATTGTTATCATTAACTTATTCTTCCTAATACAATTATAACTCCTTTATTTTAAGTCCATTTGTCCTTCACCCCATCCGGATTTAATTATAAATTTCTATGAATTCTTATCGAACTTTATTGTATCATATTATTTGTTTACCTCTTCATATTATTTAGTTATAATTTACTATGAGTTCCTTTCCAACTTTATTTTAGTTTTTTGTTATTATTTGTTTTTCTAAACCCACCAGGTCAATGCTTCTTATTTGTTT
Source organism: Biancaea sappan (assembly GCA_037074585.1). NCBI lineage: Eukaryota > Viridiplantae > Streptophyta > Magnoliopsida > Fabales > Fabaceae > Biancaea > Biancaea sappan. The sequence goes on from CM073492.1 coordinate 67,893,604, forward strand.
ATATACTCTTATTATTTTATCATTTTACACGCCTAACGTGTTGGGATTCTCTTATTTTCTTTTAATGATAATTCTATTTAATTAATCTTATAGATCCTTGGATTTGAATTAGATATTGCCTCATTACATTATTTTTTCTAGAGAATCTATCCATATCTTAATTTTCCTAATATATATATATATATATATGTTGTTGATCTTATCCTAATACCTCCATCCATTATTTTGTTTATTTAATTTAAGCTTTCCTTAACCAAGTTAATCTTTTTTTGTGGCTATATTATTTAATTTAAATATTTTTATTCTCCCCCCTTTTTCTTACTAGCATAAGGTGCCTAATATGTATTACTTTATTTATATATATATATATATATATATATATATATTCATAAATAGGCCTCACCCAAGATTGAGCTTTGTTGTTTTATTTCATGAGTTACCTTGATCCAAATTCACCATCTAAGCTCAACTAATCTACTATCCACATTTTCACAAGGCAAATAAATGCACATCAATCTCATTCGGTCCATATTCCACGGAAAGAAATCTTAAAAAAAGAAGAAAGAAATCTTAAAAAAAGAAGAAAATGTTGAAAAGTTTTATACTGAGATATCACAGGTACGATCTTGTCTCTCTCTTTCTTTTACTTTTTTGCTCTACATATGCTCTGTAAACTTTTAAACTTTGAAATACTCGATATCAAATATTGTGTCTTGCACTCATGAGCTTCTTTTCGTTATATTCTTAGCATTCCCTTTCGTTCTTTTTATATTTCAATCACCATTTTTGCATTCTTTTACTCTCCAAAATCCAAAGTGTAACACAACATTCGCAGCACCATATATTCCATTCAAACACCCAACTCGAAAAATTTTCGAAAAGGAATTCCTAGTAGAGGAGGAACAAAAATGAGGGAAGGTGAGGAGATAGATGTGAGGGGTAAAAAAGAAAGATGAAAGAGTTGGACGAAATCAAATAGGGAATCTACACAACGTAGAAGCATGAGAGAGTTGCTTAATCTCAAATGCTGAGTTTGGTAAAATTAATTTTCGACAATTGCAGAACTAAACCAAAAGAAACAGCTGCAAAGTCCCATTTGAGAAAGACAAACGTGATTTTGCTGTTTTAAATGCAGAACCAAACATAATTTTACAAGGTGCTGTACCGATAGAAGTGTGCCAATTTTACATCGTTCCATCTCAATGCTTTTATCCTTATATTATTTTGTTGGCTTTGAATGTTTGATTGACCTATGTTTTTATATTCTTTTTCGTTTTAGTCCTCATAATATTTAAATAATTAAGAATTTAACTAGTAAATTATTAATTGATAAAAAATAATTACTATTTAAATAATTAGGAATTTCAACTAGTAAATAGTGATTAATTAGAAATTAGTATTCATGTTTTTTCTGGTAATTATATATCCAAAAATATTTCTATTAATTAATATATAAATATAAATCATGTTTATAATTTTTCTAAATCTAGGTTTATTTTACAATTTTTCAAAGATAAATAACGTTTACTCAAATTTAGATTTACTTAAAATCAATTCTAATCATGGTTTGTTCAAACTTAGTTTCTCCAACTGTTTTTTAAATACACAGAAACTTAGTAATATAAAATGAGACAATAGATTTTTTTTTTCTTCTTTTCACAGGGATTAAAGTGAAATTTTAAACAAAGATACATTGCCAACATGACAATTTAACCAAATGCGTTGCTTCTCTAACTCGTTACCACATGTGACAATCATAGCATCAGGCAAAGTCAACGAACTAACCCTCACCTGTAGTTAAAAAGTCTTCTTTACGGATGCTAAGAACGGGTTAGAAAATGTTTGGCGCAAAAATATCGCTTACGAATTGATAATGAAGTCTAGAAAATTCTGAGAAGTTGTAGGACATTAAAGAAGCAAGAACCGTTATATTACTAGCGTTTTCCCAGGGTCCTGGAGCTAAGACAGTTTATCGGTGTTGTCTTATTTGTTCCTCCCGCATTTCTTGGACTCAAACGTCCTTCTTTTTCTTGCACTATTGGATTCAACTCTATTTCTCTACTAGTCGGGCATGTTTCTCTCTCAATTCTTTTACTACCTATTCCTGAGATTGCGGTTTTGCTGATGTTGAATTTAATTCATTCTGAATTTGAGTCTTTCCTTTTCGATTTACATAACCTAGGATCAAGGGTCTAGTCAGAATCTAATAAAACCAAGGGTTTGATTGGACCCTTCTTTGAACCGTAGCACCATTGCGCTTACGGCTCTATGCGTTAATCCATCTTGCTGTGGCGCTGGTTTCTTAACCCCAATTTCTTCATTTCGATTACTCACAATTTAGCTTCGGATTTTAAATCATGGGGCTAGGTCGGTAATTAGTCTTGTTCTACTTTCATCGCATAATTTTTACCTTTTTAGATCTAACAGAATCGGTCTTCTAACATTTGATTCTAACTCCACCCCTTTGGCTTGATTAAAGGAGTTTCTTTAATATCTGAAAGTTAGGGGAATATAAAACATAATGAGGACCTGATTTTCTTCTTCTTCTTCTTCTATTTTAATGAGTTCTTTTATTCTTAGTGGTTGCAGATATAGTTCTTTCATCTCGTTCATTATTGTATTCATTACATGGTTCCTTTGGATTGTTATAGGTAGACTCTAAGGTCAATCTATGGATATTGATGATATTTTTGGCATCATACGACCTGTGAGTGTTCCAAGGAAGAGTGCAATTTATGTATGGGGTTACAATCAGTCTGGACAGACAGGTAGAAAGGAGAATAACGACCAGTTAAGGATACCAAAGCAGCTGCCTCCAGAGTTATTTGGATGCCCAGCTGGTATAAATGCACGTTGGTTGGATGTTGCTTGTGGTCGCGAGCATACAGCAGCAATAGCCTCTGATGGGTCTCTCTTTACTTGGGGTTTGGACATTTTACTTCCGTTCATATTTTCATTATACATGCATCTGACAATTACATAGTTTGCCTGATTACTTTGCTACATATATATAACGTGTGTGTGTGTGTTGTTGAAGTAGCCAAATGAATATGAAATCAACAAATGTATCCACCTACTTTCACCAAGGCGATCTAGCATGAACTGGCTTTTGTTATTCTTTTGACAAATATGTTTTTACAGCAGATTTTTTTAGACTTTCCATGCAGGATTTGGTGTATGATAATAGGGACCGGAGACCATCCCCTGCAGTTATGTGTTTCTTTTGATTGGAATTGTTTGTATGAAGATAAATCAATGATGCCCAAAATTCTGTATTGATGTCCAGTGGCTTTAGAAGAATATTCTTTTTCATCTTGAATTTACATTGGCTAGTGTGAGTCTGTATACTATTAGTAATAATTCATATAAAACCAGGACTTATACTTGCATCCATATGCTAGGGGCTAATGAGTTTGGTCAACTGGGAGATGGAACTGAGGAGCGAAGAAAATATCCTAAGAAGGTCAAACAATTACAGTCAGAGTTTGTGAAGTCTGTGTCCTGTGGAGCACATTGTACTGCTTGCATTGCTGAACCTCGTGAAAATGATGGTTCCAAGCTGAGGGGAAGGCTCTGGGTTTGGGGACAGAATCAGGTAATATATTTTTAGTTTTAGTACATTTCTCCATTATGTCTGGGATTACTATTCATTTCTTCTTCTTTGTATCACAGGGTTCAAATCTTCCTCGCTTGTTTTCGGGTGCCTTCAAACCTGATACGGTAAGGATATAATTTGTATGCATATATAGATAACTTGCATGGGCCTTGTAGTTGATTTTTTTAATTAAAATTTAATTGAACTATCATTATGTTTATATTCAGTTAAACATAATTAAGTGCATTTTATTCTCACATGGATAAAAGTTTTCACATCTGATAGAAGTCCTTCAGAAATATTTGCAAATAATAACCTGTAAACAGGCTATAAAATTGGTCTTGGTTAAGATGTTAACAAAAATAATTTTGTTTTGAATGTGAAATATCAGTTCCTTTGTTAAATGTTTGAACTTAACCTTGGTCACAGATTTATGACCTGATTTTTTTCCTGTGAATACTAATGAATGGAAATGAAATGGAAAGATGCTATTTTGACTCTTAATTTTAAGCTAAGCAACTTTCAAATGCATCTACAATTTTTTTTTCCTCCTTTATATGTGAAATAGTTGATATGCATGTACTTGGATAGAATTGGATGCTTTAGTGAACTGGTTGAATGCTGATAGATGATAGAGTAGAATGATAGTGCAAGATTTTTACTAGGCTCAGGAAAAAAAAAAAAAAAGAAAACTACTAGGATTAGAAAATCTAGATCTGCTTGCACTAAGGAAAAGCAACCCTTTTATTTCAACTTCAAGAGGCCAAATTGCTTCATTGAGAAGAGAATATTAGTGAAATAAAAATTCAGTTACTGAATTCACTACGAACCAAGATATAGTCCATTTTACAGTTCAGAGGAATGGCCAGAAGCAGCCACTCTACAATTTTCATTGGGAGCTTCAAAATTAAGCACCAGAAAATATGTGTTGGTTTCTAAAGTCATAACTAGATTGCAAGCATGAAACAATTAATGAGCCAGTTTGAATACTCTTCTTAATAGCTTAAAGAAAAGCTAAAATAACTAGATGTTATTTTATAATTTTATCAACTTGCTCAAGCTAGAGGTTGATTGTTGATAAGCACCCAATCAACTTGGGGAACCCTTTAAGGGGAAAGAACCAAACCACTTAAGTACTCTAATGAGCATCTCATACTACTCAATGTGGGACTTAGGTACTCCATAATACCCTAGTCTTTATCATAGCATTGCTCCTGGACAGTTGACGTCTCGGCAGTTGTACTTTATGATGCTTCACTCGATGTTGCTTCACTCGGCCTTTCCGGTCAGCCCCTCTGCAGGGAGCCATTCTCAGTGCACCGACAACTAGGCTTTAATACCAATGATAAGCACTCAAGCAACCCTCCCTAAAAAACTAATTGTTCAGGGGAACAACCAAGCCACTTAAATACTCCACTGAGCATCCCATACCATGGTCCATATCATAGCAATGTGGGGCCCGTGGTCTTTAAGCAGTATAGGAGAAGGAATAGGCCTAGAGATAAGGACAAACCAGCAATAGGAAAAGGTAGTAACCAACTGTTGAGCTGGACAGTAGTGGAGGGATTAAAAAGATGGGAGGAAGAGAGAGAATGTATGGAGAATTTGGGAGTGGAACTGGGTGAGACTAGCCTCTTGAAAGTCTAGCGTCTGTGTTGATTTCTGTGTGTTTTCATTCTGTTGTGTGTGTGTGTATTTCTCTATTATAGTTTCCTATCTGTGAAGAGTGAGTCTGCGGTATTGTGTTTGGTTTTGTGTGGTGAGTGTTACTGCTTGAGTGTTATATGTATGAGTGTAACCTTCTTTATCTACTTGTAGAGATTTATCAGTAATATCCAGAATATATCAGTTTGTCTCTTCAAATTGCTGTTATTTTTATTATCTGCTGTATTGGGCTCTATCAATTGTCTTCTCATTTTAAACTAGAAATTCTTTTCTTTGAACTCCCAATAGTTCAAGTGCTTCCTTAACATGCTACTTATTATATTTCCACTTGCTTAGCCTATAAAATAGATTCACGTGCTCTAGATGCATCATGATCCCCTTGCAGAGAAACTTATGCTTTTATGAAACAATTTTTCTAAAGTATGATTCAGTTTAAGACTGCATGCTTGATGCTTCGCTGTTTCTTCATTCTGCATGCATAAATGATTAGAGATCTGTGAATATGAATTATCAAATTGGTGAAATCTAGAGCTAATGTTCTTCTAGTGGACAAAAATTGTTAACCTCCTCTCAATGTCATCACCATCTAGTTCAATACGTGGTATGTGAACAGACTGAATTATTTCCTATTCCAGACTGTCAGCTAAAATGCAACATTGAATCTGAACCAAGCTTCCTATCATAAAAGGAACTTTAGAAGCTGACAGCTTGAGGATGATATAAGCATAAATGATAATCGCAGCTTCTTGAAATAAAATTGAAAATTAATATTCATTTTCTTCCCAAACATTTCCTCCTCTACTTTTTAGCATTTAAATGTAGCCAGATTCTTCTAATGAGAACCAAAAAATTCAATGTTTTCAGGTATACACCGATATGCTATTATGGATATAAAAATGGACCAATGATAGTCATGAGAGATTTAAGTATATAAAATGAACTATAAAATGCTTACGTACATGGGGGCAGATCACCATCCTTTCTTTACAGACTAATAATTCACACAAAAAATAGGATTTTACTTCATTCTTTTTTTGATGTAGACAAATGGATTATTGGTATGTTTACCTCATTTTATTTGGGGAATGTCAGGAAAAAATATTTTGTTTTTCCATCTGAATGCAACAGCAATATATATATACACACATGTAAATTTATAGGTAAAATTATATGAAACTTAAAGGCCATGCTACTTTTCAAGAAATGATTTCCTATACAAGAGACAATATTTTCCCAACTTCCAGTTGCTGATCCCTTTGAAGCCTTTATCATAGAGCATATTCAACTTTAGTTAAATGGAGTTTATATATTGTATTATTTATTTGTTATCATTATTCATATTTTGTGTTTTCTCTCAAGAAAGAAAGAGCAAAACACACTTCTCATTCATTGGTAATTTTTGACAGGATTATCTTTCAATACTTATGTAAGAAAATGCTGATTGATGAATAAAATCAATAGATAAACATAACGTAGAGTTTCATAGAACTTTTCACTACCTTGGTTGAATTTTGATCCTTTTCATATCTTGGAGTAATTATGCTTTTCTATATCTAATAAATAAGCACCCGTAAACCCAGACTTATATGTTCCACAATCAGAGAGATAAACAGTGAAAGATAATTATTAATTAGAGCAACTTCCAGTAATAGAGAATGAATGTCAAACTAATAAACTATCTACTTCTATAAATTAAAACATGGGATAACACAATTTTCTTCATGATATTCTACCAGAACAATACTGAGATAGAAAGTCATTGCCTACCATGTGGGAAGAAAATCTGTGCTATGAATCTGTGACGAATACAAAATTGTATGAATCCAACTGATTTCACCAGCTGTGATACTACTTCAAGCCATAAGGGCAAGAGAGGCAAAGGAGGTGTGTGTGTGCAGTGAGGGGATTGGATAGGTTTGAGTGTTTGGTACTTGAGAGCATCAAAATGTAAGGATATTGTGGATATTTAAATGTTTCTGCTTTATGAACACTCAACACACACACATGCACAAAATCAAAACCTTAGAATAATGACGACGCAACATTTACTGGATTGTCTTGGTCATCTTATCAGGGTTATAATGTATGTTGAATTTGAATGTAAATAAATCTAAAACTGCATTGATATTTTTCAATGCATTGAAGAGGGAGAGGAGCCAAAATGGAAACTGAAAAATGGACTCTTTCTGAGCATATTCTTATCTATATCCTTGTTCTTTTGAAGATTCAACTGTGCCTGCGCATTTTACTGTTCTTGGCTTTGGATGCTGCTACTTGCATGTTGTAGACTTGATGCTTGTGTTTAGGGTCATGCCTTATTATTTTGGGCTTTGGTATCATTTGTTGCTGTAATTTAGCATCATAAGCTTTATTAATGCATTTTTATTTCATGACTAAGCTTTATTTGTTTATTTAGTGTAATATGTACTACATATCCTTGTTAGCCTCTGCAAACTATATTCTTAGGGTCTAATGAGCATTGAGGCCTAAGGAGTATAGTTGAGGTTGCAGCTTCATGCAATTGCTTCTTTGAATTGTACATTGTCCTTTACCCTGTAATGGAACCCTGCACTAAACACTAAGATAGGCCAAGAACAGCAGAGGTGAACAAAGAAGTAACACTCCTGATATTGAGAAATAAACTCCTACTAGTGGGGTAGAAGACAGTACACACAATGGGACATTCACAGTGATATTAACAATACCACAGCACTCAACTCACAATAACACAGAATACACATTCACAATACACAAACCATGGACACAGAGACAGTAACCAACACATACAGCTAGCATTCGAGTGGCTAGCTCTCTTCCACCAAGTCCCTCAATACTCTTTCCGCCTTCTCTATATATTGCTGCCACTAAAACCTCTCCCACACCCACAATCCACTGGTGCAGTTTCGTTAGTGGATTCTCTCTCCTTTGCCAGCTCACCCTTCCTTGTTTCTCCTAGAGTAAACCTTTAGGTCCACCAGTGGGTGTTTTTCGGGCCCATTGACCTCCTTTGTCTGCTTCTTCCTGTGGTATTGTTGTTTAATTGAAGGCTCAACAGTGCTCCCTCCCCCAATAAGTTTCACCTTGTCCTCGAGGTGGAATTGAGGAAACTGATTAGCTTGTGTCATAAGGCTCCTATGTACTGTCATGGTCCTGAGGATGCTTCCAACTAATAAGAACTTGATGAACAAAGAAGTAGACCTTGTGATATTGAGAAATAAACTCCTACCAGTGGGGTAGAAGACAGTACACACAATGGGACATTCACAATGATAATAACAATGCCACAACACTCAACTCACAATAACGCAGAATACACACGCACAATCACAAACCATAGACAGAGACAGTAACCAATACACACAGCTAGCATTAGAGAGGCTAGCTCTCTCCCACGAGGTCCCTTAATACTCTTTCCGCATTCCCTATACACTGCTTCCACTAAAATCTCTCCCACACCCACAATCTACTGCTGCAGGTTCATTAGTGGATTCTCTCTCCTCTGCTAGCTCACCCTTTTTTGTTTCTCCTAGAGTAAACCCTTAGGTCCACTGGGGGGTTTTTTCAGGCCCATTAACCTCCTTAGTCTGCTTCTTCCTATGGTATTGTTACTTAATTGGAGGCCCAACACCCTGCTTTATAGTTTGTAGCCTTGCTAAGAATTATTTTATATGCACACAATTAACTCACCTTGGATTTAGTTTAACTTTTCCAAATCAGTATTATAGTATTCAATTGTCAAACTTTTGTGGAGATATGAGCTTTAGGTGATGGAATTGATTGCTTTTGTATTTAGTTGTCTGTTTCCCCATCATACATATCATACTTGGTACAGATAATTCGTGAAGTATCTTGTGGGGCTGCTCATGTGGTTGCTTTGTCTGAGGATGGTCTACTACAAGCCTGGGGTAATTGCTTTGTGTTAATTATTTCTTCTGCACATATATTTTTGTGACTTATAGATAAATAAGTCACTGAATGTATGAGCAGTTGCAGTGAGAGTTTCTTGTTGCTAATCAGGATTTTGTTACTGTTTTAATGAACCAGGCTATAATGAGTATGGTCAACTTGGCCGAGGCGTTACTTGTGAAGGATTGCAGAGGGCCCGTATGATAAGTGCTTATGCAAAGTTCCTTGATGAAACCCCTGAGCTTGTGAAGATTACCAAGGTGTCATGTGGGGAGTACCACACAGCAGCCATCTCTGATAAGGGCGAGGTGTAAGTGATTTGAAGGACTTTCTAGATGGAGATAGTTATACGTTTAAGCATGAGAATTGTGGTTATCCGCATGACACATTAGGGAATCTCACATCACGAGACAAGATGCAGTAGGACTGCTGCATGTATTATGCAAGTCTCTATTCCCCTGGGTTGTTGTACCAGCTCCAAGCTATAGTTCTCTGTAGTTATATTTTCTTTTCTTTTTTTTTTTTTATCGAAACTCTATAGTTATATTTTCTTAATGCCCACTTTTTTATATTTTGTTCATAAAGTATCATGTTTAGTTTTATCTGCACAATGTTTGAAATAGGTTACATTATTGATTTTATTCTGCTATAGAAAAGTTTTTATCGAACTGAAATGCAAGCATGGTTTATTGTTAAATAATATTCTTTAGAAAGGTGTGTCTCCACAACGAACTGATGTGCATATGATTGTAATATAGCTGCTATTCATCAGCAGCCATTGCGTGTTAATATTCTATGAGCATGAAAGTGCATGTACTTGTGAAGTAGAGTTAATTCCTTTATAAATTTGAGACATTTAGACCTAGAGCCTTTTCTTAAGTCACAGATCCTGCTAGTCCTTTATTTAGTTACCTAACAGAAAAGATATACTTTTAAATCATATCCTTCTAAACGACATAACAGATTTTTTGAGCTTCACATGCTTGGAACCTCTACATTTTTTAACTGTGTATTATTGCACTCTTGTATAGCATTATGTGTTCTAATCATCATTGGTGAGAAGCACACAACTGCTCTGCTACATAATGTTGGTCAAACTGTAGCTTATAGGCCTCTCCTTTTAAGCTTGTTTTGGTTTCTTAAAGGACATATCAATTTGTTTTCAATTTGTATTAGTGAATTATGGCCCTATATGAAACCATTTTTAGGTTCTGCGCCCCCACCTCTTCTGGTATGCATGGGATATTTATTTTGCCTTGGTCTTTATTTCTTTTTCTATTTTAATTTTCCTTCTGCTTTTATCTTCTGTTCTAATTAACATTGTCTCCATTATGGATGTATAATTATATGTGATTTTCAACAATTTATGAATTTCTTTTTTCTCTGCCCGTTTGGTACATAAGAGAGATATCAATGTCCATTTTTAGCCTTTTGTACAGGAGTCATTTGTTTCAATTCTGTGCTGGGTGTGGGATGAGTGATTAATAGTAATAGTATTAAATAATAATTTTGTTTGGATGTTGTAGTTACACGTGGGGCCTTGGAAATATGGGTCAACTTGGACATTCTTCTCTCCAGTATGGGGACAAAGAACTCCTACCAAGGCGAGTGGTTTCCCTTGATGGCATTTTCATAAAAGATGTGGCATGTGGTGGTGTACATACATGTGTTTTGACTAAGGAAGGAGCACTTTATGCTTGGGGTGGTGGTCAAGTTGGTCAGTTAGGCCTCGGCCCCCAAACCGGATCCTTCTCGTGTATTCCCAACGATTCTCAGTCATTTTTCCGAAACATTCCAGCTTTAGTTGTTCCAAAAGGCGTGCAACTTGTTGCATGCGGGCATTGCCACACTCTTATTTACACCAGCGATGGTAGAATCCATGGATGGGGTTATAATAATTATGGTCAGGCAGCCAATGAGAAATCTACATATGCTTGGTATCCATCACCTGTTGACTGGTATGTATCCTTAACTTCTGTAGCTTCTTCAAGATCAAATATGCTTGTGTTGCTAAAACTTATGCTGCAGTTGTGTTGGGGAAGTGCGGAAACTAGCTGCTGGCGGGGGCCATTCGGCGGTGTTAACCGATGCATGTTCCTTGAAGGAGCTGTGTGAGTTTATACTTGCAGACAATGTGACTTTATCTAATGCTTCCGAGATTGAAGATGTTGCATCTAGAACTGGTTCAGATGCTTTAGCACGGCTTTGTGCAAGACTCAGGTACTTTTTTTATTGGCCTATCTAATTGACAATTGCATAATCTGTGACTTGATTCTATAGTTGACTTTTGTTAGAATCTGGTAAGCATGATCGATTTAGTTAACTATTGAGAATTTGTTGTCTGTTATACTACTCAATCTAAATCATGATAGCAAAGAAAGTAATAAATACCATTACCTAATGAATTGAATTGCATTGCTTTTGCCTTTAATCTAGAGTTTTCCCTTAATTTTCCTTGGATGTTAGTGATGAATTCATATACCATCTTAGAAATGTTCTCGGGCATGAACAATGATGATTTCATGGTAACTTCTGCATGACAGGGAGTATGTGCTCGCATCTGGAGATCATGCACAAGATGGGGATAAGAACAGTAAAATTTGACAAAACAATTATGCATTCTATGTAATTGATATTCATAACTGACTTTTCTATCAAAAATAAAAAAATAAAAAAAAAATATTCAGAACTTTGTATTACTTGAATAAAAGTAATCAGGCAGTGGCTGGGTTCATTGATCAGCATAATATTTACTTGATACCAATTCAATAAGGTCCTTATAATTACCACTTTAAGACCATGAATGTTAGCTTTGAAGATTTGAAGCCTTAATTTCATTTCTGAGTTTTTCTGCTGTTTTTTTTTTTTAAAAAAAAATTATTGGAGTGGACAATAATGTATTAGAACCAATGTTTCAAAATTGGGACGGTCATTAAACTTAAATGGTTCAATTCGATTATATTATGGTTGAATAAGCAGTGATTAAATATATAAGTTTTTTAATTTTATATATTAAAATTTTAGTATAATAAATAATAACTAAATCTTTTTATTAAATTCTTAATCTTTTAAATATAAAAAATTAAATTTCGTATGAAAAGTGACAAATTACGTAGTATCATTATTTTTTCACTTATTCATGCAAGTCATTCTTTCTTTTCTTCAATTATTCACGCGAGTCATTCTTTCTTTTCTTCTATAACTATCCATGCTTCAGCCTTATTATGAGGAAGAAAGACTAGCTTTTTCCCACCTTCAGGAGCGTCCCTTCTACATACTTTCTTCTTTTTTCTCTTTAGAGTTTTCACAAATCCTGTGCTTCTTCGTAGTTTGCCTTTGAACAAATTGATTCAGTGAGTTGATCTGGATTGTGAGAAGGCTTGGTCCAATTGGCTTCAATCCAAGTTTTTTATATTTTTAAATTTTGTAGTTAAATCGGTCCGTTTAACATGTTTTACTTGTTCAAAACTGATTTGATTGATTTTGTACCAGTTTAATTATTCAGTAGTCCTATGAGTTATTCTGGATTGGACTCTTGACTAGCTTCCGATTAACGATTGAACAAGCAAATTCATTCTTTTTTTTGACAATCATGGTTAAAATTCCTCAAAGTGCATCAAAGATTTTTAAACTTGGGCTTTGCATAAGGTTACATTTCGGTACTTAGGAACTATGAAGGGTGTTGAAGAAGAAGTAAAAGAGCCTATACAGAAGATTAAGTAGGTAATAAAAACATAGCACATGGCTATTAACAGTTATTGGCAATGTTGATTACATAACATTGTCTTAAATTACTTAAGTTAGACATAGACAGATTGCGGCACGTCATAGTCTACCTAATCAAATGACGAAGCATCCACGTTGGCATATTAGTTGTGCTGCGAGGTTCAGTTTGAGTTCCAACCTCTTCCTCCACCGTTCCTCTTGCTTGTAAACTCCCACTGCAGTGCACCATTATCATTTCTTCATTATTTAGTTCACATATTAAGGAATGTATCACAAATTTTGATGAACCCAGCATGATAATGCTATGCCTATACAGTAATTTCTTTCATTTTATAGATACTACATATATATTGATTTTTTTTTTTACAGCAAGTTTCAGCGTCTAAGAGTAAGTGGTGTGCAGCCCTTAAGAAAACGACTGTCGAATTTTGGCTTAATTGCACATGAATTCTAATAATTTTGGTGAAGATGTAATTTAGTTATCTTACTTTTCTATTAAGCAATTTCATCCACGAATAAATTAGCTAAATTTTCAGTTATATATTAATTTTTGACTATAATCTTTATGTTCTTACACCAACAAGAATTAGGGACCCACTCAAATACGAAAAGATGTAAGAATTGGCCAAAGCTGACAAACATGACTTCCTTCAAACCTTATTATCTTCCTATTAAGTATGTTGTCTTAATAGTGGGTTAGTAAAATATATATTGTATGCTTTATATTTTCTCATATAAATTTAAATCATTAAGTGAAAAATCCTATCTCCTTCCAATCAAGACACAAATTGAGTCTTACAAACATTATAAACAGTCATAACTTATGAACTTCAATACGTCTTTCCTGAAGATTTAATAGAGATTTAGACCTGTCCACAAACATCATGCATGTAATTACGTTATGTAATCTACTAATTAATAAGCTGCAACAGTATAATTGTTTTAGTATTTGTTATTAGATTTTTCACAATTAAAAAGGCTCAACGATGTATGCTTTAAAGAGAGAGAGAGAGAGAGAGAGAGAGAAGGAAGATAGATACCCCAGAGTTAGAGAAGGAACTAGTAATTTTTGTGTTTCTTGCCCTTTCTGTGTACTCTCATTCAGTGTTTTCTCTTTCTCCTTCACCTATATATATATATATATATAGTCATAAATTTACTAAAATTATTTTTTAAAGAAAACAAATCTAAAATATTTTTAGTGGCATATATATGTGGATTCTACCTTTTTTGCCAGGAAGTTGTTTTGCTCCTGCAATGTCTTTGTCTGTCATGTGCATGTACACCACAAAGTTATATTTATATATATTCACAACAATATTTATGCAGAAACCTTATTGAAATTGTAATGGAAGAAAATTATGAGCAAAATTGGAATTATGAAAAAACAAAATTGGGTAAATTTACTTTCTTTGGTGTTACGGTAAACTGCACTCGATATCGCTCTTATTTGAATTATTATACTTTGCTCCCCTTTAATTTATTTTTTTTATCATCAAAATTAACCTTTTACATAATATACGTGCTTTTCAATAATAAAATTACTTAACATTTATTGTTTTCACATTAAATATAAAATCATTTTCTAATGTTAGAAAGTGTTTATTTGATGGAAAGTAAATCGTAACAGAGATTCTTACAATATGATTCAAATTGTCAAGATAGTTGAGCGTAACATTTAAAAAAAGGAAAATATCAAATATAAGTTAACCGAAGTTCAAATGAGATCCAAAAAATACTAAATTGTTTATTAGGAAGTATCTAATAGATTATATAGATTTTAAAAATTGACCATCTAAACATAAGATTAATCTATCAAACTTCAACCTTACCTTTTTCTGCATCTCCGAGATAGATTCATTCATAAGTTGGTTCTGCACAAATCAGATTGAACAGTAAACAAAAAAATAAAAATTATTATATATTCCAATTTAATTGCTTCCCTTCTCATGTAAATGATTACGTTATCTCTTACCTTTCTTATTCGAATACGCTTTATAGCATTCTCGATCTGTTGCTCCAAGTTATGAAGCTCCCTCTGACTCAAGATATCCAGATCATGTCCCTCATAGTTCCTATATTGAAGATAATAATAGCTCAAAGAATATTTAGATATAATTCTTTTTGAAAAATATAACGTCATAAATAAAATTGAAAAAAGTTGATGAAAAATATTTATAAGTTTTTTCCATTCTTACCAGACAAATTTGTTTATTTTTTCTTTTTCACTTTCCAGGGATTCTTTGTTCAAAAAAAATTGGGATTCTTTGGTTAAAAAAAAAGTTAGAAACAAAATAGGTTATCAAAATAATTAAGTTTGTCAAACTTGAAAAGTTACCAAAAGTTAATGAAGGGTGGTAAACTTGGAATATAAAATCTAAAAAATTTACATATGTCCTTCCCTCATTTAATAAGTTATTAAAATTATATATATTCTAACACATAAAAAATATCTTAATTTATAATTAATTTAAAATTATTTAATTTCAATTATTGTAATATTATTTTTCTTAAGTTCATTTGACTTCTTATACAAAATATAAATTAACAAAGTAAAATATTAATTAAAGTCATAAGGTATTCATATAAAACAATTTGTAAAAGTAAAGTATCAAATAATATCTTAACATATCACATTACCAAATCAAATGGGGCAAAATAAAATAAAATTTGGGTTTTAGATAGGGGTGACTAAGCTTTTTTGGGCTGGGTAATAGGAAAAAAAACATATTAGACTGTTGTTGATCCAACTCAGTCGATTTGGTATAAACTCGATGAATATAACTGAACTTACACCTTGTTTGATCGAGTTTGACCCATTTTCTATTTTAGGATCGAATTTACTCAATTTGAAGACAAAAACTCGCAAACTTAAATGAATTTAAAAGTTAACTCGAAAATTTAACAACTATGATCATGGTCATTGTTTGTAATTCTAATGCATTTTAAATAATAACGTCATGTACAAATAACTATATATGCCTAGTGGCATGACGTTAAAATTAGTCAAAAAACAGTATTCATAGCTGAAAAAAACTGAAATTAAGCAGAAAGTTTCAGTGTTGAGTACCTTAAGTTCTTCTCCAAGACTTCAACTTTAGTGGTAAGCTTGAAGAATTCCAAGGACAAGTTCACCTATGCATCATTGAGGGCAGAGTTAGAGGATAGAAAACAACCAAATGCTCAATTGCTACTCATACGAATTATAACATCTCACTTACAACTCCCAATGAAACTTGGACGTCAGATCAACACGCCATTCCTTTACAATCAATTTAGACTAAAATTCCATTTTAATCCCTTTAAGATAATAAGGTGTTTTTTAATTTTGGTCCTATATAATATGTCTTCTCAATTTGATTCCTCATATATTAGATATTTTTCAATTAGTTTCTCGTAAAATTACTTTTTCAATTTAGTTTTTTGCACATAGATATTTCTTGATTTGGTTCCTGACCATTAAATTTGTTATTAATAATATCTTTCTGCACCGATGTGTTAATAATAAAATTAACAAATTTGATGCTATGTAACATTTCTTTTGACGAGTTACTACTTAAACACCATTATATAATTAGATAAATTAAAAGCTAGTTTTATTAGCAAATTAACAAAACACTACTGATAACTATTTTATTTATGAGGAATCAAATTGAGAAATAATCTATCAGTATGGGACCATATTAGAAATTACTTTGTATGTGAGGGCCTAAAATAAAAGGGCAATTTTATACGGGATCAAAGCAAGAGCACATCTATTAATGGACCAAAATAAGGTTGTAGTCCAATCAATTTGTGAATCACATGAATGTAAGTCCAGGTATACATACCTAGCTATATATATATATATATATAGCACCTATTTTCCTTTGTTCACTTAATGATTAAGAAATTCTCTGATTGAATCCAAACCTACTCATTAATCTAATATTACTATATAACGGCAGTTCTAGAAGACAAATAAGCAAAGAGCAACTATGTAATTACTTTAATATATAAAACATGAAGTTTCTAAAGACACACAATCAAGTCTAATATGTAAGGTCATATATTTTGATCTTTAATAATATTATATCATCCAGTTTGATACAATCAAGTAAATTAAGTACTAATTTGGTCCCAAAAAGTTATTGATGACTCAATTGATTCTTAAAAGTTCGAACTTTTTAATTTCAATTTTAAAAAATTATATTTATTTCAATTTTATCTACTTGTTCATCAATCAAGTAATATAGTAATAATAAAGATCAAATTAAGATAGATATAATTTTCTAATAACTACTTTATATATATATATATACAAGGTGCTATGTGTCAAGGAATTAAGGAATTAATGCCGGTGTTTATAGTAGATAATGACTCGTGCATCATGTGTCTAAAGCATTTTGAATTCAATTTGCAACACCATCATTGACTTCAGAATGCTTTAGGATTGAACCGACTAATTGGAGTACGTATTACACATTCATCAAGAATTTTTTGCACAATTAAATGTGAAATAAAGTAGTGGAATTAATGTTATGTAATAGTAAGTTGGTACGATGTCAAATAGAAATTAAATTCTTATTGAATACCTGCGATTCATTGTTAGCTTCAGCAAGTTGTTCTGTATGTGCCTGTCTCTCGTATCGTTCCAATATACCATCCATGCTGCTCCATAAATAAAAACTTGAAACTTAATATTTTAAACAATTAATATATACTTGAAAACTCATAAATTATATTTAGAAGCATGTAAAATTAGGTGAGGAAAAGTTACTAAAAGAGAATCAGTGGTTTATATACTGCATATAAGAAGACATTATAACTATAAACATTACTGTCAAGTGTCAAATTAAACTAGTTTTAGAGAAAAACAACTTTACTGAGTTTATAACCTAAATCCAATTGTATTGGAAATATACCTAAGCCTACATGGTACATTATCTCCAGACTTTTGTACTAGTCCAACGACATAATTAATTGGCACTAATTAATCCAGAAATAGTTTGATGGCGTAATTATCATTTGCTTAAGTTTTTACTGCAAGATTTTGAGCTTGAAATGTAGAAGTCTAGGTTGGTAGAGAAAATATAGTTCAAGGGCTTGAACGATAAACAGAAGAGATGATACAAATTAAAATAAATAAATGTGTGGAACTTGAAAACTAAACACATCTGTTTTGGCTCTTGAAAGTTTGTGTAATTATCAATTGGATACTCCATATAGAGATTTTTGTGAGGACGGAGCCAAGAATATAAAGTGAGCGTGGCCAAGTGGAAATTTTAAGCATTTTGCACTTTATTTTTCAAATTACATATATTAAACAAAGAAAATGTTGAACCATACCATTCAAGCTATTCATGTATATTTAAAAGAAAAAAATTGAGAGTGAATTCTTATTTTGACCAGAAAGAAAAAGGAAAAATAAGAACTCTAGTAATCTCATCAAGATGTGGTTTATAACTAATATCTCGAGTTCTTTTGTTGGTTTTTCATTATTATTTATTTATTTAATTTATCTGTTACAAAAGAGACACAAAGCTTGAAAAAAAGAGATTGGAAAAGAAACGTAGAAAGAATCAAACCTTCAATTATCAATACTTCTAAAAATTATACTGCAAAAAAGTGTCACTTGAACTAAAATTCTTGGGCTACCTTCATTATTATTTAGATGTGGTGCCCTAGTAGTTTCGAAATTGTGTATATGTAACTAGTCAAAAAAAAAAAAAAAAAACTCGTACAAGCACATATACCATCATCGTTCCGTTGTAGGATATTTCTGACTGAACAAGTGTTGACATACCTAGTAATAAACATAATAACTTTACCTTTGTACAATAAGAATTTCAATTCCTAAGCAGCAAATGGGTCTTCAAGAAAAAAGGAAAATTCAGATTATTTATAAGTGGAAGTCTAGGTTGATGCTAAAGATTTTGTTTAGTAGCTTGGGTTTCATTTCACTAAAAAGTTCGAAAATAGCTAGCACTAACCAAGGGATGGCACATTCAACATTTGGATTCTTAATGGTGTTCTGGAAGGAATTTATAAACAATTCCTACGTACTAGTATTGCGGATAACTATATAGCATGTATGAATAACAAAAATCATGTGTATTTGAGGCAGCAACAAAACTCATAATGACAATTGATGATCAGGTATAAGTGGTAAAAAGAGGAAAAGAAAAGAAAACAACTAAGGAGAATAAACTATTCTCTTGACCTAATATGCTTTCAAAGGGTATGACTTCAATGGAGCTGTAACACAACATATATAGGTAAAGAGTATGGATCTCTCCATGTGAAAATCCTAATGAATTGACTTTCCCATCAATATTCAGCCTATAAAAAACTTATTTCAGTTTAATAAGGATTAAACAGTTTGAGTTAAACAAAGACTCATAATTAACTTATTATTAACTCTAGATTATATAAATATATATTGAGATAAATATAATTTATGGTAGTCTACTTAAAATATCTAACAGTTCTAGCTAAAGGGAGATTATGTCCATGATTCAACTGTCACAATTTGAAGCAAGCATTTAGAGCTAGGTTGAAACAATTAAATTAGTAACTAAGCATATTTTACGAAAAAATTTATTAAAATATGATTTTTAAACTTAAATATTGAATGACTAAATAAAATTTTAACATTTGAACGCGCGCATATAAATAGTTTATGAAAAAATTAAATTCAAATAAATTAGTAACTAAGCATATTTTATGAAAAATTGATAAAATTAAAATTAAAATAAAAAAATAGAATTATATATTGCATAAAAATTCAAATAACTAAAATAAAATTATCACACACCAAACATTTCATTGACATATATATATATATGAATGTTTACTTGCAAATTGTAAGACAGCAAAAAAGCCAAAAGTAAAATAAATAATACATATGAAAAGTTTTAAGACTTGTCATAGCACTTATTAAAATGCATTTAGACCTATTAAATTAATATTGGACCAGGATATAAAATATAATTTACCCCTAATTTTATTTGAAGTCTCTTTAGTACATGACAATTGGAATGATAGGAACTTAAGTCAGGTAACTCACTGTGCAGAGATATTGGACAGATATGATACGGTTGGCAATGTACAATTAGACTTAACTGCACGTTTTTGTCCATATGAATTGAATAAAAGTGCAATTCAGTCCTCCTAACTTTGAGAAGGGTTTTAGCTACCCCTTAAGCTTTTCAAAGGATGTTAAAGTTTTTTCAAATTTTAACTAAGAACTTTATTAATCAATGCTGAGACAAACATTTATACAAGTACGAACTATTTTTTTTATTTTTAAGAGGAAACATTGCCTACTACTTTTGATGATGCGGCAATAATGTGGCCAAAAAATAGTTTACATGACAACACCACATCATAAATATGTCGCCATGCAATGCCAGACCATCAACTTCTTTTTATACACACATACATATAGAGAGAGAGGTTATTAAAGAATAACTAAATTTTTTTATAACAAATTTTAGTATTTTTCGTAAAATTGAGAGTGTAATTGCACCTATTAAAACTATGAAAACTATGTTGCACTAGGAACTAAAATTATGAAACCTAAACGTTATTATTGAATCACATATAAAATAACAGTTCTGCAGATTGCATTTGATGTGTATATTTGTATATTGAATTGCCCAAGCCCATTTCCCTTTGTACTGACTAGAGTTAGGTTTCAAACATAAGCCCTATATTTTCCAATGAAAACTTCCAAATCTGTACATTTCAATATTGCATCTTTATCACTATGTCAGGTAACTAGCTATACATTTCTTCTTGTGAATTTTTTATAGCAGAAACACCTTCTAAGCGCCATAATGAGTGATTTTCCAGGCAGCAAGCTAGCATCTTTAACAAATGCTCATGTGGATAAGGACATGCATGTGATAATTTGTCTTTAGAGTGCGCCGTGCAAACTTGCAAACTCCTTTTAAATTTGATTACCTTTTTTTTAATTCTTTTCAAATTGTAACATTGAAAGTTTGAAGATGTAGCTTTTTGTGTCTTATTCATGATCAAGGGTCACAAAGAGGTGTATGTTGGTTTTGTGAGTTGGGTTCAATCTGGTGACTCACATCCAATAGCTTAAATAGGAAAGAGTCCGTGTCAGATGCAGGACGTATATGTCAAAAGTTGCGCTATAATTAATAGTTTAAGCTTTTGACTTAGTGGTAAGCACTCTTGATCATATTATTATTCTATTTTGCAAGGTGTCTGTAATGACATTTTTCTTATTCAAAAGTTTACAAGGAATGGGACATCCTAGGAATTCCTTGGAATTTAATTTTCCCTTTTACTCATAGAGGAATTCGACTTGCTAGAAACAAAGTTTCAAAAATGAACCCTTCTTCTTAAATGCAACAAAAAATAAATTCTTATCTCTTGTTGCTAAATTCTAGAGTATCTCTCTTGCTAAAAATCATCCAAACCAGAATACTCTTTCTAATATTATTCATACTGTTCGTTGGGTGAAACCTCTTGGAAACTAGTTTAAGCTCAAGATAAATGGCTCTTCAAAAAGAAATATGATTGCAGGTGGAGGTATCATAAGAAATGCAAAGGCTGAATGGATTATAGGCTTCACAAAATTTATTGGAATCAAATCTCCTACTCTAGCTAAGGCATAGGATCTTCAACTTCAGTTACTGATTGCTTTGGATCTAGGAGTCACAAAGCTAGAGATCAAAATTAATTGTCAAAACCTATACTCTCTTATTACTTAAGATATTTCTAAGCTTCATCCTCTTTTTATAATTATTGAAAATTGCAGGCTACTTATGTCCAAACTCGAAAATGCAAGTCTTTTCATGATCAAAAGAAGCCAAAACTCTTGTGCTGACAAATTAGCTAAATATGCCAGAATCCAAAATCACTACTTGAGGACTTATCTCAACCCTCCACCTTTAATTTGTGCAAAAGCTTTATATGGAGGAGTTTTGTGCTAGTAATCTTGTATCTTTCAGCTTTTAAAATATTTCCTTTTTCACCAAAAACATGCATGTCCCCGACGAATTTGGTTAGGGCTAGCTATTCATCCCTTTCTTTTCTTCTTATCTTAAAATAGAATTAACCTGTTTGTTATTATTTGTCTGGAGTATAGTTTTCCATTCATTAATAGTACATTTTTATATATTTAGCTAGAACATAGATTCTTAATCGCATTATTTCAAATATAGATTTATGTACTAAAATGAGAGAAATTCTGTAGGTTAAGTGAAGGGAACATACAATAGTACATACAGTTTTAAATACTTAATTCGTATATTCAACAATATTTTATTTTAGTCCCTATAATTTTGAATTTAAATTTTTTCCAACTTCTTATTTTCATACAATCTGATGCCTTGATTAGCTTGTGTCTTTTATCTTTCATAGTTAAATACATATGTATCATAAGTTGTAATGTTTGTCACCATTAACTACAGCCAAGACTAGGCAAACGTACCTATTACGTCTTTAACATTTAGCTTTAGTTTTAATTTTAATCCTAACGTTATTTTGATACTAATTTTGTCTCACTTGTTTTCAAGTAGTGTCAATTTCATCCATACTACAAACTCCATAAACATAGTGGACAGAAAATATTGACTTGGATTCCTACATCAGAGGCACTCTTAATGTGTTGCACACATGTCAGAAACACCACAGACAAGTGTAAATGACATTATTACTACTAATTTCTTCATCTTTTTCTCTCTTCTCTCTCTCCTTCCACTTTCTCTCTCCCCTCAAGAAGGGTTTCAAATGAATAATTTCGGATGGAGGGAGAGGCAATCTAAAATTTATTTTTTTGTCTCGAACTGGGATTTTCATGATTGTGGGATTGCTAGTTTCAAATCTCAAATATAGAAACCAACCTGATCAATGATGGCATGGGCGATCCAAATTGAAAGCTAAAACAAAAAAGATGAAGTGGGTTGATAGCTAAAATCAATGACAATGTGGGTAGGGATGTTCAAAACCAATCCAAATCAATTTGACTAAACCAAACCAAATAGAATCAACCAAAAACCAATCAATGTTCGGTTTGGGATTTCCTGATTCTTGTGGGTTGGTTGTGTTTGTGGTTTGAAAAATAGCCAAATTGAACCAAACTGTGAAACTTCTCAAATTATATATATATATATATATATATATATCTATATCTATCTATATGTTAGAAAATCATCAACTTTTCTCTCTTACAAAGAATTATCTAGAAAGTGGTAGAAGTGTGCCTAGCATAATATAGAGTAATAGAAAATATGGAAAAGAGAAAAATCTAGAATAATAGAAAAAAAAAGGAAAGAAAATGTCAAAGGAAAAAAGAGAGGAGTCGGGAAGCTTCATCAACCGACTTTGCTACCTAAATATATATATATATATATGTATCACTGGGTGTGTGTGCAAGAAACAAGTGAGACAACCGTGAGACATATAAGGAAAAAGTAAGATAGATAGGAAGTGACAGTGAGTGGCAATAAAGTGAGTGATGTGAGGTGTTGAAGAGAGAGAATAAGGAGGAAAAAAAAGTGTCCCTACATAAATAAGTGAGAGAAATTGTATTGTATTGTGATTTTATTAAAATAATGAAATCACATTTTTATTCTACAATTGGTATCATAGCGGTTTGGTTCGTGACATTGATTGAGTATTCAACTGAGCAAGGTTGCTTATTCGAGTTTGTGGTTCGAGACTATAATAAGGGGAGACTCTACCAAAATACAGTCAGGGACTGTGAAGGTTTTTGATTAGAGATCAAGATTATTTGGTGGAAGTGCCAGGCACTATCCAGGTGAGTATGGCAGACTTCACATTTAATACCTGCTCAGTAGAGAAATTAAACAACAACAACAACAAGTATAGTGTATGGAACGTTACAGTCAAGCTTTATCTTGGAGGACAAAATATCTAGAATATTATTGATGGAGATAAAGCCATGCCACCAACAAATCCCGCTAAATTAAAGAAGTGGAATGTCAAAGCCAAGAAAGCTCTGTATGTCCTTGCTACCACTGTTGAATCTCAATTTTTAAGTCATATTAAAGATGTGAAGACGTCGACAAAGGCATGGGAAGAGCACTAGCAATACTCTTTGCCAAGACAAATGATGTGAAGTTGCAAAAGTTGGAGAATGAGTTAATGAAAACAAAACAAAATGACATGTTGGTAAGTGAGTATTTTTCAAAAATAAAATCTATTTGTGTTGAAATTTCAAAACTAGATCCAAATAATGCTATGACCAACATTTGAATGAGGAGGACTATTATTGCGGGGTTAAATCCAAAATACAATAATCTTGTTACTGCTACGAGAGGCTGGGCTAAGGAACCAACTCTAATCGAGTTGGAAAGCATTATAGCCAACCAAGAAGCATTGGACTCACAAATGTCCAAAGTCTCATTAAAAGATGAGGAGAAGGCTTTGTTCAGCAAAAAGAAAGATCGTGAATGTGAGTCCAAATTTAAAGAAAACAAAAGAGATGGTAAATGGAATCAAAATGGTTGACAGAAAGGTTATCGAGGAGGAACTCCATATCGAGGGGGAGGGCGCCCAGACTCACAAAATCAAAGACAAAGAAGGTATCAACAAAGAGATGATAGCTATTTTAACTGCAGAAAAAAAAGGCCATTTTGCTAGAAATTGCAAAGCACCCCGCATAGAAGGTAATACTGCAATTGAGAATTGCAGTGACGAAGAATGGGATTTTCAAGCATCATTTGCAACTACAGAAGATGAAGCAATTGCAGCATCATGCATTGAACAACCGATAGAAGATGAGGCACTAATAACAGTCAGAGATGATTTTGTTAATTATGAAGAAGATTGGATCGTGGACTCTGGATGTTCCAATCACATGATTAGAGATAAAAACAAGTTGATGAAGATGACAAATTATAAGGGCAGTCGAGTTGTGATTGCAAACAACTCAAAACTACCAATAACTCATGTGGGCAATACCAAGATTGTCCCTCGTCATGGCTCTGAGAAGGTACAGTTGTAGAATATTTATCATGTACCAGTAATGAAGAAAAATCTTCTGTCGGTATCACAGTTAATTGTTGATGGCAACTACGTGGTGTTCGAGCCAAAGGATGTGAAAGTATACAAAAGCTTACAGCCCACTGACACACTAATTATGGAAGGAAGACATGTTGAATCTATCTATGTAATGTCTATACAGATAGCTTATGTAGACAAAACAAGAATGAGTCAGCTGATTTATGGCATGCAAGACTGGGTCACGTTAGAAGTTTGAGATGACACCATCTATGCTGGATGTCAATATGGCAAGGCATATCAACTACCGTACAAGGACTCCAATTTCAGAAGCAAGGAGCCGCTTGAGTTAGTGCATTACGACGTGTTTGGACCAGTGAAATAGTCGTCAATCAGTGGATTTTGGTACATAATCACTTTCATTGACGACGATTCGAGGTACGTATGGGTAGATCTTATGAAAGAGAAGTCTGAAGCATTATCAAAGTTTAAAATTTTCAAGGAATAGGTTGAAAGTGAAACTTTCCGAAAGATATTATGCCTACGTACCAATAACGGGGGAGAAAAGACATCCGAAGAATTTAATAAGTATTTCCAAGAAAACAAGATTCGACAACAGCTAACTTGCCCAAGAACACTGCAACAAAACGGAGTTGCAGAAAGGAAGAATCGACATCTAGTAGAAAGTCGAAGCATGTTACATGCAAAGAATGTACCACCACATTTCTGGGCTGAATGCATGAAGACCACCGTTCACGTTATCAATAGATTACCGCAAGCAAAACTTCGCTTTATGACGTCATACAAAAAACTTTGGAACATCAAAACCACTGTTAGTCATTTTCTAGTATTTAGTTGTGTGTGTTATGTCTTCACCCTGACCATCTTCATACCAAGTTTGATAAAAAGGTTGTTCAATGCATATTCGTAGGTTATGATGATCAGAGAAAAGGTTGGAAATGTTGTGATCCAACCACTGGATGTTGCTACACGTCTCGTTATGTAGTATTTGATGAGGCATCATCATGGTGGTTATTGCAAGCTGCTGTACTTCCTAACACAGGAGAGATTGAAGAGAAATTAAAAGAAAGACTAAATGAATTGGAGAATGAATCAACACCTGAAAAGAAAATAAATAAGAATGACAAAAGTCCATGAAAGACTGGAGTATACAAAACTCCAGAAGCAAAGAGGCCAAGTCAGCTAGAACAACCCTAAGAAGAAGTTGCTGAAGAAATTCCTCAATCACCACAACTGTGTAGATCAACAAGGCAAAGGAAGATGAATCCAAAATATGCTAATGCAGCAGTAGTAGAAGACAATAAATATAATGAGCTGGTATCATATGAAGAAGCTGCTATTAGTAAAGAATAGAGGAAAGTAATGGAAGAAGAGATGGAGGCCTTAAACCAAAATCAAACTTGGGAGTTAGTGCCAAGGCCTAAAGATGTACAATCTATTTCTTACAAATGAGTATATAAAGTAAAGACTCATGCAGATGGCTTAGTAGAAAGATCTAAGGCTCGACTAGTGGTATGAGGATTCTCTCAAAGGTACGGGTTTGATTATGAAGAAACGTTTAGTCTAGTTGCTAAGATTACTACTGTACGAGTACTGTTGGCACTGGCGGCAAGCAAGTCTTGGCAGTTGTGGCAAATGGACGTCAAGAATGCTTTTCTGCATGGAGAATTAGATCAAGATATCTACATGAATTAGCCAAGAGGGTTCAAAAGTAAAACCCATCCAGATTATGTTTGTAAGTTGAAGAAGGCGTTAGACGAGCTCAAGCAAGCTTCAAGAACTTGGTATGGAAAAATCGCAGAGTTTTTAGTGCAAAGTGGGTTTTCAGTGGCATCGGTAGATTCAAATTTGTTTATGAAGGTTCGAGAAAACAAGATAGCTATAATATTGGTATATGTGGATGATTTAATCATCACAGGAGATGGTGAAGAAGAAATCTCTCAGGCAAGGGCTAATCTATCGGTACGATTTCAAATGAAAGAGCTCGGTGAATTAAAGCATTTTTCTGGGACTTGAAGTGGAACGAAGTCAAAAAGGATTATTCTTGTGTGAACACAAATATGCCAAGGATCTTTTATAGAAGTTTGGGATGATGGAATGCAAACACATCTCAACACCATTAGAGGCAAATGCAAAATTATGCTCAAAAGAAGGAAAATTTTTAGACAATGTCACCATGTACAAGCAACTAGTGGGAAGTTTAATTTATTTGACATTGACTCGGTTAGATATTACCCATGCAGTCAGAGTAGTAAGTCGATTCATGCAAAACCCCAGGAAACCTCATCTAGAAGCAGTACGAAGAATTTTGAGGTATGTCAAAGGAACTTTGGACTACGGTTTATTCTACAAAAAAGGAGTCCCTTGCAAAATAAAAGGATATTGTGACATTGATTATGTTGGTGACCATGACACTCGCCGATTAACTACTGGGTATATGTTTGACTCGGGATCTGGAGCAATATCGTGGTGTAGTAAAAGACAACCTACAGTAGCTTTATCAAGCACAGAAGTAGAATATAAAGTTGTAGCAAATGTAGCACAGGAATGTAGCTGGCTAATAAAGCTATTAAGAAATCTACAGCAAAGCGTGGAGTATCCGGTAAAATTATATTGCAACAATATATCACCATTCGACTAGCAAAGAATCCAGTGTTCCATGCACAACAAAGCATGTAGAAGTTCACTATCACTATATTCAAGAAAAAGTACTCCAAGGAAATATCAATGCAGAGCATATTAACACGTAAATGTTAGATTATTTTCTAATATATGGCCCATGTAATTTAGTTTAATAGCATTAATTATTAAATTCACATAATATAACATTGAATGATCTAAATGATAAGTTTTTAATATATTAAGGCCTTCTTGTGATGGTTGAGAGGCTATTACATAATTAAAAAACTTATTAAGGGTCAAAAGGTAATTTATCCCTTTTTACTCTGATTTCAAATTTAAAGGTAACAATAACGTTGTGAAGAACGGTGGTTCTGAATAGAAGTGTACGGTTACTATTTTTCTCTCATGATCATCAAGAAGACCTAAAGGCAGAAATTCATAGGAAATAAACAGAGTCGAATTCGCAGACATGGATCCAGGTATATTTATGAATTATTGTGTGAATCATGAAAACCAAGATCCAAACAAAGAAAAGTTTTACTCACATGTGGTATCAGAGGCTGGTTTGTGATTTTCATGATTCACCATGAAATTTATTTCCTGGAAAACGCAGAAATTCATGGCATTACTGTTTTGCGTTAATGTTTTCTAGAAATCATTGTTTCTGCAAATTGCCGTGTATGCGCATTACCGTTTTGTTTTGGCAATTATTGGTTGTACGCAATCGATGATAGTTTATGGAAATCGCTATTCGTTTTATGCGTTTTACAGTTTCTGCAATTTCTGGGTTTGTGCGATTATATGAAAAACAACAGTTTTTGGAATTCTGGAATTTGCATGAAGTTTGAACTGGCTTTTATGGGTTCTGGGCGTATAACCGTTTTAAATCGCGTAATGGATTCTGTCACATACCGCTATAGTGGTGGTTTATAACCGCTATAGCGGTGGATCTTTAAAAAGTCTGGATGCTTCCGTCGCTTACCGCTATAGCGAAGTAATGTTACCGCTATAGCGGTGAGTCTTTAAAAAAAGGTGATCTTCTTTGTCAAATACCGCTATAGCGGTAGTTTCATATCGCTATAGCGGCGGGGGGAGACTTAAATGCCATGTATTAATGAATTGTATATTTCTTTTACCTTTCGGGGGCTCCGGCCCCGACCCCCCGCAAGGGGCGCTGCCCCTTGACCTCGCTCGCTAACCTGTGTAAGGGACATTTAAAACGAATGTGATATAAATGTTCTATTACATATAAAGTGCCGAATTATATGAATGTGAATGTATGTTCACTATGAAAGTTATTTTACATCTTGTAATTTGTCTATATGATGGAAACTAGTTTATCACCAAAGTAGTCTAGTTGGATTGAAGTTTAGACATTTATAAGTGTATTTCAATTGTTCATGTTTTAAAGATGTCATGAATGGAATGACATGATTGTCTTACTTGAACAATTGAAGTTATATATTTTATGACTATGAGGTCAGCTAAAGGTGGACCATTGCATGTAATTTATAACATTAAGGAGATAATCTATGATACTTAAGTTAATTAGTGAGTATATCCAAAGATAATACACTTAGTTAACTGATGTATGTTGTGATTTTCTATTAAAGACTAATTTATTTTGGCATCAATTTAGTGTTTATGTATTTAAGTATTGCCCAAAGGAAAACTTAAATGCATGCTTAAAGTTTGTATGCGAAGTTTTCTGAATCTTTTAAAGTTTATCTCAAAGCATTAATGGGTGAGCATGTATGTTTGTTATGCAGCAAGCCTCTCGGGATTGGTGAACAACATTGTGAAGTTCAACGGGCTGAACTATGGTGAATGGTCTGAACAGATCAAGTTCTATCTCGGTCTATGAAATATTGATGCAACCATAGTTAATAAGGATAAGCCTGCAGCCAATACTAAGGAAAGCTCAGATGATGATGTTGCGCTCTATGAACAGTGGGAGCATTCAAACAGACTGAGCTTGTACCTCATGAGGATGACCATGGCTGAAAATGTAAAGCCATCGATGCCGAAGACGGATGATGCTAAGGAATTCATGGAAAAGGTGAAGGAGTATTCTGAGTCAGACTTGGCTGATAAGTCAATTGTAGGAAGCCTGATGAGTGAGCTTACTACAAATAAGTTTGACTGGTCACAGACCATTCATGATCATATAACTCAAATGTCCAATCTAGCAGCAAAGTTGAAGACTTTGGGGATGGAAGTGAGTGATCAGTTTATGGTTCAATTCATCATTAATTCCCTGCCTACTGAATTTAGCCAATTTGAGATCAACTACAATGCTCTCAAGGATAAGTGGAACTCAAAGGAATTGAAGGCTATGTTGGTTTAGGAGGAAGGGAGATTAAAAAAGATGAAGAATCACTCCATCCACCTCACTGTCCATGATGGTGCTAGCAGCAGCTCAAGCCAGGGAAAAAGGACAAGAAGGACAAAAGAAAGGACAATGCCTCAATGAAAGTTGCTGAGGGTCAAATCAAGAAATAAATTAAGTGTTTCTTTTGCAACAAGATGGGACACTTAAAGAAAGATTATCCTAAAAGAAAGGCTTGGTTCGAAAAGAGAGGTATGCATTATGTTTCTGTATGCTTTGAATCAAACCTTTTAGAGGTTCCTAATAATACCTGGTGGTTAGATTCTGGTGCTACTACTCATGTATCTCATGTTTTATAGGGATTCAGTTCAATCCAGTCCATAAAAGAAACTGAACAATACTTGTTCATGGGAAACAGGATGAAAGCACAGATAGAAGGAATTGGGACTTATAGATTGATCTTAGACACTGGATATCATTTAGATCTTGAAAAGTGTTTCTATGTACCTGATTGTGCTAAGAATCTTGTTTCAGTAGGGAAATTGGATATTCTAGGTTTTTATTTCAAATTTGGTAATAGTACATTTACATTGTATAAAAACAAGTACTTTTATGGATCTGGTACTTTGTGTGATCTACTTTACCATTTCAATTTGAATAATGAATTTGCTGAATCTCTGTTTCATGTTGAAAGCAGTGTAGGCATTAAACGTAGTGCACCAAATGAAAGTTCTGCATTCTTGTGGCATCAAAGATTAGGTCACATATCCAAAGAAAGGATAATGAGGTTAGTGAAAAATGATATCTTACCTCATTTGGATTTTAGTGATATGGATATATGTGTGGATTGCATTAAGGGAAAGCAAACCAAACATACATTAAAGAAAGCAGCCACAAGAAGCACTCAACTTCTTGAGCTTATACATACTGATATATGTGGTCCTTTTGATGTCCTTTCTTGGGGAGGTGAAAAATATTTTATCACCTTTATAGATGATTTCTCATGTTATGGCTATATCTATTTGCTGCATGATAAATCTCAATCTGTGGACTTCCTTAAAGTGTTCATTGATGAGGTGGAAAGGCAGTTAGATAAGAAAGTGAAAGTAGTGAGATCAGATAGAGGTAGTGAGTTTTATGGCAAGTCCAATGAAAGTGGACAATGTCCTAGTCCATTTGCAAGGTTCCTTGAGAGTAGAGGCATTTGTGCGCAATACACAATGCCTGGCACACCTCAACAAAATGGTGTAGCTGAAAGACGGAACCACACCTTGATGGATATGGTTAGTAGCATGTTGAGTAATTACTCTCTACCCCTCTCATTATGGATGTACACATTAAAGACCGCTGCGTATCTGCTTAACCGGGTTCCTAGTAAGGTAGTTCCTAAGACACCTTATGAATTGTGGACGAGAAGGAAACCCAGTTTGAGACATCTCCATGTTTGGGGTTGTCAAGCAGAAGTAAGGGTGTACAATTCACATGAAAAGAAGTTAGATCCTAGGACGGTCAGTGGTTTTTTCATTACCTATCCTGAAAAGTCAAAGGGGTATCGGTTTTATTGTCCTAGCCATACTACAAAGATTGTAGATTCTGGTAATGCTCGGTTTATTGAGAATGGTCAAACTAGTGGGAGTAGGGAACCACGAAAGGTGGACATTCAAGAAGCTCGAGTTGTAGTACCTACACCCAAGATTTCTTCTCATATTGTTATTCCTGTCATTGTATCACAGTCTCACAACGTACTGGAAAAGCTAATCAATGTCCCAAATCCACCTGTTCAGATTGTAGAGAATGAACCAGTCATTGTTGATCAAGAAATTGTTGACCCACAACAGGTACTTCAAGGGGAACCTGAAGAAGTACCCCAAGGGGTGCCTAGAGGGGAACCTGAAGAGGAACCTCAACAGGAAGTAGCATTAAGATGATCTGTAAGGAAAAAGAGATATGTTATTCCTAGTGATTTTGTGGTATACAATCTTGAAAATGAGTGTGACTTGAGCATTGATGAGGATCTAGTCTCATTTAAACAAGCCATGGACTGTAATAATGCTGAAAAGTGGTTTAATGCTATGAAGGAAGAACTTAAATCAATGGATGACAACAAAGTCTGGGACTTGGTTGAATTGCCTGAAGGTTCTAAGAAAGTCGATTGTAAATGGGTCTTTAAGACCAAACGTGACTCAAGTGGCAATGTTGAAAGGTTCAAGGCTAGACTTGTTGGTAAAGGTTATACCCAAAAGGATGGCATTGATTACAAGGAGACTTTCGCTCCAGTTTCAAAGAAAGACTCTTTGAGGATTATTATGGCTTTGGTGGCTCATTATGACTTGGAGCTTCACCAGATAGATGTTAAGACTGCCTTTCTGAATGGGGACTTAGAAGAGAAAGTCTATATGGACCAACCTGAAGGTTTTATGGCCACAGGAAAAGAAAATCTAGTGTGTAAGCTGCAGAAATCAATATATGTACTAAAACAAGCCTCCCATCAATGGTATCTCAAGTTCAATGATACCATTACATCTTATGGATTTATAGAGAACACCGTTGATCGGTGTATCAATATGAAGGTTAGTGGGAGTAAATTTGTTATTTTAGTCTTGTATGTTGATGATATATTACTTGCTGCAAATGACTTGGGTATGTTACATGATGTGAAAAAGTTTCTCTCTAAGAGCTTTGAAATGAAAGATATGGGTGAGGCGTCCTATGTGATTGGGATAGAAATATTCCAGGACAGGTCACAAGGACTCTTGGGTTTATCCCAGAAGGCATATATCAATAAGGTCTTAGAGAGATTCAGAATGGATAAATGCTCTGCAGGAATAGTTCCAATTCAGAAGGGAGATAAGTTCAGTCAAATGCAAAGTCCTAAAAATGAATTGGAACGTAAAGAAATGGAAACAATTCCTTATACATCAGTGGTTGGGAGCTTGATGTATACTATGACCTGTACTAGGCCAGACATTAGTTTTGCTGTTGGTATGCTTGGTAGATACCAAAGCAATCCCGGTATGGACCACTGGAAGGCTGCGAAGAAAGTTCTTCGGTATTTGCAAGGCACCAAATAACACATGCTCACATACAGGAAGTTTGATCATCTGGAAGTGGTCGGATATATAGATTCAAATTATGCCGGATGCGTGGACACCAGGAAGTCTTCGTTTGGTTACTTGTTCCTATTAGCTGGAGGAGCAGTTTCATGGAAGAGTGGAAAGTAGTCTGTCATTGCTGCTTCTACTATGGAAGCTGAATTCGTGGCATGCTTTGAGGCCACTGTTCAAGGATTGTGGTTGTGAAACTTTGTCTCGGGACTAGGGATTGTCGACAGTATATCCAGGCCGCTGAGAATTTATTGTGATAATTCTGCAGCCGCATTTTTCTCAAAGAACGACAACTACTCTAAGGGTGCCAAACACATAGAATTGAAGTATTTGTCAGTTAAGGAAGAAGTGCAGAAGCGAAGAGTGTCTATTGAGCATATCAGTACTGATTTGATGATAGCAGATCCATTGACTAAGGGATTACCGCCCAAATCATTTTCTGGTCATGTAGAGTGTATGGGCATTATGGACAAAGCCTTGCTGTGTTGATTATAGTACTTGTTTATTATGCTTGTTAATTTTATGACACTATAAATTCAATTATGGTTATGTTTCTGCATATTATACTTGTTATCATTTTGGTATCTATGTACATATGATTGTGTTAGATAACATGTTATATTGAGGCTTACAGTTTTCCTCAATTAAAGTTGATGTTGGGTTAGGGATGTTTTGTGATACATGAAAGGTATCATGTTGCAGAATAACATGTTACAGCCATGATCCGCTCAAAAATAATTCAACTAAGTCTAGAGATGTTAGTGAATTTGATGGATGGAGAGCACTTACAGTTGTTGTTAAACTATCAAGTAATTACAAGGGCCAAGTGGGAGAATGTTAGATTATTTTCTAATATACGACCCATGTAATTTAGTTTAATAGCATTAATTATTAAATTTACATAATATAACATTGAAGGACCTAAATGATAAGTTTTTAATATATTGGAGCCTTCTTGTGATGGTTGAGAGGCTATTACATAATTAAAAAACTTATTAGGGGTCAAAAGGTAATTTACCCTTTTTTACTCTAATTTTAAATTTAAAGGTAACAATAACGTTGTGAAGAATGGTGGTTCTGAATAGAAGTGTATGGTTACTGTTTTTCTCTTCTGATCATCAAGGAGACCTAAAGGCAGAAATTCAGAGGAAATAAACAGAGTCGAATTCGCAGACATGGATCCAGGT
Organism: Biancaea sappan; assembly: GCA_037074585.1. Taxonomy (NCBI): domain Eukaryota; kingdom Viridiplantae; phylum Streptophyta; class Magnoliopsida; order Fabales; family Fabaceae; genus Biancaea; species Biancaea sappan. Next base: position 67,927,741 of record CM073492.1, read on the forward strand.
ATGTTTATAAATTATTGTGTGAATCATGAAAACCAAGATCCAAACAAAGAAAAGTTTTACTCACAAGAAAATCGAGCTGCGGATATATTTACCAAAAGCTTGAGTAAAGAGAAGTTTGAAGAATTTTGCAAACAACTTGATATGGCATCAAGGGCAACAATAAGAGAGATAAGTCGTTGTGGGGGAGTGTTAGAAAATCATCAACTTTTCTCTCTTATAAGGAATTATCTAGAAAGTGGTAGAAGTGTGCCTAGAATAATATAGGGAGTTATAGAAAATACGGAAAAGAGAAAAATCTAGAAAATAATAGAAGAAAAAGAATGTCAAAGGAAAAGAAAGATTAACTGGAAGCTTCATCAACCGACTTTGCTACCTATATATATATAGTGTTAGAAAATCATCAACTTTTCTCTCTTATAAGGAATTATCTAGAAAGTGGTAGAAGTGTGCCTAGAAATAGGGAGTTATAGAAAATATGGAAAAGAGAAAAATCTAGAAAATAATAGAAAAAAAAAGAGAAAATGTCAAAGAAAAAGAAAGAGGGGTCGGGAAGCTTAATCAACCGACTTTGCTACCTATATATATATATATATATAATATATATATGTGTGTGTGTGTGTGTGTATCGCAGGGTGTGTGTGCAAGAAACAAGTGAGAGAGCCGTGAGACATATAAGCAAAAAGTAAGATAGGTAGGAAGTGAGAGTGAGTAGAAATAAAGTGAGTGACGTGAGGTGTTGAAGAGAGAGAATAAGAAGGAGAAAAATAAAAAAGAAGTGTTCTTATATAAATAAGTGAGAGAAATTGTGTTGTATTGTAATCTTATTAAAATAATAAAATCACATTTTTATTCTACAATATATATATAATATAAAAAAATTAATATTTTATTATTGGAAGGAATATATATTGTGGAAAAAATCAACTTCAATGATTATATTCCTTTAGTTGTAGAGTATGTGAGGGGAACTTTCTTCCCTAGGCATATACTGACTACTGTGTAATTGTGATTATGTTTTTTAGGTTTTCCCCTCATGCTTTAATCAATTAAGAAAAAAAAATTATGTTGTAGTTTATGTTATGAGTTATTTGAATTAAAGTAAGATGTGTTTTTTTATGAGTTATTCTATTGAACAATTGTGAGGAGTTCAAAATAAAAAAAGAAAGAAAGAAAGAAAAATTGGGTCCAAAAAACATAAGTCCAAATATAGGCCAGACCACCCAAACTAACTATCTAAACCAACAATTTTATTGTTTGGTTTAGTTTGATTTTGCACATAAAATCAAACTGAACGCTTGGACATTTCTTCAAATCAAACTTGGCAATTTGGTATGATTTTGTGTTTGAAGCAATCCAAATCAACCGTCAAACACAATTTGGTTTTGTGCTTGAAATCACCCATATCGACTGCCAAACACCTCCAAGTGTGGATTTTGAATCTTCTTCTTCTTCAGCTAGAGAGTGGAGAGAGAAAGAGGACGAGAGAGAAGGAAAATGTGAAGAAATTAGGGGCAAATTTGTGATTTTTTTGTGCACTTGATGTGTTTGACATGTGTACGACACGTTTATAATGATGTCCTATGAAGGATTCTACGTCAACTTTTTTGTCTACTATGCTGACAAGGTTTGTAACAGGGACTAATTTGATACCAATTGGAAACAAATGGGACAAAATTGGCACCAGAAAAAGGTTGAGGACAAAATTAAAACTAAGGCCAAGTGTTATGGACCAACCAAAAAGGTATTTTTACTGTAACATTAAGTAAAATTTTCTTAAAAAAATAAAATCACTGATGATTAATTACATTATAGCTGGTATTTATATAGAACAATACCATTGGGAGCAACGAAAAAGTACATCATTCTTCTTTTTTGAACAAATACTAGTATTTCTAAAAGAGACAAAGCAAATCGATAAAGCTGAAAATCAGAGGAATAGAAAATGAAGATAATACTAAATTTAGGGTTCATTTGGAAATATTGTGGTTTTTTTTTAAAAAAAAAACTTTTTGGAAGATAACAAAGCAATGGTTTAAACCTATTACTACTGGCAAGATTATCCACACCCTTACTACTAGACTAGCAATATTGATATGCTGTAGATAGTATGAAGGACATATGTTTATGGTAAAAATAATATATATATCTCTGAATGTTTTGTATTTATGAAAAGATTGTCTTTTAGTGAGAATCTAATAAAAATATATGATGATATAAAAGTGATAATATAAATCTAATATAAAAAATATATAGAATTTAGTTAAAATAGGAAGATCTTAAACTTCTTAAATTCACAGTCGTCACAACTGCTTTTAGAAGCACCAATCTTAGGGTAGTTCACAAAATTAGTTATAGTTTTAAGAATGCATCAAAAGAAATAACATTAAAAAAAATTTAACTAAATAATTTGTGATTTTGCTATCAAAAATACTAGAAGCTACAACAATCCCAAATGGACCCCAAGTGATGTATATATTTAGGTTATTTGATGTCTAAATATCGATCATGCACAACAAACACCTTAATATGTTACAACTAGAGAAGGCTCAACTCCATTATTAAATCATCTAGTTATAATTTCGGGCCCTAATCTCAATAATACGGTTTCTTATCTCGATAGTGCTACATGCAACAACGTTGGAAGAGAATAATAAAGCTTAGAATTATTCGTTTTTAGAAACAATTCAATTTATTTTTTTTATAAGGACGTACGACTTGCACTCATGAGTTCCACTAAGAATTAAAATATGATATTATAGTATAAAATATTAAGTAAATTGGACTATCTTTGGATATTTAAATCTTCATTCCTTCCTCATTTCATTTAGAAATATTTAGTTTTTTGTATTTGAGAAAAAAAGTGCAGAAATTAGGGAGCATACTAAGGTATTCTATTGTTTTATTTAAATATCTAAATAATTTTAATTTTACTTTAAATGAACTACTGGTTAATCTAGTGGGAGATATGCAAGTCTAGTATTTGAAACTAAGGGTGGTGGAATATATATTGGTTTTTATCTGATTAGACTTATAACTTGCATATATATATATATGATATGACATATAATATGTAATCTATATGTTACGTAATTTAGGCTAATTATTAAACATATTTTATTAGTCATTTAAGTAGATTTTGATGGCATACTGACACAAATTTCACAATAGAGACTTAATTAAAAAAATTTTTAAACTATAGAAATCTAATTACTAATTTCTAAACTTTAAATTGAGTAACAATAATCTAACCTGAATATTAATTGATTTGAAGTTTCCTTTATATATGACTTTAATCCTATACTATATTATTCTTGATTACCTCCATGCCATTTATTGCTTTTCTAATTTAAATTCAGCAAACCCGTATTGATCCTCCACGAGTGTTCATATCTGATAAATCACACTCGAAAACCATTCATGTCCACACCTTATGTTATTAGATGATGATGAGTGAGTAAATTTTTATTTCTGTAGCTAAGCCTATATTTGTTCTAGTATTAAATTAAAGTTTGGTCGAAATAGGCACTGGAAAGTGTCTTCTCGATAAGTTAGTGGTTCCTTAAAGAAATTTAAATTAATAATATTTTGAAATCTAATAATAATAATAATAATAATAATAATAATAATAATAATAATAATAATAATAATAATACATGGTGTTTGCTATTAATAATAATATTTTAATGACAATGATTTTAAAGTTATAAAGTTAATCATTGTATTTCCTATAATAACAAAGATAATATACAATCGAGTATCAGTCAACAAAATCAATGCCCTGCAAACCCGTACGTCCAGTACTTCTGTCTAATCCAAAACCCTTATTCTCCTAGAAAGAACTACATATATACTTTTGTGGAATCTCTGACCTATCTGCAAATACTAGGTTATTAAACTAAAGATATATTATTTATTAGTTGCCTCCCCTACCTTAGACAGTGTATCAAATAGCAATAGCAATATTGATAAATATATAGCCAAATACTAGGTTATTAAACCAAGAATCGCAACATCACCCCCTGTATATGGACACAAAGCTCTAGGGAAAACTAACACTATTTGTTGCTAGCTCATCACTCGCCTCTATATATATTTATAAATCAAGAAAAATAATACGGTTATTTACTGCTTAATTATTTTTGACGCTAAGCATAACTATTTGTTTTTTTTGGAGCCAATCAATGCAGTGAGTTTGCTTAAAGGATATTCCAGGAGAATAACAGACTTGCAAAGCAAGGTAAAACTTGCCCATCATCGTAAAACGTAGGAAACAATCACACAATTTCAGCATGAAACTGGCAACTATAGAAGTATAGCCTGAACTAAGCATAATTGTACTTCAAACAAGAGAACAAGCCCCCCACCACACACACACACATAATATTTAAGCATAAAAGAAAGGAAATAATTACAGCAAGAGAAGAGACCGTGAATAAAAGACAAAAAAAAAAAAGCAAGGTTTTTGCATATGCAGAACTTGGGAAGTTATAAACTAGATTCAGATAATAGATCCAAAACAAGCAAAGGAAGAAAACAATTCAATATATATATATAAATATAAGTGTAGAGAGAGAGAGAGAGAGAGAGAGAGAGAGAGAGAGAGCTGAAAGCAGAAAGAAAAAGGAAGGAACCTGTTATCGGAGGAGTATTCAAAGAGCTTGCCCTTAGTGGAGAAGATAATCAAAGCGACCTGAGCATCACAGAGAACTGAGATTTCCTTAGCTTTCTTTAAGAGTCCGTTTCGCCTCTTGGAGAACGTCACTTGACGGCTGATCTTGTTCTCGATTCGCCTCAGCTCTACCCTACCTCTCCCCATCTTCTTCTTCTTCTTGAATTCTTCCTCTCGGATCGGAGAAGAAGGGAAAGTGCCACCACACCCACAAGATATATATATATATATATATATATATATAATTAATGAGGGAAGGCCAAAGCGAAACCCTAAAGAGAGCGAGGAAAATAGCACAAAATGGAGGGTGCTTAGCCTCTTATATTATAACATTGGTATCTTTCGGAAAAAAGAACTGCGAGTGAGAGATAGAGTGAGAGTCTGTGACTGAAGAAGGCTAGAAAGAGAGAGAGAGAGAGAATCAGGAATTCAATAGGGTTATTCTTGGTACAATGCGTTGTCGTTTTAGGATTGGGGAGTGGAGGCCAGGTGTTACGGAGGACAGTGCGTTGTCGACGTGCAATTGGAGAGAGAAGGGACCAGTGGCAGATGTCTCAAATAAGGGACAATCCGTACGATGAGTGGGACCCACACCACGAAACATTAAACATAACGAGTGACTGAGTGATGAGGAAGACCAACCCTGGTTGGGTTTGTGTTGTGTTTTGTTTTGTTTTGTTTTGGGGTATCACCATTTGCTTTCTATTGGCTTTCTCAATTTCCCCCTTCCACCTTTTAGGCTTTTACTTTTACATTCACCTTGCATTGCTTATTTTTGGTAAATATTACTATTTTTAACATTTTGCTTAGGTTAGTTAGTTGCATATCTCATCACTTTGTTTCTTCCTTTTATTTTTAATCTCATGTAACATCCATCCGTCATGATTTTATTTTTAACTTTCTATATTCGGTTGCTTCTGATCTGACTTGGGAGAGGGAAACGGTCATTGTCTCATTGAGTGCCTCTCCGACTTAATTTAAATTTATAAGAGCTCTTTTAAATTTAATTTGATAAAAAAAAAGAGTTATTTTGATTGTGTCCTACCAGTTTGATATCTAATTTAGATCATTTTTGTATCTATGTTATAGATTTTGTTGCAGCGTTTTAACTTTTCAGAATACTAGTCTTTTAAAAATGAAAAGGTCTTTAAACTTAAAAAAAAATATTATACTCTCACAAATGTTAATTTAACGCCCAAAAAAAAAAACCCCCGAAGTATATATATGTAGTTCTACGAGAATAGGGGTTATGGATTGGACATGAAGGTGCTAGCTTGCAGTACATTGGTTTTGTTGACTGATATTTATTATATATTATTTGTATTATTATAAAAAATAAAGTAATAAATTTCACAAGTTAATAGTTATTTAGTTCTTAAATGCAGAAGCTGAATATAAAAAAATATTATTATTATTATTATTATTAAAACATTTTTTTAATTTATATTTTATTAATATTATTTTTAAAGATTATTAATTTAATTTTCAATATATAAGGAACAAATAACTTATTAACGTAGGATCAAATGCAGGCTTGATTAAAAAAAAAACTAAAAACCACAATAATTAAGAGATGTCCTGTAAGTGATTAGTTTTATATTTTCAACATCTCGGAAATACATGTTGGACTCGTTAACGAAGTGACATGACCTAATTATATTCCATTAATTCTTCTCTTTATTAAAAAAGCTATTCACCAACAATAATTGCACCAGAAAAAAGAGCATCTTTTACAAGTTAGTAAATTTAAGTTTAAATTTTTGCTAAGAAGAATATTTATATTTAATGTCTTACAATGTCGAAAAATACTTGTGAGAATACAAAAAGAGAAATTCTCTCCTCACAATTAAAGAAAAAAAAAGGACAACCTGCACCAACTAAACACATTTTGATCCAAAATACCATAAACAATTACATTAATTTTTATTAATATGTGCTTCTTAAAATCAATATTCTAGTTTCCTCCAAATAAAAATGTATTCCAGTGTTTTCATTTTTGTAAAAAATAAATAAAGTTAATTCACTAAATATATTTTACAATTATTTATAATGGTGTTTACAAGGGCTGAAGAAAAGAAAGTGAAAAAGAGGCGTGGGAGGGAACGAACTTCCTTCAAAATCCGTAAAACTTATGTTGAAAAAAAAGTGTCTAACTGAGTTAAGACTTTTGGGTAATACGTGTTTTTGCTTTGGCTAAAATGGACTTAATTGTGGTTCGTTTTTGGGTAAGTTACTCTCCCAATATAAATGCTCAAAATAATTACCCGACACTCTGATTTATTTTGAAAAGTTCCCTTTTTGATCAAAAGATTTGTTACACTCTTTCCCTTGACTAAAATACTTATATATATGTTACTTATATAATATAACAAATATTAAAATGTACTGGACGAATATAAAGTAGTCACTTTCTAAATTTAAAAAACTATGTTAAAGCAGAAACAAATCACAGCTCAGCCCATTCATCCAGCTCAGCGTCACATAGCTCATAGAAAGGGCACTCTGTTTAAACACACTCATCATAATTGTATTCCATTATCAAAAAATTTGTTATCAGTATTTGTTTTTATTCTTTCATTCATTAAACCCTAATTCTCAGGGATTTCTAGGCAACTGTACATCTTTCGTATTCTTCCTTCTTCTGGAAGAGTATATATATGAACGATAAAGGACTCAGGAAATCATCTGAGCCTATTCTACATTTCTCCAGAATTCACTCAAGTTGATCTTAGTATCAGAGCAAACCTTTGCTAAATGCTTAACCATGGAACCTAGCTCACCCCAAGTTTCCCTAAATTCCACTGGCTCCGGCTTAGGGATCAGAAACACACAATCCACCAATTCCTTTAACTTAGTTGCTCCTGCCAAGTTGGACATAAACAACTACTTGCTATGGTGATCTACTATGCTTCCCGTTATCAAAGGGAATCATTTAGAAGGATTCATCAATGGCACGAATCCGTGTCCCCTAGAAACCGTTATCACTTATGACAAACCAGAATCAAACCCAAAGTATGATGAATGGATGGTCGCTAACCAGCTATTACTCAGGTGGCTTGACAGTTTAATCAACGTAGAGGTAGCAGCACAATTGATCGATTGTAAGAACAATCAAGATCTCTAGCGTAGCACTGAGGAGATGGCAGGAGCTGTAACAACAGCCAAAGAAATCTGGTTTAAAGGAGAATTATAGAGAACCCGGAAGGGTTCTATGAAAATGGAAGAGTATTTAGCAAAAATAAAAAAGCATAGCTGGCAATGTAAATTTAGCAAGGAGTCCCCTTTCTCTTAAAGATTTATTTTCTCAAGTTTTATGTGGCTTGGATTTTGAGTATACTCCTATTGTTACACAACTGAATTACATGTCTAATCTATCCTGGATAGAGTTTTTTACTGCTCTACTTACTTTTGAAAGTAGGGTGGAGTAGCTCAGTGCTATTCAAAATCTTTCTATCAATTCGGTCATTGCCAATACTGTGCAGACCCAGAAAAACACCAATACCAACAACATAGGCAACTTCAGAGGTTTTGGATCACCTAGAGGAAGAAATCATGGAAGAGGTAGAAATTATAACTCTCAGCCTATTTGCCAAATATGTGGAAAAACAGGCCATGTGGCAGCAATCTATTATTATAGAGATGATATAAATTACATGGGTAACACACCTAATTCTAATAAAAACTCAGAAAATCAACAAAATAATCATTATGCTGCCTATGTTGCTACACCTAAAGTAGTGTCTAATCCAGCTTGGTATCTTGATAGTGGGGCAAGCTACCACGTTACTAATGACCTCAATCAGCTGCAGCAGGTGAACAAATATAATGGTAAGGTGAAACTGATAGTTGGTAATGGCAATTCTATACCTATTAAGCATGTTGGTTTAGCCCTTCGACCGCCAGGCGCTAGTTCACGTTTGCTCTCTGTCTCTACGTCAGGCCTTCAACACTAGTCCGAGTCCGCCATCGACCTTCGACCACCGAGCACCAGTCCGCATCCGCCATCGGCCTTCAACCTCAACCACCACTCTAGTCTGTGTCCGCCACTAGAGGAGCTTCTTCTTGGTCAGTGACAATGAGAGTGATGAGCTATGAGTGAAATTTGAGATTTTTTATATAGATTTAATTTTATCAAATTGGTTTTGTTGACTATGCAATTAGGATCATAAGTAACATATTTGTGAAGTCAATTTCATGAAATTTTTTTCTTGATGATAGTTAATTTCTCATTCTATTGTTAGAGATCTCTTTGTAAAAGCTTGAAATTTAGAGTTTTTGTACATAAGTCTAATTCTATCAAATTGGTTGATTGATTATACAATAAGGATCATGAGTAGCATATTTGTGAAGTCAATTTCATGAAACTTTTTCTTGATGATGGTTAATTTCTCATTTTATTGTTAGGGACCTCTTTGTAAAAGTTTGAAATTTAGAGTTTTTGTACATGGGTTTAATTCTATCAAATTGATTAATTGATTATGTAATTAAGATTTAGAAGAAGAAAAATTTTTTATAAAGGAAAGATTTTGTAAGAGGAAATTATCATCAAATAAGCAATAAATTAAAGTTAATTTAGAAGAGTTATCATCAGATTTAGAAAAGCGAATGAAAATTGTCCTCCTGACCGAGGGGTCCTGGATATGCCATTGTGTGTATATATATGCATATGTGTGCGTGCTTTTATGTGTTTCTGTTTATGTTGAAATATAATGTCTTGAATTTTGATGGGATAATGGCTTTAAGACATGCTACAAATTTGTCCTCCATCTTGCTTGCCATACTTAGCATATAAGATGGTAGAAAGTCTTCAAAGCATTAATAGAAAGGAGAAAATGGTGAAAAGATTTGAAGACATTAATGGAAGAGAAGAAAAATGTGGAGGTTGGAGATTTTGGCATTTATTATAAAGATACATGGCCTCTTCTATTTAAATCATTCAATCCAATGGTTTTGTGTAGCAAGAAGTAGGGATGGCAATGGAAACTCGAGTTTGGGGATCCCCGCATTTGGGGTCCCGCGAATGGAAATTTTTCCCCTGCTAAGATAAGGGCAGGAAAACAATCCCCTCGAAAGCTAAATAGGGATGGGCCGGGGTCCCTGTCCCTCAAAGACATTACATGAAATTACTAAAATGCCCTTAATATATAATATAATATAATATAATATAATATAAGGATATTTAAGACATTTTACAATTAAATTTAATTTAATAAAAAAATTAAAAGTCCTAAACCCTAATCCCAAATCCAATTCATTCGTTCTGAATCTCTAATTCACTCATTTCCTCTCTTGCCATTCTCCTTTAATCGTGACCATTCCATCCAGCTCACCATCGTCATTGTCTCTGGTTCTCTGCTAGTACTCGTTGTCATTGACATCCTCGTCCTTCCTCCATCCATTGTCATCGTCTTTGCTCTACTAGTTCACTGTTGTCATCATCTCTGCTTGAAGGTGACGAAGAAGCTCTAGCTTCCCCATTCTCTCATGATGAGTAATACCCTACATCTTTGTCATGACCCCCAATCGAGTACATGACCAGCGCGGATGGTGCCTTAACTTACACTGCCACAAGCCTAAATTCACTTTTACCCATAATCTTTTCATTAGTTAAATTTCTTTTATCATTAAACAATATTAACTCGATTCTTACCACACATGCGATTATCAAGAGGATAATAACATTTCTTCACATAATTATAGTACAGCAACATGGAGAATTACATTCTTACTTACAAAACATACAATTTAAATTATCTTACACAGCTTAGTATAGCCTACCCGATTACAGAGCCTTTCTAGAATTCTTCTACATATGTACATAATTCTATTTACTATGGTGTTACTGTACCCTGAACAAGAGGGAAGATTCTTGAACACTTGCGAATATGAAACCTAGGGCCTTCCATACCAAAAAATGTGAGAGGGTGAATCCAAACCTTGTTACTCACCCAAAATATAGCCCTACCTAACACACGACTATGCATGCTAATACTTATAACTAATACATGAGTATATGAACATTAGTAAATAACCATGCATTGACATCAATGATTAAACATCTAGTGTATACATATACATGATCCTTTTATCATCAATATAATCAAGAGAGAATGTGCACAAAGAATCTCCCATTTCCATTATTATAAGGCAAGGATACATTCATCACCACAAAACTTTACACATAAACATAATACATTCATCATATTACAACGATACTTTCACATTTGTACACCAACACATTTGCAATCATACATCTACTTCCAACCTCCGCACTTCATCGTCACCTTCTCATCACATTGTGCTCCTTTATTTTCTCGCACATCCCCACTATGTACGTCTACATACGGGGTACAAATTTAAATAATGATCCTTGGCTTTCTTTGGTTATACATAATATTTTCCTGCCCTTATTCCCTCGTGTGTGGCGAACCACGAATTTACAAATAATGGTGCCCTTGGACAATGTGCTCGTTGACACATGTCCTTTTGGCACAAATCAATCCTGGACATTCCTCTCTTAATTACTACAATTATTACACAAGTTTCTTTATCATATAACATCTCTACACATACTAGGAGTTGAGGTTTTCTAGTTTCATATGATTTATCACAAAAGTACACAATACCTCAGTCACTTAGCATACAATGGTTTTCCCATGTATTACTCAGCATCTTAAGTCATGGGTAAATACATGGAGAAGAGCTCCTTGGGCAATCAAAAGAGGAAATGGCAATTCATATATTAGCCCGAAGGCCACATACACATTCACAAACACAATTACATGGTTTCACATCATGTTACATGCTCAAATCACGCACACAAGCATGAGACATCCATGACAATTAGTTTCTTAAAATAAAAACCATTCAATTAATTAATTTAGACTAGATAACTACACTTGCACGCTCCCTTCATCCATACACTTACATACAATTCAATTTCCAATAAAATTTATCTACAAATTACACTTAGTGTATAAATGCACTTCAAAGTAATTCACGTTAATGCATTTCAATGCTGCCAACATCCACAAGCAATATGCATGGTCACATAGTGAGTATGCAAGGTTTCATTTGAAAATTTAACACACACCATCCCATAATTTCTTATTTACCAAATTCTAGAGGCAACTTAGTAATTTAATTAAAAACAAACAAGATAGAGCTATCCCTCACCTTTGCTCAATCTTTCCTTACCAACTTCACCTCTTTAAGGTGGATTTGCAAGCTCAAAGATACCCCAAGAAACTCCAATATATCATATAATACCTAGGGACCAAGGATACATGGAGAAAAGGTAAAAAATCAACAACTTTGGGAGTATTCACAAGCGGTGGCACCTTGGATGCCACACTACAGAGGCCACTGGTGTGATGGTACCCAAGGCATCATCATCCCTTCTTCCCAATGCCATGGTTGCCCAAACTATGGCGCCTAGGCACCCATGATTGGGTAGCCATGGATGGAGCTCCATTTGAGCTTCATTCTTGGCTAAAAGTCTCCCCTTTTGTTTCAACACTTCATGAGTTCACTTTGGGTGTTCATAGGCAAGTTAAAGTCACAATACACAGTCCCAAAACTCAAAAATCCAAAGCCACATTCAAGAGGAAAGATTTCAAGAAAATTTTCCCAAATTTCATTCTTCCAACATCTCAAATTTCTTTCAATGATTCTACTACAGCTAACCATGTTTTTTATCTATTAACACTTTAGAACTACAAAAACTCAACAATTGATCAATGGTAACATTATACACAAATTTTCCTATTAGCTAACCTATGGTTTTCTTCTTGAAGTAAAGGAAAAGAAGAGGAAGAAGAAGAAATGAGATGGGGAGAAGAAAGGAAGAAGGATGCATTTACTACTTCTCAAGAACTTGCTTGGTTCCTCCTCTTTCAAGAGTTGGCTGTGGATGGGGTTGCGAAAGGGAGATGGACACCGATAAAGGAGAGAGCCATAGGAGAAAGAAGAAAAATGAATGAGGGGAAGTGGATGTTGGCATTTTTAAGTGTGAAATGTGGGGCCCACTTAATTATTTTCAATTTAGTCCTTTTGTTAACTACTTTAGTTGGGGTCTTGCAGAGAATTGGAAAAATTTGATTATCATTAAGGCACCCAATTACATTTCCATAAACTGCAAAGACACATCATCATATTCCATTTTCACTAAAATACCAAAATCTCGCATTTGTTTACTTTAGTCCCCCTTGGTGTCCCAATCCTCACTTAAACCTTACATCCATCATTCTTAAAGTACCGGCCCTCATGATATCATCCTCATAAGGTCTATTCTCCCTCACGGGGTCCTATTCGGTCTTCTTTCAAGAGTACTCCATATTTTCTTTTTTTCTCACTTTAGTCCTTAAATGTTCTTTTTACACTCACTACTTATGTTTTCCCTTTTTTTTGTTGAAATTTTACTTAATCCAAGACATGTCTGAGTCCTCTTTAACCCTAAGAGCTTCCATTCCTCTAGTCGAAACTCATTAATTTGTGAAAAATTTTCACTTACCCAAATTTACATACTTTAAACCACACATTAATACCTAAGGTATTACATGATGGGTCCCTCTATTACAAAATCTCACCTGTAGCACCGATGGCATCTTCTGCAGGAGGAGGCTCTCTAAAGGTATTCCTATCTTCAGAACAACAACAATGATACTCACCAGGCTCATCTTCAAGAACAAGAAGCTCAAGTTCGACTCATCTGAAACATAGTTACATAGATGCATTGCTCTCAGCCTCTCATTTCTATTGTTTCAATCTCTCTCTCTCTCTCTCTCTCTCTCTACTGATATATAGATGCATTACTCTCAGCTTCTCATTTTTGGGTTAATTGATGCTTGATTCATTTCTGGGTTGATGCTTGATGCCTAATGTATTATTATTTTTTACTTTTTTTTTTATATTTTTTATTTTTTAATAACTCGCAGGGACTCTGCGGTGATTCACGGGAAGGTGGTGAATGGGGATGGGAGAGATTTTTTCTCCCTAGTAAGGATCGGGGACGAGGGCAAAAACTAGGGGCAGGGATGGGGATAGGGGGAGGCACTTCCTACCCCCGTCCCGCCCTATTGCCATCCCTAGCAAGAAGGTGGAGAAGCATTTGAATAGCTTGTGCTCAAGTTTTTGTGGTCCATTTGTATAGAAAATATATACACCTTTTGTAAGTAAAATATTATGATCAGTATTTGAGTGTATTTGGAGTGTGTTATGGGTGTTTAGTTCAACCATGCCTTTGTATTTCCATTTGTTGTTAGTAGGATTTTCTCTACACCGTTGCCTGTGGACTTACGTAGTGTAAAAACTAAACCACGTTAAAGATTTTGTCTAATATTTTGCATTCTTGACCATTTCATTCAGATTTTGTTATTACTAGTCAAATCAATTTCTGATCCTAGTTTTTCTCTTTTCTTTTTTCCCAACAATATATATGTATATGTACTTTGGAAAAAGGAGTGTTTATAATAATTAATACTTACAGAGACTACTTTAGAGATATGTATTGGTTGATGTTAAAAAACTAGAAAGCCTGATATATAGAATTGACCAAACAACGTAGTAAACTTCCTTTTAAAAAAATTATTTTGGGTAAGTATATATGCAGTCAATAATTAATAACATGAACACAATTTTTGTACTAATTATAAAAAATGCATATGAAATATATATATATATATATATATATATATATATTTGACGTTAAATTTTTTTTTCTTTCTATGTTTTTTCCGTCTCTTGAAAACAAAACCAAGGTACAACAAGAAAATGTTGGCAGTGAAGCAACTACGTTTATACCCTACTCCATTAATTTAGGACATCCCTTTCTTAAAGGTTTTTTTTTTTCAAAAAAAAAAACTTGATAAAGTAAGGATTTGAATTTATGATTACTTGTTAAATATTTAGTGGCTTATTTTAATCGATTTGAAACTACAGAAAACAAAAAGCCTTTTAATGATCTTGAAAATAGCTATAATCCAACCTTGCTACGTTATTTTTGGCCTTTTGTTTGTTGAAACTAAAAAGTTTTAGTTTATGAAATCAAAGTCAATAATGAATGATCACATGGTAAATTTTCCGTAAGCTATTTTTCAGAAAACCTAACTACGTAAGCATTTAGTCAAATAAAACATCATGATATAACCACTTCTATATATATATATATATATATATATATATAAAGTTGATTGGACCAGAAAAGATAGAAAATTCTTGTATGCACATGCATAATGCTCCAATGACAATTGGTGGATTTGATTTCTAACATTTGGATCCCTCATTTATAAATATTCGTTAAACTAATTGACCCATATAATTGGTTTATAGTGCCCAAAAGAATCTATTGAAAAAAAAAAAGAAAAAAAGATTTGTTAATGAAATAATGCATTCTTTTATTTTTTAATTTTCTATGAGTATCTTTACTGGAGACGAATTTACTTCAAGTATATTGTTAGATACTAAATATGAGTACCTCTTTTAGTAAAGATTCGAATTTTGGTTTACCACCTTATAAAGAGACTAGTTCCTTTTACTAAATTCAATTCATTGGTATTCTTTATTTTATTTTATTTTACTTTTTTATGTAAGGAAAGAGAAAAAGAGAGAGCATTTAAGAATAAACCAAAGAATAAGGGTATAAATGCATATTTAAATTTTAGGAAGAATAAAGGCAGGAATTGGACCCTCCATTATAGCCACTATTAGAATTCGTAGGAGTCAGGACCACAAGATGAACGCATTTGTGTTGACAAAAGGTTACCAATAATATTATCCACTAATGCCCAATTTAATAACAAAAAAATTTAAGTACGAATTTGTTATCAAATTTTCTATTTAAAATATTATATGCAGTCATTTTTCATCTTAACATTGCATGTTTGCTTCTTTTCGTAAAGATATTGTATGCAGAAAAATAATATATTTTTTAGTAAAGATTCTAATAATAATTCCTTAAAATAAAGATTTTGCTTAAGTTTTATTTATTTAGCATAATAATCAAATTCTTTATTAAATAAATGAAAAGAAAAAGGAACCCAACATCTGTATCAAGACAAAGGGCCTCTCAAGCTGCTAGTTGAACGCATAATTGTGTTGACAAACTTATTAGGTCACCAATAATATTATCCACTAATTCCCAATTTAATAATAAGAAAATAGTAAGAATTCCTTATCAATTTTTTTATTTAAAATATTGTATGTTGACATTTTTGCAACTTAACATTACGTGTTTGATCCTTTCAAAAAAAAAAATTTTTAAAATATTTTTAGTGAAGATTCTAATAATAATTCCTTAAACTAACAAAATTACTTAAGTTTATTAAAAAATAAAAATAAAAAGGAACCCAACATCTCTATCAAGACAAAGGCCTCTCAATTGGTTGCAACCCAGGATTAATATCCAGCTGAGGAAAACAAGAAAGAAGACCCAAACCCTGGGCCAAGAAAATAAATAATATTTTTTTCTTTACATATATAACAGACAATTGGATTTTGTGCATGAATTTAGAATAGTGTCAAGGTGTACAAAAACAAGCACAAAATTAGAAAAAGTAATATGTCTGTTATGGCAATGAAGGATGTGCTCTTGTGGTCCACCCAAGTCAAAACAAATTAGATAATAAAATTAAAAGTGGTTATTGTCAAAATTGATGGATGATTTGTTGGTAAATGGGAGGTATCAATGTTAACTTAATTGCATGTATTAAAAGACTACAAATACGTGCGGTCCCATCCTTTCTTTAGAGTTTTATTAATGGAAAAGTTAGGGTTTTAGGAGTCATAGATCATATTATTGCAGGGGACCATATGGCTCTAAAGCGTCACGATTCATGGTTTGAAATCATATGGGAAACCTAATTAATATTAATCCAAATGAAACCAACTTTTACACTTTCTCCAATAAAACTGAAATGTGACAAATAAAAAGGAAATCCCAAAAGATCATCACCTGACTAAAGATGGGGCATGTGAATCAAAACCCTGTATTTGAGTTTTCCCATGCATCATCAAGACATGGAGCATGATTTAGGTGGGGAGGGGAAAAGCACGTTTCAGGCATCAAGATTTTGGGATGAAGCCTTTTCAATTGTCCATACAGAGAGAGGGTAAAATCTATTCACTAAATCCATTTCCATAATCCTTCAATCCAATCCATGTCTGTTTATATAGATTTTGCTGGTAACGTGAGCAACCTGTGGATCCCATTAAATTTAAAATTGATGTAATCACAATAAATAACAACATAATTAGAGGGGTAGAACTAGGACGGCTTCTCAAAAATAATGAGAAGAGATTGTAGTTATTTTAGTTTGGTCCTTGAAATTTTTTTTCATTTTAGTTCCTTAAAGATTGTGTTTGTCTCAACTTCACCATTTTTTTTTGTCAAAATGACTTTTGATAACAATAAGTTTGAGATTTAGTAGTAGCTTTAACAATAAAAAAAATTAAATTGAGACAAATACAGTCTTTGAAAGACTAAATTAAGAAGAGAAGGATTGTGTTTGGGGTCAGAAAAATGTCAAAATTCCACTGCTCTAGAAAGAATGTTATTTTTTATAACAAGGAAGTTTGTAGAAAGGTTTTGAAATAATTTTTTGTTCCTTGAAAGCCAGATGTCTTTGATTGCAAACAAAAAAAAAATGATTTTCCAAGGAATGCCACAGAGACTGTGGATTGTATTTTGGGCATTCAGTTCAAGCCAATCATCATAGGTTTGATCAAAGAAATGTAAGAAGGATGCAAGGAGGTCCAAAATAGGTTAGATATGGATGTAGTCTCTCAGAGCATGGTGAGGAGATTCAATTTCAAGCAGAGGGGACAATAATTAGATTAAACACAATGAGCCTGATGGAGGATGGTGTTAACAGGGATGCATTTAGTTATAGCTTGCCAAATGAAGAATTTCTCTCATGGATGAGCATGGGTTTTCCAAATCCAAGTAAAGTTTTTTGTGGTTTGCTTGCTATTGTTAGTGCTAATTAATGTTGTGATCATTAGAAGTTGAAGTTTAAGTGATGTAGTGGTAAGTTGATTTTGAAGAAAATAGACCTTCATTTGTGAGTTTCTAGATCAATTAGTCTTTTGGAAGAGGATTAGATTGAGCTAGAGGAAGGGATTGTATTTTGAGAATAATTTGTTAGGGGAGTTGAAAGGGGAGATATTTGAAATCCCAATGATATTTATTAGAGATTTTTGAAATTATAGAGTTAACTATTCTTTCATCTTCTTCTTTTGAGAGTAGGCCAAAAAGATTATTTGTGAGAGGTTTGTTGAGCCAAGTGTCAATCTAAAGAAGGTAGTTTGAACTGGTGCCTATAATTTTTTTTTTTGTGCAAGAAAGGGAGAGGGTAGTATTTTTTATTGCCTCTAAAGACATAAGATTTATTTGTCCTATGTTTGGGATGTTAAGGCCATAGAGGCAAAAATCAATGAAAAAATTCGATGGGATTAGTTTGGATATTCCAAATTAACCTTAGGAGGCAAGTCATATTTTGGTGATTTGTAGATCTTAATCCAAGACCTCTTAGGTGTTTTGGTTAAGTGATCTTATTCCAACTGATGGTGTGAATTTTCTTATGGTTAGCATCATAACCCCAAAAATAGTTTCTTTTTTTGATGTCTATTTTAGAGAGGGTGGCTTTTGGAAGGAGAAAGGAGATCATGTGGTGGGCAAAAATGTTTGAAAGAGTTAACGTGATTAGTAGGGCTTTGCCTACTTTAGAAAGAAGATTGGAATAAGATAACTTCAAGATGTGGTCGCTTTCTTTCTTGTCCTTTTTTCATCTTCACCTTTTTTCCCCTCAGAATTCGTCTATAACAATCTATAATTTGCATTTTAAAAAGGTAAAAATATACTTGAAATCTCTATAGTTTTATCCAAAAATGATTTTAGTCCCTATACTTTAAAAACAATAGATTTAGTCCCTGTGATTTTTAAAATCATGAAATTTGTCCCTAGAGTTAGTCATGTCAACATTTTGACCAATACACATGGCACTAGCTAGGATGCTTCCATCAGTATTAAAATCCATATCAGTGCCATATTGTAAGACTTATGCTGACATGATGCCACATCAGCAATTTTTCCCTTTTCCCGATGCAGAGTTAGAATATTACTCTTTTATTTGTTTTTTCTCTTATTTCTTTTCTTATGTTTATCTCCTTCTTGTCTCCTAGATTTGAATCTCATTCTTGATGGAAATTGATTTCAAATGCAGGTTTGAAACCTAATCAAGTAATCTTCACTATTCCAAGTGAGAAATTGTAATGAACTAACTCCACCAACAAGTTGTTGCGAGAGTGCAAATTATTTGCAAGTAATGAATATAAAAGTTTTGGAAAAATCAAAGAAAGCTCATTCTCAACATCACAGTAAGAGGTATCATGGCAGTCATCAAAATCAGAAGCATAAAGCCCCATCATCAGATGGCACAAAAGATGCTAGCTCTGCGAAGAAGTCGTTGGGCAAGCAAGTGAAAGAGAAAGCACCTCGCTCTCAGGATTCACCCATGCTTCCCTTGAATTGGACTATTATGATGATGGAGAACTGGATTTTGCATATGAAGGGGTCTTTCTTGATAGAGCCAGTAAAACCTCTAATGTTGTTTTGTCGAAGAGTAAATCGGTGGACTATGGTCATCTGATTGTTGAGGTTCAGACTCAAGCAAACACCAGTTTGGATGGTTGCCTATCTTTTGGATGATGTTCTTGCAAGTATGTCTTTTGCTTCATAACTCAACAGCTCAACAATGAGGATGAGGTGCATGTTTGCTACTCTAAGAAGACGAGAACAAGGGAGACAATAGCAAAGGAGACAAAGGAGAGGAGAATGAGAGAAAAATGAGAAAAGAGATAAAGAGAAAAAAGAGAGGAATAAGAAAAAAAGAGTAATATGTTGAATCTGCATCAGGAGAAGGAAAAAAAAAATTGCTAACATGGCACCACTTTAGCATAAGTCTTACACGTATGGCACTGACATGGATTTTAATATTGATGGAAGCATCCTAGTTAGTACCACGTGTACTGATCAAAATGTTGACTAACGGTTGACTAACATATGATTAACTTTAGGGACCAATTTCATGATTTTAAAAATTACAGGGATCAAATATATTATTATTAAAGTATAGGGACTAAAATCATTCTTAATTGAAACTATAGGGACCTTAAGTATATTTTTACCTTTTAAAAATAACTCAAGTATATATACAATTCTAAGTAAGTTCATCAAGGTTGAGCCATGGCTTTTATTCTATAAACTTTTGAAAGGTTTGAACTTCTAACAAATTGTTAGGCAGTCGACAGGGAAGTCTAAACTTAAAGTTACACAGGAGCTTTTAATATAATTATAATAACTTAAAGTGACATTTCCTAAGGGCAAAATAAATTATATGTGTGGCACATAAACCTAAATTGGTGTAAAACTTTGCTTTGCCTTATTCCAAAAACAGACAGTCCTTCCTTTGTTAACCATTTTCGTCTCCTTGGGCTTTATACTACCCATTACAAGATTTTGGTAAAAATCCTTGTGAATTAGCTTAGACCCTATATACAAAAACTTATCCCCCCTTCCCCCACTCAGGGTGCCTTCATCAAAGGAAGGAAAACTTCTGATCTTTTCATTCTTGCTCAAGAGACCCTCCACTCTATGAATAACTCAAAAAGTAAAATAGATTGGCTTATTTTTAAACTTGATATAAGAAAAGCCTTTGATACAATTTCTTGGCAATTCATTAAATTTGCTCTACAAGCTTTTAACATCCCTCATCAATGGATTTCTCTTATCAATTCTTACTTCCATAATATGGATTATTGCCCCATCTTGAATGGTAACAAGTTAGGATCCTTCAAGAAGAGGCATAAGATAGGGAGACCCCTTATCTCCCTATTTATTTATTATGGCTATGGAATACTTTTCTCATCTTATCTCAAATGCTATCAAATATAATTCTTAGAATCTTTTTCCTTAAAAAACAGTGATTTCAAGGTTTCACACCTTTTCTTTGTGAATGATGTTCTCTTATTTGCAAAAGCTAATGGTAAAACAACTAATTCTCTTAAAAATGTCATTTCCAACTTTTGTCAAACTAGTGGTATGGAAATAAATATGGACAAATCCAAACTTTGGCTCTCTCTTTCCATACATCAAAACAGAAAAGACTGCATCTCCAATTCGCTTGGCCTCTCCCACACCTCTGACCTTGGAACCTATCTCGGCTATGAACTTAAAACAAAATATACCATGGCTGATTTTAACACAATTATTCACAAAATTCAAAATCAAATTTAGAAATGGAAAGCTTCTCATCTTACCTTCACCAGAAGATGCAACTTGTCTCAGCCACCTTACTTAAATCCCATACCACTTAACCAAAGTCTTTAGCCTTCCTTCTAAAATTCACTCAAAAATTGATCAAATCAGTAGAAACTTTCTTTGGGGTCACTCAAGCAATGAAAAGAAAATTCACCTTATTAATTGGGAAAAAATTACTAAGCATAAGGATAAAGGTGGCCTTAGTCTTTGGAAATCTAGTCACTCAAATGCTACCTACATGGCAAAGCTTAAATGGGATCTTACCTCTTCAAATGACAAACTTTGGACAACCTTCTTCAAACATAAATATAAGAATCCTTCAAAGATATTTAGAGTTTCTTCTTTTATCTATAAAAGCATTCTGAAAGACGAAAATATTTTTAACATCATCTCTTTTCTTGTTCAAAATGGTGAGCATATTAACTTGATACATGATCCATGGGTCAATAACACCCCCCTTAGAAATCAACTTCGTGTTCCCCTTCCACTTCAAGAAAGCCAAAAAAAAAAAAAGGTCTCCTCCATCATTCTTTCCAATAATAGCTCCATTGATTGGAATCTAGATAACATTCCTTTTCCCCTTTCAAGCTCTATTTTCACTCAAATAAAAAATATCATTCTTCCTCTTCCGCATCTAAATCTTCAAGATTCTATCACTTGGACAAAATCCACAAATGGAAATTTTAGTCTCTATGCTGCTTATTTCTAAAGCAATGATCCAAACTGTAAAACTAACATAAATTGGATTTGGAAAAGCCCCTACAATCCACATGAACCTTTTTTTCCTTTGGAAATGTTTTAACAACGGTATTCAAGTTCTTGAACTCCTTCATCAACGAAACTGTACCCCCTCTCCAATTTGTAAAATCTGCAACTTTCACATTGAAAATATCCAGCATGTTCTTAAAGACTGTTTTAAAGCCTCTCAAATTTGGGCTAATCTTCCCTTGCTTGCTAGCTTCCATAACGAAAATCTGCAAGATTGGTTAAAAATAAATGCCACAAATCACAACCACTTTCACATGAATATCCCTGGAGCACAATTTTTCTTTACTCAAGTAAATTTATTTGGCTAGCCAGAAATGACATCATCGTCAAAAATCTTTTCAAAGACCCTTTAATTTCTGCAAAGATCATTATGGGAAATGCAGCTGAATTTTACTCAAACTGCACCCCCTCTTTTCTCTCCTCCCCTTGCAAACTCTCCTCCTTGGACCCATCCCCCTCCTTTGTGGATTAAGTTGAATGTGATGGCTCTATGGTTAGAAATGCTATCAGCGTTGGAGGATGTTTACGAAATGATTTAGGTACTTGCTTAAAAGGTTATGGAAAGTTCATGGGTCATGGTAATGCTCTTCAAGCTGATTTATTGGCCATTCTTTTGGGCCTTCAAATTGCTATTCAACTCTTTTCCTTTTGTAGATTAGAATTAGAATCAGATTCAAGCCAAGCCATTAATCTGCTTATGAATCCTCCTTCATATCACCATTCTCTTGTTGCTATTATATTAATTGCAAATGCCTTATCTCTAGCTTCGTCAATTGCAAAATCTAAAAAGTGGACTGGAGACAGAACAGTTGTGTTGATGCACTTGCAAAGGAAGCCAGAAAATTGATCTCTCCTTTGCTACTTTTTGATGAACCACCTCAACATGCCTTGCAATTTTACAATCATGACATTTCACATGGTCACTACTAGCAATCCTTTTGTTTTTGTTTTGTTCCATGCTGCTTTAGTGTATTGTTGTCTAATGCAATTTTGTTCTTTTTCTCTCGCCCCTCTAGTTATCTCCCTTCATTAAACTGAAATAGCTTTATGTCAAAAGCTATTTGCCTTAGTCTCTGTTCTGTTTGTTCTGTAATTCCTGTAGCTTTGGACCAAATGTATGACTTGTATTTGGCATGCTTCTTAATTAATTAATTAATTCCTCTTTTACCAAAAAAAAATTATATGTGATCCTTTCATTTTTATATTTATATATTTCTTTCAAAAATAAAATTGTTTAATTATTTTTATTGTCACAAAAAAATATTACAGTCATATGTTTAATTCAACATTGTATTACAAATGAAATTACATAAAGTTAACTTATTTCATAAAAAATATATAAAATAGGAGGTTCTTATAAAATATAGGTTAAAATATATTCAAACTCTTATGCTTTTACTTAGCTATGAAATTAATCTCTATACTTTAAAAACTAAAGATTTAGTTTCTATAATTTCCAAAATCACAAAAATAGTCAGTGAAGTTAATCAACAATTAATTTGCCATATGTGTTTGCTGACTGTGATTCTTCTGTCAACATCTTATTTCATGTCAGCATCCATGTCACTTTGAATGAAAGTCACCTGCTGACGTCTTTGTCTTCCTCATCTTCTTTGGACTTCCCTCAATTTCTCATGCTTGGACTTCCAGCATCTACAACGGCATATTCTTGTCTTATGCCTACATAGGCGAGACGCAAGTGTCACCCAATGTCTCCAATTCGGCGAAGAACCGTACTGATTTGAGTCCATGCTCATTGTGCTCAACAACGAACTTGACGAGCTCAAGTCTTAGAAGGTGGGGTTCCAGCATGACGAGTTCTTGGTTTCTCTATCAATTGCGATGCTCACCAACAGCAAAATCCTCCCTGCTGACGTAAAAAACAGAACCATTTTTGTTGGGTACCCGATGACAGATCTCAAGATACCCATGGAGACTACATGGGACTTGACATAGATGTAGGTCCAAATCGATCTGGTTAAGACAACGTTCGGCGTGGCGCCTCCCAATATGCTAATTCCATCAAATATCACTCTCTTTAATGATGGATTCTTCTGTTGTAAGGCCACTAATCCAGTTGATTTTTCCATTTTTCACTTTGTTTTATTTACATCTGTTTCTGAGCTAGCAAAATTTGGGATTGCTTTCATGCTGTTGTTTGAGTTTCTGTGGAGATTCATTGGCTCCTTTTAGACTTGATGAGCCTTTTATGGTTCTATTTGGGGTTTTCCTCCCTTTCCAGCTTCTCGTAAAGAAACAATACCAGCATTTTCGAAAGTGGATGGTACTGCACTTTATGCTGCTGAATATGATTTTTTTTGAAATGGTCTTTATAAAATAATCAGAATGGAAATGTAAATATATATATATATATATATATATATTTCAGATTATTTATTGCCACATCAACAGGTGACTTGCCATGTCAGCTGGTGACTTAAAGTAACTTGGACCCTGACATGGAATAAGATGCTAATGGAAAAATCAAAGTTAACAAACACATGTGGCAATTTAATTGTTGACTAACTTGGAAAATGATCCTTTGCTTGGCTTTGACTAACTATTGATTAACAATTGAAAGCCAAGCAAGGTGCTTGGGAATTGGGGGCTCTGCTCTTCAAGCATGAAGAGTAGAGTGCTTTCCATTATCTGTACTGTCAGATGAACTACTTTGACGATTTAGATCTTTTTAAATAATATTTATTTTATAGTCACAAAAAATAAAAAATATATTTTCTAAATAAATTTTAAAAGATATATTTTTTTATAATTTTTTAACTTTAAATGATATTAATATTTTAAAATTTATTAATAAATATTGTTTAGAAAGATCTAGACCATCAAAGCAACTCATCTAACAGTCTAGATGATGAAGAGTACCCTGTTCTTCATGCTTGAAGAGTAGAGGCTCCCAATCTGGTACCTGACTCATCTGGGCCATTAATTTCACATTTAATAATCCAGATTTCAAGATGTTATTTTTAAAAAAAATTAAAGAAAAAATAAAAATATAATTTTAAAATTTGAGTCGTTGATTGTGAAAATTAATGACCCAGATGGGCCAATCACTATGCTTGGCTTTCATGATTTTGAAAATTATAGAGACTAAATTCTTAATTTTTAAAGTATAGGGATTAAATTATGGTTGAGTGAAACTATAAGGACCTTAGATATATTTTAACCTAAAATATATTTAAATGTTAAGATAAACAAATGTAATTTTTGAAGTAAAATTTATATATCAGTGTAAAGACTCAAAAATTTAAGTTTATTAATGTATTTTACCATTAACTTTCATTCAATTGAGTTATCAATAATACTTTACACTATGAGTGTGTATCTCAGAATTTTTTCAACAACTGAAGAAGAAAGAACAGTTTGCAAGATACTCCCATTTGGCAGTTATCAATGTTGGTATTATTACTATAAAAAAATAAAATGCAGAAAAAAAAAAGTAAGCCCTTCTGTTTCTGAATTAATTAATGGGATTCATTCATAATGGCCATGCGCCTTGAGGCCAAAAATGTACGGCCATCTCAGTTTCCAAGAGCGACAGCACATCTGTGATTGTTTCGTTGTCTAATTTAGGACCAATGGACATAATTTGTCTATAAAAGCTGTTTTATTATCGTCATTTTCTATACCTATACAATTGTGCTCCACGCCAATCAAAATTTAAGACAAATAATTCTACCTTGGGATCATGTCCTCTTTTTCATGACTTACTCAAATTAGTGTGTGTGTATATAATCGGCACTTGAAATCAATTCAAATACTCACTATTTTTTTTTAATTACTCACGTGGTTCAAGTTAGGTAGAATTAATTAAGTGTAAGTAATTAAAATACACTCAACATTAATTTTTTTTTATTATTTGTAAAACTTAAACTCGAATTCTTACTAAAAAAATGTTGAATTACTTAAATCAAGTCACTTGGGCCAGACAAAGACAATTCAGCAACTCTGTTCATTGAAGTATGAATAAATATAATTTAAGAACAGCCAAATTAATTTTGGTAAAATTTGGACGACGTTACATGAGGAAAAAATAATACTAAAATAAAAATAAATTTTTTTTTTCAAATAATTAAAGTCTGCATACATTAGGCGTGTATAATATATTTTCCTTATCAATTTTCGCACCACTTACTATTTTAAATGAAATTTAATTAAACTTATAACTTTTAAGATAAAATTGTCAATAATTTTTCATAAAGTAGACTTATGTATTAATCTTATTGTATATAATTGAGTATTGTCACACCCCTGGACCTATGACTGGTATGAAGATGAATTTCTTGTTACCACCGTAAGCTTAACACCAACACATTCATTCATACAAGTTAAAGAAGTCTAATGATTTAATAATAAGATATGCCAAATATTTATAAAGAAGACAGTTGATTACTCATGCAACAAAATTCCATAGTTCAAATTTTTCCCACGTTTCATGATTTCCGTAGTAAATCAAGAAAGCATCATCCTTCACTATCATAATTTCCATCACTAACATCGCAACCTAGGTGTTCTATTCGACTATAGAATGACACAACTCTTCCCAGGATGTGAAGACCATAACCTCCAATTTTAGAAGCCGTATGAGTTGAAAACTCGGAGACCTCACTACTCCTCACATGGAGCCTCTCTAACTATCATTGAATCTACAAAAGATACACAAAAGAAGGAGGTGAGCATATAATACTTAATGAAAAATAATACCACCACAAATAAAATATACATTGTTGTGTACCGCTTGCAGGGATAGGACCCTTTGAATAGGTCCCATCCTCAACCACACCCACAAAGTCCAGCACAACATTGCCATCACAATATCACACCACATGCTTAGGGGGAATTCACCCAATTACAATTACTGCCATATCACACAAAATGCACAAAGGGAATCCATACATCCATATAACCCATAACCACAACCAGCACACACAAGATACCACCTTTGCCGCACAGGCATTTTAGGGCCATACATGCACCATACGCCCACTAGTGTTCCATTGTTTCATAAGCCTAACCATCACGTAAGCATACACCCACAGGTGTTTCATAGCATCCTCAAGGGTTTAATGTTGTGCCATCACAACAATTTATTATCGTGCCTCTCATAGGCTTTCCAAATGATGAACCTTCACAGCATCTATCAATCACACAAACCTTTATTAGCCATACAAGCTCCAATACTTTCCTCAATCACATATTTACCACACACAAGCATTTGACACCAACCAATATATCCATTAATACGAAGAAATTATCTACCAAATACCAATATACGACGGTCACACTCAACACGAGGACCCATATCACAATTCAATTCCATCACAAGCATTTTGCACCAAGTCACACACACACACACACACACACACACACACACACACACACACACACACACACACACACACACACACACATATCCAAACACACACGAGGACCCATATCTCTCTCACACACACATCCAACACATTTCTATTTCACAATCCACATTCCATATAAATTTAGCCAAGGGATATCAATTCTAAACCAATATCATCCCAAAAGCATAATTAACACATATTCACAAGGAATTTAAATCCAACAAATTTTTATTTCACAATCCACATTCCATATAAATTTAGCCAAGGGATACCAATTCTAAACCAATATCATCCCAAAAGCATAATTAACACATATTGACGAGGAATTTAAACGTGAAGAGATATCTTGATCATACAATTCACAAAAGTGGTAGTTATCCATCACATTCGAATTCAATCATAAGATTTCATCTTCAAGTTAACATTATTCCACATATCATAAAAGTTTCAATTTATTAAAGATTGTTAAATCACACGATTTAAGGTAAAAGTGACATTTATTCCTCACCTAAATTCCGAGTTAAAAAATTTAGCACTAAAAAGCCACGAACAAACACTCAAATAAGTTGTCAAACAACCAAAGTCATTTTCCAAACATAAAATTGCACAAGAGATGTTCTAGTTCGTGGCACATTGGGTGCCCACCATAACATCCCAGGTTCTGGGGATGGTAGGAGTATTGTGCCTAGTCTGTATGTTTGTATATCCCATTCTATGGATTGGACTGAATGTTTAGATATTTATGCATATATGTGTTGCAATACACACTCTCTCTCATAGCAAAAAATTGGCCCGACATTATCCCAATGGAAGATCTTTTTACTTCTTATTGATTTACTGATGAATTACGAGGTTCATGCTTTTTCTATAACTATTTAAAAAATATACAACATATTAGTTTGAAGTAAAAAAAAATTGCCATTTCTTATGGGAGAATTTCTTGCTAATTTTGTGCTGATATGTGTGAGAGAGAAAGAGATTATTTATTCATATTGTTTCCATCTAATAAATGGTATGTTGCGTGGGATTAAACTTCAAAACAAATGGCTTGTGTAACGCCCAAGAACAAAGGGAGATTCCCCACTAGTAAGCTTTTAAAATGAATTAAAGAAAAAGTGGGACTATATTGAAACTTTTAGAATTAATTTAAATTTTGATTCTCTATTTGAAAATTCGACATTAATAACAAGAGGGTGAGTGGAATTCCAATATAGAATTTAAATGCTATTTAGAAAATTCCAACTTAGTTAAAGAGGCCTATAAGTTCTTGGGGGTCGACTGAAGTTATTTTACAAGAAGGCATGAGGGACCCGAGTGAAATAATAATTAGTTAAGCAAAGTCAATGGGTGATTTGAGCTGGAGGACTACTCCTTATCAGCCACGAAGACTCTTCAACACACACACAGACACACACATATAAAGGCATTTTCGGATAGACGTATGAATTCCTCTCCCGATTCTCTTCGTGCTTCTCCTTGCTGCCCTTCCGTCGACTTCATGTCGTTGATCTTAACTCAGAATGGTTCTTTAAGCGTGGTGCTCGACGGTGGCGATGGGCTGAGTTTTGGGTGAGTAAGCGACTTACTGATTTCTCCGCCTTGTTAGATACTCTGTTTTCATTCTTTCTCTCGTTTTCACCGTGCATGTGAAACTGAGATGGGAAAATGGAATGCAAGTGGTTCTGCTCAACCAGGATTGGGTTGGCAGGAGAGGAATGAAGCTTGGGTGGTGCTTTACAGTAGAAGTACATAGCAGAAAACAGTGGAGAACGAAGAAGGTGCAGGATCGCAGTTCTTCTCGGGTAAGTGAAGAACTGCCCGATGTGTTGATTGCAAATTTCTCTTCTCTATTGCATGTTTATGGGCTGCTGTTAGGAAGATTTGAGCTAGAATTCTAAGTAGCTTTCAATAGAAAATTTAAGGTTTAATTTCAGAAAACCATGGATTATCAGTTCTCCGACTAGTCAGGGAAAATGGAGGAAAAATGGTTTCCATATTGTGAAGTTCGTGAAGTGTGGCTGAATGAGTGGGTTTCCCTTGTAAATTTACAAATAATTCTGCAGAAAAATGGTTAAGTAACATTTAAATATGACTAGATAATTGATTGGATTGAGTGTGGGTCAGAGTAGTTGTTGTTAAGTGGGAATTAGAACTGCTGGCTGCCGCTATAGTGGCTTCAGGCAGAGATATTTTGGGTTTTGTCTACACAATTGAACTCTGAGCTTCTAACTTGACTCCAAATGTTGTGAAATTTGGTAAGAGCTTAGAATTTATGTCCTTGAGGGTGCCTAAAAGATTACAAAAATTTTTTGAACTGATTGGGTATCTGAAATACACACAAAACCATGGCTGAAATCTAAGAATTTTCGGAAGCAGGACAGTCTGATATGTTTCTGTTTTACTGGTGTTGTGAGTGACCAAATGCAGTCCTTAAATCTTGAAATTTGTATGTGTAGCTCTTGATATGTTGCTAATATGATTTGGAAAGTTTCAAAAATTTTAAAGGTGTTATGTTTGGTAAATACCAATTAGACAGTACTTAGCCTAAACCAGGAACAAATCTGGTCAGGTGGAAAAAAGATTCTATTTCAATGCCTTAATGACCTTATTTTGCCCCAAAATTTTTATGTTACATAGAGAAGACATTAAGGTAACTCTTTACTAAATTTCATAGCATTTGGAATTTTTTTAGTGGGCCTATGAAATGAATCACAAGATTTTTACAAATTTGAGACTACACAAACTAATGGTTACTAAGTCCCGTTGAAGGAACACCCTTGAAAGCATATTAGGTTAAAAGAGTAGCACACTCTCCCTTAGTTGTTTTCATTTCTTTTCCTCTCTTTACTACTTATACCCAATCATCAATAGCTATCATAAGTTCCGTTGCTGCCTTGGATACGCATATGATTTGTTGTTATTTATATATGCTATAGAGCCATCTGCAATATTGATATATAAGAATTATTTATAAATTCCTTCAATTAACCCTTGAAAATTTTACTATAACTATTTAACTTATTAATATTTAACTTTTTAATAAGGGCTATTACCAAATTTGGTGATTTTTGGAATTGTCGATTATTCTCAGAATTTTTGAGAAGTTTGATGCAAAATTCTGTCTAGAAAATAGAGATTTGTAGCAATATGAGTATTTGAACCTTAGTGTAGGTAGTTTAGCTTCCCAAAAGATACTAAATTTGGTTTTTCCCCAAAGTCTAAAACTGTTCCATTATTTTCTGTGTCTATAAGTATAGGAATCTGAGGTTGTAGATGAAATGGAATTTCAAAGTTAAGTTGGATTCACAAGCAGATCAAATTTATAGTCGTCCTCTAGGTGAGTACTGGCCGTGGCTGCTTGTTGTTTGCCTAAAATATGATTGTTATGAATTGAGCTCTTATGGTTTCTAGATTGTATTTACATCTATGTTTCAGGATAGTTTTAGCTTAATGTGTTGGCCTAAGTAGATGTGGACTAAAAATGTGATGATACTATAAAAATAATGGTGTGTATGATGAATGTAATAATGCGAGCCTACTTGAAGGCTTTAAGTATGGAATCATTCTTACAGAGAAATAAATAATCTTTTCTATTTATGCAACATTGTGCAATAGCACATAAATCATGTTACTATAAGCTAAGTTAGAAATGTTTAAGAGAAAGCTTGAGTAAATGGCTATGCCACATTCAATCACCCATACCTTACCAAGTTTAAACCAATATCGCTACCTTTCAGGTGGGAAAGTTTATGTTTGGAAATTCAATGTTAATACATTGAATGGCCTTAATTATTTACAATAACATGATTCTTTATAGAGGAATTTAAAAGTGAGAAAAGAGCAATGTAAATAACCACTTGGTTTCAATTACTCCATGAAAGTCCTTCTTTATCTAACAATGAAATTATGTGACATGTACGAGAATAGCTTCAGTATAGTTGTGATATTTTCTCTCTTCTGATACAAGAAAAGACATGCTGTGAGTTGATGTGCTGATTTCTCATAAATGCTATGATACCCCATATTTGCATATATGTTTATCAGTTTGTGCATGCTTGTGCATCCATGTGAAAAAATGTTAATTGAAAACGTGGCATAGTGATGGATCACAGTTCAGTTGTTAGAGTAATGGCAATATATGGATACTCCCTAAGAAGATGATAGCTCAACAGATTAACAAATTTGAAATGATGACAGTATAGCAAGTGTCTATATGAGATGATTAATATGGAAAGCCATGATAACTTCTTAACTGTCTGTTGGCCGTTGTGCACAGGCAGGACATGGAGAGTCGGAGGTATGTTTATAGCCTGTAGGCCATGTGGCACAGGCTGGGAGAGATAGGGGTAACGGTTATGGAGATGAGCTGGAGAGGTGGATGGAAAAGATTCAGCTAGGCACCTAAAGTACATGATAGATATGTTTATTTATAATTGCATAAGTTAAAGTTATTGATTGAGACTTTGATCATTTTGCATGCTTATGATTGAGATACTTCAGCTTGAAACCTCAGTGATTTTATTATAACTTGAAATTTGATGATTCTAGCTAGTATGATATTTAAGTGTAGTAATTTATAGCTTATTTATGTTGTATATTTTGAGTTATCTTGATTTATCGAGTACTTACTGAACAAGTAAGTTTAAGAGAGAATTTTCTCTTTATCATTGACCCTCTTTTAATTTTTTGAGTCATTGGATGGATGTGAACCTGAGTTAATCAGAATATCAAGCTTACCGTATGGAAGGGTCGTGCCGTGCCGGTGATATGGCCTGGATAGGGATGTGACAGTTTGATTTTATTGGTTATTGTATGAATGATGTAGTATTATATATGATTTCTAAGAATTTCTCATTAGTCCACATGGATTTCTTATTGGTAGAAATAGAACTACTTTTATTTTTTGGAGGAAATTAGTTATTTAACTTTGAAAAATTATAGTTATCTCAATTTAATTTTTAAATGATTAAGTGTCTTAATTTAATCTTTAAAATATTAGATTTATTTTAATTTGATGGTATGTTGTGTGGGATTTAGATGAGGCTTAAACTACAAAACAAATTGTTTGATTTTGTTGATTATTGTATGAATGATGTAGTTGTTAGTGCAAATTTATTTTGATATATTTATTTATATTATATTATATTATATTATATATATATTAAGTGTTAATAATTTTATTTGGATGGACTTACATATTAATTATTGTATATGTGTGTATATATTAGGACATATATTTTGTTATCTATAATTAGGTTCAAACTATTGATCTTTATAGAGTATATTTTGGGTTAGACCTATTTGATATATTAAATTTAGTTTGAGGTATTTGTGTATTAATATTATAATATGTGTAGATACCTGATCCATATTAATAATAGTGATGAGACGTTATTAATAAATGAGGTCAACTTATTCAGCTTGATAAGTTGTTTATGATTTCCAAGATTATAAGGATTTAGTTTTTTAAATTTTGAGAAATTCTATAAATATGTGAGTATGTGATCTAATATTCATTATATAAAACTTAATTTATGAAAAACATCCTTACTAACCTTGAAGAGTCTAGCTTTTTAGAGATTAACTACTATGGATCAAGGTACATTTTTCTTTATTATTCTCTAGGTTAGTATTATTTTTAATTTGTCTATCAAGATCATATAAACAATTAATTTATTATCAAAATAAATAATTTATATTTTTGACTAAATCTTGTATTTGAGTGACATCATGAGTTTTGATTATTTTATGATTTTAATTATGTTATAACATGCTTTTACCAGTATCATATATATGGCGTTTAGAATTTATCGTGCTTGACGTACATATGAGACGAGTACAAATGGATTTATTATTAATAGAAGTAAAACTATTGTTTTTTTTTTGGGAGTAAATTAGTTATTTGACCTTAAAAAAATTGTAATTATCTTAATTTAATATTTAAATGATTAAACATTTTAATTTAATATTTACAATATTAATCTTTATTTCTGTTTAATGTTTTTTATTATTAAATCGTTAAATATATTGTTATATTCCAAAATTTTTTATTATTAAAAGTTTTTTCAACAAATAAAGCACAAAACTTAATTAGACAAATATATTTTTCAGAAATTAAATTGAGATATTTCTTATTATAAAAAAAATTGAGACACTTAATATTATAAAGACTAAATTAAAAAAGGATTAAAAAATTTTGAAAGACTAAATCGATGATATATTGTTAGTTCATTGTAGTGCTCTGAAATATGTATACATACAAATTGGCAAAAGTTCTTATTTGGTCCTGAAAGAATTATGTGATTATCAATTTGATATTTGCATATCTTTGTATTGGCTAAATACAGTCACATCCATTTGGGTGTATACACAAAACGGTGAAATTTATATGAAAATATACTCTCAAGTGGTACGGTAACATAAAATAGTAAGTACCAAATTGGTGGTTTTATCAATGCAATGTTATATTTTGTTTGTACTTAATAGAGATTTGAATCTATTTAGAGCTCAAATTATTAGATTTTTTTAAAGATTAAGATCTTAATAGATTTTAGATATTAATAAATTAGATTTTGAGACGAGCTTGAAATCTATTTCAATCTAATCTTGAGTTTGTTTTGTTTATTTGAATATTAGAAAGAGATTTTGAAAAGATTCAAATTTGTGTCATGTAATAAACTAATCTTATTATTATTATATAAGGATGAAATTTAATATATAATCTAACAAATATAAATCATATTGTTATTTGTATAAAGTGGTTTTAAATTATAAAAATAAAAACATTAAACTAATGTTTAGTTACTGATTTATTTGAAAATTATTTCAATATAATTTTTTTATAAGTTATATTTATTCAAATATTGAAAAAACAAACACTCTTAATTATTCATTCTTTAGATTTAGAAACAATATTTAAATAATTATATATGTATTTAAATTTAAATATCTTAATTTTAAAAGAAACAAATGGCCCCAAAGTGAAGGGTGCTACTAAATTGGTTTTGTCTGTTTAATTTCAAAGATTTGAATGAAAAAATTAATATCAAATCTCAATCCCATCTTATTTGAAGAAAAATTATTTGGGGCCGAATAAATATATTTGGGTTTAAAACTGAACTTGGGCCTCGGGCTTCAGCCTAACTCAAGTTGGGCCCAAAATTCAACTCATCACGATAATCCATAATGTTGTTGGCATATCTTGAGTAGCAGTAGTGATGGAATAGTTAGTTGAACGAAAAAAGAAAGTAATTTGAAATTTCATCATAATTTTTTTAAAAAGAAAATCTCAAAAAAGTTTAAAACAGAGTTCAAAGAAATACATTTTTTACATATATGGTATGATATTAAGAAATTATATTTTATAATTTTTTGTATGTTTAATGTGTTTTATTTTAATAAACATTATGTTATCCAAGATATTTGCTCAATTGGTAGAAGATATATTTGGTTAAATATTTTGTTATATAAAAAGAAATAGCTAAAAGATTTAATGTTCCGATTTCCCCTCGCAAGTTCAAAGAACCCCTAGTTTAAGGGCCGGTTGGATCAAATTCGAATGTATGGTTTGTTTTCACAGTATAAAGAATCTTAATTAAAAAACTTTTTCACCAACCTTTATACTTAACATTTAATTATATTTGAATTCCAAAACTATAATTTTTTTTCACAAAAAGTGAATACAATTTCTACAATAAAATCACAATGGAGTTCACATGACATAATTTCACAACTAAATGGCTCCTCCATCTTGCTGCTAAACCGAAATGAATTAATAGTATTTATTAATGTTTTAAAAATTAGACCGGTCATTGAACCGATAAAGATAATGATAAATAGTTCATTGGTCTGATTGTGGTATAATTGATAATAATTAAATATATATTTTAAATTTTATATATTAAAAATATTTAATATAATAAATTGATAAATATTTTTATATTTAATCTTAGTAAACTTATATTATAATTATTATTATTATTATTATATATATATATACACATATTTTGTGTGTAATTGAGTTTCTATTTTTCTTCTTGTTTTCTTATTTGTTTTTGTGACAAAAATAATATTATTATAAAAAAATTAGAAAGAGAAAAAGAAATATAATATGATAGAAAAGAATAAAAATAATTTAAAAAAACTTGTTAAATCTCATATAATGTGAGTAATAATTATATTTTTGTAAATATTAAATTTTTTTTTCTCTTTTCTTTTTTACAAAAACTAGTTCAACTAGTTTATTAATTTTTGATCGATTGTTAACTAATTTATTGGATAAATCAAAATGAGATTCTATAACCACATGTATTTATAAACAATTAAAACTAATGGCACCTTGTCCAGATCATGAGATCAATAAATGCCATGAACTTTTATGCCTCATGCCCTTAAATTCAACGCAATTGTACCATTATGCATAAAAAAATAAAAATAAAAAAAGTTGGAGGCTCTAATGCTCATTTAAACCAGGTTTTAAAACTATCAAATTCTTTAAATACTATCTAGGTAGAGTTGTAAAATAGGTTCTTTTTTTCTCAGATGAAGGTTATTCAAAAAATTCATGAATTTATTTCATTCCCACATCAAATTCCAATCTTCCAACTTCCGTTCTTCCTCAAAAGGAAAATTCAGTAATGACTGCAAGCAGTTAACAGAAAGCTTGAAAAGGTAAGGTCAAAAATCACTCTATGTTATATGGAAAATGGATCCTCTATTTGGCTTTCAATGTTTGGTACGTTTAGACTGTTAATTTTCACAATTAACAACTAAAATTTTAATATATTATTTAAAAATAAATAAATAAAAACAATATCTTAAAATTTGAATCGTTGATTTTCAAAATTAATAGTTCAAATAAGCAAAACATTATGCTTAGTTTTCAAAGCCAAACATAAAATCTATTTCTATGTCCAGATGGTCTACCAAATAAAAGGCGTTCCTTAAAAGATATTTAAAAGCTTCTTACATGCCTTCTGAGTCCAAAGGTTTTATAGCCCTATTTTAAAGTCAGTCACTGGTGTTTTTATGGGAAAGTAGCAAAGTTACATAGAATCTCATGAAGCATTTATACATTGCCAGCAGCACCAAGAAGCATTTACAATTGCCTCTTCCAAGTGTTTGCTTTTATATATGTAGCCACTTAGCGTCATTCAAAGCATCCATCCAGGAATAAATCCATTCACTTGCTGAGCTTGGGTTGTAGCAGTCATCTGATCTGAAGCCTCTGGAGTGTAACTGTAATCAGGACTGAATTAAAGAAACCAGTGTTAAAATTATGCATCAATTCCTCTGGACTGAATCGAACAACCACGATATGCAATGTCCATATATAATTTAATAGTATCGTGTTGTTTTTGAAACAAGTATTGAGCACTGTAGAATTCTATTTTTCAAGTATCATGCTTCGTAGATCCTTATTAGAGAAAATAAAGAGTTGACTCACTCATTGGTCTTTAAAAGTGTACTCCGATAATAGTTTAGTTCTTCAAAGATGGTTGTTGACTACTTTAATATTTGAAATTAGAAACTACTACACAAAATTATCCCTCTGTATATTACCATTGACATGGCAACGAACAAAGGAACCATTGTGTAACAATTTCAAAATTTAGGAACAAAAGTGGGGGAGCAGATCCACTGTCTGTCCATGCGGATAGGTAGCTTGCCTAGAGGAGCGTGGTCCATCTGATAGCGGATCGAACGGTCCAGATCGATAGGAAATGTTTTATTCAAAATTAAATTTAAAATCTTTTTTAAAAAATCTGACAAATCCTTCCAAAAAAATCTCAAATTTTCAGATTTTTTAGATTTTTTTTTTAATTTTTCAGATTTATTTTTGAACAAAACATTTTTCGTCAATCTGGACATCCTATCCGTGATCGGATGGTCCACATTCTTCTAGGGGACAGGCAGTGGATCTGCTCCTCAAAAGTGGTCAATCACATCTACATAGTAATATGTCATGTCAATTCACATTAGTGCCATGCAACCAGATAACGATACACGTCAGGAAATAACATTAACAATGAAAAAAAGGTTGACATGTGAACTATTTTGTATAATGATTTCAAAATTAGAGACTAAAGTGGCCGATGTTGGCTCTTTTAAGAACTAACTCTTACGAAAGTACACTTTTAAGGATCAAAAAATAAGTTTATCAAAAAAAGAAAATAAGTGATATTGGATTACCCTATCTGCAGTGTGGGATTACATTCCAAAGGCTGGAAGAAGCCCTGAGAGTTTGCATTCTGGGGATCATATGGCAAGCTTTGATCACCAGCTTCCCATGACTGCCTATAGTGGTTTCTTGAATTGATTTCTTCCAGCTGCCAACAACAAAAAATGTGGTCAACAGTCATATAAGCAACAGAGGACCTTAGTGTGAAGGGAAAAATGAAGGATTGGAGATACACAGAACATTGCATAATAAATTTTTGTGCATATATAATCATATAATTGAACAGGGATATCAGAATAACACCATACTAGCTAGGGTTGAAAGTGCAATGGGAGAAAATGAAGTACTTTTGATATTAAGTGAAAATACCTTAGAGCAAATTCACTGGTCTTGTTGTTCTGTTTCATACCATCTTTAGTTTCAATTCATACAGAGACCTCCCCTCCATTGATATAGTATGTGTTTGATTTTCTGTTGTGCTTCTAAAAATTATAGTTTGGACTGTATTAATGTAATTTTGCCTTCAACTATAGTTTAAGTGAAAGTTCTAGGTTGTTACTTTTACAAAAAATGGTTTGCTCAAATTTAGATTTTTCTAAAATCAATTTCACAAATTATGATGTGTGCAAACCTAAGTTTCCCAACTGATTTCCGAACACAATATAACAATTCATTGAGCTTGTGCTTTATGCACTCTTCCTTTTGGAATGCTCTTAATAACGTACTTCAATGTAACACAAACCATTGGCCAAGTTAACGTTTATGAAAGTTTAAAGGCAACGTAATATATTGAGTAAATTACTAATTTAATCATTAAAATATTATAGTTATATAAATTTATCCTTAAGTGTTTTAATTTAGTGCTTAAAAAATTATATTTATATCAATTCAGTTATTTTCGTTGTTAAATTGTGAAATTTATCATCGTTAAATTTTAAATTTTTTTATTGGTAAAATTCACTTAAAAAAATAGAGAAATAAAATTGAAACAATCACTATTTTTTAAGGATTAAATTGAGGTGCTTAATCAATGAATCAAGAATATTGTACTCCTAAACGCAGCCAGAAGTTGATGAATGAAGATAACGTTACCTTCATAGTCAAAGCTCTGTTTGCATCAACCAGCATATGCTCCTGTATCAGAGTACAAGCTTGCATGTATTAGGCCCAGAAAATGTAGCCTCTATTTTAGTGAACATGTCAACACAATGTACCTTGTTTTGAAGATCACCAAGCTGGTCCAGCATGAATTGGGTCTGTAAAATATGTTCCAGATATTGCCAGATAACTCACCAATCATTATATGCTTATATTGAAAAATTGAAATATACAAAGACAATAAATGAAAAAATCCTCAGTGAAGTATCACTTTTGTAAAACATAGCCCCTTTACCACGGTTTTCACTTCCTGGTCCACCATAATTTTCTGAAACTTTCAAGATTGTTTCAAAATGTCAATTTCTTATGTCACCGTATCATATACTTTTTTTTAATCACAATTCAGAGAATCGGATCGAATAATTCAACCAAAAAATTAGTAAACTAGTCAGATCTTCAATTCGATCTATGGTATGGTTTGTACTAATAAATCGGTGAGCGTTTAAACTGATAAAAAAAATAATTGAACTGGTAAAATTAGTCGGTTTTATGGTTCAAACTATTCTTTTTTTTTTGAATTTTTATTGAATATTATTATGTATTTTTAAGAAATCTCCAAAAATTTAAACTATTAGGAGAAGATTTAAGATTTGTATGAATATATATTTTTTGAATATTATATATTATATTTTAATATTTATAATATATACATTAATTATATATTTTAATATTTTAACATATTTTAAGTATCACCTGTTCAACTGCAGTTTGACTATAGTTCAACCATTAAACTTTAAACTGGTGTCTCGACCAGTCTGATTTTTTGAACCTTACTTTTAATTAGAAATCAAGATTTGATTTACATATTTTTATGGAATTTTGTACCAAGAGAACTCTATCATCTCCTGATTGAATGAATGATCAAGCCTTAAATCAAGACTTCTTGAGTTGCTTCTGTACAGTAATCAATATATAGACAAAATTATATAATAAAAATAGTACTCAACAAATGAACCATACCTACAAGCTTTTATCTATAAAATTTTCTAAAAAATTGACATCTCACATGAAGTGTACATTTCATTACCTTGGTGGACCTAACTTGCTTTAGAGACGAATCCAGTTGACGCTCAAGCTGCTCAAGTTCCTTGGAGTTCAATGGACCCAAGTCTTCTCCTAGCAGGTTTCTGCATTAACCGGAAGAAATGCTGAGTCATATATATATATATATATATATATATATATATATCCTGCTTTCAAAAAAAATACATAAATAAAAATTCTCTCACCTTGTCACTTCAAGAAAACTCTACATAGGCTAGGCTTACAAAAAAAGGTGTAAATAATAATATTATTAATTATAAGTTGGCCAAGCTAACCATGACCAAATATGTAAGTATGTCAAGTACAAATTTCAATGAAACACATATTTGGCATGCTTTCTAACCACTCATATATGGCTGAAATTAAGAATTTGAATAAATTGTCAATTTAATTTTTAATTTGGTCTTTGAAAGATTATGTGTCTTAATTTAATTCATAAAAAATTGTATTTATCTTCGTTTAGTCATAAATTTATTGCTAAATAGTAAAATTTACCGTTGCTAAATAAAATTGTTTTCGTTGTTATAAGTCAGTTTTTCAAATAAAGGGATCAAATTAAAACAAATACAATCTTTTTAAAATTAAATTGAAATGATCTTTGAAGGATTAGGTTGTGACGGATGTAATCTTTGAGCATCTAAATCAGTAATGCAGTCTAAGAATTTGACACTAAAAATAAAAATGTTAAAATCCAATGATGGATTTTTGACGTGAGTACTATTTCTACCGTAAAGGGTTTAGGAAGTCCTCTATAACGATGTGATCACCTTTGTGTCCTCTGAAGAGATTCCATCCTTGCTTTCAGCTTCAAGTACTCGCGATAGCTGGTCTGTTAAACAAGAAAATGACAAATTACATATAAGTAAACTTGATATGCTATTGATATTAGGGGAAGACATCAATCAACTCTAACATCATAATACTGAAAACAGAAAGTGTCAAGATAGAAATGCACAGAACAAACAAAATATACGAAAATAAAAATGAAAGAAACACAAATTTAATGTGGTTCAGTCAATGTGACCTACATATATGGGACAGAGAAAAATTTTTCTTATTTCTTTACACAAAATGTTATAGTACAATATGAAAAATCGAAGCACTCACGTATATCAAAATACATAAATGCTCCCAGACCAGAATAAGACATAAAAAACAGGTCACTCTATATTGCACTATAAGAAAACTCATAATTAGAGACGAAATTTATTCTGTCTCCAATTCCATCCCTGAAGTGTTGGAAATCCATCTTTGATCAGCTACTATAATCAGAGATGAAAATCTATTTTGTCTCTCAAATTTCGTGTCTGATTTTTGTCCTTAATTTTTAATTACAGGGCTTCATCCCCTGTACTTTTCAATAAGATCAGTGTTGCTCGCTTACGAGCGAGGGCCATATGCCTCTATTTTTATTTCACACTTTCAAAATTGTGAATTGAGTCATAACATGAATCACCAAATAATTCAAGCCATTGACAAATTAAAATGAGATATATACCTCAAGCTCTTTGGCTGGTTTGCTGACTTCCACCGCACCGTAACTGCACTTTTGGTACCTTTCAAGTGTTTTGAGCATGCTGAGATTTAAGGCACAAAAAGGAAGACCCGTCAATTTATTTATATGTCTATTTATGTATGACTCACTTGATCTGTTTTAGAATAAGCATGCATTAAAATACTTGTAGACTGAGCTTTGAAATATTTTTACTTTATTCTGAAGTTTCTACACAGCTTTTGCTTCCATTCATGGGAGAGGAAGTAATATTTACAATGCAATAAGACATACAAATTGATTATATATAGATTAGAATTTTACTCTAGTCCCCCGCAGACAGGGTATGTTTTAGTTTGTCCCTAATGAAATTTCCTTATAAATTTAGTCTCTCACAAATAAACATGTTATTAAAAAGGTCCTCTTGTCAATATGTTATTAATAAAATTAATAAAATTTATGGTATGTAACATATTTTTTTGGTAAGTTAATGCTTACTTACCATTATACAACACGTAAATTGACATCAATAGCAAATTAACAAAAAAAAAAATTATTAGTAATATTTATTTTTGAGGTCCAAGTAAGAAATATGCTAATTTATAAAGGACTAAAATGAGAAATCTTATCCATAAAGGGATCGAAATGAGGTTGTAGTGATTATATATAATGCGTCCCTCAATTTTATTCATCACTTCCATACACAGTCATTCCTCTGTTTCCAAATAAAGCCTGCCTCACAGACCTTTAATTCAAAGGCAGTCAGATAAAACAATCAATAAAAATTGCAATTTATATCTGTAAGATCAAACAAGCACATTCTGTGGATTATGCATGCGAATATGATGAATGAAGTATAAAGCATTAACTTGATTCTGTCACAGCCTTGGAGAAAAATGGAAATTGTCATGAGAAAGGTTATCGACGGTAAAAGTATGCTAGGTTCCTAATTTATTCAATTTAAGTATTTAAGATCGTAAAATTAAACGAGTTTATAAGTTAAATCGTAAACTTGACAACTATGATCATTAGTCTATATGAATGGACACTAAAATCCTCACGTAAAATATATGAATGAAAAGAAAAATAGAAAGGAAATATATCTTTTATTTATAAGTAAAAAATAATTAAACTACACTTACCCTTCTTTATCTTTGATTACTATTCCCCCCCCCCCCCCCCCCAAATCAAGTAACTTTATAATTAATCCCGCAATTTTTTGGTCCCGTTGCGAAATCCCAATTGTGTATCACGTGTGGAAAAAAATTGCACTACTTACAACTTCACATTTTAATAAAATGTGCAAAAGTAATTTAGATAAAAACAACATATATAATTTGTTTTTTAACAGATTTTGATGATATGATTAGTTTTATGTCGTGTCACTTGAATATGTCTGTGTGTAGATTTACTGCTTGTTTTTAAAGACAAGTAGTATGCTCGTCTCTCTATGAGCTGTTGGATATCAGATTTAACAGTGTATATTTTAAATAATTTTTTCTACTTTTTTTTAAAAAAAATATTAAAATTTGAACCGTTAAATTTCAGATCTAACGGCCCATAGAGAAACAAACATGTTTCTTGTTTTTAGAGATAATCAATGAATCCAAGTTCGTGCTTAGATGCTGAAAAGAAACCTGTAATTTTTTTTTTTGGATGAACTCACATTAACTTCGTTTTTCTTCAATTGTCAGGTGAATTCACCAAAGGAATTATGATTGTGAATTTTGAATAGCAATATTAGAGTCATCTCAGTAAATTCAGATGTCGCATCATCTAAATCTATTATAAATTTTAAACTCATTCCTTACATATAACCATGAATTTGCTATATATTAACCCAATCATATATTTTCTATCTAGAAAGGTTTTTGTACATTCAGATCTTCTTCTTCTTCTTTTGTGTAATGTTCGGTAATCTAATATCACACACATATATTTTCTATCTAGAAATATTTATTGTAGTCAGTTTTTTTTATTGGTTAGTAATAATATCACAATTTTTGGACTAAAAGTCATATCTTATTTTGAATAGCAAAAAAAAAAAGTATATTACAACATGTAAAAATTGATGTTCTTAGATTAATAGAAAATATTTTAGTTAAAAAAAATATGAATCATTAGATTATTGATAGTAAAAAAATATATCGTAACATATCTTTGAAGCAAAACTTAAACTAAAATATAATATATTATATGAGGATTGAACATTTTAAAAATAGAGGAAAAAAGAATAAAATTTTGAGAACTTAAAGAGAAAGAGAAAGAGAATATTATTTACATAAAGATTAAAGTAGCAGGCTTCTCTGTGTCTCTCATCTTGTAATGCTACCCAATGGGTTATGGTAGTTAATTAACCTGGTGCTGCCTAAAACTTCTTTAAGATAGTACGTTTAATTATAAAACACTTTAATTACTGCAACGAGAACTCAAACAAGAAGATCAATCAAAAGCATAGAATATAGATCGATCTCGAGCTCATTAGCTAGTAGCAGTGAACCCAAACTCAGCAAGCAACAAAGTCATCAAGTAAAAGTTAAACATATAAAATCTGAAATAACAAACCCAAATAAAGAAAGATTGAAAGAAAGAGGAGGATATATATATATATATATATATAGAAAAGTCTAGTCAGAATATCAGATGTTCATAAGATCATGTACTATCACCAGATCTCCTATATTCCAAGTGATAAAAAATGAAGGAAAAAGAACCAAAGGAAAATCACCAGAAGCTATGAGATCTAATAGATCAAAAGAGAAATAAAATAAGTTAAGAGTAGGTAGTTACCTAGAGGAACTACAGAACTCATAAAGCTTGCCACGGTTGGAGAAGATGATGAGGGCAACTTCTGCATCACAGAGAACAGAGAGCTCATAGGCTTTCTTGAGAAGTCCATTTCTTCTCTTTGCGAATGTGACCTGCCTGTTTATCTTGTTCTCTATTCTCTTCAGCTCCACTCTTCCCCTCCCCATATCCCTTAATTATTTATTATTTGTTATTATTAATATTAATATTCCCACCCTATCTACTCTTCTCTCCTTCAAAT
Source organism: Biancaea sappan (assembly GCA_037074585.1). NCBI lineage: Eukaryota > Viridiplantae > Streptophyta > Magnoliopsida > Fabales > Fabaceae > Biancaea > Biancaea sappan. Next base: position 67,971,785 of record CM073492.1, read on the forward strand.
TTCCCTTTTCTGTATATTTTTTTGCTATTTCTATACAATCTCTTCCCTCTTTCTTCACTTTTCTTGTTTTCTTCTTCGATCGCCTTTCTACACCTCCAGCAACCAGCTGATCCTTCTTTTCTGGGTCAGTACCCAAATGCAACCATATTTGTGAAAACGGAGAGAAAGCTGGGAACTTTGAAAGCCCTAGAGAGAGAAGGACCAAAAAATAAAGAAAGATCAGTAAGAGAGAGAAAGTGATGAGAAGAATTAATTTGGTGCTTTTGGGTTCTGCTCCTTCTTCTTTCTTTCTCTAAATTTGCTTTTTTACCTTCTGGTTTCTCCGATCTCTACTAGAAAATATAGTGGAGATTAGGGTTGGTGTTCTTTCTAGTTTCATACAACCTTCTTTTTCCCATGCTGCACTTGGCTAAGCTATTTTTGGTAAAAACATATTTCACCCACCCGCACCTTAAGCGCGTGTACAAGACGTCCCGTGCCCTGATGGTGGCTGGGGATCGAATGTGATATGCATTGGCGCGTCATTGTTGCAGCTGTCATAAGCGATATTGTCATGAGAAAAATCTGAGTCATTTCTCACTGAGTTAAGAGAAGTATCAGAACGTCGTCACTTATCTTAAAATGGACCCCCACGCGTCATTTTACCACTGGCTTCAATCTCTGTCACGCAAATAAATTGTTGGCAAGATTTTTCGTTCAAGTCACACATTTTTTTACATATTAATTGTGTGCTTAAATTATATTTAATATCCCTCTTGTTATAGATGTTAAGTACCTTCAATTTATTTTAGAATTTTTATTATTTAAGTTAATTTTTTTGCAAACACATATTCTATTATCATAAAAAAAAGATAGTGAGGGACATAAATCTCGGAATTTTCTCAGAAGTCTGTTGCCAACCCGAAGGAACAACGTCATTGTGGCGAGGGATAGGCTCGCTAATTTTCCTCACTAATTCTTGCTAACAAATTAGCGATGGATATTCCTTCGTAAAATTAATGATGGTTTCACAATTACATTGGTCTTGTTTACTTGCTAATTAGTGATTTATTAATGACAAAATTTCCCTCATTATTGCTCCCTTTACATCCACGCGATTCCCTCAAGAGTTTATAAATTTTATTTTTTGTCCCTTTCTTTTTTTTTTTTTAAATTCCAATAAACCCTGATTTAAAAGACTATATATATGAAATAATATCTATAGTGTTGGAATATGAGCCCTAAAGGCAATCAATCATCGACCATGTACAATTGTTTGTTATTAATAAAATTATTGGCATTCTACTTACATTTATATTACAAATGAGATATTGTCCTTTGACTTACGAGTAAGGGAAGATGAGGGATGATATGATTATCTCAATGGACCTCGCCTTTCTTATAATCTCCAAGTCTAGAATGGTTCATAACCAATGGATCAATTGGAACTAGGACAACTTTAATCCATTGAAGTTAGCACATAGCTACGCCCTCTCATATAGATGAGAATGACATATCCCTATAACTCTAGGACTCTTCCACAGTGCACCATTTTTCATAACTGTGGTCATCCATAATGTTACTCGAAAGGTGTTGAGTTCTCAATTTAGTGCCATTTTGATGCTAAATACCCTCTCTTTTGATTTTTTTCTTGTTGTCTTGTAATTTTTAGCTCATATTTTTGAGTAATTTAGATTAGTTTTAGTTTTCTTTGATCTTTTAATAAAAAGAGTGATTTCATGATTCTTTTATGCGATTTAATGGGTTTATTTGTTATTTTTGGTGTAGGTTGAGTTGGTAAAAAGTTCGTATTAAAAGATGGAATGCTAGAGTTGAAATTCTGAAAATGCTGATGTGAATGCTGTCTCCCACAGCTATAGCGGTAGAATCTACCGCTATAGCGGTGGAGTGTTGAAAAAAGGATTTTGGAGCCTTCTTCTCTGCTAGCCAGCGCTATAGCGACAGATCTTCACCGCTATAGTGGTAGAACCTGAAAAAACTCATTTTTAAGCTTTCTTCTCTGCCTCCCACCGCTATAGCGGTGGTTCATGATCTTGCACTGATTTAAATGTGTCAAAACATATTTTCTAGGGTATTCTGAGTTGGAGATAGAGGGGAGGCACCGATTTCTGTTAGAGGAGAAGGAGGAATCCATTCTCGAAGCCGATCAAGCCTGAATTCCGTCAACTAAACCTCGGATTCATGGAGTTTGCTCATTCTTTTACTATTTTCTGTAGTTTTAAAGCCATGAGTGGCTAATTTTCTTTTCTAGGGTTACAATGAACCCAATTTCATATTAGGATTTGTATTTCTCTTGAAACTTGTGATTCTTTTCAATTTAATACATACCTATCATTCATGTTTACTGTACTTGTTATAAAATTGGCCACTTTATGACTTGTTTGTTGCTTTCGTCGAACTCGGGAGAGGGAGATGCTGGTAGAACACTGAATGATTAGGGTGAGTGATAGAACTTAGGGGTTTTACTTGTTAATTAAGAGGAATATTAATTAACCTCGTTTAATCAAATTAGGTTAACATTAATTCGACTTAAACTCACATAAGGGATTGTGTAGAGTTAAATAGCTTAATTTAGGTTCGGGAGAATCACTTTCAGCCGTTAGAAAACCTAAGATTAATGTGTATAATTGATTTGAATCACAAGTGTTAGAGAGAATTAGCAATTCCTAGAAAGAAAGAGGGGGATTAGTAACTCTAGGCTTTTTATTTGAATTATTTCCCTTCGATTCTATTGCAATTTGATTTTACTTTCAATTAGAGCTTTCTAAAATCAAAAATTGGTTTGCCTAAATAATGCGTCTGAATTTTTGGAGTACTTAGCACGTTAGTCCCTGTGGAGACGATAACTCTTTAATCATTTTTACACTTGTGCGACTGGTGCACTTGCCAGAATGCCCAACAAGTTTTTGGCGCCGTTGCCGGGGACTAATGGTTTTAGCTAATATTCTAAGAAATTTTAAGGTGCTAGCTTAGGCATTTATCTGTTTTGTTTTATTTTGTTTTAGTTTTTTTTTTATTTGTTTTTGTGTAGTTAGTCATTTAGCATTATTTTTGTAATTTCCTTTTTGTTAATTCTGACTAGAGTTTTCTATTGTGTATGCGAGGCACCACTCATACGTCTGATCTTCTTTTTGAGCTTGAGATTGAAAGACTAGCAAGGAGAACTAGAAGGGAAGTGAACGCTAGAAGAACTCAAGTGAGCCAAACTACACAAGAAGAAATTGCCGATGATAACCAGAACCATCGGGACGTTGACGTTAATGCTGGTAATGGGGCTGGTAATGAGCCTCAGGAGGATGACAACAGAGCTGTGTGGGATTATGCATCACCCACTGAGGCTGGACATGCGTCCAGTATAATGAAACCTCCACTTGTTGCAAACAACTTTGAAATAAAGGCAGTCTTGATGAATTTGGTCCAGCAGAACCAGTTTGGAGGAAGCCTGATAGAAGACCCAAACAACCACATCACAAACTTATTAGATATCTATGACATGGTTAAGATGAATGGGGTAAGTGATGATGCCATACGTCTTTGTTTGTTTCCTTTTTCCTTAAGGGATTTGGCTAAGAGTTGGTTGAACGCTCAATTGAGAGGGAGTATCACAACTTGGGATGAACTCCAAAAGAGGTTTTTAGATAAGCTCTTTCCTCACTCAAGGTCAATCAAATTGAGGAATGAGATCATAGCCTTTTATCAGCATGCAGGTGAAAGTTTATATGAGGCCTAGGAACGGTTCAAGAATTTAGTAATGAAGTGTCCAAACCATGGTCTCCAAGAGTGGCAGCAGCTCACTATTTTTCCCAGTGGTCTCAGATATAAGACTCAAGATAAGTTAGACACTGCAGCTGGTGGTGCTTTGATGGCAATATCTATAGTGCAAGTAAGAGAGATAATAGAGACTATGGGGGCGAGCCAAAATGCATCAAGCCGATCCAAGAATGCTTCAAGAAGGGGAGTCATGGAATTAGACACCCTAAATGCTTTGTTACCTCAAAATGAAGCATTAACCAGGAAAGTGGACTTGCTATACTCAAGACAGAATGAGTCGGCGAAGGCTGTGGAGGGGCTCATGCCAATGGGCGTTGTGAGGAATTTCCTTCAATGGAACAGTTAAACTATATGGGTAATTTGCAGAAGGACCAGAACAACCAATACTCTAACACATATCATCCGAGTTCAAGGAATCATCCTAATTTTTCATGGAGCAATAATCACTGTTTGAACCCTTCAGCTGCATCCTCTAGTAAGCCATCTCACCCTCCTGGCTTTAATAATCAGAGTAATTATCCTCCTCAAAATAGAGCTCCATTACCTCAAGTGGAAAAGAAACCTTCAATGGAGGATATGTTCATGAAGTTCATGGAAAGGAGCGAGTCAATGTTCCAAACTTAGAATTTGGCAATCAAAAATTTAGAGACACAAATGGGATAGATGGCACTTGCTTTAAAAAATAGGCCACAAGGTAATCTCCCTAGTGACACCGAAAATAACCCAAGAAGGAAGGGGAATGAGCATTGTAATGCTGTTATCTTAAGGAGTGGCAAGGAGCTTCCAGATACTATTACATCACATGATCCACCTAAAGATGTGATTGTTGAAGAGGGAAAAGATAAGGTTACTGAACCTCTAACTGAGGAAGTTGATGTTTCAGAGAAAAAAGGTAAATATGGAAGGGTGGTAAAAGATAAAAGGGCTGAAAGTTTTGTTCCACCATTACCGTATCCTCAGGCTCAAAGGCCCAAAAAGAACAATGAGAAGCAGTTCAACAGATTCTTAGAGGTATTGAGTAAATTGCAAATAAGCATACCTTTTGTTGAAGCTTTGGAACAAATGCCTATGTATGCAAAATTCATGAAGGAAATGTTGCTGAAAAAGAAGAAGATGGGAAATAATGAAAAAGTCACATTGAATGAAGAGTGCAGTGTAATCATACATAAGAAGTTACCCCCAAAACTCAAGAATCCAGGGAGTTTCTCCATCCCCTATACTATTGGGGATGTCACATTCAAGAAGACTTTATGTGATCTTGAGGCTAGCATCAATCTTATGCCACTATCAATTTTCAAGAAACTCGGGATTAGTCAAGTAAAACCAACTATGATGACTCTTCAGCTCGCCGACTGATCCTTGAGACATCCATATGGGGTAGTAGAAGATGTGCTAGTCAAAGTGGGAAAATTCTTCTTTCCTATGGATTTTGTAGTATTAGACATGACGGAAGATGAGGAAATCCCTCTCATTCTAGGTAGGCCATTCTTGGCTACTTCGGGAGTGGTAATTAATGTGGCTCATGGGACATTAACTCTGACAGTTCAGAAGGAGATAGAGACTTTCAATGTGTTTGATATTGCAAAATCATCGATGGAAAAGGAAGCCGGCAATAATAGGGAAGAAACAATGGCGATTCAGCTTCAAGACTCTTCCATGGGTTTTTGTGATCCAGGATAAAACCGGTAAAGTTTGGTTGAAGACTATAAACTTAGCGCTCTTGGGAGGCAACCCAAGTTTATTGCTTTTGTAATTTTTTTTCTTCTACTTTTTTTGTTGTAGTTTGATGTGCTGCTATTGGTAATATTTTAATTGCTATTTATTATTTATTTTGGAGTTGAATTGATAAATGCTGATTATGGTCATGTTTATTATCTTGGTGAATGGCAGTTAGGATATTCGTAATAGCATTTTGTTTTGTTTTGTTTTGTTTGTTATGTTGTGTCTTCTTTTCCTCTATTGTGCTGATCTGGGACAGTGAGGACACTGTCAAATTTAAGTTTGGGGGAGAGGTTTGTTCATGGGTTTCTTCTTTGAGAAAATTTTGGTTAATTTTGTGTTGTCCATACGCATGTGTAGTAGAAGGAAATTTTTGAAAATTTTGAAATCTGAAAGTTTGAAGTTTTTGGCAAGTCAAATCATGTCAAATGCAATTCTTTGTAAGAGTTACCTCTTGAGTTTGCTAATCTTAAGTTTTCATATTTTGTAAGTGTTAGCCCTATCACTTCAAAATAACAGGAGTCTTATTTTTGTCTCTTTGAATGTTTTTTAGATCATTTTCATATTTATATATATAAAAAAAGTTCAATAAGAGGCTAGTGAAAAAAGGATTCAATAAGGGGATATCTGAAAGTTTCAATAAGGGACAGGCTCCTGTAATTAAAATAAAATGAGAAAATTGGCAAAATTAGGAAGCTATATCATTGAGAACAAAACAGTGAAGCCCTTGAGAATCGAAATAAAACGATGCTTTTGAGAACAAAAAAGTAATTTAGTTTTGGAATTTTTGTGAATTTAGTTTTATAAACTGTTCCAAGAGGTGAAGCTTTGATTTCAAATTTTCTTGTGGTTTGGTTAACACTTCTTTTTGAATCCTTAAGATTGCAAACTCTTGAGTTAAATCTTTTGAGTAATGGTTTGATGAGGCTTGGTTTGTTTTAATTCACATTTTTAGATCTTTACTTCTCCTAGTTGCACATATTCATGGTCACACATATTTTTCTCAAAATTTTTCTCATTGAAAGTTTTTGCTTGAGGACAAGCAAAGGTTCAAGTTTGGGGGAGTGTTGAGTTCTCAATTTAGTGCCATTTTAATGCTAAATACCCTCTCTTTTGATCTATTTCTTGTTGTCTTGTAATTCTTAGCTCATATTTTGAGTAGTTTAGATTAGTTTTAGTTTTCTTTGATCTTTTAATAAATGGAGTGATTTCATGATTCTTTTATGCGATTTAATGAGTTTATTTGTTATTTTTGGTGTAGGTTGAGTTGGTAAAAAGTTCGTGTTAAAAGATGGAATGCTAGAGCTGAAATTCTGAAAATTCTGATGTGAATGCTGTCTCCCACAACTATAGTGGTAGAATCTACCGCTATAGTGGTGGAGTGCTGAAAAAGGGATTTTGGAGCCTTCTTCTCTGCCAGCCACAGCTATAGCGGTGGATCTTCACCGCTATAGCGGTAGAACCTGAAAAAACTCATTTTTAAGTTTTCTTCTCTGCCTCCCACCGCTATAGCGGTGGTTCGCGATCCTGCACTGATTTAAATGCATCAAAACATATTTTCTAGGGTATTCTGAGTTGGAGACAGAGGGGAGGTGCCGATTTCTGCTAGAGGAGAAGGAGGAATCCATTCTCGAAGCCGATCAAGCCCGAATTCCATCATCCTAACCTCGGATTCATGGAGTTTGCTCATTCTTTTACTATTTTCTGTAGTTTTAAAGCCATGAGTGGCTAATTTTCTTTTCTAGGGTTACTATGAACCCAATTTTAGATTAGGATTTGTATTTCTCTTGAAACTTGTGATTCTTTTCAATTTAATACATACCTATCATTCATGTTTATTGTACTTGTTATAAAATTGGCCACTTTATGACTTGTTTGTTGCTTTCGTCGAACTCGGGAGAGGGAGATGTTGGTAGAACACTGAATAATTAGGGCGAGTGATAGAACTTAGGGGTTTTACTTGTTAATTAATAGGAATATTAATTAACCTCGTTTAATCAAATTAGGTTAACATTAATTCGACTTAAACTCACATAAGGGATTGTGTAGAGTTAAATTGCTTAATTTAGGTTCGGGAGAATCACTTTCAGCTGTTAGAAAACCTAAGATTAATGTGTATAATTGATTTGAATCACAAGTGTTAGGGAGAATTAGCAATTCCTAGAAAGAAAGAGGGGGATTAGTAACTCTAGGCCTTTTATTTGAATTATTTCCATTCGATTCTATTGCAATTTGATTTTACTTTCAATTAGAGCTTTCTAAAATCAAAAATTGGTTTGCCTAAATAATGCGTCTGAATTTTTGGAGTACTTAGCACGTTAGTCCCTGTGAAGACGATAACTCTTTACTCATTTTTACACTATATTACTTGTGTGACTGGTACACTTGCCAAAATGCCCAACAAAAGACTACATGTATTTCCTATTGTCATTTCTCAAATGCACACAACTCATGTTCGAGCAAACAGATAAGTTCAACACATCTTAACACCACAATGCATGGACCAACTAGTCATTACTCACACACAAGACGTATTCATACACATAGGATAATTAGCGCAATTGTGCTTTCCACTCATAATTGTGCTTTCCACTCACAAGCCAAGTAATCATCAAATGGTGATACTGTCTTTTCTTTCCCTAAGATGCTCTCATTCACACTATTAATACTTTAAATACTCTTAATGTCACATCCTCCAATTCGAGTTAGTGACCCGCACGGAGTGGACCCCATGCCACCTCCGTAAGCCTTATATTAACACCACACATGAATATAAAACACAAGATAAAGCACTCATCATAAGATATTCATTTCAATTCCACCACTTAATCATATAATACCAATGAATATATATATATATATATATATATATATATATATATATATATATATATATATATATATTTATTTATTTATATATACATGTATCCATGTTTGCTAACATTCCCCTTTTTGAAAAAGATGTGCCGAACCAAAGAGTAATATAATAAAACATGGTCACCAGAGTACAAAAAAATACATTAGAATCTTCACAAGATAATCTATCAACCATCCTAGGAGTTATATTCAGTTGCAGAGCCAGGCTCCCATTCCTAAAATAAACAAAAGACTATTTGGCACCAATCATTGGACAAGAGGGTCAGAACTAAGAGGCCCTATTACTCTTCGTGCAGAGACTCAACATCCAACTCAGAGTCTGCAAGGAAACACACCAGACAAAGAGGATGAGTACGGTTACTCAATGAGAAAAAATATAGATAAAAAAGAAAAGTGTATTCTTATAAGTATAAATAATCCGACCAAAACAATCTTCACGGAAAATATATTGATAGCATTGGTTTCACAACCACTGATTTAGAATCATATGAAAGGTATATTTAAAAACATGGGTATCCTTCTGTAAGATCCGAGTTCTAAGGGTCTATAATTTTTGTGTGTAACTTACTGTAACTATTGTGGTGACAAAATTCTTGTGATTGTGGCTATTAGCTTTGCCTTACATTTGAAATGCTTGGTATCAGGAAAATTTGTGATGTGTTGTGTTTTAATTGAAATCTTGCTAAGTGTGAGGGATGTTGACTTTTGGGAAAGTAAGCATCAAGGACATGTAGGAAAATTTTTTTTTGGTTGCCTCTTAAAACTTTTCTTCTGAAGCATTGTTTTTGCATCTTATTCAAACACCTCATTCTCACATTCCCTCCATGGTCAGCGACGCCTCTCTCCCAGAAGCTCTTCATCTTTTCCTTTTCCAAGCTCCTTAGTGGTGATAGTTTCTCCTTCCTTGGTGAAGCTTCAAGTCTTGTAAGTGTTCCTTCCCATCTTCCCTTCTCTTTTTCACATCTCATGAACCCTAGGTAGAAAATGTGGGATTTTCTGAAAACGAGGAGTTAGGGGTAACTTTAAACCCTTCCCTTGTTGTCTTGTGAACCTTGATGGATGTCTTCATGAGGCGAATGGTAGGAAAACCATGTTTTGGGTAAACTCTTTGGCAAATCAGAAAATTTGGGAAGTTTGAGGAAAACTCTTGATTAATAATTCATGTGTGGTGTTTCCATCTAGCTTGGGTGTGCATTTTCTATGGTTTGATGGAGCTTGGGATGAGTATGCATTATGTTTTAGTTTGGAAAGTTAGAATGATTTTTGGGATGAGTTTTTGGGGTTGGAAATTTGTTTGTTGAAGTCTGGTGGCAACCAGTCAACCGTCGTGGGGAGACTGTTGACTAGTTGCCTCTGGTGCGTTATCCAGATCTAACAGAAATGCACAAGTTGACCAGTTGCTCTCTGTCTGACTGACCAATTTTATTTATAGTTTTACTGGTTGACTGGTAAGGATTAATTGGTCAACCAACTACTTCTGTCGAGATTGGTTGGATCAAATCGGTTGGCCACAAGGTAAGGGGTGGTCAATCGGTTGGTCACTATCAAGAATGGCTAATTTCAGCTAGTCGACTGCCAAGTAAGGGGGCCATTGAGGCAGTCAACTAGTTGCTTCTAGAAATTATTTTGCAAAGATGATTAATTCTTTCTTTTTCCATGTGCATGACTATTGTGGTGCAATTCTATAGCTTGGGCCATCATTGTTATACTCATGAATTTTAAATTCACTCTATGAATGTGTAAATTCACTCGATGAATGTGTAAATCTTATTATATGTTCATATGTGAAATTTTGGGATTAATTTGAAATTTTGTGAAATCATAAAAATCTTGGATTCTCTAAATTTTGTTTTGAAAAATTTTCAAGAAAATCTTAACTGAGGGACTTAACTAAAATTGATGATAATGATTTTTTGGGACTTATTTGGAACTGTTGGGCAAAGTGGAGCTCCTAAATTTATTGGAAAAATACGAAAAGAAAGAAATAAAAACAATTTTGAACTTTGAAAGTGAGTTGGGAATTGTTATTTGAAATATATAAGGACCATAGTGAATAAGATTTTAGAAATTGGTGGTTCCTTATGATTATAATAAAGAGAATGGACAAGTGGCCCATGGAAAGCCACACATGTGTGCACTTTTTCTTTCACTCGACATAAAGCCCCAAATCCTTCAGGAGAGAGCCACAGAACCTTGAACCATCGGATATGGTAGCTGTGAAAAAGATAGAGGAGAGAAGACGAAGATGGTTGTTGCCGTTCTATTCCTTGATCACTGGCGACTAGATGTCTCTTTGGCGACCACCACTCTTCCTTTCCCCTTTCTCCTTTTCTTCCTTTGGTATTCTTCACGACTTGGACCAAAATTAAACATCGAGAGAGGGAGATTCATTTGAGATGGAGTGTGAGGTTCAACCACCAACCCTTGGCCCGTGAGGGACATATCTGGAGGTTCATGGTGGCAGGGGAAACTAGCACTGAGGGTCAAACTGAGAGGGACAGAGCAAACAACCAAGAGGTGAGGGCAAAACTGAACTCATGATCTTTGATGCAAAAATTCACTATCTTTAACTGTTTCTGGTATAGTTCTTTGTACTTGATGCTGGTTAGGGAAATATAACAACATATATGTGTGTGTGAATTGATATTTGAGAGTATATATATGCATGTGTTGGTGTGAGATGTTACCCAAGAACATGTGTATACTTTGAGTATGAAAATTCTGGGTTGAGCCATCAAAGTTTGGGAAATATGTGAGAAAGAACACGGGGGAAGAGAACGATATAGGGACGACGTCGGGTAAGAGAAGTCTTGATCAATTTTTTCTTTTGATTTAATTCCTTTCTAAGCTTGTATATGCTTATTGATGTTTGGGTGAGTTTTGTTTGGAAGTCTAAGCCTTTAAAATAAAGGAGTTAAGACCAGAATGATGAGTTTAAGAATGGTCTTTTCTGCTGTACTGGTTGAAGAAGACAACCGAAAATTCTGCACTCAGTATTTGTAGGCTATATTTAATTAAATTTGGAAAATTCTTCTACAAACTCATTGGTTAAATAATTAACTAATGAAATTCTCTACATGATTATTTTTCTGTACAATTATCAATGGTTGTGTGGCTTGATGGTTCTAAGTGGGACTAAAACACTACAAAAATTAATTCACTAATGGGCCATGAAAGGAAAGTATGGTAGGTTTGAATGTTTGCTGGTTTTATGTGCTTTTATATAACCAAATCAACTCATAAAATCATGAAACTTGGTGAAAATATTCTTTATATAGTGAAAATCTGATCTGGAAAGTTTCAAGGTCTTTTAAATTATTTTGTTTGGTCAAATGAGCATAGAAACAACACTTGCTCAGTGCAAAGGAAAATTTGTGCAGTTTTGGAAATTTGTTTGGTTTTGGTAGTTAAATGTCTCCTTTTGACCTGAAATTTTTCTTCCATTTATTCAAGATATAAATCTAAGGATCTGGAAAATTTCATGGGATTTGGAATTGTTTTAGTGCATCAATGGCATGCAAAACTGAGATCCTCATGCTGCAGAGGCAGTCTGGACAGCAGCTGGAAAAATGTGATTTTGAGGGGGCAAACCAAAGTATTTCTTTTTGCAATTTTTATTTAAGATGTTAGACACATAAGGATGTTTCCTACCAAATTTCATAAATTTTGGAGTTGTGATGACTGCCCAGAAAATTCATCAAGTATAGGGTCTGAAATTTAGTCTTAAACAGAGCATGGGTGATTTTGTAGAAATTTAATTGGTTTAGAGGGGATTGGCTTCTAAGCTTTGTAGAAAGAGGTAATTAACACATAAAGGAGTAGTTTCATGGCTTTTAACTCCTAGATTGTTCATTCAATGGTGATTTAAATGGTCACACTAAGTCTAGTGAAACAATAAAGTGATCCTAAAGAAAACACCTTTCTCTTCATTTTGAAATGTAAATTATGTGTCTTGATACCCTTTTAATGTTGGAGCCTTGGTAAGGTGTGAAAGGGAAAATATTACTCTAGTTTGAAAAAGAATGAATTGTTCAAGCATGAATATGAATAAATTTATATAATATGTTAACAAGAGAACCTGATGATGTTGAATGCTATGAATGTTACATATGTGAATGTCAAAATTACTTAAGCTTGTCTCACATTTTACTTTTATGGGATTATCCATCCTAATGTTTGGGTCGATTATCCATCTATATATGTGCCAAGTGAGTTGTTACAACTATGTTGTAGATTACATGCAATTATATATATATATATATATATATTGTAATTCCCTTCCCTTGAAAAGACTTAACATATGAATCATTAGCTGTTATTACCATTAATTGATCAATGTTGGGGTAACTTTAATGTTGAGATATAGGTGAGAGATATTAATTAAATTTTCCTAGAACGGTGCACATAATATTAATTAAATTGTCTTGAAACGATAGACATGATATTAATTAAATTATCTTGGAACGGTGGATATAATATTAAATAAATTGTCCTGGAACAATGGACATGATATTAATTAAATTGCCCTAGAACTGTGGACATAATATTCATTAAATTGTCGTAGAACTGTGGGCATGATATTCTTTAAATTGTCCTGGAATGGTGGACATGATATTATTTATATTGTCCTGGAACAGTGGACATGATATTTTTTAAATTGTCCTATAACAGTGGACTTAATATTATTGAATGTATCTTGGAACGATAGACTTAACATTCTATAAATGAATTGGTATTAGGGAGGTATTACAATTGTTTATTTACACGTGTTCATGCAGACTTCATTATATGTGTGCCAAGGTTGTAACCTTGTATTGACAGTATTCTTTAAATTCTGATTATGAAGTTTGTATTGGCTACGTATGGTGTGCTTTAGCGAAGACATATAGGACCTTAAGGGTACCTGGTTTGCGAATTCTTTTATGCTTGTTGTTTCCCCTTTCTAAGTTTATGCTCCCTCCTTTCTTTGCATCCCTTGCAGGTCCTTTTTTATGGTTGGTGAGTCTCCATACGAGGAGTAGCAGAGTCTCCGGGTCTGCATTGCCTTATCTTGGAATATTGGTATGTCTAATGGTTTGGTATTTGAGTTTCTTTGTAGTTAGATAGAACACCTAAGAATCTTGTATTGGTTAAAAGGGAACCCTTATACGCTAGACTTATCACTGCAAAAATTTGACTTTTGGTAATGACTAAAGTTGCCACCAAAAGTCTAAAAGTCACTACTAAAATACCTTTGGTGGTGACTTTTAGTGGTGACTAAGTTGCTATTGAAAGTTTGCGGTTGAAAGGTTTTTGGTGGCAACTCCAAAAGTTACCTTTTAGTGGCAACTATAGTCACCATCAAAAGTCTTTTTTTTTTGCAAAAAAATGTGTCAAAAAAAAATGATTTTTGATCACCTTTAGTGTCGACTTTCAAAGTTGCCACTAAAAGACCTTTGGTGGTGACTTTCAATGGCAACTTTCAAAGTCATCACCAAAAGACTAAAAGTAGCCACCAAAATATCTTTGGTAATACCTTTGGTGGTGACTAAAAGTCGCTACCAAAAGTCAACAGTAATTTTTTTGGATTCGGATTGGTTTCTCGGGTCAATCCGAGACCCATTCGACCTGTGCGAGTCTTAGTCGGTCCACTAACTCACTGCTCCGTGGTGACTCGATTTTTTTTGTGCAATATTCAAGTTTATTTGAAATTAAACCAAATATATGCATACCTGATATTTGAATCTGGGTCCCTTTCTTGCAACCATATGTGTCTTGCCATTATACCACCACTTTATTTGTACTATGTAAGGACAAAATGTTATATATGTCTATATATATATAGATAATCTGTTAAAATTATTTTAAGCCAAAAAATCATAAAACTGGAATTAAACAACATCTAACTTAACAAAAAGGAAATATATTATTTTTAATAGATTAAGAGATGAAAAAATAATTATATATATATATAAATTGACTTTTGGTGGGGACTTTTGAGAGTTGCCACCAAAAGTCAGACTTTTAGTGGCGACTTTCAAAAGTCTTCACCAAAAGTCAATTTTTTTAAATAAAATAAAAAAATTGACTTTTGGTGGCGACTGTCTTTAGTGACGACCAAAAGTTATTTTTATTGCAAAAAAAAAATTCGTTCCAAAAAATGACTTTTGGTTACATTTAGTTGCGACTTTTGGTTGCCACTATTCTACCTTCAAAATCACCACCAAAAAGTCTTTTATGGCAACCAAAAGTCACCACCAAAAGTAAACAACAATTTTTTTAGACTCGAATTGGTCGACAGGTCGACTCAAGACCCATTTGGACTTTTGGAAAGTCGACTTTTAGTGGAGACTTTCGAAGTCGCCACCAATGGCCTTTTGGTGACGACAAAAATTTTGGTGGCGACTTTGAAAGTTGTCACTAAAGGTTACTTTTAGTGGCAACTTTGAGTCGCCACTAAAGGTGACCAAAAATTAGTTTTTGGCATGAAATTTTTTTTTCAACAAAAAAGATTTTTGGTGGCGATTATTTTGGTGGCAACTATGAGAGTCGCCACCAAAAGTTTATTTTTTTAATTTTATTTAAAAATAATTAACTTTTGGTGGTAACTTTTGAGAGTCGCCACTAAAAATTTGACTTTTGGTGAAAGTCGGACTTTTAGTAGCGACTCTCGGAATCACCACCAAAAGTTGACTTTCAGTGGTGACTCCTTTAGTCGTCACCAAAAAGTCACCATTGAAAGTCTTTTTTTTTGTAGTGTAATTATGTGTTAATGGTTTGAGGCTAGGCTTACAGTGGTGGATAGAGTCCACCTTCGTGCCGGTCATGTTCCCAATATAGGGTGTGACAATCACTATCTTCCAAGTTAGCACACTTATGCTAAAGTATAGTTTGGAACTGAGGTGAGTGAAACAACATTATTTCTTTAACAAGGAAGTATGAAATTTATCCTAATGAGGTTCAAGAGTGCTAATAAATCAATGAGCCGATATGTCCATTACTTGATGTAATAAGATTGTGGTTTCCAAAGGAAACACAAGACTAAGCATGTTTGTGTATTTGATAGAGCTGTCAAAATAGGCTAAACACATTGGGTTGGCTCGGCCTAGCCCTATAAATGAGATAGGATGAGTTTTTTTTTAAAATAAAAAATTGCAATATTTTTTTTTAAATTAGTATTTTGGGTTTGTAATTTTTGTTTTTTGTTACTTTGGTCATTAGCTATCAAGGTCCTGTTGGTATTAAAATTGGCTCATGAAGGATGAAACAATGTATATGACTCAACCTAATGTTATCATCCAAAGGAGAGGCTTCTAAAATTAAAAATAAAATACATAATATTAATATCAACAATGTCATTGCTCAAATGCACAAAGATATAAATATTAGAGAGATTGGAGATTTAGAGTCGAGGTAAGATCCTTGAACAATATAGAAATGATAATATTATTGATAGACTCGACAATTCAATCAATCAATGGAGGAATATAATAAATGAAATTAAACAATAATACAAGAGATTATGTAGGATCTCAGTAAGCAACAATTTCCTTAGACCACAGCTAAAGTTGAAGGTATGTTAATTTTGACCATAAAAGCTATTATTATTATTTTTTTGTTTGAATCTTTGACACTAGTCTATGCTTATTTCTCATTATTTGAGCTTAATTGAATAAAGATGTCATGTATAATATGTTTTTTATTTTGTCATGTATTAAATTTAAACTTATAATAAATATTTATATTATGGATAAAGGAAAATATTTTTTAATAAAAAGTGTGGGATGACCCAGCCCAGCCCACGACCCATCACAGCCCATCCTTATTAAAGGCCCTGCAGGGCTTGGCCCGCTTGATTCCTCTAGTATTCGAGTGTTTATGGTGAACTGGATGTGTGATAATTGTTGTGAATTATTAAGTATGTATTATTCTGTGGTGTGGCACCTATCTTGTTCCATAATAGTGAGGTATAGTACATGTCACGACTAAACTGTGACACTTGATATAATTAATTGTGTCATGGTGTGGCATTTGTGTGTTGTATTAATTCCTTTTTTCTACTATGAGTTGCTAGTTATTGAATGTTGGTGAAGTTGAGGAATAATTTGAAATATTCCATATCTTATGCTGTTTATGTTGTTACTCAATGGGTATTTGATTACTCATACTCTTTGCTCTTGAATCTTTCAGAGTCTGTAGCCGAAGTTGGTGACGCGTATGAAGAGTAGTGAGCCCTCTGTGACATCAACCCTATATCGAATCTTTGGGTTGGTCTTTGTGTTAAATTTAGAAATTCATTTTGGAATCTCTAGAGGTCACTCTGTTATTACGTAGGTAGCCTAGGACTTTTTGTATGTAATTTGGAATGTGATCTTGGGGTATGGCTATTCTTTTGGGAAACAAATGATGAGATGTCATCTATTCTTTTGTATAAACTATGAATGTTCAATAGATGGGATGGAATAGCATTTATTGTCTCATGTGTTGTGCAATTGAAATTATGCCTTCTTATGCACTAAAAAGGATTTTGTGGTTATATTGTGTTTATTGAGCTATGTTGTTAGGCTTACTATGTGAGTGTGGTCACAAAACCATGCTTGTCAAATGTTGTGTTTTGAGGATGTGACACCTTCCAAACCTTCCAATTTTTCATAGTAGAAAGGCCACCAAGCTTCCCATTGTGTTCTATCTCATGTAGTTGAGAGGGCCACACAAACTTCTCACCTCTCAAATTGGTCATGGTGTGGAGGGCTACACAGGCTTCCTTACCATCCCATTAATTTATATGCATAATAGAGGGCTCATGTTTCCCCTTTAAGAATGTACATTCATCATCTTTAAGAGGGCCACATAGGCTTCTCGTTCGATTCTTTTTCATAGTGCTAGAAGGGTCACACAGGCTTTCTAGTCATTATCTAGTCATAGTGCAAATAAGAAGCTTCACATCTTTTGAACTACCATTGGTAATCGTCTTTTGGAGGGAAGAGGAGGATGGCCATGGAAGCTTTCCTTTGATGTCAATAGTCATGGTGCGATGAAGGCCAAAGGCCCCTCGTACTACTACTATCCTTTATTTCTTATAACAAATCCCAATTCATAGCATAAAGGTAACACTTTGATTTATTTCATAACCAACATAAAATCTTAGGTGTTCTATCTAACTATAGAGCGACTCAAACCCACTGTAACTACCATACACCAATCAACATTCTGAGTTAAGGGAATGCAGACTCAGATACTCTGTTACTCCACGTATGGAGACCTACCAACTAAACGAGAAATTTGCAAGGTGTATAAAAGAGAGGGTGAGTATAAAACTCAGTGAGGGAAAACAAACAACTGTAAATGAAATACAAACCGAGTACCCGTCATAAAGGTAGGATCATTGGAAGATCCCACCCACTGCCATCAGTCCATACCACACATTGGCCCACATAACCTACTCTTAAAATACAAATAAGATCGCCAACCCAGGACCACTGCTATATAGTTTAATATGACTAACAATTTCCATATAAATCCATGAAGTTCATGACACACACACACATAAATTACCATCATCAAGGACATAGTGTAAATTATACAAGAAATCCATGTTTATACAATAAGAGTTCATTCTATCATATGGATGTCCATGTAGCCTTACACATGGGTCTATATTTGTCACACTATTATCCAATTGGATTCTAGGACTCTTCCCACAATGCACCTCTCAAGTAAAATGGAAGAGGAAGTTAAAAAATCAAACCCTTACCTTAGTTCTTAAAGCTTTCTGGCGTGAAGATGAGTTCTGATGACCGAAAATGCTTCCACTCACAAAGGAAGAGCCAAGATCTTGTGTTTTTTTTGGTGAGTGGGGGTTGGAAAGTGCAAGAAGAGATTGAAAAGGAGAGGTAGACGAAGCAAATGGGAAGGGGAGAGAGAAGTCTGATTTTGACTAAGTGTTGGAGAAGCAAATTTTCAAATATTGCAACTTAGCCCTTTCTCTAATTTCTTCATGAATTCTAGAAGGGATTAAGTGCAAATCAAATAATTTACCTAATCAACTTAATTAAACTATTTTCTTTCTAAAATTCTCCCCACTTAGCAACTTTCATCTCACCACTCCATTTATTTATCCAACACCACTATTTTCAAAAAAACACAATTTTCCCCAAAACTTTAAATTCTTTCATATAGGTCTCGTTTTTTAGTTTTTCATCTACAATCAACTTTCTCTGACTCATCATACATGTCCTATGGATTATTTTCCCTCATTTTAAACATCACATCCATGCATATGTATAAGCAATAAATTCAATCACATACATCTATTTTCCTTGTAAGCAAGCGAAAATTTATTTCCCAAGTCCAAATATACATTTGAAAAACCAACACAATAATAATAGTTTTAATTTTGATTTTTTTTATCCAAGACGACACAAAAACCACAAGTACTACAGAGAACATCACTACTTGAGACTTTCAAAACAACAATTGAAACCCAAAAATAACTATTTAGTATGCTAAGATTGAAACATCAACTATGGTCTAGAACATAGTAGATTTCATTAGGGCAAATTTATGCAAACAGAAACCACATATTTCTATTGTCAACACATATCTTTATTGGCCTAGATTTTCTTTTCTGTCATTATTCTCAATCTTTAGCAGAAATGTTTTAGCTCTAGATATAATAACACGACCTTAAATCTTTTCCTATCCAGCACTCAACATGATTGAACAACACAAGAATAATCTTAATCAGAATTTTAGCAAAAAAGATCATGAGATTGGCCCCCTTACCTCTTGTCTTTGAACCTCCATTTTCCTCTTCCTCTGTATCCACATTTTTGATTCTGTAGATTTCTCTATCGCAATTAGTTAAAAACGCTCACACACTCCAAAAGAAAGAAGAAAAGGGAACAATGAAGCTTTGTTCTTCTCTCGGCCAAGCCATGTACATGAAAGAATGAAAATTATAATTAAGCTAACTCTACTTGTTCTTAGCTTCTGTAGTTTAATTTTTTGCCACTGTGAATCACCACAATGACAGCCCATACATGGACGAGATCCACCCAACGTGAAGGGAGTGAGAGGGTTTTAAGAGGCCATATTCTGATTATTCAACCCTTCCAAGTCAGCTTAAAAATTCAAAGAAGTAAAGAAGAGGATGAGAGGAAGGTACTCACGGTAGTTTACATTGAAGGACGATGAATTTCCATGGTTGTTTCTAATATGAACCTTGATGCAATACAATAAGATCCAAATTGTGAAAAAGAATAAATAACTCAAAAAGTCTATATTTAGATTAAAAAAAGATCTCGACTTAATATTTTTCTAAAAGTATAAACCTTGGTATAAGAAAGGGAGTTGGACACCACGCTCAAGAAAAGGGCAAGAAAGTGAGTGATAAGTCTCAATTGAATGCCATAAGACAAGTTCACAAGTTCTCAGAAGAACCAAGAAGTGAATTGCTCACAAATAAAATTCAGAATTCACGTGTCTTTCACCATGCGCCATACATAGTATTTATAAGCAAAAATAAAACCCTAATTTCCATATGCATAGGGAATCAATCTAGATCAGAAAATAAACAAAGAAAAAAAATTTCCTAATAAGCAACTTGATTGATTTAGGCAATCTAATTATAGGAGATATGACTAAATCAATTAATAAAAGTTTCCTAAAACAAGATAAGCAATCTGATTTGAAAACTTTCCTAAATCAAACAATTAAATGCTCCTCCATAAACTTTCCTAAATCTGATTTGGAAA
Organism: Biancaea sappan; assembly: GCA_037074585.1. Taxonomy (NCBI): domain Eukaryota; kingdom Viridiplantae; phylum Streptophyta; class Magnoliopsida; order Fabales; family Fabaceae; genus Biancaea; species Biancaea sappan. Next base: position 67,991,887 of record CM073492.1, read on the forward strand.
CTTGACTCCAATTAGGCACTTTTTTCCGTTAATGCTTCAATGCCCAACATGCTGAATTAGATTAATAATACTAGTATATTTGATTAACTCTAATTCATTATGGGTTGTAGTAGGTGTAGCCCAAATGTCTTGAATAAGTCCATTTAGTGCTTCCTTCATTCTTTTAACTCTAACTCGTGTAATTGGGCCTCCCTTGATGAACATTAGATCCTTTGGGTTTTGACCTTGAACTTCTTGATTTGGGCTGCTACTTTATTCTTTAGGCTTTGGAATTGCATCATTCCCCCTTTCTTCAAAAGGATTTGTCCTCAAATCAGAATTTGCATCAAAAGGAGTTAAGTCAGCAACATTGAAAGTAACACTTACATTGTACTCACTGGTTCACGCTACTACGATGCCGAATCACTTAGAATTGAAATCGTGACAATTTTGCAATATAGTGATCCCCAGGTCGTATTCACTTAAGGAGCCTTACTTCTAACCACTAACTAATTGTTCTTAACGCTGATTACATTAATTAACTACACTGGGGGGGTTGTGACAGTAGTAGAAAAGCATACAAACAAAAGTTTAATCTTGCAGCAGTAGAACAGGTTTGACAACAAACAAAGAAATATCACAAAACACATGTAATCAATCTCTGGTTTTCTTAGAAGTGTAATCATCATTATTCCAGTCATTAATTAAGTTTTCTAGAAAATCTCCTAAAACTTAAACACATTGAGTCTTAACCGGAATCTTGCCCTCACACAATCGTATATTGGCAACCCAATCTAATCCTACTTACTAAACATGTATAGCAACCGCAAACATACAAGTCTAGTAAGGTTTACCCTCTAATGAAGTAATAAAAATAGAAATCAAAACTATACGTCTTTTCTAATAAAAGAAATATACAGAAATGAGAACAAGAGGCAAAATGAGTATTAAACTGAAATAGGTTAGATGAAAAATACTTATCTGTTTAAAGGCATTCAGATTACATCTCCTAGTTTCACCAAAGACTAATTACAAAAAATGGTTTTAGCCTTCCATAAGGACTAAAATGAAAAATACAGAGGAGAAACTACAAAGAACCCTAAACTACAGAGGAAGAGAGGAGGAAGAAGAAGCTGTTCTGTCTTAAAAAATGAAATTTGATGCCTCCTTGTATTCTGCCCTAGGAAAGAAACGAAAAATGGCTTCAGACTTGTCCCTTTCTCTTGCTAAAAAATGCAGTTTAGGTTTGGACAAGCTATAGCAGTAAATCAAAGGAGAATGGCATGAAAAAGGATGCTGCTAGATTGACTTTTCTACATAGAAGAGTTGACCTGTGAATTCGCCATTTTAGGTAAATTTTTGGAAAGCAAAAGGAGTTGAATGCATGCTCTGATTTAGAACAAAAGTGGGACCTACATCAGCTTATCCTAGTTAGCACCAAATCACCAAAAAGTGCCACATCAGCTTCCACATAAGCACGTTCATCAATTTAGCTCTCTAATTACGAAATTAAAGTACAATTAGTTCATAATTAAATTACATCCAATTAATTCTAAAAACATAATAGAATCAGAGAGTTCTCATGAAAATGTATACAATAGGACTAAGATAGGGACCAAAATATATATAAAAATGCCCGATATCACTTGCCAAGTAGGTTAAGTTTGTAGGCGTTTTCATTGACTTTTTCAATTACTTGAAAAGGACTATCTCCCCTTGGGAGTAACTTAGAACATCGTTGAGCTAGAAACCTCTCTTTTTGTATATGAACCCAAACCCAATCACCAGGCTCAAAAATCACTTTCTTTTGTCCTTTATTGTCTTGAGTAATATATTGCTCCGTCCTTTTCTCAATTTTCAACCGCACCTTGTCATGCAATTCCTTTATGTATTTGGCCTTTTTTGCACCATCTAAATTAATTTGCTCACGTATGGGCAAAGAGATAGATCCATTGGAGTTAAATGATTAAAACCATAAACAATCTCAAAAGGTGAATACTTAGTAGCAGAATGCATACTTCTATTATAAGCAAGCTCAACATGTGGTAAATATTCTTCCCATGTTTTCAAGTTTTTCTTAATGATAGCATGCAATAAAGTGGACAAAGTTTTATTTACTACTTCCATTTGACCAACAGTTTTTGGAAGATAAGTTGTAGAAAACAAAAGTTTAGTACATAATTTACACCACAAGGTCTTCCAAAAGTAATTTGAGAAATTAGCATATCTATCACTAACAATAGTACAAGGCATGCCATGTAAACGCTCAATTTCCTTGAAAAACAAATTAGTAATATGTGATGCATAATTGGTTTTATAACATGGAATAAAATGAGCCATCTTTGAAAACCTGTCATCAACCATATATATGGAATCCTTACCACTCCTAGACCTAGGTAATCCAAACACAAAGTCCATGGAAATATCGATCCAAGGTGCATTAGGAATAGGTAATGGCATTCACAATCCATGAGGCTTAACTTGCATTTGGCTGGTTTGCATGTAAACATCTATCACATATATGTATAACATCACATTTCATATGAGGCCAAAAGAAGTGTTCATGTAAAATATCCAAAGTCTTAGCAATGCCAAAATGCCCTTTTGATCCGCCTCCATGAGCTTTTCTTACAAGTAGCTCACAAAGAACACAGGCACACATAAACATTTTTCCTTGAAATAAGCCTCTTTGTACATAAGTATAAACATAGGCTGGTTATAAAGAAATGCTCTCTTCAAGTCACTTTCTTTTACATAGAAACTCTCTTTCTTCTTTTTTTCTTTTTTACTTTGCACTTCTTCACCTTTTTCCATTTCTCTCATGTGTATACTATCACATCCCAAGATCTGGGCATATGACTAGTATAGATGGTGAGCTTCACCTCACCTCTATAAGCATGTCTAACATAATTCTATTCCCCATTTTCGTTAATTCACAATCAAAATATAAATATATTTACAATTAACTATTAATTTTACATTTCATTGACAAAACTAATTATACAAGCTACATGATTTATCAACACAGTTTCACTACATAATATATATCAACATATTTATACATGTTCAATCTTATTATATCTATACATTTCCATCCTAGAACAACCTACCAGATTACAGAGCCTCAACTAGATTCTTACAAAATGAAAATAAAGACTGACAAGTAAATTTATCACGAACAAATGGGGAATTGGTCACCATACGCAACTCGATAGTTTCTTTTCTTTTACACCTGAAAATGTTGGGGTATGAATCATATTGACCCAATGAGGAAACCACTACTCTACCACAATGTATCTGTTCATTTATATATACATATATATATATATATATATATATATATATATATATATATATATATATATATATATATATGTATATATATACATGCAATCAATTTCATGCCAAGACCCATCTCCGTATAACTAAAATATTAAATAGGATTCATAGCATAGCACAAACAACATATTTCTACCATATATATCACATCAACAATACATTCCAAACAATCATAAGGTATACAATATTACAAATTCTTGTACCAACTAGATCGTCCAGGGTACCTCTGGATCGTTGCCTGCGGCTCCCACTGCATCCATCCCTATTGCTCCAATGATAAGAGACCACTGTTATCACTCCATTTATCTCATCCCATGGGATGCACCACCATGTCTTTCCTTTCTAGTCAAACACAATCACAACCAAGAATCATGAGCACAATTCAGTCATAGTATAATCAGCACAATCTCAACATCACAACACGTATATACAACATAAGTTAGTTCTGCATTGAATAATATCATTTAGGCTCTTAAAAGAAACTAAAAGTCAAAACTATCCAGATTTGTTTCTTCATTGAATAAGGTTTTGTTCTTAAGTTAGTTCACCAAGTTAAACTTTTCTAAAAATCACGAAATTTTCCAGTTCATGCCTACACATGTCAAGAAATACCTCATAAAAATTTTGGAATTTATCAGCTTCATTTGGTCACTCAAACTACATAAAATCAGAGCCATAAAAATATTATCATGTTCAACATGATAGCATGGGTTTAACACCCTAGACTAACTCTGTCCTAAATTGATCAGTTTGATCTTTCATCCTCTATTGGGCTTGTAGTCTTTAAGCAATATAGGAAAAAGAATGGGCCTATGGTAACTAACTGCTGAGCCGGACAAAGGGATTAAATAGAGGGGAGGGAGTGTGAGAAGGCATGGAAAGTATTGGGAATTTGGCTTGGGAGAGAACTAGGCCTCTCAAATGCCTAGCATATCCGTTTCTATGTTTATTGCTGTTCTGTAATTTTTGCATTTCCATTACTGTCTTGAGAGTTTACTGTTGAATTTATGGTTTATTTCCTGTTATTTCTCTCTACTATAATTTCCACCATTACCCACTGGTATTGGAGATTTATCTTAATTCAATAATATCAGTATTATTCAGTGTTAATCAGCAATTGTGATCTGTTAGAATTAATGGGCTTTATCAATTTGGTATCAGAGCCTGGTTACAATCAGGGAATGGCAACAAGAACAGAGGATATAGATGCTAGATTCAAGGAAGCTTTTGCTGAATGGAAAAGAGAGAAGTTCATAAAGGACATGGAAGAGATGAAGATGATGTTGAAAAGAATTTTGATGAGAGTAAATAGATTGGCAGCTGAATCAAGAGGGGAAGAATGTAAGAAGTTGGAGAAGGAACCACCCGATAGTCAACGACCATTAGAGCTTCTTCCATTTTCTGGTGTTTCGGCCAAATTAGAAGATATCGAGGAGCCATGTTCTTAGATGAATTCAATCTGAGAGCAAGAAGAACCAGCAGAACTGGATTTTGTCAAAAAGGAAGAACAACAAGAAAATACCATTTTACTGTTCGGCATCGAAGAGCAAAAATGAAGTAACATGAGTATTTCCTTCATAGGGGAAAAGAGAAGACAAAAGCCATTCAAATGGGAATGAGTTTGTTGCTGGCGAATAGAGGGGATGACGTGTTCTCTGAGGAGGATACTGCCCATTTTGATTTCAGTGCTTCTTCCATAGTGAAAGAAAGTCTGAAGAATGCAAGAAGATTCTCGTCCATGGCAGTAGCTGAAGATAACGGTAAAACTAAAAATAGCTGGATACTGGATCGGGTCAAAAAGACCTGTTAAGGAAGAAGCCCAATAGGATGGGTTGGCAAACCTAATGGGCAAGGGAGGCTTTATGGGCTATACTCCAGAAAAATAAAGAGGGTTTGCCCAAATATTTCATCTGTTTTGTGCTAAATAAAGCTGATCACTACTTTAGACTTACCCAAGTCTTTAGCCCGATGTCAACCTACCCGACCTAAAATTCTCTATCTGGTTTATCGGTCGAAACTCATCGATTTGTAAGAGAAAAGATCAGCTTGATTACTGCAACTGTGTCCTTCATGATGGGGGAAGGGAAGAATGTCAAAGGTGGTCCAACAGCGTCTCAGCCTATAAGAGAACAAACAATGTCAGATGAACATGTCGACAAACGTAGCGTCGACCATGAACAGAAGCCGGAGATCCCAATCTTCACCAGAAAGGACATGAAGGATTGGATTCTATGCGTCGAGAGGTACTTCACGGAGAATGATGGCGGGATGAAGAAAGGTTGATGCGATTTCGTGTTGCTTCCTCATCATTTTGGTTTCATCCTTCATGCTCGATCTATCCTTCATTGCATCGTGGCTCACTTGGATTTCTGTCAATAAGGTAGAAGTGCATGGAGGCATTGGTGAAGATGGTACACTTCAATATTTATTGGATGCTAAAGGTATTCCATATACAGATTCTAGTGCAGTACCCTCAAAGATTTGTATGGAAAAAGTTGCCACCTCTCTTGCTTTAAAACATCTTGCAAATTAAGACATTCTCATTTGGTTGAGGGGCATGGTGGATGTGATATTATAGTGGCAAGAAGAGGTCTAGTAACTTCCCCATATCATAAGCATTCTCAAGTTGACGATTGTTCTTGTCATTCTATAGTTGAACTATGCAGCAGACTTCATTCTTATGTGATTAAGGACAGACTTCTTGAGAAACTTTATATATGAGTAGACCCAAGTTTCCTGAAAACTCTTGCTTAGGTTTATTTGGATGGATTTTTGGTGGAATAGCTGAGCTTGATGATAATTCAAAAGATGCCAAAGCAAGTAAGTTGGACAATTTTATAGATAAGATAAAGTTGAAATTTGGAAAGGATGTACCTATACTATATGTTATTGATGATGACCATGGTATGGAATATGAAGAAATTGTGAAAATGGTGTCATTAGGCACAAGCAATCTAATGACAACGATCCATATCGCACTGGTAGATTTGGGGTTGGATTCAAGATTGGAGTAATGAGGCTTGGCAGCAATGCTCTTGTTTTTACCAAGAATGCAAATGCTAAATGTATAGCTTTCCATTCACAGTCCTTGAATGAAGGGGAAGAGAATATTGAGATCCCCATAGTTTGTTATTGCTGTCTAGGACAGCTCATGAAAGTGGATTATTCACTACGATCTTATCTGGAAGTTATCTTCTTAGTTCCAAGGATGAAGATTTGTGTTCAACATTCACTAGTTAGAAGTCAACCACTAGGAAATTTCTTTACTAAAACTGTTATTGAAACCAGTTGTAACTTGGTAAAGCTTGTACACTTGACTTTGGGGTTTAGTCAATTAGAATGGGAGTAGGCAAATTGTGGAATATTTTTGTATTGGCACGGCTGCTTAGTTGAGGCTTACAAGAGAGTTAGTGGCATGATTTATAAGGCAGATGTGAGAGATGTTTGGTTTAATTCTTTAGAAAGTCAAGATCAAGGTTCTATTAGGAAGCAGCCACCTTTCTCAACTTCAAATTCTCACCTTAAGGGCAAGGTGAAACTTTGAGGGTGAAGTAATGTTAGGCCCGTAGTCTTTAAGTAATATAGGAAAAGGAATGGGCCTATGGTAACCAATTACTGAGAGGGATAGAGGGTTAAATAAAGGGGGACAGAGTGTGAGAAGGCATGAAAAGTATTAGGAATTTGGCTTGGGAGAGAACTAGGCCTCTCGAATGCCTGGCATATCCATTTTTGTGTTTATTGATGTTCTGTAATTTCTGCATTTCCATTACTGTCTTGAGAGTTCACTATTGAATTTGTGGTTTATTTCCTATTATTTCTCTACTGTAATTTCCACCATTACCCACTGGTATTGGAGATTCATCTTAATTCAATAATATCAGTATTATTCAGTGTTAATTAGCAATGTGATTTGTTAGAATTAGTGGGCGCTATCATCCTCAAACATATCTTCAGAGCTAATTCCCTTCTACCAGAAAGAAACAATCATATTTTGGACCTCATTTTCAACACAATTTACACACTTAAAATTCTACCTTTCAGCCTCTAAACTAGAAAATTTATCCCTTCTTCAACCCCTAACAAATATGGTTTTACAGCAGCAGAAAAATTCTCACCTCTAATCCAATTATTGTCTCATATTTTTACTTTGAGTTATTGCTTCAATTAACATAAAAAAGCTCCCAATTTTAGAGTTTAACAGCCAATCACCATTTCAAAAATTTTGCATTAAATAAATCAAATTAAAACACTAATTTCCTGTAAATCTCTCTCTTGGACCTCAATTCTCTTTTCTATAGAAATTTATATTAAAAACAATTCCTACTCAAACTTCTCTCAGCAATTTGGATCACAAAGCTCTTAAACCTTGCTTTTAGCAATATAAAACTATCATACAAGTTATTTATCTCTACCTAGTCGAGAAGGTCAGCTGAACAGCAGCACATATGTATCTTACATGCTAAAACAAAGAAAGTTAAAGAGATGGATTCTATCATGCTCACCTCATCGTCAACTTTTTCTATGCTCTCAACTCCTTTTGATTTGTGCTCTGTTCCAACGTTGGGTAACAAGGGAGAGAAGGTCAGCTGAACAACAGCACATACATATCTTACATGCTAAAACAAAGGAAGTTAAGGAGATGGATTATATCATGATCACCTTATCATCAACTTCTATTATGCTCTCAACTACTTCTAACTCGTGCTCTGTTCTAGCGTCAGGCAGCAAGGGAGAGAATAAAAAAGGATAGGAAAAAAGGAAGAAGGATGTTGGCCACCATGGTGAGGTCTCTTTCTCTCCTCTCGCGTCGTTCACCTCTCCTCTTGTCACTGTACTCTCTCCTTCATCTCCTTGTCTCCTATAACTCTATTTCTTCCATTCAAATGACAGAGGAGGTCGACAGATTAAAGGTAGAAGGAGGAAGCTTCCTGGCAAAGGTGGTGGCCGATGGTGGCCACCACATCGAGCTCGTCTCTCTCGCCATTAGCTCCCTTTTTGGCCGTGCCTCTCTCATGAAGACGGTTTTGTGTGTGTGCCCTCTAGGGTTCCATTTAAGGGCCTCATTTAGTCTGATGAAAAGAAGGTACATGTGTACCACTTAGCATGTGCCACTTCAATCCCTTCTTAGTTTAAATTATACAAGGCCACTCCTCTTGAAGATTTTAATTCACTTGGGTCCTCATAAATCTTGTGAAAAAAGAAATTCTTAAAATTTTATATTTCATCCAAGTTTACTCTAACCTCTTATTCTATTTTTCTACTAATAGTTAAATAAATAAATAAATAAAATCTTTACTCATCTCAATGAAGCTTTCATATAGGTCCTTAAGAATACATTCTTGTAAATTTTCCAATTGCAACAAAATCCTTAATGTTTTTTCCAAAATTTTAATTTTAAAATTTGTAATTACACATTGGTTTCAACCAAAGTAACAGCCTGGGGTACCAAGGTGTTACACATATCCTCTTTTTTTTTTTTTTTACCTTTTTGTACATTATCACTCAGTTGTTTTGCATTGCTCTCCTTTTTCATGCACATTGGATGTTCATACACCTCTCGAGGTGTCATTGGTACAAGTGTAACAGATTTGTTATTCAATAACAAAGAATATTTGTTAGAGAACCCATCATTAATGACTCTCCTATCAAATTGCCATGGACGACCTAAAAGAATCTGGCTGTACTTACCAATGGAGAAAGACACTAGCACTTGTTTAGCAACCTTATTTTCCCCCCAATCATTCAATCATTGGAGCTTATAAGGCTTAGGATGCTTAAAAGTGGGTAAACTTAATTTTTCAACAAGTTCAATACTAGCGACATTGGTACAACTTCCTCCATGAATTATCTCGCTAGACCTCTTCCTCTTTTGCTTGCAAACTCAATACACACCTTGCTACCAGCATGTTGCCATGCTCGACATATTCTTGGTCACTTGCATCTTCTAATGGTGGCATCTCTTCATCATCTTCATTCTCAGATTCAATCTCACCATTATCCTTTTAAATCATTGTTCTTTGGACATTGAGACGCAATGTGCCCCATTCCCAAACACTTAAAAAACACTTAGTGTCTCTTATTTTAGATGCTTGAGGATTGGCTTTTCCTTGAGTTCTATTGCTGCTCTCCAACTTGTGATCTTTGAAACTCTCAAATTTAGGCTTAAAAGTAGCCTTGTCATCCCTCTTCCAATTTGACTTCCATAAGGAAGTTGAAGCTGAATTAGATTTGGCTCCTCTAATCTTCAATTGTTTTTCAACTTTCATGGCCATGTGCACCATGTCTTCAATCTCCACATAATGTTGAAGCTCCACCTCATTAGCTATATCATGGTTTAGACCATGCAAAAACGTTGCCATTGTCACTTTGTGATCTTCTTCCACATTTGCTCTAATCATCGCGATCTCCATCTCCGTATGGTATTCCTTTACATTCTTATAGCCTTGCATAAGACTTTGCAATCTATTATGCAAGTCTCTATAATAATGTTTAGGAATAAATCATTTCCTCATGATGGGCTTGATCTCCTCCCAAGTTGAAATTGGCCTTTCACGATTTCTCCTCCTACTCATCACATGTTGATCCCACTAAATAATAGCATAGTCAGTAAATTCAATGACAACAAGTTTTACCTTTTTCTCCTCAGAGTAGTTATGGAAATCGAATACAAGCTCCACCTTCTTCTCCTATTCATGGTAAGCTTCGGGATCGTTCTTTCCTTGAAAGTTGGGATTTTCATCTTGATGTTTCCTAAATTACCATTGGTTCTTGCTCCTTGAACTGCTTGCTCAAATCTAGCCTTAGGTGTGTTGGAACCACATTCATCCTTGCCGTACTCATCTTTGAAGTATTCTTCACTATTCACGTCACATGTATGCCTCAGCCTCCTATAGTGTTGATTGAAATACCTAGGCTGCCCTTTTTGGGAATTGGACTCTACTTGCTCTAGCCTTTCATCCATGCTATCAAACCTTAGATTAAGTCTGCTAAGGTTCCTTGAATTGCCTTCATGTAAAGTTTTATGTCCTCCCTTCTTGGTTCCTCATCCATCATGCCTTTGTCTCTACTTTGAGACATGTTTCCATTCTGCAAAACAAAGGTAAGAATAAAACCTCTTGCGTTCTTTCACATGTTTGCACTCAAGCAATGTCAAACTCTCTTGTTTCATGCAATTTCAGCTTTTACCCTCTTTTGCACTTACACACTCTTGCCTTTTACCACTCTAAATTCTTTTCTTTAGTTCTTGGAAGAACTATGGTTTCTTAAACAAAACAGCCTTATTATAGCGCACTTAACACCAATCACACACAATCTTCACAAAAAAAAAAGAATGCAACGTTCTTAAAAGAATATTTTTTTGTCAAAAGAAAGATCAAATGAGACTAACAAGGGTTTTAGAAACAAAAGGATAAGATGAATTCAAACAACAATAGAATAGTAGAGATAACAGTTGAATCAGTTCAGCCTTAATAAACTTGAATATTGCAAACAAACAAGTAATAAAGATAATCGCAGTCAACTTGCAATTTTGGCACCTATGAATTCTTTGTTTTCTTTTGATGATCAGAAACTTTTGCTGTTTTGCTCTTTTGATCTTTTTTTGTTTTGGTTCTTTTCTTTTTCTTTTTCTTTATTGTTTTGTTGATCAACTACAGAATTGACAAAAATAAATCAAATAAAGAAGCAAAATTAAAACTTGTAAGGTTGAAATTTTTGAAAAAAATTAGGAAAGGAAGGGAAAAGGGGGGTTAGCTTTGATACCAGATGATATGAACCTTGAAGCAATGCAACAAGACCCAAATTGCAGAAAAGAATAAATAGTCCAAAAATTCTAAATTCAAATTCAAAAAGACCTCGATCCAATACTTTACTAGAAGCACAAACCTTAGTATAAGAAAGGGAGTTGGATGCCACACTCAAGAAAAAAGGAAGAAAGTGAGTAATAAGTCTCAATTGAATGCCAAAAGACAAGTCTTGATAAGTTTACAAGTTCTCAAAAGAACCAAGAAGTGAATTGATCACAAATAAAATTCAAAATTCACGTGTCTTTCACTATGCACCATACATAGTATTTATAAGCAAAAATAAAACCCTAATTCCTATATGCATAAGGATCTAGATCAGAAAATAAACAAAATAAAAAATTTTCTAATAAGCAACTTGATTGATTTAGATAATCTAATTATATGAGATATGACTAAATCAATCAATAAAAGTTTCTTAAAACAAGATAAGTAATTTGATTTGAAAACTTTCCTAAATCAAACAATTAAATGCTCCTCCCTAAAATTTCCTAAATCTAATTTGGAAACTTGACTCCAATTAGGTGTTTCTTTCATTTAATGCTCACTACAAGAAAATTGACTTTCAGTGGCGACTTTTTGGTGGCGACTTTAAAAGTCAGATTTTTTAAAAAAAGTCGCCACCAAAAGTCGCCACCAAAAGTTTTTTTTTTAAAAAAAAAAGTCAGATTTTTTAAAATAAAATAAACAATTAGACTTATAGTCGCCACCAAAAGTTTTTTTTTAAAAAAAAAACTCAGATTTTTTAAAATAAAATAAAAAATTAGACTTTTGGTGGCGACTGTCTTTTTTTAAAAAAAATAAAAAAAAGTCAGATTTTTTAAAATAAAATAAAAAATTAGACTTTTGGTGGCGACTATAGTCAGATTTTTTAAAAAAATAAAAAAAAGTCAGATTTTTTAAAAAGTCAGATTTTTTATTTTATTTTAAAAAATCTGACGTTTTTTTTATTTTTTTTTTAAAAAAGACTTTTGGTGGCGACTATAGTCGCCACCAAAAGTCTAATTTTTAAAAAAAATTAAAAAAGTCATTTTTTTACTTAAAAAATTCAATTTTTTTTATTTTTCTTAATTTTATTTAAAAGAAATTTAATTTCTTAAATTTTTTAAATTTTTTAATTTTTTTAAAAAATTAGATTATTAGTAACGACTAAAGTCTATTTTTTTAAGTGAAATCGTTTTTTTTTTTTATGAAATTAGTTGAAGTTGGACTTTTGCGGTGACTCCAATAGTAATAATATATTTGCTTTTTGTTAAGTTTAATATTATTTTATTTTTGTTTTATAATATTTTTGACCTAAAATATTTTTAACAGATTATATATATAGATATATATAATATTTTGCACTTACATAACACAAATGAAGCAGTGGCAGAATGGCAAGACACACATGGCTGCAAGCAAGGGACCCAGGTTCGAATCTCAGGTATGCACATATTTGGTTTAATTTCAATTAAACTTGAATATTGCACACAAAAAAATCGAGTCAGCTCGGGATAGCGAGTTATTGGATCGACCAAGACCCGCACGAGTCGAATGGATCTCGGGTCGACCTTCCGGGCCAATCCGGATCTAAAAAGATGACGAGTGACTTTTGGTGGCGACTAAAGTCACCACCAAAGGTAGTTTTTGCTGACACCAAAAATCATTTTTTTCACGAATTTTTTTTTTGCAATAAAAATGACTTTTGGTGGCGACTAAAGTCGCCACTAAAGGTAACTTTTGGTGGCGACTTTGAAAGTCGCCACCAAAAGAATCAGCCACGGACTTACGCCAACAACTTTAGTCGCCACTAAAAGTCGCCACCAAAGACTTTTAGTGGCGACTTTTAGACTTTTGGTGGCGACTTTAGTCGCCACCAAAAGTCTTTTTTTTTTGTAGTGGCTTCATGGCCTAACATGCTAAATTAGATTAATAACACTAGTATCTCTAATTCATTATGGGCAATACTAGGCATCACCCAAATATCTTAAATAAGTCCATTTAGTGCTTCTTTCATTCTCTTAGCTTTAGCCCTTGTGATTGGACCTCCTTTGATGAACAATGGATCCCTTGGATTTGGAACTTGAACTTCTTAACTTGGGCTACTACTTTGCTCCTTAGTCTTTGGATTTGCATCAATTTCATGCTCGCTATTTCTCTGCTCTCCCAGCTCTATTTCATGGTGAACAATAGGGGAAAGTCAAATGGAAAAAGGGAGGAGGGAAGGGTTGCCGAACCACCCAAAATTAGATTCTGTGCAATTTGCAATATAATGGTTTTCCTAGGTCGTATTCTCTCATGGAGCCTTGCTTCTAATAGTCTAATTAATTTCTCGATTCTAATTATACTAATTACCTATTAATTACCACCATGTGTGTTGATAACAAAATTAAAGTGCATAAACCATAAACTACCTAACATAACAAAATAGAATAGAACAACACACAATAACACAAACATGTAATCAGTCAATCCCTAGAGTTTGCATTTATCATTATCTTATTCTTGGTTTATTTTGATTTAATCATACCATTTAGTTTTCAATTAAAATTTTCAAAAAACCTTCTAGGACTAAACCATACCAAAATCATAATTAGGGAAACCTCTACTAATCACAACCTAATATAATTTGCTTAAGCCCTGACTGAATCATACCCATGCAATTGCATACAAACATGCCATTCCTATCCTAACTCACTACACATACACAGCAACCACATACATGTACATATATCAAGCTAAATTCTCAAATAAAATTTACATATCAGAACTCATGTTTAAACAAGTTATACCAGAGCAAGAATAAACACAAGAAAAAGAGCAATTGTAGAATATAAATGAAATAGGATTGGAAACTAGAAAACTTATCTGTATTGATCCAAAGATTCAAGATACATACTCTAGTTCATGTCTGACCAATTACATAAGAAATCTAGCCCTCCATAGGGACTAAAACAAAAAGAAAGGAAAGGAAAAATATATGAAAAACTAAGCTATGAAATTACAGAGAAATGGTGGAAAAAGATGATCTCCAACTAAAATCGAATATAAAGTGCCCCTTAAAACCAACTTGAAAGAGAGGGATGAAAATGCAATTCTTGGTCAATTTTTTTTGTTGTCCCTTTTCCCATTTGCTGTTATGTTTCTTATTTTTCTACTGTTGGTTAGTGGCAATTGTTGTTGTTTCTTTTGGTACTGCAGATGTAGGAAATCAAACTTCCACTTGCTGTTTTTGCTGACTTCTACTTGCTGTGTTCAATTTTGTATTTGCTGCCTTCTGCTGTTGGTGTCTAGAAGTTATTTTTCTGCTGCTAGTTTCTGGTTTGCTGCAAATTTTTTGAAAAGTGCAGAAATATGGGCCTCACTGATACTATTAGCAGAATTGGCCACATCAGCACATAGTCATACCACATCATCATAAAACTCTCTAATTAATTTTCTGCAAAAATACACAATTGAATTAATTGGGATAAAATTATGAAATTAAAATATATTAATTCTATAATTAATTTACATCCAATAAATTGAAAAACATAATAAAATTGGAGAGTTTGCAAGGTTGAAATATGTAAATAGGCTAAAATAGGGACCACAATCAATAGAAAAATGCTCGATATCAAGCTTGTCGAACAATGTGGTGGCTGACGGTGGCCACCACATGAAAATAGCTACTACTCCATGATGATTTGGTAACAAAAATTAACAAGAATTAACTAACAGATTAGCAAGCAAATACTAATGAAATAGTGACGATTTAGCGGCAGAGTTTTGTTGCTAATAGCTAGCTAATTAGCAACAAGCATTAGTCACATTTCTTTTCGTCTCTTGGCATCCCAATAGCAATAGGCTGTTTGAAGCTGAATCTCCAGTGATGGAATTTCGCACACGATGAATTTTGTCGATGTTTCATCACTGTTCTATCACAAAATAGTGACCAATTATCAACGACAGAGTTGTCTGTCACCAATTTGTCTAATAACGATGAAATAGCTTCAGATTTTTGTGTTGCTATCTCTTCATTTTCTTGTAGTATGGTTTTAAGATCTAATGTTAGTTTAGTTGTAATAGTAACAGTAGCTAATAGTTGGATTTATAGATATATTTATTTGGGGGAAGACTTTAACTTCGTGCTTAGTGAGTCTAAAATCATTAGTCTTTCATCATATTAAGTGGGAGTATATTTTTTAAAAGCCAAAGAAAAATCATGATTTCATGAGAATCTCACATACATGGTAGCACCAGAAAAGAAAATGAAAAAGAGAAAACACAGAAAAAAATATTAGAAAACCAGAATGAGTTTGGTCAAAAGAGGCCGGCTGAGAATGAAAGAAATGTTGACACGTGTCCGAATAAAATAAAATTAGTTGAAGTCTGCACATAACTTTGGAAAAATAAATGACATACTCAAAAGCTCCACGTTCATGAACCAGTAATTGCTTATCAATCCTTAACAAAGTTGCTAATACATATATATATTATGTATATGTCCATCTTCACCATTTAAATATATGTTTATGAATGTGCTATATAGTTGACTTTTGCATTCCATAAATATGCTTCTGCATCATTTAATTTTATTAATTCCCCCTTGCGGGGCCCGATTTCCATAAAAAAATAAAGAAACTTTTGTTGTAAACTTGCCATATAATTTAGTTTAAATGATTTGTCACTTAACTATTTTTTTAACTAAAATTTTCACTTTGAATCTTATGTATTAAAAAAAAAAAGAAATTAATTCTAAGAGAGCTCTACACATTTTTAGTATAATTTGACTTAAATTATATTAGTCAAAATTTAATAAACTTCCAAGTACTAATCGTTCTAACAAAAACTTGCCATATCACAAATTTTACAATGGTAACTGTCTTTCTCTGCTAGAACCTTCACCAACGAAGATTCATTGTAATAGTTTCTCTTTCACTTTTTTTTTTAAAAAGATGTATTTTAATTTTTAAACAAGTATAGAAGGAAAGGATAAATTTGGTATATACTTCTCTTTTGATTTTTGTTTTCTTAAAAAAGAGTGCTTTTCTCTCTTCATATTTTTAGGTCCTTCAATTTTAAAGATTTTGAAAGAGAAATCAATTATCGATTAGCTATTTATTCACTAGTTTTTGAAATTGCATATCAAGAACAAAATTATTATGATGAATAAATCTAATTAAAGATTAATTTGTAAAATTACATAATAATATATTGTATTCATTAAATATTTTTCTTTATAGTCATCTTATTAATTTTCGAAATCAACTAAAGGGTAAAGAAATCATCACTTAATTAATCATTATTTGTTATTGTTGACTAACGCTTCTTTTAGGAGTGAATTCTAAGAATGAATGCTAAGTCAGTCCAGTTGAAATCCCCATATGTAACTAAACATTGTAACTCATGTTCAGCAATTAATAGATACGCGTTTTATTTATTTGTTTTTATCTACTAAAATCTTTTTATTTTTAAACTTCCTCCAAAAACCTATAATTTGTTTAATAAGCAATGCTATGAATAATAATTGGCCATTATATTTAAGTATATATCTATTCAAATTATACAATTTTACCCGTGTCACTAGTTATTTATTTATAATAATTAATAACTATCATAATACAAAGTAATAAATTATGCTATCTATTATATATTTGTATTTCTTTTATAACTACTAAGGATTTCTTATTACCAAAGAGAGAGAGAGAAGAAAATTTAAGAAAGACAAAGGCTCACATGGCCATATGCCAAGTGAATAACTTCTGAGAATTATATATATATATATATATATATATATGAAACACCTTATCATTCTTATTTGCTGTTATAGAGAGCATTCAGCTTCAAAAGTAGAAACCATGGAGAGCTTGGATCAGATGCTTGTCTCAAGCTGGTATAATGTTCATCCCACCGTGCCCTCATCTTACGTACAGCCACCGGATTGCCGACCCGGAAACATCGTCGCCGCTCCCCGTAAGACGATTCCGGTGGTGGATCTCGGAGTAAAAGATCGAGTTGATATGGTGAAGCAAATCATGAAAGCCTCCGAGGAGTATGGATTCTTCCAGGTTTCTTAGCCTTTCCCCACTTTATAATATATAGCTTTTATGAAAAGTTCTTATTCGGTTCTCTTGAGTAATTAATTAGTATTATTTTCATTTAATCGTTTATTTTTTCTTTTTCAGTGCGAAGCTATATAATCTAAATTATTATAAATAATAACTAATTATAGTGATCATAGCCTGCTAGGGCGTATCAACTTTCTCCTCTTGAACCTAAAGTTGATTCGTCGCAATAGTTGCCTTTTTAAATTTCAAAAACAGTAATTAATGATTTGATCCTAATTTTTTGTTCTCAGTACATAAAACCGAAGGAAATTCAGTCTTCTATCTTATGAGGAAAAACAAGTTTGAAAATTTAAAAAAATAAAAGATCTCCTCTCCTTTAGAAAGAGTGAATGCTTGCATATTAAATATGCTTCATTATATTTTTCATAGATAGCTTAATTCAAAATTGTGAAGTAGGTGATCAATCATGGAGTTCGCAAGAATTTGATGGACGAGACTATGGAGGTTTTCAAAGAGTTTCATGCGATGCCTGAGAAGGAAAAGGTAAATGAATGCTCTAAGGACCCAAACAGAACCTGCAAGCTGTATACAAGCAGTCAGAATTACAAGAAAGATGCAATTCAATATTGGAAGGACACAATAACTCACCCTTGTGCGTCTTCTGCAGAACGCATGCAGTATTGGCCTCAGAAACCAATCAAATATCGGTAAACTCTTACTCTTCAAGTGTTTTCCAAGGATTTAAATTACAATTTAATAATATTGCAATCTCAATAATTAAGTGATGTCTTTTGAAAACAACAAAAGAAGAAAATCCTAGTTTTTTTCTCTTGAGCAAATTAAAAATCTTTTTTTTTTAAATTAAGTATTAAAAATTACATTGATCTCGCCTCCATCGATTCTTGAAATACATACTGTCTCTCCTATAATTATGAAATGTCACATTTTAGTCTAGTTTTATATTTTCTGTTTATTTTTTTTAGTATATATTCCATAACCTAATAGCAGTTTTGTTTTTAAACTAAAATTGCACACATCAACCTACATATTGGATGTCATTCTACAAGAAATTAGAATATTTATGACATTTTATTTTGGACTAACAATAAAAAACAATATCATAATATGTAAAAATTGATGTTCTTAGGCTAATAGAAAGTATTTTGGTATAAACATATATAAAAGAAAATGTGGTTTTACTATATGTAAAAAAAAAAATTCTAATGGACTTCCTTAGATAGAAAATATAAAATTAGAATAAAATATAATATATTTTTTAGTTACCAGAGAGGGGAGAGTGTATATTTTAAAAGTAGAAAAAAGAAAATTGTGTAATTTTGAGTACTTGGAAAGTTGCAATGGGGCTGAGTGTAATTTACTCTCTCTCTTTTTTTTTAATATTTCATCCTTTCAATTAATTTCATTTTATTATGCGACGTCTTTGTCGCCGGTTTTTGTTAGGTTACGTTGTTCTTTTTTTTTTTTAATTACTCTTGAAATATTTGACAAATTTAATTTATTTTAATTCGTTGGTGTCTATTTATATATATATGTGCTTCAAGAATGGAGGTAAATCTGGTGTGTTCAATCGATAAAGATTGCTTTTGAAAGGGAGTAGCCAATTAATTATTATACTATCACAATGTGGCGAACTTCAAAATAATCATTGATATTGAATTAATTTTAAAAGTTGACGTGACCAAGAGAAATTGAGGATGGAATATTAGAAATTTAAATCGCCACACTTCTGAGTTTTCCATTGTAGTTCCCGTTCCATATTATACTATGATTATATATCGTCACAAAAAATGATAAAATATCATTGAAAGATTCGTCCACAGTTAGATGAGGTTTGATTAATTCAGACGGCATATACGAATATCATCAGAATAATAAATTAAGTTATTAAGAAAATATCTAAGATTGATATAAATATATCTATATCATATTTTTGATAGTTTAATATTTTAATATATTTTAAGTACCACCGATTCAATCACGACTCGACCATTAATTTTTGAACCGGTATCTCGACAGGTTAAATGACCAGTTTGATTTTGTGAATCTTGTTAAAAACTTTAGATAATATGCATAAAATAGATTTTTTTTTCTTCGTTGCTTTGGATTAAATAATGGGATTCAGTAACAGGATTGGTTTTGGTATTTTACAGCGAGGTGGTTGGGAAATATACAGAAGAAGTCAGAAAATTGGGACTAAAAATCTTGGAGTTGATCTGTGAAGGGTTAGGAATTAACCCTGGTTACTTCTGTGGGGAGTGCAGTGAGAATACAATAGTGCTGGGTCATCACTATCCTCCTTGCCCTGAACCAAGTTTAACCTTGGGTTTAGCGAAGCATAGGGACCCTACAGTCATAACCATTCTGCTTCAAGAGGAAAAAGTACATGGACTTCAGGTCCTCAAGGATGGGCAATGGCTTGGAGTTGAACCTATGTCCCATGCCTTTGTGGTTAACATAGGCCTTCTCTTACAGGTATGTATGTATGTATGTATGTCTGTCTCTTCCAATATTGTTCTGATTTGGGTTTGGTTCTATCTCAAACGACCCGAGTTTTATCTTTTAATTCTCTCTTACCTTTATGTATTTATTTTGACTAAAATCTTATTTTGATCCCTGATATATGTCTTTTTTTAATTGGGTCCCTTACAGATTTTTATTTTTAATTTGGTCCCTTACAGATTGATATGTTATCAATTTAGTCCCTCAAAAATTTTTATTCTCAATTTGGTCCTTTATAAATTGATTTATTATCAATTTAGTCCCTTACTTATTTTCGTTCTCAGTTTGATCCCTCACAAATTGATATATTATCAATTTAGTCTTTTTTTGCTGACAATAACTTTTGATGGTCACAACTTTTGATGAAAGAACTAAATTGATAATATATAAATGTGTAAGGGATCAATTTGAAAATACAAGTATGTGAGGGACTAACTTAATAATATATTAATTTGTGAGAGAACATATTGAGAATGAAAATCTATGAGCATTGATAACACATCAATCTATACGGGAGCAAGTTGAGAATGAAATTTTGTGAGGGAATAACATTAGAAAAAAGGCATTGTGAAGGCTTAAATTGATGTTTTTTATTTATGTGGTATTGAGTAGTTATGAACTACTGTTATTTATTTAATCTTTTTATGTAATATAATATTTTTTTTATTAGACAAAAACCATGTAACCTAAATTTCAATCATAGATTAATTAGGCCCTAAATAATAAGAAAAAATAACTTATTTATAAAAAAAGGCCATAATACTTTTAAGGATAAGTTTACTAGATTTTATATGTTCATGTACATATATCCCAAGATATAAAAGAAATTAATAATGAGTATGAAACAATTGGATCAGCAATGTATGAAATACAGTCTAGTTAACGAAATTATATGATTTTGTCACTCTTGGAATAAAAAATAAATAAATAAAAACATCGTCAAGGTGATGTTAATATTATTTTATTCAAAATATAACTGATTAAAAATGTATTTATTCAAATTTTATTTTAGTAGTCTATTCTTTCTTCCATGAAGAATCTTAAATTTAGATTTTTTTTAATTTTTATGATAAATTATATATATATATATATATATATATATATATATATATATATATATAATGATAAGTTTACAGACTATATTGTTGAAATCAGATATTATTAATTATTCTATTTTAATTATTTAATCTCTCAAAGTATGTTTTAAATATATATATATATATATATATATATATATATATATATATATATAATAATTACTTTTTTTATCAAATAATTTTATGATTTTCTAAATTTAGGAAAGCGATTATTTTATGTTAATCAAATACATATTCAATACTTATTATATGAATAATTGATGTAAAAATATTTGAGTCAAAGTAAATATAACTTCTTCTTATCTTTTATTACAGACGAAATAAGTGTAACGCATTGGATCAATGGAATATTATTTTTTAAAAAAAATCGTACAATTTAAATATCTCTTAAACTAAAAAAGAAAAATTTACCGTAAAAGAAAAAGCTAAAGTCTTATGTATCTGTAGGTAGTGCTAATGAACATAATATCATATTAATTTTTCTGTTCATTATTCCAATTGTCATTGTCATTGACCTAAATTAGTTGAATAAACGTCGATGGAAATATTTTTTGAACATAATTGAATTACGTCAATCACTTACTTTTCAATATTATATATGCATCATTCATGATAGCTATACGCCATTCACATTTAATATTAAATATGTCTCATATTGCCGGCTAGAATTTCCTAATAGATTTTGTTCAATTTTTAAACGGAATCATTTTGTTAATGAATTTCCTATTAGTTGCTAGTTTTACGATTTACAAAATATAATTTTGATCCATCTTTCAATTGAGTTATCAAAAATTTATTTGTTTCGATGACGTTTGTAAAATTTGTATAATTAATATGGCAACATTACAAGGAATATTTTTCCATGTTAGAGCTATTGAATGTGTGTATGGATAATGAAGTTAATTACTTTTTGATTAATTAATTAGATGATCACTATCCAACTAATACAGATCATGAGTAACGGGAGGCTAATTGGTGCTGAACATCGGGTGGTGACGAATTCAAGTACTTCAAGAACAACTGTTTCATATTTCATTTATCCTTCAAACGAAAGCATCATAGAACCTGTTTTGATGAATGGAACTGCTACACCAATTTACAGATCTATGACATTTGAAGAGTTTAGCAGAAATTTCTTCCACAAGGGTCCTAAGATTGAAGATGAATTGCACTCTTAAGTAAGCCTCACTAGCGAGGAAACTGAAGAAGCTAAAGCCAATGAGGTTCTTACTTCATACATATATATATAAACGCTTCTCCTTGTAATTGTCTACAATAAATTTGTATGAACCGCAAAAGGTATAAGAATAACGCCCTCTGTGTTACTTAAACTCCTACATCACGATGTGAAGCCCTCCATTATATAATAAGAGTGAAGTTGTGTAAAGATTGTAGAGAGAATGGTTTCAAGAAAATGAACTCTTAAGCTGATTTACAATCATAAGTGTGTAATAGATATACAGAAGTTCATGTGTCATAATCTGTAGATCTAACTAGACATCTAACTGAATAAGTGTTCCTCAAACTTTCAGTTAAGTGTTTGGCTTTAGCTTGAGAACTTAAGTGCTCCTTACCAGTGGCATATTTAGGACCTCTTAGTTAGGGGGCAAAATTTTTATTCGCTTTTCTGGATCTTATAGCAACTCTTTTAAATTAATTTTAATTTGTTGCTTATTTGATGTTAATTTCCTCTTTAAAAATCTTTTCATTACAAAAAATCTTTCGTCTTCTAAATCCTAATTACATAATCAATCAACCAATTTGATAGAATTAGACCTATTGTACAAAAACTATAAATTTCAAACTTTTACAAAGAAGTCTCTAACAATGGAATGAGAAATTAACCATCATCAAGAAAAGATTAATAAAATTGACTTCACAAATATGTTACTCATGATCTTAATTGCATGATCAATCAACTAATTTGATAGAATTAGATCTATGTACAAAAACCCTAAATTTCAAATTTTTACAAAGAGGTTCCTAACAATGGAACGAGAAATTAACCATCATCAAGAAAAAATCTCATGAAATTAACTTCACAAATATGTTACTCATGATATTAATTGCATAATCAATCAATCAATTTGATAGAATTAGACCATGTACAAAAATCTCAAATTTCAAACTTTTACAAAGAGGTCCCTAACATGTATAATTATCTAAAATAAAAAATGGAGGTTCAAAAATAAAAAAGAGGCCCCAAAAGTGGAGGTTCAAAAATTAAAAAAGAGGGGGAAAAATTATAAAAAGAGGGAGTTACATGTAATTATTTAAAATTCAAGGAGTGCATCGGCTCCGCCACTACTCCTTACAATATGCCCCCTCAAACTCATTCACACACACTGAGTTTGTCTCTAAAAAAGTCAAATCTGGTTAAAGGTAAGGTTTTGGTAAATACATTTGTTGTCTGATTTGTTTTTAGGGAGTATGATAAATTGCAACGTTTTCCTTCATGACCTTTTTCTCTTACAATGGACAAATCAACTTCCAACTGTTTTAGCCAGGCATGTAAAATATAGGATTGTAAGATAGAAAAGGAACACTTAAATTGTCACAAAACACCATAGGTCTGGCCTTTGTTTGAGTTCCCCATATCGTGAGAAGGGATTGAATCCAAACCAAATTGTCATGCCCCATAGCCAGACATGTGACCATCACAGAGGATGAGAATTCTCTCATCTCTGTAAGCCTAACATCTAGAGCTCCCATGTAATGCACATCAAGTTAATCGTACACATTTCTTAATTTTGATAATTCGTTTCATGACAACATACACACACACATACACTACAAGAAAATTGACTTTTAGTTGCGATTTTTTATTGACGACTTTTAAAGTTACACCAAAAGTAGTTTACTTTTGGTGGCGACTCTAAAAGTCTCACTTTTGATGGTGACTTTTGAGAATCGCCACCAAAAGTCATATTTTTTTTTAAATAAAAATAAAAAATCAGACTTTTGGTGGCAACTCTCATAGCCGTCACCAAAAGTTAAATTTTTAAAAAAAAATTAAAAAAGTCAGATTTTTTTTAAATCAGACTTTTGATTGTGACTCTCATAGTCGACACAAAAAATCTGACTTTTGGTGGCGACTCCTATAGTCGCCATCAAAAGTCAAATATTTTTTAAAAAAATTTAAAAAAAAGTCAAATTTTTTAAAAATAAAATTAAAAAATCAGACTTTTGGTGGCGACTCTCATAATCACCACAAAAAATTTGATTTTTGATGGCGACTCCTATAGTTGCCAACAAAAGTCGAATTTTTTAAAAAAAAGAATTTAAAAAAAGTCAGATTTTAAAAAAAAAAATAAAAAAAATCATATTTTTGGTGCGACTCTCATAGTTGCCACCAAAAGTCAAATTTTAAAAAAAATTTAAAAAATCAAATTTTTTTAAAAAAATTAAAAAACATACTTTTGGTGATGACTCTCATAGTCGCCAGCAAAAGTCGATTTTTAAAAAAAATTAAAAAAGTCTATTTTTTTTAATTTTATTTAAAAAATATGACTTTTTTAAATTTTTTTAATAAAAATTCTACCTTTATAGTCACCACAAAAGTCTATTTTTTATTTTTTTAAAAAAAAATTGAATTTTTTTTAATGTTTTTAAAAAAATCAGACTTTTGGTTTATTTTTTTAATCGAAGTCATTTTTTTTATGAAATTAGCCAAAGCTAGACTTTTTCTGGTGACCCCCATAGTAATAATATATTTACTTTTTGTTAAGTTAGATATTGTTTTATTTTTGTTTTGTAATATTTTTTGACTTCAAATAATTTTAATATATATAATATTTGCCCTTATATATCACAAATGCAGTGGTGGCAGGATGACAAGACACACAGGGTTGCAAGCAAGAGACCTATGTTCAAATCTCAGGTATGCATATGTTTAGTTTAATTTTAAATAAACTTGAATATTGCACAAAAAAAGTCAAGTCACCCCGAAGTAGTGAGTTATTGGACCGCCCAAAACCCACGCGAGTTGGATAGGTCTCAGGTTGACCTGTTAAGCCAATCCAGATCCAAAAAATGACGAATGACTTGTGGCCACCAAAGCGACTTTTAGTCGCCACCAAAGGTATTTTTGGTGGCGACTTTGAAAGTCGTCACTAAATGTGACCTTCAGTGGCAATTAAAGTAGCACCAAAAGTCACTTTTTCTCACGAATTTTTTTTTGCAACAAAGATGAAGTCACCACCAAAGGGTGACTTTTAGTAGCAACTCTAAAAGATAATCAGTCACGGACTTTCGTCAACAACTTTAGTCGCTACTAAAAGTCGTCACTAAAGACTTTTGGTGGCGACTAAAGTCATTTTTTTTTGTAGTGATATTAACACATAAGGTCCCAATAAGTAGGTCATTCCATTGGCCTGAAATCAAGCTTTACACAATATGTCATATTATTACATCAATAGTAATACATATGTATACATAACTAGTGAGCTCAACCCTCAATATTCACTATCTGTACACAAAGATGTCCCAAGACCCTTCTACTAGATTGAGAGAAACTTCTAGATTAAGCATACCATCAATGCTATATTCGTATAAGAATCCCTTAAATTAAAATGGGTTTTCTTGACATTCACTTATATCGCTACTCTTGCTAACAAAACTCTCCCTTTTTGCTTATGTAAAAATATTAAAAGAAAGGAATGGATTATACACGCAGTGAGCAGGTGAACATAATAACTAATAACTTCACAAACATATCATTAAAATGTAAAACTACACAATATATGGGGAAAAACTTTAAAAGAGCTCAAAACTTCCTAGCCTTCATTCAATGCCACCATTGTTTTTGTACAAAGGGTATCTTAACACTTTTCATGCTAGAAGGTTGAATATAAGTCTTGCCAATCCAACATCAAATAATCATTACTTGTAATATCAAGAAAACAAATACACCATCCAAAGGCATATTTCCATGAGAACCATTAGGGAGTACATTCATGAAGTCAAATCATAGAATCATTGGTATACATATTACACACACAATCTATCACACCCTAAAACCCAGGCCTGTGATCAACATGGTGCTATACCCCAGGTATTACGAGTAACTAAAAAAATGTAATTTTGCACGAGTGAAATTTTTTTTTAATGTGCGCACTTAAGAAGGAATAAAAGGTTCCAAAAGCTAAAGTGAGAGGTTGAAACACGTATGCAGCCAACTAAAATGGTGCCAGGAAAAGGCTTACAAGACCACAGGTGGCGAATGGTCAATGAAGAACTAAAGTGCAAGAAAGGGGAACGTCATGTTATTCTATAATATTAGGATAATTGAGGATCCTTGAGGAGGTTTGGGCTCAATGGGGCTAAGAGGTATGGTTAGTTCTATGAATTGGTGAAAGGGGCATTTTGTCTGATATGGATTTGCGAAAAGGACTAAAATGAAAAGATTATGGGGCAACATATTAAATGAGGGAAAATAAGAAATTGAGAGTTATGAGGAAAATGATAAGACGTGAGGTAAAGGGAAAAAAGAGCTCAAGTGTGAGAAAAATATGACCATTAAAGGATCTTTCTCATTCCTTGGACTTAGAGACCATAAACTTTTAAGTACAAAGGCATTATGGTCAAAGGTTCTCTATACTTTTCCCCCTATTCTCCTTCTCTCTCATTCTCACGTCTCTCCTCTCTCTTTCGTCCATTCTCCCTTGCTCAAGCTCCTCCCTCTTTCTTCATGGCAAGAATGGCTCTAGAGGCTCCTCCTCCACCAATATCGGTGAACGCCTCCTCTGGCCACCTCTTCCCTTCACCAGAATCCCTCCATTAAGGTAAGAATAGGAAACTTCTCTTCTTAGAACTTTCATGATGGAAACCTAGGAATTGGGTGTTGTAAATCCTATGATTTTGAAGTAGGTTCTTGACTTTAGTTTTCCTATTGAGTAATTTGGGAATGATAGAATTATGGAAGCTTAGGGTGATGATTTTGGATGGGTTCCATGGAGTATGTATGATGAAAACCCTTGATGTTCATGATTGAAAAAAATGTTGATTGCTTGAGATTGAGGATCTTGAGATTTTTAAGAGTTAAAAGTCCCCTAAACTAAGAAATTTGAAGACCCAAACCATTAGACACCTTATTAGATGAAAGAATGGCATTTTGGGAGGTCTCCGGTGGTGTGGCCATGGGTACAGACCTAGGCACCCAAGACGTCACCCACTTTCCTCTATGGCTGAGAGTAATGACCGTAGCACCCTAGGTGCCAAGTTGGGTGCCTAGGCTTCATGGTCTGAATCTCCTTATTGTTGTTTAGGGCTTGAGGTGCCCTAGGCACCAAGGCTAGTTCCCAAGGCACCCCAGCTTGGTGGTATGCGCGTTGGGCAAGAATATGTACTTGAACCAACCTCAAAGGTGATGAAATTAATTCATTTTTCCTTGCTTCTTGATCCTTAGGTGTTGGATGAAGTCTTGAGACCTTTTTTCCATAATTTGAGACTTGTTCTCCGGCTTTAGTTAAGGGGAATCAGAGTAACTCAATGCCAAGGTGAGGAATTTTCTATCCTAGTTTGGTTGTTGTATGTGTGTTGAGGTATGAGGTTTATATATATATACACATTATCACCCTTCCAAGTTTGGGCTTTATGAAATTGGATTTCAATGCATAATTGGGAATGCCAGGATTTGCTTATCCAAATTTGAAAGAAAAAGAAAACTCTAAGTATGACCATGTTTAGAATATTATAAGCAAGAACATGTTGTTATTCCTCCTTAAGTGCATTTTTATTTGGTACTGAACTATGTAAAGTATAATGGGGAAGTGTTGATCATTGTGAGTGTGAATACTACATGTGTGAATGGGGGATGTAGATGCTTATGAACTTCTTGTAACTTATGTACTTGAAAGAGTATAAAGATGCCCCCTTCTAATTAAGCATTGTGCTTTGTTGCCCCCACTTAGGTTGATGTTTAATATTGAAATTGATTGTTGAAATGAAGTTGTGGAATGATGATTGAACTTATAAGTTTATTTGGATACATGTTGTGAAGTTGTCATGATATTATATATACATGTATGCATGCCATAGAAATGGTGGAAAGACAATAGTTACCTCAATTATGATGATGACCAGTGTGTGAAATTATGAACTAAAGTATTCTTGGATGTGGAAATTATGCGTGCATAAGAAATGAATTAATTGATTATGCAGGGTCAAGGTCATGAACCAAATGTAGAAGTATAAAAGCCTCCCCATGCTGTGATATCATTATGGCCAATTAGTGCATCATGCATAAATTGTGAATAGATAAATGATGATCTCGAATGCCCAATTGTAAGTGATTGTGTATGAAAAATTGTATGTAATTGTGTTTGTGATTAATGAAGGATAAGGTGGCCTAGGTGTCCAAAAGGGCCATATGGATTAATATGTACACAAGGGGCATTCGATGGGTCCACACATACATGACCATTGACATGGCAACACTATGTCTCCGAAAGGGTCATATGGTGTGATTTGTCTAAAAGGATCATTCGAAGGGCTCATACATAGGCATCCATTGGCATGGTGACACTAAGCAGTGTTGATGGCAGATGTGGCCTATAGGGAAATGGAGGATAAGGAATGATTAACAATTGTTGCCCTTGGTCTCATGACACCATAAGCATGAGTGGGAGCATAGAGGAGTTCCGTGCTTAGGCTGTCATTGAGTTGCTTAGGGTTCGATTGGTCTTTTAGACGGATGTGTGGCCTTCGAGCATGTGTAAAATGTGTGGAACCCATGATGAAAATTCGTGTGCATGATTGTTGGTTGTTTGCTCACTACTTGTGATGTTTCATTGCTTGAATTCGTTGACTCTGGATATGATTGCTCGTTCTAGTTGTGATAACATATGCATGCTTGTTTCATAAACGATATACGATATACGAGATGGCAGTGACCTAATGGTATTCTCATATTGTTGCTTGTGCCCATATGTTCTCCTGTATGACTGTATGCATAATGTTTAATACTCTCATAAATATATGTACATGTAAAATCTTGAGCACACATGTATATATATATATATATTGATACTTATATAAATATAATCATTGTTACTGCCCTTGATTATAGTAGGATAGAACTTTCTTACTGGGTCTATAGACTCACACCTCATCAATTTCAGGTATCTTCTTGAGCCAACTCCGCGATCAAAATCTCCTTGTTCGAGGTTTAGTTGCCAAGTATAGAAAGCATCCGCTAGAGGAGTGGTGGATACTCACCTCACGGCCCTCTTGTTCCAGGTCTATGTTTATGTATATGTTATGTATGTTCAATCTAGAAGGCTTTGTAGTCATATAGGTCAGGTCATAGGGAATGTTAGTAAAGAATGGTTAATAACTAAATGACATGTTTCTTTTTTGAAACCATAGTTTTTGTAAATGTTATATGTTATGTAACGTACATGCTATGTATATGAAATTTTCACAAGTGAATGTAAAGATTATTTTGTTTCTTGAGCTAAGTGTAACTATGAACATTTTATGTTTCTGCTATATGTAAATTTGTAACCTTTAAGTTCAATCTTAATGAGTTTTAGTCTATCATAGGCTTACAAGTCCTGAGGAGTGTATCCTTAGGCCCTATCACATGCCCGGGCTAGGGGTCATGATAAAGTTGATATCAGAGCATAGGTTTGTTAAGTCCCCTATAGACTATAGGGCAAAGGTGTCCTCAGTGGACCCTCCACTATTATTATGAACTGCGACACAACCATAGGAAGAGGTTCCTTTGAGGCACTATAAGAATGTCAGAATCATTTCCTTTTGTGTCTATACTCTTCAGTAGTGTTGTAATAAAATGGGTCAAGCAGTTAAGATGCACTCTGGTAAGTGTAGATATCTAGCACCTCTAATGGAATTAGGAAGACTGACATGAAGATTGCAAGTGCATGGGAAGAGCATGCTCATGAAGAGTTGGTGGTTAGCAAAGAGTTCTCGAGGATAGGCAAGGTCAGAGATTGTATTGACTTGCCTTTATGGAATGCCCTAAAATTTAAGAGATAGAGTACTTGGGACTCACGAGACTCTAAAAGGAGAGAAATGATTAAAACCAAGTACAGTGGGTTGCTAGAGGCATAGAGACCTTAGAACGAGTATGGCCTGGAGCCTTGAGACATTTTCCTAGCACAGAATGAGTAGAGTTATGAATACATGTCATGCGGTGCTAAAGGATATGTTGGTTGTAACATCTCGGTATCCCAAGCTTTTACTTTTGTCGTACCCAACGTGTGTTTGTGAGAGGAGCAAAAAAAAAACTTTTATGGAGAGGAATTTTCCACATAATGGTATGGCTTTGTTTTTGGCGTGAGGAAATTTACACATGCAGTAGGTTACAAGTGTTGCTAGAAAGTCTATTTATGTGTCTTAACCATGGAGGGACTAAAATGAAAAACGAAGGATTGGTATGGTTTTATGTTAAAGTGAGTAAATTAAGAAGGGTTAACTATGGAAATAATCTTGAAATGACTAAAATTGAGAACTTGATTAAACATAATTATTATTGTGAGTATGGATGAGAAATGAGAATATGGAAATTTTATTTGGATATATGTATATTTATATATATGTTCAGCACACTCTCTTTTTCCCATCCATTTTTCTTTTTCACACCATGCTCTTTCCTCTCATTTTCCATGGCCTTGCATGCTTAAATCCTTATCAAGCCCTTGGTCTTTCAAGTTTCTAGTGTGAACCCATTACTTTGGTAACTTTCCTTCACCGGAAAAATCAGGGTTTGAGATAAGTATTATAATTTCTCCAAACTCTCTTGGAATTTTGCATATGATGAACCCTAGGCTAGATTCTTGAGAAATTCATGAAATAATTGATTGGGTCTTAATCCCTTACCTTTCTATATGTGGTTTGAGTCTTTTGGAACTTGGAATTTCAGGAGAAAGGTGGGAAAACTTCGAACTTGGGGCTAACAAGGGTATGGTGCAAAAATTGGCGTTTTTAGGGTTCTTATGCTTGTGAAAGGAAAATGAAGATGCTTTTAATGGATTGTGATGAGTTCCTAGGGTGGATGGGACACATTCTAAGTGATAAAAATGATTTGGGACAATTTTTGGAGGCTAAAGATGATTTGGATGGTCTTTGGGAGTCAAAATAGCAAGAACAGAGTAAGAATGTAATATCCCAAGAATTTATATGAATATTTAAAATCCATTTTGAAGTTTATTAGAAAATTTAATTATGTAGAAAATGTTCTTTTTGAATTAGTGAAGGAAATTTGGGAATAGAAATTTCAAAATTTTAATTTGGGAAATTTTTACAAATTCTCAAGGACTAAAGTGAAAAGAAAAGAAAAATACAGAGTACTTTTGAGAAATGACCAAATAGGAACCTGAGAGGAAGAACAGAGCTTATGAGAATGAATTATGAGTCTGGTATAAAAAAGATGATGGATTCGAGGTTAAAGTGGTATTTGAGACATCGAGAGGGATTAAAGTGAATAAATACGGGATTTTGGAATTTTAATAAATATGGGATGTGATGAGGTGTATTTTGTGGGAGTCTATTGGGTGCCCTAAGTATAATCAAGCTTTTTCAATTCCCTTGCAAGTCCTAAGTAAGATGGTTGCCAAAGGGACTAAATTGAAAAGAAAATGAGTGGGGCCCACACATACACACTTAAACATTCATCATTCTCTCTTATTCATTTTTCTATCTTCCTCCCGTAGCTCTCTCACTCTCTATAGGCCAAGTACTCCCAAGTTCTCTTCTTCACCTCCATCCATGCCAAATGTTCAAGGAAGGAAGCCTTGGAAGCTAGGAAGATTGGTAAGTAGATGTTCTTTTTTTTTTTCTTCCTCCTCTTACAAGAATAAATCCTAGGTTATCATTTTGGGAAATCTTTGTATATTGTTTCTATGGATAAATTTAAGTAAAGATATTAGTTTAAAACATTTGTACATATTGGATAATAATTGTGGAACAAGAAATTTGAAGAAAATTAGGAGAAATTCAAGAATTAGGAAATTTGAAGAAAGTTAGGGTTCTTAATGAAAATTTGAGATTAGAGCTTAGATTGTTGCTAAAAATTAGGGATTTTGGTGTTAAAACACTCATTACACATTAAGAATGAAAACCCATGGAAGAAATCAAAAGAAATGTTGTTTTAGATATGATTTTAGGATTTTTGGACGAAGAACACGAATAACGTCACTGTTCATTCTGAAAATTTTCCAGAAAATTTCCAGAAATACTATTCACCGAGAAAATTTTTCCAGATTTTCTCGTTATTGTAGCATTGACTCGATCAACGTTAATGTAGCATTGACTTAGTCAATGACACTGTAGCTGCGTTGACCGTTGACCGTTACTGTAGCATCAGTTTTAAAATGTTCATAACTCTTTCATCCGGACTCCGTTTTGAGTGAAATTTATATCGTTGAAAAGCTCTTTGAGTCTAGTTTCCAATGGTATAAGTTTCATCTAGATATTCATTACCAGTTAGGAGTTATAATTTGAGAAGTGAGTGAAGTTTGAGAATAGTAGTAGGAAATTTCTCTATTTCGTAACTCTGATGGTTTTAATCTGGTTACAATAGGAATGGTCAAGGCACAAGGTGGGAGTGCCGAGAGCGTGAAATCCAGGTAAGTGGATTAATACTTGCTATGATTAAATATCTTTGTTATTGACTTTTTGTATCATAGTAAAAATATGTTGTATATCCAAGTTTGAAGAGGATGAAGTGGGACGATGAGGCATAAACAATTGTGGAACTTGCCTAGTGATGTATATAATTATATTTTCTTATTTTCTCATGAATGGAGGTTATATGATGGATTGTGAATGGCATGTGAACTGAGTTGAAATGTGTCATACTCTGATTGTTGAGTTCATTCATATACGGATAGTTGAAGTATGTTATTGTTGAATAATTGTTCTATATTATGGGTTATTATGTTGTATACATGCTATGTTGCTGGAACCATATTGATTATGTTGTGACTTGAATTGTAAATGACTGAGTTGTGTATGTGACTCATGATTATGATTGAGAATGCTCTTAGATGTGATTGTGATTGTGTTTGACTAGAAAGGAAAGGCATGGCGGTGCACCCCATGGAGAAATCTATGTGAAGCTATAAGGGTGGAGAACATAAATGGAGCGATAAGGGTGGATGCGGCGGGGGCCGCGGGCAATGATTCAGAGGTACCCTGGATGACCCGGTTGGTACGGGAAATGTGTGAAATTGATTTCACTGTTTGCTGTTGTGAATTATTTGAATTATGTTGAAATGTATTTGATTTACTTGGATATTGTTGTGAATTATTATGAATTATATTATATTATGTTATAATTGATTACGTATGATTACTGCATGTTATCATTATGATGCATGATTTTTTTTTTGTCATAGTGTTGTGTTATCCGCTCACTGGGCACGTGGTTTGCTCATACCCCTCTTTTTAACATTTTTTTTCAGAGTTGATAGCTGAAGGTAAATATCTGTACAAGGAATTATGGATCCTTAGCATATGATTACCTTTTCATTTGTTCAGGATAAAAGTATAATATTTAGGTATTATTCTAAGTTGTATAAATCTAGAAATCTCTGTAATCAGGTAGGTTTATTTAATGATGTAATGTGAATGACTGTAGTGTGTATAGAGAACTCGGTTTAGCCGTATTTTCTTATCTTTTAAAAAAAAGAATATTTCTCTTATTTTAAATTCTTAAATTATGTAATTTAAATTAGTTGTATTTAAAAGAATGGTATGATGCTTAAGAGAAAGATAGACTTACAGAGGTGAAATGAAATTCACTTTCCGTGCCAGTCACGTGCTCAGATTTTGGGATGTGACAAAGAACTCTGTCATCTGCCTGCCTAGGCGCACAAGTGATAGAAGGTTACCTTAGTTTTTGATCTATTTTCAAATGGACACAACTCTCTCGTTTGAACTCCGTTTTAAGTTAATTTGATATCATTGGAAAGTTCTTTGAGTCTAGTTTCGAGTTGCATAAGATTCATTTGGAAATGCTCTATCCTCTAGGAGATATGGCCAAAATAGTGATCAAATGTCAGAGTAGGTAACAAGACTTTCTCTATCTTTTGAGTTTGACATGTTTTTACTTGGTTACCTCATAAGGTCAGATTCTTCTATGCATCTTCCACATCATTTGAGACTAGCCAAGGTAGACAAGCATGGAATCGAGGTGAGGGGGACTCTATCTTATCTTGTTCATACTTTTTAATTATAAAAGTATACTTGTATGCGTTGAAAACTATGAATTCTTCTTTTATGTTGGTTTCAAAGAGAAGGTCTATGCATATGAATGAAAAACAAATGTAAGTGACTGATATGTGTGAGTGGATTAATGCTTTCTATGACTAAGTATCTTTCTTTAATGATCCTTTGCATCATAGTGAGAGCATGTAATATATCCACATTTAAAGAGTATGATGATTAATATATATAAGGATATGTTTGAAATCATGTTGTGAATGTGCCTTGAATGGAAAGGTGAGATATAAATAATTGTGAAACTTGTGTGGTTATATATAAAATTATGTTCTTTCATGAATGGAGGTGTGAAGGGTGTATTTCTAAATGTGTGTATATGCGTGTATATACGTGTGTGTGTGTATATATATATATATTCATATATTAAATTGATTCGCAAGGAAATTTAGAAAGTGTGTATGTACATATACATTTTACTATCCTTTGAGAGATGTGAAAAAGGAGTATATATGGGTTGTGAGATCATATTATGGGTTGTGAATGATATGTGAATCAAGTTAAAATGTGGCATATCTTGATTGTTAAATTTATTTATCTATGGATGGTTGATGAATGTGTAGATGAGTATTTGTTTTATTATAAGAGATCTCGATTTGTGATTGTGCTTGTGCTTGAGAAAGAAAGGAAAGTCATAGCGGTACACCCTATGGAAAAAATCTATACGAAACCATAAGGGTAGAGATCTATATATGGAGAGAAAAGGGTGGATGTGGCGGGGGCCACAGACAATGATCCAGAGGTACCTTGGATGACCAAGTTGATACAGGAAACTATTTAATTGATTGATTTGCTTGATGTTATGAGTTATTCTGAAGTGTGTTATACCATAATATTGTGTCGGAGTTATTGGCACTTGCATTTATTTATATTGTATCGGAGTTATTGACAGTTGTGCTTATATATATTGTGCTGTAGTTATTGGCACTTGTGACTAATTTACATTTTGTTATGGCTCCTCCTTATATTTTGGTTTGGTTGGCTACATATGCGGTTGAAAGTAAGGAAATCTCTTTGGTGATGTTTAATATTCTTGAATGCACATATTTGATTATGTTGTCTTCTCACTGAGTGTAAAAATTACTCATGTATGGTCTTGGTTGTGTAACAATGGCTATAAGTAGGACTTATATGGTAAATCTCTATGCATGATAATAATAGTGGTTGTGCTGGAATACTTTTGCTTGTGCATTGCAAGGCTGTATGCTATCATCTTTTGAATTGGCAATGGTATTACGATATGATTTTGCGAGTATATTTCAAACCGTATGTTCGATTATACACTTATTTTCCTATATATATATATATATATATATATATATATATGCTTTATGGTTATGTGTTGAGGTAGGATGGAGTTTCATCATTAGGTCAATATGACTCATGGCTTGTAACACCCAGGGTTTTGGAGTGCCTCGGATAATGAAAGTTTAAGTTGTTATTTGTGTATATGAAAATATGGGGGAAATTTTTTTTCGCTTGCTTAAAAGGAAAATGAATGTATTTGATTGAATTTATTGCTTATCCATATGCATGAATATGATGTTTAATATTATGGAAAATTATCCATAGGATATGTGTAATGAATCAGAGAAAATTGATTTTGGTTGAATAATTAAGGAGAGTGACCTCTATGAAAGAATCTAAAGTTTTGGGGTAAAATTATGATTTCTGAAAAATAGGGGTGTTAAGGAATTCAATGGGTGTGGAAATGGAGTTGCTAAGTGTGGGAAACATTTTTGAAAAAGAACAATTTTGTTGATATTTGAGTAAATTGTTTAAATTGCACCAAAGTCCTCCATCTTAAAATCCAAGAAGAAGTAAAGGGAGGACTAAGGGGAAATTTTGAGAAATAGCTTCCTAAGAAACAAAATATCAAACTTCTCATCCCTCACTTCTTATTCTCACGTCTGCCTCCCCCTCTCCCTTTCTCTTGGCTCATTAGACCTCCATTCACCAAAAACTCCCAAACCTTGGCTTTCTTTCTAGTGGATTGCTCGTTTCCAATCATTGGTGGCTCACTTTCATGCTGGAAAGCTTCAAGAACCCAGGTGAGGGCTAGATTTTCAAGTTTCCCTTTTATTTTCTAAATCATGAACCCTAAGTACTGAAATTTGGTGTTTGGTGTGAGTTGGGTGTTTTAATGGTGTTAAAATGAATTACTTTGGTTCCTCAATCCTCCCTCCCTTTTCCTTAATGTTTTAGCTACCAAAGATTTGGAAAAGAAAAAAAAACTTGATTTCCATGGTGGATTTCAAGCCATATTAGAAAAATGGAAATCGTTGGGGTTTTTGAAAATTTTGAACTTGATTCATGAAACCTAAGATGAAAATTTTGTGGATGTGTTTTTATGGGTAAAATGCTTACTTTGATGGCCAAAACACTTGGGAAACCAAAGATTTTCGTTTAGGATTGAAAAGAGAGGATTAGAGGAAGAAAAGAGACCCAAAATCAAGTTTTTTCTGTTACGGGTTTAGTCTCGTGGCGTTGCAATGGCACAAGGCAGAGGAAAATGATTTTCTACCAGCTTCCACGGCTACAGTGATGGAAGTTGCCATTCAGCGCTGGGTTGCAGTGTACCTTTCAGTCAATTTTTCAAATGGTTAAACCTTATATAGTTGGAAAGCTTTTTGAGTCTAGTTTCCAATTATATAAGTTTCATTCGAAAATTCTTTACCGTTTAGGGATTATGACTAAAAGAGTAACCAAAGGTCAGAGTTGGTGCCAAGCATTTTCCTCCCTTGTGTCCTTGACATTTTTTTTACATGATTTTCTCATAGGATTGGATTCTTTGATGCACCTTCCACACTTTTTGGGATGGAACAAATAGCTTGGAGTTGAGATGAGGGATAATCTCTACTCTTATCTTGACCATGTATTAATTCCTCTGAAAATTTCTTGTTAATATCATGATAATTGATGGTGATTTAATTGAATGGTACAAATAGGAAGAAAAATCCTCTAAGTGTAATCAATGGTGGTGAATTACTACTACTTTTCTATACTTAGGGATCCCATCTTTATGGACCCTTGAATTTCTTGTGATGTATGGTTTGTTGATATAAGTATATGCTTGATTTAAAATGATGGGATTAAATATGGAAAGGGTTCTTGCATGAGAAAGACCCTTGAGATTTGAGTGTGGTTATGTTGGTGGAAGTGTTGTACTTGAATTGAAGTGCATGTAAGTGGAATGTATGTAGAATAACATATCAATTGCTTGTAATACTAGCATATTTCCTTAAATGGATTGGAATAATGTGATGTGAGGTTTCATATATAATTATATTGATTTTCCTATGAGAAGTGAGCAAACTTGTGATTGTTATGCTTGTGGATTGGTTGGTTATTATTTAGTGAATGGTTAATGGATGATATGTATTGTGCTTGTCTGACATATTATTGTGATTTGGGTGTAAATGGATTTTGATGTGCACTTCAATTATACCATTTGGATTATGTATAAGCCTATGAGAGGATCACACCTATAAGAGGCATATTATCTATGAGAGGACCTATATTCACATATGGGATGCCTACGAGAAGCACATCCTAAAACAATTGACTAGACATTGTTGATGGATTGTTGCATGTGTTTAGTGTGTGCTATTGGGGTAGACATATTTTGTGTAATTTGCCTACATAATATTGGGATTTCTTTTGTGATACTCTTGTAAGAGTCACAGTTTGTGTGAATTTGTTTCATGGTATCAAGAGTTCTTGCAGTTTTCTCTTGATGGATAACGTCATGCATAGATTTTCTTTATGCGTTAGATTCATTTATTGTTTTGAGCTATAAATTGCGAATTGATAAAACTATTTAATAGAGATCTGTGTGGTCAATTTGATATGGATGATCCCAATTGCTAGAGACAGTGCATTGTGGGAAGAATCCTAAAATAAACACTGGAGGTCTATGTGGTCGGTTTGAATAAGGGTGACCCTGATTGCTAAGGACGGTGCATCTTGGAAATATCTCTAATATATATATATGTCTATATATATTTACTAGATATGGATAGGAGATGCGATCATTAAATTTTACAAGGTAAAGATAATGTATATGATGTATTCAATGATCTTATTATGTGGTGATGACACATTAGGTGCATTAAGGATATATTGTATAATTGATTCACATGATGAACGTTAGCCTCTAATTTGGATCATGTGTTGCATTGGAGTTGAGCATTGTGGCTATAGATGGGATCGACCAAAGCTCCTATCCCTGCTGAGGGTACAAGGTTTGTATCTTCTGTGGTTTGTTTATGTCACGTCCCAAAATTTGAGCACGTGACCGGTACGGAAAGTGAATTTCATTTCACCTCCGTAAGCCTATCTTTCTCTTAAAAATCATACAATTCTTTTTCATGCAACCAAAACGAGTTCTCTATACATACTACAATTACTCACATTACATCACTGAATGAACCTACCCGATTACAGAGATTTCTAGATTTATACAACTTAGAGTAAAACTTAACTATTATACCTTTATCCTGAACAAATGAAAAGGTAATTATGGACTAAGGATCCATAATTCCTTGTTCCGATATTTACCTTCAGCTGTCAACTCTGAAAAAAAATATCAATAAGAGGGGTATGAGCAAACCACGTGCCCAGTGAGTAGATAACATAATACTATGACAAAATAAAAATCATGCATCATAATGATAACATGCAGCAATCATACGTAGATCGATCATCATATGATATAATATTATTCATAATACTTCACAACAATATCCAAGTGAATCAAATGCATTTCAACAAAATTCAAAATTCACAACAGCAATCGATGAAATCAATTTCACACACAATTCCCGTACCAACCGGGTCGTCCAGAATACCTCTGGATCGTTGCCCGCGGCCCCCGCCGCATCCACCCTTATCGCTCCATTTATATTCTCCACCCTTATAGCTTCACATAGATTTCTCCATGGGGTGCACCACCATGCCTTTCCTTTCCAGTCAAACACAATCACAATCACATATAAAAACATCCTCAATCATAATCTTGAGCCACATACACAACTCAGTCATTTACAATTCAAGCCACAACATAATCAATGTGGTTCCAGAAACATAGCATGTATATAACATAACCCATAATATAGAACAATTATTCAACAATAACATACTTAACTATCCGCATATGATTGAACTCAACAATCAGAGTATGATACATTTCAACTCAGTTCACATGCCATTCACAATCCATCATATAACCTCAATTCATGAGAAAATAAGAAAATATAATTATATACATCACCTGGCACGTTCCACAATTGTTTATGTCTCATCATCCCACATCATTCTCTTCAAATTTGGATATTCAACATATTTTCACTATGATGCAAAAAGTCAATAACAAAGATATTTAATCATAGCAAGTATTAACCCACTCACCTGGATTTCATGCTCTCAGCACTCCCACCTTGCACTTGACCATTCCTATTGTAACCAGATAAAAACCATCAGGGTTACGAAATAGAGAAATTTCCTACCACTACTCTCGACCTTCATCCACTTCTCAAATCATAACTCCTAACTGGTAATGAATATCCAGATGAAACTTATACCATTGGAAACTAGACTCAAAGAGCTTTTCAACGATATTTAAAAAAAAAACTGATGCTACAGTAACGGTCAACGGTCAACGCAGCTACAGTAACGTTGACCGAGTCAACGCTACAGTAACGTTGACCGAGTCAATGCTACAGTAACGTTGACCGAGTCAACGCTACAGTAACGAGAAAATCTGGAAAAATTTTCTCGGTGAACAGTAATTCTGGGGAAAATTTTCGATGTTCTTCGTGTTCTTCATCCAAAAATCCAAAAATCATATCTAAAACAACATTTCTTTTGATTTCTTCCATGGGTTTTCATCATTAATGTCTAAGGAGTGTTTTAACACCAAAACCCCCAATTTCTACCAACAATCCAAGCTCAAATCTCAAATTTTCATCAAGAACACTAACTTTTTCAAATATCCAAATTCTACGAATTTCTCCTAGTTTTCTCCAAATTTCTTGTTCTAATAACATCATAAACCACCTAGGAATGTTTTAGATTAACATCCACACTTAAATTCATCCATTAAAATATTCTAATTTTGCAAAAATAATAACCAAGGATTTGATCTTGTAATAAGAGGAAGAAGAAGAAGAACATCAACTTACCAATCATCCTAACTTTCATAGCTTCCTTCCCAAAGCAAAAATTGCATGAATGATTGATGAAGAAATTCCTTTGCAAGCATAATCGAGAGAGAGAGAAAGTGAAGCTACGGGAGGGAGAATGAGAAAAAGAAAAGAATAAGGAGAAGTGTATACGCGTGGGCCCCACCAATTTCTTTTTCGATAAAATCGCTCATAGCCACCTTAGCTTATAAGATTTGTTCACTTTAATCCCTCTCGATGTCTCAAACTCCACTTTATCCTCAAATCCATCATCTTTTCGGTACCGGACTCATAATTCATTCCCATAAGCTCTATTTTTCTTCTCGGGTTCCTACTTGGTCATTTCTCAAAAGTCCTCTATACTTTCTTTTCTTTTCACTTTAGTCCTTGAGAATTTGTAAAAATTTCCTAAATTAAAAATAAAAATTTCTATTCCCACCTTTTCTTCACTAATTCAAAAAGAAAATTTTTCACGTAATTAAATTTTTCACTAAACTTCAAAATAGGCTTTAAATATTCATATAAATTCTTGGGATATTACATTCTTCCCTCCTTAATAGAATTCGGTCCTCCGAATTCAAAACTCAAGATTGAAACAAATGCAAATATTTTGTCTATATCTCATTCTCTCTTCTGGAATTTTCACAATCAAGTACAAAATATAACGAGTTCAACATATTTTTATTTCTCAAATTTCTTCAGTAAAAGAATTGCCTCAACAAAAAAAAATCAAATACGAAAATTTTTTATTTCTAATATAAGTTACAGGCAACAAGCTGAACTTGATTTACAAAACAGATAATTTTAATACGTAAACATTAGATCAAACATCAGCTTTAGGTACAAACAAAAGAAAAGATAAATTAAGAACGAGGAGGCTTTTGAAATGCAGAAGGTGCTCCAGGTCTAGAAGAAGAAGGTGCTTCAGACCTTAAGGAGGAAGTTAATCGTTGCAGCCTAGAAAGAGTTTCTGGAGGAAACGTCTGGGAAATTTGGCGAAGTGCAGAAGTCACTCCATTCATACAGTCAATACATCTCGCTTGTTGGTCACGAAAATTTTGAGTTGCAAACATCGAATGTCTATCAACTCTATTCGCCAATTCCCTAAAATGACGGTTCAAAAGCTTCTCTTGTTCTGTAAAGAGACGATTTATCAATCTCCCCTGGTCCTCAAAGTGGCGGTTTATCAGTCTTTCCAAGTCCTCCATCTTTTGTCTCATAAGTGCAAGCTCATTATTAGAAGATGTTGCTGTGCTAACATCCTCTAACTCTACTACATCCCTTTTTCTTTTCTTAGCCTCTGGTGACTCTTCCATGGATCTCTTATTCTTATAATTCTCCAGGCTAAGATTTAGATCCAGCTCTACCTTGCCAGCCTCAAAGTTTAAATTGAAAGATTTATTGCCGGCCATATTTTTTCTGAGCTATAAAGGTTGTACAGAAGGAGAAGTTTGATGCTAGAAAGCTTATAGATATAAACTCTTAGTGTAGTGAGCAGCGTAATGGGGCATCCATTATATATAGACGAAATTTAGGGCTATAAAACCTTTACATCATACTCTAAAGATGACCTACAGACCTTATCTGACGCAATGCCAACGGTCTCTGATAAGCATGCCAGAAAATAACAAAATATAATCAAATACAAAAGATTTCCTCAAAAATTTCGGCTAACTTTTGACTCTTGCTCAAATTATTAAACTAATCGCCGCTTCAATTTATGACTTCCTAACTCTGTATTTGTCATATCCAATAATTCTAAATCGAGATATTACTCCATGAACGGGTAGCTTCATATTAACCTTATCTAGGTTTCTAATCCGTGACTTTGCCCTAAGCTTACACATTTTCAAACATACATATTAAAATAAAACTTCTCACATCTACACATCAAGCGTTCCATAAAGTGAGAGAAAAATTTTACCTTTCACTTGCCTCTACGAGCATATATGTATATATGTATAAACATAGAGATACATCATTATCTATATATATATATATATTTTTTCATCTATTCAAGTTCTTTTAAATTTCAGACTTCACATTCTCTGAATGTATGTAGAATCATTACATATTATTCCTAGCCATAACAAATAGCCTTTACTCTCTATGCATGAATAACATACATACATATCATATGTATTTAGATACATATAATCACAGTATAATTCAATCAATCATGTATATTATACTTAACTGAAGGCTTTCAAGAACAATACAAGAAAGCATAGAAATACATTTTAGTTCATCGTGAAAACATCCAAGACACTCTGTAATGGCTACATTGTCGACTTCCTTCAATTTCAGAAAATGCCAACGAGAGAAATGGAAAAACCAAGTGTAAATCAGCCGCAAATCCACCGAATATTGACTTTCGTGGTTTTGCCATTAATGCGACGCGTTGTTGGTGTGCATGCCTACCCTAGACTCCTAGCTTCCAGCTTGCAGAAATCCATAGGTTAAGCGTGTAGGGTGCGGCGAAGAGATATCTTCTTTGTCTCTAAGTTCAAATTTTTCCTCTATAAGAACTGTCCCAACGTTCTCAGTTACCACACCACAAAGAGTAATCATATCTGAGCTTACAACTTCCCAGCGTTCCTCTCTTCTCATACTCCCACATAAATTTCTAAATTTTTCAAATCATGGCCACAAGGAAGTACATTGATCTCACAGTGGATGCCAAGAGAGAAGAGCTCGACTTAAACTTAAGTCTGGGCAAAGACAAGGGCAAAAGACCTTTTGAAGGGTCTTTAGAGAAGCATATGGAGAAGAAAATGAAGAAGAACGAGGAAGCTGAGGAGACTAGCACGGCCCATACCTCGGAGGACAAAATCGCCTGTCTAGAGCAGGAGGTGAAAAATCTGAAAAAGATGATAGGAGACCTGGAGAAGTTAACTAAACGCAATCATGCAGAAATGACTTCAAGAATAGACAGGTTCTTCTATTGGTCTACCCAGTGCTTCTGCAATCAACAACAAAGAAGTGTTGATTGTATGAATGGGATTTACACTACCCTCTGCGACATTGCTCTGTCTCTCGCTCCAAGGAATGGTCGAGGGGTGATGATACAATACAACCCTCCTAATCCGAGACCACCTCACTTTTAGATTACTCATGCATGAGTAATTTTCTTTTTTTTTTTTGCAATGTAATCCTTCCGCTTTTAATGCCAGTGGTTTCTTTTATGGGATGATACTAAAAAAAAATAGTAATAATAAAATTAAGAAAGATAAAGGAAATCATTCACACAAAATCAATCATGAATTCAACATATAAAGCCTCATACATACAATTTGATCCGACAGCAATGGAATCAAAACAATAATAACCTTTCCTTTACCGGGTTCAAAAGTATAGCCATATCTGTCTAAAACTAAAACTAAAAACATAATTCCTAAGAAAAAACAAGTCTTGGAGGGAAAGGAAATGAAAACATCCTACAGGACCTTCAATGGAGCCATCTCTCTATAGTCGTGCCCGGGTTCACCACGATAGAGGAGATTCCACTAAGGTTACCTTACTCTGTAATCGGTAGGAGACCTAATCCCAAAGCTCTGATACCAACTTGTCACGTCCCAAAATTTGAGCACGTGACCGGTACGGAAAGTGAATTTCATTTCACCTCCGTAAGCCTATCTTTCTCTTAAAAATCATACAATTCTTTTTCATGCAACCAAAACGAGTTCTCTATACATACTACAATTACTCACATTACATCACTGAATGAACCTACCCGATTACAGAGATTTCTAGATTTATACAACTTAGAGTAAAACTTAACTATTATACCTTTATCCTGAACAAATGAAAAGGTAATTATGGACTAAGGATCCATAATTCCTTGTTCCGATATTTACCTTCAGCTGTCAACTCTGAAAAAAAATATCAATAAGAGGGGTATGAGCAAACCACGTGCCCAGTGAGTAGATAACATAATACTATGACAAAATAAAAATCATGCATCATAATGATAACATGCAGCAATCATACGTAGATCGATCATCATATGATATAATATTATTCATAATACTTCACAACAATATCCAAGTGAATCAAATGCATTTCAACAAAATTCAAAATTCACAACAGCAATCGATGAAATCAATTTCACACACAATTCCCGTACCAACCGGGTCGTCCAGAATACCTCTGGATCGTTGCCCGCGGCCCCCGCCGCATCCACCCTTATCGCTCCATTTATATTCTCCACCCTTATAGCTTCACATAGATTTCTCCATGGG
This sequence comes from Biancaea sappan, assembly GCA_037074585.1. Classification (NCBI taxonomy): domain Eukaryota; kingdom Viridiplantae; phylum Streptophyta; class Magnoliopsida; order Fabales; family Fabaceae; genus Biancaea; species Biancaea sappan. The sequence continues at coordinate 68,036,324 of CM073492.1, forward strand.
GTGCACCACCATGCCTTTCCTTTCCAGTCAAACACAATCACAATCACATATAAAAACATCCTCAATCATAATCTTGAGCCACATACACAACTCAGTCATTTACAATTCAAGCCACAACATAATCAATGTGGTTCCAGAAACATAGCATGTATATAACATAACCCATAATATAGAACAATTATTCAACAATAACATACTTAACTATCCGCATATGATTGAACTCAACAATCAGAGTATGATACATTTCAACTCAGTTCACATGCCATTCACAATCCATCATATAACCTCAATTCATGAGAAAGTAAGAAAATATAATTATATACATCACCTGGCACGTTCCACAATTGTTTATGTCTCATCATCCCACATCATTCTCTTCAAATTTGGATATTCAACATATTTTCACTATGATGCAAAAAGTCAATAACAAAGATATTTAATCATAGCAAGTATTAACCCACTCACCTGGATTTCATGCTCTCAGCACTCCCACCTTGCACTTGACCATTCCTATTGTAACCAGATAAAAACCATCAGGGTTACGAAATAGAGAAATTTCCTACCACTACTCTCGACCTTCATCCACTTCTCAAATCATAACTCCTAACTGGTAATGAATATCCAGATGAAACTTATACCATTGGAAACTAGACTCAAAGAGCTTTTCAACGATATTTAAAAAAAAAACTGATGCTACAGTAACGGTCAACGGTCAACGCAGCTACAGTAACGTTGACCGAGTCAACGCTACAGTAACGTTGACCGAGTCAATGCTACAGTAACGTTGACCGAGTCAACGCTACAGTAACGAGAAAATCTGGAAAAATTTTCTCGGTGAACAGTAATTCTGGGGAAAATTTTCGATGTTCTTCGTGTTCTTCATCCAAAAATCCAAAAATCATATCTAAAACAACATTTCTTTTGATTTCTTCCATGGGTTTTCATCATTAATGTCTAAGGAGTGTTTTAACACCAAAACCCCCAATTTCTACCAACAATCCAAGCTCAAATCTCAAATTTTCATCAAGAACACTAACTTTTTCAAATATCCAAATTCTACGAATTTCTCCTAGTTTTCTCCAAATTTCTTGTTCTAATAACATCATAAACCACCTAGGAATGTTTTAGATTAACATCCACACTTAAATTCATCCATTAAAATATTCTACAAAAATTTTGCAAAAATAATAACCAAGGATTTGATCTTGTAATAAGAGGAAGAAGAAGAAGAACATCAACTTACCAATCATCCTAACTTTCATAGCTTCCTTCCCAAAGCAAAAATTGCATGAATGATTGATGAAGAAATTCCTTTGCAAGCATAATCGAGAGAGAGAGAAAGTGAAGCTACGGGAGGGAGAATGAGAAAAAGAAAAGAATAAGGAGAAGTGTATACGCGTGGGCCCCACCAATTTCTTTTTCGATAAAATCGCTCATAGCCACCTTAGCTTATAAGATTTGTTCACTTTAATCCCTCTCGATGTCTCAAACTCCACTTTATCCTCAAATCCATCATCTTTTCAGTACCGGACTCATAATTCATTCCCATAAGCTCTATTTTTCTTCTCGGGTTCCTACTTGGTCATTTCTCAAAAGTCCTCTATACTTTCTTTTCTTTTCACTTTAGTCCTTGAGAATTTGTAAAAATTTCCTAAATTAAAAATAAAAATTTCTATTCCCACCTTTTCTTCACTAATTCAAAAAGAAAATTTTCCACGTAATTAAATTTTTCACTAAACTTCAAAATAGGCTTTAAATATTCATATAAATTCTTGGGATATTACAGTTTATTCCTCACTGAATATTATTTACTCACCATTTTCTTGTGTATCCTTGCAGGTCCTTATTTAGTCGATGAGATTCCGTATGAGGTGTAGCAAAGCCTTCGAATCTTTAGCTCTTCTGGCCTGGGATTGATGGTTTTATATGGCAATATTAGGGTTGAGTCGCTCTGTAGTATAATAGAACACTTATGTTAAATATGAATGTTATGTGATGATGATATTGAATTTATTGTCCATGAATTGGAATGTGATTTATATATATATATATATATATATATATATATATATTGTATGTAAAATTTTGTTTTTGTCTTAATTATTCTCTTGGAATGGATGATGTTGTTATAAAAGAATGTTTCTCACAATTATGTGGTCACTTAAATAAATTATCATATTATGCTGAAATGGAACTTTAGTGTTTTATTTATCTTGTACGTTGGTAATATGTTGTTAGGCGTATGGCAGTGCATAGAATTCACTCCAATGCCGGTCATGTTCCTAAATTGGGTTGTGACATGCCTCAACATTTTCAAGTATGAAGGAAGTATAGCAGTGCTAACAAGTGTTGGTATCAGGCTCCCATTGTTCAGAGTAATGGTACAATCTTGTCCCTTTCTCTTCTTCTATTTTATAGACGGCTCTGTAATCGGGTAAGTTAACTAAATTATGAGTGTTGATTAAGATTTTTAGGACTATCTTAGTTTGGAAAATGATTGTCATGTTGCCTTGATTTGGATGTTTAAAAGAAAACTTGACCAGATGACTATGAAATTAATAATAATAATAATAATAATAATAATAATAATAATAATAAGTTTGTTAGATGTTGTTGTGGGTTTCCAGAAGAGGTAATGCTTTCGGAGGTTGTGGTGAATCCTCCTTCATGCCAGTCACAAGCTCGGTTCTTGGGATGTGACATTGGTTTTCTCATTTACTGAGTCTGAATGATTTCCAATTTAGGCCATGTGCCTTGATATAAGTGTTATATGACGAGGTCATAAAGGTGGTCATGACCACATAATGCTATGGTGATGCAAGCATGAGTCGGAGCGGTCCAAAAAGGCAATGTGTAATATCCCAAGTATTACCAAGTTAATGAGAGAGTTTATTCACTCAGGTGATATTTTTTCTTGAACAAATGGATACTCGAGAGAATAAGAGGTTCCAAAAGCTAAGCAGTCAATTTCCAAAGACAAATAGTAAAGCTTGACCACCAGTAGCTTTGATACCATGTAAAAATTCAGACCATGGAACAGGGTATGAAGATATTTCAAGATGAAAGAAACTGAATGATTCTATTGATCAATCTTCATTTACAAACTAACAACTAACTCACTATCTACTTCTAACTATCAGTTTAACTGCTGACTAAAATTAGTACACATCATACTAAAATTATCCCTGTATATGTAAATAAACTGCTGACTGTACATGCTAATAAATCTGCTACACAAATGATGACTAGCTGATTATATAATTCTTCAACCATGTCTCCCAACCACTGTAAGTGCACCTTGGAGCTCAGACGCATGGTTGATGATAATCTGCATCCATCTTCCAAAGAATCTTCTCACATCAATAAGAGCTCCAATGGCACAACTATACCAGAAAACTCGGTTTCTCTAGGCACTATTGACTCGTGAACCCATCATATGTTTGTAAATTATCTTTTAAAAAGGTTTTTCTCAAATTTTTTTTCGAAAAATTAAAATTTTGGTAGCAATTTCAAAAAAAAAACTTTTTTTTAACCCGATTTTTATTTCTTTTTAAGAGCTCCAAACATGTCGCTTTTTTGGGTGCCGCACATGCCAAACTCTCTTTTCTTATTTTTTTTATCATTTTAGGAGTGACTTTTATTCAAATAAACATGCTTTATTACTTTTGACTAAAAACACAAGGCAAAGAATTGGAAAAAAAATATTTTAATAAATTAAGTCTATGTATATACGTGGATTTAAAGGCAAGTGTTCGTTTTTTCTGCTCAAACGCCAAGTTTTAATTGCATATTGCTCTCAGATAACAAGATAAGATTTATAAGCAACAACACAACCCAGCCTCAGATTTCTGGAGCTCTATTTCCATTTCACAGGACGAACTTCTGCTTTTGGTTTTTCCACATGAACCTCTTTATCGGAATATATTTTCAGAACCCAACCTCTTTTCTTTTCCTTTTGGAAGGAATAATAGAAACTAAATGGGTTGTAAAATAAACTCGTTAAGCCCATCAGTTCTATGCAAATTTCACACGAACTTGGAAAAAGCTATCTTCTCTTCTTCCTTCAGTGACAACAAACAACAGAAAAATAAATTTAACAGCATAACCGCTGAAGTCCCCATAACTGAGTCTAGCGGCTACACTGTTAGTTTCAAGACACAGAGGGCTTGCAAGCTTGGAATTTCAAGGTATCCAGATTTTGAATATAATGCAGAAGGGGGTAAAGCTACCGGATCTGGTGCTAAGGTAACACACGACCTGGCTAAAAATGAACTCTTCGTCTCGTTTGACCCCGAAACTCTATATATTCCTCCATTGACAAGCTCTACAACCAAGTTCTTGGGTTTGCCATTGCCACCATTTCTTAAGATAGATATAGTCCCTATATTCTTCCAAGGAAGCATCGATCAAGAATCTGGCAAGGTAATTCAGATATGCTTTAGTCATTTTATCTTTGAATTCAACTAGTAACCGCAGGGCGTGTTTTTCTTAGGATTTATTCCAATCACAAAAAATTACAAACTTATGTTTGCAGGTTAATCGTTAATGTGGTGTGGTGTATTGCAGACTTAGAATGTAGGACAAGAATTATATTTGTCTTTATTTAAATTCAACAGTTCAGGTTTTTTTTTTAAAAATAAAATTATCATTTGACATTTAAATTGTTAGATTTAAAATCTGACAATGACAAATACGAAATCTAAATTCTTGTATGACGTGGGATATTATGACTTTCTTTTTCTACTACTAGTTTTAAACTTTAAATGAATAAATAAATAGTCTAGGATAGTGACAACGATATTAATGAAATAAATTTAAGTTTATAAAGTAAAATTTCTGAAATTAGAAAAATATATGTTAAAAGAAAAAAAATACTTAAACCATCTCATATTATAAGGGTTTAGAAATTGGAGTGTGAATGTAATAATTTTTAACATCCAAGTTTGGATATCTTCCCCACCCATCCCCTAGTGAAGCTCCCAAATACCAACTGACGAATTTTTCATTATGTTCCAACTCCCAAGCGTTCTTAAATTTCTTTCCCTGATGACCCAATCGGTAATTAATTCTTTTGCTACTGTTTGCTCTGAAGGTTGACCTAGAATTCGAGGCCAAGTTCTTGTTTTCCGCTGGGAGTTTGTACAAGGCTCCTCCTCTGCTAGTGAAGACGGTGTTGACATCAGAGGAATCCAAGGGTTCTATGAAAAGTGGAAGAGGCAAAAGACTGGATGAAGAAGGGAAGTGCACACTGGTTGGTCTGGCAACAGTTGATCCTACCCAGGATTTCATATTGAATTCCTTCCTTTCCCTTCCAACTGAGTGCCTTGCTGTCCTCAATGCGCTAATCTCTATTTCTAGCTCATCTTGAAGATGTCATCACAAATTTTAGCCATTGTTAAAACCTTTTTCTATCCCTTAATTTGAGTTGCTTCTCCATGAAACACGATAAAACATGTCCATTAATCACATCTTGCTGTCTGTCATCTGTGTTACTGTCTGTCTAGCCAATAATCATTTCTTATTTTTCTACTTATAAATACAAACTTGGATATTTCGAACTGCTACAATTAAATTATGCTAATGGACATGAACCACCACTCAGCAATGTTATTTCAGTAAACGAAACAAAAAATCAAATAAAAAACAATAAGCTGCATGGTGCGGAATGATACTGCGCGCAGCACCTTTAGCTTACCCTACATTATACCCAAAGAAAAATTATAGTAGTTTTTCTCTCTTTTTGGCCATGAAAATTACAATATTTGAAATGATAGATCAACAATAATTCCTAACCATATTATTCATTTGATGTATAAAATGAGGCCCTGTACCCCAGATAACAATTACATTGGAGTTGTAACTAATACCAATAATCCATGAACGTAAATGTGATGCACTTCTCAACCAAACCAGCATCTTCCTGCAGCCACCAAATGACACAAGGCAAAATTTGCTTGGGATAATATAAATATCTCCATGGGTGAGGAAGAGAATTTCTTCTGCATAAATACCCACTATGCCAACACAATATCCAACTCCTCCTCCATGCCTGAAAAGCATGGCAATTTTGAATTACTGGAAATATGAGGAACTTCATGATTCATTCAAATGCAAGCCTTTGAGCGCCAACCAGAGAAGCGTATTGTCCATTCTTAGCCACTAACTCAGTGTGCGTGCCAAGTTCTGCAATCTTCCCATCAGAGCAGAGTGCAATTTGATGGGCATTTTGAACTGTGCTCAATCGGTGAGCTATTACTAACGTTGTCCTCCCCTTCATCAAATGGTTGAGGGCATCCTGGACCAAGCGCTCACTAACTGCATCTAGGGCACTGGTAGCCTATAGCCAAAAGGAAAAAAAAGGAAGGAAAAAAAAAATCATCTGAATCACTTAGGGCATATTTAAGATAGCAAGGTTTTTCACGATGCACAGGACATCTCCTAGCATTTCCAGTGTCACTTGTTAAGGCAAACTGAGTCATGGATACTACATAGTGAAGCAAAGCATACCAAGAAAAGAGAGAAAAAGAGAGAGAGAGAGAGCCACCTCATCAAGTATAAGGACTGGGGCATTCTTTAAGAGAGCTCGTGCAATAGCAATTCTCTACAGATTTAAAACACTATAGTCATGAATATCAAAATGTGTGCATAAGAATGAGAGTGCATGCTCATGCATGGGGAATAAGTATATGTAGACTCCACTGTACCTGCCTCTGTCCCCCACTTAGTAGGCTCCCACGCTCACCAACAGGTGTGTCATAGCACTATAAGAAAATATGATATCGAAGAAAATTTGTTACAAATACAACTTTTTAGATCTATAGTAATTATCTTCATAACCAGATAACGAAACAAACCTGTGGAAGTGAAATGATGAAATCATGGGCATTAGCAGCCTTTGCTGCGTTAATCACATCTTCTCTAGAAACAGAATCATCCGGAAGCCCATATGCAATATTTTCTCCAACAGACACTGAAAATAGAACGGGCTCCTGTATTATATTAGCATTATTTGTAAATTAGAAGCAATAATATTTATAATATCAGACGTCATAATCTTTACTTTTTTCTTTTCAAGAAATCATACTTGGTTTACAATAGAGACAACCCTGGCCCATTCACTCTTGTCAAATGTTCGGACATCCTCTCCTGCAACAGTTATACGACCTCTTGCTGGCTACAGAAGGAAAAATCAATTGATGCATATTTTTATTAATTAATTTATTTTGAAAGACAAAGAAATCAAAAGAAACTTCAATGAACAAACTAAAGAAGTGGGGATTAAACCTCGTAAAAACGAGCCAATAGCTGAACTATTGTACTTTTGCCTGCACCACTAGGACCGACCAATGCAGTTACAGTTCCACATTTTAGTGTTAAATTTAAGCCACTCAAGATTTCCACATCTGGCCTTGAAGGATAAGAGAAATACACATCTGCAAAAGCAATATCAGGACATTTATTCACAGCACAGAACAAATTACATATGACAAGGTAAATTAGTTTTACTACCATACTTTAAATAAAACTTGTTCTCATCCCTATCAGTAAAGTATATTTGCAATGGAGAGAAACAGACATAGAAGGAGAAGCTTCACAGATCAGATTGGATAAAACATGTTAAAATTGAGTATGAATTTTAAACCTCAAGCTCCAATCCCTGAAAGTCCTTTTTTGGTAAGAACATTTGAACATCATGATAAGCAGAAAGTAGCCATTACACAACCCTCAAACAGAAGTATTCATAATGAATTAAGAAGTTGATCTTAAAATTAAAGAAGAAGGATCTCCCATCAGAGAATCATTAGTAACTAAAGCCATCGAATGAATAATAAGATCATATTTACAAAGGAAAGTCATGCCTTCAAGAACAACATCTCCAGACCAAGCTAAACTAAACAAATTGCTTGACAATTTCAGTGCTGACATGTAATGCAAGTATTTATTTTGGTTTTTCTCAGCAGAACTATCAGAGAAGAACAGTTTAAAGTTATCATCATCCAATTGCTTCTGTTTCAGTTCTCTTTCTAAGCCGGAAGCAAGGGCTTCATCAATTTGAACCCCTGAGAAAACAGAGTTTATCCTCTCAACAGCAGCTAAGGCTCCACGAAGATCTCCAATAGTATTGACCAGTCCTTGAACCTGTAAGACATATTATCAGGCAGTACAAGAGAATTGGGAAATAAAGAAAGCAAATCAACAGCTCATTCTGCTTACGGCGAAAGTCAATGTGAAAGTGTATCCAATAAAAGATGCCATAGTTCCAACAGAAAGCTTACCCTGTAAGCAATATTTTGCGAAATATAGAAAAACTCATCAATAATTTTAAAGTGAGAAGTCTGTTAAATTTTGGAAAATATAATAAAAGATGTAATTAATCAAATAAATAACGGACCAATAGCAAAAAATGATCATTACCAACAAGACTTAATTGCTGTAAAAGAGAAAATCTATCAAATTCATAATAGCGAGGAGAAAGGCAGAAATGCTTACCGCTTTGACTTTGCTTCCTCCAAGGATATATAATGCCAGTAAAGAAATATAAATGGCAACTCTAGTCAAGGATTCATTTACAGATTTAAAAGTCCCCAGCTTTATCCCACTTGATTGGTAAGAAAGAACCTGCGAAGGTCTCATAAAGAAAAGAACTCATGCTAATTGCTAGAGTAGTCATAACTTACTGGCAACAATTGTTAGTTGTCAAATAAACTTTACCTGGTTTGCAAATGAAAACATTTGGCGTTTCTCACCACCAAATGATCTTACCTGTAATCATGTATTACACTGCTTCAGCCATTAATTACAAATCCAAGCCTTTACATAGCACCACAAAAGTTTTGATGACACAAATCTGAACTGTTAGAAACTCACTGTGCGAATAGCAGAAAATGTTTCTGCTACAGAGTCAGATATGGATGCTTGAACCATTCCATGTGCTTTAAAAACCGGCAAAGTTGATCTCTTGTAGATAGCTAGAGAAAACTAAAAAAAAACTCAGCAAGCAGGGATGAAAACATGAAAAATGACCAATCACATGAACCAAAATTTTTCCTTATTATGATGCACTTCTGCCTTGATCTACAGATTTGTCAGGGCTGTGTAATTAAGCTGCTTAAGATGCTTATTACTAAATCTAAGGAAAATGGAAAAGATAGATGATTATAATTCAGCACTTTCAAATCAGACACCACTACAGTGTAAACCTATAATAGCATGGCATTAAATTGCTACAATAGAATAAGAAAAATAATATTACCGACTGAAACAGAAATTGCAAGCATCAGAATGCCCAGAATTGGAGCAAGTTGAGGTGATAAAGCAAAAAGTATGAATATTGTCCCAATGACCTGCAACAACAAAGAAAAAAGAAAAGCAATGCCGTCAAAAGAAAGTAAGCAGCAAAACACTAACTAAAATAAAATACAAATAAGAGTAGACCAGTAATGACAAAAAACTGAGATTATCTAGGGTTGCAATTCTTTCATACTGAAACATATAAATTTTGGTCAGATTAAACCCTATTATGCTCTTTAAAAATAAAGTCAAGTCAACCACTGAAGAATCAAAAGAAATCATGTAGACGCTCAAATATAGGCAATATAAAGCTCACTTCTGACTGGTGTAGAAATGCTTGCCTCAGATAATGCCCTGAATCCACGATCCCTTGAAACATTGTCACTTAAAATATCTTTAAGAGAACCCAAATCAGATGTTAACAAACCAGTGAGTTCCCCAACCTAGAACATCCAACAAAGTGAAAAAGTATGCAGAATTACTCTGTATCAAATACCTAAAGCAAAGTAAGTTGGAGATGTAAAAAAATAATAATTATATTAAGGAAACAGAACAGAAAAAAACTACACAAAAAATCAGGTAGAAGTACAGGAAAAATGTATTCTACACATGTTCCCATCTTCCAACTCATATATCTCAAAGATTCATAAATATAAAAGGTAAAAACCACCTTAAGTAATTTTACAAACATACCTTGTATCTGTCAAAAAATTCCACCTGCATGAATAAAAGAACAAGTACGCGATTAAAGACTGAAAATGTATTTTGGACAAAGGAATTCACCATCAAAGCTGACAGAACGACTTTTAAGCAAGATTTTCAATCAGCCTATGTTTAATTCACAGGTAATGAACTTCTAATGTTATTACCAATGACCAAAAATAAAATAAAATAAAATAAAATCTCATAGAAAGCAAAGTGTCATCCAATTGCATAACCTCATCAGCTTGAGTTTTATAAATAGAAAAGTTACTACAGAAAATTTTCATGGCATGTTTATTGTATAATTAGAGTTTCTAGGTGAACTTTATATAACAAGGGCAAAATCATCTAGCTAAAGTCTCTGTTTTAAAAAATAACAATTAAGAATTTCTAACCGGGAAAGCTTTCATACTCCACTTTCAATACAAAAGCAAATATCGTCTCCGTTAGGAAACGTGTTGGCCTTAGTTCCATCACAAATCTGTTGAATAATGAATAATCTTATCCAGAACATCATAAAATTGAGATTTTACAACAAACAATCATACTTGCTTTAACAATTTTAGAGAAGCAAGAGCTAAATTAAAAAATAAGCTGGAATATTGTTAAAAGTACGCTAACCTTCTGAATTAATATCCTTCCAAAGATCTGAGTTCTAAGTGTCGACATAACCTTCTCCCACACTATGTTCATGTTTATAACAAAAATAACGGTTAGAATTGGCTCCAGGGCATACAGAATTCCAACCTTGCTGAGCAGCCTCCATAATGGATCTTGTCTAGCACCAATTAGAACTTCAAAAAATTGACCTATAAGAACCACAAGTACACAAGAATGTTGTAATATTCAAGACTGTTAGAGTGCCTATTTTGTTATCAACCAGAAATTTTCTGCATAAATGATGCATGGACAATGAGGCAAAGTGGTATTAAATGATAAAATTAAACACTGTCAGCGCTGCAATTTCTATAAACTGCCACATGAATACCAACTTCTTGATTGTTGGAATAGCACATAACTATTAAAGGGCAAGTTAGTAATAGTTGCATTACAACCCAAATAAATGGTGGTTAGTGGTTATATTTATGTATTAGGATAAACTTTACCAGTCTTAGGAAGGGAGAAATTTTCAGTATTTCTGCAAGTCTTAGTAACCAGAAGAAAACAAATACATTAAGTGAAGCTCGCGTTTCATACCAGATAATATGGGCATAGATAGAGTACAACTGGTGCAACACAAAAGAGTTACAGCCGAAACGGCAAGCCGCAATTTGTGTTTCATCAAAAGCATCCATATAAATTCCCAGCTAATCACGCTCGATGGCTGGACTTTCTCCGGCCAAGGATTCGACTCATCTATCTTAGGATCGGACTCACTGAAAATGGGATCGGATGCGGGTCCGGTCACATAGGCAAGTGGGATTGTAATTGTCTTTGATAGAGACCTACAACGGAGTGTGAAACGCGGGTGGAGAGGATATGGGGGAAGAGGATGTAATTGTTGCAGAAGAGGTGAAAGGGAGGAGAGGGAGAGTGTTGGTTTGAGAGTACTGTAGCGAGTGGGAGCAAAAGGGAGGAGAATTGGAGAGGCCATGGACGTTATGCTAAAGTTCCCCTGGAGGGTGGTGAGAAGAGAGAACTGGAGGTGAGAGAGAGTTTACTAGCGGCGGATTTGGGACTTCTCTGGCCTTTTTAAGCGGTCACGTGATTGTGGGCTTCTTACAAATTGTGATATCTACAATCATCTAACGATTCGGAAAGGGTAAAGAGGATCAAATACAAGGAGACAATCTTTGACCTGCTGCTGACAGCTCGTCCGTTTGTAAAAATATCCTGTTTTGGATGGACCGAGTATGTCAATCCCATAACCGCCATACTTTTCCTTTCCTGTAATGTCCTTGGAGTTCATGATCTGGACGTGTGAACGAGAGATTTGATTTTTCGTTTGTTATGATTTTTTTCGTCTGTTGTGTTGTTCATGTACTTGATGCTAGGGAGTTATGGAGTGTTTTATATTATTGCTTTGTCCATGACCTTTAGTTTTGGTACATTTGAGTGGAAGATAGATATTCTGTGATGGATACAAGTGAGGGAGATTTAATTACATCTCTGATTGAGAGTTTAATTAATTAAGAGGAGGATTAATTATAACTTGCCTAATTATATTGTTGGGATCATACGTGTATTGTTATGAATTGTAGAGTTTAACTATTTAATTCCACCAAAGACATAGGAGGAGGAAAATATAATTAAAATCATGTAAGAGTATATTTAATTAGAGTTCTTAAAAATAAGAATTAATTTTTATTGAGTTTTATTATTAGAGTTTGTCAACTTTATTGCCACTAATAACTGTTCTTATATAAAGTAACAGTAAATAAAGACGTACAAGATTTCACGCAGCTCAAGTTTTATTATTCTGTTATAGGTTTCATATGATCCAAAATAATTTGACGCTATTATAAATAAGAACAGGTATCAAATTTATATAAATGAAGTATATATACTTATTTTATTTACCAAGTATACCAATAAAGTAATATACCTATAAATTTAAGTATAGGTATTGCTTCCAATGCTATTCTCAAATAAAGTAACAGTAAATAAAGACGTACAAGACTTCACGCAGCTCAAGTTTTATTACTCTGTTATAGGTTTCATATTATCCAAAATAATTTGACGCTACTAAAAATAAGAACAGGAATCAAATGAAATATAAATTTAGAAAGTTTCTAAAGATAACTAAAGTATTAAAAAACAAAATAAAACACAATCCTATAGAATTAATTAAATAGATTTAATAAATCTTTTTGAAACCAAACAAAATCTCATTCAAACACCTACATCTACCCTAAATTTTAACCTAAACTCCTAAAACATAAAAGCAAATACAAGAACCCATTCGGCCACCTCTTCTCTCCTTCAAAAAAATTCTCTAGCCGCCACATCACACTTGTAGCTAACCAAGAATACTCCAAAGCTCCCAAATCATTCCACCTATCACCTCTATCTCTCCTTCGTACATACACACTCGCCAACACGCTTCAAGCTCTCAACCGCCACACCTCTTCCACCGAATCACACACACAATATACTTCAAGCTCCACCAAATCGTACGCACTACACCTTTCGGCCACTCTCTCTCCCATCGTCTCTGTCTCTCTTGCCTCCTTCCCTTACTAAAACCCTAAGCTAAACACTTCCCCAAACACATATACTCGCAACTTTGGAAACTTTAAGGGAAATTATCATCCAAGAATTCTAAAGGTGATCAAGGTAAGTTCAATTAATTTCGTTGTGGGTTTTGAAAGTTCAAGAAAAAACAAGAATATGAACCCTAACATAAACTCTCTTTCTCTCTCTATTTTTCAAAAACACAAGATAGTTATATAGCGCACGAATTCTTTTCATATTAAGGGAAGCTTGACTGGCTTTGATCAGACAGATTCATTAGAATCGAAGTGAGTCAATTAAGCCTTCTTTAATATTATCTTAGTGTTAAAGTAATAAAGTAAAAAAGTAGGCAAATTCATGGTAGGAAAGAGGGAATTCGATTAAGAATTCAGAATGGTGAATTTGAGGGATTATGAATTCAAGGAATGATGAGAATTACTAACGGGAAACGTTAGGGGAAAGAGAGAATCATGTGATATGTACGGATACTTGCAATTTGAGGTAATTGACCATGACACAATTACTTCTGTTTTGAGATAATAATGGTTATCTTGTAAAACTTGATTGATGATTAATATTGACGTTGTTATGGATTTGATTAAATCATGACTGTGTTTGAATGGGATGGTACTCCATCTCATGTCATGGTAGGAAACCTGGGAATTGGGTGTCTTGACCTCTGAGAGTGGAGACAACAACTCCCTCAGTAGGAAGATGAGCTCGATTCAATGATTGAGACTCATAAGGCGCTTTGACTATAGTAGATGAGGTTGTGCGTCATGATGAGTTTTGATAAGATTGGATGAGCGGGCCTATAGGTACTCCCGAGTATTATGTCATTGACGAGTATCAGTTTTGTTAATTTGAATTGCTTGACTTGAATTGCATTCTTTCTAGTATGATTCCTTTCCTTGAGATTTCATGATAAGTGCCTCTGTTTTTGTCACGCCCCAAAAATTGGGCACGTGAATTTACACATATACAAAGGTATACCTCAATGGTAGCCCCTAAATTTCTTGAACAATCCTAATATCTATAACTATGCAAAACATAAATGTACGAAGTAAAATAAATTTACATAACGTTTTCTCTTACTTCCCATACAACAACAACATCAACCTTATCCCACTAGGTGGGGTCGGCTACATGGATCGCCCGACGCCATTGAGCTTTATCAATGACTAACTCTTTAGGGATCTCATTTACCAAAAGATCCCTCTCAATAACCTCTTTAAGTGTCCTTCTTGGTCTTCCTCGACCTTTTTTCACAGGGCTCCAAACCATCTGCTCAACTCTCCTTACTGGCGCTTCTAATGGTCTTCTTTGAACATGTTCAAACCACCTTAAACAGTTTTCAGTCATTTTTTCCTCAATAGGTGCCACTCCAATTCTCCCTCGTATACGATTATTACGAATCATATCTCTTCTTGTATGACCACACATCTAACGCAACATCCTCATCTCCACTACTCCAATTTGATGCTCTTGTTGTCCTTTCATCGCCCAACATTCGCTCCCATATAAAATGGCAGATTTTATAGCAGTACGATAAAACTTTCCTTTGAGGTTATCCGGTACTTTCCGATCACAAACAACTTCTGATGCCATTCTCCACTTTAACCACCCAGCTTGTATTCTATGTATCACATCACCAATAATTTCACCGTCATCTTATATAACAGATCTCAGATACCTAAACTTTGACACTTGTGATACAACATTATCTCCAATTTTAAGTTCCAACTCGTTTCTAGCTTGTCGCTTGTTAAACTTACAATGCATATACTCTGTCTTACTCCTGCTCAGATGAAAACTCTTCGATTCCAAAGTAGCTGTCCATAACTCAAGTTTAACATTAATCTCTTCCCTTGACTCTGCTATGAGAACAACATCATCAGCAAAAAGCATGCATTTAGGAATTTCTTCTTGAATATGTTTTGTCAGAACATCTAAAACTAAGTCAAACAAATAAGGGCTCAACGATGATCCCTGATGTAGGCCAATCTTAATAGAGAAGTCTCTAGTCTCCTCTCCAGACGTTCTCACACTAGTTGTAGCCCCCTCATACATATCTTTTATAACTCTAATATACGTAACCCGTACACCTTTCTTTTCCAAGGCTTTCCAGAGCACCTCTCTTGGTACTCGATCATAAGCTTTTTCCAAATCAATAAACGCTATATGCAAGTCTTTTTGTTTGCTCCGATACCTTTCCATCAACCCTCTTAGCAGATAAATAGCTTCCATAGTTGATCGCCTTAGCATGAATCCAAATTGATTTTCTGAAATACTCGTCTCCATTCTTAACCTACGTTCAATCACTCTTTCCCATAATTTTAGAGTGTGACTTATAAGCTTAATCCCTCGGTAGTTTGCGCAGTTCTGGATGTCTCCTTTGTTTTTGTATATAGGCACTAAAGTACTTCTTCTCCATTCCTCCGGCATTTTCTTGGACCTTAAAATCTCATTAAAGAGCTTAGTTAGGCAGATAGTACCCTCATCCCCTAAACACTTCTAAACTTCAATAGGAATACCATCAGGACCAACGGCTTTACCATTATCCATTCTTCTTAGAGCTTCCTTGACCTCATCAACCTTAATCCTGCGATAATATGTCAAATTTTGTTCTCTCTCCAAGGTTGTTAAATCTTCCCTATTACAGGTCGACCCTGTTCCGTCATTAAAGAGCTTGTGAAAGTAACCTTGCCTTCTATTTTTAATATCTCCATCTGTAACCAAAATTTTTCCTTCTTCATCCTTAACACATCTTACTTGATCCAAATCTCTAGATTTCCTTTCTCTAGTCTTCGCAATCTTGTAAATATTTTGTTCCCTTTTTTTCGTTCCTAAGTCCTTGTAAAACTCTTCAAACGCTTTAGATCGTGCTTCACTTACTGCTTTTTTAGCCTCCTTATTAGCCTTCCGATACCTTTCCCAATTTTTTGAGTTATTGCTCAAATGGATAGCTTTAAAGCAATCTTTTTTAAATTTGATCTTCTCTTGAACGGTCTCATTTCACCACCAAGATTCCTTATCTCTTTGTCCAAAACCTTTAGATTCTCCTAAGAGTGCTTTAGCTATCTTTCTAACCCTGTTGGTCATCTCCTCCCACATGATGTTAGCATTTTTTCGTAACTCCCAAGACCCTTCCTCCCGTAGTCTTCTCTTGAAAGTCTGTAGATTCTCCCCCTTTAGCTGCCACCACTTTGTCCTATGGTTCATCACCTATCGATGCTTTTGTTTCCGACCCTTAATACTCACGTCAAGGACCAAGACCCTATGTTGAGTTGCCACGGGTTCCCCAGGAATAACTTTACAATTTTGACAAATTTTCCTATCCGGATTCCTTACCAAAAAGAAGTCAATCTGTGACCTTGAAGCTCCACTCTTGTATGTGATTAAATGCTCCTCTCTCTTCTTGAAGCAGGTGTTGACAACCTTAAAATTATAAGCCATTGAGAAATCGAGTATAGACTGTCCTTCCTCGTTAAGCTCTCCAAAACCAAAGCCACCATGAACTCTCTCATACTGTCCTGCTTCTTTCCCAACGTGGCCATTAAGGTCCCCTAGATGAAAATCTTCTCTTCTAAGGGTATGCTTCTGACCAATCCCTCCAACTCTTCCTAAAACATTTCCTTAAGATATGCATCTGCCCCTACTTGGGGTGCATAGGCACTAATGATATGGATAGTATCTCTTCCAACAATCATTCTTAAGCATAAAATCCTATCCCCAATCCTTTTAACCTCCACCACACTCGGCGTCCAATCCTTGTCAACCATGATACCTACATCATTCTTTGTCCTTACTTTTCCTGTGTACCAGAACTTGAAGCCTGAACCGTCAAACCTCTTAGCCTTTTCTCCAACCCATTTAGTCTCTTGAAGGCACAAGATGTTAATTTTCCTCCTCTTCATAGTGTCTCCAACCTCCATGGATTTCCCTGTCATATTCCCGATATTCCACGTACCGATCCTGATTTTGCTCTCCTGGGCTAGCTTCTTTACCCTCAACCTTCCAGGAACATGCCCTTGTGACACTACATTCGATTGACGATGCAGTGGCTCTAACTCATTTGACACTGTACTCGAGCCATACAGTGCGTTGCTTCCGGGAAACGACCTAGTATTAGTAGACCCTTGCACATTTAACACTACATCCGGGTGCCGATGCAGCGGCTCTAGCTCACTTGTCATTGTATTCGAGTCATACAGTGTGTTGCTTCCGGGCAATGTCCTAGAATTAGCATAATAATGTCGTTGATCCATATTCATGAGAGATTCGACAAAGTTTTACGTTGGCTGTCGAGGGCTTAACACAACCCTCCTCCTTTACCCAGGCTTGGGACCGGCTATAAAACATAGGCGGAGTTTTCTCTTACTTCCCATAACATTGGGAAATATGTACAGTAAAAATGCAAAGCAAATTGCAATCAACAAATAAATCCCCTAAGACACAGCAGGACCTAGGTGGCCTATGAGATTATAGAGCATTTTTATTGACATACAACCCAAAAATTGGTTTATCAAGAACCCTCCAATAAAAAATTAGAGTATGTCTCCAAAGCCACTAAACTCCAGCAGTTCCCTTTCTCCTCAACTGTTATATTTGAAAAATGTAACCACAGAGAGAATGAGTTTATCAAAAACTCAGTGAGCAAATGAATGTGCAATAAAGTAAGGCACAAGTACAAATACCAAGATCACAATACAACTCAAATAAATACCTCTAGCACGTACAAGCACGAATAAATGTATACATCATACCATACCGTGCAATTGTGACGTGCAATCCCTAAGCGAATCTACACTTTCACAATAACAACACGTAAAACAATTCCAAAGCACATATAAGCATAAGTAGACACTCACACTAAATACATTATGCAACTATCATATGCTTCATTTTCCCTCGTGGGTCTATATTCCTATGTTTGCCTTGTTGAGACTCAGTCTAGAATTTTTCCTCAGACTATTATTACTCAACGGGTTTATCCTAGAGGTCCACATTCCTCTATATAAATTTTTTGACATTCACCACAGGAAAATTCCTGTCCTTGGGTTTACTAGCCGATCCAATGTTCACTACAAGAAAAAACTACATCCCTGGGTTGACTAGCTGGTTCCCTCTCGCAGGTCCACATTCCCATGTAATTCCTTTCCATATGTAATGCATTCATATACACAAACACAACGCAATCCATACAATAACCAATCCACCATTCCCAAATACAACTCCCAAGATAAACCCCCACTATCACAAGAAAATTATATATTCTAGTTAATACCATTAACTAGGAAATTTATTGAATTTAAATTCAGTTATGGTATGAGTGAGATTTATATTGTACTTGATTATTTTATCTAAAAACTTAGTTAGCAAGGTCATCCACTCACTTTGATGCTGATAAGGTTTATCGTATAAGAAATCTCAGGAAATGAAGCCAATAAAGTTCTCAAGTCACTTAAAAGCAACAAAAATCAATAAATAAATAAAACAAGGAAAATCCTTACCACTAATTCTAACCTTTGTTCACTCAATTGGTCATAACTCTTAACTGGTGAGGAGTTTCCAAACGAAACTTATATCATTGGAAACTAGACTCAAAGAGTTTTCCAACAATGATAAAAACGGAGTCCGGATGAATGAGTTTTGGCCATTTGAAAAAGATCTAAGAAAACACTATAGTCTGACGTTAGCACTCTTGGCACCAAGGCACCATACAAACTTGGCACCTGGGCGTCGTGGCCTTCTTCCCCAATTTCCTTTCTGAAGTGTGGCGCCTGGGCGCCACAATCAAGACCTATGCGATTTGGCCTCGATTTTGATTTAGATATGGCCAAATCTTCACTTTTTTTTATGGACTTTCATCCTTAATGTCTAAAGAGCATTTAGACACCAAAACCTTCAATTTTCACCAGCAAACCAAGCTCCAATCCTCAAAATCTACTCTAAGAACTCAAAAACTCAAAAATAGAGAAAAGTTTGAGAAATCAAAATTCCTACATCAATTCTTTGCTTTCCCTACGTTAGTTGGCTGCCAATGACTCACCCCGCCATCGGAGAGCCACTTGCCGAAGCTTGGTTGAAGGATTTGGATTGAGGTAGAAAGAAGGAAGAGAGAAAGAGGAGGAGAGAGTGAGGAGAGAGAAAAAAGTGAGAAAATAAAGAAAAATGGGTGAAGCCGCCTATATATCCGCCAAGGGTGAAATTATTACTTTGCCCTCGAGTCAACCCTAGTTAACCTCAGTAGTGACAGTTTTGTAATTTCTCTGATTTGGGCATTTCCCATATTCTAGGTGCCACCCTAATCCTTTATTTCATTTTAGACTATCTCTGGACCCCATAGACATCCAGCTCCCTCTACGTTTCATGATTGCTCTCTTTGAATTCACCTAAGACTATTTTCAAGAAATTTTCTCTTCCTCTTTTCTTTCTCCAAATCTCAAAAATATTATCCGCAATAAAATACCCGGTCCAGTCATTCTCAAATCCCACAAATAATTATTCGAAATGAACAAATTAAATATGGAGATTAAAATGACTAATTAAATTTAAATTATTTTACGTAGTAAAATACCATAATAACCCCAAACACGTAACCCCAATTTTGGTGGGTATTACAGTTTTGCTTTATTATTATTTAACACATTTAGATTTTATTAGGGCGACGATTGACTTGCTCACTGAGAT
Source organism: Biancaea sappan (assembly GCA_037074585.1). Lineage (NCBI taxonomy): Eukaryota > Viridiplantae > Streptophyta > Magnoliopsida > Fabales > Fabaceae > Biancaea > Biancaea sappan. The sequence continues at coordinate 68,056,184 of CM073492.1, forward strand.
TATTATCTCACACTCGTTGATTTCCCTTTTTTTTTTTTAAGATTAGATAGAGGACGAGGATTTTTTGTTAGAGGAATAGTTGTCATGAATTTTTTCCCATTGTTACATGGGTCCTATGTCATGATGTCATTATCCTTGTTTTAGGAAGCTCTGTGGTCAACTAGGACATTTAGGAAGCGTTAGGCCGAACAATTTATTTTATTTTATGATGTAAAACATTTAAAATGATTATATGCAATTAATTCCTAGAGCTTTATGGATTTAATCCTATGGGATTTTCGTGATATATTTGATTGGATAATATGGAGTTGAGTTTAAATGGATTGATGGTGTGTTTATATTTTCTTTTTAAATTTAAATTATGAAATTAAATTGTGGGAGAATGTGAGGAATCCGAGTAAGTCATCTTTCCTTTGTGTGCATGCTTTATTTACGATCCTTGGCTTGCTTGGAATCTAAGTATGTCCTTCCATAAACCTTTTATATTTGTGTGTGAATAGAATTGTAGTTATTTCAGAAAAGCCAAAAATTATGTAATAATAATTTGTTTCAGATTGAATTATATGTAATTAGACGTATTTAAATTAATATGGGGAATAATGTAAGAATGCATATCCAGAAAAGATTCTGGCCAGGAAAGACTTGGTACTTAATTGTTCCACTATGACCCACATCTCTTTCCTAGGAACTTACCTAGTTTATTACTTACTTTATTTCGCATCTAGTAAGACATTAACTTTAAACACTGAAACTCGATTTCTTAAGGACAAAGTGAAATTTAGAAGAGTGTGAATGTTGTACATGACTCATGTGCTGTTTTCTTAGTAAATTTTAATATTATATTAAATGCATATGTATTTTCTAACTATAAATTGGAGGACACACGTTAAGGAATAAACATAATAAATAAACAGGGGTTAGATTAAGTAAAGATGGATAGGCTTATGGTGACACAAGATTTGTGGCAACGTGCTGTTCACTTGCCTGGAATTGGCTCATGACATTATGTGAGGAGCTAAACTTATCTCCAACACCATGAGTGCATTAACCATTGTTTATCATGTTTAATATTCAATCTAAGGATTTGCTTGTGTAAAGAGATATCTTGATGCGTTTGTATGGATCTCATGAATATTAACTTGATTAGTACTTGTAGTTATATCGAGTGATGTATTCTATGTATATATATATATATATATGCATATTGAATGTGATGTGGTAATAAAATGGTGTGAAAGGGTTGGCCTCTCTTGAGAAAATGGATACCTTGAATGAAAAATTGTTCTTAAATAAATCTTTGTGCTTATTTGTTGGTAAACATGTGTATAAATATGTTTAGACATGGAGTATTGCTGTATGGATTCCCTTATATAATTGTGTACTATGGTTATAGCTTGTGTTGGCAGTATTGGTCGTATATTGAGTGTAGGTTATCGCATTAGCCACGTGGGTGGTGTGAATTGGTGGTGATGTATGAAATCCCTCTATGGTCCTACTTCTATAAAGGGTGCCTGGTTTTTGTTCTTCTATGAGGAGTAGCAGAGTCTCTGGGTTCGTATTCCTTTATCGTAGGATGTTGGTATGTCTATAGTAGTTGGGTGTTTGAGTCGCTCTGTAGTTAGATAGAACACCTAAGGATATTGTAATGTTTGTGGAATGAATTGGAAAATGATGCATGTCATCAATTATGATTTATGATTCCCATTATTTCTTGGAATGGATAATGTTATTATATAGAGGATACTTATTGAAAATATTGTGAAAGTATAAATAAATGACTCTTTCATATTGAAATGGTATCTTTGCTTTATAATGTATTGGTGTGTGGTTGTTATGATTGTTAGACTTATAGCAGTAAGTGGCCCCGTGTCGGTCATGCTCTCAAATTCCAAGGAGATAGATGTAATATCCCGAGTTCCCGGGTGTTATTGTTAATGGTATATCAGTATAGATGTGAAAATATGAAGGAAAATTTTTTTTTTGGATGAAAGGAAAAGGGCACGAAAGAGTTCGGTACCTTGGGGAAACCCAACTAGTGAGACAGATGAAAGAGCAATCCAGCACAGAAAGAGTGAGGGAGATGTTATTAGGCAACTTTCTCTCCCACCAATCTTGTTCTTTTCTCTTCTCTAATGCTTCCATTGGGTTCTATTCTTCTCTCTTTGGTGGTCTCTCCAAGGCTTATAAGTGTTCTTCTCCCATTCCTTCTCCATTTTTCTCATACGAGAAACCTTAGGTGTGTAGTGGATGGTATTCTAAGTTTAAGAGCTTGGGTTCAAGGACTTACTGATGAAGTGTCTTAATCAAGGTCTTTAAGAGTGGTAGCAGCTCACGGTATTTCAAAGTGGTCTCATATTGTTGGAGGCGTTCTGGCAAGTGCACCAGTCGCACAAGTAATATAGTGTAAAAATGAGTAAAGAGTTATCGTCTCCACATGGACTAACGTGCTAAGTACTCCAAAAATTCAAACGCATTATTTAGGCAAACCAATTTTTGATTTTAGAAAGCTCTAATTGAAAGGAAAATCAAATTGCAATAGAATCGAATGGAAATAATTCAAATAAAAGGCCTAGAGTTACTAATTCCCCTCTTTCGTTCTATGAATTGCTAATTCTCCCTAACACTTATGATTCAAATCAATTATACACATTAATCTTAGGTTTTCTAACGGCTTAAAGTAATTCTCCCGAACTTAAATTAAGCTACTTAACTCTACACAATCCCTTATGTGAGTTTAAGTTGAATTAATGTTAACCTAATTTGATTAAACGAGGTTAATTAATATTCCTATTAATTAACAAGTAAAACCCCTAAGTTCTATCACTCGCCCTAATCATTCAGTGTTCTACCAACATCTCCCTCTCCCGAGTTCGACGTAAGCAACAAACAAGTCATAAAGTGGCCAATTTTATAACAAGTACAGTAAACATGAATGAGAGGTATGTATTAAATTGAAAAGACTCACAAGTTTCAAGAGAAATACAAATCCTAATCTGAAATTGGGTTCATAGTAACCCTAGAAAAGAAAATTAGCCACTCATGGCTTTAAAACTACAGAAAATAGTAAAAGAATGAGCAAACTTCATGAATCCGAGGTTGGGTTGACGGAATTTGGGCTTGATCAGCTTTGGGAATGGATTCCTCCTTCTCCTCTAGCAGAAATCGGCTCCTCCCCCTGTCTCCAACTCAGAATACCCTAGAAAATATATTCTGACGCATTTAAATCAATGCAGGATTGTGAACCACCACTATAGCGGTGAATTCCCACAGCTATAGCGGTGGGAGGTAGAGAAGAAAGCTTAAAATTGTGTTTTTTCAGGTTATACTGCTATAGCGGTGAAGATCCACCGCTATAGCGGTGGTTGGTAGAGAAGAAGGCTCCAAAATCCTTTTTTCAGCAATCCACCGCTATAGCAATAGATTTTACTGCTATAGCTGTAGGAGACAACATTCACATCAGCATTTTCAGAATTTCAGCTCTAGTATTCCATCTTCTAACATGAACTTTTTACCAATTCAACCTACACCAAAAATAGAAAATAAACCCATTAAATCGCATAAAAGAATCATGAAATCACTCCATTTATTAAAAGATCAAAGAAAACTAAAACTAATCTAAACTACTCAAAACATGAGTTAAGAATTATAAGACAACAAGAAAGAGATCAAAAGAGAGGGTATGTAGCATCAAAATGGCACTAAATTGAGAACTCAACACTCCCAAAAACTTGAACCTTTGCTTGTCCTCAAACAAAAACTTTCAATGAGAAAAATTTTGAGAAAAATATGTACGACCATGAATATGTGCAACTAGGAGGAGTAAAGATCTGAAAATGTGAATTAAAACAAACCAAGCTTCATCAAACAATTACTCAAAAGATTTAACTCAAGAGCTTGCAATCTTAAGGATTCAATAAGAAGTGTTAATCAAACCACAAGAAAATTTAAAATCAAAGCTTCACCTCTTGGAACAGTTTATAAAATCAAATTCACAAAAATTCCAAAACTAAATTACTTCTTTGTTCTCAAAGGCATCATTTTATTTCGATTCTCAAGGGCTTCACTATTTTGTTCTCAAGGATATAGCTTCCTAACTTTCCTTATTTCCTTTCGAAATTTTTTTTTGCCAATTTTCTCATTTTATTTTAATTACAGGAGCCTATCCCTTATTAAAACTTTCAGCTATCCCCTTATTAAATCCTTTTTTCACTAGCCTCTTATTGAACTTTTTTTTAAAATGTATAAATATGAAAATGATCTAAAAACCATTCAAAGAGACAAAAATAAGATTCCTGTTATTTTGAAGTGATAGGGCTAACACTTACAAAATATGAAAACTTAAGATTAGCAAACTCAAAAGGTAACTCTTACAAAGAATTGCATTTGACATGATTTGACTTGCCAAAAACTTCAAACTTTCAGATTTCAAAATTTTCAAAAATTTCCTCCTACTACACATGCATATGGACAACACAAAATTAACTAAAATTTTTTCAAAGAAGAAACCCATCAACAAACCTCTCCCCCAAACTTAAATTTGACAGTGTCCTCATTGTCCCAGATCAGCACAATAGAGGAAAAGAACACACGACATAACAAACAAAACAAAACAAAATGCTATTACGAACATCCTAACTGCCATTCACCAAGATAATAAACATGACCATAATCAGTATTTATCAATTCAACTCCAAAATAAATAATAAATGGCAGTTAAAATATTACCAATAGCAGCACATCAAACCACAACAAAAAAAATAGAATAAAAAAAATTACGAAAGTAATAAACTTGGGTTGCCTCCCAAGAGCGCTAAGTTTATAGTCTTCGGCCAGACTTTATCGATTTTATCCTGGATCACAATAACACATGGAAGAGTCTTGAAGCTGAATCGACATTTTTTCTTCCCTATAATTGCCGACTTCCTTTTCTATCGATGATTTTGCAATATCAAACACATTGAAAGTCTCTATCTCCTTCTGAACTATCAAAGTTAATGTCCTATGAGCCACATTAATTACCACTCCCAAAGTAGCCAAGAATGGCTTACCTAGAATGAGAGGGATTTCCTCATCTTCTGTCATGTCTAATACTACAAAATCCACAGGAAAGAAGAATTTTCCCACTTTGACTAGCATATCTTCTACTACCCCATATGGATGTCTCAAGGATCGGTCGGCGAGCTGAAGAGTCATCATAGTTGGTTTCACCTGACCAATCCTGAGTTTCTTGAAAATTGATAGTGGCATAAGATTGATGCTAGCCCCAAGATCACATAAAGTCTTCTTGAATGTGACATCCCCAATAGTACAGGGGATGGAGAAACTCCCTGGATCCTTGAGTTTTGGAGGTAACTTCTTATGTATGATTGCACTGCACTCTTCATTCAATGTGACTTTTTCATTATTTCCTATCTTCTTCTTTTTCAGCAACATTTCCTTCATGAATTTTGCATACATAGGCATTTGTTCCAAAGCTTTAGCAAAAGGTATGCTTATTTGCAATTTACTCAATACCTCCAAGAATCTGCTGAACTGCTTCTCATTGTGCTTTTTGGGCCTTTGAGCTTGAGGATACGATAGTGGTGGAACAAAACTTTCAGCCCTTTTATCTTTTACCACCCTTCCATATTTACCTTTTTTCTCTGAAACATCAGCTTCCTCAGTTAGAGGTTCAGTAACCTCATCTTTTCCCTCTTCAACAATCACATATTTAGGTGGATCATGTGATGTAATAGTATCTGGAAGCTCCTTGCCACTCCTTAAGATAATAGCATTACAATGCTCTTTCCCCTCCCTTCTTAGGTTATTTTCAGTGTCACTGGGGAGATTACCTTGTGGCCTATTTTTCAAAGCAAGTGTCATCTGTCCCATTTGTGTCTCTAAATTTTTGATTGCCAAATTCTGAGTTTGGAACATTGACTCGCTCCTTTCCATGAACTTTATGAACATATCCTCCATTGAAGGTTTTTTTTCCACTTGAGGTAGTGGAGCTCTATTTTGAGGAGGATAATTACTCTGATTATTAAAGCCAGGAGGGTGAGATGGCTTACCAGAGGATGCAGCTGAAGAGTTCAAACAGTGATTATTGCTCCATGAAAAATTAGGATGATTCCTCGAACTTGGATGATATGTGTTGAAGTACTGGTTGTTCTGGTCCTTCTGCAAATTACCCATGTAGTTTAACTGTTCAATTGAAGGAAATTCCTCACAATACCCATTGGCATGAGCCCCTCCACAGAAATCACATTTTGTACCCGGTATAATTATCGTATTCACCTTCATTGATTCATTCTATCTTGAGAATAGCAAGTCTACTTTCCTGGTTAATGCTTCATTCTGAGCTATCAAAGCATTTAGGGTGTATAATTCCATGACTCCCCTTCTTGAAGCATTCTTGGATCGACTAGATGCATTTTGGCTCACCCCCATAGTCTCTATAATTTCTTAGGCTTGTCTGATCGGTTTAGCCATTAGAGCACCACCAGCTGCAGTGTCCAATTTATCCCGTGTCTCATAAGTTACCCCACTGTGAAAGATAGTGAGCTGTTACCACTCTTGGATTCCATGATTGGGACACTTGTTCAATAATTTTCTAAATCGCTCCCAAGCTTCAGACAAGCTTTCTCCTTCATGTTGATAAAATGCAGTAATTTCATTCCTCAACTTAATTAACCTCGAAGGAGGGAAGAACTTGTCCAATAATTTCTTTTGGAGTTGATCCCATGTAGTGATGCTCCCTTTTGGTTGAGAAGTCAACTAGCTCTTAGCAGCGTCCCTCAATGAAAAAGTGAATAACCTGAGACGAAGAGCATCATCACTCACCCCATTCATCTTAACCATGTCACAGATATCTAAGAAGTTGGTGATGTGATTGTTTGGGTCTTCTATCGGGCTCCCCTCAAACTGGTTCTGCTGGACCAAATTCATCAAGACTGCCTTTATTTCAAAGTTGTTTGTACTAAGCGGAGGTTTTACTATGTTGGACGCGTGTCCATCCTCAGTGGGTGATGCATAATCCCACACAGCTCTATTGTCATCCTCCTGAGGCTCATTTCCAGCCCTATAACCAGCATTAACTCCAAAACCCCGATGGTTCTCGTTATCCTCAGCCATTTCTTCTTGTGTGGCTTAGCTCACTTGAGTTCTCCTAGCTCTTGCTTCCCTTCTAGTTCTCCTTGCTAGTTTTTCAATCTCAGGCTCAAAAAGAAGATCAGATGTATGAGTGGTGCCTCGCATACACAATAGAAAACTCCAGTCAGAATTAACAAAAAGGAAATTACAAAAATAATGCTAAAAGCAAAAATGACTAACTACACAAAAACAAATAAAATAAAAAAAAACTAAAACAAAATAAAACAAAACAGAAAAATGCCTAAGCTAGCAACTTCAAATTTCTTAGAATATTAGCTAAAAATTGTTAGTCCCCGGCAACGGCGCTAAAAACTTGTTGGAGGCGTTCTGGCAAGTGCACCAGTCGCACAAGTAATATAGTGTAAAAATGAGTAAAGAGTTATCGTCTCCACATGGACTAACGTGCTAAGTACTCCAAAAATTCAAACGCATTATTTAGGCAAACCAATTTTTGATTTTAGAAAGCTCTAATTGAAAGGAAAATCAAATTGCAATAGAATCGAATGGAAATAATTCAAATAAAAGGCCTAGAGTTACTAATTCCCCTCTTTCGTTCTAGGAATTGCTAATTCTCCCTAACACTTGTAATTCAAATCAATTATACACATTAATCTTAGGTTTTCTAACGTCTTAAAGTAATTCTCCCGAACTTAAATTAAGCTACTTAACTCTACACAATCCCTTATGTGAGTTTAAGTCGAATTAATGTTAACCTAATTTGATTAAACGAGGTTAATTAATATTCCTATTAATTAACAAGTAAAACCCCTAAGTTCTATCACTCGCCCTAATCATTCAGTGTTCTACCAACATCTCCCTCTCCCGAGTTCGACGTAAGCAACAAACAAGTCATAAAGTGGCCAATTTTATAACAAGTATAGTAAACATGAATGATAGGTATGTATTAAATTGAAAAGACTCACAAGTTTCAAGAGAAATACAAATCCTAATCTGAAATTGGGTTCATAGTAACCCTAGAAAAGAAAATTAGCCACTCATGGCTTTAAAACTACAGAAAATAGTAAAAGAATGAGCAAACTTCAGGAATCCGAGGTTGGGTTGAGTAAACATGAATGATAGGTATGTATTAAATTGAAAAGACTCATAAGTTTCAAGAGAAATACAAATCCTAATCTGAAATTGTGTTCATAGTAACCCTAGAAAAGAAAATTAGCCACTCATGGCTTTAAAACTACAGAAAATAGTAAAAGAAGAAGCAAACTTCATGAATTCGAGGTTGGGTTGACGGAATTTAGGCTTGATCAGCTTCGGGAATAGATTCCTCCTTCTCCTCTAGCAGAAATCGGCACCTTCTCCCTGTCTCCAACTCAGAATACCCTAGAAAATATGCTCTGACGCATTTAAATCAGTGCAGGATCATGAACCACCGCTATAGCAGTAAATTCCCACCGCTATAGCGGTGGGAAGGAGAGAAGAAAGCTTAAAATTGTGTTTTTTCAGGTTATACCGCTATAGCGGTGAAGATCCACCGCTGTAGCGGTGTCTAGCAGAGAAGAAGGCTCCAAAATCCTTTTTTTAGCAATGCACCACTAGATTATATCGCTATAGCTGTGGGAGACAGCATTCACATCAGCATTTTCAGAATTTTAGCTCTAGCATTCCATCTTCTAACACGAACTTTTTACCAACTCAACCTACACCAAAAATAGAAAATAAACCCATTAAATCGCATAAAAGAATCATGAAATCACTCTATTTATTAAAAGATCAAAGAAAACTAGAACTAATCTAAACTACTCAAAACATGAGTTAAGAATTATAAGACAACAAGAAAGAGATCAAAATAGAGGGTATTTAGCATCAAAATGGCACTAAATTGAGAACTCAACATATATATGAGACTCGAGATAAACTAGACACCGCAACTGGCAGTGCTTTGATGGCAAAATCAATTACTCAAGTCAAAAAGATAATAGAGACCATGGGGGCAAGCCAAAATACTTCAAGCCGCACTAGAAATGCTTCAAGGAGGGGAGTCATGGAATTAGACACCCTAAATGCTTTGTTAGCTTAGAATTAAGCATTAACCAAGAAAGATGATATGTTATGTGCAAGACAAAGGTGAATGCAATAGCAATGCCTGAAGCAAATTGTAATATATGTGGAAGGGCTCACGTCAATAGGTGTCGTGAGGAATTTGCTTTAGTGGAGCAATTGAATTACATGAGTAATGTGCAAAGGAACCAGAATAACCTGTATTCTAACATTTATTATTCAAGATCGAGAAATCATCCTAATTTCTCTTGGAGTAATAATCACTGCCTGAATCCCTCAGCTTCATCTTCTAGTAAGCTATCTCACCCTCTTGCCTTTAATAATCAAAGTAACTATCTTCCTCATAATAGAGCTCTACCACCTCAGGTGGAAAAGAAGTCATCTATGGAAGAGATGTTCATGAAATTTATGGAGTAACCCAAACTTAGAGTACGACCATTAAAAATCTAGAAACTTAAATGGGCCAATTGGAAACTTCTCTGAACAATAGGGTGTGAGGCAACTTTCCCAATGACACAGAAAATAACCCCAGGAAGGATGGGAAGGAACAATGCAAGGTAATAACTCTTCAAAGTGAGAAGCAACTTCCTGAAGCTTCCACTCCAAATATTCAGAAGCAAGATGACAGTCTTGATGATCAATTGAGAGTTGAAGAGCAACCACAACAAGGGGTGAATATAGATGAGCATGAGATTCCAAAAGTTAATGATAAAAAGGGAGAAATAATGAAAGAGAAATTGAAGAAGGAATCATCAGTACCCTCCTCCTCCTCTTCCTCAAGAATCATTCCTCCCATCCCATTTCCTCAAAGGTACAAAAAGTAAAACTTGGACTGGCAATATAAGAAGTTCTTAGAGATTTTGAAGAAACTTCACATCAATATCCCATTCGTGGAGGCATTGGAACAAATGCCTAGTTATGCTAAGTTTATGAAGGACGTTCTATCAAGAAAAAGGAGGTTGGGGGAGTTTGAAACAGTAGCTTTAACTCAAGAATGTAGTGCCATTTTGCAAAAGAAGTTGCCTATCAAAATGCAAGATCCAGGTGGCTTTGTAATCCCATGTAACATTGGGAAAAATTTTGCTGGAAAAGCATTGTGTTATCTGAGAGCAAGTGTGAATATGATGCCACTCTTTATTGTCAAGAAATTAGGCTTGGGAGAGTCTAGGCCCACCATAGTGACACTTCAGCTAGCTGACCATTCGCTGTGTTATTCGAACAAAATCATTGAGGATGTATTTGTCAAGGTAGACAAGTTGATTTTTCGACTGATTTTATTATCATGGACTATGAGGAATATAAGGAGATCCTGATCATTTTGGGAAGACCTTTTCTCACAATCGGGAAAACATTAGTTGATGTTCATAAAAGGAAGTTGACCATGAGGATCAATGATCAAGAGTTCACATTCAATATGAATAAGGCAGTGAAATCACCTGATGACCTAGAGGAATGTTATTTCATGAAGATGATAGATGAAGAGTCTTACAAGTATTTTCAAGATGCTATGAATACAGACTTTCTGGAGGCATCTTTAACTTTGGGGGCAAAAAATGAAAAAGAGGAAGTAAAACAAGTGATGAGCTGATTAGATGCTTCGGAACCATTTTATAATCCTAAACACTTATTCAAAGCATTGGATGTAGCCTCTAGAATTACATCCGAATTTAAGCCTTCAGTGGAAGAACCCTTAGTGCTTGAGCTAAAGCCTCTACCAGCACACTTGAACTATACATACCTCAGGGAATTAGAAACACTACCAGTCATCATCTCTTCTATTTTGATCAATGATTAGGAAAGAAAATTGGTAGAAGTTTTAAAGGATCACAAAAGAGCTATTGGATGGTCCATAGATGACATTAAGGGTATCAATCTATCTATGTGCATGCACAAGATTAATCTGGAAGAGGATCACAAACCATCTGTAGAGTACCAAAGAAGATTTTACCCCATAATGAAAGAAGTGGTTAAGAAAGAAATTCTAAAGTGGTTAGATACAGGGATTATTTATCCCATTTTTGATAGCTCCTAGGTGAGCCCAATTCAGTGCGTCCCTAAGAAGGGAGGCATGACTATAGTGGCTAACGCCTATAATGAGCTAATTTCAACTAGAACTGTAATACCCATGAAAAATAAAATATAAATGCATATTTGTAAACTATGGTTACTATGCTAGTAAACGGTACTGTTCACCTATATAATACTATTTATGTATATGATACTGTTCACTTATACAATCGAAATGTCAAGTACTAGATGTGGTTTGGTCATAAGAGACAATTAGAAAGAAATTCGTAGGAGAAAATGACATTTTATGTGTGAAAATACCCTCAGGGACTAAAGTGAAAGGATTGATTTGAAAAGAAACTTAAAGGTTTAAGGTGAAATGATAGTTTTCCCCTTAAGTTTTCAATAGTAAGCCGCCTGCGACTTTTCCGTAATTGCACAGTAACCGTAAATGATTAACGCGTGAATTATTTTATTAGAAATGTCATTTTCATAAATAGTAAGTTGAATATTTTATTAGCGCATAGTATCAAATAGTACCTTTGACTTTTCTTATAAATAGGCCCTTTCATTTCACTTCTAAACTCACACCTTTAACTCCTCTTCTTCTCTCATTAAGATTCTCTTACTCCGATGCTAGGCCTCTGAGATTTTAGGCCTTTCCTTTTCAGCTTAGGTAAGGATACTATGCCCTTTCTATGTCTTTCAAATTTTAAAAGTTATTTTCTTAAGTATTATTTATGGTTGCAGCTTTGGCTGATCTTCCACATCAGAAAAACTGTCCTTAGCTGCCTATATATTATTTTGATTATTTGATTACCAAAATAGAATGTAAACTGTGAAGAATACATGTCTAGGAAAGTTCTGGCTAAGGAAAGACCTGGTTTTTAAGTGTGTCCATTGCGACCCTCTACTCTTTCTTGGGAACTTACCTGGTATACTCTTTTACAGTTTGTATTCTCTATTTCTGGTATAAACAGTCTCCGTACCTATAAATAGTAACCATATATGTGAATAATGATTGTATATATGAACAGTATCCATACGTATGAACAGTAACTGTATATATGAATAGTGACCGTACATATAAATAGTAACTGTATGTATAAACAGTGTCTGTATGAAAATAATCCTAACTTGTTTTCTCTAATCTTTCATGAAAATCTTCGTAGCGGAATACTGAAATTCATCTGTGTACTCTTGTTCATAATGATTTAGAGAAGTAATACTCGTACAGAATCCAGATGAGTGGAACGACCCCTTTTTAATAGGGTTTTAGCATTACTGGTGATAAAAAGTATGTCGTAGGATACTCCCAAGATTCATAGGGATAAATTGCATTCAGAATGACGAATCTAAGGAGATAATTAATCCAGAAGTATGGATAAGATGAAACAAGTATTTTATGATGATGTGAAGTTTGAATCTGTTCAAAAACAGTTAATTTGTTATCTTGATTTGTGGTTTATAAAACTATAATATAGTTATATACTATACTTGTTATATGAATGAATATTACACTGTACATCTGATTATGATATGAAATACTGTGCCATTGATTGTGATTGAGCGGGACAGTACCCCCTCTCAAGGCAAGGTGGAAAACCCGGTTTAAAGGGTGTCTTGACCAACGAGTGTGGAGACAACAATTTCCTCAGTAGGGATATAGCCCGGATCGGTAACAGATCCGTGAGGCGCCCTAGCTAAGAGGATGAGGTTGTGCGTCATGGCAGAAATATACATAATTGGTAAGCCGACCTGTATGCGCTCTCTGGGATATATTGCTATTGATGAGTACTAGTAACGTTTGTTGAATTAGATGTATTTTTATCTTCTTGTATGTAATTTCTAACTATGTCTATTAGTTAAGTATGAGCCTTCTGGTATACTTGCATGACTGGTGATGTATTTAAATTTTATTAACGCGAGACCGATTCGCTCATTGAGTTTTAAAGCTCACACTCTCTATGAAACCTTTTTGTTCAGATCAGGTTGCCGATGAAGAATATCTGCTAGAAGAGTAGATCACTTTGGACCTTCTCGCTGTCGAGTAGGCCCCTCTTTTGTTGTAGACTATGTTGCTCTGTAATCGTCTAGGACATCTAGGTCAGGAGTTTGGCATTTGGCTTGTATGTCAGTATAATAATGTATTTTAAATTGATAATCTATTATTACATGCAAATCATCTCTATGATTTTCAGATAAGAAAATTTGATATATTTTCTTCATATTTATTAAGGAATTGTTATTTTGATAACATAGATAATTTAAACTCATGGGTAGAATTTATTGAAAGGCTTACAGTGATGAGAGATTCATCATTGTGCCGGTCATGTGCCTAGAAAACGGGTCGTGACAAGAACAATAACTGGATGACGAGTCTATATGGATTACAGAAAGCTGAATAATGCTACTTGAAAAGACCACTTCCCGTTGCCATTCATCGACCAAATGTTAGACCATCTAGCTAGAAAAGATTTTTTCTGTTTTCTTAATGGATACTCAAGGTACAACCAAATTGCAATAGTCCCGGATGATCAAGAAAAGACAACTTTCACATGCCCCTATGGGACCTTCTCCTTCCGTAGAATGCCATTTGGATTATGTAATGCACCGATGACTTTTCAAAGGTGTACAATGGCGATATTCTCAGATATGGTCAAGCAATGTTTAAAAGTCTTGATAGATGACTTCTCAGTGTTTGGGCTTTTATTTGAAGATTGTTTGAAAAATCTAGAAAAATTTCTAAAAAGGTGTGAAGATATAAACCTTATACTTAACTAGGAAAAATGCCATTTCATGGTGCAAGAGGGAATAGTATTGGGGCATAAAGTGTCAAGGAAAGGTCTTGAGGTTGATCAAGCAAAGATTATAGTAATAGAGCAACTACCTCCCCCTTCATCTATTAAAGGAGTTAGAAGCTTTCTTAGGCACGTCGAGTTCTACCAGTGATTTATCAAAGACTTCTCTAAGGTTTCCAAACCTCTTTTGTAAATTATTGGAGAAAGATGTGCCATTTAACTTTATAGAAGAGTGCAAGAAAGCTTTTGGGGAGCTAAAGCAGAAATTGGTAATTGCATTAGTAGTGGTTACATCGGATTGGGAGAAATCATTCGAGTTAATGTGTAATGCGAGTGATCATGCTGTGCATACAGTTTTGGGCCAACGATATAAGAAACTCTTTCATCCTATTTACTATGTAAGTAAAACTTTGACTAATGCCTAAATGAATTAAACTACCACCGAAAAAGAGCTTCTAGCAGTGGCATATGCCTTTGATAAATTCAGAGCATATTTGGTAGGCACATGGTATTTACAGACCACTCAGCAATTAAATATCTGATCAGTAAAAAGGATTCGAAACCAAGGCTCATAAGGTGGATTTTGCTATTGTAAGAATTGGACTTATGCATCGTGGATCGCAAGGGGTCGGAGAATCAAGTGGTGAGTCACTTATCTCGCTTGAGTGCTAAAATTCAAGGGGAAGGTATGCCCCGAATAAATGAAAACTTCCCAGATGAGAAACTGTTTCATGTTGAAAAAACAATGACACCTTGGTATGCTGATTATGTCAATTTCCTAGTATGTGGTTTGTTTCCTCCTAACTGTAATTATCAACAGCAGAAAAAGTTCATCGATGATGTTAAATCTTATTTCTGGGATGAACCCTTTTTGTTTTGTCAATGTGCCGATAATGTGTTTCACCGTTATGTCTCGGAAGAGGAAATGAATTGCATATTATGGCATTGTTATGGCTTAGAGTATGTTGGGCGTTATAGCAGCGTCCATACAGCTGCTAAAGTATCAGAAAGCGGATTCTATTAGCCCTTATTGTTCAAAGATGCAAGGAAGTTTGTAGAGAGGTGTGATCGGTGCCAAAAGAGTGACAATGTGTCACGAAAGCACGAAATGCCTCTGAATAATATGATGGAAATAGAGGTATTCGATGTGTGGGGAATAAACTTTATGGGACCATTTCCTTCATCATTCACTAACCAATATATCTTGGTGGCAGTTGATACATGTCTAAATGGGTAAAGGCAATCCCAACACCTACTAATGATGCAAAAGTACTGCTGAAATTCTTGAAAAAGAACATCTTCTCTCGATTTGGAGTGCCAAGAGCCTTGATCAATAATGGAGGGTCATACTTCTGTAACAAGAGTTTGGAAACTCTTCTGGCCAGATATGGAGTCAAACACCAGATAGCCACTCCATACCATCCCCAAACTAGTGGCCAAGTGGAGGTGTCTAATTGGGAACTGAAGAGAATTTTAGAGAAAACGGTTAGTACCACACAGAATGATTAGGAAACTAAGCTAGATGATGTGTTGTGGGCCTACTGTGCTGCATTCAAGACCCTAATTAGGACTTCACCATTCCGGATGTTCTATGGCAAGGCATGCCATCTTTCATTTGAACTCGAACATAAAGCTTTTTAGGCTGTTAAGTTTCTAAATTTTGATGTAAAGAAGGCTGAGGAGAATAGACTCTTTCAACTGAATGAGCTAGATGACCTTTGTCTCCAAGCTTATGAGAGTTCTCATCTGTATAAGGAAAAGGTCAAAAGATGGCATGACCAGAAGATTATTTGTCGATTCTTTGTTGCGGGTCAAAAGGTCTTGCTTTATAGCTTAAGACTGAAACTATTCCCTAGGAAGCTGAAATCTCGATGGTCAGGGCCTTTTGTGGTCACAGAGGCATTTGCAAATGCAGTACTGGAAATTATTGATCTAGAGGGTGCACGAAGCTTCAAAGTTAATGGTTAACTGCTGAAGCATTATCTAGGACATGAGAGTGAAAAGGAGGGGACTTCACTTGCTCTCACACCACCAACTTCTTAGGCATCCTAATAAAGTCTAGCTAAAGACTATAAACTTAGCGCTCTTGGGAGGCAACCCAAACTTTTGGTGTTTTGAAGTTTATTTCTAGCTTATTTTATTGTTTTTAAGCTTTAATTGTTTGCCTTCTGTGTTGAATGCTATTGTTGTTGAGTATGAGCAATTACAAGTTTTGACTGACTAAGCCATGCTTGTTGTTTTCCTAATGATCTGATTTGGTATTCTATTATCTGGTGATTAAAGGCTGCTTTGATGCTTGATAATGTTAGCTTTGTGTGATGCTTGGGTTCTGAGAATGTGGTTGTTTTGAATTTTCTGATATGCTTTTTCAATGGATGTTTGGGAAACTGAAACTTGATGTGTTCTGGGGTGCTATAGTATTGAAAGCAGAGTCCTAGGTAAAAGCTGAGTTTTTGTTCTATCTTAGCATGCTACAGCAGTGGCTTTGTACCATTATAGCGAGAGGTTGAGATCAAAGGCTGTACACTCTGTAAGAGCACACTGCAGCGGTAGGAATAGGCCGCTGCAATCATAAGAGAGTCAAGAATCTTTAATTCTCTGTTAGTACGCTGCAACAATGGCATTGATCGTTGCAGTGGTGTGAAGGCCATAAGAGGTTATTTCAGCATTGTTTCGCTGCAACGGTGGCTTCGTACCACTATAATGACGGGGGTCATTTGAAAAAAAAATATATATATATATATTGAGTAGGCGTTGTAGCAAGAAATGCATCCTACTGCAGCGATAGAACCCTTATATTAAGAAAATCCCCAATTTTCCTCCCTATTTCTGCCTTAATTTTAAAACCATTCTCCCTTGCAGCTGAGAACCACCATAGTCGACTCATCTCCCTCAGTTTTTCCCAACCATTCACTGCTCCCAAATCCTCCATTAACCTCTCCATTCTACTCGAGTTAGTCTCATGGTAGGAATTTGGTGTTTTTGCCCTCCCCAATCTTCGACAATGTTAGGTGGGTACCCCTCTTCCCTTTTGTTTTTAGAAGTTCATCTTTGTTTTAGATTTAGTTGCATTTTAAGGTTTGATGGTAGTTTAATTTGTTGTTTTGTGGTTTTAGTTCTCATTAGTTATATTGACCGTAGGCTAAAGGTGTTTATTATCTATTTTAGTTCTTTTGTTTGTTTCTTTTCCTTTATTTTGATTTTATTGTTTATGTTTCTGTAGTTAGAATTAGATTAGTCTATTACTTAGACTTTAGTTAGAAAAACTTAATTTTTCTAGGTTAGAATTTTGCATTTTAGGCTTTTATCCTTTAGATTTCATATTTCTTAGTGAGTTAGTTCTTCTTCTATAACTGATTTGGAATTTAAATTGTTGATTACCCCTTAGATTAAGCTTTTACAATTTTTAGTATCTTTTAGAGTATTAGATAGGTTTGGGGGAGGGGTAGTTTACCTTATTCAATACATCCTAGGAAGCATAACATCATTATTGTCTGAGTGGCTGATTTTGAATATATTGGAATGGTTGCTGGAATTTTCTGATTTCAAGGATTTTTCTTGTTTTGGTCACTCTCATGACTCCTCCACAGCAAAAGAGGAAGAAATTGATAGCTAAAAGGAAGAATGTGGTTGAGGTTTCAACTAAATCATCCATGGATGAATTTCGATCTGGGGATCATTCCCAAAGATTCCTTCAAGTGGTGTTAGGAAGAAGAATAGTGAAGGAGAAAGGAATTGTGTTAAAGAAAGGTGAACATCTTGAACTTCAAGAGCAAATAAAAGAAAGAGGATGGGAAGGGCTATGTCAACCTTAAATGCATTCCTACATAAGACTAGTCCAAGAATTTTATGCCAACACTTTTAGGGTAAGATCATATGAACTTAAGTAGTATTTTTCATGGGTAAAGGGTAAGAAAATATACTTTTGAAAGGAAGCAATAGAAAAGATCTTGGGCTTTGAATACTACTGCATGGACATAGACTATCACCAATTGGAGAAGGAAGGGACATAGGATTCAGATGAAGTTTTGAGAACATTGTGTCACCCATCAGCTAAATGGGAACTAGATTCTAAAGGTGCACCCCAAAAGCTATTTAGGACTAATCTGTTGCCTATCCCCAAAGTTTTGTATGCTTTTATTTAGCACACACTCCTATCATCTTCCAACACCTCTTATCTTTTTACAAAAGGAGCACTTCTTATATTATGCATTGTGAAAGGAATTGGGTAGATGCTAGAAGGATTAGTGTTGTAAACATGGAAAAGCTAGCCCAAGCCAACCTTGAACTCATAGGATATCCCTCCATAATTACAAGATTAATAATGGAGAAATTCAAATCTAACAAAGCGGATATACCTAGAGATTTTGGGAAAGGGACAAGAGCGTTAGATCCTATCACAAGAAACTACATTAATTGGTTAGTTACAGAAGGGAATCAGGCACCTAGCCCTATGGATCAGCCTTGGCCAAGAAGAAGAGCTCTAGGAAGAGTTGACCAGGAAGATATGAATGCAAGATTAATCAAAATGGAAGAAAGTATAGTCAACATGCAAATTGATATGGCAGAAATCAAATTTGACCTCAAGAGTGAAGTCCATCGCAAACTATCTACCTTTTCGCTCTAGGAGGGATGTTAGCTGAAAAACTGGACTTGGATGCATCTAAGTTTCCATCTTTTACTGTGGCTCAGAGTTCAGGCTAAGGATCCAGAGCACAGAGTGGAGAAGATATGGGATAAGGTGCTGATGCGAGAAATGATGACATGGAAGATTAATTTTTTAGCTTGTTTTGGATTTGATATTTACTGCTTTAGTTGTATGGTTTTTAATATTTTTTGTTGTGCTATAATTCTGTTATGGATTGTTGATACATTTGCTCCATGTGTTTTGTTTGATGTGATGAAAATTGAAACCTAGTTGATAAAAATATTATAATTCTGCTGTGCTAAATGGATGAAATGATTTTGCTTAATATGTTGATGGTTTACATGAGAATTTTTTTTATTGCATATGTCTCTCTATTAACTCTTCTCCCATTAAGTACAATGTTAGATTCAGGTTTGGAGAAGAGGTTTAGCAGTTATGTGGATTTCCTTCAATGAGAAAATTCTGGTTGGTTTTGTGATGTCCATATGCATATGTAATAGGAGGAAATTTTTGAAAATTTGGAAATTCTTTAGCAACTTAAACCAAGTCATATATATATATATATATATATATATATATATAAGATTTACCTCTTGAGTTTGCAAATCTTTAAGTTTTATATATATATTTTTTTTTATGAGTGAACCCAACCACTTCAGAATAATAGAAGTGGTGTTCATTTCTCTTTGTGAATGGTTTATAGTTCTTATTCATT
Source organism: Biancaea sappan (assembly GCA_037074585.1). Lineage (NCBI taxonomy): Eukaryota > Viridiplantae > Streptophyta > Magnoliopsida > Fabales > Fabaceae > Biancaea > Biancaea sappan. Next base: position 68,075,502 of record CM073492.1, read on the forward strand.
TAAAAAAAAAAGAAGTTCAATAAGGGGCTAGTGAAAAAATGGTTCAATTAGGGGATAGTTGAAGTTACAATAAGGGGTAGGCTCTTGTAATTAAAACAAAATAAGTAATATGCCAAATTTCCAAAAGGAAATAAGAAAATTAAGGAATCAATACCCTTGAGAACAAAACAGTGAAGCCCTTGAGAATCGAAACAAAACGATGCCCTTGAGAATAAAGAAGCGATTTAGCTTTGGAATTTTTTGAATTTGGTACTATAAACTGTTCAAAGAGGTGAGGCTTTGATATTTTGAAAAATATGTAATTCAAGTTTTCTTGTTGTTTGGTTAACACTTATTATTGGAATCTTTAAGATTACAAACTCATTAGTTTAATCTTATGATTAATGGTTTGACGAGGCTTGGCTTGCTTAAATTCACATATTTTTATATCTATACTCCTCCTGGTTGCACAAGAGCTCAGGTTTAGAGGAGTGTTAATTTCCAAATTAACATGATTTATATGGTCTTTTTCTTGGCAACTAAACCTTAATTTTGCTGATTTTCACTAATTTAATGCCTTTTAGCCTCAAGCTTTTCTAATTCTAATTTCCCTAAGCTCCTTGCAATTTTCTTTATTTACCCTCATTTTTATGCTAGTAATTCGTATTTAATCTTGCATTTCAGGACACAAAGAATGACTACCAATTAGAGGGAAGGAAACCACATTAGGAGCAAGGAATTTAGAAGAATAATGAATGCAATAACCCAACACAAGAAGCCAGAATCAGAACAACATGTTTCGTCTTCCACCGCTGCAATGGTATGTGTTCATTACTGCAGCGCCACTTCCCAAAATCAGCAACCAGTTCTGCCTATCACCGCTGCAGCGGGATTGTCCCCGTTGCCTACCCAAGCGCCACACTGAAGATGCACTGTAGCTCTGTTTTTCTGTGCTTCATTACTACAGCAGTGAAGACATGCTGCTGCAGTGGCAGAACTATTGTTCAGACACATCTGATGGGGTTTAAATAGCTGCAGAGCAATTTTCCTGAAGGCATTCTAATAAGTAGGAGAGTGGAGAATGCCGTTTTTGCTAAGAATAGCAAGGGGAACCTGATTTTCAAGGTTTGGGAGTTCACATCCATCATCAAACTTCATATTTATGGCTGTCTCTACCCCTATTTCTGTTTGCTGTCATTTTTTTTTCATGAGTAGCTAAATTTTCTGTCTAGGATTACTATGAACTTAACTCTAGAATAGTTTTTGTCTTCTCTAATGTATTTGCAACTGTTAGTCAATCAATATAAGTCTTTTTATTCAGTTTACCACTACTGATATGGATCTGATTAGTCTATATAATTGCTTGTTGTTGTCATCGAACTTAGGAGAGGGAGGTGATAGTAGAACCTAGAATAGGAAGAATGAGTGCGTGAACCTTAAATTGAGTGTTTTCACTTGTTAGCTAATAGGAATATTAGTTAATCTCGTTTAATCAAAGCTAAGTTGGTTAGTATAGACTTAACTCACTTAAGAAATTAAGTAGGCATTAAATATCTTAATTGAGATTCAGGAGAATTCTTTTAAGTTAATAAATTATTAACTTATGTGGTTGATAAAGTTGTAAGTGCGTAAGAGAGGTTTTACAATTTCTAGGATGGAGGAAATGGATTAGTAACTCTAGGTTTTTAAATAGATTAATTTCATCAATTTGTGTGTTGTTTGCTATCAATTGAGAAAACTTATAAAAATTTACTATACTTGTTTCTTTTCTGTTTACCTTGTTATTTTTTTATTAGAATTGTCTTCAATCCAATATTTTCGCTAACTAATTTGGTTAACTTTATTGGGTAGTTAGCCACTTAGTCGTTATGGGAATGACACTTTTACTCTTTAATTCACTATATTACTTGTGTAATTTGTGTACTTACCATATCACTAACAAGGAACTAACATGAAATAAGGAACTAGGGTGGCAGCTAGAGTATGGGAAATGCCTAAATTAGAAAAATTATGAATTTGCCACTAATGAGGTTAACTGGGGGTTGACCCGGGTGTAAAATAGTAATTTCACCCTAGGCAAGTATATATAGGTAGCCTCACCCCTTTTTCCTCATTTTCTCACTTTTCTCTTTCTCATCACTCTCTCTTCTCTCTTTCTATCCACCTTCTCTCTACCCTCTCTACCTAAAACCACCACCTGAGCTCCAGCGAGCAGTTCTCTGGCGATGAGGCAAGTCTTCGGAGACCAACCAACACAAGAAAAGCAAGGAATCGAGATAGGAATTCCAATTTCTCAAACTTTTCCCTATTTTTGGATTTAAGGCATTTTGGGTAGATTCAAGGATTGAGGCTTGGATTGTCGGTTAAAATTAGGGGGTTTTGATGTCTAAATACTCCTTAGACACTAAGGATGAAAACCCATGGAAGAAATCATGAGAAACAATGAAGATTTGGCTGGATCGAGCTAAAACCAAGAGGAAATCATGTGGGTCGCCATTGTGGCGCCTAGTCACCAAGCATGTAAAGTCATGCTGACGTCAGACTGTAATGTTTAGTTGGACCTTTCTTAAAATGGACATAACTTTTTCATCTAGACTCCTTTTTTAGCAATATTTATATCATTGGAAAGCTCTTTGAGTTTAGTTGCCAATGATATATGTTTCATTTGAAAATTATTTACTGATTAAGAGTTATGACCAAATGATTGAGTAAAGGTCAGAATTTGTGGTAAGAATTTTTCTTGTTTAATTTATTTATTAATTTTGGTTAGTTCTAACATTGTTGTCAAGATCTATTGCTGGATCGTAGGATCGTACGATCTTATGATCATGTAGATGAAAATTGTTGTTCTGCAACATCTAGATCCTACACGTAGGATCGTGTAGGATCTAGATCTTGTACATATGATCGATCTTGATATTTATTTTTTATTCACTTAGGTCCTTGGTCAAAATTTTCTTTTGTTCAATTTTTGATATAAAGTTGTCTTCTAGTTCATCTAGGTCCTTAGTTTTAGAATATATTTTTTATTTGTCAAAATCATCTCCTACAAACTTTTCAGTTTGTTCACTTTAATCCATGTTCTTCACTTTCATACTTTTTTCTCACGGTTTGGTCCTCTATTTCAGTACATAATTTCATTTTTAGTCATGATATGATTAAATATATCATTTCTACCTAAAAACAATAAAAGAAATGAATTAAAATTTAAGTTTCAAAGCTTATCTTTTATTCACTTAGGTCCTTGGTCAAAATTTTCCTTTTGAGTTTTGTCCAATTTTTTATATAAACTAATATTCTACTTCTTCTAGGTCCCTAGTTTAAGAATGTATTTTTTTATTTGTCAAAAACCATCCCTTACAAACTTTTCTATTTATTAACTTTAGTCACTATTCTTCACGTTTATACTTTTTCTCACGATATGATTCTCCAAATCAGTCCATAATTTCATTTTTAGTCATAATATAATGGTTTTGCATTATATACAAAATTTATGTTATTATATAGATATATATATATATATATATTTATATTTTTTATATATTTTGAACAGTATTTTGATAGGATCTTACGATCCTTAAGTCAATCCTACGATCAATATTTCCTATGCCCTCTTTATAATCTTGCATAAGATCTTGATCTTGACAATATTGGATTCTAGGTGACTTGAGAGTTTCATTGGCTTCATTTCTTAAGAATACTTTCAAGATAAACCTTGTCGACATCAAGGTGAGTGGGTGACCTTGTTTTTGAGTTTTTATTAAATTGCTCAAGTACAATATAAATCCCACTCTCACCATGATTGAATTTAAATTGTTAAATTCCCTATTTAATGATATTAAGTAGATTATGGAATTTCTTATGATGTTGGAAATATAATGAGGTTACTTGGGAGTGATAAATTGGTAGTTATATTAAGTATGGTGATGGTTGTGATTTGAGAAGTTATTATATGGATGTGTTGTGAATAACAAATTGGTTGTGGTATGTGATATATTGCATTTGTGTGAATGCATTGCATATGGAAAAGAGAATTATATGGGAACATAGACCCACGAGGGAAGAAAAGGAATTATGTGGGAACGTAGACCCATAGAGGGATAACCAATTAGTAAATCCGTGGATTGGGGCATCCGTGCAGATGAACATCGGGAATTAAGCCTAAAGGAATATAGACCTCTAGCACAAACCTATTGAGTAAAAATACTCTAGAAAAGATAAGTATCAAGATTTAGACTCAATACAGTATAAATGATAACATAGACTCACAAGGGGAAAGGCATGTCATTGATTGCCTAATGCTTGTACATGCTTTGATGTTAAATTAGAGTGTTGGATGTGATTTAGTGAGAATTACGAGAGTGTGGACTCACAAGAAAATAGCACGTTATGGTTATATAATCAGGTACGCCTGTGTATGTGTATCTGTACGTGCCTGAACGTGCTAGAGATATTTATTTGAATTACGATAGTGGTTATGGTATTTTTACTTGTGTCTTATTTTATTGCATAGTCATTTGCTCACTGAGTTGTGATGAACTCACACCATCTGTGGATATATTTTTCAGATATAGTAGTTGAAGAGGAAGGAAACCGCTGGGAGTTTAGCGGCTTTAGAGACATACTCTATTTTTGTTTGGAGGGTTCATGATGAACCAATTTTTGGGCTGTATGCTAATAGAAATGCTCTGTAATCCTGTAAGCCACCTAGGTCCTGTTGTGTCTTAGGGATTTTATTAATTGGCTGCAATTTGCTTTGCATTTTCATTGTATATATTTTCTCAATGTTATGAGAAGTAAGAAAAGGCATATGTAAATTTATATTTTGTATAGTTGTGGATATTAGGATTGTTCAAGAAAATTGTGGGCTACCACTAACGTACTCCCTAAGATTTACATTAATTCATGTGCCCAATTTTAGGAACGTGATAGGGAGGGTCTCAAATCTACACTCCACTAAAGTTACTCTAGTACAAGGCACTCCTTTACATTTTCACATTAATTTCTCCATCTCCACCCACACTACCATTAACATGGAATTTAATATTTTTGCGCAAGAAAACCCCTCCTCAAGAACCCTCCACTCCATCTCCACCCACACTACCATTAACATGGAATTTAATATTTTTGCGCAAGAAAACCCCTCCTCAAGAACCCTCCACGCCCAAGCATATTTTCCCAAGTCCTTTAAGGTAGCAATTATAACACACCAGCCAAGTATATGCTAACACACGGATAATAACAAACTCCATTGGCATAAGCTTAAAACCTTTATTTGACCAACAAGGTTAAGCACTAAACATTCAATTAATCATGAGTACTTTTCTTGTTCAATTTTATTCCCAATTAATGGTCTAGTTAAGTCTCACTTCCTATGAAACCAACAAAGGGTATCGCCAACTCCGTTGCCCCCAAAATCATGGGATGAGTCAAACACATGCATGACAAGTAGCAAAATAGTTACAACATGCATGCAAGAAAATCTCCCGTGTACACATACATACAATAAACTTCCAAAATGTTACAAGTTAATTAGGAGTTCAGTAAAAATCAACTCATACCTAGGGTTTCTAAATGCAAGTTGTTTAAGGATCCTTGTTTTCTTTGTTTGAATTGCTTGAATTCATGTTCTGTCAATTGATTGTCCTGAGATTTCGGATCCATTAATCTTGGGGTTCCGCATCAAAGTCTTTTAAAAAACCCAATCAATTCTATAAGTCTTTTTCTGGGTCAATTTAATGGCAATAAAACCCTTCCCTTTCCTTTAGATTTCATAGAATGTATAACTTCTTATTATCCGAAATGTGTATTGGAAATGAAGCTACTTTGATGAGGAGAGACAAAATAATCCACCTAATTTCTAAGCCTTTTAGCAATGATTTTCATAATTATTTTATATATGACGTTGCACAAGGATATGGGTCTAAAATTATTCATCAATTCCGGGTTATACTTCAGGGATAAGTGTGGTAAATGTTTCGTTAATGTCATAAGTCAATTCCTGATTAACAAAGAAGTTTTTAACATAATTACAAACCAAATTACCCACTTTATCCCATTGACCTTGAAAAACAAGGCATAAAGCCCACTCGATCCTGGAGCTTTAAGAGCCTTCATAGTCCATAGATAGCATTTTTAAACAATTCATTGTGAACAGAGTCTGAATATTATTAATAATATCATTAGAGAGCTTAGGAAAGGCACCTGTAATAGGAAACTCATGAGACATCGGTGAACATAGTCTGCATATTACTATTGACCTTCTACATATGAGGATATCGCTCGTTATCCTACAGAATCGTTGCAAGGTATTGGGAATAAATCGATTTCTAACTTGTTCTCATTTACCTCATGTCCCCAGTGCAATCCAAAATGGTCCATCACAATTCAAGACAAGTGTTCAAGCATATTTTGAAAATAGGGATTATCCACATATGAAATGATTAATAGTTTAACTACTATAGCCCAAATTACTGGGATTAACATGGTTTCTTGGAAGTTCATTAGATTGCAGGACAGAATAATTGCCATTAAATGAATAGATATAGGAAATGGAAACCCCCTTACCTCAGGCTTGCTTAAACTAGATATGAAAATATATCCTTCTCATAAATCAAATGTTGCTTTAAAGAATCAGCGGCGTGTCCAATTGCACCAAATATCTTAAGGCTCAAAAGCGCCAAACACCATAACAAATTTAATAACTGAGTCTAGTCTGGTCAAGTGCAGGTTTCAGACTTTAATCCAATGTAGAGCAACGATGAAAAAATTTCTAAATTGATAGATATCCCATGTCCAAAAATCAAGTAAAAGTCACAGATACAATGTCAGCAAGCATTTAACTACATAATTCCAATTACCGCGCCCATCTAAGAACACAATCTTAATTACCTGCAGTCACGTAGAAGAACTTATTTCCCATAAAATCCTGTCCCCGGATTACCAGATTTTAACAAGTTTACAACTGTACATGGCTGGAGGAATCAAAACTTATCAGTATTTACACACAAATGATACATGGTATATGAGTCAGATTTATCTCCTACGGACAAAAAGAGATTTAACAAAATAACAGAGTGGGTTATTTGCAGGCCACTAGGAACTACTTTTAGCTCGAGGGATGGGAGAGCTTTTGTCCTCAAGATCTATCTCCTTCACACTAGCACCCAGTGAAGATGAGTTAGAATTCCCCACCTTATGCTCGAAATTATCTTCATCACTTTCGTCTTCGAGAAAAGAACCCTTCTGTTGCATCTCCTTCACTTTGAGAAATTCATCATAGTGAGCTCTTCTGTGCTCTCTAAAACTCTTGCTCCTATCTGTTTCAGAATCTAGTCATATTTTCAACCCAGCCGAAAATCAGGATACAATTGAAATCACATAAAAAATCTATCAAACATTATTACCAAATAAACTCAATAAGTTGCTCCATACATAATCAAGAAAACCCAGGAAGGAGCATGACATGAGATGTCCAAAAGCAAAATTGCAGCAATCTCACAGAGAACAGGTAGTCTTTGAGATTCAAAGCTCATTCATGACATTCCTATAGTTCACTGGATGTTAATGTCCTAGGATAAATGAACACCAATGGTTCTAGTTCATGACCATTGTATAATATATTAATAGTAGGAATAGAAGCAACGAAGGCTCTTTCATGTCCAACTAAATGTGATTAAAAGGCATAATAAACATTGACTCATGTCACCCAGACCTATAACATTTCTCTCACCCACTCCAATCAGGTTAAAATGTTAATAATGAGAATAAAACTTGTAAATGATTAGTGATTTTAAATGTCTGCTATTTTCGATATACTATACAAGCATTTCTTGTGCTTGTTCTACAAGACCAATTTCAATCAATCCAACATATATAATAATTTTCCTAGAGACATAAAGGTTTAGCAATGTTCTAAAACTGCAATCCAGTCAACTAACAACTAGCTATCCTGTTTCTGAGACTCTGAAACAACACCAAGTTTGAACCCAGTGCAACATCAACCAAATCCATTAATGGCTATTTCACGTCTGTCATAGCTCTTGATGTCATTATTTTCTATTCTAAAACTCAGATGACAAATCAGATCAAACAGCTGACCTTTCCACCCCATGGTCATTCCATGATTAAATCAATCTATGCAAAAAATTAATGTAGTATGACATATTAAATTATTTGAATTATTTAAATCAGAAATAAATTGTCAACAAGTCTTCTGATGACTCTAGTACCATAGGTATAACCAATAATCATTAAAGTGGAAAGTAAGGTGATTAGTAATTATCTTAAAGAAAGAAGATGAAGATTTAGACAATAAATTAAAAGGAAACCTTCATCATCTAGCATCATTGCATCTGCCTCATCCTCAGATGATGTCCAGCCACCAGACCTGCTGCTTTTACTGCTAGAAGAAGCTACGTCATTCAAAGCAGTGCGTATCGCTTCAGCATGCATTGCTTGTGTGTGGTCATCAATGCATGTATCAAAACTTCCTCGTACAGGGGACAAAGAACCTAAAAAATTATAACATTCAGATGAAACATACCTGTAACATGTAGAGGCATTTGAAGTAGAGCTAGGCCTGGGAATAAAACTGCATAATCTGATATGTTTAATATGATGTACAGGAAAGATGATGCACTATAACTGATCTATTGTACATACTATCATCATCAATCATTGGGTGATATGGAGTCTTAGGTTCATTGATTTTCTGCCTCACTGGTTTGTTTGCCTCAATTTCTCCAATATTAGCCTCATCCCATCTCACACGCCCCCTGTCATGTGATACTAATATTAAGAATGGAAATATAAATTAAAAGCTTAGTGATAACAACATAAGAAATAACTCTCTAATATTTACTAATGGCTACCGCCCAATTATTATTATTATTATTAGTCTACAATATTATCCTTCACCGTTAAGATAAGGAGTTTATTATTATCAAGAAATCTTATAATTTACCTTTATTTTCTTTGTGTAATTATCAGCATCTTTATTAACAGTATAAATAAAAAACAGGAGGCAGCCATCAGTGAGGAAGCCTCCCTGTTCAGCATATCTCTGTTTTAATCACGAACGTCAAAATGGTGTCATATCATAACCTGTTCAACTAAATGTCAAGAGTATTATCCTTGCAGCTCCCATCTTTCATTATCAATTTAAGAACTGGGGTGACTGAGCTTTCACATCAGACAGTGTCTTAAAAATATGTAACAAAGTTATCCCTAGACCTGCCCAAGAGCCTTAACTCAAGTAGCAGTTCTTTGGAAAAAAATACCAGGGGATCTAAAGCATTAGGGTTTAATCCCCACCTCACCCATTTGCAGCCCAGGGGATCTAAAGCATGTGGACTTAATCCCCACCTCACCCATTTCCTGCTCCCTACTCCCAAGCCCTTGTGTGGCCCCTTGGTAATTAAGAGAGAGAGAGAGAGAGAGAGAGAGAGAGAGAGAGGGCCATTCCTAGGAATTTCTCTAACAGCTTAAACTTTTTGAACTTTTTTTTTTTTTTTGGTGAATAACGTTTTGAATAATTTGGTTCTTGACATGGTATCAAGGAGGTTAAATCCATCATGATCTTAACAACCCTGTTGACCCATCTTTCGGAGTTGTTATCTAGCTTTCCTTCTTGAGTCTAGTGATGAAGTCCTTTAGTCAGAGTTCTCCCCAAAATTTTAAGTCAACCCATTTAGGGGGAGATCCGGTTAAATTGTATTTGGTAACAAGACTGAAGGCAAAACAATAGAAAACAGCTCCAAACAGTAGAAACAAGGGCTGGTTAAGGTCATGGGGGATGAAACTGTTTCAATAACCTGTCAAGAACCAGTTCATTTTGGATGTTTAGGCTGCTAGAGGAAGGTCTGGGAATTGATATATATTTCTAAGACACCATTTATAGTGAAAGCCAATTTGAGCTTGAAGTGTGGACATAACATTAGCCACCCAAAGGACTAGACTCTTCAGTAAATCTGATCATTCAATAGAAATAAATTATCTGGAGCATTTAACGTTTCGTCGGATAAAAAGAATTTTTATTGCTAAAAATAAACATGTAAACTAATAAATTGCAAACTACTGCTCTTACTTCATTTTTCTGTATAGATGAGCTCTTCAAATACCAAAAGCATGCAAGGCAGTCCTACTGTAGCTTAACCAACTGAGAAAAACATAACAAGCTTATCTGTTAAATTCTTGAACTTCAAAACTATAACTTAAATAGAAAAATGAAAGAGAACAGGATAGGAGAATAAAGAAAGCAATCAAAAAGTGGCAGAAAACAACATCATAGAGAAGCTAAATAGCGCAAAAGCAAATGAAGCATGTGACAAATCGAGTGAGAGAAAAAAAAAAACATAGAGTTTGTGAAAGAAGCAATGGGAAAACACAAGAAACAAAAATAAATTGAAGAAAAATAAAGCTGGTGCTGTTATCTACTGCTGGAAGTTGCTTAAACAGAGTCACAAGTTAATGTACATACCATTAAAAATTGACTGATAAGCATCATAAATAAGAAAGAGGTAGGTAAAAGGTGAATGACTCCAGATTAAAAATAAAGAAATAAAGACTATAGAAAAAGCGCAAAATTTCCAAAAGCCATCTGTTCAAAACTGAAATTTCAGGCAGGTTATTCTGTATCCCTCCCTAAAAACTCAATGACAAAAGATAAATTCATAGCCAACAGTCAGGGGAGGATGGTCCTTCTTACAGTTCATCAATTCCATTCAGAGTTTCAAGGTTCCTTTTGTATTTCTTTTTTTCTTTTAATTATGAAATAAAAGATAGGAGAGCTAGTCAGGACAATAATTTACTATATTAGAATAATTTCTTCCCCACAAAGGAAGAGAGCATTCGACACAAGATACACATAGAACTCTACCAAACTTGTGGTCCTGTTATATTAGAATCTGAAACTTCACGTTACCATTGATTTTTATCTTATTCTGCGACCATAATTGCAAAATCAGGAGGTTTAAAATCTCAGAAAAATTTCCGAATATTTTTAACAAAGATGAAAGCTTTCAAATTAACAGATTTAACTACCATAACATCAGTAATAGGCACACATTAGACAACATATTTCACTCTCGCAACGAGGGTGAAAAAAATTTCATTTTAGGTATGTAAACGTAACTTAAAATGAAGCCCTGAAAGGTGAAACAAAATCCACTGAAAAACTAAAATATCACTAAATTTTTTAATAGTGAAGGGACATACTTCCCAAAAAAAAAAAAAAGCATTACATACAGTTTGAAATGTGAAATATAGATTCCAACAACAGAATTTAAAAATCTTTCAATATGGCCAAAGAATGAATCGCCAAATTAAAACTGTTGAAGCATATCAAAATAATAGTCATATCCATTTTGAAGATCCAAAACCATCATTCTAGTGCACTTCATATCCAAACAGCTCATTTTAAATATATATTGTAGCATCTCATTGTCAAAACAGAATCTAATTAACCACCGATTAACATATTGTTTAAAACATCTATCAGAATCTTGTAAGCAAATTGAAGTAAAGATAGAACCAAACGAAAAATATAGATTCCGACAGAACATTCAACGCTAGTTCGCAAAGTCTGCAGAATCAGAATTTACCCTAACCCCTTCGACAATTTCCAAAAACAGAACCAAAAAAAAAAAAAACACAAATTCCATTTCATAGGATTAGATGGCGAGAATTGTAAAGAAGAAAAGGAAAACAATATGAAAGAACGAAACAAGAGTCGCACCTATGGATTGTCTCGTTAAGCTGAAAATTTCCCCTGAGTGAACCGGAATTTACAAATTCTTGCGTCCAAATTCTTTTACGCCATTAGAAATTTTTATTTCCAATATTACCCTTAACTCGACCGACCCTGAACCAGTTAAATTAAATGTGTCATGTGCTGAGATGTTCATCCCAACTCGACCGACCCTGAACCAGTTAAATTAAATGTGTCATGTGCTGAGATGTTCATCCCAATGTTATCTGAATGGGGCTGGCTTTTAAGTGACTGAATTATTGGTAAATTATCTAGTTATTAAATCAAATGCAAAATCAGATAAATAAATAAAAAATTATATATATACTTATATTTATTTATAAATAAATTTAAAATTAAATAAAATAAATAATTTTATATGTAAATTATCCACTTTAAAGTCTTAAAATTATAATTATTAGGTATAAATAATTAAAATACAAATATCTATAAATAATTTTTGTCATAAAATTACAAATAATTTTTTTAAAATAATTTATTGTTATTTTTTAAATTAGATGATTATATAAAATTTTTGGTTTATACTCTTCAATTTTTTAATTTAATTTTTTTAATCAAATAATTATATAAATATAATTATTATTTTTCTTATCTCTCTTTTTTTTTCTTATTTGCTACTTCATTAGTAATAATATACTTATTTTTTATTAAATTAAATATCTTTTATATTTTAGTTTTTGCCATATTACCACATGCACATTTTAGTTTTTGGGTTAGAATAATTTTAACACCTTATATATATAATATTTCACACACGTAAATTAAGAAGTTGATCGCAAGATAATAAGACATATAACCTATAGGTAGGGAAATAGTGTAATACCTGTGATTTTTTCTTTCCAAATTATTTTCTTTTTCCTCTTATTTTCATTTTTTAGAATATAGTGTTTATATTTAATGGTTATTGTGATGATTATGGGAATCTTGAATCTAATTTATAAGTGTGGGAATTTTATTATGGAGTAAAATGTAATGGGAAGTGAGAGTCATATAGAGAAAATCTGATGATGTGGACCATATTACATTTGAGTGGTGGGGCCCACACTATTAGAAAACCCCCATCTTCCTTTCTTTTTCCCTACCTCTCCTAGTCGTGTGTGTGTGTGTGTGTGTGTGTGTACTTCATTGAGCCCTTGCATCTCTCTCGTTTTCTCCTTGTTGTGGGTGATCGAAGGGAGGTTTTGAGTAATAGAGCCTCTTTACTGATCTTGATTCTTTGTGAGGGGGCCGGGGGAAGACAAGTAAGTGTCCTAACTTCTATTTCTCCTTCTATTTTGTTTTGAGACAAACCCTAGCTTAGAATCTTTCCCCTTTGAGACTTGGGTGCTAAACTTCTTTTTGTTTCAGTGTGTTTCCCATATTGCTTGTGTAATAACATGGATTTACTGAACTTTTGGATGGTTGGTTAGCATTAATGGTTTGAAAGAAAAAGAGGGTGTTTCATAAAATCCCATTAAATGCTTATGGAGATAGAAGTTTGGGATTTTCATGACTCACAACTCTATCCTTGAATTAGCTTGGTTTAGGACTTGTTCACTCGCGGCTTACCACCCAAATGTATGAAATTTTTTATTATGGGAACCTTGAAACACAAAAGGAGGCAATTTTAGTTCATTTTGGGGGAAATCTTGTAGGGTTCTATTGTGCTATTGTTTAAAAGTTTGGGGCCTGGCGCTTGTGGGGCACCCTACACCTGGAAGCTTAAGGGATTTGGGTTAAGTAGTGGTGACTCAGGCGCCATGGGCGCCACCTCCTGAATTTCTTCCTAATTCTTAACCCTTAAAATCTTTGCCTTTTAATTTTAAGTGCTCCCGTTGTCATCCGTTCGTTCCTTCACGCTTGCATTCTATTCTCTTATGTTCAATCTCAAGTGAGGGAGCTAACTATTCTCATGTGTTAATTATAATATACATACATACATACAATTATATATGAGTATATGTTGTGATTTTATCCTCTTGAAAGGACTCCAAGTACAAATATATTGGTGTTGCTACTACTTATTGGTCATTGTTGGGACGACTTTTATATTATGCTAAGATGTAGATAAGGGATATTAGACTCCTTTACTAAATGGATGGAAGTATTGAAATTAGTCAAGAAATTGCTGGTAAATTGAGTATGTGAATTCATAATATTATTACTTGTAATGTCCTGGAACAGTGGACAAGGTATCATAAATTATATTATCCTGGAATGGTAAACAAGATACCATAAATTATATTGTCTTGGAACGGTGAACAATGTACCATTAATTATATTGTCCTAGAACAGTGGACAAAGTGCCATTAATTATATTGTCCTGGCATGGTGGACAAAGTGCCATTAATTATATTGTCCTGGCATGGTGGACATAGTCTATATAAGTAAATTAGTATTATGGACGTATTAAATTGTTTACTTCTATGTAATGAGAGACCTCATGGGAATGGCTAGTATACAGGAATGTTTTATAGTGAGATCTTAATAATGTGTTTTGATGTGTATATACCAAATTTTTCATTCTTGAATGATTAGAATTGAAACTGAATTTCCACATAATCATGGTGATTACCTTGATGGGAAATGTGGGGTAAGTTTCTTTTACGTTTATCCCACTGAGTAATTTACTTACTCCTCTGTGTGTGTCCCATGACAATCCCGTAGTTACCAATGAGTCTCAGCGAGAAGAGTAGCAGATTCTCACTTCACCGCGTCTTGCTAAGCAATTAGGACTCCTAGGTCTTGTAGAAGTATTCTTTTGGAGTTGTGTATTCTTTTGGTAATCGAGACTCATTGTTAGGCTATATTTTGATTCTTTCCCTACCTTGTTTTGGGATTGGAAGGAAAGTTTGGAAATATAAGTTTGTTCAAAGAATCATATCATTGAGTTGAATGATGCCTAATAAAATGTATTTATGAATATTTGTGTATCAATATTTATTATTTGGTGTTGAAAAGTTATAGGCTTACAGTCTTGTGGTGGTTCTCAGACCGTGCCGGTTATTGTAATATCCTTGTCCATGAGAGGTGTTGCTAGTTTGGTGTGTGAAATTTAAATAATTAGTTTAATTATTTTACTTTATTATTGATGGTTGATATAGTGGTACAAATATTTTGGGCTGTGATGCTTTAACTAGAATTAAAATTAAATTATTATATGTTGTGTTGTCATATTTTAAAATAGAACTTAATTGAGTTTAATTGGAGAATTTTATGTTATTTTAGTTCTAATGCTATTTTATTTTTGATATGTGTTTTCTATATTTTCATGGTAAATTATATCTCTTCAAGTTTTAAAAATTATGTGAATGATTTAGAGACCATATTTTGTACAAGAGTAATTTTTGCATGTAACAAGATTAAATCTTAATTACAAAAAGGGAATTTACTTAAGATGAGTCATAGGGCACAATTTGGATTTTCCTTTTTCTTTAGCACTTAGAACACTTAGAATCAGCTACTTTACTGAAGCTACTCACACACATATCACTCAATACACTCCTCCTCTCCATTTCGGCTTTCACCCCCATTCACGTCGAACTCATCTTCCTTCTGCTAGCTAGAGTTTGTACGTTGGTTCTTCCCAATTTCAGTAGAAAAACCAAGTGAGCTATGGGTTTCCTTGTATTCAGTTTTCCTCTTCTTCCATTTCTTCTTCCTTAGCCGTGAACCCTAGCTAGAAAGGATGAGGGAAAAATCTAATTTAACTGGAAATAAAGTGGTTATAATGTCATAAACTCTTGATTAGTGAACATTTAGGAGCATTTCTATGTAGAAATGATGGAAAAGAAGGAGGTTGGCATTGAGGGGTTTTGAGAATGAAGAGAGAGAGGGAAAGGGAGGGTTTTATTTTGATTTGTTTCTGAATTGGTTAAAGGATGCTTAGGATTAAATCTTCTGCACTTTAGAACTATTTTATTGGGCGTTATGCTGGCTGGATGTTCCTGTGAGGTGGCGAACAGTTTTAGGCAGCAAACAGAACAAAATTTTGCAGAAATTTACTGCTGTTTTGTGGCCAGATAGCATGGGAAATTCTACAGTAAAATTCATCTGTTATGGTAGTAGAAATCTTGTTATTGTAGGAGCATATTTTGTTGTCATAGGAACCAAATTTCTACTGTTACGACAGCAAAATTTTAGTGTCATGACAATAGAAATTTTTTTTCTCTTTAGTCTTGTTTTACTTGCTTTAAAAAAAATCTAGCTTTAATGTGTTCTTTTATCTCCATCTTAATTTCATTTTAGGGAAAGCACTTTCCATATTATTAGCTTGCAAAAACAAAGGTAGTTAGTGCCACATTTAAGGTAAATGTGATGACATAGTCCAACTTATTTTCTTTTAAAACATTTAACATGATGCATCACGGAGGCAAGAATGGAAATGGTATGTTCTTAAACTTAGTTCAAGTACTTATATTCTTATATTCTTAATGACCTTATTTTGTTGAGTATTCACATTCTAGGAAATTCTTATTTATGATGAAAGCCACTCTTGGAAAAAATTTATGTATTGGCTATGTTAGCTAGAAATTAATATGGTTGATGTTGTATCAGTTATGTTATGCTGAAAACTTGAGTGTATGTTATAAATGTAATTGTGGTATGATGATAATTATTGTTTGTGTTTGGATCATGGTGGTGCACCCCATGAGAGGATTTAAAGGAGAGATAAGGGTGAAGATTTCTCTTTTTTTGGAGAGATAAGGGTGGATGCGGCCGGGGGCCGGGTCGCGGGCAATGATCCATTGGTACCATAGATGACACGATTGGTATAGGACTTGTGTTATGTATTGTGTTATTTATAATTCTGTACTTCTCTTTATATTTGTAACTGATGTGAACTTTTAAATGGTTGATATCTTTATGATGCTAGATGTGATAAATTTAGTTTTACTAGATGATGTTATCCATTCACTAAGTATTTCATTACTCATCCTATTATTTTACAACATTTCAGAGTCTGTAGCTGACGTGGGGCATTGTCCAAGGGAGTAGTCTGCTCATTCCATACCGACCCTTTTGTATCTTGGGTTGGTCATTTTTTAAATTTAAATCATTTTGTTGGACTCTAGATGTCACTCTGTGATCATACAAGTTTCCTAGAATGTTGTGGATGGGCTAGGTGCAGGTATGATACATTATTTTGTTTCCATATAAAATGTTGCTTGAAAGTTGATACTTTGATGTTATTTCAATTTGCAAATATTATAAGCTTACTTTAATCTTTTTGTGGCATTGTGGAAAACGTTGGGATATTATCATATATATTGATGGAATATGGAATATCTATAGTATGTTTGTATGATATGAGCTTGAATCAATTTTTAAGGTTAGTTCCGATGCACATATGATTTGTATTCTTAGAGTTGAAATTTTTTTTTATGATTTGTTGCTTCTATTAGGTTCACGATATAATGGATAAATCAATATCATGCTGGTCACATTTTTGGGATATAACAGTTACTTACCCAAATAAGGTCGTGACAGATAGAGTTTGTTTTTAAGTAAGTGCACATTTTTCAAATTTTTCAATTTTTCATAAATTTTTTTTTTAAAAAAAAAGAGGCCCAGGTCAACCTAATTGACCTAGTTGGGTCAAAGTCCATGTCGGCCTTGACCTGGGTCAATCTCGGGTCAGTTGCAGACGGGCCAAAAAAAGTGACTCAAACCAGTTCCGGCCCTAGGTCACCATATTGCAGGTCGACCCACCAGACATGTCCAAATCCTGATAACTATGGTTCATCGGATTGGTCAACTTGACAATCTAACCAAATCAACCTAATTTACACAATTAGATTGAGTTGGATTAGGTTTACTGGTTGATTCAAATTAATTTTCTTCCACCTCACTATTAACAACTTAGATTGCAGGTTAAAAATTTCAACTCATATTACCTCAAACTAAACTGCTCAATTTACTAAACTCTTTTTTTCTTTTTTTTTCAAATGATATTTATGTTAAGTTAAATATTAAAATTCAAAATTTAACTAAATTATAAAGACATTTATACGTATATCATGCTCATATTTTAAGATTAATTTTTATTAATTTTAAAAATTTGACAATGTAATAAATTTTATATTAAAAAGACAAAAATATATTTCATACCCTTAATGTTTGCAACGAGTTTCATTTATGCTCCTAACGTTTGTTTTTTGGTCAAATATGTCCTACATGTTTCACTTTTTTCTTTGCAAATATGTCTTTTTTTAACACTATCAAAGAAACTAACGAAAAACACTGACTGGACTGCCACATGGTAACAATTATTTGCCACGTTGCTTGCCACATATGACATAAAATTACAAAAATTCCATTAATAATAATTTAAAAAGAAAAATCTCTCTCTCTCTTTCTCTCTCTCTCACACATTATTCTCAATCTCTTTTTTTGTGGCTCACTCTGCTCTCTCTCACACCATTCTTTGTCTCTTTGTCTCTCTCTACTATGTCTGTGTGTGTATCTCTATTAATCACTGCTAACAACTCAAAACATAAAGGCACCAAAAGCCATTTAACTAAAAAATGTAAAATCCAAAAATTTCTCCTCTTAGTTATAAATTAAAGCATGATTATTTCGAAATACTTAGAAAGAAAGCTACAAAAGGAAACTAGAAATGATCATGAGGAAATAGCTTAAAAGTGGAAGAAAACTTAATTCTACGAGGACCAGTCGACCTCCTGTAGCCAACGATCAACTGATTGCAGAGAAACTAAGAAATATTATTTGATATATGCAGGTGGTCGACTGATGGTAGGGCAGCAATCAACTGATATCTCTCTGGAAGTCAGAAATCTTAAACTCTGAAGCAATCAGTTGACTGTCGACTTCCCAGTAGTCAATCGGTAGCTTTCTAAGATAAATACGATAAAGGCGGTAGAAAGCTAAGATTTTAATATAGGAGTTGAACAAATGTAACATCCTAGATTTTAAAATGGTACGATGAACCTTCAATGTTAAATAGAAATTTTCTGTAATACCCCGGTTGTTGTATCTTAGAACCTTCAGTGATTTCCTTAGGTTATGACGAGGAAGCTTCGAGACATTTAAAATTTTGAGAATATATTTGAAAACTTTGAAATTTTTGGAGGACCTACATGAAGTCTTCTTTGAGCACATAAAGGCTATTTCAAAAAAAAAAATCTTCAAGAAGTGGTTGGAAATAAAAGTTTCCAATTATTTAAATAATTAAAAAGGGGAGAAATATGGAAAGTGAAAAACAAAAATTTCCAATTTTATTTAAGGCATAAGTGCAATTTTATACAATTGGCAATGGACTTAGAAGAAAAGAAAAGGATCTCAAGTAGTGTTTATTCTATTTCAGTCAAAGATCAATTTGAGTGGCGTTAAGAGGAAGTTACATGTGTCCCACTTTCTCTTAAGCTTACCCGAGAAGCTTCTAATGCACTAGAACCTTGGAAATGTTTCTAAAACATCACCATATCCTTTTCTTTTAATCGGTAGTCTGTATGTCTCTCTTATCTTAGTTGGCTTCTCTCGTCTCTGTGTTGTCACCTTTCTGCATGTCATCAAATTCCACTTGAAATGGTGGTTCATGATGGTTTCCAATGGCTGGTGATGAAGGATGTTAGGTAAGACCGAGAGGGAGTGCTCTGTCTCAAGATTTTCCTTCTCTTTTGTGCATGTGGCGTTTAACAGAAGATATGTAATTTTTCTCTTATAATCAGAAGTGTTTGAGTTAGAATTGGATAAATTAGAATTTGGGAAATTGTTTTGGCTAGGTAAGGTACAGAACTTGTGGGTTACAAAAGAAAGCGGAACAGAGCTCAACTGAGATGTAAGTGTAGTCTAATTTGTATATTGTCTCAATCGTATTTTTTCTCTACTTATATGTGAGAATTGTATATTACTCTATATGCTTGAGTGGTTTTTTTATCAAGAGAAAATTAAAGATTAGGTGCTGGAATGAAAGAGTAGAATTTCTGTTGGTCGGGCAAGTGAAATGCAGAGAAAAAACCAAATTGGGAAACTTATGTAAAAGCTGTCAAATTTAGTTTTATGTTGTAGAATTTTTTTAGTGGTTTTACTATATTCTTGAATGAGATCTTTTGTTAAATACATGAATGCTTGAATTTCAAATTAAGTTTTCTACAATGTTAGATGCTGACCGAGAGAGTTAATTATGTAAATGGCATGGGATAAAAAATTGGATTAAAGTCTGTTTAGTGTTGGTTTTGCTGCAATTGTCATATCTAGTAAATTGAAAAGTAGAAGAATTAATTAAGGTATTAGAAGGGGGTTTGTGCTATTTTAATGATTTAAGGGTGTTAAAATGAAGTTGGATTATAGTGCTTAAAATGGAAGATGAATGAGATCAAATTAATGAATTTAGGATAGGATTAATTTAGGGTGTTAAACACATGCTGGCATGCAAAACAAGACAATATTTTTATACTTTTGATTTTATGTAGTTTGAGTGACCAAATAAAGCTATTAAATTCTAAAAATTTTTATGGAAAATTGCTAACATATTGTTGAACTAGATCGGGAAGTTTTAGAATTTTATGAGGTATTTTGCTTTGTCAAAATTGCTGCAATCAGCACCTAGTTTAACTTTAAGGACAACTCTAGCCGACTAGAAAATAAATTCCATTTGACTACCTAAACGATTTTATTTTAGTCTAAAATTTTTATATGACTTAGATAAGTCATTAAAGCAACTCTCCACCCAATTTCATGCATTGGGATTTGATTTGGTAGGTCAATGAAACAATTTTCCAAGCTTCTAGAAAGTAGAGACAAAACAGATATATGGTTGATAAAAGGTCTTTAGAGGGGCCAAATGATAGAATTTTGATTTGAAATTTTTATCCTAGTATGTGTGTCAAGTTTTGTGATTTTTGGAATTATAGATCAATACCATAATTTTTCTAAAGAATTGACAAAATTCACAACAGAACAAGTTTAGGAGATTGATAGCTTATGTTTTGGTTTGGTGATATTTCTTGCTTAACTTGATTTTTATGCCTTTGGTGAAATCTGTGGCTTCCTTCTCCGGTTTAAAGCTTAGATTTGGCATGGATTTGAGATGAGTGGGTTAATGCTTCCTATGACCAAGTATCTTTCTTTAGTGACTATTTACATCATGATTAAAATGTGTAGTATATCCAAATTTGAAGAGAATGGTTGTTCAAATATATAATTGTATATTTAAATTAATGTTGCTGTTGTGCTTGAATGGAATGATGAGATGTAAACAATTGTGAAACTTATATGGTGATGTATATATAATTATACTTTCTTATTTTCGCATAAATGAAGATTATATTATGGATTGTGAATGGTATGTGAACTGAGTTGAGATGTAACACACTCTGATTGTTGAACTCCTTCTTTTGCTGATAGTTGAAGTATGATATTGTTGAATAATTTTTTTATGATATGAGTTATGTTGTGGTTAGATTTGTAAATGATTATGTTGGCAACTTTAGTCCCCACAGAAGTTTACCTTCAATGGCAACCCAAGTAAGTTGCCACCAAGGTCACCTTTTAGTGGCCTTAGTAGCAACAGAAGATTACCTTTAGTTATGATACCCAAGGCCCTCAGGTATCAGTGTATTTGATTTTCGGATGAATAATTAGATGTGGAAAAAATTTTCATTTATAGGAAAGGAAATTTATGGTTGGACTGTGACGTTGTAAATGAAACGGTAAGTGGCTGAGGAATGAGGGTGTATGTGTAATACAAAAAAGGCATCTAATGAGACTGTAGAGGGACTATGGTGAAATAAAAATATTTAAGTAATGCTTTTAATGAAATGGAAAATAAGGCAAGATAAAGATGTTAAGAGTGGATCGGAGGGTAAATTGGTAATTTCTTTGGAGAGTATATATATATATAGATCACACACCCCCCCCACCTTCAGCCCTCATTGATGTGAAATAAGAAATAAAAAATGACTCTTAAATCTTGAGATATTAATTTTTTTAAATAAAGGGTTATAATTAAATTATTAATTATAAGAAAGGAATAGAAGAAAAATTTAATAAATAAAAAATTAAATGAGAATGAGAGGGAGCTATACAGATTAATTAATAAGGATTTAGAATATTAAAGTTAGTAGTAGAAATAATTAAAGGATAATACAAAAGATTACATAAAAGAAATAGGTAACTATCTAATTAACAAAATCTAATATAATAATATACTTAAGGATAAATAAACCCAATAAAAAATCTGAAAAATATCTTGAAATCTGAACAAAATCTATTATCTTGGCCTAGATTTAATTAGGATTGGAATATCAAATATGTTTGAATTTAAACAATTAAATTAATGCATGTTAAAAAGATAATTAAAAATATATTGATTATAGATAAATAAATCTGAAACATATATCATCCAAATCTAGGCTAAACCTTATATTTTATTCACACAAATCTAGGATGGGGTAATTAAGCTAAGTTTCGAAAATCAACAAAAGAAAAGATGAAGATAAATGGGAATAAAACATTAAGAGATAAGCAATAAATAATCAAGCAAAATCCAAGGTTAATTACTATAGGGAAGCCGAAATTTTAATAAATAAAATGCAACTTATCAACTCCTTAAGGATAGGCGTGAAACTCATATTAATCCAATTTAAATTTTAAATCAATTTTTTATACTATAGAAAATTTACCTAAAACCCAAATTTTAGAAGCTAAATGTCTACCCCACAATCAAATGAATAAAACAAGGATAAATCCCCATGAGTAGACATGTAGGGATTTAAGTAATTAACATAGGGAATCATGATTAAAAATATACGTGGATAAGGATTAGGCGTATATGACAATAAAAATAATGATACTAAAATAATGCAAACCTAGACTGAACTTGAAAATAGCCACCACCCACGCCTCATACCCTTAGACATTTGAAACCCCACGATCCTTTATTGTTAAAGCTTGCACTAAGTAGACCCCAAAATCAACACGTGGGAGCTCAATGTTTTCACCTGAAAAGGCATTTTGGAATGAAGCAATCTAACTATTCCTCTTAGCCTAGCATGAACTCTCATATGTCATAATTGTGAACTTCAATGGAGATTCTTTCGGAAAGATACACGAACAAGTATCCCCAAATTCACTTTCACATTCCCAATTAAAGCGTTCGAAATACGGAAAGATTTGTTGGAATCCAGGTAAGTGGATTAACCCTTCTTTAATATTATCTTAGTGTTAAAGTAATAAGGTAGAAAGGTAGGCAAACTCATGGTTAGGAAAGAAGGAATTCAATTAGGAATTTGGAAAAAGTTATTTGAGGGAGTGTGAATTTGAATGTTGATGTAAAATTGAAACATTAGAGGAAAAGATGATCATGCGATATGTGATGAATATCTTTTACGTTTAGAGAAAATATTAATTACTAAGTATGGATTTGGTCGACCCACCTGAGGGTATTAATCCCATTGAGTGCAAATGGGCTTTTAAGAAGAAAACCAACATGAAAGGTAACATTGCAACCTATAAAGCAAGGTTGGTTAGAAAGGGAAATCGTAAAAACCAATGTATTGATTATGATGAAACCTTTTCATCAGTAGCCATGCTTAAATCCATTAGGATATTCCTGGCCATAGCAGCACATTATGATTATGAAATATGGCAAATGGATGTGAAGACAACTTTCCTCAACAAAAACCTGACCGAGGGTATATATATGATACAACCTGAAGGATTCACATCCAAAAATAGCAACAAAGTATGCAAGCTTCAGAGATCCATCTATAGATTGAAGCAAGCATCCAAGAGTTGGAACATCTGATTTGATGAGACAATAAAAAAGTTTAGTTTTTCACAAAATTTGGATGAACCTTGTATGTACAAGAAGATTAGTGGAAGTGCAGTCGTATTCCTTGTATTGTATGTAGATGACATACTACTCATAGGAAACAATGTTTCTATCCTTCAGTTCGTGAAGATTTGGATTTACAAGAATTTCTCTATGAAAGACCTTGGAGATGCAACCTACATATTGGGGATAAAGATCTATAGAGATAGATCTAAGAAGTTGCTTGGTCTTTCGCAGTCTACATACATAGATAAGATGCTAAAGAGATTTAGCATGGAAGAGTCTAAGAGAGAATTCATTCCCATGACACATGAGATTACACTCTTAAAGTCTATGTGTCTGAACACATAGGATGAAAGAACTCGCATGAGTTTAATCCCTTACGCCTCAGCCATGGGATTAATCATGTATGCTATATTATGTACTATGCCAACATATCATACGCTCTGAGTGTCACGAGCAGATATTAGTCTGACCTTGGTGAGGGTCATAAGGTGGTTGTTAAGAATATCCTTAAGTATTTAAGAATGAAAAATGATTTATTCTTAATATATGGAGGAGATCTCAAGGTAAGCGAATATACAGATGCCAGCTTCCAAACTGACAGGGATGACTCAAGATCCTAGTCAGGTTGCTTATTCATAATAAATGAAGGTGCAGTCAATTAGAAAAGTTCCAAGCAAGAAATGATTGCAGATTCTATCATCAAAGCAGAGTACATTGTGGCTTCTAAGGTAGCAAAAGAAGCAGTTTAGATTAAGAAGTTTATCACTAAACTAGAAGTGCTTCCCAGTATTGTTGATGTGGTACCAATCTATTGTGACAACAATGAAGCCATTTCACAAGCAAAGGAGCCACGGTCTCATCAGAAATCCAATACGTACTCAGGCATTACCACTTGATTAGGGAGATCTTTGGTAGAAATAATGTGAAAATAGAGAGAGTTCCCACTAATAGGAATTTAGCTAATCCGCTAACTAAGCCACTACCCTAATCTAAGTTTGAGACACACACACATGCCTATGGTATCAGATACAAAGGCGATTGGCTTTAGTAAAAGTGGGAAATTATTAGAAAGGTACTCTAAAGGCAATCACATTTAGCATAAGATGTACAAACTCAGTTATTAATTCAAAGATGTTTTCTTCGTTATTTATTTTCATATTCATAAACTCAAGATTAGATTAATATAAGTAATGAAGTCCATGACATAAAACATAACCTGAATGAAATTATGATGGTGATCATAATGTGAGATTCTTATCATACCTAATTATGTATGTATCTAAATTATCCCTAGTCGTAGGATCACCTGAGACTAGAAATTAATGATCTAGATAGACTAACATATGTTATGCTTCTTGATTTGATCAAGCAATTGTCCTCATAAGCTATAAGTATGAGATGTTTTGAGCAAACATATGAATACTTATTAAAGGTAACAAATACATTGGATTACTTGCATGAGGCATCACATGGATACCTATTCAAATGTTAGTAATAAGTCTCATAGCAGCTAACAGTGCAAGTGTCCTTAAAATTGAGGAACTGAAGTTATTTTAGATATGGATCTTATGTTTTAACTACATTCCTTATTGCCTATCATAGGTCTCTCTTAGGGTGGTGATTAGGCACAATGTGAAGTATTCAAAGGCATTTGAGTAGTCAACAGAGGATTCACCACTCTTGATGAAGGAAGTATATCCATAGCCACTTGTCGGGATAATTGCTAAGAAGTCTTTGGCCAAAACAAACTTGTCATGAAAATGGTTTTTAGTGACATAGTTTGAAGTAATTGATCCTACAAGACAAGGAACTGACTACTTAGGCTAGACGTGGCATAATCAAGTCTAGTGGGAGTTGATACATAGGTCATACTCTGAATCAAGTGGGTATAAGCGTATGCTTTAGCTGCAGAAAGGTTTAAAGTCAAATAATTGACTTTTTGGTCAATTGGGGATTACAATGTGTTGCTAAATATCGCTCGTGATCTATTTACAATCAAGTATTGATTGTGAATGGCCAACATAGCTAGAAACATAATAGTTCACACCATAGAAATTCACTAAGATTGTGAAACGGGCTTGAGGATTTGGTCCTCAATTGGAGAATTAATTAAAAAAGAGATAAAAGAATAAAAGAAATAGGAATAAGTTTCTTTTCCTACACAAACAAGGAAAATCCTAAATGAGACCTTTTGACTGCCTCTCTTTGAAAGAGATTGGGCTTCTTAAGAAGCCCAATAAGAGAATGACGCCCGTTAAAGAATTAGGGCTTTAGGGTTTGAGATAGTACCTATCACTTTAAGAGTGATAGTGAAAGCCACACCCCATACTTACTCTCTCTTAATTGTTGACTATCTTAGTTTTAGAAACACTCTTATTTTTCTTCTCTTTCATCCAAGAGGGTTTTTCTCTATAGCTTCTTTGTGCTTGCTAGCATAAGAATGAGAAGGAATCCCGTTACCTAAAGAGGTTTTTTCTTTAGCATAATTTCACGTGGATTACCATTAGAGGTATCCCACTTTGGATACTTGCTTTGGCTTGGAGAGGTTGCTACGCTACAAGAGGTTGTTCTCTTTATCTTGGTTCTCATGGTTAATGTAATGGTAATATAGTTTGATCCTTTGATGAATGGGTTTTAGAGAAAAAGTTTAAAATTCTGCTGCATTCTATGATCTCTAAAATACATAGTATTTTGCATTTGGGTCGCGTATGGTAAGTATGGAACCTAGGTATCATAATTCAGCTCGAAAAGGTATTATTGGTTTTGAATTGCTAATGCATGATGGATATATATATATATATATTTTACGAGTTGGGGAGAATTGCTGGGGTACCTTTTGGGGTGCCTATGCACATTTTTCTAGCTGAATTTATTATATGTACTTTACCTTTTGTATGGATTAATATGATCACTTTTCTTTTGTACTTGATAGAGATGTTTTGGTGAGTCACATGGATTATACTCACTCCCTCACAGTTTCAGGTTCAGGAGATGGTACGGTCTAACAGTTCGAGTAATGTGGTAGCTAAGGTGCCTCCCATTTTGTCCAAGATAAGGTATTATCTTTTAAGTTTAAAGTTGAATTATTTTAGTATCCTCTATAATTGGGTAGGCCACCTAGGATTTTTATGTACTTTGTTGGGTTTGATAAAGAAATATGAGGCTTACGATGATGTGTGTTATGCACCAACTGCGCCGATCATAGCCCCCAGTCTGAGTTGTGACAATTACTTCAACATCATTATCATCCTTTAAGGGTATATTAAAGAGGTAACACAGATGTGTTTTCACCATGACAAGCAAATCTTGATTAGCAATACCATGTACATAGAAACCTTGTTCTGCTTGAGATGCTAAGACAAATGGCTTATTCGTATTCAATGAGTAATGAGTATTAACGCTTGTGAATCCATACTTGTCAATTTTAAATCCTTTTCCCAAATGACCTACATCCCACCAATGACACTTGAAGAGATATACTTTTTTATTCCCTACATAGGACAACTCATATATATGCTCAATTATGCCATAATAGTCCTTTTCAAAGTCTAAATCATCCCCTTTGATAACAACTCCACTATTTTGAGTTTTTTCCCAAAGGTACGAGCTTTTGTAAGAAATCTAAAACCGTTCACCATATATATAGGATGTAAGTTTGCCGCCTTATTAGGATCAATTGCTAGGCTAATAAGGTCATCTTTTCCATCTCTTTGTTGACATAATGCTAGAACCTATATAAACAAATAACTTTTATTACCATTTAAAGTTTACATATAAACTTAAAAAATGTATTAAGCCATGTAAATAGACACTTACATGTGCACGAAATCAACTAAGAAACTCCTTAAACTGCCTCTCATTCACCATTGTTGAAGTTTGTATTTCAATCTCCTTCTTTTGCTCCTTATAATTAATAAGCCAATTAGTTTAACAAACTTCACAACTAGTAACATAGCTCTTTGTGAGAATTTTTGGAATAGCGTGAACTCACTCCAAGAATAGCCAAACCTCTTCAGAATTTTGAAGCACATATATGCAAGCTTGAATGAACTCTTCATGAGATAAAGTGATGGCCTTGGAATGCCCTTTTGCTTGCCCACTCCAGTCCATTTGAATATAGACGTGTTGCTACACATCATAGGTCCATCATCATTCCAAGGAGGAATGTTAAACT
Organism: Biancaea sappan; assembly: GCA_037074585.1. NCBI lineage: Eukaryota > Viridiplantae > Streptophyta > Magnoliopsida > Fabales > Fabaceae > Biancaea > Biancaea sappan. The sequence goes on from CM073492.1 coordinate 68,103,207, forward strand.
TGGTTGGAATATACTTTAAGTACTATGAACAAGAAGTTAGACTTTCTTATGCTATATAACCTTCTACAATTGAACCTTCTAAACGAGCCATATTGTGAACATATGATTTAAGTGTCTACAAATACCTATATATGAAGGCTAAAATAAATAAGATCAATAACAAAAAAGATTTATGTAATTAAAGAATAGAATATCATGATGAATTACCTCTCCATAGGGTACATCCATCAATATTGTACAGGTCCAACAACCTTTGCCTCTTTTGCCAAGTGAATTAGTCAGTGAACCATGATATCAAAAAAAAAGCTAGTGGAAATACCATTTCTAGTTTGCATAAGGTAATAGAAATTTGGGCCTCAAGAATATTAAGATTTTCAATAGTTAAGCATTTGGAGCATAAATTCTTAAAAATTTTATCCAACTTTATAATTGGTTCACACACTTCTTTAGGCAACAACCACGTATTGTAATTAAGAATATATATTGCAATAATACATGGTGATAATCCATGGTGATTGTGACACTTTAATCCAAATATTTTTCTCTCTCTCTCTCTCATTCACAGATCTTGCAATGTTTGAAGAGAAAGCATATGGAACCTTCAAATTAGCCAACAAGTTACATACTTTTATCATCTAAGGATAATGTATAGCATGCTACAGGCAATAAAATATTATTTCGAATGTAACTCTTGTCTAATGCCTAATCTACCAAATCATATGGACTCTTCAAAGTGTCTTTTTTCTTTCTAACCATATTCATTGTTGTTGATATGATGTTTTTAGAGACATTTCTTTCTATATGCATGACATCAAGGTTATGATGCACAAGGGATTTCCAATAAGGCAAATCGAAAAAAAAAATACTCTTCTTCCTCTAATTGTAAGCACGATCTAGATGGTCACGCTTTCTCTTTTGACCTTTCCTAGAAGTCACATTGCCCAACCTTTGTAATTGCCTAAGTGCTTTAACACCACTTAAAGGAATAGGTGCAATTGCATTTTCCACTTTCCCATCAAACGCCCTCATATTCTTACACCATGGATGATTGGTTGGAAAGAAGCGGCAATGACCCATATAACACAACTTGCTTCTCAAAGAAATAGAATATGTGTCCTTGTGGCAACAAGGAAATGCAAGCTTGCCTTTCGTTGACCATCCTGAAAGGTTTCCATATGTAGGAAAATATTGATTATCCACAAAAGAGATACATGCATCTTGAAATTTGATTTTGAGTAGGCATCATATGTCTCTACCCCATCCTCCCATAATTCCCTTAATTCTTCAATCATTGGTTATGAATAAACATCTATGTCATCAACCGGACACTTAGGGCCTGGAATAAGAAGTGCCAACATAAAGTATGTTTGCTTCATGCAATTCCAAAGTGGCAAATTATATGATACTAGAACAACTGGCTAAATAATATGACTAGTTCTCATATTCCCATATGGTTGAACCCATTACTTGCTAGACCCAATTGTACATTTCTAGGATCAATAGATAAATTTGAATATTGTTCATCAAGGATTTCCAATCTAGAGAGTTTGAAGCATGTCTGAGCACACTGTCATCAATTCATTCCTCCTTGTGCCACTTTATCTCTTTATCTGTGGTTTTAGCCATGTAAAGCCTTTACAACCTTGGCTTTATTGGAAAATGCCGCAAAAAAAATTTTTCTACTACTTTCTAGGTCTATCTAACTTCAATCTAGATGTGTTGCACTTTGGACATGATTTTCCATTAGCATGCCTACCCCAATATAAAATGCAATCATTCTCACATGCATCTATTTTGGTATAGTCCAAACCTAGCTATTGAAAAACCTTATTGGCTTCCTAGTAAGAACTTGGTACCAATAACCCCTCAGGAAGAAATTCTTTGAAAAAACTTAACAAGGCATCCATAGATTTATTACTCCAATGATTAAGGCACTTAAGTGTAGTAGCCTAACAATGAACGATAACTTTGATACTTTGTTACATCCTAGTTATAAGTTTTGTCTCGGCATCTTCCAATCATTCATTGAACTTTCTTGTATTAATATCTGGCTCTGCATTTTTTCAAAGCCACTATTTGTTTCCTCTTCATTGACATATCCACATGCATCACGTACCATCTCTATAACTTCATGTTCATCAACACTATCCTCTTCTTCTACTTGATCAGTAAGAGGACTTTCAGATCTTATTGAACTTTCTCCATGTAAGTCCCATATTCAATAACTATCCCAAAAATCCTTCTTCAATAACTCTTCCCTTATTTTAATTCTCTACTTGAACCTTGTGTTCATACATCCCTTACAAGGACATCGAATTTAATTCCTTACAAGGTTGACTAAAAGCCTACTCAAGAAAGCTATATGTCATGGTTGTCAAGACCTCGATCTAATTAAGATCTTACAATCTTGCGATTTCGAACAACCCAAACGATCTTGATCATTTGTAAGATCTAGACCTGCTAAGATCTCAGTACAATCTCGATTTAAATCTTAAAATCTTACAATTTTATGATTTTATCAATCCTATAACATTTTGAATTTTGAATTTTTTAATTTGTTGATATGTTTCTAATTTATTAGGTTAATTAGGATGGAAAAAAGTCATTAAACTAACTTAAGTCTTTAATAATACTATACAATTACAGTCTTACCACTCATAATTTGTTCATTTTTTAACTTAGTTTAGAGAAGGTTGACAATGAGATATAGTATTATAAATTTTTAAAAAGAAAGTGTCTATTTGATTAAAAAAAAAAGAGGTTTCTAAATAAAATAGAAAGTCGCAATTGCTCTTTTTTTTTCTTTACTAATTATATGACATTTGAGCTTGTTTTATATATTAAAATATAATGAGCCTTTGATAGTTTTGTATTATTTACAAAATTAATATCATCATATATAATTTTTTATATATTATTTTATATTTTTGATAGGATCTTACGATTCTCGATTCGATATATCATGTGCTCCTTCCTACCCTACATAAGATTTTGATCCTGACAACCATACTATCTTTTACTTTGATATATTTTGGATCTGCTCTATTCTTAATCTTCAACCAACTTTTTTCCATCACTATCTACTACAACTACCTATTTTAATCATAAAATAAGCTATATGTTGGAACCTTAATGTACTAATTTTAACTTGACAACAAAACAGCAAAAGATCCACTTCTACCAAGCTTCATTTTAATTTGACTGCAAAACAACAGAAATTTTAATGGCAAAACAGTAGTAAATTTGACATCAAAACATCAAAAAAATTAAACAACAAAATAGCATAAATTTTAACAACATAAATTTAACAGTAAAACAGCAGAAAATCTGATAGCAAACAAAAATTTGACAACAAAACAATGGAAAATTTGACAACAAAACAACAGAAATTTGATAGCAGAGCAACAAAATATTTAACAAAAAAATAATAGAAAAATTAATAGTAAAACAGAAAAAAAAAATTGACAGCAAAACAAAAGAAAACAACAACTTAAGTTCCAAACACAAGCATACTTGTAAACTTTAATGGTAGTACCTGTAATACCTATGATTTTAGAGAGGTTCGGTTAGCAAGTGAGTACAACTTTGGTGAGTGAATATTACCACAAAATCCATTGAGGTTACTCCTTTATAAATAAAATTATAGATGGGTGATGTGTGGAGGCCAAGGTGTTGAGATATGGTATTGGGGGTCTTTGTGTAAAGATTCACGTGAAAGGACAATATCTGTCAAAATATTTTATGGAAAGTGGAGTTCCAAATGAGTAATAAGTAGAGTAGCATAGTAGCTTAGTGTGCCAAACTAACACTGGTATGATAAACATTTTTATCGAATATTTGAATTTACCAGGACCCTGATTTCATGGAAGAATGGAAAAATGGTAATTCTAGTATCGAGTGTATATATATATATATATATATATATAGGTATTAGCTCACACACTCATGCTGGCAGAAGGACTCTTCATGCTTACATTCTCATTTCTCTCTTCTCTCTTTCCCTCATCCATGGGCCTCTACTAGCACCTATGATCGAGGTATTTTTGGTGAGTTGGTGAGCTCCAATGGCCCCATCCATCACCAGAGAAGACTTCAAATGAAGGTTAGAACAAGTTTTCACCTTTTCCTTTCCCATTTTCATTTTTGGAAAACCTTAGGGCAAAAAGGTGAGGGAAATCTTGATGCTTGATGGCATTTGAAGCTTTTTAAATCCTTTCTTCTTTGATTCTTGGTGATTGTGGGGTTGAGATTGTGATTAATAATCAATTTAAGAAGAGAACTCATTAATAGGAGAAGAACAACCTAAATTACAAAATTTGGGGGAAATAGGGTATAATCTTGAATCCCACATCTTTAATGAATCTTTTGGGTGTTTTTGAGAGTTGAAAACATGGATTTAAGGTCTCTATACCTTGATCTAAGAGTTGTTTGACATGGGGTTTGATTTTGAAAGGATTGGAGATGAGTTGAGATTATTTTTGTGCAATTCAGAGCTCTTTCTGGTGTTTGCCACTGCAACGCCACTGCTGAGCATTGCAGCGCCACATTAGTAACTTTGGACCAAGGATGGGCACTTCAATAGTGGCTAGCGATGCAGCACTAGATCTAGGCGCTGCGGTGACATTTCATAGAAAGGGGTGTTCTATGTGTTGTTTTGGGGCGCTACAATAGTGGGTCTAGCGCTGCAGTGGCCAGGCAGGGTGCTTCTCATGAAAATATGATTTTAAAACCTTCTCTTTTGTATGTTTGGTTAGGGGTTGATTCCAGGAGTTCGTGAACCTTACTCTTATGATGTTAGCACTTGGAAACGATGGCATTTAGCTTGGATTCTAGGTCAGTGTCTTGTCTCACTTAAGTAAAGCAAAGAATTTTATTCATGTATGATATCTACCTCTTATATGTATGATTATTATAATGGACAATAGGAGTACCTGTAAGTACTTGGCAACATGAATGAGGGTACTTTATGAAAGAGATGGGGGGTCTTACTACTGGGGGACTATCCATCAATTATAAATAAAAAGTTTAATTGTATTTCTTGCTTTATGAGAACACTCTATGTTATGTGTTCATATTGTGGTGTGATGAACATTTGGTTGGCATGTTGCATTGTGGAGTTCAGGTGTACTGAACTTATTTCTTTACTTAATCATGGCTTGTGTATATTTTTAAGCCACGGGAAAACTGGAGTTATGTAGTTTTCTTAGTAAGTGCTACAAATAACCACAGTTGCTGGAAATGGTGCAATATGGAAGAGTCCTAGAGTGATTATGTGAATGGCATTTGGTTACTTTAATCATGTGAATGAATTACATACTATACATTATATTGTCATTAAGTAATGTGTTTCAAGTTGTATAATGTGGATGAACAATTCATTGCTATGCTATATTTGAATGTCATATTTCCGGTATATGAGTTATGTTCCTTCTTGTGTATATGCTACTTGTTGACTAAGCTAGATTTGTATGAGTATTGTATCTAAATAAATTGCCTAAGTGGCCCTCCGAATAATGATCGATTAGTGGCAGTACGAAAAGGCTCATAGCTCTCTTGCACCATGACTAATCACATAACGTGGAAAGCCTATGTGTATTATTGGTACGATTAGATTAGTGGTAGTACAAAGAGCCTTGTAGCTCTTTCTCGCACTACGACTAATGACCTTATGCGAAAAGCCTAGTTGGATCCTTGATGAAATTATACATATATATATATATATATATATATATATATATATATATATATATATTAGTGGTAGTATGAAGGGTTATGTAACTTTTTTACACTATGACTAATATTTTAAGAGAAGTTGATATGGCCCTCTCTATTATGGAAAAAGGGAGAACTGAGAAGCTTGTGTGGCTTTCTCAGATTGTGACCTATGCGTATATAGTAACTATTGCTAACCTAGTGAGAAGTTTGTGTGGTCCTCTCTATTATGGTAGATGAAACATAGCTAGAAGCTTATGTGGACCCTTCAACTATGCAAGCTGGGAACATAGTGAGAAGCCTATGTGGCCTTCCTCACTATGATTCACGAGATCATTAAAGGAAGCCTGTGTGGCCCTGCTATCTATACTTCATGATGATGAAATGACGTGAATCCCATGAGGTAAATTTTCAATATAATGATGTGATTCTATAAAGTATTTTTCTCTCTTATGAATTAATGGCTTGATTCTATAAATGCTTGGGCAGTATTATGCTATAGACTTTAGCAAATAATGGGTGATGGTGATATTTATATTTATATGAATACTTTCATATGAGTGTTGAGACGCCCCTGTGGCACATTTATGGTAACTTAGTGTCCTACGAGTTGTACATCAGTTATGTGTGTGGAACAGGTCCTTGGTGAAAGGTAGGACCAATGAAGATCTTGTCCCTATAGGCTGCACATGGTTTGCCTTTCCTTTCAGTTACTTGATTTGGTTCTCACGAGTATTTTATACTTACTCTATAATACCTGTAAATTTTAAATTCACTTGGTAAATCTATTAATTTTATTGTATGTTTAATATGTGAAATTTTGGTGTTAATTTGGAATTTAGTGAAAACATAAAAATATTGGAATTCTCTAATTTTCGTTATGAGAAATTTCCAATTAAATTCTCAATGAGGGACTTAACTGAAATTAATGATGGTAATTTTTGGGACTTGTTTGGACCCGTTGGACAAAGTAGAGCTCATAAATTTATTTGGAAAGTATGGTAAGGGAGAAATAAAATAATTGTGGACCTTTAGAGTGATTTGGGAAATTTTTATTTGAAAATCTCAAGGACTCAAGGGAATTAAAAGAAAAAGAGGTGGTAGCTTTTATGAAATTTGAGACGAAAAGGAAAGTATGTGTCACGACCCATTTTCTAGGCACATGACCGGCACAATGATGAATATCCCATCACTGTAAGCCTTTCGATAAATTCTTCCCACAAGTAAAATTGTTAGTCATTATCTCTATATTCTCAAAATATCATTCCTTAATAAATACAAAGAAAATACATCATATTTTCTTAATTAAAAATAATAAATCATTATACTGAAATACAAGCCAAATATCAAAACCCCGACCTAGATGTCCTAGACGGTTACAGAGCAATAGATTGTATAACAAAAGAAGGGCCTACCCGACAGCGGGAAGGTCCAACGATGATCTACTCCTCTAGCGGATGTTATTCGGCGGCAACCTGATCTGAACAAAAAGTTTGTACAGAGAGTGTGAGCTTTTAAACTCAGTGAGCAAATCGGCCTTGCGTTAATAAAATTCAAATACATCACCAGTCATGCAAGCATATCCGAAGGCTCAAGCTCAACCAATAAACATAGTTAGAAATTACACACAAGAAGATAAAAATTCATCTAATTCAACAAACGTTACTAGTACTCGTTAATGGCAATATATCCCAGAGAGCGCACACAGGCTAGCTCACCAATTTTGTATTTTTCCGCCATGACGCACAACCTCATCCTCTTAGCTAGGGCGCCTCACAGATTTATCACCAATCCGGACTATATCCCTACTGAGGGAATCGTTGTCTCCACACTCATTGGTCAAGACATCATTTAAACCAGGTTTTCCGCCTTACCGTGAGAGGGGGTACTGTACCGCTCAATCACAATCAATAGTACAATAGTTCATATCATAATCAGAAGCACAATATAATACTCATCCATATAACACGTATAGTATATAACTATATGATTCAAATTTCATATCATCATGAGATACTTGCTTCGTCTTATCCATACTTCTAGATTAATTATCTCATTATATTTGTCATTCTGAATCCAATTTCCCCCTATGAATCTTGGGAGTGTCCTACGACATACTTTTTATCACCAGTAATGCTAAAACTCTATTAAAACGGGGTCGTTTCACTCACTTGGATTCCGTACGATTATCACTTCTTTAAGTCGTTACGGACAAGAGTACACAGGTGAATTTCAGTGTTCTGCTATGGAGATTTTCATGAAAGATTAGAGAAAATACGTTAAGATTGTTTTCATACAGATACTGTTCATACGTATGGTTACTATTCATACGGTCACTATTCATACGGTTACTATTCATACGTACGGGTACTATTTATACCGGAAATACAGAATACAATCTGTAAAAGAGTACACCAGGTAAGTTCCCAGGAAAGAGTGGAGGGTCACACTGGACACACTTAAAAACCAGGTCTTTCCTTAGCCAGAACTTTCCTAGACATGTATTCTCCACAGTTTATATTCTATTTTGGTAATCAGAGAATCAAAATAACAGCTAACGACAGTTTTCTGATGTGGAAGATCGGCCAAAGCCGCAACCACAGAGCATACTTAAGAAAATAACTTCTAAAATTTGAAAGACATAGAAAGGGCATAGTATCCTTACCTAAGCAAAAAGGAAAGGCCCAAAATCTCAGAAGCCTAGCGTCGGAGCAAGAGAAACTTAAAGAGAGAAGAAGAGAAGTTGAAGGTGTGAGTTTAGAAGTGAAATGGAAGGGCCTATTTATAGCAAAAGTCAAGGGTACTATTTGATACTATGCACTAATAAAATATTCAATTTACTATTCATGAAAGCGACATTTCTAATAATGCAGTTACTGTACACCTTACGCGATGGAAAATTTTTATGTTTATTATTATTGAAAACTTAAAGGGAAAACTATCCTTTCACCTTAAACCTTTAAGTTTCTTTTCAATTCAGTCCTTTCAATTTAGTCCCTGAGGGTATTTTTACACATAAAACGTCATTTTCTCCTACAAACTTCTTTCTAGTTTTCTCTTATGACCAAACCACATCTAGTATTTGACATTTTGATTGTATAAATGAACAGTACCATATACGTAAATAGCATTATATGGGTGAATAGTACCGTATACTGAAATAGTAACAGTAGTTTGAAAACACGCATTAATATTTTATTTTTCTTGGGTATTACAGTAGGGCACATGATGGAGACACTTGTTAGGCTCTCAACCACTGGAAGGAGCTAGCTTATAATAGAAGCCATTTAAGCTCCCATGAGTTGAAAAAAAAAAAAGAAGAAAAGTGAAAAGTCGAGAAAGAGAGGAGGAGAGAAGGCTAGGGCTTTATCTCATTCCAAGACTCCACCTTCGAATGTCTCGGCTCCTTCTTGTTCTCAACCATTCTGCTGTTGTGTGTGGTGGTTTTTCACCATGAAAGGTGTTGAAGCTATGGGTCATGACGGCAAAACCATTTGGCAGTAGGTAAGAGTGAGTAGAGATCGGATTTGTTGGGATTTTTCTTCCTTCTTCATGCTATAGTGTGTGTGGTCAAGAGGAGAAGTTTCCTTTCTTTTAATTCGTGTTTTGAGTTGTCAGACGATGTATAGAAGCCGGGTCAAGGTCCATAGCAGAAGCTTTAGCTAAAAAAAAAGAAAGAAAGAAAGAAAGAAAGAAGAAGACAAAGACAAAGGGAAATGAAGAGCAGAAAAACCGAAAGGTAAGGGAGTTTGTCCTTTGACTACTTTTTACAAATTTTTTCTGATTTAAAGTCATTCTTGTATTGCTCTTGTGCTGGGACTAAATAGGAAGAGATTTAGGAATGTGTATATATATGTTTTTCAAGGTAAAATCAAGAATGAGTGTGTTTTGAGCATAGGTTTCAGCTATGAATCATCAAAGTCAAGGAAAATGGCAGAGTAAGATTGAGAAAGTTCTTTAATGTACCTAAGTAAGGAAATTTGGAATGTTGGGCATTGGTAGTGGAAGAAAGTAATTGAAAACTTTATTAGGAAGAGTACGGATTAAGTTTAAATTATGCTATATTGTTTTGGTAGCCAAAAGTTTGGAAAAATGTGCAAGGGATGAATTATGGAGTTGAAATTCTCAGTTTTGTTTCTGTCATTATTATTGCTGAAAATTTTGATCTATTTGTGGCACTACATGTGCTCCAATTGATTTGAAACTTGATATGCCACTTGTAGTGATACCATGGAACATGCTTGCAAAGGTTTATTGGAATCCAGCTCCATTAAACCTCCCAATTTCACTTGATTAGCCTAGTTACCCAAAAATCAGTATTCTTTCTATTGATATACTTTTTAAGATAGAAACATACATAAATCAAGTCCTTTTGGATTGAAATTTTTATGAGGTATTCCTTGTCATGTGTAGTTATGAACTGGATAGTTTCATAGTGTTTGGGAAGTCATTGCTAGGTCAAATATTATAGAAACCGAAGCTACTGCAGAAATCAAAATAATTTGATCAGTCTTAATTAAAGCTGTGCTAGACTGTCCAAATTGTCATATTTTGCTTTGAAATTTTTACAAAAGGATTTCATAACATTATATTATGTGTCTACCAAGTTTCATGGGATTTGGAATTGTTTTGTTGGGCCAAATGATTGCAAAACCGAGACTGCAGAAGCTGCAGAGGCAGTCTGACCAGCAGCTGTGTTTTAGTGGTGTTGAGGGGATAAATCAAAGTATTTTCTTTTGAAATTTTTATCTAATATTCTAGACATATTATGGATGTTTTCTACCAAATTTCATGAATTTTGGAGTTGTGATTATTGCCCAGAAAATTCATCAAGTATAGGGTCTGAATTTTAGTCATAAACTGAGCATGGGTGATTATGTGTAGAAATTTAATTGGTTTAGAGGGATTGGCTTCTAAGCTTTGTAGGAAGAGGTAATTAACACATAAAAGAGTAGTCTCATGACTTTTAACTTCTAGATAGGTTCATTCAATGGTGATTCAAATGGTCACACTGAGTCTAGTGAAACAATAAAGTGATCCTAATGGAAAACACCTTTCTCTTTATTTTGAAATGTAAATTATATGTCTTGATACACTTTTAATGTTGAAGCCTTGGTAAGGTCTAAAAAGGAAAATATGACTCTTGTTTGAATAAGAATGAATTGTTCAAGCATGGATATGAATAAATTTATATATGTCAACAAGAGAACCCAGTGATGTTGAATGCTATGAATGTTACATATGTGAATGACAAAATTACTTATGCTTGTCTCACATTTTACTTTTATGGGTATGGGGAATTATTATCCATCCTAATGTTTGGGTCGATTATCCATCTATATATGTGCCAAGTGAGTTGTTATAACTTTGTTGTAGATTACATGCAATTATATAAATACATGTATATACATTGTGATTCCCTTCCCTTGAAAAGACTTAACGCATGAATCATTAATTGTTATTACCATTAATTGATCAATGCTAGGGCAACTTTTATACTGAGATATAGGTGAGAGATATTAAACTCCCTGTGTAATAAATTGAAGGATGATACATAGGTTGAGGCAAATTTCCTTATTAATAGAGTATATAAGTACACGGTATATTTTAAATGTCCTAAAACGATGGACATCATTATTAAATTAAATGTCCTGAAATTGTAGACATCATTATTAAATTAAATACCCTGAAATGGTGGACAGTATTAAAATAATAAATGTATGTGCTTATCTACGGGTGCTCTTCTTGTGGGGACTCTATCCTTAATTATATATATATATATATATACGTGCGTGCCTATTAACAGTCTATTCCAAAAATATATTGAAATGAGTTTGGTAATCCACTCATGAGGTATGTTTTAAGTGATGCTTGTGCGTGTATGATAGGACCTTTTACTCGACTTGTAAGTTGTGTAAGGTGAGTCTTTGGTCTTATGTTGGTAAATGGGGTCCCACTTTGTGTCCAATCCCTATAAGCGATACATAGGTCATATTTAAATTTATGGTTATTTTTCCCTTACTGAGTATTTTCTTACTCATCCCTTCCTTTGTGTACCCCTTGCACGTTTTGTCTTAGAAGGCGAGTCTCCATATAAGGAGTAGTAGAGTCTCCGGGTTTATATTCCTCTATCTTGGAATGTTGGTACGTCTAATAGTTGGGTGTCTGAGTCGCTCTATAGTTAGATAGAACACCTAGGGAATCTTGTCTTGGTTATAAAAATGAACCTATATATATTATATTTATTCCACGTGTTAATGGCCTTAGGTTAGGTTTATGGCGGTGGATGAAGTCCACCTCTGTGCTGGTCATGTTCCCAAAATAGGGCATGACAAAGTTAGTATTAGAGGCAAGTTTTAGGTCTTTTATTTACTACAGAGCAAGGTAACCTTGATGAGCCCTCCCCTATTATTATGAACCGTGATACAACCATAGGTTGAGGTTCCATTAAAGGCCTTAGGGTGGTTAGGGGTGGTCTTTTCATTCGTGTCATACTTTTTAGTTGTGATCATATAGACCCTTTCTCTACTTTGAGTTGTGTACTCGTAGTATAGAATATGGCATCTCTGGTGGAACATAGAGAGTTATCTATCTTAGGTGAGTGCATAGGCCTTGAGGAAGCGACTGTACAGCCACCTATTATGTATATGTAAAAGCACCCTGGAAAGTGTTGGATGAATATTTCTTCTACGATTTATGTACATGGTGTTTGAATTGCTGACCAATCTTGTGCATGAAAATGAAACTATCATGAGTTAAGTGATATGTATGAAGTGTATAAATATTGTTGAAATGATTGGTTGATTTTGTTAAATATGCACAAGATTAAGACCATAGTATGTGAATAGTGAGACTTTCACTACATTGCGAGGCTTTTTTTTTGCATGTGTAATGTAGACCTGAATTAAATTGAGTGTTGTTGAATAAATTGTGGCATGCATATGGTGATAAATTGTGAAAATTAAATCTCTTCATAAGAAATCCTTATGTGTATGATTAAGGCAGTGACCCAAAAGGACCAGATCGGTTGAGGGCACACCCCTAGTGGATCCCTGATGTATGAGTGTGACCGTGGTATGGCCCAAGAGGCCAAGTGAAGCATTGGGATAAGGGTATAACCCAGTGAATCAAACATGCTCATGATTGAAGGCATTGACCCAAAGAAGTTCAACGATTTCAAAATTTCTTGTATACGTTTAGAAATGATTGAATTGGTTTCTTTGCAAGAATTGCTCTATCTGAATTGCTTACCATAGACTAAATGAAAGTATATGTATACCGATTGATATGTATACATGTCAATTGATAAGCATGTATGATTGTGTGAGTATTTGGGCATGATATGTGATCTGTATTGTTTTTCCCTATAGATCCTTGAATGTGATTATATATGTGTCTATGGCATTGTTTTGAGATGGCATGAAGCGTGTGTGTTAAGTGCTTTCATATAAAGCCTCTTAAATGGGTGTGATTAATAGTCGGATGAAACTCTAGCCAAGAGAGAAAGGCGAGTACCTATCCAAGTGACAGATAAAGAAACCTAGTGTGCATCAGTCTTGGTTCATGTATGGCAATTTAATGTTATTTGGGTCCATATCTTTTAAAAATCGTAAGTGTGTGTAGGGGTGTAATTTCATTCTTACTTTATGCATGATGATAGTTACTCTATTGTTAGTAACTTGTACCCTAAGGGGGTAATTAGGTGAAATTTAAATCCAATAAATGGAACGGCCAAATATTCAAATAGTCAGCTTAGGAAATCGACTTATGTTGTAATGGTTGGTGAGCTGCATTTATATCATTAATCTCCTTGCCTTCTAAATTGCTAAGGTGTGTGAGGCTTGATGTGACCAACCCCACCTAGTGGAATAAGACATTGTTGTTGTTGTTGTTGTTGTTGTTGTTGTTGTGTGAAGCTTGATGTGAGTATGCTTCTTATTTGATGGAATACTTGATGCCTTGCTAGTTGCTTTATGTTGAGGAAATTCAGGGACTGAATTTCTTTGAGGGGTTAATATTGTAATGCCCATAAATTTTAAATTCACTTGGTGAATGTATTAATCTTATTTTATGTTTAATATGTGAAATTTTGGTGTTAATTTGGAATTCTCTAATTTTTGTTATGAGAAATTTCCAATTCAATTCTCAATGAAGGACTTAACTGAAATTAACGATGGTAATTTTTGGGACTTGTTTGGAACCGTTGGACAAAGTGGAGCTCTTAAATTTATTTGGAAAGTATACCAAGGGAGAAATAAAATAATTGTGAACCTTAAGAGTGATTTGGAAAATTTTTATTTGAAAACTCCGGGGACTCAAGTGAATTAAAAGAAAAAGAGGTGGTAGCTTTTATGAAATTTGAGACGAAAAGGAAAGTAGGGCACATGATGGAGACACTTGTTATGCTCTCAACCATTGGATGGAGTTGGCTTCTAATAAAAGCCATTTAAGCTCCCATCAGCTGAAAAAAAGGAGTGAAAAGCCAAGAAAGAGAGGAAAAGAGAGAAGGCTAGGGTTTTAGCTTATTCCATGACTCTACCTTCAAGTGTCTTGACCCCTTATTGTTCTCAACCATTCTTCCACTATGTGTGGTGGTTTTTCACCATGAAAGTCGCTGAAGTTGTGGGTCATGATGGCAAAACCATTTGGCAGTATGTAAGAGTGAGTAGAGATCAGTTTTGTTTGGATTTTTCTTCCTTCTTCGTGTTGTAGTGTGTGTGGTTGAGAAGAGGAGTTTCCTTTCTATTAATTTGTGTTTTGAGTTGTCAGAAGATGTATAGAGGCTAGATGAAGGTCCATAGCAAAAGCTTTAGCAAAAAAAAAAAAGAAGACGACAAAGACAAAGGGAAATGGAAAGCAAAAAACTGAAAGGCAAGGGAGTTGGTCCTTTGACTTCTTTTTACAAAACTTTTTTTATTTAAAGTCATTATTGTGTTGCTCTTGTGTTGGGTATGTTAATATTAATTATTATGGATGATAACCATATCTCTTCTCTTTGAGGTAGGGGAAATTTTCTTATTTTATTACATTAGAAAAGTTTTATCTTGTAATGATGTACTTGAACTATAGGGCACCTAAAGGCGAGAGGACCTCACTTTACTAATTCGGCTGCTCACTATAGCTTATTATTGGATGCCTGTGTGTGCTGGAACTCTCACCAATTGTGATTGCTTATATTTTAAGATGATTACTCTTTAAGCGAATTTCTAAGTACAAGTTAACATGGTTATATACACACATCCCTTCCTTGTAAATACTATGGATGGATCCGTAAAGGGAGACGAAATGCTTTATATAACTGATTAAGATTGTGACTGTCAGTGTGTTGGAGATGTAGTCATTGTTTTAAATGGTGTGCAAATGTGTACCTTGATTGCTATTGGTTTGTGAGCATGATAGATTGGTGATGACAATCATTATGGAATGATACCCTTATTGCTTGATGTGACTGTATGTGATTGTATTACATATTGGTTTGTGATATAATTTAAATTATAAATGTCCTGAAATAGTGGACAATATTCAAATTATAAATGTCTTGGAACGATGGACAATATTCAAATTATAAACATCCTAAAACGGTGGACAATATTCAAATTTCAATTGTCCTGGATCGATGGGCATAATAGTGAGTGTTATGTATGAGTGTTCCTTTCGTAGAGACCCTAGTCTTGTTTATATGTGTGTGTGTGTGTGTGTGTGTGTGTGTGCGCATATTGTTAGTCTACTCCGAAAACAGATAGAGTGAGTTAGGTTATAGTATGATTTAGTATTATTGAGTGCATACGATAGGACTTCCTTCCTTGACCATGCAGGTTATGCTGGATGAGGCTTCGACTTATTGGTGGTTGATGAATTTCATTTTTGTCCCATCTTGGTGGATGGTAGACGGTGATGTAGTCTATGATTAAATTATCCTCTCACTAAGTATTTTCATACTCACCCTTTTTTTGTGCCCTTGCAGGTTCTGCTTAGTTAGTGAGACTCCGTACAGGGAGTAGCGGAGTCTCTGAGTTCTTAACTATTTTCAGTTTGGGATAACTTCGATGTCGAGTATGTTGGTATCTTTAAGTCTCTCTGTCGTGAATAGAACTCTTAGATAAATTGTGATCTCAGTAATAGAAAAAGTTTACTTAATTGTTATATTCATGCTGTGTGTCCTTAGCATGTGTGATAGTAGACTTAAGGTAGTGGTATGCATCCCACCACTGCGCTAGTCATATTCCCACATTTGGGTCATGACATATACATATTTAGTTAAGGTATATATATATATATATATATACATATATATACATACAAATAAATTGTTCTAAATTAAAGACATGAGACCACGTGTGCTTACATGTATATGTGTGTGTGTATATATATCTATCTGCATTCCTTCTTCAAAATTTCTAAAAGTTAGTGAGGTGTATATGTGCATACACATATTTTCTACATTTCCTTGCAATCAATTTATGCAAAAATGTGTAAATGCATATACACATATTTAAAAATACACCCTACACTCCACTCAAGAGAAAATATAATTATATATACAAAATCGCATAAATTCCACATTTTATTTTACATCTTACTATTTTATTCAAAGTATAATAGCAACGTTGATTTCAATATATAATTATATATTTGAATCACTATTCTCTTCAAATTTGAATACACTTCATGTTTTCAAGGTGATACAAAGAATCAATAAAGAAATATTCTTAGTCATAGAAGGTATGAACCCACTCACCTTAACTTCGAGTTAAGCTTCTACACTTCAAACTGAATTATATAAATATAAATCTAAATAAATATTCATATAATAATTTAAATTACTAATTCAAACAAAATATATTTGTTTCCTTATTTGATATATTTATATGAAATTAATTTCCAGCTTGGTCCCTTCCTGTACAGCCCATAATTTCAGTTATAACAGGATTTTATCTTAAATTTCATTTTTCCTATTAAGAAATATTATGTTTATTCACTTAGGTCCTTGGTCCAAATTTTCATTTTGTCTTTTTTATGATTTAGGATCATACTTAGCTTGATCACCACAATATATTTTTTTAAAAAACTAAATCAACCTCTGTAAACTTTTTATTTTATTTAGTTTAGTCCCTATCGTGCATGTTATGTACTTTTCTCATGAGTTTGATCTCCAAACCTGCCCAGAAACAAAGTAAAACATGAATTAAAACTGAGTTTGGAATTTCCACAAGTTTTCACTTCTATTCATGTGTTCTTGCTCTGTTCGTAGTTCTTTACTAGTTTTCTTTTATCTTCTTAGACTCATACTTTAAATCAACTTAAACTACAGTGTATACAATACTACCCATGAAAAGATGAAAGCACAAAAGAAAAACTCACATGCATGAGCTTGCTCTATTTTTCAGGTTCACACTTTCCCTCTCGATTTAAGCTTCAATTTTAGTTGAAACTTCACTCTTTCAATCGTACAAGCTACTCCTTAAATGCCTAGAAGATTTCTGAGCATCCTCACTGCCAAATCTCCCTCTCGAGTGCACTTTAAGGGGTGGAGAAATCTCCTTGTTTTCATGTCAAAAAATAGAGCTCTCTCTCTCTCTCTCTCTCTCTCTCTCTCTCTCTCTTTCTCAGTTTGGGTAGCAGGAAGTGAAGATAAGGAAAAGGTGATGAGCTTATGTGAATGGAGGAAAAAGAGTCTCATGTTGAAGAAGCTGAAATCTTTCTATCTCTTAGCCAACTCTTCTCTCTCTGTCTGTCGCACCAAATTACGGAAGGAAGGAGGAAGATTGTAATTGAAAAAGAAAAAAAGAATAAAGGTGTTTAGAATTTGTCTTCCTGAAAGGTCTCCAACCACCAAAGTGAAAGTAAAATCCACATGTTATATTTTTAATGTTGCCATAAAGATTCTTTTAGTTGAAACTTCAATACATCCTACTATTCTTTTTATTCCATTCACTTAAGTCCCAAGCTCAATAGTTAAAATTTTACTTCTGTCTCGTTAAATTACTTTAATGATTCTTTTCTCCTCATTATTAACTTACTTATTTACATTTTAACTCTCTTGATTATCCCTTTTTCTTTTTGGTTAAAATTAACTTTCCTTCCTAATGAGGAAATTTTTAAATAATTCCTCAAAATTATTATCATTGAATTTCTATTGCAATCTAAGTCTAAAAATAACCAAAATTCAAAATTTTAGTTCCTCAAACATTGCTTCTTTATATTTGAAGGTTTTCTGTACAAATTTCAAAATTCGGGATATTACAAGGCATCTTGAGTTATTGAACCCTTTTCGCTAACACTTGAAACGGTAAAGTTAGTGCAACATCCGAATAAGTAGTTTAACTAACTCTTTTATGGCTTTTAAGGATAAATGGTTACTCAAGTCCTTGTATTAGAATTCCTCTCATTAATAAACTTGTGTTGGCTATATGTGACTAGTTCCCATATGCATAAATAGCTATAGATGTGAGATGTAACCAAACATCCAAGTTAATGGTAGTCATGAAACCGAAATCATAAATAGTCAAGGTATGATATAGTTGATTTAAAGTGGAACACTAAGAAGCTCGAGGATCATAGCTGGAAACGAGTTAGAGTTTATCTTAGAATGGATGGTAATTATATGATCATAAAAAGGAATAATGACTCTAGATTAAGTAAGAAGGGTTCTTATTCAAAGTGTCCCCTCTACCCCTCAAAACATGTGGAGAGTCAAACTTCTTAGTATAGACGAATGAACATTAATGAAGTTCGATGATCGTCATAGTCCAGGTAGCCTGACTTATCATAGAGACTTTAGATGCTAGGATACTGACAGAGACTATGACGTTCAGTGAGCTACCAAATCCTTGCATTGTCCATAGAGGCCATGCGACTCAATAGTTATTATTCTTGAGGCTCTAGTGACATGTAGAGACTAATGCAGTTAGGTGAAGTCTTAGATGCTTAAGAAACCATGGTTCATAGAGGCCAAGAGGTTTGATGAACCTCGGGAACCTAGTATAAAGGGTTCGATGAACTTCATCCACCTTTGGGTGAGGAGTTCATAGAAACCTACGTACTTACGAAAGGTGAAATAAGATAAGCTTTCCCCCTTGGAATGGTATGCTTTTCAGCAAGTAAAATAATGATGCATCCATATATGTGGATTTACACTTATGAAATCTTTTATGTTATGAATCATGAATTTTGTGATGATATTTAGATGTGTCTGAGTTAGTTTACTACTCACTGAGATTTTATCTCACCTTTTCTCTATGTCTAACATTTTCAAATTCAACTTTCATCTAGGAACATCCACTCGAGGAGTAGCAGTAGTTCGAAGTCCTAACCTCATTGTCTTTGGGTTGGTGTTCTATTGTTTTGTGCCTTTTTTGGAAAAGTCTAGAAGTGCTCTGTGGTTCCGATAGGACTTGTAGGACATTCTTTTGGTTATGTATATGAATGAATGATTATTATGGATGTTTTATCTAATATTCTTTTGGCCATGTTTCTTGCTATTCTCAAGACATTCTTTTTGCATGGGAATGGTTAGAAATGTGGGTATGACTTTTATGTAAAGGAATGATGATGATAAGTAATGTATGAAACACCATATATCTATTTTGGCTTTGCATTTATTTTCTTAACAAGTTGCTTGCGACCATTGGCAACAACCATATGTCGCGCCGGTCACTTTCCTAATTGACACTTGGCTTTTCTCGTGCTTTTCTCATGTGGGCTTCTATTTTGGGCCTTTCTTTTTCATTCCTAATTGTCTTTGGGTTTTTTAAAATACTTGGAAAACAAGTAATTTACAAGATTAACAATTAAAAGTCCAAATTCATCAAAATTTTCCTTAATTTCTTTCAAGTTTTAGTTTAGGATATTATTTTCAACAAAGTTAGATTTTCATTGAATTACTCTAATAATTATCCTGTTGTTTTAGGGGCAAATTGTAATAAAAGATAACTCTAGAAATTAGAGTTATCTCCTAACGGCTTTTGGGGCTTTAAACACAGTTTGGAGCTATTTAATATGTTGAAATCTTGCTAATTTCTTCTATTGGATGACATGTAGAGCTTGGAGTGCTTTCAAGCACCTTTTGGTTTGATTTGAGTGCCTTAATTATGTCGAGAAATTTAGTCATATGTGCTATGAAATTATGGTGTTTTAAACTTACTTTAGTTTATTTTAAGCACTATTTCTGTAATACCCGCTAATTTCAGAATATAATTCGCTTAAGAGTATTTTAGAATTTTACAACGTTACTTTAGTTATATATTTTGGTCATTTTTAATTTTCATATTTAATTGTTCTCTTTGAATATTATTTATGAAAATTGAGTTAAATGACTGGACTGAATATTTGTACCATGTGGGATATATTCTAAGAATGGTGAAATTCATGGAAAAGTGGTTTAAGAATGGTAAATTAGTCCATTTATTGTAAATTGACTGGATGGGTTTGGATGTTGGGTTATGGATACCCATGGGTTATTGAATAACCCATTAGAAATATTTAATATAAAGTTTCAATAGTACCCCCTCATTTTCTCACTCAGCCGAAGGAAGGCAGAAAAGCGTTTTCTCTCATTTCTTCATCCTCTTCTCAAATCCTTTCCTTGATCTTCAGAGTTTTGATTATTTGTTCAGTTCAAAAGCTTTGTAAGGATCAAAGGTAAGCTTTAATCTCATTATTTTCCTTAAATTTCAGTTTATATGGAAGATTAGAGGAGGTTTTGTTCTTGAAGATTTTGATGATAATTCATGAATCTCAGTGGTTTTAGAAGTTATATTTGAGTTATAATCGGTTAAAAGAGTTGAAATTCTGGTTTTGAAACAAGAAAAGAAAGGATGAATTTGTTAGAAATTTCTGCAAAAACGTCTGCAAAAACTCGAGTTACTGTAGCGACCAGAAATTTCGGAAAAAATCTGGAAAATTTTCTTTGGGGTTACTGTAGCAGTACTGTAGTGTCGACAGTCAATGGTACTGTAGCAGTCAACGTTACTGTAGCGAACCGTACTGTAGCGGATCGTCACTGTAGCAAACCGTTACTGTAGCAAACTGTTACTGTAGCAGTCAGAAAATTTTGCGTATTTTCGTGATTTTGTTTCCTTTCTTATGTTTCTTTGTAATATATTTTACTAGGAAATTTTCCTACACAAATTCTAGTGTGGAACAAGGTAAACTTGGACAAACATCAAGGTGAGTGAATAACCTTGCTCAGCTAATTTGATATTACTAGTCAAAGTACGATATAAGTCTCATTTACAATATTATTTGGATAATAAGCAATCAATTTTTCATATGGGAGTATATGATGATCGGTAGAAATAAGAGTATGTAGAAATGATTTTATTTCATGACAATTGTACTATGTGATAAATTCTCACTATCTTGTCAATGAGTAAAGATCTACGGGATCTAATACACGAGTTTGAAAGGGTTAAAGTCCCATACTACTCAATGCATATCTATGAAACCTATACACGAGTTGAAAGGGTTAAAGTCCCATACTACTCGGTGTATATCTAAGAAAGCTTATACACGAGTTTAAAAGAGTTAAAGTCCCATACTACTCAGTGCATATCTATGAAACCTATACACGAGTTGAAAGGGTTAGAGTCCCATACTACTCGGTGTATATCTATGAAATCTTATTCACGAGTTTGAAAGGGTTTGAGTCCCATACTACTCAATGTATAAGACAATTAAATATATGAGTAAATGTGGTATTTGTACTTTTGATATTTTATATAGTACAGTTATTTACTTACTGAGTTTTTAAATAAACTCACACTCCCTATGATTATCTTTTCAGATACAGAAAACAAGGAAGAAGAGTATCCGTTTGAAGATTAGAAGCCCCTTGGAGTTATTATCTGTTTCTGTCTGGTGGGATACCAGTACAGTACTTATTAATGTGGATATTAGGAACGCTCTGTACTTTCTATAGGTCTCCTAGGCTTGCGATGTGATAAAAACATCAGATTATGTATGCTTATATTTGCTTATCAGATGCATATAATTCTGTCGTGTGGAATGAATGATTAAGGTTAAATGTAAAACCTTACAGAACATATATAAATAACGTATGTTTGAGAATTTTAACAAATGAGTAGTATCTTTTCACATGTTCAATTTTTGGGATGTGACAATTTCTCTGCACTGAAACTCAGTTATATGTTCCATGAGAAGTAAGGTGTTTTTAAAATATCTTTAGTTGAATTTAAGCACTTTTTGTTGTCATCAGACATTTGGTTATCTGTCTTGTGAGTTATGAGGTGCTTTTAACTTTGTTCTTGGTTCAATTTAAGTATTTTTTTTCTACCCAGAAAATTAGCTAGCTCCCCATGAAGTTAATTTGGGGATGTTTTGGTACGCTTTGGTTGGCTTAAAATGTTAATGTGTTGTTTAAGATTGTGCTTACAATCCGGGAAAATTTTGATGTCTTAAGCTTTGTTAGAGCATCTCCAATGAGAGTTCTTAAAGAGTTCTTAAATTAAAGAATCAGTTCTTATTGAGGTTCATCACTAGAGTTCATCACGCTGATTGCTACGCGTAAAAACGATTCTTATATAAGAATAAGTTCTTATACAAATAATAATAATAATAAAATAATCAACTCACAATAAATGTTAGTAGAGAGCAATAAATGTTAAAATAGTGGAGAGTTGTTTATGGGATCCATTTGTGAGTTCTTAATAGTTGCACTATTAGAGTAGAGAGTTGCTTAAAGCCAAAAGTGGTAATGTGGCATGATAGGATCCACAATAAGCAACTCAAGTGAGGTTCACCATTGAAGATGCTCTTAAAACTGTGTGCTACCAAACGTTAAAGAATTCATTAACGCTTTCATGTGTTGTCTTCAAAATCTTTAATTGCCTTAGGCTTGTTCTTGGTCATTTTGGGTGTTGCATTTCTATCTAGCTATACTATTGTTGTCTTAGGAATTTTGGTTACATGCTCGATTTAGTTGTGTTTTAAATTATGTCCAAACCATATATATGTTGTCTTAGGCATGTTAGTCCATTTTGGATGCTTTCTAGAATTTTCCTTATGCCTTAAATTATAACCAAATCATGTGGTCGCTATCTTGGGTTGCCATGTCTCTCCTAGATGTGTATTTCCACATGGATTTTAAAACCAGATCGAACCAGCCGATTGGACTAGTTGGACCTGTGACCGATAGGGGGTCTGGTCCAGTCACCCCAAAAAATTGTTTGGCCAGTAAACCAGTACGGAACCGATTGAACTGATTCCAAATCAGCAAAATCGGGGGAACTAGCCAAGTGATTAGTTCCACCGAATCCTTTTTATTTTTTTTTTCACCAATAAACACAAACTCCGGCGATGAAGAAGATGAAGAAAGAAGCTAAGAAGAGAGAGAATGATATACATGGATAGAGAGAGAAAGATAAGTTGATCAGCTGTCGGACCTCCATCAAAGCCATCGAATCTGATCTTAGTGCTCTGATCGTCTTCTCGCTGAAGACTTCACCGGAGAAACTCTGAACAGGGAGAGAAAAAGTGCGTCGAAGCTCCAAAGAAAAAAAAGAAAGAGAGAAAGCTTGTCTGATTTCATGTATAGTAGCATAAGTGAAACTGAGAGTGACAATACATCTGAGAAAGCTGAAACCTTGCATTGGGAATAAATAAAATAATAAAAAGATATTCAAGGTGCATAGGGATAGAGAAAAAACATGAGACCAATATTGAGGCATGGTGCACTTCGAAACTTGAGTCTTTTTTTTTTAATTAGGCACGGAGATTTGTAGACAAATGTCATAAAAAATGAGCAGATTAGATTAATAGAAAAAAGTAGGAATATTTTTTTTTACAAATTTTATATTTATATAAAGTATTTTAATATTTTTAAGTATATATTTTATTTTTAATATTTTTTAAATATTACCGCTTCGCTCGCTGTTTGACCACAGTCCAACTATTGAACCTTGAACCGGTGTCTCTACCGATTCAATGATTAGTCCAATTTTTTAAACATTGGTTTTCCACTTGACTGTGCATATCAAACTCTGTCCAAACTATGTTTTGTTGTCTGAAATAAATGTCATTTAGGATTTTTTTCGGAGTGGTACTTGTCTACTTTGTGCGTTTAAAAAACAAGTTTGTACTTCTTTCAATTTGGGAATTTTTATGATTGACTGAGGATACTAATTAACCCTTATAATCCCTGCATTTGAGTAACGTACGTTATTTGAGGCGTGGGAGGAGCTAATTGAGAATTTCGATAATGAGATAAAAAAAATTAAAAAATAAAAACACAAATCCTTGCTCTAAAAAATTCAAATTAAATGAACTATGATTTTTTCGTTGGTCTGTAGGCCCTAACAATTGACTTAGGTCACGTCTGCCTTATGTAAACAATTATTTTTCTTTCTTTCGTTTTCTTTCTTGTGTCTTTACCGTGTGTCAACTAGGATAACTCTTATTAATTAAAGGCCATGATCATGATTTTACTTAATTATTTAAGTGTAACCTTTCTTAGGAATGGCTGTAGTGGGGTGTCTAATACCTTTTCAAATACACAATTGGACTCCTAACACATTATATTTTCGCAAACAATACATTATTGCTTTATTCACTCACAAAATCCATGCCTGCTTCTACGCTTTGTCCAAAACCTTCCAAGCGCAAAACAAGCTTGTACGTCTAAGCGTGAAGGGTGGGATAAACTCAATACACAAAAGCATATGCTGCAATGAACTAGTGATCCAAAATTTTGAGCTCTTGAGAATGATTATTCTTTGTATCTTCAACAATTTTAACTACCGGAATTGCAATGAAATCCTTCTGCTATAAACAGAACAGAAATGATACTTCGACACCATAAGCATCAAATTACTCAGGTAGTAAGTATAACGTGCCGCAAACAGCATAAAACAAGGAACCAGATAATCTCTTCACTTCCTTCCATGGAGAAATCTCTGATTTAAGATCTTCTGTCCCATATACCTGCATCAAATTAATTAACATCAAACTCAACCCAATTTCAATTTCCGGCATTCTCAAATGGACAAAATTTAATTAAATTTTTTAAAGTGTTGTCAGATTCCATTATAAAAACACAACATATTAAATAATTTTCGTTAAATTATAATTTTGATCCCTATAGTTTTACCAAAACTGTAAATTGTCCTTATATTTTATTTTTATGTAAAATAGTCCCAATATTTTTTTTATCCATGAAAGTTAATCTCTGCTATCAATATGGATAAATTTACTGTTAAAATAGTTCTAAATGGCAACTCTTGTGTACATTTGTGAACATGTCAGCATGCTCAGTCATTAATTTTTGCACAATTCAGCTGCCATGTGATCAATAAAATTCTCATTTTGCTCTAGATCAGGAAATTGGAAATTAAGGACAAAATGAGAATTTTGTTAACATGATGGTTGAGTTGTGCAAAAATTAATGATTGAGCATGCTAATATGTTCACAAATATATACATCAGTTGTAATGTAAAACCATTTTAATAGGAAAGTTAACCATACTGATGGGAGGAACTAATTTCATAGATAGGGAAATTATAGGGACCATTTTACATGGAAATAAAATATAGGGATCAATTTATAATTTTTGTAAAATTATAGGGATTAGAATTATAATTTAACCAATAATTTTTTTATAAAAAAAATCAACTACATAAATAATGCTAAACCATAAAAAAAAAAAGTATCCATGTATCATGTTTTAATTAAAAAATTGATTAACAACACCTAAAGAATTTGAAAGTTAATTTTTTTTTTTTTCCTAAATCACTAGTCTATTATACATCGCTGGATACATGCCATTGTACTAACCTTCCAAGCATCATAACAGTAGCTTGAGGATTGGTCCCAGGTGAGGCATAAAAGGTTGAACCGTCAATAACTCTCAAAGAATCCACACCCATAACCTTGTAATCACGATCAACAACCTTACCAACTTGGCAGCCTCCATGGTAATGCCAAATTGTCAAGACAGTGTCTATGCAATACTGTTCCAAAGAGAAGGCAGCATTTGCATGTTTTGGCCTCAAGTTCACTGGCAAGTGCAACACCAAATCTATAAGAGCTTGGACCGGCATGTTCTTAGAGCGGAACCTTGAGAATGCCTTGGAGTTTATCACATCTATGATGGTTTTCATGCCTTCAACACACTTCCTGAGGTCTTCTGGTTCTTTGAAATAGTTGAAAGTAACTGATGGGTTGTCGTTGGGATCGGTAGTCAGGAGCTCCAGATGGCCCGTTGAGAGAGGTCCCGCGATTTTTTCAAGTATAACTCCTCCTTGAAGAACTGGATTGGTAAAAGATCTAATGCTATTTGTAATGCTCACATTGGCCTCCGGAGAAAATATCCAAGGTTGCCGAGTCTTCAAATCACAACCAAATTTAAGTTTCAATTTCATTTCTCTAATATTAATATGTCTAGATCTATTAAAGATGAAAACTTTAAAACATATATTCTAAATAATACAGGTTTTTTTATAAATATTTTGAACTCAAGCAGTTCATCAATAAATAAATTTCTATTGTCTTAGAAAAGTAAAATATCCATATATGAAAAACCACTTACCTATGTGTACATGATATATTCATGGTCATTGGCCAAGCTGAGCGGGCTAGGATGAAAACTCTAGACTTTTGGTGTCGGCAAAACTTTACGTTTCAAACATTACAAAATGGATTGGCTACTGGGAAATTACTGTACAGGTCCTAGTCGTCGGATGAGCTGTCCAACGGTTAGAATCTATTCTTTATTTTTTTTTGTTTTTATTATATTTTTAAAAAAATTTATTAATTATTAGATCTAATTCAACTATTATTAAGAACCCGTTTGGAAGAGCTTATTTTGAGTTTATCTGAATTATTTTATGACATAAACGCTTATGCACGTATTTGAGAGAGTTTATAGAAATAACTTACGGTATTGTCAATAAGTTGTTTTCAACTTATTTTCATAAGCTCTCTAGAATAACTTATAAAAATAAGATGAAAATAACTTAGGTGAAGTTTGCCCTCTTAAACTCTTCAATTATAAAAATAACTTATATATAAATGTTTATATGATAAGCACTTATTGTACAAGCACTTAAATAAGTTGTTTACTCAAACAAGGCTTAAATTTAATAATTAATATAATTTAAAAATAAAAAACGCATAAAAATTTCTGTCCATTGGCTAGGCTCCACGTAGGAGGCTTATGCGTAGGAGCTAATTCATATTCCAAACATTGACTTAGGTTTATAACTAGGTCAAGTAATGATCTAAGTCCACGAGTTAAACATTTGAGTTTGGCTTATGTTTCTATCTTTGTATGAATAATTTTGTTTTTCAAATTTAAAAAGAACTTAGCTAAGCAAATTTAATATATATTACAAATAAATAACATCTTCCATCTAAATAAATGACGACAAAATAAAGTTACAGCCAATTTAGTAACATTTTTAAAGTGAGGGTAACTTTGTGCAAAATTTTTGTTTGATTTGTCAAAAGAATTAGAAAAGTAAGAAAATGAAAAATGAGGCATGATAAGAAGAATATAACAAAAAGAACAGACAATAAGAATAGTGCAAAATTTAAAAGTACAACAATTGATTTAATTTATTTTTGGACAGACTTGTGCCAAGCTCAACTTAGCTTTTAAAATTATTTGATCTAATGAGATAGACTTTAATTTAATTCCATAGGCTTCAAATATGAAATTCAGGCTTAGGCCTATTTTGGTGGCTGTAGTATACCCATGGATCCGTCACCTACAGCCCTAATGCATAGTTTTAGAAGTGGCTCCATTTTTTGGGCAGGGTTACCACCTTATGATCCCATTGATCCATGCAATTCAAGGTTAAGATTAAGAAGTGCAGAATTTGCATCAAGAAAATGGGAGTATGTGAAGCTCTCTGCTCTCTTATCGACGCATGCGGCGGAGTTGAGTGTTGCTTCTCAGGCAACCTTCACCCCCTTCTCCTCCTCCCTCTTCGTTCTTTTTTTTTTTTGGTGTTTGTTACTCTCTTCTCTTTAGTGAGAGTTTTTCTTCTTATAAAATAGAAAGAGTTTTTTTTTATTTTAGAAATTTTTTTATCCTCTTTCATAAAAGAGGTTTCTTTTTAAAGAATCGCTGTTGAATTTTTAAAACTTAGCAACTTATTTCGTCAAATCTAGAAAAATTTCTCCTTCAAATTGTACTTAGAAGACTTGTTCTAATACTGTTTCTCCAGAGAAGAGTAGAAGAAATGAGATGTGTTACCTTTACATTTTAGTCTTCTTGGTAAGTGGTGATATTGTGTAGTTTTAAAATTTTCGTTTAGAGTATGTTACTCTAAATTACATATATTTTTTCGACAAAAATTCAACCGGGAGTTGTAATAGTTTATTTTTATGCATGCTTGGTAAAATTTTATGTATTCCTGCTTGATACTATTGTAATGGAAATGATTTCCGTTCTTTTTCAAAAAAAAAAAAAGCAAATGGGATTACTAACCTGGTTTGAAACCATCTCGAAAATCTTTCTCAGCCTTTCACCCCAAGAATGCTCGAAGCTCAATCCACTGGCAGTTTCAATGTAGCTACCGAACTTAGTGATGCCCACCGTTTGGATGAGAGAGACTTCAACAGGTACCGGAGAAGGCACAACCAGAACATTCATTGGGTTATCAGCCATCCCTTGGCCCACCATGGGCTGATCCAATATCACATCGATGCCGTGGGCCTGGAGATGGTGAGCAGGCCCAATTCCGCTCAACATCATCGTCTGTGGGCTTCCGATTGCCCCAGCTGACAATATTATCTCATCCTTCTCCTTTTTAATTAAGTACGCTCTGTGTATGATTCCATCCGCATCTTTGAATACTACTCCATATGCTTGTGGCCTCCTACTTTCTGTGCTAGAAAGTAGAAACACTACTTTTAGTCTTTTAGTACTCATATTTTGCAATAACTCTACCCCCTATTTACTTAGCATTTAAAAAAACATATAAAAGTCACTTTTTTTAAAAAAAAGAAAAAAAAAAGAGAACAAATGCTAAGAGATACATAAAACACAATATGAAACACACAATGAGAGATTAAAACAAATTTTTTCATGGTATTTTAGTGTAAGCACGTGATACCTGATCATATAAATTAGAAAATAGACCACACTTGGTAAGTAGCTTAAGCTGCTTAAGCATCCACATGATGATATCAATTTAACAATTAAATTTACTGGGGGATTTAAGATGTTTTCTTTGGCTTAGATTATTGTTTTAAGTCCTTGCAGATTTATTCAATTTTTAATTGGATCCTTTTAGTTTAAAAATATTTTTAATGGAATCTTTATAATTAAAAAAATTAATTTCATTTCTATTGTTAAACTCTCATAAATATTTTGTTAAATTTTTGTGACAGGACTAATTATATACTATATCGACATTCTAAATATATACGATTTTTTAAGTTAGCTTGCCTAAATTACTTAACAATGATTAACATAAGTCATATAAATTCAGAGTGTAAATATGTACATGGTTATTCATGTCAATAAAATTGATAGAACATTGATAAAAGTTTATTAATAAGAAATATAATTAAAAAATTTATAAAACTATAAAGACTCTACTACAAATGACTAAAATATAAAGATCAAATTAAAAATTAAGATTATGGAGACTAAGAGAAAAATTTAATGACCAAAACATCACTTTGGTCCCTCACATGTCTTTCATCTCAAGTTAATCTCCCACAAATTTTCATTTTTAATTTGCTCTCTTACAAATTGATATGTTATTAATTTAGTAGCTCATAGATTTTCATTCTCAATATATTCCCTCACAAATTGATATGCTATTAATTTAGTCTCTCACATATTTGTATTTTCAATTTGGTTTCTCAAAGATTTATATGTTATCAGTTTAGTCCCTTTATCAAAAGATGTGACCAGCAAAAAAGGACTAAATTGATAATATATCAATTTATGAGGGATCAAAATGAGAATGACAATAAGTGAGAGACTAAATTGATAATGTATTAATCTATGAGGGACCAAATTAAAAATAAAAATTTTTGAGAGATTGAATTGGTAACATATCAATTTGTAAGAGATCAAATTGAGAATAAAAATTTATGAAGGACCAAATTTAAAAAAAAAAAGATATGTATGAGAGACCAAAATAAGATTTTAGTCAAAATTTAACTATTGGACTATCTTTTTCCTAAGCACAACCCACTGAATCATTCATTCCGTAACCGTTATACCTGTATTGTAGCGAAACAAAATCTTTTGCACAGTGGCATGGAGGTAAACAGAAATGCTTTTGGAATCAGCATGTGCCAACAAATCAGCTGCAGTGTGCCTACGACCCTGGTTGTCAAAAATAGTACCACCAACTTTAGTCCCAAGTAAGTGATCAAAAGTGAAACCATTGTAAGGCGACACCCCCACTTCTCTTAGCCCGTCTCTCACTGCAGACTGCCACTGCTGCATGCGAGGCTCAAAAGCCACCACCCTCTCCACCCATTCATACGACTCCTTCGCCAAACACTCATCCCAACCCGCTTCCCTTATATACTCTGGGCTAGCCCGTGTGTAAAACCCAGCGTTCAGGACTGATCCCCCACCCAGGGCCCGGGCTCGCGCATTGAGGACTCCGTCCCTGGACACGAACTGCTGGGCGAAGGAAGATGGGCTCGTGTCGGACAGGGCGTTCACGAAATGGCTAAGGTTGATTTTGTCTGGTTTTTTGTACGGCGAGCCTCCCCTTTCGAGAATTAGGACCCTGGCCCCTTGTGAGAGAGTTGCTGCCAGGGGACACCCACACGTTCCTCCTCCTATGATTATATAGTCATACAGTGACACTGCTGGAGCAAAGGTTGCTTCTTTCACGAATGTGTACAGTGGGGCTGCATGTATAAAATTGTATTACACAGTACTATGAGATCAAAGAAGACGGCTGATGTAATAAATAAAGAAATAATTAATTCCAAAGGAACTTTCCCTATCATAAAGTACTCCTACCCTTCTCTGAATTAGAAAATCCACCGAACAAGAGGCTTCCAGCAAGAAATGCACAAATAAATCGCTGCAGCTCCCAACCCATTGGGGCTTTTTCTTCTCTTGTGATAGTGAGATACAATAGCTTGCAGGGTGTTGTACGCAGAAATGAAGCTAGCCTAAACAATTGGGCTTTTTATATATTATAGCAAGGACATCGAATTAAGTTTTCACCACCCTTTGCACTTGCATATAAAACTCGTTTGTTCAACTAGATTCATTTCGCATTCCTCACCATACAAAGATTCCGCGTTCTTGAATCTTTTCCAGTTGCATTAAGTACAACAGTGACATCAACAAGCTTTCTTAATTGTTTAGACTTTATCCCACATGAACAGTGACACCAACAATAATCAATTAACGGAAATTTCTTCTTAACTAAGAAATGGTGAAATATTATTCCACATCAAATAGAAAAAAGACATAATGCATTCATAATTGGATACGGGTTCAAACTTCAAACTATTATTGCCGATTCTTACGAAACTTCTCGTTGGCTATCGATTGTCATGGAGAGACATGTACTCACTCCTCTAGCCTGTTATTCCCTTCTTCACGTTTCAGAGCTTAACTAAGCAAAGGTTTTTGAGGTATTTGAAAAATAATTGGGTAAATTTATGTTTGAATAGAATTAGTTTTCAGAATTATTTTTAAATAACCTTAAGTTTGTATAAACGTGATTTTAGAAAATAAATTTTATTTAGATATTAATTAGTAGAAACACTTTTGAATTTGTAATTATCATAAAAGATAAGAATTTTTTATTTTTTATTTCATTTACCCATAATAATAAATTAATAACTAAATTCTAAATAATTAATTAATCACTAAATTACCAATTAATAAATTACTACTTATTTAAATACAAATTATTTTTCCATTAATTAATATTTAATAATTTTTTAAAAATTAATTAATTAAATAAGTAATTTTACTAGTTCAAGTGTCCATCAATTATAACAATGTTTTAATAAAATGCATTAATTTTTTTTTTGGATCCCTTTTTAATTTTCTTTAATTTTTCTTAATTTTTCCTCAATTATAACAATTATACTTAATTCTTATCCTCAATTATAACAATTATATTTAATTCTTAATTTTCCTTCTAACTATTAATTATAGCCTCACTCACCTCCTTTTTTTTTTTCTCGCTCATTTTCGTCTGTCTCTCTCCATTTTCAAGGTGCAAGAAAAGAACAAAGCACCTCCTTTATTTTTGTCGCACATATTGCCTTGTTTCATAACCAAGAAACATAGCATGAGACTTTTTCGCCTGATTCTTTTTTGTGTGACCCTTTCTTCTTCTCCCGCTCATTTTCCTCTCCATCTCTCTCCCACCGTCTCTCTCACTTTTGCCTTTTCTTCTCTTTCTCATTCTTTTTGCCATTCTTCCCTTTCTCGTGAGCTCTCTCTCTCTCTCTTCAATCCTTCTCTATTTCATGAAATATCTATGTCATTCCCTCATTCTCCTTCTTTCTTTGAAAATAGAGTAAGAGACACATAGTTGAAATAGAGACTCGAGAACACACAACACACGTGAGAAGGGTATCACAGGAAAAACAAGGAAGGACATCATGATGATTGAGCAGAATATACTCCTTTACGCGTTGGACAAAACTTAGGTTTTGTAGAGGAGAATCGATTCTGATGGAGGCTGCAGTATGTCACGTCCCAAAATCTAAGCACGTGACCGGCACGGAACATGAATTTTGACCTCACCTCCATAAGTCTATTTTCTCTTAAGCACAATATTAATCTTTATTTTGGTTATTATTTTAAATGCAATTAATTTAAATTACACAATTTAAGAATTAAAATAAGAGAACTATTCCTCTTTTCACAAAAGATAAGAAAGTACGGCTAAACTGAGTTCTTCATACACGTTACAGTTATACACATTACATCGTTGAACGAATCTACCTGATTACAAAGCTTTTCTAAATTTACACAACTTATTATAAGACCTAAGCATTATACTTTTACACTGAACAATTTGGAAGGTAATTTTGGCATGTACGTCATCGACCTAGAAAATCCTCTATACCTAAAACTGAAGATAGCTTCTACTTGAGAGAATCATACTACATTCACACATAATATACATATATATATACATGCAGATATACATAATTGATCTAACAGTACAATCCTCTAAGTTTTGATGTACAAGATATTTATCAATATACACACATTGAAATCACCTTACAATTATTAACAAACACATTCAAGATCAATTCAAATCACATTTCAAACAATTCATACAATTTCAATTTAAGTTTCCAGATATTTTTCGAGTCCCGTCCATATAAAGTGGTCGTTGTCCCACGACCGCTACCGCATTCTCCCTTATTTCATCCCTGTCTTCAAAGGGACAAATCTGTAGTCCAATCTTATTTCACCATGTCCTTAAAAGGACGAATATCATATTCAATACCACGTGAGCATAGTGATTTTATTCTATTCTTATTTCATCCTATGGGACCCTATAAAATCCATTTCTATTTCTCTCTAGATCAAACACAATCACATTACATAATCATAAGCAACCATATGCATTCCATTTCAGGAAAAGTTCACAATAGTCTCACACTTTTATATTTCAATACATAGCATAAATGCATTAATTTCATGTCACATATATATATTTATAGTACACTTTTAATATATACATTAAATAAACAAACAAGATAAAGTAGGATCTCTCACCTTGATGTTTGCTCAATTTTACCTTGAACCTTCTTCGAAAATATGTAAGATGATGAAAGGTAATTTTCTCTACATCCAAACTATTCGCAACATTACAAAATATGTAGAAGATGTATCAAAGAATCTATCCCTATAAAATAATCATGCAGAAACATATCAAAGTCACAAAATTGAGAAATTCCTTACTACAATGTTGACCTCTGATCATTCCTCTAAACATAACTCTCAAATGATAAAGCATTTTCAAATGAAACTAGTATCATTAGAAACTATACTCAAAGAGCTTTCCAACGGTATCTTATACAAAAAACGGAGTCCGAATGAAAGAGTTATGAACATTTTAAAACTGATGCTACAGTAACTGTCAATAGTCAACGCAGCTACAATATCGTTAACCAAGTCAATGCTACAGTAACTGTGAAAAATATGGAAAAAATTTTTAGATGAACAGTGTTTTTCTGGAAAATTTCCATAATGAACAGTAACATTCTTTGTGTTCTTCATCCAAAATTTCCAAAATCACATCCAAACACACCATTTCTTTTGATTTCTTCCATAGGTTTTCATCCTTGCTGTTTAAGGATTGTTTTGACACCAAAAACTCCAATTTATACTAACAATCCAAACCTCAATCATCAAATTTTCATCAAGAACGCTAATTTTTTCAAATACCGAATTCTATGAATTTCTCTTAGTTTTCTCCAAATTTCTTGTTCCAATAACATCATAAACAATGTAGGAATGTTTTAGATTAACACCTACACTTAAATTCATCCATTAAAACTCAAAATCAACTAAAAAAATTACCCAACATCACTAAGGAAATCATTACCGAAAGAAATCTCAGTTAAAAGTTTCATAAGAGGGGATCATGAGTTTGAATTTTTACCACCCAATACCTCTGTCTTCGTAGCTCTGTTACAAGGTGGAGTAGTATAATACCCGCCAAATTTGGAATTATGTGTTTTGAGGTATTTTGGTATCTTATAGCGTTATTTTAATGCTTTTAGTTTAGTCATTTTAATGTCTATATTTAATTTATTCTATTT
The DNA here is from genome assembly GCA_037074585.1 of Biancaea sappan. NCBI lineage: Eukaryota > Viridiplantae > Streptophyta > Magnoliopsida > Fabales > Fabaceae > Biancaea > Biancaea sappan. The sequence continues at coordinate 68,137,669 of CM073492.1, forward strand.
GAATAATTAGTTATAGAAATTAAGATGAATGACTGGACTGGGTATTTTATTGCGGTATGATATATTTTTTTTAATTGAGAAAAATATGAGAAAGAGATATTAAATGGAATTAATATAATTATTGAGAAATAATTATAGTCAGATCACTTGGATTTAGAGCAATTGAGAATGAATACCCGTGGATCACCAAATGACCCATTTGGCTATTAAGCCTTCATCATTCCTCTTTTTCTATCATTCTCACGTTTTCACACAGAGGCAAGAAGAAGGAGAGATATTTTCTCTCAACTCCATCAATCTTTTCTTTCATTTCTTCTGGTGTTTTTCTTGTCTCCGATCAATTTCCTTATACTGAAGTTTCCAAAGAGATAGGTAAGCTTCAATCTCCTTCATATTTCCCAATTTTCTCTCTATTTTGCCTATTTTCGGATTTAGAGAATTTTGAGCTGATTTGGGGTTCTAATGAATGAATTTAAGTGTGGATCTTGATTTAAAATATTTCTACATGTTAGATAATAATTATGGAACAAAAAATTTGGAGAAAACTAGGAGAAATCCACAGAATTCAGAAATTTAAAAAAAGTTAGGGTTTTTGATGAAAACTTGAGATTGGGGCTTAGTTTGATGGTAAAAATTGGGGGTTTTGGTGTCAACACACTCCTTAGACATTAAAGATGAAAACTCATGGAAGAAATCAAGAGAAATGGTGATGATTTGACCCAAAATTATGAAAGCCTAAGAGGAAAATTGCGGATTTACTGTAGCAGCACTGTAGCATTCATAAAATTTCTAGATTCGGGGGTACTGTAGCAAATAGGTATTGTAGCAAAGGGTACTGTAACAAAACTGATACTATAGCAAACTAGTATTGTAGTATCAATTTTAAAATGTCTATATCTCTTTCATCCGGACTCCATTTTTAGTAAATAAGGTATCGTTGGAAAGCTCTTCGAGTCTATTTTCAAATGAAATAAGTTTTATTTGAAAATTCCTTACCATTTGAGAGTTATGTCTAGAAAAGTAATTAAAGATTAGAATTGTAGTAGATAATTTCCCTATTTTGTGACCTTGATATGATTTTGTATAATTATCTTATAGGGATGGATTCTTTGATACATTTTCATATCTTTTGGGATGTTGTGACTAGATTGGAGTAGAGAGAAATACCTTCCATCATCTTATACATCTTTGAGGAAGGTTCAAGGTAAAGTTAGACAAATACCAAGGTGAGTAAATAACCTTGCAAAACTAATTTGGTATTATTAGATAAAGTACAATATAAGTCTCATTTACAATATTATTGAAATGTTAAATAATCAACCTTCTAATTGATAATATACGATTATTGATATGATTGTTGATAGAAATTAAGAAGAATATAGGTATGTATAAATTAAGCTATTTATGGTAGTTATAATGCGTGATAGATTTTCATTGTCTTACTGGTGAACAAACTTCTACGGTTATCTATGCATAAAGAGTTTGAGGGTTAAATTTTCAGGTCACTCAGTATAAGAATCTACGGCACATTTGCAAAGTGATTGAGGGTTTGATCACCCAAGAAATCATACGCAAATCTATGACACAATTACAAAGTGATTGAGGGTTTGATCACCTAAGAAATCATACGCAAATCTGCGACACAAATCCAAAGTGATTGAGGGTTTGATCACCAAAGAAATCATACGCAAATCTAAACAAATGTAATACTACAGTTGTGTGAAATAAATGATAGATGGACTATGTTAGTAAATGTGGTATTTATACTTGTATCACTTTAAAGTTGTACAGTCATTTTTTACTGAGTTTTGATGAACTCACACTCTGTATGATTATTTTTTTTTTTAGATACAGTTGTTGAGGAGGATGATTAGTAGCCCTTCGTGGTAATACTTCACTTTTGTTTGGTGGGCTTTTTGATGTAATTTTTGGTAAAAGATTAGGACATGCTCTATAATCTAGTAGGTCACTTAAGCTTGCGAGGTTGTATGGTATTGTGTAATGTATGAATGTTAAACATTTTCTAAATATGTATGCAAAATATCTTTTTTGAAAAATTTATGATTCGCATAGTTATGAATATTATGAATGTTCATATAGATTAAGAGGTACCACGGAGGTACACCCTAGGCATTTTATGTTTATCTCATATGTCTAAATTTTGGGATGTAACAAGCAGCAAGGAAAATCAAAGGAAAAGATAAGGAAGAAGAAGGAAGGAAGCATTCTATCTCTCTCCACTTTTCCCTTTCGGTCTCCCACTTTCTCTTTCATTTCTTTCTTTTTTTTTTATGTTCTATCTTGCACTAAGAAGAATCCGTGAGTAACTTCCTTGTCGAACTTAGATTTTTTTATCTAATGAAAAGGGAGGTTTACAAGTATCCATCTCTAAGCCTTAGGATTTTTTTTCTTGGTTAAAATTGCTCTCAGCCACTCTAGCTTGTAAGATTTGTTCACTTGAATCCTTGATAATTTGTAAAAATTCTCCAAATTAAAATTTTGAAATTTCTATATCCAAATTTCCTTTACTAATTCAAAAAGAATATTTTCCATGTAATTAGATTTTCTAATAAACTTCCAAATAGACTTTAAATATTCATAAAAATTATTGGGGTATTACACCGCATAACCAAAAAATACCCATTTTCATGCTATTGCAATTATTCTCCATCCAATGCGCATTGAATATTGATGAACGTGGAACCAAACACCCACTTAATCATTTGATGTAATACCCACCAATTTTGGATCACGTGATTGACGATATTACAATTTTTATAATAAAAATTTTTATTATTTTAATGGAAATTATTTAGTTATTTTTAGTTTTTCATATTTAATTCATTCTTTTTTAATATTATTTATGGGAGTGGAAATAAATAAATGGACCAGTTATTTTATTGCGAAGAATATTTTTGAGATTTGAGGAAAGACTAGAGGAAAATGAAATTTCGTGAAACTAGTGTTAGGGGATAAGTAATTGAGAGAAACCAATCAAGGGGCATAGAAAGAGCTGGGTACCTACGAAGTCTTGAGAGGGATTAAAGTGAAATGAAAAATTAGGATGGCACCTAGTGTCACATCCCAAAACTTACATGTGATATAAACATAAAATACCTAGGGTGTACCTCCGTGGTACCCCATAATCTCTGTGAACATTCTTAATATCCATAATTATGTGAATCATAAATATTCCAAGAAAGATATTTTGTATACATATTCAGAAAATGTTCAACTTTCAAACACTATACAGTACTATACAACCTCCCAAGCCTAGGTGACCTACTAGATTACAGAGCGTTTCCTAATCCTTACCAATTGTTTACCAGACAAAAGTGGAGTATATCCTTAAAGGCTATAAATTCTTCTCCTCAACCACTGTATCTGAAAATATAATTATGGAGAGTGTGAGTTTATCATAACTCAGTGAGTAAACAACTGTACATGAAAATATCATAAGCACAAACACCACATTTACTAATACAATCAATCTATCATTTATTTTAAATAATTATAGTATTATATGCCATAAATACTTGCACTGAGTGACTTGGGAATTTAACCCTCAAACTCTTTGTGCATAGGTTTTCACATTTATACACCGAGTAGTATGGGACTCTAACCCTTTCAAATTCGTGCATAGATTTTCACATTTATACACTGAGTGATATGGGACTCTAACCCCTTTCAAACTCGTGTATTGATTTTCACAGTTATACACCGAGTAGTATGGGACTCTAACCCTTTCAAACTCGTGCATAGGTTTTCACATTTATACACCGAGTAGTATGGGACTCTAACCCTTTCAAACTCGTGCATAGATTTTCACATTTATACACCGAGTAGTATGGGACTCTAACCCTTTCAAACTCGTGTATTAGATCTCGTAGATCTTTTGCTTATCAATAAAATAGTGAGAATTTATCACAATATAATTACTATGAAATAAATGAATTTACACATATTTTTATTCCCTTGAATGTCTATCATCAACCATAACAATCATCATATATTATCAACAGCGAGATTGATTATTTCTCACTTCAATAATGTTATAAACAAGACTTGTATTGTACCTTATATAATAAGATCACATTAGTTTAGTAAGGTTATTCACTTACAAAATGTTCCAATTTATTCAAGGAACAATCACATCTAATTCTTTAGTCAACTAGAGAAATCAATTCTCAAAGGTAATAAAATACCTTCCAATGATGTTATACTTTTTCTCAACCTGAACACACACTGATAATCTTCTCAATTTCACAAATAACGCAAATGGGATTTATATTGTGCTTTGACTAATTTATTAAATTAATTTTGCAAGGTTGCCTACTCACCTGGATTCCACGCTCTCGGCGCTCCCACCTTGCGCCCCAATCATCCCTATTGTAACCAGGTAAAAACCATTAGGGTTACAAAATAGAGAAATTTCCTATCACTACTCTCGACCTTTACTCACATCTTAAGTCATAACTCCTAACCGGTAATGAATTTCTAAATGACACTTATACCATTAGAAACTAGACTCAAAGAACATTTCAATGATATTAAAAAAAAACTGATGCTACAGTAATAGTCAACGGTCAACGCAACTACAGTAACGTTGACCGAGTCAACGCTACAGTAACGAGAAAATCTGGAAAAATTTTCTCGGTGAACAGTAATTTCTGGGGAAAATTTTCGATGTTCTTCGTGTTCTTCATCCAAAAATCCTAAAATCATATCTAAAACAACATTTCTTTTGATTTCTTCTATGGGTTTTCATCCTTAATGTCTAAGGAGTGTTTTAACACCAAAACCCCCAATTTCTACCAACAATCCAAGCTCAAATCTCAAATTTTCATCAAGAACACTAACTTTTTCAAATATCCAAATTCTACGAAATTTCTTGTTCTAATAACATCATAAACCACCTAAGAATGTTTTACATTAACATTCACACTTAAATTCATCCATTAAAACTCAAAATCTTAATTTTCTTCCATAGGTCCGAAAATGGAGAAAAAGAGAAATAGAGTAGATAAAACTTACCTCTTTACCTCTAGAACTCCTGAGAATCGGAAGTATGGTTAGAAAATACAAGATCGCCGGATGAAAATTTGAGAAATGATTGAAGAAGGGAAGATGGAAATGAACGAAGAACATGAAGCCTCGGGAGGAAGAAGGAGAAGAAAAACTAATAATTGTATGTGTGGGCCCCACTAATTTCTTTTTCGATAAAATCGCTCATAGCCACCTTAGCTTATAAGATTTGTTCACTTTAATCCCTCTCGATGTCTCAAATACCACTTTAACCTCGAATCCATCATCTTTTCGGTACCGGACTCATAATTCATTCTCATAAGCTTTATTCTTCCTCTCAGGTTTCTATTTGGTCATTTCTCAAAAGTCCTCTATACTTTCTTTTCTTTTCACTTTAGTCCTTGAGAATTTGTAAAAATTTCCTAAATTAAAAATTAAAATTTCTATTCCCAGATTTTCTTCACTAATTCAAAAAGCACATTTTCACGTAATTAAATTTTTCACTAAATTTCAAATTAGACTTTAAATATTCATATAAATTCTTGAGATATTACATTCTTCCCCCCTTAATAGAATTCGGTCCTTCGAATTTAAAACTTAACTCAAGATTGAAACAAATGCAAATATTTTGTCCAAATCTCGTTCTCTCTTTTAGAATTTTCACAATCAAGTACAAAATATAACAAGTTCAACATATTTTTATTTCTCAAGTTTCTTCAGTACAAGAATTGGCTTATTTCTAGTACATAAGTTACAGGCAACAAACTGAACTTGATTTACAAAACAGATAATCTTAATACGCGAAGCTCAGATCAAATATTAGCTTAAGGTATAAATAAAAGAAAGAATAAATTAAGGACGAGAAGGTTTTTGAAATGCAGAAAGTGCTCCAGGTCTAGAAGAGGAAGGTACTTCAGATCTTAAGGAGGAAGCTAATCGTTGCAGTCTAGAAAGAGTTTCTGGAGGAAACGTTTGGAAAATTTGGTGAAGTGCAGAGGTCACTCCATTCATACAGTCAATACACCTCGCTTGTTGGTCACGAAAATTTTGAGTTGCAAACATCGAATGTCTATCAACTCTATTCGCCAATTCCCTAAAATGACGATTCAAAAGCTTCTCTTGTTCTACAAAGAGACGATTTATCAATCTTCCCTGGTCCTCAAAGTGGCGGTTTATCAACCTTTCCAAGTCCTCCATTTTTTTTCTCATAAGCGCAAGCTCATTATTTGAAGATGTTGCTGTGCTAACATCCTCTAGCTCTACTACATCCCTTTTTCTTTTCTTAGCTTCTGATGACTCTTCCATGGATCTCTTATTCTTATAGTTCTCCAGACTAAGATTTAGATCCAGCTCTACCTTGCCAGCCTCAGTTTAAATTGAAAGATTTATTGCTGGCCATATTTTTCTGAGCTATAAAGGTTGTATGGAATGAGAGGTTTGATGCTAGAAAGCTTATAAGTAATGAACTCTTAGTGTAATAAGCGGCGTAATGGGGCATCCATTATTTATAGACGAAATTTAGGGCTACCAAAACCCTTACATCACACTCTAAAGATGGCCTCCAGACCTTATCCGTCGCAATGCCAACGGTCTATAATAAGCATGCCAGAAAATAACAAAATATAATCAAATACAAAAGATTTCCTCAAAAATTTCGGCTAACTTTTGACTCTTGCTTAAATTATTAAACTAATCGCCGCTTCAATTTATGACTTCCTAACTCTGTATTTGTCTTATCCAATAATTCTAAATCGAGATATTACTCCATGAACGGGTAGTTTCATATTAACCTTATCTAGGTTTCTAATTCGTGGCTTTGCCCTAAGCTTACACATTTTCAAACATACATATTAAAATAAAAAACTTCTCACATTTACACATATCAAGTGTTACCATAAAGTGAGAAAATTTTTTTTTTACCTTTCTCTTGCCTCTACGAGCATATATGTATGTATGTATCAACATAGAGATACATCATTATCTATATATTTTCATCTATTCAAGTCCTTTTTAAATTTCAGACTTCTCATTCTCTAAATGTATGTAGAATCATTACATATTATTCCTGGCCATAACAAATAGCCTTCACTCTCAATGCATGGATAACATACATACATGGCATATGTATTTAAATACATATAATCACAATATAATTCAATCAATCATGTATATTATACTCAACTGAAGGCTTTCAAGAACAATACAAGAAAGCAGAGAAATACATTTTAGTTCATCATAAAAGCATCCAAGGCAATCTTTAATGGCTACGCTGTCGGCTTCTTAGAATTTCAGAAAATGCCAACAAGAGATATGAAAAATAAACAAGTATAAATCGGCCGCAAATCCACCGAATATTAACTTACGTGGTTTTGTCATTAATGTGACACACTGTTGACACGCATGCCTACCCTAGGCTTCTGGCTTCCAGCTTGCAGAAATCCATAGGTTGAGCGTGTAGGAGTGCAGCGAAGAGATATCTTCTTTGGCTCTAAGTCTAAATTTTTCTCTATAAAAACTACCCCGGAGTTCTCAGTTACTACACCACAAAGAGTAATCATCTCTGAGCCTACAATTTCCCAGCATTCCTCTCTCGTCATACTCCTGCAAAAACTTCTAAATTTTCTAAACCATGGCCACCAGGAAGTACATTGATCTCACAGTGGAGGCCAAGGAAGAAGAGCTCGACTTAAACTTAAGTCTAGGCAAAGACAAGGGCAAGAGACCTTTTGAGGGGTCTCAAGAGGATCAAAAGGAGAAGAAGATAAAAATTGAGGAAGCTGAGGAGATTAGCACTGGCCACACGTCAGAAAACAAAATCGCTTGTCTAGAGAAGGAGGTGAAAAATCTGAAGAAGATGATAGAAGACCTGGAGAAGTTAACTAAACGCAATAATACGGCAATGACTTCAAGAATAGACAGGTTCTTCTATTGGTCTACCCAATGCTTCTGCAATCAACAACAAAGAAGTGTTGATTGTATGAATGGGATTTACACTACCCTCCGTGACATTGCTCAGTCTCTTGTTCCAAGAAATGGTCGAGGGGTGATGATACAATACAACCCTCCTAATCCGAGACCACCTCGCTTTTAGATTACTCATGCATGAGTAATTTCCCTTTTTTTTTGCAATGTAATCATTCCGCTTTTAATGCCAATAGTTTCTTTTACTAGATGGTACTCTAAATAATAATAATAATAATAATAAAATGAAGAAAGATAAAAGAAATTAGCCACACAAAATCAATAACAAATTCAGCTTATAAGCCAATCACATAAAAAAAAATTTAATGACCCTATAAGCTGACATAGAGACAAACAGAAGCTCTATACAAGTCTCATTGTCTTTCCCCTTATCATACGGGAGTAGATGAAGGCTTACCGTATAGATCAATTGAACTCGATATTATGCCCTCGAATTGTCATGAATTCTTGCTTAAGAGCCTCGATTCGCAAGCTTTCCTTAAACTAACACTCTGAGGCTCAAACTACCATAAGAATATCTTTCTAGACCATTCCAATCATACATCACATTTAACAATTATGAATGTTCATACGCCAACAGCCTACCTTTAACATGCTCTAATTGTTCCAATGTTACAAAACTTCTACATTGTATATATATATATATTTTTTGAAACACTTCTATCACATAGTACCATCATGCCAATCCCTAACTAAACAAGTGCAACTTTGGCGAGTCGCCCCTAGAGAAGACTTATAACATACCTCAATATCTCTTATGCTAGGTTCCATTTTACCGTAGTATCTCCCTTAGGGAAAAACTACCTAGCCCACATCTATTTTCTCAACCAAGCTTTTATCAAGGAACATATTATTTAGGACTTACATCCTCTTCCATAAATTACATCTGTCTGGCATCTATCAAAATCAAATCTTGATCTGCCTCACAAGGGTTCTTTCCCATTCTTGCATTAGTAATCTGCGCTATATTCTTTGTGAAAATCTTTCTTGAACTCTAGCCCATGCCTCATAATCAACTTTACCCCATCTAATACATCACTCTTGGCCCAGCCCTCAAGCCATATTCTAGCAATTACTGATCCTCAGCTTTAAGAGTACACTATAGAGTTATGTTCCCAATTTCTCAAAAAGAAAAATTTCATACAGAGATCACCTTTTCCATCGGTATAAAGATCATACCTCCAACAAGTTCCAAAGTTCCACATATGAAATCAATTATCTCATATTGTAACAAAATTATCTCTAACTAACTCCATCGAAGGATAAGTTATGACAAGAACACTCAACTTTACAAGGTCTTTTATGGAACCTAATCCCATGGTCATACCGCGGTTCATGACAATGGAAAAGGGCCCACAATGAACACTTTGGTCTGTAATCTATAGGGGACCTAAAACCACCTCTGATACCAATTTGTCACATCCCAAAACTTACATGTGATATAAACATAAAATACCTAGGGTGTACCTCCGTGGTACCCCATAATCTCTGTGAACATTCTTAATATCCATAATTATGTGAATCATAAATATTCCAAGAAAGATATTTTGTATACATATTCAGAAAATGTTCAACTTTTAAACACTATACAGTACTATACAACCTCCCAAGCCTAGGTGACCTACTAGATTACAGAGCGTTTCCTAATCCTTACCAATTGTTTACCAGACAAAAGTGGAGTATATCCTTAAAGGCTATAAATTCTTCTCCTCAACCACTGTATCTGAAAAGATAATCATGGAGAGTGTGAGTTTATCATAACTCAGTGAGTAAACAACTGTACATGAAAATATCATAAGCACAAACACCACATTTACTAATACAATCAATCTATCATTTATTTTAAATAATTATAGTATTATATGCCATAAATACTTGCACTGAGTGACTTGGGAATTTAACCCTCAAACTCTTTGTGCATAGGTTTTCACATTTATACACCGAGTAGTATGGTACTCTAACCCTTTCAAATTCGTACATAGATTTTCACATTTATACACTGAGTGATATGGGACTCTAACCCCTTTCAAACTCGTGTATTGATTTTCACAGTTATACACCGAGTAGTATGGGACTCTAACCCTTTCAAACTCGTGCATAGGTTTTCACATTTATACACCGAGTAGTATGGGACTCTAACCCTTTCAAACTCGTGCATAGATTTTCACATTTATACACCGAGTAGTATGGGACTCTAACCCTTTCAAACTCGTGTATTAGATCTCGTAGATCTTTTGCTCATCAATAAAATAGTGAGAATTTATCACAATATAATTACTATGAAATAAATGAATTTACACATATTTTTATTCCCTTGAATGTCTATCATCAACCATAACAATCATCATATATTATCAACAGCGAGATTGATTATTTCTCACTTCAATAATGTTATAAACAAGACTTGTATTGTACCTTATCTAATAAGATCACATTAGTTTAGTAAGGTTATTCACTTACAAAATGTTCCAATTTATTCAAGGAACAATCACATCTAGTTCTTTAGTCAACTAGAGAAATCAATTCTCAAAGGTAATAAAATACCTTCCAATGATATTATACTTTTTCTCAACCTGAACACACACTGATAATCTTCTCAATTTCACAAATAAAGCAAATGGGATTTATATTGTGCTTTGACTAATTTATTAAATTAATTTTGCAAGGTTGCCTACTCACCTGGATTCCACGCTCTCAGCGCTCCCACCTTACGCCCCAATCATCCCTATTGTAACCAGGTAAAAACCATTAGGGTTACAAAATAGAGAAATTTCCTATCACTACTCTCGAACTTTACTCACATCTTAAGTCATAACTCCTAACCGCTAATGAATTTCTAAATGACACTTATACCATTAGAAACTAGACTCAAAGAACTTTTCAATGATATTAAAAAAAACTGATGCTACAGTAATAGTCAACGGTCAACGCAACTACAGTAACGTTGACCGAGTCAACGCTACAGTAACGTTGACCGAGTCAACGCTACAGTAACGAGAAAATCTGGAAAAATTTTCTCGGTGAACAGTAATTTCTGGGGAAAATTTTCGATGTTCTTCGTGTTTTTCATCCAAAAATCCTAAAATCATATCTAAAACAACATTTCTTTTGATTTCTTCCATGGGTTTTCATCCTTAATGTCTAAGGAGTGTTTTAACACCAAAACCCCCAATTTCTACCAACAATCCAAGCTCAAATCTCAAATTTTCATCAAGAACACTAACTTTTTCAAATATCCAAATTCTACGAAATTTCTTGTTCTAATAACATCATAAACCACCTAAGAATGTTTTACATTAACATCCACACTTAAATTCATCCATTAAAACTCAAAATCTTAATTTTCTTCCATAGGTCCGAAAATGGAGAAAAAGAGAAATAGAGTAGATAAAACTTACCTCTTTACCTCTAGAACTCCTGAGAATCGGAAGTATGGTTAGAAAATACAAGATCGCTGGATGAAAATTTGAGAAATGATTGAAGAAGGGAAGATGGAAATGAACGAAGAACATGAAGCCTCGGGAGGAAGAAGGAGAAGAAAAACTAATAATTGTATGTGTGGGCCCCACTAATTTCTTTTTCGATAAAATCGCTCATAGCCACCTTAGCTTATAAGATTTGTTCACTTTAATCCCTCTCGATGTCTCAAATACCACTTTAACCTCGAATCCATCATCTTTTCGGTACCGGACTCATAATTCATTCTCATAAGCTTTATTCTTCCTCTCAGGTTTCTATTTGGTCATTTCTCAAAAGCCCTCTATACTTTCTTTTCTTTTCACTTTAGTCCTTGAGAATTTGTAAAAATTTCCTAAATTAAAAATTAAAATTTCTATTCCCAGATTTTCTTCACTAATTCAAAAAGCACATTTTCACGTAATTAAATTTTTCACTAAATTTCAAATTAGACTTTAAATATTCATATAAATTCTTGAGATATTACACCTAGAGTGTGAGAAATACTCAAATTAAAGAAATTACAAATTTGCCATTATTGAGGTTAACTAGGAGTTGCTTGGGGGAAAAGTAAAAATTTCACTCTGGGCGGGTGTATATAGGTGGTCCTACCTTTTTTTTTCTCATTTATCACCTCTCTCTCTCTCTCTCTCTCTCTCTCTTTCTCTCGTCCTTCTATTTACCTCTCCATCCAAACCTACAAACCGGGCTTTGGTGAGCCTTTCTCTGGTGGTGAGGCAAGTCATCAGCGGCCAAGCAACGTAGGGAAAGCAAGGAATTGAGATAGGAGTTTTGATTTCTAGAACTTTTCTCTATTTTCTAGTTTTAAGGCTATTTGGGGTAAATTTGAGATTGTGGCTTCATTTGTCAGTTAAAATTAGGGAATTGGTATCTAAATACTCCTTAGACACTAAGGATAAGAATCCATAAAAGAAATCATGAAAAACAGTGAAGATTTAGCCAAATCTAGTCCAAATCCGAGGATAAATCACGTAAGTTGCGACCGTGACGCCCAAGCACTAGGTGTGGCACCCAAACGTCACAGTGTGTGTGTGGTGCCCAGGCACCAAGCGCGCTGATGTCAGGCTGTAGTGTTTTCTTGGTCTATTTTTAAATAGTCATAACAATTTCATCTAGACTCCGTTTTTAGCAAACTTTATATTGTTAGAAAGCTCTTTAAGTCTAGTTTCTAATGGTATAAATTTTAGTTAGAAATTATTTATTGGATAAGAGTTATAACCAATAAGTGACCAAAGGTCAGAGTTAGTGGTTAGGGTTTTTCCTTGTTTTATTTATTTATTTATTTATTTTGGTTGGTTCTAGGTGACTTGGAAGCTTCATTGGCTTTATCTCTCGGGATTTCTTATACGGTAAATCTTGTCAGTATCAAAGTCAGTGGATGATCTTGCTACTTATTTTTATTAAAAACTACACAATTATAATATAAATCTCATTCACACCACAATTGAATTTAAATTCATTCAATTATAGTTAGTAATATTAACTAGATTAGGGAATTTTTTTGTGATATTGGGAATTCTTTATGAATTGCCTATGAGGATGTTATGGTTGAATTGTGTGGGATGTGTTGTATTGTGTTTGTGTGTAAATTGCATATGAAATGAAACTGTGTGGGAATGTGGATCCACAAGAGGGAAAAGAGGGGTGGACCTCTGGAATAATCCCATTGAGTACTAATAGTTTGAGGGAAAAATCTAAACTAGGTCTCAATGTGGTAAGAGCAGGAAATACATCACATATTGTGCATTATATATTCATACATGAGAGGGAACCAGCTAGTAACTCATGGATGTGGATATTCTTGGGAAGAACGTTGGAAGTTGAGAATATAGGGGTGAATCTTTGAGATGAGCTCGTTGAGTAATTATTTTCTTAGGGAAAATTATGGACTCGGACTCAACAAGGTAAGCGTAGGAAAAACAGCATGTGGTTGCTTGCATATTTATAATCCGTGTGTGCTTATTTATGCTTATATGTATTTGGATGGAATTGATGTAGATTTCGAGAGTGTGGACTCGTAAGGGAAATAGTACGTTACAGTCACAGAATCAAGTATGCTTGTATTTGAGTATCTCTATAAGCCTGTACGTGCTAGAGGAAATTATTTTATATTGTGGTTGTGATACTGGTTTTTGTACTTGTGCTTTATTTGATTGCACAATCATTTGCTCACTGAGTTTTTGATAAACTTACACTCTCTATGGTTATCTTTTTTAAATATAACAGTTGAGGAGGAAGGGAACCGATGGGAGTTTGGCGGCTTAGAGATACACTCCATTTTTATTGGAGGGTTCTTAATGAACCAATTTTTGGGTTATATGCCATTAAGAATGCTTTGTAATCCTATAGGCAGCTTAGGTCCTGCGGTATTTTCGTAATTTTATTAATTTGGCAGTAATTTGCTTTGTACCTTATGTAATTTACAATTTGTATGTTAAGTCATGTGCCCATTTTTCAGAACGTTACATTTGATTTCTATTTTTTCATTTTTTGTTTAGCCCACTACCCACAAAATCTTTGCTTTCAATTCTAAAATAACTTTTATTGAACTGTATTGGATTCTTCTTCAAAAATATTACATGATTTTTTTAATATGTAATATGTTAGTTCAAGAAAGGGGGTAAGAAAGGGGGGTTGAGTTAGGTACGGGTATTTTTCAATAAATTTTTTCTTAAATAAACAATTTCTTGAAAAAATAGTCTTCTAAAAGGGATAGTTGTATGGGTTTAAAAAACAATATCCTAATCCTTGGGATTTTCTTTTCAGAAGAGTTTTTCTTATAAACTTAAAAATTGACTTCTTTAAAAATGAAGGATAAATAATAAAGTAGAAAGAGACACAATGATATATAGTAGTTTAGAATATTTCGAGGAAAATTCCTACATCCACTCTTCAAATATGCATTACAAAAATTTTATAAAGGGTAAACAGTAAGCCAATACAATTAGCAACCTCACACTGAGGATTGGCACCCTACTTTTACACTAGTAACTTGCCAAGTTTGTACAAGATCATAACAAACTCAATACTTGATAGGTCACTTTCGACCTTTTATGACCTCTTCAACTTAAGAGGATTAACCATAGACTTTTAAACCAAACAATAACTGGGATTAAACCAAATCCCTAATCATAACAACTAGTCCTCACATGGGATAAACACAAACATAATAGTAAGTTGAAATGTGTTCACTTAGAACAACCAGAGAAATAATCTCATATAGAGGATTACAACAACTTATAACACTCTCTTAGAGAAAACAGAGAAGGAACTTCTGTGCTCAACTTAGCTCATAGTGGATCTCTATATTTTCCTTCCCAGAAGAATGAATTTTTAGTTTGAATAAGAGAGTCTTTTATACTGCTTTAGCACACTTGCCATTGGGAGGCTTTTTATGTTTTGAATTCCAACAATCAACTCCATTAAAACACATTTGTTGGTGATTCTATTCCATTAAATGCCTTGTCTAATATGTTCGCAGAGAGAATTGTGATGTGAGGAGATGAATGTGCCTTTGGCTTAAGGAGATGAGAGATTTGTCCCTTTCGACTTTCTAGGCTCCTGCATATTGATCCTTGACTGCAGGACGCTAATAGTTTTTCTTTCTTCTGTGCTTTCCTTTTTTCTTGCCTTGATTGTGTAATTTCCCTTTTGATTTTTGCATGTGATTCTATCAGAGTTACAAAAGTGCTGCCACATCTATTCATGTGATTCCTTTCCCTTTTTGAGCTACTAGATCAGATTTAAACATTGTAAACTTTAACGGTCAATTCCAGAGATATGTCAGTTGGTGATCTTTTCAATTTAATTATGTCCGATATGTGATCTCGATGCACTAAATTGGAAAGGCCGTTGACTTAGGAAAGAACTTTGAGTTTGTGAATTGCTACATTTTGGCCTTGACTGCTGGAAATTCCCATATCAACAAGCTCACATATTTCTTTTCCAACTTAGTCCATTTTTTGCTCCTTCAAAACGTGCTATTTCTTTTTAAAGTTTCAACATTAATTCTAACAAGATTCTATTGAGATTTATCCAAATTTCTCTCCTATTGAGTGCGTCGCACAATCATTATTAAATTGAATTGTGTGATTCTCTATATTTATTGCACGACGAGATTATCCTCATTTCTTTCCTTTTTCATACATCCCATAATCTCGCAAAGTACCTTGTTGCTGATTCCCATAATCTTCGATTTATAGATTCTCAAGTCCTTTATGCTAAGAATTCAGCAGCTTGACGCACAGATTATTCTGGTAGATGGTGAAAAAGACCTGTTCAAGTGACACGAGTACATACACAGTTATGAAAAGAGAAAAAAGAAGAAATTGTAATTGGGGAGAAAAGAGAAAGTTAAATGTGTTTTGTGGGCCAGACCCAGACTCTAATTGCAAGTCCAAATATAATCGATGGGGCAGGGTCACTTTTATTTTCACCCAGTTTTTCTTTGTCCAAGATGGGGCAGAGTCATGGCCTAGATGAAAAGAAGGAAGCCGAACTCGAAGAAGCCTTGCCCTGGCCCATAAATTTTTTACCGCACCTCAGAAAACGACGATGTTCATGGTCAGCCAATGTCAGGGCTTTTTATTATTATTTTTTTTCTGTTAGGCCTTTTTGAGCCATTTTCCCTGACAAAAAGAAAAAAGTCTCGTAACGGGGACTGGAAGAAACTCTGGAATCTCAATTAGGCGGGAAAAGCCGTCGACTTTGCCGCCAGCAACATAACTTGGAAGGAGTCACAACCCATAATGATCTCACTCTTTTTGCTCAAAATAATGACAATCTCCGAGTTTCTTTATACACAAACTCATTCAGAGAGAAAGTGAATCATAGAGAATATGCAGATTCGTGTGAAGTGCAACTGTGGCGAAGGAAACTGTACAGAATGGGCCATTGTTGAGCTGCAAGGCGTTGTGGAAGCGCAGCCTTCATTCCTAGATCGCCGCCTCCAGAACCATGAGATCGGCAATCTCTGTCGCCCTTCTTCTCAGGTTTCTTCTGATCCATAAAAGAAAGAAATTATGAGGATTATTTCTTTCTGAATTCAAAACGTGTTTGCTCAGTGATGCTTGGGTTAGTTTCTAACTCGCCTTTGAACTTTTTTTTTCCTTTTTTTTTTTCCCAGGAAGTCTATACTTTTACTGTTGGGTACCATGAATTGACAGGATCAAAAGTTCCCTTAAAGAATCCAATTCTGGTGCTGAAGAAAATCAAACACCCAGATGTAGACCGGAGTCGTGAGAGTAATTGTAATGTGGAGCTTCAAGTTATTGGAATCATTAGGCATCGGATTCTGTTCAAGACCAGACCAAAAGCCCTAATTTCCAGTAAGATTTTTTGGATTTTATTAATTGGTCCCTTTGGATTTTTAATGCACACATAACACAAGCAATGTGCTAATAAATTTATCTTCTTCCACTCTTATGTATTTTTATGCATATGATTAGTGTTTCTACACGGCCTTGACTGGTCAAGAGGGCCCTCTTTCCTTTAATAAAAGGAGAGTTCTTAGACACTTGAGTTATTAATCAGTCAAGAGGGTTCTCTCTTATTAGTAGGAAGGGAATCCTTGGACACCCCTAGTCTATCAATAGCTATGGGGGTCTCCTTCATTAAGTAAGAAGAGTATGCTCACGCACCACAAAGGAACGTCCTTTGCATGACCACTCCTTGCATTCAGTTAAAAGAAGGAACGTCCCTTTCATCTAAGAATAAGTGTCCCCTTTGCATCTAAGTATGAGCATTCCTTGCATTCAATGGAGAGCTCTCTCTTCCATCAAAGAGTGAAGTGCTTCTTCTCTTGAGAAAAGGGAGTGCTCATGAAAAACCTCATTTAATTTAAGAAAGAAGTAATTAAGGAAGAAAGGGTTCCCCTCTTTAAGAACACCAATTGAATTCATCCACAAGACAATAAACATATGTTGAAAGTAAGCGTGCTAGGTGCATCAAGTCTTCTAAAACTAAGTACCTTGACACCTAGGTACCCTTGGTGCTTGACCTTCGCTAATGACATATTCTTCTATAGCTAATTGCTTCAAAGTTCAAAGTTCCCAATAATGTCTTTTGGACAATAAACTAAGCAACTCATTCTTCACCCCTTATGAAGCTTGGGGTAAAGGAAAATGTGATGGAATGCCCTCTCTCTTAGAGTTAATGCAGTATTGATCTGGTAAGCATCACATCAAGACCAACTTGACTTCCCAAGCAAGCAACACGCTTAGAGTGAGTTTAGCATAGGCTAAGTGCCATCTGCAACACCTAATTTAGACCAGGATGAAAATGCCTTGAAGGAGTAGTCTTCACCCTCCTTTCCCAAGAACAATCTCAAGGAATGACTTGGTAGGAATTCCCAAAGATTGGTCCATTTATTACTCTATACCTCTTTTGTCAAACCTCTTATTCTTGGAACAAATAGAAATATGTTAAATCTAACTTTGTAAGTTGATACAATTACCATGGTAGCTTACGTTCTCCTCTTTCGACTAAGTCAATATGGTGTGCTGTTCAGATTAGGTACGTCAAGGGAAGAAACTTCTAGTTTGGTTTAAAGAATTTGTAGTATGATAGAACCGGTATATTCTAGAGAACCTAAGGAATGATAGTATGTTGGGAGGTTTTGTAACTAACCTTGACAGCAGAGCATGATTATAAAACTTTCTAGAAGGTGGGATACGTGGAGATAGAAAGGGGCGGGTAGGGTATTTCAGTTGGAGGCTTTGGGCATAAATAAGAGGACGGAGAGTGGAAAGGAGAGGGGTTATGGAATGGTCTTGGGAGAGTGCTAACCTCTCGAATGCCTAGCAACTATGTTCTGTTTACTGCATTTAGCTTAGTTTTATGCTTTGTGAGTTCTGTAAGTGTGTGATTCTGTTGTTGTGAGTGTTGTTTATCTTTCTTTGAGTTTATGTGAGTGTAATCCTTTCTTTACCCCACTGGTAGAGGCTTATTAGTAATATATTAGAGCATTTCAGTTTCCTATACTGTATTTTTTGTCACTTTCCAATAGTTTTTGTGTTGGGTTCTATTAGTATCAGTGTGGTTACAATCCAGGAAATGCTTGGGGAAGATGGATGCTAGAATGAATAAACTGGAACCAGAGTAGATAAAGCAGTGTGCGAGTTGAAAGAGGGGGTTAGGAACTTCAAAGAAGAGCTATGAGAACTTAAAGAAGTGTGCTTTATATGGAATGAAGAAGAAAGGTTGAAGTTCAACCCATGTTGCAGATTGAGAAGAAAAAAACATTGATCTAAGAGCACTCTTGGCAGATTGCGGCAGGGACAAATTAACATAAACTTCCCTCCAAGAAGAGCAATTATAGAAGTCTATCCCATTTTCAAAAGATGCAATCAGAATGAAAACTAAAGAACAGAATTCTTGGATGACCCAAGATGTCAAAAAGGAGAAGAAAGAAGTTTGTGGATCAGAGGAAAATTCCCAAAAGTCATGAGAGTAGGATCGGAGCACCACCAAGAATGGAGTTCTATCGATTGTAGCAAGGAGAACCTCATTGCCGTGGACAAGTAGGTGATTTATGTACTAGTTTCAGGCCAGCTAGCAAATATTTTTTCATTTATTTGGCGCTGAAGTAGCAGTAGGGAGCGGCTAGAGACACAGTAGTTGAGGGAAAAAGATACTCGTGAGAATAGAGAAGGAGAACAGCGTTCATTTTTGGCAGGAGAGGATGACGACACGAAGACAAGTAATTGGGTTTTGGATCAGGTTAGGGTTACCGAGTGGAGTAGAACCCAAAATTGAGAAGAAAAAAGATTGTTAGACCTTTCTGTTTCTGGGCAACTCTAAGTGTTGGGCCGACCAACTTTATCAAATAACAGAACCCATAACCCAAAAGATATTGAGGGGTCTGGGTCAAAAAAAAGTAAACCATACGGGCCTTGTTCCATAATGAATGAAAGTGGTTTGGCCCAATATTCTATCTACACCAGACCATCTAAACCAAATCACAGCTCCAGTATTGCCCAAGTATTTGACCCGATTAAAACCTTCCCGACCCGAGTCTCACCAGTTGATGCATCAATTGAAACGCAACACTATAAAAGGAGCTGCGTTTGATCCCTTCTGCAGCGTCTTTCGAACTAGAGGAGAACCACTTCCCGTCCAACGTTGATAATACCACAAGAAGCCAGATAGCAATGGTTTTCTAGTATTGAACAGTTTGTAAGTGCAATGTATTTCGGCTTCTAATCATGGAGGAGGAGGTCGATAATAAGAATAGAGAGGGAAAAACACATAAGGAGGAGATTGAACCTGAAGGAAATAGAGTCTCTTGTCTGTTATTGCAGGTATCTTGATTGACATCATTCAGAAGTTAGGTTTATCCATAGCATCAATAGAAAAGAAAGTGAATGCAACTCCTCTCCTACCAGACACCGAGATTGGCAGTGGAAGAATGCTGGTTTTTTTATTTCTGCATAGTGAGGGGTTTGGGACAATCTATAGGACTAAGAACGTGCAACTGCAATTATTAATGGCAAGTAACTGGGTTTTGGATCGAGGTAGAAGCCAAAAGATGCAGGAACCAAGTAAGACAACACACCTAAATCTCTCTTTCACAAAATCAAATGGGGATGTTTGGTGTGTATCTCGGATAGAGCCAGCCAGAAGAAGCATATATGAGTTATTCCAAAAGCAGAGGCTAGTTGGTTATTTTTGGGCAGAATTTAGTGACGAAGGCTCAGACTTGTTGTTAGAGCCTTAAGTTTTTGGAGCATTGAGTACATCGATGTACTAGTAAATGGGAGACCAGGGGAATTAGTTCAGATAGATATGATTGTTTCTCATAATTTTATTACCTTAATAATTATTAATGTATTATCACTCCCACTTGATGAAACTAAGGAAATTGGAGGTAAAATGAAGCTGCAAGATCAGGAAGAGGTTGTAGCATAACATATCTTTTGTCGATAAAGAAGTGTGTAAATTGCAAGGGCTACCTAAGTTTAATAACACTTGGGAGAGAGGTGACAATACTCTGTTCCTGTTTGCTTGGTTGGGCTCTTCGGAAAAGCGAGAATAATGTCCTAATGGTAAGAAGCCACCAGTCTCAACTTCAAATTCTTACCTTGAGGGCAAGGTGAAGTTCGAAGGTGGGCTAATGATGGAACTAGTATATTCTAGAGAACCTAAGTAATTATAGGATGTTGGGAGGTTTTATAACTAACCTTGATAGCAGGGCTTAACCATAAAGCTTTCTAGAAGGTGGGACACATGGAGATAGAAAGGGAAGGTAGGGTATTTCAGTTGGAGGCTTTGTGCATAAATAAGACGATGGAGAGTGGAAAGGGGACAGGGAAAATTATGGAATGGTTTTGGGTGAGTGCTAGCCTCTCGAATGCCTAGCAACAATGTTCTGTTTACTGCATTTAGCTTAGTTTTATGCTTTGTGAGTTCTGTGAGTGTGATTCTGTTGTTGTGAGTGTTCTATATCCTTCTTTGAGTTTATGTATGTGTAATCCTTTCTCGACCGCACTGGCAGAGGCTTATTAGTAATATATCAGAGCATTTCAGTTTCCTATACTTTCCATTAGTTTCCTTCTTTGGGTTCTATCATAGTAATACATTTTCTAGATTCAAAGTGAATAGAATCTTTAACTTAGATTTTCTTTCACTGCGTGATGTTATTTTCTTCTGTCTTAAAATCTTTTCCAATCCATATATTTTTTTTTAAAAAAAAAATTTCCTATTAATTGACATTTCTTTTGTATTTATTACCTCCCACTGCCTCATCTTATCTTCAATTTTCCAACCAGAATAATTTCTCTTTCATGTTAAAAATATTTGCATTCTTTCGCTTAGCTTTAATCATGCTAATCTAACTTTGAAAAAAATTCTTCTTTCTTTTTCTATGTCGACTAGCACCAGTCCTTTTCAACATTACCAACTCTTTTGCCAGTTGGAATTCTTCTTTTATTTGCTTATTAATCAACTTTTTCGAATCCTATCTGCAAATAATCCATTATTTCGTATAAAGCTATAGTGGGTGGGGCACAATGCAAATCTTTTAAGTTCATCATTTTAGCGTCATAAACTTTTTTATTGACTAAAGTCACAAACCTAATCCAATTTTATGCTTGGTCTAACCGGTTATATCTTATATGATACAGTTGTCTTCAATCCTGAATTCTCAATGTCATTTTGAAGTATTGCAGGGCATCTATGTCACGACCCGTTTTCTGGGCACATGACCGGCACAATGATGAATATCCCATCACTGTAAGCCTTTCGATAAATTCTACCCATGAGTTTAGTCATTATCAAAATAACCATTCCTGAAGAAAATATATCAAATTTTCTTATCTGAAAATCATAGATTATCAATTTAAAATACATTATTATACTGACATACAAGCCAAATGTCGAACCCCTGAACTAGATGTCCTAGACGATTACAGAGCAACATAATCTATAACAGAAGAGAGGTCTACCCGACAACAGGAAGGTCCAAAGTGATCTACTCCTCTAGCAGATATTCTTCGATGGCAACCTGATCTGAACAAAAAGGTTGTACAAACAATGTGAGCTTTTAAACTCAATGAGCGAATCGGCCTCGCATTAATAAAATTCAAATACATTACCAGTCATGCAAGCATATCTAAAGGCTCATACTCAACCAATAGACAGAAGATAAAAATTTATCCAATTCAACAAATGTTACTAGTACTCGTCAATGGCAATATATCCCAGAGAGCGCACACAGGCCGGCTCACCAATTATGTATATTTCTGCCATGACGCACAACATCATCCTTTTACATACAAGAAGATAAAAATTCATCCAATTCAACAAACGTTACTAGTACTCGTCAATGGCAATATATCCCGGAGAGCGCACACAGGCCGGCTCACCAATTATGTATATTTCCGCCATGACGCACAACCTCATCCTCTTAGCTAGGGCGCCTCACGGATTTATCACCAATCCGGGCTATATCCCTACTGAGGGAATCGTTGTCTCCACACTCATTGGTCAAGACACCCTGTCAACCGGGTTTTCCGCCTTGCCGTGAGAGGGGGTACTGTCCCGCTCAATCACAATCAATAGCATTTCATATCATAATCAGAAGCTCAATATAATATTCATCCATATAACAGGTATAGTATATAACTATATTATAGCTTTATAAACCACAATTCAAGAGATTCAATCTTCACATCATCATGAGATACTTACTTTTTCTTATCCATACTTCTGGATTAATTATCTCATTATATTCGTCATTCTGAATCCAATTTCTCCCTATGAATCTTGGGAGTGTCCTACGACATACTTTTTATCACCAGTAATGCTAAAACTCTATTAAAACGGGGTCGTTTCACTCACCTGGATTCCGTACGAACATCGCTTCTCTAAGTCATTACAGACAAGAGTTCTCAGGTGAATTTCGGTGTTCTGCTACGGAGATTTTCATGAAAGATTAGAGAAAATACGTCAGGATTGTTTTCGTACAGATACTGTTCATATGTACGGTTACTGTTCATATATACGGTTACTATTCATACGGTCACTATTCATACATACGGTTACTATTCATACGTACGATCACTATTCATACCAGAAATAGAGAATACAATCTGTAAAAGAGTACACCAGGTAAGTTCCCAGGAAAGAGTGGAGGGTCACACTGGACACACTTAAAAACCAGGTCTTTCCTTAGCCAGAACTTTCCTAGACATGTATTCTTCACAGTTTACATTCTATTTCGGTAATCAGAGAATCAAAATAACATATAAACAGCTAAGGACAGTTTTTCTGATGTGGAAGATCAGCTAAGGCCGCAACCACAGAGCATACTTAAGAAATTAACTTCTAAAATTTGAAAGACATAGAAAGGGCATAGTATCCTTACCTAAGCTGAAAAGGAAAGGCCCAAAATCTCATAGGCCTAGCATTGAAGTAAGAGAAACTTAAGAAGAGAAGAAGAGAAGTTGAAGGTGTGAGTTTAGAAGTGAAATGGAAGGGCCTATTTATAGCAAAAGTCAAGGGTACTATTTGACACTATACACTAATAAAATATTCAATTTACTATTTATGAAAATGACATTTCTAATAATGCAGTTACTGTGCTGTGCAAATAGCGGCAACGGCCGAAAATTTTTCTATTATTACTATTGAAAACTTAAAGGAAAAACTATCCTTTTACCTTAAACCTTTAAGTTTCTTTTTCAAATCAGTCCTTTCAATTTAGTCCCTGAGGGTATTTTTACACATAAAACGTCATTTTCTCCTACAAACTTCTTTCTAGTTTTCTCTTATGACCAAACCACATCTAGTACTTGACATTTCGATTGTATAATGAACAGTATCGTATACGTAAATAGTATTATACAGGTGAATAGTACCGTATACTGAAATAGTAACAGTAGTTTGTAAACAAATATTTATATTTTATTTTTCTTGGGTATTACATTATCACCCCCTTAAGAGAATTCGGTCCCCCGAATTCAAAACTCATTTCAAGACTGAAATAAGTGTGATTACTTCGTTTATATCTCATTCTTTGTATCTCTTTCTTTCCAAACCTCTTCACATCCATGGTAAGATTTACAAGAACACTATAGCATCAACTGTGAACTCTAGACCGCATTATCAATAATTTTCATAGGACTTTTGCCTTTTCTAAATAGCAAACAATCTCTTCCTCATCAGTTTGATCTTCTCCACAACCTTTTATACCATAAAGTGTCTCATCCTCATAACTTTTACCAAACTTAAACCATCTGATCAGAGACGAACTCTGTCTCTATGTAAAACCTCAAATAGGTGTCTTCTCAAAAGTGACACGTGGTCTTTCCAGTTTATACTGAATATCAAGACATAAGTTATCATACACATAACTTATAACTTTTACGAATACAAACACCCCACCTAAAGGCGTCATTTTGGCCATAAGCAATACTCTTGCCCGAAGGTGATCCTTCTACCTTAAGGTGATACTCTCAGCTGAAGGCGTTATATAAAATGAAATCATTACATAATTCTCTAGGAAGAACAATCCCAGAAAATGAGTTAAGTAAATAACATACTCCTCATGCATAATTATAAAATAAATATATATAGAAATTCCTCTCACCTCAATGACTCATATAGAGTCGTATCCCTTCAATGATTAGGGCAAACCCATAGTTCTCTATGTATAGGTTCATAAAATACTTATTTAGCATTCCTCCATAGCTCAGAAGTGCAATGAAATATCATTTTAGTAACTCTAATCAGTCAAAAAGATATTACTATACTATGCTTTAGAATCAAGTATGAAATATAACAAGTCCAATATCTTCTCATTCCTCAAGTTCTTTCAGTAAAATGAATCACTTCAACAAAGAAGATCTAGATACTAACTTAAATTTTATTTCTAGTACATAGATAATTTTAATACGTGAAGCTTACACCAAATGTAGCTTTAGGTACAAACAAAAGAAAAATAAATTAAGGACGAGGAGGCTTTTGAAATGTAAAAGGTGCTCCAGGTCTAGAAGATGAAGGTGCTTCAGACCTTAAGGAGGAAGCTAATCGTTGCAGCCTAGAAAGGGTTTCTGAAGGAAGCGCCTGAGAAATTTGGTGAAGAGCAGAAGTTACTCCGTTCATACAGTCAATACACCTTGCTTGTTGGTCACGAAAATTTTGAGTTGCAAACATTGAATGTCTATCAACTCGATTAGCCAGTTCCCCGAAACGACGGTTTATCAGTTTCTCTTGGTTTTCAAAGAGACGACTTATTAGTCGCTTCTGGTCCTCTATCTTGTATTCCAGGCTCTCTATCTTACGTTCCAGGAATGCAAGCTTATTTTCTGAGGATGTTGCAGTACTGTCCTCCTCCAATTCTATTACATCCCTCTTTCTCTTCTTAATTTCTGGTGACCTGTCTACAGGTCTCTTCCCTTTGTTGTTTCCGAGACTTAGATTTAAATCAAGCTCTACATTGCCAGTCTCAAAATTCAAGTTGAAAGACTTATTATCGGCCATTGCTCTAGGGATATCAGAAATAACTTCGAATGAGAAAGGAATGGAGATTGAGAAATAGGTATGTAATGAAAAAAGTAGGTTTGCTTGGTGCGATGAGTAGGGTAACGGGCAAACAAGATTTATAGACAACCCGAAGCCCCTGGAGCTAAAGCCACCACAACCTACACGCCGCTTGCTATAAGGTTTACAGATCACATATGTCGCAATGCCAGCAATTAATGTCGGACATGCAGATAAATAGTAAATGCAATTAACATAAGTCAAAGATTTCCTCAAAAAATTTTCGGCTAATCTTGACCTTTCTCAAACTTTTGACTAACTACGCTCTTCAGTCTGAGATTTTCTCCCTCTAACTTGTTTTATCCTGTAATCCCATATCACGATGTCCCTCTATGATCGGGTAGTCTCATATTAGCCTTATCTTAGATTCTGATCGGTGTCTTTATTCTGGATTTACACATAATATATGTATATCAATATATTAAAACAAAGTTAACTGCTTACGGTCACATGCAGTAAGTATTATCATGATGTAAGGAAATCACTGCCTTTCATTTGCCCACGAGAGCATTATATGTAAGTATGTGTAACCATGAAGATATATCATCATCTACACATTTTATTCTATCCAAGTCATTTTGATTTCACATCTCTATGAGTATATGTAGGATCATCACATATTCTCCTTGATCGTAGCCTTCACTCATTATGCATGAATAACATACATAAATGTAATTACAACATGATTCAATCAATTATGTATGTTATACTCAACTGAAGGCTCTTAAGAACAACACAATAAAACGGAGAAATGTATTTCAGTTCATCATAAAAGCATCCAAGGCAATCTTTGATGGCTATGTTATCAACTTCCTTGAATTTCGGAAAATGCCAACGGGAGAAATGGAAAAACCAAGTAAAATCGGCCGCAAATACACCGAATACTGACTTTCGTAGTTTTGGCATTAATGCAACGCGCTATCGGTGTGCACGCCTACCCTAGACTTCTGGCTTCCAGCTTGCAGAAATCCATAGGTTGATCGTGTAGGGGTGCGGTGAAAAGATATCTTCTTTGTCTCTAAGTACTAATTTTTCTCTATAAAAACCATCCCAGCGTTCTCAGTTACCACACCACAAAGAGTAATAATCTCCGAGCCTACAATCCCCCAGTATTCCTCTCGCCTCATACTCTTACAAAAATTTCTAAATTTTTCCAAATCATGGCCTCAAGGAAGTACATTGATCTCACAGTAGAGGCTAAGGAAGAAGAGC
Source organism: Biancaea sappan (assembly GCA_037074585.1). Classification (NCBI taxonomy): domain Eukaryota; kingdom Viridiplantae; phylum Streptophyta; class Magnoliopsida; order Fabales; family Fabaceae; genus Biancaea; species Biancaea sappan. Next base: position 68,164,405 of record CM073492.1, read on the forward strand.
TCGACTTAAACTTAAGTCTGGGCAAAGACAAGGGCAAAAGACCTTTTGAGGGGTCTCCAGAGAAACAGAAGGAGAAGAAAATGAAGAAGATCGAGGAAGCTGAGGAGACTAGCACGGGCCATACCTCGGAGGACAAAATTGCCTGTCTAGAGCAGCAGGTGAAAAATCTGAAAAAGATGATAGGAGACCTGGAGAAGTTAACTAAACGCAATCATGCAGAAATGACTTCAAGAATAGACAGGTTCTTCTATTGGTCTACCCAGTGCTTCTGCAATCAACAACAAAGAAGTGTTGATTGTATGAATGGGATTTACACTACCCTCCGCGACATTGCTATGTCCCTTGCTCCAAGGAATGGTCGAGGGGTGATGATACAATACAACCCTCCTAATCCAAGACCACCTCGCTTTTAGATTACTCATGCATGAGTAAACTTCTTCTTTTTTGCAATGTAATCCTTCAGTTTTTTTTTGTTTTTAATGCGAGTGGTTTCTTTTATTGGCTGGTACCCTAAAATAATATAGCTACACAAATTCAATCATGAATTCAGCTTATAAAATCCACCATATAAAAATTTGATCCGACAACAACGGAATCAAAACAAGTAATAACCTTTCCTTTACTAAGTTCAAAAGTGTAGCCACATATATCTAAAATTAAACCTGACAACATAATTTCTAAGAAGAGATAAGTCTCGGAGGGAAAGGACATGAAAACATCCTACAGGACCTTCAGTAGAGCCGTCTCTCTATAGTTGTGCCCGGGTTCACAACGATAGAGGAGGTCCCACTAAGGTTACCTTGCTCTGTAATCACTAGGAGACCTAACAACCATTGCTTTGATACCAACTTTGTCACGACCCGTTTTCTGGGCACATGACCGGCACAATGATGAATATCCCATCACTGTAAGCCTTTCGATAAATTCTACCCATGAGTTTAGTCATTATCAAAATAACCATTCCTGAAGAAAATATATCAAATTTTCTTATCTGAAAATCATAGATTATCAATTTAAAATACATTATTATACTGACATACAAGCCAAATGTCGAACCCCTGAACTAGATGTCCTAGACGATTACAGAGCAACATAATCTATAACAGAAGAGAGGTCTACCCGACAACGGGAAGGTCCAAAGTGATCTACTCCTCTAACAGATATTCTTCGATGGCAACCTGATCTGAACAAAAAGGTTGTACAAACAATGTGAGCTTTTAAACTCAATGAGCTAATCGGCCTCGCATTAATAAAATTCAAATACATTACCAGTCATGCAAGCATATCTAAAGGCTCATACTCAACCAATAGACAGAAGATAAAAATTTATCCAATTCAACAAATGTTACTAGTACTCGTCAATGGCAATATATCCCAGAGAGCGCACACAGGCCGGCTCACCAATTATGTATATTTCTGCCATGACGCACAACATCATCCTTTTACATACAAGAAGATAAAAATTCATCCAATTCAACAAACGTTACTAGTACTCGTCAATGGCAATATATCCCGGAGAGCGCACACAGGCCGGCTCACCAATTATGTATATTTCCGCCATGACGCACAACCTCATCCTCTTAGCTAGGGCGCCTCACGGATTTATCACCAATCCGGGCTATATCCCTACTGAGGGAATCGTTGTCTCCACACTCATTGGTCAAGACACCCTGTCAACCGGGTTTTCCGCCTTGCCGTGAGAGGGGGTACTGTCCCGCTCAATCACAATCAATAGCATTTCATATCATAATCAGAAGCTCAATATAATATTCATCCATATAACAGGTATAGTATATAACTATATTATAGCTTTATAAACCACAATTCAAGAGATTCAATCTTCACATCATCATGAGATACTTACTTTTTCTTATCCATACTTCTGGATTAATTATCTCATTATATTCGTCATTCTGAATCCAATTTCTCCCTATGAATCTTGGGAGTGTCCTACGACATACTTTTTATCACCAGTAATGCTAAAACTCTATTAAAACGGGGTCGTTTCACTCACCTGGATTCCGTACGAACATCGCTTCTCTAAGTCATTACAGACAAGAGTTCTCAGGTGAATTTCGGTGTTCTGCTACGGAGATTTTCATGAAAGATTAGAGAAAATACGTCAGGATTGTTTTCGTACAGATACTGTTCATATGTACGGTTACTGTTCATATATACGGTTACTATTCATACGGTCACTATTCATACATACGGTTACTATTCATACGTACGATCACTATTCATACCAGAAATAGAGAATACAATCTGTAAAAGAGTACACCAGGTAAGTTCCCAGGAAAGAGTGGAGGGTCACACTGGACACACTTAAAAACCAGGTCTTTCCTTAGCCAGAACTTTCCTAGACATGTATTCTTCACAGTTTACATTCTATTTCGGTAATCAGAGAATCAAAATAACATATAAACAGCTAAGGACAGTTTTTCTGATGTGGAAGATCAGCTAAGGCCGCAACCACAGAGCATACTTAAGAAATTAACTTCTAAAATTTGAAAGACATAGAAAGGGCATAGTATCCTTACCTAAGCTGAAAAGGAAAGGCCCAAAATCTCATAGGCCTAGCATTGAAGTAAGAGAAACTTAAGAAGAGAAGAAGAGAAGTTGAAGGTGTGAGTTTAGAAGTGAAATGGAAGGGCCTATTTATAGCAAAAGTCAAGGGTACTATTTGACACTATACACTAATAAAATATTCAATTTACTATTTATGAAAATGACATTTCTAATAATGCAGGGCCGAAAATTTTTCTATTATTACTATTGAAAACTTAAAGGAAAAACTATCCTTTTACCTTAAACCTTTAAGTTTCTTTTTCAAATCAGTCCTTTCAATTTAGTCCCTGAGGGTATTTTTACACATAAAACGTCATTTTCTCCTACAAACTTCTTTCTAGTTTTCTCTTATGACCAAACCACATCTAGTACTTGACATTTCGATTGTATAATGAACAGTATCGTATACGTAAATAGTATTATACAGGTGAATAGTACCGTATACTGAAATAGTAACAGTAGTTGTAAATAAATATTTATATTTTATTTTTCTTGGGTATTACAATCTATGCTCACTTCAATAGTATTTGCCCAATCTTAATTGCACCCTGTAATGCACTTTCTAAATTATTACTTCTTACATTGAGCATTATCCATACTCTACATAAAAGCTCCTGGACTTTAAAGTTGTCCGTGCGGAATAACTTACGCTTCACTCATCATGGTGGAGAACAAAGTAATGATTAGATTCTGTGAGTAAAGTGATTAAAAGAATTTTCGTATTACGCTCAAGCTTCTCTAGTTACAACTTATAGATACTTCATGTATTTATCTAATCAGTTCAATGCTTGTAATCAAAATCTTAATTTCTTCTCTAAATCCATGGAATACATTATTATATGTATCATCTTCATTTCTTCTCTAGTTAGACGTTTGCATGGCTGTGGGGGATTGGAACATGCTATCTATTTTTCAGTTAGATTAAGATTTTCAAGCGGTGTGCTCCTGATTGAGAATATCGAGGTTTACAAAATATGCAAACTTCATTTCACCATCTTGATGGTAGACACTGGAAGCAATCATTTTAGTTGTGAAGTATGAAAACGTGTTCCTGTTATGCATATGGTGTTGATTGGCTAGGGGTTTGCTAGTTTAAAAGAACATATTTCTTTTAACAAACACATAATTCAAAAATATTTTTTAATAATTTAATGCTACATATTTTCTGAAGAACATTTAGGGATTGCTTTTTAAGTATTTTCTATTAAAATTCTCAAAATAAAAATAAGTCTAATTTTTTTTCTAGCTTGGTAGTTCAAGAATAAATCTTATAAAAAAAATTCTTTGATAGTTAAGACTTAGAAATTTTAGTCAAGTTACATATATATCATTTTAACCTAAAGACACTGCCAATTAATGTAATTCAATAATCTACACTAAACATACAGTTAACGAATGGATTGGCATCTGCATTGGATGCTTGGAATAACACAAAAAAAAAAAAGGGGTAGCCATGTGATATTGTATTTGCATCTAATATATATTTTGTCCCTTTTGCCCATGGAACAACTGATCTCATCCTTTCCTGCCCTTTTCCCTTCATCTTCCAGAACCACAGGTAGCTACAAGGGAAGGACAAGGGCCCATCACGTCACGCTCTGTAGCTTCAAAACAATCGGCGTGACTCTGTTGGGTATCATTCTCGATGGTTGGTTCTCACATGAAAATTCTCATTCCACCCGGTCCCGCTGGACCGGAAAGCTGAAGAAGTTCAACGACACACTTAGACGATAAGCTTCATATCATTCTCATCTTAGCTCTTCATATCATTCTCATCTTAGCTTCCATCATTGATCTATTTGTATTATTTGCAACCAAGTAGTCTGTGGAGCATTTATAATGAAAGACAGTGACCACCGCCGAGCCTTTAACGCGGATAATATTTTCATACTCAATATGAAGAGGAATTCTGAACTCATGTTTTAGTATAATAATTAAAAATATGAACATCTTATAATTTCGAATATTATGAATTTTAATTATCATTACAATTTTTTTTTGGGTAAAATGAATTTCATGTTTTAATGTAATCTTACCATTATTTTTTGTTTCTTTGTTAGTTACCATTTAGAGAAGGGTGATTATTTTAAAAGATTAAAATAGCCACAAACTAATAGTATATTATAATTTAAAAAAATTATTATTAATATCATATTACTCCCTCTTTTATATGCATCAAACCGATGGATGAATAAAACTTGAAGGGAAAAACCAAATTAACCAATAGTGACACTCTTATGAACTCCTAAAAAAAGAAGAAAAAAAGAACTCGCAAACCGAGTTGCGATTAAACTGATACTGTATGCAGACAAAAAGAGAAGCGAGTCGACTCGGTCAACGCTTGTGAAGGAAGGAGGGTGAGGTGATTAGGTCGGCTCAAATCCTAGAAGGCGTTGAACTATCTTCAGTTGTTTGAGCTGTAACTGTGGTTTTATTGAAGCAATCTCAATAAACAAAGCAAGCATCAGGGTGTATCAGCAACTCAGGTGTATTGGTTTTGTTGTTCCTTACAGTTGCAGACGAATTTCCCGAAAGCATGGCGAGAAACAAATGGCGGAGTCCTAGACACCACCCACAGCTCGGCATTTTTATTATCTCTCGTCATTCCTTCTCTCTCGTTCCCACACAACCCTTTCCTGGAACTCCCGCTGAAGGGCATTATCACGTTGTAGCTCGCAGAACGCCGCATGGTGATAGTCCCGTGGTTCAGCAGAATATACCTCCGAACATCCTCCGGCAAACTCAGCGTATACCTCTCCCTGTTCTTCCCTCCTCCTTCAACCTCACAATGACCAGTCGAGTTCGACCTCGTTAGCTCTCCGAATCTGCCCGATTTCAGTGCAGGATTTTGCATCCCTCTAGCTTCATCCACGGTCACACTAACATTCTCCCCATAATTCATACTTCTCTTATCACCATCATTCACATTAGGATTTTGATTTTCCTCTGTATCGCCATGTTCGTCTCTTGGAATAGAACTTTCCTCATTCATTTCGTTAGAGTTCAACTGGGTCGGAACGGTCAAGGCTGCTTCAGCAAAATTTGGGTTTAGTTTTTCTCGACACACTGGACAGGTCACGTGGGAAGATAACCAGGCGTCGATACAACATGGATGGAAGACGTGGTTGCATTTCGGAAGCAAACGGAGGGTATCGTTTTCTTTGAACTCGCTCAAGCATACTGCACATTCAAGCGCTCCTTTGCGGATCTTGAGGTCTTTGATGGTCGAATAGACGAGGATCGGAAAGGTGTCGAGGACTTGGGGGTCGATGCCCTGAGAACAGGAGCAGGACCAATCTCCTGAGGCGGCGCCGATTTGGTTCTGGCCAGTGTTGATGTATAAGTCGGAGCAATGGCGGAGGTAGAAGGAGAAGAAGCCCATGAATATGAGCGCACAGAAGAGGGCTCCTACCATGGCTGCAATTGAAGGATCCCAATTCTGGTGCGAAGCAAAGGAAGGCACTGGTTGTACTGCAGATTGTGCGGCGGCGCGTAGGTTCACGCAGGTTACAATGAGGGCGAGGAGTAGCTGAGCCCATTTGAGAAGACTGAAGTTGGATTGTGTGGTTCGGATCATCTTGAGTCTGGCTTCAAATGTCGCAAAATAAAGCTTGAGCTGCGTAAGTGGTGCTTCAGACGACGAAGTGGAAATGATTATTGTGAAAGAGAGAGCTAAATAGGAGAATCCTTATGGTCTGTCATGCCAAGAACTGGGATGCAAGAACAGAGGCTGAGAAACTTTAACAGAGCAATCATTTGATTAAGACTCGGAATTTTGGGTAAGACGAAGTGGTTGAAACACTTGTCCACCTCGTGTGAGGGGGGAGGTCCTGAGAGGACGTGTAACGATTGAATGGGCTACTTATTACCTTGCTATTTAGGTCAATTATAAGTTACTTTGCCTGAATTAGTTTAGTAGTTTGCTTTAAATGGTTTAAAATGTATCCTTTTACTTCGTATAGCTTCTGTTGTTATCACGTAACTATCATATTTTTTGTTTTAAATTTTAATAGAAACGACAATTTTAATTGAAGGAAGTCCAAGGCTCCATGCTAAGGTATTGAAGATTCCATTTAAGCCTTTTAGGACATAGGAGTTTTTATGCAGGAGTCTTTGAATGGGCAAAAAAAAATTAACATTTATAAAAAAAAATATCAGTTGCTTTGATACTTAACTAATGGCCTTTGAATGTTTTAGAGTGTAAAAATATTGTTCATTGCCATCAATGAGTAAGCAGCTGACTATTTTCTTGCAAATGCGCAACCAGTTGCTAAGGATTAAGAGTTTTTTTCCAAAGACTCATTTATTGACTGCTTGCTAGTAAGCAATAAATTATTTGGTCTCAGAGAAATCTCAATACCCTTGACAAAGAGGAGTCGATTGATCATTAGGTAGTTACCAATCGATCAGTACCTCATTAAAAGGTACTAGTTGAATGTTAACTAGTAACCGGTCAACTTTCAACAATACAAAAAAGGTGCAAACAAAAGAATAATATCTAATTTCGTATAAAAAAATCTTGTAAACTTTTTCGAACGTCTCTTTTGTACCTTAAGCTATAAATATAAGTTATAGTGGCTTAGTTTTCAAGAAGAAAACATTCTCTTTGTCACTAAAATTCTCTAAAGTAACTTTTCTTGTCCATCATCACTCAAATTAGTGCTTCATTTGTAAATTTACTCCGAGTAGAGTTATCCATCACTTCTTCTCATTTTCTTTGACTAGAAACCTTAAGGATCACGTTCCTTGAGTGGGTATTTGGGCTAAACACCATGTAGAAATTGTAAGAAAGAAATTTTCTTTGGTTGTACTATGGCTCACAAGTGTCCTTAAATTTGTTGAGATAGTGGAAAATCTCAAGAGAAATCTTGGGGACTAAATGTAGACTTTGATTTTCAAGCTAAATTGGGATAAATTTTTAATGTTTGATTCTCTTTATCCTATCTCTTTTTATTTCTTACTCTTATTTGTAGTTTTTTTCTTTTACACTTCTACAAATTCATCTTGACTTAGGCTTTGTTTTTCTAATATAAACTCTCATTTCAATTTATCTTGTGCATTAAGATCATTTTTAACTTCCAATAAGTTTTTCAAAAAAGTTTTTAATCACCTAATTCACTTATAGTAATTGCTAAATCTCAAGAGGGGGTGAATTGGATTATTAAAAAAGTTCACACACTTGTTGGAAGTTAAAAAATTAATTTAAACAATTGCCAAACTTTTAAAATAAAAAAAATGTAGTACAATCAAGATGAGTAATGTAGAAGTGCAAAGAATAAAAAATAAGAATCAAATAAGTAAAGAGTGAAAGAGAAAGAAGATCAAACACTAAGATTTATATTGATTTAGCTTATAATCAAGTGTACATCTAGTCCTCAAGACAAATTATTGAGTGTTTCACTATAATTTACATGTTTATAAGATTGGGCACTTGTAAGCCACTGCAATAGAGAGCTTTTTCTTCTCAAGGGTGTCTCTCTCCCTTACAATGTGTTTAATCCAAACACCCATTCAAGAATCTAAATCTTTGAGTATATAAATCAGAAAAGATGATACAAAGCATAGTCAACTCTCTTGGATAGAGCGTATATACAATTGAAAGCTCTGAAATCAATAAATGATTGACAAGAGAACTCTTCTCAGATATTCAATAGCAAAAGGAATTTTTTTAATGATTAGACACCTACTGTAGCTCATAGATATATCCCAAGGTGTAAAAGATCTGGTGGAAAAAGATTACACCAGATTTCTTAAGAAAATAGCCTTTATAATTGGTGTCAACATGCTGGCGATCAACTGGTAGGTCCATGATAGTCAACTGATACCTTTTAATTAGGTCCTAGTAGACCAATAACTACATGGTGGTCGAATGGTAACTTTCTGTTACCTCTTTAAAAATGCTCCAGGTTCTAGCAGTTGATTGGCTCCTAGCAACCGATTGACTAGTAACCTACTGGAGTGGAATTTAATTTTAAGTCAGAGAGTACTCGGTTGGCTGCTTGCAAGCAAGTGGTCGACTGATAGCCAACTGAAAGTCTTATGAATTTCAACCCAAGAGTAATTGGTTGACTGGTTGCAAGCAAGCGGTCGACTAGTAACCTACTGGTGGTTAAAAATAAAGTTTTTTCAAATCTTTGAAACTCCAAGACCACAAGTATAGTTATTCTAGCATTCCAAAAACCTTTTCGAACATTTCTAAGAGTTTAAAAATATTTTTCTTGCCATTCAAATACATTTACACAAATATCCCAAGGCAATAGAAATTAAAAAGACTTCATCTTTAAGCACTTGCCTTTGACTTCTTCAATATCCCTGAAATATTTTGTCAACATAATTTAAGAAATTTATTTTAATTTGTTTTTTGTTATCAAAATAAGAGTTTCACATGCAATGGGGTTAACAATCTCCCCATTTTTGATGATGAAAAACTAAATTAAAGTAGGGACATGTTTTTTAAATGAAATTGATTTTAAGAGAGGCAAAGCTCCCCGTAAATTTCATATCCATTTTCTTTGTAATTTTTTTTGCAGTAAGTGTTTATACTCAGCAATATAATTTTGCAATAATGATAGAATATTCTAAGCCAATATATATATATATATATATATATAAACCAAAGTCTTCAGCAAAAATATTCATCAATAACCACTAGAGAAATGAGCCAATAAACATAAGCAATGTAATATCATAACCATTATAATCCATAATCAATGTTAGTACCAAAAGAAAAGATAAATACATAAACCATAATGAGCCAAATTCATAACCAATGTTACTAATCAATAAAAACATAACAACATCAAACTAATCAATAAAAACATATAACATCCATTTCTCCCCTTTTTGTCATCACAAAAAGGGTCTTTAATCCTCTAGGTCCTCAGGGCTCCTCTCCTCCTCTTCCATGCTGACCTCGAACCAAGTCCATGAGCTCTCTAAGTTTAGCAGCTTGAGAAACAAAGAGAGATTCCAAGTTGGAAAGTCCAGCATTTATGAATTCCATGTTACCTCTCATTTTCCCCATTATAGACAATATGTGAGTTGAGTTATTCATCAAGTCACTCAGTATCAGAGCTTGATAAGAATGGTTGCAACCTAAGAGAAGGGTGAATTGGGTTAATAAAAACTTTCTTTAAAACTAATTGGAAGTTTAAGTAAATTCAAATGTCAGTAGAATATTGTTGACAATACAAAACAAAGCAATATCAAAATGAATAAAGATGGAGTGCAATTAACCAAATGTAAAGCTTTAAGCAATTAGAGAGGTAAGGGAAGGAGATAAACACATATATTTATACTAGTTCAGCTTAACCCAAGCCTACATCTAATCCTCAATAGCACTTCTTGAGTTTTTCACTACAAACCACAAGTTTATACAAAAGGACACTTGTGAGCCACTACAATAGAGATCTTTTTCTTTCCAAGGGTATCTTTCCCCCTTACAAATTGTTTTCTTTCAAAAACAAACTCAAGGAACAACTTCCTTGATCAATACACTCAGAGAAAGATGATTGTTCTGAAGAAGCTCTCAAAACAGAGTGAATAAGACAGTGATGAGCTCTCTAAGAGTAAATGATTTGACAGGGGTTGACTTTCTATGAATCTGGGGCACAAAGAATATTCTACTAGATGATTTGACATTCCTTAAGGTTGATATTTAAAGAACTAAAAGGAATAGTACCGTTGGAGATGAATCCCAAATTGATTTGCATGATGTCAGCAAGAAATAGCTGTTAGAACGTACGAACAAATGTTGGTGGTCGACCAGTGTGGACATGATGGTCGACTAGTGTAGTCCAAAAGTCATTCATCAAACACGATGGTTGACCAGTTACATTACATTGGTCGATCAATGCTTGCTTTCTTTCAAGGATATAGCTTCTAGAGTTAGGTGGTCAACCAGTAGAAGGATGGTGGTCGACCAGTCTTCAAAACTTTAAAGGCCTTTCTCTATCGGAGCATGATGGTCGACCATTGTACAAAAGGTAGTCAACCAGTGTACTAATGTCTTCAAGTACATTGCTTACTGGAGCTCATTAGTCGACCAGTGTGCAGAGGGTGGTTGACTAATGAAGATAGGGTAGTCGACCAATGATAGGCTAAAATTCAAAAGTTTAAAAAATAAAGTTTCAGCAATTAGACAATACTCATTTATAATGTACTATTTTAATTTGCTTTGTCATTCATCAAAACCAAATATTGCTTTAGATGCAATGGGTTCAATAATCTCCCCCTTTTTGATGATGACAACCAAATTAGAATAGGTTAACCATTTTGAAACACGGTAAGGATTGACATACTCCACCTGAATTATATAACCTTTGTAAATCTTTGAAAAAAGGGGTATAAATAAGTAGTAAAACAAGCACAGCGGAAATTCCCAAATGAACATATAACAAGATGGATTAAATATAACAATAACGATTAGATATATGTTCAGAGATAAATTCAGAGTAGCACAGCAAATGACCAAACATAATCTATCATATAGGATATAATTGTCCAGAATATAAAGGCACTAATGTAAATGTTAAAGAGCAGCAAAATGACAAATATAAAACATAAATTCTTCTCCCCCTTTGTCATCAACAAAAAGATAGGGGTCTTCAATCCTCAATCCCCAAGGCTGCTCAATCCCTTTGGTAAAGATCACAAAGCATATCCTTGATCTGCTGGATTTCAGAGGCTTGAGCAGAGGAGGCTACTTCCAAGGATTGAAGTCTGGTGTTCATGGAATCCATTAATGTAAGCATATGGTTAGAGTTGTCCAACAGATCTCGCAGTATATAAGATGATGTATCAGCAGAAATGAAAGGACCGACGGAGGGATCAGTTGGAGGAACCTCTTCTTCTTCTTCCTCAGAATCTTCTTCATTGCTAGCTTCTTCTACTCTAGTACCCATGCTGCTTTCTCTTCTTTCTCTAGCCCTCTTCATAGTCAAATTCTCAGGGGCTCTTCTCTATTCACTTCCAATCAACTCAAAGTTCATCCGCCTTAAAGAGTTGTGATTAATGATAGAAGCGGGTTTCATTACATTGAAGTGATTGTTGATTCTACAGTGTTTGACAATTTTGGAGACTATATGAGCATATGGCAGGGGAGCTTGTTGCTTTGAAACACTAGAGGCCATCCGTTGCATAATGAGATATGGGATATTGAATTGAGTCCCATTTAAGATGCAATCCATGATGAAAAACTCTGACTCACTACCTCCATATTGTTGATCTTGATTCCTTGACCAAAAAAATTCAACTTCTCTATTGATAGTCATATAAGTTTTCTCTTTACTATAGTGAGTAGAGCTTAGAGAATAATAGTTATTAGAGAAACACAGAGCAGTTTTCTCATAGGTGGCATTCCAATAATTTCAGCAAGTTGTATTTCACTGAAGAGTATTTTGGTTCTTCTGACTTCTACAGTACATATTCCCCTTTTAGAGTTATATTCAAAGGTTGTGTAAGAAGCTTTAACTATTTCATCTGACCGATGACCCTTATATTTCACAAAATTCTTCAAACCCTTATTTTCCAAATAGTTAATGAAAGGCATGTTTCTCTGGGCAAAATAATCCCAATCCAAGAATTTGCTAAGAAGAACTTTTCTGGATTGAAAGAATTAGGCATACCTTTCCTTATGTTCTAGTGAAATTAGAAGACCACCCATGGGTAGAGTACTTAGATTCTTGGTCCTTGCTTTCTTTGAGCGTGAAGAAAAAGCCATTGAAGAACTTTGAAGAGCCTTGGAATCCACGGATTTAGGGCAAAACTGAGAAGAGAGACAATGCTTCAGAATATTCAGACAGAAGACGTCGAGAGTGCCTTAGAACCTTTGATCCGAGAAGAGAAAGATGAATCAACACCAAAATCTTGAAGAAATTGTACTTGGGAGAAGAAGAGACTAGGTCGACCAGGAGAACAGGGGAGTTCGGCCAGTAAGAAAAGTACCAAATGATTTCAGAAGTCCTAAAATTTAATATATACTCGCATCATTAAGTGCCCAGTGGTCAATCAATGTATGCTTACTGGTCGACCATCGAGGGGATTGAAAAGCAAACTGAGGTACTGTCAAGCACTGGTCGACCAATGTGAATGGGTTGGTCGACCACTTATGACCAAATTGCCTTAGGTAGCTACTGCCTCGAGTTGGTCGACCAGTCTGAGTTGACTGGTTGACCACTTGCATCTTAGGTATCATAAACCTTTACTTAAGGTCCAGCGTTTGTTATCTGGCATTAGACATTGTACAAGAGCATTGGGCGTTGGCTCAATGACTAATAGAAATAGGCTTCGTTGGTTGACCACTGATGAGCACGTTGGTCGACCAACCAACTACAAAACCATAAATTTTACTGATTTCAGAATGCAGAGGAATGAGGGAGCCTTAGAGGATTTTTATGAGGATAAATACCTGCAAATTTTAGTGGACACTTCGAAGCTTAAGTTAGTAATGTAAAACATTATAAAAGGACTGAATTTAAACATGTATGCAATGGTGAAACAATTTTTAAAGTTTAAATGGATTTTTCATGCCATGTTCTCTTCTTATAAAGCTGAATCTTTCCCCAGACAGAGGTTTTGTAAAGATGTCAACCAATTGAAATTCAGTTTACATAAATTCACGTAAGACATCTTGCTTTTGAACATGATCTCTTAGAAAATGATGTCTTATTTCAATATGTTTGGTTATTGAGTGCATAAATAGATTCTTGGACAGATAAATGACACTTGTATTATCATATCTAATGGGAATATTTTTAAGAAATATACCAAGGTCCTCAAGTTGTTGCTTCATCCATAAAATTTGAGCATAACAACTTCCAGCTGCAATGTATTTAGCTTCAGCTGTGGATAAGGCAACACTATTTTGCTTTTTGCTAAACCAAGAGACAAGAGAATTACCAAGGAATTGGAAAGTTTCACTTGTACTCTTTCTAGTAGTTTTGTTACCCTGAAAATCAGCATCCGAGTAGGATCCTTTAGGATACCATAAACCCATTTTAGATGTGCTAATCAAGTATCTGAAAATTCTTTTTACAATTTTAAAATGAGATTCCTTTAGGGAAGCTTGAAAACGTGCATACATGCATACAATGAACATGATATCGAGTTTACTAGCAATTAAGTGTAAAAGTGAGTGATTATACCTCGATATTTAGTTATGTCAAATAGTTGACACTCTTCATCCATGTCCAAGTTTGTTGAGGTGCTCATTGGTGTAGATGTAGGTTTTGCATTTTTCATTTCAAATTTCTTGAGATACTCTTTAGTATACTTGGTTTGGCTTACAAATGTACCATGGTCCATTTGTTTGATTTCAAGCCCAAGGAAGAAGTTGAGTTCACCCATCATTGATATTTCAAATTCACCCTGCATGATCTTGGCAAACTTTTTGCAAAGGTTTTCATTAGTAGCCCCAAACATAATATCGTCAATGTAGATTTGCACAATGATCAAGTCATGATTTTCCTTTTTTAAAAAAAAATATTGTATCAACCTTTTCCCTTGAAAAATTATTTTCTAAAAGAAAAGAGCTCAATCTATCATACCAAGCTCTAGGAGTTTGTTTGAGACCATAAAGAGTCTTTTTCAATTTGAATACATGGTTAGGCTTTTCAAAATCTTCAAAACCAAGAGGTTGCTCAAACATAAACTTCTTCCAAAATATTGTCATTGAGAAAAGCACTTTTTACATCTATTTGAAATAGTTTGAAATCATGTATGTATGCAAAAGTCAAAAGCATTCTAATAGCCTCAAGTCTAGCCACAGGTGTGAAAGTTTTATCATAGTCAATGCCTTCCTCTTGATTATAACCTTTTACAACTAATCTAGCCTTGTTTATAATCACAATCTCATCAAGTTTATTTCTAAATACCCATTTTATGCCAATTATTGAATGATTATTGGGTCTAGGTACTAAATCCTAGACTTAGTTTCTTTCAAATTGGTTTGGTTCTTCTTGCATAGCTAAAATCCAATATTCATCAATAATAGCATCATCAATGTTTTTCAATTCAGTATGAGAAAGGAAGGCAGAGTGATTACAAACATTTCTAAAGGAGTTTCGAGTTGTTACACTTTGGAATGACCTTTAGCATACTTCCAATCTTTTGGAAGGTCATCATTATTGCTGGTAGTGATCTCCTTAAGAGGTATTTTCTCTTTTTGTGGCATTTCTTCTTCTTGATGTGGAGTGATATCTTCTTTTGCATCTCCTTCATGATCCTTCTTCACTTTATCATCCAAAAAAAGGTTCTTGAAGGAATCTAACACTTCATAGTCATCAGTACAATCTTTAAGAGAAGGGTTAGATTTATCAAAAATAATATGTATGGATTCTTCAACAGTTTGGCTTCTTTTGTTATAGACTCTATAAGCTTTGCTAGTGTTAGAGTAACCAAGGAAGATTCCTTTATCAGCTTTGGCATCAAATTTTCCAGATTTTCTTTTCCATTGTTCAACATAAAACATTTACAACTAAAAACTTAGAGATGAGAAATATTGGGCTTTCTTCCTCTATACAATTCATATAGGGTTTTCTTTAGAATTAGCCTTATCAAGGCTCTATTCATTACATAGAAAGCAGTATTAAAAGCGTCAGCCTAAAAGTATTAAGGAAGATCCTTTTTATTGAGCATTGTTCTTGCCATCTCCCCTAGTGTTCTGTTTTTCCTCTCAATAACACCATTTTGTTGAGGGGTTCTAGGAGATGAGAAGTTATGTTCAATCCCATTTTCATCACAGAACTCTATGAAGTTATGGTTGTCAAATTCTTCACCATGGTCACTTCTAATTCTCACAATGGTCAAGGTTTGTTCCTTTTGAATGAATTTTTCCAATTTAAGAAAAGATTTGAAAGCTTGATCCTTTTGAGCTGAGAAAAGAGTCTATGTGTACCTTGAATAATCATCTAAAACAACTAGGGCATAGGAGTTGCCTCCAAGACTCTTTGTCCTAGATGGTCCTACAAGGTCTATATAGAGAAATTGTAATGGCTTTGTAGTTGAAACAATATCTTTAGTTTTGAAAGAACTTTTGACTTGCTTACCCTTTTGACAAGCATCACAAAGCCCATCATTTTCAAATCTTATTTTGGGTAAGCCAATCACAAGATCTTTCTTGACTAGTTTATCCAAAAGATTCATGCTGGCATGAGCCAATTTTTTATGCCAAAGCCAACTTTCCTCATTTACACTAATTAAGCATGTAGAGTCTATAGAAGGATCTTTATCAAGATTAATAACATAAATATTATTGATCATTTGACCAACAAGCTTAATTTACTTATCATTGATGTTCTCAACTATGCAATGATATGAATAAAAAATAACTCTATTTCCTTTGTCGCATAGTTGACTAGTGTTAAGCAAATTATGGTTGAGGCCTTCAACATATAATACATTTTTAATGGATGTTGAAGAATTTTTACCAACCTTACCAATACCTTTGATCAAACATTTGTCATTTCCTCCAAAGGTCATTTTGCCTCTTTTTGGAGATAGAGAATGAAACTTGGATTTGTGTCCAATCATGTGCCATTGTCCAAGTACCATTTTTCACTTCTAGTTTTAAGCCAAACCTGCAGAAATTCAACTCTTTTTAGGTACCCAAATCTATTTGGGTCCGTCCTTGTTAGTTGTTCCTTTTACAACTCATTTTTTCTTGTTTCCATTTGGAGTCATTTTCTTGTAGCAGCAGGAGTTGGAACTATGTCCTTTTAAACCATAATAGAAACAAGTAATAAAGGAACTATTTGACATTGTTGTTGGAACAAAAAAATTCTTGAAATATTTTTGCCTAGCTTTAGGTTTGTAACCTATTCTGGCTTTGTCAAAAACACATCTTTGTTTTCCAAGAAATGTGTTCAAATTATCTCTTCTATGTGTAAATATTGCAAGGGTGGTTTTCAAATCCTTATTTTCTTTTTCTAAATCAATGCATCTACAACAAGGATAGTTATCTTTTGAAGAGTTGAATAATGATTTCATGCTTGAATTTTCTTCTATCAAAATTGAATTTTTTTTTTCAAAGTTTAGACTTTCTTTCTTGAGTGTGATAAGATCATTTTTTAAACTTACTCTCAAGCAAAGAAATCTTTTGTTTTGAAATGCTTAGTTTTTTGGCAAGCTGTAAAGATTCATCATACAATTCTTCAAAAGCTTCTTGTAATTCTTCAAATGAATATGAGAGTTCAAAAGGAGTTACCTCTTCATTATCTCTTCCCATGAGACTAAGATTTGTTTCTTCACTTTCCTCCTTATCTGAATTGCTTGAAATGCCCAGCTATATGGCAAATTTTTCAATTTCTTTTGCCATGAGACAGAGGTTAGCTTCTTCATTATCTTCATCTGATTCACTATCTGCCCAGATTGAAGAAACATATGCATTCTTCTTACTTTTGTCATGGCCTCTCTTTTCTTCTTATTCTTTGTTGAGTTGTGGGCATTCCCATTTGAGATGCCTAACCTTTTTACATTTATAGCATGTAGGGCCTTCATTGCTATCTTGGTCTCTTCTTCATTTTCTGGTGTTTCTATCTTTCATGAATTTTTTGAACTTTCTGACAAAGAGGCCAAGATCTTCTTCATTGATCTCTTCTTCTCCATCACTTTCTACTTCTGCTTTCTTGGAGGAGGATGACTTCATAGAGATAATCTTCTTTTTCTTGGATTCATCTTCTTGCCTCATTTCCAGAATTTTTGGCTCATAGTTTTAGATATTTCCAAATAGAACTGTAAGTGATTTCATGGATTCTCCTCTTACCTCCATGATTGTTGTTTACTTAGCTTCCCAAAGACATCTCAACATCTTGGTGGTTTGAGAAGATTCTGCATAAGCCACACTAAGAGCTCTCAAATGGTTAGTGATGTGAGTAAATCTTAATTGCATTTCACTATGCTTTCATGACTCTTCATTTTGAAATTTTCATACTTATTTGTAAGAGTACTAATTTTTGATTCCTTGACTCCTTGAGTTCCTTCATGTGCAACTTTCAAAGTATCCCACATCTCTTTGGCAGTTGTACAACTAGAAACTCTAAAATATTTATCTTGACTTAAGGCACTAACAATAATCATTATAGCTTTAGCATTTAGATGAACAAGTTTCTTTTCTGATTCATACCATTCCTTTTTGGGTATTGGAATACTTTAACCTTCAACAACCTTCAAAGGTATATAGGGTTCATTTTCCACAATATCCTAAAGATCTAGGTTTACTGCATTAAAGATAGTTTCATCTTGATTTCCAGTAGCTATAATGATTACCATTAAAACCAGGGGATTTTGTAAAGGAACTTCCTTCAGGTAAAATACAATCACCAAGACCAGCCATTAAATACTCTTAGACTGTTGAGTCTTTAATCAAGAGCCCAAGCTCTAATATCAATTAATAAGAATGGCTGGAACCCAAGAAGGGGCTGAATTGGGTTAATAAAATTTTTTTTCAAAACTAATTGGAAGTTTAAATAAATTCAAATGCTCAGTAGAAAATTATTGACAGTACAAAACAGAGCAATATCAAAATAAATGAAGATAGAGTGCAATTAACCAAATGTAAAGCTTTAAACAATTAAAGAGATAAGGGAAGGAGATAAACACAGATATTTAAACTAGTTCAGCTTAACCCAGGTCTACATCTAGTCTTCAAGAGCACTTCTTGAGTTTTTCACTACAAACAACAAGTTTATACAAAAGGGCACTTGTGAGCTATTACAATAGAGATCTTTTTCTTCCCAAGGATGTCTCTCCGACTTACAAATTGTTTTCTCTCAAAAACAAACTCAAGGAGCAACTTCCTTGATCAATACACTCAAAGAAAGATGATTGTTTAGAAGAAGCTCTCAAAACAGAGTAAATGATTTGATAGGGGTTGACTTTCTATGAATCTGAAGCACAAAGAATGTTCTACTTGATGATTTGACATTCCTTAAGGCTGATATTTAAAGACCTAAAAGGAATAGTGTCGTTGGAGATGAATCCCAAATTGATTTGCATGATGTCAGCAAGAAATTGCTGTTAGAACATACGAACAAGTGTTGGTAGTCGACCAGTACGGACACGATGGTTGGCCAGTGCCTTCCAGAAGTCATTCATTAGACATGATGGTTGACCAATTACATTACATTGGTTGACCAGTGCTTGCTTTTTGTCAAGGATATAGCTTATGGAGTTAGGTGGTTGACCAGTGGAAGGATGGTGGTCGACCAGTCTTCAAAACTTCAAAAGCCTTTCTATAGTGGAGCACGATGGTCGAACAACGTGCAAAGGGCGGTCAACCAATGTACTGATGTCTTCAAGTACATTGCTTACTAGAGCCCATTGGTCGACTAGTGTGCGGAGGGTGGTCAACTATTGTCTTGTCACACTAAGAAACTTTTGCTTTTGGAGTCTGTTGGTCGACCAGTGAAGATAGGGTGGTCGACCAATGATAAACTGAAATTCAAAAGTCTAAAAAATAAAGTTTCAGCAATTAGTCAATACTCATTTACAATGTACTATTTTAATTTGCTTTGTCATTCATCAAAATCAAATGTTACTTTAGATGCAATGGGTTCAACAGAGCTGTGTTCCCTTGAGTTTCATCACTGAGAGGTACTACTACAGGTTCCTTTTCATCATCATCATTACCCTCTTTAAACTCATCTTCTTCATTAATATCCATGCCCATCTTTCCTCTTTCTCTAGCCCTTCGGATGGTTGCATTCTTAGCAACACTTCTCCAGTTGTTGCCAATCAAAGAGAGGTTCATTCTTCTCAAGGAATTATTATCGATGATGGTAAAGTCCTCCCTAGTTTGCATACTTAGTGTGATGCTAAAAGGTCTAAGAATTTTAGAGATGAAAGTAGCATAAGGGAGGGGTGACTTCGTCCTAACACATGAAGCCATCCTTTGCATCATTAAGTACGATATGTTTAAGGCTTGTCCTTGAAACATACATGCCACACCAAAAAATTCTGGCTTACTCCCACAAGCCCAATTATCAGACTTGTTGAAGAGGACATGAGTAATCACATTTAGTAGACACCTATCACTAGCATCCATGTTGCTCACCCTAATTTCTTGACCAATGTATTCAGGCTTTCTAGTGATGGTTTTATAGGCCTCAACTTTCCCATAAAATGAAGGACTCGGTGAGTTATGGTCATCAGTAAAGCAAAAATCATCCTTTTCAGGTATTGGCAAGTTCAAAATCTCAAAAAAAAAAAATGATTTTCATCCAATTCTATCTTTTCCCCCCTCAATTTAGAGTAAATTTTTCTTTCCCTGACTTTATACTCCATATTAGCAAAAAAAGCTCTCACAACTTCAAGGGACCAATGTCCTTTTTATTTAACAAAGTTTTTCAACCTTAAATTTTCAAGAACTCATATAAACAGCATATTCTTTTTTCGCAAAGTGGTCCCAATCAAGAAATTTACTACCAATGACTCTTCTCTTATCAAAGAGTTCAAAATACCTAGTTCTTTGGTATGAAGAAGAGATTAAGTGCCAATGGGTTGAATGGAGGCAATTTTCATTTGTGCTCTTTTCAAACCAGACCTTGAAGTCATGATTCTTGAAATTTCTTGAGGGTTTTCGTAGAGAATAGGTTGAAAATGATTTTTGTGAAAAAGGAGAGTATGGGACCCACCTTTCTTTCAATTTGGTGTAGGAGGAAGAGGGAGGGGGAAAAAGAGAGAGAGAGAAAGAGATGGACCATTGTGAGGCATCAAGAAAAAAATGAGGGTGTGGGACCCACCTTTCTTTCAATTTGATCTCTCAACCAAAAATAAGTTCCCTTAAGGCCACAATGAAATTTTGGAAATTCTTTTACCTTAGTAAAACACAACTTATACTTCAAATTCCCATTTCACAACACATTTCAATAAAGACTCAAAACTTTATATTTGTTCAGTTTGGTCCCTCCTAGTGTCCCATACTGCCGTGCCTCCACTCTTGCCATCTTCGTGACACCTACTCCTCAACTTTTCCTCTCTAAATCTTGCTCTTCACAAGGGTCCTTACTTATGCCAACCTCAAGGAATTACTTGTTGTTTTCCTTTCTTTTCACTTTAGTCCCTCACTCAGACCTTGAAAAAGTTTCTCTCGTTGCATGTAGAGCGACTCAATTATAGGTACAAACATCACATACTGGACATTTTTATCACCCTTGAAAACCTTTAAGGTCTCACTTATCCCACACAAATATCCACATAAGCACACATATGTGAGATTTAGCCTTAACCTAGGTATCCAAAAACTCAGGTATTACTACTTTGCCTCCTTTTGGTGTCAAAGAGAGGAATTTGAATTGGTCACTGGTCATGTACTTTGAACAACTGCTAGCCAAGTACCACTTTCCACTCTTTTCTTCGAGGCATAGTTACATCACAAATCCAAGTTTTCTTTTTAGGTACTCAAATTTGTTTGGATCCTTCTTGGTTAGATGTTCCCTTGGGTACCTACTTCTTTTTGTTCCCATAGGGAGTATTCTTTTTGTAAAAGCAAGAATGAGAATTATGACCCTTCATACCACTATGAAAACAAGTAGTAAAGGGGCTACTTGACATAGTTGCTTGGATGAAAAATTTTTTGTAATACTTTTGACTAGATTTGGGTTTATATCCCAATCAGGCCTTATCAAAGACACATATTTCATGTCCAAGCATGATGTTCAAGTTGTCTCTTCCTTTGGCAAATTTAGCAAGAGTGTTTTTCAAATCCTCATTCTCTTTTTCTAATTCAGCACATTTGCAACAACAATTTTCATTTGAAGAAGGATGTGATGCTTCTAAACTTGCATTCTCTTCTTGTAAAATCTTGTTATTGCTTTCATAGTCAAGATCCTCCTTGAGTGTAGAAAATGAATTTTTCAATTTCAAAATTTAATTTTCAAGTGAGGAAATCTTTTGTTTTGAAATACATAGTTTCTTTGCAAGTTTTAAAGATTCACAATGCAACTCTTCAAAAGCATCTTGCAATTCATCAAAACAAAGAGAGAGTTCAAGAGAATTTGCCTCTTCATCTTCTTTGGCCATGAGAAAAAGGTTGGTTTTTTCATTTGCTTCCTCTTCATCGCAATCACTATCTCCCCAAATGGAAGATACATAAGCCTTCTTGTTCCCTTTGTCATTCCCTTTCTTTCCTTCTTGCTTTTTGAGGAATTGAGGGCAATCCCACTGTATGTGGCCAAGTTTCTTGCATTCCTAGCAAATTGGCCCTTCCTTGTTTCCATCTTGGTCCTTCCTCTATCTTCTAGTGTTCTTCCTCTTTAAGAACTTGTTGAATTTTCTAACCAAGAGACCAAGGTCCTCATCATTGATCTCCAACTCTTCATCTCCCTCATCACTATCATCTTCAATTGTCTTGGAAGATGATTTAAGGGAGAGAGTCTTCTTCATTGTTTCCTCCTCTTGTCTCATCTCCACAATCTTTGACTCATACTTTTGGAAATTTCCAAAGAGTGCAATGAGGGAGCTCATGGATTCTTCTTTCACTTCCATGATAGCTGTCCTCTTGGCTTCCCATTCTGACGCAAGGCATCTAAGGATTTTTGTGGTTTTGCATATTTGATATAAATGACCATATAATGGGGAATTATTTGATATGAATTAGGCTTACGGTGGTGAGACAAGGTTCATTTACCGTGCCTATCACGTGGCCGAATTTCTGAATGTGATATTAACCCATGGCAATGAAAAAGGAATATAAATCCTTTTATAACTCTGCAAAAAGATGAAGGAATGATGAACCAAAAAATTGGAGCCCTTCAGCTCTAAGAAAAAGTAAAAAAAAAAATTGAAATGATATATACTGTTGACAGAAAAATTCTTGAGCAAGTAATGAGAAAATACATTAGTAATATCGTGGTGGAGCTCATCTTATTAAAAATAATGACTTTTAAAAAATGATAGACCAAACTACTAAAACGAGAAAATTGTTTAGAAAAATTGGTCCGAAAGAGCAATTAAATTGACGGAAGACTCATATATCCTCTTTCTAATATCAATATTGAAATTTTTTTCATGAATAAAGATAAGTAAAAGATAATTATTCTATATGCTTAAAATCTGCTTGTTCTTGCTCCCTATTGCCTCTTAACAAAGCAGGTTTTTTTTTTATTTCATTAATTATTTCAACAGGTGATACTTAACATTACTAACTTTCCGCCTAATTCTTTCAATATTTTGATATTATCATGTTCATAAATGCATCTTATATGGTATATCATAAATTTGTCTTTTGATTTAGAATGTTATAATAACTTTAATCATTATAATTGTTTAGCCAGATGATAAGATCAAATTTTTATATAGTATATGTATCTTATCGTGTTGAAACAAATCAACAGACAAGTATAGAAGTATATACTTGTCTTAAATAAGAAGTGGGTTCTTGCGTCAAAAATAACTCCAATCAGTAATTAATTCATTTTGTAGCTCCTAGTGTGAGCTAGTATATAATTGATCAGAAATAATTCCAATCAGAGACTTCATTTTGTAGTTCCTAATGGTAACATGGCAAATTTACTCAACAAGTCTAAGCGCAGCACTAATGTGAACGATATCTTAGCTTCACAATCTTAAGAGGTCCGTTTCCCAGCGTTGGATATACCAAATCGAGTTCTTCTCGTTATTGCAGTTCCTTTCCCTTAATCTCCTCTAAGCTATAAGCCTATAGCGCGAAAAAAATCAATTTCTTTTTAAATTAAAATTTTATTAATACATTGCTGCGATAAAAAATAAAAAAATATAAAATAATATTAACACAAGAGGGCGAAGAAAGAGAAACGACAGTGTGGGGAGGAATCATTGTGCATAAAATCACTCATTCTCTCGCTCAAATGCACGTATGATGGTGCAACCACTGTCGCCTCAAATTTCCAGTCTTGTTTCTTTTGCTCCCACTTCTGTTCGCTACCACGGATGCCGAGAGGGAGAAATTTTACGACATTTTGATCAAGATTAGTCGGCAAAATGCTCGTGCTGGATGACAATCTTGTAAAACGCAAAAGGTGAAAGAGGAAGAGAGGTACGGAGCTCCATTCTTATTCAAGAATCATATAGACTTGTTTTTCTTGAAACTTTATTCCACTTGTTAATTTCTCAGTGATGTGAGCTCATCTTCCTATCATATGCATGTTTGAACCACAAGCAGAACGGAAACTATGCAATGGTTTAAAGTTTCGAGAATGATGCAACATTCTCTTTTAGAATTTGAATAGAATTTGAAGTATGAAAAAAAGGTATGCGGGTGGCATCTCCACTGATTGATTCTGAGTGTGACTCTGGCGCATTCAATATATCATGCTTAACCCCAGTTCACCCTAGAAAACTGATATTGTCGGAGAACGGATAACGTTAAATTGGGACATAAGAATTTCCTGTCTCTGATTTAATATAGAAAAGAGTTCATTAATTGATTTCTTTTATATAAATTAAATTTGATTCGAATTTGGAACTTTAATTGAATGCCTGTTATTTGGCAAGAGGTTCTGTTCTTGCCGTTTTTTTCTCCTTTGTTCCGTTGTTAAATGTGGATCGATCCAATATGGTGGTAAGACATTGATCTTTCTTTCTTATATTCTTAGTTTCTACTAGTTGGTTTTTATCTTCCTGATCTGACAAATGTATCGATCTGCATTTCCATTTCTATTTTTGGTGTCCAATTCTCCTCCACCTAATTTTAGGCTTCTAGCTTGTCCCTTTTGTTGACTACATTGTGTTTCAAAGGTGACTTTACTTCCTGTTCCATCGATCTGTTTCTCACTTTCTCTTATTGCAACTCCTAGTCTGGTATCACGTGTTTTAAATTCCAAATTTATTCAGTCATGGTAAAATTATTACAATATTTAATACGTTCTCTAGATTGGCTGCTCAACTTTATGTTATAATCTTCTACCAAGGTTAAACTACCCAGTTTATTTGTTAATTGTATCAATTATATTCTTTTTTCTTTTACCTTTTTTCCTGATTTGCTTTGGGAACTTTGACATTGCAGTGAGACCAGTTTGAGGTACATTTCCATCTATAATATGTTACAACGTGAAGTACCAAAGAAGGAATCACTTATGGAGTTTTCCTTATTTGCTTTGGGAACTTTGACACTGCAGTGAGACCAGTTTGACGTTCATATCCGTCTGTATTATGTTACAAGGTGAAGTATCAAAGAAGGAATCACTTATGGAGGAATCCTTTCTTCAGAATCCTTCAGAAATGGTTAGTAATGAAAGAGATGAAATCAAAGGCCACCTAGAAGAACTTGATGATGAAGCTGAGGATGAAGAAGAGGAATCAAGTGAGGAACTAGAAGATGATCCAGAAGAGAATTCTGTTCAAGAAGTGGAGCAGAAGCAGCTAGAAGAAACAACTCTTGACCCAGGACTCTACAAGAAATTGAGGGAAGTGCCATGTTATGAAGTTCCAGATAGCAATCAGTTGTCACTTTATTATTGGAAAGATGACCAGTCTGGAGAACCATTCGAGGATCTATCTGAAGTATCTTTGTTGAAGCAAAGTTCTGGGTGGAATGAACTAGACAAAAACGATGATGGCGGGCTAAATGAAGAAGCGGAACAAAAGCAGCTAAAAGAAACAATTCTGGATCCAGAACTGGATACAAAATTTGGGGAAGCATCAGTTAATGAGGGTCCAGTATGCTCTCCAGAGTCATTTTATAAATACAACCATGGTCAGACTCAAGAATTATTTGATGAGCTATCAGAAGTGTCAGTTTCATTTAAAACTTCTGACCGTGATTGTGGTAAGTGTGACCACAAATCAGGACCAGTCAAACAATCAAATGATAAGAAGAGGTGTCAGGATGTTGCATCTGGTACATCGACTCCAGTGCCATGTTATCAGTCACAGAAGAAGTGCAAACAGGGGGGATCTTTAGGTCCAAAAGCAGAATCAGTGCCTTCGGGTCTGGAGCTCAATAATGACTCTGTGACTGCTGGGGCACCTATTGATAAATCTGCTTCTAAAGAAGGTGGTACGGGAAGTTCTGGAAAACGAAGGCACAACAGATGGGAACAACAGCCTGACGGTGATCAGATAAAAGATTATCAGATTTGCAAAAGGAGGAAAACCAGATGGTCCAGTGATAACACTCAGATAAAAATGATGGGCCCACTTCAGCTGCCCGACATCACAAAAGACTTTCTTGTGGAATATGAGAAGGATCCAGAATTTCAGGGGCTGAAAGCTGAGCTTCTTGAGATTAATAGACAACTGCAAAGACCTCTTAATGATGATAGGCCTGAGGAGGAAAGATCTCCTTCCCCAGAACCAATTTATAATGACCTTGGCATCAGAATAAATACACGGGAAATAAGATTCTGTCAGAAACTTGTGCAGAAACGTCAAAATATCATCTCAAAGTTTATCAAATCAAACCCAACTTTCAAACCTCCATCTGATTACAAGCCTCCAAAGCTCTTCAAAAAACTTTACCTACCAGTGAAACAATATCCAGAGTACAATTTTGTTGGCCTTATAATTGGCCCTCGAGGAAACACTCAGAAGAGAATGGAAAATGAAACCGGGGCTAAGATTCTTTTAAGAGGTAAAGGCTTCTCTAAAACACCCAGCAAATCTTCCTCTGGTAAAGAAGATTTACATGTATATATAGAAGCAGACAATAAAAAATCACTGGATGCAGCAGTTGTTATGGTTGAGAAACTGCTGATTCCAATTGAAGGAAGAAATGAGCACAAGAAGGCTCAATTAAAAGAGCTGGCCATGCTGAATGGAACAGTTGATGAAAATTTGTGCAGTTTTAACAGTGATGAGGGACACTGGCCTTATGCCTGCCCTAGCCTTGGATCAACTATCAAAATGAACTCATGTGACACTTGTGGTCTCAACAGTCATTTAAAACTTGCCTGTCCCTCTACACTATCTACACAGAACGATTCTGTGCTCAGTTCTGGATTTGGCTTTAGTCTCAGTTCAACACAGAATAGACAAAAGAGGCCTGAAAAGAAAGCAGTGATGAATAATCTTTATGTTGGTAATCTGCCTCAAGCAATTGATGGTAATAGATTGTGTGAGCTGTTTTCTCCATTTGGTAAGATCACTGAAGCAAAAATTATTAAGGATCGAGCCACTGGAAGCAGTAGAGGTTATGGCTTTGTCAAGTTTGAGAATGCCATGGATGCAGCAGCAGCTGTAATTCATTTGAACGGTTTGAAATTGGATGGGAGGGTTTTGAAAGTAAGCATAGCTGGGCTCCTGTCGCATACTGAATCCCTAGACTTGAACGTGCTCCCAAAGCACTCATGGCTTACTGGCACATCTGAAAATATCCCAAGTCGAACAGATTGCTCTGGTCCATTACATTTTATGCTGCCATCACATCAAACTTCACTTCATGACTGCAGCGGCATGAATATGTTTTCATCCATTATCAACTCACGGTATGGCGGTCTTAAGAAGGATCTAGGCTTTACTCCTCCAAGCTACACCTCAAGCCCATCTGATTTTGGTAATTCTAGTAATATGCATTTCTCATGCAACTTTACAGATCAAAGTTTGTTCTCATCAGGTACTTAAATTACACAGAATCCTGGAGTTTCAGGCAATAATATCAGTCATTTTTCATGACACCAACTTTCAAAACAGCTATACTGCCCATTCTGATAATGGATCAGAGCAAGATATAAATTCTTTCCTTCCTTCACCGCACAATATGGAGTTCTGAGCACTTAACTGAGTGGACATTTCTGTATATTAGTCTGTTCTTGACTTGTGACTAAACGAAGAATTGTATTCTTCAGCAACCCTTATATCCTCTTTAACTGAAAAATTTCCCCTTCCCATCTCTTTCTCTTCCTTCTTCATATGCTAACAGTGACAATTGCAATGAAAAATAGGAAAACTATGGATCAACTACGTGTCTTATTTTCATGTTACTGCTTTTCTCAGTATATGGGTAGGTTTTGGGGAGAATCAGGTCGACCCCAGCTGCCTCGATAAATCTTTTGTATGTTTTCATTACAAAACCTTTGTAGGTAATTGAACATCTTGAGATTTCACAAAGCCAATATTGTCATATGCCAGTTTTCAGTCTGCTCCATTGCGTTGGTTGATGCGGTTTGCTTATTATAGTTGTTCACTAGCAAGTTATCCGTGCAATGTATGCATAATGATGTTATACTAATACAAAATTATGTATAAAAAGTGTCAATTCATACTTTAAATAAAGGATTATTTACATATGCGATATAACTATATATTAAACATTTTAATAAAAAATAACTTAGTATTTTGTAAGATATATATATATATATATATATATATATTCTGATCACCGTGAATTTTAATCATGAAAAAAAAAAAGAATGAAACGGTTACTTATGCCGGTGATGAATATGATTATTTTTGGGAATTTCAGTGGAGTTAATAAATTATTTTATAGATGAATTAAACTAACTAGTTGAATTATAAATTTTTGAGCTTCGAATTTGGATCAGAATTTTAATACGAACATGTTGGAGCTATTGTTTTTATTAGAACTATTAAAACAACAAATAATTTGGTATATACAAGACAGAAGAAGGTATACATACATATATATGTATACTTACACATGTTAAAATTATTAAAAGAAGAAAAAGGAAGAAAGAGGGAGCAGGAAGGACTAAAATGAAATAACAAGAGGGACCAAAGTGTTATATAATCGGGGGTTGATTCTTAAGGGGGAAGTTCTTCGGGGAGTCGCATGTGAGCCATACCCATATGTAGCGGCAAGTGGAGGAATGAACAAGATGAATAGTTAGTTGCTACTTGCCATGGTTGACCCTTCTAGAGGGGAGGGTCATGCCCATGCAGTTAAGCCTGTAAATGCAGTGGGCAAGTCTAATTCAAACGGTTATAACTTTTTTCATTTGAACTTTTTTTTTAACAAATTATATATCATCAGAAATTTTTTTGAGTCTAATTTCAAATGAGATAAGTGAATCCCTAAGGTGGATTGCTTTGAATTGGTATGCTTGAAATGTGAGCTAGGTAGTAATTAGTGTATTAGTTGGAAATCATGTGTGTTGTGTGGACATGAGGGTGTTCATTCGTGACGTGAATAGTTAGGTGTTAGTATGTTCTTGAGGATTTAGACTATAGCACCAAAACCCTTGTAAGTGGGTTGTGCCAGTAGGTCAAGCGTTTGGGAATGCCTGAGTTGTATATGATTGAGAACTTGTGAGGAAATGTGAAGAAATCTTGAAGGATTTTGTGGTTAGTATACCTTGTTCCCTTTAAGGGTATTGTAACATCCAGGTCTTAGGGGTCTATAATTTATGTGTGTGTACCATTGTGTGATACTTGTGGTACCAAAAAAAATTTTATGTGATGTGGCTATTAATTTGTTTTGTGCTTGAAATGTTTGGTATTTGGTCAAACTCTATTATCTTGTATTGGTATGGACTTGAGGTGAAAAAGAAATATATGTTGTGTTGTTGGAAATTGGTGAGTGGTATCTTTTCTTTTAAAATTCTGCTCAAGTGTGAGAAGTGTCGACCTTGGGAGTAAAAGTCATGGGAGAGGGAGGGAATTTTTCAAATTTCCTTATAATGAAGATATTGGTTCCTGAAGCAATTTTTATTCATACTCTACTTCTCCCCATTTCCTTTTCTTCAGCACTCTCATCTCCTCCATATCACAAATCACCTCCTCCTTGCTTTCTCGTCAAATCCTTGGTTGTGTTTGTTCTCTATGGTTCTTCTCCATCTAGGTGACTTCTTGAACTTGTAAGTGAACCCTTCTCCATCATCTCTTATCCTTTTTTGCATAGAGGAAGATTTGGGCAAATTTCTGGGTTTGAGGGCTTGGGTGTGGTTCTATGTTGTTCTCTGATGATTATGTGACACTTGAAAAGAGTTTGGCAGACTGACAACAATACTAGTAAAAGAGGATATGCTTTGAAGCCATGAAGAGAAGATGATATAAACCTTAGATCAGAAATGATATGGTAAAGAGGACCGAGTTCTAGCAAGTGATGTGCTAGAAGAAGTACAACTAAAGACTAAAAAGCGGAAAGGAATTTTGTAGGACTGGGTAGCCTCAGTAAGGTAGGAGTTAGTGGTTGTTGAAATTCGGGGACCAAATTTTTTTAAAGAAAAAGTAATGTAATATCCCAAGTATTACGATGATATAAGAAAGAATAAGTTTCAACATATGAAAATTTTTTTTTTTGGGTAAATGAGTACACGAGGGTAATTTGAGAAATTCTCAAAGAAATTATATCCCATATTTATGTATTTAAATGATTTCGTTGCCTGCCTTAGAAGTGCATGAAGTGTTGTTGACGCTTATATGGTGTGAAATGATTTAAGGACTAAAATGAAAAAGAAAGTGTGTTGGGGTTGTCTAGTCAAGGACGCCTAGCATGATTACGTGATGCATGTGATACTTAGATGAGAATAAGCTAAGTGAAAAATAATTAAAAATGGTGTTATTACACTAACCTAGGCCTGCATTTGATTAATTAATTAGGGGTTAATAATGAATTAAATTAACTATATGTAAATAAAATAACACCACATAAAGGTAAAGTGGCGTGTAAAATAAAATGATGTAGGTCGATTAAATTAATTATATAAAAGGGACATGAGGTGTTAGGGAAGAATTAGGAAACAAAAATTAGAATAGGATTAGGCAAATTAAAAGGAAGAAGTGGCGCGTAAAGGTAGAGAAGGACAAGGAAAAAGAAATTAATAAAATAAGTGTTAATATGGTATTGGGAAAGAAAAATAGAAGATAATATAGTAGGATTATAGTAGGATTATGAAGGAAAAATAAAATAAATACGTTAAGAACCCTAAGAAATAGGCGTGCACCCTTATAAATAATACAAGTAATATAAATAATAAAATAAGAAGCAATGAAATAAAATAAATAAAATACAAGAGTCCTAAAATAACACTTAACCTAGAATTCAAATTAAAATAAATAAAAGAGTCTTACTTGGCCTACTTAACCTAGGAGGTGGCGGCCAAAACCATAGCCACATCCTAGGCATCTCTCTTTCAAATACATGAAACCCTAAATGGTTTCTCACCAGTCCAACACATAAGGAAACCCTAGGTGCCCTCTCTCTCACACACACATTCAAACACTTGGAACCCTAGAACAAAATAAGAACCCTAGACGTCATACTTGATCTAAACCCTAGCCTTCACCCCACTCCCACACGTCACCCTAGAGAGTCCTTGGACCCTCACACCTTCCTGATCTCTAGAGAAATCTTAGTTATCGGTTACTTTTTCCAACGTCAAGAACTCCAAAGTTCAAAGTACGTAACAACAACTTAAATTAGTCGTAACTCTCTCAATCAAACTCCATTGTTAGAAAATTATATATCAATGAAAAGCCCTTTGAATCTAGTTTCTAACAAGATAAGTTATGTTTAAACATTCCTTACTAATTGGGAGATATGATCAAAAAAGTGACCAAAGGTCAAAAGTAATAATAAACAGTTTTCTTATTTCATAGTTTTGACTTTTTCTCGCAACCCTTTTTGTTGTAGTTGTTAGGAATTAATCTCGGAACCTTACACACACATATTTTCTCTCTTTGAATAACATGTGAAACCTGATAAATGTAGCATTAGAATCCAAGTAAGTGGAACGATTCTACTTTAACCTAGTCTTAAATATCACATATTATGTTTGTATGGTTGAAAGTAGTTTTTCGAGAATTGTAGAGTATTGTGGTTAAGTTATAGAATAAGGTTGAACTCCTATTTTGTGCATAAGAGATGAAAAAACATAGGTAATTTCATATATCACATGTTTAAATTGAAAACTATGAATTGTATTTTGCGTATAAAGACTAGCTAGGCATGCTTTTATTAAATTATGTGTACATACCTTTGGTTTGGATTATTGTATGCTTGCCTTGGATGTGATTGGTATGGGATGGTAACCCCCTCTTGACAAGGTAGAGGCCCAAGTTGAGCATTGTCTCCCGAGGGGTGTCTTGACCGGTGAGCGTGGGAAACGACAACTCTCACAGTGGCAAGTTCAACCCAGGCTTCCCCATCCTACAGTGAGAGGAAATTGGGGAGCTTGGGTTGAGTATTGACTCCCGAGAGGTGCACTACCATTGATGAGTATCACGCTCGTTGGATGATGTGATTGCTGTGTAGATTAATTGCTATGTGTTCTTATTTTGCATACTCTTAGTTTGAGGTTGTGACCCGAAGAGCATATTTGCATAATTTGTAATACTTTTAGATTTTGTTACAGTAGTATTAATTCACTCACTGAGTTATCATAACTCATATCTTCTGTGGTTTATTTTTCTTTTATAAAGCCGGTTATCGCCACAGAACACCCACTTGAGGAGTGACTATACTTGTTGTGGATCTTCCCGTTGTTGGGTAGGCCTTATCCGTTGGTTTTTGTTGTGTCTATAGGTCGCCCTGTAGTTGCTTATAGATAGTGTTTAATTGGTTTAAATTCTATTTATTCAAATTTGTCAAATTTTGTTTATTTGAATAAAACAGAACATTTAAATTTAAAGTATGATTATACTTCTTTATTTTAGAAAAAGGAATTCATGTTTTACATACATGAGGCGACATTAAATTTACTATATTATTAGTTAATTTATTTGCTTTAAAATCATGGAACCTCCACGTTGATGGCTATAATTCGTGGAGTGGATCAGACTTGCAATAACCTCCACATTGATAGTTATAATTCGTGGGGTGAATCAAGAGTGGATTAGGCTTACGGCAATAGGGAAGCATTGTTACTATAACGGTCACGTGTCTGTAAAGCAGGTCATGAGAGAGCCCACTCTGATACCATGAAGAAATGTTATTCACTCCATTTGAGATTTACATGTTGTGTAGCCTAAGGTATATACACAACTAGCTGGAGAAATTATAGGGTGGTCAATCCACCTTAATCCTACGGATACTAATCAAAATCAATCCTCCTTAATTCTAGGGATCCAAATGAGAATCATAATATTTACATAAATAGAGAAATCCTAATTGAACACAAGCTATAAAGACAAGATCTGCCATAATGACATAATCCCGTATGGTCCACAGATTATGAACACTACATCTATAACTCTACTAATTTCATTAGCAAGTTGAGAATGATGCTTACTTCTGGCTAAGATAAGAATTTCAGCTTCTATAATCTATACATGACTTCAGATAAGGGGTATGCCCAGGTTAGACTAATTTGGTGTTTTTTTGATAGTTTGCGCTAACATAACACAACCAAATCATAGTAGAAATAAATTACGGTCTGTTATTACGGAAGTAGAAATATACCACAGCAATCTTTTTATTCCAAGGACTATATAGAAGCGCATTAGCTAGCAGGATATATAAAATATAATCCCATATGTCAGTGATCAGCTGCCTAGTGCCTCTAAATGAGATACATCTCATGGTTTAATAAGGATGATTAAACCTCAGAATAACTCAAATTAAACACTAACCATTAATTATTGATCAAACTATGACATTCAAGCATACCCTAGTTTTAAAGTCAGAACATCTCTGACATTTTCTCGATACATTCACAAAGAACAATCTATCTCACCGGTTGCTGCAGAATTGTATCCACAGTTTTGCAAGAGTACTGCGAGACAATTCAACCATTACTTTTTATCTGCGTCAACAGTAGAAGGGGCTTCATCACTTTTAACAGCTGCAGCTTCTGATGCAGGATTTGCAGTAGCTGCAGCATCAGGAACTGATTCTGACGGTTCACCGCTGGACTCTGCTTGGGTTACTGGTATTGATCTTCTGATAGTGCCAACCTTTACATACTTACTCATAAACTTGTATACCCAGTCCTGCAAGGCATCAAGTTCAAATGGACCAAGACCAGAGATATCCCCAGTCAAATCTTTCTCCTCAAAAGACATCTTTGCTAAAGCTCTGCTAGCATCTTTGCCAGCAAAAAGAGCATAGGGTCCACCTGGTCCATAAAACATCCTAGAAAGACACATAAAGGGCTAGATAAGAAGCTATAATAGTAATCCAATAAGGGGACTAAAAACTATAAGGTGCTCTTTGGTTTTCCCAAGTGGCTGGAAATCTATTTAGATATGACAAATATGAAAATTTATATCTATATTTTGCATATGTCCTACATAATAGAGGGATAATGATTATTTTATATTCTCAAGCTTAAAATTTATATACATGGATTTCAAAGAACTTGAAAAAAATTAGGATTTCATTAATATTTTGCAAGACAATGTGACCGGATTGTCAATCTGAACCATATATTATTTTTCTTTCACAACAGTAGACGCTTGGATAAGGCATTTATAAGTAAAATAAAAAAAAAATAATATCACTGTACTTATAAATTAGCATCAATCAGGGCATAATAATGAATTTATGATCTACCAATTTCCTTCACCGCTGCTGTCAAGGTCCAAAGATATACAGACATATGTTGGAATTTGGAAATAACAGACAGCAGTATGCTGGCTGGCATGTAAAACTTTAGGAGGGGTTACCTTCCCTTAAGAAATAAATCAGTATAAGGAAAAGAGGGGGCTGTTCATTTCTTTAAGAAGGTTCCTTCCTCCATATCGAGCTGAGTTTCACCAGACTTTAATATCTAATCTAGTTAACTAGAGCAAATCATGTATACACCGTTGCAACAACAATCAAGTATGCTTCTAATGGATAACGTACACTATGAATAATGACAAAGACACATGCTCTCATAAGCAGAAAGTGTCCAAAAATATATCAGTTTTAGATGAATCTACAGGCAGTCAGATTGCAATGGACATACCCAAAGCGAACATTTGATTGATTCTAAAGGATGCAAGCAATAAGCAAGAATTCATACACAGCATGTGTCTGAGATGCTCTTGTTATCCATTCATTCTTTTATCCATTACTGGCATTGACTTAACCAAGAGACATAAATGATTCACGTTTTAAATTCACATATTAGTTGCTCATAGGGTGACTTGTTTTGGATAATAACTCCAACCCTACAACTTCAGAACTTCCAAACTGGGGTCACCCTATCATTCATGCATACATCATGAAGACAATTACATTTAAAGTGGAAGATTATAACTCACTTCAGAATTTTAATACCAATATAGCATCAAATTTGACAAAAGTTGCCCATTCGTAGACAAGGACACTTTCAATATGTCTTA
Source organism: Biancaea sappan (assembly GCA_037074585.1). Lineage (NCBI taxonomy): Eukaryota > Viridiplantae > Streptophyta > Magnoliopsida > Fabales > Fabaceae > Biancaea > Biancaea sappan. Next base: position 68,199,112 of record CM073492.1, read on the forward strand.
TAAGCAACTTGAGGGTATGCCTGGCTGCAAGGTTGTTAAACTCACATGTAAACTTGTGAGGGAGAGGTGAACTCGTAACATAAACTCATAAGAGCTTAAGTATGTCAATAAACAACTACTACAATACATATCCCACCAGGAAAAAAAAAGAAAAAGAAAACGCAATATAAAGTTGTAGACATTATTCAATTTATCACCACAAGCAAACACCAAGACGAGACAACACTGAAAACAAAAATTAAAAAATTAAAAAAAAAAAATAATCCAGCGCCAAGGCCTAATGTAATGCTAATAGCTAGTATAAATTTCTAAGACAAACACCAACTCATCCATATTTCATATCGTATATTATATTTGCCATTATCGATTAAATAAACAAACCTGCATCCAAAACCAAATTATCCCAAAATTGTTGCAATTCAGCCATTTCTTGGAGTCCCCTATGATTCTAATATAACAAAGAAATATAAAAATTCTATCTTGTCCATTATTAAGCATAGTAAATGAAAAGAAACAAAAACACAAGTCTAAATTCATTTCGTATTCCCCTCACATCTGGACAAATAAAAGATTTGGTAAAAAGGTGCCAAAAAAAAAAAGCAATTTAGGTAGCAACTAGCAAGAAAGAACGGAATCAAAATGACAGAAACCCAATATTTCATACATCATTACCACAATAAAAACTTTTATTTACATTTCATATATAAAAAAAGTTAAATTACGGGTTCAGTTCTTATAATTTCACTCAACTTTTAATTTGGTCCCTATAGTTTAAAAATTTGTAATTAAGTCCTTATAGTTTCACAATTTTTAATTTAATCCCTATTATTAAAATTTTGTCAATATTTTGTTAAATTTTGGTAATATGACCAATTATATATCATCTTTAAATTGGAATATACATGACTTCAGCAAATTTGTCCTAATTATTTAATATAAGTTGCATTACATGTCATATATATGAGTTAATATCACTTAATTATCACCTTTTTTTTTTGTTGGCATAAATCATGTATATTTAGAGTTTTAATATGCATATGGTTAGCCACATTAGTAAAATTTAATGAAATACCAACAAAAGTTTAATAGCAAGGACTAACTTAAAAATTTGTGAAACTGTAAGAACTCAATTACAAATTATTAAACTATAGGGACTAAATTAAAAATCAAGTGAAACTATAAGGACTAAAAGAATAATTTAACCTATAAACAATTACAAGCCTTAGCTCGGATGATTTCAGAATGCTTCCAAAGACCCTTCACCAACTCATTCAACTTAGCACCCCACTCACTTAATGAACGATGGCATACATTGCCATAAGATTCTACAGCACGCTCTTCATTGTGACTGCTTCCAGACCAAAACTCCTCCCTCCTCCTCTGCTAGAAGTTCTTCTTATTAGCACTGGCTCTATCCTTACTTGAGCTTCAAAGAAACCAATAGGCAGCACTGGAGGAGCAACTACCCTAACCTACCCACTGCTAGCAGTGCAATGCCCGTGCCTAAATACTGCTGCTGTGAGAGTATCAAGAAGATTCATGCGACAATGCGAGAAGCCTAGTTGCTGTATGTTCATGCACAAGAAACTGAGAACAAGAAGGAAGGAGACTGATTTCGGAGATTTTCTTGATGCAATTCATCTGTGCGTTTAGGCATTTCTCTCCTTGTGGACTGGGCATGAAATGGGTTGAGACATGATAAGAAAAGACTGGAAAACACATACACACACAAAAACCAGTCCATTTCCTGTCTTGCAACAAACTCATGAACTCCCCAGTAGAATCATAACTTTGCTGTGATTATGGTCTGTGTTCAACCATTTTCATGTTTACAACCGAGCCAACACGAATTGCCTATGTGAACTCGTAAAATTGGCCGGATGGAATCTAATGATTAAAACACAGCTTAAGACTAAATACATCCATCACAGTCAATCCTCCATTTTTTACAACATTCCCATTTTCTAATTCGACCAAAAAAATGAAAGTTGGTCAATAAAATGAAAATTCATAATTTGAGAGGCATATCCTATTTGATCATTCGGCTACATCGATAGCTGCCACCAGCAACAAGAGCAACAAGAGAAACAGAAGGAGCCACCCTTAACATAACAAAATTAAAATATCTTCTAATAAACTAACCTTCCAAATCAGACAAAAGCTTATCAATCAGTAAAAAGGCACAAAAGATCCTCATAAAAGCGTATGCGTTGAAAGATGAGAGAGAGAGAGACAGATGAAAAACAGGTAAAGTATAAAATAGTTCAACAAAAGGAGACCCAAAATAATTTCAATTTGATTTTCTTATTCAGCGTAAATTGAAAATACAAAACACCCAGAAACCAGAGTGATCGTTGACCACTTAAAAAGAATCACAGAACCCAAATTACCTAGAAACAATCCATAATCTTCATACTAAGAGCATAAAAGTAAAAGTTAAAGAAGAATCATGCCTGCTCTGAGACACATCATAGATCTGACCCTTGATAGCCATGAGCAAAGGCTTCTTGGGATCGGAGCCATCGTAGGCTTTGAGCTCCTCCTCTGTGATCTCACCAAGCTGAACTGGCGGAGCCAGAGACTGCATCTGCTCCTCAGTTGCCCTGCTGGGCCTGGGATGATGATCAGACGACCCAAATAGACCCGAAACAACAAAATAAACGGCGAAAAGCATCGCAAGGATGGTGAAGAAAGTGGCTGGAGAGAAGCCCGTGTAGGCTTCGATGGCTTCCTTCAGGTTCTCCCACAGTTGAAGAGCCATGGCCGCTTGCACTCTGTTAACCAGAATCAAGCAGAATACAAGAAGAATATGAAGGATGAGATTTTGATATCATGCACCTGTGTCCTCAGGGTTTGGTCGTGCTTCTTGTTTGAAAGGTATGTATATTTTACCCAATGTTTCCGAAAATTAATGATCAATTTTTTATTTTTAAAATATAAATAATTTAATAATTTAATATTTTAAATATTAGAAGTATATGTTCTGGCTTTTTCGAAAAAATATACTTCGCACTGATGCATTGTCCACTAACTTCTTCTGGGACTTCAAACTGTTCTTTTTTCAAAATTTATATAAAACTCTTAGGATCTTCAAAATTACTACAGGACAACTCATATAATTTTACTACAGGATCCCTTTTCAAAATTTCAAATTCTTGCATCGACAATTTATAATAATAATAATAATAATAATAATTGCTACAGGAAAACTCGTAATTTTATAAAAGTTTTGAAGATCTTAAAAGTTTTAGATAAAATTTGAAAAAGGAACAATTTGAAATTCCCAAGAATCTCAGGGTCAACCTTGAAAATGAATTAATATTAAACCAAAGTTTTGGATGAAATTTTGTGAAAAGGGACTAACTTTAAAATCTAGAAATTTTGGAGCTTATTTCTTAAGGGACCATTTTAGTATTTTCAAAATGGCTTGTAAAGTGAGAATCAAATTTTGAAAATAGGCCATTTGATATTCCTAATGTCTTTTGGCGACCAAAATAAAAAAATGATTTCAAAAACTTGGCAAATATGAAAGTTTGAAAATGGTTGGGACTAAATTAAAACAATGTTTCTAAAGTGTGAGTCCTAAAGAAATTTAAGCCAAAAGTCATAAAATAAAAAGAAAAGAAAAAGAAGCAGTAGAAGGCCATAGTAGGCGTGGGGCTGAATTGTGCATTGGATAAATTATGATCAAATGGCTATAAATTCAAATTACAGTAACGTTAAGATAACTAATCTTGATCCTATTGGAGGGGGTTGTAGTTATGGTAACCTAATATACCTTCCTTTATGCTTGTGTTATTTTTGAACATGAGGAACTAAACGAATCCATGATAGGTTGCTAACTCTTTTAATCTCTCATCTAATTACTCTTTGATTCCATTATTATAATATGCCCCCTCTTCTTAATTCCTTGAGACTGATCTAGTTCTGTCTTCCACTGTTCAAATTATACCAGGTATTTTTACCTTTAAATAAATTACTCTCTCTTAATTATGACGACCCTAAGAATTTTGCCACTTATTTACATAGACTTAATAGCAGGAATGAAATTCTTAAAATTATTGGTGTAACATATATTTTTCACTCATGCAAGAGTCTTTTAAAGGTATACGTATGTCTATTACGTTTACAATTAATTAACTATCAAAATTTTATAGCTTAGTTATACTTCTTGTCACACCCCAAAATGGAACCATGATTGGCACATGGTGATCCCCTTATCACTGTCGTAAGCCTAACACAAAACACAATCTAGCACACAACATAAAAATAGCACGAGGAATCCATGTCAAGATGATATGATGATTTTTATAGAATAATTATTATATATTCAAGAAATATTCTTTTATCACAACACTACTTGTTTGGGGAAATATATTTAATGCATGAATGACAAGATAATCAAAGAGTAATATACAAACAATACAAGATCCTTAGGTGTTCTATCTAACTATAGAGCGACTCAAACCCATAAATACTGCAAAACCATAACCACCAACCCAAAGCCAAAAGGGTTGTGAACTCAAAGGCTTTGCTACTTGTGATATCCGCGAGAAAATTTCTTTTCATGTCTGTTCGTTTTATCTTGTATAACTATATAATTTACATTATCTTAATTAAGTGTGGAAAATTAAACGAGTTTAATGGACATGCATGGATTGTGTGGCGTGTTGATGTTTCACTTGAATTATGATAGGGATTAGAATATTAAGGTATGGATGATTGTGATGCCATGTCAGTAACACTGTTCTTAGTGGTGAATAACATGGGGTACATGTGGCATTTGTAGTTGGAGTTAAATAGAAGGAAATTTGAAAGTCAAATCAAATAAGAAATTAAAGGTGACTCAAATGGGTGAATCAAATTAGGAGACATGCATAATTAATAATTGGATAAATTAATTGAAATCAAATATAATAAGGGCGCACCAATTTAATGGAATCAAATAAAAATAAAGTAGAATGAGATTGATTATAGTGAACAAGATAAATAGGGCAAGTTTTAGCAAATCAATTATAATAAGCATGACTTAGGTGTACTCGTTAGTTCAAGAGTATACTCAAGGGGGGTGAATTGAGTATATGCAATTTTTTATAAAAGAAAATTTTTTTCTTTAAAACTAATTAGGGTCCACTTATATAACTAGGGTCCAGTTAAATATAGGATGAAAATGTTATAGAATGAAGGAGTACTTATTTGAAAATCTTGAGAAATAAGAATCTATTGGATTTGTTATATTCTGTAATCTATTGTGTGAATTTCTTAAGTAGAATATGATTTGAGTTTTCTTTTATTCATGAGATATTCATATTAGAAAGGATTTAAAGTCATTTTAACCTAAGAATTTGACAATCCTTCTTGAGTGATCAGGTTGCTTGTGCAATTATGATTTTATTTTGTAAGTTTGAGTAGCCTAAAGGATATGATACTCACTTGTTTGGACTTGATAGACTAATCGAAGTAAATTTGGTTTGATTGAATTTTAAAAGAACCCCTTTGAGGTAAGTGTCTTGTATACCACTATTAAAAAAGAGAAGACGTTCAAAGAGATTTAAGTCCTTTGATGCAAAGCATCAATTCGATGGAAATAATAGGAACTAGAACAAATTTTAGGAGAACTCTTTGTCAAAAGTATTTGATTGCACTTCTTTGTTATGAAAGAGCGCCAAATGAGTATTCCATGATCATACTTGGAAAATCCTTGGAAGATGCAAAAAGTGCCTTCATTAACAAGTGTGTGGCATTGAAAGACTGTTGACCCTAAGGCTATATGCCATAAGTTTTGATGATAACAAATGTATTTGAATAGTATCATTGATATATATAAAGATTAATTATCATATATATGCTACAAGTACTTAAGCATGATTATGTTATTTAATATGTATGTTGCATATATTGAATCATGCTATTAAACTAACCATTGGGTTTGCAAGTAAGATATATTTTATAGGTTGGTTCAAAACAAGAAAAGTGAGCATTGTATTGAAGAACAAGGAAAAACAATATCATGCTTCACTCAAGGAAAACAACATGCAAGGATGAAGCTCCAAGAAATGAAGAATTAGAAGATTTGAAGTCTTGGAAGCTTGGATGCATCAAGATAGCCTATGTATTTACATTAGGTATATTTTATATAGGCTAGTATACTTGTGCAACTCAATGATTTAGATTTGCATACATTGGCTCAATTATTTTGAACAAAAAGATAGTGAGATATGAAATTTTACAAAAGTTAGTTTTTGACCTTTGGTCACTCTTTATATCATATCACATAAACGAAAAATCATTTTTTCAAGTATCTTAATCTCATTTGATAGTAGACTCAAAGATCTTTCCAAAGGTATATTATTTATTGAAAACGGAGTCCAAATGAGAAATATATGACTATTTAAAATATAGTTTGAAAAACTGAAAGTTGATTATTCTGTTCTGACCTATAGTCAGTATTTTGATTATATCTTTTAAAAGAAAAATAATTTTTGAGTAAAACTTGGCTCATTTGAAACTAGACTCCAAGAGCTTTCCAACGGTATATTATTTGTTTAAAACGGAGTTCAAATGAGGGAGTTATGAATTTTTAAAGAAAGCTCAAAATCTGGACTGCACTATAAGTGCTGTAACGGCTATATAACGGCTATATAACGGCTAGTTTTGTAAAATCTTATATATATGACCTTAGATACACGATTTTGAGTAAGAACAAAGTCCTACAATGTGATATTAACTTCTTCTATCATCTTTGAGAGAAAGGAAAGCATTCTTGAGCCAAATCTTGCATATTCTCTATCATTAGAGTTATTAGAGCTTCATTTGTTTTTATCTACTCTTTAGAGAGAGTTTCTTTGTATTGTTGATTTTGATCAACACATATATTATTCTGAGTTGAGGTTCGCAAGTACCGGTGTTGGAAGAACTTACTTTGGGTTGAGGAGGAGCCCGGATTCATAAATTCTTCATTGTGGTTTCGCAAATACCCGGATCGAATTTGCGTGGTTGTAGTAGTTTGCAAGTACCCGGATTAAACTTGCAATTATAGTGGAAATACTCAAGTGGTCTCTTGAGGACTGGATGTAGGCTTGGATTAGCCGAACCAGTATAAATCTCCGAGTTTGCTTTCTCTATCCCTTACTCTTTAATTTGTGCATATTGATATCTATTCTTTAATTCCTTGATCTTTATAATTATTTATCTTGACAGCACATTGATTTTCTGTATTGTATTTATTATCCTAAGCATTGTACTTTTACAGAAAATCATTTTAACTTCCAATTAATTCTTGTAAAAAATTTATAAAACCCAATTCACCCCCCTCTTGGGTTCCAACCATTACTTTCAATTGGTATCAGAGTTTGGGCTCTTGATTTAAGACTTAACCGTCTAAGAGTAAATATCGTTGGATCTAGTGAGTGGTTTATGTCTGAAAATTGTTCTTTCATAGAACCTCCAATTTTTTATGCTAATCATTTTCAATATTGGAAGTATGAAATGAAAATTTTTTTAATTTCAGTAGACCATAAACTCTGGGAAATTATAGAAAATGATTTTTATATGCATGTCAAGGATGAACAAGGAAAATACATTCCAAAACCCAAGAGTGAATGGAATGATACTGAAAGAAGTTTAGTGCAACTCAATGCTAAGGCAAAATTGATTATTTCTTGTGCATTGAGTCAAGATGAATTTTTCAGAATTTCCAATTGTGCAACTGCTAAGGAAATGTGGGAAACTTTAGAAGTTGCATATGAGGAAGATCTTGTTGCAATGGAATTAAAGTCTAGAAATCTCATTAATGAACTTGATATCGCTCAAATGAAAAATTGTGAAACCATTAATGAGATACGACTTGTGCTTAATCAATTGCAAGCTCTTGGTGTTGAACTTACAGGAAAATCTCAAATCACCAAGGAGATAGAAGAAAAAGAAAAAGGAGAAAAAGAGAAACCACAACCAAAAACTGAATCATCAAAGAAAGCTTACCTATCTTCCATTTGGGGAAATAGCAATTCCGATGAGGAGAACATAAATGAAGAAGCCAACACTTGTCTTGTGGCCAGAGATAAAGATGAGGTAAATTCATTTGACTACTCTTTTGAAGAATTACAAGATACCTTTGATGATTTACATGAAGAATCTCTTATACTTGCAAAGAAACTAAATATTTCAAAACAGAAAAACTCTTCTCTTGAAAATGAGTTGGAAACATTGAAAAACGAATTTCCTATTTCCAAGGAAGAGAATTTTGTTTTTGAAAATCAAAACAGAACTTTGCAAGAAGAGAATTTGATTTTAAAGGCAAATATCTCTACCAACAAAAATTGCTTTTGTACCAAGTGTGATTCCTTGAAAAAGGAGAATGAGGATCTTAAAAACACACTTAAAAAACTTTCTCAAGGTAGAGAAATTCAAAACTCTTCTGTTGAGAAACAAAGTAGTAGCTTTAACAAAATTGGTTTTGTTCTTAACAAGTCAAATCAGAAATATTTCGAAAACTACTTTGTTCCTACAAAAATGTCCAAAAGTCCACCTTGCACTTGTTTTTATTGTGGACTGAAAGGACACAAGTCTTACTCCTGTTTTTATAAGAAAAATCTTGTTCATGGAGTAAAAATGAAATGGGTTCAAAAAGGACCTCATGACCCAGGCAAACCCAAAAAAATTTGGGTATCAAAGACAAAGGATTAATTTGTAGATTTGCCTCAAAGCAAGGAGCTGAAATAACTTTTCAATGGCTACATCATTCAAACTCCACTCTCTTGCATCAAAAGGAGGCAATGGATAAGTAAACATATAAGCTAGAATGCATTGTAAGAATTTTGACTGATATGTTTACTGCTCTCTAATGCTTTTGTCTGTTGTCTAATATGTCTTACATCTATCCTTGATATTCATGCATGCTATATCTGAAAACAATTCTTATGTGTGTGACCTATAGATTCAAATTTTGTTTTGAACCAATATGTTTCTTCTAAATACTGCTCAAACTCTCCTTTTTGCCGCATCATGAAAACTTTCGTCCATCACATGCATATTTCTCTTGCTTTCACAATAATAAGATTACTCTTGCCTATAGTATTTATCCTTATTGTAATCTTATTCAAATATTTTCAATGAAATCAAATTTATTGCAAAATTGCATTTCATGGAAGCATAACACTTTTATTAATATGGCATATCTTGAACATAATGTTGCTCCTAGTGCTCGAGATTTATTTGAACATTACTGATTTGAACATCAAAGTGCTCTACCAAAAGTGTTTTGCATGAGTTAATCCTCAAATTTATCCTCTAAAGCACATTCTTTCCTCTGTTCTCCGAAATCAGTAAGATTTATAGTTTTGAAGTTGGTTGGTCGACCAACGCTCCTATCAGTAGTCGACCAACAAAGCCTACATTGAACCAATGCTTGATAGATCTTGCAAATAATCAATCAATTAAGATCATTAAAATTGTAAGAAGACAGGATCGATCAAAAGAAGAGCAATGAGCAAAACAAGGATATCAAAATCTTGAAGAGGAACTTCAAGAAGCAACAAAAGTTTGCCAAAATTGATGAGTATCTCTATCCTTTACTTCTTCATTATTTAATTGAATGATACTCATTGATCTCAATTGTACATTCTGGCAAAATTTTTTTTTACTGTCATACTTTCATTGCAATGACATATTGTTTTCTGACATCTTACATACTTGATCACAACATGACATATAAAAATATGTTAAATACTTAAATTATTTTTTAAATACATCATGGTTTAAGCATTATACATATCATCTCTTTTACATAAGCTGTAACTTATGAACCATTGTTTATGGATTATAGTTTATATCTGATTATATCTTATTAATCCATATTACCTCAATTATGTTACTACATACTCTGATTATAATATGTTTTATCTTGAGTAAGTATGTAACTTGCTTTTACTTTGAAATGATGATATATATATCCATGTCAGAAAATTCTTTCTATCTTTAAAATGGATATATATTTTTCAAAATATATATATCCTTCTATTGTACAAAATTTGTGCGGCTGATTTTCTTTATCTTTCTTTATTATTATAATTTTTTTTAAGTACCGTCATCTGAAAGAAACCACTTGCATTAAAATAAAAAAAAACCAAAGGATTACATTGCATTAAAAAAAAAGGGAAGGTTTGCTCATGGATGAGCAATCTACAGGCGAGGTGGTCTCGGATTAGGTGGGTTGTATTGAATCATCACCCCTCGGCCATTCCTTGGAGCAAGAGACTGAGCAATGTCACGGAGGGTAGTGTAAATCCCATTCATACAATCAACACTTCTTTGTTGTTGATTGCAAAAGCATTGGGTAGACCAATAGAAGAACCTATCTATTCTTGAAGTCAGTGCCGCATTGTTGCGTTTAGCTAACTTCTCCTGGTCCTCTATCATCTTCTTGAGTTTCTTCACCTCCTGCTCCATACAAGCAATTTTGTCTTCTGACGTATGGACTGTACTAATCTCCTCAGCTTCTTCGATCTTCATCTTCTTCTTTTGGTTCTCTTGAGATTCCTCCAAAGGTCTTTTGCCTTTGTCCTTGCCTAGACTCAAGTTTAAGTCGAGCTCTTCCTCCCTTGCCTCTACTGTGAGATCAATGAACTTTCTTGCTGCCATGGTTTGGAAAATTCAGAAATTTTTGTAGGAGTATGAAGAGAGAGGAATGTTAGAAAGTTATAGGCTCAGAGATGAATACTCTTTGTGGTGTGGTAATTGAGAACTCTGGGGCAGTCTTTATAGAGAGAAAATTGACTAAGAGCCAAAGAAGATATCTCTTCGCCGCACCCCTACACGCTCATCCTATGGATTTCTGCAAGCTGGAAGCCAGAAGTCTAGAGTACGCATGCACACCGATAACGCGTCACATTAATGGCAAAACCACGAAAGTCAATTTTCGGTGGATTTGCGGCTGATTTAATTTGTTTTGATTAGAAATTTTAAGGATTAATAAAATGGTGATATTCAGAACTGTATCACTCTGCTTTGTTGTGTTGTTCTTGAGAGCATACATGATTATATCATGCTGTGATTATATGTATCTAAGAACATATGTTGTGTATGCTATTTATGCATCATGAGCGAAGGCTATGGCTAAGAATAATATTTCATGATTCCACATGCACTCATACAAAATGAGCTGTCAAAATTTTTACATGTACTCGTCCTCAAGATACATATATAAATTCATTTTGAATGGGTATATAAATTGCTTCCTTTGTGCTGAAATTTATCTTATCCTTTATGAAGCAAATTTGTTTTGAAAAAGGACTTTAAAAATGCTTCTGTTATGTTAATATGTTTTATCATATGAAGCAACATTCTTTTTGAAAAAGAAAAGATTTTAAAGATCTCTTTTGTTGTAGATAACAAAAGGGATGAAAAATATTGATGTTTCATATATGGATTATGAACTATATGCTTGAATATATCTTATTACACTAATCCATATATATTGCTTCCTTAGATGAAACGTTTCTAAATTCCTTCGAAGCAAAATGTTTTAGAAAAATATCGTGAATCTCTTGAATTGCTTCCACAATGCTGAAATTGCTTTGCCATATTGAAGCATTATCTGTTTTGAAAAGAAAAGGATTTGAGTATCCTTATTTTAAATCACTTTTGCTATATGTTGAAATAATTTTATGCATATATGCAGAAATTGTTTTTCAAAAATCTTGAAAAATATTATTATTCGATTTATGGATTATGATTAATATTCTTGTTTATATCATGCTTTGCTAATCCATATATCATACTTCTGCTGTGTGCTGTAAATATTTCTATCATATGACAGCAAATGATGTTTTTTTTTCAAAGAGTTTAATTTTTCTGCTATTTACTAAAAATGTCTCTTCATAAACAAGCAGAAATCATTTTCAATGAAAATATTGCAGAAATTTTTTCAAAAATCTTACTTCAAAATTCTGCAATCAAAAACTGAATTTCCTTTATAATGATTTGGACAATCTTTTTCAAAGGAAAAATGTAATGAAATTCAGGGGGAGCTTTGTCTCACTTGAATGTATTTTTTTTTGAAAAAGAATATATCTTGAAAAATTGGATATTCATTATTCATTATTCTTTTTCAAATTATGCAAGGTTTAAGAGGGAGCCTAAAACTCTTTCAAGTTTTATCTTTTGGCTCATTTCATTTGACATAAGAAAAATTTTTCTAAAATTTTCTTTTTACATGTCAATGAAATCAATGATAAGTTTTGATGTATCCTTACCCCATACTATATTGACATCTTCTGACATCCTGACTTAAAGAAGGTATGTGCTTTAACTTCTATATATTGTGTTCCTTACACCTTTTTGTTGATGTCAAATAGGGGGAGAAGAAACAATAGAAAAATATGTATACGTGCTTATAACATTGCATTCATTATCTTGTGATACATATTTTTCTGTGGTGATTTGTCATCATCAAAAAGGAGGAGATTGTTGACCCTAAGGCTATATGCCATAAGTTTTGATGATGACAAATGTATTTGAATAGTATCATTGATATATATAAAGATTAATTATCATATATATGCTACAAGTACTTAAACATGATTATGTTATTTAATATGTATGTTGCATATATTGAATCATGCTATTAAACTAACCATTGGGTTTGCAAGTAAGATATATTTTATAGGTTGGTTCAAAACAAGAAAAGTGAGCATTGTATTGAAGAACAAGGAAAAGCAATATCATGCTTCACTCAAGGAAAACAACATGCAAGGATGAAGCTTCAAGAAATGAAGAATTAGAAGATTTGAAGTCTTGGAAGCTTGGATGCATCAAGATAGCCTATGTGTTTACATTAGGTATATTTTATATAGGCTAGTATACTTGTGCAACTCAATGATTTAGATTTGCATACATTGGCTCAATTATTTTGAACAAAAAGATAGTGAGATATGAAATTTTACAAAAGTTAGTTTTTGACCTTTGGTCACTCTTTATATCATATCACATAAACGAAAAATCAATTTTTCAAGTATCTTAATCTCATTTGATAGTAGACTCAAAGATCTTTCCAAAGGTATATTATTTATTGAAAACGGAGTCCAAATGAGAAATATATGACTATTTAAAATATAGTTTGAAAAACTGAAAGTTGATTATTCTGTTCTGACCTATAGTCAGTATTTTGATTATATCTTTTAAAAGAAAAATAATTTTTGAGTAAAACTTTGCTCATTTGAAACTAGACTCCAAGAGCTTTCCAACGGTATATTATTTGTTTAAAACGGAGTTCAAATGAGGGAGTTATGAATTTTTAAAGAAAGCTCAAAATCTGGACTGCACTATAAGTGCTGTAACGGCTATATAACGGCTATATAACGGCTAGTTTTGTAAAATCTTATATATATGACCTTAGATACACGATTTTGAGTAAGAACAAAGTCCTACAATGTGATATTAACTTCTTCTATCATCTTTGAGAGAAAGGAAAGCATTCTTGAGCCAAATCTTGCATATTCTCTATCATTAGAGTTATTAGAGCTTCATTTGTTTTCATCTACTGTTTAGAGAGAGTTTCTTTGTATTGTTGATTTTGATCAACACATATATTATTCTGAGTTGAGGTTCGCAAGTACCGGTGTTGGAAGAACTTACTTTGGGTTGAGGAGGAGCCCGGATTCATAAATTCTTCATTGTGGTTTCGTAAATACCCGGATCGAATTTGTGTGGTTGTAGTGGTTTGCAAGTACCCGGATTAAACTTGCAATTATAGTGGAAATACTCAAGTGGTCTCTTGAGGACTGGATGTAGGCTTGGATTAGCCGAACCAGTATAAATCTCCGAGTTTGCTTTCTCTATCCCTTACTCTTTAATTTGTGCATATTGATATCTATTCTTTAATTCTTTGATCTTTATAATTATTTATCTTGACAGCACATTGATTTTCTGTATTGTATTTATTATCCTAAGCATTGTACTTTTACAGAAAATCATTTTAACTTCCAATTAATTCTTGTGAAAAATTTATAAAACCCAATTCACCCCCCTCTTGGGTTCCAACCATTACTTTCAAAGACTCCTTAAACCATGGAAAGATGGATTAGTATATTGGGACAAGGAGTAAGAATAAGAGTCCTCTTATTTGTATAAGTCAAAGTTTGAATGGGAAATTCGAGGGATCAAATTAATTAAAAGAGGGGAGAATGTAATAATTGATGGCTTAAGTGAAATTTCAAAGAATTGGAGTGGGTGATAATTTAAATTTTGAAGAATTGATGTGGTCAATTATAAATATTCAAAAAGGTGAATTCAGGGAAATGAAAATAGAAATTTCTAACTTTATTAGGACAGTGAGGAAATTTTCTTGAATGTTATGGACCAAGATGAAATAAAAAGTTTCAAAGGATTCTTTATTACTAAAATGAAACTTGGTGGTAGCTAAAATCCATTACACATGTTCCCCACTTACAATTTGAGTCTTAAACGAGAAGCTCCCTATTTTATTAGCAAACTTCTAGAAATTTCTCTTTAAGCATCATTTGATGTCAAGCTCTCTCTCTCTCTCTTTTCTCTCTTGGTATAGACAACTTCCTTCCCTGTTTAAGTTGATCTTAGGTGGATCACGATGAAGGCTTTAGGTAGAACTGAAGTTTAGACCTCAGACGGTGATCCAAAAGCTTCCATCACCATTTTTTGCATTTTTTTTTCTCTTTTATCTATTCCTATGGATGAACTCGAACATCACTCTATCAGTATTCTTTGGTTTGAGCAATTCACGAAAATCCTCCATGGTGTGAGTAGAATTTAGTACTTTGGATTACATGCTGGTTTAGAATGTTCAAGGATTGAAATTGTTGGAGACTTAGGACGAGGTATGAAAACAGGGCCTGTTCCTTTTTCTTTGTCTTTCTTTTCTCTCAACTAGAATTGAAATTGGTCTGACCTATAGTCACTAAAAGAGTCTTTAAAGGGGTAGAATTTTGATTTGAAATTTTTATCCTAGTATGTCAACACATTAAGGTGGTATTGTGTGTCAAGTTTCGTGATTTTTGGAGTTGTAGATCAATACCAAAAATTTTCTAAAATTTGGACCTAAAAATAACCTCTAAATAGAATAAGGTGAGGTGATTGGTAGCTTGTGTCCTAATTTGATGTTGCTTCTTGTTTGATTTGTTCTTTAGGTCTTCAATGAGATCTTTGGTGTTCCTTCTTCAGTATAAAGTGTACAAATTAAATCTAGCTCAGATCTGATGTGAGGGGAGCTTTACCTTACCTTGTCTTTATTTTCTATATATAAATCTACTAATATGAGTTCAAGAATTTTGAATTCTACTTGCATGCTTGATGAAGGGTAAGTTTGTGCATGTGTGTGAAAAATGTTATAATTGATTGATGTTGTAAATTTATGTGGTTGAGTTGGTGTTGACATTGTGAAATTTCTCATATAATCAACCTTTTGGTTTCACTTGTCTGGAAATCTGTATTGAGGTGTATATAGTGATGTGAGAATTCCATGGACTTATGTAATACAACATGAGTGATGTAATACAACATGAGTGATGATGATGATGTTGTTTGAATTGTGAATTGTATGATTATGTTATGCTCATGATTGTAATTGTGAATGGAACGGCATGATGGTGCACCCTATAAGAAAACCTACACTAAAAAAAATGGATATTAGAGATAGAAATTAGGGACGGATATGTTTTATCCCAGTTTTCGTACCTAAATCGTCCCAGAATTTGTCCCTAATTTGAATTTTGATTGGTGCGAAGATTAAATAATTGAATTTCCATCCCTAATATTTGAGACAATTATGGCATGTCAAAAATTCGTCCCTAAATTTTTAATATATATATATATATATATTAATTCAAC